>OX463236.1:81316430-83907680 GCA_949820135.1 Sylvilagus floridanus | reverse complement strand
CTTCTATCCAATTCTATGCTATGGCCTGGGAAAGCAATACAAGATGGCCCAAGTCCTTGGACCCCTGACCCATGTGGGAGACCCAGAAGAAACTCCTAGCTCCTGGCTTCGGATCGGTGCTACTCCAGCTGTTGTGGCCATCTGGGGAGTGAACCAGCAGATGGAAGACCTCTCTCTGTCTCTACCTCTCTCTGTAATTCTGTCTTTATTCTTTCTTTTTTTTTTTTTTTTTGACAGAGTTAGACAGTGAGAGAGAGAGAGAGACAGAGAGAAAGGTCTTCCTTCCGTTGGTTCACCCCCTAGATTGCCGCTACTGCCAGCGTGCTGTGCCGATCCAAAGCCAGGAGCCAGGTGCTTCCTCCTGGTCTCCCAGGGGTGCAGGGCCCAAGCACTTGTGCCATCCTCCACTGTCTTCCTGGGCCACAGCAGAGAGCTGTACTGGAAGAGGAGCAACCGGGACAGAATCCTGCGCCCCAGCTGGGACTAGAACCCCGGGGTGCCGGCACTGCAGGTAGAGGATTAGCCTAGTGAACTGCAGCGCCAGCCAATTCTGTCTTTCAAATAAATAAAATAAATCTTTTTTTTTTTTAAAAAAGATGCTGTTCTTAGCCACCAAGATTTGTATTTGGCTGGAACATATTTACCAAAGTACATGTATTTAATTCACTTAGAACTCGGGAATGTCAACCAAAAAGCAATGGAAGGAGATTGTGACATTGTTTAACTGGATAATAACATTCTAAACATTTCTGCTGTTCCTTGGAAGATTTTTCTAATATTCTCTCTCTTTACTGCAAATCTAGAGTCTGATACCTATGAGTTAACTTCTTTTTATGCAGAATAAAAATACATGTCATGGGAATAAATTATTTTGTTTTTAATTTATTTTCAGTGTGTATGAAGGCAGAGAAACAAACAGTGAGGGAGAACTTCCATGTGCTGGTTCAGTCTCCAAATGCCTGTAATAGTCAAGACACTTGAGCCATCTTCTGTCTCCCAGGACTTACATTCGCAGAAAGCTGGATCAAACACTGAGGAGCCAGAACTTAAAACAGACACTTTCCTGTGGGATGTACATGTCCCAAAAGACACCTCTAACAGCCGCACAAAACATCAACCTCACAGAAATTTAGAATTTGCATTTTTGTTCTTCCCAGAAGTATATTAAATGACTTGATCCATTAGGATTTTTTTTTTTTTGAAGATCAGGAAATGTAGCAGATTGTCCAGTGTCAAATAGCAAGTGAGTGACAGAGCTGGTGTTAACAGCTCAGGCCTCATGGGTTTAAGTTAGTCTAATTTATGTCAAATATGGGCAACGTGTTCATCATTTAGTGATTTACCTTTCTTCCCTAATTTAGTTTTACTTAGGAGAATGTAATAAAAGTGGCATGTTGTTACAGGAAATTAAGACATCTTTGAAAAGCAAAGAACAATATTGGTCAAAAACACCTTTCTGTGGCCTCATCATCTTTGTTATTCAAAGAAATAATGCTGGCTACTCTCATAGATATTCCCCAAACACTCTTGATGTTTACAAAGTTAATATTGTGTTAGTTCAGATAATTTCCCTTCAAAGAGTAACCCGGTATTATGGACCCTTTTATCTCGTGATGCTTACATCTTTAAAAACTGGCAGTGGAAAAGGAAGAACTTAGGGTAATCTCAAAGGTGATTTTTATGATGAGGTCTAGACATTGCCCGTGTCGTCTCTGTTCTTGTTCATTAGGGTTTAGCAATAAGCAGAAGGTCCTTATGTAAGAAGGAAAACTACAAAACACTGGGCTACTGTATTACAGTGGTAAGAAAAAGGTGTCAGCTAACATTCAGACAGGCTCTTCAATGACACAGATGGCTGAAGACAAGTGTATTAAAAAAATAGATAAATAGGGCATTGTGAGAGAGATTCAGGAAGGAGGCCAAGAAGGACCACAGAGACAGATTCAGAATCAAACCAGATAGAGCTGAATCTAGCTGATTTCTCAATGAGGAAGAATTGGAAACTAAGCACTGAATGTGTGCTGTGTGTGTGTGAGTTCATGTGTTCATGTAACATTGTCATGACTTTGTTGTTATACAATGCAGGATTTTTAAAAATTCCTGTAGCAATTGTTAGTAGCAATTGTTACGGATAATTAGAGTGATGATTCTCTATGTGACTATTGATTTCAATATGAAGATGCCTAGAATGGCACCAATCAGGCTTTTTTGAGTTTCTGGCTTGCTCTCTGAAAATGTGCCAAACACTCCTGCAGTTGCTGATTTTGTCTGTACTTCAGATTCCCAACTGTGCAATGGTGATTCTGTCAGCGCTGAATGCTTGGTGAGAATTAATAATTCTTTTTTTTTTTTTTTGACAGGCAGAGTTAGACCGAGAGAGAGAGAGAGAGAGAGAGAGAGAGAGAGAGAGAGAGATCGATCTTCCTTTTCCATTGGTTTACTCCCCGAGATGGCCGCCATGGGTCTGGCACACTGCGGCTGGCCCAGCCAGGAGCCAGGTGCTTCCTCCTGGTCTCCCACATGCACTCCTGGGCCACAGCAGAGAGCTGGACTGGAAGAGGGGCAACCGGGACAGAATCTGGCGCCCCAACCGGGACTAGAACCCGGGGTGCTGGTGCCACAGGTGGAGGATTAGCCAAGGGAGCCGCAGTGCCGGCCAAGAATTATTATATCTAAGTACTCTTTTTCTTGTGTTTTCAATGACTCCTCACCTCAGATTTTAAAATCTAAGTCATTTTACTCACTGGATCATGTTGAGTTGAGCACCTGTTCAGATCAAAACTTAACTATAATGCATACCTAGTAATACATTTGTGAGTAAATGCCTCCCATGGGTTTTAACTGTTTCTTGAGCAATCCTTCTAAGTTCTTGATGGGTTGTTCCTGTGGTTTTCGTCTTTACTGTTCAAGATTGCATCTGGGCCAAAGGCAAAACTAAGTCATCTAAAGGTGAAACGGGCATTAATGAAAGACCAGCACCCTCCAAGGGGTCTTGGCTGTTTGGATTCCTGTCCCTGTTGAATACTGGAGAACTTAGATAATTCTAACTTTTCTTTACTATATTTTCTTTGGTGGGTCAGCATTACAATTATGATAATGAAATTGCTGGAATCTTTGACTACAGAGGTCATTTGAATTAATGAAATGCAATATAAAACCTTTTAGAATGTTTACAATAGTTCGTGTATAGTAATCTTATATCAGGGACATTGCAGTTTTTGGAAAAAATTCCACTTTTATGAAAATTTTATAGAAATATTAAGGAAGCTGTTAGCACACTATTATTATCATTACACTTACTGTTTCAAGGCCTCATTTCCTAAAGGGTTTTGCTTTTCTCACCCGTAAGTGAAAAAAAATAATTTGTATGCCAACACTTTGCAATGTGTTGAACAATTAGAAAAAAAACTTGATATAGTCAGCAGAAAGGGCTGCTGGGTGTTTCTCACTTTGAGCTTATAATAAAAAAAAGACTTCAAATTGCAATTTATCAGAAGAAATAGATTTGATTGTTATGTACACTTTAGCAGGCATATTGCCAAATTGTTCAAAAGATGAGGAGGATGTTTCTTCAATAAAACTACATAGCAGTCACAGTAGCTATAAATGGGAGGGGCATTTGGCCTTAAGGTTAGGACATGCAAATTCCTTATCCCATACCTGGAATCTCTCCCAGACTCTGCCTCTTGAATTCAACTTTATGCCCATGTGAACCCTGGGTGGCAGTGATGATGGCTCAATTAGTTGGATTTCAGGCACTCATGGAGGAGGAGCAGATTGAGTCCCTGAACCCTAGCTGTTACAGGCATTTGGAGTATGAACCAACAGAGGAGCGCATCTTCTGTGTCTGTCTCTCTGTCTCTGTCTCTGAATCTGCTTCAGACAGTCCTGTGAGATGAGTTCTAGTATTATCTCTATTTAAAACCAGAAACCCAAGGTAATGAAAAATGTTTAACTTGTTGCTATTTATGCTTCTAGCAAAAAGCTGAGTCTGGAGCCCAAGATAGAATAGAGAAGACCAGGTGTTGTCCCAAGATTTCATCTTTATCTCATCATAGTCTCCGTCAAAGAACACTGACCTTAGAACATTCAATAATATAGTATATGTCAGTTAAACTACGTGCTTTCTTGAGTGCTTCTTTTATCCCCTCCCCAAGTAGTACTGGGTTGACAAACATGAAATAGCAAAATATTTGATCTTGAGTAGTCTAAATGGGAAGAAACATCTCTAGACACAAAATCCAGAGTAAAACAGTGTATTCTGAGACATATACATTAAGAACTAAGGAGGCATGTGTAGTGTCTCGGCCTCCAAGTAAGAGAAATTTTCTCTGGAAAATGTGATAGTTCCTGTGAGACTAGAAGGCTAAGGGGAAGTGAGCCAAGGAAAAAAGGAAGCAAAAGAGAAACTCAGGGAGAGAGAAAATGTAAGGGAATACCAGGCCAACTGTTGACCTACGCTAAAATGCCAACCCTTTCCACAGGACCCAGCATCTTGTAATGAAGCACTGAAAATCTCCATGACGCAGGTCAACACTGTGTTCAGAAAACCAAAAGCCAGGAACGTCTTCCTTCTCTTGACATAGAAACTGTCATTTTCTAGCTAAAAGTTTAGCATGGCTTTTACAAAATGTTTAACAATGAAAAGTGAAAACTTTTAAATGAATGGGAAACTAGAAAGTGTCACCAAAGAAGTAGAAGGCATAAAAATACAAATAGAAACATTTAAACTGAATAACACAAAAGCAAGGTTAGTAACTTGGTGGTTGGGCTTAATAGTAGAATAACATTTATGGAGGACAGAATCTCAAAGTGTTCTTAGATACAACACATGTAATATGATCCATAAAAAAGAAAAACTAGATAAACTGGACTTTGCCAAAGTATGAAACCATTTCTCTGCACAAAACACTGTTAAGATTGTTAATCACCTGAAAAGATAAGCTACAGACTAGGATAAAATATTGGCATATCCCATATCTTGACAAAGGACTTGTATAAGGACTATATATTTTAAAACTCACACAATTAAACAGTAAGAAAACAAATAACTAAAATGTTAAAAAGAGGGAGAGAGCAATGTGACTTAAACAGATGCTTTCCAAGGGAATACAAAAATGGTAAATACCACATGAAAATATCTTTAATCTCATCAGATGTTAGGGAACACACACATACACACACAAAGCAGGATGACTCACCTATAAAGTTATTAGACTGGCTGAAATGAAAATTATTCTTACAATGCAAAATGGTGACAATGCAAAACAACTGGAATGTTTTTATTTTGATGATAGGAATAGATGTTAATATAGGAACTCTGGAAAATAGTTTGGCAGTTCCCAAAAATTTAAATATGCAATTATCATATGACCTGGCCATCTCATTCCCGGACATTGAACCTAGAATAAGAAACATTGTTTATACAAAAGCCTGTATATCAGTGTTTTTAACAGCTTGATTTGTGTTTACTGTAAACTGGAAATAAGCCAAACATCTTTCAGTGTATAAAGCGATTGTGGCTTATCCATGTAATGGAATTCTAATCAGCAATTAAGAGTAATGAACTATTGATACACATAATGTGTATGAATCTCAAAGGTAATATGCTGAGTCATAAAGGTTAGTCTCAAAGAGATTAAACACTGCATAATTCCTTTCTTTGACATTTTCAAACAATTAGAGGGAAGGAGATTACATCAGCGCTTGACAGTGATTTAGATAAGGGAGGAATTATGACTTTAAAGGTGTAGCATGAAAGACTATCTTGGAGTTAAGTAATTGTTTTATATTTTGATTGTAGCAATGGCTACATGAATCTCTCTATATAATAAAATTTATAGAACTATATGGCAGGACATAATTTTGATGTGAAATGTTGAAAAACATAAGTAGGAAAAATCTTGTACTATCACCGCTGGTGTAGGCCATGCACTTAAACTTTTAAGCCAAAATTAATATTGTTATTAGGTTCATGAGAGTCAGAGGCTAAGGAAGAGGGTTTCAGAGCACTTACGTATTTCTGACCAGTGAGTGAGTAGAAAGTAAGCACCTTATAATACAAAAAGAGGAACAGGATTTGATGAGATTGGTTGTGAGGTTATAGAGTGTCCATTGGAATACAGGAATTTTTTAAAAATGTATAATAGGACAGCAAGACAAACTGCAGCCCAAGACCAACACTACATTTAGAACTCGGGTTTGTCAGCATTCAAGAGGTAGGGAGAGGCAAGGAGCCAGGGAATTGACTTCAGGATCAGCCTGCCATTTTCACTTCCTTCAGACTAGTTCTGCCCTGGCTTCTTGGGCAGCTCTGTGGTGTTTTATTATATGCTTCATTACTTAAAGAAGTTCCTAGGCTTCTCACCATTTACGTGATGAACTTGTACTGCTAGGACAGTAATGAGCCTAGTTCACAGTCTCAGACTACGGAGCTCAACAAGCAAATAAAAACTGCTTGATACATTTAATAGCAATTATTTTAGCAACTTCATCCTGAGATAAGAGTGTTTTTTATCTATGTCTTCCATGCAAATGTAATTATTTGATTTATAAGTATGTCTGCCCAATGTGCACATGTAATTATATACTGCTCTCGATTTCCCTTATCTTCCTGTCACTCCCTTTCTAGAAGCCGCAGTAAAAATACCACACTGTTCTATTGACCCATGTTGGTCTCTACTATACCTCAAAGTCCTATAGTACCCCTTGTCTTTATAAATTATTCTCTGACAGTATTCATAACTGAAATTTTATGATCAATTTCTTTTTATGTACTTACCTGTTCTGTTAGTTCATTTTGTGCTGTGGTAACAGAACACCATATACTGGGTAATTTATATTGAACAGAAATGTACTGGCTCACTGTACTGGAGGACTGGCAGTCTAAGATCAAGGTGGCAGTATCTCATGAGGGCTTTCTTGTTGAGTAATGCCAATTGGAAAATGAGGGCTAGCAACAGAGATTCAGGGAGGGACCCTGTTGCAAGAACCAAACTCATCCTTTGATAATTAACCCACTTCTATGACAACAAAACCACTCCGGAGACATTGGCATTAATTCGCTTGTTGATGTGGCCCTACTGTTCTAATCACCTCTTAAGAGTCCCACCTGGGAACACCATTACCCTGAATTACATTTCTTCATGGATTTGGGAGGAAACATTCAAACCACAGCACATGCTGTCTCATTGCCTTAAGTAGGCTTTAAGACTCTACAGATAGGAATTATGTTTCGGTTGTATCTGACTATGCTTGTATCTGACCTTGCTTAAAATTCTCCAGTAGCTTTTCAAGTGCTTGGTGATAGATTCCTAACTTTTTGCATGGCAGGCAAGGTTCTTCATAACCTGATCCCAAATAACCACTCATTCTTACCCTTCCCTATTTCAGTCTTCATCACCAGAATAAGCACTAGACTTGCTCAGCTGGTGATCTTTTAAAAAGATTCTGTGGTTTTCACATTTGTTATCTTCCTTATGCTGCTGCTTTTGTCTAGAAGGCTCCTTTCTTTCCCCATGAACATCTGTGCGAAATTCATGGAATTTGTTTTCTCATGTAAAAAATAGTATTCCTTCTTCTTTTGTATCATCTTGTTTGACAGATGTCTCATCTTGTATCAAGGTTTTAATTTGGTGTCTGTTTGCCCCGCCATGCTGTTGAGTTTTTGAAAGCAGGAACTGGCTTTAACTAATTTTTGAAGGTATAGACTTTTGTAGCTATTTTACTGCTTGTTTAAAAAATGAAACAGATTGTATCACTTTGAATAAAGAATTGAATCAATGATTTTCTTCTAGTGCTTAGCAAAATATCTTAATGTCTCAGTTAATAATGGGGTGATTGGAGAAGGCATAATAGAGAAAGCTGTCATTTCTGCCATAGAAGTGTAGATTTAAATCATAATTCAGCTTTAACCTTTAGCAAATAATGTCATTCCGCAGACTTGATTTCTTCATATACTAAAAAAGGTAGAGGAAATATATTTGCTAAAAAAAGGTAGAGGAAATACATAATGCTAAAAATGGTAGAGGAATATCACTATTTCTAGGGGTACATATATATATATATATATATGAATATCACTTTTTCTATTTCTAGGAAGTTCATTATCATGTATATTAATTCACTCCACAGGATGCTTACAAAAGCTTTAGACAGAAACATTACATATCTTAGAGATATTTTCTTTTTTTTTTTTACAATAAATCTTCCTAAAGACATCAATATTTTGGAAAAAAGATAATAATGAAATTGCTCTGATGGAGGCCATGGGGGAAGATATTAGAACACACAGACAGTTGTGTGTGTGTGTACTCCCTATTGTTCCCTGAGATACCTCTGAGAAAATAAGAAGGAATATACATAGAAATTGTCTGTGATAATAGAAAATAAACACAAAACTCTACAGGAAAGCAACTGATAAAATAAATGATAATGTTACAATCAGATCTGGCTTTATAAATTGGTCCTAGTAACTAGTATTATAATTCATCTGACATTTTTATCTTTCATATGGAGCTAATGATGTCCTTCTATGTAGTGGCTATGAATTTTAAATGAGGAAGAAATGCAGTTTGTAAACTATTGAAAAGTATGCTGATTTGAGCTATTTGTGGTTTTTAGTCCTTTATTCCAATTTGTGAATATTTTAAAATTATATGATCAATTGAAAGTTATATTGGTGGCTACCATACTAGTGTCCCTATTCTTTAAATTTGAGAGGAAAAGAGGAAACTCATATATGGTAAATCATGGAATGGTGTTATCCATTTGCCTGGATGGGTAAATGATTCTTATTGAGTTACAATTTCCTAATCCATAACGTTAGGAGGAAGAAATATTTCTAACATAATGCTATGACACATGTGCCCTGCTGAGTAGCTACCAGGATATTATAAGAGAAAGCCGAACATAAACCTATTTCTGTATTTGAAATCTTTGTGTATTCAAGGATAAATGCTTATACTTAAAAAAAAAAAGTCTTCATGGATGTACCACTACAAACTTGAAACAGAAATATGCTCCATTTTTGTGTTTTTTACTTTGAGGACATAAAAAAAGATTTCTTAAAGTTAAAATCATAGGAAAATACAGATACCAAGAGCTAAAATAATAAAGTATACTACCAAGCAATATGAAAATCAAGGTATATTGCTACTAGTAAAGAAAGGAAACACAATAAAGAGGAGGAAACTCAAGTAAGCCTGTGAGTTTTACCATTCCTGGTGATTACTGTAACCTGAGGCAAAATCTTTTGTTCATTTAAAAAAGGTAGGCATGGAATATAAAAAGACTTTGAAGGAGAACAGGCAGTAGCTAAAATACTTTCCTTTATATTCCAAACAAAAATAAAGCATCAAAATAACAACTATGACAACAACAAAAAGTTATAGTGACCTGATTGAGCAGCTTTGTCAAGGTAGGGATGACTTTGACCCATAGATTTTTAATAGAAAAGTGTTGTAAGCAGCAGGAGCATGGAAGAATGAGAACTTTGTCCTAGTTTTTTTTTTTTTTTTGACAGGCAGAGTTAGACAATGAGAGAGAGAGACAGAGAGAAAGGTTTTCCTTCTTTTGGTTCACTCCCCAAATGCCCACCATGGCTGGTGTGCTGCACTGATGCAGAGGCAGGAGCCAGGTGCTTCCTCCCAGTCTCCCACACTGGTGCAGGGCCCAAGCACCTGGGCCATCCTCCACTGCACTCCTGGGCCACAGCAGAGAGCTGGACAGGAAGAGGAGCAACAGGGACAGAATCCACTGCGCCAACTGGGACGAGAACCCGGAGTACCAGCACCGCAGGTGGAGGATTAGCTTAG
Source organism: Sylvilagus floridanus (assembly GCA_949820135.1). Lineage (NCBI taxonomy): Eukaryota > Metazoa > Chordata > Mammalia > Lagomorpha > Leporidae > Sylvilagus > Sylvilagus floridanus. The sequence continues at coordinate 83,897,865 of OX463236.1, read as the reverse complement.
TGAGCCGTAGTACCAGCCCCTAGTAATTTTTAACACATAGATTTTAACTGAAAAATACAAAGAAATAAAGTTTGCTACAATTATTTATAAATACATATGTATATTTAAATAAAAAATATGGTATGGAAAAAACCCAAATCCATGATTTTGCCTTCCCCTTTAATAAAGGACAAATCTTCTATGTGACTGAAGTATACCACTGAAACAGTTTATAACAACATTAGTTATTAGTTACATTACCATATATCACTAGAGAGAGAAAATGAGAGGAGATGCGATTTCAAAACAGTACTGTATCCACATTTTTATAAAATATACTTCATGATTGGCCGGCACCATGGCTCAATAGGCTAATCCTCTGCTGTGGTGCCAGCACACCGGGTTCTAGTCCCGGTTGGGGCGCCGGATTCTGTCCTGGTTGCCCCTCTTCCAGTGCAGCTCTCTGCTGTGGCCCAGGAGTGCAGTGGAAGATGGCCCAAGTGCTTGGGCCCTGCACCCCATGGGAGACCAGGAGAAGCACCTGGTTCCTGGTTTCGGATCAGCGCGGTGCGCCGGCCGCAGCACGCCAGCCACAGAGGCCATTGGAGGGTGAACCAACGGCAAAAGGAAGACCTTTCTCTGTCTCTCTCACTGTCCACTCTGCCTGTCAAAAATATATACATATAAATATATATATATTTACACTTCATGATGATACAGGTAGTAATGGCCTTAATCCATAGATGATGAACACAGATTCAGAAAAGTAAATTAATTTAACAACCTATCAGACTTCGTACTAAGAAAAAGGTATAATAGTTTGAATGTGTAAAAAGAAATTTTCCTTGAGGAAATGTAGTAATATAGTAGAGAAGATAGACAAAAGAAGTCGACAGTTGTAGAATAATTTCAAAGATGCCAAGATTGGCATATGTCAAGACGTGAGAAGTATCTAGAAATTAGATGAGTAAAACCAAGCAGCTTGTCTAGGAAAAACTTTCTGAGAAAAACGACTTCTACGATGATTTGTATAATATAATTAAGCTTTTGCTAAACAAAGAAGACATTAAATCACTTGTAAGCATAAAGATATGAAATAGGTCAAGGCTACAATTAAGAGACCTCAGTTAGAACAATAGAAATCACATTGTGAGAGAGAGCAGATGTTGGAAGACACTTCTCTATAAGCCTCACACATTTCTCAACATGTAGGCATTAGCATCAGATGTACTTACATTCCTGTATGTTAAAGATAAGAGAATGCCTCCCTTTCTAGAGATATCCCACTATAGTGAAAGACAAAGCCCTCCCTCTCTCTCTGCTCTCCAGTGCATGTTTGCTTATACTCCTATAAAGACAATATTTCAATATACATGGAAGAATGATGTTGCAGCCTTTTTAAAAGATAAAGAGATTCCTGAGCTCCTGGTACCTTAGCTGTAACATGCACACTGTGTGTGTTGCAGCTAGCAAGTCCTTCCTACATATCCCCAGCAAAAAAGGATGCAAAGAGAATGCAGGATTGAAATAAATAGGAAACTCATAGCGCCTCCTGTGCCACGACTAATACGCTGTCTAAATTCATTTGCACTTGTTTTCTCTGTGCCTGATCTCAGCAAGTGTGAGGAGTTAGCTTAGCAATTGCCTTCATGCTGTTTAGAAATTTGAAAATAGATAAGGGCTAGGCATAGCTAAGAGGTAAGGTGACAGAGGCTTAAAGAAAAGGATTATACCTGTTAAATCAAATACCAATGATCCTCTTAAACAAAAGACAAACCAAAATCTACTTTTATCTACACATGAATATTAAGTGGAATCTTGAACTTAGATATAGGCTAGGCCTCATTCAGCTTAACAGATTTTTAGCCAAAATTTACAATCCTTTATTAATTTAGGGTTAAATCGTCTATAGAACTGTTTGGATTTGCAAGAAAAGGGCTGATATTATGAAATCTTTATTAAACAAACTTGAATTTTATAATCACATCGCTTTACAAACAAGTTGAACAGGGTCTTGGGAGACTGTAAAATCTATTCCCTGGAGTTAGGAAAAGAACAAGTTATTTTTCTGGTTTTATTATACACTAATAATTCAATTCTACAATTTTGAAAATTTATAGCATATAATGTGCCCATTCTGAAAGTTGATGTTGAAATCTTGAATTGCTTCGAATTGTATTCAAGAAAGGGTATCAATTTTTCATGTGAAACATTTATAAAATACATTGACAACCTCATTTCAGTGAATAAGAGTTGTTTAAATGCAAGGATGTGATTGTCAGAATTTTGTTTTGTTTTGTTCTACGGTGACTGATTTTTCCATCAAACTGGAAGTTATATAAACTGTTGTATGTCCAATTTTATATTTTAAAGAATATATATATATATATATAATTGACATGTTTGATTTTATCACATCAGCTTTTAGGAATGTCATACATTTGTAATACTAAGACTTTGTTGAATTCTGTTGCAATCTTTGTTTAATCTTTAAATATTCCATGGAAATTTTGGTAATATGAAAATAATATTGTGGCCAGCACTGTGGCATAGCAGGTAGAACTGTCACCTGTAGTACAGGCATATGATAATATAAAATTCCTGAATTTAGAAAATCAAGATTACCCATTTTGTTCACTATTCAAAATACAGAATATCTTCATTCAGTTGTCTTATTTAGAGTATTCATTCTGGAGGGAAATACTCATTTTAACTTAGGTATAACAATATGTCAGGAATCAAATGCATTGAACACGTGTACATATATGTGGAGAGAACTTCCTATGGTTCTCCATATAATATATTTTGGTTAGTATGTGAACTGACAGCAGGTTCTCTTCCTATCTAGTAAAACCTTTTATACCCTAAATAAGTAAGAGCTCTCAGAATAACTTTACATCTGGATGACAATTTTTCCTCCTTGATCCAGATTCTTGATACTTCAGTTATTTTAAAGTTATCTTCATCCTAACACCCAAACTGAATACTAATAAAAATTGTATAGTTTTTCCCAAACCACTAGAACTGAAAATGCATCTTCAATGGTATGGTTGTTAAAATTTGAAGGAGATTTCAAAGATTAATAATATTACCTTTTGTATTCCGGATAAGGAACCTAGAAGTCTAAAACAGCAGTCATTTGAACAGAGTCACCAGTTGATTGCTAGTGAAGATAATAACAAAATCCAAACCTTCCCAAAGTAAATCCATTGCTTCTCTGTCTAGGAGCACACACATAAGCACTTTATCCTCTGTAGATGCCACAGAAGCAAGACTCAGAAAGCTCTCCTTGTGGGGCTGTTATTGTGTTATAGTATGTAAAGCTACTGGCTGTGATGCCAGCATCCTGTGTGGTATTGTTTTGTGTCCCAGCTGCTCCTCTTCCCACATAGCTCCTTCCTAATGCATGGGAAAAGCAATGAAGGGAGACCAAAGTGCTTGGGCCCATTCCACCCAAATGGGAAACCTGAATGAAGCTCCTGGCACCTGGCTTTGGCCTGGGTTAGCCCTAGCCTTTGTGACCACTTAGAGAGTGAACCAACAAATGGAATCTCTCTCTCTCTCTCTCTCTCTCTCTCTCATTCTCTCTCTCTCTCATTCTCATTCTCTCTCTCTCTCCATTTCTCTCTATAACTCTGACTTTCAAATAAAAAAATACAACGTTAAAAAAAAAAAAAAAAAAAAACTCCTTGGATCACGGTTTGCCAGAGCCCAGCATTCTTCCTGCAATGGTCACCAACAAAGAACTGACAACATCTTTCTTTGCATTTGACATCTGTATTTTGCAAGGTCCATGAGGAAAATTTTTCCCAGAACAGTAAGCAAATGGAGAATGAAGACAACATTATTAATCGCTTTATAAGAACAGGATACCACAGTGTAGGACTCTCTTACTGATGAAATTAGCTTAAATCTTTCGTCCTAAGCGAAACCTTCCACTGCTCTCTGGAACTAAATCTTGGTTATAGGAAGGTTATAGGAAGCTGAAAACATAAATTGACATATGTGAGCCTAGATAGGGACTGGGCATGAAAGGAAAGGAGGATATAGAGGAAAGAACAAACAGTAGGTGGTGTTTCTTATGCATTTTATGTGTTTTGCAAAAATAGTCTGCATAATTGCAACTCATTGAGATAGGTTGTATTATTTTGCATTGCACAGAAAATAAACAGGAGTGCAGAGTGATTAAGTGTTCTTTCACAGGATACAGATTTTTTTTTTTTTGCAGAACTAATATTCTTGCCCATTGCGTTCAACTCCCAGCCCATGTACATAAATGTGTGATTGAGTATATTATTCTATATATAAATACGTGCATGCATACATATATAACTATATTACATCAATCTATGTTTGTTGTATTATGTTGGTTGGTGGTGACAGAGGAAAGAGAATGATAAAAGTATAATTGGAAACAAAATTAGCATGATTCCATGGTAGAAACTAATAAATTTATCCATACAGCTATGTAGAAGAGAGGAGGAAAAGACAGTTCATGTCTTTCAAGTTCTTGACCATGTCTACCAGAAAACATGGTCAATAGATATCTTGAGCCATGATCTACCATCTCATACCCCTTTCTCTTTGAGACAAGCCATCAAATTAGTGTGTATAAAGAAATGGAAAACATTGTGATTAAAAACAGAGTGTTTATCCTGCAGAATATAGATATGTTTGAATTGAGCTAATTGTTCTTAGGAAATTAACCAAGGTTTATAGAGCTTTAGTATGCTTACCTATACAAAGTTCCATTTCAAGAGATGATTCTGCTCTATCTCTGTTCACTCTTCAGTGGCTCCAGCTTCCATTAATCTATTACTAGAACCATCACCATTGGCACTACTACACTGAAACTGTTCTAGTAGTTTCTTGTGGGCTCTTGCCACGTATTCAGAGAAGAATTCTGAATACTGGCTCAAATAGACCAGACAACATGCTAAGTTTTTAAGAATTTTTATTTAGTGAGAGAAATGTGCAGTAAAGTGAGGGTTTTATTTAGGAGAGAAAGAGAAATCTAGAGGCTAAGTTGGGTCCATACCAAGCAGAGAGCAGGCCCGGAGCCAGGTAGAGCAAGTGTTTGATAATAGGCAGCCACATGTAGATTAACACAAGTAGCAAAGTGAAGGCAAAGTGCCCAGCGGCCAAGTGCCACACCTGAAGGCAAGGGTAAGAAGGGAGGGGCTCGCCTTTTTTGTTAGGACTTTTATTCAATCCCAAAGGGGAGTGGTCCGTAATCTAATTGGCAAGAGGGCCTACAAGTAGGGTCAGGTAGGAGCATGAGATCTCTCAAGGGGCATGGTCTTCCAACTCACAAATCTAATCAACTTTATCCTATCTGCCTGCCTCATCATTTTGTTGTATTTAACTTTGCTCAGATTCATGTATTCAAACAATGGCTGGAAACTGTGTCCTTCAGGCACTTCGATTTAAGAGATCTAAATCTCAAACCCATCATTTTATCCTCCAGTATTGCCCATTCTTTTTTTCATATGTCTGAATAATGTTACTTGTGTTCATTACTTCATCTAAAATTCTGTGAGTCATTCTATCTATATGTTGCTAACCATATCCTGCTACAACTCCACTTAAAACAATATTTTAGCTGATAAAATTCTTTCTTTCATCAAGTTTAATGCCAACTTAAAACAGACTCGGCTCAGTCAGTGCTTCTGTTTGGAAGACTTTTCTATTGTAGACCACTGAATTCTGATATCACATCAAAACACTTGACACTGCATTCTCTTTAAAAAAAAATCTCACTTGTCCCCATCGTATTGTCTTTTCTTGACAATAAGCATCATGTCTCCTTTGTTTATACTTCTGAAGTCTTGACACAAGTGGTAGCCTCAGTAGGTATCTGTGTGTGTGTATGTGTGGGTGTGTGAGAAAGAATATGAAGAATAAACCATGTCACTTAAATAACGTGTTCAAACCCTTGCACATAATTATCACAGTTATTGTTAATTGCTTTCCTGTATAGTCCCTAAATATCTTAATTGCAACATTTTTATTTATTTAACTGGCCTGAGTTCCTAAATATTGAAATTTTGGATAAGGTTTTAGACCAAAAACTGGCTTTTTTTTTTTTTTTTTTTTTTTCACAATACCTACAAAATAATTTATTTATTTATTTTTTTTTTTAACTTTTATTTAGGATATAAATTTCCAAGGTATGATTTATGGATTACAATGGGTTTCCCCCCATATTTTCCCTCTCCCCCCACAACCCTCCCCCCTTGCCCGCCCCCTCCACCCTTTTGTTCACATCCAGATTCGTTTTCAATTCTTTTTGTATACATGTGATCAATTTTGTATGTGTTAAGTTATGAATTCGTCCCTTTGCCCTCATATAGTAACACAAAGTGAAATATAGTCTTTGAGTTCTCATTTTAGCATTCAGCCAAACACACTATAAATCCAGTGAGATTGTTTCTTTCTCCTTCATTTGCTCAAGCCTTGCTGCTTTCCAACTTCAGTCCTTCACCATGTCTCCTGTGTAGGCCTCTGACTTCTCCATCTGTATAAATTCTTCTAATGCTTAAATACCAACCCAATCCTCCTTCTGCCATGAAGTTTTCTACCACTGCAGAACATGTCATTTTCCTCACCATAAAAAAAATGACTGTTTTCTCTCTGTCACAAAATTCTACCAAAAAATTCAATTTCTTTTACTTATATTAGAGGGAAAATATTGTGAAACTAGAAGGACCTATCTATTAAAAAATAATGAATCTGAAAATGTGATTCAGATAAAAACTATAATTCAATTTCTTTTTTACTTATATTAGAGGGAAAATATTTTTAGACTACAAGGACCTATCTATTAAAAATAATGAACCTGAAAATGTGATTCAAAGAAAAAACAATCTAAAGAGCAAACAGAACCATGTTAGATGGTAAAATCTGATTGACATGAAGTTATTTTTCAAGACATAAATGTTAAACTTTGCACTATTTGGGAAATCATTCAAATATAATGTATTATAAAAGATTACTAGGAAAAATGGTGGAGATATACATTTAAGTCTTAGGAGATATTTAATAATCAGAAAATAAATTTGTGTTTCTGAAAATCTTTTTTTTTTAAATCATGAAATGAAAGAAAAACAGATGTCTTTGGGTGTCAGTCCTTTATCCAAACAGTGTCTCCTCAAAGCCAATGTCTAATAGGTCATCTTGTAGAGAATTTGAAAACCTATCTCATCAGATTGCAGTGTTAGTCCTAAAACTGCAACTCATTTTCCTCCTTTATCCTCTTACTTCAATGTGAATCTATTCTCAATTTTAGAATCCTTAATAAAGTGATTTTTAAATGGAGATATCAAAAGAAACAAAGGAGAAAGATGGTTAGTTTTCTAGGGAATTGGAATCTGGAATACAAGACAAGAGCAAAAAGCATTTACCCTAACCACAACAAAACCATAAAATTCAATTTCTTTTACTTATATTAGAGGGAAAATATTGTGATTTAAAAAAATGGATATGTTGGGAGTTCATTAGGAAGTATTTTTTCTCATTTTGTTTTATTTCTAATTAATTACATATGGGAAAGAGCATTTATGTTTGGGATTACTTTTGTTGTTGTTACTTATGCTTTTTTTTTATTTGTGTATGTGTGTGTGTTCTTTTGCACTATCATGGCATCTGTTTATCCCTTTGAAGCTAGGCTCTGGGTTTGCAGAAAGGTTGGGAGAAGTTAAGGATTGCTTCAATAGACCAGAAAATTAATGATGAGTGAAACTGTAATAAGTGTTGAGGTTCATTCAAATTGGGGTTAACATCTAGAACTCTAGATGTGTTTGTTGAGACTGGAAGAAAACCTCTGAGACTACACAAATGAGCTGTGGATTTTGTGATAAAAAGGCTTTTGACATGGTTTTAAGAATTTCTTGCGTGAGAGAGAATAGAAGTCTTTGCAAAATGCCATTCATTATGTCAGGAAATAGGAAGTTAAGGAGCATAAGAAGAGGATGGAAAAAATACTCTTTTTATTCCCCCAGAAATCTTTTATTTAAGGAATACAAGTTTCATGCACCTCATAAATACAACTTTAGGAACATAGTAATTATTCCCACCATATCTGCCCTCCGACCCACATACCGACCCTTCTTGCTCCTTCCTCTCCTATACCAATTCTTATTTTTTACTAAGATCTATTTTCATTTAACTTTACACATGTATGATTAACTCTATACTAAGTAAAGAGTTCAACAAATAGTATAAAAAAACTGTTCTTATGTAGTCAAGAAAAGGGCTGTTCAAAATCATTTTATCTCAAAGTGTCAATTTCACTTCTGTAGATTACCTTTTAGGGACTCTGTTAGTTATCACAGTTGAGGGAGAACATAACACATTCATCCTATTAGGACTGGCTTACTTCACTAAGTATGATGTTTTTCAGTTTCACCCAATTTTGGAAACAATAGTATTTCATTTTCTTTTTACTGCTGTGTAGTATTCCATGGTGTACATATCCAATATTTTTTAGAAAGCTTATATTTAATGAATGCAAATTACATAGGTACAACTTTATGAATATAGTGGTTCTTCTCCCCATACCTACTCTCCAGCTCCCACTCCCATCCTACCTTCTACGCCCTCTCCCATCCCATTATTCATTAAATTCATTTTAATTAACTTTATATACAGAAGACCAACTCTATACTAAGTAAAGATTTCAACAATTTACACTCCTCAACACACAAAGTATAAAGTACTGTTTGAGAAGTAGTTTTGTAGTTAATTCTCATAGTACAACTCATTAAAGGCAGAGGTCCTACAATGAAGAGTAAGTGCACAGTGATTCCTGTTGTTGATTTAGCAATTGACACTCTCATTTATGATGTCCGGGATCACCCAAGGTTTTGTCATGAGCTGCCAAGGCTATGGGAATCTTTTGAGTCCACAAAATCTGTCAGTCTTTAGACAGGGCCATAAGCAAAGTAAGAGTTCTCTCCTCCCTTCAGGGAAAAGTACATCTATCTTTCATGTCCCATTCTTCCTACTGGGGTCTCAAAGGGATCCTTCATGTAGGACAGCCTCCTCCACCTTATTTTTTCCATAGTGTCTTGGCTTTCCGTGCCTGAAATGTTCTCATGGGCTTATCAGCCAGCCCAGAGTGCCTTAAGTCAGAGTGCTGTTTGCAGCTTTTGTCATTTTATGAGTCCGCTGGGTGGACTGCCTCCCATGTTAGATTATTCTCTCCTTTTAAATTCTATCTATTGTTATTGCCAGACACTTCGTCTTATTTATGTGATCCCTTTGACATTTAATTCTATCTATATGATCAATTAAATACTTAATATGATCACTTTAACACATAAGTTGGCATTAGTACTAACCAACTTGATGGGATTTGGAGTTCCATGACAAGTTTTTAGCTTTACCCATAGAGATAAGTCCATGGGAATGTGTCCCTCTCTTATCCCCACTCTCATTTTTCTTTGGGATTTTTTTCAATTGAATTTATACAATTATGATTAATTCTGTGTTAGCAAAGAGTTCAACCAATTGAATTAAGTAGAAAAAAAGTTAAAAAAAATAAAATAATGAAGTGTTTTTTGACAGACAAGACAAGGGCTGTTCAATTCATTGCTTCCAATAGTGTCCCTTTCACTTCTATAGGTTTGCTTTTAGGTACTCTGTTAGTTTTCATAAATTAGGGATAACATATGGTATTTATCCATTTGGGACTGGCTTAAGTATGATGTTTTCCAGATTCACCCATTTTGTTGCAAATGACAGCATTTCATTTTTTTTTTACCATTGTGTAGTATTCCATAGAGTGCATACCCCATAATTTCTTTATCCATTCACCCGTTGACAGGCATTTAGGTTAATTCCATGTCTTTTTTTTTAATTGGTTTGTTTCCCCCCTCTATATTGTTGGTGGATTCATGTTTTTGTTTCTCATAGTCTCCTCATAAATTGACCCATTATTCAGTATTTTGTTAAAATTGCTTTTTTATTTGAGAAAGAGTCTCTTATCTGCAGGTTCACATCCCAAATGCCCACAATGTCCAACGCTGGACAGCCCAGGCCAAAGTCAGGAGCCAGAAATTCAGCCTAGGTCTCTCATATGTGTGATGGGAGCCCAGTAACTACAGCCGTCACCACTGACAACCAGAGTCTGCATTAGCAGGTAGAGTCAGGAGCCAGAGTTAGGAATCAAATCCAGGTACTCAGATATGAGACACTGGGAGATACGCTAACTGACATCTGAACCAGCAAGTTCATTACCCTTCTGTTTAATTTAATGTTCTACTTTCTCTCTTGTAACAGTGTTTGGCTTAAAGTCTATTTTCTTTTTTTTTATAAAGCTTTTATTTAAAGAATATAAATTTCCAAAGTACAGCTTATGGATTACAATGGCTTCCCCCCTCCATAACCTCCCTCCCACTTGCAACCCTCCCCTTTCCTGCTCCCTCTCCCCTTGCATTCACATCAAGATTCATTTTCAATTCTCTTTATACACAGAAGATCAGTTTAGTACATATTACGTAAAGATTTCAACAATTTGCCCTCACATAGAGACACAAAGTGAAAATACTGTTGGAGTACTATAGTATTAATTCACAATGTACAGCACATTAAGGACAGAGATCCTACATGATTTTTTTTAAAGAATTGATTAATTATCTATGCAATTTCCAATTTAATTCCATGTCTTAGTTCTTGTGAGTTGAACTGCAATAAACGTAGGGGTACAGATAACTGTTTTATTTGCTAATTTCAATTTCCTTGAGTAAATTTTCAGGAGTGGGATGTCTAGGTCCTATGGTAGGACTATATTAAGATTTCTGAGTTGGGGGGGGGTATTTCAAAACTTATTTATTTGAATGACAGAGTTACAGAAGGAGGTAGAGATTGAGAGAAAGATCTCCCAACCACTGGTTTACTCCCCAGGTGGCCGCAATGGCTGGAGCTGTGCCTATCCAAAGTCAGGATCCAGGAGCTTCTTCTGGATCTCCCACGTGGGTGCAGGGGCCCAAGGACTTGGGCCATCCTCCACTGTTATCCCAGGCCATAGCAGAGAGCTGCATTGGAAGAGGGGCAGCTAAGACTGGAACTGGCACCCATATGGGATGCTGGCACTTCTGGCCAGGGCTTTAACCCAATGCGCCACAACGTTGGCCCCTGGCATTGCTTTGAGTATGTAAATTATTTTCAGAGAATGGACATTTTGATGATATTGATGATATTGATTCTTCCAATCCATGAACATAGAAGATTTTTACATGTTTTATGTCTTCTATCTTTTATGTTTTGTAATTCTCATCATAGAGATCTTTGACATCCTTGGTTAATTTTATTCCAAGACATATGATTTTTTTGCAGCTATTGTGAACTGGATTGATCTTAAAAGCTCTTTGTCTGCCATGGTATTGTCTGTGTATACAAAAGCTACTGGTTTTTGTGTGTTGATTTTATATCCTGCTATTTTTCCAAACTCTTCTATGAGTTCCAGTAGTTACTTAGTTTAGTCTTTTGTGTCCCCCATATATATAGAATCATATCATCTGCACATAGGGATAATTTGACTTCATTTTTACCAATTTAAATCCCTTTGTTTTCCTTTTCTTGCCTGATGGCTCTGGCTAATTTTCAGGACTATACTGAATAGCAATGGTGGGAGTGGGTATCCTTGTCTGGTTCTGGATCTTAGTTGGAATGCTTCCACCTTTTCTCCATTCACTAGGACATTGGCCATGGGTTTGTCACAAATTGCCTTGATGGCACTGAGTGTTCCTTCTAAACCCAATTTGCTTAGAGTTTTCATCATGAAAGGGTGTTGTATTTTGTCAAATGCTTTCCCTGCATCTCTGAGAAAATCATATGATTTTTGTTCTTCAATTTGTTAATGTGATGTATCACATTGATTGATCTGCAAATGTTGAACCATCCTTGCATAACAGGGATAAATCCAACTTGGTCTGGGGAGATGAACTTTCTTATGTGTTCTTGGATTGATTGGCCAGAATTTTGTTGAGGATTTCTATGTCTATGTTCATCAGGAAAATTGGTCTGTAGTTCTCTTTTTTTGTTGTTGTTGCATCTTTTCCTTGTTTAGGCATTAAGGTGATGCTGGCTTCATAGAAAGAATTTGGGAGTATTCCCTCATTTTCAATTGTTTTGAATAACTTGAGAAGAATTGCAGTTAGTTCATCTTTAAATGTCTGGAAGAATTCAGCAGTGAAGCCATCCGGTCCTGTGTTTTGCTTTATTGAGAGGGTCTTTATTACTGATTCAATTTTTGTCTTGATTATGAGTGTTTAGTTTTTCCATGTCTTCATGGCTCTGTTTAGGTAGATTGTATGTGTCTAGGAATCTATCCATTTCTTCTAGGTTTCCCAGTTTGTTGGCATACAGCTTTTTGCAGTAATTTCTGATAATGATTTTTTTATTTTTGTGGTGTCTGTTGTTACATTTCCTTTTTCATTTCTAATTTTATTGATTTGGTCTTCTCTATTTTTTTAAGTTGGGCCAATGGTGTGTCATTTTGTTTATTATTTTTGAAAAACCAGCTCTTTGTTTTGCTGATCTTTTGTATTGTTTTTTTGGTTTCAGTTTTGTTGATTTCTTTTTAGTATTAAATATTTCTTGTCTTCTACTAGTTTTGGGTTTGGATTTTTTTTTTTAGATCCTTGAGGTGCATAGATAGTTCATTTATTTGGTACCTTTCCAGTTTCTCAGTGTAGGCATCAATTGCTATGAATTTTCCTTTTAACACTGCTTTTGCTGTATACCACAAATTTTGGTATCTGGTATTGTCACCTTGTTTCCATAAATTTTTGTATTTCTCTTTCGATTTCTTATATGATGACTCACTGTTCTTTCAGGAACAAGTTGTTCATTCTCCATGTGTTTGCATATGATGTAGAGATACCTGAATTGTTGATTTCCAATTTCTTTGCATTGTGGTCTGACAAGATGCATGGTTATATTTTGATTTTTTTGAATTTGCTGAGAATTGTTTTATGGCCTACCATGTGGTCATTCCTAGAAAAATTTCCATGCACTGGAGAGAAAAATGTGTACTCTGTGACTATAGATAGAAGGTTCTGTTAGGTCTATTTGGTCTATTGTGCCTATTAACTCTGTTGTTTTCTTGTTGATCTGTCCATTGCTGATAGTGTGGTATTGAAGTCCACCATTACTATTGTAATTGAGTCTAGATCTCCTTTCAAATCTCTTAACATTTCTTTTAAATAGCCAGCTACCCTGTAATTAAGTGCATATGCAATTATAGTAGTCACATCTTCCTTTGAATTGATCCTTTAATCATTATATGGTGTTCTTCTTTGTCTCTTATAATAGTTTTTGTGTTAAAGTCTATTTTTGATATTAGGATGGCCTCACCAGCTCTTTTTTGGTTTCTGTTAGCATGGATTATCTTTTTCCATCCTTTCACTTTCAGTCTGTGTGAACCTTTGTTGGTAAGATGTGTTTCTTGCATGCAGCAAATAGATGGGTTTTCTTTTTTAATCCATTCAGCAAATCTATATATAGTTGAGACCATTTACATTCAATTTGACTATTGTTAAGTACCGAATTTGACCTACTGGGTTTCTGTAAATAATCCTGTTTAGGTACTTTGGATTCCATTTGTCCTTTTACTGGGACATTTTCTGCATTCATCTACTTTTGTAGTGATATTCTTATTTCTATGCTTCTGTGTGTAGCACATCCTGGAGCATCTTTTGTATGGCTGGGCGAGTAGTTACACATTTTTTAAATTTTGATTTGTTGTGGAAGATCCTTATTTCTGCTTCATTCATAAATGAGAGTTTTGCAGGGTACAGTATTCTGGGTTGACAGTTTTTTTCTCTTAGGACTTTGAATATGTCTTGCCATTCTCTCCCGGCCTGTAGAGTTTGTGATGAGAAATTCAGAATGAGTCTAATTGGGTTTCCTCTGAATGTGATTTGTCATTTCTCTAAGGTACATTTTAAGATATTTTCTTTATATTTTACTGGGGACAATTTTGCTATAATGTGTCGTGGTAAAGTTCTTTTTTTGTCATGCCTGTTGGGAGTTCTGTGTATTTCTTGTACTTGGATGCCTTTCTTTCTCCAGATTGGGGAAGTTCTCTGTCATTATTTCATTAAAAAATAATTTCATTAAGAAATACTGATTTCAAAAGGAGGATGGTATAACATCCTCTCTAACTTCAGTATTCCTTCAAGCAATTCATAGACCTGACCACATTTGGAGAAATATGGGGCTCAGACTCACATGTTTCCTTATCTCTTTTCTTCTCCCCCAAAATACTCCTAAACAAAATAGATAGGGATTTCTCTTGCTTCTCTTACATTAAACATTTGTTCTATTGTAAGGAAGTATACCTCTGGCTTAGTATTTGCTTCATATGTTGTAACAGAGAAATCTTTTGTCCTGTCCATACCTAAAATCCATTGTCCTATTTAAAAGAAAGAGAACAAGTTTTAAGGCGGAAACAATGCATTAGTTTAAAATTTTTGAAAATTGTTATTTTACCAATTTCAAAAATTTTCAAGCTTCAATATTCAATGTAACAAAGTTGACAAAGGGACACTTGAAGAAGCAGCATACCCTGTGGGTACACAAAATGGGACTGCCCCCGGAAGATGTGTGGTCACTTCCTTTACGAGAGCAGAAAGCAAAAGAACAGACTGCTAGGATTAGTTGTATGAATTTAACAGGTCATTTATTGCTGTCTCTTTAAATCTGTATAAAATAAACTAAAATGGCTATTTCACTACCCTTGCAGAGAGGCAATGGAGGTGAGATTGCTTTGTAAATTACAAATTTAAAATACAACTTTTTTTAGAATTCACTTTCATATTCTCTGAGACACAAAAGACCAATGAAAAAGTTTAATGTTTATAGATATACACCCCTGAGAGCTATAAAGGTATTGGAAAATTTTTTACCTTTATACACCAAGAATCTTTGTTTCATTTCTTCTCACAATAATTCAAAAGCAAGAGACTAATAGAGGAAGAAATGACTAATAAAATACTTGGCTAGATAACCTACCAACAAGAAAACGATGCTTCATTTGTTGCTTCATATGTTGATTAAAAAAAAGGAGGGGCATTTAGTGACTTATTAACCCAGTATTCTCTATATATGTGAAAGCTTTTCCTTGGAAAGGTATGCCAGACCTTAGCATTATTATAGTTTTAAAAATATTTACAGAAAAATATTCTACAGAAAAAATTACAGAAAAAATAAAAATTTCATAAGACATTTTTAAAAGATTACTTCTTTTATTTGAAAGACAGAGACATACACAGAGAGAGGGTATCAGATAGACAGAGAAACAGAAATGAGAAATATTTTCTGTCTACTGGTTCACTCTACAGATGCCTGCCACAGCCAGGCCTTGGCCAGGCTGGGGCCAGCAACCAGGAACTCAGTCCATGTCTCCCAATTTGACAGGGCCCCAGCTATCTGAGGTATCAGCTGTTGCTTG
Organism: Sylvilagus floridanus; assembly: GCA_949820135.1. NCBI lineage: Eukaryota > Metazoa > Chordata > Mammalia > Lagomorpha > Leporidae > Sylvilagus > Sylvilagus floridanus. Next base: position 83,882,429 of record OX463236.1, on the reverse strand, counting down.
CTGTTGTGTACATCAGCAGGAAGCTGGAATGAGGAGCAGGGCCAGGACTTGAAGATGCACTCTGAAAATGGATGTGAGTGCCTCAACCATCATCTTAAACATTAGGCCAAATCCCTGCTTTTAAAGGAACGTTTAATCTCGGGGAGACATAGCAGGGGGAAACACAGCTTGATTTGTAGAGGGGAATCATATGAATATATACAATGGAAAATAATCATTTATACCATGGGAGATCATGTTACAGATTCTTCACTATGTTAGTTTTTTTTTCTAATTTCTATTCAGCCAATTCCTTGCTTGTAGAACCCCAATTTTTCAACATAAAATCATAATTGTCACATTAGCTTAGATCCCTAAACCATGAATTGTTAAGACAATATTAAATAAGTGAGAGATGCACTGGGGGAAAGTGAAATGAATGTGAGAACAACCTTCGGACAAAACTGCGTTGAGGTTGACATCTGCAGCATGAAAGGGTAGCAAAAACAATAAAGAAACAACAACAACAACAACAAAAAACCTGCTGAGCAGGAAGAACCTTGCACTCCTGTAGTGTTCCACAGAAGGTTTAACTAAGCTAGGGGGATACTTGAGCCAAAGTCATCTGTTGATGGAGTCCAGTGTCTCCTAGGAATAGCATACAACATTCCCTCCCCATATCTTGTTCAGCCACAGTGTGGGATCAGCACACATAAAGCATGACTACAGCACAGAGACTATGGTCTGTCTAATGAGACAGCATCCAGGACTGCCAGCCAGTGATGGTCATCACATTGAGATGTCTTATACAGTGCACTTCCATGCCTACCTCGATTCTCAGCCCTACTTCTGGCAGATTTTACTTTACTTTGACTTCAAGGACGGGCACTTAGAATAAGGTTTGACCAGTTAGGCACATGATTTCCGGTAGCCATGTTGATAGCTCAGTGATGGGCACATAAACAGGCTACAACCAACAAGAAGAAAATGAAATGCTTTTGGTATTGTTGAAAAAGGAAGTCATAGTCTTCTTCATGGCAATATAAACTCTGAGCTGTTGGGAATCATTTATGGAATATGACTACTAAGTTAGTATAGAAAAATCCAAAGTTGTGAAATGGAGAAAACATGAGATCTAATAACATTGTTCTAGTGTTGAGTAATGTTGTGTTGAGGTTCTTCACTTTGTAAATTATGTCAATGATTTTTTTAAATTCATGTACTAACAACTGATATATCTCAGCATTGCTGAAATAATTTGGGTAGCTAGATGGGGACTGATTCCACAGAGGTTTAACTAAAAGAATTGAAGTCTAGGGTACCAGGAAGTGCTTTAAAGAACTTTTATACTTAGCTTCTACTTGTAGCCTACCACATGATGTTGGATGCCACAAAAATATTTCATTACTCAATAAGGATTTCTATGATTGTTTTTGACAAAGAAGACCATTTCAGTAGTGAAAGGAAACTAACAAAAACACTTAAGATTTACAACCCACCAGAAAATGAAGTTTTCTGGGGTAAGAGTATTCTTAAACACAGTTCTTATAAATCCTCAGTAGCACACAGTCCATGAAGCCATTGTGACCCCTTGTCTGTGTGAAACAAACTCTCCTGTCATGGCATTGAGTCTTTTAATAAACAAGAAAGAAGGGAGTGTAGCTGGGGATGTGTATGTTTTCTTTAATTTTCCTTGACACTGCAAGTCCTGTAAGCACTCTGTCAACAGACTGAGGAAGTACCGTTTAAGTTTCTCTGCTGAAAGTGAAAGTACTGAGCAGCCAGTTACCTGCTGACACCTCTTCTCATAAAACATCTTAGCAAATTGTGAACATACAGCCCCATGGGCTGATCCAGGCTGTGAGTTTCTATAAGTGAGGTGCACCAGTGATCATTGTGCACACTATTGCCAAAGATCAGATGAGATCACCTGAAGTAGGAGACATTTGGAACATCAGTGTTGACCCACAGCAGGTAATATCGCTGATTTTAGAACATACTTTTGTTTTTTCTTATGAATTCTCCAAATACTGAGAACGGAAAATTCTCCAAAACAATTATTTCTTCTGCAGAACTTTTTTGTAATAATATACATAGGTGTTATTTTATCTCATTTCTCTATGGTCATGAAAATCAATACTTTTTAGAAAAAATCTAATTGTAAAGTTTTTCACAGTAAGGTAAAACCAGTTTATACAATCATTGCAAAATTAATCTTAAATGCATCCAGAGGCATGATTATGGCTATTTTTCGCCTTTACCTCTCTTTTTAAATTTTTTTTAAAAAATTATTTATTTGAGAGGTAGAATAACAGACAGAAGAAGGAGAGAGAGAGAGAAAGGTCTTCCATCCGCTGGTTCACTCCTTAATTGGGCGCAACAGCTGGCGCTGAGCAAATCCAAGCCAGGTGCTTCCTCTGGGTCTCCCATGTGGGTACAGGGGCTCAAGTGCTTGGGCCATCATCTGCTTTCCCAAGCCATAGCAGAGAGCTGGATCGGAAGTGGAGCAGCTGGGACTAGAACCTGTGCGCATATGGGATGCTGGCACCATAGGCAGAGGATTAACCTACTGCACCACAAGCACTGGCCCCAGATTCTACCTCTCTTATAAATGTCATTATGAAATCTCAAAATAAATTGTATAACATTCTTTCCTGGAACCTTGCCATCAAGATTTGTTCCATTGTCTAGCAATATTGATGTCATCTGTGAATTTATTAGTAATGTAGGCTTTTTAGCTATATCCCACTTATACTGAAAAAGAACTCTTTACAAGATCTCCAGATAATTTTAATGCTCATTTAAGTTTGAGAAGTACTGATCTGAATCAGAACATCATGGGATTGGGGCATACTATTTCAAATTAAGGATACAATTTTAGTTGCTTAGGATTTTGGTTTTCTGTTCTATATTGGCATTTGCATTTCAATTCTTTTCTTATAACCCAAGAAGACAGATTTGACTCATGTATTACATGTTGCTATATAAAATTGAAACAAGAAAAACACTGCAGAGAATTCTGATACACAGTGACAGAATATGGATAAAGAAGACTACATTTGACAACTGTTTTATCTACCTGAATATGCATGCTACAATTTGGCTAAGCCCTAAAGTCAATGTTGGTTACAGTTGATTGATAAAAATATGCTTCCTTATTCAAGGTCAACTTAATTTGTAAGCATTTTCTCTTGCTTACTGAGCAGCTTCCATGAGGAATCCCAGTCTGACAATGTAGCTGTGCATGCATTTTCTCACCCAATTGCATAAACCTTTCTTCAACTTCCATGTGCCTGACATATTGTATCAAAACACACAAAAAAATTTCTCAAAATTTGAGCCTATTCAGATTGCTTTACATGATCTGAAATAATTTACAACTAAAGCTTCTAACTGAAAATGTCCTGAGGAATTTTATGCACGAATAGCAAATAAAATCCACCTTGTATAGACTATATTACATGCCCAATCTGATGATGTTCGTAATCAAAAAGTAAAGATGTTCTAGGATAAGTTATGAAAAGCAATGAAAAAATAGACCTTGAGCCTTAGGGATAACCACATATGTTGATTATATCAAAAAGTATGTATTTATTCTCCAAGTATACAACTTGGTCTGTAGTTATTAGAATTAAGACTGTTCTGTTGAAATATTGTCAATACTCTTTGATCTAGGGGAAGGCATAGAACAACTTCTGATCTCTTAAAATATGGCTTGCCATCATAGGAAGAAGGAAAACTGTTTTGCATTATGAGGAAAGCTATAGCATATAGTAAAAGCTATTTTCCCCTTAGGATTCTAATGAATATAAGTCTGCTACAGTGGTCTATTTTTAAATAAAAATACCGATGAGACTTACAGCCAATTTGGTATTTTGGCATATCCAGCGTTCATCCTTCAAAGAAGTTTCTTACGACTGAAACCAAACTTTGAAATAATGCTTCTACCTATAAGTGCCACCTAAAGAAGTTGATGCTTTTGCTCTTCCAAGCCTGTACTATGATCTCCATTTCTAGAAAGCAAATAGGTTGCCAATGTATGCATCTTCTCAAAGAGATACAAGGCTGAGTTCATATTCCTGTTAGATAAAGTAGAAAAATGCTTCAGTGAGTTATTATTTCCTTGTTGATCTCTCCACCTCTTTATTTAAAATGATCATATTATAGAAATATTTAAATATGACTTTGGAAAGAAATCTACCTCTATTTTACATGGTCAAAGTGATACTTCTTTACTCCATAACAAGCTAATTCTTACTTCTAACACTTTTATCAAACCTTTATATTTTCTTTTCTTGTTGCTTTTGCATATTTTTATCTTTGCAACATTGTCTAACTTGATAGAGACATAATTTATGAGTGTTTTTATAATTGTAGTTCCTAGTACAATTACTCACACAGAGCTGATCAAACTGTCAAATGAATATTTCTGTAATAGAATGAATGAATCCAGTTCACATAAATCCTGTGTAGAAATTCTAGATAAAACCACAAAAGACCCAGAATGGCCAAAGCAATGCTGAGGGCGGGGGAAAAGCTGGAGGCATCACAATACCCCATTTCAAGGCATACTAAAAAGCTACAGTAATTAAAACAGCGTGGTACTGGCACAAAATCTGACACAGAAGTCAGTGGATAGAGGCAGAAACTAATCCATGTACATACAGGCAACTATTTTTTGACTAAGATGCCAACAACATATTTAGAGACAGGATAGTCTTTTTCATAAATGATTATGGCAAAACTGGACATACATATGTAGAAAAATGAAACTAGATTTCTACCTCTCACTGTGTATGGAAATCAACTCAATATGGATCAAATATCTAAATGTAATTATTAATAACTCCATAGTTACATGCAAGGATTTAATTATCTTGTCCAGTATTAATCCAGAATAATAAATGAGCAATGACAATTCACACTCTGCTCTCTCTGATACTATATTACATCCTTTTTCCAATACATACTTTTATCTAGAAATCCAGAATGGATTACTTTCCAAGGCAGTTGTTATGGACTAAATTCTGTACTCTATCTCCACCAATTATTCAGTAGCCTTGACTCCCAATATGACTGCATTCATTAATAGGATCTTTAAAATCACAACTAAGATAAAATGAGGTCTTAATGGTGAGGCTCTAACCCAATATGACTGATATCTTATAAGAAGAGGAAAAGGAACCAGGATGCTGTCTACACAGAGGACACACTGAGAAAGTTGATCTTGGATTTTTCAAAACTGTGAGGAAATAAATATCTGTTGTTTAAGATAACCAGTGTGTGGAATTTTGTTATGGCAACTCTAGAAGACTAATACAGAGACCCTTTAATAAAACAAGTCTATGCAACACAGAAAAATTTCTTAATTATAGAAGCTAGGAAATAATCTAGAGATTGAGTATCTCAGACCTTAGTGGAGGACACTCATTCAATCACATTGAATCAGGAGGGATTTTTTTAAAAAAGGATTTATTTATGTATTTGAAAGCAGAGTCACAGACAGACAGACAGATCTTCTATCCACTGGTCCACTCCCTAAATGTCCATTAAGGCTGGAGCTGGACCAATCTGAAGCCAGGAGCCAGGAGCTGCTTCTGGGTCTCCCACATGTGTGCAGGGGCCCAAGGACTTGGGCCATCTTCCACTGCTTTCCATGCTTTCCAAAGGAGAGAGCTGTATCAGAAGTGGAGCAGCTGGGACTCAAACCAATATGCCAATATGGGTTGCTGGCACTGCAGGAGGCAGCTTTACCCACTATGCCACAGCACCAGCCCCAGGAGGGATTTTTTGAACACTTACATTTTACTGACCAGTCACTGGCCAGTGCAAGGCCTCTGAGCTTCCAGTTAGTGTCTCTTCATCATCTCTACAATTCCCTTTTATGAAATCATCTTTGCAGATTATAGCTTAATAATATTTGATATTATTGCACTTTGCCAAATGCAAGTATTGTGGACTTCTAAAGTCAAACTGTCTAGCACTTACTGTGGAATCTGATTTCCTGGGGATGTGATGAATTGCAAATGAATTGTGTTTTAAGAAGCTGTAGTCTCTGAGGTTGTACTTTTCCAACCAGTACCCCATGATGGGGAAACACATCAAAAGACCGTGGAGTGAGAATCAGTACATAGAATCTGCTTTCAGAGGATAGATTTTTCTTTCCTTCCCAATTACTAGGTTGCTGGTTTTGTGTACCATTCTATGCCCAGGATCTCTTTGCAAGTCTGTGTGGCAGTTTTTCTCAACTCAGAGACTGGCAAACTACTTCCATAACAGAAACACCTGTTAATTTACAGCCATAAAGAGAGTTTTTCTATCTCCTTTTGTCCTTGGTGCTTTACTTTTGCTTTCTGGGTTTTGCCTTTTTTAATATTTTTGTTTTAAATCTTCCTCCTTTAATATTTCTTCAAAGATGCTGCTCCTTTATAAAATGATACATTGGAAATGAAAAGAGTATTGAAAACTCTGACCTAAAAAAATTTATTGCTCTCTTGCTTAGTCTGGCAGAAAAAGCTTCTCATGGTAATAATGCTGTTCAATGACAAGGCAACCAGGCCCTCAAACTTCATTTTTAATTTGAAAAGACAAATTTATAACTAGTACTGTGGGAGACATGACATCTGTAATCAAAAGATCATTACTTTAAAAGGAAAAGATTCTTACAAGACTAAGATGGAAAATATTCTGGTCAAAGTCATTAGCTCATCATTAAGTTCAAATAGATTAAACCATTTGTTAAATTACTGGGAGATGATTCTCCTGTCATGAATCTGATTTCTTATCCAAATTCCTGGGGAAGGAACAACAGTGATACAATGAAATCCAGAATTTGTTAGACTGAGCTCTTTGATAGAAAATCATTTTATATATGAGATCTTGGTCACAAATAGAAAAAAAAGCCAAACCACAGAACGACTGTGGATATTAATACAGAAATATGTACTGAAGGCAGAGGCAGACTTGGAGAATTTCTGCATTTCATAATCATTTTTTTCAGTTTTGCAATACCAGGTCACCCTCAAGACAATGAAAACAAACACTTCTGAAAGGGTCATCTACAGTAGTATCAGCCAATGAACTTAGTCTCTGGTGAAATGTGAATCATGATTGAGTCATAGAAACTTTGGTGATTTAATCAGATCATTTTCATTTGTTTGTATTTTTATTTATTTTCATCTTCTTGAAGGACAGAGCAAGAGAGTGAGAGACGGAGGGAGGAAGGGAAAGAAACAATATTCAACCTGCCGATTTACTCCTGAAATTCTCTCACAACCAGGGCTGGGATTCCAAAGACAGGAACCCGGAGCCCAAGCACTTGAACAGTCATCCACTATCTCAGGGGATGCATTAGCAAGAAGGTGTGTTGGAAGCAGAGTAACTGCGACTTGAACTGGTACTCTGATGTGAGATGTGGGCATGTCAAACAATGGCTTGATGTGCTGTGCCACAATACCTGCCCCAAGATTATTTTATTTTTCTTTTGAAAGTTCACTTGTTTATTTACTTATTTATTTGAAAATCAGAGTAATGGAGAGAGGAGAAAGAAGAGATAGAGATTGTTCCACGTCCTGTTTCACTCACCAGGAATCTGCAATGGCAAGAGCTAGACCAGGCACAGCCAAGTGCCAGGAATTTCATCAGAGTCTCAGTTACTTGAATCCTCACTAGCTGCTCCCAGGTGCATTAGCAGAAAGCTAGATCAGAAGTAGAATAACGATACTCAGAATGGCAGATGATATGGGATGTAAGCATCCCAAGCAGATGCTCAACTCAGTGCACCACAACTGCCACCCCAGATTATTTGCTTTTTGATATAAGAATTATAAAAAAGATTATAATGATTGAAATAACAGGTATTTGTTTGTAATAATGTTTTATTTTTTATTGTTTTTATTTTTCCCCAGAAACCTTTTATTTAAGGTATATAAACATCATGTATTTCACAAATACAAATTTAGGAATATAGTGATTTCATACAAGAAATTGATTAATGATGTGAAATAGCTCTGTATCTTTTCAAACATTTCTGAGTGGGAGACTTCATTATACTCATTTTTTATATTTGTATAATTCAAGAGTGATAAAGGCTATATCCTTGGTTGAATAAATGTAATATTTAAGACTAAATCTGTATTCCTTTGATTTTTAGTCCAGAGATCTTCAGAGGAGTCCTATAGTAATCTCTTCATATTCATTTGGTTATCATAAGGAGATAGCTCACAATATTTTCATTTCAGAGTGTTAAATCTTTAAGTCTTACAGGAAGGCCAAAATTTTTGAAGATATATTTTTTTTATTTTATTTCTTTTTTTAAAATTTTTTTGACAGAGTTAGACAGTGAGAGAGAAAGACAGAGAGAAAGGTCTCCCTTCATTGGTTACTCCCCAAATGGCTGCTATGGTCAGCGTGTTGCAGCCAGCACACTGCACTGATCTGAAGCCAGGAGCCAGGTGCTTCTCCTGGTCTCCCATGTGGGTGCAGGGCCCACGCACTTGGGCCATCCTCCACTGCACTCCCGGGTCATAGCAGGGAGCTGAACTGGAAGAGGGGCAACCGGGACAGAATCCGGCGCCCTGACCGGAACTAGAACCTTACGTGCCGGCACTCCAGGTGGAGGATTGGCCTAGTGAGCCGCAGTGCCGGCCTGAAGATTTCTTAGAGGTCACTTTTAAAGCTCTGATAAATCACAAGATAATTGCCTTATGGAGTGGTGGAAGGAATCTCTTGATTTCTTTTCTCTATATATCCGCTAAAAGAGTATTTTTTTTTTATTTGTCAGATAGACTTATAGACAGTGAGAGAGAGAGACAGAGAGAAAGGTCTTCCTTCCGTTGGTTCACCCCCTAGATGGCCGCTAAGGCCGAAACTGCGCCAATCTGTAACCAGGAGCCAGGTGCTTCTTCCTGGTCTCCCATGCGGGTGCAGGGCCCAAGCACTTGGGCCATCCTCCACTGCCTTCCCAGACCACAGCAGAGAGCTGGACTGGAAAAGGAGCAACCAGGACTAGAATCCGGCACCCGTATGGGATGCCGGCGCCACAGGCAGAGAATTAACCAAGTGAGCCAAGGCGCCGGCCCTTGAAGAGTATTTTTAACTAGCATGTCCTAAGCAAAATATAAATGACTTGCAATTATATGGAAGAATTGGTGATCATATAATTGTGTAGCTTCATATATGAGTAAAGGAGACTTTACCCATCCATAGAGCATTAAAAAGCATATCATATATTTGAAAGACAAAAGTTCAAAAAGTCATCTGAAAACAGAAATATACCAGATTAACCCAGAAAAATTTGAGCCATCATAACATTGTGCTTTTATTTAGAATGTTTGGTGCAGAATATGGAAATTGCAGTCATCATTGTCCAGTAGCGTTTGTCTTCAACAAAAGCAGAGCTGAAGAAATAAAAATGGTGAGCAAGTTATAAGGTTTATTTCTTAATGCCACCCAATATGAAACAGGTAAAAATATAATATGAAATCAAATGTGCAAAGTGCTATAATATATAGTTAAAATAAAATTAATTTGGAGCTGGTACATGAAATCTTGAAGAATGAGAAGTGAGAAATGAATACCTATGTTATAAGGAAACAACAAGCTTGAATCCTGGAAAATAATGAAAACACGTAGACCACTGACTGATGGACAGACGTGGAGACAGGAGAAACACAGGGAAGAAATTGCTCAACTATGTTCCCTAATTTACTATGGCTTAACTTAAGCCTTTTCTCCTTTACATGTTTTAAAAGCAATTACACATGCAGCAGAGACTGTACTTCAGCTTTTACATGTAGATCTTTTCAGTGTTTCTGTGCTACTGGGTGGTGACTGCAAGTTATAGCTCCCAGTAAGCCCCACGAACACAAGGCGAACAGATGGCAATGGTCTGCAGTATATGTTCAGTAAATTAGGTATGCAAAATACATTTTTTATTGACAGTAGCATCAATTTCTGACAGGTTCATCCAGAGATAACGTCATCATAGGTTGGGGAACTTCTATATTGTCAGCAAAAGCTCTGTGCTCCCAGTTATTTTTACACATCTTTCTGCTTCCAATTTGTAGTGACCACTCAATGTTATCACAGAGATTGGCTTTTCTTTGAGGTGCCCCTTCAGAAATTGAAGCTATAAGTTAATTCAGTTCTGATGCTTTCTCATTTCAATGATATTAAGAATGTACGAAAGAGTAAAAAGGAGGATGAAAGGATCATTTTGGCTCCTATGGTTTTGCCTAAATTCCCTCAACCAAATATACAGTGAATATTTTTAAAGAGGCAAAACAGTGCAAACTGTTCTTTGCAGACTCTGAAAATGTCTTCATATTACTTGCACTTCACCTCCCCCAAAATGCTTTCACTCTTTTGATACATTTTAAAGTGTTTTTCTTTGAGGTGTCTCTTCTTTGTACAAAGAAGTGAGAAACTGAAGCATTCTAAGGAGCATGCATGTGGCAGAAGTCTAGCATTTGTTTTTTTGTTTTTTTTTTTGTTTTTGTTTTGTTTTTTTTTGTTTTTTTGACAGGCAGAGTGGACAGTGAGAGAGAGAGACAGAGAGAAAGGTCTTCCTTTGCTGTTGGTTCACCCTCCAATGGCTGCCGCGGACAGCGCGCTGTGGCCGGCGCACCGCGCTCATCCGATGGCAGGAGCCAGGTGCCAGGTGCTTTTTCCTGGTCTCCCATGGGGTGCAGGGCCCAAGCACCCGGGCCATCCTCCACTGAACTTCTGGGCCACAGCAGAGGGCTGGCCTGGAAGAGGGGCAACCGGGACAGAATCCGGTGCCCCGACCGGGACTAGAACCCGGTGTGCCGCATTTGTAACACTGGTATTTAAGAAATTGCCTAAGCTAGAGGGGCAAGGAGAGTCTCCCAGGAAAAGACTGATTATTACTCTTCTAGGATAATAGAAGTGCCTCTGTATTGGTTAGCTGTAAAGAATGAGCTAAGATAAGTCTCTGACTTATTTTTAAAATGATATAAGGTTTTTTGATTTCATATTTTAGTATTTAAACTTTGGTGTTTGTCAAGGCAGGGGATGTGCCCACATGCACATTATAAAAAGATCGTTCTACATACTTGTCATCTACAGTAGCCCCTCCAGCTCATTTTAAAATCTTTAGTTAAACTACCAAGGAATCCAGTCTATACATTCTCTGAAAGGATCCCCAGTAACTGTAAGATAATGGGAGGAGAAGAATGGAAATCCTCCTAAGGAATTTGTTTGAAGATATAGAATTCAAATTGGCATTATTAAAGGTAAATTGAGCTGGAGAAAAAATGAGGAAGCAGAAAAAAACATGTGTGCCTATTTGTGAAGCAGCTGCTTGAAATAATGATAGACGGAAATTAGTCTTAGATGCAAACACATTATTTATATATCTAAGATTTCCTAAATGTGGTCAAATGTTTCTTGGAAGAGAACTGCTGGAAGGTAGGAGGTTTAAAAACTGGAGTAATTTTAATTAGAAGGGTGTCAACAAGAAAAATGATGAATAGGTCTCACCCATTCTTCTTACCAGTGTCATATATTCTATTAATGACTTAATACAGAGTAAGACTATTCTCATTCAAATGGAGGTGAAAATGAAAGGATTAGACAGAGAAATGCTGAAGGGATAATAAAATTTTATTCTGATGTTGTCACCATTACTTTGCTTCCAGACTTCAACCTTATCATTATGTTTCACATAATCTTGGAAATCAATGTATTTCACCTTGCTTTATCTCTTTCCAATTTACATAATTTTATTTTGCCTGAGTCATATTACCAAAAGCACTACCACTTTTTATGGAGCTTAGAAGCCAATTTTTTATTCTTTTCTCAATCTAATTTGTGTGAGTGTGTCTATTTGAGAGAAAAAGGGAACAAAGATACAGAGAGCTTCATTCAGCATTTCTCATAATCATTTTCAATTATTTATGCTATAGTCTCAAAGTGTCACTTCCTAAAACTTGATCTCTGCAACCATTACATAAAATAGTGAATAAATGGGATAGTTCACTAAGCACTACCTAGTATGTCAAATGCTTTAAAATGATGACTGCAATTCACCATTATAATAACCCTGTAAGACATGTACTATCTTTATTTTACAAGTGAGTAATATGAAGCCAATAGAAGTTAAGTACTTAGTGTACACGTAAACTGAGCTCAAACTAGTACTCAAGCCAAGGACTATTTTTCAATGTGGAATTCAATTTCTTAATTACTCTAATAAAGTAACATTTAACAATGTACTCAACTGCTTAGGTTTCATTTCTTATCTCATTGCTTCTGTACAAAATTTTATATTGCTGTAAATTGCCTTTATAGCAGTGATCTTGTTTTTCTGTTTAATATGCCTATATTCTTCATAAAGTTTCCTTTAGCCCCTTTCTGTGGGAACAGCACTTCTTTAACCAACTGTGTTAGTTCTTTCAGGCAGCTCTAAAAGAGACCTTAGGAGCTCACTGAAACTCTTTTCTTAGGGCACTAATCCCATTCTTGAGGATGGAGTCCTCTTGACTTAATCTTAGCTAAGGCCCCACTTCTTTATACTGGGGAAAGCAAGTATTTAGACCAAAGCATCAGTCCTATCCGCTTCTACCTCTTTTCTATTTGTGGTAAGAGAATACAACAACTGATGAAAACTAAGCTAAAAATATCTTTTTTATGTGAGTTTTTTTTTTTAAGTAGAACAAAGGGAAGTTACTGTTTTTCATATGTTGTGATGTTTAGAAGAGCCTGATCTATATAGTTGAAAAGAAACAAAATCAAACTAAGTCAGAGAGCAAGGTAGTACATTAATGTGGTTCCATCATATCCTAAAATTTAGCAAAAACAATCACATTACTGGAAAGTCAGTTCTCAATTTGGAGATGGATTAACAGTTTGAAATTTAATTGTTAAATATCTGTTTAGTTTTGATCTTCATCTTATGATATTCTAAAATTACAACAAGGATTATTACCATTAATAGTGATTTTAGGGAATGTAAAATTATATAGCATGTGAATGATCACAGCAACATTATGTGATAAAATAACAATTATTTAATGTCATGTGAGAGAACAATCATATTTGGCAGTAGCTCAGTGTATAAACCATGTAAGGGGAAGATGGGAGGTGGTGGTATTTTTCAGAAAGCAGTAAGCATTTTGGTGTTCTAGTGATCGAATGGGAAGATTTGTAGGGTATTAGAATACTCTATGGATCTAAAATTTGGCTAATCTGAATGCCAATTCCATATTTTACTTAGCATATATCAACAGTGCATGTTAATTGCATCATTTTCACACTGTGTAAAAATATTTTGGTGTTAATAATAAGCAATCAGAGGTGATCAGAACATTTTAACTGAACATTCTAGTCCATTATGTTTTTCTCAATGAAAATTTTTAAAAAATTACATAGGTAGACCCAGATAAAGCTCTGAGATTGTTTGTAAATCTGAATAATCCAGAAATTTGTGACATTTTAAGTAAATTTAATTTTTTTAGGTTAAACATATTTCATTTATTCAGGTATAGGAACATGATGATACTTCCTACCCTTCCATCCCACCAATGCTCCCATCCTTCCCCTTCCTACCTTCTCCTACCTCATTTATTCCCTCTTTCAATTTTTACAATGATCTATGTTATATTAACCCTACACTAAGTAAAGAATTTAAGAAATAGTAAGAAGAAAAAATTCTGGTTCTTCATCAGTAAAGACAAGGGCTGCAAAAATCATCAAATTTCAAAATTAAAATTTTGCTCTTATATATTACATGTTTCTTTTTTTTTACCCTATTAGTTACTACAGATCACGGAAAACATATGGTGTTTGTCTTTTTGTGACTGGATTATTTCAATAAGTATAATTTTTTCCAGTTGCATCCATTTTGTTGTGAAAGACAGGATTTTATTTTTTTACAGCTGAGTTGTATTCCATGCCCGCTATCTATCTATGTATCTATCTGGCACCATTTCATCATTAAGTCATCAGTTGATGGGAATCTGGGTTGATTCCATACCTTAGCTATTGTGACTTGAGTTGCAATGAACATGGCAGTATGGGTAGCTATTTCATATGCTGATTTAATTTTGTTTGGGTAAATTCCTAGGAGTGGGATGGCTGTGTGATGTGGTTGATCTGTTTTCAGCTTTCTGAGGTATTTCCATACTGTCTTCCACTGATGGTAGTATTAGTTAACATTCCCACCAACAGTGGATTAGAATACCTTTTTTTCCTTCATCCTTGCCCTCATTTATCATTTATGGATTTCTATATGAGAGCCATTCTAACTGTGGTTAGGTGAAACCTTATTGTAGTTTTGATTTGAATTTCCTTGATGGTTAGTGGCCCTGAGCATTTTTTTCAAGTTTCTGTTGGTCATTTGAATTTCTTCTAATCAAAAATACCTGTTCAAGTCTTTTTCCCATTTCTTAACTGGGTTGTTTGTTTTGTTGTTATTGAGTTTCTTGAGGTCTTTATAGATTCTGGATATTTACGATTTATCACATGCATAGTTTGCAAATACTTTCTCCTATTCTGTTGGTTGCCTCTTCACTTTGCTGAATGTTTCCTTTGCAGTGCAGAGGCTTCTCAGCTTGATGTAATCCCATTTGTCTATTCGTTTTGATTGCCTGTGCTTTAGGGGTCTTTTCCAAGAAGTCTTTGCCTATGGTAATGTCGTGCAGAATTTCCTCAATGGTCTCCTCTTGTAATTTCAAGGTATCTGTTCATAGATTTAGATCCTTGATCCACTGTGTGTTGAGTTCGTTATAAAGCATAAGGTAGGGGTCTTGTTTCATACTTCTGCACACAGAGATCCAATTTTCCCAGCACTGTTTGTTGAAGTGTCCATCCTTTCTCCACAGATTGATTTTAACACTTTTATCAAGATTGGTTTGTTGTGTATGCATGGATTTATCTGGATTTTCTATTCTGTTCCATTGATTATAATTACCTTGTAGTGTGTCTTAATATCTAATAACATGATTCCTTCAGCTTTGTTTTTGTTGTATAAGATTGCTTTAGCTATTCAAGGTTTTTTATGTCCTTATATGAATTTTGCATCATTTTTTTCTAGATCTGAGAAGCATGTCATTATATTCTCATTTGGATTGCATTGATTCTGTAAATTGATTTGGGTAGTATTGATTTTTTATGATATAAATTTTGATCATTTTGATGATATAAATTCTTTCAATCCACAAACATGGAAGATTTTTCCAATATTTGTGTGTGTCTTCTATTTTTTTCTTTAACTTTTTAAAAAATATTTATTTACTTACTTGAAAGTCAGAGTTACAGAGAGACAGACAGGTAGCACGAGATCTTCCATCACTAGTTCATTCCCCAAATGGCTGAAATGGCTGGAGCTGGGCCTATCTGAAGCCAGGAGCCACAAACTTCCTCTGGGTCTGCTATATAGGTACAGGAAACTAAGGACTTGGGCCATCCTTGCCTGATTTCCTAGCACATTGGCAAGGAGCTGGATAGGAAATGGAGTAGCCAGGACACAATATGTTGCCAATATAGGATGCTGACACTGCAGATGTCAACTTTATCTGATATGTCACAGTGCTGTCTGCTCTTTGTTTTCTAATTTTCATCACAGAGATATTTGACCTCATTGGTTAAATGTATTCTGAAGTATTTCATTTTCTCTGTAGCTATTGTGAATGGAACTATGAATGGTTCTTTCTCTGTCATTGTCTTGCCTGTGTATGCAAGAGCTATTGATTTTTGTGTGTTGGTTTTATACCCTGCTAATTTACCAGACACTTTTATACATTCCAATAGGGTCTTACTAGAGTCTTTTGGATCCCCTATATATAGAATCAAGTCAACTGCTAACAGGGATAAAATGAATTCCTCCTTTCTAATTTTTATTCTGTTGATTACTTTTTCTTACCTAATATCTCTGTGGTTAATCTTTTTTTTTTTGACAGGCAGAGTGGACAGTGAGAGAGAAAGAGAGAAAGGTCTTCCTTTTGCCGTTGGTTCACCCTCCAATGGCCACTGTGGCTGGTGTGCGGTGCTGATCCGAAGGCAGGAGCCAGGTGTTTCTCCTTGGGCCATCCTCCACTGCACTCCCAGGCCACAGCAGCGAGCTGGCCTGGAAGAGGGGCAACTGGGACAGAATCTGGTGCCCCGACTGGGACTAGAACCCGGTGTGGCAGCACTGCAAGGTGGAGGATTAGCCTATTGAGCCACGGCGCCGGCCTGTGGTTAATCTTAAGAGTAGAAAAAAACTGAAAATATATCTTTATAAAAATTAAGAGTTGCAATAGGAGAGAGAGAAGGGAAAAAATGAGAATGCCATCACAGAAGAGCTAGGTACAGTGGGAATAATCTCTATGTTCCTAAATTTGTATATATGAAATACATGAAGTTTGTATAACTTAAATAAAATAATAATAATTTGTGGATATACAAGCTAAAACAGCATGTCTTGTTGTAAGAATGGAAATAGAGCTAATACCATCTAAAGATCTCTCAAATATTAAAATGTATTTTCTACCATAAAAAAAATTTCCAGGACTATATTGAACAGCAGTGGTGAGAGTGGACATCCTTGTCTGGTTCCAAATCTTAGTGGAAATTCTTCAGACATTTCCCCATTCAATCAAATGCTGGCTGTGTGTTTGTCATAACTTTCATTGATTGTGTTGAGGAATGTTCCTTCTATACCCAATTTTATTAAGGTTTTCATTGTGAAGGAGTGTTGTATTTTATCAAATGCTTACTCTGCATCTTTTGTGATAATTATGCATTTTTTTCAATTTGTTCATGTGATGTATCACATTGATTGATTTGTTGGGCCAGGTGAATAATTTTTATGATGTTTTGCTGTACCTGATTAGCTAATATTTTGTTAAGGGTTTTTGCATTTGTGTGCATAAGTGATATTGGTCTATACTTCTCTTTCATGTTTTTCTGGTTTTGGAATTGACCTGACACTGGCCTCATAAGAGGAGTTTGGGAGGATTTTTTCCCTTTCAGTTGTGTTGATTAGTTTGAGAATATTTGGAATTAATCCTTCCTTAAAACTCTATTAAAATTCTGCAATTAAGTCATCCAGTCCTTGGCTTTTCTTTGTTGGGAGGCCTTTATTACTGATTCAATTTCCACCTTGGTTATTGGTCTATATAGATTTAACACATCTTCAAAACTCAATTTTGGTAGATTGTATATGTGCAGGAATCTATCAATTTCTTCTAGATTTTCAACTTGTTCGCATATAACACTGGGTAGTAATTCCTGATGATTCTTTTTATTTCTGTGCTATCTGTTGTTACATATCCTTTTTCATGCATGATTATTTTGAGTCTTCTCCCTCTTTTTGTCAGTTAGGCCAGTGGTTTATTGGTTTTGTTTATCTTTTCAAAAAAAAAACTTCATTTTACTGATCTTTTGTGTTTTTTTGATATTTCAATTTTTTTTATTTCTTCTCTATTTCTTTCCTCTTACTAATTTGGGACTTGGTTTGTTGATTTTCTAGGTTCTTGAGTTGCTTTGATCACTCATTTATTTGATGCCCTTTCAATTTCTTGATGTAGGCACCCATTGTTACAAACTTCCCTCTTAACAATACTTTTGCTATAGCTCATCAGTTTTGATATGTTGTATTGTTATCTTCATTTGTTTCCAGGAATTTTTTTGATTTCCCTTTTGATTTCTTCTATGACCTGCTGTTCATTCTGGAGTGGGCTGTCCAGTTCCGTGTTTTTGCATATTTTCTAAGGATTCCTAAGTTATTATTTTCCAGATTCATTCCATTTTGGTCAGATAAGATTCATTGTATGACTTCAGTTTGTTTGAATTTGTTGAGACTTGCTTTATGATCTTGCATATGATATATGCTCTAGAAAGTTCTATGCATTGATGAAAAGAGTATGGATTATGCAACTGTAAGATAAAAAGTACTGTAGATATCAGTTGGGTCTATTTAGTCCATAGTGTTGATTAACTCTGTTCATTCTTTGTTGATTTTTCTGTCTAGGTGATCTGTTGGTGAGGTCTGTTTCTAATATGCAATAAATAGGTGGGTCTTGATTTCTAATCCACTCAGCCTGTCTGTGTCTTTTAATTGGATAATTTAGGCTATTTACATTCAAGGCTATTAATGGTAAGTAACAGCTTATCCCTGCTGTTTTTCCAAAAAATATTCTTATTGTTTGCTTTGGATTTTCTGTGTACTTTTGATGGGAGATTTTCTGCCTTCACATTCTTCATTAACACTGACTATCTGTGTTTCTGTATCGCACATCCTTAAACATCATTTGTAAGGCTAGATAAATGGTGAAAAATTCTTACAATTTCTGTTTGTTATGAAAGGTCTTTATTCACCTTCATTCATAAATTAGAACTTTGTAGGGTACGGTATTCTGGGATAACAGTTTTTTTTTTTCTTTTAAGACTAGGGCTATGTCTCTCCATTCTCTCCTTGTATGTAGGGATTATGATCAAAATCAGCTGTGAGACTAATTGGAGATCCTCTGAAAGTAATCTAGCATTTCTCTGATGCACATTTTAGAAACTTTTCTTTATGCTTTACTATTGAAAGTTTGACTAACATGTGTCATGGTGAAGATCTTTTTTTGATAATGTCTATTAGGAGTTTTATGTGTCACATGTACTTGGGTGTTCAATTCATTCTTCAAATTAGGGAAGTTTTCTGAAATTATTTCACTGAATAAACCTACTATCCATTCTCTCTTTCCATACTTTCAAGAATTCCTATATGTTGGGTCATTTAATAGTATCCTGTATGTTGAACATAGTTTTTAATTTTTCTAATTTTTTTTCTTTTTGCCTATTTCCAAAAATTTGTCTTCTAGCCCGGATATACTTTCTTCTGCCTTATCAAGTCTGTTGTTAAGGCTTTACACTGTATATTTCATTTGACATGTTGAATTCTTCATTTCTAATATTTCAGTTTAATTTCTTCTCAAAATCTCATTCTCATGGGAAATTTTTCCTCTCTGTCATGTATTGATTTCTTTATCTTATGAATTTCCTTCTCATTGCTTTTGTGAACTCCTATGAACTTTCTTTTGAATTCCCTCTCGGGCATTTCATCAATCTCTTCATATTCACATTCTAATATTGAAGTATTGTTGTGTTCCTTTGGGGGAGTCAGGTTTTCTTCCTTATTCTTGTTTCTTGTGTTTATGCATTTATGTTTAAGCATTTGTGGAAATACTTGTTGGTTTTCTTCTCTGATGGATTTTATCTTTGAACTATCCCTCTGTGGATTAGTGGAGTGTCTGCTCTTTCAGTGAATACCCAGTGGCATGTCCTGGGTGCATTACTGCAGGGTGGGCCTAGTATTCAGTGTAACACCTATGATGGCATGGTAGATCTCTACTGTCAGCAGGAGGAAGGGTATGATCACCTCTCTTGGCATAATCACACTCTCACCTCCCGTCTTCTAAGGTGATCAATGCTTGGGGTTAGACCACAGTAGGTGCAACACTTATCCACACTGCCACCTGAACTGCACAAATCATCAGTGCGGTCCTCAGTGTGAACACAGATGCCTCTGTAATGACTCACCCTAGGCAATTAGGGAGCTCTTAGCCTCTGGCACCAGACACAGTGATTGTCCAGATACTTGGCTATATCCTGTGCCCTAGATGCAGTGATAGAGTTCCCACAGTCTTGGCACATAAGGCTCCCAGAGGGTTCTTTCTGCCCTGCTAGCCTTTTCCATCCATTCCCAGAGCTAGCTGCCTATGGATGCTCTACATTGGCAATTAGAGCAAAAGTTCTTGTGATATGTTGAAAGGATGGGGAACCTCATAGTCATATGGAGGTGCCCAGCTACCTCTCAACCCTCCCAGCTAGAATCAAAGTCTGTGGGGAACTTGGATTTTTTCTGCTAGTAAAATTCCCTGATCACATGTGTGCAAAGAGCTTCCATATGTGCTGCTGTGTCAAAATGGTGCCTTTCCCCCTCCAGTTTTCTGGGCACCCTTGTGGAAGGAAGGATGGGAATAAAGAAGCATACTTTTCTTCAGGTGGATTATGTGGGTACCCTTCCCCCTGTTAAGGCTCCAGGCCAGACTTAAAAACAATGTGGCCCACAAGGCTATCCTTCTAATCATATCACTAGTGGCACAGCTCTAGCAATGTGCTCTCATCTCATTCTCCATAGCTGGCATATCCTCCAGCTCTGGGCTGCAGGGGTTGTGTGTGGTGTTCACACTCCTGGCTACATGTCCACAGTTGCCATGGTGCTCCACTGTATGCCTCTTTGTTTTGTAGAATTTCTACTGCAAATTTCTCTCCAACTCTACCCTGGGCATGCACATGTACTTCCTCTGCTTTTTTTTTTTTTTTTTCTGCTATTTTACTCTCTGCTAAAGGAATACATCTTTTCACTATTCAACCATCATGGAATCCGAAATTTGTGACTCTTGCTATGTTAGAAATAACTTATTTAGAAGAAAATCCATTAGAATGTTATAAATACCAAGGAGATGTTTAAATTAAATTTTACATTATAGAAAGCCTAGGGGAGGGTTTGGATTCAAAATATGTCAGCAAGGCCAAATTCGTTTTCAAATTTATCTTCAAGTGTTAGTTTGATTCTTTGGCTTCAGGGTTCCCAAGTTCAGGTCTTCTCAGCATCAAGCCTCATTTTGTAAACAGTTATGTTTGTATTGCATTGCGTCTGACAGAATTATATTACCATTTCTGCGCCAATCGCTCTGACTACAGGAATGGAATGTGTTAACTGGCATAGGTTGTTTTCACAGTAGACTGGGAAGCACATGTTTCAGAAGAGGACTGTACTGATGAAAAGATTGTCAAAATAATGAGGTATATGTTCAAGGCAGCCAAAAAATGCCAGTTCACTACCTCATTTGTTCCAAGTGCCAATATCTATTATTAAAATTATATAACTCTATTTTTGAGTCACTTGTTTTTCAAAAAGAACAGAAAGATCAATAATAAGCATTGGGCAATGAGGTGAATAAGGATATGTTTAAGCTTGAGTATCCTTAGCAAACATCTTTTGGTAGAATTATGATTACCATAAAAAAAAGAACATTCAGTTAAACCTTAAGATTCGCTATATGTCAATCATCTCCTTTTCTTTCTTTACTGAGAACTAAGTGGTGAAAATTCAGTTACATGGGGCCATCAGTGTGGCTCACTAGGTTAATCCTTCACCTGTGGTGCAGGCATCCCATATGTGTGCTGGGTCCTAGTTCCGGTTGCTTCTCTTCCAGTCTAGCTCTCTGCTGTGGCCTGGGAGGGCAGTGGAGGATGGCCCAAGTCCTTGGGCCCTGCACCCGCATGGGAATCCAGGAGAAAGCACCTGGCTCCTGGCTTCGGATAGGCGCATCGCCAACCGTGGTGGCCATTTTGGGGGTGAACCAACGGAAGGGAAACCTTTCTCTCTGTCTCTCTTTCTCACTGTCTTACTCTGTCAAATAAAAAAAAAGAAGAAAAAGAAAAATTCAATTACATGTACTGTGCAAAAATTTCTTTTTAATAAAATAGCAGTTTTGGAAGTAAGGCCAAAGCTATTATGCTTAAGGTAATTAAATCATGTATCACATGGATTATCTAAGTAACACAATTTATCCAAATAGTTGATGTTGTAAGTACTGGTAGTTAACTTTTCAGTTTTGAGTTTCATTTTAAATTCTTTGAAGAAAAGTCAGTGTAAAAACTGTGGCATGTGTCAGAAATTTTTAAAAAGCAAAAAAAAAAAAATGCTTTGGTAATAGAAATCTCCTATATTTTCAAATTAATTAATAAGAGTACATGTTCTGAGATGAAAATGAGCAGTTAGACAGTGGAGAGTTAAAACATTACAAGAAATTCTTTGTATAATCTTCAGAACAAGATAAATTGTCAAGATAGACTTAAAGAAATAAAACATTTGGGATAACTTACTGGCTCTGCTCACTTGGCCAAAATCAAATTGCTTTTCAACTTACAAATAGATTAAATGTTTCTTTGAGTTAATTAGCAGTGTTTTTGCAATGCTATTATTTGTGTTCATTTATTCTACTTCAAATGCCAGATATCTAACAATATGTAAAAGTACAATCATTAGACACTTTTTTCCTCTCCTGGTCTTAAGAGAATGTTGGACTTAAAATTGCCTAGTACTTGATCACAATTTTATTAATTTTGGGCTCTTTTGAGTTTTCCTTCATAAAAGTCTTACCACTTATATTTGTCTTTATTTTGGGGAGTGTGGGTATGTGTGTGTGTGTGTGTATGTGTATGTGTGTGTGTGAGAGAGAGAGAAACCTTTTTATTTTTTTTATTATTATCATAGTTTTTTTCTCCTGCCTTATATTCAGCCATAAGAACTAGTACGAGCTAAGTGTCCATTATGTAATATATCGGATTTGATGCAAGTAAGGATTTTAATAACTTTTCCCCAGAAATAGTCTGGATTTTTTTTTATGCTACTGACTTATTATTTCACCAGAGTCCCAATGATTAAGCCACTGAATAGTGTGGGACATTCAGCAAAAATGCTGCAGGCTACTCAGATATCTGTACACTGTGAAGTACGTTGGAACAATCAAACATCCCTGTCAATATATGTACGTGATGGATAACCAGCACATGCTCCTGGGGCAATAGCATTGTTCAAGAAGTGAGCTATTACAGACCCAAACTGACCACTTATTTTCTGGAAGTGGCAAGTCATTTAATTTCTGTAGGTCTCAGCTTTTCTATTTGGGAAATGAGAATAATAAAGTGTGCCTCATGGAGATGTTATACACACTGGGAAACACATTGAAGCTCTCCATTTTCTATAGAATGGAATTAGATTTCAGTCAGTTTGCCCTTATTGAATGTGATCTAGACATGATTTGGAAGAGAAGGCTGGTTTCCCATCCTGGGTTTCAAAAGGTTACATCATCTCATCTTGTTACAATCATGATTCTGCATATAGTCTTCTGGTTCATAATAATAGAAATTAAATTCTGTTATTGTAATACTAACTTATAATAGATGAATATATAAAATTAGAAGTCAGTTCTTGATTTATATATATAAGCTATTAATTTCAATATCTAAGGTACTCATTTGTCTCTGACATGCTTTGAATGATATTACAGTTACTGGGAAATCAAACAGATGATAGTTACTCTAATGGATGTGGAATAATAGGTAAAGACTATATAAAACTTTAAGTGATTGTTTCCCTGCATCATGGAAAGCCCACATCCTACAACTTAATAAGTCTCATTCTTACTGTTGTTTACCACACTCAAATTTTTACTTGGAGAATAATAGGTGTTGAAAAATTCTTACTGTCTGATTCATTTTTATTGAGACAAATTCCTTCCAATAGGTTAATCTATTTTTTTCAGGCATCATAATAACACTATTGATTATAATCCCTTTCTAGACCTAATTCTCCAGACTTACAATTTTTAATAATGAGTGCTCCCAGAGAATGCTTTCCTTTATTTGAGACACACATGTATTAAAGATACAGATTATGCCCAAAATATAACCTCTATTGACTAAAATCATGATAAAACTTTGCATGAGTGTACTTTTATTATCTTGAGGTTCCCTCAAGTCTGGGTACATCCTAAACAATGCCTTAGTCAGTGCTTGTTCTAACAAAGCAACATTGACTGGTGGCATATGAACAACAAAAATGTATTTCTCTTAGTTCTGTTAGAAGTCCAAGTTCTATATTCCGGTTTTGTCTGGTTCTGGTGAGGAGCCTCTTCTGGGTTGCATACTGCCAAGTTCTTGTATCCTCACATGTAAAAAAAGAGTGTTAGAGAGCTCTCTGCAATATGTTTTATAAAGGCACTAAGCCAACTTGTAAGAACTACATTGTCAGAACCCAGATTGACTTCCAAAGACCTGCCCCTAGTGCCCTGATAGGGCGTTATGATTTTACCATGTGAATGTTGAGGGTTCCCACTATAATGGGCCTTTAAAATATCAAACTCTTGGTCTCACCAACTAAGCATCCTCAATAAACTATTTGAAATAAGCTTTGTTCTTTTTGTTTTCACTTGACTAGTTAGGTAATATACATAGATGTTAATATTTGATTAAGTTTACAATGAGTTTTGAAGTGTGTTTTAGTATATTTCCTTTGAAATATGTTTAAATAAGATTCATTTTATTCTAAAATAGTATACATATGTTCACTTTAGAAGGAGGAAGATGGATAACATTTCAAAGACCTATGATTCTTCAACAATTTAAATCAAGTAAATTCATGATTGCTTGGAAATTATATTTTGTCTATAGAGGAAGCTATCTAAATTAAAAAGTTAAGTAAAAATGATTAATATCATTAAATATCAATACCTGTTCTTAGAGTCACACGTTTAAAATAAATAGTATCATTATATTTCCTATCACATGATATCAAGATACTCTATATTTAGGACAGTCAATCATTTCTTAATGAAGAAAAGGCTAGGTTGTTCTAGAATAAGAATTGACTACAAGAAAAGAGCAAAATAGTTTAAAACATCTGCTTTTATTTTTTTATTTTTTTATTTTTGTTATTTAAAATACTGAATATAAATTCCACAGGTAGTTGTAGAATAATTGCTTAGAATATGGTTTCCTGGTCAGACTACCTTTTTCATACTATCAAGAAGTATTTATGAGACTTTGCATACACTATACAATTTCTCAATGCCTAAATATCTTTGTTTGTAAGATTTATTTATTTTAAAAGCAGAGTTAGAGAAAGGTAGAGAAAAGATCTTCAATCTGCTGATTCACTCTCCAAATGACAGTACAAGCTTGTGCTGGGCCAGGCCAAAGTTAGTAGCATAGAACTCCACCCAGATCTCCCATACTAGGAGTAAGAGACAAATATTTGGGCCACTTTCCTCTGCTTTTCCATGTGCATCAGTAGGGAGCAGATTAGAAGTGGAGCACCTGGGACATGAACAGGCTTAACCCCATCAATGACTAGATTTCTTGATATGTAAATGTGAATAATAAGAATACATATCTATTAGTGTCATTAGGAATGCTAAAAACAGTCCAGTATTATTTAAATATTAACTCCATTGTGGTATAGCATTATGTTTTTTACTAAAACACAAGATGCTATTCTATTTATTTCCTGGGTCTTCGTTTCCTAATTTAAAAACGAGGGACTTGGATAATTAGTCCCTAAAGTCTCCTTAATCTATGTAAAATTTAAAATTTTGAAACCATTCAATGACTTTTTAATGAGCTTAGATGGCTTCCTAAAGACCAGGCCTTGCTCCTTTGTACATACATTACAGGAGATCCCAGTGCAATATAAAGACAACCTTGTTCTTGATTTTTATTCAAAGACCTAGTTTTCCACAGCCAGGAGTTCCATGCCTACAATGATGAAGTTAACCTTTGTATCTAAGAGGAAATCAAGCAAGACCACGGCCTTACAAATGAGTTCTCCTGAAGGAACACCATTCATTAAGGTGCCGCTAGGCAGTGGCACTTTGACAGAACACTTTTGAAGTCAGTCACAGAAAATGAAGCTTGGCAGGCATTGGAAACCAGATGCCCTGCAATGTTGTTTTCGTATTTGTTTTTTCCGTGCCCTCAGTGAAGTTGGGATGTAGTTGTTTGGCATTTCCCTCTTGACAGGAGATGTCTCAGGAAAATGACATCTAGAAATTGCTTTCCTATAAAGATAAAGTGGAAGCTAATTTGCTAGTGTCCTGCTGAATCTCAAGCCTCGGTTCAGCAGATGAAGGTAGAGTGAATGATCAGAGGAATCAAATGCTAGCGAGATGTCAAGCAGACAGTAAACAATTACTTTATTGACTGCTGCTGATTCTAATATAATTAGTTCAGACTACTGATTTTTTTTTTTCCTAAACTATGAAATGAGTTAAAATCCTTTTAACACATTAGCTGTTCAGTGTGATCTAAAGACGAGTACTGGTTTAAAAGAATATTGATGAAAAAGAAAACATTTTAAAAAGAATACAAACAAAACATCCCAAGGAAACACAAAATGAGCATTTTTAGAATGGCTCAAAATGGTTAGACATGTTATCAGTTTGAAATGAGAAGGAAAGGGAGTTAAATTCATATTTAAGGAACATGGCCAGGTAGATGCCTGGCACACTGTTTTAGTAGAAATATATAATAAATACTAGTTGTAAAATTGGAAGATTTGACAACTTTAGGAAAGAAAAGTTGAACTCTAGCTCAATGTCATACTATAGAAGTATCAGACAAAGACACACAAAGGTAGACTCTGATGAGAAAAATTGCTCCTTGGTAAAAGATATTTATACAGTTATTAAAATTGACTAAAAGTGTGAATTATTTAAATTCAACTTATTTTATAGTTTGTTTGTCTTTACATACAAGTAAAAAATCTGTTATCAAAATTACTTAAATTCTATTTAAAACATTTGAATTGTCTCACTGAGACCAGAGAAAATGGTGAGAGAGTAGAGAGATTTTATTTAACTGTAAACGCTATTTCACAGAATAATTTCATTTTGGGAAGTCAAATTTTATTGTGGATTCCACAGAGTTGTATTTATGATATTTTTTGACAAGAGTTGTTTTATTATTAACTATTTATTAAGAATTTTTGTAAAATTTTTCTTTTTCTTTGTTAAAAAAGTATGTCTATAATAGTACAAATTATCCCTAGCAGTTAAATGCTGGAGGTAGAATTTTGTGATCACTTCAAATGTATTCTGTATTTTAACAGCTTGAGTTTTAAATCATGAAAGTAACCGTATTAGAAACAAATGGAAAAACAAAAGATATTTTAGTCACCTCTTATCCTTTTGTCTTTTCCTTTGTAATATCTTTTTTCCTTTGCATTTTTAAATATAGCATAATTTTAGAATACTTAAAATTTGATGTCATGCTTTATATTTTAACTTTAACTGTTCATGTTGCAGCTTATATTTAATTGGGATTCTACTAAATGCACACCTACATGCATGCACATAATTATATGTACATAAACACACACAAATACACACATATATAAATTTTTGAACATTATTCTAATTTCAAAATTTTGCTAAATAACAAATATACCTATTAATAAATAAAAACTTCATATTTTCTCATCTTTTCATGTAAATTCTCAGAAGGCAGATAACTAAATTTAAAAAAAATATATTTCTCCACTTCAACTGAAACATACATTTAGGTATAGATACTAAGGTATATTGAGTAAGTATACCAATTTAATGTAGAAAATTTAAGATTTGGTATTAAAAAGGGAAAGCATATAGTGATCATTGGTATTAGTAAATTAAATTTACACAAGGAAATGCCAAGAAATTTCTTTATTCTTTTGTACAGCACAATTCCAATGTCTGTATGGTAACTATTCACTAACATCTGTGAGATACCCAAAAGTCATGCTCTGTTATGTAAAAGATATCCGATTCTTATAAAATCCTTCAAGACAGGTATTGTTACACCTGTTTCACAAATGATCACAGTGATTAGAATCTCAGAGGGAACAAATGACTTGCCCAAAACAATGTAATTGTTGAGTGGTAGATTCAGGAAACTGAAAGATTTTTTTATTCCAAAGTGAGAAAATTGTAAAGTTGCAAATGTACCTTGCTCCGTGTGAAATTTGAGCCCTATCTACCCACTCGTTAGTTCTCTGAACATCCCCTTGCTAATCTACATTTACACCTATTTCTTCTTCCTGGACAGATTTTTTCATACTGGAAACACTTGTATCTCCATTCTTTATCTGACATCTCACCGATTAAAACAGGGCTTTCTTACTTTAGGGGCACTTTTGAAACAGACTTTATTTTTAAAATAGCTTTAGACTTTTTAGAACAGTGTAGAACAAGGGAATTGAGAAGATAGTACATAAAGTATCCATATATCCCATAACCAGATTTTCCTTTTAGTAACATTTCCATGAACATAAACACTGCATTCATGACAATTGGTTAAACAATAATAGTATATCCTTATTAACAAAAGCCCATACTGTTTAAGGTTTTCTTTATTTTTATCCAGTGTCATATCTGTTCTAGGATCCCATTTAGATATCACATTACATTAGTTCTCGTTTTTATTGAGATTCATCTTAGTGGTAGCAGTTTCTCAGCCTTTGATGACTGACAATTTTAAGGAGTGTTGATCAGACGTTTTTGTAGGTGCCCACAGTTTGGTGATTTGCTCATAATATTGCAGTTATAGGTTGTTGGGAAGAAGACCAGAAGAAAAGAGTGATTTTTACTATATCATATCAAAGATTTTATGATTAGCATGATTTATGCCTGTTGATCATGACTTTGAGCATCTGGCTAAGAAATATATGGCTTCTCCCATTTAAAGTCATGGTTCTCTCTCTTTTCCATTCTGTTCTCTTTAGAAAGAGATAGGTCTTCTCTGTATCCCTGAAGTACATATATTTTTGTTTTTTTTTCATGAAGGGAGCCACTTATTTTCTGGCTTTTTCACATTATAACTATTTCACACTACAACTATTATAACTAACCAGGAATAGATAGGGGTGCTTTGGTTATATCTTTACTCTAGGCACATATCACAGATTGTGTTATATAAAGAATATTTGGTTAAATATTTGCTGAATAAAGGCATGTTTTATATAAATAAAAATTATATAATTCAAAATGTGTTTTGATATCTGGAATGTTATAATGGACAGTACTCAAACATATTTTACCATGAAATTTAGGTATATAACCTTGAAAACATATTATGTTTTTTTCCACATCTTTTCAACTATTAGGAAGCATTGGTAGAAAACAAAACAGATTTCTAAAATTTTTAAGCAGTGGAATAATTTTGTCAAAAATTTACATGGACACTATATATATGTATATATATATATTAAGTTGAGCAGTTTTTATCAAGTGAGGAATAAAAATAAAGGATTCTAGGAAAACTGTATTATGAAACTATTCATAAAAGAAAAATATCTCAATATTGATACCATCAACACAATTTCATTTGAGAAAGCAAAGCACTTATATTAATAAACCCTGAAATATGCATCCTACTTCCAAAATAGTTATTCTCATATTTCTATCTGAGGCAAGGAATGTATATTCCAAAAGTTTATAAATCTATCAGAAGTATTTGTTATTATTTGCATTTCAATTTTGTTGCAAATATAGACTGTAAAGAATACCAACCTTCCCCCAGAAATGAGTATAGTAATGTTGTTTCAGATAAGTAGTGTTGAAGAGAGAAATGACATACCTATACCCTTGAATGGAGATAAATATCCTCACAGGTTCTTTTGTTTCACTTGGCTTGAAACATGGCATTTTACATTTGTCTCTAGGCAGGCTCATCTTGGAGATAACTCTTGAGCTTATTCTTTTGTGGACTTGGAAATTAATCACCTGATACATAGTAAAAATCCTCTTTAACGTGAAGTCTTTATTCATTCCCAAAATGAAAATTAAAAATCTCCATGTTATAAATCTCAGGAAACCAGAGCTAGTATTTATTTGTTTTTGTTCTATATGTTTTCCTACTGAACCACTGATATCTACTTAATATTTGTAGGTCCAAATATTTTAAACTGACCGAGAGATTAGGGACTTTGCCCTAGTGGAAAGCAGATGAATTAAAACTGTTTCATAAAACTGCTTCCCAGAATTACTCTTCACTTTACACCCTGTTTCTCAAGACTGGAATTTATTGCTTTTCAATAGCCTCATACTTTACAATGATGGCAACACTGCGTAAAGATAGAACAATTACCATTATTTATGACAGATCATGTACCCTATAAACAACCTATTAGTAAATGAATCCTTTCCTCTTAAGTGGAACAAAATATTTTTAAATTTAATTTTAGATTTAGGAAACATTTCAGAATATTTAGTGGAAATTATTTTAGTTTCGATAGTCTTTTTTTTTTTATCATATTCAGTCAATTTGTTAAATTTTCCATACCTGGTATTCCCTAATTCGAATAAAATTAATGCTGTCTAAATACAAGGGTCTTTACAAAATCTTTCTTTTCTCATATATTGAATTTACATGAACAAAGTCTGTAAAAATGTATAGACCTAGACTTGAATTCTGATTCCTTCACTGATGAAATTGGATAATTAGTAAAAATGTTTTATCACTGCACTTCAATTACAAAATGGGAAAACCTCATAGATTTAAATATGCATAAAAGAAGAGTATTTTGGCACACATGACAGCACAAGAAAGTAGCAAATATATGAGGTGGTAAAAAGGAAAAACATAAAAACTCAAATGTTCAGATTTTTTACAGATCCCAGAAAGCATCTTAGATGTTTCTGTTTTGTGTGTTACTTAAAAATTTTCTTTTAGTTTTTAAAGCATAAAGAGATATACATACATAATGCAGATAGATAAGAAAAGTATTATTCAAGGATTCTATATTTTTTTCTAAAGAGAGCTATTTGCCTTCGCTAAAGTTATAATATATCTGCAACTGTGTGATGAATATATGCCTAAAATCAAATATGAAATTCAAAAGTGGACACAATGTTGAGAGAATTAAATGTTAATAATGACGGAAGTATTATCACTATTCAGTACAATTTCATGAATTATGTAAGATTATTGTTATATATCCATGTGGCTTTATTCATTCTCATTTTTTAAAATGTCCACAACTACTTATCCTGTATTTGTTCTTAAGGGTGCTATTGTCAGAAGATTCTGCATGTGTAGTGAAAAAGGAAAGCAATTTCATGTGCCTTGCACCTGCAAACACCAAAGTGCAAGTAGTTTGGATCTCATGACATTGAAGCCCATGTATCCACTTTTTAGAGACTGTACTGTTTAGAAGTGCACCACACTGATAACCATCATCCCTGGGCTGACCGCTGCAAGGAAAAAGGCCGTAAGAGTGAAACACACTCCTCTTCTTCCATCTGGGTGAATTGATTTCTGCTAGGGCAGAAGCAGCTTTGTCCACACTGTATGTAAGTCAGAGAATTGGGATAAGCTAATGAGCTGAAATCTAGTATCATAAGTAGAAAAAACTGAAAAATGCATCTGAGGCACATGTTCAGATTGTTGAAAACAGTCAGTTCTGGCATTATCAGGTAGCAGTTGGCTGTAAACTCTGCTTAGAGAGCTTGCCTTACACATCATGTCCCCCAAGATAACTTTCATAATATTTGGACTGATACTAACAACATCATAAACTCAAATATGAGTGTTTTAAAAAGTTATTTAGGTTATTATTGTCTTTTGTTTTCTTTATCTCTGATTTTTTTATTTATTTTAAAGTCAGAATTATATGGAGAGAAGGAGAGACAGATCTTACAACAACTGACTTACTCCCCAGATGGCCTCAATGGGCAGCACTGAGACAGGCAGGAGCCAAAAAGTTCATCCAGGTCTTGCATATGGATGGTAGGGGTCCGAACAGTTGGGCTATCCCTCCCTGCTTTGCCCAGACCATTAGCAGGAAACTGGATCAGAAATGGAGCAGCCAATACTTGAACCAGCACCCACATGGAATGCTGGGGTCGCATCTCTCTCATCTGAAATTCTGATATATGCAAATATGCATTTTCACAGAATTATGGAAATCGCAGACTCTGTGGATGTCATTTTGATTATGATTGATGTTACATTCTTTCTTCCAGGCTCTACAGCTAAAAAACAAAGTATTTTTGTCCTAATTTCCTTAAGCTATACAGGTTAGTTGGAAAAAGAAATTATAACATTGTCCTATACATTTGTAATTATATACATGTATTAAACCTGGCAACTGTAACATGGTGTTATGACAGAGGGAGAGTACAGATAACACATCAACCTATTTAGTTGTAGTTTTGCTGCATTTCATGTAAACCAGTGAAATATTAAATCTAAGGCTGTGGACACTAAAATATATGTATGATGTGTATATGAATCACAGACAAACAAAAGGCCTATAAAAAGTATGTAAGATGAAATTTTAAAATAATCATAAAAACTAAAAGAAGGCAGGTTTTGTAGAGCCTAAGAAGAAAATATGGAGGAAACCAACCAAAAGAAATATAAGATGGTAGGCATAAATACAATAATAATAATATTTATATTAATTATTAGCATATTATATATTAAAATTTTAGAATTAATTTAAAATTAGGACTCATCTATATGAAACATTTAAGTGAAACATTTTTATTGTATTTTTTTTCATTTTTAATTATCTTTATATACAGAAGATCGATTCAGTATATACTAAGTAAAGATTTCATCAGTTTGCATCCACACAGAAACACAAAGTATAAAATACTGTTTCAGTACTAGTTATAGCATTACTTCATATTGGACAACACATTAATGACAGATCCCACATGAGATGTAAGTACGCAGTGACTCCTGAAGTTGATTTAACAATTTGACACTCTTGTTTATGGCATCAGTGATCTCCCTAGGCTTTAGTCATGAGTTGCTGAGGCTATGGAAGCCTTTAGGGTTTGCTGACTTCAATCTTATTCCGACAGGGTCATAGTCAAAGTGGAGGTTCTCTCCTCCCTTCAGAGAAAGCTACCTCCTTCTTTGATGGCCCATTCTTTCCACTGGGATCTCACTTGCAGAGATCTTTCATTTAGGTCTTCTTTTTTTTCCAGAGTGTCTTGGCTTTCCATGCCTAGAATATTCTCATGGGCTCTTGAGCCAGATCCGAATGCCTTAAAGGCTGATTCTGAGGCCAGAGTGCTATTTAGGACTTCTGCCATTCTATGAGTCTGCTGTGTATCTCGCTTCCCATGTTGGATCATTCTCTCCCTTTTTGATTCTATCAATTAGTATGAGCAGGCACTAGTCTTGTTTGTGTGATCCCTTTGACTCTTAGACCTATCAGTGTGATCAATTGTGAACTGAAATTGATCACTTGGACTAGTGAGATGGCCTTGGTACATGCCACCTTGATGGGATTGTATTGGAATCCCCTGGCATGATTCTAACTCCATCATTTGGGGCATATTTTTTAACATTGCCACATTCAATTCATATATAGACATTATATACTTACACAAATATACTATTTTCTCAGATTAATATCAGAATGAGAGATTCATAACATTGATCATAATATGGAGAAAGATAAATGTATTGTTGTTTATATGGTCTGATTCAGTGAATCAATATTTATAACTTGACACTGAATGATATGTCTGCTTCCAAATATGAGAAAACATGACACTTGCCTTTCTAGGTTTGACTTATTTTAGTTAGCGTAATAATCTCCAATTACATCCATTTTGTTGTAAATGTCAGGATTTCTTTCTTTTTTAAAATTTTTTTAATTTTATTATTTTTTTTTTTTTATTTTTGACAGGCAGAGTGGACAGTGAGAGAGAGAGACAGAGAGAAAGGTCTTCCTTTTTTGCCGTTGGTTCACCCTCCAATGGCTGCCACGGTCGGCACGCTGCGGCTGGCGCACCGTGCTCATCCGATGGCAGGAGCCAGGTGCCAGGTGCTTTTCCTGGTCTCCCATGGGGTTCAGGGCCCAAGCACTTGGACCATCCTCCACTGCACTCCCAGGCCACAGCTGAGAGCTGGCCTGGAAGAGGGGCAACCGGGACACAATCCGGTGCCCCGACCGGGACTAGAACCCGGTGTGCCGGCGCCGCAAGGCAGAGGATTAACCTGTTGAGCCACGGCGCCGGCCTCTTTTTTTTTTTTACAGTTGATTCAGAATCTTCACTATTGTGAGTTGTGCTTCTATAAATATTAGAACCCAGGTAGATCTTTCATAGGATAATTTCATTTCCTTTGGACTTATTTACATGAGTGGAATAAGTAAGTCATATAGTTTTATCTATTTTTAATTTCCCAAGGAATCTCCATAATGTTTTCCATAATAATTGTACCAATTTGCATTCCAACCAACAGTGTATTAGGTTACCTTTTTCTCCACATCCTTGCCAGCATTTGTTATCTTTTGATTTTTGGATAATAACCATTTTAATTTGGCAAGTTGATATTTCATTTAGGTTTTATTTACATATTCATGATAGCTAGTGATCCTGAGTGTATTTTCATGTGTCTGTTGGCCATTTGTATTTCATCCTTTGAGGAATGTCTGTTCATATCCTTTGCGCATTTCATATTTGGATTGCTTGTTTTATGGTGAAGTTTCTTTAGTTGTTTTTAAATAAATTTTATTTAAGGAATACAAATTTCAAGTGTTGCATGTCTACAGATTCAGGAACATAGTGGTAATTCCCACCCACCCACTTACCCATCTGCCCATACACCCACTCTTCCTCGCCTATTCCCTCTCTAAATTTTGTAATGATCAACTTTACTTTACTTTACACTCATAACCTTAGTGAACCCTACTCTTAGTGAACAGTTCAACGGATAGTATGAAGAAAGAAAGAAACAAAGAAAAACACTGATCCTCAGCAGTAGAGACAAGAGCTTTAAATAATCATTGAAGCTCAAAAGGTCCATTTCACACCAACACATTAGATACTCTACTACTGAACAAATTCAGGGAAAATATATGATATCTGCTATTTGGCACTGGCTTATTTCACTAAGTATAATGTTTTATAGTGGCATCAATTTCATTGCAAAATGAAAGGATTTCCTTTTTTATAGCTGAATAGTACTCCATAGTGTATATGTACCATGATTTCTTTATCCAGTCATCAGCTGTTAGACATCTGGGTTGATTCCTTATCTTAGCTATTGTGATGTGAGCTGCTATAAATATAGGGGTGCAGATTACATTTTCATATGTTGAGTGCTTTTCATTTGGGTAGATGCCCAAGAGTTAGAAGACTGGATCAAATGTTAGGTCTATATTCAGATTTCTAAGGTATCTCCATACTGTTTTACATGGCTGCACTAGTTTATATTCTGACCAGACATGGATTATGGTACTTTTTTCCCTGTATCCTCACCAGCATTTGTTGTTTGTTGATTTCTGTATGAAAGTCATTCTAACTTGGATGAGGTGAAATCTCATCATGGTGTTGATTTGCATTTCCATGATGGCTAATGATCTTGAGCATTTTTACAAGTATCTGTTGGCTATTTGAATTTTCTCTCTTGAAAAATACCTGTTCAAGTATTTTGCCCATTTCTTAACTTGGTTGTTTATTTTGTTGTTGTTGAATTTCATCATCTCATGATAGATCCTGGATATTAAACCTTAATCGGGGATGGCACCATGGCTCACTTGGTTAATCCTCTGCCTGTGGCGCTGGCATCCCATATAGGTGCCGGATTCTGTCCCAGTTGCTCCTCTTCCAGTCCAGCTCTCTGCTGTGGCCCGGGAAGGCAGTGGAGGATGGCCCAGGTGCTTGGGCCCTGATACCCCCATGAGAGACCAGGAAGAAGCACCTGGCTCCCGGCTTCAGATCAGTGCAGTGTGGGCTTGGCAGCCATTTGCTGGGTGAACCAATGGAAAGAAGACCTTTCTCTCTGTCTCTCTCTTTCGCTGTCTATAACTCTACCTGTCAAATAAAAAAAAAGAACATATTAAACCTTAATCAATTGCAGAGTTTGCATACATTTTCTCCCATTCACTTTGCTGATTTTTTCCTTTGCAGTGCAGAAGCTTCTCAGCTTGAAGTAATCCCATTTGTCAATTTTGGCTTTAATTGCCTTTGCTTCTGGGGTCTTTTAAGTCTTTTACTATGCCAATGTCTTACAGAGTTTCCCCAATGTTCCTTAGTAATTTGATGATATTGGATCATAAATTTAGGTCTTTGATCCATTTTAAATGGATTTTTGTGTAGGATGTAAGGTAAGGGTCTTGTTTTAAATCTCTGCACTTGGAGACCCATTTTCCCAACAACATGTGATGAAGAGACTGTCCTTTTCCAGTGTTTGATTTTAACTCTTTTGTCAAAAATAAGTTGGCTGTCAATGCATAAATTGATTTCTGGAATTTCTGTTCTGTTGTGTTGGTCTAGATGTCTGTTTTTGTGCCAGTGTTAGGCAGTTTTGATGTTAACTGCCCTGTAGTATGTCTTGAAACCTGGTATTGTGATGCCTCAAGCTTTGGTTTTGTTGTATAAGATTATTTTGTTATATAAGATTGCTTTAGAAATTTGGGGTCTCTTGTGGTTCCATATGAATTTTAGAATTGTTATTTTCTAGATCTGTGATGAATGTCCTTGGCATTTTAATTGGGTTCACATTAAATATGTAAATTGCTTTTAGTAGTATGGTTCTTTTGATGATACTGAGTCTCCCAATTCATGAACATGAAAGATTTTTCCATTTTTAAGTGTCTTCTATTTCTTTAATGTTTTTGCAATCTTCATTTTAGAGATCTTTGAGCTCCTTGGTTAAATTTATTCCAAGTTATTTCATTCTTTTTTGTAGGTATTGTGAATGGGGTTGATCTTAGAGGTTCTTTCTCAGCCATGGCATTTTCTGTGTATACAAATTTATGTATGTTAATTTATATCCTGCCCCTTTACCAAATCCTTTCATGAATTCCAATTGTCTCTTATGGAGTCTTTTGGCTCCCTTATGGATAGAATCATGAAATCTGCAAATAGGGACAGTGTGACTTCATTCTTTCCAATTTATATCCCTTTGATTTCTTTTTCTTTTCTAATGGATCTTTACCTATTTCTTTCAAGATCAGACGAGATCAAGCATGTTCAGGGTGGTATGGCCGTAGACTACCTATTTCTTTTTTTTAAAAAAAGCTTTATTTATTTATTTGAAAGGCAAATTTACAGAGATATAGAGGCACAGAAAGATCTTATAGCCACTGGTTCACTCCCCAAATGGCTGCAATTGGAAGCCAGGCACTTCTGGATATCCCACAGGGGTGCAGAGGCCTAACTACTTGGTCCATCCTCTACTGCTTTCCCAGGCCATAGCAAACAGCTGGATTATATACAGAGCAACTGGATCTCAAAACAGTACCCGTATGGAATGCTGGTATCACAGGCGGCAGTTTACTACTATTCCACAGCACTGGGCCCCCTTTGCCTATTTTTTTACTTGCTTGTTTTGTTGTTTTTATTGTTGTTTTTGTTGTTTGAGTTCCTTGAGCTTAGATTTGATACTATAGTATCATATAAGTATAACATAGTATAAGTATATATATAGTATAATATATATATAATATTATATATATAGTATAATATAGTATATAATTACTGTAGTATAAGATAAATATATAATATAGTATGAATATATTTTAGAAATTTGAAATTAATTAAATTGATAAACTTCTAACTCAAGAATAAGTAATAATAAATAGAGGGACACAAATGTTTGAACATCAGTCATCAGAGAGGTTATTATTAGAATCACAGGAATCTGCACTGTCCACCATGGCTAGCCTTACATACATGCATGTATGTAAATTTAATTCAATTAAAGTTAATCCTAAAAGTTTAGTTTCTCAGTTGCACTAGCCTCAGGTCCTCACTAGCCACAGTTGGCCAGAGACCCCCATACTGGGCAAAGCAGGTGAAGAACATTTGCATTATCACAGACAGTTCTGTTGGACAATGTTGCCTATTAAAGGGATAATAGAGAATGTTATAAACAAGTTTATATTAACAAATTTAACAACATATGGGGACAAGCCTCTAAGTAATATGATTTACCAAAACTGACTCAAGATGAGAGAAAATCTGAATAGTTTATACCTATTACATTTGTTAAAATTGTCATTTCAAAACATTCCATACAGAAAAATCCAGTACACATGACATAATTGGTTTACTTATCACATTTTTAAAGAAGATAACAAAATTTTTTACAAATTCTTTTGAAAAATATAAAATGAAATAGATTACATAGTATTTTATGAAGCCAGACTAATTATAATGCCAAGACATACAGATAAATTGTAAGAAAATCTAATGCATGTCACATAGTCCTTTGGATCATACATGTAGAAGTCCTTAATGCAATGTCAATAAGTGAAATCCTTCAGACTGCAGCAATGCAATCTGATTTTGTATGTAAAATATCATACTGTACAATTCACTCTGTGAAGAGGGTTCTTAGTAACATGGAAATCTAAATTCAACACATGATAACATCTCAGCAAATGAAGGACAGAGAATTCTCTTTCTATAACTGACAACACGGTCACTGTGAAATACTCAGTACTTTCCCCTTAGTGCAAGGGACAGGGAAATAACTCTTTTTACCGTTTCTGTGCAGTATCTTTACCACTCACTACAATACAATAAGAAAAAGAAATGAGAGCATGTTTTTCAGAGAAGAAAATATAACACAGTTACTATTTACATTTGAAATTTAGGTTAGTACAGAAAATTCCTATGATTTAGAAAAATTTTAAACTACTAGAAATAATATGTGACTTTAGCAAAATTGTGGTCTACAAGACTAATACATAAAATAAATTTTAATTTACATATTCTTGTGTACTATGTATACTATGTTCATGGATTAAAAGTATCATTAGCAAGTGTGTTATATATTCTATACATAGAACATAACCATACTCATAATTTCTGTGATTTTTTTTTGTCAAATGAACAATTTTAATTTTGTGAGGAAGCATAAGGGATTTTCATCAAGGCAGTCTTCAAAATGAATAGAGTTCAGAATTTATACTAAGAGATTTCCAGAGTTTAAAACTTTAATAATCAAGATAGTACAATACCTAAGTTATTGTACATAACACAATGTGTACATGTATCAAAACACATAATGCCCCATGAATTTATATAATTTTTGAATGCAGAAAATACCTCAAAATACTTTATGTGTAATGCAGTTTAAAACTTTTAAAAATAATATATTGCTGGCATAAAGACTGGCAGAGATATCTGGAATAAAATAGAATGCATAGAAATAGATTAGTAATTATGCAGTCCTTTTGTTTTCATCTTATTTGAAAGACCAAAAGATTTTCCATCTTCTGCTATTCTACTCCCACAATGCCTGCATTAACTATGTTGTACCATGTGAAAGTCAGGAGCTCATAACTCCGTCTGGTCTCCCACGTGGATACCAGGGTCTCAAGTACTTGAGCCATCATCTGTGGTTTACCAGGGTGTGCATTAACAGGAATGCTGGATTAGAAGCAGAGTGGCCAGGACTTGAATCAGCCACTTCAGTATAGGATGTAGGTGTCCCAAGTTGCAGCTTGATCCCTTGTGCAAATGCCTACATCACTATTTATTTTTAATTTTTGCAAATGTACCAAATCAAAGCAATCCAAATTGAAAAGAAAGTCTTTTCCACAAGTGATTCTGAAATAGGTGACTTTCATATGAAAAATAATAAATGAAGCTCTTTTATTTTACAACAAACAAAATTGAATGTTTTTCATATTTCTAATAATGAAGGCTAAAATTATAAGGCTTTGATATGAAAATTCAATTTTATTTTGTGCTTGGACATTTTCAGAATGAAACTTGGGAACAAAAATAGAGGTATTTTTCTTTTCCCATTCTTAGTGGCATCCTCAGAAATTTGTCATTTCACATGAGAACTTGTTAATAATCAATTGACTCACCCCTGAACACTCTATATGTCATTCTGAACTTTTCTTCATGTTCCCACCAGGCATACCTTTCTAAAATAATGGTTTATTCAAATTATTGCAAAGGTTTTGTGGTAGTACCCCATTTTCTTTGGTTTAGAGTGCTGTTTTTCACTACAATAAAAACTTTATGTATAATTTATTGGTTCAATTATTCATTACTCAATAAAGAAATTACTGAGTTCCCAATCCTTGATTAATCTATCTTTGAAATATTCGCTTCTTTGCTATTGTACTTCTGGAGAAAGAAATCAAACAAATGTAGAAACACACTGTATACTTTTATTTTCAAACTTCAAAGCCTCCTAAGAACTATTTCAGTGTTTCCTGACTCAGCTGTCATTTTTGTGCTCCACAAAGACTATTTCTAACATTTTTGTTCCTTGTAAACCCCTGACTGTGCTATCTTCTCCTTAGTTCTCAGACTATGACCTCATTTATTCTTTCCAAGAAAAAATAGAAGCCATAGAGTGAGTGCTCTAAAACACTATCTAAAACAATAAAAGTACCTTCAATCATATCATACCTATATTTCCTTTCTTTTTGTGATGAATAATCCCTTTCATATATATATATATATATATATTAAAATTTATATAAAGGGAACAAATTTATGTATTTCATATATACAATTTTAAGAGCAAGATACTCCCCATTCTTCTCCCTCTCTCACTTGTACCCTCCTGCTTCTTCTTTTTCTTTTAGTTTTCTTTTCTTTTCTTTTTTTCTTTTTTTTTGACAGGCAGAGGGGACAGTGAGTGAGACAGAGAGAAATGTCTTCCTTTGCCATTGGTTCACCCTCCAATGGCTGCCGCGGCTGGCATGCTGTGGCCAGCACACCCACTGATCCGAATGCCTGGAACCAGGTGCTTCTCCTGGTCTCCCATGGGGTGCAGGGCCCAAGCACTTGGGCCATCCTCCACTGCACTCCCAGGCCACAGCAGAGAGCTGGCCTGGAAGAGGGGCAACCGGGACAGAATCTGGTGTCCCGACTGGGAGTAGAACCCTGTGTGCTGGTGCTGCAAGGTGGAGGATTAGCCTATCGAGCCGTGGCGCTGGCCTCTTTTAGTTTTCACAATGGCATACTTTCAATTAACTTCATACTCAGAAGCCTAACCCTCCACCAAAGCAAGAATTCAACAAGCAGCTGGTAGAAAAGCCACTGTTCCCTGAGATTTTCGACAGGGCTATAAACAATGATCAAATCTCAAAATGTTGATTTCGCTCATAGTCTACTCTACACATTAGTTACCACAAACCAGGAAAAACATACGGTACTTCTCATTTTAGGTCTGGCTTATTTCACTGAGAATAATGTTCTCTAGCTGAATCCATTTTGTTGCAGAAGACAAGATTCCAATTTTTTAAAAATCATTCCTTTGTTAAAAAGTGTCTTCTTTCACCTACTTCTGCCATCCTCAAGGACTTTGTTCTGTTTCCATTCTCGTTTCTCCTAGGTGTCAAGTGGTTCCTATTACTTTTAGTTTAATTCCTAAACTCCTTAATGTAGTTTTTGAACTTCTCTAGGCTTTTCTTTCCTTCCTTATAATCTGCATTTTTGTCAGGCCTCATTTCTCTTTCTCTTAGTTCCCTGATTATGCATGTTGTTTCTAAATTTTGAAACTCCTCTTTCATGTTACTCCTCTTTTTAGATTACGCCTTGTCCCACTCATCTGGGTAATTTTCTACTTAGCATGTTTTGGTCTCAATTTAGATATAATTTGCTTCAGGACATCTTCTGAGGCATCTCTCATGTTTTTTCCCACTGAATCTTATAGTTCCCCTATCATAAAAAATTCCACTGGATATTATAATTAACTGTTTGTCTTTTGCTCTTGAGTCTGCAAATTCCATTAGTATAGATATGTTCTACAAAAGCTGTAATAATTGAATACCAGATGGGTTAAGAAGCTATGCGCCATGCTTGGCATCCAGATCAGATGAGAGGGAAATGCTCTATCCTAGAGGACTTCATAGTCTACTGAAGAAACAGAGCATCTTACAGCAATGGGGAATTTGGATATTTTTACATCACTCACAGGCCATACAGAATTATCAACTTAAAAATCAGCCTGCTATAGATTTATTAAATTTTGAGTCCCACCTGCAGTTGCCTTGGAAGGACCAGGCCAAATGGTTTTTTGGGCCTTATACATTCTGCAGGTCAAGATTTTCCCCCACCCCGATGGTAATATTAACACATTGAATACAGATTGCCAAATTTATGATGGTACAACTTACTTTTTTATTATTTTGTAATGATGCAAAAGCAATGCTCATTCAATAAAATATCTTAATTTCGTTCCAAGGCTACTGATGTATCTTACTCTCCTCTCCTCTGATGCTGAGCAGAAACATTGAGCTCCTGATCAAGAGGACAAACAACTCCCTTTCTTTAGTGTACTATGTTGCTAAGTTGACATGTACTGTAGGCTAGTTACATCAAGTAAATATTTGGCTTTTGGTGTTTTCAGCTTGAGAATGGATTTGTCCAAATACACAGCTGTATTATATTGTTATCAGCCCCACTTTCGTTTCAACTCTGCAAGAAGTTCAACTCTGCAACCACTTATGTCACGTACATTATTGTACCCATTAGACATTTCTGCTGATTATTGTAGGATCACCTCATTCCTTTTCTTCTTATGGTTTTTTCACACATCTGCATATGTCCAGCACCTACGGGCACATCAACAATCATAAATAACATTAATGAAATGTAATCAAGCTACTCTGATGATACTCTGATACTCTACTCTATGATATTCTTTTCCTTCCCCTGAACTTCAATCCTAGTATAACTGCCCACTTGAAAATCATCCATGAAGATGTTGTTAATTATTTATATGTATGTATAATTATGTCCCCTTTCAGACTAAGTGTTTCTGGAAGACAGAAATATTATTTAACTTACAGATAGATGAAACGCCCTGAAAGACTCAGTAAGGAGTAGAAAAATGTCTTGGATCAACATTTCATAAAAACTGACTTTTTGAAAATTATGACCTAAGATTTCAGTCCTGCATATTTCTATTCTGCTTAATAACTTTGAATTCATTACCTAGTCTCCATATTTTCACTACAACATGTAGATCCAATTTAGCCTAAATAGTTGAAGTACGGTATTTTGTTTATTCCGTTGACTACTTTTACATGTCCCCAAAGTGCTGTCATATACATCCATATCATTCTTCCAACAATCCTGTGAAGTAGGTGCAACTGATATTTCCATTGCCTTTGAAAGCAATGAGGTCCAAAATAACTTTGGGTATTAAAGCAAAAGATAATCAAAACTATTAAGCAGAAGTTGTAAGTCAGTCTTCACTCTGACTTTAACAACTTAACCACTGGCACGTTCTCAACATGAAGAATACAGTTAGCCTTCCTGATGCTTACACATCATGTTGTGATGAGCAGTTGTCATTACATAACTCCATTGACTGAAGAAATGTGTCCATGGAATTTCATAGACCTCAAAAAATGAATCCTAGAAAGGTAATGAAACATATCTTCAGAAATGTAGCTGTAATATAAGAATGAGGTATGCTTGGCATTTTGTCAATATTGTCTTATATTTTTCTTCATAAAATATTTATGACATTATTCTAATGATAAGTCATATTACTGATGAGAAACTTGAGACTTAGAAAGATCCAGTGACCTCTCCAGGGTGATTTGCATGGCTAGTAACTAACAGACTGCAGATGTGAATCAGTGTGTCATCAAAATTGCTTTTAATTGTTTTGCATTACTGCCTTATTAACTCCTATTTTTTGGCTCTTCTTATTCTTTTTTGGTATTTCTTTGTCATTGTGGTCAACGACAGAATGTGAATGTGCTCAAAACACTGACAAGTGAATTTACTGGCTGGGTTCTAGATAGCTGGTTTTTCTTATACAATGTCTAATGAATAATGTTGGCCTTATCTTTACATTTTGCAAAACCTGCCTAAAATATTGTTTCATCAATTTCAAAGGCATTTTATAAACAAAAAATACAAACTTCAGGGGCTGGCTTTGTGGCATAGTAGGCTAAGCTTCCTCCTGCAATGCTGGGATCCCAAATGAACACTGGTTCAGTTCATGTCCTAGCTGCTCCACTTCTGATTCAGCTTCCTGCTATGGCCTTGGGATGCAGTAGAAGATGGCTCAAGTTCTTGGGCCCCTGCACCCATATGGGAGACCCAGAAGAAGCTCCTGACTTTGGATCAGACCAGCTCTGGCCATTCTGGCCATTTGGGGAGTGAATCCATGAATGGAAAACCTTTGTCTCTCCCTTTCTCTGTCTGCCACTCTACCTCACAAATAAATAAATAAAATCTTTTAAAAATATAAACTTAATTTATAAGATTTATTTATATATTTGAATGGCTGAATTACAGATAGAAGGAGAAACACACACAGAGAGAGAGAGAGAGAGAATGAGAGAGAGAGAGAGAATTGTGAGAGAGAATCTTCCATCCCCTGGTTCACTCCCTAACTGGCCACAACGGTCAGGGCTGGGATAGGCTGAAGCCAGGAGTGTTGTCCAGGTCTCCCATGTTAGTGCAGGGGCCCAAGAACTTGTGCCACCTCTGCTTTCCTAGGTGCATTAGCAGGGATCTGGATTGGAAGTGGAGCAGCCAGGACTTGAACTGGAGCCCATATGGAATGTCAGCAACCTAGGCAGTGGTTTAACACACCATGCCAAACACAAACCCCTTCAACTTTGAATTCTTCATTAAGTATATGTCTTCAAGTATATAACTTTTTATATTTCTTTGTAATTAGTGATTGGCATGTTTCCCTTGAACTCTATTATCCTTTTCCCTATATTTCCTTTGCAACTCCTAACTCAGGATTTGCAGGCTCCTTTTTGCAAATTCTGTGTTCTATAATTTGGACAGAATTATGTGCCCAGGTGGGATAACTGAAATCATTATATTTCTGTCACATTCTTTCTCATATAATAGGAGAAGCTAATAAAAGATATACTAATGTAAGATAAAAGCCAGCTGTATTATTTCAACTTAGTGACTGAATGCTATCAATCAAAGTACCCTTTGCTGTCAGAGAAGAAAACAAGAAGGTTCTGTATGGATGAAAATAAGGCTTTGGGTAAACTAAAGTAAAAAAATTTAATCTATAAAAGAAATATACTTCTAAGATTGAGGAATATGAACTAGAAAAAGCAAACAGTGTTTGATAAGACCTGTCTAGACATTGGTATCTTGAGTATGAATATTGAATAATAAAATTAAAATGAATAACATTATGATAAGATCAGGTAAATTCATGAAAACATAAATCAGCAAGAGAGCAAAAATGCTTTGCACTGTCATTTTAAGTATTAAAAACAAATACGGGCTGGGCCTCTGTTTGGCTAACTCTACTCAGCTGCTCACTTTACAGTGCCTGC
Organism: Sylvilagus floridanus; assembly: GCA_949820135.1. Taxonomy (NCBI): domain Eukaryota; kingdom Metazoa; phylum Chordata; class Mammalia; order Lagomorpha; family Leporidae; genus Sylvilagus; species Sylvilagus floridanus. The sequence goes on along the minus strand of OX463236.1, from coordinate 83,837,638 downwards.
AATGACGATCACTGCCTATTTTTTGTCTGGTTTTATTGTAGACTTTAGGAACTACTCATATTATTTTGTTTTCTTAATAAAATTCATATTTTCAGAAAGTTCAATATTATTATATAAAAATTTAAGAACATAAGAAAAAACCATAGAATTTACCAGCGTATTCTGAGTGAATCAGTTAATATTTTTTATTTCAAAGACTTAAACCTGTATTAAGCATTCTCCACCGTAAATAGAATTACAATGGAAAACAGTTTATTTATTTATGTTTCAGTTCTGCTCTGCTTTTTGTTTCCTTATTTAGCTTTTAACATACCCTCCTTGATGTGTTAGATGATGATTTCAGAGAGAAATATTAAAAACATAAAAAGGCATAATAAAACTATAATGGGTGAGAGAATTCTAATTCCCCCCCAACATAGGCTTTCTTACACACTTACAAGAAATCAAATACCTGGCCTTGGAAGCTGGAAGGCTTGCCCCTGTTCCTGCACCTTGCTGCCTCTGGGGGCTGCATGGTCACTTTGGCGAAAGGCAATGCACATCAGAGTCATGCTCTTGGAACCCATTAACAATTGCAAAAAGTGTGGCAAGTTGTTCAAAGATGGTCTGGATTTCCCATGTCCTTTCGAAAATTCTAACAGTGGCCACAATTCTGGTTTTCCTTCCCTTAAAAGGATTTGTGCTTGCTGACTTGGATTTTTGCTGTTTATCTGTTTGCTAACAGGGGACAAGACACTGGTCTCAAAGTCCATAGACTGCATTCACGTAGGAAAATTGGACAGTTCATGGAAACAAACCTCCCAGGGATATGATGTCTAAATTGCCTTGAAGCATTAACTGTATTTTCACCCTAAATATTTTTAAGGAATTTGTTACTATATTAGGTTCTTGAGGTCACAGTAAATGGATTATACTTGCTAAAAGACAATTCTCATCAGTTCTCATGTTAATGGGAACTTAATGCAAACAAAACAGATTCAAATTAGTCCACAGCCACAATTCTAAGAATATAATGAGACCAGCATTGTGGCATACCAAGTTAAGCCTCTGCTTGTGATGCCGACATCCCATTGGGTGCCAGTTTGAGTCCTGGTTGCTCCATTTCTGATTCAGCTCCCTGCTGATGGCATGGGAAGGCAGTAGAGGATGACCCAAGTGTTGGGCCCCCACACCCATGTGGAGACATCGAAGAACCTGCTCCTGTCATCCTGACCCAGCCTAGGCTGTTGTGTCCATTTGAGGAATGAATCAGTGGATGGAAGAACTCTGTCACCCTAACTCTGACTTTCAAATAAATAGATGAATCTTTTTTTTTTTTTAAAGAATGTAATGATACTTCCTCCTTTTGTCCCTCCCACTTTTCCTCCCTTTCTCTTCCTTCTTTTCTTTCTTTGAAAAACTATTTTATTGCTCCCTTTCAAAAATTAGTACTACTCGAATTATGTTACTTACATCATCAACATGAACCTCACCTGGGAGCTTATTAGAAATACAGAAATTCAGGCACCATCTCAGACTTCCTGAATCACAATTTACAGTTTAAGAGGTCCCTTAGGTGGTTTTCTCCATATCAAGTTAACTCCTTATAAATGAGATTTCAACTTGTGTTGCTTCCTTGAATTAATTTTCAGTGATATCCCTGACTGGGATGCCCTTATTAATTCTCTCATACACTGAGTTCCTCTTATCCATGGCTCATACAATTATAATTTTAATTTATTTTTCTATTGTTTGATTGTCTCCTTGTTAAGCTATCAGCACCAGAATGAAATTCTGTCTGCTCTTGTCGAGCATCATCTACATGGCACAATATGTACTATACTATATAATCAATAAGTAGTTAATGAATGTGTGAATTAAGAGGTGTACCTGACCGTTTACATTGTAGTAGTATAAACCATTTTGTTAACCTTTTTTTAATTTTAAAAAATTTTCAAGTTTTCCACTTGTTAACATTGTAATTAGTATAAACACTGAACACTTACGGAATTGCTAATGTTAGAAAAATATTGCACTGATAGTTAAAGCTACACATAAATACATTATAATCTTTATGATTCAGGCAGGGGTTTACAATACAGTGGAATGTCAAGATTTTCACATGAAAAAACAAAAACAATAACTCAGAGCCTTCCTACGTTAAGAGACAAAGTCATTAATCATATCTGCATTGAGAAGTCAGTCTCTTTTTTTTTCAGGTGTGTGCACAAGAAATTGAAGTAAGTTAGAAATGCACTTTCATTTTCTAAATATTTACTGACATTTACATGTGTTAGACACTGCTAAGACACTGGGACTATCAAACAGGTCCAGTATCTAACCTTGTAATATTTTCATTCAATTATTTTCTAAACTGCAATATGCCAAGGAAACCAGTTTTTATTACACTAAGGACAGATTAATTGTTCTAGAGTGCAATCAACTCTTTGAATATTCACTTGTATAGTATCAACCATTTGGTAATTTTCCAAGTAGAAAAAAATCCATTGGTTAAAGGGGATTTAGTTTGAAACTTAGCATGAGGGTAATCTTTAACTTACATTATGGATGTCTAATATTCTCTCCCCTGACTATGTCTTGATTTCCCCAAATATACAAGATAAAACTTTATAAAATTATGTGCATAATCAATATTTGAAATATTTAATCTTATTTTTACTTGATTCCTATTAATATGCATTTTATGACAGCTGTCATCCAGATAATTATTTAATTAAAGTTTTTATTTATAAAATCAGAGATGTTAGGAAGTTTATAGAATAGCAATTTATATAAATTAACCAAACCCATGAATCACTCACCTGTAACTAACTGAAAGAAATGTTGCGTAGGTACATTCTTTCCCTCAAAGAGAACTCAACTATTTCCTTCCATTTGCACTCTAAGGGTGCAAGTTCTGCATAGTGACAGAAAAATCAAGATTAATCAATACAACTTAATATAGACCCAAGTATTGGAGAAGGATAGTAGGAAAGGGCACGAAGTAAACTTCTTAGGAAAGGATGCCCACTTAGCCTTCACTACCTGTCTTGTCCCAAGAAAATCAGTTCAGGCAAAAGTTGGTTTTCTCCATTTGAATGTGTGAAACAATATAGCTAGGCTTCATGTTAAGGTAAACTGCTATTCGAAAACTAGACCTCATGACTTTGCCTCTTCTAGATAGATCATGCCCTAGAAAAGATAAAAGCATGCAGAGGGAGAAGGAGATCACTTTCACACTTTTAGGTATAACAGCAACACTAATCTTCTTGGAGTAGTCTTCGGTAACAAACCCTGCTTTGCTTATTTAGCATCATGTAAAATGAATAGGCCATTAGTTGCTTAATTAATTTTAAAATTTAGGTGATCTGGCAAATGAAATCCAAAGCCATTTTCCCTAGCTGATCTATAAAATGCTTCAAAAAGTTCATGGAAAACTCATTTAAACCTACACATAGATTTCAAACATTTTTGTAGCAAAATATTTTGTCTTGTAATACCATTTTTCCATGGACTTTCTGCAGTTCATTTGTCCCTATGCCAAGATGCCCATCTTTGCAAGAACCAAGGCAAAGAATCCTGAATAGCATTTGGGGTCTCCCTAGAAGGCAACAGAAACTTTGGGGTGTTACAAGGGGTTTCTTGTATGTACTGACCAAGTCCTCCTTTCCTTTCCAATGGCTCCTCTTGCTGTTGCTCATACAGAGTTCTGAGTTCCAGCCAATTTTTCCAAAAGATTTAATATCCTTCTTTCAGAAAGCTTCATTATATCTCTACTTCTGCCTTTGTAGAGTACATATGATGAGAGTAAAAAATGGAAATTGGGGACAATTAAGATTTTTATGAGGTTGCTCGCATGCTCAGAGTAAATTTTCTTGCTGAAATAATTTTTCTTACTGAAGTACTTTCTTTCATTGAGAAGATAATCTTAAGCACTTATATTTATTAAAATAATAATTTCTCTTCTTTTGGAGAAATATGGATTTTATTCTTTTATATATCCTTGAAATATCCCATAAGGTTATCACTTTTTGTTCTGAGGATTCCTGCAGCTTTATTTAGTTTGCCTTTAAATATGCAAATATATGTAATCTGCCCTGTGGGTAGCACTTGTGGTTAAAATACTAATCTCTTAGTTGTCATCGTTTTTGGTTTTTTTACATTTCTTTCTCTCAGCACCACTTCTAAGTAATAATTGGATTGTGTGATCTTCTCTTTGAGTGGGGACATTCACCTTACATTTCCTTCCCTGTGTATTACAGGCTGGTCCTTCTTAATAAGACTTGAAAAAAAGAAAATCCATGAAAATATCCCACCATTAATATGCTTCCTGATGGTATCATCTATTATCTTTTATTCCCTAAAGTTAAATTCTAAGTGTGGTTTTGTAGTCTGGCTAATCACAGCCTAGAGCTATATTAAAAATTGTTGTCTCAACAGTATTCACAATTATATTAAGGCAAGAAAAAGATAAAAGGATTAAAATATCCTTGGAGTTCAAGAAATAAAAGTGACTAAGATTATCTTCACAAAAAATAGATTATTGGATATGATTATTTCATGAAATCCCTCAGAAAGAATCTAAAATTTGCATTGGTTATATGAGGGTCATTTAAAAAGTTCATGGAAAAAAATAGTTAAAACAAGTTTATTGCAGTGCAAAATCCATGCCTACTTTTAACATAATACATATATTTCATGACCTTTTTGCTTGGTTTTGTTTTGTTTATAAAGACTTATTTATTTATTTGAAAGAGTTACATAGAGAGAGAAGAGAGAGAGAAAGAGAGAATTCTCCATCTGATGGTTCCCTTCCAATTGGCTGCAAGGCTGGAGCCGTGCTAATCCAAAGCCAGGAGCCAGGAGTTTCTTCCTGGTCTCCCACACCGGTGCAGGCGCCCAAGGACTTGAGCCATCTTCTGCTTTCCCATGCCATAGCAGAGAACTGAATCAGAGGTGGAGCAGCTGGGACTAGGACTGGCGCCCATATGGGATGCTGGTGCTTCAGGCCAGGGCTTTAACCCACTGAGCCACAGCACCTGCCCCTCATAACCTTTTTGAAAACCCCCTAATATATATGGATTTCAAAATGTTTTGTGCTCAATAAACTTTTTATAATTTCATTTTCCTGTGAACATTTTGAAATAAATTTAAATGTGAAGACCTCATAGAAATGCCAGGTGCCTCATTTCTTTTATTAATAATTTTTTATTTGAAAGGCAGAGAGATAGAAAATATACACATAAACTCAAGATAGAAAGAGGAGAGAGAGGAGAGAGAGATCTCACATTTGCTAGTTCACTCTGTAAATGCTGGCAGCTAATATTGGCCCAGGAGAAGCCATAATGTAGGAAGTCAATCCAAGTCTCTCACCTGGGTGACAGGGACTAGATTTCTTGCACATTGCCAGACCTTGGAATCAGAAACTGAACTAGACTTATAAGTCAAACATTCCAGTCTGAGATACAGGAATCACCACCATCTTAACTGCTATGCCAAACACCTGCCCTGAGCAATAACTTTTGATGTTAAAATAATAGTATAGGACTCTGTCAAAAAAAAAAAAATGACCTAAATGAAAGATCTCCATGAGTGAGATCCCAGTGGAAAAAACAGGATTTCAAAGAAGGAGGTACCCCTCTCTGAAGGGAGGAGAGAACCTCCACTTTGACTATGACCTTGTCTAAATATGATCAGAGTCAGTGAACTCAAAAGGCTTCCATAGCCTTGGCAACTCATGACAAGAGCCTAGGGTGATTACTGATGCCATAAACAAGAGTGTCAATTTGTTAAGTCAACAACAGGAATCACTGTGCACTTACTCCTCATGTAGGATCTCTGTCCTTAATGTGCTGTACATTGTGATTTAATGCTATAACTGGTACTCAAACAGTATTTTTCACTTTGTGTTTCTATGTGGGTGCAAACTGTTGAAATCTTTACTTAATATATACTAAATTGATCTTCTGTATATAAAGAGAATTGAAAATGAATCTTGATGTGAATGGAAGGGGAGAGGGAACGGGAGATGGGAGGGTTGAGGGTAGGAGGGAAGTTATGGGTGGAAGCAATTGTAATCCATAAGCTGTACTTTGGAAATTTATATTCATTAAATAAAAGTTAAAAAATAATTCTAAGTAATTTAAAAAATATAATAGTATAGGTATAAGGCTTACAAGTCCAATTGTTTTATACCACCCCATGCTGTTCCCCAAGGACACTCCACCTTTAGCTCTTTTTTACTGTTTTTTTAATCTGTATATTTGAAAAAAAAAGTTTATCATATTTTGATATTTCGTATTTATGTTCTAACAACTAGCTTCAGACTAGAAACTGACAATCTTGCTTACATAGAAGTCCCCTCTTTACCCATCACATACATTGTTCCCCTATCATTATGTCAGTTATTATTTATATCACTACTTAATTGTCATCATTACATTGTACATATTCTTTAGAACAAAGCCAGGTAACATACTATGAGTCATTTTTTTCCCATTGTTCTGTGTTTGATTCTCAGTGACATAACTTCTAAAGTGTGATCTAAAATGGGAATGTCTCACAGCATTGGTGTTGTGTACTCTCAGTTTTTAAAAACACTGCTATCGGAGTTTAGGTTTAGTTAATAAACTTCCAAGCATATTTCCTGGTGGTGGTGAAATAGAAAATTGCATGAAAATCAGGAGTGTAAAGTGCCATTTCCTGATAATAAGTGAGAGGATAACAAAAAGTGTATAGAAAAGTCTGCTCTCGCTCGCGCTCTCTTGCTGTCTGTCCCTAGCTCTTACTGACTCAGAAGTGAGGCAGATTACTTCGATTTAGGTTCTATTGATGGGAACTTATTCTATGGCCCTACCCAGGAAAGAAGGAAGGAATGACATAGCCTATCTGGCAAGATAGCTACTTCTCAGAAACTAGTCTGCAGTGTACAGGGGTGAGAACCTAATTTTTGAACTGTACCATACAAACTAAATATATGTCAGTAGTGAATTTAATTAACCAAATTACCCATAATCTGTAAAATGGAATATTTATGTAACTATTCCAAAGGATGGCAAGATCTATGTGTGTTGAGTGTGCACACCACACACACACACACACACACACATACACAGAGATTTAAGCCACAGAATATTTTCTCAAGTAACATAACTGGTTGAAAATTTCTACTTCATAGTATTATAGCTAAATTATGGGGAATTTTGCCTTTCCTCCTTGAGCGTGTTGTAAATAATTATGAGATACTCATATTGAAATTGAAAGTTAGGAAGTAACAGTGTTGTCATGGCTATTAAGATTTTTAAAGTGATTTCTTGATAGTTTTGATGGTTTTGGTATTAAAAAAAAACAATTGCTATGTAAACATTTAGATAATTTACAAAGAAACAATTTTCTTTCATTGTTTCTTATTTGTATTCTTTAAACTTCTTTGTCTTACCTTAATGCCCAGGTTAGGGTCCCCAGTATATTAGTGGATGTGAATAACAAGATTAGTTATTTAGCTCCTGCTGTGACATGTTCCTGTTTTTGGAGCAAAATAGTTCAATTAGGATGAAGAAATTCTTTTCTATAGCAAAAATGGTGATAATCTATTTATTTAACTATGAGTGTATATCATTTTCTATTAATTTTTTATTTTTTTTAATTTTTTTATAACACTTTTTTTTAAAGAATATAAATTTCCAAAATACAGCTTATAGATTACAATGGCTTCCCCCCCCATAACTTCCCCCCCACCCGCAACCCTCCCCTTTCCCACTCCCTCTCCCCTTGCTTCACATCAAGATTCATTTTCAATTCTCTTTATATAGAGAAGATCAGTTTACTATATATTAAGTAAAGATTTCAACAGTTTGCCCTCACATAGCAACACAAAGTGAAAATTAATCAATTTTTTAAAAAAATATATCATGTAGGATCTCTGTCCTTAATGTGCTATACATTGTGAATTAATACTATAACTAGTACTCCAACAGTATTTTTCACTTTCATTTTCTATTAATTTTTAAAAATTTATTAGAAAGGCAGAGTGGTATGCACAGACAGGGAGACACCTAATAAGAGAAAGAGATTTTTCACTTGTTCATGCATTCCCCTAATGCCCTCAATAGCCAGGACTAGGCTAGGCCATAGCCAGGAGCCTGGAACCCCATCAGGGACTCCCACATGATTGTCAGAGACTTGAGTACTTGGCCCATCCTCTGCTGCCTCCCAGTTTAGAAACAGATGAGGAACTTTATCCCTGGCACTCTGATATGGGATGCAAGCTTCAAAGTGGTGGTTGAACATGCTCAGCACAGTGCCCACATCTATTAAATGTTTTTAAGGGATTGGCGCTGTGGTATAGCAGGGTAAGACACTGCCTGTAGTGCCAGCATCCTATATGGGTACCAGTTTGGGAAGCATAGCAGTCCCAGCTGCTCTACTTCTAAAACAACTACCTACTAATACTCCTGGGAAAGAAGTGAAAGATGGTCCAGGTCTTGGACCCCTGTCACCCACAATGGAGACTCAGAAAAAGCTCCTGGTTCCTGGCTTCAGCCTGGCCCAGTTCCAGTCATTGCAGCCATTTGGGGAGGGAACCAGTAGATGGAAGTTCTCTGTCACTCTTCCTTCTCTTTCTCTCTCTCTCTGTATTTCTTTCAAATAAATAATTAAAACATTTTAATGGTTTAATTATTTATTGAAATGATTACATATTACATATTCCCTCTTTTAGTCTATTGTTGACTTAAATGACTTGATTTTCAAGTACTAAACCAGTGTTCTGTATCTATTTTATATGTCATGATAGATTATCCTTTGACTTTTGGCTGGATTTCAGTTGGTAGTATTTTTAGAAATTTTGCATGCATACTCAGAAGCAACATTGTTCTCTAGTTTTTTTTTTATTTAATGCATTTGTGTGTATATTAGGGTAATTGTTACCTAAGAATTTAGTTAGAAAATATTTCCTTCACTTCTCTTTTGTAAAAGAGTTTGTGTCAAATAGGTGTATTTTCTGCCCTAAATGTTTGGTAGAATCTTCAGCAAAGCCATCCAGGCCTAGAGGTTTTTTTTTTTTTTTTTTCAAAATCTTAAATTATAAATCCAATCCATTACTACATGTAAAAATACTCATATCATCTATTTCTTCTTTCAAGATTTTGGCGGCTGGTAGGCTGGTATATTTCCAGAAACCTGAGTATTTTACCTAAATTTTAAATATATGGAACTAGAATTGTTTGTTATTTTGTCTTATTATCACTATAAACCCTGAAACAAAAAATGATACTTCCTCTTGCTGATATTTAAAATTTGAGCAGTAATTTCAAAAATATAATTTCTCTTGTATTTGCTCTATTTAGCTTAATAAGATTATAGGATACAAGTTTAGCATATATCATATTTCTAAATGTAATGAAATTGAAATAACACCATTTTAAATTCAAACAAAACTTTGTAATGCTTACTTAGAAACACAGTAATTCATGTACAAGATCTGTCTGATGGAAACCCATAAAAATTACAAAGCCCAAAATAAATAAAGGTAGATACACATTTGTGAATTATGAGACTTGATAATATTAGGATGTTATTTTCCCCAATCTATAGATCAACATAATTACAATGAAATTCTTATTTTGAATTTGTAGAAATTGACAAAATTATAAAATTTATATGGAACTGTAAAAGACTTGGACTATCTAAAATGATCTTGAACAAAAGAAACATGATTCATGCTGCCAGATTTCAATATTCACTCATTAATTGAAATATTATTTAAAGTATAGACATGAGTATTATTCAAATGCAATAGGTATTTAATGTTTTTTTTTAAGATTTATTTTAATTATTTGAAAGGAAGAGAGAGTTGAAGCAAGAGACAGAGACACATGTCTTCCACCTGCTGGTTCACTCCCCAGATGACCACAATGGTTCAATGGTTGGGACTCAATCCAGGAGCTGCTTTGGGATTTCCCATATGGGACCAGGAACTCTAGCATTTGGGCCATCTTCCACTGCTTTTCAAGGAACAGTAGCGTGGAGCTGGTTTGGAAATATAACAACCAGCACTCAAACCAGTGCCTGTGTGGGATGCTGGCATCACAGAAAACAGCTTTACCACTTAGGCCAAAACATGGTCCCACAATTGCAGTTTTTTGCAAAGGTAATTTAGTGAAAAATGGTTGATTTTATCAAGAATTTGTCCTGGAACAATTTAACATTTATGTGCAATCAAACCAAATTCATATATCATACCACATTTAGAAATAAACACAAAATGTACCATAAACTTAGAATTATTAAATTTCTGGATGAAAATATAAGCTAAATGTACAGAGGCGGGACTTAGATAGGACTGTAAAAGCATAGTTTGTGAAAGAAAATAGTGCAATTGAGCTTCATCAAAGGACAATTTTTCTTGCAATTTTGTTGTTTGGAAAACACAAATAAGAAACTGTAAAATGAAACTACAGGTTTTGATAAATTATTCACAAATCACATATCTCATAATGGACTTTTATCCAGAATGCTTACAGATACAAATGCATGTGTGTTACAACCTAAAATGTGAATGAGAAAACCCAATAAAAATGAGTAGAAGGTAGAACAGAACTTCCCTTCAAGTATCATAGATGTTTGCAGATTAACACAAGAAAAAATAGCCAATGTTGTTAGTCAATATGAAATGCAAATTAAAATGGCAGTGACATGATACCATTACGTACCTAATCTAGTACCTAAAATATAATTTGAAAAGCTGATATAGAGATTGCTGGAAAGAAGGAAAAATAGATGGAAGATTGACATATTGATGGGAAAAGTGCAAAAGGGCACCCCCAGTTTGGAAAGCAGTTGCGTAGTTTCTTATGAAGTGAGTGAGGTATCCACTTAATATTTAAGCCAATGATACCAGATTAACTGCAATAAAATGATAGTATATTTTATATGAAATTTGTACATACGTATTTATAGCAACATTATTCATAATAATCCTGAATTTTAAAAAATCCAAATGTCTATGACCTGTGATATGGATTAACAAAATAGATGTTTACACTATGGAATATTACTCTGTCATGAAAAGGAAAGAGCTATTAATAATAACAGAAATCCAGATGAACATCAAATGTACTAAATAAAATAAACCAGGCTGAAAATGCTACACACTGCAAATGGTTGTGTTTATATGACATTCTGGAAAAGGCAAAACCATTGAAATAGCAAACAGGTCAGCAGTCACTAAAAAATGGAAGGAGTGAGTGAATTGGGTAAAAGACAGAGGTGCATGTTTTTGGATAATGTCACCGTTCTATACCCAGATGATTATAAGGATTGTACTATTATTGCAGAACTATACATTAAAAAGAGTAAATTTTACTAAATGAAAATTATGCCAAAACCCAAATCTAAAAAATAAACAGAAAGGAATGCCCTCACATTAATCTTTCTATATGAAAAAATTATGAAAATTTGAGGCCAAGAATTATCCTCACACTAAGGAATCTGACAAAATTCACCATGGTAGTCATAAGTAGCATCCTAATCTCTGTTAGTCACTTCACACTGCATTTTACTAGACCAGGAAAACAGGGGAGAAAAGATGACTGATGTGACAGAAATTATCACCATTCTAAATATGTCAAGCATATGTCTTGCTGACAAGTGGGACTGCCTGGCCTGGCAAGTAGCTGCATCAGCTTTTCAATCTCCAAGTACAAAAATGGAGTGAAATGCTTATTTTTTAATGTGCTACATAAGGAAAGAATAGCTTTTTACTCATTACTATGATTATAGTTATTAGTTAAAAAGCATTTTGTATAAGCTGAGATCAAGGAACAATTTTATTACCAAATTAAGAATGAAACATCATTCACTTTGTAAAATAAGGTCTCAGAAAACTTCTGTGTTTGGAAAGCCTCCAAAGCCTTTTATATTTCCAAGGATTTTCTAAAAGTTATTGTTTCCTTTCAGGGACAAACATATAACCTGGACACATACAAATAAAATAGTACGGCTCTGTTCTCACCGTTCCACTAAGTCCAATACACAGTGTGACTTGTTCAATTATTGGCCATAAAGACAGCAGCATAATGTTATTTACTAAAAACAATTCTATAGCAACACAGCCAAAATGGCAAGCAGGTTTATTCCAGCTTACAGTATTTATGTAAACAAAACTTCTAATGAAAGGAACCTCCTAGTAGTAATAGCTTACAATTGCTGGAATCTGGTTGCCAACTTTTCATCCCCTTTCTTTAGTATTTTGTTTTTACACTGAGGTAGTGCAGCATTTTTTTATGTGTTTCTTGAACCATATATCCACATACTTTTGTGGAAATGTGTCATAAATCTCAATAATGTCGTAAAGCAAAATATTCCCTAAAGATTATGCAGATTAGCATAAACATTTGATGAAAATCACTTGTCTGAACCGCTAAGTGTCCCATGATTCTGTAGCAAATTAAATATGGATGTGCATTGATTCAGAACAGTATGTTTTGTAGAAATAAGGAAGCCTATATGGAAAAAATTATTTCCTATGGTTATTGTTTCCCTGTCTATTGGAGATTTTGCACTTAGATAAGGAGTTCAATAGTAGGTATATAGATACAGATAAAGGTATAAAGAAATTTTCTTCACAAGATCAAAAGGTGACAAACTAGAACTAAATCATGTAAAGCTCAAAAATAGAAATACCTTTCTATTACAAACCCCAAAAGGCTTAAACAGTACATATATTAATTATTATAAGAATGTTTGTATTCTGTTATACTGACTGAATGTTAATTGATGTAAATTTTAATTGATTCTGATAATAAAAATAGTAATGATGAAAGAACTATAAGAATATTTTAAGAATATTCATAATTATTATCATTTGCTTCATTTAAACCTCTCAGTGACCTCCTGGGGCATCTTCTATAGAGATCCGGAGAAACATGTAGAGAGTTTTAAGTCATTTACCCACCACCCTATGATACATTCCATAATCCTAACATATCAGAGGCTTGAGACAACAAAAATTCGATTGTTCACTGATATCACAGTCCAGTTGGCACTTCTGTGCTGCCCTGGTCTCTTTTCAGTTTTTAGATTTCTACCTTATGGTCCTAGGAGTCTTCTGATAGATCTCAATCAGATGGCTGACAAGTGAAGAGCGAATGGAAGAGTGTCAGGGTCTTTTAAGGGTCAGGAATGACACAAACAACAGTTGCTCCTACAATACTTTGACTAGGAGTCAGATATATGGCTACAGCATAACTGGAAGTCATCTGGGAAATGCCAGCATTCCATGAAACAGGAATGCGAACATTTATCTGTTCTCAGCCATATTACGTAACCTACAATTACAAAAACCAAGATCGGCTTTAAGGCACATTTACTCCAGAGTCCAAGGCTTGGATCTAATACCCTATAACCGCTAAGACAAAAAATGAAAGTTGAAAGAGATCTTTGATTTAGTATGAATTATTTTTCTATCGTCTTAGACTCCACCTGACTTTATTAATAATAAAAATTAAAACTACAGCTTCTTGATGCTGTTTTAAGTGAAAAATGGCTTAGAATTTTGAATGTCTCAATGCTATACACACCACATATTTTTAACTTGCATTTTATTAAACTTTTAACTTGCATTTTACAGAGAAGATGGACATGCATTTTTTTTTTTTTTACAATTCTCTTTTACAACTTACTTGATAAGGGCATGAAAAGATTTCTTTAAAGGGCCAGCACTGTGGCATAGTGGGTAAAGCCGCCGCCTGCAGTGCCAGTATCCCATATGGGCACTGGTTTGAGTCCCAGCCACTCCACTTCCAATTCTGCTTTCTGCTGTGGCCTGGGAAAGCAGTAAAAGATGGCCCAAGTTGTTGGGCCCCTGCACCCACATCAGCAACCCAGAGGAGGCTCCTGGCTCCTGGCTTTGGATCAGTACAGCCAACTGGGGAGTGAACCAGCAGGTGGAAGACCTCTCTCTCTTTGCCTCTCCTCTCTCTGTGTAACTCTGACTTTCAAATAAATAAATAAATCTTCTTAAAAATTTCTTTTAGAAAAAAAGTACATCTGTGTTAGAGATATCATCAACTGAATTAAAATTTATCCTTGAAAAAGTAACTTCTCTCCTGTAATAAAATAGACAATTTGGGGCTAGCATTTGGTTCAGTAGTTGCTTAGGATACCTGTATCCCACATCGGATTGGCTTTACTGGAGTCCTGGTTTTCTTTCTGATTCCAGATTCCTGTTAATGTGCATCATCAGCTGCAGAAGGTGCTATACCTCAAGTAGTTGGGTCCCTGCCACTAACATGAAAGACCTGGACTGATTTCTTAGCTCCTGGCTTTGGTGTGGCCCAAGCCTGGCTATTGCAGGCATACGGGATACAAACAGCAGACTAGAGAATCTTTCTCTTTCTCACTCTCTCCCTCTCTTCTCTATCTTTCCCTTGCCCCTCCCCATTACCAACTCCCTCTCTTTCCCTTTCTCTATCTGCATTTCAAATAAAAAATAATAAATATTTTAGCACTTTAATGAAAATGCCAAGGAGTAGAGATTGGTTTCTATGTTTACATGTTTGTGTTCTCACTTGCATATTTAATTCCTTTAGATACTAGTAGTCTTCCTACTTCAGTTGAAAATCCAAACCAAAGATAATTTTGCATGAGCCAATGACTCTGCTTCATAAAAGGCACCCTGTGAAAACTAATGATTCAAGTACAAAATTTCTGTTGTACTCAAATAAGCTTTCTAACAAAATTAATCTGATGCACTGTTAATTATGTACATAGTCATTATAGTGTTGCATGTAATTAAGCATAAATGCTAAGCAGTTCAAATAGATAACTTCACAATAATTAGTATTGCTTTCACAGTCTAGGACAATTTTAGTTTTTACATTGTTTATTCTTCACAGTTCTTCATCATCTGCCTGCAGAAACAGTGTTTACCATTCCAGCTAATCTCTTATACTGTTTAATCATCTCTGTATCATAACTTGGTACATATACAAATCCCTTTACAGGATAAATCTAGTATATCAAAAGTTATGTTGCCTTTGTCTCGGTTGCTATTTTCAACCACCAGACCCCCACCTGGCACCTCCAACTATTATTGAGGACAATCTTTCAAATTTGTCTTTTCTCCTGTACTCTCCCAATCAATACCCACTGTATCTATAACTTTTTTCAGCATACACTCTACTATCTATTCCCCAGATACTTCTATTTCAAGATTGGAAAGAGCTGAAAGATGAGATCAGTAATGTTTGGATTTTCTACTTTAGATTGAGATAATCTGAATGGATTAAATAAAATAGATTGACGTCTCTGAGTTAATATGCCCAGATAAATTAAACCACACCCCTGCCATCATTATTTCTATTCCATAACTATGTCTAAGTTTTTTCTCCAAGAAAACTGTTCTTTTTCCTTAATCTGCATCAATGCGTGGTGCATTTGCTTCTCTTCTCACTGCACTGCAATATGCTCTTTAAAGGTTTTACTTATCCTATTAAGAAATCCACAGCATTTTCTAGGTCCTCTCCATTCATATTTTGCAAAGAATTCAACATTCATTGATCTTCTTGTTTCTATGGACTGTTCTTCCTTTCATTTTGTTAAATTTTCTAGGTTCTCTAGCTATGATTTGATTAACTTAGTTTCTTTGTTGATACCTCTTTTCCTAGTAGATTTTCAAATGTAGGAGTTCTCTTCTGAGTTTTACTTGTAGTAAAAATATTCTTTGTGAGGGACGATTCTTTACTCTTGGGTTGCAATGACCAGCTTCATGCTTGTGACTGTCAGATCTGTGTCTCCGTTCTTCCCTGAGATAGAATGATATTTTCCATTCCCCCTTGGTCATCATGTTGACAGCATTTTTAATTAAATGTAGTAAAAGACAAATAATATTTGTTTTACTCAAATTGCACTAAATTCATTTTATTGTTATTAATTCAATGTCATCCTTTCATTGTTTTTTTGGCCATCATTCCATGCAAATTTCACAGGCTAACATTATTCCTTTGCCATTTTCAACCTCTTAGATTGCTTTGTCCCCTTTATTATATTTCATTCGTTCTTTACTACTAGGTGTTTTCAAAAAATAGAAATCAGAATATATAATTTCTGAACTCAGTAACAGTGATTCCTACAGCTAAAGAATTTTCTGCTTAATTTATGAATTAATCTTACTTGATTTGACTCCAAACCAACCCAGCCCCATTTCTTACCACATCCAGCATTATAGGTTGTCTGCACAGTGTTATTTATCATTGTCTCCTTGTCTGCATTTCTTGTTTTCCTTCATGTCTTTTCACTTATTTTCTCCTATCAACCCCCTTATCTGAACTGCACACCCATAAAATTTTGTTTATTGAAACTCTAATCTTTTAAATCCCTGTTCAAATTCAACTACTTCTACAACTATTACTCAGATGCTTTCTTCCACTTCCAGTTGGGAATGACTCTCTTTCTAAATCATGCCATTTGCACTTTTATTTGTATTTTTTTATTTTCTACCATGATATGTAGCCATTGTTTACATTGTTTCTCTTTCTACCTAATTTTAGCTATTTCCATTGTAAATTCTTAATTTGTAAAATCATTTTGAATCTGTGGACCCTGGCAGAGGGCTTAGTATTGACTAGGTGCTCAATAAATATTGAAATTGACTAGGTGCTCAATAAATACTGAAATAAAGTAACATAGAAATTGAAACCTATTTTGGGCTGATTCTACCACAATCAAACAAGATTTGATAACTCTATTACTTAGCTCTAATAGATAAATTACTACCTTTGGAGTTTAGCTTAATTTAATGGACTAGAAATGCTGCTGAGTGTGAATCCTAACTCTAAAGTTAAGCTATTTTGTTGATTTATTGATTGAATGCAAAAATTATAGGACACTTTCTTTAACTATGGCACACTACTAAGCCTATAATGATAAACATTAAAAAAGAACATACCGTGGTTCCAACCATTCCCAGATTGTACAGTGGGCATGAGAAAAGTTACTAGGAACATAGACTTTCTCATTAGACTGAGAAGTCAATTCTGTCTTAGACTTGACATATTATCTTAGGCAAGTTATCACTATTTGTTTCCTCTTCAGTAAAATGCAGATTATGATAATATCTACATTTTAGACTACTGTGAGCTTTCAAAGAATTGTCATAATTGGCAAACATGACATATAGTAGGGTCATAATTTTTACCTCCACATACTAGTTGAGGGAAACAAAATGGAAATAACTATTATAGAACAAGGCAAAAATAAAATAATTTATAAGAATAAGCTATTCCATAGTTTTCATTAATGGTATGGTTTTATAGACCAAATTGATAGTCATTAAGTAATGATTAGCATTTCTATTAGTATATATCTAGTAGTGACCCCATATTCAGATTTATAAATTAGATGTAGTTGACTGGTATGTTAATTGGACTGACTTTAAGACTTTAAGGAAAATCAAACTGTTTTGGGTACTTTCAGGAAAAATGTATGTGAAATACTGGTGTTTAATGGAGCAGTGAATTCTACAAGTTGAGGTTACAAATGGCTTTTACGTTAGGATACTAGAGTTATGTTCCAATAGAGAAGAAACCTTGAGAATCAGTGGGTTTACAAGAAGCTTGTAGACAAACAGGAGAACCATGGTTTCTCCACCTGGCACACACAAACTTTAGGAAATCAATGAGAAGAGGAAGCATCTCGCAATGGTTGCTGTTAAATAGGAATAACGCCAAGAAGTGATGCCCTGGAAGCAAAGTAATGAATATGCATCAGGGTGAAGTAAATATCAACTGTGTCAAATTTTGCTGATAGGTACAATAAGATGAGGACTGAGAAAAGGTCACTGCACTTATCAACATAGAGGTCTTTGGAGGCCTCTACTTGAGCAGTTTCCATGTAGCGAAGAAATTGAAAACTTGATCGAGGGAATTTAAGGTATAATCTCAAGGAAAGAAGTAAGTATAGAGGTTTTTTTTAAGTTTTTTTTTTTTAAAGATTTATTTATTTATTGAAATGTAGAGTTACAGAGAAGCAGAAGCAGAGAGAGGGAGAGAAAGGTCTTCCATCTACTGGTTCAGTCCCCAAATGGCCTCAATGACCAGAGCTGGGCTGATACGAAGCCAGGAGTTTCTTCCGGGTCTCCTACTTGGGCGCAAGGGCCCAAGGACTTAGACCATTTTCTACTGTTTTCTCAGGCTATAGCAGAGGGCTGGATCAGGAGTAGAGCAGCTGGGACTCAAACTGGTGTCCACATGGGATATTGGCACTGCAGATGGCAGTTTTATACACTATGCCACATCTCCAAACCCTTTAAGTTTTCTTCTAAAGAATAACAGCAAAATTGGGCAGTAGTGACTAGTGGGGGAATGTTGACCAAGATTTTTATTTCTAAGTTAGGAAATAAAGGAGCATATCTGATGCAGAGAATGAGCTAACACAGGAATCAGAGTATCTCTTAAGTGAGAATTTAGTTGTTGTGGTATACACAGTCTCCACGATAATATGAAAGCAGCAGAGACAATACGTAAATAATTGTATGGATATGTAGCAATGACAATAACTGATAAAATCAGGCAAGTTGTCTAGTTTGCCAGTACTGACTAACACTATAAACGGGAGTGATGATTAGTAGAGGGAATGGAGCACAGCTGAAGTGATATCTGTGCGGTGAGAAGGGAAGGATGTATACATAGTAGGATTTAATGATGAGTTCAACTAAGTTTGAAAGGTGGGAGGGGCCGGCGCCGTGGCTCAACAGGCTAATCCTCCGCCTTGCGGCGCGGGCACACCGGGTTCTAGTCCCGGTCGGGGCGCCGGATTCTGTCCCGATTGCCCCTCTTCCAGGCCAGCCCTCTGCTGTGGCCCGGGAGTGCAGTGGAGGATGGCCCAGGTGCTTGGGCCCTGCACCCCATGGGGAGACCAGGAAAAGCACCTGGCTCCTGGCTCCTGCCATCGGATGAGCGCGGTGTGCCGGCCACAGCACGCCGGCCGCGGCGGCCATTGGAGGGTGAACCAACGGCAAAAGGAAGACCTTTCTCTCTGTCTCTCTCACTGTCCACTCTGCCTGTAAAAAAAAAAAAAAAAAAAAAAAAAAAGAAAGGTGGGAGGGACAAGAGTATATACAGTAAGTGGATGTGGACTATCAACTGAAAACTGTCTTCTGACTGCTTTAGTTTTCTCAAAAACCTAGGAAGCAAGATCATCACATGTGAGTAAACATTAGGAAGAGGGTGTAGAGTATTGAGAAGATAATGAGAAGTAAGTTATTTACAAGACTTGGGAAATAATTGAGCTATGGAAACACTATAGATAATTAAGGTTTTCTTAAAACACCCAGTGTTAGGTATGGAATACTCCAGAAGTTCTCTTCCACTTTGAGTTTTTAGTGTATTTCTTTGTTATCTATAGTTTTCTTAAGGAAATGCTAGCTAAATGTGTAGCAAATATCAACACATTTTGAATGATTT
Organism: Sylvilagus floridanus; assembly: GCA_949820135.1. Taxonomy (NCBI): domain Eukaryota; kingdom Metazoa; phylum Chordata; class Mammalia; order Lagomorpha; family Leporidae; genus Sylvilagus; species Sylvilagus floridanus. Next base: position 83,818,196 of record OX463236.1, on the reverse strand, counting down.
AAGTTTAATCATCAACACCCTTATTTCTCTCCCTTGGGGGGGGGGGGACAGTGCTGGTGTAATCTATTAACACCTGTGTTTTCAGAGTACTAACAGCCATACACTTTGTAGATATTCTCTTGTTCAGCAAATCTTATTCCTACTAGAAATTATTTGTGCAGTGAATATGTGCTTGTCGCTTTTTCTCTGTTTCATGCATTTGTCATACTGAATCCTAATTTGCTCTGAGGATTTGGTAACTTTTGCTTCAGTGATATATTTTCTCTGAAAGAGTTCAACTATAATGAAATATTTTATATCCAGTATTTGCCTAATATCTTTCCACCAATGAAAAATGAATTATTGAAATGAAATATATTCACATTGATTGCTATGAAGGTTACACATGGATTGATAAATCAAAACAAGTCCTCAAAAGATAGAAAATCAATTGATATGTCAGATATGAAAGTCATAGGTGGTAAAATCAACAGAGTTGACATTTTTTCTCTTGAAATAATTTAATTTGCTAGAATTTGAAAAGATTTGTGACTTTGAATATAGTAATAAGATAAAAAGTGGGAGACCAAACACATTGATCATGAATTTTATTTACAATACTTCAAACAAATATAAACCATCATATTTTAGAGAGAATAAATGTTGTTATTTTTGTAGAAAAATCATAGAAACTTTCTGGGAGAAAATCAAACCTGTTATTTAGTTATTCCCTGAGTAAATATAAGCAATGTATTTATATATTTTATTTATTTACTTATTTATTTATTTAGAAAGCAGAATTACAGAGAGGCAGAAAAGAGAGAGAAAGAGAGAGAGAGGTCTTCCATCTGCTGCTGGTTCCCTCCCCAGGTGGCCACAGTGGCTGGTGCTGCGCATATCCGAAGCCAGCAGCCAGGAGCTTCTTCTGGGTCCCCCTTGCGGGTGCAGGGGCCCAAGGACTTGGGCTATTTTCTACTTATTTCCCAGGCCATAGCAGAGAGCAGCATTGGAAGTGGAGCAGCTGGGACTTGAACCAGCTCTCATATGGGATGCCAGTTCTGCAGCGGCTTCACCCACTATGCCACAGTGCCGGCCCCTTTATATATTTAAATCAAAGTAAATATAAGCAATAAATTAATATTTTAAATATAAACATATATGCATGCATAGTTAAATACAGACTGTTTGTTTTTCATTAACAGAACTGTTATCCAGTTGCCAGCAGTTGAACTGTCAGTATAAATGTGCAGTAATGAGAAACAGTACAAGATGTTACTGTGACGATGGATTCGAAGTAAAAGAAGATGGGAGAGGCTGTAAAGGTAAGTTTGATTTGTAGCTTTTTAGACTTTTAGCACAGACACTGTTAACAGTAATTTAATTACATGTCTTTGAGTACCTTCTGTGTGTTCTACAATGTTCATATTAAATTTTATTTCTTAAAATTTAAAACTTAGCAATCATCCCAACATAAATTCATAACTTCACATGAATTGATACTAGTTAATTTTCTACTTGTATTGAAAAATATAAAATTGGAAAATGTTTTGGTTTTCCATTTTCAAATTGGATTTGATTATTTTGACTACTTGAATGTTATAAAGCTGTAATCTAAATGACACATGTTAATAAATAGGTTAATAAGTTTATTATTACTAATTCTCTGGCATTAAGCATTTTTGCATTGGCATTTCAAGCTGCTGATATTTTACCAAAAGTAAAAATAATAAACATAAATATTGATCTTTTTCATTGTCTTATCACTTTTGTGAATTTCTTAGATCCCAGATTTATCCTCCCAAAAGACTCCCTTGACCATATTGAGTAATTTTAGTCTAATTCTCCAATTTGTTTAGCCTACTAATTGAAACTACTTCATAATCAGGGCGCCAAAGAATTTTCCCAATCTCATCTTTCACAGCTTTGCCTCATGTACCCTTCTTCCACTTGACTCCTTGTACCACCTTGAAATGTCTATTGTGTCATCTCAATGCCTTTCACAAGATATTTAATCTAGTTATTCTGTTTATTATCATCTTTTTTTATTCTAAGGTGATCTAGATCATTCTTTCAACTCAGTTCAATAGGAAGTCTTCATTTAACTTTTTCTCTCCAGTGCCAAACAGGTTCACTTAGTTCTCTGTGTTGTTATAAGTAGAGCATACCTCTAGTATATGGAAATGCACAGTATCTATTATTCCATTAAACTCATGTCACTTGTGGTAGAGATCAACACATTTATCCACAAATTAACTATTAGCACAATATCTTTTTATTTGCCTGGTCATTTAAGAATCAAAAAGTATTTACTGACTGTAGAGATTTGGAACAGATGATAGAGGAAGTGTCAAAGAGTAGAAAAAGGGCTGTAGATATTAAAGTAAAATTCAGTCGAAATTTTTCTTTTGAACAGGACCCTAATGATTTATTCTTTTTAAATTAGTGAGAATTATTTGCATACCTTAGTTCAGAATTTTATTAAATCTATTGATTGAAAACTATGTGTCTAGACAAAATCTTTGTTAAAATAGTGAAAAATCAGTATTATAAACCCTGTAAGTATTCAACAGGAGTAAACTTAATGCCTTCACAAAAATACCCAAGGACATCTGGCCTGCTCATCATAAATGCAAATCTTTTAAAGTAAATTATTTCATATTAAGTTTGAACTTTTTGGACTAGGGCAGCAATAGATTTAATTTTCATTTAGTGTAGTTTTGAAAGGACTTCTTGATGTTGATTCTTCTTTTTTCAGAAAATGATCTATTTCCCAAGTTTAAAAAAAATGTTTTCTTCAACAAGAAAAAAAAAGCCTAACAATAAACCTGCTTAGAAATCATGCCAATTTTCCTTTCAGATCAAGATGAATGTGCTGTGTATGGTATGTGCAGCCAGATGTGCATGAATACACATGGATCCTACGTATGCAGTTGTGTAGAGGGCTACATAATGCAGCCAGACAACAGATCTTGCAAGGCCAAAAATGGTAAGTTGTGCTTGTTGTTGTGCTTCGTGGATTTTCTGTTTCCTTTCTATAGTGCTTTTTCACTGGAAAGGGGTGAGTAGCAATACAGACATTGAAGAGAGAGATTTTGCTTCATTTTGATATGCTAATCCATAGCTAGAAATCTAAAGACTTCTTTCAGTTATCACTGATTATTATAGAATTCTTTCCATTGTAGAAAATTGCTAGTTCACAGAAACCTGTGTTAAAGAAGTGAGTTAAATGATGTGGATTAGCATCGCCTTCCTTGACTTCTGGTGTTACCAGTGATATGGTGACAGAGAAAGTTTATCTTGACCTTTGTCTCACATAAAAGAAAAATTTCAATGCAGACACAGCAGATAGTAAAGCAAGATTTATTTAAGTCAGGATCCTCCTGCCAACGCTGCCAGGAGGGGGGGCTCCAAGAGAGGCAAACCAGAGAGCCTGGTGGTAGTGGGGTTTTTAAACACAAGCTTGAGGAAAAACTGATAATCAGCTAACAATCAGTAGAATGCAGTGACAAAACCCATCAAGGCCTGAGCTGCCCTAACTTGCTTGTGATAAAACAAAAGATCTATCAGAAAGACAGGATGTGTAACATGTTTTCACAGTAAACTGGGAATTCAGAAGGGTAGAACCACCACTCCTGATAAAATTGGAACCTCCCAAGGACTGTGACAGGTACTTTAGCTCAATCTTGCTGGAGATAACTTTGCACCATCTTAGGGGGACTCTCCTGTCCTCATTTCCACTGAGACCAACCTGTTTCTTGTCCAGTCTGAGTCCTCACACTAGTATAGATTCCTAACTTGTTTCTATGAGGCTTAGGACTGCTTCCAAATTTTGTCCTTTTCCACATGATAAAGTGACTTGCTAAAATATCAACCAGATCTCTAATCTCCCATGAGAACTCACCATGAGAACAAAAGCTGGACTCCATATAGGACATGTAGGAGCCTAACTGTCTGGCAACATTTACCTTTCCAATGTGTCTCCCACTACTCTCCTTTCATCATCAAAGGCAATCTTATTGGTTTCCTTGTCTTTCGCCTTCCACATTGCTCTTCCCTGAGTTCTTTCCCCTTTTTGTTTATCTGCCTGGGTTGCTCCTCCTTGGGATGTCCGCAGTAGTGTTTCCTTCTGATCATCTGAGTATCAGTTAAAATGTCAACATACACAATGATGTCCTCTGCCATTCTACGTTCATTATGCACACTCTCTCCAATGCTACCTTAGTTCCCAGTTTTATTTGTTTACAAACATCAATTCTATCACTACATGGTTTATCTTGTTTTATTTTCTTTATAACCATTTGAAATTAATTCATTTATGTCTATTTGTTTACCATATGATTTGTCTGGAATAATAGCAGCATTATAAGAGTATCAAGTTGTCAGTTTTGTTGAATATTAATTACTCAGTACTGATCATTGCTTAGAACATCTAGGTATTCAATATTTGTTTTTTTTTTTTAAAAAAGAGGGCCAGTGCTGTGGTGCAATTGGTTAACGCCTTGGTCTGAGGCACTGGCATTCCATATGGGCACTGATTTGAGACCCAGCTGCTCATCTTCTAATCCAGCTCTCTGCTATGGCCTGGGAAAGCAGTAGACGATGGCCCAAGTCCTTGGGCCGCTGCACCCATGTGGGAGACCCGGAAGAGGCTCCTGGCTCCTGGCTTCGGGTTGGCACAGCTCCAGCTGTGCAGGCCAATTGGGAGTCTTCCATCAGATGGAAGACCTCTCTCTCTCTCTCTCTCTCTGCCTTTCCTCTCTCTGTGACTTTCAAATAAATAAATAAATCTTTTTTTAAAAAAAGAAGGAATAAAGGGGAAAGGGGTGGAGGAAGAAAATAAAAAGTAATGAAAATGTCTTTCTAATTAAGACTACTAAATGGGGGGCTAACACTGTGGTGCAGTGGGTTAAAAACCTGGCCTGAAGCACTAGCATCCCATATGGGCACCTGTACTAGTCCCACTGCTCCTCTTCCAGTCCAGCTCTCTGCTGTGGCCTGGGATAGCAATAGAAGATGGCCCAAGTCCTTGGGCCCCTGGGCCCCTGCACCCACGTGGGAAACCCAGAAGAAGCTCCTGGACACTGGCTTCAGATTGGTGTAGCTCCAGCCGTTGTGGCCAATTGGGGAGTAAACCAGCGGACAGAAGACCTATCTCTCTGTCTATCTCTGTCTGTAACTGTCTTAAAAAAAAAAAAAAGACTACTAAATGAGTGCTTCATCCTTAAGTTTTTGAATTTTATGTTTCAAACTGTCTTTTACAGCTTGCCTAGAAATAATGACGTAGTTTCACTGTTTCCAGCTTGAAATAATACTCAGTAAATACGGTTGATTGTCTTATGAGGAAACTGTGAAATGAGCTTATCACAATAAGATAAGGCAATTTTTTTTTTCTGTGTGTTAGGGCTGAATTAGTTTGGGATCAGTGTAGGAAATTATATAGAATATGATATTCTACCTGACTTCTAACTTTCCCCAAATCTGGTTTTGCATAATGAATTTGCGAATTAAGTTGTGTTGACAAATTAATGAGTAGTCTCCCTGCCCCCTCCCTTATTAGCAATCAGTCAATTAGGCATGAGAGAGCATTCTTTTTTCTAAAGCCAGATTGAGTGAAGCACTGGATTTGCTCTGCAAGCTGTTGCTGTTTGGTCCCTGTGCACATAACCCTTGTTATGTTCAGCCATTTCCCTGAGATACTGTGGTTAATTATTTAGAAAACATGTTGATATACAAAAATCAGAAAGAAACATTCTTGTACATCTTAGTTCATTTCTTTACATTACTGATTTGGTTTATGAAGTTGTATTTACTGGGGAAGGAGGCAACCCTTGAGAAATATTAGGTCAAGTTATATGTTCCTTTTTTTTTCCTACCACTGAGAATTTGATTTAAAATATTGATGAACTAAAGGAGGGAAGTCTTGTTCTTTGCTGTTTCTATTGATCTATACACTGTTGTTGTGGATACACAGGAAGAGTATAATGTAATAAAACCTAGGGTTACATGGAAGCACTTCCCCTTTCCAAGACAGACAGGTTATCAGACAATAAAATAGGGTGTTAACTAAATAGCAGTGGTACATTGTAATGCCATTCTACTTCAAGGGAATTTGATGACTTGTATTGATCATAGATAATACAGATCCCTTTATCTCTGGGTCCTTAGCTTGAGGAAAGTTTTGGTCGACAACATTTGAAAGCTAAATAATTTCCATGGGAAAATGATGTGATTTATAGTTTAAGGAAATTATGTAGCTAGAAAGATGCCTATAAGCCTGCAACAAACTTTGGCTAGCTCAAAAGTTATAGCGCTACTTGAACTAATGTACTTGAACAACTCAAGAAGAAAACTGTCAGATTTGTTGTAGTTTTTTTTTCATATTTACAACAAACGAAGCAGAGGATATTTTTGGCTTCTATTACATGCAAACATCCATTAATACACAGCTTAAAAATCTTTTGGCAGTTTTATTGATGTTTTATATAGTGTTGCTATGCATGAAAAATATTGGGAAAAATATACATTGAGTCTATTTGTTTTTGAAGCTTTTCCATTCTTTATTGTTTGAAAAAGATTTATGTATTTATTTGAAAAACAGTGTGGAAAGAGAGAGAGAGAGAGAATGAGAGAGAATGAGAGAGAATGAGAGAGAATGAGAGAGAATTGATCTTCCATCTTCACTTCCCAAATGCCCACAAGGACTAAGGTTGGGCCAGGCCTAGTCAGGAGCCAGTAATTCTATCCTGATCTCCCACATGTGTGACAGGGGCTCAAGCACTTGGGCCATCTTCTCTGCTTTTCCAGGTACATTAGCAGATAGCTGGATTGAAAGTGGAGCAGCCAGGACTAGCGTAAATGCTCCCATGGGATGCCAGTGTCCAAGGTAGCAGCTTAACCTGATGCATCACAATGCTGCCACCTCTATTCTTCCTTTCAATTAGCTGCTTCTGAGATTGATCCCTCTTCTTTTCCCTACTATTCAAGCCTTCTGGACTCTACAGCCTGATATCCCTTCCAATTCCAGGAGTCTCACATCTGGGAAGTGTGGGGAATGAGAATGTACTTGGGCTGGCCCAAGACCATGGATATGTAGAAGACATTCATGATTGAATAGAAAAGAACAATGTAATTTATCAAGAACAAGTCATGCTTTGGGAAGCTAGATTGACCCTGATACTGATACTGAAATATAGCATAAGTTGTTTCAGACTTAGGAGGAATTTCATGGACAGTGTAATCCAAGTGTATAGTTATACTGTGTCTTTTTGTAATTCAAAAGAAATATAATTTCTGAAAGAAAATCTGCAAAATATATTTTAAATAGTAACTTTGACTTTAATATGGATACTTGAATTGCATGATACCATAGGAAGATATATACTAGAATATACATGTCATGAGGTATTGTTCATTATTTTGGAATAAAACACATCAAATGTTAGTTATTTTCTAATTATGATTTGCCATTTAAAAATGTTAAAAATAACCACTTATAGGTACACAGTAAAATTTGTATATCTACTTTTTTGAGAAAGGAGTTTTAAGACTGACTTGTCAAATCTGAAAAATGACTTTTAAAAAAATTAGCTTTTTTCCTTTTAACTTTATTAGACTGACTTGAAATAAAAATATATGTTGAATGTGGACACTTAGGACTGAAACCTGTCTTGTACAGAATGTATAAATATAAAAGCAATACCAAGTGGTGTTTAAGTTGTGAATTCTTGGCATTTTCATTTATTATATTCAGTCTCATTGGACTGTACTTTTTAGTGTCCTATCTACCAGCAAATCCACGGATAGCATTGAAGCAACAGCAAAACAAAGAAAAATAAATAATTTTATGTTCATCATTGCAGGCTCAGTGCAACAAATGGTGCCCAGGAAAAGAGAGTGTACCGCCTTGCTAAGGGGTGGCACGAGCAATGATGGAAGGAAGCCCATTAAATTACTGGCAGGATTTTATTACAGATTATATTTTGTTTTTCATTGGTTTGAGGAACTAAGGTCGAGAAGACTGTTTAAGCACTGGAACTCTTAATTGAAAGAAGGAATAATACCTGTATAATCCAGAAAAGCACAGCTATGGATAGGGATTGACTGGAAATGGGTTCATATTGCTTGCTGTTTTCTTTCCTCCAACTTCTTTAAAGGCAAAAAAGGAATTAAATCTAAGTTCCTATGGATACTGCTTCAAAAGCTAAGGGCAATTTTTCAACTAAAAGTAAATAGTTCTAAATTTTCTTTTGGAAGGTGGGGAATCATTCATGGCTGCTGACAGGGATGAATCTGCTTGTGGGTTAAAAAGGACGGTGGGGGACAAATTCTTTTTTTTTAATATATATATATATATATATATATATATATATATATATATATATATAGAGCTTTTATTTAAAGAATATAAATTTCCAAAGTACAGCTTACGGATTACAATGGCTCCCCCCCCATACAACTTCCCTCCCACCCGCTACCCTCCCCTTTCCCGCTCCCTCTCCCCTTCCATTCACATCAAGATTCATTTTCAATTCTCTTTATACACAGAAGATCAGTTTAGTACATATTACGTAAAGATTTCAACAGTTTGCCCTCACATAGACACACAAAGTGAAAATACTGTTGGAGCACTAGTTATAGTATTAATTCACAAAGTACAGCACATTAAGGACAGAGATCCTACATGATTTTTTTTAAAGAATTGATTAATTATCTATGCAATTTCCAATTTAACACCAAGATTTTTTATTTTTTTTTTTTATTTTTTTTTTATTTTTTTTTTTATAAAGCTTTTATTTAAAGAATATAAATTTCCAAAGAACAGCTCATGGACCACAATGGCTCCCCCCCCCCACAACTTCCCTCCCTCCCCCCACCCTCTCCTTTCCCGCTCCCTCTCCCCTTCTGTTCACATCAAGATTCATTTTCAATTCTCTTTATACACAGAAGATCAATTTAGTACATATTACGTAAAGATTTCAACGGTTTGCCCTCGCATAGAGACACAAAATGATAATACTGTTGGAGTACTAGTTATAGTATTAATTCACAATGTACAGCACATTAAGGACAGAGATCCTACATGATTTTTTTTTAAAAAAATTGATTAATTGTCTATGCAATTTCCAATTTAACACCAAGATTTTTTAATCATTTGCAATTATCTTTATATAAAGAAGATCGATTCAATATATACTATGTAAGGATTTCATCAGTTTGCACCCACTCAGAAACACAAAGTGTAAAAATACTGTTTCAGTACTAGTAATAGCATCACTTCACATTGGATAACACATTAAGGACAGATCCCTCATGAGATGTAAGTACACAGTGACTCCTGATGTTGATTTAACAATTTGACACTCTTGTTTATGGCGTCAGTAATCTCCCTAGGCTCTGGTCATGAGTTGCCGAGGCTATGGAAGCCTTTAGGGTTCGCCGACTTCGATCTTATTCCCACAGGGCCATAGTCAAAGTGGAAGTTCCTTCCTCCCTTCAGAGAAAGGTACCTCCTTCTTTGATGGCCCCGTTCTTTCCACTGGGATCTCACTCGCAGAGATCTTTCATTTAGGTCTTCTGTTTTTTCCAGAGTGTCTTAGCTTTCCATGCCTAAAATATTCTCATGGGCTCTTGAGCCAGATCCGAATGCCTTAAGGGCTGATTCTGAGGCCAGAGTGCTATTTAGGACATCTGCCATTTCCGACAGGGTCATAGTCAAAGTGGAAGTTCTCTCCTCCCTTCAGAGAAAGGTACCTCCTTCTTTGATGGCCCCGTTCTTTCCACTGGGATCTCACTCACAGAGATCTTTCATTTAGGTCTTCTTTTTTTTTTTTTTTTCCAGAGTGTCTTAGCTTTCCATGCTAAAATATTCTCATGTGCTCTTGAGCCAGATCCGAATGCCTTAAAGGCTGATTCTGAGGCCAGAGTGCTATTTAGGACATCTGCCATTCTATGAGTCTGCTGTGTATCTCGCTTCCCATGTTGGATCATTCTCTCCCTTTTTGATTCTATCAGTTAGTATTAGCAGACACTAGTCTTGTTTGTGTGATCCCTTTGACTCTTAGACCTATCAGTGTAATCAATTGTGAACTGAAATTGATCACTTGGACTAGTGAGATGGCCTTGGTACATGCCGCCTTGATGGGATTGTATTGGAATCCCCTGGCACATTTCTAACTCCATCATTTGGGGCAGGTCCGATTGAGCATGTCCCAAATTGTACATATCCTCCCTCTCTTATTCCCACTCTTATATTTCACAGGGATTACTTTTCAGTTAAAATTTAAATACCTAAGAATAATTGTGTGTTAATTACAGAGTTCAACCACTAGTACTAGGATAAAAAAAATACTAAAATGGATAAAGTATTACATTGTACAACAGTCAGCACAAGAGCTGATCAAGTCACTGTTTCTCATAGTGTCCATTTCACTTCTACAGATTTCCTCTTTGGTGCTCAGTTAGTTGTCACCGATCAGGGAGAACATATGATATTTGTCCCTTTGGGACTGGCTTAATTCACTCAGAATGATGTTTTCCAGATTCCTCCATCTTGTTGCAAATGACTGGATTTCATTGCTTTTGACTGCTGTATAGAATTCTATAGAGTACATGTCCCATAATTTCTTTATCCAGTCTACTGTTGATGGGCATTTGGGTTGGTTCCAGGTCTTAGCTATTGTGAATTGAGCTGCAATAAACATTAATGTTCAGACGGCTTTTTTATTACCCAAAGGAAATTAATTTGGTGGGGGACAAATTCTGTGCCATACTTAGAGTATCAGCCATCTTAGCACCACTCACTCAGTACTGCTAGTATCTCAGGTATTGGACTGTTCTTCCTTTTCATCTTTTAAACAGTATCTAGCATTAAAATATAAATATGCTAATGAAGGGTAATATGTTATGTCTTAGTAATCTTCCTAAATTGTGAAGCTAGTGACTCAGATCTGTTTCAGTATACCATCTCACTAAGAATGGCTTCCTACAAAATGACTGATGTGTGAAAATTCACCATTCACTCTTTTTAGTATTTTTGCATAGTTCAAAGCTCCAGCTCCTCCCCAGCATATCATTTCATTGAGCGTTAAGTGTGAGTGGTACTTTGAGATGTGATGGTGTATGAGGGGCTTTTGGCCAGAAGTGAGCCCGGTAGATCAGCGCTAGTACAGTAACACAGATCTGTTGATGTTTCCCTTGTCTTACATGTGTGATGAAATGGGGCACACTCTGGTAAGCAGTAAGCGGCAGGAAACTGGCTGTATGCCTGAAGCAGAGAATGTGCTTGGTAAATGTCCTTGGGCTGCCTTTAGCAATTTCTTTAACATTTGGGAAGCAAAATAAAGGTGTTAGATAATGAGAAGCAGAAAATGGAGAGTAAGAAGCCTGCCACTGATTCAAAGGAGACTGGGATATTAGGTCAATTTTGTCCTATAATTCAGGACTGACTCAGGCTGTGGCATAGGGTTGACATCATAGGGTTGTTTGTGATAGTAGGCACAATTTCCATGGGGGTAGCCTCCCTAGCAAGACCTTCCTCTCAGCTACATACAAACATTCATGAGGGCTATGGGCTTGCTGTACAAATGAATCTCCCTGATCTGTCCTGAGACTGTATTGCCCAAGTCTCTGTTCTGCAGAGTCTAGGGCTTGTCAGGCTGCCTCTGAAATCGTGGCCAGGGAGTCTGGCCACTGAAATCATATTTCTATTCTATGGAATGTTTCCATCCCACATCTTCCCTGATCCATCACTAAGTTGCAAATCTCATTCCCTGGCAGGATAGGGCAAGAATTTCTGAAGGACTTTCCTTAAACAAATTACAAAACACACATTTTTTTCCTACCCAAATACTGTTAATAAGTATGCCAGGGTTGAGGTGTAAAAACTCATGAATATTCTGTAGGTTTTGTGTTTGTTTTTTTTTTTTTTTTTGCTAGGGAACATCATCTTCACAGTCTACCACCTTTCTTGACATCCATTCTTTTTTTCAGCAACAAAGTTGCAAGATTGATTAAAAATACAACCATGGCATTTTATGTGTCTTGGTGCCTTTTGTTTACATGTAGTGTTAGAAAATACTAGACATTGAAAGAATGTACGTCTTCCCTTCCGTTTTATATTTGTTATCCCCACTGCAATCTAGCTGAGGTTATCTGTGTTAGAGTATGGAGGGTTGTTTTTTTATAGTGTCATATTTGTATACTCTAGATTTGAAAATTTACAAACATTTTCTTTATGAACAGATAAGCACAATTTTATTTTTCTTCTGTTTATGAGGGAGAGATGGAGAGCGGGAGAAAGAGAGGACGAGAGAGAGGAAGAGAAAAGAAAATGCACCTTCTGGTTCACACTCCCGATGCCTGCAACAGCCCCTAATAAGGACTGAAACCAGAGCCAGTAATTTAGTGCAAGTCTCCTACAGGGATGGCAACACACTAATTATTTGAGCCATCACCATTGCCTCCCAGGGTGTGCATTATCAGAAAGCTGGAATTAACTGGGAGTAGAGTCAAGACTCGAACTTAGTCACTCTGACATAGGACAGAGACATTTTAACCCACAATGTAACCACTAGGCCACACTCTTGGCCCAACAACTTCCTATCATATTTAATTTTTGTTTTTCAGAATGGTTACTAAATTATTAGTTGAAAGCACTCAATTTAGAATATTTAGCAAATTATATCATGCTCTATAATTAAATTTCTACCTTACTTTAAAATTGTATAAATCTATGTGAAGAAAAGAAATGAAGCACATTTCAATTCATAGAAATTATGAGTTGTTAAATTGATGAGGCAAGCATATTCATGTGTATATAATGTTTGCATTGTTTTTTGGGGAAAAATGTGGGAGTATATAGCTATTGTAATCCTCAGGAAAAAAAAAAACCTTAAAAATTGAGTAGACAGAATAATTTTGCCTTTTCTTACAAGAAAAAAATTAGAGAGCCTTTAAGGCATTCTGTATATCAATTGGAATCAACAGGAATCAAAAGCGTCTGGAGTAATAACAGCGGTTGGAGCATGCCCTTGGGCACACCCCCCCTAGAGCCCATACTTGCCCTTCACAGCAATGACTCACATTCTGCATTTCCCCAGTCAAGCTCCCTTGGGTCACTTTAGTCCTGAGAAGAGAAAATGTGTTGTGTTGATTTCCTTTTAAATGTGTGTGTGCGTTTCTTAGCACTGGGACTCATACAGCTCAAACTCTCTGCCTTTTGTGAGATACAATCCTGGCAAAATTCTTAGATAAATTGTAACTTATTAAGCCTTGGATATTTAGAGCAACATACCATTAAGTTACAAAGAATAAATCTGATAAAGTACCCAGCAATTTGGTATATCAGTATCATTGTTTATTCAGAATACTTATCAGCCCTTATAACAGCAAAGCAGAAAATTGTGATCGTCAATACAGATTGTGTGTTTCCATGTTTGACAGCCCTGTCAGAAAACAGTGAGGTGGGTTAAATGACCTTTCCTTTTTCTTTCCTCTAGAAAAAGAGTTTTCATATATCTACTTTCTACCTTCTTATTCTAAGGTACAGATATAGTTTCAGTTTCTCTGAGAAAATAGAATCAATTAAAAAAGAACATTCTCAGTACAATTCAAAAAAATCCATCATTTGCTGTGAATGTAGAACCAATCCCTCCGTCTTCCTGTTATTTGTATTAAAGAGGAAACTAACATTTCTGCTATGGAAGGCCAATCTGCATTTGTGTACCAATCCCATATTCTCTTTACCTGTTCAAGCATTAGAGTCACACAATTGTCTTGACTCCTTGAATCACTAATGTCTTCTTTTCTACTAATCACTCCCATTAGCACAGAACATCTTAAGATGATTCAGAATAATCTTGTTTAAACCAGTTTTCTCACCCACTGACCATTCCATTTCTCTTTTCTATTACAATTTTTAATTTATTTATACAAATGAAACAGATTTCACATATTACACATATACAGTTTTAAGAACATAATAATACTTCCCCTCTTCCTTCCCTCTCTTGCTCCCATCCTCCCTTCTCCTTTCCTGATTATTTTTCTCTTTAATTGATGCAATTACATGCTTTCTTTTTTTTCTTTTTTTAAAATATTTATTTATTTATTTATTTTAAAGTCAGAGTTACAGAGAGGGAGAGGGAGAGGAAGAGGCAGAGGCAGAGAGAAAGGTCTTCCATTCACTCACTCCCCAAATGACTGCTATGGCCACAGCTGGGCCAGAAGGAAGCCAGGAGCCAAGAGCTCCACCTGGGTCTCCCACGCATGTGTCAAGGGCCCAAGCAGTTGGGCCATCTACCACTGCCTTTCCAGGCACATTTAGCAAGGAGCTGGAGCAGAAGTGCAGTAGCCAGAACTTGAACCTGTGCCCACAGGCCCACCCAACTTTTATTAAATAAATATACATCTCCTCCCTCTCTTATTCCCACTCTTATATTTAACAGGGGTCACTTTTCACCTAAGAATAATTGTGTGTTAATTAAAGAGTTCAACCAATGGTATTAAGTAGAACAAGAAAATACTAAAAAGAATAAAATAGTAAGTTGTTCCTTGACAGTCAGGACAAGGGCTGATCAAGACATTGTTTCTCATAGTGTCCATTTCACTTCAACAGTTTTCCTTTTAGGTGCTCAGTTAGTTGTCACCGATCAGAAAAAACATCTGATATTTGTCCCTTTGGGACTAGCTTATTTCACTCAGCATGATTTCCAGATTCCTCCATTTTGTGGCAAATGACTGGATTCCCCCCTTTTTTTTTGTAATGCTGTATAGTATTCTATAGAGTACGTGTACCAGAATTTCTTTATCCAGTCTAGATTTGATGGGCATTTAGGATGATTCCAGGTCTTAGCTATTGTGAAATGAGCTAGAATAAACATTGAGATGCAGACAGATCTTTTATTCGGCAATTTAATTTCCTTTGGGTAAATTTCAAGGAGTGGGATGGCTGGGTTGTATAGTAGGGCTATATTCAGGTTTCTGAGGAATCTCCAGACTGACTTCCATAGTGGCTTTACCAGTTCGCATTCCCACCAATAGAGGATTAATGTTACTTTTCCCCCACATCCTCCCCAGCATCTGTTGTTAGTTGATTTCTGTATGTGAGTCATTCTAACTGGGGTGAGGTGAAACCTCATTGTGGTTTTGATTTGCATTTCCCTGATGGCTAGTGATCCTGAACATTTTTTCATGTGTCTGTTGGCCTTTTGGATTTCCTCTTTTGAAAAATGTCTATTGAGGTCCTTGGCTCATCTCTTAAGTGGCTTCTTTGTTTTGATGTTGTGGAGTTTCTTGATCTCTTTGTAGATTCTGGTTATCAATCCTTTATTGTTTACATTATTTGCAAATATTTTCTTCCATTCTTTCGGTTGCCTCTTCACTTTCCTGTTTCTTTCGCAGTACAGAAACTTCTCAATTTGATGTAATCCCAATTAATTTTGGCTTTCACTGCCTATGCCTCTGAGTCTTTTCCAAGATGTCTTTGCCTGTGCCTATATCTTGCAGAGTTTCTCCAACGTTCTCTAATAATTTGATGGTGTCAGGTCATAGATTTAACTCTTCAATCCATGTTGAGTGGATTTTTGTGTAAGGTGTAAGGTAGGGGTCTTGCTTCATACTTCTGCATGCGGAAATCCAGTTTTCCCAGCACCATTTGTTGAATAGACTCTCCTTGCTCCAGGAATTGGTTTTAGATCCTTGATCAAATATAAGTTTGGATTGATTTCTGGTGTTTCTATTCTGTTCCATTGGTTTATCGATCTGCTTTTGTACCAGTACCGTGCTGTTTTGATAACAACTGCCCTGTAGTATGTCCTGAAATCTGGTATTGTGATGCCTCCGGCTTTGATTTTGTTGTACAAGATTGCTTTAGCTATTCGAGGTCTCCTGTGTCTCCATATGAATTTCAGCATCATTTTTCCAGATCTGAGAAGAATGCCTTTGGTATTTTGATTGGTATTGCAATGAATTTGTAAATTGCTTTTGGGAGAATGGACATTTTGATGATATTGATTCTTCCAATTCATGAGCATGGAAGATTTTTCCATTTTTTGGTATCCTCTTCTATTTCTTTATTTAAGATTTTGTAATTCTCATTGTAGAGATTTTTGACATCCTTGGTTAAATTTATTCCAAGGTATTTGATTGTTTTTGTGGCTATTGTGAGTGGGATTGATCTTAGCAGTTCTTTCTCAGCCGTGGCATTGCCTGTGTATACAAATGCTGTTGATTTTTGTGCATTGATTTTATATCCTGCTACTTTGTCCAACTCTTCTCTGAGTTCCAGTAGTCTCTTAATAGAGTTCTTTGAAGCGTTTTTAAAATCAGCCAGTATCTTAAGTTTAAATGCAAATATTACCAATTAAAACATAGTGGGATATGTTTGAGTTTATAAAATGTTTCTGTAACTAAATTAGTTCCTGCTGGCTACACTTAGAAACTGAACTGACCCCTGGATATGGATTCTCATCATATGGGCTTACCTTCTTTATAATTAAAAATGAGATTAATTAAAATCTCTATTTAACACGTAGAACCTAAGTGAGGACCTATAGTAGAGTTTATTGGGAAGACCTCTGAGTAGGGGCTTTTGTTTCTCTTAATAACCTTTGCTTCCAGTAAGTATTTTGTCATATGGGGCCATTCTTCCTTTTAGAAATACATTTATCTACATAGGAATAAAAATAGTTTTCTCCTTTCACCTGACTCCTTTCCAAATTTATTCCAGATTATCACCACCTGTGCAATGTAGAAATAATACTTATACTTTATTTTCTCATCTAGAATAAATTATACTGTGTCACTTATAAAATAAGGAAAAAAGACAACTTAGAAAGTTAAATGGGAAATTTATCCTTCCCACTAAATTATGCTTACCTTTCAATATCCTGTATATTGTATCTGACATGACATTCTTCATTCACTGGGTCTTATTATTTTTTTTTTCTTTTTTCAATTTGTTCTTTTGTTGAGAGAGAGAGAGACAAAATCCTATCTACTGATTCACTGCAAAAACGCACACAGTGGCCCAGGGCTGGGACCCAAGTCGGGAGCTCTGAACTCAACCCAAGGCTTCCACATGGGTGACTGGAATCCAACTACTTGACCATCTTGATCACTCCAAGAGTCCGCATTAGCAGGAAGCTGGGGTCAGGTACTCCAATGTAAGACACAAGCGTGTTTTACCAGCAGTTTAACTGCTAGGCCAAATGCATTTCCCTAGTGCACAGTTTTGATTATGTTATACTCTGTTCTTAAAATTAACATTGGTACACCATTGTACTCAAATTAAAAAAATATCATTATAGCATTCAATAACCTGTTCAATATGTTCTCAGCTTACCTTCTCAAACACTATAAAACACTGTGTATTTGAATCCAGTCCTTTTTACTTGGTAGCTATGTCAACTTTTTTTTTTTTAATTTATTTATTTTTTTTATTTGAAAGAGTTATAGAGAGAGAGAAGGGGCGAGAGAGATCTTTCATCCTCAGGTTCACTCTCCAATTTGCCACAGCAGCTGGAGCTGTACCAATCTGAAGCCAGGAGCCAGGAACTTCTTCCAGGTCTCCCACGTGGGTGCAAGGCCCGAAGGATTTGGGCCATCTTTTATTGCTTTCCCAGTCCACAGCAGAGAGCAGGATTGGAAGTGAGCATCCGGGACTTGAACCAGCGCCCATTTAGGATGCCTGTATTGCAGGTGGCAACTTTACCCCCTATGCCAGTGCCACCCCAGTAGCTACACCATCTTAACCAATTTACTTAATTTCTAACCTAGTTTTCTAGCCTGTAAAATGTGGATAATATTAATATGATTCATAGTAATGATGTATTAATGGGTGTGCAGATAATTCTTTCATATGCTGATTCATTTCATTTGGTTAAAATCCTGGCTTCCTTATTTCCATCTCTGCATGTCAAATTCCTGCTGTTGCATTAAGGCAAGACTAAGATCAAATGCCATTAACATAACACAACTTCTGACTGCACTAAACAGGTGTGTACAACCATTTTTTATGACTTAATGACGAAATATATCTTTTAAGAAAGGCACCAAACTTGGTTATAAAGATACGGATCTTCTTAGATCTGCCTTAAACTTTCTACTAGATTCTATCTTTCTTGAAGGCCTTGGTTACTTTCAGCTTTTCATTGAATGCCTGTGATCTATATATTTTAAATAAATACATTTATGCATTCAAGGGTAATTCAGCATAAATTCATTATGATAATGAAAAGTAGTTCTAATGCAGATTATAAATAAGTAATAGAAATATAAATTTTATTTCTTAGCCTAGTAATATTTTTAGTATATCTTGCTTTTCCATATATGATTCATTCATACAATGTTTTTTCTCTGTTAAATGTTATAAAAATTTTTTCTTCTGGTATAAGACATTATGTACTTATTCAATATCCTTCATTTACATATAGAGGCTTTTTCATTAACAAAAGAGTAGTGGAAAACATGAAGAAATCAATTTGGCCTTTATGTTTTGTGAGGAAATGCGAACCTATATATTTCTTCCTTTATGTATTATTAAATTGATTCACATTTTCAATATGATTTGAGTAATGCTGATGTATAATTTATTAAATTATTTTAATAATACCTTCCCATCCATTTAAATCTAGATAATTTCTTTCTATTACATTGCTAAATTTTCTATTTGCATAATTTTAGAAAACTTTTCATTTCTAACTCCATACTTTTTTATTTTTAAGCTTTATATAGCTTAGATATAATGAAGCAAAATAATACATTAAAATTCCTCTTTTAATTATCTTATGTTTATATTGGCTTAAGCCAAGTTGTTGAACCATATAGATTACAATTTTCTCTTTTCTCACTACTTTAGATTTACTTTCACTATTTTATGTACTTTGCATGCAACTCTTCATTTAATGTTTTAGCCAGAACTCCACAAATATTGAGGTACACCCACTGAACTTTAATCAGTGGAGATAATTGCCTACAATTATAGGTTTAATTATGGGAAATGAAAACATGTAATAATTAGATGGTATATATTTACATACACATTTCTTTTATACATATATTTGTTGTTTATATTTACTTGTAAGTATCAGATTCTAGAACTCCAACCCCTTAAAAAAAGGACACTATATAAATGAATACTCTCCTAATGGAAAGGAGGAACAGGAGATTCAAATGAAACCTTGAAAACAATGCCTGTTTTTCCACACTGAAAACATTTATCTATCAGCAACTGTATGTGAAAATCATGTTACTGGGAGATGTTATGGCACAGCTAGTTACTCCACCACCTGATACACCCGCATTCCATATGACAGCGCATGATACAGAGTCTTGCTTCTGCTTCTGAGTCATATTATGCTAGTGTGCTGGGAAATAGCAGGTGATGGTCCAAGTACTTGGATCCCTGCCACCCATGTTTGAGGACTGGATGGAATACCTGGCTCCTCACAATGGCCTGGTCCAGCTGTAGAAGAGGTGGGCATTTGGGGAGGAAACAGGCAGACAGAAAAGCTTCCTCTCTTCTCACTCTGCTACTCTGCCTTTCCAATAAATACATCTTTAAAAAATATCATTATTATTAGTATGTAGACATGCTTTTAGTATACCCCTTGACTGTGAAGGATAAGGATCATTTTACAGTGTTATAATGGCTTTGAATTTTTTTTTAAATTTATTTGACAGATAGAGTTAGGCAGTGAGAGAGAGAGAGAGAGAGAGAGAGAGAGAGAGAGAAAGGTTTCCTTCTGTTGGTTCACCCCTCAAATGGCCACAACGGCCAGAGCTACACCAATCTGAAGCCAGGAGCCAGGTGCCTCCTCCTGGTCTCCCATGCAGGTACAGGGGCCCAAGCACTTGGGCCATCCTCCACTGCCCTCCTGGGCCACAGCAGAGAGCTGGACTGGAAGAGGAGCAACCAGGACAAGAACCCGGCACCCATATGGGATGCTGGCACTGCAGGCGGAGGATTAACCAAGTGAGCCATGGGCTGGCCCCATGGCTTGGATTTTAAACAGATACTTTTATGAATCTAGTCAAATAAGTGTTTCCATTTTACCATGTTTCTCTTCTATACCCCCAGTTTTAGAACCAATCTTCAAATACTGTAGCATTGATTAATTGAAAATATAGTCTTGCAAAATGTTAAGTTACTTTTCATTCAAACAGTGCACAATTTATATCTCTATTACTATTTAGAGAAATAAGTTTTTTGTTTTGATCCTATAAAAATAACTGATGAGTACAATTTTCCTCCTCCAGCATGAGTCAATTGATGGCCTGTGGTAGAGGCTTATTCAACCTAAGTGCTGGCTCTCTAAGTTACACTGTGGAGCAAGTGCTTTCTTGTGTTTCCATCTCTTCTATGTGGAGAACTAATGGTTATTACCTCTCAGTAAGTGTTGATGTAGGTATCGCTTTGACAGAAGTCATCTAACGTGCTTCCCAACTGTTCCTTTGAGAAAACTGTCCATTGACGCTAAGGATGGCATCCAATAAGAACATCACATTTATTCTGGTCAGTCTTTCATCCTCGTTACCCAAGCTAATAGTGCTCTTCAGTCAGCGTGTGGAACTGGAGGTAATGATACACAATAGAGATCAGATACACTGCAGGTGGAGACAGATTGCAATCCTTGCCCAGGTTATATCAGCTGATGTCATGAGCTTGACTCAAAGATTGCAGTCCTTGGACCCTGGTGATTTCTGTGGGTTTCCATGTTTCAGTGGCTTGCTCCCCACCCCCCAACTTGACCCTGTGTTTATTTGTCTAAAGAAGGAAGACAGGGTTATTAACTAGCAGAAACCCATAGTCTTATTTCATTAAAGTAATTCATATCTATGATTATAAGTAGCATTCATTCAGTATGCCATTTGTCCTTTTAAAGTCACCACTATTAAAGCAAGTCAGATTTTGAGGCATTTTGACTTTTTCTTTGCTGGGGCTGATGCTGTGGCATAGTGGGTAAAGCCGCCACCTAAAGCACTGGCATCCCATATGGGCGCTGGTTCAAGACCCAGCTGCTCCACTTCCAATCCAGCTCTCTGCCATTGCCTGGGAAGGCAGAAGAAGATGTCCCAAGTCCTTGGGCCCCTCCACCCATGTGGGAGACCTGGAAGAAACTCCTGGCCTTAGATCGGCACAGCTCTGTTGCAGCCAATTAGGAAGTGAACCAGCGGATGGAAGACCATTCTCTCTCTCTCTCTCTCTCTCTCTCTCTTCCCCTCTCCCTCGCTCTCTCTTTCTCTCCCCTTCTCTCTCTTCCTACGCCTCTCTGTAACTCTGCCTTTCAAATAAATAAATAAACCTTAAAAAAATATTTTCAGTAAAATGACCAAATAAACCACTCAAAAAGCATTTATGAAAGCCAAATAAATTAATTGTGTCAAATAAGCATTGCCTAAGTTATCTATTAACCTATTTTAGTTCAGTTTCTCAGGGGACTCTTAGTACCCCTATATATTCTAGTCTCTCTCCAAAGTATGCTTATGATATTCGTAACTTCCCTGGCCAGTAGCTTGCACAGAAATGGTTATCTGCACCTGGGCTTTTGCATAAAGCTTTGCAGCAAGCAAGCTTTCAGTACTGTCTCGTTTTAAGTGAAAGGCGATTTCACTGAAAGGACATTTCAGTTGTCAAATAAAGACATGAAGCACTGACGTTATTGTCAGCAGATGCTGGTTAAAGTGAAAACACAACCCTCTAAGACCCTGCCATAACCTGAGAAATCTGTATTCAACAGGTTTCAGAAGTACAAAGTGCACTGGAAAATGACAGCACCAGGAATGTAGGAAAAAGACCAAGTCTGGACCTCCAAATTGGGGAATGGCAAGGGCAAGTGTAACCAGATGAGCAGATTTAAGAGGTTAGGAAGCTGAATGACAAATCAGGCAGAGGTGGTCAGTCGAGAAGGTTCTATTAAGCAAAGGAGATTTACAGTTTGACTGATGTTTCTGAGAAAGCTCTTTGATATGGAAATGTTCTTAGGATTTTTGAGTTGTTTTTATTTATTTGAAAGTCATAATTACAGAGAGAGTGGGAGACAGAGAGAGAGAGGTGGGTCCGTTGGTTCACTCTCCAGATGCCTCCAATGGCCAAGACAAATTCAGGAGCCAGGAGCTTCATTTGGGTCTCCCAGGTGGGTGCAGGGACCCAAGCACTTGGATCATTTACTGCTGCTTTACTCACGACACTAGAGGGAGCTGGCTCAGAGGTGGAGCAGCTAGGACATGAACCAGCACCCATTTCTCAATACTCAACATAATTTTCTTATAGAAAGATCAAATGATACTTAGAAATGTTCTCAGTTGCCAGTTTTTCTCTGGATTTACTTAATAGGTCAAAAAAAAAACTATTAAGTAAAAAAAATTGTACTTAATTGTCACAAGGTTCTAGGCATTTTTCTAGATGCTAGACATACACTGTTAGAAGTAAATAAACAATGAATCTAAAACATAAATAATAAGCCAGGCTTGTGCCATAACAGTAAAACTGCCACCTGCGATGCAGGCATCTCATGTGGGTGTCCGTTCAAGTCCTGCTGCTCCACTTCTGATCCAGCTCCCTGGTAACAGCCTGGAAAAGGCAGCAGAAGATAGCCCAAGTATTTGAGGCCCTGCCACCTGCTTGGGAGACTTGAATGAACCTCCTGGCTTCCGCTTGACCCAGTCCCAGTTGTTGTGGTCAATCTGAAAGTAAACCAGTGGATGGAAGATTTCTTTCTTTCTCTCTCTCTCTCTCTCTCTCTCTCTCTCTCTCTCTCTCTCTCTCTTCCTCTCTTCCCCTCACTCTCTCTTCCTCTCTCCCTTCCTTTTTCTCTCACTTTCAAATGAAGAAATAAATCTTATATGTATATACTATGTTGTGATGACAAGAGAAAAATAAAACAATGCAGGTGCACAGAGTACGGAGGCTTGTAGATTTTAGAATAATGTGACAGGAGGAGCCCTCACCAGAAGATGATGTATGCGTAAAGAAGTCAGCTAGCCATTCTGGTGTTTGGAAAGCTTATTGCAACTAGAGAGAAGTAACTGAGAAGGCAACTTGCCTGGCTTGTTCAAGGAGCACTAAGAAGCGCAGTATGTATAGAGAGATGAGTAAGGGTAAGCACAGTGAGGAGATGAAGCTTAAAGCTCCAGTAGGAATAGAAATCTGATGGAGTTTCACATTCTTACAAAGGTAACGGCTTTTGTTTTGATTGAGATTGGATCCCTTTAAGGAATTAAGCAGAGGACTGATCTTATTTGCCCAATGATTTAAAGACATAATTGTAAGACCACCACAAAACACACCAAACAGCAGAGTAAAGGAAAGGGTTTATTGGGGGAAACGTGACAGACCAGAGGGAAGGGGCGAAGAGGGAAAAAAAGAGCACCTGTCCTGATATCCCTTTTTCAGGGAGCGGGTAGGGAAGTAGGAGTAGCAAATCCCATTAGGTTGGAGGTGGAGCTTTACACTGGTGGTTGGACCATGAGGTTTAGGGCCAAAGCCTACCATGCCAGGTGGTGACAAGGGCCAGGGCCTAAGATGGCATCTGGGGTAAGATGGTGCCACAAGTAAGTAAGGCAGTGCCATTTTACCAACAATAATTATGGTTATTTTGTTGAGGTATAGTAAAGAGGAGAAAGGCATCAATGGAAGCAAGGAAACCAATTAGAAGTCCATTGAAATTATCTAGGTGTGTGATGATAGCAGCTTGGATCAAGCTGGAAGCCATAGTCAGTGTAAAGGGGTGGGATTCTGAAGCGTTGATGTCAGAGTGGGAGGGAGTTATTGATGCATTACATGTGGACTATGAAAAAACAGTAGTTGAAGATTTCCAAATTTGTTCCTTAATTTGCATAAAAGTTATTCTGAATATTATTGTATAGCTAAATTTTCTCCATAGTGGCTTTATGTGAGGCTTTACTGTTATTTTTAAATAGGCTATTGAAAAGGCTTTCATCAAAATTCACCAATTTGAACACCTGCAAAGCTGCATTGTTCAAAAAAGTGATACTAAACAAGAGTCTTTTATATCTAGAATCTTATTTTCCTGATTCCAGGGAAGGAATATGGAAGGAAGTGTTTTGTAATCAAAACCTGGTTGCTCAGAGAATGTGTGATTGTTGGCTCTTGGGGTCAGTCCAGGAGCCAATGAGGCCAAAGTCACAGGTGTACTCTCTGTATGAACCTATGAGCTTTGGGTGTTCCACGCCAGAGAATCTATTTCTGGCCTCATCAATTCATCTCAAAAAAGCATGCCCTTTTTCACAAGGAAAGCCTGGAAAATTATACAGAAAGGTCAGTCCAGATCCATCATCATTGTGAGAAAAACAGCCCAAAGCATTTCCTTTATTTACTGCCAATGAAAGTAAATAGCGTTGCCTTCACATTTAGACAACATATTATGATTAGAAAATAAGGAATACAAATGCTCAGTGAAATATGTTTGCTTAAAAAAAGTGAGCTAAAATAGTCAATGAAGCATATACATGATTAAAAATAGTTTTGAAAGCATTTTTTTATAAATTTAAAGATGCATTAAAAGTATAAGAATAGTTTTTACTGAATAATGCAAAGTTGTCAAACAGTGTAACACAGTGACTGTCATTGAACTTAGTTCCTTCTTCCTGTTTTATTCCAGAACCTACAGAGAGGCCACCTATGCTATTAGTTGCAAATTCTGAAACAATTGAAGTTTTCTATCTTAATGGAAGTAAAATGGCAACCTTGAGCCCAGCCAATGGCAATGAAATTCATGCTCTGGATTTTATTTATAATGAAGACATGATTTGCTGGATTGAATCAAGAGAATCTTCATATCAACTCAAATGTATTCAGATAACAAAAACAGGAAAGTTAACAGATGAATGGACAATCCATATTCTGCAGTCCTTCCACAGTGAGTATTTCAGTTTATTCTTTTCTGAGTATGTTACCATTTAAAGGTTTCATTTACAGACCAGTAGGCAGGATTCTCAGATTTCCAGCACAGCTTATGAGTATTGGAAAGTCATATATATATATATATATATATATATATATATATATATATATTTATTTATTTATACACACACATATATAAGTATGTATATATATACATATATATAAATACACACACACACACACAGGCACGAACAAATTGAATTTAGTGAAATAACTCTATTCATTCCTTTCTATATGTTTTGCATATAGAAAGTTTATGTAAGTGGTAACTTGCAGTACTGCTTGTAATTCTTTCTTTAATGCTTATTACAGTGTCACCTAGCTGAGAATTATAATTTTTTCAGAGTGATAGTTCACAGTGTGATAGTGAAGGTGTGATATCTTAGAGAAAGCAAGAAACAGAGCTGATGAACTTACAATCTTGTTAAAAAGTACCTTGAAAACTATGTATGTTAATTGGCAGTAACTACCTTTTTTTTAAATCCAAGTATTTGTACATATTTTCCCATAAAGTACTTTGTGATTTGTTATTAACTTCGATTTGTTGTATTAGAAATTAAGAATTGATATTCTTTGCCTATGTATCTCCATAAACTAAAATAATGATTTTTACACACACAGACACCTACACACACACCCCTTCTCCCCTCCCCATTCCAGAAAGGAGTATAAAAATGTGTTGATGCTTTCTCAGAGAGTGCATACACATGACATGTATGTAGCTGTTATCATTTACAAGAATATTTTTGTTACAAAGACTGCTAACAAAAAAATCAATAGAGGGATGAAAGATATAAGGGATATAATCCAGAAGGAAATAAGAGTGTTATATAAAATAAATTCATTTTTCATGTCTAGAATTTCTGGTACTTTGCATCTGATAGTTAAATTTTATGGAAATTCTTGGTACAGAGTTGAACGGAAAGTTTGTCAAATCCTATTGAACATAAAGAAATACTAATATGTGGGGCTTAGTAATTGTGATTATATTAAGTAATTCAGTGCAGAAACTTTAGTCATTGGAATATAAAGGTATGGCTTAATAGTCTTAAATGGAAACATTCAAATACTTTGAAGAGCCTTGTAACATAAATAAAACAATTGATAAAGTAATTCATATTGTGAAAATGGACCAAAATTCTAATGTGAGCAATGTGTTCTGGCTATTTCACAGAGTCTGTGGAGAAATATCCATTTATAGCAAATAGTAAATGACATTTTGTAGCGCCAAAAGGAAGGCTGCCCTGTGATATATTGTAGCAACTGCCTTAGCAAGCAGTTGGAGGTTGAACAGAAGGCCTCACTCCCTCCCACATTAGGGCTTGCCTCAACTAATCTAAATGTTTTTGTTTCCAGCTTTCCCAACACCAGGCAGTGAAATAGTTAGAATATTCACTAAATTGCAGGATAAATTATTTTCTAAGCTTACTTATGCCCCCTTTTTCTCAAAATGTAATATATCCCAATAGTAATCGTTTGTTTAATATATAATTTTAGTATCCTAGACATTTTATCTCAGAATAGTTTTAAATTTACAAAACAAATTTATAAAATATGAAGAACTTCCATATACCTCTCATCCTACTTCCATGATGTATTTTCATAATTAACAAGCAACACCCAGTTTTCCATATTTTTTCCTAACCCAAACTCCTTTTATCCCTGCCAGCCTCTAGTAATTCACCATTCTGTGTTTAGATTTATTTTTGTTTAAATTTTAGCTCCCACATCTAATGAAGAACATGTAGTATTTGGCTTTTTGTGTCTGGCTTGTTTTACTCAGCATGATGTCTTGTTTCATCTATTTTGTTGCAAATGACAGGATTTCATTCTTTTTTGACTGAATAGTGTTCCATTGTGTGTGTGTGTGTGTATATATATATATATATATATATATATATATATATAGCATATTTTCTTTATCTTTTCATCTGATGATGAACACCTTACTTGAATCTGTATTTTGGCTATTATGAAGAGTGCTGCTATAAATATGGTAAAATTTAATAGGTATTTTAGAAACAACTATTTGGAGTAGGCATTTGGTATAGTGGTAAAGACTAAGATGCAACATGGTATGTCTACATCCAATGTTGGAATGCCTAGGTTTGAGTCCTGGCTCTTCCCAATTCTAGTTTTTTGCTAACATGCACCATGGGAGGCAGCAGTTGATAGTTCAATAGTCAAGTCCCTACCACCAGGGAGAGTAATCTGGATTGAGTTCCCAACTTTAGACTTTGGTCTCACCTATTTCCAGATGGTGCAGGCCTTTGTGGGAGTAAACCAGCAGATAGACAATCTCTCTCTCTCCCTCTCTCTCTCTCCCTTTCTCTTTCTCTCCTGCTCTCCTAGTCCTGTTCCCTCTCCCTCGCTTTCTCACACCTCTGCTTTTTCTCTCTCTCCCTCCCTCTCTCTCTCTCAAATTAAATAAATGCATAAATTTAAAAAAAAACTTTTTTTAGTAAATCCAAGAAGGGGCAACAATTGCAAATCAGAATATTTGGAGAAAACAGGCTACAACTTAGAAGATTTTATTTAACTTATAAAACAATTCTTCACAAACCTAGAAAAATAGGAAGTTGATTTTAGTTAGGCAATCCACTGGAATGCTGAATAGGGCCATAAAAACTAAACACACTGGAAATACTTTAATCAGAGTAAATATTTTTGATTAAATCAAGTTTAAGCCAAACAATTGTGCAGTCACTTTAAAAAAGAGGTGATTAAATATGTGGAAGTAATTTAATAATGGGAGTGGGGCAGAGGTATAAGCAGGGCTGGG
Source organism: Sylvilagus floridanus (assembly GCA_949820135.1). Classification (NCBI taxonomy): domain Eukaryota; kingdom Metazoa; phylum Chordata; class Mammalia; order Lagomorpha; family Leporidae; genus Sylvilagus; species Sylvilagus floridanus. The sequence continues at coordinate 83,790,513 of OX463236.1, read as the reverse complement.
CTCCTCTGTCATTGCTTGTAAGCTCTGCATTTATCAACATGGCACAGAACAGCTGCCATTGGACATGATGGGCTCTGAATTCACCATGACAATTTGTGCGTTGAAAATGAAGTTTGAATATTCCTAGCATGTATAATTACAAGAAATTTCTGTCACACCATGTAAGCAAAAATAATGAACTAATGGAAATCTTCCTGAATACCTGTCATTGGCCTCTGTTCTAATGATTTTCTCTAGCTTTCCAACCATTATTTTTAGGTAGTTTGTCTGAACTTAACCTAAGAGAACATTCTTTATTGGAAAAAAATAAAAGGTTTGTTTTTCAAAATACTAATATGAGGGAAAACCAGTCATTATAAATCACTGTGGCTTACATTTAAAACATGCATAATAATATGGTGGTAAGCATCATAATGCAATACTAAAAACTTTATTGTGTATCTCATATCATTGGATACATACTGCATCTCTGAAGAGAAAGCAAGAGACATATTGCTTTTCCTATTTTCTAATAGATGAAATTCTAACTTGAAGTATTTAGTGTTAAAAGGTAAATCTGCTCCAAAATAATAATACTTTTTTTTCAAAATAATAATACTTAAATTTAACTGAATGTGCTAAGTAACATTCTGAAAAAGAAAATTATTGTAAATCCCTTTTTACTGATTGGAAAACTAATTCTCTGAGAAACTAGGTAATTGGGTTTGGAACAGACTTCATAGCTTTTTCTAAATACCATACTGTCCTTGTCTAAATTTTTGGTTTTGTTATGTTTCATATTAGCAAGCCAGGATGACTAGGTCCAGTCATATTTGTAATACTGACTTACAAAGACAGTTAGTTTAAGTGGGAGAGAGGTAATATATGCATCTGGGAAAGGAGGCAGAAAAAATGAATTATGAAAGGCTGTGCTATTTGAAGAATTATTTATTTATCTGAAAGGCAGAATTAGAGAGAGAGGGAGAGACCGTGAGAGAGATTTTCCATGTGCTGGTTCTTTCCCCCAAAAGCCCGCAATGGCAAGGGTTGGACCAGGAGGAAGCCAAGAGCCAAGAGCTTCATGCAGGTCTCCCACGTGGCTGGCTGGGGCCCGGATATTTGGGCCATCTTTTGATGCTTTCACAGGTGCAATAGGGAGCTGAATCAGAAGTAGAGTAGCTGTGAAATGAGCTGGCATTCATATGGAATGCCAGTGTCACAGACAGAGGCTTAACCTGCTTTGCCACAACGCCCACCCCATGGGTAGCTGTATTATTTGTAAAAGCCCACCAAGTAATTCTGATATGGCTCTATTGAGAGCTGTACCTTTAAAAGTGAGAATCATTCCTAACCAATATTATCAGAGAATGAAGATGGAGATGATAATATGATCTATTAATTACATTAACCAAGGAACTTTGAGGGAAATGTTAGATATTATAGTTCATATGGAATTGTATTCTAAAGATACCTAATTTTATATTTAGTAATTTATGACATTAAGCATGTGAATGTTAAACATATCTAAGATAATTTTGGAATTATTTTGTAAGAAAAATTGATTTTCCAATAAAATAAGTAAAACTCATTTGTGGCAGTTAATTGTTTCCCCACAATTTCCTTGGAAATTATTGTAGAAGGATATAGATACTCAAAAAAAAAAAAAGATATGATTTACAAAGTGGAGGGCTGTATTTCTTTCTTCATAATGAAGTACATGGAGATGATTGAGATGCATACGAATATTTTCTGAGTTAATCCCTTATTAAGGGAGATGATTCAGAACTATGCTGTAATCTTCCAGCTGGACAAGTCCACACTTTTATTCTGTTACGTGTGTGATTCTGAAGACTTGAAGATCACTGTGAGATTCAGATGTGGGCTTGTACAGCTTGTCTTGATCCATTTCTGGGCTCCACTCCAGTCCAGTAGAGTGTGCCTGGCTTGAAATAAAAGGGTTGCTTATTCTTCATGGACTTAGCTTCTGAATTAACCCCATTCACTGACTTTCATCTTCTTCTTTCTTGGCCTGTTCCAATATCAACTTTAGCTAATTTTCCTTTGAACCTCTGCCTACATCCACTAAATAAATTCCTTGCATGGATGATTGCTTTTGTTTTTAATTCTCAAACTTCTGTCTTCTATTAATTTGTCTCTATTCCTTGAGTTAACAACTCACTAAAAATCACACACTGTTTAGGGGCAACATTTACTGAATATTTCTTTTATACATTAGCAATTCTAGATATTTATCTCATTAGCATCACAGAAATTATACAGCATGGACACTGTTTATAATTTTTATAGATATTTAAATCAGTTTGAAGAAGAGAAATATATTTTCTAAGTTAGGAGAAGGCTTTATCTTTCTCTCTTTTTGTTTTAAAGATTTATTTATTTATTTGAAAGGCAGACTTACAGAGAGCCACAGAGCCAGAGACAGAGCCAGAGCGAAAGAGGAGTCTTCTGTCTATTGGTTCACTCGCCAGATGCTGCAACTGCCAGAGCCGGGCTGGTCTGAAACCAGGAGCCAGAAGAAGCTTCTGGCTTCATGTCTTAAGCTTTCCTTCCATACTTCCCTCCTTCCTTCCTTCCTTTCTTGCTTTTTAATTTAAGTTTTAATTATTTATTTATTTGAAAGAGCTGCGGAGAGAGAGGGAGAAATAGAGAGAGATCTTAGACCCACTGGTTCACTCCCCAAATGGCTCCAATGACCAGAGCTGGGCCTATCTGAAGCCAGGAGCCAGGACCTTCTTCCAGGTCTCCCACATAAGTGCAGGGGCCCAAGCCCTTGGATCATTCTATGCTGCTCTCCCAGGCATAGCAGAGAGCAGGAATGGAAGTGGAGCAGCATGGAATCTAACCAGCACCTATATGGAATGCCAGCACCACAGGTGGTGCCTCTACCAGCTATGTCCCTATCTTCAAATTGCTTAATTTTTTTTCACTTCTCAACTGCCATATTGGTCTAACCCATAGGCTTCACTTCTTCATAAATATACTCCATTAAAATACAACTGGACAAACCTTATAAGGATGTGCCCCTATTGTAATATATTATAATGCATAAGCATATTGTAATGACAATCATAGTTTTAAAGTAAATATCAGCTTAGAGCAATAGAAATTCTAACCTCAAATTGTGGCAACTTACACAGAGAAACTTACACTTTAGAAAAGCTGTCTGGGACTTTACAGCAGCACGCAGAGATCCATTGGTACATAATTACGGAGAAACGTGGCATACATTGCCTTGAGAGACTTCAATCTTTACACCTCTGATAGAATGATCGTGATGCTCTCTTGTTGAAATATTAATTTGTTAGCTTTCCATCTGTGTTAGGATAAAATTAAATGTCATCATCTAGCTTCTCTGCAGGCAGCTGGCCTACCTTGCCTTAACTCCACACACAAATCTCACATTCCATCTAAAAGTACAGCACATTGCTCTCTCACTTCTGAGTATTCTTGCACATTCTGCTGATTTTCCACTTAATGCATATGTTTATTTCCTGTAACCAACGGTCTGGCAATCATTCTTTACTCATGCCTTTTGGAAAAGCCTTCCAGTTGTGTTTAGCAGCTCTACCTCAAACCCGAGAACGTATGCTTTCCTTCTTTGTCAGAGGTGAAGCATGCTCAATTCTGTTTCAGTTGGTTTAAAGCATTCTGTGAAAAATAGTTCAGAACTGGTCACTTCCTATAAAAGGCAAATTGAGGATGTAATGATAGTAATTATATCTTATAAATTAATAGGATGGTTCAAACGGAATATTTTTATGTTGTGGTAGATTGATTCACCAAAAAAGGCAAATAATTTTTTCTCCAAAACTTTTTATAAGTATATTTTATGGAGAACTAATTTTGCACAATAATTTTGGCTGCAGCAATGGATTTCCTATTATTGCCAAAGAAGCCCTGTGAAGAGTCCAAAGCACATCCTCTATGAAGATATATAACCCTATCCAGAGATCTCCTTTTTTTATTAGCTGGTATTTTATAAACAAATTCATGTTTTATTAAACTCTTTATTTTATTAAAGATTTATTTGTTTATTTGAAAGAGTTCACAGAGAGAGGAGAGGCAGAGACAGAGAGAGAGAGGTCTTTCATCCACTGGTTCACTCCTCAATTGGCCGCAAGATTGAAGCTGTGCCGATCTGAAGCCAGGAGCTATGAGCTTCTTCCAGGTCTCCTACGCGGGTGCAGGGACCTAAGGATGTGGGCCATCTTCTACTGCTTTCCCAGGCCAGAGCAGAGAGTTGGATTGGAAGTGGGGCAGTCGGGACTCGAACTGGTGCCCCTATGGGATTCTGGCACTGCAGGCATTGGCTTTACCCACTACACCACAGCACCGGCCCCCATAAACTCTTTATATTTCATAAAAGCATCTTATCTTTTGTTTATTACTTTTATATTGTAATATTAAAAGTGACATTTCTGTGGTATTTGGCTGTAGAAGTTAAGACACATCTTTGGGGCACCTGGACCCCCATATCAAGTGGCTGCATACAATTACTGGCTCTTCTCTGTGCATCCTGGAAGCTTGCTTGTGATATCAAAGGGTTGGTTCCTGCCACCCATATGACAGGCTTCTACCTTGGGCTTGGCTCAGCCCTGGCTGGTCTTCTGGGGACATTTGGAGAGTGAGCCAGATGAAGGGAGTGTTTTCCCAAATAAGATATAAATAATAAAATGTGTTGTTTGAAAACCATTTTTAATGTCTTCAGAGACATGGCTCTGTGTTTCTATGTGATACTTGTGCCATTGGTGGGGAGTTGGGAGTGGAGAGGGTATGGGGGAGAGTGGTCCATGAAACTAACTAAAACATTGCATTCCAGCTAGGATCTGGGAATTTCAGCAATGATCTTAGGTCATCCATTGAGAATCTAAATGGAGTAGTTAAAATCAACAAAGATGAATGCATATAAACACATTTTGAAAGAAGTTTCAATATTCCTGTCTTGATTTAATATACTTCATGTTGCAGGCATTGATATTAAACTGTTTCTTTATTTTTTACATTATATTAGATAAAGGCATACTTTAAAGTAAGTGATTGATTCTGCTTTACAATCATCATTTAGCCATAAAACGTCTTCCTGAATGCCTGGTTAAAGAAGGAAAGGAAAAACAACAAACAAGTCACTTAGTGCTTTGTGTCTCTATATATTTGTCTTTATTGTTAGTTGTTTTTAGGCTACAAAAACTATTACTATTTGATTTTCATTTGGTAACACACTTGAAACTTGCCAATGCAGAAATTAGAGATGTGCTTGGCCTCGATATTTGCATGGATTTTTCTCTATGTATTTCTTAAACTATGAGGGCAATTTGAGAAGTTCATGGAAAATGGAACTGAAAATTAGTTCATGCATTTTCCTGTGGCCTTTTTCAGGACTTCTCATTTGCCCAGATTTCAAATTTCTCTTGCCCCCAAATCAACTTATTTTAAATATTCTCATTTATTGTGTATACACCAGGAACATATATACTCCCTTCCAGATTATGCTTGATGTCATTCAGAAGTTTCAGATCATTATTATCGAAGTGTTTTTCTCTAGACTCAAATATCTGCTTGTTTATTCATCAATTCTATTAGCCCATCACTGTGCCATATACCTGACAAAACATATTTGGCAAATTATCTTCATCTATCATCAGAACTTGCAAGGTAAAATATCCTTTCCCTCATGAATGAGTTATAGACTAGAATTGAAATCCATAAAATTTAATTATTTTAATTGCTATTTTGACTTCAAAGGCTTTATTTTGATGAAAGAAAGAAATATAGGATATAAAGGAGGAGTATAAGAGAAATGATAACTTTTATGGGAAGAAATTAATAAAAAATTTTAATAATTATCAGAACTCTGTTCAAATATAATTGTTCATTCCTTTTCTTTTTCCATCATTGTATATTTCAATAAGGGATTTTGTTGGGTAAAATGAAGATTTCTTCCCCTTATGAGGGAATGTTTTTAAAGTTATAGAGTGGTAACAGATATTGGGAACTTATCAGAATGAAAGTAGGTGAGCAATAGGACCCTAATTAAGCAGTATAATTGACATGTAGGATTTCAGTTTTTGATTAAGATTATTCTTTTAAAAAATACCTTATGATGTAGCCTCTTAGGACTTGTAGATTTATTTTAATAATTCACTTCATATTTCTCTGATCAGAGTATTTGGAGTGAGTTGATGAGGTCCTATCACTGTCATGAATTAACTGTGAGGCCTCACACACATCATTTCAAAACAAAGAACAAATTCATATATCTGCTTGGATCCCAAATTTAAACTCGCCTTCCCTTTAATTCTCTTTGTTTGATTCTCTTATAACTTAAAGCTTCTGTGGGTTGAGGGAGGGGATATTTGTCTCTTCCTGTTATTTTCTCTTTTGCATTACAAGTACAAATTTATCCTTTTATACTACCCTCTCCAAAAACATGTTCCAGAAAGATACCAATTCTCACTGACACTTTTGGAAAAATAACTTCTGTGGTCAAATTGGTTTAGAAAATGTTTCATGTTATATAACCTTATTGCAAATTTATAAGGCAGTTCACATATAAAAATACAGTGCATTTAGCATGTATAAACCATGTAAAGTATCTCTTAACTTTGATTACCTTAGGATTTCCTTAATTTATTTGAGTACTGAGAACTTTCTTGGTATTTTTAAAAATATCCATTGATTGGTTTATCTTCTTGAAGAGTGATGCACAGATAGAAGACATACAGAGATCTTCTATCTGCTATGTGTAATAGCCAGGGCTGGGACAGGTTGAAGCTAGGAACTCAGTCTGGGCTCTCCCATGAGTGGCAGGAGACCAAGTACTAGGGCCATCTTCCACTGCATTCCAAGGCACATTAGCAGGAAGTTAGATTGGAACTGGAACAGTAGGCCCCAAACCATTGTTTTAAAGCTCTCAGGGATAGAGCCTTTCAGGGATATCCTCACAGAACTTTTGTATTACATTCACTGCAGCTTTGTTTATGGAGGCTATGTATACAAGATAGAGAATCCTATTGTAGCCATATATTTAAGCTATTTCTTCTTAGGAGCCCAACTACATTTGATCTGTACAGAACAAATTCCATATGCACTGAGATTATGGTGACACAAGCAGAGACTTGCATACTAATATCTTAGAGGAATTAAATATGACATAAATTTTAGTTACATGTAAAAATCATTCCAAAAAAGGCCCTAGCCTAAAAAGTGCTTTGTGGTTAAGGAGTGTAATGTATATGTGTTCTAGGCCTAACTTTGAAATGATGCTGGTGTCAGATAACTTCCAATTTAATTGTAACAATTATTTTATTAGTTAGATAAGGGTATGGTCACAGAAACTCTTGATGATAACACCAATGTCAAATGACATTGTGACAAAATGATGAAGGATTACGAACATGTTTATGATAGGTGAGTGTTTAGCTTCATGGTTGAAGACACCCGTTGAGACACTAGCATCCATGTTTTGGTATCTGGGTTCAAGTGCAGGCTCTTCTGATTCCATCTGCTGGTCATGTGAACTCTGGGAGACAGCAGGTGATGGCTCAAATTGCTTCTCTGCCATCCACATGGGAAGTTCTACCCTGGCCATTTGGGGCATGTGCATATGAGTCAGACAATGAATGATCTTTCTGTGTCTCCCTGTCTCACAAATAAATTATTTTTAAGGAAATATGAGCCTAGATTTAAATAATATACATCTTATATTATAGACACATTCACAGTTATCCCAGTTGACAAAAGATATGCTTTTCTCCTGGACTTACATGTACTTTTTAGGAACCTCATAATACATGGAAAGCCTAAATCTCATCTCTTCAAACACTTGCTTTGATTCTGTGCTCTTCAAAAATCTTTAAGATTTAATCTCTCAGATGCCATGATACCAGAAATAATTTGTTGGATGGTTTCTCTTGGTAATTGTATCATTGCCCATCCATTCAATGGGGATAAATAATGGTCTGACATTCTGCTTCATATTTTAGTTTCCTGAGAACATAAAGCATGGACTAATTTCCCCAAATCTGTTAAGTGTTTGATGAACAAGTCAAGTAGAGTTCCTGAAATTGCAAACCTAGTAATTAGATGCTGAATCTATATTCACAACACTTAGGTACAAAGTACATAGGATCCAAGTTTAAAATATTGTCTATTTTTATCATCTAATGATCAAATTACTTTATAAATGTATAAAAAGTCTCTAGCAACCTTCATTTTTTAAAATATTTAATATTTAATTAATCTTGACATTTGTAAATTGTTTAACCTGTTTTTCACATGAATCTGTGTGGTATGTGTGTATGAACTATAATTATTCAGTTTATGTTTACTCAAAAAGTGGCTATGCTTCCCCCCAAAAGTAGTGAGGAAAGCCAGATATATTACTTTTCAATACTGAGTCTAATTTTGTAACTATAAAGCAAATCTGTGATTTGAAACATCCCCTGCAAATGACAAAAATGTCATTAGTGCTAAAAACTTCACCCATGAAAAATATACTTTCTTTTTTTTATAAAGCTTTTATTTAAAGAATATAAATTTCCAAAGTACAGCTTATGTATTACAATGGCTCCTCCCCACAACTTCCCTCCCACCCAAAACCCTCCCCTTTCCCCTTCCATTCACATCAAGATTCATTTTCCATTCTCTTTATATACAGAAGATCAGTTTAGTACATATTACGTAAAGATTTCAACAGTTTGCTCTCACATAGGGACACAAAGTGAAAAACACTGTTGGAATACTGGTTATAGTATTAATTCACAATGTATAGCACATTAAGGACAGAGATCCTACATGATTTTTTTTTTTAAAATTGATTAATTATCTATGCAATTTCCAATTTAACACCAAGTTTTTTAAAATCATTTTCAATTATCTTTATATACAGAAGATCGATTCAGTATATACTAAGTAAAGATTTAATCAGTTTGCACCCACACAGAACATAAAGTGTAAAAATACTGTTTCAGTACTAGTAATAGCATTACTTCACATTGGATAACACATTAAGGATAGATCCCTCATGAGACGCAAGTACACAGTGACTCCTGATGTTGATTTAACAATTTGACACTCTTGTTTATGGCGTCAGTAATCTCCCTAGGCTCTAGTCATGAGTTGCCAAGACTATGGAAGCCTTTAGGGTTCGCCGACTTCGATCTTATTCCGACAGGGTCATAGTCAAAGTGGAAGTTCTCTCCTCCCTTCAGAGAAAGGTACCTCCTTCTTTGATGGTCCGTTCTTTGCACTGGGATCTCACTTGCAGAGATCTTTCATTTAGGTCTTCTGTTTTTTGAGAGTGTTTTGGCTTTCCATGCCTAAAATATTCTCATGGGCTCTTGAGCCAGATCCGAATGCCTTAAGGGCTGATTCTGAGGCCAGAGTGCTATTTAGGACATCTGCCATTCTATGAGTCTGCTGTGTATCTCGCTTCCCATGTTGGATCATTCTCTCCCTTTTTGATTCTATCAGTTAGTATTAGCAGACACTAGTCTTGTTTGTGTGATCCCTTTGACTCTTAGACCTATCAGTGTGATCAATTGTGAACTGAAATTGATCACTTGGGCTAGTGAGATGGCCTTGGTACATGCCACCTTGATGGGATTCCATAAGGAGTTGCTATTTTAGATTTTTGTACTTTTGGTGAATGTGTCATTTACTAAACACACACAAACACACACTTACACAAAAATAATAACAGCAATAAAAGACACTACAGATTTATCTTGTGGTTTGATAGAATATTTCAGCTTATATGGACTGGTACGAATAATTAGTTATCCCTATGAAATGCCTCACTCATCTTAAAGTCTTTGGTGTTTCATATTGTTTAAAAATGTATTGATAATTTGTTTGGAGATGTGAAAAGTACATGATACCAAAACTTTTATGAAGGCTCTAATTACTCTTTTTAGAATATCAATTGTGTCTGAAAGAATGAGTTTTTTCAACATCTCTGTACAATAAAACTTCAAAAAGTTCATGAAAGATAAGTTCACCAAAAAGTTCACCAAAAGATAAGTTTGGGTGCAAAGACATTCTGAAACCCATGTATTTTTTCCCATTATATACATGTTCTACAAACACTTTGAAGACCCCTATAAACAGTGTAGGTTCTGTGCAGGGAACAGAAACTTTACTACTAGGAACTGGAAGTGCTTTAGAGCAGTGTGCCCTCAAAATTGTTGAAAGACATAACAAATAGAGTTCCAGTCTGTTCCTTGGGAAACCACACCTAAAACAATGTGGCACTGCTGAAGCCAGGATTTCTGAGGGCTTTGTGGGAGCTATGCAAACATGAAGAACTGCTGCTGCTGTTGCAGCAGCCTCAGGATACTCTGACAACTAATTGGAAAGGAGACACCCACAGCTGCAATCTAAGAATCAGAAAGGCTCTAAACCACCTCCATTGCTTCTGCGACTCACACTACTTCCTGAAAGCTAGGGTGATAGATACTGAAGCACTACTCTAAGCGAACATCTTGTTTGCCACAATTGTGTTTGCCAGTTGAAAGTTTAAAATGAGCAATGGCATGGCTTTACTGTCACTCCTTACAGATTTTGGAATATATACTGCTTATCATATAGAACCTTAGATTTCAGTTACTGTGGAGAAGGCATTTTTTAAATTTCCAGTCTCTGCAAGTGGACAGAGTGAGACTGAGAGAGCTACACCAAAATATCTACTACAATTGTATTGGTATCTTGTTATTTATTTATTTTTTGATCTCAAAATAGTGTTAATTCTTCCTTAATAGAAACTCTTGGGCCAGCTTTGTGGCATAGTGGATAAAATTGCCATCTGTGATGTTGGCATTCTATTTGGGCACCAGTTCATGCCCTGGCTCTTCTGTCTCTTTATTATTAAGGTTTATTTATTTATTTGAGAGAGAGAGTTACAGACATAGAAAGAGATAGAGAGGAAGAGACAGTGATTCATCAGCTGGTTCACTCCCCAAATGGCTGCAATGGCCGAAGCTGGGCTGATCCGAAGCCAGGAGCCAAGAGATTCTTTCAAATTTCTCCCATGTGCGTTCAGGAGCCCAAGAACTTGGACCATCTTCCACTGCTTTCCAAGGCCATAAGCATAGAGCTGGATCTGAAGAAGAGCATCCAGGGCACAAACTGGCACCTGTATGAGATACCTGTGCTGCAGATGGAGGCATAACGTACTACATCACAGTGCCAGCCCCTGGCTCTTCTGCTTCTGATCCACCTTGCTGCTAATGGCCTGTTTGGGCCACTTCCAGCCATATGCGGGATGCAGATGAAATTCCAGGCTTTGGCATGGCCCGGGTCTGGCTATTGTGGCCTTCTACATAGTGAACCAATGGATGAAAGATTAGCCTCCCCCCAACCCTGCCCCTCTCTGTTTCTCCTTCTTTGTCTATAACTCCAACATTCAAATTTATCTTTAAAATAGAGAATAAATAAACTCTTTTAACTTGACCCTAGTTACTTATGAATGCAGTGAAGCCAGTATAGAAGCTAGTGGTTATGGTGTTTTCTTGTTTTGAAATCTTAAAAATCTTTTTCCCACTAATGTGACTTCCTAGTGTGGATGTGAGAGAGAGAGCAAGAGAATACTTCATTTCCTCGTCTTAATTTATTTTATTTCACAGTATGCCATAGTGTAGTTTACATAACTTCATGTCTTTCTTTGGGATCACCAATTTTCTTGAAGAAAACTTTGCCATACTTTCTGCCAGGTGTACCATTAGGTCAGCATATTATTTGCTCCTCATAAGTGATTTCAGGAAATCATCAAGTGTACGGTTTTACTCATGGCTGTTAAAGAGAGGTTCATATCTGTCAGAAAAGATAGTACCATTGAATTCTACTGACAGATACAGGTTTTGAAAATTTTTATTTGCCTTTTTCTGCCTCACTACAAAGAGATATTTAGTTGTCTCTCAAATACTAATAGGAGTTATATTCAGCTAGATTTTTTAAAGATATTTAAACCTGAAATAAAACTGTTAGTCTTTCTCTATATCACTCTATATCAGATGTAATTTTTCGTCTTACAGCTTTAAGTATTTGATATGCCAGAAGAATATAACTCAGTCAATTATAACTATCATGATAATTGCCACAAAGGTTTTAGACTTAAAGGAGTACAGTATGATTATACTTATGCAAAATTCTGTGGGGAATTACATCAGGTACTTACATAATTTGTGCATAAATACTTGTTGGTAAAATATAGATAATAGAGGCAACATGGTTTTAATGTGTGATTTATGCAAAATAATCATCTCAACGTTCCATCACATTTGATGTGTTCAGACTGAGCTTTTTAAAAAATCTATTTATTTGGAAAAGAAAGATAAAGAGTGAAAGAGAGAGAGAAAGAGAAAATGCCAACCTTTCATCTACTTTTTCACTTCCCAAATGGTTGCAATGGCCAGGGCAGACAATGCTGAAGTCAGAAGCCAGGAACTCCATTAAGATCTCCCACAGGGGCGCAGGTGGCCAAGGACTTGGGCCATCTTCTGCTGCTTTGCTTGGCACATTGGCAGGGAGCTGAATCATAAGTAGAGCAAATGGGACTCCAGGTGACACCAGTCTGAGATGACAGTGTTGCAGATTGCAGTTCAACCTTCTGTGCCACAATGCTGGCCCCTAGCCTCTACCTTGATTTTGTAACTGTCAGTCAATGTGTCCATCGTATATTCATGGGATGATATTCTGCTGAGAGTTACATGAAGAATCAAAATAATTATTTTGATAAACTCAATCATCTCCATTTTCTAACTTAGCCCTTGAATTGTATAGTTGATGAATTCACTTATTTGTAGCTTATTTGATGAATTTGCTTATTTCCCTGATGGCTAGGGATCCTGCATTTTTTCATGTGTCTGTTGGTCATTTGATTTTTACTTCCTGAAAAATGCCTCTTTAAGTCCTTTGCCCATTTCTTAACTGGATTTTTTTGTTGTTGTTGAGTTTCTTGAGCTCTTGATAGATTCTGATGTTCATCCTTAATTGATTGCATAGTTTCCAAGTTTTTTCTCTCATTTTTTTTGGTTGCCTTTTCACTTTGCTGAGTGTTTCTTTTGCAGTGGAGAAGCTTCTCAGCCTTGATGTAATCCCATTTGTTTAGTTTGGCTTTGATTGCCTGTGCTTTCTGGGTTTTCTCCCAAGAAGTCTTTCCCTATGCCAAAGTCTTGTAGATTTTCCCCAATGTTCTTTAGTAATTTGATGGTATCAGGTCATAGATTTATGTCTTTGATCCATTTTTTTGATCCATCATTCTACCTTTTAAAAAAATTTAAAAATTAAAGACTTAATTATTCATTTATTTGAAAGGCAGAATAACAAAAGGGAGATAGTGAAAGGGAGAATCTTCCATTCACTGGTTTACCTCTTGATTGTCTGCAACAACCAGGGGTTGGTGAAGTCAAAGGCAGGAGCCATGAACTTGATCCATGTCTCCCATATGGACAGTAGGAACACAAGTAGTTGGTTATCATTTGCTGACTTCCTAGGTGCATTAAAAGGAAGCTGTATATGAACCACAATGGCTAGAACTTGACCTAGAATTCTAATAGCAGATGCAGGTGCCTCAAAGAATGAATTAACCCAGTGCTGCTACAATGTCCACTGCATAAGCAGGAGATTCTTGAGCAAAGGCAGTTGTGAATATAATAAGTATACATTCATAAATATGTACTGAGAACTTACCATGGATTACATTCAGATCTGGCCTTTGGGAAGACATCATTGAATTAGTCTTATGGGACACTTACTCACATGGGATCTATATTCTAATGTGGAGAGATAATGCAGTGCTAATTATTTTGTCAGTGATGAATGCTGAAAGGACATAAAATGAAGGTAATATTATAAACTGATAGAATGAAGTCACAGGAGTGTGTGTATGCATGCACATACAAATGGAGATATAAGAAGTCTTCTTTTAATAATTATTTATTTGAAAGTCAGAGTTAGAGGCAGAGACAGAGCTTCTATCCACTGGTTCACTCACAAAATACCCACAGCATCGGAGAGCTGGGTGGGTTTGAAGCCAGGAGGCAGGAGCCAGTAGCCAGGAGTTTCTTCTGAGTCTCCTATGTGGTACAGGGGCCCAAGGACTTGGGCTATCCTCCACTACTTTCCCAGGCACATTATCAGGGAGCTGGATTGGAAGTGGTGCTGCTGAGAATCAAATTGGAGCCCATAGGGAGTGCTGGCATCGCAGGTGGCAGCTTGACCCAGTACACCACAATGCAGGTCCCAAGAGTCTTCTTAACATATGCTGGTCAAGGAAGTTCTCTGTGTAAAACTGGCAGTGAACATTGATGGGAATCAAAAGCACAAATACATAGCAAATTTTATTGTGTCATGAAGGCCAAATATAAGTATTTTAAGGAGGAAGCATTCTTTACAGGTTCAAGAAAACATGAAGAGGCCAATGTGAATTCAATAAAGTGAACAAGAATAAGGTGGGAAAGAAGGGAGTTTTGGGAGTCCTGGATTCCACTCTAAAGTCTTTGGATTTTATACTAAGCATGGTTGGACACTGTTGGAGTCTTTAGGGATAGGGTTGATAATGTAGAAAAACAGACTGAAGATTTAGAATAATATCTCTTGTTTACCAAACCTATGTTGTTTAGGAAACAATAATACAAATAGAAGCCCAGTTCACCTCAGTTCTTGAGTAGCCTTTAAGGCAAAATGTTATAAAAGAAATATTGTACACCATTTGGCTTAAAATTGGGCTAAAGCTTAGAGAACGTAGATAAAGATACTTATGAGATTGCTGTGGAAAGCATTTGTTCAATGAAGTAAATATGAGACTATCAGATTCTTATGACTTTTCTTCACTGAAAATCCACTGTATCAGAACTCTGTCAGTACTGATTTCTTCCTTCGTGTTATCACATAATTTGTGTGGTACAATGATCACTCTGCATGCTCTGTAAAGACAGCTATAATGGAGCCAGAAGGAAAGCAGGGAGACCAGTTAAGAAACTATTGTAGTGATCCAGAAGAGAGAAGATAGTGCCTAAACAAAGAAGGTAATAACAAATATGGAAAGAAATGAGCAGTTTCAGGTAGAGGTCTTAAGATTGATAGATTGAATGTGGGATGAAGTTTGGAGAGAGAAAAATAGAATGAAAGGTGAAGTCATTGCATGCATGGGTCAAATGAGAGTGTAAAGTTTTCTTGCTGAGGAAAAAGATGCTCCTGTGTAAACTATGATTTCTTCTGAGATCATTTATAAGTAAGTGCATCCACAATCGGAAATCAAATTGCTTATGGTTAGTGTTAAAGAATTAGGAGAGAGTAGAAAAGTGAAGTAAACAAAATGCAAAAGTGCAATCATCTGGTGTCTCTTCTCCCAACAAAACACATAAGGCTGGAGGGCTCCAAGATGGCAGAATAGGGAGGGAGTTCACTGATAGTCAGGGAAAAGATAGTTTAATAAAAGTGGAGATAGTGTAGTCTCAGGGAAGAGTTAGGGGAAAAAACTGCAGAGGAAACTCTTCCAGAATTAGTGGGACACGGTGGACCTACGTGGAGGGCATGAGCACCCATGTCTCAGAAGCCCAGCTGCCGATTCTATGCACCAGCACTGCAAAGGGAGTTGAAGTGAAACCACAGTAGCCTGAGACACTGGCAGAAAAGTGGCAGGAAGAGCCTAGAGGGAACGAGGCTTGAAGCCCCATGGGGAAAGTACACCAGCCTAACTAGAGGAAAGAAAAAATAAAATAAATAAAATAAAATAAAATAAAAGGGACCTGTATGGACACAATTCTCTCTTTCCTCTCACCTTACAAAGGCAGCAAGACAATAGAGCAAGTGCCATTTTGGACATATATAACTGCTGTGCCAGCTCAGGGCTATGCCTGAGCTCAGCCAAGCATAAGAAACTGACTCTGGTAGGGAGAAATAACAGGAGACTAAGACCTAGTGAATATGTGAAGCTTATGAACCAGAACTGTAAAAAAACAAAACAAAACAAAACAAAACAAAAAAACTGAGGGTGTGTGGGAGAACTCATGGTGTGGCTGAGACATGAGTATTCTCGATGGGAGACATCACAAATTTGGGCAGCTTTGGCTACACAATGAGAGACATTGCAGGGGAATCTGAGCTTACACTGATGACTGCACAGATCCTTTGTGTGGTCCTTGGGACAGAGTGGATGAATATTATACTCACCGGGGATATTACTCAGGCACTGATTGCCATTAAGGAGAAGAGCTCAGCTGAATAGAATTACTTCCTTCTTGAATAAAAAAGAGAGAGAGAGAGAGTGACCATGCCAAACCTGGGTGTGTCACATTTGGGACACCCTTAACCCTGAAGAACTGAAGAGCTCTCTGGCCACACCCACCACAAGCCTCTAAAGATTCACCAAAAGCAGACAGTCCACTTAATCTAGAGTCATAGTATAACGAGAAAAGCCACCACAGTGAAACAAAAAAAAGAAGAAACCAAAGAATATCTCCACAATGCCAAACAACAAATGCAGAAACGGAGGAAACAAGAACAAATAAGACAACATGACACTCCCAAATGAACATGACACTCCAATATAAGATCATGAAGATGATGAGATAGAAGAAATGCAAGTCTCATGAAAATGAAATCTTAAGGAGGAATAGAAATGAGGAATTTAGTTGAACATGAAATTGAGATATTGAAGAGAAATCAAAATGAAATGAAGAATTCAATAGAACAAATGAAATACACATTTGAAAACATTAAAAACAGAATCAGTGAGATAGAAGAGAGAATATCAGACTTAGAAGACAGAGCAAAGGAAAGTATACAGTCAAACCAAA
This sequence comes from Sylvilagus floridanus, assembly GCA_949820135.1. Taxonomy (NCBI): domain Eukaryota; kingdom Metazoa; phylum Chordata; class Mammalia; order Lagomorpha; family Leporidae; genus Sylvilagus; species Sylvilagus floridanus. Next base: position 83,773,717 of record OX463236.1, on the reverse strand, counting down.
AAAAGAAGAGGAAATTAGAAATCTAAAAAGTTGTTGGGATTTTACAGGATACTATTCTTTTTAATTTTTTTTGCAGGTCAGAGTTAGAGAGAGAAAGAGAGAGAGAGAGTTATAGACAGTGAAAAAGAGACAGAGAGAAAGGTCTTCCTTCCATTGCTTCACTCCCCTAATGGCCACTATGGCCGGCACTGTGCTGATCCAAAACCAGGAGCCAAGTACTTCCTCCCGGTCTCCCACATGGGTGCAGGGACACAAGTACTTGGGCCATCCTCCCAGGCCACAGCAGAAAGCTGGACTGGAAGAGGAGCAACTGGGTCTAGTACCCAGTGCCCCAACCAGGACTAAAATCCAGGGTGCCAGTGCCGTAGGCAGAGGATTAGCCAAGTGAGCCATGGTGCCGGCCCTACAGGATTCTATTAAAAAACCCAACATTCGTGTTCTAGGAGTTCCTGAAGGCATGTAGAGAGAGAAAAGATTAGAAGGCCTTTTTAGTGAGATACTAGCAGAAAACTTCCCAGGTTTGGAGAAGGAGAGAGACATCCTAGTACAGGAAGCTCATAGAACCCCCAGTAAACATGACCAGAAGAGATCCTCACCACAACACATTGTAATCAAACTCAGCACAGTGAAACATAAAAGATTCTAAAATGTGCAAGAGAGAAACATCAGATTACTCTCAGAGGATCCAATTTGACTCACAGCAGACCTCTCATCAGAAACCTTACAGGCTAGGAGGGAATGGCAAGTTATAGCCCAAGTACTAAGAGAAAACAACTGCAATCACAGCATATTATATCCTGCAAAGCTCTCATTTGTGAATGAAGGTGAAATACAGACCTCTCATAGCAAACAGAAATTGAAAGAATTTGTCACCACTCGTTCTGCCCTGCAAAAGATGCTTAAAGATGTGTTACACACAGAAACACAGAAACATGGCCATCAATACAAAAAAAGGAAAGGAAGAAAACCTCCCAGTAAAAGATCACACGAAGTTCAAAGTATATATTAGAAATATATTTAGATAGATGGCAGGGCAAAGTCACTACTTACCAATAGTCATAGTGAATGTAAATGGCCTCAACTCTCCAGTTGAAAGGCACAGACATGCTGAATGGATTAAAAAACAAAACCCATCAATTTGCTGCTTACAAGAAACACATCTTTCCAACAAAGATGCATGCAAACTGAAAGTGAAAGGTTGGAAAAAGTTATTCCATGCCAACAGAAACCAAAAATGTGCTGGTGTAGTCATCTTAATATCAGACAAAATAAACTTTAACACAAAAACTGTTAAGAGAGACAAAGAGGATCACTACATAATGATTAAGGGAAAAATTCAACAGGAAGATGAAACTACTATAAATGTATATGCACCTAATTACAGGGCACCAATTTATTTAAGAGATATGTTAAGGGACTTAAATGGAGACTTAGACTCCCATACATTAGTATTGGCAGACTTCAATACTCCATTTTAAGCAATAGACAGATCAACCAGACAGAAGATCAGCAAGGAAACAGCAGACACTATAGCCCAAATGGATCTAACAGATATATACAGAACTTTCATCCTACACTTAAAGAATACACATTCTTCTCAGCAGTACATGGAACCTATTCTAGGATTGACCACATACTAGGCCATAAAACAAGTCTCAGCAAATTAAAAAGAATTAGAATCGTACCATGCAGCTTCACAGACCACATGGAATGAAGCTAGAAATTAGCAACTCAGGAATCCCTGAGAGTATGCAAACACATGGAGACTGAACAACATGCTCCTGAATGAACACTGATTGGTGACAACTAACTGAGCACCTAACAGGAAAACTGTTGAAGTGAAATGGACACCATGACAAACAATGAATTGATCAGCCCTTGTGTTCTGTCAAGGAACAACTTACTACTTTATTCCTTTTACTATTTTTTTCTACATAATACCATTGATTGAACTATTTAATTAACACACAATTATTCTTAGGTATTTAAATTTAACTAATAGATGATCCTTGTTAAATATAAGAGAAAATAAGAGACGGAGGAGATGCACAGTTCGGCATATGCTCAATCAGACTTACCCCTAAGATAGAGTTAGAAACATGCCAGGGGATTCCAATTCAGTCCCATCAGTGTGGCATGTACCAATGCCATCTCACTAGTCAAAGTGATCAGTTTAAGTTCATAATTGATCATAATGATAGGATTAAGAGTCAAAGGTATCACATAAACAAGACTAGTGTCTGCTAATACTAATTGATAGAATTAAAAAGGAGAGAATGATCCAACATGGGAAGCGGGATACACAGCAGATACACAGAGAATGGCAGATGCCTTAAACAGTACTCTGGCCTCAGAATTATCCCTTAAAGCATTCAGATCTGGCTAAAAATCCCATGAGAGTTGTGCGGGCCAGCCGCACCAGTTGAATGGAACCTGAAGGAGGGAGTGGGAATGAACAGAGGGACAAGGTCGCAGAGAATGGAGCCAAGACAACAAGGCTGATCAAGGCTCGTTTATTCCAGTGTCTCAGAGATATTTAATACATTGCCAGCTGCAGCTCAAGGCAACACAGAAGTTAACAACACAGGCAAGCAATTTATCAGGCTTTATGCAACACAGTCATAACATAGTTAATTTTAGCGAAGTGTTATTGTTTGATCATTCTCCTTCAGCATGGGAGTATGTGACTTTTTGTTCATCCCAGGAATTCCACAAGCCAAGACTGACCCTGACTTGTCTATGACTTGTTAATGGGCTGCCTACAGAGAGTATTTTAGGCATGGAAAGCCAAGACAATGTGGCAAAAAAAAAATGACCTAAGTGAAAAATCTCTGTGAGTGAGATTCTAGAAGAAAGAATGGGCCATCAAAGAAGGAGGTACCTTTCTCTGAAGGGAGGAGAGAGCTTCCACTTTGATGATGACCTTGTCTAAATTAGATGAGAGTTAGCCAACTCAAAAGGCTTCCATAGCTTTTGTAACTCATAACAAGAGCCTTGGGTGATTACTGACGCCATAAACAAGAGTTTCAATTGTTAAATCAACAACAGGAGTCACTGTGTACTTACTCCCCTTGTAGGATCTCTGTCTTTAATGTGTTGTACTATGTGAACTAACGGCATAACTAGTACTCAAACAGTACTTTATACTTTGTGTTTTTGTGTGGGTGCAAACTGTTAAAATCTTTACTTAGTATATACTAAATTGATCTTCTGCATATAAAGATAATTGAAAATGAATCTTGATGAAGAATGGGATAGGAGAGGGAGTGGGAGATGGGATGTTTGTGGGTGGGAAGGAGGTTATGGGGGGAAAATGCCACTATAATCCAAAAGTTGTACTTTGGAAATTTATATTTATTAAATAAAAGTTTATAAAAAAGAACACATTGCTTTGTAGTTTACATTTTCATAGTGTGTTATTTATGAAACAGCTACTTTTGAACATTTCAAAACAGTGCTTTTCTCAAAATAAAATGACAATCTAGTTCTGAAATAAAAAACACATAAAGCCATCCAGGACAGTATAAAATGACCTAGTGTGGATTAAACATCTCATGCAAGAATAACTTCCTTTTCTTTTGCATAGATTCAGACATAGTTTTGATGAACACCTATATGACAGCTCATATTCTGAAGTATCCATGATGCTCTTTTTCGTGACATTTCATCCATACAAGAAATAAGATTGGGGCCTATCATGATACAATATTTCATGAGTGAAACAAGGAAGAAAAGGCTCTATAATGTTCCTCAGAGTCTGTTCATGATTAAAGATAAGCCTTTCCACAGTATACATTCACTGAACTTCTGTAATACCATATTCATTATTGTACAAATAGACAATCTTTGTTTTCTGAACTTGGTTTGTTTAATATCACATAGAAATAATGTGAGTTTATGCTTCTTGATAGACATTATGGTGACAAAAAATAAAAATAAATGCAATTATATCATTTTATAGATGTTTTCAAATCTTCTAGCAAAGAAATGTGGCATAAAATCTAAATATTAATTTCCCACTGAAACCACTGAAGAGATACATAAATCAAAGTAAACAAGACAGGTTTCATTATTACCTTAAAATACTTTAAAATATCTTGGATTGATGGAACATTATGGAAATGAAGATCATCATTTATAATATTCATAATATATAATAAGAATAGAAATACTTGGTATTTGATATTTAATTGATAATTGGCATTTGGATTTGCATTGTATGCAGATTTTCAGCTATGATTATTCACTCCTTTCTTAAAGTTGGAATGTAACTTCAATATATGTCTATTTATGTTTATGTATTTTATGATTAAGGAAATGTGATGAGGGTTGGGCACATAACTTCACCTCTGCTATGAAGCTACCACATCTTCCTCTTGGAAAGTGCAAGTTGTCATAACTGAGTGCTGCTTCTCAGATTTTGCCTCTTGGCCACACAGCAACTGGAATGATCTTTTTAAGGCTGAACAGACATCTCAATTCCCTCTTGAAACTGTTGTGAGAGACTTTCCATTAACTAATGTATATAGGACAAAAATATTCATTATGTGTGTTCTTTCTGCAAAATCAGTATAAATATGGTAAAGAATTTTCTTTGTATGTATCAACCCAGAAATAACAAGAGAAAGTGAAAAGAGACAAGGTGAGACAACATGAGACAGTAAGGTGCAAATGAGTAATCATAAGTGAATTAGTTTTTATACTTCTCTACTTTGTTAAGTGAGTGCAAGTGGGATTCTATGACTATCTGAGACAGTCTTAAGAATTGGAAAACTTGGGAGCTTCTGAAAGTAGAGGTATAGGATGGGACAAGGGGTAAGAGCATTACCTGGTTTAAGAATATTTAGGCTTCTAGGTTCCCTTTTGCAGTTCTAATAGTCAGGAAAATTCTTACCCACTACTTTGGCAGAAATTAGGAGATTTCATTTCAGAAGCAGTAAGTAGCTGGACTAATAAAAGAAAATCTTAAGACCATGGTTATGGAGCAAGGTGAAAGTGGAGAATAGCGTGTGGTGCTGGGAAAACTGGATCTGTGCATGCAGAAGTATGAAACAAGACCCCTACCTTATACCTTACACAAGATTCCACTCAAATTGGATCAAAGACATACATCTATAACCCGAAACCATCAAATTACTATAGATCATTGGTGAAACCCTGTAAGACATTGGCATAGGGAAAGACTTGTTGGAAAAGACCCCAGAAGCACAGGCAATCAATGCCAAAATTGACAAATGGGCAAGCTGAGAGGCTTCTGCACTGTAAAATAAACATTCAGCAAAGTGAAAAGTCAACCAAAGGAATAGGAGAAAATATTTACAAAGTATGCAACTGATAAAGAATTAATATCAGAATCTATCAAGAGCTCAAGAAATTCAACCACACAAACAAACAATCCAGTTAAGAAATGGGCAAAGGATTTGAACAAGCATTTTTCAAGAGAAGATACAAATTGCCAACAGACATGTGAAAAAATGCTCAGAATTTCTAGCCATCAGGGAGCTGCAAATGAAAAACCACAATGATGTTTCACTGCACCCCATTTAGGATGACTCTCATACAGAAATCAACACACAATGCTGGTGAGGATTTGGGGAAAAAAATGTTCCCTTAATACACCGTTGGTGGTATTGTAAACTGGTACAGTCATTGTGGAAGACAATATGGAGATTCTTAAGAGATCTGAAAATAGATCTACCACATGACCCAGCGATCCCATTCCTGGGAATTTACCCAAATAAAATGAAGTGAAATCAGCATATGAGAGAGTAAACTGTACCCTCATGTACTTTGCAGCTCAATTCATAGTAGCTTAGATATGGAATCAACTGATGACTGGATAAAGAAATTATAGCATCAATACACTATGGGATACTAGGTAGCAGTAAAAAAAATGAAATCCTGTCTTTCACAACAGAATAAATAGAAGTGGAAGCCATTACACTTAGTGAAATTAGTCCCCAAAAGACAAACACAATAAGTTTTTCCTGATCTGTGGTACCGAAAATGTAATGTATAGGAGTGAAATCGACATTTTGAGATTCAATGATTGTTTTTAGCCCTTGTCTGTACTGTTAAGGAACAGTGTTTTTTTTCCCTCATACTATTAGTTGAACTCTTCACTCATTGTATTGTTAATCTTATAAGTCAAAGCAAACTGAAAATAAATCTTTGTGAAAATTTAGAGTGGGAATGAGAGAGGTGGGGAGAAGGGTGGGAGCATGGGCAGGAGGGAGGGTATAGTGGAAATGATCAAAGTTCCTAAATCTGTATAGATGAAATGTGTGAAATTTGTGTGCCTTAAATAAAACTTAAAAATAAATTAAAAAGTGTAAAACAAGGAGATGGTACAGTGGAGTAAACTACCACTGTGTGTTACTGACATCCCATATCAGAGCACTAGATTGAGACCTGGCTGTTACACTTTTGATCCAACTTCCTGCTTATGTGACTGGGAAGGAGCAGATAAAGGCTCATGGACTTGAGTTCCTGTCCCTCAAGTAGGAGGTCTGGATGAAGTTCCTAGCTCTTCTACATCTTCTCCTGTTCCCTCTCATGTCATTCTGCCTTTCAAACTAAGATTTTTCTTGAAAAAATAAGAATGGCAAGTATTTGTTCTAACTTTAAAACCACTGGTTAGGGCATCCCTATCCTATATCAGAGTACTTGAAATTGGGTCCTTACCCTGCTCCTGTTTACAGCTTCCTGCCAGTTCAGAACCCAGGAGACAGCAGATGATGGTTCAGGTAGTTGAGTACCTGCCCCACACATGAGAGACTTGGATTGAGTTCTTGTCTGCTGGCTTTGGCCTGGCCATTGTAGGCATTAGGGGAGTGAACCAGTGGAGAGGAACACTGCCCACTGCCCTGGCCCCATTCCATCTCTTTATCTTTCTGCTTCTCTTCCTCTCAAATAAATAAATGTTAAAAAAGCAAAAATATTGAAAAATAAAACAGCAAAAACAACAAAACCATTTATAGAACACCAAGTTATTTTAATTTGGAGAGGTCAGAGTTCTTTTTCTTTTTAAAGACTTATTTGTTTATTTGAAAGAGTTACACAGAGAGAGATAGTGGTCTTCCATCTGCTAATTCAGATGGAAAAAAGAAAAGTTAAAAAAAGGCAATTCAGTCTTAAAGAAATCAAAGTTGTTTAAGGAAGGAGATGTAATCATATTGAAGTACTTTCTCACCTATCAGCAAAGATGTATATAGTCATAATTAAAGACTGAATATTAACTAAAAATTGAGATTGTGAGAAGTTGTGGAGAAAGAAAGTGTGTGTGTGTGTGTGTGTGTGTGTGCGTAGGGATATAAGGAATAAAATCCTAGTCTTGTATCTAGAAAATCAATAGGTCATATTCAGATTTTAACAACTTAAAAATACTAGTATAAACATTATATGGGAGAAAATAAACACAACTGAAGCAGGTAAAATAATTTGGATACCTTAGAGAGTAATAGAATGGACAGTGATGTTCTTCACCATATACATTAGTGCAGTGTTTGATTGAATCATATGATTGATTATATGATACAAATAAATCACTTTTTATCAAATAATTTACTGGCTTTACAATGTAATTATTATAAAATTCACTTTAAAACATAGTTAATACACTCCTATCTCTGCTACCTCTTTTCCCTGCATTTACTCATATATTAGCCACGGTATGGCAACTTCTATTCCTGGTCCTCATTTTCAGAACATGACACACTCATTGCTGCCTTGTTATGCCCTATCCTAAGATCTCCATATGACTAGCATCATCTTGTCTTTATGTGCTTAGGTCAAACATTGTCCCTCTCCGAATGGCTTTTCTGACCAATAATGCTTTCAAATCTGGTTTTGTCTATTTTATCAACTACAACTAACTCTGTCCTTCTCCGGAATGGGACTATAGGCAGGATCCCAGCCTTGATCATGCCCAAACATAGTTCCAACACAAGAACATACTTTTTAAAAATAGAACAGAAATCTTCAAGAATTTAAATCTCCTGGGGTTCATATATCGACGTTTGTGGAATATCTTGCATTTTCAGTGTTAGAGGTACACCATGGATCACTTAAAGGAATCAAGACAGCTACTAGTGTAGTAGCTAGTCTCATTTAGATATAGGTCTAAAATTTATATCCAATGGCTATGATGTCAAAAAAATCCATCTTTTAAACTGCAATGACTTGACCATTACATTCATTATCTTTTGCTGTATAACAAATTTCTCCAAGATTTAGTGGCTTTAAAAAAAGCAGGTATCTGTTATCTCATATTTTCTATGGGTTAGAAATTCAAGAGTGGCTCAATCAATTGCAATCAAGATGTTGGCTAGAAGGCGTGGCACAGTGTGTTAAGCCACTGCTTGCGAAGCCAGCCCCCCATATCAGAGTGCTGGTTCAATTCCTGGCTGCTCTGCTTTGTATCTAGCTCCTTGCCAATATGGCTGGAAAAGCAGCAGAAGATTATCCAAGTCCTTGGACCCCTAGCAGCCAAGTGGGAGACCCAAATGGTCTTCCTGGCTCCTGGCTTTGGCCTGGCTGAGTCATAGTGGTTGTGACCACATGAAGAATGAACCAACAAATAGAAGACCTCTCTCTCTCTCTCCCTCCCTCCCTCCCTCCCTCCCTCCCTGTCTTCTTTCTCTCACTCTCTGTCACTCTGCCTTTCAAATGAAAAGCTATTTAAAAAAAGATATTGTACTGGAATATAATCATGGAATTGTTTAACTGGGTTTGGAAGGTTGACATCCAAGCTCACACTTGTGGTAGCAGCAGGAGTCATAATTTCCTTGCAACAAGGATCTGTGCATGGGGCTACTTGAGTATCCTCGGAGAATGACATCTGGTTTCTACCAGAGTAAGTATGTCAAAGAAAGAAATGATAAAATGGGAAATTATCATGTGGTTTATGACTTAACCTCAGAATTCTGATTCCATCAGTTCTGCATTCTTATTGCTAGAAAGGAAAGACATAGCAAACAGTCTACATTCAAGAGAAGAACTTGGTCCACCTCTGGAAAGCAGTAGTATCAGACAATATGTAGACATATATAAAAACCATCTAACTTATTTGAACATCTGTTTTATAATTATTTAATGCTTTACCTAGTACTGTACTATTTTCTTGTAATTCTTTCTTATTAATATCACAAGCAGGCACAAAACTATACATAAAAAAGTAAGGTCCTTTAGTTCCTTCTAGGAGGCACCTGTTATGTTTGGAACACCTACTATATGTCACTGCACTATATTCTTAACATTTGTTATTTAATTTAATTCCCTGAGTACTTCCCAAGGTAGACTTTGTATTTATGTAATAAAAGCCAAGGAACTTTTATGGATGTTAGTAACCTTTGCAGTAGGTATTTTTAATCACAGGGCTAGGTCCAACTAAAGAATAAACAATGTTTGCTTTGCTTGAGTGTAATAATACTAGTGGCCTTGATCCAATGTGGTTCTAGACAAGTTTTGCCTTATATACAAAATACTTTAAATTTTTTAAAATTTAGTTTATCATATTTAAAAACAAAGATTTCAAATATAATACAGAAAGCCAACCTTTGAGCTTCTTTCGAACAATTAAGCAATTTTCTATCAAAACAAGCAGCTGCAGGTGATGCTGCCACCTTTTGATAGGTACATACTTTCTACTCATTAGCTAGAATTACCATAGTCTCTGTTAACAAGTGTGCAAACCTATGTTGTCTTTCTGATTCTTACAGATATAGAAATTTTCTACTTCTGGCTGGTTGAATATCAAATACATAATAAATAAAGAAGAAATAGAGTACTAACATTTGTCAATATTTAATTTCCAAAAAATTTTACAACATGAGCAAATATGTAGTGACTATGTGTCAAGGAATCATAGGACCTTTTAGTAAGAGAACCAGCAGAATGGTGAAGCTGATTCAAAGGAAAAGAGACTGAAATGTTTATAATTAAGGGGAAAAAAAAGTATTCACAAAAGAATTCAGTTAGGTATAAAGTTGATTCATGTTTTACTGGGCAGTAGAAGTACAAACTTTAGGATTATCTTTTCCACCAGTTGGAAATAATTTCTATCTTTATTGGTATAATAAAAATTTGCAGTTTATTCATCTACAAATTCATACAGGATGAGATCTAACCAGCATTAACTTGTTAAGTAAAACAAAGTTGTATTTACCAAGAGAATTACTGAATCTTTGCATGGACCTAAAATACAATGGATTATCTTGACACTGAAAGCCCACACAGATATCCCTTTTCTATTTTTTCCTTAGCAAGATTTTGACTTTTGTTCTCAACAATTTTGTGGCATGGACTCCTCTCTAAAACAATGCTTGAGTAGGTTTATTAGTTTCCTAGTGCTGTCCTAAGGAAAGGTCAGTTGTAGCTCTAACAACAGTAATTTCCTAGAGTTCTGAAGAATGAAAAGGCTAAGATTAAGTCCTGACACCTCTTTGGTGTTCAGGGACCATCATCTTGTGATGTTCTCACATGGCCTTTCCTCCACATGGCCCTTTGGTGTTGTGCGTTCTAATTTTCTCATTTTGTAAGGACACCTGTCGTGTCAGGTGGGGGTGACCCTAATGGCTACACTTTTCACTTCATGTTGTTTTGAGAGAAATTATCTCCAAATATGGCTACTTTTAGAAGTTCTGGGAATTAGAACTACTACATATAATTTGGTGAGGACACAATTCAGTCCTTAACACTAAGCACAGATTGTTTTTTTCTGAACTTAAAGGGTTTCTCTTTCACATTCATCAACTCTGAAGGCTACTTACTTCCTTTATGACAAGACAGAAACCCTGATGCATCACTTTTAACTAATTATGAATTATTATAAGTGTTCTTCATTTATATTTTTATTTTTGAGCTTTCATTTCAATTAATTTTCGCTGGGTACCACATAACGTTATTAGACTTAATAAATAAGTTTTAAAATCATGGTTAATAGTTATGTTATATATTATTTTGTAAGATTTTAAATGCTTTCAGTATTCTTTATTCTTTTAAATTGCTGCTAGTATTGCTAGACTTATCTTGTATTTCAAGCAAGGTATCAATAATTTCAGAGACTGCAAATAGGAAGAGGGAAATAATGTTTGGCAGTTAGGAAATTCTGATTGACCAAACAAAGTACAAGACATTTTAAAGGAATCATGAGATCAAAATCCCACTGAATTTTGCTTGAAGTAATAATAAATAGTAACTAGAGAAATGAAATACCAAGCACATTTGAAACTTTGTTCTAGTGACAGTAAAGCGGTATGGGTCTGATTAAAAGTTTAGAGTATTTTTTAGTAATATCATAAAAGGATTATGGTTATCTTCAGTAATTTCCTATAAACTTTATTTCATTAAAGCAAAATAAAAAATATTGAATATTTTTCTAGAAAATCACCTATTTCATAAAATGCTCAAATCATTTCCAGTTTTCTGAAGGCAGCGAAATATTATTCAGACTAAAGATCTTGGCTTCTATGCTAGTTGAAAACTGAATCTGTTCAGTTCATATTCTCTCCATCTCGCTCTCTGTCACTCTCTCTCCTCCTTCCCCTTCTTCCTTCCCCTCCATATATTGCTAGGGCAGAAATGCATCAAACCTTTCCTTACCCATGTGCCGCAGCTGACACTACTATGATAAAAACTGAGTTAACAGGGGAAAAGCATGTCAAATTTATTTAAGAAAGTTTTAAATGACACTAAAGTCTTCAGAAATGAAGACCTAAAGACCCAGGGAAAGCTGTTGTTATTATACATGATTTCAAAGAACAATGTACAGTGGTGTAGAATTGATCAGGTTAAAAAGGGGGGAGGGAGCTGATCTAATGTTGATGAACTGAGGGAATAAAGCTCCCAAGGCCTACTTGTTCCAGTTCTTCTTGACCTCTGTGTGGCATGTCTGCCTCCTTGGTATGGGGCAAGATCCCTCTGGATCAAGGTATGTCAGGGGATTTCTTTATGACCCACCTCTACACAGAAAGGTAGGGGAAGGTTAGAGTAATAATTCTTGGATTTATGGCTTGCTTTGGGGAACAGGATTTCTGGTTTCTATGACCTGCCTGGGAGAAGACTGATTTTAGTTTCTATGATTTGCATCAGGGGAGAAAAAAGGCATATGACACAGGAGGTAAAGAGAAGTTCATAGAGAGATTTTGCTTTTGAATCCCTCCAGTTTCTTATACTTAAAGTGTATCACACTTTGGGATATCATTTTTTGAACCTTGTGTGAATTATTTGTCTAATGTCTACAGTCTTGATATATATTACCTTGAGAGCAGACCAAAGCTTCAACTATAACAAAAATAAATAAAGTCAGTTCTTGACAATTGCTAAGTATTTGGCTAATCAGTCTCTTTAGAGACTTTACTGCTTTGAACTTGGATAGTTGTTAACAATAGCTATTGTTTCAGTAGCAGAGAAACTTTCTGAATGACAGAGTTGAAAGAAGGTTTGAATGCTGTCAAACTGCTCCTTTGTCTGAAATTACAATTGCAAAGACTAAGGCAACTGTATACCCAGCATGAGGGATCTAAGGCAACTGTATACCCAGCATGAGGGACGGGTCACTGAATGGACTGTGGCACATGCTTTATCTGAACCAAAGGTATTTAAAAAGACATTTGAAACAGTGGGTTCTGAGCTCCAACTGATATAATATTGCAAAAAGACTCAAAAACAAAACAAAGCCTACGTTTTCAGATTTCGGAAGACAGAAATAATTCAAATTCCTAAAAATCCTTGTTTTGGGACTTGTTGCAAAAAAAGCTTCTTGGAATTTAAGAAACATTTAAATGTTTATGATTCCATAGCGGCTGTGTGATCCAGGAATGAAACTATGATCAATGACATGAGTCTTTATCCCATGAATTAAAATATCCACTTTCTATTACACTTGTAGGACATGACAAAAATTCCCACTATGTAGATCCTTTCTCTACCTTCCTATGACAATGCACCATTATGAATGATAATGCAACAAAACATGCATCTTTGTTAGTTTTTCTGTTGAGAGAACATCAATCACTAAAGCAGCATGCTAGTGAGTGAACATTTTGAAGCACAGAATAGAAAAGGAAAAAATAATCTCTTCCCCTGCTATCTTAGTTTCATCAGCTGGGACCAGGCAAATCAGACAAAAGACAGAGTAAAGAAAAGTATATACATTTATTTAATATAATTTTACATGTGAAAGGAACCTTCATAAGTAAGTGAAAACAAAAGTAAAGATTGTGAATTTTGTTGTTGTTACTAGTTCTAGTGAAAGGTAGAAATTCATGGGAAAACATGACTGGACATAGATGTGAACTGTGAATAGTAACAGAGAGGAAATTGAGCAAGGCCAGTTCATTCAGATTCCTCTCAAAGTCCCTCTGTCTTCAGATGTTAGGATGTTCCTTTCCTGCGGGCATAGGGAAGGCATCTCCCACATGAAGATCTTATAAGTTTGTCTAGGTGTAAGGGGAAGAACAGAGAGACCTTCTTGCACCTACTGTTTCTCAAATTCCTTTAGCATGAAATATTCAATAGGCCAAAGTAACACATATGGGAGTAGCCTTTTCTGTATTGTCTTATTCTGTTTAGTCAATGAATTATGACTCATACTAGGTTCAAGCAAGGAAGAATCAAAGTACAAAATAGTTCCCTCTTATTTACATTTTGCCTTCCATGGTTTAGTTATCTGCGGTCAATCACAACCAACATAATATAATAATCAAATATTTTGAAGGACAGAGAGATACCCCATAGTCAGAAAATGGTTTCTGGAGTACATAGTTCTATTTACCATCAGATTTTATTAATGTCTTACTATGACTAATTCATAAAGGAACATTATAATGGTGTGTCAATATTGGAAAACACATGGTATATACAGCATTTAATGTTATTCAAGCTTTCAGAAATCAGTTGGGGATCTTATATAACATATGGACAAGAGACTATTGTAATTTTCAAAATTTAAGTGTGAATGTCATAAAAATCAGAATAAACATGAGTTAAAAATTGATTTATGCATTATTGAAGGAAAGAGATCAGAGTTGCTCTTCCAAGAGCATTAAAAAATTGGATATTGATAAGTATTTTAAAGAAAAAGAGGTTTAAAGGAGATTTATAGGTTAGGTATAAAAATGTTACTGTCTCATGGGGAAATTAGATCATAACATTTCTGGTTGTTTTTTTTTTTCCACCAGACGTTAACATGCAATTTCACAGTGTATAGATTCACTCAAACAGAAATTACTCAAGTCAAACATAGAATACGTTCTTCTAGAGCAGCAGTATCCATAGTAGCCACTATATTATATGATTTTGAATTTAAATTAATTAAAATAATGCAATAAAGATTTAGCTTCTTAGTCACAGTTGCCAATTGTTAAGTGCTCAGTAGACACATTTTGCTAGTAGCCACTGTCTTGGACCACTTAAACATGGAGTATTTCCATCACCAAAAAAAAGTGCTAATGGAAAGCACTTCTCTGGAGAATTAATCATTCCTTGAGCAGGCCCTTTTTACAATGCCGATGTATGCCATTGGAAGAACCCATCAATTGTCGTTTGGCTTTATTTCCAAGTTTTGGCTTCTTTTTTTTTTAAGATTTATTTATTTATTTGAAAGTCCAAATAACAGAGAAGGAAAGGCAGAGGCTGAGATACAGAGATCAGCAATCTACTGTTTTACTCCACAAATGGCCATACTCACAGAGCTGGGCCAAGCTGAAGCTGGGAACCAGGCGCTTCATCCTGGACTCCCACCTAGGCTCAGGGGCTGAAGCACTTGGGCCATACTCTGCTGCTTTCCCAGGCTTATTGGCAGGGAGCTGGATTGGAAGTGGAGCAGCTGGGACTGGAACTGGCAGCATTATGGGATGCCAGCACTGCAGGTGGTGGCTTTGCCCTCTATGCCTCTGTGCTGCCCTGGTTGCTTTTTCTTAAGCAAAGGGATGTTACAGATCCTCTTAACTTGCTCAACTCTTTATTTTTGTTTTTTTTTTTAAATAGAGAATTACCTGAGAGCAACATTTGCCTTAAGTTCACGATAGGTGAACTTAAAAGCTGTCCTATTGAACCTGTTGTTCATTGGCTTGTATAAGTTATTTTGAACAGAAGCAAAAAGAGAAAGACTGTATTGTCAATATCTATACATTGGGATTTAGAAACTCTCATTTCTGCAGGTCATCCTCCATCTTCAGATAGCAAGAAAGATACAAAGAGGCAGTCATGATTTTACATAAGTAAATCAACTCATTTTGGTACATCAGGAAATTATCTTTGTAGATTCTTATAAAATGTGTGCAGTTTGAAAATGCCCTCTGTGAGGGTTGAGTTAGGCTTACATTCTCTTTGGGTTGTGATATAAGATTTGCACCTGTGATTCAATGAATTTTTGTATGTGTTTTTCAGATGTGCAACAAATGGCGATTGACTGGCTCACCAGAAATCTCTATTTTGTGGACCATGTCAGTGACCGCATCTTTGTCTGTAATTACAACGGGTCTGTGTGTGTCACCCTGATTGACCTGGAGCTCCATAATCCTAAGGCAATAGCAGTAGATCCAATAGCGGGGTAAGATATTCTTCTTTATACTGTTTGATCTGAAAAAGTTTCCATTAAAAACAAAAGATTAGAGGCTGACAAGAATTGTGGAAAATAAGACTATGGAATCAACCTTTATTTATTTTTTTTTTAGAATTGATTTTTAACACCTGCATTGCAGGAATCAAAAGGCTGTCTCTCACCATGTAGAAGCTGAGGATATCCTATTTCTTAATAAATCAATAGTGTGGCCTACCCTTAGACACAAACAAGCCTCTGCCCTCACAGGGACTGCTTTTTGGTTACGAGAGAGTCTCAGGGTAGTTTTAGGTTGAAGAGAAGTGACATTTAAATATTTATCTGTGTATCTTTTAGTTAGCCAACTTCAGAAATGCTATTTGAAAGATCTCTTATTAGCATACTTAGGTCTAGCATAATATTCAGGATTTTTAAAATGGATACAATATATGTTTAAGGGTACTAGAAAACATTAAATATATATTTTTGTTAGTTCAGACACTCTTTTTTTTCAGTAGCTGTTGATATATAAACCCAGTACTATTACGCAGTTAGTGAATTCCTCAAAAGAATCAATCCTCATTTTCTAACTTTTTAATTGTACAAGCCACTTTACTGGTTAAAAAAAGACTTATGTAGCCTCCTTAAACAATATACTCATTAATTTTTAAAATAGTTGCTTATTTGTCAAAATATAATCATAAAAGATTTGAATTTCTATCAACTTTGTTCATGTGAGCAGAAAACAATATAGGAATTTTGCCCTTATTTTGTAGTCATGATGATATTATTAGAGGATGAGAGACAAAAATATGCAATTTCTATAGATTTAGTGGTTTTTCTAATTAGTATTGGTCAAGAATAATCTTTTATTTGGAGAAGCTGTTACGTTTGAAGATGTAAGTTATAGCAAGGATTTGAACATAGAAATTGTATTCTTGTTACTATTTGAATCGTCCTCAGGCAGTTGGGGCTGAAGTGTCTGATGAAACATATCCTATATTGCCATAAGCCTCCATTCAATCAATGGGAAAATATTTACTGAGGAAACAGCTGTCATCCATATGTGGACTTTTGTCACTCTTTACTTAAAGTCTGATTGAATATTAAGATGCATCATCACAATGGCTCTGATTTTGACAAGAACAGCTTGCACGTAAGAATTTTGCTACGGAGGCTGTATAATATAATTCTTGTATGGAGCTCTATTTGTATTTGCGGCAGATGGTTCCTTGACTCAATCTGACTGCAGTGATGCTTCGGAAGACATTAGTAAAAAGAAGTTGTATTTAAACTGATTTGTTTGGGTGGTTGGAGAGGGTAGTAAGAAAGAATTGGAAATGTACAAATGTGCTAACAACTTTCTTTTGGCACACTGTTTAGAAATGTATTTGCCTGTGTGTTATTCCTTGGATGAGTTAACTGAATTTCAGATTAGCCAGTAGACACTCTTGTTAGCCAAAAATGCACAGAGGTGAAGCTGCTGCGCCCATCCTTCTTTCTGCTATGTATCCTTCCCAATTCTTAAAGACCCAGAGACCCTTTCCAAATAAAAGTGCCAATCTGGAATATACACGAACACCATCTCTCTTTTTTAACAACATATTTCATGTTCTCAGGTTTCCTATTTTTCACTGCCATTATATGAAAGAATCATATTTTGTCATTTTTTGTAAAAGGAATTAGGAGTAGAAAACCCACACATTGTTTGTCCTTATTCTCGGCTGGATTCCTTTGGGCCTAGTAACTGTTTAAATGCACTTTTGTCATGTATCATTTATCACAAAATGTTCTTTGGAAATTTTGTTTGCTCCATCTCTCTAGCACAGATTTGCAGTCATGAATCTTACCTATCAGAGAAGGAAAGCTCTGTTCTTTTGTAAATATATATTCCTGCTTACAATAGAACACTTTCAAATACATTCTCCTTCCCTTTTGTTATCAGAAACTGGGCTGGGAATAACGTGATGATGCTATGTAGGAAAAGGTTTTTCCATGAACTTCTATGTTTGGATATGCTCTTGCGTAATTAGGCTCATTTCAGCTTGAATAACTCAACATGATCTGAAAGAGGAAGGTTCTGTCTCTAAAATCTTTCCTATCTTGTGCTAATTACATGGAATGATATATCTTAGGTTCTTTCCTCTGTAACGTGAGTTCAGGAACATCGGAATGTATTCACAATGTGGCATAACTCTTAGAGTTTAAACTTAATATGTTTGGAACGGAGGGAGATGTACTTTACACTCCTAAAGCCCACATTGAAAAGGAGTCTTTTACTTGGTCATACTTTTAACTTCACTTTTTTCAACTTCTATCTCTTTTTAATCTAAAGACTACCATGGAATTCTCATTAATATCTTAAAAGTATTTTTGTTCTTCATAATTTCAATATTTTATAAATTTTTTCTGGACTATGATTGTGACCTGAAACCAGTCTCCAAATTTTAAATCAAACTTGTGAATACCTTCTGCATGTCTAGATGCTGATGTCAACGCATTAGTTGAGGCGATTTCCCAGATTTTCTCCTTTCCTTCAAATTGTTAGCAGTATTTCTTTCCGGTGATTCCATGAAATCCTTTCCAGTGTTATTTCTGTGGAGTTATTAGAGTGGAAAGGTAGCATTAGGATCATAGTCCGACTAATATAGAAATAGCATTTCTGTTTCTTTAATGGTTTAGGACTTAATGCCTGAGCTCACTCTCCCTGTGGTCAAATCCTGACTCTATCACCATACAACACTTTGTTTTCCAAAGCCATGCCTTTATTTTCTCATTGTAAATATGCAACTAATGATGACCCTATACTGTGAGACAGTTGAATGGATTTAATAAGATCAATATGTAGAGTTTCTTCCTGGTGCTGCAAAAATAATTGATAATATTTCTTTATGATTTATTTATTTATTTGAAAGGCAGAGCTACAGAGGCAGAAAGAGAGATAAACAGAGAGAGAGAGAGAAAGAGAGAGAGAGAAAGAAAGAGAGAGAGAGAGAGAGAGGTCTTCCATCCTCTGATTCACTACCCAAATGGCCGCAATGGCTGGAGCTGGGGTGATCTAAAGCCGGAGTCTGAAGCTTCTTCCACATGGGTGTGGGGTCCCAAAAACTTGGGCCATCTTCATCTGCCTGCTCAGGCACATTAGCAGAGAGCTGTATCAGAAGTGGATCAGCTGGGACTTGAACCTACACCCACATGGGATGCTGGCACTGCAGGTAGCAGCTTTACCTGTTATGCTGCAGTGTCAGCCTCCCTTTATTAATAATTCTAACACTGACAATATCATTATGAATAGAGTTATCATTTATATCTTCCCCATCAGTGACATCTTTTTCAGTCCCAGTCCCATTCTCTTTCTACTGAGACCCTCCTGAAAGGGTTTATTCCGTAATGCAGTAACAGAAATGAACTAAGGAAATAAGAAAAAATAGATATAGCCTAGGAATAAAGGCAAAATACTTGTAAGGTGTTGGAGGAGAAAAATATATCACAACTATTGGTATGAGAGAACTGGTGAGGGAGATCTCTTATCTCACCCATCACTAGGTTAGTGGCTGAGACAATTAAAACAAAAGCAAGATTAACAAGAAAAAGATGAAGATTATTTATTATAAGTGTTGCATAATGCAGGAGACATCAGACATGTAGATCCAAAGAACAAGAGACCTCTGTAATAGGTTTGATAAATGGGAAATATGACTGCACAAAAGGACAAATAAAGTTGGAGGATGTTGTAAAGGCTGTTTGTTCAGATTCTTTTCTGTGTCCCTATAACTTCAGTGACAAGGATGACCCTTCTGGGGAAAGAATGGGCACTTCTCACATGAGAGTTTTTTGACCTACTTCAAAGAAATTTCAGTTAATTATTTTGTGATGTTTGTTAAAGGACTTCAGTGACCTATCTGCTTCTGCTGTTTCCTCGAATGCCAAGGTGCCGTATTTTTATTACATGCCTTTAACTGCATCAAGGAAAAATGTAATAGGAAGAAAGAATATTTTAAAAATTGATTTTGGAAGCAGGCGCCCTGGCTCACTAGGCTAATCCTCCACCTGCGGCGCCGGTACCCCATGTTCTAGTCCCGATTAGGGCACCGGATTCTGTCCCAGTTGCTCCTCTTTAAGTCCAGCTCTTGCTGTGGCCTGGGAGGGAAGTGGAGGATGGCCCAAGTCCTTGGCCCTGCACCCGCATGGGAGACCAGGAGGAAGCACCTGGCTCCTGGCCTTGGATCGGCGCAGTACCAGCCGTAGCGGCCATTTGGGGGGTGAACCAACAGAGGGAAGACCTTTCTCTTTGTCTCTCTCTCTCACTGTCTAACTCTGCCTGTCAAAAAAACAATTGATTTTGTCCAAGATGTATTTAGACAACCTTCAATATCTTTCAAAGGATATAATTCAAATATATACCATTCGAATAGAATTCAAAATATACCACTCCTTCAGAGTTACCTTGGCTCACTGAATTGCAGTGTTTTTAAAGATGTATTTATTTGTTTGAAAGGCAGAGTTATAGTGAGAGAGGAAGAGACAGAGAGGAAAAGATATTTTATTTGCTGGTTAATTTCACAACACCGGGGCTGGGCCAAGCTGAGGCCAGGAGCCTGGGGCTCTATCTGGATCTCCCACGTAGGTTGCAGGGGACCAATTCATCTGATACTGCTCTGCCAGGTGTATTAGTAGGGAGCTGCATTGGAAATGGGTACCTTAAACTTGAACTGATGCCCATATGGATGCCAATGTTGCAAGCAGTGGCTTAACCCATTGAAGCACAACACTACCCCCTGAACTGTGTTTTTCAACATAACATTGTTTAAATAGTAAATAGTATATAGTATATAGATCTAATTAGGGGTGTAACATAGGTCCTAAGTGGAGTCTACAGCTCCCAGCTTCCTATTAAAATTAGCATAGCAGACTTGGGACAAGCATTTATTTCACCATGAATGTGATATGGCTGCAATAATATTAAAAGATAAGCAGTCAGATAATCCTAAGCATAATAGTTATTAGAAAAGCAGAGTAAAATTAAAGTTACAGGTGAAAATTTGAGAAAAATATATTTTCAGGGACTTGGCAAACCATGCATAAAATTAAAGTTCAGTAGAAGAGTGAAGGACAAATCTCCAAGGTTAAGTGAAAGCAGAAATCAAATATTTTCCAAGTACAATAATATTCTTATTCTGTGTAAGACAGACATTTTGACCTTCAGAGAGTGAATAGGCGAGTGATTTGTAGGAATTATTTGTGAATTCATGAACCCATGTCAATAACGAGGAAGAAGTATGCTATCTTTATGCTCTACAAGAGGGTGCCATCTGCCAGGAGACAGACAAGTGAAATTGAGTCTCACAAGTTGTATTCACACAGGAGTGATTGACAGAAATTAAGAATTAAAAGACCTTTCCCATAACCCATCTGGATCCCCACTATTGGTGAAACTAATCATGGTTGAGAAATTAAAAATAGAATCAAAGTTAATGGCCATCAGGGAGCAGGACTGACTAATGAAATTCTAATCTGAGATGCTATGTTAATGTGGGAAGCTGGAAAATGAAGAAGGTTTGCCTATAGACATGAAAGTGGTTTGTAACAAGGGGAGATCTTTGAAGTAAATAGCACGTTATCATTTGTTGCATGGTTCCCAGAGCTGCCTGGGTTCCAGATTGAAAACTTTATGCACTAATTAACTTGTGATGGAGCACGCATAGAATCTCTGTGCCCCTTAGACTTCATTGTGGACAAATTAAACCCACAGATTGCTTCCCTACCTGCTAATCACTACCTAATTATTTGAATATTGAGATGGCTGTAAAAATTATAATGGGTTTCAATTTCAGGAAGCATCTAAAGATATGACCCTTGTATTATTTTTCTCCCCTTGGAGACATCATTCTTGAAGGGTAAAGTATCCGTCTTCAATTCATGACTTCCCTAATGTTTTGGAATTCTTTTTCATACTTTAACGGTGGCAAATCATGAATTCTGAATTTTAAAGGAAAACTATTACCTGCACAGCACTCACAAACCCACTAAAAAAAATAAAATGTTAATTGCCTAGCTTCCTTCAACTTTTCAGTAAAGCTATAACTTACATTTCCCAAATCTGATGTATCTCCTCATGCCAAAAGAGAAGTATCTGGCCTACATGACATTGTAGTATAGAAGGTTAAGCTTCAGCTTGGAACGACTTGCTCCCATATCTGAGTGCTTGGTTTGAATCTTGGCTACTCTTCTGATCCAGCTAGCTGCTAGTGTATCCAAGAGGAAGCAGATGGTGGCCCAAGTACTTGAATCTTGCCACCTGCATGGGAGACCTAGAAGGAATTCCCGACTTTTGGATGTGGCCTGGCCCAGCCTCAGCTGTTGAAGGCCATTGGGGAGTGAACTAGAGGGGATGGAAGATCTGTCTCTCTCTCTCTCGTCTCTCCCTCTCTCTGTGTTACCCTACCTTGAAAATAAATATGTAAACATTAAATTGTATTTTAATTGACAAGATACCTGTGTACATTTATAGCATACAGTGTGATATTTTGATACATGCATACAATGTGTGATGATCAAATTGGGATAATTAGCATATCCATCACCTTAAATATTAATCATCTCTTTGTGGTGACAATATTGAAAATCCTCTCTGCCAGCTATTTTGAAATATGAAATAAATTGTTGACAGCTGCTGTGACATTACCATGTTGCGGAACACTATCACCCTAGTGTTTTCTTTCCCTTTGAGTGTGTAACATGAGTTGGGATTGCTGGATCATATGATAACTGTTTCTGACTTTAGCATTTTGAGGTACCTGCATACTATTTTTCATAATGGCTGTACTAACTTATATTCCCACCAACTCTGCTTTCATAGAATTCATTCTCTTGAAGACAGAAGTAAATTTAGTCTCATTCAGAAACTGCTTGTGTTTTCCTCTTCTTAAGCAGAAAATCAGAGAAAAATGGAGACATTATGATAACTGTTAAAACTTTTGAGTTTATATTTTGACCTATGGTAATTTCTCTCCTGGACATCTAGAAGTTAAGTCTCTTAGTAAAAAAAAAAAATGATAGATAAAATGAACTGGTAAAATATATTTTGGGTTATTAGTATATTTTTGTGACTTTTTTTATAACGCTTTTATTTAAAGAATATAAATTTCCAAAATACAGCTTATAGATTACAATGGCTTCCCCCCCATAACTTCCCTCCCACCCGCAACCCTACCCTTTCACACTCCCTCTCCCCTTCCGTTCACATCAAGATTCATTTTCAATTCTCTTTATATACAGAAGGTCAGTTTAGTATATATTAAGTAAAGATTTCAACAGTTTGCCCTCACATAGCAACACAAAGTGAAAAATACTGTTGGAGTACCAGTTATAGTATTAATTCACAATGTATAGCATGTTAAGGACAGAGATCCTACATGATATATATATTTTTAAATTGATTAATTTTCTATGCAATTTCCAATTTAACACCAAGATTTTTTAATCATTTGCAATTATCTTTATATACAGAAGATCAATTCA
Source organism: Sylvilagus floridanus (assembly GCA_949820135.1). Classification (NCBI taxonomy): domain Eukaryota; kingdom Metazoa; phylum Chordata; class Mammalia; order Lagomorpha; family Leporidae; genus Sylvilagus; species Sylvilagus floridanus. The sequence goes on along the minus strand of OX463236.1, from coordinate 83,750,655 downwards.
GTATATACTATGTAAAGATTTCATCAGTTTGCACCCACACAGAACATAAAGTGTAAAAATAGTGTTTCAGTACTAGTTATAGCATTATTTCACATTGGATAACACATTAAGGACAGATCCCTCATGAGACGTAAGTACACAGTGACTCCTGATGTTGATTTAACAATTTGACACTCTTGTTTATGGCGTCAGTAATCTCCCTAGGCTCTAGTCATGAGTTGCCGAGGCTATGGAAGTCTTTAGGGTTCGCCGACTTCGATCTTATTCCGACAGGGTCATAGTCGAAGTGGAAGTTCTCTCCTCCCTTCAGAGAAAGGTACCTCCTTCTTTGATGGCTCCGTTCTTTCCACTGGGATCTCACTCGCAGAGATCTTTCATTTAGGTCTTCTGTTTTTTGTTTTTCAGAGTGTCTTAGCTTTCCATGCCTAAAATATTCTCATGGGCTCTTGAGCCAGATCCGAATGCCTTAAGGGTTGATTCTGAGGCCAGAGTGCTATTTAGGACATCTGCCATTCTATGAGTCTGCTGTGTCTCCCACTTCCCATGATGGATCATTCTCTCCCTTTTTGATTCTATCAGCTAGTATTAGCAGACACTAGTCTTGTTTGTGTGATCCCTTTGACTCTTAGACCTATCAGTGTGATCAATTGTGAGCTGAAATTGATCACTTGGACTAGTGAGATGGCCTTGGTACATGCCACCTTGATGGGATTGTATTGGAATTCCCTGGCACATTTCTAACTCCATCATTTGGGGCAGTTCCGATTGAGCATGTCCCAAATTGTATTTTTGTGACTTTCTAGAACCTGCACATAGGATGCAGCAGCACTCAGATGGTCTGACCCCATGTTCACCTGTGTGATTAAAAGGCCATTGGGGGCCGGATCCGTGGCTCAATAGGCTAATCCTCCGCCTAGCGGCGCCGACACACCAGGTTCTAGTCCTGGTCGGGGCACCGGATTCTGTCCCAGTTGCCCCTCTTCCAGGCCAGCTCTCTGCTGTGGCCCAGGAGTGCAGTGGAGGCTGGCCAGGAAAAGCACCTGGCTCCTGGCTTCAGATCAGCACAGTGTGCCGGCCACAGCGGCCATTGGAGGGTGAACCAACGGCAAAAGGAAGACCTTTCTCTCTGTCTCTCTCTCACTGTCCACTCTGCCTGTCAAAAAAATAATAAAATAAAATAAAATAAAATAAAAAAAGGCCATGGGTTACTTGCCTTCTTTTCTTTATAGTTGATCAGTTAATATATATGACAGAATCCCTAGGGTTATAAATTTGTGGTTTTTTTCCCAAGGCGTATGCCATGACTTTTTAAATCTATATGAGTATTATTATAACATATTTCCATGTTTTCATCTATCTGTAACACACTCAAATATCTCAGTATTTTTCTATCTATTATGATTCCTTTTTTGTTTCATTACAACTTTTCCTATGTTAGTCTGACACAACTGGCGGCAGTCAGGTTCATAAAGAATTAATGAATTTTAGGTCAACTTACTAAGGGTTCCAGACACTTTCTGATCCAACCTTCACCTCAAAGTTATTGATGTGAATAAATGTGAACACATGTTTCATGGGCGGCATTCATTTTGATGGAATTTCACGGTTCAGTGGCTCACAGGTATAAACAAATGCCTATGAGTGTTTAGTAAGTTTTAAACCTTCTCATTGATTCTCTTTTGGTCAAATTTCTACGTCTTTCCAAACACTTCTCTAGACCTTTCTTTAAGAGGAGGTTCGTCTAAGGTATTTGCTAATTAGTGTTTCTTACAAATTTTCTGTAACATTGTCATTAGCCTAGGAATATGGTAGCTACTTTTAGAGGTTCATCTGTAATGTGATCTTTACTGAAAATTTAGCTGAAATTGATGTGATTTCCAATATGTTCTCTGATATGTCTTATTTTAAAAGTCAACATAGTTCAAAACATTCCCATTTCTACTTTTTCTCATTAATATTTTCTTTCATTTTTACTTCAGAAGTTTTCAATGTCTGTTAAGCTTATCCTTAAAGTACTGAGTTACCAATTCAGTTTCTAGTAACCTTAGTCAATGTCTTTGATCCTTTTAACCACTACCTAAAAAACATAGTTTTCATTTAAATTCCCATTCCGATTAGCACCATCTATTTAAATATGCCAAATAAACACAACTCGATATAGCTTAGGTGGTAAAGAAATTTACTATCTTATTTAAAACTATATTTAGAACCATTCCAGGGGTGGCTGATTTTAGTAGTAATATTGTTAAGGACTTAGGTTCCTTATACAATTTTTCTCTTGGATATTATCCTTTGTGTATTCTTTTCACACTAACACCCCTATGATTATGAGATATCTGCTGAACTTCCAGGTATTCCGTGTAGAAATAAAGTATCCAGTTAAAGAACAGTAGCACTGTTTCCTGGTCCCCAAGCAGACATTCTCTCATGTCTCCTTGGTCAGAACTGGAATGGTTGTGTTAGACAATTTTTACCATTTGCAAATGAAAGGCAGAGAGAGATGGGAATGAAATTGAGGTCAGGCTAATGTGAAGCCAGACAAACGGATTATGAACTGACGTCATTTATTAAACCACTGTCCTGGGGTGCCACTGAGTGGTTTCTCTCGTGAGAAGCTCTCTTTATCTTTTCTTTGTTCTTTCTGAACACTGAGGAGTCTCTTTTCACTTAGCTACACTAGTTTGGAACGTGGACAAATAGTATTTTGCTCCAACTCTTCATTCTTTTTCTAGGAAATCTCCTCTAGTTTGTTTTAGCCAAGGATATTTACACTCCTGAAGATCATTTTTCTTAACTCTTTTCCCAGGCAACGGATAGGTTTTTCTTCTGTAACATTTTAAACAATACTGAGAAGAGGCTATGGTGAGGGCAATCTAAATGACATCAATACTGCCCCAATTTTATCTTTGCATACATAGTTCATGAAACTTATGGTACTTTCTATTCCATCAGATTCTCTAGCTCTTTGGGGAGCTATGAGAACATTTCTGAACCACTTGGGTAATAATAAGTAAATTATTACTTTGCTTATAAAATCACTCTCATGTGGCAAGAAAGCTTTCTTATTCTTTGCCAGATAATAGGTTATAAACTGGAAGAATCTGCCAATAATAAAAAAGAATCATTTTAACATTTACTACTGGTTCAAAATTATTTCTATTTGTCTCTGACAAAAAGTCCTGTGAGAACAAGAAGTGAATATGAACCAATGATCCTGCTTTTGAAAGTACACAGACAACTTTCCTGTAATACTCAGGTCTGATAAAGACTTCCAAGCTGAATAATGTGATCTATTTCCTCATGTAGTTAGAAGTACAACAGATTATGTATAAAATATCAAAGATTATAATGCAAATATGTATTTACTACAGTTTATAAAAGCCCATAAAACATTTCACACAATAAATAAAGTAATAAGCAGTGACATTTAAAATTTCTTAGGGGAGTAATAGGTCAAGAACAAAATGTTACTTTCAAAAACTAAGAGAATCTAGGTTTGTAAACACTACAAGGAAAGGATGAAAATTAAAAACAATAAATAAGTGTTTGACACCTTTCTGTTTATACATTATCACTCTTTAAAACACAAGTTCAAGATTTTACTGTAGGCCATATATTCATATTCAGCCAAAATAAATAAATGAAAGGAGAGGAAAATACCAACATTCAGCTTTTATGCTGAGCTATGTTTTGTTCTGCTTGACTGCTGAGCCTTGTAGAACATTGAACCAGAATGGGTATTTTCTTTTGAGCTGAACTTTTAATGGCTTGTGTTAGAAGAAACTGGCCTGGCTTTCAGGATCAAAGTGGGTGTTTTCTCCAATAAGGTGGCTTTGACTGAGGATTATTTTAGTCATACAAAAAATAAGTTTACTTAGGCACACATTTTACTTAAATTGTTTACAGTTATATAATTAAAATCATAAAATGATGGATACCTTCAACACTTTTTTTTTTGTATGACTCAAGCTGATATGTTAAAATATTTAATGCTTCTTTGGAACAAAAAAAAGTGATAGCTTTTGTCATTGATCCTATTCATAATTATAGTTTAGCAATGTCACGAACAATTTAGTAAAACTCAAAATTTACTGTGTAAAATAGCTGTGGCAAGCATAAAATGAGATAAAAAGCAGCCATATAAGGGCCAGCATTATGGCATATCGGGTTCAGCTGCCACCTACAATGCTGGCATCTCATATGGGCGCTAGTTTAAGTCCTGGTTGCTCCACTTCTGATCCAACTCTCTGTTAATGTATTTGGGAAAGCAGGGCAGTACAGCCTAATTGTTTGGGACCTGTCATTCCTGTGAGAGACACGGATGGAGTTCTAGGCTCTTGGTTTCTTCCTGGTCTAGCCTAGCTGTTGCAACCATCTGGCGAGTGTACCAGCAGATGGAAGATAGCTCTCTTTCTCTCTTTCTGTGTAACTCCAACTTTCAAATAAATGAAATTAATTTTAAAAACAGTATAATCAATATTTCTTTGTCTTCTGGAAGGTTCTGGTCTTGGCTCAAATAACAGAAGGCAGAAATGGGAATCTTTATGAGTTGAATGTACACCAAAATAATTAATTAACGTCAAAAATTCAATATAGTACTCTAGAAAAATCAAAAAGACTTCAAATTTATGACATCTAAATCATTTTTATGAAAGAAAAAAATTCATGGTTTAGTTTTTCAGTTATATGATGTATTATGAATTTAATTTGGTTAAATTTTGAAATGTACATACAAAAATTTAACTTATGTTAAATTAACTACATGAAGCAAGTAAAATTTCCATAGGATACACATTAAGCTTTGAATGAATATGAATAGGATAATCTCCTTATAACAACAGTATTTATTAGAATATCTATTATTGCCCTGATAAACTCCAAAACTATAACTTAACACAGCAAAGTTATATTTAACACTAACATATTAATACAATGAGGTGACATAGGTTAATGAGAACCTTTCTTCATTGTGATTAGTCAAGGATCAAGGTTTCTTCCACTTTGAAGCACTAGAATATTATAGGACTTCATAATATTTCCACTCCCAACTAACAGAAGGAGAAATGTAGTAAAGATATATGGACACAGTTGGATGCAAGTAGATCAGGGAAATCTAGCTACTAATCAGATAACTACTTGCCCATGACAACAACATACTGAGGAAGTAGAAGCATGCATTTTCAATAAACAGTCACTATTTCTGCCAAAATCTTTTTTTCTGGCTACTAAATATCTAAATTTATCTTTCTTCTGAATCATAGAATACATTGGAGAGGTCTGAAGAAGGTTTATTAAAATTGCAGATTATGAAAAATAATATATGAATTTCAAAAATATTTGCAACAAAATAAACCTATAAATTCGATTTTACAGAAATTTTTTGAAGTACTCTTGTGCATTTATATCAAAAAACAGGATATCCAACTGATGTCATTTTGTTACTTTATATAGCAATCTATGAACCAAAAGGTTGGACATCTGAACTTACTGTCCCCTCCATATTTTATAAACATAATAAAGCAACAAGAGAAGCAGAAGCAACAAGAGAAGCAGTAGCAACAACAACATCAAAACCCTTCTAAATTAGTAGTGACCATTGGTCCAGTTTCCTCTCCAGGTCAGAGCCAGTTCATTGCCAATAGGAGAGAATGAATATGAAGTCCAGTTGTCTTTGCAGTTGGAAAGTCCCTGGTTAGATTTCGCCTTCCCCTTCACCTGTGCTTTCTACTTTGTTGTGTTCCATACTATATCTGAAGTTGGCAGTGGGGAGTATTCTCACCATGGGACCCTATATGTTTCACAAACTGTTTCTTGCTCTTTTAAACTTTTTTTAGTTTGAAGAAGTAGTGGTTTATAAGGTATGCTTCTGGCTTTAGTGCTGCTTGGATTTGTATTAATCAGGGTTCACTCTAAGATCTGGAGATAGGTTCAGTTTCCTATGAGTCATGAAGACTTTGGACCTGGGAAGAACAGGGAAAGAAAAATATCAGAGCATAATCAAGTTCCCCACAAGTAAAACAATCAGAAAAAGCATAACTGAGATAGTCTAAGAATAGAAGGAAGATGTATGGAATCAATGCCATGGAATATTTGCTTTGGAATGCAAATTAATTGAGTGCAAAATTGCATTGTTCCTGATACATTCTCTGTGGTTCTTTATCAGGGTCCTGCAAATGCTAGATAAGCAGGGTAATGGTGGCGGTGGTGGAGGTGATTATGATGATGACAGTGATTGAAATATAACTGCATCCGTAAAACCAGTGAAGGTGATGCTCTCCTCAACAAAATAATTATTCAAACTGTGTGGATATCAAGTTTGTGTGTGTGTGTGTAGGGGCTTTATATACTTATTTTAGAGCATGTTAAACTTACAGAGTAATTCATGGTTCATTCCATAGGGAATGGTACCTGAGAGATCGTTAGTAACTTCTCAATGTTAAGATGTTGGCTTAAATGATTGAACGTAAGGGGAGAGAGAGTTAGAAAATAGAATTCCCTGATGAAAACTCTGCCTTCTCTAGATCCCTCACTCAAAGAAACTTTATATGTTCCTGATATTCAAATACAAGTTGTACTCAAATGGTATAAGCCAACTGTTATGTGAATTTAAGGTTGTTTAAAACAGAAAATCTATTTTTGAGCCAGGCCTATTTTTAAATCTATTTTTCATTGAGTTATTACACATATCAAATTCTATTTACCAGCTATTTAATGTTGCATGATTCAAAGAATAATTTTAAGTGTATTTTATTAAAATTATATTAATATGAATAAGCGTGAATATCAACAGCCCATAAAACCTGTTTTGTAATCTATGGCATTAAAGGCTGCAGTATGATTGTGATTAAAGGCAAAATCTCCTTTTCTCCCCAAAGAAATGATAATATTCATTTTTCTTGGTAATATTATGAGCAGATTTAAAGGATAGAATTCCCTTGCCTTAAACACCTGTATTAATAGTATTTTTCATTATTTAAACCTGAGCCAGTGTATTTTCTGGGAGATGTTTTCGTTAAAATTTTAAATGGAAAGGACATCACATCATATCTTTGTCATTTAAATATTCTGAGAGTTTATATTGTAAATTATATGCATGGTGGCAGAGGCAGTATTATACGACAGTACTTTTTGGAGAACTCTGCCCTGCATCCTACCCTGGGTGAACTGCCACTGAATATGTGAAGTGCATGGGGAGCAGATTTATGTTATGTGAATCTTCATAATGAAAGTGATTTTATTGAACATGACCACATAGCAGGTCTCAAGTACTCTAGGACATCATGTCACCCTATCATTTCTCCAAACTCCTAACTGCTTATGTTTGTATATCTTATTTTTTATTCATATTGAAAAGCAGAGGGAGAGAGAATCTTTCATCTACTGGTTCCTTACTCAAATGCCTGCAAGTTCTTGGCCAGGCAGAAGCCAAGGAACAGGTGCTGCATTCAAGTCTCCCTCGTGAGTGGCAGGGACCCAGGTACTCCAGCCATCATCTGCTTCACAGAGTATGCATAGCAGGAAGCTGGATTCAAGGCTGAGGGAGGACTCGATCCCAGGTACTCAGATATGGAATGCAGTTGTCACAGGAGGTAAAATTAACCTACTACACCACCACACCTGCCCCCTAAACTGTTTTTCTCATTCATATAAAGTGGAGTCAGTGAACTTTTTTGGAAAATTATGTTTGTTATTTTCACTGTGGGCTACATCAGATTGTGGATATAAAATTTTTATAGGGTCCATTTTCTTGAAGAGACAGCCAGAGAGAAAGAGAAAGGGTATTATGAAAATAATAGAACATATAACAAAGAGTTAATAGTAGGAAAAGTACTCCATTTTGGAGAAGTCATTGTTCTAAGCTCATCCTTTGCATTAATGTATGTAATTTTCATAGAATCTTGTGAGGTACTGGTACCACTACCCCTTGTACAGATATGTCTTAGAGAGTTGAAATTAGTAGTTCCTGGTAAAAGACCCAGTAGGTCCTGCAGTCAAGATTCAATTTCAAGAATTATCATCCAAAGGTGGAAGTTTGGCATTGCAGTTAGGATGCTGACTTCCCAGTTGGGAGTGCCTGAGTCCCAGCCCTAGCTCTGCTTCGGATTCCAGCGTCCTGCTAACGTGCACCTTTGGAGGAAACAGATGATGGCTTAAGTAGTTGGACTGCTGCCACCAGTGTAGGAGATACAGATTGAGTTCCTGGCTCCTTGCTTTGGTTTTTGCCAGCTCTGATTACTTTCAAATAAATAAAAACAATATAGACTGTGTTAAAAAAAGAATTATCAGACCCAACCTGCACTCTTAGCCCACTATACTATATCCATAGGAATCAATTTTGAGGGGTTTTAATATGAGATGGTTAAGGATTTCATGGTAAGAGTTTTCATCCAGAACATGGAATGTCAACCTGAGGAGACTAGCATTTGGGAATTACAATGCATATTTTTAATGTATGTATGATGTATTTGAGTTGCAAACAGAGAAAAACAGAGCAAGAACTCCCATCCACTGGCTCACTCCCCAAAATGACCCCTATATTCGTAGCTAGACCAGGAAAAAGTTAGGATCCTAAAATGCAATCCATTTCCCCCAGATGGGTGTCAGCAGCCTGATTACTGGCTGCCCTCTGGGACCTGCCTTATCAGGAAGCTGGAATCAGTAACTGCAAGTCAGACTCAGGCACTCTGATCCGTGGTGTGGACATCTTAGCCAGCATTCCACTACTTGGCTAAATGCTCACCCTTCAATATGCAAATGTTATTCCTTAACATGGAACAGCTCCAATGTTGCGTCAGTCACATGAAGCTGAATAGAAATAACACATACAATTTGTAGCTTATTATTTAAAAGAAGAATTATGTTATATTTTGGAGAAGGAAAAACCCTAAAGAAAGTAAAAAGATCAGTGACTGCTGGGAGTTGGGGAGGGGAGGAGAAAGGGATGAATATGTAGAATGCAGAGGATTTTTAGGGTACTCAAAGTATTTGTGATACAGCAATAATGAATACATGTCACTCTGCATTCATAAAAACTCATAACACTCTACAATGCAAAGTGTGGGCCCTAGTGCAAACTATGGACTTAGTTAATAAGAATGCATCAGTATTGGTCCCTTCACTGTAGCAAGTGGAACACACCTATGTTAGCAATAAGAAAAAACTGCATGAGGAAGAAGAGAGGTATAATGAGAATTTTCTCTGTTATCTACTCAATTATCTACAAACCTAAAACTCCTATAGAAATAACCTTTTAAGTGGAGAGAACAACAACTATTATGAATGATCACGTGACTATAATTGGGGGACACAGCTGATTGCAGAACAACAGTGGCCTTTCTGCTTTCGTGATGACACACAAGAATTCTACCTTCTTAGTTACAAATCTCACAAACTCTTTTCTTCTGTGCTCTCCATGTCCCCGCTGACCTATCAATTCTAGGTGAACCCAAGTCTCTTGCGTACCTCAGCTACTCCTAGATAGAAAACTAAATAACTTTAGAAAGCACCTTGCACCCTTTGAAGGCCACAGAGATGAAATTCAAGAGTTGTTTACGTGATTTCCTGAAACACATAACTTACAGGGACACAGGAAAGCAGGCTCCCCCTATATTTTTTATGATTCTAATGATGGGGCTCTATTTCTCAACCTTGTCAGCCCTTGTTAATGATAATAAGCTGACATTTGAGAGGGGAATTTACTCTTAATTATAACCACAAAACTGCTTGTAATGGCTGAGAGAAAGGAGGCAAGCAAATATTGCTACTTTCTGTGGAGTGTAACATAGATTCTTATACCTTTTTCTCACCACTAAAGCCAGAGATTCAGCACGAGGGAATAGCTTTCAAGACTGAAATGGTCAATGGGCCCACAACTGTGCTTTTGCTACACAGTTAATGTTCAACATGAGATCTGTATGGCAACAAGAACAGTATGAGAAAAAGCAAGTTATCCGAAAGTCATGTTTTGATCAAAAATAAGGGCTAGCTGTTTCATCCAGGCCAGAGGAAATGCTTCTGCACAGCTTCCTATTCAAAATGATTTGCATGAGTTATGGGAGCCTTACTAGTACACCTGTCATTTCGGGATCATTGAGGTTACTACGTCTTCAAACTGCTTCATAAGAAAAGAATTTAAAATGAACTATTTTGGAAGTGGAGGTATATATATATATATATGTATATATATATATATATACCCTATGAACTAATACTGCTATATACAATTTGGATAATTATAAGAGGTAGTTAATGTGCAGGCATATTGAAAAATGGAGTATAAGGATACTGCAAAAGTTTGTGAAAATAAAATTTTTATATGTTTTCATAATACTCATTTTCTATGAATTTTTCAAATATCTTTGTACTCTATAACTAAGAGTATGTAATTGATAACCAAAAATCCATCATGGATATGTTATTAACATTATCATTACCAATGTAGCACAGACGTTTTTCTCTCTCTGTTCAGATTTTGATTCTTTTGGGTGGGGTGGAAAGAGCAGTACCTTTGTGCCAACCTATTCCCAAATCCTGTCTCCAGTTTCACATTTGATCCTGCTAATGTTAGGCTGGTTGCTTCTTGTTGTGAATTTTGATATATTAGGTGATGAAGTCTCAAACTGTTGTCCTAAGGACAGACTGTCTTCCCTATGATGCAACAATTATGAGTATAATTATAATTCCATTGCCCTCTTCATGCTACTATGCCAGGTAAATCAAGATCAGCAAAAGTGCAATGCTACTCGAATATTTGCTTCAATTATTTTTTGTTTTTGTGAAAATTTTTGCACTATAAGCCATTGATGGAAATATGAGAAACTTCTCATGATTTTTAAATAGGGAAGAAACAAACAAACAAAAAAATCCAAGGTCCTTTGCTAATTGTAAAAAGACTTTTCCTATTCTATACTTAATATATGCTCTATTTCTTCAAGCAAACTTTGCCATACTAAGGGTATTTGTGACAAAAATTCCGTTGAATACCACTTTTTTAAAATGAATATTTCTAAATAATTGTAAAGGCATTAACCAATAATCAGAAGAAAACTTTATTTCTATATTTATTCACTAGTTAGAGAAAAGAGAGAGCTGCTTACTTCCCCTGGTTCATTCCCAAATGCCCACAATATCCACGGCTGGGTCTGGACAAGGTCAGGAGCCCAGAACTCAATATAGGTCTCCCAAATGGGCACCGGGAACCCTACAACTTGAGTCATCACCTGCTGTCTCCCAGGGTATGAGGGTATGTATTAGCAGGAAACAAATCAAACCCAAGTGCTCCAATATGGGATGCAGGTATCTTCAACTGGGTTTTAGTCCCTAAGTCAAGCATTCAAACTTTGTTTGCTCTTATGATTACTACAAAGAGATTTACTCTGTTTGCCATGAACTTTTATAAGCTCTTTGCTTATATTATGGATATAATCTTCACAAAAACCTGACTAGTGGGTATGTTATTTATTATACCTATTATACTGATCAGGAAACTGAGGAAGAGAGAGATGAAGCACTTGTTATATGTCACTCAGTTACCTACCAAATTAAACTTCTGGAAAAAAAGCTATTTAATTAAAATAAGAATATTCAATTAAAATCTGTTTTTTTAAACAAAATGCACATTATCATTAATGTTAATTATTATAATTACTACTTTGCATGACCTTTTCTATTTTGAAAGTGAATTGTGTATTTTTTCTGATGAAATTTTGTAGTTCACAATTTAAATTTCAATAGTGATTGATTGTCACAGTTCACACTTTTGCACCTATACACTTCACTATTCCAAGTAACTGACTCATTTTCTCGTGAAACCTAGTTATAATAAAACCACTGCTTCACTCTCTAGCAGATGGAGAGCAATCTTATTTTAATGCACATCATTTACAGTAGATACAAGCTGTCAGATAACTTTCTGGTAAAATAGGATGCTGAATCAGACATTTATTTTTAGTGGCACTTGCTGAAGCATAGAATAGCCCACCCAGATGAAAGTATGTGATACCACTTGACTACATGGATAAAATGTGCTGAAATAGTCTTTGTCGCTTTCCATTTTATATTTCTATTTCAGTCTTCTTACTACACCCTGATTTCTACCACTTCGCTAGTTACAATTTGGTTGTTATTTAACCATTTTATTTTCTATTTTTATCATTATATCTTTTTATTTGTACTTTCATTAAGAATCATCTACAGAGTAGTCATAAGTAGTTGCATCATGGTTATTGAACATGTGTGCTCTTGAATCCTACAGATCTACATTGAATCTGAGAACAGCCATTTATTAACACTGAGATCTTTGGTTTCCTCACTTCATATACTTCTATCAAAGATGATTATAAGAATCAAATGTGTTCGTAATTCTGAAATTATAATTTTATCATAGGTATGAGGAACTTTAGTTCTCTAATATAAGGCATCAAATGAATGATGTTGAAAATCATGGCAAAAACAAATTTTCAATAAAAATGAAAGAGCAGATATTTTAAACATGATCCAAAAAATAAGAAATAAAGAATCTTTTTTATAATGTTTAAAAATTGGCAGGCATATCAAATCTTTGTTTAATTCATGTAGACATGATCATTGGGAAATAAATATAATGAGTGCTAGACTTGTGTACAATTAAAATACTAATTATTCATTTTGACTGCATATATACTAAAACTGGAAGAATACCAAGATTTTGAAGCATCCCATACATTATATATTTTAAGAAAAATTAACTTTTATACATGTTTGTGTATGTAATAATAAATGTGGTAAAAAGTAAAATGACAATGAATTCATTCTGTGTGAAATGTTTATGTGAACATTAATCTTGCAACTTACATAAATCTAAAATTACTGAAAAATTAACTAACATTTTGGAAAATAAAAAGTTAGAAGTAGCAACCCATCTTTTAAATTAATTTTTTTTCAACTAGATCTGGGTGAACACCTCTAGGATTGGTGTTCTGGTAGTATAAAGGTTCCATGTTTTATGAAAATTTTAATTAGTGGATCTTCTGTTACTCCACACTAAAATAAAATATTTTTCAGAGTTAACAGTCATAAGAATTATTTTTGGGACATCTTATAAAAGTAAGTTATTGAAAGAATACTATTCATTTTTACAATGATACAGTCATTACTTTTATTCACAGGTACTTCCAAAATAAAATTGGGATGCTATATGTGAATATAAAAATGTGGTATTGTCAAGAATGGCAGAGAGTGGTTTAATTTGGTAAAGAAATCAATGAAAGCCTCACTAAAAAGACGATGTGTAAGATGTGATTTAAGGAGAAAATCAATAACTATGGAAAGAGAAGTGGGACTGTTGTCATGGAACAGGAGAAGCATTATGAAAAAAAAACCAGTTATGTTTTCTTGAGGAAGCAAGGATTGGAGTGTGATAACCTGGAAGAAAGTCAATATGGCTGGATTATAAAAGTAAGGAGAAGAGTGACTAAATATTAATGTGAATGTGGGGAGCTGCATTGCTCAGAGCTTTGTTAAACAGCTTGGGGATATTTAAGAGGAGGATGAGTTTGGTAATTTGCAGTTTAGAAATTAGAAAAATGTGTTAGCATAAAATATGATGTATGGGGAATGGAAAGACAAAAGCAGGAATGGAAAGATTAATGACAAGCCTACTTTGTAGTTTAGGTTGGATAATGGTTGCTTGGACAAGGGTAAAGCTTATGTAAATGGAGAAAACACCATCATGAAGGATTTATAAATAATGTATAAAAGAAGTTTACTTTATTACAAATACTTGCAGCTTATGACTAGAAACTAGAAAAATGATAATAGTAATGATGGTACAATTAGCATGTAAGAAAATTTTGAGAGGGGCTGGCGTTGTGATGTAACAGGTACAGTCACTGGCTGAGATGTCAGCATCCCAAATGAGTGCTAGTTCGTGTCCTGGATGCTCCACTTCTGATCCAGCTCCCTGCTAATGTGAATAGGAAAAGTAGCCAAAGATGGCCCAAGTGCTTGGGCCTCTGTCAGCTACATAGGAGACCTGGGAGAAGCTCCTGGCTGCTGTGTTTGGCCTAGGCCATCTTTGGCTATTGTGCCTATCTGGGAAGTGACTCAGTAGATAGAAGATCTCTCTCTGTATCTAGCTTTTTCAAATAAATTAATAAATATTTAAGAAAAAAAGAAAATATTGGGGGCAATTTTTTGGTGACAGATATTAAGACACCACTTGAGACTCCCCTATCCCATATGTGAGTATGGGAACTAGTGTAAGGACGAGATCTCTCTCTGTTTCTCTTTGTAAATGTATTTCAAATAAAAAAAAAAAAAAACTAAAAAAAATATGTACTAAACTGATCTTCTGTGTATAAAGAGAATTGAAAATGAATCTTGATGTGAATGCCAGGGGAGAGGGAGCGGGAAAGGGGAGGGTAGCGGGTGGGAGGGAAGTTGTGTGTGGGGGAGCCATTGTAATCCATAAGCTGTACTTTGGAAATTTATAGTCTTTAAATAAAAGCTTTATAAAAAAAAAAAAAAGCAAAAAACAGGCAAGCCCTAAACAAACACCAGATCAATGCTGCTAATTGGCTTAATTTTATCAAATCATTGCTGCTTTGCTTTGAAAAATTAAAAAAAAAAAAATGGTGTCAGTATTGTGGCACAGCAGGTTAAGGCCTGGCTGTTGCAGCCATTTGGATAGTGAACGAGCAGATGGAAGATCTGTGTATTAGTGTGTGTGTGTGTGACTCTGCCTTTCAAATAAATCAATAAAATATTTTTTAAAAATAACATTTTATTTAGATACATAAAATGTTATATATTTATGGGATACAATTTGACTTCTTTTAAAGATTTAAGATTTATTTATTTATTTGAAAGAATTGAAGGGATACAGGAAGAGCCAGAGAGAGAGAGAAAGAGACAGAGACAGAGATCTTCCATCTACTGGTTCACTCCCCAGATGTCTTCAAAGGCCAGGATTGGGCCAGGCCAAAGACAGGAGCCAGGAGCTTCATCCATGTCTTTCATGAGACTGGCAGGGGCCCAAGTGCTTGGGCCATCAACTGCTGCCTCGTAGGCCATTATCAGGGGTCTGGATTGAAAGTAGAGCAGCTGGGACATGAACCAGTGACCATATGGAATGCTGGTATTATAAATAATGCCTTAATCTGCTGTGCCACAATGTCGGTCCCACCACGTGATGTTTTGATACATTTATAAATAATGTAATATCTAAGCAGGGTTTTATACACAGGTGTGTGTGTGTGTGTGTGTGTGTGTGTGTGTGTGTATCCTCAAACATTGAACATTTCTTCATGGCAAAAAATGTTCAACATTCTATCTTCTTATTTTCGTGTTTCTATTTTCTTAAAGAGAAAACTATACAGTACATCAACATGTTCTTTAACCACCTTACTGTATAGTAAAACCCCAGAACTTCTTGCTCTCTAACTAGCACTAGTAGTCATTAATCAACCTTTCCCCATCTTTTCCTTCCCCCTTCTCTCCCGAGCCTCTGATAACCAACATTATACTTTAATTTGGATAAGAGATCTTTTTTTAGATTCTACATTTGAGTGAGATCATGCATTGCTTATCTTTCTACGCATATTTCACTTAATAACCTCCTATTTCATCCATGTTGTTGTAAATAACAAGATTACATTATTTTATGGCTGATTAGTATTCCATGGTATATATATATACCACATTTTTCCTTTATGTATTCATTAGTGGATGGGGACTTGCTATTTCCATTTCTTCGCTGTTGTGGAAGTTCTGCAATAAACGTGAGAGTGCAGATGTGCCTTCAGGATGATTCATTTCGCTCCAGTAGTGAGAGTGCTAGATTGTATTGTAGTTCTACTTCTAGTTTTCTGAGGAAACTCCATATTGTTTGCAGCAAGACTATACTAATTTTTCCACCAACAGCAAGAGTTCCTCTTTCTCCACATGCTTGCCAACATGTTTTGTATTTTTGGTAATAGCCAACCTAAGTGGAGAGAATTAACGGCTCATTGTGTCTTGGATTTGTGTTTGTCTTATAATTAGTGATTCTGAGAATTTTTTCTTGTGCCTGTTAGCTATTTGTGTATCTTCCTCAGAGAAATCTATTTAAATCTACAGCCCATTCTTTAGATTATTGTTTGTTTCTTATTTGTTTGACTTCTTTATATGTTCTGGTTATTAACCCATTGTCCAACATAACTTGGGAATGTGTTCTTCGCTGTGTAAGTTTGTGTCCTTTGTTGCAGGACACAATTAAATTCCGTTTGTCTGTTTTTATTCCTGTAGTTTGGGGTCTGGCCCAAAAGCCCTGTCCCATTTCAGTGTCCTAAAGTATTTCTTCTATATTCTTTCCAGTTGATTCAAAGTTTCAGGTCTTAAATTTAAGTCTTTAATCCATTTTGAGTGTGCTTTTCTGTGTGTTGTCAGATATGGCTGTCCTGATTCATTTTTCGGCATGTGGAGGCCCTGGTTTCCTGGCACCTTTTATTGAAAAGATTGCTCTTGTCCAGCGTCATTTTTTAAAATAACTTTGTCAAAGCTCAATTAATCTAGATGGTGGGTTTACTTCTAGGGTCTCTATTGTAATCCATTGGACTATTGATCTGTTTCTATGACAAAATTATGCTCCTTTAATTACTGAAGCTTTGGGGTTCTTTTATTTGTCTTTAATCTGTAAATGAAGTGCCTGTAATCAAAACTTTCTATATCTGTTTCAACAAATCTTCTCTGAGACTGGAAATCTTCTCTGAGACTTTTTTTTTGAACTCAGAATATAGTCATGTAATTGAAAAATTCTAGGTGCTTCATTAATTGACCTTTTGATACAAAATAACCTATTAAATTTGCAAAATGTGCTTCTTGGTGTTGAGGTCCATAGGACAAGCTACGAAGTCTTCAAACCCTGAGCTGAACTCCACGAGCGGTTATTTGGCTTTTGAATCGGTTTTTCCATGTCTAAGAGGTAGTAGCAGCAACAGCGCCCACCTTCTGGGCAGCTTATTTCTTGGCATGATGAGCTTGTAAGACTTCCGCAGCTTCATCCACCTTGGAGCGGAGAAACTCGGGACACTCCAGCATGTGCAACAGCTCCGAGTTGTCCATCTTACAGTTGTACATCCTTACAGTTGGCAGTCAGAATAATTCCAACTGTGCAAACAAAGCATTAAAGAGAATAGATGTGTTGTAGCTGCTTAGTACTACAACTAAGAAGAGGGAAAAGAGCTATAACTTAAACCATGACTTTGGATTACCTTTATAGACTTAAAAGAAACTCAGAATAAGCAGTTTTTTGCTCTCTCAGGATGAACCACACAGATAACAAAATCAGAAAGACAAGTATCCTTGAATGAGTTACAAATCAACTCAAAAGAAACCTGATTGGTGGTGGTAGTACGAACTGTTTGTCTCACTAATTTGTTTATAAAAGAGCAGAAATCACCTTTCCTGCGTATTTTAAAAATGAGGCATACAATTCTAAATATATTGGATAACTGCTAAACTATAAGATTATATACTTTGCTTCCTGTTTGATGATTTGAGTTCAGCTGCTCCTTGTCATCACATTGCATAACACTCAACTGAGATTCCATTGTTTCATAGGAGCAAGATAAAGAAAAAATATGCATTATACAAGTAGATTTGGTTTAACAGATTAAAATTGATGTGATGTGAGTAAAGTAAGGATTATATTCAAACTGCAGTTCCTTCTATATTCAGTGAAACAAAAATGAAAATCCTGTATTTTGAAACTTAACAGAAGGGGTAGGTATTTGACACAGTACTTAAGTCGCCACTTGGGATGCATGCATCCTGTATTGGAGTGCCTGGTTTAAGTTAGAGCTGTTCTACTTCTGACCTAGCATCCTGTTAATGTGCACCCTAAGAAGGAGCGTATGATGGCTTTAGGTGGAGCCTGCCACCCAAGTGAAAAACCTTGATTGAGTTCTGGGATCCCACCTTCAACCTAGCCTGGCCCTGGTATATTTTTAGATCTAAATAAATGAAATGCATGCACATGTTAAAACAATATTTTTTCAATGTGTGGACTTCAATAATGAATATGGTTGCCTCTGTCTTACCTATGACAATAATGTATCAACCAATCACAAGTTACAACTAAGCCGTCATAATCACGTGCTTTACCAGTGACAGAGACAAAATAACTTAGTGAATTTTTCAAAAAAATATATTTATTTATTTGAAAAGCAGAGTGAATGAGTCAGAGAGTGAGATCCTCCATCCACTGATCCATTCCCCAGAGAACCACAGTAACTGGAGGTGGTCCAGAGTGAATTTAGGGGCCAAGAGCCCCATCTGTGTCTCCCATATGGGAGGTAGGAACCCACACACTTGGTACATCTTCCACTGCTCTCTCAGGCACATTAGCTGGGAGCTGGTTTGGAGAGGAGCAGCCAGCACTTTAACCTATGCTCTTTTATAGGATCTCATAGGTAATGGATTAACCCACTGGGCCACAATGCTGTGTTCGCTTAGCAGTTTTTGTTTACTTGTGTTCATGGATATAATCCATATATATTATCTAAATTTATTATCAAAGGATTTAATAAATTATAATTATCTTGTCTATTCAACAGTAAAATTTCAGCACAAATTTTGTGTGATTAATTGAAGGAAAATGCACAAATAAGATTTATTCAGCCCCTGTTGACAAAAATAGCACTCATAGTAAGTTATTACAAGTTTCAGTGAATAAAAAATATAGAAAAATCTATTCCTATTTGTGTATCATTCAATTTTTCAATTTATATTATAAAAATATAGGAAGTTGACAGTTGTTCCAGGTTGTTATTTCTGATTCTGAGGTGCTATCAATAAGACCCTGACTCTCTAATACCTTAACTGTAAAGAATGAGTATGTGAAAGGCATTTGACATAACAGATAAATTGCCACTTGGGAAGTCTACATCCTGTATCAGAGTGACTGTATTAGGGTCTGAGCCCTTCATCCAATTCCATTTGCTGCTAATGCTGATCCTGGGAGGCAGCAGGTACTTGGATCAAGTACTTGGATCCCAGATACCACATGGAAGACGTGAACCTTCTCTTTGCCCTCTTACCCTCTAATCTCCCTCCCTCCCTCCCTCTCAAGTAAAAATGTATCAATAATTTCAAAATGAGGACAAGATCATTTTTCTCCAAAGTGCTTCAACATTGATTTTTCCTATATATAATATAGAGAGTTTGGAACATATGGATACACCTGAAAATAATGTAATAATTAAATATTGTTTCATCACCCAGCATAAACTGTTAATATGCTGTGATTCTATCACAAACTTTGTAAAGATGCATTTATAAAATTTAATAAACTTTTTATTCATGTTATATAAATTTTTTAAAGATTTATTTGTTTATTTGAAAGAGTTACACAAAGAGAGAAGGAAAGGCAGAGGGAGAGAGAGAGGTCTTCCATCCGATGGTTCACTCCCCAGTTAGCTGCAAGGGCGGGAACTGCGCCAATCTGAAACCAGGAGCCAGGAACTTCTTCTGGGTTTCCCACGTAGGAGCAGGGGCCCAAGGACTTGGGCCATATCCTGCTGCATTCCCAGGCCATAGCAGAGAGCTGGATTGAAAGTGGAGTAACCATGGCCAGCACCATGGCTCAATAGGCTAATCCTCCACCTGCGAACTCTCCCTCAGCATGTAACGTGGCACTTTTATACCTTTCCTGCCTTCGGCACACCTGTGTATAGTTTGTGAATTAAGTTGGGAAGGGATATATTAGTGGAAAAAGTAGGCTCAACATGCTAAATGTTTTAAAATCTAGCAGGCATACTTTGAAGGTCCAATTGTGTGGTTTTCTGTTGGCATGACCCTTATTTCTTAGCTAAGAGACACACAGGTAGGCAGAGATGAAGTAAATTTATGCCCTTTTCCTCTAAGTAACAGTTATGTCTTAGTTCTGATCAGAATATATAGGCTGGTCATTGTAGTTCTAATTTCAATCTTAGCTGTTTGAAAATTTTTGATTCCTCCTAGATTTTAAAGTGTAGCTGAATATTTGTCATCTGACGGTGATATAATTTGGGGTCCTTTTGTGAAAAGAATTTGTCCTATAGTGCAAAGAATTAGAGAGATATTGAGTCAAGGACCACTATCTTAAACCTGTCTCTAACATCAACTTTTGATTATTTTACATAATATCCTTTTACAAAAAATATATTCAGCTACAAATAACCTGAATTTTTAACCAGGAATGTTAAATGAAATCACCTGATACTTGAGAAATACTAATAAATTCTATTTTTAAAATTATATGAGTAATGTTAGCTTTCTAAATATGCAACATTTACCTTAGTAAAATTCAGTGAGCAATATAACCTATAATTTTATTATATAATTATAATCTCATAAATACATTTGTTCTTATGCTTACAAATATTCATTATGTCCTAAGGATTTTAGAGGATGGGATATTTATATGAAAATTAAAGAAGGATGCATATTTTAAAAATGAAAATAATGAGTATACTCTTCTTTTTAGTTATTCCCCACCAAAATAATGTATGTTTTTTTTTGACAGGCAGAATTAGTGAGAGAGAGAGAGAGAGAGAGAGAGAGAGATCTTCCTTTTTCCATTGGTTCACCCCCCAAGTGGCCGCTATGGCCGGTACATCGCTGCCAGCGCATTGCGCGGATCCGAAGCCAGAAGCCAGGTGCTTCCTCCTGGTCTCCTATGCGGGTGCAGGGCCCAAGGAACTGGGCCATCCTCCACTGCCTTCCCAGGCCACAGCAGAAAGCTGAACTGGAAGAGGAACAGCCGGGACAAAATCCGGCACACCAACCGGGACTAGAACCCAGGGTGCTGGTGCCGCAGGCGGAGGTTTAGCCTAGTGAGCCATGGTGCTGGCTCAAAATGATGTATTTTATCTACTTTTCAGTAAATCTATTTTGATTCTCAGTAAGAACATAAAAGTAGATGCATAAAATAATTTATATAATTATAAGGCATTATTATTTAAATTCTTAAAAAAGTATGTTTACAGTAAAATTTTAAAAAGTTTTAATATTGTTTATTTTCTAGTTCTTTATCTAAATAAAACATGAAATAATTGCATATAAATAATTATATTCATGCAATTATTTTTCCCTTAACATTGCAGCATAACAATTCTTGTACTAAGACATTTTAATATCTTGTAAAGGTCATTTTAAAGAGTTACACAAATAGTCCATTGAGGGATTACTATTTGGTAATGTACCTAGGTGTTATGTATTTAAGTTTCTTCTATTTTCCACTGTGATAACTAATACCAATCACATACACTCTAGACTTCTTTGCTGTCATATGTTGTCATCTTCCTGTCACCTGTTTCCCACTTAAAAATCAAGTCCTTGATCAAGTGGCATCTATTCTGCATACTAATCTGTCCCATAATTAACTCCTCCAGGTTAGTTACTTTCTTGTTTGTTTTTTATCATCACTCTCTATATATCTCTATTGCAATACCCTTGGAATTGTATAACATTAAGATCTGTGAGCATCTCTCTCAACAAAATACGAATTTACTAGTGTGAAGTTGTAAGTTTCTCAGCTTTTGTTATCATTTAGCATTGTCCAGCACATGGCAGGTGGTCAATGGATATTTACTGAATTAAAGAATTACAGGCATTTTAGCAGGGCCCAGCAGTGTCTTTTACACAACTCTCCCTTGTAACATTCAGAAATGATATCCATTCACTCTTTCTTCCATCAGTGCTCAGAATAATTTGGTAGGTATAATTTGATAGATTGTTTTTTGAGAAAGAAAACTATTGTATTTCAGGATAAGGAATTTAATCTTGGATAAAAAGCACAAAGCAATAAACAAAATTTACACTGCAACTGTTTCGTGGGCAGAAGAATGAGGTTTTGTTGCTAAGACTGGCTGATCTGTAAATCTTTTCTTAGACCTTCAAATTACTGGAAGCACAGAAATGGTGTTTTAGTGTGAGTACAAAAAAGGTCATAGGCCAGCTGAGCTTCCTGACAGAATATCTTAGAGTAGATAATTTGTAAATAATAGAATTTGCTTTCTAACATCTCTTGAGGCCGGGTGGGAGGGAGTCCAAGATCATGTTGACAGCAGATTTGGGGTCTGCTGGGGCTGGGTCTCTGTGTCAAAGATGGTACCACCTTTTGATGTGTGCCCAAATGGCAGGAGGAGCTATGGCTCCCTCCAACCTCTTCTGTAAAGACACTAATCCAGTCATGAGGACGGCAGTCCTTCCCAAAGATCCACATTAGAAATTGACACTTTTTAAGTAGCTACTTTTATCACTTATATAGAAAGATTCCAAAGTCTATCATTTAATGGACATTTTCCTCTCAGGGACTCACACAAAAGGAGTTTCTCTTTAATTAGAGGTGAAAAGGGATTGTGGTTCCTCTCTAGTAAGTGTTCCAAATATATTCTTCCCTATATATTTATGAATCTGGCAATGAGTTTCATTTTCCTAAGAATTTTTATATTTTCTAGTAGTAGTCTCTAAATTATTTTTCCTATTTTTTACACTAACGTTTAACAGGCAAAGTAATATAGAGAACGTTTATTATAGTAGATTGATGGTATCATTTAACTCTGTTAGCACTGGGAAAGACTTTTCCCTAGGCCAAGCTGAATTCTTTGACTATTGACAGAAAATAAAGATAGGGGAACTAGTTAGAAGGCAACTGAAATAACAGGCAAGAGTTTATGTAATCCTAAACCAAAGCAATAGCAGTGGGATAAAGTGAAATGGAGTTTTAGAAACTCTAGAAATTGTGTTTGATAAGGTTGAGTGAAAGTTTGGAGTCAGATGACGATTCTAGCTTTGATGATCAGATGATGAAGCCATTGTGGGAGCATATTTGATACAAAAGACATGAAGTTCAGTTGAGGATTGTTTAATTGTAATGTTGAACCTCCAATGCATTATAAAAGTAGTTAGAAAACATTCCGAGATAATATGTAATATTCTAGAATCGCAAAGACAGAAGTGGTGACTCAAACATACAAGATCTAATTTAAAAAGATAAACATTTGAAAATGGTAATAAATACTACCCGTTATTCTGCCTGAGGTGTGCCCAACAGTCTCATTGGTGATTGCTTAAATGATGGGAAAACTAAGGAGAAATGAGTCCAAAAGTTGGGGAGAGGAAAAATTCAAAAGTTGAGTAACATCTTTTTTCTTATTTAAGGCTCTGTTTTTTATTTTGGTAGGTGTTAACAAATACAGAAAAAAATACCTGAGGTAATTCTTTCCTTTCTTACAGATCGTCATTTAGAAAGAAAAAACTGTAACTTAAATAGAATAAGAAGTAAGGGATTTAATAGAAACTATTGTTTAATAATATATTAAAACTATATGTTTAATAGTATATATAAGTTTAAATGCTTAAGCATTTAAAGAACTTCAAGAGAGGATGATTGCTTCAAAATGTAAATATGGGATTTTATAACTGATTTGCATAACAATTCTGGAATGGGATTCCAGAAAACACATTTAGTTTTGCTATTTTTATAAAATACAGTTTTCTCATTGCTACTTTTTCTAACAAATTGAGTTGAATAAATGAATTAAAGGGAAAACATACAACTCACTAGGAGATTATATGCCCAGTTAGCTATCTTGTAGCTAACATGGCAGACCTGCCTTGTTATTTTCATCCTAGTTTGTCTCTGCTCCATTTTTGTATTTTCCCCATTTTTTTTCTGATTTGCTATTCTCAAAGAAAATATTGATGATGTTAGCAAATAACATTAGTCATGAACATGAATGGTACTTGTCAGGTGTTTAGTGGGTAAGCCAATACTTGGAGTGCTTGTATCCCATATTGCAATACCTGGGTTCAAGTCCTAGTACATCCACTATTTGCAGCTTTCTGCTAGTGAGATCCTGAGAAGCAGTAAGTGATGTCACAAGGCTAGGGCCCTGCCATTCATGATGGATTGAATTTCCAGCCTCTTGATTCAGCCTGCCTCAACCCTGGCCATTGCTAGGTGATGGAACAAGAACATAAGCCTCAGCCATTCTTGCTCATTCTCCAAAAGATAAACACTGGAATGTATTCCTTACCCTTGAACCTCAATTCGGTCTCACACCTAATTGCCTTCTTACCCACCCTGCATTCTTTTCCAGGTTCCTAAGGCCCTACCCAGTTTCAGGAATTCCCCTCCTCCTGCTGCCCCCTACTACCACCTCCATCCCTAGCCCTCCTTAAAAAGGCCTGCCCCTGGGGTAAGGGCCTTCTGCCTCGTGTTCCATCAATGTGCATGTGGGCAGTTGGTCAACCACCTCTACAAATTTATTTTCTCTGAATAAATTCGGTCTGGCTGTAAATTCGTACACTGCCTCCACTCTATTCTGTGCCTCTTTTCCTAACATTTATGGTGCCCCATGTGTGGAGGCACCAATCTGCAACTCTTTCTAACACTAGGCATTTGGGTAATAAATCAGTTAATGGGAACGTACTTTCTCTACTGCCCACCTTCCATCCTCTCCCACTTCTCAAATAAATGAAAATAAGTCAATATTAGTCTCAAGAATTAGTGAGTAGGTAGCCTGCATGCCCTGATCATGGC
Source organism: Sylvilagus floridanus (assembly GCA_949820135.1). Classification (NCBI taxonomy): domain Eukaryota; kingdom Metazoa; phylum Chordata; class Mammalia; order Lagomorpha; family Leporidae; genus Sylvilagus; species Sylvilagus floridanus. The sequence goes on along the minus strand of OX463236.1, from coordinate 83,726,111 downwards.
TCCCACTCAGAAGTTTTCTACACTTTTTGCTACCTTATTGTCTTTCATCCTGCTTTTTTCCTACATAATCTGTCAGGACACTTCATTTCTTCTGTTCACAAATTAACCCCAAATCCTAGGATTCAGCCTAGGCAAAAATAAATCTTGAAAAAATGTCCTGAGGCAGGCATTGTAGCAGAGCAGTTTAAGCTGCCACCTGTAATGCCAAATTCACATATGGGTTCTGGCTCCTGCCCTGGCTATTCTACTTCTGATGCAGCTCCCTGCAATAGCCTGGAAAGAGCAGCTGAAAATGGCCCACGTGTTTGGGATCCTGCCACTCATGTGGGAGACCTGGTAGAAAAGCTCCTGGCTCCTGGCTTCAGCCCACCCCAGCCCTGGCCATTGAAGCACTGAAGCCTTCTGGGGAATGAACCAGAGAATGGAAGAGATTCTCTCTCTCTCCCCCTCCCTCCCTCAGTAACTCAGACTTTCAAATAAATAATCTTAAAAAAGTCCTGATGAGGATGTACTCAAAATTATATACAATGTTTCAAAATTGCACACAATAATTAGTTTCATAAAGAAAGATACACAAAACTGTAGGTATATGCTTTCTAAAAATTTTCCTTCTAAGTAGGAGTTATGGAAAATGCAAAAGCAAATGTTTAGTAGTGTAGGATAAAAGGAAGAATATATAAAGTTTAAAATGGGTGCATTTTCTTCTGTCACTTAAATCACAGCTTCATGATGATAATTAAACTGATTGCTGAAGAATTGGTAGGATTATATATCTGGATCATCTACTATGAATCAACAATTTTTAGGTAGTTGATGAAATACCAGAAAAGTACTATTGGAGAGTAAACTAAACATACCTTGGATTTCTGATGCTTAGATACTAGAAAGAAAATATTCAATTCCAATATGACAAGGGCAATACTTATAATTGCTTATAGATTTTGGGGACTCTGTGATGATGTGAGAATAAAAAAAGGCATATGAAATTGAACTTTGCTACACATAACAAAGAATTTGATCTGTTCGTTCATTAAAGATACTATGACAATGAAAGATTTGATAACAAAACTGTTAGAATGTTTTCTGTGCAGGTTAAAATCTCTGGACCAATGAAGCATTTATGTTCTATGATCCTGTTGAAACTACTAAAATCTTTAGCTTGGCTCATCTGCAAAGTTCCTGCTGTTTATAATTTGTTCTCTGAGACAGGGTATAAATATTTGCATCATTATTGTGAATCTAGGAATTTTTCTCTAACTCTGCCCCTGTTTTCTTTTTACTGATCCTAATTACATTCCTAACTCAGAATGTCAGCCATTTGTCAAGAAAGAAGGTTCAGTGGTTCAACGAAAAATTTATTCCTGGGCATTTTTTATTCTCTTCCTATAGCACTACTTATTAGCAATTCTCAAAACTTTGTAATTTGTCCATCATTACTTCAGTTTAGACAGTGATAGAGAACAAGAATTTTGAAAGCCTAGTTATTTTGCACTAAACATTATACTAGGAGTTTTACAGATATCCTCACTGTTGTGTGAAAATAGTCATCATTGCACAATAAAGATAAAGAAATCTGAATTTCAAGGAGTTTCCATAGTTAGTAAATCTATTTGACTCAGTAAATTATATTTGTCCTCCTAAACTATAATGTTTATTAAACTAATAAGGAGAAATTACATCAAGGAGTAAAACAGATACATCATGATCAAATTAGATCCTTTATTGCTGTGTCATACATTCGGACAAACCAAAAATTATACACTGAAAAAAAACTGACAGTAAATAAGTCATTGAGTTGTTTTTTTCCTTATGTTTGTGCTAACATTAAAATGACACCTTGCCACAAATCTAAGCTTCAATATAGTCAAAAACAGAATTTTCTCTGTGTTTGGTTTATCTTAAAAATAGTTCAAGAAACAACACTAACTGGATGCTGTTCTGATGAGAGAAGTTAGAAGTGGGTTGTTTCTCAGCCTTTTGGCTAAGATCAAGTGCTAAAGTTAGAAATGGAAACAACCTACTTGTACACAGAACTGCTGAGTCCAGACTTCAAGCAGCAGTAGATGTAGGAAAAATATATAAAAACATGTTGAACTCATATGAGTCCAGACTGGGAGGGCCCCAGCATTTATGGCAGCACCATTATTTATTGTTTTAGTGAGACTGAATAATAAAAACAATAAAAAGGAAAAATTATGATATGAAAATGGAAAGAAAAGCATATGTTCCTTGAATACCTTCATTAGACATGTTATAATCAAGACAATAAAGTAAGGCACTACACTTGATTATAGATATAGTATTAGCTGACAATTTGATAGCACGATATATGTAGTTAAATACAATATTTCAGTGGCGACTATGACTTGTGTTTCTGTGCTCATTAGGAAGTCCTAGTTGCTCAGGTTAGGTATGCATGTATAGCTTCCTCTGGCCAATGAAGTATGGGAAATAACCCACAGCACATCTTTCCCTATCTCAGTGATTGTAGAAGCATGCAATGCAATGGCGTAGTCATCCACCTAATGTTTTTAATTACTGCAATGAGCAGATCTCTGAGCTAGCATGTAACATGAGCTAGGAAGAAGCTATATATTAAGGTAATGATAGTTGAAGTTGTTACTGCAGCATAACTTTACCAATTCTGTCTCATGTCTATATATATGAATCACTCACTAGTATGACTCATGCCTTGTTTTTCAATATATCTCCACTACCAAAATAGTATCTGGCATGGATATTAAATCAATAAATGACTTAGTGATTGATGACACTTGCATATTTTTATGCTCTTTGAGTATATAGGCCAAGATAGCATCACAAAAACACCAGTTTTAAAGCCATGAAAATGGGAAGTTACTTACATGATGTATGGGCCAGAAGGAGGTGTATTTCACCAATGGAGGGCAAAAGTTTACATTAATTGAGCTAAAGAGTGGATGAAGAGCTTTGGAATTTCCATTAGTGTGGTAACTTGAGGCTCTTGCAACTCACAGGAATAACAATAGGGATTTTTGAGGTAAAAGAATTCATCATTTTTTTCTTTCACATGAAAAATGCTGCAATAAAAATTATATTTCATGTGATTCAGTGAAATTTTTGCATCGTTGGAAAAAATAGGTTGGATTTATAAATTGCTGAGTAGTTTCTTCAATCCAACAGTCTAAATAGTTTTTATATATTTTGATGGACAAACTTGACACATGACCAAACAGATGGAACAAAGGGAATAATTTTGAGTAATGGGAACAGAAATAGACAAAGAAAATATGCAGAAAGAAGTGTTGTTTTGTGAGACAATATAATAGAAACCTGCTCAGATTTTCCTTCTTTCAAAGTGTAGTTAATACCTCACAAATGTTATGAGTAAATCAGAGAAAAACAATATATTCTTAAAATTACTAATACATGTTAAATTTTTTTATTTATTTATGAAAGCAGAGACAAAGAGACAGATGGACTGTTAGAGATCTTCCGTTCACCGATTCATTCTCCAAGGGCCCACAATGCCCAGATGTAGGCCAGGCCAAAGGCAGGAACCTGGAACTCCACTGGAGTCCTCCACGTGAGTGGCAGTAACCCAAGCACATGACCCATCTCCTGCTGCCTCCCAGGGTGCCCATTAGTTGGAAGTTAATCTGAAGCAGAGACAGGGCCCAAACCCACACACTTCCATCTGGATGTAATCATCCTAAGTGGCATCTTAACCACTGCACCAACCCCCTGTCCCTGCTGGTAAACTTTCCTATTGGTTAATGGCACTGATAATTGTGAGTTTATTTTGACAATCCATTGCTTTATGTTATCTCTTCCACTCATTGGTGTTATCTCCAGTGTCCTATATCTTACTGTCTCTTGGGAAAACAGTTCAGTAGATCTTCAGACTTCTGCCTGAGGTCTCAGTGGAGCCAGATAGTAGGACAGACTCCTACTTCATCATCACCATGACCTCTTCCTCTCTTTCACACATGCCCAATCTTCACTCTTGGTGCCTATTATGTTTTTTTTTAATTTTAAGATATATGCATGCTTTTATTGAAAAAGCAGAATTACAGAAAGAAAGAGAGAGATATTAATTTTCTATTTGCAGTTCACTCCCTAAATGGACATATGGCTAGGATCGGTCCAGGCTGAAGCCAGGAGCCAGGAATCCCATCCTGGTCTCCCACATGGGTGGCAGGGGCCCACATTCTTGGTCCATCCTCTACTGCTTTCCCAGGCACATCAGCAGGATGAGGGAAGAAGCAGAGCAGACCAGTTCTGATTCAAGCTAGTTCTCTGTTCTGGGATGCTGGTGCCACAAACTGCAGCGTGCCCTGCTGCACCACGGTGCCAGTGCCAGTGCTGTTCTTCACAAGCATCTTTCAGCTATTCAGATACGCTTCTGTAAGGAGATTCACACAGGTGCTAGCCTACCAATGTGGACAGGAATTTACTTGCAAAAGGAAACGAAGGATTCTCTTTTGCTGAATCTTGCCTCCACATAGTGCCGACAAGGCTTTGCTTGATTGCTTTTTAATCCCAACTTCTCTTTCCTAAGCAGAGTCACTGTTGCTCCTTCTCTAGAGATGCTCCCAGCTGCTTCCCTAACGGAACAGAGTGGATTACATGCCTGCTAGTGACCACTTGTTTTCTGCAATAGGGAATTCTTACTTCCTTTGTAATAAATTTTGAATTTTTATGGCTAATGAAGACAGAAACTAATACCTCTGCCTTTGGAGTTTGGGAACACCGAAAATAGTCCCTTGGGCAGACATTTGTCAGTTTCATAGGGGACATATGCAACATCAATTTGATCAAGGTTGTTCCTGTGAGTGGAATATAGAACAGAAATAGAAAAGAAAGCTAGCTGTTCATGTTATAAGATATTCCTCACACCTCATCGTCTCTTTCCATTTTGTATAAAATAAAGCCTTTGCAAGGAGTAAGTCCTGCTTTATGTAGATAGTTAAAAAGGGATATCGAGCTAGCAAAATGTTAATTGTGACTGTTAATGCAATTTTCTTAGTGTCATCTGGCTGCAAGTGTCTGGAAAATTTAAATTTCATAGTTACTGGTTATCTCTCAGACTGTAGCATTCAGAGGAAGAAAAACCAGTGGTATGATGTCCATACCTTAAGAACACTAACAACATTCTCTTCATTCTGAGTCCTAGCAAGATAAAATCCTGCATTTCAAATTCTCGTTCTGCTAGAAATTCTTCCCATCCCTTAAGAACTCCTCACTTCACCCACTGAATACTCGGTCTTCTCTACCTCCTGCATATTATTCCTACAAGAAAGTCTACTTTTCTTCTCTACTTCGGTGCCCTTTTACAGTCATTGCTATCATTGTTCCACTGAGAACTTCCATGCCTTGAATCTAGGATAACAGTATTTCATGCACAGGAAAACTTTCCCCCAAGTTGGTATTATAGCTATCGCTTTGCAGTCGTGAATATCCAGCCTGTCTTTTCAAAAATGATGGATTCTCTGTCCATTGTGTGAAAGGATTGCCTCTGCCTCTCAGTGCAATGCTGGGAGCCCAGCTGATGACCATTATGCTGACACAATGGTCTCCACCTGGGAGAGAGCCAACATGATACCTTCTCGTGGAATGTTTTCCCCAAGGGGTAGCGATGCTATCCATGAAGATACCTTTGCTCCTATAGATCGGTTCCCTGGACTCTTGGGAGACACATCTGTGTAAACTGACTGTTGCTTCTCTCTATATTTATCCGCACTGTTACTTTAGATTTCCTGAAATCATTTATGATTACTAAAATGCCAAGCTAGGAACTCCAGGCATAAAGATCAGTATGTATCTAAATTAGATCAACCGAACTGGACACCAGATTATAGTTTTAGTACATAGGTGGTTATTAACCCCAAGGATATATCTGTGAAAATGCAGGATCAAATTCTAAGTTTTGACCTGAGCTCAGACTAGCTATGAATGGATATTGCCTAGAAGGCAACCACTTCAAAATCACATCACACCTGATATCAGGTGGCAAAGCAAGGCATATACCTCATCTTAGCTGATTATGAAAGGGCATCTGAAATTGAAATCTCAATAAAATGTGCTACAATAATGGATTCATGCACCAATTTATTTTTTAAAGTAAATGGAGAATACAAGTGTAGAAATCCCCTTAAGTCATAGTAATGTTGGCCAGAGTACTTAGGGTTTTTTAAATTTCTAAAAAATGTGGCATCTCTTCATCAATGTATGTAATGATCTGGTTTGTGCGCTGGGGTTGCAGGAGTAGAGACCTGAAAATGGCAAAAAAAAATCCCAGCTCTTATTTTCACTTTCAGTTTATATTTTTATACTCAAATAAATGCCAGAAACCTCAGTCTTTCTAAAGTACAAAATATACAGGAAAATGGACAAGATCAGTTTTAACACTGTTAACAGGAAAACTATTATCTATGCTATGGATACCATATTGCTGCCAAGAAAATGAAAGCCCAGATAAATTTAACAGCAAATACAAGGGATCTTTAAATGGTTATGAGAAATTGTTCTATGAGAAAACTACAGCTATATTTGAAAAACATTTTTGTAACAGCATAAACCTATTTTTAAATATATTTGCTATGACTTTTTAAAATTGCCATTGTATGTACACATAGACATGTGTGTTTATATTCTTGTGTCTCCAGTTATCACTTGACTTTCAGCAAGACAAGAATATTCCTTGTGTGCTTAATTTCTCTGCATACATTTGTAAAATAAGGATTAGACTTCTATACAGTTCTTCTGATGTATTTTAGAGTAATTTATTGCTCTCAACTGTTTAAAAATTTGTATGTGTGTATTTATTTTATTTGAAAGCCAGAGGGACAGAGACAGACAGAGATCTTCCATCTGTCTGTGGCCCACAACAACAGGGTCTGAATCAGGTTAAAACTGGAGGCCTAGAACTCAACCTGGGCCTCCTGCCTGGGGGGTAGCAGGGACCCCACTGCCTGAACCATCACCACTGCCCCCCCTCCCCCGAATGTCCTTTAGCACGAAACTGGAATAACAAGCAGAACCGGGACTGGATCCCAAGCGCTCCAGTGTGGATGCAGGTGTCTCAAGCTGTACCAAATACAGCCCTCATGTTGTTCTTAACACTTAAAATATTTGAGGAGAAACAGAAAAGTTGCCACTAAATATTAAATAGTTCATGAAACATGGTATAAATTTTCACTAAAAGCTGCTTGTCCACCAGTAATTCCAATTTAATATACTCACATTATACTTAAAAACAGATCTCCTTACTCCAGTAAATATAAAAAAGAAATGTGAAATCGTGTGACTGTAAATAAAAGACGATTTAGTCCCCTGAAGCAGCAGAACAAACCATGCAGGGGAGAAACAAAGGAGGCATCTAGACTAATAGGCATAAAAGTAAACTGGAAGACGAAATCACAGTACAAAATTCACAGAAGATGTATTTTAAGCACCATGGAGTCTAACTCCCTAGGCCAAAGTGAAAGAGTTAAGTTAAAAAAGAAAGAAAAATTTTAAAAAGAAAAACATTGTTTTAAGATATGCATGTTCACAAATCAACACTGTCACATTTGCTGCATAAGCTTGAAGCACTTGAAAAAGTAGTCAAATACCATGATTATAGATGCAGTATAATCTGAGTGAAATATATTGCTTTTGTGATAAGAAACTTTTAGTAATAATTGCCTTATTATGCAATGTACTTTAATTTCTGTCATACTTTCTTAGCACTTGTGAAACTCTAAGACCGAGAAAGATGAAATAGCAAAAGTACTTTCAAAGTTCTTATTACTTGTTTATAACATTCATTTTTAATATTTTAATGGACTAAAATTTTCATAGCAAAGCCTTTTAGAATAAATTAGTGAAGAGTATTATGAACATATAATTTGCTTATGCAAATATTATCTACATTAAAATAACCACACAAGCTCATAAGGCAAAAGAGAGATATATTTTCTTAGCCTTTTTTTAGAATTAAAAAGATATTGGTTTTATTGTAAAAGTTATAAGAGTGTGGGTTCTCCTTGAACATGGAGCCAATTTGTCTCTTTGCTTAGCACTCAATGGTTCTGGAGATATTAGTCAACAGAAAAAGGACTAGTAGTTTCCGGAAACATTAGCCTGAGAACCATTTTCCATTTAGTCCATAGTTAGTTAATCAAGTGTACGTTCATTTGTCCATATAAGCTATAAAATCCCACAATGGTGATGCAATTATAATTAACATTGCTGACCAGTTTAAAGGCATAAACAGTAGTATGCCCATCAATATGTACTCTCCATTTGCTGACATTTCCAGTTATGCCAGATGGTAACTTTATGATGGTGCCTTGTGGTGCTTCTAATGATTTTTGTGCCTCATGGTACTTTTATAGACCTGTCACATTACAGAAGGCTGAAGGGTGACTTGATAATGATCTTCAAAGCGTATGGGTCATGCAGTATATGATTGTGAAGTGACCAGCTGTTACTCATTCAAAGGAGAAGTATTAGATTTTAATTGTTACTAGAGAGATTTAACTTAAATGTGAAGTAGAACTTCTTGATAGCAAAAGGTATTTAACGAGAAGAATAATTAGAGATGCTAAGACCTTTTTTTATTTTCCTGGAGGACATAATATGCTCATCTGTTAGCTGCTGTTATGGCACAGTGGCCTAATAGGCTGTTTGCAATGCTGGTGTCCCCTACTAGAGGGCTGATTCTAATCCCAGCTGCTCTGCTTTCAAAGCTGCACCCTATTAATGTGCCTAGGAAGAGAGAGAAGGGTGGTTCAAGTACTTGAGGCCCTGCCATGCATGTGGGAGGTCCAGATGGTGTTTCTGGGTCTTGGCTTCAGCCTGGACTGAGCTAGCTGTTGCAGACATGCAGAGAATGAACCAGCAGGTGGAAGATCTCTCTCTCTCTCTCCCTTTCTCAATCTCTTTCTCTCTTCCTCTCTCTGTTGCTTTTTGTTTCAAATCAGTCAGTAATTAAGTACATAAATAAATAAATACATAAATAACTCTTAGAAAAGGGGACCAGTGTTGTAGTCAAGCAGATTAAGCTGTTCTTGGAACCCTGGCATCCCATATCAGAGCTCCAGTTTGAATCCCAGCTGCTCCAATTCCAATCCAGCTTCCTGCTAATGCACCCGGGAAGTAAGGGATGATGGCCCAGGTGTTTGGACTCCTGTCCTCCATGTAAAAGACCTGGCTGGAGTTCCTGGCTCCAGGATTCAGCCTGACCCAGACCTGGCTGTTACAACCATCTGGGGAGTAAATGGAATCTCTCTCTCTCTCTCTCTCTCTCTCTCTCTCTGGCACATGACCTTTCTTTTTTTAAAGATTTATTTTATTTATTTGAAAGAGTTACAGAGAAAGGCAGAGACAGAGAGGTCTTCCATCTGCTGGTTCACTCCCCAGATGGCAGCAACGGCTGGAGCTATGCAGATCCAAAGCCAGGAGCCTGGAGCTTCTACTGCATCTCCCACGTGGATGCAGGGGCCCAGGGACTTGGGTCGTCTTCCACTGCTATCCCAGGCCATAGCAGAGAGCTGGATTGGAAGAGAAGTAGCCGGGACTAGAACCAACGCCCATATGGGATGCCAGTGCTTCAGGCCAGGGCATTAAACCATTGCACCACAGCATCGGACCCGTGGCACATGGCCTTTCAAATATTTTTTAAAAAAAGGAAAATGTTCATCTGTATGAAAAATAATCATGTTTTCTCTTATTTTGTGTCGATAGGTACTCTTCATTTCACATTGATGAGTCCATATTTTTCATACTCCAAAACTAATTTGATTCATATCCTGGCTATAATTTACTACCTGTGTGCCTTCATACACATTACTTAAAAATATCATTTCTTGATTTACTTACCTACAAAATGGACCTGGAGCTTTTCATCTGCATAGGGATAAGCATATATATAACTATAAAGTTTTATTTGCTTCTTTCATTTCTCTTTTTTTGAATAACAAAAAATATTTTACTAAAACATAAGATTTACAGAAGTTTCCAGACAAGCCATACAAAATGGTCACAAGCTGTTTTGAAGGGGAGAATCTACACTTGACAGCAAAGTCACAATGTTATTAGTGAGGGCTGTGATGTTTGTTTAATGTTCCCATTTTGGTTCAAATAATCAAGCTTGTCCATCTACAGAGTCTAAATTGTTAGACTTGGCTAGAGAGCATATTCTAAAGAATTGGTTAGCTGCTTTTAACCAATGCAATTAGATCACCATAAACAGGGGGGAAGAGCCCTTAAATTAAAATAAAACTTACCTCCCCCCTCAAAAAAATAAAATAAACACCCACACCCCTGCAGGTTACCTGACAACTCCCTTCATTCACAGTGCTTTATACTTAAACCATGATAGAGGAAATGAATAAAAGCAGAAGGGCCACTGCTTTTAAACGTTTCCACAACAATCCAGATGATGCCAGCACTTCAGGCCAGGGCATTAACCCATTGCACCACAGCATCATTTCTCTTCTATGAAAATCAAGCCAGGCATGTAAATGATCCCTTTTAGCTGTATCTGTGTGTGTGTGTTTGTGTGTGTGTGTGTGTGTGTGTGTGTGTGTGTGTGTGTGTGTATTTGAAAGGCATAGGGACAGAGAGAGAGATATCTTCCATGTGCTAGTTCATTCTCCCCGAATACTTGTAGCAGTCAGTGCTTGACCAAAGCAAAATCAGGAGCCAGGAACTCTATTCATATTTCACATGTCGGTGGGAAGAACCTAAGTGCTTGGGATATCATTCACTGTCTATCAGGCACATTAGCAGGAAACTGGATCAGAAGTACACAGTAGCAGGACTCAACCAGGACCTCCCATATGAATGCTGGTTTCCCAAGCAGCAACTTAACCTACTGCACCATGATATCCACCCCCATTTTTCTTTTGCTATGAAATCCCTGTATAATGAAAACACATGTTAGAAAAAGCAATATAAAACCTTGAACTGCTTCTCAAGTACTGAGAATAATTGTTTTCCCTTCATAGCATTAAATAAATGCATTGAGTTAGAAAGAATGTCAAAAGACATGGTTCTGGTTTAGATTTCTGAAATTGCTAACTATATAACCCCAATCCAAATCAAATAACTTCCCTGAATTTTCTTTGTCTTGTCTGAAAAAAAAATGGTTAGTGAAGCTGACATTAAAAGATAAATTTTGATGGCACTTTTTTGTGTCTTGGAAAAGAGACAGTGATGAGTAAGTTGAGAGACATTCAGCAATACAGGTTGAGAGTAGAATTTTCTGCTGTAGTGGTCCGTGGCTTATCTAGAACAAATCAACAAATGATCAAACAAGATAACTTCAGAAATGATGTACTAGGAAGAAATACAATAGGACAAGAATATAATTAAATGTATAATTGGGATTTATGGGGCTGGATGTGAATCTGTGGTCTAGGAAATCTTTTCTAAAGTTATGACCCTTGGTGCTATCCATAAGTAATCAGAAAGCTTCAACTATACAGGATAGAGAAAAGTATTATCATTATGGGTTGGAGATAATATCCAATCCATTTCTACTTTTTTCATATGAATTTGTGGAGCTGAAATATGCAACATAGATGAAAGTATTGACTAGCTCAGTTCTTGGTTTTGAGTTACTAGCTGATCTGAGCTCATCAATTGCTTTACAAGTAGAGCATAGGAGAGAGAGCAGCAATTTTATGAGAACATAATTGTTTTCATTTTTCACTTCTAAAATACTTTGACTAATCCCTGACCTGGCTATTTGACAAGGTAGAATTTTTTTAAAATAGAGAACTTTTATTTAATAAATTTAAATTTCAAAGGTACAACTTTATGGGTGGGTCTTCCCCAAAAAACCAACCTCCCATCTGCAAACCATCCCATCTCTTACTCCCTCTCCCATCCCATTCTTCATTAAGATACATTTTCAATTAAGACAAGGTAGATTTGAAGATGAAATAAAATAATAGATAAGTAACCAGTAAAACTCCACTCAATAGGATATTGATAGGAAATGATTTTATTTTTTATAATTACTATTTTCAATCATGCTCTATTGACATCTACTTTCTTGAAGATCTACTTTATTACATTTGTCATGCTGATGTCATTTAAACCAAATTAACTTGTATATACCATTATGAATGCAAGAAGGTAATTACTATTGAAGTGATTTACTTTTCTCTCATTAGAATATATTCTATCTTAAGAATATATAAGGAATCTTCAAGAAAGACTATGGAATTTATATTCTTCCTAAGCAATAGAGCACACTGTTCAGAATTAGAGAAAGGGATAGATTGGAGGCTGGCATTTCCCTCTTCCCATCAGTTCTGAATAATTTCCCAGTAATTAAATACAACTTTGACATTTCTAGAATGATTATGGTTACAAAATGTAGGAAAAAAAACAGAAACAAAAACTTTTACAGATAGTCTTCTTCAACAGAGTCATCTGCTTTTGCACTAAAAATGTTGTTGATTAATCTACTTTTGCTGTTTGACATATGTCTACCTGTGTTGGAAAAATCAACCTGAACCAAGAACTCTGAGATCTATCAGAATGTGTGTTCTCTTCAGCATCAGTAGCCAGGAGTACCTTACACAGTCCTGTATTAAGGCAATCACTCTTCTGATGTTTCTTGGGAAGTTTCAGTTTCTGATCTGAAACTTGTTTCACAGGCTGATAGAGAAGTATGAGAGAAAGGAGGAACCACTTGATAATAAAATTTTATGACTGCTGAAATTATTACAGTAACCAGTTAAATTGATTAAGCAAATCCTATATTGGAATTCAATGTGGACTATTTTGTGAAGTTTGGATCAGTGGTTATAGAAGTACATATAATTAAGAATACATTATGGACCACACTATATTGACATACTTTTGGAAATACTCCATCCGTGAATGTGTATGTTACCATTCTAATTGGAGTATTACAAGAGAAAAAACTATGATTTTTATTGACAAGCACATATAAGTAAAAACTATTCTTGGTAACTCTGTTAAATTAATTTTCTCTTTATGGATTTTAATATCCTTAGAAATTATCTTATAATAAAAATTTCTTAATTAGGTCAATTAATATTCATAAAAATCTTAAAGTTAATTAAGGATGCAGAAATTAAATTTGACATTACAAGATTACATAATCACTGTTGATAATAAAAGTTTGAAGAGAGGTAAGGTTGAAAATTTGCCCCTTTAAAGCAGAACAGTGAGTTCAACAGATTTGTAATATTACTAAAGTTCAAATGAGTAAATCCTTTCAAAAGAAGTACATCATTACAATTCCATTTGACTGAACCTTTCTTAAATATTTTTGGGAAATAACATTAATCCATATGATACATAGGATCCATTTAGGGTAAACAAAATAATAATTCATAAGAAATGAAAATTATACAGATAAATATTATACTTGCATTGCTTTTCAGTATTCTACAAGATCAAAAAAAAAAAAAGTAAGATTGCAAATTTAAAAAAATACCAAGCCAGGCTTATTACTAAACTTAGATTCTGAAAATTCTATGTCTTCATTAACCAAATAATAATGTTTTAATGTAAGCATTCTTGCAATGATCTCTAACTAAAGTAATGCCCATTTGCAGTTCTTAATTTCTGATCAATCAGAAATTTCTAGTACAGCTAACCTTGGCAATTCTGTGAGAGAAATAAGTTTGGTAATTTCACTTACTTTGAAGGGCCAGCAGAGTTAAACACACACACACACACACACACACACACACAATAGAATTTCTTTATTTGAGGGGAATTATTTTTTAAGACTGACTTATTTATTTGAAAGAGTGACAGAGAGGAGAAGGAGAGACTGAGATCGTCCATCTGATGATTAACTCTAGAAATGGCCTCAACAGCCAGAGGTGAGTCAGGCCCAAACCAGGAGCCTGTAAATCCATCCTAGTTTCCCACGGGAGGTAGGGGCCCAAATCAATGAGCCACTTTCTGTTGCTTACTCAGGGACATTAGCAGGAAGTTGGATCAGAATTGGAGCAGCTGGGACTCGAATCAGCTCTCCAAGTGGGATGCTGTGTCACGGGTGGCAGCTTAATTCACTGCCACAATGTCTGCTCCTTGGGGCAAATCTTGAATCCCCTGTAAGATGTATATAAGTACTTATTTGTAATTATTTAACAATATACATTATATGAGTATATAGCTGTTTTACATATTTTATCGTTTATTCAATAAGTCCAAAAGGTCAAGGGCTTTTTGAAGATTTATTTTATTCACTTGAAAGGCAGATCTCCATAGTGACAGGGAGACAGACAGAGAGATTTTTCTGCTGGTTCATTATCAAATGGCCACAATACATGGCTGGGCCAGAGGGAAACCAGGAACCTTGAGCTTCCTAGGGGTCTCCCATGTGTATGTAGAGGCCCAAGCACTTGGGCCACCTTTTATTTATTTCCCAGGTGCATTAGTAGTGAGCTGCACAGGAACTGATGCAGCAGCCAGAACTCAAACCAGAGCCCTTATAGGACACTGGTGTCGTGGGCGGCAGCTTTACCTGCTGAACCACCAAGGCCAATCCTAGGCTTCTAATTTTTTAAGCACCTGTATTAGTATGCTAGTCTATCATTAAAAAGCAAAAAAGTTTGCTGGCTTTAACAATGCAAGTGTTCTTAGGGTACTAGAGGCAGAAAGTTCAAGATCAAGGTGGTAGGAGATTTGGTTTCTCTTGAGGCCTCTATTTTGGGCTTGTAGATGGTTTTGCCTTCTTGGCTTCCTTACATGGCTTTGTCTCTGTGTGTGTGCATCCCTGGTGTGTGTATGCATCCCTGGTGTGTGTGTGTGCATCCCTGGTGTGTGTGTGCATCCCTGGTGTAAGTTTTTCCCTCTTAAGAACACCAGCCCTGTTGTATTTTAGTCCTTCACTTATGAAATCATTTATTCTTAATTATTTCTAGGTTTAATGTCCTATACATATAGTCACATTAGAGGTTAGGGAATAATAGGAATTTTAGGAGGATATATGTAGATGCATAACAGCAGCAAACTTTACAAGCACTTTTTGCAAAAAGTTGTGGAAAATGGGATTAAAACAATTTTGTTTTCAATAACGATGCTGAAATCTATATTCAGATTTCAAGTATCTGTATTTCAAGTTTTTGAAAAATGTGTATTGTGGGAAAATATGCATGGATTGTAAAAAATTTTGAGCCAAAATAAGCATATCACTTAATTTTAGTTTTTCTATAAACTTATTGAAATATATTTATATTATTTAATCTCTATGAGAGCCATATCAAGGTTCTTTTAATACCTCAATTTTTGAAAACAACTTTATAATGATAAAATTGATACAACACAAATTTGAAAGATGAAATATACATTGTGATATGTGTATATATTTGTGGAACCCCCTAACTACCATCAAAATTATGAACATTTCATCACCCCAAGTGTTTCCTCATGCCTGGTATACAGTACTCCTTTTTTTTCCCTCAAGCAATAAGTAATCTGTTTTCTGTCACCATAGATTGATTTGTATTTGCTACATGTTCATATAAATTAAATTATATAGTATATACTCTTTTCATTTGGCTTCTTCTACTTGCCATAATTATTTTTAAAAAAAAGAATTTCTAAAATCTGTTCAAAAGGCAAAATTACAGATGGGAATGGGAGAGGAGAGAGATCTTGCCCCAAATGGCTGCAAAAATAAGGGCTGTGTCAAGGCAAATCCAGGAGCCTACAATTCCATGTGGATCTCCTATGTGGATAGCAGGGACCCAAGCACTTGGGCAACCTTCTACCACTTTCCCCGGTGCATTATCAGGGAGCTGCATTGGAAGTGGAACAGCTGGGACTCCAAATGGCACTGTTTCTGAGATGCAGCATTGCAGGTAGCAGCTTAACCTGCTGCAGCACAGCACCGGTCCCTACTCATCATGGTCATTTTGAGATCAATTCACACTGTTGCATTGATTTTTAACACTGAATAATATTGAATTGTACACACATATCATTTTTTTTAATTTGCGTAGCTGTTCATGGACATTTAGGTTCACATTTATGTCTATTATAGATAAAGATGCTATGCTGTAAGCATTTGTGTAAGTCTATACTGACATAAATTTCCTTTACTTTGGTAAATAACTTGCTGAAAGAGCTAATGTAACAGATGTATATTTTACAAAGCAATTGTACCATCTTACGTTTGTACAGTAATTTATGAGAATTCCCATTTATTTACATCTTTGTTAACACTTGATCTAGTCAGTATTTTTTATCTTAGACATAGACATATAATTGTGTTCAATTGTAATTCCCTGCAATGCAGTATTGAACATTATTTCATGTGCTCATTTGCAATTCATATATATCTTTTAGTAAAGTCTCTGTTAAAATCATTTACCAGTTTTTATAGAACATTTTTATTTGAGTTTTGAGGGCTTTTCATATATTGTGTACACAAACACTTCATCAAATCAAAGCATTTTAAAGATGACGTCCCAATCTTTGACACCATTCCATGGTTCTGATAGTGTCTTTTGAAGAGCAGCTATGTAATATTTGATGGAGTCTAATTTATCACTTCTATGAATGCTGGTTTCTGTGCCAAATATAGGAAATCTGTACAAGGTCTTAAAGAATGTCCCTTATGTTTTCAACTATCAGATTTATAGTTTTATGCATTATATTCTGATTCATCTTCAGTTACTTGAATACAGTGCAAGGCTTTTATCTAAGAACAGTATTTTGCATACAGATATTTAAACCTTTAAGCACCACTTGTTGAAAAGTTATCCTTTCTCCACTATATTGCCTTTGCACCTCTGTCACAAATCAGTTGTGACATAGATATGGGCTTAGTTTTAGAATCTTGCTTCTGTTCCGTTGATCTACTTTTCCATGTTTACTCTAATAGCATACTATTTTGCTTTCTATCATTTTATACAAATTCTTTGAATCAGGTACTATTAGCCCTCCAATATTTTTTTAAAAGCTGTTATTAGCTATTCCAGGTCTTTCAAATTTTCATGTGAATTTTAAAGTTAACTTCCAAGTTTCTACAGAAAGTGTGCTGGGACTTTAATTGGTACTGCAATGAATGGATGAATTTTGGGTGAATTAACATCCTCTCGAATCCAATCCATAAACAAGGCATATCTATGATTTATTGCATTTATTATTTAATGTTTCTTCGTGGTGTTATCATGTACAAGATTTTTTACATATTTTACACTGTAATTTTAAAACAATGCAATTTTTAATAGTAATATCTTTAGATTTCAATTTTAATTGTAACATATAAAAATACAACTGACATCTATGTATTGATAACATGTTGAATTAGTTCATTAACTCACATTAATTTTAGGGAGTGAATTTTCTATAAACACAATGATGTCATGTGAAAATCACTCTGTTTTTCAACCTGGTTACCTTTTACTTATTTTTATCTCCTTAGGGAAGTAACCAGTTGTGAATACTGTGTTGTATAAAAATGTAACGACAAATTCCTGTCTTCTCTGGTTCTGTTCTCAGTAGGAAAAATTAGTCAGCCTTTTTCCATTAAATATATTAATTATAGATTTTTTTCATAGATTCCAATTAGCAGGTTGAAGAATCTACATTCTATTCAGTTTGTCTAGAGTTTTTGTCACTAATGGAGGTTAAATTTTGCCAAATGATTTTACTGTTAAACCAACCCTGCATTACATAAATAAATAACAACACTTATGACATATTATCCCATCTATATTCTGTTGGATTTGCTTTTGTTGAGTTTTAAGTAGAATTTTGCCTCTGTATTTATGTGGGCTGTTGATCTGTAATTGCCTGTTTTTACAGTATCATTTTGGTTTTGGAATCAGAATAATGCTCACCTCAGAGAATGAGTTGGAAATATTTCCCTTGATATTACATTTTACAGTTAAAAACAAATTAATTAAATGCAAAGTCACTGTTAGAAGTGAAAGTATAATAACCATGTCTACATAATAAAACATTTCTTTGGATGTTTTCCAGTGTGATAGTTAAAAATAAAGTCTCTTAGTGTGATTTGTTTTTTAAGATTTATTTTATTATTTGAAAGACAGAGTTACAGGAAGCAAGATCTTCATCTGTTGGTCCATTCCCCAAATGGCCCCAATAGCCAGAGCTGGGCCAATCCAAAGCCAGGAGCCAGGGGCTTCTTCCAGGTCTCTCACATGGGTGCAGGGTCCCAAGGACTAGGACCATCCTCTGCTGCTTTCCCAGGTGCGTTAGCAGGGAGCTGAATTGGAAATGGAGCAGCCGGGACCCAAACCAACACCCACGTGGGATGCTGGCACTGCAGCACGAAGCTTTAACATGCTATGCCACAGCATTGGTCCTTCTTAATGTGAAATTTAAGTTCAAATCCCAACTTAGCACCTATTTAATTATTGTATAAAATATTATTAATACATGTGTACCATATATTTTAAATTTTTGGAAAGCAAAACATTCAGGTTTCATGTCAACATTATTGAAATATAATTGAAAGATAAAAATTACACATTTATAAAATGTACAATTTTATATATTTTTTAATCTATTTTAATTGGCAACAGGACGGAATATATGCATTTAGTACATGAGATAATAAATGTGCTAATTAGCTCAACTGAGGCTTCCCACAATGTATACATATTTCAAAACATGTTGTAGACTTTAAAAAAAAAAAACTTTCAGTATTAAGGCAGGCAATTACTGGAAGTCTTTACTTCTTGCCTCCAAGAAGCACAGCTTCAAAACATATCAAAGGATCAGAAATTCTGGTAAGCTAGTTGGTTCCTTTAAGTCCAGGAAGTGCCACGGTCTCTGGCCAGTATTCCAGGAATGATGACATATATGCAGCAGTTCTGAGAACCTACAGAGCTGTGGGCACTTTTCTCCCCTCTGTAGCTAACATATAACCTAATTTCCTAATGCTAAGTCTATTAGGCTGATGTTCCTTAGACCTTTTACTTGAATTTTTAAAACTGAATTTGACAAAGCATTTAAAATTCTAACAATGGAGAAAATACTCCATGGCAGAGAAATTGACAGTGTAATTCAAAAGGTCTTTTTCACCTCTTATTCCATATGATTTTGAAACTGGCCTTATTTGGTATTCATAGTAAATCATTTTTTTTTTTCAAATAATGAAACAGTGCAAATTTTGTTAGCATCATTATTTTGACTGCATGGGTTTCATAATTTAATAACCACTGCTTTTATCTGGAGTGAAACAAGTTTTCTCCACAACTGAGTGACAGATATACATGCATTTTGTATTTTATTTCAATTCATAGATTTAAATAAGATCTTCTATCTTCATAGCATGAACCTCTCCTTTAATTTACCTCTTAAAATTTATTTATTTAAGGAAGGAGAGAGAGAAAAACAGACTCATTTTGCACATGCTGTTTCGCTCCCCAAGTGCCTGCAGTCTGGTATAAGCTAGATTGAAGCCAGCAGCCCAAAACTCAATACAAGTAGCACACATTGTGTGTTAGGGACCCAGACACTGAAGCCTTCTCCTGCTGTCTTACATAACCTGCTTTCCACCCAGTTACTCCAGGTATCTTAAGACCAGGATAAATACCTGCAAATGCTTGAAATTCAAGTTCTGATACACTGGAAATCTCAATCAAATTCATCGTCCAATCTACTATCTTTCCCTATCCTGATTAATAGTTTCAGGACATTAACTTGTTTATATTGTTGATTATTTGTTAAATGCTTGTGAATAGATATACTTTTCCTGATCAGTTTGCCATCACATCAGGTTTTATTATTACCTATCTTTTTATAGCCCCTATAAAATGATATTTATATTCCACTATGTATATTGTTTAGCATGTAGTTGAAACTTATTGTTTTGAATAAATCAATTGTATTAAGTAGATTTTAAAACAGCAAGGCAAATAAAATCCAAAGTTCTTTGCCTTAAAATTTAAGCTGTTTTTTTAAAAATAAGGGAATTCAGGATAAAAAGTTTTTTTTTCTTTTGTATAAATTGATTCCTACTTGGCTGAAATTCATGATCACTGTGCTACTTAGGAATTTGACACCTTTCTATGCAAGCTTAATATAGTCATATTAACTTAAGGGAATAGTGAAGAGTGAGAAGAATCAGTACAATCAAGATGTGTTAGGTTTTTTGAGTACGTAATTTTTTATCTGTAATACATTTTATTCTATCATCCAGTTCTTTCTCAAGCTGTCAGCAATAGCCCCTGCAATACACTGTGTAAGCTGACAGAATGTCCTATCATGTCGTGAGGCTTTGTGCAAACAGGTATGTTACTCATTTTCCTGGCTTTTACAAAAAACGGCCTTAACAGGATTACAACCAGTTTTTTGGGGGCTGAGATCTCAAATTATAATTCGGTTTTAATAGTCTAATTAATAAAGTTTATACAATTCACTCACTGTGATCTGCACAAGTTGCATGAAGTCAAAAATCATGCAAGACATAATCAGAAATCATTTCTGTTTGTATGTGGTAAGTATTATGTGCTGTTTCTGGAGCAAATTTCCTGCCTTAATTATGTTTAGCTTAGGGTAATTAGTTTGCATTTCCTGAGCACATATCAGTAACAGTGGGAGAAACATAGCCTTGAAGTGTTCTGAAAGGATGATTTAAGATATTACCCCTGAAGCACATGTACACTCAATACTTGTATATGACCTGGGAAAATGCAAGAGTCTAGTACTGCCAAGAGTGTTGTTCAGAACTTGTGATCAAGTCATGTCTGTCAAAAATAACTGTGTATGTTTCTAATCTGACTCACTCTATTCCCCCTGTGCCAGGTTTATGAAGGAGATTCGTTAAACTAGATAGCATAATGAGGAAACGTAACAGTTTCAATTTATTATTTGTTCTATCGAGTGTGTATGTGTAATTACTTAAAAAGTTATTTTAGGTGTAGGCATTGTGGAACAGAGGGTTAAGTCACTGGTTTGACTTCTGACTGCTCTATTCCCAATTCAGTTCCCTGCTAATAGCCTGGGAAGTCAATGGAAATGGCCCAAGGACTTGGGCCTCTGCGACCCATGTTGGAGACCTGGATGGAATTCTGCAACCTTGGCTTCAGGACAGCACGGTCCTGGCTGTTCTAACTATCTGGGGAGTGAACCAGCAGATGAACTCTCTCTCCCTTTCTTCTTATTTCTCTCCCTCCTTTCTCTCTCTCTGTTTCTTTCTCTCTGTCTCTCTCTGACCTTTTCAAATAAATACATAAATTCATCTTTTTAAAAAAGTTTTTTTTTTAATTTTATTTCTACTCATTACAAGTTGTGCCATTTCTTCTTGATTTTTTTAGTTTTCTGTTTTGAGTTGTAGCTGAACACCCATCCTTTGCCTGGCAGTATATATAAATCAATATGCACAGCACTCTTTATTCTCATTGTTCTTTATAGTTGAGATACTAGAAGTAAATAAATTCTAAGGATAACTGCACTATGCAGATAAAAGGCAATTGTGTTTCACAAAAATTGTTTAAATTCTCTGTGCTAACAAGTCTGTTTTTCCATTAATTTTTAAAGGACTTAGTTTGGAACATGTTAATGCATAATATGAGTAATAGATTTCTTTTAAAAGTATGTAGTTATTTGTATATTATATTTTCAGGCTTAATCTTTTCATGTAGGAACATTCCTGCTTCCTCTCATACATGCACCCACTCTCTCTTGTGTATACGTATGTGCCCTTTTCTATATTAGGAGAGTGCTTGAAATCCAATCTTTGGTCATTTCAACTTGGAGAATCAAATGCAAGTAAATTGCATGTAATGATAGCACTTGGATTTTAAATGATAAGATTGCAAATCTTACCAATGAAAACACTGTGGAAACAAGCATGTATTTAGTATTTATGAAGTATGGTTTCTAACATGAATGCTAATTATCCAAATGGCCAAGAAACAGTAGTAAATGAAAAATAATGATGTGATTTCAGAATCACTACCACAGATTCTGGCCAATGATAGATACAATATGTTTATATGTTTCTCCCATTCTTGCTTGATTTTTTTTTAATTGATGGTTTCCTTCTAATGACTCGCATTTCTCCAAAGAAATGAATACCGATACTTTACTTATTTCTGTATGCTAGGCCCTGTGTACTTCATGCAGGATATGCCCCTCCCCTTATTTAATTTAATGAATTCAAACTGAGCCCAGTAAACTATCCAAAGGACAGATTTGGCTCCAACTAGAAAGTTGTATTTAATCTGATATAAAAGAATAGTTTAAGCCAATTAGTTATAGAGCAGTTGGAAAAAGGATGTACAAGTAGGGTGTGTTAAAAACAAATGCCCAGAAATAAGAAAAGTGGTGGTTAAGACAGATGTATGTGGCATGGAAGAGAGTAAGAGGGAGATTTGAAAGACTTTTGGCCGGTGCCGTGGCTCAATAGGCTAATCTTCTGCCTGCAGCGCCGGCACACTGGGTTCTAGTCCTGGTTGGGGCACCGGATTCTGTCCCAGTTGCTCCTCTTCCAGTCCAGCTCTCTGCTGTGGCCCAGGAAGGCAGTGGAGGATGGCCCAAGTGCTTGGACCCTGCACCCGCATGGGAGACCAGGAAGAGCACCTGGCTCCTGGCTTCCGATCAGCGTGGATGCAGCGGCCACTTGGGGGGGGCGGTGAACCAATGGAAAAGGAAGACCTTTCTCTCTGTCTCTCTCTCTCTCTCAATGTTCACTTTGCCTGTCAAAAAACAAATAAATAAATAAAAAGAAAGACTTTTTAAGTAGTTCAATAAGGCTAGAACATACCACTGATGAAGAAACTGATCAGGAAAACATACTAGACAGGAGCCAACTAGTGGAGGATCTTTTCTGCCCAGTAAGCAGATTTGATTTTATCTTGCAAAAGATGCCATCAAAGAATTTTGATGGGAAATTACACTTAAATTTCACTTTTAAAAGATGATTATAATGGGCCGGCACTGCGACTCAATAGACTAATCCTCCACCTTGTGGCGCCGGCACACCGGGTTCTAGTCCCGGTCAGGGTGCCAGATTCTGTCCCGGTTGCCCCTCTTCCAGGCCAGCTCTCCGCTGTGGCCTGGGAGTGCAGTGGAGGATGGCCCAAGTGCTTGGGCCCTGCACCCCATGGGAGACCAGGAGAAGCACCTGGCTCCTGCCTTCGGATCAGCGTGGTGCGCTGGCCGTGGTGGCCATTGGAGGGTGAACCAACGGCAAAGGAAGACCTTTCTCTCTGTCTCTCTCTCTCACTGTCCACTCTGTCAAAAAAAAAATTTGAAAAAAAAAAAAGATGATTAAAATGGAATGTGGAGAATTATCTATAATGGCAAAAATCTAAAGTATGTGCTATAATCTATGATTATATTCCACCTGAGGTAGATGACACAAATCAGCATAGATGAGGAGTTGAGCAGCAAACAATCAAAATATATGAAGCAAGTATAGCTAGCAGGGTAAAATGACCGGAAATGTATTGAGTAGATAGGAGAAGGGATAAAAGTTTAACTTAATAACAAAATTGTTGTGTCATTCATACTGAGGAAATAACAGAGTAATAGAAAATTGAATGTCTTGTATCTTTCTCTGGGTGTATATATGTGTGCAGATGTGTTAGATTTTTCTGGTGTGTTGAGAAGAATATTGTGCATCGTATTATAAATCATAGAGCTTTTGATAGCTTAGACATCTAGGTGGGGTTTTCTAGTAGGCAATTAAGAATATGAGTCTAGATCTTAGAAGAGATAACTGAGTTGAGATTTTAAAACTAGAGATCCATCAATAGTTTAAGCCATAGTAACTGGTAACATTTTCTGTCTATCCATTCATTAATCACAGATGCAACATGCATGAGAAGGATGTAATATCTGCCTGTCTTGCTGCTAGATGGAAATTATAGCAAGTTATAAGGGGTAGTTGTTGCCTCAGCAGTTAAGATGCCACATGGGAGCTATGTGGAATAGCAAATAAAGCCACTACGTGCAGCTCTAGCATGCTTTATGGCACCTGTTCAAGTCTTGGCTGCTCCTCTGCTGATTCAGCTCCCTACTAATGCACCTGAGAAAGCAATGGAGGATGGCCCAAGTCCTTGGGTGCCTGCACTCATGTGGCAGACCCAGATGAAGCCCCTGGCTTATCCCTGGCCATTGCAGCCATTTGGGGATTGAACCACTGGATGGAAGGCCTCTCTGTCTCTGCCTACACCTCTGCCTCTCTATAACTCTTACAAATAATATAAATAAATTTAAAAGAAAAAAAGTTGACATCCACATCCCCTATCAAATTGAGTGCCTGATTTAAATCCCAACTCCATTTCCAATCCAGAGCCTGTAAATGCACATCCTAATCAATGGGTTAAATACCTGTGTTCCTGACACCCAAACTGGAGACCTGGATAGGATTCCAGACTCCCATTGTGGCCCAACTGTTCCAAGTATTTGGACAGTAAACCAGTGGATTGAAAGTCTCTCTTTCACTTTCTGTCCTTTATTTTTTTCTCTGACCTTCATTTAAAAATCAAAATAAATAAATATTTATTAACTTCTTTGATGTAAGCAATTATAGAGAAGTGAGAGACATTTTCTCTGAAAAACAGTAAGTACTTATGGGATGCTTTCTGCAGTCCAAGCAAAGCTATGATTTTTATAGCTATTGTTCTTTTTATCTTCAAAAAAATCTTACTTTGTAGTTATCATACCCATTTTACAAAAATAGAAAACTGAGGGAAAGAGTACTTGAGAGGTTTCCCTAATGTTACCTATGTAATAAAATTCATAATCTTAATGACTTTTACAAGTTATTCAAATTTACTAATCAGAATATTTCCTTAATAGAGCTTTAATTTTAAAAGGCACGCAGTATTGTGAGAAAAGAAACATTACAGGTAGCAGGATAATTGCTGATACAATTAAAGACATTCATTTAGAATTATCATCTAAGAGATTCTGAAGAGAATAATTTGAAATATGGATTTTTTCCATCTCAAGAGCATTTTACATTTTTCCTGTGCTGCAAACTGACCTTGGAGCATCACTTCATTCTGGCTAGACGTTCTCAGTCAGGTCCAAAGTTGATGTTATAGAAAGCAACAAGAACAGAAACAAGTAACTTAAATCATAAATATATACTGTTGAAAATGTTTGTGGTATAAACACAGCAGGGTATATTTTTCATCTCATGAAACATGTGGAGTGACTTTTGTTAGCCAACATGGAATTATTCTGATTGTGCAATAATAATACCTTATATTTGAATAGAATATTTACGTTTTCAAAGTTCTGTAAGATATACAATTTGTTTTTTCCAGAAGTTTGAAAAATATAAAAAAATTATTTTGTTTATTTGTATATTTTAAATAATATACCCATCAGAAGAATTTCAAATACTGAATAGCAATTATTTTATTCTTCTAATATTTCATATATTCATTTTATACTTTTCATTGTAAAATATAAACATATATTATCATTTTAACAATACCAAAATACACTAGACATTTTTCTCCCCATTCCTTCCAATTTTACTCATAGGAATTAAACAAGGTATATATTGTAAACACACACACATCTATAGCATTATAAATAAGTAATTTTATTTAGTTATTTAACTCATTTGAAATATTTTTTCAATAGAATGTGTAGTGCCTTGAACTTATATTCTTCCAACTGAAATCCAAATTGAAATGACATGTTAGAATGGCTTTCATACAGAAATCAACAAATTATAAATGTTGGAGTGAATGTGAGGAAAAAGGTACCCTAAGCCATTCTTGGTAGGAATGTAAATTGGTACGGCCACTGTGGAAGATAGTATAGAGATACCTCAGAAATATGAATATACATCTGCCTTATTATGACCCAGCTATCCCAATCCTGAGAATTTACCCAAATGAAAAGAAATCAGCATTTGAAAGAGTTATCTGTATCCCCATGTCCATCTCAGCTCAAGTCACACATAATTGCTAAGATATGGAATCAGTGCAATTGTCCATCAACTGAAGTCTGAATCAATGTGTGTGTGCGTGTGTGTATGTGTATATATATTTATATATATAAATATATATATATAACTGCACAGTAGTAAAAATGGATTCATTTTTAAAGCATTTGAATATACCAATCTCCCTATATCCATTAAATTTTGTCTCAAAATGGAAGTAAAAATAAAAACCTTCATATGCCAATATATTTTTTAAAAATTAGTTCATGGGTCTTTCCTTAACACATGCATGTATTTTTCATATGGTTAGATCAGTATCCATTGGCTTTAATCATTATAGCTTTAAAATCAATGCTAAAACTAGGACACAAACCTGTAATCTTTTCCAAAATGTTTATAGAATATCATTGTTGATTGAACCTTTTTTTATTTTTCTTTTTTTAAAAAAAAATATCTATTTGACAGGATTACAGAGAGAGAGAGAGAGAGAGAGAGAGAGGAGAGAGAGGGAGAGAGAGTTCTCTCATTTGCTGGTTTACTCCCCAGGTGGCCGCAACAATTAAGGTTGGGCTAGGCCAAAGCCAGCAGTCAGGAACTTCTTCCAGGTCTCCCACGTGGGTAGTACAGGGCCAACCTCTTGGACCATCCTCTGATGCTTTCCCATGCCACCAGCAGGGAGATGGATCAAAGTGGAACAGCTGGGACTTGAACCGGCACTGATATGGATGTTGGCACTACAGATGCAGCCCTACCCACTATACAAGAGCACCAATTCCTTTTTGGTTTTGCTTATGAACTTCAGAAGACATTTCCCTTAAAAAAGAACACTTGTCATAACACTTGTCATATCACCATTTTCCATGTTTATATAGGGCAAATTTTTAACTCTGCTATTTTTATAGTGAAAGTTGACTTGAGTAAATTAATTATGTTCCTATCTAGTTGAACCAATTTTCTTCTTGTTTATAAAAGTGTTTAGTTGAACCTCTTGGTCCTTCTAGGTATAAACTGTTTGAAAATAATGATTATACAGATTTGTATCTAACTTTATGCCTATTATTCTATTTTTGACTTATCTATATCTTTTTATTTAAATAAGGTGAACAAATTTTATATATTCCATATATACAGATTTAGGAGCATAGTGAAACTTCCCACTCTACCCTCCCTCCTTCCCCCCATGTTCCCACTCTTTCTCCCCATTTCTTTCTTATCCTTTTAATTTTTACAATGACATACTTTCCATTAATTTTATAAGATTGACTCTCTACTGTGTAAACAATTCAACATATAGTAAGAAGGGAACAAAAACTAACCCACAACACTATAGACAATTGCTATAAATACAAATCAGTTCTCAAAATATCACTTTCACTGTTATATTTGTGGTACTCTTTTTGTTACCATAGTTTAGGGACAACATGGTATTTGTCTTTTGAGTACTGGCTTATTTCAATAAGTATAATGTTCCAACCATTTTGTTGTGAAAGACATATTTCCTTCTTTTTCATGTCTGAGTAATATTCCATAGTGTACACGCACACACACACACACACATACACACACACACACCCCATATGTTCTTTATCCAGTCATTCATTGATGGACATCTGAGTTGATTCCATATCTTAGTTATTGTGAATAGAACTATAGTATACATGGGTGTTCAGATAACTCTGTCATATGATGATTTTATTTCCTTTGGATAAATTCCCAGGAGTGGGATGGCTGGGCCGTATGGTAGATCTATTTTCAGCTATCTGAGATATCTCTATATTGTCTTCTATGATGGCTGTACTATTTTGCATTCCCACTAACAGTATCTTAGGGAAACTTTACCACTACATCCTCTCCAACATTTATTGTTTTTTGGATCTTCAAATGGGAATCGTTCTAATTGGGGTAAGGTGAAACCTCATTGTGTGTGTCGGTTTTTTTTTTTTTTTTATTTCCCTGATGGCTAGTGATCCTGAGCATTTTTTTTTTGCTGTATCTGTTGGCCACTTGAATTGCATCCTTTGAAAAATGCCTATTCATGTCCTTTGCTCTTTTCTTAATTGCATTGTTTGTTTCATTGTTGTTGAGTTTTTATAGATTCTGGATATTAATCCTTTATCAGTTGCATAGTTTGCAAATGTTTTCTCCCATTCTGTAGGTTGCCTCTTCACATGGTTTCCATCACAAAAGCTTCTTTGCTTGGTGTAATCCCATTTATGCATTTTTGCTTACATCATTTGTGGTTCTGAGGTTTTTTTCAGAGAAGTCTTTGTCTATGCAAGTGTCTTGCAGAGCTTTTCCAATGCTCTCCTCTAGTAATTTGATGGTATCTAGCTGTAGATTTATATCCTTGATCCATTTTGAGTTGATTTCTGTATGACGTTTAAGGTAGGGGTCTTGATTCATACTTCTGCACACAGAGATCCAATTATCCCAGCACCAATTTTTGAAGAGACTCATTTCTCCAAGGATTGATTTTAGCTCCTTTGTCAAAGATAACTTGATTATAGATATGTGGATTGACTTCTGGGGATTCCATTCTGTTCCCTTGGTCTACAGGTCTATTTTGTGCCAGTACCAGGCTGTTTGATTATAACTGTCCTGTGGTATGTCTTGAAATCTGATATTGTGAACTTCCAACTCTGTTTTTGTTAACATTGCTTTAGCTACTCAAAATCTCTTTTGTTACCATAGGAATTCCAGCATGATTTTCTCCAGATCTGAGAATGTGATTAGTATTTTGATTGGGTTCCCATTGAATCCATAATTTTTTGCGTTATGGACATTTTGACAATATGAATTCTTCCAATCCACAAACATGGAAGATTTTTCCATTTTTTGTGTCATCTTTTTCTTTAATATTTTGTAATTTTTATTATAGAGATCTTTCATCTTTTTGGTTAAATTTGCTCCAAAGTATTTAAATTTTTTGTGACTATTGTCAATGATACTGATCTTTCAAGTTCTTTCTCAGTCATGGCATTGTCTGTGTATATCAAGGCTATTGATTTTCGCATGTTGATATTACATCCTACAAATTTATCAAACTCTCTTATGAGTTCCAGTAGTCTCTTAGTGGAGTCTCTTAGTTCCCCTTTATATAGGATTATGTAATATGCAAACAGGGAAAATTTGACTTTTGCTTTCCAATTTGTATCCCTTTGATTTCTTTTTTTTTCTTTGTCTTTTTAAAGATTTATTTATTTTATTTGAAAGAGTTATATATAGAGAGAGAGGAGAGGCAGAGAGAGAGAGAGATCTTCTTCCATCCAATGGTTCACTACCCTGATGGCTGCAATGGTCAGAGCTGCACCTATCCAAAGCCAGGAGCCAGGAGCTTCTACTGGGTCTCCCACATGGGTGCAGGGGCCCAATGACTGGGTCCATCTTCTACTTCTTTCCCAGGCCATAGAAGAGAGCTGGATTGGAAGTGGAGCAGTGGAGTCTCAAACTGGTGCTCTTATGGGATGCCAGTGCTTCAGGCTAGGGTATTAACCTACTGCACCACAGAACTGACCCCTCAATTTCTTTTTCTTGACTATTGGCTCTGAATAAAACTTCAAAGATTATATTGAATCACAATGGTGGGAGTGAGCATCGTTGTCTATTTTTGGATTTTGATAGGAATACTTCTTTTTCCCATTCAATAAGATGCTATCTGTGGGCTTGTCATATATTGCCTTGATTATAATGAGGAATGTTCCATCTGTAATTTGCTGAAGATTTTTATCATGAAAGGATTTTGCACTATATCAAATGCTTTTTCTGCATCTGTTGATGCCTCAGTTTTGGTAGAATGTATGTGTCTAGTGATCTATGCATTTCTTATAGATTTTTCAATGTGTTAGAATATAGCTCTTTGTAGTAACTCCTAATGATTCTTTTTATTACTATGGTATCTGCTGTTACACTTCCTTTATCATCTCTGATTTTGTTGATTTGGTTCTTCACTCTCTTTTTTTGGTTAGTTTGACCAAGAGTGTATCAATATTGTTTATTTTTTCAAAAAACAGCTCTTAATTTCACTAATCTATAATTTTTTTGTTTCAATTGTATTTCTATTTAATTTTAATTATTTCTTACCTCCTACTAATTTTGGGTTTGGTTTATTGTTGTTTTCTACATCCTACAGATGCATTGATAGCTTCTTTATATGATGACTTTACAATTTCTTTGATTAGTCATTAAATGCAATAATCCTCCATGTTTTGACATGTTGCATTATTGTATTCATCCATTTCCATAAATTTTTATTTCTGTTTTAATTTTGTCTGTTACTCAGTGTTCAATCAGGAGCAGGCTGTTCAGACTCCATGTTTGCATATATTCTAGAGATTCTTAGGTTGTTAATTTCCAGCTTAATTCCGTTTTGGTCAGAAAAGATACATGGTGAGATTTCAATTTTTTTTTTAATTTGCTGAGACTTTTTTATGGCATAACATATGGTTCATACTTCAGAAAATTCCCTGCTCTGATGAAAAGAATGTGTATTCTGGAGCTGGCACTGTGATGTAGTGGGTAAAGCTGCTGCCTGTAGTGCTGGCATCTCATATGGGTGCTGGTTCAACTCCTGGCTGCTCCACTTGCAATTCAGCTCTGTGCTGTGGCTTGGGAAAGCAGTAGCAGATGCCCAGGTCCTTGGGCCCCTGAATCCAATGGGATACTCAGAGGAAGCTCCTGGCTCCTGGCTTTGGATCAGCACAGCTGAAGCCATTGTTGCTACTGGGGTGTGAACCAGCAGATGGAAAACATTTATCTCTCTCTGCCACCACATCAGAGAGCTCTGAGCCTATGAAGTCAGACACAGTTATTGCCCAGAGACCCAGCCCTATCTTGAATTCACAGTATTCCCACAGTCACAGCGCACAGACTCCCACAGTCAGGGGGTGCAGAGGACCTCCACTCCACCCGACAAGCCTTCCCAATCCACAGAGAGAGCTGAGTCATCTCCAGAGCCAACTTCCTGTAAATGCTCCACCTTGGTAGTTTGAGCCCCATAGCCTGTGATGGGTTGTAAGGTTGGGGGTACCTCATAATCCTAAGTGAGTGCCCAGACCCTGTCAACCTTCCCAGCCAGACTCAAAGTCAGTGGGAAATATAGATTTTTCCCTCTAGGAAAATCTGGTCATGTGTAGAAGAGATGCTGCAGCCACCGCTGTTACCAAGAGGTACCTTCTCACCACTGGTTGCTTAGTCCCTTTGTGGGGGCATGGAGGGAAAGAAATAGGCTTTCACTGTGGTGGATTAGGTGGGTACCTGCCTGCCAGTAGGACTCCAGGCCAGACTCAAAGGCAGTGTGGTCCACAAGGTTCTCCATCACACAATATCAACAATGGCTTGGAGTCTCTGAGCAGCCGTTGAAGGGGAAGGAACTGTGTGTGTGTGTGTGTGTGTGTGCGCATGTGCAGGTGTGTGGACAAGGAGGTGGGGGCAGCTGAGTTAGAGTTCCAACCCCTTGGACTCCATTTGCTATTCTTTTCTTTCTCCTTCACACCTATCTGGTGGTAGTAGGCATTTATATTTGCATTTCTTTTCATTCATTTCCAAATCTTTAATAATTTTTTTTAGGGTTGGGGGTAGTGGGAAAGACAGGAAAGGGGTAGGGAGGAGAGTAGTCACAGAAGAGCAGGAGGAGGACATGGAGATGAAGAAGAGGATTAACCTGGAGTTAAGGAACAGAGCCCCAGAGTAGGTGACAGAGTTAGTCCTAGATAATTGCCTTTGTGTCAATGGGGAAATTGAAGGTCTGAATGATAGATACTTTTAAAGAACTGGAGTTTCTGAGTACAGCTAATGTGGAACTCAGTTCTTTGCCACAGCTTCCCAGCTTAAATAAACTTCGAAACCTGGAACTTAGTGACAAAATAATTTCTGAAGGCTTGGAAGTCCTCGCAGAGAAATGCCCAAATATTATCTACCTCAATCTGAGTGGAAAAAAAATCAAAGATCTCAGTATGGTTGAAGCTCTGCAAAATCTTAAAAATTTGAAGTCCTGACTTGTTTAACTGTCAGATCACAAGCATGGAAGATTACAGAGGAAGCATTTTTGAATTGCTGCAGCAAATCACAGACTTGGATGGGTTTGATTAGGAGGATAACAAAGCCCCAGACTCTAAAGAAGAGGATGACAAGGATGGTGATGAAGATGATGATGAAGAAGAAGATAAAGCTGGTCCACCTGATGAATTCGAGGAAGAGGAGGAGGAGGGTGAGGGTGAGGATGAGGATGAAGCAGGCTCAGAAGTCGGAGAGGGAGAAGTGGGTCTCCCATACTTAATGAAAGATGAAATTCAGGATGAAGAATATGATGATGGCTATGTCAAAGAAGAGGAAGATGAAGAAGAAGAGTGTCTTTGAGGGGAGACGAGGAAACGAGATGCTGAAGATGATGGAGAGGAAGAAGATGATTAGAACATTCTGAGAAAGAGTCCCTAATGTTCCTGGGTGTGCAATGTGGTGATCACTTCTTCCTCTGTTTCTCTGTGCACAATAGCTGTCCCTTCAGAAGAGAATGTGTAACTTTTATAGAAGTTTGGTTTTACTATTTTTGCCTTATCATTCCAAATAAGAGATACTAATATGTTAATGATCATATTATATGTAGAGAATAATTTACATTGGCCCACCATTGTGAAATTCCCTAGCAATTTATTTAGAATCTTAATTTCTCTAATTCAGGCTCACTGTATTAGTCATTTTTAGCTCATAATTAAAACATGGTCGCTTTTACACAGGTGTAGTTTGGTGCATTTCATTCATAAGGTTTTAAAGTTATTTATAAATTAAGATAACAGTTTTAATATGAAATAATGATAGTAGCTTGAATAAGCTGTTTTTTTTTTTTTTTTTAGAGGTGATCCAGAGATCTTTAGTTGAAGGAAATTATTTCTTTTGGGCTAAGGACATTTGGGTGCTTTTTTTGTCACAAGAATAACTTGGAAAGAAGGAGCAGAATAGTAAAGAGTCTATTCAGCAATATAGTTCATGGGTTGTGTGGAGCTTCTGTTCAATAATGTAGTCCATGGGTTTTGTTGTGACTGATGATTTTATCTTAGAAGGAAGAGTCACTCATTCTGAAACTATAGCCATGCGGGTGAGCCCTCTCCTCAGGCTGCAGATCACAACATGCCAACACTTGGCTAGTTTTTTGTTTTTAGCTGTGAGCATTCTTTTTCCTCTCAACAGTCCCTTTATGATCACCTTCTCTCAAGGTTTTGCTCTCTCCCTTTATCCCAAAATATAGTAGGAAACTTGTGGAGATACCCAGGAAAACTTTTGGTTTTAAATCTCACCTCCCTTTTCAGACCTGAGTTTTAAACAAGGAAAGGAAAAGAAATGGACTGTTTCCTGAGGCATAGATATTATTATTGATATGATATGATGCAACAAGCTGTGCTCACTGTAGGTCTTTCTTGGTTGACAACACCTCAGACTGCATTTCTTGATTGATAACATGTGAGATTGTATTAGTAGCATGAAGAGAGAAAAGAAGCAGAGGAGACTTTGGGGAGCAATGTTAGTGTTCTTTAGAAATCAGAAAATTGCCTGTTGATCATTATGATGTGTTCCAATGAAACTTTTAAGTTGGCTTCTCAAATGATTTGAATACCACTCTGCAAAGTATTGATAATACTGAGTAGAACCTTTATTTTTCCTATAGTTTTAAAGCATTGTGGATATGGTATTTAATTGAAATACACTAGGCAGCTGGAAAAATATTTTAAACTAAATTGATACTAAAATTGACTTGTTTTCAAGTGGAAGTCCATAAAAAATACAAGATATTTGGGATAAGTGTGTGTGTTTCCTTACGGGCTACCGAATAAAGTTTACTGAGTAGACAAGTGCATTTTCCTTTTTGGCACTGAGGCTTCATGTTCAAGGCAATTGCTTTTTTTAACTTCAATTATCTAAAATTTTGTTTGAATATTTGTAAGTTTTTAAAAAGTGTCATCAGGGCCGGTGCCTTGGCTCACTTATTTAATCCTCCGCCTGCAGTGCCAGCATCCCATATGGGTGCTAGGTTCTAGTCCTGGTTCTCCTCTTCCATTCCAGCTCTCTGCTGTGCCCGGGAGGGTAGTGGAGGATGGCCAAAGTGCTTGGGTCCCTGCACCCACATGGAAGACCAGGAGGAAGCACCTGTCTCCTGGCTTCAGATCAGCCCAGCGTCGGCCGTAGTGGCCATTTGGGGGAGGGAGGGTGAACCAACGAAAGGAAGACCTTTCTCTCTGTCTTTCACTGTCTCTAACTCGACCTGTCAAATAAATAAATATTAAAAAAAAGTGTCATCATACTAATTGAAATTTTCCTTCAATACTGGGTCACATTTAAATTACTGAGTATAGTTTTTCTGTTGCTTTGTTAGTTTAAAATGTATGCTTTCTGTTTTAAAGTAAAAGTGAAGTTATTTGTGGAGAAACTAAAAAAGTTGCACAACTGACTGAAATAAACCACTTGGGGTCTGTTTAGGGGAAAGATTGGGCTCTTCCAATAGGCTTTCAATTTCCCCCCTAATTTCCAGAGTTGAAATGCCCTGTTTTAGTCCCTAAGAATTCTCATTGCATACTATGCCAGATTATAAAATACTTATTTTTAAAATGAAATCTATATATTGACTTTCTTATAAATCATCATATTGCGCATTCAAAATTAAGAGTTCTTTGGTTTGAGAACTACACCTAGAGTCTCCGGATAACTTCTAAGACGCATGCAGTTTTGCGGGTGGTATTTTCATGCAGACAGGTAAGGGTGGGTTTTATATTTTGTCGACGTTTTTGGTCCTACTTTAATGCTCTTTGTATGGCAGCATGTTCCTCAAGAATCTCTCCTTAAAAACTTTGAAGTTAATACTTTTGTGCAACTGTGTTTTGAATAAAGCCATGACAGTGTTAAAAAAATACAGTAAATACAGTACTCCTGGTCATTCTTCTATTGTTTCTATCCCATTTTTTCTGTGACTGCTGTAACTTAAAAGTTTTTGAAATGGAATTGCTTCAAATAAACTGAAGATTTGTTATTAAAAAAAAAAAAAGAGTGGCTGGGCTACCGCCGTCTGCCTTCGCTTGTCTGTCAGGAGCTGGTGTGTCTTCCGATCCCCAGCTGCAGGAGTCATGTGTGATGTCCCGCTCGCTGCTGCAAGCCCGCTCCTTCCCCGCTGCTCCACAGCATCCCTCTGCTGTCTGTAGAGTCGCCACTGCTAACGCTCCAACTTTCCCCTGGGAATACACTGACTCCACTTTTCTTCTGTTATTTTCCCCTAGTCAAAATCAGCCATATCTCTTCAGCCATCTTGGAAATCCTCTATTTGTTGTCTTTTTGGTCCGTTAGATTTAATCCCCAAAAGAGTGTTAAATGGCTATAGTGGTAAAAGCCATTTTGTATGGAATGCTTCCCTGCAGTTTTGAATCTAGTCTTCCTAACACATGTTAATATCTCTTATAAAAGTTATTATTTAAGAATTCTTTTTAAAGGAATTTATTAACAGATTAGATTCTCTGGGTCACATCACATGCATGATAATTACTACAATACAGTTCCCATCAGTTCTCATGCTAATGTGATTTTAATAGTAAGAGATTTTAATAGTAAGAGAACAGATTCAGTGTAGTTCATAGATACAATTCCCTCCTTTCCTTCCTTTTTAATTTTTCAGGAAATATATTTTTAATTTTCATTATAGTGAGAGGCTTAACGCTTCACTAAATAAAGAGTTCAACAACTAAAATATAAAAAATACATAGTTCAACAGGAATATAGATGAGTGCTACAAAAATAATCAAAATATATTAATTTCATTCATATAGAGTACATTTTAAAATCATAGCTCATTAACACTATGGCAGTATATATATATTTATACAGATATAAAGTTGCTCAGAGTATATTTTTTCTGTCTATTTAAATCAATTTTCTTCTTTATAAAAAAAGTGTTTTGTTGAATCTCATCTTTCAAGATATAAAACTTAGAAAACAATAATTTTTCAGGTTCATGTCTAATTTTATTCCTACTTGTTCTCTTTTTTAACTGGTTGGGTTTAATAACCAGAACAATGTTAAATGACTTTAGTGGTAAAGTCATCTCCTATGTGGGTTCTTTCATTATAATGAAATGACTCAATTCTGCAGTTTTGAGTCTGGTTTCATAACACATGTTAAGTTCTGACTGCATAAATTCTTCCTCTTTTATCTTCAAAAAATTTTTATAATTATTTTTAAGAAATTTATTAACATTATATTATCAAGGCAACAGCAGACTACCACAAAGAAGAGAAAATGTAGTATTTTCATTTTTTGGACTGGCTTATTTCACTTAGAGATCATGTAGTGGTCTCCATTTGTATCCATTACACTTCTGTTTATCATTCTGAGCTTTAAAATAAAAATAATTCCCAATCAAATTTCCTTTGCAATAATTATTAGAGTTGCATTAAATACATATATTCCTTTTAAAATACTTACTTTTTTTTTTTTTTTGACAGGTAGAGTGGACAGTGAGAGAGAGAGGGAGAAAGGTCTTCCTTTGCCATTGGTTCACCCTCCAATGGCCGCCACTGCCAGTGCGCTGCAGCCGGCGCACCACTCTGATCCGAAGGCAGGAGCCAGGTGCTTCTCCTGGCTTCATAGGAGTGCATGAGGTGCAGGGCCCAAGCACTTGGGCCATCCTCCACTGCCCTCCCAGGCCACAGCAGAGAGCTGGCCTGGAAGAGGGGCAACCGGGATAGAATCCGGGACTAGAACCCAGTGTGCCAGCACCGCTAGGTGGAGGATTAGCCTATTGAGCCATAGCGCTGGCCAAAATACTTACATTTTTTAACATTAAGCTAGTAAGTCTCTGTTCTCTGATTGTTTCTTTATTTGTTCCAGGATATGTTCAGGTTATTTAATTAAATTATAGGATGTGTGTATGCATGTATGTGTGTGTGGTGCGGTGTCATGTTTGGCTTATTTTGTTTTGTCTTTCAAGCAAGTGTTTTTATTAATTAAATGTATTCATTCTCATATATGAACTGCCATTGCATATAAGTTGTTTTGAGTTCCACTTTTGGTTATTCTAAAGTATAGGAGAAGTATCAACTTTCAAAATTTATCATGTTCTTTGGCATTTTACCAAATCAGCTATTTAATTCAAATATTTTTGATAATTTCATACATATTTTCTCTCTTCCTTTTTAAGAATTATAATATTTCAGACAATTACCAAGTTAGAAATGATATAATATTGCTTCTGTGAACAAGCATCCTCATTTAATTCTTCATTTTAATATACAAAATTTTATTATTTATATATAATTTATTGTATTTGATTAGAGAATATTCAGCATCTTCAGGTATTTTCTTTCTTGTGCTGATTTACATCATTTTCCCTCAAATAGCTGCTATGTATATGGTACTAATAAGACATAATACTTTCCTGCCTTTGTGGACCTTATGTTCAATGGGGTAAGATACAGGAAAAAACAAATAGCTATTATAATTTAATATCATTACAATTAATAATATTGTATCAGAAATTACACATTTTTAAAATAATTTATTGGGGACTGGCACTGTGCCATAGTGGGCTAAGCCTCCACCTGTGGTGCCAGCATCCCATATGGGCACCAGTTTGAGTCCTGGCTACTCCTCTTGAATTCCAGCTCTCTGCTGTGGCCTGGGAAAGCAGTAGAAGATGACCCAAGTGCTTGGGCCCCTGCACTCACATGGGAGACCTGAAGAAGCTCTTGGCTACTTGCTTTGGTCAGGCCCAACCCTGGCTATTGCAGCCATTTGGGGAGTGAGCCAACAGATGGAAGACCTTTCTCTTTTTCTCTCTCTCTCCCTCTCTCTGTAACTCTACCTCTCAAATAAATAAATAAAATCTTTAAAAAATAAAACAAAATAACTTATGTGTATGAAAGACTGATGAATAATGAAGGAAAAGTATTTTTGTAGGAGGATGAAGGCTGAAATGTTTGTGAAGTGTTTTGGGTTTAATGACTTCAGTGTGATGGAGATTTCTGAGTGATTAATTGAAATAAAAAAGAGGTGACCCCATAACTGTGAAGAGGAAGACCACTTAAGGCAGAAGAGGAGATGGCAAGGTTCTGATACTGAAAGAAATTTCTATCTTTGAAGAACAGCAAGGAAGAACAGTATGGCTTGAGCAATGTAGATGAGACAGAGGATAAGGTAAGATCAGAAATGTAAACCTGAGGAACAGACCACTTAGGGCTTGATAGG
This sequence comes from Sylvilagus floridanus, assembly GCA_949820135.1. Lineage (NCBI taxonomy): Eukaryota > Metazoa > Chordata > Mammalia > Lagomorpha > Leporidae > Sylvilagus > Sylvilagus floridanus. The sequence goes on along the minus strand of OX463236.1, from coordinate 83,688,037 downwards.
AGCAATATCAAGAGTAGATGACATGGAGTAGAGAAATATTTAACCATAAATTCAGATACTCTATTTATGGAGTTTTAACATAATAGAACAGGAGGAGGGGCAAGAGGATAAATATAGTAGTAGCTTTAAAGAAAAGTAGAATTGAGGAGTTTTAGAAAAATAAGTTGAAGAAATAGTGGTAGATATATACATGCCAATGTGAAAAGTATTGCTGAAAAATTACTGGTACTAGCAAAGATGTGGGGTCCTGATGGAATTGTGTCCAGGAGAAGACCAGAAGATAGGAGTTCTCATGCATGAGGAGTTGCTCCCTACCAATGATATTAACAGTAGAGAAGATAACTACGAGTACAGACGCAGGTCAGTGGATAGGTGTAATGACGGCAATTGTTCATTTCTCATTACTTCCTTTTTTTCCCGTGGAATAGGAATCAGGGAGCAAGAATAGGAAATACAGTGAAAAGGTTTAAGGGAAAAATATGAACTAGGAATCTAGATCTTTGATCACTTGAGACTCTATTCACGATTCTCAAGTAATCTATGAGGAAGAACCAGAATCTTTATTCTTTGTTTAGTTTTCCAGATTTGGTTTCCAATCTGAACAATGGGCTGATACTTCTACTAATTAGTATAAATGGTTTTCAAAAATTAAAAGATACATATAGTAGGAATTGGGTTTTTAAGATATTCTACTCATTAAACAAACCCACTCAGTAAAATTGCTGTAAAATTTTACAAATGATTTCTCTTAGTTTTACCATGTGTCTTGTTACAGGCATGTTGCGAAAGTTTGTAAATTGAAAGTAGGCCAGAAGCCATGCTTTACATATCACTGATCCAAGACAGGAAGAGACAGAATGTAATCAGAGAAACATAGTGATGTGATTATGGAGATACTGGTCATTAATGTAAAATGAGGCTAATCTCTACTACTCACAAGAGTAGTAGAGATATGGAGAATATGATCATTTGAGGAGAAGATTATACTGCAAGAGGTTTTCATATTTATTAGGAACATCCTAAGTGCCCCTAGTGTGAGACATAATATCCCTAGACTTTACTGCAGTTAGTACACATTGGCAAAGACACGGTATGCCTTGGATGTGGAAAAAGCTTGTCAATGGAAAGAATAAGTAGACATTTTGAATTATTCCAGCTACTGAATCAAAGAAAATCAACAAAACACAAGAAATAAAACAACCTTAAGAGAGTTCTAGCGACTTCAGTTCTGAGTTGAAGAATAATTCCTTGTTTCTCCCTGTATTCTATCTCAGAATTTTTCAAGATTTTAGGAAAACTTGCACAAAGAAAGTTTACGCCTCCTTGGTAACCATCTATACCTTGTCATAACTGTCCCTGTATCATCTCTTCTGTGTACTGCATTTTCAAAAAAGGAAAGAAATGATCCCTGGCTCTTCCAAACTCTGAACATAAGTTACTGTTATCCTGCTTGTTTGAAGGGGTCAATATAGCAAGTTCATATATAATATAAATTTTATGAAAATTTGTAAATTTTTTTCTTTAAAATAATTCTTGTATTTTTTTCAAATATTGTTGTCTTGGGCATTCAGATATTATGCAAAATTTCTTATTCTGTTTATATTTAAATTTGAATTTAAATTTTATGATTTTATTACTGTTTAAATTGTAATAAATGATTTCCCATTTTATTCTATATATATTTTTTTAATTTTCTAAAGCAGCTACCGGTGATTTGACAAATATTGTTTTATTTTCTGGGTCATTATATTGAAAGTCCACAAAAGAGAAGATAGTAGATAGAGTGGTCCAGAGAGAGAGATTGCTGATCTTCTAATCATAGATCACATATGGATACAGTTCATCTCTCTCACCTATCCAAGATATGATATATACCAATAAAAATAGAAAGAACCTGAATTCTTCTCCTATAAATTTCATTCGCTAGACTACTTTAAATGTTTCTCAAATCTTGATAAACTCTGGCTTGATTTGAGGTTGAATGGTATAATTTCTGCACCTTTTAATTATTTCCTTGTAGTAACTCTTCCCTTCTGTTTGTCACTCTATTCAGTGATGCACAAAGTCTCCTCATCACATTTAGCAGAATTTGGTTTGTGAGGTTATAAAGTATGGTCTTAAAATAATGATTAAAAAAGAGTATCTTACAAATATAAAACTTATGAAAATGAAAGTAGAATATCCCATAACTGTTCCCAAGAGAAATTAATACCTAGAACGATAGAGGGAAATGTTATACATTTTTTAGTTACCTAAAATCATTCTAAATATCTCTGTTCTTTGTGGACAATGCAACATTTTGATATCTGCTGATCACAAAATACACAAAGAAACAGAGGTAAATTTGTACTTCTGATCAATAGTTAGACTTCATAAAATTACCTTAGTATTCCATAATCTGAAGGCTGAAGAGGAAGACAAGTTTCCAGCTATTACCATTTTGTCTAATAGAGAGTAAGAAAAAAGGAAGCAAAGTAGAGAAGAAATAACAAATGAAACATTTTAAATTCTAATGGTGTTGGGGATCAAACATGTAAACAACGCATGTAAACTTAAATTTGGTGAGATCACAACTCTATTTCATTCCCAGTGCTTGACCTTTCTTTGCCAAAACTTTTTTTTTAATATTTTCATTCAGTAGTTCAAGAAAATAATTATTTATTTCATCTAAAAACCCAGACATTTAATGGAAAAATACTGCAAATAAAGAAGTGGGCTTTATTTCTCTCTTGTCTTGCTCTTTCTCTCATTTCTTCTTCCATATTCCTCATCCTTAAATGTAAGAAATTCTAAAAAATGTTGTGGAGAAAATGAGATTAAAAGAGATTATCTTTGGTGCACAAAGTTTTGGAGTCTACACACAGATTCTACATCATGTGAACTTTGCATGAACATTTTGAAGTATGTTGATAATTGTCTTTCCTTTCTGAAAAGAGGTAAGAATTTACTGTGCCAGTTTGAGAACAAAGCTCAGCTGAGGCATTCCATGGAAGTTTGCTCAGTCTCTAGGAAATATGTCTATTTCTTAGTTTTTTCTTTTTCTTTTTTCTTTATTTATTTTTAAATATTTATTTATTTTTTATTGGAAAGGCAGAGTTACACAGAGAGAGAAGAAGAGGCAAAGAGAGTGAGGTCTTCCAACCACTGGTTCACTCCCCAGTTGGCTGCAAAGGCCAGATCAGAGCCAATCCAAAGGCAGGAGTCAGGAATTTCTTCTGGGTCTCCCGCACAAGTGCAAGGGCTCAAGGACTTGGGCCATCTTCTACTGCTTTCCCAGGCCACGGCAGAGAGCTGGAGCAGAAGTGAAGCAGCCAGGACTCTAACTGGTGCCCATATGGGATGCTGGCACCGCAAGCAGTGGCTTTACCTGCTTTGCCACAGCGCCAGCCCCTAACATTTTTTTCTTCTAAAGCGTTATTTAAATAAGTAAGTGTTTAAGAAGGAACCTGGGAAACAGCAAATAATGATTGTGTGAATTGAAACTAGAAAACTGTAAGAAAAGAGAAGCAGTTAGTTACCTATCTCAAAAATATCTAAGAATCAAGAAAATGAGCTAGTGTTTTGAAACATGTTTTAACTGACTTTTTAATAGCCGTTATTTTTATGAAGAAGATAATTTTAAAGGAAAGCTATAATATTTAGGTAGATGATCACAAATGCAATTCTTAAACAACATATGATCTAAAAATTTGATCATTATGTTATGATTATAGAAAATATTAGAGAACTTATTTAGAATGGGTAATAGGTAGTTTAAAGCTATAAAATGCAAGCTTAAGTAAAAAGTGAAATATTAATCAAATTAGATTCAAGACAGAAGCTTTGAAATCATTTGAAATAATTTAGGAAAGAAATTACCAAATATATGTATATGTGCACACACAAGCACACACACATGTACTTAACATTTGCTTCTTAAATTGGCAAAGCTAGTATTTTTTAAGTTACTAAGGAAGACACAATCACCATCTGGTGGCAAAGCAAAGAAACTGTTGTTTTAAGAGAGTTATTTCTATGACAGTACTCTAAGCATAAGCCATCAAGTGCGGCAATCCTCTCTAAGAAAAGATTTAGATGGGATGATGTCACAGACTCTCAAATATTATCTATTATGACATCTCTGAAGCATCACATCTGTAATAGGATTTGTAGATACTGCTACACAAGCCATAGTTGAATACTCACTTGACTTATTGTATATAAATCTGATAATAGCTCTATGAGGTTTTCCCTGAATTGTTCAATTTCCAGAAAAAGATACAAAGATTTACAGAGATTAATGCCTCGCCAGTGTCTATTTCTTTTGTAAATGGAATGACTTAGATTTGAATACAAACTACCTCTGTCTGTTTCAAGAACCTGTGCTGTTTAACATATGTAAATAAGTTAAACAAGAAATTAACCTTTAAAAGTTTTCTTATACAGGAATTATTATTATGCTTGTATTTTTTTAATAACTGTTAGGGTAGAATGCCAGTGTACAACTGAAGGTAGACACTGCATCATAAACTTAAATTCGAGACACCTTAAATAATACCTGATGCTTTCTGACTATTGCTGCTTGTTTCAACATTCCAGGGGATTCTCAGAGTTCTTATACAGGCTGATGAAGCCAAATGAGTAAAACAAAGCAAAAAAACAACAGCTCTCTGTCTAAGGAAAGGGTTGTCTTGGGTTTACATTTCTTTCATTTCATTCTTTCATTTCAGAGCCAAGAAAAAGATGATGAATTCATTTTAGAATCATAAAAAACACAAAACTCAACAGTTAATAATAAAAATACTGAAAACTATCTAGGTTAATATTTATGATTTAAATCAGTTTTGTCTTATTACCGTTTTTATATCAGAGAAGCATTTGAAATTAACAAGATATTTTCACAAAAGATTTTCTATTTGATGCAATCATGTACTATTTGATATAGGGAATATTTTATTGAAATTGCCATTTGTGGAGGTTAAAATGGCCAAAACTTGTCAATTTCATATGCGTCAACCTAAATCAATGCCCATTTTAGAGATCAATGAACCCGAGCATTAAAAAAATCTTTATGATTACTGTATAAACATAAATTTACTTTCAAAATGAGTACACTAACAGTCACATTAACAAAGTTTTTTTTTTCTGTGAGATTTTCAAAAAAATAAAATGAACCAAAACTGAGCTTTCTTCTTTGAGGGACTGACTACATTATAAGAAACAATTACTTAGTGTACAATAGTCTCAATGTAAGCCTTGCTCTGTTTAATAAATAGATAATTTTGGTTCCGGGATTTGTTGTCACAGGAGAGAGAGTTCAAGACCTGCATTTCTTCTCAGAACCTGTTCCTCATAAGCTATCATCAATGGAAAGTGCCCATCTTGCAGGGTACTTCTAAGTAACTGAGAATTTCCTACCAGCTTTTCTTTAAAAAGCATTAATTTATTTGAAAGGCAGAGTTACAGAGAGAAAGGGGCAGAGAGAGAGGGAGAGAAAGAGATCTTTGATCCTCTGGTTCACTCCTCAAATGACCGCAATGGCCAGCACTGGGCCAGACTGAAACTAGGAGCCACATCTGAGTCTCCCACATGTGTGCGGCGCCCAAGCATTTGGGCCATCTTCTGCATGCAGGCAGCTGGATCAGAAGTGGAGCAGCTGGGACTCCAACTGGCACCTCACAGGAGGTGGCTCAATCTGCAATGCTACAATGCTGTCCCCATACCAATTTTTTAAAAGCCATTTTAAAACCAATTAAAAATTTCTTTAAGTCATAAAATGCATTTTTAGTGAGTGCTCGCCAAAACACATTATGATGACTATAGACCTTCAGTTCGTAAGAGTTCTTACTGCTTAGTCCAGGACTGTGACTTACACATCCCTGTATTCCCTATGTGTTGAGCACTTTGTATGTAGTGGGTATGTAATGACTTCCTTGTACTGAATTGAATTAAAAAAAAAATTGAAAGAAGGAAAAGTCACTTGGTTTAACATTGAAGAGTAGTTTTGGCCTTTAAAATCTTAACATGATATGAATAAATTACTATTTGATATACTGCTTTAGGTTTCTGTAGGTCACTGTGCTTTTCCTTTGCAATTACAGGACTTTGATCCCATAATTGTGAGAATATATAGAATATATATTCATGAAGATGGCATGCTGCAGTCAGGCTTTTGGGAGGAGGATGCAGGCATCTCCTAAGTGTCAATGTACGTGTCTCCCACTTTAGAAGGAGAACATGTTGCCATTTTTTCAATTGAAAGCTCCCAGAATACCTAGAGAATGCTTTTGAGAAAGTATGCAGAGACCTCTAAATGAAATTCAGTGATAGAATCTGTAGAGAGAGAATGTTATAGGATACCCTGCTGGGGGAATTTGGAGAAGCCCTCAGGTCTTCCTTTCCAAGTCCTTTTCAATTTAGAGGGCTTATAATATCTGTTAGAACAATTGAATGAAAGATCTTTGGGATGTTTTTAGTAGGTCACCAAGTGTCACCTGTTTTTTACAAGGGTGTCCATGACACCCTGTAGCTGTGTTAAGGATAGAGCCTTTAGCAACCAAGGACAACTGACTATAAAACACGAAATTAACTCCTCCTCGAGTTACTGTGATTTTCTCTCCCTTGTCTCCAGCTGATTAGTGCAAATTAACCGCCTGAGCAGTTAAGAGGCAATATGGAAATCTTAGATATCTGCTGAGAAGGCAGGCTTTTTTTTTTTTTTAAATCTACATTTATGTAAAATTCCAGAATTCCCTATAGAGTTTACACTATTAGGATTGCCAATAATGCTTAGCACATGTTTGTATATTTGTTTTGACCTATGAGAATTTACTAATTTTAATATTCTCAAAGTTTTTATTTTAGTAAATCCTTATGTAGGATTTATATGCTTTGCTATCTCATCCTTTAATTGGATATATATAATCCATATCTCATTGGATTGTTGTGAAAGTTTAGAATTCAGTAATCCATGTAAAATACTTAGAACACAATGGAGTTCAGAGTACATTTGATATCTTTTAAAATTATTTTTATTAAAATATAGTATTGAATTCTGTGAAATATGGTATTTATTTCAATCTCTTTCCTTTCAGAAAAGGAGATACTTAGGCAAATTGTTTGTATTACCTTCCATAAAATCCTATATACAACTTAACAGACATGGCAACTTCTTTACAAAAAATTCAATTATTGTAAACATTTAGCCTAGCAATTAAGATGTTTGGTAAGATACCACATCCCATATCAGAGCTTCTGGTTTTCATATCTGGTTCTGGCTCCTTACTCCAGATTCCAACTTCAGTCTCCATGGGCAACACTATGGCTCAAGTAATTGTGTTCCTTCCACATATGTGAAAGACCTGTATTGCATTCCTTGCTCCTGGCTTCAAGCCAGCTCAGTATTTAGTCATCGCAGATACTTGCAAAGTAAACTAAAGGGTGAGGACTCTGTCCATATCTTTCTGTCTCCCCGTGTGTGTTTGTGTGTATGTGTGTGTGTCCCTTTCTGCCTTGTAAACAAATGGAGTTTTTAAAATATTAAGAAAAAACTCTCAACTAGCTATTTGAATGACAGTTATGTTTTATTTAAAAAAAATAGGTTGAAAGTGAAGTTCTTGAAAAAGAACTTCCTGAGACTAGAAATCAGACAGGTATATTGTTTTGGTTCCCTTTATAGATTTGTAAAACTTTGTAGACTCTTGGTAGCCATTTCCAGGCAAAAATAAAATTTAATACAAACTATATGCTAAGTATTTTGGAGAATCAAATCCTTAGCTTTTATCTCTGAATGCACTTAGTATAGTGATAGTCAAACTGAGTTTTAGAAACAACATATCTCAAGAACCTATTTTCAACTAGGAATTGATCCATTGGTTCAATGTTTCTCAAACTTACATGACTTGGCAGACTTGGTTAGACATACTGACATCCTGATACTACTCAAGTCAATTAAATTATGTCTGCAAATAGTCACAGTATTCATATGTTAAACAAGAAACTAAGCAATTCTGTTTTGAACTAGCTAATTTGATTCCCACTGCTATGTTTTAGAAACTAGTGGTTTGTTTATGTATTCATGTTTTTATGGCTAGAAATACTTAGCCAATTAGTTAATTTAGTTTAATTCATCTTGAAGTCAATGAATTAAATGACTAAGACATATCTTCAAAAATCCATTTTTTCCTGTTGGTTGATATATCCTATCTCATATCTATTTGGAAGGACATTATACTGCTATTCTTCAACTTGACCTTTTAAAAGATTTTTTCCTCATACTCTGATTTTTAATATTTGTATTGTTCCCACAATCATAAGTGTAGCAGTCCTTAACTGTAAAGTTAGGAATTACTATATAATTGGTAAGAAAGTGGTGAGATTGTCTAATATGTTGGTACTATTTCAGTAAGATCAATCTATGATGTTTTTAAGGCATTTGATTTTTGTACTAGTCCTATCTTATTCTTTTTCTCCACATTCTATTAAATTACTTCAAGTTAAAACTACTTACCATCTGTCCCTTAGTATTTGATCCAACTTGATTTAAAAACATTTTCAAAAGGCTACAGTACTGGCATTTTAAAACAAACCCACTAAAAGTGACACAAAACATCAAGAATTATGGCTGGGAGCAATAAAGTTCAGTCACTTCTAAATTCTGTTTCATTGGAATTATTAAAAAGAAGTAAACAGGTCTATGATTATTATCCTACAGAGACTACATTATCTTTATTCATAAAGTAGATTAAATGGGAAATAGAAAAATGACAGCTGAAAAACTCGAAGATAAATGGAAAGGTACATAGGTTGCTTCTAAATTTGCTTGTGATGTTTGTAATAACTTAGAAAATGAATTAAGTAAATTTTAAATAAAATACCTAGTAAATATGAAGCTGACAGATATGAAAATAAATGGATGGCTTAATGTTATCTAGGAACTAACAACTTTATTTACATGGTCAGCAAATAGCAAAATGAACTGCAATACTATAAACACACCACTCCATAAAATATGAAATTTGAAGAAAATCAGAATAACAGAATACATATGTAATATAAAAGTGCTGGTCTTCCTTGAACAAAGTTGTTTTGGTCAAGGTGGGGTAGAAAAGGCACTGAGGTGATAGTCACAAAATCATTATACTGTCCTTGTTCTTTTTGTCCCTGAGTCACCATAAGGAATCATATATACTCCCCAATCCTCTGTTTATTCTACTGTAAAATGAGCATTTTCTGGTTTACATGCTACTTTGCAAAGTGACACTAAGATTTAGTGGAAGTTCTTCAGGAGCTTTCAGGGGATACTACTGAATTACTAAATAAATTGGAGGACTTAAACATATAACTGAGTAGACCTTATTAAATGTGTGAAAGATGAGGATTATGTGATAATTAGAAGGGGATAGCTGCCATTATCTGGATTATTTGACTTCTACTTTGTATTAACCTAAATTTAGGAGTGTTAATGTAAATTTTTTTTAAAAGAATGGAAAACAATACAGCATTTGCTTTAATTCTTGTGAATATAAACTTAGAAATTTTACTTGTTTCTATAATTTAATAAGTGCTACATTGATATATTTATATTTTGCAATGAAAATGGTTACTTTTCCTGTAATTTTATATTTTAATGCACTGATAGTTACTGTAATAGTCTAGAAAAATATAAATGTACTACACAGTCATTTTATACTTTAAGAATCAAAAATGTCACATTTAACTTTATATTGTCAAACTAAACAGTTACTGAACTAATTTTTAAATGTAAGTTTCACAGGACAAACTATTTTTACATTTTTCGTTTTAGAACAAAATTTCATGTTGATGTCATAATCACAATTAGTAGTACTAACACCCTAATGCAAACAAAACGTGAGGAATACATGTGACGTCGACTTGAGCATTGTTTTTGAAACACCTTCATATTGTTTCTGAATGTAGGAACATTGTCAATCAATCTAATTAAATTTTGTTAAAACCAAGTAAGAATTCTCATTTTTTTTTTCCAATGCCAAAAGAGCTGAATTAAGATAATAGTCTTTCAAGAGGCCTCTAGACTACCAATCTTCTTCCTGCACATATCCTGAATCCATCTTCCCTATTTGTGCTAGAGTCATCTTTGAATATCTGAGCAGGCAACTTTAAAAAAAATTATTTGCTTATTTGAAAGATATCTCCCATCTGCTGATTCTTTCCCCAAGGCGCCCCTAACAGCTGAGACTATGACAGATTGAAGCTGAGAGCTGGGATTCCTACATGAGTGGCAGGGATTCAGATTCCTGGTGTCACCTGCTGCCTCCCAGGGCATGTTTCCAGGAAACTGGAACTGGAAGCAGTGCCAGCCCTGGAACTCGGATACTCTGGGATGCAGGTGTCTCGAGCGATGTCTAAAGTGCCGTGCCACAAACCCATCCCAACCAGGCCACTCCTATTATTAACTTCTTCAGCTGTCATTCAAGTGCTTACATGAAATACTAAGTGATAGAGTATTGTTAGTTTTCCTGGGCTATATCCTACTTTTGTTTTCCAGATTTTTCTACTGTAACTCATTTGTTAAATCTAATCACGTTGCAGTAGCATGAGCTTCCTATAGACCTTCCATGCACTTACACTTGGAATGCCCATCAATCATCCACCCCATCTCATATCTGCCTTTCAAAATTCTATTAATATCCAAAATTCAACTTAACTGTGCTCAACTTTCTGGACCAGTTTCTTTGTATTCTTAGAGTAGGAGATGCTTCATTAATACAGTAGGAGATAATTCTGTTAATGTTACTTTTCATAGCAAGTGTACCTGTACAATATCTTGAAACCATGGTCCAAAGGAATTAGATGATTGTAAAATATTATTCCTAAAAATGGCCTTAGTCCTTAATACTATTATTCTCTTAATTTGGTTCATTATACTTGTTATTGTATTCCTTTCTTCTCAGACAATAATCATAGCTGTATGGAGTAGAAAGGTCAATAAAATATTTGCAAAGCTATAGTCTGCAACTCACCCTTTGTCATTTGCATGTGTCAGTTGAGAATGACAGAGTTAAGAGGTAGATTTGTTGGCTTCAGGATCACGCATGTGACACATGCCATCTCATTTGAAGATCTCTTGTTTCTTAGTTTTTCCCTTCTGTTATTCATTCAGAATGATGCAAAAATATCTCCTGAATGGTAACACTTTTCTGCTGTGAATTCATGAATAGCTTCATATATCCCTTAAAGCAAAATCCAAAGTATTTGCAATAGCTTTGGTTCTTATATAATCTTCCCCTCCTTTATCTCCTTAACTTCATGAGCGCATGGCCCTGCTCTGCACTCTATTTTACAGCTTTTGTGGGTTAAATTTTCTTCTTCCTAGTTAACAACTGCACATTCCTACCTAAGGCTCTGGCTCTTGCCATTCTCTGCATGAATGCTTTTTTCTCAGTTATTATTGCATGGCACAATAATAATTGCCTCATCTAGGTGTTTATTCCTTAATGAATTCTCTTATTGCCAGATTCAAATTTAAACACATTTCACAGTGTTTTCAACCCATTTTCTGCCTTTTCTCCATTACATAATCACCATATAAGAGTTGTAAAAGTTAATTTATTTTTCTAATTACTAGAAATTTCATCTCTACTAGTATTTATTTATATATTCCATCAATGAATGCCCAGCACCTCAAACAACACCTATTATACAGTTGGTGTCAACTAAGTAATTATTGTAAAATTTACTTGGAGCTGGCACTGTGGCAAAATGGGCTAAGGCTCTGGCTGTGGCAAGAGCATCCAATATGGGTGCCGGTCTGTGTCCCAGCTGCTCCTCTTCCAATCCAGCTCTCTAGTAATGGCTTAGGAAAGCAGTGGAAGATAGTGAGAGACCCGGAGGAAGCTCTTGGCTTCTGGCTTCTGGCTTCAGATCTATTCAGCTCCAGCCATTGTGGTCATTTGGAGAGTGAACCAGTAGATGGAAGGCCTCATTCTGTCTCTCCCTTTCTCTGTCTAACTCTGCCTCTCAAATAAATGAATCTTTAGAAAAATTATCTTGCTAAGTATTTATAATTTTAATATAACTTCTGGAGTAACTTATAGATAATATTGGCTTAATTGTTGGACATAAATAATGAAAATAAAAATTGAGGGACTAGTGCTGTGGTGTGGTGGGTTAAAAGCCCAAGCTTGCAATGCTGGCATCCTATATGGGTGCTGGTTTGCTTCCTGGCTGCTCCACTTCTGATCCAGCTCCCTGCTAATATCCTGGGAGAGCAGCAGAGGATGGCCCACTGTAACTCTTTCAAATAACTAAAAAATAAGTCTTGAAAAAAAAATAGAGAGAACATAAAATGCTGTAGGTGGTAAAAAAAACAGAAGCACAATATCATTTGGGATGCTGGCACTGCAGGCAACAGCTTTACTGGCTATGCCACAACACTGGCCCCTGCTTATATTTTTTAAGGAAAATAATTTGAATGGAACTTAACAATGTTAATTATGCTGACAACAACCTGATTCTTTATTAATGAAAGCAAAATTCTCAAACCATTCATATGCTGACCTGATACTGAGTAGTATCTAGTTCTTGTTTACTACCCTTCATAGTCACTGTGTAGTGATAACAGCAGAAGTAAAACACAAATTTGTAGCAAATTGAGTAAAAGTTCTTGGAGAGATATGGCTTTGTCCTTGAAGTCAGTCAAGCTTCTTAGAAAAAATATTCTGACCTGAAACTCCAACAATGAGTAGGAGTTGGAATGGATGATAAAAATAGTAATATTTATGAAAAGGGATTGATACAAGTTGTTCAGAGTAGACAGAACAATCATGGCTACCATCTAGAATGTTGGTTATGTTGGTTAGGGTAAAAATGTTGGAGAGATCATAAGGCAAACTGATGTTACAACAAAGTGTTAACAACTTTTGAACACATAAACATTACTAGACAGATATTTAACCCATTTGATTTGTTTCTCTCTTACACTTTAAATTTCCTAAACTCCAAGTCTGGTTTACTTTGGGATTGTTTTATATAAATCACATTGCACAAACTATAGCAGATATGTTTTATGTATAAAAATATCTGTAAGTTTACAAGGAAAAATAACAGTTATCTATGGAAAGGAGAATTAAAAGAGTTATAGTCTGTGTATGGACAACATGTGTTCTATAATGATTTAAGTATTTGAACAGTATTTTTCATACTAATGAATGAGTCACTGCTTTCATCAGATAGCCAATGTGGAAACCTATCATTTAAGCAAAGAATTAGAAGTTTTAGAGCTAACAGAAAAGTAATCACCTGGTCAAAAGAAATTAAGTGAGAAGCCCAAAACCTCATTCTTAATATATTCTGTGAGATGCAGATTTTTAGGCTAGTTTTGGACCACATAGTAAAACATCCTTTTAAAAAAATATTTTGTTCTTTAGAAAGGCAGAGTTACAAAGAGAGAGAGAGAGAGAGAGAGAGAGAGAGAGATCTTCAATTCACTGGTTCACTCCCCAAATAACAACAGCTGGGACTGGGGCTGGGCCAAGCTGAAGCCAGAAGCTTCATCCAGATCTCCTATTTGGGTGCAGTGGCCAGAACACTTGGGTCGTTTTCTTTTGCTGCTTTCCCAGCACCTTGTCAGGGAGCTGGATTGGAAATGGAGCAGCCTGCCGGTGTCGCATGTGGCGGCTTAACCTATTATGCCACAATGCCAGCCTGTAAAATACTCTTGGAACAATGCAAGAGTGGGGTCAAATCACAAGGCAGGTTTTAATATGGGGCTTCAATGAAATGAAACCATTGAAAGTCCACATATTTTTTTGAAAAAAAAAATGTAGTATGAGGAAAGAATACTGTTATCTAAGATGTCAGAATTCTAGAGAAAATAGAATCTTGCCTTGTATTATACTTCATTGATTTTACCCTCCATTAGGTTTGTAATATAACTTCAGGAAGGAACATATATTCTACAAATGTATTAGAGAGATAACTACCTTCAAGGGTATCATTTTCATACAATGAAGCATAGCAATGGGATGCCTCTTCATTTACAAAGAGTATTTCCTTGGCATCAATATCCCGTTTTCTTCAAATGTGTGTTCATATGTATACACACACAAACTTAATTTTGAGTTTACCTCTGACAATGGTTTAAGAGCAATTATTTGTTATTTAATTTTTCTTTACCATTTCCTAAACCTGTTAATTAAGTACTCTAGAATTTCAGGGGCTAGCATTGCTTTAAAATTGAATGTTTCCTGATGATTAAACTTTGACTACACTTATTTATATGACTGTACCTCTGCATGTGATTATTCTAACAGTGACTGCTGCTGTCATGTGAAATGTGCTGGAAGAGAAATGACAATACAGATCATTACAGATTCTTTCTAATGGGGAAATGCTAATAGATTTTTTTTACATTTAATATTGGTACAATTTAACATAAAAAATAATTTTGGGGGGCCTGCGCCATGGTGCACTAGGTTAATCCTCCACCTGCAGCACCAGCATCCCATGTGGGCACCTGTTCGAGTCCCGGTTGCTCCTCTTCCGGTTCAGCTCTCTGCTGTGGCCCAGGAGACAATGGAGGATGGCCCAAGTGCTTGGGCCCTGTACCAGCATGGGAGACCAGGAGGAAGAACCTGGCTCCTGGCTTCAGACTGGTGCAACTCTGGCTTTTGCAGCCATTTGGGAAGTGAACTAACGGGAAGGAAGACCTTTCTCTCTGTCTTTCTCTCTCACTGCCTATAACTCTGTCAAATAAATAAATGAAATCTTTAAAAATTAATAAAAAAATCTTTGCTACAAATTTGAGGATGAAACAAATGTTTGAGAGAATTTTCCTAATATTTTGGCTTCTGTTCCCAGAATGCTAGCACTTCACAGTAAATACATTCTTCCAAAGAAGTAGAACTTAAAAAAAAAGGTTTAAATTATAAACTCTGTATCAAATTAAATATTAAGTAGTTAAATGACTCGAGCAGTCATTCACAGTTTAAGGAGCTGAAACTATTCTTAAAGGTACGAAACAAATCAATTGTTACTGAAAAGAATCTTCATTCAACACTATGTTAAGGTAACACATCATGAGAAATCTAGTTTTAAGACATGCCACCCACAGTTTTGTTTATTGTTTGTTGTAGACATCTTTTTAGTGGATCTTTATTTCAGAAATATCTTTTTATTTTTAATTGAGGTTTCAGCTGCTCCAAAAGCTGTAAATCTCTTTGATGTACTATTTGCTTTAGCAGAGATTTTTCCTTGCCTGTAACTTCCTCCTTTCTGTTTCTGAAAAGATCAGTGCTACACTTTTACTTAAATGTTGCATGGAGAAAAAATAGAAGTTTTATTTTTCTGTCTCTTTTAGGAATAGCACTGAAATTAACAGCTATAAGGAAAACATTTGTCCACAGAGCTAGTGTTTTCTGTAATGCCAGTACCAATTCCTAAAGAATTACAGAGCCAAGGATGTAAACAAATATGAGGCTATTTATGCATGTTGTCATGAAAGGCTCTTTTAGTCTGTATCCCTGTCACAGACTTAATAATACTCTCCTTAAAAGTGCTCACGCTTTTAAAAAAAAACTTAACTTTTTTTTTTTTTTAATTAGGGACAAGTGTGTGGCACAGTGGGTTTAATCAATGCTTGTGACTCTGACATCCCATGTCAGAGTGCCAGTTCAAGTCAGAGCTGCGCTTCTTCCAATCCAGCAGGATGCTAATGTGTCTGTGAAGGCAGTGGATGATGGCCCAGGTGCATAGGCCTCTGCCACCTGTCTGGGAGACCAGGATAGAGTTCCAGCTCCTGGCTTTGCCCTGTCCTACTCCTGAACCAGGATAGAAGTTCTCTATCCCTCAATATAGAATTTCAAAATGATGGGATAGGATGCGGGAACCTTCCTCAGAAGAGTGCTGCCAAACATAGCATTTGGTCAGCATCTTGTATGAGGCTCAGGGTTTGCGTAGCAATACAGCAATCAGGGTTTTGCATCTTGATTAATCACGGCAAAGGAATAACAGGCAAGTGAGCAAAATGTCTTGTGACTCCAAGGTGAAAGTTAGGTTAGCTCTAAGATCAGTGTTCCATGTACAGTTTGGGTACCTCATGATTTATCCTGCTAAAGTTGCCTGAAATGGATTGTTCATTCTAGTTCCCAGGTTAATAAGTAACTTCCTATTACTGCTGCCACACCCTGGACCAGGAAACTATGCCTTCAATGAGAGTGCTTCTTCGGCAGAAACTGCTGAGCCAGGCTTTGTGTTCAGGAGACAATGGTCTCACTGAAAACCCTTTTGCAGTCTTTTCCCTACAACTCAATCTCTCTCTCTCTCTCACTCTGCCTTTTAGATAAATGTCTTTAAAAAAAAAAAAAAGACTTATTCATTTATTTGAAAGGCAGAGTTACAGAGAGGCAGAGGCAGAGAGAGGTTGGGGGAGGGTGCTTCTATCTGCAGATTCACTCCCCAGATGGCTGTGACAGCCAGGGCTGTGCCTATCTGAAGCCAGGAGCCAGAGCTTATTCCAGGTCTCCATGCAAGTGCATGGGCCAAAGGACTTGGGCCATCTTCTACTGCTTTCCCAGGCCATAGCAGAGAGCTGGATCAGAAGTGGAGCAGCAGGGTCTTGAACCAGTTCCCAAATTGGATGCTGGCACTACAGGTGGCAGCTTTACCAGATACACCACAGTGCCAGCCCCATAAGTCGTTTTTAAAAGTGCGTTGAATAATCTTTCTTCAAGTATGGGTTACAGTGATTTTGGCTGTGAGTTCAATGAATCAACAATTTATAACAATTTATACATAAAGTGTCTTTAAAGAGAAGCAGAAAACAAGTCTTATGTTTGATCGGTAGATACAACATGTTGTTACAAGAACTTAACTTTGCATTCCTTCTCACAGCAGTGGTTTAGAGTTCAGTGATTGAATGTTCTGAAATGGAGCCCCAGTAAGTGCCTTTGATGGAGATAACTAGAAACTATCAGACCCTGGTCACTCAAAGTCTCTCAATCTCTCTCTTGTGGTTTAAAGTTATCTTTGAAAATTAACTTCTTTTTTTTTTTTTTTTGACAGAGTGGACAGTGAGAGAGAAAGAGACAGAGAGAAAGGTCTTCGTTTGCCATTGGTTCACCCTCCAATGGCTGCTGCGGTCAGCATACCATGCTGATCTGAAGCCAGGAGCCAGGTGCTTCTCCTGGTCTCCCATGCAGGTGCAGGGCCCAAGCATTTGGGCCATCCTCCACTGCCTTCCTGGGCCACAGCAGAGAGAGGCCTGGAAGAGGAGCAATCGGGACAGAATCCGGCGCCTCGACCAGGACTAGAACCCAGGGTGCCGGCGCAGGATTAGCCTAGTGAGCCACAGCGCCGGCCTGTTAGTCAACTTCTTACTAAAATTAATTAAACAAATTGATAGAGTGGTACAACTGGTCCCACAGTGCCCTTGATTGCAAGAATCAAGAGGTCATTTATCTCTTCTGTAGATAACATCTTGGTTTTCAGTCTTGTCTTGAGGATTTTTCCAGAAATATCAGGCCTTGGGCAAACGTAACATAAGACTCAGTGAAGTTCATTTTGTCTTCATCAAAATTCCCAAAAAAGCCTGATATTACAGATCAATCAATGAAATTCTTTGAGCACTGCAAACCACCAGGAACTGGCACACGAGCTGAACATGCGTCCCTCAACTTCAACCTTTATCTGTAAGAATCTTTTCTTCTAACCCTGGAGGACTCTTGGAATTAAGCAGTAGCTGCCCTGATCTTTGCACTTTGCAAATAAATGCCCTTTCTTGCACCACCCTGAAGTCAGTAATGTGTTGTAAAACATTGTAATGTTGCAACACTTATAATGGGTTGCAGGAGAGGACCCAGGTTTGGCGAGCAAGGGGAGTTCTACAACAATTTGGGGTAATACTTGGGAACACAGTTATTACAAATAACACAAATCCATTGTATTTGCAAAATGCAATCAGAATAGCTGGGACTCAGACTCACACATCCCTATGGGATGCTGGTCTTGAAAGTAGTATCTTAATCTGTGGTCTCTTTTAGGAACCACAACACTGCCTCCTCTTTTTTCCCACCATAAGACACATTGTATCAGTCTTGATTTTAAATGATCTTAAATAGCACCTCTGCACTATGCTTGAGGGCCATTGAAAACAGCAAAATAGCCATCCACAGGAATACACGCGCACGCACACACACACACACACACACACACACAGCGTGACAGCTGAGATAAAAGAGATCGAACATGTCTGGCCTTGTTGGACCTCCATTGGGAAGGGGTACATCAGGGATCTCAAAAATGTTTTGCCACTCTGAGAATATCCACGAGTGGCTATGGAAAACACTATTGTTCACTGTTGATTTGGAGCTACAAATACATCTTAAAATAAGTTTCACTGAATAACTAAATTCACAATGGGAATTACATAATATAATTAATTATCTCTGGTTTTCCTTTGCTTTAATTTTTCTGACTTTGTCTTTTTTCCTTATTAGAATTTTCAAATAATTTTCAATAATGTGTACAAACTTAGTTTACATCAAGTATATGATACTCTCTTTGTTATATACATTTATTCCAGTTTATCTTTTTTACATCTTAAATATATCAATGTTAGTTTTATTGCATACCTGTCAGATAATTCAGTCTCTTAAGTATGAAGGCTTTTTGATTTGTGGGCTTGATTGTGGGATCTGTTACAATCGAATGAACAGAGCTTATTTTGCTGGGTGACTGGCTGGTCCTTCTCCCTGATGCTCCATTCATCTCTTTACAAAATAAGACAGTTGAGTGGAGACCCTTTTGTCCCAGATGACTATATTTTATTTGTTGGGGGGTATAAAACATAGCTACATATTTACTTTGGGAAACCAAAGTGAGACTCCGGAGTTGATGAAAGATTATTTTAATCTGAAAACTTTTAAGATTCAACAGACACAGAAAGAAGCTTTCATAGAACTTTCCTTATATATCTAAAAGCAGAGAATTCTGGGAAATGAGGCTGCCATACT
The DNA here is from genome assembly GCA_949820135.1 of Sylvilagus floridanus. Classification (NCBI taxonomy): domain Eukaryota; kingdom Metazoa; phylum Chordata; class Mammalia; order Lagomorpha; family Leporidae; genus Sylvilagus; species Sylvilagus floridanus. The sequence continues at coordinate 83,669,066 of OX463236.1, read as the reverse complement.
TCCCGTGTTCTGGGTGGCTCCACTCCCAGCAAGGACACTGAAAGTGAGACTACCATAGACTCTTTCCATAGGTGAATCTTAGGCCATAAAGAAGAGGAACAGGACCACTTGTACCTTCATAAGCAAACATTATCATGCATTTGCTTATTTCCCACTTTTTCTCCAGCAAATCCATTTGTTTTCCTAAAGACATTCTTTTGTTCTTCCACTAGAAGCCAACAAACTAATGTGGAACATTTCCTATCATTTTTTTTCTGTTAAAAAAGGTGTTTAAAATGTGAAAACAAGGGCCCAGCACCATGGCTCACTTGGTTAATCCTCCACCTGCAGCGCCAGCATCCTATATGAGCACAGGGTTCTAGTCCTGGTTGCTCCTCTATCAGTCCAGCTGTCTGCTGTGGCCTGGGAGGGCAGTGGAAGATGGCCCAAGTGCTTGGGCCTCGCACCCGCATGGGAGGCCAGGAAGAAGCACCTGGTTCCTGGCTTCGGTTCAGCGCAGTGCCGGCTATGGCGGCCATTTGGGGGGTGAACCAACGGAAGGAAGACCTTTCTCTCTGTCTCTCCCTTTCACTGTATATAACTCTACCTCTCAAATAAAAAAAAAAAAAAGATGTGAAAATAAGTCTCAATGTAATAAATTATTTAATTTTCAAAAGAATTAGAAGATTTATAAGACCTTGGAATACTTTCTGTTTCACAAAGATAAGATTCAGCCTTAAACATGCTAATTTTGCTGGTTCTGTGGCTCAATAGGCTAATCCTCTGCCTAGCAGCACCAACACACAGGGTTCTAATCCTGGTTGGGGTGCCAGATTCTGTCTCGGTTGCCCCTCTTCCAAGCCAGCTCTCTGCTATGGCCCTGGAGTGCAGTGGAGGATGGCCCAGGTCCTTGGGCCCTGCACCCCATGGGAGATCAGGAGAAGCGCCTGGCTCCTGCCTTCGGATCATCGCAGTGTGCTGGCCGCAGTGCACCAGCCACGACAGCCATTGGAGGGTGAACCAACGGCAAAGGAAGACCTTTCTCTCTGTCTCTCTCTCTCACTGTCCACTCTGCCTGTCAAAAAAAAATGCTAATTTTAAGTAAAACAAAATAAAGTACAAATCATAAGCTTTATTTTAAACACTTAAACAGTGCAGTACCAACTTAGAAACCAACTTAGTTTTCAAAGGACTTGCAGCACTGGATGGGTAGGTAGAAATTGTCAGTGTGTGTGCTCCCTGTGGATTCCCATTTCGTCCCAGCTTTTTACTTTCACTGCCCTCAAGGCCGCTAGCCTCCTTCTACAGGGATGAGATGAGTGCGGTCCCTCTTGAGATTTCCTTGCTGGCTGTTGTGTCTCTGAATACTTATACACAAATGTCACTAAAACAATAGCTGTCATACGACCAAAAAAACCAAAACCAGAGTGACACAGGACAGTTGGGAATCCTCACAGGGAGACCCGGTGGTCTCAGGAGAGTCCTTGGCTTGGAAGAGGAATAGAAATCAGCCTCAAACTAGCAGCAAAGTGAAAGCAAGAGGGTTTTATTAAAGCAGCAAAGAGCAGCCTACCGAAAGAGTACTGTGTGCTGTTATATAGTGGGAATCTGGGACAAAGATGCGGGACACCAAGGCTCTTAACAGCAAAACAGCTTTTATTCTTGCCTGCAGGCCCCGAAGTTTTGTCCTCAAATTCTAGGCCCTGAACAAAGCAGGATGTTGTCTGAATATCCTATCACAAACAACTTTATGTTTTCTATTAAATATTCAGTTATACAACTTTTGATTGGCTATCTTAGAGCTACATCACTACTTACACCCCATCACACAGTCACACGTGTCCACATCCAAATCGCTGCAGTTGACCTAGCTGCATCACTTTAGTTGACCTGGTTGTATTACAGTATTTCTCAGAAACCTGCATCCACACCCCTGTTCTTAGAATGCCCTTGCCTTTTGCCTTTAGCCAAGTTTTTTTTTTTTTTTCCTCAATGGGAGGGGTCCCTGCCACAGCTGGATTTCTACATTTGCTAGGTCCAGGAAATGTATGTGAATAGTTAAATGGTATATTCATCATATTTGTAAGAAAAGGGCAACAACTTCCAGAAATCAGGGATATAACCCTCATCTCCCCTCATGTGGTCCTTTCCATTGGTTGCTATGGCAATTATAAAGTGTTGTGGCACAGGGGGAAATTGTTTTTACTGTGCTAATGCATTGCAGTTAGAGCATAATGAGGCTAGCGGTTAATCTGGATACCATGTTGAATCCAGCTAAGTTGAACTTGTTTCTTCCCCTGAATCTTGTTTCTTTCCACTTGCTTCCTGGTGGGTAGAGGTGAGACTTGTCACATACTATCTCAAAGCGTGAAAAAAAAATCCTTTTTAATTCCAGGGAAAGTTTTATAAAATTCTTAAAGAGCAAAATGTGTATATGTTTCTAGCAAAGCCGTATTTATCACTTCATGTGTTAAATAATACCTTTCTCCAAGCAACAATTTTAGAGAATAAAGGATTCAATGACTCCCAGAGTTTATTTGACAAGAATTCAATGCCAGTCTGTTTACCTTTATTGAAACCAGAGCAAAACACTTTGCATTTCCTTCCTTTGCTTTTTCTACAATGTTGACATAGCTCAGGCTAAGCCGTCTTTGTCTTGTAGCAGAAACACAATGGACTGAGTGGAAAAGGGCAGTATTTGAACTGTAGAGCCTGGAAAATCATTTCTTAAAAAGTCAGTCAAGAGATAGAAAACAATAACTAGAGTAAATACAAAGGTTTAAAAGTGCTGAGACTTTTAGAAAAAAGTATAGGGACTGAAAAAAATTTGTGATACGTGTTTTTTCTAAAGTAAGAAAAATTTATAACACTAAATTGAATAATATCAGACATTAACAGGATATATGAAATCCAGATAATCTGAAGAGGCCTGTCAATTTTCCCCCACATTCTGAACAATGTAACTACAAACTCTAGGACTTAGGCTTATTGCAGTAAACAATCCTAAAATGATAAATATTCTGCTGTGATTATTATAATAACATAATACTTACTGATTAGCAGTGTGATGCATGTATCCTGCTCAGCCAATCTTGTTCATTACTTATTTATTTATTATGGGGTAAGTACTATTACTCTCTCCGTTTTCCAGATGAGTAAATTTGGAGACATGGAAGTCCATACTTTTAGTCTATGAATTGATCCTCAATAATACATTCTGCTGCCATTAGAAAAGACCAGTAACTTCAAAATTCTACTGAACACAAGCAAACATTGTTAATGAATAAAGTAAGTTGTTAGTTGTAGTGTAATCAGAAAGGGGAGAAATGTATCATGGCCAATGTAGAAGAGTGTAGACATCCGTGGGATTGAAGAAGCTTAGGTTCCTGGCCCAGTTTTACATAAGTAATTGTGAATTTTGGCATTTCAACCTTTAAAAATGACTTTTCAAAAAAGATTTATTTGTTTGAAAGGCAGAGTTACAGAGACAGAGATGGAGAGACGAAGATCTTCTTTCTGCTAGTTAGGCTACAGTGCAGGCCCCTAAAAAATGAATTTGATTTCTACATGCATTTTCCCCTTCATCAATCTTATGATATTGGATTGCAAAAGTGGTAAGAATTTGCACATCTTTGTGATTTTTAACTTACTCTTGGTTATATCTACTGTGTATGTCATCCATATAATACAATGAAGTGCATTTGAAGCCATGGCCAGGGGATCTTCTTGCCTTGGAAAATCTTGTGTTCCATCACTTCTTTTTGTGGAATCATCCTCTGCTTATTCAAGAGATGCCAAGACAAAGAATGATTAACTTATAATGATGATGGCAGAATCCCATTTGGTGATCACAGTCCTTTGAAAAACATGGGTTAAATTCAACAAACTCACTTGGCCTAGAGAATAGAAGAAAAATTTATTAGTTCTGTGGGGGTCACAAAACAGTAATACCAACAAGGAAGAGTTTCATTGTAGCAACATTTAAAACAGAAATATTGAAAAGAACTAGCATCAGAAAGATTCCTTCCTGCATGTTTCCATTTCCTTATTCACAGATTTGTACACTCATGCTTCATTCATTCATTCACAAACATAATCAATTTGGTTAAGCAATTTCATCTCTGTGGGGTATACATATAAACCAGTTTTATTACTTTCTGATTCCTGAATATGTTAAGTATACCTTTCCTTTCTCTTATTAATGTCTTAGGAAAATCCAATACTTCTGTTCAGTTACCTTGCAGTGCCAAAGGTCTAAACCTATACAAAATGAGAGTTTCACCCTGTATTTAAACACAAGTCTATTTTTCCCTGAATCTCACAATAGCACATGCATGTGGCTTGAGAGAGTTGAAGTAAAGATGCGCAGAGTCTGCAAATCTGTTTATCCTCCCAAACTAGTACCTTATGAAGGAGGTCATGATTTCGTTCTGACATTTTCTTCCCAGTCTTTGCCTTTGTAATTGTAGGGTAAGAAATGAAATACGTGAGAAAGCGGGAAGTCTTGTTAGCATTTGACTACTCATCTTCTCTGGCCTTGCTCTGTCTTTGTCTGGTTTCATGTTCTGCTACTTGTCTCTAACAATGCTATGGTCTCTGCAAGGTTGCTTGTTTATATTTTCTTAGAGTGATTTCTGGGCCTACTGGGGTCCTTCAAGTTAATAAGGGTTCCTCTAGGGAGAAATGACAACATTGCTTTGTCTCCTGAGTTCTAAAACACACTGTCTGCATGTTATCTCTGAGGGTTTTGTGTACCTGCTTACCCCCGGTGTCTTCACAAGGAGTCTCAGGGACTAACCAAAAATTGCTCTGTACTCTCAGAATACTTTATGAAGAATTATGTGTGTGTGCAGGAGGGTTCTTCTTTGCATCCAAATATCTTATGAGTGATTCTGTTGAAGTGTCTCCCTTGTCTTAGCAAGAATGAACCTCCCTATCCTTCCTGGTAGGTGAGAAGGAGACTTACTGGTCCCCAACAGCATGGTGATAGCGTTACATTTCTTGGCTCCCTTTTACCCTGTTCTAGGATAAAAGGTTGTCTATGCTGGGAAAATGAGGAAATCTTTGAGAGAAATAAGGTTTATTTGGAAAGGTGGTAGCATGCTTCGTGTTACATGTCTTTTCCAAATGTTTCTCCTCCTGTTTGGAATTTGCTTTGACCTCCATTTTCAAAGTTCAATGTTAAGGAAAACCATTCAGCATTTCATTACCCAAGGTTTTTGAATTCTTACAATGTTCTAGGCACTATGCTTGTCTTTGCAAAATTTACTCATAACTTTCTCCTGAATGATTCCTTTGTATTTTTCCTTGTGGGTTATTAGTCTGGTACTATTCAGTTTACATCTTGACACTTGACATCCTTGGAAGGAAGTTCAGCATTCAGAAATATAAAATCCAAGATAAATGGGTGGATGTAAGAATGGCTTCCAGACTAGATGCTTCATGCCAGGAAATGTAAGAGTAGTAGAGATCATTATTCAGACACTGCGTTTTAGGTAGGAGACAATGTATCTTATTGGGAAAGTGGAATAAAAGTGTTACCCGTTCAGAATTGATAGTTTGATTAGTTTCTGCAATATGCAAATTTTTAAAGTATTAATTATTACTACTGAAAATTGAAGAAAATATGGTCTGAATTCAAAACAATTCAACCTAGTGCATTGTTTATATTTAACTCACTGCTCTTTGCAATTACACTTGTGGAATAGTTTCGTGGATTCAATGTAGATATAAATTTTTATTTGTTGTTGGATTCTAACTGGCAGCAGTCTATGTGAAGAGATTCCTAAACAGAAGTGTGTGCATGTATATGTGCTCATGTGCTTTTGATCATGTCTCCATGAATGCAGATATATACATGCCTGATGCATGTGTGTGCCTGTCAGTCCTGCCAGTATTTGTGACTGCATACTCATGTGCATGCTTCCTGAAGAAAGCTGTGGAATTCTATCCTCATTGCCCCCTAGAGACAAAAGGTAACAGATGTCCAGCCTCTGTGTACACAGGGTGTTGAACTATTAAAGGAATTCCCATCCTGTTCTTGCCATGTGAGTATTTAGGTAATTTCTCCACTGAAATTAAAATACCATTTATCACTTTAAAACAAAAGTTTAAAGAACATTTACTAGAAAGGTATTATTGTGCTGGTGTAAATTGCTTAATCTTCTCATAGGCTTTGCCTTCATTTTAAAGAATTACTCCTATAGGGAAACTAGGAATATATTAAGAGCTTTCTGAGTCAAAAAGAAAATTACAATATTTACTGAAAGTCAATTATGGGTGAAACAGTGTTAATTGTTATAGCTTGGCAAAGCCTTTGGTATTAAATATGTTATAGTGAGTTTTATAATATTAAGAGTTTTACAACTGCAATGTGTTTAGAGGTTATTGTTTTCAAGGTTCCCTGGACTTCAGTTTTTTCCTGAAGGCCATTGATCCTTAATTTTTTCAGTAGCCTTTGAACATGTAGGAATTGAGATGATGAGCCTTAATGAGACTCTTCAATAGCTATTAAAATATCAATTTATAATCTTACTAAATCCACAGGTGAGAAGATCATCTTAAACACTGAGACTTTTTCTTTTCTGCCCTTACTCATCATAGAGTACTGAGATCTGAGGTTCTCACACAGCTAAGATGCCATTGCGTTACTGACTTGTTATTAACAGTTGGAAGAAAAACAGTTAAGAGATATAAGAATCAGTTATAGGTAAACAGTAAAAGTATTCAAGAATATATACTGTATTATCATATACTACTTTAATAATACCTAAAATATAATTCTTGCATTTGACACTGTGCAATACTTATCTAAAGAGAAATTTACAGTAATGGTTTCAAAGAAGCCCTTCTGTATTTATAATTATGTATATAGGATATAGTTGAATATTCTATAAAAATTCAAATAAAAATGAATCAATTTGTTTATAAATTCATATATGTTATTACCAAGACTCAAACTGGCATGTCTGATATTGGATGCCTGCATTGCAAGCAGTAGCTTAACCTGTTACGTCACAACATTGGGCCAGGAAAAAAAAGCTGGTGTGGAATCCTAGGTATGAACTTAGTGTATGTTGTACATTTTATGTTTTATTTCCAAATATGAGAATATCTAAATCATAGGCTTCCTTATAATTGGTATCATATGCAGAAATCTTATTTTTTGTCAATCAACATGGATTCCCTAAATGAGTATCTATCACATGTCCTTACATTCAGACTAGCAGCCAAAAATGTTGTATCTCTCATATATTTTACTGGGTTCAAAGCTTTCAATATAAAAAGCAGTCTCTTTTTCTTGTTTCTCATAGTATGCTTTGTGCTGCTACAACAGAATATCTGAGACTGGATAATTTATAACGAATAGACATGTATTTCTTGCAGTACTGGAGAATGGGAATATCAAGGTAGAGGGACTGGCATCTTGCAAGGGCCTTCTTGCTACCTCTTTCCATGCAGAAAGGCAAGAGGAAGATGAAGGAAACCAAACTAGGGGGCCATACTCCCCTTCTTAAAAAGAACCCATTCCACTGATGTTGATTAGTCTGCTGCATATTCAACAGCCTGATCACTTCTCATTGAGCCCCATAGTCTAACATTGTTGTATTGGGGAGTGAGTGTCAAGCACCTGCTTTTTAGGGGAACTCATTCCAACCATATCAGTAGCTATCAGTGAGTCTTTATTATAGTTACTTTACAGTTTTCTACAACTTCATTGAATTGCTTGGATCTGAACTGACTTCTGCCTTAGAATGTGACTTGATTCTTTCCAACAACTGTATTAGCAGAGTCTGGCCCTATTATAATGAATGCCTTGCTCAGTCCAGACCAGAACAACAGGGAGATAAGTATGAGATATAATCTAGCAATACTACTGCACCTTAGAGGAGAATATTCTGTATTCCCAAAAATGCCAATTGGAAAGATTTAATAGTTTGAGTTACTGTATATTATGTTAGCAACACAAGCCAACAACCTATAGCTGGTAATACTCTGCATGGTAGCTTTAGGTTTATCACATAATTCCCTCATTACCATACCTCATTAAAAAATCAAGAAGCCAGATGAAAATGCAACTTGTTTTCTAATATCCTTTTAAACAAAAAAAATTAGGTGATTTAAAACATTTTATATCATGAATATATCTGATTTTGAGTAAGACAATTTTGTTTAAAACTTAGTTTTAAGGTTAATCTACTTAAGTTATATTTTTCCACTTGATGCTAGTTTATAAAGATTTAGTTAACGATTTTTAAATATTTATTTATTTACTTCAAAGTTCTGAGAGAAAAGCAAAGAGAGGCAGAGAGAGTGAGCTGTCTTTTATCTGTTGGTTCACACCCCAAATGGCTGAAAAGGCCAGGGCTGGCAATGCCATGTGGGTGACAGGGCCCTAAGCACTTGGGCCATCTTCTACTCCTTTCCTAGATGAATCAGCAGGGAGCAGTAATGAAATCCAGCAGCAGAGACTTGAATCAGTGTTTATATGGGAGGCTGGCAGTGTCTTAACCTGCTGGGCTACAACATTGGCCTCTTGATCACATTTTTAGATTTTATAATAAAGCATAAAATCAGTTTAAAGTTGTTTAATGTTTAGTACTTAGAAGTCTCCCAGTATTTCATACCGGTATCAGAATGCCTGGAAAAAATCTTGGATTTTTTTTTTCTCTTTATTTTTTGCCCTCTAGGATTATTGTTAAGTTCAATTCTTGTGATTCATATGATTTGGTCTGAAAAAAATTGGGTTTTTCAAACCACAGATTTTTCTATTTCATATGTATCTCAACTCTTACCCATCTGTTCCTTTAACCTATTCATCTACCTGCATCTCTGTGGGAAATAAACCCACCTGAGACTACCTACCCACAAAGGATGGACTCAGAAGCATGAAGGAAACAGAAAACAAGGCATTTTTTGATACCCATTTTCAAGAGTGGTGGCCAGCAGGCACCTCCCTCAGAGATTCGGCTCCTTTTATCCCAGCCACGCAGAGGTTTCTTTCCTCGGTTCCTCACTGGTTGAACAACTTGGGAGATACAATCTAAATTGGACATGGCACTAAAGGTCAGGTAACAGGGATAAGTTATTGGACAGATTTAAGAAAGCGGAAGTGTGTCACATTTTGATAACAGCAAGACTCTAGGACCTAAGACATGAGAGCACTGTGTACCAGGTATCCAATGGTTACAGATTACAGAATTGCTGAAGGTTACAAAGATAACAGGCAGGGAGTGGTTTGTAAAACAAGCCCAGCAGCTGACCTACTTTGGGGTTTTTGCAACCCTCTATCCTACATTCTGCTGGGGTCTAGTATCATGGCTGCACTAAAGTACGCTGTCTTTTATGAAAATACACCATAGTCGCTTCTCACAATCTCACAATTAATTGTGGACAGGAGCAGCCAGTAACTCACAAACAGAAAAACAATTAAGTACAAATGACAGGTTTCGCTATTGTTTTAAATTCCTAAACACTTAGATACAAGTAGACAAATTTTAGCTCAGAAATTCTGTAAATGAAGGTACTTCAAGGAGTGCATGGAAATGCAATAAAAAGATAACATTTCTTTTGGAACAAAAAATTTGGAAATCAAAGCTTAGTTTTCATAATATGAAATTCCATGAAATTTTAAGACATTTTACATTTTATTCCACTCTGTTATTCCTCCCTATATTATGCTATATTATTCTCATTTTCTTTAAAATTTACCTTTTAAAATTTTATATTTTTTTAATTTTGTATTTTAAAATTTCTTTAAATTATTTAAAATTTATTACAGAGCAAAAATGAGTAGCAGAGTGAGGGAGATCTTCCATCCAGTGGTTCACTCCCCAAATGGCTGCAATGGCTAGGGCTAGGCCAGACTAACGTCAAGAGCCTAGAACTTTTTCCAGGTCTCCCTTATGAGTGCAGGGACCCAACAACTCGGCCCTCTTCTGCTGTTTTCTCGGTTGTATTAGCAGGGAGCTGGATCATAAGTGGAGCAGCTAGGACTAGAACTGGTGCCTATATGGGAAGCTGGCATTGTAGGCGGTGGCTTTACATGGTATGCCACAACACCAGCTCCACCATCCATTCTCTTAACCCTTCAGCTCAAGATTCTTCCTTTTCCTCTGCTGACCTTCCATTATTTCAGTGAGAAAATACATGCGACTGAATAGCACTTCCATGTGTAGCCACCATTATTTTACCTGTTGAAGAACAAGTCCCCCAGCTAGTTGCAGGTGTGATAGAACCCCCAAATCTTAATATGCTCACAGAGTAAGCCAGAAAGTATTTGCAAAGCTCAGAGCAAGTAGGCAGCTATTGCTTAATTCCTGAGCTCGCCAAGGATTAGGGCGAAGGGTCTTATGGAATTGAAGCTGGTGTTAACAGGTGCATGAACAGCTTGTGTCCAATTTCCTGGTAGGTCAGGATATCTGCGGCCTTCCTTGATTGGTCAGTGATGTGTTCTCAAGGGAATTTTCATGAGCGCTAAGTGGCCTCAGTTGGACTGGGTGGAGGAGGGGGAGTTACAAGTAGTGATAGCTTCCTTGCTAGAACTTGGAAATCCCCTAAATGAAACCCCTCTAGACAACACTGGTAAACAAGGTTTCATCTATAGGAGAAGTAAATAAATGACTTCTTGAGTCTAGTAATCAGAACTTTATAGGACCAGCTGGACTTCACCCTTAGTGAATTCCCTTAGTTAAGTGGTTAATCCTAAAATATTGGAAAGCATACCTAGAGCTAATGGAGACAGGTGAGAATTTAGGTTTTGCCTCTACATTAGTGTCATTTGCATAGGGGTTTGGTCTCATAGCTAAAATATTCCACTTTTCTTTCTGTTGGGTTGAGTGTACTCTCTCTCTTTTTATCTAGAGCTCTTTTCTTTCCTACTTTATGATTTTCTTGCTTTTTTAATTTTAAAATCTGTGTATTTACGTGAAAGAATTATAGAGAGAAGGGGAGAGAAAGAAAGACTCTTCTAACCACTGGTTCACTTCTGAAATGACCATGGCTGGGCCAGGCCGAAGCCAGGAGCCAAGAACTTTATCTAAGTCCATGTGTGGCAGGGGCCCAAACACTTTAGTCGTCTTCTGCTGCCATTCCCCAGGCTATTACAGGAAGCTGGATCAGAGGTAGAGCAGCTGGGACTCAAACCAGGGCTCATATGAGATGTGGTATTGCAGGCAGCAGCACTCCCAACGGCTCCCCTGGCCCCTAAATGAATTTCTTCATATTGTTTGCTAGTTAAAAACACTATTCTGGGGCTGGCACTGTGGTGCAGCTGGTTAACGCCCTAGCCTGAAGTGCCAGCATCCATATGGGTGCTGGTTCGAGACCCAGCTGCTCCAATTCCTGTCCAGCTCTCTGCTGTGGCCTGGGAAAGCAGTAGAAGATGGCCCAAGTCCGTGGGCCCCTGCACCCACATGAGAGACCCGGAGGAAGCTCCTGGCTTCAGATTGGTGCAGTGCCGGCCATTGCAGCCAATTGGAGAGTGAACCATCGGATGTAAGACCTCTCTCTTTCTCTCTCTCTGCCTCTCCTCTCTCTGTGTAGCTCTGACTTTCAAGTAAAATAAATACATCTTTAAAAAATAAAAAAAAACCTCTATTCCCTCTTCTGTAGCAACCTTTTTCCCCTTTCCCTAGCAGTCATTCCAATAGGGTATCATCATGACATAATTTTTCCATAATTTACCAACAAGGGTATTATGACTTGACTGGCTATGCCCTTCCTGCTACTCCTCCTTTCTTTGTTTCATGGAAAATCTTATTACAAAAATTGTCTACCCTTAATGTCACTTTTTCTTATCCAGTTCATTTTAATCACTTCAATCATGATTTCTCCTATGCTTTTCTACTGAAATAGGTCTTATCAAGGTCAACGATAAGCAGAACATGTCTAAATCCAATAATCAATTTTCATTTCACATCTTTCTTGAATTCTCATCAACATTTGTTATGGTTGATCATAGTTTCTCCTTAAAACATTTTCTTCACTCAACTTCAGGCATCACACTTGCTCCTTATTCTACTTCTGCCTTACTGGCTGAAACTTTGCAGACCCCTGTATTCCTGGCCTGCAAACCTTGGAGCAACCGCAGTTCATCATTCATTCACTCCTTTTCTACACTTACCTTTGGTAAATCTTTCTAATTTTGTGGTTTTAAAGAAAAACTACATATTTATCATTTAAAAGTGTATCTTCCTCATATCTGTCTTTAAACTTCAGATTTGCATACCCAGTCACCTGGTCAGCATTTCTTCTAGGATGCCTAGCAGGTATAACAAACTTAAGTCCAAACTTGAACTGCCCTGATCAATAATAACTCAGTTTGTAATGATGTTTGAGCATAAATCCTTGAGTCTTCTTTTTCTTTTACTCTATAGCAAATAAATGTGCAGCTTATAGGAACCACAACTTTAAAATATTATGAGATGGGCATTGCATTACAACTGGTTTAGTGACTGATCAGGATGTCTACATCGTGTTTCAGAGTGCCTGGCATCAAGTCCCACTTTCATCCAGCTTCCTGATAAAGCACCTGAGAGACAGCCAAGATTTGCCAAGTACTTGGGTTCCTGCCATCTACATGGGAGACCCAGATGGATTTCCTATCTCCTAATTTCTGCCTGGTCTAGTCCCAGCTATGGTAGCCATTTTGGGAAGTAAACCAGTAGATGGAAGATATCGCTCTCTCTTTCCCTCTCCCTCTCTCTTTCTCCATATCCATCTCCATCTCCATCTCCATCTCCTTTTCCTTCACTCCCTCCTTCTCCCCTCCTCCCTTCCTCTCCCCCTGTTTTACTATAATTCTGCCTTTCTAGTGCATAAGTACACAAATCTTTTAAAAAATATTATGAATCTTGTTATACTATGACTCTAGATAAGTGGACTCTCTGCTTTCAATGGAGCCTTAGAGGCTTGAGATGGGTGTGGCCTGATAGCTCTGTTTGGTTCCTCAGGGTTGAGGGTGTGCCAAAGGTGACACTCCCAGGTTAGGCGTGGTAAATCTCTCTCTGTTTCTTTCTTTATTTTTGATTCAAAAGGGAAATAATTCCACACAGCTGAATGGAGTTGGGGGTGGTTAGCAGGCAAATGATATACCCACAGGAGCCAGATATCAGAAGCTCTTTCCCAAGGACCACAGAGGGAATCTCTGCGGCCTTCAGTGTGGGTTCAAATTCTCCTGCAGTCTCACCACTGGGCTACCAAGGCTACCGAACTGTAGCGTCTCTGGAGAGTACTCACGTGGTAAATTCTGTGAGTTCTCTCCCCCACAGTCTCTTTTTTCACAGTCTCAGTTCATTAGCACCACACATTCATTAGGTTCTATTCACCTGTTATTTCACCCCCACGCCCAGACTCAGGTTTTTCTGCTAGGCTCAGGGCCTGTGCAGACCTGAGGTCGCCCTGCTTATGACGTATGTCCAAAATGGCGCCTGCTCTTTGTCTTGCTCACCTTTGAGAGGTGGGTGGGGAGAGAGAGAAACTCGTGTCTGTATCGGTCACTTTTTTTCTTTCTCTCTCTCTTCTAGTTAGCCTGGTGAACTTTTCCCCACAGGGTTTCAAGCCTTGTTCGCTCTAGTCTTCTCTCTCCACTTCCCTGCCGGTGTCTTGGACTATTGAGGTTCGGCTCACCTCGCGTTCCAGCGCTGCTGCGTTGAGTCTGCCGCTGGTGTCCCGAACTGCGGGCTCCCACGCTCTCCACGCAGGTCCACTGTGAATCACTAGTTCCGGAAGAGTTTCCTCTGCTGTTTCTTCCCCTACTCTTCCTTGAACCTGCAGTATCTCCACTTTTGTTAAACTGTCTCTCCCCGGACTATCAGTATGCTGCCTTCCTATTCCGCCATCAATCCTCTCACCATACTACCCATAATTATTTGGTTGAAATCATCGTTATCATTTTGCCTATGCTATTATGGTAACCTTAATGAACCTCCCACACCCTATCCCTACCATATTATTCTCATCACAGCAGTCAGAGTGTTCCCCTTGGAAGGCAAATAATCACTTCTTTCTATCACTTGCTTTCTGAAAACCTTTAAATAGCTTTCTAGTTCACTCAAAATAAAAATCAAATTGCTTGAAATGTCCTACAAATTTCTGGATCTGTTCAGCTGAACTCTCTTCATACACTCATCTTCCAACTTGATTGTGTAGGAAACACTAAATTGTTATATTTTTAACAATTCCCATCTTTAATATAAGAGTCTACTGCAGATGAGAAACCTCCTCTATTTCCAAATTGTCCATCTACAACAGAAAGTAGTGAAAGGAAAGTGAAGTGTGCCCTATGAGTATCGTGACCTATCGAGATAGAGCTAGGAGACTTCCCTTAGCAAGAAATCATCTCAGGAATTCTAAATTAGCCCCAAAGCAAGAGGGCACATTGAGAAAAATGACTGGGTTTCACATTTTCTCTTAAAGGATTGTGACTTTAAGCATGTAAGTATTTTCTAATCTTGTTTTATTTACTATCATTGGAATTATAATTGGTTAAATATTACCTATTCTGGTGGTTTATGCTGAGAAAGGAATGGGATAATGTATGAATTATTTTAGAAATTGGCTGAACAATACGACTTTACATGTCATATAAAAATCTATTTTTGGAAGATATATAATAATTACATTTTAAAATACTGTATGGATAATAAACTATATGGAATAAATGTTCTAATTTATTATATTTTTGTATATATATATTTAATTGATTTCTACAAGTTGTACATACAGGAATTTGAGAAGATGATTATTGACCAAATCTCACTTATCAGTTGCTCTAGCTTGTCTACTATCCTCCATGCATAATTATCTTACCTGATTTTCTTTCTGCTCTCAACGTTAGTATTATTTGAAACTAAATATAACAATAGGAGGACCTATAAATATGACTTTGTATAATTTCTTCTTACTTTTTATCTTCAGTATTTGTGGTCAAATATCCTTGTTGGTCAGCACAAATTGTTCATGTCAAATAGGTATGATGATCGCATGAATAACTCAGCCTAAGTTCCCCTCCCTGCCACAGGATACTAATGTAATCTAAATTAACTTTTTAAAAGTGATTGTGAGGCAATTTAAAAACATTTCATTTAATTTTTTATTGAAGTCTGAGTTTCATTAAAGTATATTAAATATTTGCCTGGAACTAAATCACTTTGTTATCCATGAGTTCTAACCTGGCATAAAACAGAAGTTAGATTTGAATTGACTGTTGCTATTGCCAGGAATCATATCTCTATAAAATGTGCACAAGAGAAATGCTGAATACTGAAACCATTATATAGAGACTTTTATATTTCTAAACTGAAATTATATAATTCCAATTCACAATTCTAGCTGGTTAATAAATAATGCAAGTGTGAAAAAATTTCAATAGGGAAAGTATTTAAGATAAAAGGGATGTTTTATTTCAGGAGGGAGTTTAATTACTGGGGAAGCACAATCTTTAGTAGAAAACAAAAAAACTGTACCATAAAGGAACAGGGAAGGATCTATACTTTTTTCTAATTTTATTTACATTATAGAAGTTTCATGTATTTCATAAATACAGATTTAGGAACATAGTGAGACTTCCTACCCAACCCTCCCTCTCACCCATGCTCCAACACTTCTTCCTCCTCCCTCTCCCTTTCCTACTCAATTTTTGCAACAATCTATTTTCAGTATACTTAATTATTTTAAAGTCAACAATAAACTAAGTAAAAGAGTTCAACAAATGCTAAGAAGAGAAAAAAACACTATTTCTCAATGTAAGAAACAAGGGTTATAAACAGTCATCACACCTTAAAAAGTCCATTTCACTCCAATACATTACATTTTAGGAACTCTGTTAGTTCCCTTGGATCAGGAGTAACATATGATATTTGTCTTCTGGTGATTGGCTTATGTCACTAAGTATAATAGTTTCCAGTTGCATCCATTTTGTTGCAAAAGAGAGGATGCCATTTGCTTTTACAGCTGAGTAGAACTCCATAGTATATATATACGCCATGATTTCTTTGTCCACTAAACAGCTGGTGGACATCTGGGTTGATTCCATATCTTAGCTATTGTGAATTATGCTGCAATGAACATGGGGTTACAGATAACTCTTTTAGATGCTGATTTCTATTGGTTTGGATAAATTCCCAGCAGTGGGATGGCTGGATCATATGGTAGTTCTATATTCAGATTTCTGAGGTATCTCTATACTGTCTTCCACAGTGGCTGTAACAGTTTACATTCTCACCAGCAGTGGCTTAGGGTGCTGTTTTCCTCACATCCCCTCCAGCATTTGTTGTTTGTTGATTTCTATAGGAAAGTCATTCTAATTGTGGTGAGGTGAAACCTCAGTGTGTTGTTGATTTGCATTTCTATGACTGCTAGTGTTCCTGAGCATTTTTTCAAGTGTCTCCTAGCCATTTGAATTTACTCTCTTGAAAAATGCTTATTCAAATCCTTTCCCCATTTTTTAATTGGATTGTTTGTTTAGGCGTTGTTGAATTTCTTGAGCTCTTTATAGATTTTGGATGTTAACCCTTTATCAGTTGCATAGTTTGCAAATACTCTCTCCCATTCCGTCAGTTGCCAGTTGCCTCTTCACTTTGCTGAGAGGTTTTTTTTTGTTTTGTTTCATTTTTTGCAGTGCAGAAGCTTCTCAGGTTGAAGTAATCCCATTTGTCCATTTTGGCTTTGATTGCCTGTGCTTCTGGGGTCTTTCCCAAGCAGTCCTTGCCTATGCCCATGTCTTGCGGTTTCCACAATGTTTTTTATTAATTTGAGGGTATCAGGTCATAGGTTTAAGTCTTTGATCCCTTTTGAGTGGATTTTTGTAAGGTATAAGGTTAGGGTTCTAGTTTAATAAGTCTGCATGCAGAGATTCAGCCATACCAGCAACAATTATTGAAGAGACTGTCCTTGTTCCAGGGATTGAGTTTAGCTTTCCTGTCAATGATAAGTTGGTTGTAAATGCATGGATTGTTTTCTGGAATTTCTATTCTGTTCCATTGGTCTACAGGTCTATTTTTGTGCCAGTACAAGGCTTTTTTTTTATTATAATTGCCCTATAATACATCTTGAAATCAGGTATTGTGATGCCTCTGGCTTTGTTTTGTTGTACAAAATGGCTTTAGCTTTCAGGGGTCTCTTGAGCTCCCATATGAATTTCAGCATCATTGTATCTAGATCTGCAAAGAATATCACTGGTATTTTGATTTGTATCTCATTGAATCTGTAAATTGCTTTTGGTAGTATAAACATTTTGAAGATATTGATTCTTACAATCCATGAACGTGGAGGATTTTTTCTTTTTTTAATGTGTTCTATTTCTTTCTTCAATATTTTCATCATAGAGATCTTTGGCATCCTTGGATAAGTTTATCCAAGGATATTTAATACTTTTTGTACTTATTATGAATGAGGTTGATCTTAAAATCTTTCTCTCAGCAGTGGCATTGTTTATCTATATAAATGCTATTGATTTTTCTGTGTTGATTTTATGTCTGGCCACATTACTAAACTCATTTATGGTTCCAATAGTCTCTCAATGGAATATTTTGGATCCCCTATATATAAAATCATGTCACCTGCAAATAGGGATAGTTTGACTTCTTCCTAATTTTTCTTGCCTGATAGCTCTGGCTAAAACTTCCAGTACTATATTGAATAGTAATGGTTAGAGTGGTCAACCTTGTCTATTTCCAGATATTTAGGGGTGGGAGGAACTTTTCTAATTTTTTTTAAAGATTTATTTATTTATTGGAAAGGCAGATTTAAAGAGAGGCAGAGTCAAAGAGAGGCAGAGTCAGAGAGAGAGAGACAGAGACAGAGAGACAGAGGTTTTCCATCCACTGGTTCACTCCCCACATGGCCACAACTGCTGACACTGGGCCTTTCTAATGCCAGGAGCTTCTTCCAGGTCTCCTATGCAAGTGCAGGAGCCCAATGACGGGGCATCTGCTACTGCTTTGCCAGACCATAGCAGAGAGCTGGATCAGAAGTGGAGAAGCCTGGATTTGAACTGGTGCCCATATGGGATGCTGGCACTGCAGGCGGCAGCTTTACCTGCTATGCCACAGGACTGGCCCTGGGACTCTTCTAAAGAGAAAGTTTCTGCAAATGAACAGTAAAATCTGTTGGAAACAGTCCTGATTTGTTGACCACATTCAAAACTGACCATTGGTCACAGTTCATCAGACAAGTCCAGGTGGTGAGATGGGAGGCTGAAATAGTAACAAGTCCACGTTGTAATAGTGTTTGTTCCAGAAACACAGAGCATAATAAAAAGTATGTAATTTCTAGTTAGTCAATGTCTGACTGGCTGATATTTGACCTTTAGGCCCAATTATTCACTCGAAAAACGTCCTGCTAGTTCAGCTTTTCCAGAGCTCACATTGTTAGAGCAAGAAAAAGTTCATCATATACAGTTTTTATAATGAGTTCAAATATATATCTTCGCAGAACTCGTGATCTGTTTATGCACTAAGTTTCTCAGCATAGGCAATGATGAGAATTTCCAAATCTGTTCATGACTTTGGCTTTTAGTCAGTAAGTATGGCTGCTTGGCTAGATGTAGCAATTTTATGCTTTGGTTTTACTGTTTTTCTATTAATACGAACTTGGTGATTACTATTCTAGACGGAGTAGCCACTGTTAGGATGCAGGACATCTTCTGGAAAAGGGATGGTACATGTACAACAAATGAATTGATACTAACACCCTGTTGGAACCATGGCCAAAATTGCTCATCAAGAATGCCCTGCTGGCCGTGGATAGGTGCTTTCTGACTTTTTAGTATTGAAGTGTAGTCAGTTATACTTGATACCTAATGTATACTTTTGTTCAGAATTATTCCTTAAGATGTCAAGATTATAAGAATTTAGTCCCTTTTCACAATTACATTCTTGTAGATACCATTGGTGTCCCAAAAACATCCTTTGCTTTAATCACATTGGTGAACATTGGCCCAAATTCTTTCCACCTGCCTGAACCTATACTTCTTTGATAGTGCTTTCTCTCATAGCTGCCTTTGCTGCCTCATGGCAGGCCAAACTAACATTACAAGCTCTCTTCTCCCATGGCAGATGGTGGGTAGTGCACATAAAGATTCTACCCAATCCCCCTTTGTAATCCTGAAGCATATTTTTTCACACTGGTGCCCAAGGTTTCTCCAGTGGGATTAAACACCAGTCACCAGCAATGGTAGCTGTTCTCAAAACACATACTTCAGTGGCTTCATTCTTTTCCTTGTTTTATTTATCTAACACTCCTACTGGTGTTTTCTTTTAATTTCTAATTTATATTTGAGTTTGTGTCTCAGAATATGTTTCTGGGAAAACTCTAACTGAGGTGCACACGTAGGAACACATTGAAAAGATGAAAACCCTTTGTACAACTCAGAATGAGACTATTATAACACTTAGGGGATGAGATGCCTACATATTGTCTATTAAATACAATTGCCTACTTTGATTTTTCTGGATTTGGAATGATTTATATGAACAGCTTATTTTATATTTCCTCAAACATCATTTAAATATTATATTAGGTTTTCAATATTAAGAATTTCATTATTCTCAAACAGTGAACTAAAATCCCAAAAAATACATTTGCTAAACAGTGTGATTGAGTTAGCCAGAATTTATCCTAACGTTTATACTAATTTTCACCAGATAGAAGAGGAATAGAAGTTGGTAATGAAATGAGGGAATTCACTCACTGAGAAAGACATGCAGAGGGATTCAAAACACAGAAACAATACCAAGCTTTTAGCTTCCAGAAATAAGAGCCCACTATGCCTGAAGGGCAACTTCAAATTCTGTTGCTGCTCTCAGCCTTCCATTCAAACTATAATGGGTTTTTTGCACGTGGCTGAGTAACATTCCAAGGATACCCTGATAGTGAAAGAATATTGCCGGGTAGTCACTTAAAGTGTTAGAAGTCTTTTATGTGACTCCATTTTCCGTGAGCCTTACTATAAATGTCATGAGAAAGCTTTATAAGACTGATAAAGATATAACATGCATGACTGTTTGTTTGTTTTTATTTTTTTAGAGTCCGAACAAATCCCTTTTATGCTGTCTCAGAGGGCTGGTTGTGGCCCTTGGGTCTTGTCTTCTAGCATAAGTTGCAAAGGAAAAGTGTGCTATCCTGAGCCATTGTGACATTGATTTTAAAAGACCAATAAGTTTATTTTCCCACTCAGAGCACCCTAGCGCTGTTTTCTCTTTCTGACAGAACCTGAGACAAGGGCAGAGACCAAGTCTCCTGTTTACCTTGCAGCTCCCAGCAACACCTATTACAGTGCTCTCTGATGAGTAGGCACTCAATAAATGATGCCGACTGACAAAAGCAAGCTGATATTAGTCATCTGATGGCTTGTGACCTCTGGAAGAAAATTTGAGTCCTTGTCTCACCTCATAATAAAAAGCTGACTGGATTTAGAATCTGAAACTCTGAAACCATGGTTTAAAGCATAGTTCTATTGCATCCTATGGAATCTTACAAAGATTGTTTAATGTCTTCGAATTTCAGATTCCTTAAGAATTATGTCGAATTTATCCAAATCTTGTGAGGGTTAAAAATAGACATATTAGGGAAAACCTTACATATCTCATTCATGATAATAGTTCTGTACTATGAATTGGTGCCTGAAGCTCTTCATGTTCTTCCTGTGGGTTTGGCACACACTTCCAGCTCGTCCTAAATTGATCTGGCAGACACAGCTCACCCTTCAGATCTCCACTCATGCTTTGCACTCCAAAGCTTTCCTGATTTCCCCTGGCAGACCCAAGAATCTCCTCCTCTTTAGGGCTATATTCATTTGAGTGCTAATTGTTTGCATGAATGATTTCCTTCTACTCTCTGAGCTCCTTGCTGGCAGGAAGTGGTTCTTTCTACCTGTCTAGTTCTAGCTCATTGCACATTGTTGTCCCCTAGGAATTGCTATATAAATATTTTGTGATTGAATTAATACTGAGTAGGGGAATATGTCTCAATTTTTTAGAAAAATGCTTATAAATTCTATACCAATATATAAAAATTTATCATTACATACCTGGGGTACATCTGTTTTAGAAGCTATAACTGGAAGAGAAAAATCTGCCCCCCATAGAAAGACAGGGGAGGATGCCCACATTGTCCCTTGTTTGCTTCCTTTTCCAATTCTAATAGATCGACTAAGGGAGGGAAAGAAAGAATACTAGACTGATCACAAATCAGAAATAATGAACATCATAGTATCCAGGATATATATGGCAAGGACCAGTAAATGTGAGATAGGAAATAAGTGATCAATAACATTTAAAAATATTTATTTATTTGAAAGGCAGGATGATAGGGGGAATGAGAAAGCAGAGAGGGAGGGAGGGAGGGAGAAATAGAAATAGAAATAGATCTTCCATCTACGGATTGCATTCCCCAGATGATCACAGCACCGAAGTCTGTACCAAGCTGAAATCAGAAGCCAGGAATTCCATCTTGGTCTCCCACTTGGGTAGCAGGAGCTGTCATCCCAAACGCATTAGCAGGGAGCTGATCAGCACTGCAGCAGCTGAGATGAACTGTCATTCTGATGTGGGCTGCTGGCATTGAAACAGCAGCTGAACCCGCTGAGCCACAACACCAGCCTCTCAATAATATTTTTGAATGAATAGACTCAAATCTACTTTACTCACAAGGACTGAAACTTTAGACAAAATAGTCTGGTTATTTAAATTTAATTGCACATTCTAATCCTCTGAAATAGATGTCTTAGTGTGTTTGCCATCACAGGCGTGTATTTACCACCAGTGATACATAAGTCCGAGTCTCATGTTCACATTTATTTCTCTAGACCACTTCAACTTCTGCCATTAAGTTCCTTCTAAGTTCCATAAGTATTTAATATATTTAACAGCAGTAGAACAATGCAGAGCAATCTTCTGGAGATTGGTATGCGTGACACCAATTTGTGTGTGTGTGTGTGTGTGTGTGTGTGTGAAGAGAGATTGAATTAAAGTAGTTGGCTTATGTTTGAAGTTTTCTAGAGACATTAAGAAATGTTGTGATCCTCATATGACCTATGTGTACGGACCTTTTCTTAGTTCTGCTTTTTCTGGAGTTCCATTTAAATTTTTATTGATTGATTTGTTTCTGGCTCATTTGCACTCTCTATCTGTCACACACACACACACACACACATACAGAGAACAATCTCACTTACTGATTCACTCCCTTCAATGTCCACAAAACCCCTTGGGCCACAGGAGATTGGAACCCAAAGCAGGTCTTCTACAGGGGTGGTAGGAACCCAGTTAGTTGAGTCATCACTACCACCACTTGATAGCTACCCACTAACAGGATGCTGTAGTCCAAAGTGGGAGCCAGGAATGGAGTCCTGGTTCTTGAGATACGGATTTTTTTTTAACTGCTAGGCTAAAAGCCTGCTACTTTAATTCAACACTTGAGAAAATATGAGGGCACATTAAAAATATTTGTGGAAAATATAATTAAAAAGGAAGTTTACCTTGGTGCAAAGTTTTTGAAATTCTTTCATAATTCTTTCAATGAAAAGTTCATGGAGGGACAGGCATTGTGATGCATTGGGTTAAACTAGCAAATGCCCACATCCCATATTGGAGCCTGGTTCCAGTTTTTGCTACTCTACTTCCACTCCACATCCCTACTAAACACCTAGGAATGCAGCAGATGATGGCAAAAGTGCCTGCCACTCAGGTAGGAGACTCAGATGAAGTTCCAAGATCTTGACTTTGGCCTTTCCCAGACCTGGTTGTTCAGCTACTTGGGGAGTAGACCAGCAAATGGAAATTCTCTTGCTGTCTGTCTCTCTCTAATACTCTTCTTTTCAAATAATGATTATTTTTTTAGTTCATGGAACATGTATATTATGAAAAAAACTATGTATGGATTTCAAAAATTTATAGGAACAAATATATTTGATGCCCCTCCTGCCATGATTCCATGTCATGGAAATGACCAAATATGTAACCCGAATCTAATGACAAAGAAATAAAAAGACAGATCTATATTCTTTGACATTCAGTGATATATCTAGCCTTCATTCCTCAACTATCAATGTCACAAAAGAGTGACAGGGAGACTACTCTAGAATAAAGAGGACGAAAGAATTGACAAACTGCTGCAATGAGTCATTCTTGACTAAAACTAGCATTAAAAACAACAGTGATTAAAATACATTTGAATGTAGACTGTATACTAAGCAACGCATTATTATGTCTACGTTACATTTATTAGTTGTCATAATGGTAATGAGATTATGTGTTACCTTGCTAGGGCTACAATAACAAAGACCACAGACTGAGTGTCTTAAACAGCAGAAAATTGTTTTGTCGTAGTCTGGAGCTTACAAGGCCAGGTTTGCTGTGGCAGGTGTGGTTTCTTCCAAGGCTCTCTCTTTAGCCTGCCTGTAGCTATGCTCTTGCTGTGGCCCCACATTCTTTCCTCTGTAGGTGCACATGCCTAATGTCCCTCTCTCTGTTCTAAGATCATATTTTATAACCTGACCGCCAGTAAGGTTGAATTAGGACTCACCTCCACCTTTACAGCCTCATGTTAATTTAGTTCCAACTTTAAGATTGTTTTTCCAAACGCAGTCATATTTTGTGGTGTTAGAGGTTAGGACTTCAGTGTGTGAACTTTTCAGGGATTGAATTCAGCCTGAAACAAGTTTTACTAAAGAATGACTCATAGTGTTTTTCTTTTCTTTTTAGAATTTTTATTTAGGATTTTTTAAATAATATGTAGTAATTGTACATATTACAATTGCATCCTGAAGCTACATCTATGACTCCCATGTGGATGTAGGGACCCAAAGACTTGGGTCATTTTCTGTTGTTTTCTCAGATGCATTAACAGGGAGCTGGAACAGAAGGGGAGCAGTTGGGACTCAAACTGGCACTCATATGGGATGCCAGCATTGAAGGTGACAGCTTAATCTGTTATATCACAATGTTGGAGCCTAGAACCAGAATTTTAATTAAGACTTTTTGCCCTAAGTCCATGAACTTCGGGCTGGCATTGTGTCACATTAAGTTAACCTGCCACTCACAAAGCTACCATCCCATATTGGATTGCCAGTTTGAGTACCAGCCACACAACTTCCAATCCAGCTCTCTGATAAAGCATTCTGAGAAGAAAGTAGAGTTCTTGCCCAAGTACTTGGACCTCTGCCACTCATATGGAAGACCCGGATGGAGCTCTGGGCTTCTGGCTTTGGCTTGGCCCAAACTCAGGCTGTTGTGGCCATATAACGAGTGAACTAGCTGGTAGAGAATCTCTCTTTCTTTCCCCCGCCCCACTCCAATAACTCTGTCTTTCAAATAAATAAGGTTTTTTGTTTTTGTTTTAACAAAAGGCCGTATTATCAACTACCATGTTATCCTGCACATCTTAAGGTAAATAAGGAACTGTATTTTTCTTTAGTACTCTACTATGCAGTGAGTAAAGTTTTATCACTCCTTTCCTCTCCACCTCCACTCATTTTACCACAATTTCCATATTAAATGTTAGATTTTAACCAACATATTTATGCTTTTCTTTGTTTTGGTTAGGTTTGCCTAATTGCTAGAATGCAGATACTCTCAAACAATGGCAACCAAAGATGTTATTTTTAGATATAGGAAATATAAAACCAAACTTCTAGGTAGGTGAAGGGTTAATGGCGATGAAAGCTGGAAATGGTATTTTCAATCAGAATATTCTTGCACATTTCTCCTACTACTTAAAATTGTAGATCCCCTGGTTCTAAATCTCAAGAGGAGTAATTTGATAAATTTAAGTAATTTATGCATCAAGTATATGCTTATTACTCCTCTGCCAGATAACTATCCTTAATGGTCACTTGTGATGAAAGGTGGTGGCTTGGAGGATTCATGTGGTGTCACATAAAATATAACCATTCTGGCATATCCCTATAGAGAAATTATAGGAAGGGGGGTCGCAGTGAATTAAGCCTGGTAGAAACTACTAAAACTCAATAAGGGTAGGTGTTTGGTGTAGCACTTTGATTCTCATTTATCGTACCAGAGTACCTGGGTTTGATATCTGCCTCTAGCCTCTAGTTCTCACTTCCTGCTAATGCTTACCATGGAAGGCAGCAATGATGACTCCGGTATTTGAGTTCCTGCCTCTCGTGTGAGAGACCTGGGTTGAACTCCTAACTCCCAGCTTTGGCTCCACTTGGGACATTACAGACATTTAGACTCTAAGACAGTGAATGGAAGTTCTCTCTGTCTCTCCTTCTTAAATAAGTGAATAAATTTTAAAAATCTATAATACCTCAATGATTTTAAATATTTTATTCAGAACCACTTTAAACCTTTGTCTATTTTCAGAAATTCAATAATTTTATTTCTTTGAAGGAAGCTTACCTGACTATTGCAATAATAACTATACCATACCCTGTTGCCATATCTAAAACATAGATTAGGTTAAAGGCTTCACTGAGGTTTATTATAGCTTTTAGAAGCTTTGTAACTATATCTAAATACAACTTTCCACTTTCAATTCTCCAAGATAGGAGTTGTATGGGTAGGATGATATTTTCCATTTAGTTTAAATACCCCTCTTGAGTATACCTTGTCTGCTTTGCCCACTGTAGCACATAAGGTTGATGTCCTCAGAGAATCATATATTTGACAGTAGTCTTAGCAAACCACTTAGAACAAAGACAGAAAGATGAGATCACCTATGTGGACCAATCGAGTAAGTAATAAGAGTAAAGCCTAACTTCCTATTTAAATAATTTGAATTCATTTTTCTAAATGCATTATTTTAAACTTGCTCATTTGAACTTCATATGCCATTTTTCTGCCAACCTATAAACCTCTTGAGATTTTCCTACAGTCTATGCACACTGACTTGGCATTTCACTGCTCTCTTAGTAAAAGCTTAGAATCACTTGCTAACCTCAAGATTTTCAGTGCGCAGCTTCTCTCCAATTATTTATACCAATGTAAAACAAAAATTATCCTAAAATGGGAAAAAGAAGCTTACATTTCAAGCAGAGACATGTTCATATATTTTCAGTGATTTGTCATTACTAGGTCAAATCTTTATTCAGACAAAAAGATAAACAGCTTTAATGTATAATGTCATAAAGCCTTCAAGAAAATTTTAACCATATCTATTGCTACCCTTTTATTGGAACATTCACTTAAATTCTATCAAGTCTGTGAAGGATTATGAGAACCTTGTTAGAGGGGTTGGTACTTTTCAAGTTGTATCACTTGTATCTACAGGGTACTGCAATATTATTGAAGCTCAAGTCCACTAAAATTGCACTGTGTTCTTCGCAGCACCTCGATTTTTCCTCGGGTGCCTGAATGTTCTACTAATAAGCAGTTCAGTAGCTTATTTAGTATACATAAGGCTCACATGTATACATTCCTCCCCATCCCCATGGAAGTCAGAGTCTTTTTCTGGAGCACTTCTTCCTTCAGCAAAGTAATAGTTTGATATCTGAAACTTGTGTACATAAAATTGATTATATTTTCTATCATCATCCCCAAAATCTCAACTAAAAAGTAGTACAGGAAACATCATCATAGGAAAGAAGTGTACTGTGAAACAAAAGGAGGGTCACTCGTTCAACTTGAGTTTATTCTATGTGCTAAACACTATATGTCACTCAGTTCACCCAACCACATTCCTCCTTGAACACTATTTTTCTAATTTTATTGATGTCAAAGCTGGGGCTCATAAAGTAAATAACTTGCTCAGAATGAAATAGAAATAGTATTGAAACTGAAAGCCAGTTCAATCTTATTCTATGTTTTGTATGTTAATACAAGTCTGACACGTATAGTTCCTGATAAAACATACATGGGTATAAGAATAAATGAATAATAATATTTAAAGTTTGTATGACTTTTTAAAACATTTATTTATTTACTTGAAAGTCTGAGCTACAGAGAAAGAAGGAGAGGGAAAAAGAGAGAGGGAGGTCTTCCATCTGCTGGTTCACTCCCCAATTGGCCACAATGGCCAGAGCTGTGCTGATCCAAAACCAGGAGCCAGGAGCTTTTTCTGGGTCTCCCATGTGGGTACAGGGGCCTAAGGACTTGGGCCATCTTCTACTGCTTTCCCAAGCAATAGCAGAGCGAATCAGAAGTGGAGCAGCTGGGACTCAAACTAGTGCTCACACAGGATTCCGAAACTGCAGGTGGCAGCCTCAACCTCTAAGCCACAGCACTGGCCCCAGTTTGTATGACTTTTACATATACTACTTTCTTTTTCTTTTTTCTTTTTTTTTTTTTTTTTTTACAGGCAGAGTGGACAGTGAGAGAGAGAGACAGAGAGAAAGGTCTTCCTTTGCCGTTGGTTCACCCTCCAATGGCCGCCGCGGTCGGCGCGCTGCGGCCGGCGCACCGCGCTCGTCCGATGGCAGGAGCCAGGAGCCAGGTGCTTTTCCTGGTCTCCCCATGGGGTGCAGGGCCCAAGCACCTGGGCCATCCTCCACTGCACTCCTGGGCCACAGCAGAGGGCTGGCCTGGAAGAGGGGCAACCGGGACAGAATCCGATACCCCGACCGGGACTAGAACCCGGTGTGCCGGCGCCGCAAGGCGGAGGATTAGCCTGTTGAGCCACGGCGCCGGCCTACTTTCTTTTTCAAAGAGTTGTTCTAAATTGCACCATCAAGCCTAATTAAAATCAGCATATTTCTTTAAGACAGGAAAATCAGGAGATAAAACCCAAATAATATTAAGGAGTTGGAGGCAAGTCAACAATGCTGGAGTCAAAAGTATGGAATTTGGGATCCAGAGGGACATAAGCATATACTAAGAAACAAAATCAAGATTTTGCTAACTACCCATGATTAGGAATACCAGTTTGCAGAATTGAATTACCCAGAAAACACCAACTTAAAACAGAATGGATGAAGGCGTGGGAAGCAAAATTTGGCAAAGACAGATATGACCAGGATCACTAAATTTGTGATCTCATCCCCACCCACTCAGCTCCATTGTTGGCATCTTAATCAATCTCTGTGGGTCCAATCTATTTACTTTCCATTAAGGATTTATATCCTGAGTGTGATTTGATTATGATTCTAAAATAGTGAGCTCTGATTAGCAGATAGGTGATATTGAATTAATCATTTTCAGCAAGCTATCTGGTTTTGAAACCAAATACTTGTTGGATATATTGGAGTAAAAATTCAGACATAATGATATTGGGCAGGTCCTTAAAAGGTTGGAAGCAATTTATATTTAACAGGCTTTTGGATTATTGCATGAAATTATATTCCTATTCCCAAACATTTTTCAATCTAATTTTGCATTCAAAACAATTTAAGTAATATGTCTCATGATAAATGAGATTATTTTTCACAGTGAGTTCTACTTAATCTTCATAAAGATAACTTACCTAAATTCAGTAGTCTAACTTTAACCACTAATTATTAAGGATTATGCTCAGGTGAGCATTTATATACATACTAGTGCAAATTTTAACTGAAATGGAAATATCATCTTTGAAAAGTTGCTTGTATCTATTGATGAAGAGAGAGGAAGGGAGGGAGGAAAGAAGGGAAGGTTATTTGCTCCCGGACTAAAGGGTTTTAGAGCCTCATTATTTGCTGGGATATTATAGTATATTCAAGTTTTAAAAAGATTGTCGATCTGTTATGTTCACATTCAGTTAGCAACTTTGGAGCACATTATATGTAAGTGCTACTATCTCAATTTATCTACACAGCAAATGTTATGAACAGTACACATGCATTAATTGGTGTTTCATAGTGCCTTAGCACATTAGAATTCCGCCTTCACTTATTTCAACGGACCAAATATTCCAGCAGAATCTTGAAAGTGCAGTGTTGCTTTTACTGTTAGATTTTTATAAGATGCAGCGCATATTTCATATATTACAGAAAACTAACTTCTTTCCCCAGAGCTTTTACTTTTTAATTGGAAAGAAACAGCAGGATGCCTAAGTACAACTTTTGATATTTGTAAATGATAGTTAGAATTCTGTAATTGGAGCTATATGAATGCATGGCTTTATAAGTATGTGATATACAGGAGAAAAGATAAATACTGGAATGAATTGAGTGCAGTACATTCCCATGTGTTAAGAGATCTAGACTTTTAAATGAAACCCTGTAATTACCTATCTATGTGATCCTGGAAAAGTATTTTCTATCTTCAGGTCTCTATTATAGTTTAATAATCCCGTAATCGAAAGTAAAGACAAGATAGAACTTCATCATGGTAATATAGAGGTTAACTTCATGAAGCTCAGCATTTATATTCATTTGGTACAATTTAGCACTAAATTTTAAATTTGAGGTTTTATGTTAATTGATAGCATCTCTTGAAGTGATCTTTATTTACTATTATGAAATTCTGGTTAGCAGGTCACTCTTTAACATAAGAGTTTAAATTATGCTTAAACACATTCCCTGTGAGAAGTTAAAGGTCATCAGTGGAGCTCTTTACTTTTCTCATCAATTATCATGTTAATGTGATATTAATGCAAAGAGAACAAATGCAATGTAGTTCATAGATAAAATTCTATGAATATAATGATACTTCTCCCTTCCTTCCTTTGCTTTCTCTCTCCATCCCACCTGAGAGAGACAGACAGAGAGAAGGGACTTTTTAATTTTTAAAGCAATTTACTTTAATTTCATTTGAGAGGGAGAGAGAGAGAGAGGGAAAACAAGGGAGGGATACACTGTTGGTGGGAATGTAAATTAATGCATTACTGTGGGAAAACAGTATGAAGATTTCTTTAAAATTTAGAAATAGACCTGCCATGTGATCTAGCAATCACACTACTGGGTATATATTCAAAAGACACAAATACAGTGTATCAAAAAGATACCTGCATCAACATATTTATAGCAGCATTGTTCACAATAGTCAAAATACATAATCAACCAGGGTATCCATGCATCAGATGGAAAAAGAAAATGTGATATACACACTCACAGATACACACACAATGGAATATAATTCAGCTATATAAAAAAATGAAATCCTGCCAGCACCGTGACTCAATAGGCTAATCCTCCACCTTGCGGCGCCGGCACACTGGGTTCTAGTCCTGGTCGGGGTGCCAGATTCTGTCCCTGTTGCTCCTCTTCCAGGCCAGCTCTCTGCTGTGGCCAGGGAGTGCAGTGGAGGATGGCCCAAGTGCTTGGGACATGCACCCCATGGGAGACCAGGAGAAGCACCCAGCTCCTGCCTTTGGATCAGTGCAATGCGCAGGCCGCAGCGCGCCGGCCGTGGTGGCCACTGGAGGATGAACCAACGGCAAAGGAAGACCTTTCTCTCTGTCTCTCTCTCTCACTGTCCACTCTGCCTGTCAAAAAAAAAAAAAAGAATGAAATTCTAGCACTCAAAATGAATAGACATTAATCATGTTTAGTGAAGTAAGCCAGATACTGAAAGACCAATTCTGCGTGTTATCTCTTATACGTGGGAGCTAAAATTTTAAAAAGGAAAACAAAACAAAAAACAAAAAACAAACAGAAAACCAAAGGAATACCCGTGTTTATCAGCATTGCTGCATATGCTGTTTTGTCAAACTTTTTTTTATATCACTGATAAAGTTCATTCTTCATGGTTGCTTTTTCTGTCCTTTTCTCCCCCTTGTTCCCTCCCTCCTTCTGTCTCTGCTTCACTCCTCTCTCTGTCCCTCCCTCTTCCCTCTCACTAGGTTTTTTCTGCTCTACCTGTTAAAACATAGCTAATGCCCTAGCTCTATATGACTATTCATACCAGCTGCCACTATTCTCTTTCTGGGTTATAATTTTAAAAACCTAACTTGGAGAATTTGACTCAGTATAAGTAACATATTTGTATGCCCCAGAGCTAGGTGTACGCGTCTAATAAGCCAAGGGGAAGGAGGAAGGCATGGTGGGTAGTGCCATGTAGGAGAAGCTGGGCTGTAGGAACAAAATCCTGGAGGGGAAAGGAAGGGCCTTTTCCTTGAGGAAAAAAGATGACTGGAAAAATATTCCAAACTGAATTTCCTAATCACAGCATTCTGTATTTTGCAGAGAATGTTAACCTTAGAGTCTGCTCACCAGGTTTGTGGCAGACAATATAATTTATTTAGAACATCCTGCTAACTAGCCAATTGTTCAGCAGGCCAAGAAGTATCAACATTACCATTAGATCACTACCTTGTTTCCTTTCAATTGCTCTGTTTTCATTTTTCTTTTATAAATATTTGGAAATGATTTACCATACAATTTAACTTAAAGAGATAAAATCCCATTATAGTAACAAGCTAAAATTTGTTATTTGGATAATTTACCATATGTATTTATTTTGGGGGAAGCAGCTTAACTGGCAGATGGAAATTACATTCTTAAAAATTTTCTTATATGTTTACTTGAGAGGAAAACAGGGAGAATGAGAGAGAGAGAGACATACAGACAAACAGACTAGTCTACTACCCAAATGCCCACAATGGCTAGGGCTGGGTCAGGCCAAAGCCAAGAGTTGGGAATTCTACCTGGGTCTGGGCTGCAGGGACTTAAGCACTAGCTCTATTACCATTATCTCCCATTGTCTCCATTAGCAGGAAACTGGAACCAAGAACTTGAACTGGGATGTGGGTATCTGAACTTGAATTTAACCACTAGTTACTTTAATACTTTTTAACCACAAGTTACTTTAATTCTTATATTAATAATGGGATATAAAATTTGTTATTTTATTAGTTCTGTGTATCCTGAGGCAAACAAAGTAAAGCTTGAAAATATTTATTGGATAAATTATAGAATTTTATGAATACTGATCAAAGTAATTATTCAGATCATTTTACCTAAATTTGCTTTTCAGTTGTTCAGATTTGTCATTTAAATTTCATATTTTCTAAGCAATCGCTGCTCTGTTCATTTATTGAAAGTATGGGTTTGATTTCTGTTTCTCCTGTAGTGATGGCAAGAGTTTCAGTTACCATTTATCTTAACTATGAATATTTATGAGAATTTTTCATTTGCAAATGTTAGCAAACTCCATTCAAGTAAGATTTGGCAAAGAGGTCTGGCTTAGTGGCTCAAATTGCCAAAGAAAACTGTAAATATTGACTATGTTACAGATGAATTCAGTGATTCAAAACACATCTCAAACTCTGTCCTCTCTCAATCATTTGATTTGGGCTTTCCTAGAGAAGAGCTAGCAAAAATGTCATTAGTGGTAGCCTCAAATCATTTTGAATCTGGCACAATTGTTTAAAAATATTTGTTACTTTAAGATATATTCTCAAGTCATAAGATTTTTTTCATTTTGGAGTTTCACCCAAATCAAGTGACCAGGAGAGAGGTGGTCTCTTAACAATAAATTTTTAACACCATGCCAATCCGGGTACCACTCAGAGAAAGAACCAGTGCTTCCCTCCTTCCCTCCTTCCCTCCCTCCCTTCTTTCTCATTTTCATCAAGATTTTTCTCCTTGTTATTCTCATTCTGAAAAAGTGTACTTTAATTTTTAAAATGTTTATTTTCATTTACTTGAAAGGCAGAGTGTCACAAGGAGAGAGAGAGCGAGAGAGAGAGAACGAGAGCGAGCAAGCGAGAGCAAGAGCGCTCTTTTATCCAGTGGTTCATTCTCTAAGTGCTTGCAACAACCTGGGCTGGACCAGCTGGAAGCCAGGAGCCTGGAACTTTGTCCAGGAATCCCAAGAGGGATTCAGGGACCCAAGTCCTTGGACCATCATCTGCTGCCTCTCAGGGTGTGCATTACCAAGAAATTGAATCAGAAGTAGTGTAGCCGTAACTCAAACTAGCAGTCTCATATTGGATGCTGACATCCCAAGCAGTAGTTTAACCTGCTGTGCCACAATGTTCTCCCCATTTGTACATATTTCTTGTAAGAAATTGGCTTATAAATTGTAAGATATGGCTACTTAGAAATCTGTAGGGCAGGCAGTCTGGAAGGTCAAATTGGAACTTGTAGGCAAGAGCTGATGCTGCGGTTTACAGAAGGAATTTCCCCCTCAGGGAAAACCACAGTTCTGAGCTTGAATCCTTTCGAGTGATTATATTCCTTTACTTAATGTTTTTCTTAACGTAGATGCTAATTGCATATCCAAAATACTTTCTGAATAACATCCAGGTTAGAGTTTGGTTAAATAACTGAAGGCTATACTTTACTAAATTGACATGTATAGCTGAATGTAATAGGCTGTGATACGGGGCAGAGGATGGAGTCATAAATATTGAACAGCAAACAATGATCTGAAAACTTTCTAGGAGGAATTCTAATGCAGTGTGATTGGAGCAATGTATTCTCTGAAAAACTATGTGAACCACATGTAACAATTTACAAAATTGGGACAATCCACTAATTTGCTCCCCAAATGGTTACAATGGCAAGGGCTGGACCAAAGTCAGGAGCCTGGAGCTTCTTCTGGTGGATGCTGACACCCAAGGCATCTTCTACTGCTTTCCCAGGCACCCTAGGAAGGTGGATTGGGGCTAGTGCTCTGGCATAGTGGGCTAAGCCTCTGCCTTGTGCACCAGCATGTTATATGGGCGTCCCATATGAGAATCCCATTTGTTCATCTCTCAGACGCTCCTCTTCCAATCCAGCTCTCTGTATGGCCTGGGAGAGCAGAGGAAAGATGGACCAAGTACTCCGGCCCCTGTGTAGGAGACCTGGAAGAAGCTTGTGGCTCCAGCCATTACGGCCATGTGAGGAGTGAACCAGTGGATGGAAGACTTTTCTATCTCTTCCTCTCTCTCTCTCTGTAATTCTACCTCTCAAAGAAAGAAAGAAAGAAAGAAAATAACAAAGAAATGAAGGAAAGGGCTGGGTCAGTCTTGGAGCAGTTGAGAGTCAAACCAGTGCCCATATGGGAATTCCGGCATTGCAGGCTTAATCCATTGTTTCAAAATGCTAGCCCCCAATCATTTTCAGTTCTTTGTGGCACTAATACTACCTTGGCAGAAGATAGCACACCTGTCAGGTAAAGTCTGCAGAGCAATCTTATTTAGCCACCCCCTAAGTATTCATAAGTTCTAAGGCATAAGTCTAAGATCTTGCTATCTGTCCTCTCTGGAAGCAGTAGAATTCCCTCTTGTATCCCTACAACGTGGAATCCAGTTTTCTCAACAGAAATTAGTGAATAGAGAGGGAAAATTTTAAAAAGTCTTGAATTTTTACCACTCTTAATAATGGTACTGGGAATAACTCTGTGTGTGTGCTGTTTCTTATTTGGGAAGATGCAAGATAAATTTCTGGAACAAGGATTGCTGGGTCAAGAAGTAAAATTAATATTTGCTTTTGTTAGATACCCACCACATTGATTATGGGAATCAGATTTCAGCAAACTCTTTAACTGATTATTGTATTCAATGAAGTTTTAACATCACTGTTGTAGCGCAAGTACATCTACTTCTTTGAGTATTAATCTTGATAGAAGAATAACTATAGAAACCCATGTTTCCTGGCAGACTTGCCTGTATAACCTCTCACAGCTGTTTGTTGATAGGATCCATGAAGTTCATCCTAGACAAGAAACCATGGCCTAGAAACACCTGACATTTTCCAAATATATGACTTACCAACTGAACAAAGAAAATTTTCTCTTTCACCAGGTTTTAAGTCTTGACTATGCTTAGCCTGAGCACGATGTTGAGTTTCTGCTTAAAACTAAACCAAGAAATCTAGAAAATCATTATGAAGTTATTGCTTTAAGAAACTTCATGTTATATTTTTCTAAGTACATCTGCCCTTAACAGCTATGGTACTGAGCATTGTCCAAGAGAATCTGGATCCTTTTACAGTGTTACTTTATCTATATAATCATATGATTTCTATCATCACTGAGTTATTCTTGCACATTGTGTTCTAATAGCAAAATGAGATGTGCATAGAAGTATAAATAATAAACAATATGTGAGAAACCTCTGCTGTAAAGTTTCATTTTTCTACATATTATCCTCCTCCACTTTGTAAGAATTTAAAATAGAAATTGACAGTTCAGCTAATCCGTAATTAGCATAGCAGTGAACCAGATTTGTTCAGCAGTCCACAACTTCATGGATACTTACTTTAGAGGCTTCTAAGACAGCCATCTGTGTTATTTCGTTTCAGAAAAAATGCCTTTATAAACCAACAGGACTTCCTTAAGTGTGGAAATTGGGTTATATATCTGCATATCTCAAAGAGCAACTTTTGACTTCTAATATATTACATCAAATATTTTTCTGTTCCACATGAATCAAGTATATTGAGCATGAACTTTTGAGTACTGGCATCCTGCATACTGATCCCTGAAGGAGTCCTGAGATAGCATTGCCCTTGGTTGTGAAAAGCAATATGCCTAAACTGTAAGCTCCATTCTTTGTATTAAACAGAAAGATACATTGAGATCCTATGAGACAGGTATTTTTCTCAAGAAAAAATATGAAGGTACAGCAAACTCAAAAAACATATTTTATGAAAATTAATATACTAGAATCATGCTCTCTACTCATCC
This sequence comes from Sylvilagus floridanus, assembly GCA_949820135.1. Taxonomy (NCBI): domain Eukaryota; kingdom Metazoa; phylum Chordata; class Mammalia; order Lagomorpha; family Leporidae; genus Sylvilagus; species Sylvilagus floridanus. The sequence continues at coordinate 83,633,652 of OX463236.1, read as the reverse complement.
TTGCTGCCACTCAATTAACTATCAATTTCTGTGGACTCATACCTCAAAATGCCTTTTGAATCTTACTTATCTTTTCTATTTCTACTTCCCACACTAAAGTATAACTATGAAACTACTCCCTCCCTATCCAGTTCTCTACCATTTCAAGTCCATTCGCCTCAAAGCATTGAGTATATGAATATTCTACATTATTTAAAAAATGTTTTTTTTTTTTTTGTTTTCAAAAGGCAGAGTGACAGAGAGAGAGGGAGGGAAGGGAATCTTCTATCTTCTGGTTAAGACCTAAGTATGTGCAGCAGCTTGGCCTGGCTGGGCAGGCTGGGCTGAAGCTGGGATCCAGGAGTTCCTCCTGGTCTGTCACATGGGTGACTGGGGCCCAAGTACTGGGACCATTTGCTGCTGCCATTCCAGTACATTAACAAGGAGGTGGATTGGAAGCAAAACAGAGCTCAAACTGGCCCTCCACTATGGGATCTGGGCATCAGAATAGGAGGCTTACCTCATTTGTGCAACAATGTTAGCCCCACAAATGTCATACTTTAATGTAAATAAAGATGAAATACTTTGCTGCAGCCCAGAATTATATAAACACATTAGAAATACATCCAACTCTGCTATATTCCAGTATCTAGAGGTATATTGAAATTAATATTGAGGAAATGTCACTAAAACAGGAATTAGCCAAGCATAAGAGTACTGAAATCTGACTATGAACTAATCATTACTCCTTACAAAGTAGGTTTTAGCTGGGACTGTAAGATAAAAAAGGAATTGCCTTTCAACATGTTCTAAATTCTTAAGGCAGAAAAAGGAATGATCATGTCTAAGTGGAACAGGGTAGAGCAGGGTGAATGAGAAGGCTGGGGACAACGGAGAAGGAATGAGAAAGACGTGCTGAAGGCTGACCAATGAGAAAACATGAAGAGAGTCAGTGGGGACAAGATCTGAATGAAATTCAAGACTTGTCACAGTGAGAGCACCCGAGACACAGCAGAAACATACAGTCCAATGGAAGTGTGTGATGCTGTGTGCAGTTTGGGTGTAGGTGGTGCTGATAAAGCCAGTTTGTGAAACTCAAAAATCAGAAGATTTTTTCAAAGAAGGAAATACTGTTCTGGGATTAATACTAGCAAAGAGACCGATCTTATAACTCTCCCTGGCGTGCATAGTAGGACCTCAGTTTTGCAATGATCATTGATATGGGTGACCTTAGCAGAGGTTACATTTCAATAAAGGCAAGGAGATGGAGGAGATTCACGGAATAGTCTTAAGATATTAAGAAGTTTTGATTTTGTTTTTTGAGTTTACGTGCACCGATTAGAAGGCTTTAGGTCACAAGAGAGGAGGTTGTATCAGAAGACAATGTGGTTAGGAGACCCTGCACTATATTTTATTCTTTTTTTTTTTTAATTTGAGAGGCAGAGAGAGAGCAAGAGAAAAGGGCAAACTGATATTGCACCTGCTGACTCACTCCCAAATGCCTGCCACAGCCAGTGCTGGATACAAAATCTAGGTCTCTCATGTGGTTTGCTTGAATGTGATTACTTGAGCCATCATCACTGCCACCCAGTATCTGCCATAACAGACAGCTTGGGTCATAAGCTGGAGCCTGGACTTGAACACAGGCACTCTGACACGGGACAGAGATGTCTTAACTTTTAGGTTTGATGTCCACTGCAGGAGATCCTGAATGTTGAGTAGCAACCTACATAAGCAAGGGTGAGAATGCTGAAAGACTTAGTCCCGGTGTTGTCTTAGACAAAGATGTGTGTACAGAGTTGTAGTTACAGCCCAAGAATAAGGGTTAATGGTGGTCAAAATGTTAGGCCAGTTTATCATTGCCTTTTAAGTAGATTACACAGCAGCAGTTAAGTGTAGCCATGGGTGGCAGGAATGAGCAGGCAAACAAGATCCTAGTGATTCTTAGAGAATAAGGAAGTGGAGAAAAGTAGAGAAAGCAGGTGGGTCATAAATGAAGCCTTTGTCTTGTGGATAGGGCCTGTACTCTATCTTCAGCAATGACAATCTAGAGAAGGGATGTGATTAATCATGTTTTCCGCACTGTGTCCCAAAGTGTGGTAAAAATTGATGAAATACTTATTTGACATCGATCAAAAGGGAAAAATAATAAAAATGTGCAAACATTTCTGCTCAGCCATATTGTTACTGCTCCTCGAGAACAAAGGTAAGTTTATTACTTGCTGAGTTAACTCCTTATTCTCAGATTATGGGAAATGAAAGAAAATTGAAAGAGAAGCCTAAGAGGCTAATTTGATCTTTGCAATAAAGAAGTGAATTAGAGGTGGTATTGGGAGATAGTGAGTATCCAGGTAGACCACAATTTGAATTTGCCAGGGAGCTTGGATTGGGGAATGACATTTGAAACCTAATGTAGTGAATATGAACGAGATGAAGAAGTATGATTTTTAAAAATTGCTGCTCATTGTTAATAGCCTTCTTCCTATTTTCATAGGAGACTGCAAGAAATGCTAATGATAAAATGTTATTTATTTGTAAGTGACCCACTGCCAAAGTGGAGTAATAAGTGTTACATGGAACAATTTTGAAGTGATTTCCTAATTTAGAGTTAACATTTTGATGTAAAATAATTTCTCAGATGGAGCAAGATAGAAGCTGAGTAAACTCCAATAATCATTTCCCCACAGAGACATCAATTTAATAGCTGTTCACACATCCCAGGCTGGCTTTTCAAGGGCTGAAGAAGACTGGTGATAAGACCATAGTATCTGGTTTTAGTATAAAAATAAGAAAAGATGCATTAATGAAGTCAGGGGGAAAAAGTTGCCTAATGCCTTCCAACAACTCCAAGAAGCATAGTTTGGAGAAAGATACCTCCTAATTCTGGAAGAAAGAAAGAATTAAATTCAGATCTTAAGCTTAAAATCCAGTATCCAGCTGGTCACAATGGAACCCAGTATCCAAGAGGACTGCTCCTTGGCCAGTACATGACGACTGATTCTTTAGACCTTCCTTAGGCTGGAGGGCATGTGGCTGCCTCCAGCATCTTTTCCCAAACCTTATGCAGATAGTGGAGCACAATTTTAATTGCCAGGGAACAAGGTAAAAAATTGATTGAGTACAAGACCTTGCTTGAAATGATTTCCTGGACCAGCTGTGGTAGGAACTGGCCCAGAAATTGCCCATCAGCACTTATCTCTAGGCCAGTTCTCACAGAGTCCTTAGACCTCTCCCAACTTTGGATGGAAACTTATGCCTTGATGGGATAGACTCATGTGTTGGCCTGCATTACTCCTAATCTCAAGTGGGCCTGGGGCATACCTGAGAGACCGTGCAGGGCCCTGTGGCTACAAAACTCAGATGCCATCCAGCTTTGTGTTAGCACTGGTGTCACAAACTGCTGAGGAGTAGGACATGAGAGTGAATGCCTGGGGTCCAGCACTGTGGTGTAGTGGGCTAAGCCTCCACCTGCAGCATCAGCATCCCATAAGGGTGCTGGCTTGTGTCTCAGTTGCTCCACTTCTGATACAGCTCTCTGCTTGTGGCCTGGGAAAGGAATGGAAGATGATCTAAGTAGTTGTGCCTCTTCACTCACATGGTAGACCTGGAAGAAGCCTTCTCCTGACTCAGCTCCAGGCTTCAGATTGTCTCAGCTCTGGCTATTGTAGACATTTGGGGAGTAAATTAGCAGTTGGAAGACCTTTCTCTCTATTTCTTTCTGGCTGTAACTCTTCCTCTCAAATAAATAAAATCTTTTTTAAAAAAAGTAAACACAGGACTGTGCCATGAAACTCAGTGTTAGCTTGATAAACCTAGCTGCAGGCAGATTCTAATGGTTCCTGCCCTAGGCTGGCATGTGCACAAGACAGAGTTCTGGACCTTTATCAGTGGCAAGCAGTGACCCATGGCTCCAGTTTATGAGAATTATGTCTAACTGGCATCACTTTTACCTGGTTAAAGAAGACTGGGTTCATGTGTCCACCTTGGAACAGGAAGCTTGTAGCAGCATAGACTTTGGTTCTGCCCCAATGCTGTAGTGGTTTTAGGAGATTGTAATCCTCAGGTATAAGCTAAAGTCCTATTCTTGGTCCTATTCTTTCCATAACCAGACCCCATATTGGAGCCCCCAAATATATAAACCAAATGTTAACAGACCTAAGGAACTGAGAGATTCCAGTACCACAATAGTATGCTGATTTAATAATCCACGTTCAGCTCTGGACAGATCACTGAGACAGGAAACTAAAAAAGAAACAGCGGAGTTAAGCTGAACTCTAGATCTGGACAGCTATAGAACATTCCATACAAGAGCTGCAGAATATACATTGTTCTAACAGCATATGAAACATTCTTCTGAAGAGGTCATAAAACAAGACTCAGTTTTTTAAATACTGAAATTATATCATTTATCTTCTTGAATAACAATGTAATATAATTACAAAATAATAAAAAGAAAAACTTTAAAAACTAAAAACATATAAAAAACTAAACTACTTAGTCCTGTAATCAAAGAAGAAACTAAGAAGAAAATTTTATCATTTCTTGAATTAAATGAAAATGGAAACAAAACATAAACAAAAGCAGAACCCAAGAGGGAAAGTTTATAAAAATCAATGCCTACATCAAAAAAAAAAAAAAAAAAAAACCAGAAAGATTGGCTGGCACCGTGGTTCACTAGGCTAATCCTCTGCCTGCGGTGCCAGCACCCCAGGTTCTAGTCCCGGTTGGGGTGCTGGATTCTGTTCCCATTGCTCTTCTTCCAGTCCAGCTCTCTGCTGTGGCCCGGGAGTGCAGTGGAGGATGGCCCAGGTCCTTGGGCCCTGCACCCGCATGGGAGACCAGAAGGAAGCACCTGGCTCCTGGCTTTGGATAGACAAGGTGTGCTAGCCATAGCACACAGAGCCGTAGCAACCATTTGGGGGATGAACCAATGAAAGGAAGACTTTTCTGTCTGTCTCCCTCTCTCTCACTGTCTAACTCTGCCTGTCCAAAAATAAAATAAAATAAAATACAATAAAATAAAATAAAATAAAATACAATAAAATAAAATAAAAACCAGAAAGATCTTGTTCTCAAATCAATAAGTTATTGCTTTACTTCAATGACCTGGAAGAACAAGAATAAGCCAAATTCAAAATTAGTGAAAGGAAAGAAATAATAAAAGAGAAGAAATAAAATAAATAAATACTAAAAAGATCATTGCAAAAGATCAACAAATCAAAATGCTTGTTCAAAAAGAAATAAAATTGACAAACCCTTAACTAGGTTAAGAATAAATGCGATAAAACAAATGAAATCAGTGATGAAATGAGAGACGTGACAACTGATACCATGTAATTTAAAAAGGTCATTAGAGATTTGTATGAAAAATTGCACAGCAGCAAATTTGATAACCTAGAAAAAATGGATAAATATATATTACCAAGATTAAATCACAAAGAAATAAGATGCCTAAAGATACCAGTAATAAATAATAAGATTGTATTAGTTACAAAAAATCTTCCATCAAATAAGGCCTAGGATCAGATGACATCACTGCTAAATTCTTTTTTAAAATTTTTATTTACTATTTTGTTGTTGTTTGAAAAATGCATGCATGTGCACACACAGATTTTTCATGCACTCCTCAAATTTCTGCAACAGCTGGGGTTGGGCCAGGCTGAAGTCAGGAGACTTGAACTTAATTTTGGTCTCCCTTGTGAGTGGCAGGGACTTACTGATTGAGCCATCATCTGCTGCCTCTCATCAATAGTAGAACCAGGACTTGAACTCAGGCACTCCGATGAGGGATACAGGTATACCAAGTAGCATCTTAAGTGCTGCACCACTCACTCCTTAAGTGGTGAATTTAGTTAAACATTTAAAGAATTATTTCTGGGGCCGGTGCTGTGGCAGAGTAGGTTAATCCTCTGCCTGCAATGCCAGCATTCCATATGGGTGCCGGTTCTAGTGACGGCTGCTCCTCTTCTAATCCAGCTCTCTGCTATGCCTGGGAAAGCAGTGAAGGATGGTCCAAGTGCTTGCGGCCCTGTACCCACGTGGCAGACTTGGAAGAAGCTCCTGGTTCCTGGCTTCAGATTGGTGCAGCTCTGGCCATTGCTGCCATTTGGGGAGTGAACCAGTGGATGGAGGACCTTTCTCTCTCTTTCCCTCTCACTGTCTGTAACTCTACTTTTCAAATAAATAAATAAAATCTTAAAAAAAAAATAAGAACTGTATCCAATTTTTGTTAAACTGTTGTAATAAATAGAAGAGTAAATTCTTAACTCTTTCTATGAGACCAGCATTACCCTAATGCCCGAACTGCACAAGGACTCAGCAGCAGCAACAATACTAGAGCCAGTATCCTTGAGGAAGGTAGATGCAATGACTTCAACAAAACACGCATAAACCGAATCCAATCGCACATTAAAAAGTATTTACTATGATCAAGTAAGATTCATCCTGGAGATGAAAGGATTGTTCGACATATGCAAATCTGCAAACATGATATACTACATGAACAATGAACAAAAAACATCATCTCAATAAATTCAGAAAGGACATTCCTCCTTTGCTTGTTCACTTTACCTATTTTAGCACAGCTGTCTGGAAGGTGGGCTTTACTCCCTTTGGTTTATATTGCTGAAAGGATCCTAGTGACTTAGCTCAACCTATGATGTATTTTCACTTACATCATACGTTCATCTGATTGTCTACAAAGAGGGTGGAGAGATGACACGGCACTGTTGCACATAGGGTTATGCCTCCAAGAAAAATTGCTAAGTAGGGCAGGTAAAGAAGGATGTTGATTGGGAGAGCTGTATTGCCTGAAAAATCCAATTCTGTATACATTGAGAGGAATCATTAATAGGATTGTTTCTAGAGTGCAGAGTAGCCAATTGAGAGCAGGGGACTGTATGTCAAGTTTCATTTCTGTGTGTTTATTTATGAACTGAAAGCCAAGTACAGGAGGATTTTTCAAAGAAGAAAAGTAAGAGAATTCTCAAACACAAAAATAAAAACCTCAAGCAAGTGAAAGTTAATAAATAACTGTCTTTAGTAGTCCTGGTTAGGCAGAAAAAATCCTTACTTGTTTAATATTCACATGCCTGAAGTATCATGAGCTAATAGAATTTTAATTTAAACCTGGTATTCCAAAGATTCATTACTCTTTCAGATTTGCAATTGTGATTTAGAATTCAGTGATAAGTATTTAATATTACTGCTTTAATTCTGAGTAATTCTGGAAAATTGCTCTTGTTCAGGTTTTGCATGTGCAAAGGAAGAAAAAATATTGTACTACTGTTTATACTATTTGATTTGCAAAGGGGTTATCTACTAATAAATCCATCACAAATAGAACATATCTAAGGTTAAAAATGTGTTTGAGGGATCTTCATTGCTGCACAGCCCATTAAACTGCTACTTGAAATGTGGGCATGTCATATCAGAGGTCACTTTTAGTCCTGGCTGCTCTGCTTTCAATCCAATTCCTTGCACCAGGAAAAGCAACAGAAGATGGCCCAAATACTTGGATCTCTACCACCCAAGTGGGACACCCAGATGGAGTTTCCAGCTCTGGGCTTCAGCCTGACACTGTCCCAGTCATTAGAGTCATTTAGGGGAGTGAACTAGTGGATAGAAAATTGCTCTCTCTCTCTCGCTCTGTCACTCTACCTTTAAAATAAAAAATAAATCTTTAAAAAATGTGCCTGATACACCTTACCTACAGGTTATTACAGATTAGAGCATAGGATATGGTAGAGCAGTGGTCATTTCCCCTTATCATGATAAAGCTGTCTAGGAGCTGGGGCAGTTTCACTTCCCTACATCATGAGAGCATCCTACAATTTACCACTAGTCCAGGAAAAGACCAAAACTCAAAATTTGAATTATGATTTCTATAAAATCTATATTAATTTTGCTCCATAGTAAAGTCAAAAATATACATAGAGGGTTTTCTATCCCCTAATGAGAACAATTTTCTTTTTAATCTGACAATTTATGACTCGTAGTTTTATGTCTCGTTCTCCTCTCAAGGAATCTCATTTTATGATGTTATGTAAAATGTCTTGTTACGTAACCTAATTTAAAAATACTCTAATGTAACCTCAGTTTAAAATAGTTAAAATTAAATTTTATTTTGAGGAAATTTTTTTAAACTCTTAAATTCCATCATTAAGTTACAAGAAAGATGTCAGAAATCTGGATGATGACAAATAACACTCAATATGTGGTTAAAGGATGTGGACAGAGCTCTGATGTCTTTAAATCCCCCTGTCATTTTGTATTAAAGTACAGATGCATCATTTAAAATGGATATCACTGGATAAAGTTATTTTTATCAGCTAAAAGTAATATACATGTTTTAAGATGTCAGCATGTGTAACAATTGCTTTACTGTAACGTGTAGGGATGATTGGAGCCATAACTCTGTAAGCACAGTGCTCTATCACTGTCTATGACTACTCCCTTTGCAACTTTTGATTTATGTCAAGCAAGTTTACTCATAATACTCAAAGTTTCTATCCTCAACCTTATAAAATTTATGTATCTATAGTAAAAGGACTGCTTATATTAACAATGATGTCAAATAAAATCAGTTGCCCATATCTGATTAGATAATGAAATAAAAATGATGAACTCCTGTTTACTAGAGAAGCTGAATTATAAGAATAATGAACCAAATAGATTATTGAGAATTTCAGAAAAATGTTCCTTTCTTTTATGACCTAATAGTTAAACATCTTAGAAACAGAGATAACAGTTGGAATGTTGTTTATTTCAATTTTTGTGTTAGTGGAAAATGAATAGAATGCCATTTAGAAAAATAACTATAGAACAAAAGAATAACAACTTCAATTTAGTTTTCCATTTTGCTGTGTAAATAAATAAAAAAAAACTGATACCATTGATAAGAACTGGGAGAAAGGAATATCAGTGTTGCAATCCCAAGGGAATGGTGCATAGGACGGAATTAGGAACATTCTCTACCACCCAACCTGAATTTTTATAGGCAGATCTCTAAATTGGGATCCATGTTCCACCAGGTGGTATGTAAGATTCCTGGTTGCTGGTGGGAGAAAGTGCTGACAAGTGTACTGAGGAGCTGAAAGTTAAGAGAGGTCATCAGGAAACACTGAATCAGATGGAAAAAATAGGATTCTGTTGAAAATCAACATCTATACTTCCACTGAATACAACTTTTGGAGTGGCTCTTTGATTTCCCCATTTTATCCAAGCCCTAGGGGCAGTGACAATTAAGGTTAAAATAATTACATTTCAGTTTTAAAATCATATCATAATGTAACAAAGATCAACTAAACCCTAATTCCTATCTACTCTATTGTTATATGAACATCAGGAACAACACTGAAGAATGGTTCAAGATTAAGGGAGATGAGAAAAAATAGAATTAAATACAACATGTGCATCTGGATTGGATTTTCAGTCAGAAAAATGTAAAAATCATTGGTCAGCAGTCAAAACTTGGAGGACTATATATTGTAAATATTATTAAAATCATAGATAATGACACACATTCTGTGGTTGTGGAAAGGAATGTCCTTGTCCTTAAGAGCTGTGTTAGGAAAAATGTAAGTGTACTGAATCATATTATCTGCAATGTACTCTCAGATACTTCAGGAAATATAAAATAGCCAATGGGACAAAAGCTAACATCAGTGTATGCTATAGGCATGCACCATGCTATTCTTATAACTCTTTTCAAAGTTTGAAATTCTTTTAAAATAGCAAGTTTTTAAAAAGATATGGCACTCATTTTATGGCTCTGGCAATAGCTAACCATCTGGACTTCGAAACCATTTCATCTGTAAAATAGAAATAATCTACTACTGCTATTTTGCAGGGAAACTACAATGACAAATAGGACAATGGGATTTGCAGAGCACTATTCTCTTTTTAAGATTTGGGCTGATATTTTTGTAGAAGAGAAAAGGATTCTTTCTCAACACAGTGAAATGTGTGTCACAAATGATGCTTAGCTTTTAAGTAATGATAAGCCTCCGTGTATATACCTGTTATAACACAGCTACGCATTTAATATAGAAAACCATGAGAATGAAGCTTTTCTCAATAACGGGGAATTTTAACCTACAATTAAACACTCCTAAAAACAAGCAAGCAAATAATCATGTGACGATAGGTACATTATGCTTTCAACTTAGTGGCCATTGAGCTGTTTTCCTTGAGAATTCTCCCATTTCATGCATTTCAATTAGAAGTAAACAGAACCCATCACAGTCAAGATTCTCAAGTCTGGGAAGGTTCAATTTAGTATGGAAAACAACTTTCACATCTGTGAACACTAGCTATTCTGCTATTGTGTTCAGGAAGACATGCTCAAGAGTTCTTGTGTAGTGTGTATGCTGGTGGAAACACAATTGGCAATTCGAGCTGTAAGCAGAAAGAAATCTATTCGGTTGCATGAACCACGGAGCAAGGTAGTCTCATGATGAAAAATCAGACTCTCCTTTTAAGGACCTTGTGCATACTAGTAAAGTTTGAAGGTCATGCCAGAAAGGCTCATGAATCTACAAAAGGAAGTGGTCATACTATACCCATTAACTTGTCATGTGTGTTACATATGCTTTACATTCAGTTGCAGGGGGTGGATATTTACCATTACAGTAGTGGGTATTTTTGTTTGCTTTGTTTTTGGTTTTCACATGCCAGAAAGGTGAAGTCAAGGCCAAGACTGCTCATGTGCAGAATCCTTAACCTGGCTCTGTCCAGGTGGGTGGCTTCTTAACAAGGGGAGCTCCCCATGGGAATGTTTCTTCATCCAATCAATTGTCACTGGAGTTAACACAGAGATGGGAGGTTTTTCTTCCTAGAAGGGACAGTGTTACTGAACACTGGGAGTACAATGGCAATTGCTTTGCTCTTGTCTGTAGCTCAGTGTTTCAAATGTCCGGTCTTCCTGTTTTTGTTAATAATCTAATAAACTATAAAAATCTGATAAATAGTATAGGAATTTGAACTTTTTAAAATACTTGGTAGAAATTTATAATTATTTAAACACATTTATTATTACCTAAAATAAATACGAGTATTACTTACATCATTCCTGCAATAATATGTGAATATCACTGAAAAATTTCTTGGAAGGATAATTTGGATTTCTCAATCTTAATTATTGCCACCTGGTTTACTCCTCTGTAACTAATCTTCTCAAATAGAATAATCAAAAATTACAGTTACTTCTAATAAATACCAAATTCAATTAACTCTCCTTAAACTGTATCCTTTTTTTATTCTGGTAATGGATTAGCCTAGCAACCACTGCATTGCAGTCTTCTCCTTCCAAATCTTTTATCCTGGCTGTTTTCCCTTTTAGATTGCTATGAATGTCTACGTTATCTCTAACCTCTAACCTATGTAACCTCTAATCTCCTTTGATCCTATTTCTCTAGTGACATGCCTCCAATGTTTTTGTCTGGGCTCTCTTCTGTTTATTTGTTTTGGGATCACATTTGATTAACACATTCCAAGATGAGTTAGAGAAGTCTCTATTGTCAATCTCATCATTCCCATTAAATACCACATACACAGTTACAGTCACCTGCTTCTTGTCACTACACACAAGAATATCACATGACACATGGTGTGCCAGAAACTTCTTCTAATTATACACAAGCATATCATGATACATGATGGCCCAGAACCTCCAATTCTCTGTGCTTAGATCAAGATTATCCTTTCTTTTTCACATCTGTGGAATTAAATACAAAATGGAAATATAAAAGGAAATGGATTATGACATGGAATGAGAAAAACAGCTTTATATAACGAGAATAGTGGAGACTGTTCTATCAAGGAAGAGAGAAGCTAGATATCTTCACAGAAACTTAAGATTGCTATGAACAATTTGATTTGCAAATGAGGAAAATAGAGATATAGGATGGAGTAGATAGGGAGAGACAGTTGGTTGAGCATTTTGCATGACAATAAATCATAATACTCTGTGATCTTTTATGTATTTACTAGAATAGAAGCCTCTTCACCTAAACTAAATGTCATTTAAAAATCATTTTTAACTTTGTGATATATTGGTTTTTAAGAACAGTTGTGGAAATATAAAATAATGAAACCAGGCTTGCACTATCATACAACAGTATGCATTAAGGTTTAAAAATTAGTCAAAACCTCCCAGAACAGAAAGAACTAAATACAAATTAAAGTTTATAATATTTTTAGCTTAAATGATACCACATACTGTTAAATCATGAAAGAATGTTGAGAAAAGCAACTAAAAACTAATTTGTCAAGTTTGTGAAATCAAATATTCTATACTCTAGGTAACCTTAATGTAGCTCAGTCTCTAAAAATTGGATTATTCTTGGGATTGTATTTAAGTCGAGGCAAGATGGTCTTCTATTTACAAATGTAATTTAGTCTCAGGAGTGGGTAATCTTGTTAAATGTTGTCAGGTTAATTGAAATTGATTTGCGTTTACTAAACATAGTGAATACTAATCAAATACTAGACACAAAGTATTGGAGGTACATTTGACAGACGCCATTAGTGCTGAATTGTAGGATTCATTGTTTCAGAGGTCAAATTTCCTTTTCATAATTTTCTTCAAAATATACTAATAGAAATTGATGAAAATGGCCTTCATTTCCCTTATGAAATTTTGTAATTTGAGGATATTTGGAATAGGTTGGGGGTGTTATTTATGTTTTATTGCTGTTGTTGCAAATTAGCACATTTGCTTTTCCATCTGCTTAATTCCATTCCAGGTTTGCTATTCTCTACCACTCATAGCATCAATGAGCTCCACATAATAGCTTTTATTGGAGAAAAACATTACCAGGCAATTTGAAAAGCAGGTTGAAGATAAAGCCTGATAGCTCACATGCCCTGGCCTGGTAACTTGGCTCACTTATGTAGCTTACTCTGAATGTAGGGATGTGCATCAGCTCTACGAAGCTTAAAGAAACATTTCTCCAAATACAAAAATAAACCCACCATAATCATTCGTTTCTAGGAATTTTACAGTTGTTGGTTAACCTTCTCCCTTATGCCCTGCAATATTCATTAGCAGATTTCTGTTTATGAGTGATATTATATGGAAATGGTTATGGGAAGCTAACAGATGTAACTACTGAAATAAATTAGAAGGAAAAGTTCTGTTTTTTACAGATGGCTCCATCAAATATGCTTTTTCCCCCTTCTACTTTAACATTTAGTTTTCTTTCAACAGAAAACTTTTCTTTACTGACTATGGGAATATCGCCAAAGTGGAGAGATGTGACACGGATGGGATGAACAGAACAAGGATAATTGATTCCAAGACAGAGCAGCCAGCTGCACTGGCACTAGACCTAGTGAACAAACTGGTTTATTGGGTAGATCTTTACTTGGACTATGTGGGAGTAGTGGACTATCAAGGAAAAAATAGACATACTATCATTCAAGGCAGACAGGTAAGTCCAATTTTGCTAGAAAATGCAGTGAAGGCAATAAAATGAATTGCAATGTGATGAAGAAGACAAAATTTGTAATGTTGAAAATTTTCTATGAAGTTAAGCTGTAATGGTCACATAAATTATAGTGTATTTCCGATATGGGAGAATGTTCTTTTCATGGTGATATAGCAATATTTCTGTGATAGTAGAGATGTCTTTATTCCCTTTTGCCCCTATTAAAAACAAAGGAAAAAAGACAAAAATGCTGGATGAGCACTTACAGAGAGTATTACACTAGGATGGATGTTATGACCTACTTACTAAAAACCCTGTAGTTCATTCATAATGAACTGAACTATCATCTGTCCCATGTGGCACTGGAAATATTTTGCTTACCAAAGGAAATTCCTGATCACAAAGTATCATTATTCGCATAAATTGCATCAAATTTTGCCTTCTGATATATTTAAGTGTATCCTAAAATGAGAATTCTTTGTAAGTCATTGACATATTCTTCCCACTTGTGTTTTTTTTTCTTTGCTAAGTTACAAGGTTTTTTTTGCAAATTCTACTTAGTAAACACCTAGAAAAGAAGAAATAGGCTTTATTTAATAGAGCTCTTTCACAAATTTGGTTATATCTCACTTATTACAATAAATTTATATGAAATTATGGATCTATGGAGCTGAGATAGGTGAATCATTTTGTAATGCAATGCAAATATATTCTGTAATTATACCTTAATATTACTTTTACTTTCCAACTTTTAAAGTGAAATCATCACAGATAAATGAATGAATGGTTATTTTTTTTAAACATGCCAGTATTAAAGGTGGAGCCAGTTACTTCTCTGTCACCTTCAATTGTCTTAAAAGTATTAATTTCGTTGATAAGACTTAATGATGACTTTAGAAGACATAATCATCAAAAATAATTCTGATCAGCAGTTTTATTACTTATTTGTGATTAAAAATTAAATTTTGAAACCAGGATAAGCAATTCAAATTGGTTTCCCCATGAGTCCTTCAAGAAGTTTTTTAAAGTCTAAAGTTTTATTGAGTGAACATCTGTGTGATGTCAGCTATGTGGTAAATGATATTAGTAGGTACCCACACACATACACAAGTACTCACGCACTTGCTGTGGATTAGCATGTTCATAGAAAAAGGCCATTTGGGGTTTAACATGGAATAATTCTCCATGCTAATTTGTGTCTTTCGTTTCTAGCCCAGATGTGAAGAAATGAAATAAGCCCCTAAAAGAACAAGGAAAAGCCAGTCATATTTTAGCCACATCTTATGTGACAATACGAGGGGGAAAAAATGAAACATGAATCATATATGCTAGGAAGATAATGAATCAAATGTTTGTGTTTAAACAACAGAATTGACAAGATTTTCTGTTTAAAATAGAAGATTTTAGTATTTTCTCTACAAGAATTTTTACAATCAAACTATATATAATTTCTTACACTCTCTTAACCAAAAATCTATATACACCCTTTGGCACAATACAATGCCAGAGAGAAGTGAAAAATGCGTTTCCATCAAAATCTTAGAGCAAATCAAATGACAGGTCTACCATACTCCTGACCAGAACCATTTTAAGTAAAAAATAAGGAATACCCAAAGGCAACATGTTTAGCTAGTGTCTTTGTATCAGAAAACCAATACTTTCATTTTTCTTTCTATCCCAATGCATGTTTTCTTGAATTTAAGATGTCCATTCCTTTCCACAGTCCAAGCCTTTGCCAAGAAGGAGAGTTAAACTATTAAATTGTTTGTATGGACAGCAATGAACATACCGTTCTGAAAGCAAACAGTTTCATTTACCATTAAAAATAGGCGTCAGGAGTAATGCAATTTCTGAGTAAAAGTCTCACATTTGATTTGTAATTAATGAAAATAAGTGATTTCTTTATTGTTTTTATGCTTGATCAGGTATAAATGAAATTTTGAACCTAAAAACAAGCTTTCAGAGATTTTTTTTCTCATTAGTCCTTTTACAGGCAGAGCTATGCTTTTCAGCATGCACATATCTATCACTATGAGGATAAGTATCCCCCCAAAACTGTCTCGAATTATATATAACAATGTCAGAGCATATTGTTGAATGTGCTTGACAGTCTGGTTCTCAGTAGTCTTTGAAAAGTAACTACTGAACATTATTTTAATGTTTTTTAATGTTTTTTAAAATGTTTTTTTTTTTTTTTTTTTTTTTTTTTTGACAGGCAGAGTGGACAGTGAGAGAGAGAGACAGAGAGAAAGGTCTTCCTTTGCCGTTGGTTCACCCTCCAATGGCCGCCGCGGCCGGCGCGCTGCGGCCGGCGCACCGCGCTCATCCGATGGCAGGAGCCAGGAGCCAGGTGCTTTTCCTGGTCTCCCCATGGGGTGCAGGGCCCAAGCACCTGGGCCATCCTCCACTGCACTCCCGGGCCACAGCAGAGGGCTGGCCTGGAAGAGGGGCAACCGGGACAGAATCCGGTGCCCCAACCGGGACTAGAACCCGGTGTGCCGGCGCCTCAAGGCGGAGGATTAGCCTGTTAAGCCACGGCGCCGGCCTTTAAAATGTTTTTTAATGACACATGAATAAATGTTCTCCCATGCATTTGGAATGGAGTTTTCCACTAGTCCATAATGTTTTCTTCTTTAGACCAAAAGAAAAAAAATGAAGTTTTGAATTCTTTGAAAGAAAATAAGTGATAATATACTGTGACTTCCTTATTAATGGACATTTTCTACACTTATAAACAGCAATCATTTTTTCTTTCAAATTGAAAGCTGTGTAATTAAAAATCATAGTTATTTTTGATCCTGCTTATAGGTCAGACATCTTTATGGCATAACTCTGTTTGAAGACTATTTGTATGCAATCACATCTGGTAACGTTAATATCATAAGGATAAACCGATTTAATGGCACTGATAACCATTCATTGATTAAAATAGAAAGTGCCCGAGGAATCCGAATCTATCAGAAAAGAACTCAGCCAACAGGTAAGTTGCACAACTCCTCCATAACCTTCCTGATGGTAGATTGAATGGGGATAGAGTCCTTGTGCTTCTGTGTGGTGTTAAAATGGCTGAGTCATAAATTCTCTGTTTTGACAGCAAAAATGTGCATGTCTGCTTGATAAAATGGAATGGCATTCCCTTCACAAATGACGAATTGTTCTGTTCCTAGTGAATCGTTTATACAACCATAGAATGGAAATGATGGCCAGATTTAGACTCAGGAAGGAGCTTTCAATTGTAATGTATGTGTAGAAAGGAAACAAAGATGATAGGGGTTTTGTTATTTATCTTTTTTGCTATCATTTGGGAGACAAATTTCATATCAAGTGACTGCCTTGTAATATTTGTCCAGTATTTTTTATAGACATTGAACTCTCAAATTGCTCATTAAATAATAATTTTGAAAGGAAAATATACAGTGTTTCTAAGTGTTTCTCAAAGATTACAACTGGTTATTTTTTATACTAGGTTAATAATGCTATTCATCAACACAATTTAGGCTCAATAATATATAGAACATTGTAACGTTAGAAAAACATCCCAAATTTCTATCAACTTTTTATACTTGTGCTTTAAATGTAAATGAATCTTGAATTAAACATTAACATACACAAAACTGTGGCAGTATATAGTCACAAATATGTTAACAGCAATATTCAAATTATGAATTCTGTAGATAACCTTATTAGGATTTGATATGAGGATTTATTCATTCATCAATTATTCATGGAACATCTACTATGAGGCAGAAACCATTCTATGTATATTGGGAATACAGCAGTGAATAAAAGACAAAATATTCTTGTCTTTATGAAATTTGCATCCTAATGGAAAAGACATAATAAAAATAACTAAGTGAATTGCCTGTTATATTAGAAGGCAATAAGTGCTATAAAGAAATCACAGTAGGTAAGGAGGATAAGGAGTGTGGGGGAATTTGCAATTTTATATTGAGTAGTCAGAGGTAATATCATTGAGAAGATGGTGATGAAGGAAGATTTGAAGTATCAGGAGAGAGACATGGGGATTCTGGAGCAAGAGCATTGCAAGGGGGATGAACATGAACGAGAACAAAAGGTATAAGGAAAGACCATGCTTAGATTGTTCAAGGAGCATCAAGGTGACTTGTGTGTCTGGAGAGAATGAAAAAGGGAAGGGAGAGTAAGATATTCAATTGGAGAAATAAATGGATTTGAGGGAGGGAGAAAGGAAAGGAATTGTAGAAAATGATCTTATATAATTTTGACAAAATGGAGATAAGGTAGTAATGGGTAACTAGTTGAAGAATTACTGTGGGAATTCAAATCAAAAGAAGCTTCAAGACTTAGAAATAATGGCCCATTATTTGATTGGCATGATGGTATGGAGAGAATAAAGGCCATGATGGAAGTGAAAAAACAGAGTTGCTGAATAGATAAGAGAAGAGGTGATCTAGCACAAGTGAGGAGAGGATGGAATTGAAAAGCAACACTTTTCAAATAGGATCAAATAGTTTAAACTCCATGGCAGTCATCTTTTCACTTAGAGATTGAGGAATACAAAAAGAACAGACATAAGGTTTGAAAGCCTAACAGTTTTTTTATTAAAGGAAAATTGCTGCAATATTCATCATAATCTCAATGAAGTGATGATCTGAAAGAAATATAATTACATTAGTATGTATACTCTAATTGACATTATTCCTACTGTTCCTTTTCACTGTAACTTTCTGTCATCTTTTCCATGTGGTACTTTTTCTTGTTTTTTTCTTTTTTTCCTAACACCTATACTCATGAAAATCCTCCTACTCCTCAATTTCCACAAGTAAATTCAGCCTCCATTTTCGAAACTTACAGTCACACATATGACACATATACAAACACACACACACATATACATTTTGTGGTGGAGTTCTTAAAATCTCTCTCATGTCAACATTTTATTTATTTATTTATTTATTTTTTCACAGGCAGAGTGGACAGTGAGAGAGAGAGACAGAATAGAAAGGTCTTCCTTTTGCCATTGGTTCACCCTCCAATGGCCGCCGTGACCAGCATGCTGGGGCTGGCGCACCGTGCTGATCCAAAGCCAGGAGCCAGGTGCTTCTCCTGGTCTCCCATGGGGTGCAGGGCCCAAGCACTTGGGCCATCCTCCACTGCACTCCCGGGCCATAGCAGAGAGCTGGCCTGGAAGAGGGGCAACCAGGACAGAATCCGGCGCCTGACTGGGACTAGAACCTGGTGTGCCGGCGCCGCAAGGCGGAGGATTAGCCTAGTGAGCCACGGCACCGGCTTCTCATGTGAACATTTTAAGGAAACTGTTTGCCTCTATACTTCTCAGAAGTCACCAAATCCCATTTCTTCTACATGAAGTGCCCATTTGAGAAATAGCCTCAAAGAAATACTTTATTTGCCTACTTGCCTAACCTGGGACCTTTAAAAGTTCTTTAAAATAATTTTTTTTAAAAATTAGCATTTTTAAGATATAGGAAACATGAGCAAAGATCATATTACTTTTACTTTACTTATATGTGGGCAGTTTAAACTAATATACATTAATTTTATTGTTCAGAATTTTTGTTTATGCAGCCTTAGGATTTTAGCAAATTCCTATCTCCTCTTCTAGAGGACTTATACCAGTTTTCATTGGAATATGGAACCAAATACTTAGGTATACAGAATTTTGCTAAGATTCTCTGTTCTTACATTGTAAGATGTTTGACATTATGATGCGCATAATTATCTTGTCTTTGGAGAATTTCAAGTGTGACTTTCTTTTTGTTTGTTGTAGTCAGAAGCCACGCATGTGAAGTGGATCCATATGGAATGCCAGGGGGATGTTCACACATCTGTCTGCTCAGCAGCAGTTACAAAACACGGACCTGTCGCTGCAGGACGGGTTTCAACTTGGGAAGCGATGGCAGGTCATGTAAAAGTAGGTTGTTACATCAAACATTTTGCCAGCAGCTACCACTTCAGAATAGGGTTTTTAGTATTAATTAGCAGCATCAAGCATCAGTAATAACATGAACCTTAATCTGGTGAAGTTTGCCTGCAATAATCATATATACTGGCTATTTTTCCTGAAATCAATATTTAATTTTCCTTTGTGATAATGTTGAATGCAAAACTAATCAGGTTGTAGAGTCACTAACTTACTGATCATGGGGAATTCTACATTAGAAACTATTTTAAATAAAGATTTATTTATTTATTTGAAAGGCAGAATGACAGAGAAAGAAAGGGAGAGAGAGACAAAGAAAGAGAGAAAGGGAAATCTTCCATCTCCTGGCTCATTCTTTTTTTTTTTTCTTTTAAAGATTTTATTTATTTATTTGACAGGTAGAGTTACAAATAGTGAGAGAGAGATAGAAAGGTCTTCCCTCTGCCAGCTCACTCCCCAGATGGCTGCAAAGGCTAGAGCTGCACTGATCTGAAGCCAGGAGCCAGGTGCTTCTTCCTGGTCTCCCACGCAGGTGCAGGGGCACAAGCACCTGGGCCATCCTCCACAGCCATTCCGGGCCACTGGACTGGAAGAAGGGCAACTGGGTCTAGAACTGGCGCCCTCATGGGATGCTGGTGCCTCAGGTGGAGGATTAACCTAGTGCGCCACGGTACTGGCTCACACTTTAAATGCCCGCAACAACTGGAGCTGAGCCATACAGAAGCCAGGAACTTTCAGGTCTCCCAAATTGTTGGCAGGAACCTAAGTACTTGGAATGTCATCCTCTGCCTATCAGACACAGTAGCGGGAAGCTGCATGAGAAGCAGAGATTAGCTGAGACTCAAAGCAGGTCCTCCATTTGTTCTTTACTTAAATTGATGATAATGATCTTTAAGATAACTTCTGTAACTTAGATTTTTGAATAAAAAGTAAAAATTTTGCCTGGGGTCTATATAATCAGACCTAGTAGCTTGGACCTGGTGGAAATGGTATCCATGGGGCAATAGGTGATCTTTTAATGTCCCCCCAAATATTATTAAAATGGTGTAATGACTGCTTTGGTCTGCTTTGTCTCCAGCTTTACCATGGTTGCAGCTTCATTTCAGCCAAGGCTCCCTCTCTGGTCACCCACCTGCCATCTGCTCTGATTCCTGAGGATGATGCACTGATACATCTAACTTTGCTAGGATTTGAAATCTAAGTAGTTAGAATTAATAACAGCATAAACAGTTTGAAGTCAAAATCTTAGAGACTCAACTGTGATAAATTATATGCATTTTTTGCTCTCTGTTTTTTGATCTGTGTTTCCAATTTTGTATTAATGCCTAGAATGTAAAGATACCATGTCTCTTGTATCTGAGACCTTCTGGATAACTGAGAGTGATGGGTCTGAAGCCCTAAGAGAATTTGTGTGTTTGTGTGTGTTTCTGTGTGTGTGTGTGTAGTGAGAAGTGTGTGCATATGTATATGAGTGTGTGTGTGTATACGATTATAAGCTGATCTGGTTGCCACTTGTGAAGTGATGGTATGTCATGCAAAGTACAATTACATATATCCATTCATATGTGCATACAGACATACTTGAATCACTCCAACGTAGTCTATCACTCAGGGATTTTTTATGGTATATAGAAACAATTGTAACAACTTAAGCAGAAAAGGATTAAATGCAAATTGGTTGTTACGAATGCATTCAAAAGCATGGAACAGCAGCCTCTAGAATAGGTTTTCCCAAACCATCAAACCAGCCTGGCTGGAAGCTGCAACAAATGCCAGAGTCAGAATGCTGGAACATCAGGAAACAAAAATAGAAATGTTAACCTCAAAAACGCATTCCATTTTAGCTGAGATCTAGAGATTAGAAAGCCTGCACATTAATTAGCTCCAGAATGGTGTTATATATGATAGTCCCCGATTGGTAAAGTGGAGAGGGGCTGGCATTGCGGCACATTGAGTTTAGCCATAGTCTCGGGCTCCCACATGCCATTTGAGCCTAGGTGCTATTCCTGGCTGCGCCACTCACAACCAGTTCCCTGTTAATGAGCCTGGAAAAAAGCAGAAGGTGATCCAAGTGTTTGTGCCTCTGCTACCCATGGTGGGGGACACCAATGGAGTTTCAGGGTCCTCATTTCAGCCTGGGCCAGCCTAGTTTGTTGCCGCCATTTGGCGACATTTGGGGAGAGAGCTAGTGGATGAAAGATATCTCTCTCTTTCTTTCTCTCTCTTTCTCTCTCTTTCTCTCTCTCTCTCTCTCTCTCTCTCTCACACACACACACTCTCACTCTCTGTGTTTGCCTGTGTTTCTCTATCTCCTTCTCCCTCTCCATAACTCTGGCTTTCTAATAATAAGAAAAAAGAAATGGAGCAAGGGGTACTGTGTTTTTCGTTTCTTGTTATTAACTAAGGTAAAGGGAGAGATAAGACCACTGTAGAAAAATTCAATGTCTTCATCATTTCCGTATTTCACAGTTCAACTAAAACATCTGAGTTTAGATGTCTGATTCCAAGCCAGGACCCCGGCCATAGGAGTGTGAAATGTACGTGTCCATGCCCTCACGCAGAAACACATGTGAGACATGGGGCACACTGTGCTGGCACTAAACAGGCCCAGTCTGCGGTAGTCAGACAGCCGTGTTCGCTTTTCCTTGAGGAACTGATTCGTCATGAGTGAGAGGGGAAGGAAGGAAAATAAAGTAAAAGTAAAAGCAAACCTGATCCTTAAGAAGAAAAAAAAAAAAAACTTCTGTGGTCTCTAAAATGGAGAAAGTCTGACAGCAAATGCTGACAGCAACCCCAGCTCTCCGCAAAGGCTCTAAACGAAGCCCAGCATGGAATCCCCAGGCCTGAGTGGCAAAGGTATTGAATAATCCCTAACAAAACTGAACTTTAAAAAATGGGGAAAGTAGTTAGCACTCTTACATAAAACGTACATGCAGCCATACATACACGCACAAACACAGATACACACATACTCAGTGAAGTGGCAGATTTACCAATTACCCATTAAACTGCCCATGAGAAATAAAAACAAGAAGTGGCTATTTAGCTCTGCGGTTAAGATGCCCATGTCCCACACCCAAGTGCCTGGTTTGTTTCCTGCCTTCAGCCTTTGACTCTAGCTTCCCGCTAACACAGACCCCGTGGGGCAGTGGTGATTTCTCACATAATTAGACTCTTGGCCCCCAGACAGGAAACCTGGATTGAGTTCCTGTCTCCTCTGTTAGGTGCTGGACCTAACCCAGCCCCAGGTCACTATTGATATTTGGGGAATGAACTGGTGGTGGGAAGTTCTTTTTGTCTTTGTCTCTCTGACTCTCAAATACAAAGAAAAGATTTTAAAAACCTACAAAAGTTAGCAATAACATTACTTTGCATTGCTAATAGAATTATCAATTTCACTATTAGAAAGACATTTGGCAATATACAGAACAGCCATAAAACTAATATTTCTGTTAGATGAGCTATTCCACTTGTTTTTGTGTTTTTGGTTTTGTTTGTTGAGAGGGAAATAGAAGAGATTAATCCCAGCCATTGGTCCACTCCCTAAATGTCCAGATGGCTGAGGCTGGGTAGGGTCAAACCTGGAACCTTGGAGCCTAATCCGTCTCTCACCTGGGTGATGACTACCTGGCCTAGCTGTTTGAGCCATCACCTGTTGCTTCAAGGGTCTGCATTAGCGGGAAGCTGGAGCCAGGTGTCAAAGCCAGATGTCAATCCCAGGAACTCTCTAGGGCGTGCAGTCAGCCCTTCCAAAATCAGCAATACTAATCTAAGTCTCTGCCCACAGGTACCCTACTTCTGCTGAAAATATTCATTGTAAATGTGTTTATAATAACGAAAACTTAGAGACAATCTGAATCTCTGACAATAGGTACCTGATTATTTTCCATTGCCTCTAGAGGACATTGTGCAGACTTCGAAAGGAATGTTTATGAGGGCTTTTTAATGACCTGACCAAATGTCACTAAATTTTTAAAATGCGTATAGAAGATCTCAATTTTTGAAAAAAAAACCAAAATGTATATGCCAACATATTGGAAATGTCATAACATCTGTGTCAAATACCTATGATTTATTTTTATTTTATTCTTTATATTAAAATATATTATGAATATTTTTGTACATGCAACATGCAATCACACTAATTTAAATGAAAAAAGAAAAATATATAAAATGTTGATATAATTTATATTTGGAATGTTATGAATAAGTCTATATTGTTTCTTCTGTTAGTTCTCAAGTTTCTTATAATATAGCCATGTTACTTTACTAGGAATCTTAGTTGTTGTGCAGTTACACAAATATAGCTAATGTTTTGTACCCACGGTTTTATTAATAAAGAAGACTATATTCCTCTCACAGAAAGTGGTTATTTCCTTTTAAATTATGTAGCATTGGGGCCAGCATTGTGGCAAAGCAGGTAAAGCCGTCCCCTGCAGTACCAGCGTTCCACATGTGCACCAGTTAGAGTCCCAGCTGCCCCTCTTCTAATCCAGCTCCCTGCCAATGACTTGGGGAAAGCAGTGAAAGATGACCCAAATGTTTGGACTCCTGCCACCCATGTGGGAGACCCAGATGAAGCTCCTGGCTTTGACCTGGCCCAGCGCTGTCTGTTGCAGCTATCTGGGGAATAAACTGGATCTCTTTCTCTTTCTCCCCCTCTCTCTGCAACTCTTTCAAATAAATAAATACATCTTTAAAAAAAGAAATAGTATACAGCATAAATCAAGCCTATGGTGTCCTAGTAATTGGAGAGTCTTGCATATATTCTCATATAGAAATCCGAGGGAGTTAATTCACCCTGTGGAGAAAGCTAGCTTGATTCTACCAGTTTTAACTCAGGAGACAATTTTTTTGTTGAAAGTTTTGTTTTGCATTTGTTTTATTATTGATAAGGCCTGAGTTGTGCATCAGAATTACTCACAAACAGCATCAGCTCCTAACATTCTAATTGCAATGTGAAGAAAATGAGACGTTAAGAATGGCATTAGATTTCCTTTCTTAAAAGAATAAGTCCCACGTTTGGGCAACCGTAATGTGTTCACATGGAAGTTAGTGATACTGGATGATTCTTTTTGTTCGCCTCCACAGTCTGCACATGCAAACCCTGGGATGGTGTGTTTAAAATGTTCTGAAGTTTTTGATGTTGTCAGATAAAATGAATTCTATAGTTAGTAGTTACAGAGAGTGTTAGATTGTGATGAATTATGCAATTAAATGTACTGGATGTTTTAATAAATGTCCATTTTACAAGTTACAAGTTATCCAATGATTTGTCATGTTTTTACTATACAGATAGTTACAGACAAAAGAATAATTAACTAAATATAAACCATTTGCGGAAGTAATTTCTGTTTTAATTAAAGTAATGCAATTAACTGGCCTTCTTGCATCGAGATGCATTTGGCATATTTTAGAGTTTAATTTTTAGTATTGAATTTAGAAAACGCTAATTGTGCCAGTTAATTAAACAGTGGCAT
This sequence comes from Sylvilagus floridanus, assembly GCA_949820135.1. Lineage (NCBI taxonomy): Eukaryota > Metazoa > Chordata > Mammalia > Lagomorpha > Leporidae > Sylvilagus > Sylvilagus floridanus. The sequence goes on along the minus strand of OX463236.1, from coordinate 83,608,843 downwards.
TATGCAGTGTAAAGAAGATTAGGCAGCATCAGTTGTTTATGTTTGTAATCTTTCTTCTGCAGGACCGAAGAATGAGTTGTTCCTCTTTTATGGCAAAGGACGCCCAGGAATTGTGAGAGGAATGGACTTGAATACCAAGATAGCTGATGAATACATGATCCCCATAGAAAATCTGGTAAACCCTCGTGCTTTAGATTTTCATGCAGAAACCAATTATATCTACTTTGCCGACACCACCAGTTTCCTAATTGGCCGGCAGAAGATAGATGGCACTGAGCGAGAAACCATTCTGAAAGATGGTAGGTGACACTGTGTGACATTAACATCAAACTGAGCAGGTATAAAGCACCCGAGTTGAAAGGATAAATCCAGTATATGTTAGCCTAGCATTAACTAGAATCCAAGTTCTTCTTATTGATTTAAAAATATTTGTTAATTTTATTTGATCAGTAATGCTATTTCTTCATGTTTTTCACATGCTAGTCTGTTAAAGTCTTCATTATGAAATTGAATTTGCAATTGTCTAGTACATTTTACATGTTATAGGAAATAAATTGAACTATTATCCACCTGCTGGGAAATGGAGATTTACAATGATTTGTTTACAGTAGTGAATGGTAGAATATAAGATTTTTAACAGGGTATTTTTGGAAACTTTTTTAATATTTATTTCTCTTTAGGATTTGGTCATGTCACTCAAACTAGTGACATTAGGTATTAAAAATACTGAATGTCCCCATTGTCAGGACAATTCTTGTATATTCTTTCTTCACAGTCAATGAAAGGGAGTTTTCTAGAGGTGCCCTTGCAATTTCAGTATCTCCAAAGAAATCCTAATTATTTATTACTATTTTATTTAGAGACACATATGAAGTTATGTACATGTAGGTATATACTTTAGTAAAATGTAGGTATATACTTTAGTAAAATCAACGTGTTTCATAAATTATTTGGTTTAGCAATAACCAAGAAAGAAGCAAAATGTAGAAAAGGTCTTAAATAAGCAAACAAGATCCTTGAGTGTACATCATCGTTAGCTTAATTGCTGATTTTGGAGCTCAGTTTCTTCATATAGCAAGTCTGCTGCTTGAATATTTTTAAAACCATGTTTGTTCTTTTTAATTGATACATAAGAATTGTACATATTTATGGGTTACAATGTGCTATTTTGATATATGTGTGCATTGTGTAATGATCAGATCAGGGAATGAGCACATCCATCGCCTCAAACATTTGCTATTTTTTGTAGTGAGAACATCAGAAATCTTATCTTTTAGCTGTTTGGAAATATATGATACACTGTAGTTGGAAACCCAGTATTTAAAGATCTATAATTATGTGTTTATTATATGAAGGACATGGTACTCAGAGAAAAAGGGAATTTTAGGAAAAGACTACTGCCTTTAAGGAGTTCATAATTTATCTTTGGAAGTAATATAGTGCACCAATTATATAAAGCTATTCTAGCATTTAATTAACAAGTTCACAGTTGTCCAAAGGGATAAATGATTAATGGAGAATATCCATGCAATGGGAATTCACAAGAAGGAAGAAAACCTTTATGTGGGTATGTTCAGAGAACTCACGTGCAGGAAATAGTGTTTTATGTTAGATAACAAGGGGGAAAAATTCTAGGGGGAGGTCAGTTTCATGGGGGTGGGGAACTACAGTCTCTAGATCAAAGAATTCAGGGAAGCTAAATGGATTGTTACTGGAGGTTTTGTTTGGCAGAAATAGTGACATGGGCGATATGGAAAGTGAGAAGTGATAAAAATAAAAGGTGTTGAATGAGAATTAAAGGGCTTTGGCTAAAATCCTACAACAGTAAGAGAGAGTTGCTTTTCAGCCAAAGAATAATGTGATCGAAGTGATATTTTAGGAGGATGTTAATGGTGATAGGGTAAAGAATGAATTGGAGAGAAGAAGGAGAGAATTAAAGCAGAGAAAAAGACTAAAATTATTTATAGCAAAATTAGTCATCAGTGGTGGTCACTCCTATCTTTTAAAGGGAATGAGTGGAGCATGAAAAGATTATTCATTCCACTCAGCTCTACTTCAAGTCAAACTTCTATTGATAAAAAGTACACTTTCTATATGAGTGCCAAATGAAGTGCTAAAATTAAAAACAACTTGTTTCTGTCTCTTTTATAGTTAACTGATCAGGGCAATACAAGTCTACTATGATTTAACATTCTTAAGGAATGTCTAATTAAAGATAAGATAAGATACTTTGCTTTAAATTGGTTGTGGCAGAGGCTAGGCTGTCTGCCTACTTTTCTATGTAATGTGATAGCTGATGATAAGGACTTGACAATTTCGGAACAATGGGCTTGCACATTCTAAGTAGATATATTTGGCTTGTTCTGTTTTGGACTCAGATGCTTTCAAGAGAGACTAAAATGTAATATAGAGGGCTCTTGGTTTCATTTCAAAAAGTCTCAGCTTCTGTGCCATGACTGAATGTTGCAGCTAATGATCCTGGATTTGATAACAACATCTTATCAGTGTCATTTGGTAGTTCTTTGAATTCTGCCACAGCCAGAGATCAAATCTCATAGCCATGTGACTGCCAGACAAATCCTTTTAGTATTGCTTTGGCAATATGATGCCTATCAGAACATCTTTGCAGGTTTTGACAACTGACATGAATTTAATATTTTGATATTTCTGCATATGGAATAGCTTAATATCTTTTTTAATTTATCATTCCCATAGAGATAATAATAACACATATTACAGTACAAAACTAACATGTCAATAGAGTCTTAAATTTGATGAATACCAACTTGGTATCAGGAAAATTAAATTCTTTGTGTATTCACTTATTTAACTAGAATGTCTGCTATCCAAACCAAACATTGAGAGGCTAACTTTGAAAAATGTTTTTGTAAGCTTAGTAGAAATTTTGAATCTCAAATAAATTTGTGTACTTTGAGGTACAAGGCTGTAAACATTTTACTGTTTGTAAATAGAACACAAACAATCTGAGCATCTTCTGGGAAAGCCCAGAACCTTTCCACAGTGAAAAAATAAAAACCCATGGCATTTCCAGAAATGATCCCTCTGTATTTGCTGTTTAAATTTTTATGCCCCAGACTTTATTGAAAATCCCTTAATGGCAGGATACCCTACAGGCTTTGTTTATAGAATCTTGCGGGCTAAAACTGTGGTTAATTAAGTGAAAAAAGACAACTGTTCATTTGAGGTTTTTATAGGAACACATTTCAAAAAATTCATGGAAAGCAGAATTAAAAGCTAAGTATATTTTGATGTAGAATTTTTTGAAATCCACAGTTTTTTCATAATATATATTTTCTTTAAACTTTGTGAATTATCTTTCTGTATCTCAGTAATTACAAGATATATCTCCAAGAAGGAAACATAACTGAATTAAAAAAAAAAAAACCTTCTATAAGGACAAATATTTATAAAAGTGTATTGTTTTCACCCACCTAGAATTCATGCCAACATTTTTATTTATTTTTTTAAGGTTTCTTCTTTTTATTTATTTTCATTTTTTTTAAGATTTTTATTTATTTCTTTGAGGGGTAGAGTTACAGAGAGAAGAAGAGACAGAGAGAGAGGTCTTCCATCCGCTGGTTCACTACCCAGATGGCCACAATGGCCAGAACTGAGATGACCTAAAGCCAGGAGCTAGAATCTTCTTCCAGGTCTCCCACATGGGTGCAGGAGCCCAAGCACTTGGGCCATCTTCATCTGCTTTCCCAGGCCATAACAGAGAGCTAGATTGGTAGAGGAAAAGCCAGGACTTAAATTTGTGCCCATATGGGATGCCAGTGCCACAGGCAGAGGCTTAGCCCACTACACCACAGTGCCAGCCCCTCATGCCAATATTCTTTATGATTATGCTCTTTCTTTTAATGAATTACTATATTTATTTATTCATTCATCAATAAATATTAATTGACTTCCTTCCTTGAATCAGGTGCTATGCTAGGTGATCAGAATATTGCAGAAAATACATCGAAACAATGGGGAGTAGAAAATGAATAAGAGCTGGCGCTGTGGCTCACTAGGCTAATCCTCCGCCTTGTGGCGCTGGCACACCAGGTTCTAGTCCCGGTTGGGGCGCCGGATTCTGTCCCGGTTGCCCCTCTTCCAGGCCAGCTCTCTGCTGTGTCCAGGAAGTGCAGTGGAGGATGGCCCAAATTCTTGGGCCCTGCACCCCATGGGAGACCAGGAGAAGCACCTGGCTCCTGCCTTCAGATCAGCACGGTGCGTTGGCCGCTGCGGCCTTTGGAGGGTGAACCAACGGCAAAGGAAGACCTTTCTCTCTGTCTCTCTCTCTCACTGTCCACTCTGTCTGTCAAAAAAAATTTAAAAAAAAATAGAAAAGAAGTAAACACATAAGTAAACAAGGTAATAAATATTGTAAAGAAAATAAAATAGCATACTGTAATATAGGATACAAGGAATAGTAGCAGGAGGCAGAATTAGATTAAATGTTCAGAGAAATTAAAGTAACCATTCTTGCCCATTTCAATTGTTACTTTCATTTTCTCTGAGAATAAGATGGATGCTCTTCATAGGACTGAATTTATTTTGTCTTCTTGGATGTTTTGTCCAACATTCATTTTCATTGTATCTTTTTTTAAAAAAATATTTATTTGAAAGAGAGAATTACTGAGTACATGGGAGAGAGATAATCTAGAGGAAGTAAAAAAGAAATCTCTTATCCACTAGTTCAATACCCAAATGGCCACAAGGGCTGGGGCTGAGCCAAGCCAAAGCCAGGAGCCAGGAACTCCATCCAGGTCTCTGACTTTGATGGAGGGACTTAAGTACTTGGGCCATCCTTGGCTGCTTTCCCGGGTGTATTAGCATGAAGCTAGATTGGAAGTGGAGCAGCCAGGACTTTGATCCACATATGTGATGCCAAGATCACAGGTAATCAATCAACTCACTGCTAGACAACACCAGCCCCTGTTTTCATTGTATGTTTTTTTTTTTTTTGACAGAGTTAGACAGAGAGAGAGACAGAATAGAAAGGTCTTCCTTCCATTGTTTCACTCCCTAAATGGCTACAGCCAGCGCTGCACCTATCCGAAGCCAGGAGCCAGGTGCTTCTCCTGGTCTCCCATGAGGTGCAGGGCCCAAGCACTTCGGCCATCCTCCACTGCACTCCCAGGCCACAGCAGAGAGCTGGCCTGGAAGAGGAGCAACCAGGACTAGAACCCGGCGCCCATATGGGATGTAGGTGCTGCAGGCAGAGGATTAACCAAGTGAGCCCCAGCACCAGCCCCTTTGTTGTATATTTAATTATAATTTTAAGCAGAATTGAAAAATATATAAATGATCATTTACTGTTCATTTTTTTGTTATTGAATGTATCCCATTAATGCCTTACTTATTTTGAAACTGTAGAAGTTATTTCTTCTTTTATACATATATCCAACTGGAAGGCTTGTTGAAATCATCTTTCTTATAATTGTGTATCTTTAAAAGCCCAAGTATCAAAAATATTCAAATCATTTTTGCTGGGGTTGGAAATTATTAATATTGACAACAATAACAGAAAAAACTGCAGTTTCAACAGATCCTATAATTAAACTGGGATTTAAGGTCATGCTTGTGTATATAATAGAGATTTCTTTACCATTTTCTTCATAAAAGATATATAGAAATAAATGGGTAGAAGAGGATGTTAGCATTTGCCCTTCCTCTTGTGAATTTGTGAACAAAAGTCTGATTCTTCCTGAAGTCATGCAACAATTGAAATATTGCAAACATGAGATTTATGCAATTACAATTCTTCTCATTTGTAACTTTATCTTTCAAATCATATGACTTGAATAAGAATACAAAATTGATCTTTATTATTAAATGCAAATGGACAAAACATTTTTTTCCTCAAGATGAGCTTTCTTAATCATAGCCTAAACCATCGTGTTGCTGATGATAAAATCACTGATGATAATAATGACTGATCTTTCACTACTACTTCCTATTCATTAGGATTGCTCACTTCATGTGCATTCTCTCATTTAATCCACTCAAAAACATCCTGAGTTCAGTATTATTATTATTAACTCCATTTTATTGATTAGAAGATGAGACTGAGAAATATGAGTACTTTATCAGTGTCACATCATGAGTGACATAGGTTGTCAAGTACTGCAAAAGCCCTGACATTTTATTGCACTTGTAAGCTACAATGTTAGGCTACTAACACTTTCACAAATGCTGACAGGAAACACTGAGGCCAAAGACAATAGCGGTGGCCAAACTAACAATGTATTTGTCTGGAAATCCTGAACCATGCTCTCCACAGGGCAACATAATGGTCATGTCTGCACATATAGTGGACTACGTTACAGGATAGGAAGTTGGATGTTTTAGGCACCCCTTTTTCTCCTCTGAAAGTAAGCATACTCAGCCATTGCTGCAGAGGGTGTTTCTCTCTCTCTCTCTCTCTCTCTCTCTCTCTCAAGAGCATAAACAAACTATACTTTGTTTGAGAAAGACATAGTCTCTGACTTCCAAGAATATTTGTGTTATTCATATCCTTGAAAATAGAGTCTTAGACAAAAGACCTTTAGTTTCTCTGCTACCAAGATGGTCAGAAATGTGGAAGTGTGGTGGGGATGGCTATCCCCCATCTATATTTATTCCAACTTCTTGTCTCCATGTAAGACATGACTGCAAAGAAGAGACACAGATAAAGTGTGAGGATTCCAGCAGGATTTATTTGAAGAGAGTGCTCAGGTGGTACACACTCAGTGAGTGGTGAGTGTGAGTAGCTCCATGCTGTAGGTTGCCTGCACACCAATTCAGCTGCCTCCTTTGTTATGTAGAGGGTGATGTGCTATTTGCATATACATATTTGGCAAAGTTGCACAGTGTGATGATCACTGGTAAAGTTTTATGGCATCTCCCTGTGGAACCCAGATTATGTGTATTCATCATGGTTTCTTTTTCATGGAGGAGAAGGTTCAGGTGCATCTTGGGAGAGTAGGTGTGCTAAATCGGCATGGAAAGGGATGGAGTGTCTTAATAGTCAAAAGAAAGATAAAATGACTGCTGGAAGTCTCTCTGGAAGTTGCTTTGTGCCTCACTAACTTCTGCAGAGCCCACTTCAGGAGAACCCTGAAAAATTGTCTCTCAAGAACACTGGAATGCAGCCCCATGAAATCCAATTTTCAACCATGTGCTAAACTGAGTAATGACCACTAAAAGAAACCTTCTGATCCCCAGAAGTGTTAAGTTACCTCACATAGCAAAGGAGACTTACAAAAGTAATTAAACTAGATCTCAAGAGGGGGAGGATATTTTGGATTATCTAGGTGAACCCTAAGTGTAACTACAAGGGCCCTGACTCATGTAAGAGGCGAGAAAGACAAGGAAAGAAGCAGAGGTCGTGTTTAGAAGAGAAAGGTTAAAGTGATGCAAGGAAAGGACCCTGGGCCAAGGAATGCAGGCAGCCTCCAGGAGCTAGGAAAGTGAGAAATGGTTTCTTCCCTGGATTCTCCAGAAGAAACCAACTCTGCCGACATCTTGACTCTAGCCCAGTTGACAGCAATTCCACACCACCAACCCTCAGAGTTAAAAAAAAAGAATGATACATTCATGTTGTTTTAAGTCATCAAGTTCATAGAAGCCACAGGAAACTAATACAAAGTCTGTGCTCTTATCTATGTTTCTCTACTGAAATTATACATTTCTTAGAGTGGGTTCTACTTGATTGAAATATAGACTATGCACATGTTCACCACACCCAACAGTCTTGCTTGAAATGAAATCGTTTACAGGAGCCATGAAAATATTGAGTAATGAATAATTATGGACAGGGTCCAAGGCAACCTCTTTTATGATTTTATGAAGAGAAATATACCCAAGAAGTAGGGGAAACTGTTTTGCCTTGCCAGACATATTCTCCGGAGGCCATGTTGAAAGATAATATGGGCTGGTGCCGTGGCTCAACAGGCTAATCCTCTGCCTTGCGGCGCTGGCACACCGGGTTCTAGTCCCAGTCGGGGCACTAGATTCTGTCCTGGTTTCCCCTCTTCCAGGCCAGCTCTCTGCTGTGGCCCGGGAGTACAGAGGAGGATGGCCCAAGTGCTTGGGCCCTGCACCCCTTGGAAGACCAGGAGAAGCACCTGGCTCTTGCTATCGGATCAGCGTGGTGCGCCGGCTGCACCGCGCGGGCCGCAGTGGCCATTGGAGTGTGAACCAACGGCAAAGAAAGACCTTTCTCTCTGTCTCTCTCTCTCTCTCTCACTGTCCACTCTGCCTGTCAAAAATAAAAAAAAAAGGAAGATAATATGGTCGGGGCTGAGACTATGGTGCAGTAGATTAATCCTCTGCCTGAGACACCAGCATCCCATATGAGCGTCGATTCGAGTCCTGAAAGCTCCTCTTGCGATCAAGCTCTCTGCTGTAGCAAGGGAAAGCAATAGAAGATGGCCCAAGTGCTTGGGCCCCTGCACCTGCATGGGAGACCGGAAAGAAGCACCTGGCTCCTGGCTTCAGATCAGCACAGCTCTGGCTGTTGAGGCTATTTAAGGAATGAACCAATGGAAGGAAGACTTTTATCTCTGTTTCTTCCTCTCATGGAAACTCTACCTCTCAAATATAAAAATAAATCTTAAATAAAAAGAAAGAAAGATTATATGGTCACATCCTATCAGAGGGTAGTGACATTCATGTGATTGTTCAGTATCTGAAAGTTCACATTTTATTCTTCAGATCAGTCCCATTGTCAGTATCTCCATACTGCCCCTCTGGATTTTAGCACATTCTTTCAATTTGTGTTAAAATGTGTGGTATATTTAGCCCATGAATTATTATTTGATGAATCATCATTCAGTTAATTAGAACCTCCACTACCAACACACTTACATACAAACACATACACACACACACACACACACACACACACACAGAATCTGCCAGTCTATGATGCACTTCAGATAGTTAGCTCCAAGGCTCTAACAACCCAAGGCACACATGTACACCAAAAAAACAGTATATACCCTCCACCAAAATGATCCTGACCCTGTGTAAGGTTAGTATTTTCAACACCTAAAAATCATCTCTTATAATTTGATTTTATTTTTGTGAACTTCACTGTGATAGAATTCTGTGAGACTTTTAAGTGTCTCTTGAACACAGTTTCATGATGATAACACCAACAAGGCTTAGAGAACACTAATGAATTATTTTATAAACTTCCCACGGATTTAAAATAGTGATAACACTTTGCAAAATATTTTAAATTAAGAACAGATCTTTATTTTCTGCTTTTAGATTTCAGGTGCATATGAATAATTTCTGCCTTTAACTCTAAAGTTTCTCAAAAGAAAGGCTTTAAGCCTCTGAGGGATGTAGACTCTGACCAATCATTAAATGAATAATAAGTATATTTGTCAGTCGTGTAGCATTGAAAACTTTTTAAAAAATATTTTTTTGAGAGACAGAGTTATAGACAGAGAGAGGGAGAGACAGTTAGAAAGGTCTTCCATCCGCTGGTTCACTACCCAAATTGCCACAATGGCTGGAGCTGGACCCATTCAAAGCCAGGAGCCAGGAGCTGTTCCCGGTCTCTCACGTGGGTGCAGGGGCCAAAGCACTTGGGCCATCTTCTACTGCTTTCCAAAGTCATAAGCACAAAGCTAGATAGGAAAAAAGAGCAGCCGGGACACAAGCTGGCAGCCCTATGGGAAGCTGGCACCGCACACGAAGTCTTAGCCTACTATATCACAGTATCAGCCCCAATATGAAAACTCTTAAGAGTGATTCAAGAGAAGAATTTAATGGGCATTGTTGTCCTGCCAGGTAGCAATGATAAAACGTCTTTGTACGTATTGACATTGTTGACCATAAATGTTTTCCTCAACTTTACTTGAGATTTGAGTCTTAAAAACAATTTCCAATTTTGTATTTAGTTTATAAGTAAATGTTTCTCATAATTGTCAGTGATTTTCCAAGAATACATGAGTCATTTCAAAAAGCAACTTAAAACAATGTTTGTCTTTTTGTCTGTGGATATGTATATAAGAGAATGAAAACTGGTTTTCAAAGATATTAAGTCATTATAAGATGAAATTGATCATGATCCTAACATGTTTTGGTAAACATGAAGGAGAAAACATCTTTTGCATTATTTATTTTCTCATAACATAAGCATGCATACATATGTGTAAGAATTGACAAACACACAGTATACACATACAAATTCTAAAGAGATCCAAGAGCATCTGTAAAAAACTTCACCATTTAAAAAAGAGGATAATAAATAGTAATAAAGAGGATAATAATAGTAATAAAATCAGATCAGGATGAGGAAATACTTGGTAAACACCACAGTACCATGCAGCTATTTTATGCATTTTATAAGTATATAATATTCTGATCAGTAGACTTTTTGCACACTTTAAATAAATTACCAATTTTCAGCATGAATTACAATAAAAGAAATACATTTGACCCAGCAAATTACTTATACTTAACATTGTGTCATTTATTTGATGTGTCTCAAATCATTTCAGAATTATTCATTAATTAATTTATAACTATTATGAGAATTCTGTCAAAACAGTGTTTTAGGTTAATTAATACAAATTTCTGATTTTAAAAGTTTGATTAATCAATTTTGACTGGCTTACCTTTAGGGATTCCACAGTAGGAAACACTGTCTCAAATAGTGGGGTTGAATTTTGTCCACAATACAAATTGAGGAAGCACTCATGAAACTTCTGTGTATCCTGTAGGTTGAAATGTGACTGACATATCTAAAGCAATAACTTTATTTGACCTTTCCATTTATTTTTTATATATTTTTATTTATATAAGCTGAGAAAATTCCATGTATTTTAAATACACAGAGTTAGGAATATAGTGATACTCCTCAACCTACCCAACCCCCATGCTCTTATACTCTCTCCTTCTTCCTTTCTTATTCTTTCTTTTAATTTTTACAATGACATACTTTCAGTTTATTTTATAATCATAAGCTTAACCCTTCACTAAGTAAAGAATTCAACAAATAGAAGAAAAAACACTTTCCTCAACAGTAGAGAGAAGAGCTGTAAACAATCATGAAATCTCAAAATGCAAATTTCACTCTTATAGATTACATTTTTTGTATTCTATTAGTTACCATAGATCAGAGAAACAGATGGTATTTGTCTTTTGGGGACTGACTTATTTCACTAAGCATGATGGTGCCTGTTGGCCATTTGAATTTTCTCTCTTGAAAAATACCTATTCAAATCCTTAGCCCATTTCTTATCAGGATTATTTTGTTCTTGTTGAGTTGCTTGAGCCTTTTATAGATTCTGGATATTAATCCTTTTTCAATTGCATAGTTCCAAATCTTTTCTCCCATTTTGTCAGTTGCCTCTTCACTTTGCTGCCTGTTTCCTTTGCAGTACAGAAGCTTCTCAGCTTGACATAATCACGTTTGTCAATTTTGGCTTTGATTGCCTGTGCTTCTAGGTCTTTTCCAGGAAATCTTTGCCTATGCCAATGTCTTGCAGAGTTTCCCCAATGTTTTCCTCTGTAATTTGATGGTATCAAGTCATGGATTTATATCCTTGATATATTTTGAGTGGATTTTTTTATAAGGTATAAGTTAAGGGTCTTATTTCATGCTTCTGCATGTGGAAATCCATTTTTTCTAGAACCATTTGTTGAAGATACTTTCCTATCAACCGGAATTGATTTCAGCTCATATGTCAAAGATTAGTTCATTATAGATGCTTGGATTGACTCCTGGGGTTTCAATCCTGTTCCATTGTTCCACATGACTATTTCTATCCCAGTCCCAGGCTGTTTTGGTTACAGCTGCCCTGTAGTATGTCTTAAAATCTGGTATTCTGTTGCCTATGGATTTGTTTTTGTTGCTTAAGATTGCTTTAGCTATTTGGAATCTCCTGTGTTTCCATATGAATTTTAGCATTGTTTTTTCTAGCTGAGAACAGTGTCATTCATATTTTGATTAGGATCACAATGAATCTATAAATTGCTTTTGGTATTATGGACATTTTGATCATCAAATGTTCCTAGATCCTCGCTTGTCTTATCTTCTAGCTTGAACAAAAGAGAGCCCTGTATTTCTCTACTCTGTATTTATTTTTCTTGCTAGACCTGCTACTTTGGTCATTAATTTCTGTTGCTACTCCTGGTACTGGTAAGAAATGAAATGGTGAGGAGATAGCAGTAATCTTATTCAAACTAGTCCAGTTGTAAACTGACTTCATTGTAAGCATAGTGGATCTATCAAATGGACTCTCTTGAAGGGTTTGATTGTGTGTGTGTGTTTGAGAGAGAGAGGGAGAGAGAGAATAAGTCTGTCTATGCTCATACAAGCTCTATGGAAGTTTCCTGCTAAATATTTCTAATTTCATTTTCCTTGACCATGTTGCATGAAATTCTGTGCTTGTGAGTTTGTGTCTCTGAGTGTTCATCTTTGCATTATTTGACTCCTTTTACCCACATGGACAACCTTGTCGCACTAGACCAGCAGCATCTATATGCAGGATTCTTGCCTATGTGATCAATATTTGGTCTACAAAATCATTTATAAATATTTTGTACCCAATAAACTCTGGGAGCACAGATATAGTGAAATCAGCCAACACTATCCTTTAATTAGAGTATATTTTACGTTTCTCAGGTTAAAAACCTCTACTAGAGTTGAGGTGAAAAGCCTTTATCCATTCTCTTTTCTACCTCAGAGTGTCTTATAAATAACATGTACTCGCAGATAAAACATGTTTCTTAGTGTGGAGGGTTTGACCAACGAAGTCATTGGGCTGAGTTTGGATTTTGTCCTTGTTGTAGCTACCATTGGTGAACCAAGCTTCTAGATCCCTCCAGTGGTGGACTCAGACTGTTTTGTGCTTAGTGCAACATGGTTGCACCTCCCTTAGCTTTCAATAGTCAGCTGCCTTTTGAAGGGTCTTTCTTCATAATCTTGTACTTAACTCAGAGGTGGGTCGCTCTGTCCTGTTACTAAGTTGGGGACACGTGGTGGATATCAGAGGGGTTCTCCATTCTTTGGTTCCAGTCTCCATATTAAATGCTATGTGTCTAGGTTTTGAAGATGAATATTTCTCTGACCATGGCAGCTAAAGTGTACCTTGGGTATTTGGGAAGTCTTCGGCAGGAGATAATCTTCTGCCCTACTCCCAAGGGTAGCAACCATCTGCTTTTTGTATCAATGCAAGATTTGGGTCCCAGAGCTATTGTGTCCCTGCTCCAGGGCCAGACAGCTTTTGTTCCTACTCTTCCTTCAGCATGTGTACCATTTTCTGGGACCAGTGGCAATAGAGTATTTACCTATTTCTAAAGCAATAGACTAGTGTTGCTTGTTATGTGTAAAAACCACCATAAAATGGGAAGAGAGAGTTTCCTTCCCCTCCCTCAGGAAGCATGATTTTTCTTTCGGACCCTCCCTCATGAATAGCTCACTTTTGCAGCTTCCTTTACACTTGGGGAGAGCTTTCATGCCCCTTTTCTAAAGGCAGGTGCTTTTGGTTTTTGCATTTCCTTCATAAGAAGTGGATCTTTGTCTTGCTTCTGGGAGTGAGAAGATTTCTCCACCTCCCCAGTGGTTGAAGGATTTTCTTTGTCTGAGAGAGGATTCTGGGTGTTTGAGTATCTTTGAGACAATCAGGGGTCTCTCAGGATTCCTATTCTGCCTCAAGCTTTCTGTTCTGAGCTCAGTGAAAGCAAACCTTTGTACCAGGGATTCCCAAAGATTTTAAACTCTCACATCAGGCCATAAGCAGTTTTAAGAATTATTTTCCATTTCAACTTTTAGAAAATCTGTTTTTATGTTAGTTGTCTCTTCCGCGTATACTCTGCTGGAAGAACAGTGTTTCACGTTTCCTGTTTTCCCTAGGAGGCCTGTCAGACTTTGCAGTTCATTTCATATTGTTGTCTTGGAATCTCAGCTTTTGTTTGGACTCAAGAAATGTTGTGATCATGTAAATTACTATGATTTATCTTATTGCTCATATTATTTTGTGGCTTTCTGCATTTCTGAGCAAAGATAAATTCTGAATGCTTACAAATCATTAATGCAAAGAGGAATTTAAAGAGCAAGTATAAGATATTTTTAGAACTGCTTTATTCCTTTTCATTAGTATCAATTTTAAAATAGCATGCATAGATGTGAATCCTTTGTGATTCATTTAAGCACCCACAGTTTACACATGAAAACATTTCACTTGATGCAAAGAGACTTCATTGTTCTCTTCTTTCAATCAACTCTTTTTGTCTTAAATCTAACTACATAAAATTAACCATTGAGTTTTTCAGTTTGCAAAAAAATTCCTTTATGCATTACATTATCAGAAGAAATTCACATCTTCTGTTATTTAAAAATATGGTATAAGATATGATGAAAGGTTATCTGAAAATCTGATCCTGGTTGATTGCAAAAGTTTAAATTCTTTGTTTCCAAAATCATTGCTTAATTGCCAGACATGATCCAGCCATTAGACAAGGTGTTCATCTGAAAATACAGAAATGTTCTTAAAGAGTTTGCATTCTAGTTGAATACATTTGTCAGATCGCAAATGAGGTAAAAAACTAAACATATTATTAACAATACATATTTATGTTATAGAAGGGCAATAAAATTACTGAAAATATATTTTAAGAAAATAAATTTATGACACCATTGAGAAATTGAAAAGTATAGCATCAGCAGTCAGATAACATTAGAATTTCCTAACTAGAATTCACATTGGATCAAACAAAAGCACCAGATACCATGGATTAAAACCCCTCAAGTGTAAACTTGAAATTTATGAGTTGAAAAGGAGAACTGCTTAGTAATAATGAAAGTTAAAAGAGGGCCAGGTGTTTTGGCACACCAGGTTAATCTTCCACTTGGAGTGTCTGTATGTCATATAGAGGGCAGGTTCAAGTTTTAGGTATTCTACTTCTGATCCAGCTTCTCAGTAATCTGCCTGGGAAGTGGTGGATAATGGCTCAACTACTTAAGTTCCTATTGTGCATGAGGGAAAACCCGATGGAGTTCATAGCGCATGGTTTCAGCTTGACCCAGTCTTGGCTGTTGTGGCCATTTAGGGAGTAAACCACCAGATAGTAGATCTCTCTGTATCTTTCTCTGTCACTCTGACTTTCAAGGTCATAAATCTAAATTTTTTTTTTTTTTTTTTTTTTTACAGGCAGAGTGGACAGTGAGAGAGACAGAGAAAGGTCTTCCTTTGCCGTTGGTTCACTCTCCAATGGCCGCAAGGCCGGCGCACTGCGCCCGGCGCACCGCGCTCGTCCGATGGCAGGAGCCAGGAGCCAGGTGCTTTTCCTGGTCTCCCCATGGGGTGCAGGGCCCAAGCACCTGGGCCATCCTCCACTGCACTCCTGGGCCACAGCAGAGGGCTGGCCTGGAAGAGGGGCAACCGGGATAGAATCCGGTGCCCCGACCGGGACTAGAACCTGGTGTGCCGGCGCCGCAAGGCGGAGGATTAGCCTGTTGAGCCACGGCGCCGGCTAGGTCATAAATCTAAAAACCTAAAATCTAAAACAGATGAGGAGGGGAAATCTGTAAAGTAATCTTTAAAGCAATGTAATAATTAACTGCATTAAAAATAATAGTCCTGGGGCCAGTGTTGTGGCACAGCAGGTTAAAGCCCTGGTCTGCAGCATCAGCATCCCTCATGGGCGCCAGTTCTAGTCCCAGCTGTTCCACTTCAGATCCAGCTCTTTGCTATGGCCTGGGAAAGCAGTAGAAGATGGCCCAAGTCCTTGGGCTCCTGTACCCATGTGGGGGACCTGGAGGAAGCTCCTGGCTCCTGGCTTTGGATTGGCGTAGCTCCAGCATTGCAGCCATCTGGGGAATGAACCAGTGGATGGAAAACCTCTCTCTCTCTCTGTCTCTGCCTCTCTCTTTAACTCTTTCAAATAAATAAAATAAATCTTAAAAAAAAAGTTTCTAGGGCTGGCACCGTGGCTCATGTGGTTAATCCTCTGCTGTGGTACCAGCATCCCATGTGGGTACTGGGTTCTAGTCCCAGTTGCTCCTCTTCCAGTCCAGCTCTCTGCTGTGGCCCCAGAGGGCAGTGGAGGATGGCCCAAGTGTTTGGGCCCTGCACCCCATGGGAGACCAGGAAGAAACACCTGGCTCCTGGATTTGCATCAGCACAGCGCTGGCTGTGGCAGCCATTTGGGGGGTGAACCAACAGAAGGAAGAAGGAAGACTTTTCTCTCTGTCTCTCTCTCACACTGTCTAACTCTATCTGTCAAATAAATAATAATAAAAAAGTTTCCCATACTATTGATGAGAATAGAGTTGTCACATTGGTTTTGCAGCTTTATTTAACAGTATCTATCAACATTGATATTATATATAATATTTCATCCAACATTATAATTTCACTATTGCTTACCTTTTGATAGAAGTATGTACACATTGAAGAATAAGAATTATTTGCAATATTGAAGAAACTGGAAACAACAAAAATATTCGTCAAAAGAGGAATGGTATCCTTATGCTATAAATATTACTTAGTTGCAGTTAGAATGAATGAGGTAGGTAGACTGACATTTTGACACAGTGGGTTAAGTCATCTCCTGTAGCCATGCCACATCCCATGTCAGATCATCAGTTCAAGTCCCAGCTGCTCCACTTCCAATCCACCTCCCTGCTAATATGTGGTCCAAGCACTTGGGCACCTGGGCACCTGCCTCCCACATATGAGACCTTGATGGGGTTCAGGCTCCTAGCTTCAGTTTGGCCCAGCTCCAGCCAATGGGACCATCTGGGGAGTGAACCAGCAGATGGAAGATTCTCCCTTTGTCTCTATGTCTCTCTCTCTCTCTCTCTCTCCCCACTGTCAAATAAACTCTGCCCGTCATATAAATAAAATAAATCTTTAAAGAAAAAAATACATGAGGTAGAGCTCACATGAACAAAATTATTAAGAAAACTTCAAGGTAAACTGACAAGTAAACAAAATGTGTTAAAATATTGTCAAGATATGAATATATTTAGCAATCAGAAGAATTAATAAACTGTTAATGGTAACTATTTCTAGGGAGGGAATCTTACCTTTTAAAATATATACAGTATGATATTTATTTATATCCTACTGAAGTCAGAATTAAAACTTAGATAACTATTGTAAAGTGAAGAAATGCAGTCATGAATAAGCTTGTAAATACCTCAGATATTTTATGCAACTAGTGAAATTATGGTTGTTTTTGTTCTCATTAATATAAACTGGTTACTTCAAATATGGATGGTTTCTGTTAAAAAAGGAGTCTTACATTTTCACCTTACCTCTTTGATGGATATTACTCTATTTTAGCTTGGTTTTTCTAGTTATCTCTTGCCTGTCTTCAAACAGTTGAATTTCTCATTTAATATTATATTAGAATTTTTTCTAAATAAACATATTATTGTTTGATTATTGTACTTCAGTTAGTCTTTTAAATGTTCATGAAGATCTATTTTCAGTGATTGCTAGCTGTTAGAAAATAACTTTAAGACTCATTTTTTTTTTTACCTCTGCATAGTTTATAATTTTGGCCAATTAACATTTAATTTAAAACTGCCTTGAGGATTATAAAGTTCATATATGGCAAATGGAAAACATTAAATTTTGTCTGATAATTAGCATTATTTTTACATTTTATTGGTAAAATACTGAATTGAGATGTTCAGGGGTAGGCAGTTTAAGTTTAGCCTCAAGGTTAAACTGGGTAAGACTCTTGCATCTCATATCCTAATACTTGACTTTGATCCCCTCTTCTGACTCCTGATTCTAATCTGCTGCTGATACAGATCCTGTGTGGTCATGTGGTGGATCAAGTATTTGGGTTTCTGCTTCTCCATGGGAAATCCAGGTTGAGTTCTTGGTTCCCAAATTCAGGCCCCACCCACCCCCAGCTGCTGTTTTCCTTTGGAAAGTGAACCAGTGGCTGAGACCTTTCTGGTCATATGTCTCTCTCTATAGTCTATATCTCTTTGCTTTGCAAATAAATAATATTAAAATATATACTTTTTAAAGTTTAAAGATTTGAAGAGAAATAATATCATTAATCTGAGATAAACAAATGATGTTTTTTAATTCTGTAATTTGATGAAATTTTTATTCCCTCATGTGATATGTATGTGTGTATTATATTTATATAATTTCATGTATATGTGCCATTATTTATAGTTCCTTCAAGAAAATTATTATTTATATATATTATGGTCTTAACATTAAAAATTATATTTTAAACCCATTTAAATCTTGTCTGGTTGACAGAATATTTATTATGTAGCAATAGTGGCATTTACTAAGCTTCTAGTGTATACCTTACAGTTCATATAAAATTAAATGAGTCCTCAAGATAATCCTTGAATGTAGGAGATACTGGACCTAGGACTTGTAGGAGTTAAGAGATGTGCGCTGATAGCCCTATTGATTACACATAATGCTGGAGTTTATACTTGCTTGTTTGATCTCAGAATACCCAGTGTCTTACTCTTTCCAGTACCACATAATAAATTCCTTTGTCATGTCAACTAGCATAGGCTGGGGATGATCACAGCTGAATTAATTATAGAAATTTAGAAATAGAAGTGACCTTAAGATATATAAAATAGGCTGGCACTGCGGCTCACTAGGTTAATCCTCCACCTGCAGTGCCCGCACCCTGGGTTCTAGTCCCAGTTGGGGCGCCGGATTCTGTCCCGGTTGTTCCTCTTCCAGTCCAGCTCTCTGCTGTGGCCCGAGAAGGCAGTGGAGGATGGCCCAAGTGCTTGAGCCCTGCACCCACATGGGAGACCAGGAGGAAGCACCTGGTTCCTGGCTTTGGATCGGCACAGCACACTGGTCCTACTGGCCACTTGGGGAGGGGGGAACCAATGGAAAAGGAAGACCTATCTCTCTGTCTGTCTGTCTGTCTCTCTCTCTCTCTCACTGTCTAGCTCTACCTGTCAAAAAAAAAAAAAAGATATATGAAATAGTTCAGAGGTTAAATGGGTGGGTGTGTGGGAGTCAAAATATCTGAGTTTGAATTCTCCATAACTGAATGGGAAACCTTGGGTGGGTTATGAACATCTTCAAGTACTGGCTTGATGGGGTACTTTTTTCTTTGTTGTTCTGAGGATTGAAGGATTCGTGTCTGTACAGAAGTTAGTACATATTAGGTACATGATATGCAAATGACTGGAATATATTAATTTGCATAGAAAAATTATATGAATACATAAAGAATATATCATTTGCCCAAAGTCTAATGGATAGCTAGCAACAGAATTGTAATTAATATCCCTAAATCCCAATTTATGTTATAATAGTCCTACTATTGAGTATGTTTGTATATCATTTCTAAAGTAAGTAAGTTCTGAAAGATTTGCGTTCTGGAACAACTGTGAAGTCCAGATTAATATGAACAGTTAAACTGATAAAGAAGAAACAGCTTTCTTAAGAAGTTTTCACCTTTATTCCAGGACTTTTGAGAACTGTACTCTAGGTGAGATAAAAGATGGCTGTTAAAATACTGTAGACACTTAAAAAAGTGTGGTCTAGAAAGAATTACATAACAAATAACTTGTTTTAAACAAAGTGCAATCTAACTGTGGGAAGACTAAACTATTTCTAATGAAGTCACTTTTGAGACTGCCCTTGGAATAACAGATCATTACTGTAACCCTGATATTGACTTTTCCTTCAGAATAAAATCCAAGATTTCCCTATCCCTCCTACTCTTTGAATTAAGAGCTGGTGCTCTGTAGAGTATTAATTATTCTATATTACATGTAATTTACATCACTACACTGCTAATATTCAAAATTCCTAATACCTTCAATATTAGGAAGGAAATATTTTATTTTGTTGACTTCTTATATTGCGTAACACTTTCCAAGTGGTGATATTTTCATCATACATAGTGTTCATTTAAATGAAAAATATCTCCATACTTTACTTTTGATGGTGCTGAGAGCAGTGCTAACATATTTCAAACAGTGGGATATGATATATCTTTAGCCTCATTAAGTAGTATGCCTCTATGTGAAAAACTGGGTATGCTCTTATGTGTGATTTTTCTGTCAACCTCATTTGATTTGTAGGTGGTAGTTATAATAAATGAAATGAAAATGTGAATTACAGATATTGTTTTTATAGTCCTAAATATATGAATATTTTAAGAAGCTTGGAGTTAAACTAAAGACTTAATTTATATTCTAGGTATTTGTCATTGAAATGATAATCATATTGAAGTAGAGTATTCACTGGCTCACTGGTATTCTGAATTGACAGGCTAGTCTCAGAGGGAACACCATCTCAATTCCCTGTTAATTCTTTCCTTTAAGCATGTTTGTACTCTTTCACGTATTTTTCTTTTATTTTACCAATATTTGTCAAGCCTTTAATGCTGGCCTGTACTAGGGGTTACATACATAAATTATTCTTCTATCTTGCCCTCTAATCTCTAGAGACAAATGGAAAAGTTGGCATGCCCTTACTTGAATAAACTTAAAAACTGTTAAATGATGTCAGTGATTAGATGCAGATACAATACTAAGGGAGTTTATAAGAGATTAATTTTATAGGGAGTATAAGAGAAGATTTGCATAGGAGTTGAATATTCTGTTAGTCTTATAGCAAGTGGTGAACTTAGAAAATGAAAGGATATAGTAAAATTGAGAAATCAGAAGGTAAAAGTAGCAGGGCAATGGAGAAGTAAGATATGCATTTGGGAAGAGGAAAATAAGCTAACATTGCTAATATTTATTAAATCGTGATGTTGCTAAATGCCTTGTATATGCTATTTCATTTTACATTCACAAGATCCAAAGATGAAGCCTTGTTTTTAAAATTATTATAAAGACTAAAATTAAAGTTGGCTGGAAAGTAAAGAAGTAATTTTCTCTCTGACACAAAGTTTGTGTTTCTTTTTAGTATACTACATCGATTAGGTAAAAGTAAAAGAGAGTTCAAGTGTTTAGATCATAGGACTCACAAGGAAGTTGGTGAGAAATAACTTTGGAAAATCTGTTATGTTATTTGAAGGAAAATTAGAATTTTCATGAGGGGATGATGAGTCATTCACTTACATATTCATTCATACCGCCTACATGTATTAAGAAAATGTTGTTTACGGGCAAATGTCTGAGTCCTGGAGATACACAGTGAAAATTACAGAGAGTATCTGGAAATCATAGGAGAGTATTTTGAAAACACAGTTTCATATGTGATTAAAAAGAGGAGGGAGATTCCTCTAAACTCTTCTATTGAAGATATTTTAATTGAAGTTACATATATTTCCTAGATTTAAATAGCAAGCTAGCATATAGCTCTTTATCACAGGCCAGATTAAACTGCTGCTCCATTATGGGATGCCAGGGTCGCAATATCCTGCACCAAAGTACTTCCCCCAATTTTGTATCTTTATATAATCCTGCCAAAAAATATTGCAAGGAACTTTGCCATTTGAATGTAGGACAATTTATATTTGGCGAAATCAAAATGGTCTAAAATGTCTGAGAAATGTCACTCGATTTTTAGGGTAGAAGTCAAGCTTCACAGAGAGGGGGAAAGTTTGTCTTGTTTTGTCGACTTTTGGTTATTTCTAGATTCATTTTTGGGTGCTGTAAGTGGAGAGGAGGTACTAGGGGAGCCTGGTAGATAGACACTGCTGCTGCCTAAAATCACACAATGCACAAGACAGGCTTCAGCAACTAAGAATTTTCAGGCCCAAAAGTCCATAGTGCCAATGGTGAGAAATCCTGTCTTAGAGGATGGCAGGATGCAACCTGCTACCACTGCATCCATCCAGGGAGTTGAAAATGAAACTTACAACAGGTTATTGCTCACAGCACAACAAACAGCATGAGTCTCCATGTCGTTGCACTGTGTCATGTAGTTGACCGATTCCCTGTCCTTAAGTGTCACACAGAAACATTATATGACCAGGTCGATGCTGACTACACAGTGCCAGAGCTAAGGACTCCAGGACGTAGGGTTGAGCACTTTTCCGGCAAGCAGCCAATACTGTAGCAGGCAGGAGTCTCTAGTCTTCTCCCCTGTAGAGTAAGTGATTGAACAGAGGTTACCCGTCTGTCCCGCCAACTTATTTAGTTGCCTATGTGACTACCAATAGAAATCGTTAAGTATCAGAAGTTAGACAAGCTTGTAGTCTGGCAAACTTGTGTAGCAAGAATGTGTAAGCAAGGTATGTATAGGGACACTAAAGGGCCATGGGGAAGGCTTCTCCCAACACTCATGAAACAAGGCCCCAATATAAGTATACCTATAATCATAGATCAAAATTGTTATAAGATATAGCGTCAGTATCAACATTTAATTATCTCTTTTTTATTTATAATACTACGTCTAGCCTTTGGCATCTTCTATATATTAAAAAGAACGAATGTATTTTCAAAGCACTCATTGATTAGTTTATTATACATTCAAAGATTCATTTTGAACTATGTTTATTTGCCAGTTGCAAAATAGTACAGAGAATTTCTGTCTATCCCTCTGTCTTCACCATTCAAGTTGCCACCATAAAGTACCATAGGCTAAGTGATTTATAGATAGTCAGAAATTTTTTCTCTCTGTTTTACAGATTGGAATTCAGAGTTCAGGGTGCCTTCATGGTTGGATTATCCTTAGGGGCCTCTCCTCCATTGCAGCCTGCCACTTCTAGCATCCTCACAGGAGGAAAAGGGGATTAGAGAGCCTTATCTTTGGAGGGCACTAGCCTCATTCATGAGCTTCCACTTTGATTACTTTGTTTCATCCCCAAAGCCCCACTTCCTCCTACCATCACATTCGAATTAGGGTTGCAACATATGAATTTGAGGAAGATCTAAACTTTTGGTTCATTGCAGTGTCATGTAGTTTTCCAAAACATCTTAAATAACCATGTGGTCACTATCATAATCGGATAACATTGATACTATACAATTAGCTAAAGGCTTTTATTGAATCAATTTAGTCACTATGACCTCTCAGTTTCATGTATACTGTAATGTTTCCTCTGTTTTTCCTTCAGTTTTACCTCATTGTTTCACTTATCTTCCTAGGCACATTTGTTTCATCTCTGAATTGTTAGCCATCAACTATGTTTCATAAGAAAATAATAGTGACCACTTCTTGAGAATCTCCTTATGTGTTAGGCATTATTCTATTTATTATTCTCTTCTTTTTTCTTGGAGTGGACAGAGCTGATTATAATTCACATTTTCATTTTAAAGATGTTGAGGCTCAAGTTTAAGCTATTTATAAAAAGTTAAGCAATAAAGAAAATGTGCAAACTTCCAATAGTCCTGGTATTTTTGTGCATGTTAAAATGCTTTATTTTACTTTTTAAAAAAGATTTATTTGTTTTAGTTGAAAGTCAGAGTTACAGAGAAATAGAGAAACAAATATCTATAGAGAGATCGATCTTCCATCTGCTGAATCATTTCCCAGATGGCCCCATTGGCCAGGGCTGGAACCCACTAAAATTAGGAGTTTAATATAGGTCTCTCAGATGTGTGGCAGGGGCTCGAGTACTTTGGCTACCCTCTGCTGCTTTTCCTAGACCATGAGCAGGGAATTGGAACACCTGGGACATGAACCCATGTCTATGTGAGATACTAGTGTCACAGGCAACAGCTTTACTTGCTGTGCCACAATTCTGCCCCCAGCCATGGTATTTTTGATTGGAGAATCAAAAGCATCAGTCACTGCAATTATCTTACTCTCAACTTCCTTCCCCTCATCCATGCCTCCTTTCTCTTAACCCACTAACATTGTTTATATATTCCTCCTGCTTTTTTTTTTAATATATAATGCTTTTATTTAAAGAATATAAATTTCCAAAGTACAGCTTATGGATTACAATGCCCCCCCCCAACTTCCCTCCCTCCCGCTACCCTCCCCTTTCCCGCTCCCTCTCCCCTTGCATTCACATCAAGATTCATTTTCAATTCTCTTTATACACAGAAGATCAGTTTAGTACATATTACGTAAAGATTTCAACAGTTTGCCCTCACATAGAGACACAAAGTGAAAATACTGTTGGAGTACTAGTTATAGTATTAATTCACAATGTACAGCACATTAAGGACAGAGATCCTACAATATTTTTTTAAAGAATTGATTAATTATCTATGCAATTTCCAATTTAACACCAAGATTTTTTAATCATTTGCAATTATCTTTATATACAGAAGATCAATTCAGTATATACTATGTAAAGATTTCATCAGTTTGCACCCACACAGAAACACAAAGTGTAAAAATACTGTTTCAGTACTAGTTAATAGCATTATTTCACATTGGCTAACACATTAAGGACAGATCCCTCATGAGACGTAAGTTAGTTTATTATTTTTCCTTTACAATTTCACTTTTCAAAGTTGGATATAAAAAAGGGTGGGCATATTGAAATATGAATCCAATTTTGAGACTTATGACTACTAATTAAACATATGTATCATTGTAAGTCATCTAATTTTATTGAGTCTTTGTTTAATTTTTGTAGAATATAGAATTTGAGCCACATTGTTCTTTAGCTGGTTTTATTGTTAAAAGAAATGTATAACTAGGCTCCTGCCTAGTTTTATTGTTGTGTTTGCCTCAGATTAATGGCTTCATTTTTCAAGGCTACTTGTGTATCAAGGAGGCTGATAACAAGTCTATTTTCTTAGATATTTAGGAAAGATTTGCTAGATAAATGATTATTACTACTAATACTTGACTTTCAATACCACATTTACTTATAACCCTTGCATATATTTTGTCTGTTGACTTTCTCTCTGATTATTTATGAGGGTCTGAAATCAGTATAGTTTTTTCCTAACTGAAATTTGTAGGCAGGTCCATGAGGATCATCACTTGGGAGGATACATTTGTTAATTCCCATGGTAATTATAAATATAATGAACATTCACAACCTGTAGCAGTTAAGCTCAACTTGGAATTTAATCGTCAGTATCTTGCACTAAATGGAATTCCTCACTATTATAGGTGTTGTTTTCTTTTAAAAGTTCATTGGAAATTGTCAATTACAATGATGCTAGCGTTTGAATGTTTAAATGACCAAGTGCAAAAACATGAAACATAATAGAAAATACAGCTAATAAAAAGTCACTTTCTGTGAAATTAAATTGCTCAAGTGACTACTAACAAAGTTACCTTTTTTCAAATATGAAACAGATTGAGTAATTTGCTATTGATGAAATAGATTCCAAAGTGTTTTATTTTTATAAATTATCACCTACTTCATAAGACTAGAAATATCCAAGAATAGCCATGATATTTTTCATTCAAGAGGTTGAAGCAATTTTAGCTCTATTCTCTCTTGGTAAATAGACAGAATTCAGTAGTAAAAGAATATTAATGGAAATTATTTTTCTCTGTCCATTCATAATAAGGACTCATTATAAAAAATTATTGGAATTTTCCAGAATGAGCTATATACCTATTGTGTATTTCTAGGGGCATTCTTAAATTGGAAGCTACTTTGTTCTCCTAATATATACCTTGCAGTATTTCATCTGAAAAGGATGTAAAGGGTGCCCTCCTCCCCTGACCATTCAGAAAAATCATTTCCAGATCAGAGATGTATGATGTATTAGCCAGTATTCTCCAGAGAAACAGAACTGATAGGGGCCAGTGCTGTGGCGCAGCCAGTTAAAGCCCTGGCCTACAGGTTCAAGTCCTGGCTCCCTACTTCCAACCCAGCTCCCTGATAATGCACCTAGGAAAACAGGGAAGGATGGTCCTACTCCTTGGGCCCTTATACCCATGTGGGAAGCCCAGAAGTAGCTTCTTGATTCTTGCTTCTGGCTTCAGATCTGCTCAGGTATGGCCATGGTGGCCATTTGGGGGGGTTAACAAGCAGGTGCTAGACCTCTCTCTCTCTGCCTCTATCTTTCTCTGTAACTCTTTCAGATAAATAAAATAAATCTTTTAATGTTTACATATATATTCTTTCACTTCTTTTCTCTCTATATATGTTATTTATTTAATTATGTATATATTTATTTATATGTATTTTATTTTAAGGAATTATTCCATGCAGTTGTCAAGACTGGGGATCCAAACTTTGCAGGGTAAGCAGGCAGATTAGAGCTCTGTGAAAGGTTAATGTTACATCTCAATTCCAAAGCCTGTCCAGAGGCAGAATTTCTCCTTTCTCAGATAATCTCAAGTCTGTTTTGTCTTAAAGCCTACAAACGATTGGATGTGGCCAACTTGCATTGTGGAGAGTTTGTTTTTTGTTCAAAGTCCTCTGATTTAAATGTTAATATCATGTAAACATACCTGCATGGAAGCTTCAAGACATGTTTAACCAAAGATTTGTGTTTCATTGCTGACCTGAATTGATGTATAAAATTAGCCATCACACATAACTAACTTAAACATATGCTTGAAGTTACAGCCGTATAAATTGATAAAGAATTCCCATGAGATAAAGAGCCTAGAATCCAAAAATAAATTCTCATTTGATGTTCACATTAACACCCCAACTTCTTTGCTCTGTCTCCACAGTCTACTTAGTTGTGTCTTATCAGGATCATTGGAGACAATTCTGCATAGATCCCTCACACTTCTGCATACTTTCAAGTGAGGCACCTGTATCTTTTTTATTCTGAAGTAAATTTTCAAGAATGTTTATCAAGCAAAGGGTCTTGGAAGGTAGAGTGAAAGCAGCGGGGCTGCTTACTACCCATTATAATAGATTTGTGTTCCCTAACCTCAGGATGCTTCTCCTACAGTGCCACCCAGGGAATATAAAGGCATCCTAATGGGCCCCTCCCAGTTGCTCATGTATGGCTTTGGAGTAAAAGAAACTAACACCAATATGTTAATGGCCATGCTGCTTTTTGTTCCTTGAGTAAAGAAATCCTTTATATATGCTCACAAGTTTATTGTTTTCTGCCAGTATCCATGAAACAAACTGGCCAAGCTTCTAAGCTTGAAAGTACTATAAGATCTCAGTTTTACCCACTCTTGACACCTCCTACTTTCATTTTCAGGTCAGAATACTTTTTTTGGGCTATGATTCATGCTATAACACTATTTTTACTCTTACATATACTCATTGTATTAAAGATAAAAATAAATCTCAATTGCTTACAGTGATCTGTATCCCTTTACCCACTAAGATTGACAATATGCTTTTGGTAATCCAAGGACACCATCTGGGAAATAAGAACCCTACATGCTCGTTACATGTACAGCAGCATGATATTTTGTTCTGATTGAAAGTAACTTGTGTATTCACCAGGCCTGACCTAATAAGTAAAGAGAAACTTGGAATGAAAACAGAGATGAAGACATCAACCTAAACTTATTAAGGACAGGTGCTGTAGAAAACTTTGTGACCAAAGACTTCTCAAAACCCATGCATTAGTAAATTCAGGACACAATTTTTTTGTTGTAATGTTAATTACAATATGTTCCACTCATATCAGATAAATATAAACTGTGATGCCTCAGGCCATATTGAAATATACAAACAAAACTCTTAATTAGATAACAAGGATAGAAGGCAGAATGTTTACCAAGTGCTGGTCTGTGATCAGGCAAAGCATCTCTGGCACAGGTGGACATGTGGGCATATCTACATGCAGTTGGAAAAATAGTCACTTAGGGCCTGTTATCATACTCCTTACTCCTGGACACACTGCTCTATTTTAGGTTAGAAAACTAAGGTCCATAGTAAGTATAGACAGCCTTGGTTTAAGCAGCAAAATATAGTCAGTATATGTTTGAAATGGCAATTTTTAAATATATCTTTAAATTATTCCTTATTAACAAACTCTGTTGTAAGCCATCAGAGCTGATTGATCACTCTGTAACTGCAGCTTATGCATCTCAACAAAACTAAAGTCACTGCTCACATTCTCAACCTTATTGTTTTGCATCTTGGTCCATTTTTAAAAGTAGGAGATTCTACTTTACAAATATAAAACTTCATCCTAGTTTTCCTGTTTCCTGTGAATGTGTGATACCTAAAAGTCTGACCTGAATTGAAGTTTTTTGTTCCAGAAATATGTTCCTTTTTTTCTTTCTTACTTTTTTTTATACAAAACTTTTTCTTTAAAAAAAGATTTATTTATTTATTTGAAAGGCAGAGTTACAGAAAGGCAGAGGCAGGGGCAAAGAGAGGTCTTCCATCCACTGGTTCATTCTCTAGATGGCCTCAATGGCAGGAGCTGTGCCGATCTGAAGCCAGGAGCCAGGAGCTTCTTCTGGGTCTCCCATGCGGGTGCAGGGACCCAAGGACTTGGGCCATCCACCACTATTCTCCCAGGTCACAGGAGAGAGCTGGATTGGAAGTGAAGCAACCAGAACTTGAACCAGTGCCCATAATGTATGCCTGCACTGCAGGTGGTGGCTTTATCCACTATTGTTTTTATTTACAGTGCTGGCCCCAAAACTACAGTCTTTAAAATGCTTCCTTGGTCTAACCCAAGGTTTTAAATTCATTTAAATAACTTTCTGATTTGCTTTACTACTTCAAAATACACAATATTGTTCTTTTTAATTTATATAAATATTAGTACCTATCATTAATCTTCATTTCTTTAATGTGAAGTAGCTCTTGCTGGCAAATAGTATTGCTACATTCAAGAATTCTTTGCTAGTGTTACTATGTTCCTAAACTGTGTATATGAAATATATAAAACATATAACTTAGATAAATTTTTAAAAATTTAAAAATAAAAAAGAGGAAATAATTTAAAAAGGAAAAATTCTGTATATATGAAATATATGTAACTTTTATAACTTAGATAAAATTTTAAAAATTTGTAAAAATTAAAAAAGAAAAAAATTGAAAAAGAATTCTTTGCTTGAATGAGCCATGTAATTTATTATCAAGCAGAGCTTGGTATATGTATTCATTTATTTATTTAATGTATTATTCATATGTTATTCCATGTACTTGTTATTCTTAAATTACTAGAGTAACATTTGCAGAGGAAAAATATTGTGGGCATTTTAATAAATTGAGCACACTAATATATTAATCTTAGTATTCAGAATGTATAAATTCTAATTTGTATCTAAAGTATATGAGAAATACTCAATTTATTGAGTTAGCATGGAATATATAGAATAATCTTAATCTCAAAAATACAAGAAACAATTAGCTATGGGATTTTGCTTTTATTGAAGTAGTGAAAACATATTGAAATTTTGCTTATTGACACAAAAAATGATATTTTGTGAAGGCTATAGAAGATATCGACCAGATTTTAAAAATCACATTTTCCTCTCTTTGCTATTAGTTATACAATAATAATAATAAACAGTAGTGAATATAGGTTTAGAATGTGCAAGTTTTATACAAAGTGATCTATTTAGATAAATTTTTCTTGATTGAACACGTTTCTTTCATCTGAATAGTCATGTGCTTTCTGGAGCTAGTACTCAGATCAGAATCTTTGTGCTCACTTAAATTTGTTTGGAATCTGAAGGCCATACCGCTTCATGTGTCTCTGATCAAAAGTTAAAGAAATTTTGCTCATAGAGATTTAATGGTCAGTCTAAAGCAGGCCTCAGTCAGATTCATCTGATTAAAAATCAAATATATATATAAGACTAATTCTTTGTATGTTTTAGAGTTTCATCTAAGTTATAAGTCAATTAAAAGCAGACTAAATAGTATGGAAGCAGGGTGCTTCCCTTATAAACATATTTGTTGTGAAAGGGATTAGTTGATTATTTAGACTTTATCCTACAAGAGAAAATTCTTCTCTGCCCTAGTGCAGAGAGCTAAAAAGATTCTGTTTGTATATAGATACTTTTTTTAAAAAAAATTTATTTTATTTACAGAGAGAAGTAGAGACAGAGAGAGAGGTCTTCCATCTGCTGATTCACTCCCCAATTGGCCACAATGGCTGGAGCTGTGCCAATCCAAAGCCAGGAGCCAGGACTTCTTCCAGGTCTCCACGCGGGTGCAAGGGCCCAAGCACTTGGGCCATCTTCTATTGCTATCCCAGACCATTGCAGAGAGCTGGATTGGAAGTGGAACAGTTGGGACTAGAACCGGCACCCATATGGGATGCCAGCGCTTCAGGCCAGTGCTTTAGCCTGCTGCGCCACAGCGCTGGCCCCAGTATATAGATACTTTTATGAGTTTGCTTATTTTAAAATTTTGTGTAGGGGGCCAGCACAGAGGATTAAGCTGCCACCTGCAATGCTTGCATCCCATGTACGCCCTTCTTTGAGTCCTGGCTGCTCTACTTTTTTTTTTTTTTTTTTTTTTTTGACAGGCAGAGTGGACAGTGAAAGAGAGAGAGACAGAGAGAAAGGTCTTCCTTTTCCGTTAGTTCACCCCACTAATAGCCGCTGCGGCCGGTGTGCTGCGGACACCGCACCGCGCTGATCTGAAGCCAGGAGCCAGGTGCTTCTCCCTGGTCTCCCATGGGGTGCAGGGCCCAAACACTTGCGCCATCCTCCACTGCACTCCCGGGCCACAGCAGAGAGCTGGCCTGGAAGAGGAGCAACCGGGACAGAATCCGGTGCCCCAAATGGGACTAGAACCTGGGTGCCAGCGCCACAGGCAGAGGATTAGCCTAGTAAGCCGCAGCATTGGCCAATAAAATAAATCTTAAAAAAAAAAAGAAATATATGTTCAACCTCATTTTCTCTACAACAGAAAAAAACTCAAACAATACAAAATTAAAAAACACTGTAGGCTAATTTCTTTTTTATCATCTTAATTGACTACTAGACAGAAAAATAATAATAGTGGCAAATTTTATAGCATTTTCTATGAGTCAGACAATATTTTAAAAACTTCAGATGTATTTATTTGCTATCATTTTACCTGTCTTGAAGATCAGGAAATTGGAGAAGGGGCAAGTAACTTGCTTAGTTAAGTATGAGTGGCGGATTCTACTCAGTGTGGTGCCAGAACTTGCAACACAGATTACTACTTTATCTATGGTATTCAAGCATTTAGTTTTTCAAAACCAGTTGGAGACAGGATCCTTCCAAGTTCTGCTTCTTAGAATTCAATTCCTTGCTATTCGTACTATTTATTCATGAATGACTGCATATACCTTTTCTAGTTAAGGTTAACTGCTGGTAAAATGCAAGGAAATCTTACAGAAGATGCATTTTCAAAGAACAAAATTTCAGGTATGTTCTTATCAAGTAGGATACATGAGGAAATCAGCTAGAAATTATGTAAAACACGTTAGGCTTTTAAATTAATAAAACTAACATGTATCGAGATGTTACTATAGCCCATACAGTATGCTGTGTTTTTCATTCAGTGGCTAATTTACTCCTTATCATCACCCTATGATGTGGATGCTATTATTATCTTCTCTTTACAGATGTTAGAAATTAGCAATCAGAATGACTGTTACCTTACCCAAGCATCAGAAATAAACTTTCTATCCAGCTAGTAACTGCAACTGCTTCATATGTAAAAATAAGTCTCAAGTCAGATATCAAAGGAAAAAAATTTTAAATGAGAGTTATGCTATATGAAATTTTCCATGCTGGAGTGGATTTAAAATGCAATGTAATTTTTGAAAACCAACTAACAAGGTAAAAACCAGCTACAGACGATGATAAATGGAAAAGAAAAAAGTAAACAGCTACTCTTTTCCCATTATGCTAGAACAGAAAAGTGCTCAGTAAAATTAAGTGCCAATAAAGTAAAGACAAAATTAAACTTTTTTTCTAAGTGTAGGCACAATTAACCTGTGAAAATTACTCATATTGGATGGTAATGAAGCAGATAGCCAAGTGAAATTGAGGACAGATCTGATTCACTAATGGGATTTTCAGCTATATCAAATCACACTTTGTATTAGTCATCCTGCATCAGGGCACGTGTTGATTAGCAGAAAGGGTCACAAAGGAAAATTTTTTTTCCAGAGAGAACACCCATGATTAAAGAATATAATAATGGTGAATATTAATAATATCTCCATTTGAGGCAGTGTGTTGCAGACTTCCCAGGAGTCTGTGAATATTCAGCCGTTCTCTTATGTGTTACTATCTGTTGTTTCATCTGTTACGTTCAAGCTCTGTATCTCTACCTAGGGGGAAAGGAGAGACAGACTTCTTTGGAGGAGTTTACAGTAATTTATCATGCAATAGAAAAATGGGACTATCTGATGTTGTGGGCAGTTTGGAACACAGTTTACAAAATGGCAAAAAATATGAAGAGAGAATGTTGCAGAAACTGACTGTGTGGTCAGTCTGGTGCTGAAGGTCTCTCCATTAGGGGTCATGTGTCTTGGATTTTTATCCAAATTGATTGGTAATAAGGAAATGCTTTCACTTTGAAGTATTAGTTTCCCATTTTGTGAAATAAAGGGTCTGAGTTAGGTGAATTCCTATGATCGTGTGTTTATAATATTTTTGATTTAGCGTTGTCTGTCTGTCTCTTACTGGAGTTGTTGTAATTGGGTTCTTTTCACTGTAAGTCTAAAATACACAGGAGTGTTTCAGTGATTGTTTTGCGGGATGCTGTTCATACAGTTCTATAATAAAAGCCTGTTCTGGCTTTTATTGTGTGCTCAAATGTGTGCTCCAGTTGGACCTGTTCATCTCTTCACAAGAGGATATTCATATGATTTTGATTGCTCAGATTACATGTTATAGATTTGAACATGCAGGCATAGTACTAATAGATATTTCTTCTGAATAGTCTATATTATTGTATTTTTCCACTATATCCATCCTTTTCTGTTCACATTAGTTATACTTTCCTGTTTCCTTTCTTTAAAGTAAGCATTATACTTAACATGTCAGTAGTTGTGTGTAACAGAGAAATGTACATGAATAAAGAGGACCTGCCATTCACATAAAATCTCATTTGATTATTTGATATAAAACTGAAAAATAGTCTATTGAATAGTGATAGTTTCAAAAGTTATACCATGTAGAATTCACGGGTTGGTGTTCATTCCTTTTGGTATTAAATAAAATATTCATTAGTGGATATTCATTTCACTATAATAATAAAAATTTTATTTTTTATAGACTTGGATAATGTTGAGGGCATTGCTGTGGACTGGATTGGAAACAACCTTTACTGGACAAATGATGGTCATAGGAAAACTATTAATGTGGCCAGGCTGGAAAAGGCTTCTCAGAGTCGGAAGACTCTTTTAGAGGGAGAAATGTCCCATCCCAGAGGAATTGTGGTGGATCCAGTGAATGGGTTTGTATTATTTATTGACTTTGTGTGAGGAAAATGATTATGGATATATTTGGCTCTTATGTATTTAGTAGTAGTATGTTTTATTTAAATTCCATGTATATGTGAATTCACACATGAATGATCTAATAGGGAAAAGCTATTGATATAGTGATTTCCTCCCCTAAAGAATGTGGACAAAATGTCAAGATATGTTGAACTGAAATAGATTATTAGTATAAAGGATATGTTTTTTTTCAGACAAGTATTGTAATTCTCTATATTAAACATCCTGACCCCAATATAAAAAATTCAGTTCAATCAGGGGATCAATTTTTAAACTGTTGATATTTAATGTATTCAAAAACTAGTAAATATTTTGTGCATTTATTGAGTACTAGACATTTGGTTCAATAGGTTACTATGCTTATATTCTGTAACCCTCACAGCAATCCTTTGAATTAGATGCTATTCTCATCCATTTTTTTATAAGGAAGAAACTGGTGACTGATTTACAAAGTATCATTAAATTAGTAAGAGATTGGGTATAAATCTAAACCCAGGAAGTCTTTTTTTTTTTTTTTTTTAGTTCAGGATAATAATCACATAGTTTTAGACACAACTGTAGCTTCCATGTAGGAACTTCATCTTCTAGTATGTGCTACTGGTTTGGAGATGGAATGCTGTGTAGAATTCCTGGTAACATATTTGCATTTGATTTTTATTCAGAGGTATTAATTAAACAGAACTGTATTTATAGGAAAGTCAAAGAAATTCAGACATTCCTACCAGCATTCCATTCTTAAATTATATGTGTGTTTTCTCTCTTTGCTTCTGTGATGTCATTGTTTCAAAATAGCACCACAAAGTGAATATCCTTTTTAATTTACTGCACACACGCAAACAGTATTTAATTGAACAGGAGGTACATGCATCCCTTATAAACTGAGATACCCAAATGCAGTTCCTAGAATTGTGGTGTGCATAGTAGCTCCAAATACAGAGCACTTCTTCTTAAGCAATGGATGAACTCATTGTGTATGTTTTTTGTAAGGCATAGTTTCAGTAACTCTATGTGCGAATTCTATAATTATCTTTTCTATTCCAGGGTTTTAAGCTAAACCATCCATCTGACCTTTAAACCAAGACAATTTTAAAGAGAAAATGGTTATTGCACATTACCCAAATCTACTTGAAACAAGAAGTTCCAAATGTGTCTCCAAATAGCATTTTTCTTCTCAACATTCTGTTAGAGAAAAATGTTTTCCAATAGCCTTAAATAATATTTGTTGTGCAAAGATAGATGACGTAAATGTAAAAATCTTAGAACCCTATGATTTAAAAGGAAATTTAAAGGCCACTAGTTCAGTCTCCCTCATGAGTCAAGAACCTTTGTCAACACTTCCCTAGCAGACAAGTGTGCAATTTATACTAGTCAGCATCTACATCATTGATACTTTTGGAGGCAATTCTAACTGATACTCATTGCTTTCTTTTCATTAATACAATCTGTGTATTCCTCTATGTCTGTGTACCAGCTGACCCTGTGTTAGCTTCCTTGCTACATAGAATGACACCTTTGCCTCTTCCTTCACACTGTTTTCAAATAGAATATCACTATTATGCACCAATCCTAAATTAAAATGCACATGAATATATAAACACACACCCCCACACACGGTTCTCCTAACAATATGCTATGCTGGAACTCTGAACTTTGAACAGCATGATTAACAAAACAGATATAGCTTTAACCCCCCAGAGGCACCTTCTGTCTCATCTGTAAGGAGGAAGGTATAACAGAAAATAAGTTCCAATGGACAGATAAATAACTGGGTATCAACAGACCAATTGTTGGAGGCAAATAAACAGTTGGTATGATGGAGATGAACAGTAGACATTTACTTAAACCAAGTTTCTGAGAGAAGTTAAGGAGACATCAGTTCAGTTGAGACCTGCTTGTAGAGAAATAACCAGCCATGGGATATAGAAGACTTACGTTAGATGAAGTAGATAGAACATTTGAAGCTCAAATATACAAAGATCTCAGAGGAATTCAAATAAAGAAAGTGGGACAGGATCATAGTCAGCAAAAGTGAAATGCAACTGAAGGTGGGATTGGCAGGGCAAGCATGGCCTTGCCAGCCACAGTGAGGGTTTTTTAGTAACCTCTCAGTGTAAGGGTAAAATAGAGAAGTCATACAATTCAATTTTACATGTTAAAAAAGCTAATTTTACTTTTCTATGCAAAATGGATTACAAAGCAGCAGAAAAAGAAATGGAACTACGTGAATTTAGTCGATTCAATAATTGTTGGAGACATAATCAATACAAAGAAGCGTTAGTTCTGAAAACTCCAGCTAAAATCACATAATTTACTTCTTTTTTTGACAGGCAGAGTTAGACAGTGAGAGAGACAGAGAGAAAGGTCTTCCTTCTGTTGGTTCACCCCGCAAATGGCTGCTACGGCTGGCGCGCTGCGCCGATCCCAAGCCAGGAGCCAGGTGCTTCCTCCTGGTCTCCCGTGCAGGTCTCCCATCCATCCTCTGCTGCCTTTCCGGGCCACAGCAGAGAGCTGGAATGGAAGAGGAGCAACCGGGACAGAATCCGGCACCCCAGCTGGGACTAGAAGCCAGGGTGCCGGCGCCGCAGGTGGAGGATTAGCAAAGTGAGCCACGGTGCCGGCCATAATTTACTTCTAAGGCCAAAAATTTCAGCACAAAAACTGGATTTGCTTGCATTTTTAAAATATTTATTTATTTTACTTGAAAGGTAGGTTTACAGAGGATGAGAGGCAAAGGCAGAGAGAGAGAGAGAGAGCAAGAAAGAGAGAAAGAGAGCTTTCATCAGCTGGTTCAACCCCAAATAGCCTCAACAGCTATAGCTAGGCTAGTCTGAAGCCAAGAGTCAGGAGTTTCTTCCAGATTTCCCACATATGTGCAGCGACCCAAGAACTTGGGCCATATTCCACTGCTTTCCCAGGTGCATTAATGTGTGGATCTGAATTGGAAGTGGAGTGGCAGGGACTCTAATTGGTGCCCATATGGGATGACGGCTCTGAAGGTTACAGCTTAACCTGCTGTGCCAGAGAACCACCCCCTCTCTTGCATTGTTTTTAAACTGTAATATTTGCAAGAGTGAATGACAGTTTTCTATAATAAAATAGCCTAGTAATTACTCAATTTCAAGGTATGCTTTGTCTAAAGCTTCATAACTAATTGAAGAATTAATAATTATGAATTGATTTCTTTACTAAAAATATTGAGAAACTACCAAGTAGATAAATAAAATATGTAAAATAATAATTGCTCTGAAGGAGCTTCTAACCTGGTGCATATGGTATACCCAGACATGTGCATACGTTTAACTAAAATAGAATGAAACACATGCTCCTCAAAAATTCACTGAGGCTCTCAATTCGGAGTTCAATTTTAAAGGCTGGATAGAGCATACAAGTGAATAGAGTTGGTGCCTAGCATGTGAAGTGTGCAGTTGATAGTTAGTTACTGTCCTCTGAAGTGATAGTATAAGCCATTGTCTGGAGTCAGGCCAGTTAGAGGCGGGTTTGAGAAGTGATGAGTTCATTAAGGCTAGAGTAGATAGCCTATTAAAGAACATGGTAGGAGATGAGATTGGAAATATGCAGCAATTTTCCATGTGATGTTTACATTTGTTTTGATGATGACAGGAAGTGGAAAGTTTTGAAACTAAGAGTAACATTTTTAAATTCATGATTTAGGAACACAATCGATAGTAGTATGACAGCTATATGAGAGAAGCACAATAGAGTTGAAATAGGGTGCCCCTTGCAATTCCTTTTAAACAGTAGCATTTGTAATAGGAACAAAACAGTGGGGATTGAGACAGAGAGGTAGAAAGAAAAATGCTGGCTAGAATCAGCAATTGTTTATGTGGTGAAAAACCTGGGGGAGGGATAGATTGTAATGGTGCCGTCGCTCAATTTCACAATTTCACAAATTTTTCACAAATTCATAATTAATGCCAACAACACGGAAACCTATATCTCCCATTCTGACATCTCTAAATAGCACCTATATGAAATATGTCCAAAATTTGCTGAATGTGTATTTTCTCCCAAACAGAATCCTGTCTCAATTAATAGTACATTGTCCTAGTTAGCAACCATATATTACTTCAGCAACCAAATTAAATTTTCCAATAGTAAGCAAATATATATTACATGGGAATGAAACTTTTAATGATTTCAATATTTCTAGTGTTGGTCACTCCATCACTTCAGTTGGGGAACATGTTTAAGCTCAATGAAACTAAGCATGATATACCAGGTTGCAATTATGAATAAGAAATAATTCCTGCCCTTAATTGTTTTAAATTTAATTAAAGAGAATAATCAGACATGAGATATCATTCAGTATGATACAAGGCATAAATTCAATAAATCTGCAAAAAAACTGAAAAGTATTTAAGAAACCTGTATTTTAACTTTTATCCTCATAAAGATTGGTGGTGATACCTTGCATCAAGAACTGTATTTAAATAGGCTTTGAGAATACAAGTAGAATTTTTCTTGCTATAGTAGAAGTCCAGACTAATTTAATTTTTATTTGGTGAATATACAGATCCCCATTTAGAAATCTGTATTTATATTTATTTCTGCTATTTGTGTAGGTTATTTCCTTGTGGTGTAGATTCAAAATCATAATCATAAAATGTTGATTATAAAGGTCTCTCAATATAATATTTAAGCAAATAAGTAAATGAATGGATAATGATCACATATATATCCAGCCTTTACCAGCTTGGTACCACATTTAGAAAAACATTATTTTTCCTTATATTTTGCTTGAATAAAAATAATCTTAAGTAACAAATCATATCCCAATTCTTTCTTCAAACAACAAATACTATACAATATATTTACAATGTTCATATTTGTTCCTCATATGTGCGTGTGAGTGTGTGTGTGTGTGTATGTAGTTTGGGTTGGAGAATCACAGAAAAAAATTGTGTTGCCAAAATCAAAAAGAAAAGCTATAGGACAACATAATTGCAATTTCAGCAAGTTATATATTAGCAACAAAAATAAAGCCACACTGATTAAAACAATGTAAAATGCTTTTAGGAAAATATAAATAGAGATGAAAAATTGTGTATTTTACTTTTATGAAGTTGATTATGTAGCTGAAATCAGGTATTAGAATTTAATACAGAATTTTATAAAGTGAAATATTTCTATTTCCTCCTAAACTTTCTCAATGCTTTTTATTGAAAAAATTAAGGAAAGGAAGTTAAGAGAGGCATGTTACCATATATATTTCTAGAATTAATAAATTCAAAAGTCTGGATGTACTTTCTCGTGTTTGAAAGGCTTATCCACATAGTTATAAACTGTTGAGGAAGTAAGGCAGTGTTTAATTGTTATGACACAATGGCTGGTTTGTCACATTTTCTGTTTTGCCAAATATGTCAGTTTAGATTACAGTAGGATCTCTAGTTATAGACACAGACTTATTGTAAATTATCTCAAAAATTATTTTAAGTCCAAAAAATTAGGGATGCAGGAGATCCAATTAGGGTATGTCCAGAGCCAGTAGCATAGAGAAACTTTGAGACTTTATAAAGTTGTATGTGAAGCCACTGATTTAAAACCTACAGTTTAATAAATAACTCAGAAACTTTCACATGACCCTAAAACAAAACATGTGGTGGGTTTTAACCTTCCTCATGGGGGAGTTGGAACATTAACTCAAAGCCCTTTCTCCCACTGTTGGAGCTTACACAAAAGATTTGCTTTTAAAGACAGATGCTTTTGTTTGAGATAGAAATTAAAGCTCAAAATCTCAAGGTCAGTCAACCTGCTGTTATTAAACTTATGAGCAGCTAAATCATCTTTTGTGGGTTTTGGAGTAATAATAAGCAGCAATAAAGCACAGATAATTTGCATCAGCAAGACAAAATGAACCTGGCCAAACAAACCCAGTGCGACTATGCCCTTTAGGACAAAGGCAATTCAGTTGCCTGCCTTAAAAAATAATAAGTCATCTGAGATTAAATAAAACTTGGAGTAGATCATTAATTGTGCCATGGGTTCTATTGTAGTTGGTCCGCATTTTAATCACACAATTGGTTATATATAGAGTGAAAGAGACAGCATTTAAAAATAGCAACACCTCAAGAAATCATTTGCTATACTGGCTATCAACTCCAAAGAAAAATAGATAATTTTCACCGAGTGTCGGGTTAATTAATGCAGGAGGCAAGTAAGTGTGATTGTGGTGTGGTGAGTTTCCTCTAATGAATCTAAATGGACTGTTTCGAGTAAACAAATCTTTCCTTCCCTAGAAATTCAAAGCTGCCCCCTATTTTTGACAGTTAAGTATTGGGAGAACAAATCAGAATGTAATTAGGTCTTACGGAAGTGCAGGTCTTGAGGGAGTGTCTCTCGATACAATGGCTGATTAAAATAACATGTGTGTTCTCTTGTTTTTAATGTCTTAGTTGGATGTATTGGACAGACTGGGAGGAAGATGAAATAGATGACAGCGTGGGAAGGATCGAGAAGGCTTGGATGGATGGCTTCAATCGGCAGATTTTTGTGACTTCAAAGATGCTGTGGCCAAACGGTTTAACTCTGGACTTTCACAGCAACACATTATACTGGTGTGATGCCTATTATGATCATATTGAAAAAGTGTTTTTGAATGGAACTCACAGGAAGGTAAAAGACAAACACTGCTGTTTTTAACCCACAGGCGTCTTCTTTCACTGAGCCTTGTTGTGTTGTGTTAAAAATACTTTCAAGTTTATTTTTACCCCTCTGAGGTGGCTGCCAATAGGCTCTGTGGGGGGCTATGGGAGGCTGAGCATTAAGTACTGCAGCTGGCACTTGCCTCCGGGAGACCAAGCCTAGCTCACTGTGGTATGCCAGGATTTGTGGGATTTTTAAAAAGCTTCTCTCAGGATATCAGAGCTGTTATAAAATACAGGTTTTTCTACATTATTGATGAGTTTTCTATTTCCAAGCAAACCAAATCAAGTCATATATGTTCAATATTTGTAGTTTAAATTTAACATATGTGTAATGAGAAAATAATTATAAAGGTTTATCTGAAAGAAGCGATTTGTGACATTGACATGGGAATGAGCTGAACTTGAAGCCTAGTGGTCTATGTAACAGCTTCCTCTTGCCTCTTTGGCTAGAATCACTGTAAAATGATTTTGAAATAATTGGGTAATTCAAATTATTCCATGGACTGTGAGACAGAGGCATATTTGACAAGACAACACCTCAGTTTTTCACCTGATAATTACTTAACTACAACTAACACCATGAACTTATTTCAACTTTTAATTAGACAAAGCAATGATAGGAATTTTCAAAATATTTCCTTTGACATTGAATTTCCTTCCTTTTTGGGTGACAGACTGCACAGAATTCTACTCATTATCAATTCTGTTTGAGAAATAGACAGTGAACTTAACAGTTAAGACCCTCACAAGCATTGATTTCCTTTAACAGGGCTTTAAATATTTTCCTCCGAAAAACTGGTTGACATTTAGCCTAATGTTTCATATTAGCAAGTACTTTATGAACACTTATGAGTCCTTTAAGAATTTTAGTATGTATGCAGCATATAAACATTTT
Organism: Sylvilagus floridanus; assembly: GCA_949820135.1. Classification (NCBI taxonomy): domain Eukaryota; kingdom Metazoa; phylum Chordata; class Mammalia; order Lagomorpha; family Leporidae; genus Sylvilagus; species Sylvilagus floridanus. The sequence continues at coordinate 83,568,114 of OX463236.1, read as the reverse complement.
TTTGGCCAGCATATTTTAGCCTCCATGAAGGTGAAAAAAAATTCTGATTGTCTCAATTACTCAGTATGTGGTAATTGGCATGAAAAATTCAGTTAAAAGGAGTAAAATTTGTATTTCTAATCCTAAATTATTTGGATAATTTCCTTAATTCTATAATTTTAAATAAGATGAATATAAATATTTTCTCATATGAGCAATATGATTTTATAAATGGTAAAAAGTGGAAAATTATTTTTGTAGGTATTATTTATTCCCCTTCTACAAAGTAGATGTTTCTCACATGATTACTCTATTTAAACAACAGAAATATAACAGGAATGTAAGCAATGTATTACATAGTCAGAATTAAAATTTGCCAGACTTATCAGTTTACTACTAATAATTAAACTGTTTACCATTTTTCTTATCATCTCTCATATTTACTCAATTTGCATTGGCACAATTAAAGTAGAAGGATTCTTTTCACTCCCAATGTTGCCTGGCCAAATATGCTCTGTTTGATAGCTGTTGGACAAGCTACATTTCAGCATGCAAAAACACAGTGAGGAGAATTATTCAGAGATAGGGGTGAGAGTTGGGCTAAGGCATTTTGATGTTTTCATTCTTGACTGTAGTTTTAGTGTTATCTAGGAGAGAATTTAAGTGGATGAAATGCAGATGATCTCCTTCATGTAGCATGCCCTAAGAAAAGAAAAATATGCTCACATTGTGAAATCCGTTTTTTAAATCTAGGAAAAGAAAATATGAGTTATATTACTAGTTAGATAATCTTCTGTCATTTGAATATAATTTTTCTACAAATTCAGTCATGTTTCTAAACGTCAGCTCTTATTTTTCATGATGTGTTTATATTTTGCAGATTGTTTATAATGGGAAAGAGTTGAACCATCCTTTTGGACTGTCACATCATGGGAATTATGTGTTCTGGACTGATTATATGAATGGTTCCATTTTTCAACTAGATTTGATAACAAGTGAGGTGACATTACTGAGACATGAAAGACCACCCCTCTTTGGGCTTCAGATTTATGATCCACGAAAGCAACAAGGTATTGAAACTTAAATAAAATTGCTTTTACATTTCATATATAATAATAACTCATCTTAGTTATCAAACTTTTATTTTGACATTGTTGCTGGTTTTGTGACAAAATGTCTGTTTACTCCAAAGCCAATCAAATCTTAGACATTGTTACCATAAAAATATGTTTCTTGTTGTTCTAAACAGCCTGAGTGAGAAACTCTGGGAATTCTCTTTGAGTGAAGTTCAAGGTTTCCTCCAAATACATCGTTTTTCATGTCATTTTTGCTGAAGCAGTTATTTAAAGTAAAAAACAAAGACTAAATGTTTCTAAGTGTAACTACTGTGAACCGAGAAAAATTTCTTTGGTTGGAAAAAAATATTGAAGGATTGATAAAAAGCATTATACAAGGAAATATAATTTTCAAAATTTCTTAATATATTTATCTGATTTGTTTCTCTGTATATTTAAGGAATATGTAATTATTTTAAGTGATATGAAATGAAGAAATCTACCACAATATTCATGCCTTATTAAAGCAAGGTGGTATTTTATGTGTTTTATCTGCTCCAGTTATGAATATTTATGATTCTTTCTGCAAATAACACTGCTCAGAACTTAGATATTACACAAAGAAAATTGTTCAGAAAATTATGTAGTCCTTTTTTATTTAGTCACTGTTTCCTTTTTATGGAGATAACCTTGTAAAAATTTAATGAGCATACATTTCAATATATTTAGAATGAATGAATTCTATACTGAACTTTCTAATGCACATGGTGTTGATAAGAAATATTATAACAAAAGATTTTCTAAAGATATTTCAACTAAGTCAGAGATCTCACAGCAACTGACCTCATTCAAGGGCTTCAAATTTTTCCTACTGTATTAAATTTGCTTCATTGGGGGAAAATGCCATTTTATTAAATAATGGAAGGGCATAAAATGAGAAATATCATTGGCTAATGAAGGATAAAATTATCTTTAAAAAGAATAAATATGTAATAGCTGTGGACAAGAAATAAAGACTAGAGGAGATTGCCTGGATATATTAAAGGGAAAAGTTTTCAGTTATATGCATATGAACCCTGCTCCCTTCCTTCACCACACATGTAAGTTGTCTAACAAAACTGGACACAGTACTAGGAACAGAACTACTACTCTCATCTCCTGCAGGATCTTGTTTTCAGTAGTAGTCTTCCTTCTAATTTCAAAGTTATTAGTTTCCTGGCTTTCACTGTACCGATCAATGTACCATCACATTTTCCATTTTCCATATCTTTAGAGACTGTATGTCATCACTGAATTCCCACTAGCATGCATCCATAATATTTTTATAATATTCATTTTCTTTAAGCTTCCAGTTGCTTTAGTGATTTAATCAATTAAATGCAGAGCATGTGGTGGAAAATGTCCCCCTTACTGTAAAATGGACTTGAGCTTAAATCTGGTTCCTAGAACTGTCTCCTTCTGAATCTTTGAAATCATCATTAAAGGTTTTATAAAAATAAGTCTTTTTCATAATATTTCCCTGAAGAATAGATAGCTATTTGTTATATAAGAATAATACTTACATAGCACAGTGCATAGCCAACAGTTTATATTAATTTGTACCTACCATTTCTACATCTGGAGTCAGCATTTTTTTTTTTTTTGAGAATTATTTATTTCGTTCTGCTATGGTCTGTTCTGGGAAAGTTTTAGAAGATGGCCCAATTCTTTGGGTCCCTGCACCCATATGGGAGACCTGGAAGATACTCCAGGCTCAGGGCTTTGGATTGGCCCAGCTCAGGCCTTTGTGGCCATCTGGGGAGTGAACCAGTGCATGGAAGACCTCTCTCTCTCTCCCTCCCTCTCTCTCCCTCTCTCTCTCTCTTTCATTCTTTCTCTCTCTCAGTCTCTGCCGCTGCCTCTGTAATTCTACCTTTCAATTAACTAAATCTTTAAAAAATATATTTGTTTTGAAAGACATAGTTACAGGGAGAGAGAGAGGATGATTAGGAGAGATCTTCCATTGCTGGTTGGCCCAACCCGATGGCTGCAACAGCCAGGAACCATAAGCTTCATTTAGGTCTCCCACGTGTATGCAAGGGCCCAGATACTTGGGCCATCTTCCACTGCTTTTCCAAGTCCAAAAACAGGGAGCTGGGTCAGAGTGGAGCAGCCAGAAAATGAACCGGCACTCACATGGAATGCTGGTGTCTCAGATGGCAGCTTAACCTGCTATGCTACCACACTAGCCTCGAATCATACGTTTTAAATAAATATTCAAAGGAGCAATGTGACACAATAATATGCAGCCAAGTACATGACTTTGGTAGAGGGCTGTATTTGTGTTCTGAAAGGTGCTATTAACATTCAATTGTAGAATGCTTAGAGTGGACAATGGTCTTTTAAACATGAATTTTCTTCTTTTTTAATTAAGGGAGCATTAAAACAGAAACTTAGCCCTGATCACTAAACTCTTTATCAACTGTACTGTAGAAATCATTATGTTGTGTCTTACTAAGATAATGCATTTAGCCAAATTGATTGATTATTTATCATTAACTTTGTTGACCTACTCAAGTTGTTCAGTTTTCTGCCCAGTCTTCATATACCAGAGGACTGTCTAGTGCTTAATTTGATCTTGAACAGATAATACAATATGGAGAGGTTGCGTAGTTCACACATCTTTAGTTAGTAAACATTAAAATTGGATACTGCACTCTAGATTTAAATTTTTAGTATCTTTTATTACCTTGACCAAGGTAGTTGGATTATGAGGAAAAATGCACTCACATATTCAAATGTGAGCATCTTCTCTTACCACGTTATAGTATTTTCTCAGTGGTGTTTCTCTTTAAAGCCTTTGAACAGTCAATATAAATAAGTGTTTGGAAATACATAATCAGTAGAATATAAACTTTGGTTATATACTGTCATCTTTCTTTAAGGCTATAACAGTAGCAAATAAATAGAAAACCAAATCCTTAACTAGTACATATCACCAATTCTGCACTGAATAAGATAAGCTATTCTTAGTCTCTCTCTCATTCTCCCTTTATCTGAGCTAGTAGAAAGGCATAGACTATATTGTTTTATTCATACACACAAATATATGTACTACATATTGACTAATATTTATACACATGCATATGAACCTGTATGGATACATAGATAGTATTTCCATATGCACATATACAATATACAAGCATACACATACACATAGTACCTTGCAGGAACACTGTAAAAAATAGTTAGTGATGCTAACAATATAACATCTAATCATATTAGACTCAATGTGAGGAAATGAGTCAGCTAATTGGACACCTCTTCTTCCAGTATCAAGAAAACACTTATCAAATTACTTGATGATATACAAGCTAAGTCCAGGAAGGTAGATGAGACATATAACCATACTCAAATGAAAGCTACATCTAGAAATGCAGTCTGATGTAATTATTAGGAATTTTGTTTCAAGCTAGTTTTCTCTTGCTACTGTCATTTCCTCCAACATTTCTCTATTAATGGTAAGTCTCTGGAACAGCTTTTGTAAACCTCTCCGGAAATTCCTCTTTTAGAGAACAGCAATGGTATAAAAGAATCCCTTTATGTATTTTCTGCTTCCTGTTAATGAGCACCTGGGAAGTAGCAGTTGGCTCAAGTGACTCAGTGTCTGCCAACCATGTGGGAGACCTGACTACATTCCAGGCTTCTAGTTTTGGCATGGTTGGGCCCCAGCTGTTATGGGTATTGGGAAGCAATCTCTCTGTCTCTGTTTCTGTCTCTGCTTTTCAAATGAATATATACATACATACATATATATATATATATATATATATAAATTTGAAAAAGGATTTATTTGAAAGGCAGAGTTAGAGAGAGAAAGAGAGACAGAGAGACAGAGAGATCTTCCATCCACTGGTTCACTCCCCAGATGGCTTGCAAATGCCTGAGCTGGACTAGTCAAGAACTTGGGCCATCTTCCCATGCTTTCTCAGACACATTAGTAGGGAGCTGGGTCACAAGTGGAACAGCCATGACTCACACTGGTGCCCATATGGGATGATGGCATTGTAGGCAGCGGTTTTCCATGCTACTCCATGATACCAGCCCCAATAAATAAATATTTTTTTGAAAAGATTTTTGTTTATTTGAGAGGTAGACTTACAGACAGTGAAAGAGAGAGACAGAGAGAAGATCATCCATCCTCTGGTTCACTCATCAAATGGCCGCCACGGCCAGCACTGCGCCGATCTGAAGCCAGAAGCCAGGAGCTTCTTCTGGGTCTCCCACATGGGTGCAAGGGCCCAAGAGCTCAGGACATCCTCTTCTGCTTTCCCAGGCCATAGCAGAAGGCAAGATCAGAAGAAGAGCAGCTGGGGACATGAACCATATGGGATGTCAGTGCTGCAGGAGGAGGCTTAGCCTACTGCACCACAGTACTGGCCCCATAAATAATTTTTGAAAAGAGCTTTTAGTGTAAAATCAATCAGTGCAGCTACTGGTCCTGTTAGTGGAATTTTGGATATTTCTGGTTTGGATATTATTTTTCTGGTAATGTTCCTCTTGGATCAAGTGAGTCAGATCATAGACATCCCTGCAGAATTTGGACAACATCCAGTAAAAGGCCCTGATCTGACCCTTCCAATTGGCTAGGTTAACTTTTCACTGATAATTTCTCCCAGCCAACAGATTGTTCATATATCTGAAAGTCCATTTGGCTGGCACTCAGTTGAAGGATTCCTAGTTCCAAGGTAGGAACTCTGTAGAGAAAATATCAAATGTTATCTTAAATCTGAAAATGCTACTTCTCTATTTGATCCATTCTAGTTCTTTGCAGCATGTTTAGATTCTGAGATAAATAAGATAAATCTGTGTTTTGAAATAGGTTACAGGAAGGTTGAGGGATATGGACAGCTGACTGGGTACAAGTAAACATTGTCAGTGCTGTCATGTGTGTAAGAGAGTGGGTGGCATGAAGATGGGAGAGATTTGTTAGTTCACTAGATAAGTATTTGTTGGATGTTAGTGTTTTTTTTTTTTAAGGTTAAAAAATAATTCACCAGAACAGGCATTAATCCAGTAGGTAAGCCACCTACATCACAAATTGAACTGCCTGAGTTCACGTCCTAGCCCAGCTCCTGACTCCAGTTTCCTATCAATGCAGACCCTGGAAAGCCTAAGTAGTTGAGACCCTGACACCTATGTGAGAGGCCAAGATTGCTTTCCTGGCTCACGAATCCATTCCCATCCTGTACTCAGCTATTGTGGGTATTTGTGGAAAGAACTAGTGGATGAGAATTCTCTCTTTCTCTGCCTGTCTATATATCCTTGTCTATTTGTCTCTGCCTCTTAAATAAATAGAAAGAAAAAAAATTCTGAAATGCAAAGTATTTATATATGAGGAATATATATGTATTCTTATTCACATGTGTATGAAAGAACCTCCTTAATCTGTTTAAAACCTGACATAGATATCTGCATAATTCTACCTTCACTCCAAGTGATTGTCCATGTCATTCCCATCGCTCAGTAAAAGTTACATCCATTCCTTCAACTAATGTTTATCACACCCACACTATTTACCAGCACTATTTGTAATTAGGAGAGTAATTCTACTTTTGGAAGATAGAAGATAGGGAAAAAGGGATATTTTTTGACTCATACACACTATTATCTTGAACTAAATACTGCAAACTTCCTCATTTGCTTTCTTTGCATATCTGATTTTTATGGTATCTACTTCCCAAAGTAACTCAATCAAGAATATTTTCCATTTTTTAAAAAAGCTTTTATTTAAAGAACATAAATTTCCAAAGTACAGCTTATGGATTACAATGCCCCCCCCCCATAACTTCCCTCCCACCTGCAACCCTCCCCTTTCCCACTCCCTCTCCCCTTCCATTCACATCAAGATTCATTTTCAATTCTCTTTATATACAGAAGATCAGTTTAGTATATATTAGGTAAAGATTTCAACAGTTTGCCCTCACATAGCAACACAAAGTGAAAAATACTGTTGGAGTACGAGCTATAGTATTAATTCACAATGTACAGCACATTAAGGACAGAGATCCTGCATGATATTTTAAAAAAAATTTTTTTTAAAAAATTTTATATGCAATTTCCAATTTAACACCAAGTTTTTTTTTATTTTCAATTATCTTTATATACAGAAGATCGATTTCAGTATATACTATGTAAAGATTTCCTCAGTTTGCACCCACACAGAAACACAAAGTGTAAAAATACTGTTCAGTACTAGTTATAGCATTACTTCACATTGGACAACACATTAAGGACAGATCCTACATGAGACGTAAGTACACAGTGACTCCTGATGTTGATTTAACAATTTGACACTCTTGTTTATGGCGTCAGTAATCTCCCTAGGCTCTAGTCATTTGTTGCCAAGGCTATGGAAGCCTTTAGGGTTCACCGACTTCGATCTTATTCCGACAGGGTCATAGTCAAAGTGGAAGTTCTCTCCTCCCTTCAGAGAAAGGTACCTCCTTCTTTGATGGCCCCGTTCTTTCCACTGGGATCTCACTCACAGAGATCTTTCATTTAGGTCTTCTTTTTTTTTCCAGAGTGTCTTGGCTTTCCATGCCTAAAATATTCTCATGGGCTCTTGAGCCAGAAGCAAATGCCTTAAGGACTGAATCTGAGGCCAGAGTGCCATTTTTGATATGTTATTTTTCAATCCTTTATTGATCTAACTTTATTTTACTATATATAATTAAGAGTTAAAAACATAAATTTAAAAGTAAGAAAAATATTTTTAATTATTTAGAAATATTATTATTTTCTGGAAATAAGTGTTTTTAGTAAGGATTTTCTTTAATTTTTTATTTATTTGAGAGGCAGATAGAGACACAGAAGGGAAGTTGTCATCTGCTGAGTCACTCTCCAAATGTCCACAATGGCTGCAGCAAGATCAGGCCAAAGATGGAAGTAAGGAACTTTATGAATATAAATTTCTAAATAAGATTGAAGTCGGCGAACTCAAAAGGCTTCCATAGCTTTGGCAACTCATGACAAGAGCCTAGGGAGATTACTGATGCCATAAACAAGAGTGTCAATTTGTTAAGTCAACAGCAGGAGTCACTGTGTACTTACGTCTCATGTGGGATCTGTCCTTAATGTGTTGTCCAATGTGAAGTAATGCTATAACTAGTACTGAAACAGTATTTTACTCTTTGTGTTTCTGTGTGGGTGCAAACTGATGAAATCTTTACCTAACATATACTAAATCGATCTTTTGTATATAAAGATAATTGAAAATGAATCTTGATGTGAATGGAATGGGAGAGGGAGCAGGAGATGGGAGGATTGTGAGTGGGAGGGAAGTTATGGGAGGGAAAAAGCCATTGTAATCCTGTACATATGTATCTTACGTAGACAGTGCACTTGAGTGTCCTATGAAATACTTTATTTCCCTTCTGCTGTCATGTCATAAACATAATTGTCTTTGAGAGCTAGTTAATATGCTTCTGCATTCCCAACTGAAAAAAAAGCCCCAAATAAACTTAATTACCCTCTGAGCTCCAAAATTAATACTATAGCTTGCATTATTAGCTTTCTTAGTTCTCAGTTGTACTTTTTATTTTCATAAACATGGAATATTAAATTTATTCTTCTGAATAATGAAAAGATAGAAGATAATATACTTTAAGTCATTTCTTCTGATCTATAGGCACACAATGATAATTCGTGGGACTGGTTTAAGTACTTATTGCATTTGGCAACTTTTTAGTTCTATTTTTTTCTCAATCCTTACTATTCTCTACATAGAAAATCTAACCCCAAGTCTGTCACTTTAGTCACATTTTTAGCACTTTAACTGCCAATATAAGCTTAATTATTGTATTACCTTATTGTATGGTTTAATAATTGAAAACTATTTCTAACATTTGAGTAAGATCTCATGATACAATGATAATTTTATTGATATTTGGAAAATATGACATACTATAAAATAAGCCTCATTGTTTATTTCTTTGTAAAGTTGGATATATAAGTGTATACCTCCTTCCTGTCTTTCTGATCTGTAGTAAAAGTGTAAAAATGGTGATTACCTAAATTTTATTTATTTTTGCCAACACCTTTAGAAAACATGACCTCCAGCCTTTTCAAAAATTTGCTCAGTTTTGGGGCAGCATTGTGGCGTAATGGATTAAGCTGCTGTCTGCAGCACCAGCATCCCATGTGGGCACCAGTTCTAATCCCTGCCGCTCCACTTCCAATTCAGCTTCCTGTTAATGTGCAAGATAGTCCAAGTCTTTGGGCTGCTGCACCCATGTGAGAGACCCCAATAACACTGCTGCCTCTGGCTTCAGTCTGGCCCAGCCCTGGCTGTCTCTGACATTTAGGATTGACCCAGCAAATGGAATACCTCCCCTTCCCACTTTTTTCCTCCTCCTCCTCTTCTCCCCTTCACCTATTCCCCCTGCTCCTCCCCCCTCCCCTCCCCTTCTCCTCCCCCCCTCCCCAACTCCCTCTCTCTGTCTCCTTGTGAAACAGCAGATAGACCTATTCCTCTCCCTCCTCTGCCTGGCTCTTCCTCTCCTTCTCCCTCTCCCTCTCCTCCCTCTCCCTTCCACTCCTCTGCCTCTCCCTTTTCTACCTCTCCTTCCTCTGCCTCTTCCTCTGCTTTTTCCTCTCTCTATTATTCCACCCTTCAAATGAATAAAACTAATCTTTAAAACAATTTTTACTCAGTTTTATCTGAGAATCTTTAAGGCTGTTTCAAATAGGTTTATGAATACCCTTTCATGTTTTCTTAATTGATGCATATTGTAATATTTTTACCCCATTAGTGAATCTACTCTTTTTTTTAACTTTTATTTAATAAATATAAATTGCCAAAGTACCAACTTTTGGATTATAGTGGCTTTTTCCCCCCATAACCTCACTCCCACCCGCAACAATCCCATCTCCCTCTCCCATCCTATTCTTTATCAAGATTCATTTTCAATTATCTTTATATACAGAGATCAACTTAGTATATACTAAGTATAGATTTCAACAGGTTGCACCCACACAGAAACACAAAGTATAAAGTACTGTTTGAGTACTAGTTATACCGTTAATTCAATAGTACAACACATGAAGGACAGAGATCCTACATGGGGAGTAAGTGTATGGTGACTCCTGTTGTTGATTTAACAATTGACACTCTTATTTATGGCATCAGTAATCACCCTAAGCTCTTGTCATGAGCTGCCAAGGCTGTGGAAGCCTCTTGAGTTCACCAACTCTGATCTCATTTAGACAAGGCCATAGTCAAAGTGGAAGTTCTCTCCTCTCTTCAGAGAAAGGTACCTCCTTCTTTGATGGCCCATTCTTTCCTCTGGGATCTCACTCACAGAGATCTTTCATTTAGGTTATATATATATATATATATATATATATATATATATATATTTTGCCACAGTGTCTTGGCTTTCCAAGTGCATCTACTCTTTAAGTCTGTTGTGACAACAGCAATATTGCTCAATGACAGAGCAAAGCAAAGCCTTGCACATGCTCTGTACTTCTTGAAGTCTTCCATTCTAACTCTTGGCAGTGTGCCTTTTGCTCAAGAGCGAAGATTATTCCACCGCTGGGCCAAGTGCTCATTCTGTCAGTGGTCTTGTTTTGAAAGAACTCAGACTTGAAGCAGTAGCCTTATCTGGAAAACTATCTGACAGTATGATGGACCTTTCTTCTTTTCTCTCTCCCTCTTTCTTTCTCTCTGTGTCTCACTGTCTCTCTAGCTCTAGCTCTAGCTCTAGTTCTGGCTCTAGCTCTGTCTCTGTACCTAACTCCACACAGACCTCTATCTCTTCCAAGCAACATGAAAATAAATTCCTCTTTTCTACCAATACCTGCTGTGTTTTCAAATATCACTGATTTTCATTGTGATTTGACAGTAATCATGACAACACTGCCAGATATATACTACACATAGAGAAAAAAGGTGTACATATTTGGTGGGAATCTGAATTCTCTGACACAGTCACTTTCCTCTTGCAGGTGACAACATGTGCCGAGTAAATAATGGGGGCTGTAGCACACTCTGCTTAGCTATTCCTGCAGGCCGGGTGTGTGCCTGTGCTGATAATCAGCTATTGGATGAAAATGGAACAACGTGTACATGTAAGCTGCTTTTCTTGTTACATTCAGTGTTTGTTTATATGGCTCTTTATGAAGACCAGGAGCAGATCAAATTGAAGGCATTAAGAACAAACTTGGAAAAAGAAATTCAGATAATTACTTTGTTATAATTCTTTTTATACTAAAAACTTTTAACTAATTTAAATTCTAAAATACAGCTAGGTAATGAAATTGATGATGTTTTACATAGTACCATGTCACTGCTGCAATAAAAAGGCAAAAGCAAAGAAACAAATATTTCATGAAACTGTAAGGGAGCTTCACAATTGACAGCTGCAATTGAAAGTGTGTATTATTGGTCAGACAAATGATATATTGATGGGGAACATTTTCCTAAAATTACTTTAAATGGTTTTGAGGCTCAGTTACCTAAATTTGGTGGTGAGTGGCAGAGAAGGAGGGAAAAGAGACTTTAGAGGAACTTATAATCTTTGTCAAAATAGTGAATTAACTCAATTGATGGACCTACATAAAGGACATTTCTAATAACTTTTGCTGACATTCCTCAATTTACTGCACCTTATTATCCCACTGTGACTCTGTTCGGATGCATTCTGTATACCGTATATGATGTCTTTTCATACAGCAATACTGTGCATACAATGAGTAATATGAAAGGGTTCAAGAGTTATTTAACCTTGTGTGTTAGAGACCTCCAGAATAACAGGACTTACATACACACAGAGAGATAGACTGAGTGAGAGACAGAGAGAGACAGATTGAGTCATCACAAGGGATTGGCTAATACAACTATGGAAACTGAAAGTCTAAAGAGCTGTAGACTTTAAGCTGGAGACCCAGGAGAGCTAATGGTGTAAGTTCCAGTCTGCCTGTCATAGTCATGGGATCTATGAAGAGCTGACATTTTAGTTGGCGTCCAAAGCTTGGAAGAAAGCTTATCTTAGCTCAAGGCAGTCAGGAAAGATTCTTTTTATCTTCTTTGAACATTTGATGGTTAATATTATTTATGATATACTATTATGGGTATTTATTTCATTATTGTGTATGATTCCATCTGAATTTTACCAGATGGTTCATGTTCAATTTGTGTGACATTTTACTTAGGTATTTGAAATATTATCACCAGTTTTAAATTTATCTCATATTGAGCTTTATTTGTGATGAGTACTTCAGATTCCTTTCTGCTACTCTTTTTATCTTCTTCAATGTCACTTATTATTATTAAAATTTATGACTTCTGATCAGGAATTGAATCAACACATAGAATTCTCTTCTTTATAAGCATATATCAGCATTTTATAGATAGTTAACTATTTTACAATATTTTAGACCTAGATCAATATTTCTTTAGTTTTATTACTTAGTACTCAAACTTTTACAACACTGATTTTTTTATCAATTGATTTTGATTGATGTGTAGGCTCAATGAGAGCATTTACTTTTTTTTTTTTAAAGATATATTTCATTTATTTGAAAGACAAAGAGAGAGGTAGAGACACAGTGAGAGAGAGGTCTTCCATCCACTGGTTCACTCCCCAAGTGGCTGCGATGGCCAGAGCTTAGCTGATCTGAAGCCAGGAGCCAGGAACTCCTCCCACACTGGTACAAGGGTCCAAGGATGAATTAGCAGGGACCTGGATCAGAAGTTGAGCAGCTGGGTCTCAAACCGATGCCCATATGTGATGCCAGCAAAGCAGGCCATGACTTTAACAAGCTGCACCACAGCACCAGCCCTGATGGGGTTATTTCTTATAGTAACTTGCTTAGTAAGAATATAGAAAATGCATACTGTTAAATTATTGTGTATTCCAAATATGTTACATTTGCTTTATAAGTGAATAATTGTTGTTCCCAGCTCCTTGCTTTGTCCTAGCCCATTCTTTGCTAATATTTAGTGGTGGGCCACTGGATGGGAGCTCTCACACTCACTCATTTTCTCCCTCTCTCTCCCTCCCCGGCTCCGTGTGTTGTGTTACTCAAATAAAAAATAAATAAACTGTCTGCCTGGAATATAATAATAGAAGGGGTTCTTTTGCCAATGCAGTGGAATGGTTCTTACACTTTGAAAATGGAGTGTATATACACACACTAGCCTTGATGGACTTCCACTAGGCCTCCTCTTTCCCTTCTGTACTCCTAGACTTCTCTCAAGGATGGAGGTATCCCTGAAAGTACTTTCTTTTTTGGTAGGCACAGACCTTGTAGCATGAACTTGAAGAGCGGAGGAGTAAAGGGGCGATCTTCCTACACAAAGATAGACGGGCATATTCAATTTCCAGTGTCATAAGAGACTCCTCAATAAATCTTTCAATTTATTCCTATTGGCCTTGCAAGAAATTAAAAATCCCCTTGTGATAGTGATAGTACAATGATTAACACATCAAACACTCAGAGATCTTGTGAATTTTCATTTTCATTTTTTGTCATTGTAAGATGTTGAAATGAGGCCATATTCATTAGATACTGATGTCTAAATGGCATGTAGAGTTTGTAATTTTCTAATTAGTTTCTCAGTTTCAATTACATGAATTATAGTTATGTGAATCACAGTTATGTAAGTCATTGGCCTTCAAATTATGTTTGTAATTTCCTTCATTCTTTTATTTCATTATCAACTTAAGAATTACATTTGAGTTAGTACATATATATACACATAGATATGTTTATATATTATATATATAGTCACTATCTGTGATACATTGATTGGTAGATGAAAAACAGTGTTACAGAATAGAGGAAACAGACAAAATGGGAAGAAAACATTATAATTAGTAAAATGAGCTGGAGTAAGTAGAAATAGAATGTACTGAGATAAAAATAAAAAACTAACATTTAAAAAATTAAGGTAGTAAAATACTACAAGGATTTATTATTATTTAACAAATTACTTATTTAGATACATTTCCTATTTCTAGGTATATTCTCAAGGCTCATAAGAAAGTAAGAGATTAAGAATCATTTGTGCTTTGTGTGTTCAAAGCTTGTTCCCCTTGCCTGCACTGCAAATAAAATGGATAAAAGGCTTATTGGGGCTTCACAAAAATACCCAACTTAGTGTCTCCTCCTTGGAGTCAGCCAATCTGAGATTCAGGGAAGAGCACATGACACCCCCGTGTGTAGCTGTAATTGATACAGATTGAACATTCATATGCCTTATTTGGGGGTATCAACAAGGCAATGGCAAACGCTTCCCACATCTATATAGAGCCCTTAGCAAATGTGTCTTAACTGTTCACTTGTATTCTTTATTGGATATTCTACCCTCCATTTAGATGGTACACAGTTATGCCCTCCTTGTGTATGGTGAGGTTCCCTGGTGCTTAAACATCATGGTAAGCAAGGACACACAGATTTGCTTTGGCAGTTCTCTTTATTAGAAATGATCCTTTGTCACATTCTCTAAAGCTGCGTATGTTTGTTTGTTTTTTTTTGACTTTGATCATCTCCAGTTGCTCTCTTTCTCTCTTGTTTGCTGGCCCTCTGGTTTATGTAATTTCTCTTTTGCCATAACTGCCAAACCAAACAAAACAATAAAAAAGATTTTCAACAGTTTCTTGGAAGCCAGAAATGTGCATAAATTTTAAGGAACATTAGCTAGGCACAAACTCCAGTAGCTCTTGGAATGATTCAGACAAACGGTCCTAAGTATGGGAAGAAACACACACAAAACTATAAGAAGTATTTATTTCTCAATAGCCCAGGCTATCACTGGATATCTGCATAAGTCGAAATTAGATAAATTTGGTTTGTAAGAAAATACTGCAGCCAGTGTAGGTTACGATGCTGCCATTAGGAGATTAGTTATTATGATCGTATACATATAGTTAGACACCTGATGAGAGTTAGAGACACATTTTCTGAAATGGATGGTCCCTTTCTAATGTCTATAGATGAAGTGACCTCAATTCAATAAACACAAAATAAGAGGATATTATGTGTGCTTGTTACACTAAACAACATTAAGACAACCAAAAGTCCATGCAATTTTTTGTTATATTTGACTATTAAAATTCTACTAAATCTTTTTATACACCATTCAACTTGCCTACGTTATCTTCAAGTGTAATGGTAAAAATCAAGAGGAATAACATAGTAAATCATTTCTTGCAAATAAGTCCTAGAATGTAAATACATTTTTCCATCTCTATTTATTTAATGGTAAAGATTTCTTAAGGATATGTTAGGTTTAGCTTGCATATGAGGAAATTAAAGTGCAGGAAGGCTACAAGTAGAGTTCATGGTTGTAGACTATAGTGCAAAACAAGTAGTGTGTCTGCTACTAACATCTCATTAGTGCTTATTTTTCTGATCTTCTGGTTTAGTTCAGAAGTATATTATAATCATGTGAACTGGGGTCAACAAGAGTAGCACTATAATCTGACGCTAACAAGCAAAATCAAGAGAGGTGCTACAGCCAATAACACATGATCTTCCTGGATCAGTCATCCTCTTGAGTTGACATCAAATGAACAAAAATCCACTGGCATATAGTCAGGACAGACTAAATACAAAGAATTGTTTTTTATTAAGCTGAAATACAAGGCTATCCTAGGAAATGCATGCACCAAGTGGAAAAATATTGGCAAGTTATGTGATTGATTAAGGTTGAATTCTAAAGCCATGACTGGAAAGAATGAGAGTATGTAGACTTTGTCCTTGTGAATCTTGTCAGTTATGGTCAAATACTATTACAAGTAGAAATGTTATGTGGGTATATCATAGTAACATAGAGCTTATTATCTCTGAGAAACACATATAAAGCAAGATGACCAATTATCAAATGCATTCTATGGTTCTCGTGACAACTTTGTGGAGAAGATAGCAACATGCACAATTAATAAATGGGGACTTAAGTGATCCCAAGGAAGTAAATTATGCTCCAAAAAGTGATAGACATTATTTTAAAAAATAACATAGCTATTTAGTCTGCAATGATGATATAATAATTCTTTGAATAGTTCTTTAGTTGCCTAAAAGAAAAGACAGAACTTTGCAATGTGCCCCACTCTCAGGAGATCAACTTGAACATTGCAAAAATGTTGGTTCTCCAAGGGATGGCGTTGCACAATTACATGTCAGTGGTACTCTGTGACCTTTATCGCCTTCTGGATCACCAGATATATTCCTCTGTCAGAAACAGTGCACCACTATGATGGGCCATTTATCTGTTCAGCTGTGGCAAGCCTTATGTTCTAAGATATATGCAATCTAATGTGTAGTAAAAAGTTTAAGGCAGTAAAAAGTTTAGAAGCCCCATTCAGATGAATATTTACGGCCTTCTGTGCCTGGGAACTCACAGAAGATTATGTACCACTTAGGTTGGCTGCTCAGAAGACCATTCTATCTAATGAAAGGTCATCCTGCTATAACATAAAGGAGAAAAATCAAAAACCAGAGCAGCATTTCTCACCATCTTCCTGTGTAGGTGAGCTTCTATAAAGGCTTCCAACAATAGACCACTTCATTTTCTTCTTGGTTCTTCCCTCTCTCTGCTCAAACAAAGAGGAAATACAAGGTTGTACATTCCCAAAATGAAAAGCAAACAATGTGCTAAACAAGTAAATGTGCCTTAATTTGAGATGTACAGGGACAAAGGATGACTTTATTTTGTGCACAAGCACAAATGCTATTATAACTGAGTTATATTTTTGATGCAATCGACAGCTAAATATCACTTGAGAGAGAAGCAGAGAATTAGTTTAAAATAGATGGCCATTAAGGAAGAAACACAGGGTAGATAAAACACTCTTGTTCATGCACATTGCAGCTTGTTAAACCAAGATCAGGAGCATTCATTGAGGCCAGTAGCTGAGATGAGAGCTAAACTGAGATGATTCAAAAGTAAAATAAAATAAAATTGTTTGCTAGTAGGGTTTCCTACTTCAGTTAATTGTGACTTGAACATAATTACCAGCAGACATTTCTTTGATCCAGAAAAAATAATTAATTTGGACTGTATACTTTCCTTTGTAGTGTCTCGTAGTCATGCACAGGCCTTCTGATTTCATTGCTCTAACAGCAGGTATCATAGAATGTTTGAAAACTAGTAGTTCCATGCCAGGCTTGTCATGATTCATGCTATTTTATTTTTTACCCTGATTAAATTAAAGGGATATTTATTGCTTTGTTGGTTTCTTATGGGTGAGATCATGTAATATTTTTACTAGAAATGATCCTGGCAGCAGAATTACAGTTTTTGCATCAGTCTTCAAATTTATACTTCAATTCACAACTCTGAAACAAAACTTGCAATTGCAGCACTTGTTAATACACCAAAGAAAATTTATAGCTGTGTTCAAATACCACAGTGGTATATGGGTACAATCACATTAAGTATTTGAACAAAGTTATATACATGGAACTTTAACTACATGCTAATTTTTTCAGAGTATATGTTGATGGAGGGGGGAGTATTCTCTCTCTGTATGTATATAGCTATCTTAATTTCCTTAAACTAAATTCATCCAGGATGTTGGGTAATAAGAGAAGAAGGTCAACTGCTGATCCTGTTGACCTGATATTGCTTTCCTGAAGGATTTATACAGTTCAAGAAATAGAAGTTTCTCATTATAATAATGATAATCTGTTAATTTCATTGCAAGACACCAAAGAATTTTGAAAATAAACTCTATGTCCAGTTCTATTCTAGACATTTCTGTTATGTATGTGACACTATCCTTCCTACGTTCTAGAATATGTTCCAATGCATACATTAAGTTTATAAAAGTAATTATATGCAATGGATGTTTGGTGCAGCAAATATACCTCTTGAGAGTGCTGGCAACTCGTATCAGAGTGCCCTGGGTTGCAGTCTCAGCTCCACTCCTGATTCTAGCTTCTCACTAATAGGTATCCTGGGAGATGATAATTCAAGTGGTTAGGTCGCTGTTACCCACAGGGAAAAGTGGGTTTTCCCCTTTCTGGCTTCCAAACATTTGGGGTCTTCCTGCCTTCGTCCCTCCCTCCCTCCCTCCATCCCTCCCTCCCTTCCTTCCTTCCTTCCTTCCTTTCTTTCTTCCTTTCTTCCTTCCTTCCTTTCTTTCTGCTTCTGAAATAAAAGTTTAAATGTTATTTATAAAATAAATCATTTATAGAAATTTTTGGAAATTATACAAGGAATAATAACCTTATTTAGAGAAACTATTTGGTTGTGTATTATGCCATATACTGCTTCATCACCTTTTTTTCTTGTGAAAATCGATAGGTTACCTGACCATTGCTTGATGTCCACAGTAGGTAATGTTGCCATCCATTTCTACATCATTAGGTCAGTAATGGGAGAAAGCTGTGTGTTTGGACTTCTGAGTTGCCAACTTATCCAGATTGTCACACGTCACAGTAAATGTTCCCTTGGTAATGAATACTCTTAGCTCAGAAGTAACTTGTCTTCTATCAGTGTGAATCCATTGGAAATGTGGTTTCTTTATGACATAATTCCTGATAACATCTGAAAAGGATTTGGTTAAAGCTGGAATCAGCTGATGACATCTGCTCTTGGAGACTTTGGAAATCAAAACTTAGTATCCGTCTGGCGCCATGGCTCAATAGGCTAATCCTCTGCCTGTGGTGCTGGCACCCTGGGTTCTAGTCCTCGTCGGGGTGCCAGATTCTGTCCCAGCTGCTCCTCTTCCAGTCCAGCTCTCTGCTGTGGCCCGGGAAGGTAGTGGAGGATGACCCAAGTGCTTGAGCCCTGCGCCTGCATGGGAGACCAGGAGGAAGCACCTGGCTCCTGGCTTCGGATTGGTGCGACGCACCAGCTGTGGCAGCCATGGGGGGGGGGGGGTGTGAACCAATGGAAGGAAGACCTTTCTCTCTGTCTCTCTCTCTCACTGTCCAACTCTGCCTATCAACAAATAAGTAAAATAAATAAATAAATGAATAAACTTAGTATCTATAAAACAAAATAAACATTTTACCATGTATCAAAAATAGTAAAGGAAAGCATAACTCTCTTGGTCATGTGGATTCTGCTTGACCTTCCTCTCCACCAAGTCATATGGAGTCTTTGCACAAGTTAGCCCAGGTGGATGCTTTTCCCACAGTTAATTTGTTTCACCTCTGAAGAATCCTGAGCTTTTGAAACCTCCAGTTTTATGAGTATGCTAAAAATATCTTCTCAGTATTTTCCCTACAAGGAGACATCATCTTTATAATACTGGTCCAAATACAGTCTCCGCTGTGCCTCATAAGAAACCTCCATCTTTATCTCCCAAGACTTTAACTATACAAACATGCTTGAAACAAAATGGTCCTAAGAAAAATTTCAGATGTGTAGAAAAACCACTGAGATACGCTCCCACCAAATATTACAGGGCCTTGATGAACTATAGACAACAGTAATAGTCAAAATGAAAATTTAGGTACTATTATTTTTTTTGAAAATTGCCATCTTTATTAATATAAACATTATTTGTAATTAACTAAGCATATGTATGTATATGTATATAAATATATATGAAACCATGTATGAAATTATTTTGGAGGGTCTCCACATTTACATTCTAAAATGACACAATTATTTGAAAAATATGCATGTGAATTCTAAGTAGATTTAAATTGTTTATTTTAAAAATATCCATTTTCTTAGATAGTTTGCCTTAATCTGGAAATCCTGGCATTCTTTAATGCAGATGTTATAATTCACAAGCAACTACAATTTCAGTTTTGTCTATTGATATCTTTGATCACTCTGAAAACAATTGTGACATTTGAAAAATGACTGTGAAAAGACCAATCTTTCTAAATTGGTAGGATGGTTATCAGATGAGAACAAGAGATTTCTTGGATTTTTACAGTTCTCAAAATATGAGAAAAAAATTTACGATTTCTTTGGAATCCAGTAGAGATACTACAGAGATTCTTAGAACATGAGTGAGTGAGAAAGCTGATTACCTCTCAGATCAGGTTCCCTATAAGACTGAAATACTTCTTTTTCTTAGGTCTGAGTGATTCTTGACTGTTGAGCTTAATAATTACAAAGTAAAAATTAATCAAGCATGCATTCAACAAGTTCCCAATTGTAAAATGGACATACATGTTTTTTAGAAGCTTTTATTTAATGAATGCATTTTTCATAGGTACAACTTTCAGAAAACAGTGGTTCTTTCCCCCATCTCTGCCCTCCCACCCCAACTCCCATCCTTCCTACTCCCTCTCCTGTCCCCTTCTTCATTAGGGTTCATGTTAGTTTGATTTTGTATACAGAGGACCAACTCTATGCTAAGTACAGATTTCAACAGTTTGCATCCTCACATATACACAACATATAAAGTACAATTTGAGAACAAGTTTTTCAGTTAATTTTCATATTACAACTTATTAACGACAGAGAACCTACATGGGGCATAAGTGCACAGTGACTTCTGTTGTTCCTTTAAAAGTTAACACTCTTATTTACGATGTCATGATCACCTGAGGCTCTTGCCATGCGCTGTGGAAGCCAGTGTACTTGCCAAGGCCATGGAACCCTTTTGTGACCACAGACTCCATCAGTATTTGGACACGGCCATAAGCAAAGTGGAAGTCCTCCCTTCAGAGAAAAGCACATCCCTCTTTGATGGCCCATTGAGGTCTCACAGAGATCCTTCATGTAGGATATTTCTTGCCACATGGTCTTAGGTTTCCATGCCTGAAATGCTCTCACAGGCCTTTCAGCTAGACCAGGAAGCCTTAAGGGCTGATTCTGAGATCAGATTGTTATTTACAGTAAATGTCATTCTAGGAGTCTACTGTGTGAACTGCTTCCCATATTGGACTTTCCCTTCTTTTTAACATATATGGTTTTAAAAGAAGAAAGCAAGTACCATCCTCTAAGATTTTACTCTAATTCAGCAGACTTGAAGCTCAAAATAAGAACCATCTGCATGTTGTCAGGGATTAATTCCAGAGATTTTGAGAGAAAAGTTTGTTCTGAGAGATTGCCAGACATACCTGGGTGTGAATTTGTTTTGCTTTAATTACAATCTTATTTCCAAGTGCTACCATATAAAAGGCATTTCAGACTCAAACAGTAGATTAAGTAACCTCCTCTTTTAGTTTTTATACTTTCTCTTTTCTGGGATTGTTATTATTTTTATTATATTTAAGATGTACAACATGATTTGATAAATATAGTAAATGATTACTGTAATCAAGAACTCTTACAGAAGTGGCAGCATAGAGAAATCACCACTTCAGTATTTGTTACTGAGAAAGATTAGCATGAACCACAGAGAAAATATTACTGTCCATTCATGCATCCAGATTCAGCTTAATTGTTTCCTTCACTGTAGTGATTCTTTTTGGCTATAAATAATAGTCTGAGGTTTTTTGTAGTAGCTTTTCGTTCCCAGATGCACAAACTCCTGCCTGTGTGACTTCCTGAAGACGTGTCTCCAGAGGCACGTTCCCTTTTCCATTCTTTGCTTCAAGGGAGTAACAAAGATTTAGGGAGCCACGCAGAGAGCTCAGGAGGTACCACCTGTGTTTCCTTGATATCAGTTACAATTGGAATGGGTGAATATGTAATCACAGTTCATCAACCCAAACCAGTTATGCAAAATAAAGCTTAAAAACATCAGAACAGGGATACATTTAAGGATTTTCTTTCTACTTTAATAAGCCAGACTGAGATACTGTAAGGCCTTTTGCTATTCATGAAACATAAATCATTTATGTTTTAGGACTTGCCACATATTCTCTTTCTATATCTATCTAACCCACTAGAAGAGAACAGAATAGGAACACTTTCAATTTAAAAAAAATCACAATTAGATTCCTTATATTTGATTAGATAAGGGGGTATGCGTGGGGGAAAAAACACTGCGAAGAATCCAGATATAAAAAATTAGTTTTGATTAGTGTGGTACTTCCTTGAATCTTGAACTGGGCCTTAGTTTTTTTCCCACAAGCAGAAATTAAAGTAAATATAGCCTCAAAAACAGTGTGATAGGCTGGCGCTGCAGCTCACTAGGCTAATCCTCTGCCTGCAGCGCTGGCATCCCGGGTTCTAGTCCCGGTTGGGGAGCCAGATTCTATCCCAGTTGCTCCTCTTCTAGTCCAGCACTCTGCTATGGCCCAGTGGAGTATGGCCCAGGTGCTTGGGCCCTGTGCCCGCATGTTAGACCAGGAGGAAGCACCTGGCTCTTGGCTTTGGATCGGCGCAGCGCGCCGGCTGTAGTGGCCACTTGAGGAGTGAAACAATGGAAGGAAGACCTTTCTCTCTGTCTCTCTCACTGTCTAACTCTGCCTGTCAAAAACAAAAAACAAAAAAAAAAACAGTGTGATATTGTGTTGGTTTTCATGTTGGCTAAATCTCCATGTACTTATAAGACAGAGGTAGTAAAATTCTATGTCATACCTACCTCATAGGTTGTCAAAATGATCAAGTGAGATTATAAATAAAAGCCTTTTGAAAAGCAAACTACAAACCCACATTAATGTAAAGTGGCATTGCCTTATTGTTATTGTTATTTTGGTGCTATTTCACTAAAATAAGTCTGAAATTCTTAGCAGAATAATCATTATCAGAAAAGCCTAAACCTTTCTGATTTCTATAGATGATTGCTAACTATAACTTTTTATATTCAGTATAAAATGACATGAGAGAATATTTTTAATGTAACCATGAAATTTATTTATGAATTAGCTTTATTTTATATTATGAAAACTATTTTATGTTTCATATAAATGTCATGTATTTTGGGTGATAAAATGTTTAATCTTAGAATAGTGTTTTATTTAAGGTATACAACAGGATTCTTTAATATACATAGTAAAATAGTTACTATATTCAAGCAAATTAAATTATCTGTAATCCCTCATAGATGCCTTTTTGTAGCAAGAGCGTGTAAAATTTACTCTTTGCAAACTCTAGTATATAATATGGTATTATAGCCATAATTCTTATGTACCTTCCACTGTTTACATATTCATCCTATATATATATCTGCAACTCTGTGCCCTTTGACTAACAATTCCTGAATTCTGTCATCTCTGACCTCTGGTAACTGCTGATATATGCTCTATTCTCTATGTATTCAAATCGGATAATTTGAGATTGTATATCCATATATATGATTTCAAAGACACAGAAAGACAAACACTGCATGTTCTATGTTATATATGAGAGCTAAGTCTTAAAGTCAAAAAGTAGAAAAAAAGAAATGCCTGTATATATCCATTTTGCTGCAAATACAGTATTTTGTCAAACTTTGTTTTAAATATGTTAAATTGATAGGAATTATGTACTACTATAGTTTCAATGATTTTTTGACTTTTTAGGTTTACATGAAAGAAGTTGAGTAACTTTCATTTGATTATTGTTTATAGCCCTTGCCTGGATTCCTGCTGAACTGTGATCTTTCATGTGTATTCATTGAACTCTGTTTACTGGAGTATTAAACATTTGATTATAATGTAAATTTAAATCAGTTATCTTGACAGTAATAAATAATACATTAAGTTAAAACAAAAAAGAAAATCCCAATCATTTGTGACAGCTTGGATAGAGCTGGAAGAGGACAGTAGGCTATGAGAAGAAAAGACAAAGATAACTTCTGCATGATTTCCAGTGGATGTGAAATATAAAACACACAAATAAAACACCCACCGTTAATCATATCAGTGGACAGAATATAGCTAGCATTGCTCATGTAGTCTTTTTTTTTAACTCTAGTTAATCCGGCAGAACTATTACCTCACATATGTAAAGCTGGAGAATTTCGCTGTAAAAACAGACACTGCATCCAAGCCCGATGGAAATGTGATGGGGACGATGACTGCCTGGATGGAAGTGACGAGGATGCGGTAAATTGCTGTACGTGTCTCCTTCAAGCACCCCTAGGTTCTCTCTTCCTGAGTGTGTGAATTATCAAAGCAGTTTTTGAAAATCTGAACGGATCTTTGATGTAAACTGAACTCAGTTTTCTGTCATAGTTTTGTTTCTCAGTCCTCATATGGCAAGAAGTTTAGACTATAGTTGTCTCCTTTTGCTAGCATCAAAGCACTATTTTTTTCATCCTTCCCTGTATTTCAAATTGTCGCTTTAATCACTCTACAAGTCTTCTCCTCTCTTATTCAATGGTGTGGAACCCACCAAACCAGTGTCAGAGCTTGCCACAAGGGACCTTTGGATTCTGGAATGTAAAGATGAGGAGAATCAATTTAAATGCTTCTTAAGACAGAAGGGTTTAGTTTTGTTTCGTTTTTTTGCACAGAGTAACACTACTTCTTACTCCACTACTCTTGAACAAAGAACCTTGAAGAAGACCCAAAGAAACAGACATGGTTTTAGAACATGTGTTATTAACCAGTTGCATTGGATCAGGGAATTGTGGGAACCACCTTTAAGGCACTCAGATAGAAGTAAAAAGTTTGATTTTTTTTTTCTCTTTGAATGGGACTTTTACTTCTAATTGAGAGACAGACATACAAATATCCTATCAACTGGTTCACTCCCCAAATGCCTGCAACAGCCAGTGCTGAACTGGAGTCAAAGGCAGGAGCCAGGGACTCAATCCATGTCTCTCATGTGGATGATAGGCATTCAAGTGCTTGAGTCATGACTGCTGCCGCCTAGGGTTTGTTCTCAGGAGTTGCAGCTAGGAATTGATCCCAGGCACTCTTGATGTGTACCTCAGGTATCCTTCACCAGTGGCTTAACCACAAGGTCTAAAGCATACTCCTTATACCCCCACGTTTCACTTAGATTTAGCTATTTATCATTTGCTGAGATAGGAATAATTTTATCTTTCTTACAGGAATAAAGAAATGTCTCACACATATAGGAAGAAAATAGAAAGTACATTAACTAATATTCTGAGAATATATTTGACTAGAGTCACTAGTGAAAGATATAAAATCTTTTTATGAGGGGAGAGGCATGTGTTGGACAAATGTATCTTGATCTTTTGATTTGACCTAGGTACATTGTTTTAAAAATGCTTTATTTCCTTTCAATGAAAGACTGTTATCAAGAAAATGTAACTGAAATATTTAATTGACAGTCTTCAGTTTGTTTATTTTTAGAGTCAAGAATATAAAATAAATATATAATAAAATTTTAAAGATGTTTTAAAGAATAGACAAATTTGTTCTGGGCATCAATATCATTTAGTCATCTGTGCTTTTGGATAAAGAATATGAATTTTAAAATTATTTTGAAACCGTACATTAATATATAATGCAAAGTATATTATCAGCTAAATAAGCCAATACATTTTTCTTAAAATTTTTAATGTGAACTTTAACTTCAACATTACATATTTTCTATTTTCAGCTTCATTAATCTATCAAATGGGAACCCACAAATAACATCTTAAACCCTAACTGGACAAAATCAGTCAGATATTTTAGAGTAAGATAGACATTTCATCTAAGGGTTAAGAGTACTTTCCTTTTTCACACAAATGATATACAACGGTATTTCACAAAGTCATGAAAATACATGCTATGAAAAAGCTACAGTTGAATTTCAAAAAAATTTTGTCTGAAAATATATTTATCTTTTAGTTCCATTTTATCCATGAATCTTGAAGTACTCGTGTGTACTTAGTGAATTGTTTAATTGCTTCAGTGCTTCTGATCCACGATGTTTATTCATGGCTTTAATGAATGTTGCCTACATATCAGCATTCTCTGCAGTCACAAGAATTCAATGCCTGAGCAGAGCGCAAATATTTCATCGCAATATCAGCTATTTAAGTCCATGCTTCCATATGTGTGACCGTTCTTTTCTATTTAATTAGCAAATGTGTCTCCTTATGCTCATAAGGGACCTTGCAGTTGTATTATTAATAGTGTTAGTATTTCTAGTCAGTATTTTTGTCTTGCTTATTGTCATTACTTTCCATTACATAATCCAAGTCCTGGACTTTTCCGAGAGTCCAATCTTTCACTTATACTTCAGACTTGATTCTATCAATAAATGCTCTCTTGTATTTCCTAAATAATTCATTTTTCATCTTTACCTCTTCTCAATTTCCAATGACTAGATTAAGCTCTCATATTAATTTTTTACATTTCTTGCAGAATTGTACTGATTTAAGTAACTGAGTAACCAAGAATATTAATTGTAAAATCTATTGGCTAACATAATTTATTTTGTGTTTTCTAATATTTATATTTTTAACTGTGAGTATGTCAGGCATGTCCACTTACCCTTTTTATTCTTACTAAGTTGAACTGCATGCTGATCTCCAAAAGTTTCTTTCCTGATGTCTACTCTGGCACTGCACTGACTGTTCCCATTCTATAAAATTCTATATAATTTACCAAAAATCTTCTTAGGGAGACTTTTTAATGACCAAAGTATCTTCTCAATATGTCACATTTGAAGCACAGCATCATCTTCTGTACATTCATTTCTCCAGTAGTTGTTGGCCCATATTAGTTATATTCTTATTGTAGGATACACCTAATATATTAATATCTTTAAAGGAGACATATTTTGTTACCCTATCCTTGTAGTCTAACACTGCACCTGGCAGATAGATAAGTGAATGCTTAAATAAGTGAAACAGTGAATAGCTATCTTAGACAACTTCCAGCAGTCTGGTGTCTTCTCTAATCATTACAGTGATCCTAAACAGTGTTATCTATTTGGAATCTCATGATGTAGATTCCAAAACTATGTAAGTAATTTCATGGAATCATTTTAGATTTTGAATTCTCATAATATGTAACCTTGAATTTTATCATTCTGCTTTCTATCCTTTAACATCTCCAAAACACAAGACTATTTTTGAATTCTCATTTTCTTCATTGATTAGAATTTCAAAGTTCCTCACTAAGCTTTAGTGAAGGGAATATGCATAATCTTGGTACCTGGAAATTTGACCTTCTAACATACAGGATGACTTTTATTCCTCATGAACAGCTATTTTTGCTCAAGTCCCTGAAACGAGTGGAAAATGCTAAGCATGTTCAAATGCCAGGAACTCTAAGTTGTTTTCCCTATATTTTAATGTATGTGAATGAAAACTTTCCAAAGCATGATAAAACTATTTCATTACCAAAACTACTTTAAGGAAAAAGTATTTTTGTAGAAACTGACTGAATATACACACATTTGCTAAGCGACGGCGTGATCTAACAATAATTTTTGCAAAGTCTAAGTAAAACTAACACCAAAATTTATTTTTATCATATAGAAGTTTAAATTAGACATAAAAATTACTTTTAAAAGAATGTAGAAGTTGTGAAACAAATATGAAGAACATGCCAGTTCAGTCAGGAATGTAACCACTAGAGGACAGGAAAAATAATTGTAGAAAGTTGACATCAAGGTAGCCTGCTGTAGTTCTTAGACGGTACTGGTTTAATCCTTAACTGTTCAGCGCTTCCTACAAGAAGATTGGTCTCATTCTCGATAATGTTTGTGCTTGCATGTTTATTTGTTTGTAATGGGTAGAAACCTCATTTAAGGCCGGCGCCGTGGCTCAACAGGCTAATCCTCCACCTTGC
Source organism: Sylvilagus floridanus (assembly GCA_949820135.1). Lineage (NCBI taxonomy): Eukaryota > Metazoa > Chordata > Mammalia > Lagomorpha > Leporidae > Sylvilagus > Sylvilagus floridanus. The sequence goes on along the minus strand of OX463236.1, from coordinate 83,540,545 downwards.
GGTGCCGGCACACCGGGTTCTAGTCCCGGTCGGGGCACCGGATTCTGTCCCGGTTGCCCCTCTTCCAGGCCAGCCCTCTGCTGTGGCCCAGGAGTGCAGTGGAGGATGGCCCAGGTGCTTGGGCCCTGCACCCCATGGGGAGACCAGGAAAAGCACCTGGCTCCTGGCTCCTGCCATCGGATGGCCGCCGTGCGCTGGCCGCGGCGGCCATTGGAGGGTGAACCAATGGCAAAGGAAGACCTTTCTCTCTGTCTCTCTCTCTCACTGTCCACTCTGCCTGTAAAAAAAAAAAAAAAAAAAAAAAAAAGAAACCTCATTTAAAATTATATGTATATTACATAAAATTATGTAAGTTTGTATATTTTGTATCCACTTGCAGTCATCAGGATATATGTTTCTTTCTAGTCCCAAAGAACACTGAGGAAAGCAAAATAAAATTAGACTTATTTAATATTTCTCAAAATCTTTCAGAGAGTATGTAGTTTAAACAAGTCATTTAATATATATGGAAAATATTTCTAAGACATGCTTAGTATATTTGATACTAAAATTTGAGTTTGATATTAAATATATTTGTTAAAAATTTTTAAAATCAAGTTACCAGTTACGATTTGGGTTGGGGAAATATCCCAAGTGTTACCTGGTTTGACAAAGACATGAAAAAATGAATATATTTCCTTTACTTGGTATTTATTTACTTGGTTTCCTTTATAAAACTGCTATAATTTAACAGCTTAGATTATTACTGTTTGGTATAAAATCTGAGACAATGATGGAAGCCATGACATTTACTCTACTAATTTCTATATTTTAAACTATAATTCAAAACACTCACACTTTATACAATCTTAAATAATTAAATTTGTTTCCTCACACTTCCCAGTCAATCATAGCTGTCCTGATGATCAATTTAAATGTCAGAATAATCGTTGCATCCCCAAGAGATGGCTTTGTGATGGAGCTAATGATTGTGGAAACAATGAAGACGAATCCAATCAAACTTGTGCAGGTAAAGATTCCTTTGACTGTATATGTAAGTCTCCGCCAAAGTTATTCTCCATAAAAATGCGGGTCAACAGTTTGATCTAAGCTGGACTTTTCCTGTTCTGATAATCAGATTTGTACAGTAATAAATGGATCCAGAGTTGATGCCACTGGAGCTGCAATACAAATTATCTTTTACTTAATTCTTGGGCATGATTCTGCTTTCCAGTGTAATTTGGCACTTCATCTATCCATATGGGTTGACTGTCAATACACTACTTGTAAAAGACTTGTTCTTGCTAAATGTTACTAGGCAGAAGAGATGAGGTGTGTTAGTTCCTTGTGTTATAGGCCAAGTTACAAGAGAAATTCTTTATTTTTTATCTACAGAAATTTACAGTTGATGTAGTCTACTGTGTGATAACTCTGTGATCATTTTTTTGTTCATGGAACATTAGTTATGTGAGGCAGAGTTTCTTTCCTCTATGAAGTACCAAGACCACTAAACCTATTAATATCTCCATATAATCTATTCCATTTCAATAAATCTTTGCATCTCTAGTCAAATTCCCTTCAAATGGAAACATATAGCTTATGGTGCAGGTTATGATACAGTACCAGAAAGGTCATTGTTAGTCAGATAAATTGAAAAATGATACTAGCAGCAGCTAGTGAAGAAAGAGGCACTATATTTGATGACTCATATTGATATGATTAATAAAAACTGATTCTTTAAAAGCCATTTTACACATGCAACTACATCAAAACATATCAACCACCTCTTTCATGCTTTCTCTCTTTACCCAAATAAGTCTTACAAGATAAAAGTTATTTCAATATACATGAGAAAAAAACAGCAGCAAATAGAACAAAAAACCTAACTAAACAAACAAACCCTAGAGATCAAGATTGGTGCCCTACTCTTGGTTTTGTGTCTTACTTTCTTTTAGAAAGACTTCTGCTTCTTCACCCCTCAATTTAGTTATGCATTTCTTTCAACTTTAAGAATATGCATCAATTGCAAGTTTTTTTTCCACAGAGCTTTTCACTTTGTATAAAGCAGCAATGATAAGAATAAAACAATCGCAATTCCATATCCTACCTGATATCTTATCAGCTTTTTCCACAGTGACATATTTACTGAGGAGACACAGATCCTTTGCTCTCTTGTACCTTAACTTAAAAACTTCTAACATTTTAGAGTAACTGATTTTTTAAAAGATTATTATGGCTCACAAAGTTGTTATACAAAAAACAAAAACACTTTCTAAAAGAAAGGGACCTCTAGATAGTTGTTTTGGTTTCTATCTTCAAGACCATCCATTTTATAGATGAAGCATAGGAGATTTCCTCAGTTTGGTATGATTTTATGGGAAATCCAATCCACAAGTACTGTCTCCAAAGACATTGCTCTTTATAACAAACTGTATTATCCTGTAGATTAACTAAAATTTTAGGTATGGCCAATTTTACTTTGCTCAGATTGCTCTTATAATATGGCTATAATTTCTAAGCTATTGCCATTATTATTCTTTTCAGGTTAAAGTTCAATACAGAGATTATGTTTCATTATATCCTAAACAGACTAACTTGCTTTCACCTTAAAGTGGAAGGTGCTGCAGACTCAATTTAGAATGCAATGTCTTGTAGATTTCTATTCGATTTTTAAATCTATTGTTTTTACGAGATTTTTAAAAAGCATTTGTGATTGGCTATGTATTTACAATAGCAAAATGGAAAATGTTTATTATACAAGCAAGTGAACTATCAATCCAAATTAATAAAATCTATAAGACATCCAAATTATGTAGTCCACCAGAACATAGAACATGTCTTGCTAAAGTGTCATTTCCAGTGGCGTCAGATGAAATCTGCTACTAGATCTTCTAATATGTGTATTTATGACACCTTAAGAACTTGAAAAAGGGCCAGCACTGTGGTGCAGGGAGTAAAGCCACCACTTGTGATTCTGCATGAGACATCAGAGCAGGAGTTTGAGTGCTGGCTGCCTCACTTCTGATCCAGCTCGCTGCTAACGTACCTAGGAAAGCAGCCCGTAATGGTCCAAGTACTTGGGATGCTGTCACCCTTGTGGGAGACCTGGATGGAGTTTGGCTCCTGGCTTTGGCCTGTCCAAATCCTGGCTATTGAGGCTGTTTGGGGATTGAAACAATATATGGAAGATTTTTCTCTGTCCTTCTCTTCTCTCTCTCACTCTGCCATTCCATTAAATAAATAAATCATTTTTAGAAAGAACTTGAATAAAAATAACAGAGAAAAATAAATATGGTTTGTATTTTTGAAATCTATGACATGTGGTCAAGTAACAGTATATTTAAATTTCATTTTATCAGAATAAATAAATAGATCACATCTTACCACAATGAGAAAAAATGGCAAATTCATATAGACCACTTTCTTTGCAGGATCATTTCTATTTCTAGACATAAGTCCATACATGGACATGTCTCCTAGATAAAATGACTTTGCAAGAAGGGATTATTTTGTAATTGAATTTAGGGTGCTGTAGTCATTAACATTGTGACTGTTTTATATCTAAGAAAATCCTTTCTCACAGGCAGCCTATTTCCTATTTTATCCAGCTGTAATTTCTTCCCCATAAATCTATTAGTTTGATAAATATTTATCAAGGCACCGGTAATAGAATAAGGAAAAACACATAATATCTTTTCGTAAGGAGCCAGGGCAAAGACTAAAAGAAATATATGTGAACAAAGCATTATAATGAAGAATTCAAAATGTTCACATGGAGACACATAGGAAGAGCAATAACTTTATGGCTATCCAGAAAGACTTCCTAAATTTGGAAGCAATGTCCACATTAAGGCTAAATAAAAGAATAACGAAACTTCCTAACTAACAATTCAAGCCAATTAGTTAATATTTACTCTGCTTGTGATACTTGCATCCCATGTGGGCGCTGGTTGGATACCTGGTTATTCAGTTTCCCATCCAGCTCCCTGCTAATGTGCCTGGGAAAGCAGCAGAGATGGCCCAAGTCCCTCTGCTCCTGCACCTGATGAGAGACCTAGAAGAAGCTCCGGGTTCCTCACTTTGGCATGGCCCAACCCTGGCCATTGTGGCCATTTGGTAGAGTGAACCAGAGGATGGAAGTGTATTCTCTGACTCTCCTCCTCTCTTTGTAACTTTGCCTTTCAAATAAATGAAAAATAGATCTTTAAAATATATATAGAGAGAGTTTAATGAAAGCCTCAGCAAAACTGTAAGAAGATATTGTCTTACATTCTTGCTGAGTGTGGAAGCTGATTTTCTTCATTGGAAGGCAATTTGGTCCAATCCAGTAACTAATAATGTTATTCCCTACACTTTTGTGACAGAAATGCTTCACTAGAGAATAATGAATGATTGGCAAGACGCACGTTGTTGCAGTTGGGGAGAAGCGAATAATGGGAGAGAAGTTTGGAAATTATGCTTGGAAGAGAAAACAGCATGCACATGGGAACATATACACACAGTCAGAGAAAGTAGAGTCAGGGTAGCCATTCTCCCTCCCATTCTCTTGGTAGCTATTCTCCCTCCACAGCCAAATATGTTTTTTTTTTTTTTTGCTTAGGAGGGAGATCCAGACACCAAGATAAAAAGTACCTGGACTTGACATTAATTTTTTAAAGATTTATTTATTTATTTGAAAGTCAGAGTTACCCAGAGAGAGAAGGAGATGCAGAGAGAAAGAGAGAGGTCTTCCATCTGCTGTTTCACTCCCCAGATGGCTGCAATGGCTGGAACTGCACAGATCCCAAGCCAAGATCCAGGAATTTCTTCCAGGTCTTCCATGCGGGTGTCCAAGGACTTCTACTGTTTTCCCAGGCCATAGCAGAGAGCTGGATTGGAAGTGGAGCATCTGGGACTTGACCTGGCACCCATATAGGATGCCGGCACTGCAGACAGCAACTTACCCGCTATGCCGCAGGGCTGGCCCCTTGAAATTCTTTTGCTACATAATGATCCTAAACATTTTTAGACACAAACAATCCTTAGAATTGTTAGAATCAAGACTGGTCAGTTTCTGACCAGCATTTTCCAGCACCACACAACTCTGATAAAGTTACATAATATTTGTTCTGTCACCCTGCATCAATTTTGTCTGAACTCATACTAGATATGTCCATTTACATTTAAAAATAATGTATTTTAAAATTATACTTTTTTGTAAATTAAAGAGTGCAATTTTGCATAAAATACGTTTTGCTTAGAAAGCTTTGTATAAAATGCAATGAAGCTGGAGTTTACGAAAAGTGTCTTTTGCTCCAGTCTCCAACTCCCCTGTAGTTTCCATATATTCTGGGATTACTTCCTTGTATGTAGCTGCAGAAGAAGTATGGTTAGGAATGGGAAGAAATGCTGATATTGTGACAGTGAGTCTCTGATTCAACTCTTAGATAAACTGTTCTGGAGCAAAGATATATTTATCTTCCTTAGAGCAGCATCTGCTATAAAATTAGTCTTCTGGGTTGGCTTTACTAATCTCACCTCCAGATTCACTTAGCTCTGATGGAGACAGGAACTGAATCATTAGAAGTTTCCTTTTTTTTATACAAATCCATTGATTAGAAAGTGATGATTTAGTAAATCTGATTATATGATGTAGACAGATGGTGCTTAGAAGTTTGTGGAATAAAGCATCTTTCTCATCGGATATCAGTTTTTTTCCCTGGTAATCAGTTTTCCCCATGGATATGAGAAACTGAATTAATATATTTTAATTTTCAGTAAAATCAAGTGGATATAGATTGGACTCATAGGCCATAATAATTCCTCCTGCATCAATTAATGAAGTGTCCCACAAATCCCCACATCATTGCAATGTGAGTTATATCAGACACGATATAATTCATAATTTAAGTCCATTTTTATTTTTTAAAATATTTATTTTGGGGCCATCACTGTGGCATAATGGATAAAGCCACTGCCTGCAGTGCCAGCATCTCATATGGGCAACGGTTTGAGTCCTGGCTGCTCAACTTCTGATCAATCCCTCTGCTAAGTACGTGGGCCCCTTCATCAGTGTGGGAGACACAGAAGAAGCTCCTGACTTCAGAGTGGTGCAGCTCCAATCTTTGTGGCTCTTTGGGGAATGAACCAGTGGATAGAGGATCTTTCTTTCTCTCTCTCTCTCTCCCTCCCTCCCTCCCTCTTTTTTTTTCTCTCCTCTGTTCTCTCTGCCTCTAATTCTCTATGAACTCTGCCTGTTAAATAAATATTTAAAATATTTATTTATTTATTTGAAAGTCATAGTTACAGAAAAGGAAAGGCAGAGGGAGAGATATATTGAGAAACTGATCGTCCATCCACTGGTACTCTCTAAATGGCCATAATGGTCACGGATGGACCAGGCTGAAGCCAGGAATCAGGAACTTTATCCAGGTCCCCCAGTTGAGTATAGTGGCCCAAGGACTTGGGCCATCTTCTGCTGCTTTCTCAGGAACATTAGGAGGGAGCTGGATGTGAAGTGGAGCAGCCAGGATTCAAACCGATGCCCATATGGTATGCGAGTGATGCCTACAGCTGCTTTATCTACTAGGCCACAGACCCTGAAAATCCTTTCTTATTACTCTCTAATCACCATAGCTCTCCTAAGGAAAACAAGGATCTGAGAACATTATTTAGAATCCAACGTGAATTATTTAAAGAGAATACAGAGATATAAAATCTCAAATGAAATAATTTTGGATTGGATAAACTTAATATATTCTCATTATGGATAAATAAGTAATGGCATTAACAACAAAAACAAGCAAGAAAACAAGAATTACAGAGTGACAATTTCCTTGATGAAGATGCAAAAATCCAAATCAAAATACTAGCCAATCGAATCCAACAAAACATCAGAAATATCATTCACGTGGACCAAGTGTGATTTATCCCTGAATGAAGGCATGGTTAGCATTCACCAATCAATCGATGTGATATACCACATTAACAAATTGAAGAACAAAACCATATGATTCTCTCAATAGATGCAGACAAAGCATTTGATAAAATACAATATGCTTTCATGATGAAAACTTTAAGTAAATGGTATAGGAGGAACATTCCTAAAAAACAATCAAGGAAATGCATGACAAACCCACAACCTGTGTCCTATGGAATGGGGGAAAGTTGGAAGCATTCCCATTGAGATCTATAACCAGATGAGGATGCTCACTGTCACCATCATATTTAGTATAGTCCTGGTAAAGTTAGCCAGAGCCATTAGGCAAGAAAAAGAAATGAAGGGATAAAGGAGGAAGTCAAATTATTCCTATATACAGATGACATGATTCTATATGCAGGGGATCCAAAAGACTCCACTAAGAGACTATTGGAACTCATAGAGGAGTTGATAAAGTGGCAGGATATAATCAACATACAAAAATCAACAGCCTTTGTATACACAGACAATGCCATGGCTGAGAAGGAACTTCTGAGATCAATCCCATTCACAATAGCTACAAAAGAAATAAAAATGTTGTAATAAATTTAACCAAGGATGTCAAAGATCTCTACAATGAGCATTACACAGCATTAAAGAAAGAAATAGAAGGCACACAAAAAATGGAAAAGTCTTCAATGTTCATGGAATGGAAGAATCAACATCATCAAATGCCCATGCTACCTGATATAATTTACAGATTCAATGTGATACAAATCAAAATACCAAAGGCATTCTTCTCATATAGGAAAAAAGATACTGAAATTCATACGGAAACACAGGATAACCTGAATAGCAAAAACAATCTTATACAAAAAAAAAAAAAAAAAAAACAAAGCTAGAGGAAGCACAGTACCAGATTTCAAGGCATACTACAGGGTGGTTATAAGCAAAACAGCCTGGTACAAAAACAGATGGATATACCAGTGGAATAGAACAGAAATGACAATTATCAACCCAAGCATCTACAACCAATGCTAAAATCAATCTCTGGAAAAAAGACAGTCTCTTGAGCAAATGGTGCTGGGAAAACTGGATTTCCACATGCAAAAGTGTGAAACAAGACCCCTACCAAACACCTTACACAAAAATCTACTCAAAATGGATGAAAGACCTGCATCTATGACCCAATTCCATCAAATTACTAGAGAACATTAAGAAAACCCTGCAAGACATTGGCATAGGCAAAGAGTTCTTACAAAAGACCCTAGAGGCACAGGCAATCAAAGCCAAAATTGACAAATAAGATTAAATCAAATAGAAGTTTCTGCACTGCAAAAGAAACCTCAGCAAAGTGAACAGGCAACTGATAGAATAGGCAAAATTATTTGCGGTCTATGGAACTGATAATATGTAAAGAGTTATATATAAAGAGATCAAGAAACTCAACAACAACAACAAAACAACCCAGTTAAGAAATGGGCAAAGGACTTAGACAGGCATTTTTCAAAAATGGAAATCCAAATGGCCAACAGACAGATGAAAAAAATGCTCAGGATCACTAGTCATCGGGGAAATGAAAATCAAAACCACAGTGAGGTTTCACCTCACCCATGTTATAATGGCTTTCATACAGAAATCAAGAAACAACAAATGCTGACAAGGATGTGGGGAAAAGGATACCCTAATCCACTGTTAGTGGGAATGCAAACTGCTACAGTCACTGTGGAAGACACTATGGAGTTACCTCAGAAATCTGAATATAGACCTGCCATAAGACCCAGGCTTCTCACTCCTGCAAATTTACCCAAGGGAAATGAAATCAGCTATGAAATAGTTATCTACACCCCCATGTTCATTGCAACTCAATTCACAATAGCTAAGATATGGAATCAACCCAAATGTCTGTCAATTGAAGACTGGATAAAGAAATTATAGGATATGTACACTATGGAATACTTCACAGTAGTAAAATAAAATGAAATCCTGTTGTTTGCAACAAAATGGATGAAATTGGAAAATATCTTACTTAGTGAAATAAGCCAGTCCTGGAAGGACAAATACCATATGTTCTCCCTGATCCATGATAACTAATAGAGCACCTGAAAGTGAAATTGACACTTAGTGATGCAATGACTTTGAACAACCTTTGTCCCGACTGTTGAGGAACAGTTTTTTTTCATACAATTTGTTGAACCCTTTATTTAGTATAGAGTTAATCATATGTGTATAAAGTTAATTGAAAATAGATCTTAGTAAAACATAAGTATGGGGGCCAGGACTGTGGTTTAGCGGGTAAAAGCCACTGCCTGCAGTGCTGACGTCTCATATGGGCACCAGTTCTGGTCCCAGCTGCACCTCTTCTGATCCAGCTCTCTACTATGGCCTGGGAAAGCAGTAGAAGATGGCCCAAATCCTTGGGCCCCTGCATCTACATGGGAGACGGGGAAGAAGCTTCTGGCTCCTGGCTTCAGATTGGCATATTCCAGTGATCGTGGCCAATTGGGGAGTGCACCAGTGGATGGAAGGCTGCTCTCTCTCTCTCTGCCTCTCCTTCTCTCTGTAACTCTGACTTTCAAATAAATAAATAATCTTTAAAAAAAACATAAGAATGGGAATTGGAAAGGGATGAAGAAGATGGGTGGGAATGTGGGTAGGGGGGCAGGAAAGATGGAAAGAATCATTATGTTCCTAAAGTTGTATTTATGAAATACATGAAGTTTTTATTCATGAAATAAAAGGTTTTGAACAAAAGAGAAATTACAGATTGAATGAAATAGAGAATGGAGGAAGAAGTGAGATGTAGAAAAAAGAAAGAAGAAAGAGGAACAAAGGAAAAGCAGAGAATGGAAGAGAGATCAGGGAGGAAGGAAGGAAAGGAGAATTGAAAAAAAAATCCCCTTAATTTTTAAATGCTCAAAATTTAAAAAGTATTTACTTTAACCAGTGAAACAATTTGTGCGTATTGTAAATGAAAATTATTAATCTGCCTCTTTGCTCTATTCTTCCTTCTCACTGAGTAAACTAATGGCAACATTTTGTATGTATCCTTATCCATCCCTCTCTAGGCTAGTATAATAATATAATATAAATATACTATACTATAATATAGTATAATATAAACATATAATTATATCCATACGCACAATAGGATTATAGAAGTACACACACATTTTTATATGAATATATTTGAAATGGGAAAAATCAGATAAACATTATATACTTTTAATATTTTCTTTATTTATCTGAAAGGTAGGCAGAGACAGAGCAAGCAGAAGGAGTGAACTTCCATCTACTGCTTCACTCTCTGAATGCCTGCAATGGCTCTGGCTGAGCCCCCGCCAGAGTCAAAGGACCGCAACTAAACATAGGTCTTGCGTTTAGGAGTCAGAGATTCAATTACTTGAATCATGATCTACTGCCTCCCAGGTTCTGCATCAGCACAAAGTTGAAATAGGGAGCCTGAGCCAGGAATAAAACCCAAACACTATCATATAGTATGCCAGCATCTTAACCTGTAGCTCAAATGCCTGCCCCTGTGTTAAATGTTTTAGATTCTGAGTCTTTATCAATATAAGCAAAGCAAAAAGATTTTTCTTAGTATCTCCAGTTATACACACCAAGGTTACAAACAGTATGTTCACTCCAATGTGTCACATCCGTGAACAAATTCTTCATTTATTTTTTTTCAAATACTCCTGTAGCAATAATGTATATGCATTTTACATTGAAATTATACTTTTCTTAAAGAGAAATAACTGCATATATATTTTAAGTAACCTCTGAAATTTTGATTTACTTGAGTTTGAACTACTCTCTGTATCGACCATGAGAACCCAAGCTCACAGAATTTGGTGACACGATTTGATTCTCAAGCCCAGGTTACAAGGACAATATATAAATTAAGCAAGGTTTTTTAACTACAGAAATGGAGACCCCTAATCATTGTCATCCGCCCAACTCCCACATAATCATAATTCGTAAGTCCAAGTACCCCCTTCCCAAAATAATCCCATTCTTTTCTGTAATCCAATAAAAGGATAGGGTTGATGTTCTACTGACACACAATGAAGATGGATTTTTTTGTTTAGAGAAAGAAAAGGGGAAAAAAAGGAAAACCAAATATTGAAACTAGGTTCCTAACAATCAAATGCCCGAGGGAAGAATTAGGTTTTCATGCTTTCAAAGGCAGACCTGATTGTAATAGAGAGTGGCAATCAAATTCTCTGTAGAACATCACCCCTGTACTGAGTAAGTTTAAACCTCTGCCTTTGGCTAACACAAAAAGCAAGGTTTTATGTTCATGTTCATTGAAACCCTTCAGAGAGCCCAAAGCAGAGTTCATTAATATGCTTTGATTTTTAAAAAAATCAAACTTTACCAATATAACTGTGCTAAAAACCAAGTTCAAAAAACATCTTCAGGCTAAATGAACATTTTAGACAATACTTTTTGCATTTTCATTTCATGCTTTGAATTATTTAGAGATCAAGAAGTAAATTCATTGAAAATATTACAGGAGAACAACAATTTTTGCTTAGGCTCCAAATGCTTCCTCCCATATAGCGGCTAAAGTTGTCTTCATTTATTGCCAAATGTTATGCAAAATTCTCTTTTGTTAATCAAAAGTTGGATGAAATTTAATTCAACCATGTATTCATAAGCATGTGCCGGACAAAAACTTTTCAATAATGAATTCATAGCTTCATTTATGGAATTGTGTGAGGATTACTGAGTATCTTGTCACTTAGCAGTGCATTTGATTGAATGGCAGAGCATGTGAACTTTAGAGAAGGCAGGCAAGTTGGCCTTGTGAAATATTAAATAAAATTTAGGCTTTAAATATTTTGTCTTAACAGAAATATCTTGTGTGTAAAAGAGATATTGCATGCTTTGTTATAACCTAATGTTATTCAAAAGGCCTCTACTAATACTCTTTTTATGTTCATTGATCATCACAGCCAGGACATGCCAGGTAGATCAGTTTTCCTGTGGAAATGGGCGTTGCATTCCCAGAGCATGGCTGTGTGACAGGGAAGATGACTGTGGTGACCAGACAGATGAAATGGCATCTTGTGGTAAGTTGTGAGTGAAATATGCTAGTAGTAGAGACTGGCTCTGATAGAACATTCTGTCACTATAACTCCCTTAAAAAGCTGTGTGTCTCATATGTCTCACATGTATAAAGTCATATCAGCAAGGCAGGAGATCTGTTCCTTTCATTGCAGCCTTTTGAACATGATTGTGCACTGTAATGACAAATTCAGAATATACCCCTGCATGAGGCTGTGACAACATTCTCAGCTGAAATGAATGCATCAATGTATTGCAGATTGTATTGGGAGGAGGTTATTATCAGGCTAACAGGATATTCTCAACTGTTCATTTTTAATCAAATGTCTGTAATGATTAAACTTGTCAAAGAGAATAGCTCTTTGAGTAACATTTGTAGTAGCATTAGATGGGCCTGTTTTTTGTTGACAAGTATTTGAAATATCCTAGTAGTAATAAATAATCCAGGCTGAGACTACATAGTTGGGAAATCATTTGTTGCGTTTCTATAGAGTCGTACGATTTTGGCTAACATTATTATTATTCTAAGAATATTTTTGTTGATGACAAAATTCCCAGTATTTTCTACTGATTCTCCTTGGAAAAATAGTTGAAATTTACTATTACATGAATTTGCAAATTTAATTACTCTCATTTGTCCTCCTGTATCAGAATGTTTCATTATCATTTGTTTCAATAATGTCTAGTCAAACATTGTAAAAGAATAAAACAAGTTTTCTAAGAATTGTGCTTTATATTAGTTATGGCCATGGATTTTTAAAATTTCTGAGAAAACTTTGCCTATAAAATGATATTTTAGCAATTCATTAAAAGTTTAAAGCATTTTAACATTTTAATAAGTTAATCCTTTGTTAATCCTTTAATGGGAAGAGAGTAATACTGTTTTTGATCCCCTCAATTTCAATACCTCTATTTACAATTTTTATAAAAATTGTCTTGTGTTCTATAGTTAAATCCTAGCACATATTTGAATTTTATAACCTCTGAATAAAGTCAGTCGTGCTAATTCATGTGGTCAAGAAAATAACAGTAGTGCAGAAGAAAGCAAAGAAGAGCTCAAGCAATGAGTATTTAATCATGCATTTTCATGTAGAATGTCTGGAGCCTGGCCAGTAAAGCAAGTTGAACAGTGTGTTCTCTCCTTTCTAATGTCTGGACTCATCATTATGTCCAGAAGGTGACTAAATCTGCTACTAGGGCTCTATGGTTTTCAGAAAACTTGATTCTTGATTTTTCAGAAAACTTGCATTCCCATCCACGTCATACCAGAAAGATAATGAGAAACATGAAAATATTAAGGACAGAGAGGCCTGGAAATCAGATAAAAAATGTAGTGAAAATAAAATATAGTAGAGAAATAAAGTACAAACTCATTATATAAAACTACTCTTTATCTTGTAAATAGGTCTGGGGCCAGACCTTTTAATTTATTCTAATGATAGTTTATTTTAAAGAAAGAAAGAAAAATGCTTAAAATTTAAATAATATTCTGAATAATTTTTTTACAAAACAATGAACTTTCATGAAATGAGGGGAAGAGGAATTTCAGGAGATGCCAGGTATGTTTTCTTTCTTTTTAAATTATTTATTTATTTATTTATTTATTTATTTATTTATTTATTTTAAAAGAAGAGTTACAGACAGAGAGACGGAGAGACAGAGAGAAAGGTCTTACATCCACTGGTTCATTCCCCAAAAGGCTGCAACAGCTGGAGATAGGCCAATCCGAAGCCATGAACTTCTTCTGGATCTCCTACCCTGGTACAGGGTGCCAAGCAACTGAGAAACTCTGGTGGGCACAATGTTTCTGTTAAAGTTATAAGAGAGAATGGCATAGGTCTCTGTAACGGAATTTATTTCTTCTCTGAATATAAGATGGCAAAGACTGCAATTTTTAAAGCTATGGTTACCCTATTTGACACTACTGTACAAACCAACATAGTTTCTATTCATTTCCAGTTTTATTAAACATCATAATAAAATTTGTACTGACCATATTTTTCTTTTTCCAGTAGTCTAAGGAAGATTCTCAAAAGTTTAATTCTATTAGAAGACTCTGCAATCATATTTTGTTTTTGAAAAACCTATGTATAATAGCTACTAATTTATACCAAGATAATATTAATTTATATTTTAAAACATGCAAAATATATGACTAAGAGATACTTTTGTTAAAAATTCAGAATCAAAGCTATTTCAACTGGACGTCAAATTTTTAGTGGTATTAACTAGCACCTATTTAAAAAAAATCATTTCAATGGCATTTGCCTTTATAAGTTAATTACACATTTTAAATTGAGATTGTGTGTGGCCAAACACTTAATGAGAAAGGCCCTCTGAGGATTCTGCCTTAATCTGTAAGCAACTTTTGTCTTCAGATGTAGAGTAGGAGAATCTGTAAAATGATACTGAAAACAAGAGGGGCATATTCAAATTGTTGAAGTCTAGGTTAGAAGTAATCTTGTGTCAAAGAACTGAATTGATAATTTAATTTCAGGGATGAGACTATCATCATTGTCAACTTTAGCTGTCAATAAAAAAAAATCAGGTGAACATTAAGACCTCTCTTATCCCAGCTCTCTCCTTATGTCCGTCTAATTAAAGGAGATCTCTAGGAATCAGACCCAAGAATTAGTATCCTTAATGCCTTCCAAATAGTATGAATGTGTACTTAACTTTTAGAACCATGACCTTAAGGCAGGGATTCCCAAACTTGAGTGTACATCAGAACCTTCTGGATGGTTCATTAGAGTACAGATTGCTGGGCTCCTTTCCTAGAATCACTGGTCCGTAGGTCTTAGATGGGACCTGAGAATTTACATTTCTAGAAAATTCCCAATTGCTGTTAATTGTTATGCCATTTGCCCAAGAAACATGCTTTAAGAACCGCTAATTTAAGGGAAACATCATCCATGTTTGACTTATCTTCAATATACTTTATGACATAATTCTGTTTATATATTTAAGATAGAGGCAATTATCCATACCTATTTTCTCCCCATTAAATATATATAATATAAATATTACAAAGACAATTTTTGTACCTTGTACAATTTATAGTTAAAAGCAGTATAGTTGTTTATTTTACTTTATCAATCTGAAGCTTAGTCTTCCAAGTATCTCAACATAGCATGTATGTGTTATGTTTTAATAAATATCCCTTAATGTGAGATGGTAAAATATAATTTTTAAGTGGTTTAATTTTATAAATTGCCTCTGAAGTCTGTTAACAAATTGAAAGATAATTAAATGGAGTAGAAATAAAAATTGACCAAAATTTCAAGACTGATATTATTCCATTTTTGTGGATGTTGGAATCTTTTAAACCCATGAAGATAGTAGAATTCTGTCTTCTGTATTTCTAATCTTTCTTAAAAATGCTATTGTAATCTTACCACATAATTAAGGATCAAAGAATATCAGAAAAAGAATTGGCAAGGACCTGACACAGGAAGGAAAGAGAATGAAAGAGACAAACAGAGAGAGAGAGAGAAGGAGAGGGAGAGATTGTTACCCAGTTAAGATGTCCCAAAATTTTTCAAGAATATAATTAGAAAAAAATAAGGAAACTGGAGCACAGAAAATTGTGTAGCAGGGTTGCAGAATAAGTTAAATGTGACACATTGGATCTCAGTCTTATTCGCCACTAGTTGTTAATTCTCACCGAATCATAGAGTTTGATAATTGAGGTGATATTTAATACACTCTTTATCCAGTAGAATAATGTAGTACCAGAGATACTCATCTAGTCATCACTTGAATATTTTTAGGAAAGAAAACTGAGTATTTCACAGACTAGTTAATCCTACTATTGATCAGTTCAGTTGTCAGAATATACTTTCTTTGTGGAACCAACATCTGACATCGTAATGATTCTGCCCATTAATACTTGTTCATCATGGCTCTTGAGATAACTAAAGCGAGGGCCGGTGCTGTGGTGCAGTGGGTTAACGCCCTGGCCTGAAGCTCAGGCATCCCATATGGGTGCTGGTTCTAGTCCTGGCTGTTCCACTTCTGATCCAGCTTTCTGCTATGGCCTGGGAAAGCACTGGAAGATGGACCGAGTCCTTGGGACTCTGCACCTGCTTGGGAGACCTGGAAGAAGCTCCTGGCTCCTGGTTTCAGTTTGGTGCAGCTCCAGACATTGTGGCCAATTGGGGAGTGAACCATTAGATGGAATGCCTCTCTCTTCTCTGTGTGTAACTCTGAATTTCAAATAAAAAATAAATAAATCTTAAAAAAATAACTAAAGAGGTCAGTGTTGTGGCACAGGTTAAGCTACTACTGTGATGCCATCATTTCATAGTAGCATGTTGGAGTCCTGGCTACTCTGCTTCCAATGCAGCTTCCTGCTAAAGGCAGCAGATGATGGTCCAAGTGCCTGGGCCTCTGTCACACATGTGGGAGATCAGGAAGGAGTTCCTGATTAATGATTTCAGCATGGCCCAGAATTGGCTCTTGCAGCCAACTGGGAACTGGTGAGCAGATGGAAGACCTGTCTTTCTTTCTTTGTCTCTTATTCATACTTCTGTCACTCTGTCTTTAGAATAAGTATTTTCTGAAAAGATTACTATAGACACCATCAAAGCATAAAAAGTTAATGATACCTTAATTTTATTTAATCGTTCCTTGCATGACTGTGTTTACAGGGTTATTCTCTACCGATTGTCTTGCTATGCCTTCATGTGGATTTCCATTGATTATATTAAAGTTCACGACCTCAATGAGAAGTTGATATTCAAAGTATGTAGAGTTTCAGTTTTGCAAAATGAAAATATTCTAGACATCTACTGTATAATAGTATTCATATAGATAGCACTACTGAAATGTACACTTAAAATGGCTAAGGAGATAAATTTTGTTTCTGCAAATTAAAGATAAAATTCATAACCAAGATATAAGTAGAATATAGTATCCCATATATGGTATTTCTACAAGAAATAACAGTGTGCTTATTACCATCAAAAACTTAGATTATAGGCTTCTGTCCAGGCAACCTTTTTTTAAAATTTATTTATTTGAAAGAGTTACACAGAGAGAGGAGATGCAGAGAGAGAGAGAGGTCTTCCATCCAATTGTTTACTCCCCAATTGGCCGCAATGGCCAGAGCTGCGTCAATCCAAAGCAGGGAGTTTCCTCCAGGTCTCCCATAAGGGTTCATGGGCCCAAGGACATGGGCCATCTTCTACTGCTTTCTCAGGCCATAACAGAGAGCTGGATTGGAAGAGGAGCAGCCGGGTCTCAAACCCATGCCCATATGGGATGCCTGAGCTTCAGGTCAGGGAGTTAACCCGCTGCACCACAGTGCTGGCCCTAAGGCAATCTTTCAATAGCAGTCTTATGAGTTAATTGATATGCTGAGTTTCCATTCAATTAAAATAGGATTTTTTCACTATTTTTAAAAATTTTATATAGGGTATACAGATGTCTTATAGTTCATATATATAGATTCAGAAATTTGTGATACTTTCCATCCTATCCCTATTCCCTCCCACAATTTTTTAAAAATTCTTTAAAATTCTTTAAAAAATTCTTTAAAATAAAATTTTTTAAAAATTCTTAAAAAAAATAAGGTGTACAAACTTCATGTATTCCATATATACAAATTTAGGAACATAGTAATTCTTCCCATGCTATCCTCCCTCCTGCCTGCACTCCCACTCTTCTTCCTCCTTGCTCTCCAAGTCCCATTCTATTTTTTTTTTTTACAAAGATCTACATTCAATTAACTTTATACTCATAAGATTAACCCTACATTAAGTAAAGAGTTCAGCAAATAGTATGAAGAAAAAAAAATTAAAAACCTTGTTCCTGAAGAGTGAGACAAAAGTTGTTAAAAACCATTAAATCTCAAGCCAGCACCATGGCTCACCAGGCTAATCCTCCGCCTGCGGTGCCAGCACGCGGGGTTCTAGTCCTGGTTGGGGCACTAGATTCTGTCTTGGTTGCTCCTCTTCCAGTCTAGCTCTCTGCTGTGGCCTGGGAGTGCAATGGAGGATGGCCCAAGTCCTTGGGCCCTGCACCCGCATGGGAGACCAGGAGGAAGCACCTGGCTCCTGGCTTCAGATTGGCGCGACGTGCTGGCCGTAGCGTTCACCTGGAGGGTGCACTAATGGCAAAAGGAAGACCTTTCTCTCTGTCTCTCTCTCTCACTGTCTCACTCTGCCTGTCAAAAAAAATTAAAAAAAAAATTAAATCTCAAAATGTCCATTTCACTCCAAGAGATTACCTTTTAATTACTCTATTAGCTACTACTGATCAGGGAAAACATGGTATTTGTCTTTTGGAGGCTGGCATATTTCACTGAATATAATAGTTACCAGTTGCATCCATTTTGTTGCAAAAGACAGGTTTTCATTTTTTTTTTACTGCTGTGTGGTATTTTATAGTATACATATTGCATAATGTCTTTAGGAAGTTTTCAGTTGATAGACATCTGGATTGATTCCATATCTAGCTATTGGTGATTGGACTGCAATAAACATAGAAATACAAATCACACTTTCATCTACTGATTTCATTTCCTTTGGGTAAATTCCCAGGAGTGAGATGGCTGGGTCATATGGTAGCTCTATATTCAACTTTTTGTGGTATCTCTATAATGTCTTCCACAGTAGTTGTACCATCAATCATGGAATATGCTACTTCTTCCCCACATCTTCTCCAGCACTTGTTCTTTGTTTTTTTTTTTTTTTTTTTTTTTTTATTTCTATAGGAGAACCATAGTAACTGGGGTGAGGTGAAGCTAATTGTGGTTTTGATCTTCATTTCCCTGAAGGCTAGTGATCTTGAGAATTCTTTCATATTTCTGTTGGCTATTTGAATTTCCTCTCTTGAAAAATAACTATTCAAATTATTTGTCCCTTTCTTAACTGGATTTTTGTTTTGTTGTTTTGAGTTTCTTGAGCTCTTTATAGATTCTAGATATTGATCCTTTATCAGTTGCATAGTTTGCAAATATTTTTTCCCATTTGGTCAGTTGCATTTTCACTTTGCTAAGTGTCTTTTATAGTTCAGAGGCTTCTCAATTTGATGTAATTTCATTTGTCAGTTTTGGCTTTGATTGCCTGTGCTTCTGGGGTCTTTTCAGGAAGTCTTTACCAATGCGATGTCTTGCAGAGTTTCCTCAATGTTCTATAGTAATTTGATGGTATAAACTTGTAGATTTAGATCTTTGATCCATTTTGAGTGGATTTTTATATAAGATGTTAAGTAAGGGTCTTCAGTGTGCTGCACATGGAGATACAATTTTCTCACCACCATTTATTGAAGAGACTGTTCTTGCTCCAGGGATTGATTTTTTAATTCCTTGGTCAAAGATAAGTTGGTTGTAGATGCATGGATTAATTTCTGGAGTTTCTATTCTGTTCCATTGGCCTACATGTCTATTTCTAAGCCAGTAGCAGGATAGTTTTGATTATAACTGCCCTGTACTATGTCTTGATATCTGGTAGTGTGATCCCTGAGTAGCATTTTTCTTGTTTAAGACCGCTTTAGCTATTTGGGGTCTCTTTGATTTCCATATGAATTTCAGCATCTTTTTTTTCTATATCTGAGAAGAATGGCATTGTTATTTTGATTGGGATCACATTGAATCTGTAAATTGCTTTTGGCAGTGAGGACATTTTGATGATGTTGATTCTTCCAATCCATGAACATGGAAGATCTTTCATTTTTTTTTTGTTTTCTATTTTTTTAATGTTTTGTAATTTTCCTTGTAGAGATATTTGTTGTCCTGAGATAAATTTATGCCAAGAAATTTAATTAATTTGTAGGTATTGTGAATGGGTTTGATTTTAAATGTTCATTCTCAGCCATGGCATTGACTGTGTATACAAAGGCTATTGATTTTTCTGTGTGAATCTTGTTTCTGGCCACTTTACCAAACTCTTCTATGAGTTCCAATAGTCTCTCAGCTGCATCTTTTGGTTCCCCTATATAAAGAATCATGTCATCTGCAAATAGGGATAATTTGACTTCCGCCTTTCCAATTTGTATACCTTTGATTTCTTTTTCTTGCCTAATGTCTCTGGCTAAAACTTCCAGGACTATATTGAACAGCAGTGGGTGTCCTCATCTGGATCCAGATCTCAGTGGAAAGGCTTCCAACTTTTCCCCACTCAATAAGATGCTGGCTGTGGGTTTGTCATAAATTTCCTGGATTGTCTTAAGGAATATTCCTTTTATACCCAATCTGCTTAAAGTTTTCTTCATGAAAGGATGCTATATTTTATCAAATGCTTTCCTCTGCATCTTTTGAGATAATTATATGATTTTTGTTCTTCAATTTGTTAATGTGATATATCACATTGATTGGTGAATGTTGAGCCATCCCTGCATATGGGGTCCTGGAGAATGATCTTTCTGTGTGTTTTTGCGTTTGATTGGCTAGTATTTTGTTGAGGATTTTTGTATCTATGTTCATCAGAGATATTGATCTGTAGTCCTCTTTCTCTGTTATATCTTTCTTTGGTTTAGGGATTAAGGAAATTTTGGCTCTGAAAAAAGAGCTTGGGAAGATTCCCTCCCTTTCAATTGTTTTGAATAGCTTGTGGAGAATTGGAATTACTTCTTTAAGTGTCTGATTGAATTCAGCACTGAAGCCATCTTGTCCTGGGCTTTTCTTTGTTGGAACTGTCTGAATTACTGATTCAATTTCAGTCTTAGTTATTAGACTGTTTATGTTTTCCATGTCTTCATGACTCAATTTTAGTAGATTGTATGCATCCAAGAGTCTCTCTGTGTTTTCTAGGCTTCCCAATCTGTTGGCATACAATTGATTGTAGTAATTCAAGCTGATTTTTTTATTTCAGTAGTATCTGTAGTTACCTTTCCTTTTCATTTGATATTATTGATTCTGGTTTCCCCCCTCCATTTTTGGTTTGTTAGATGTATCAATTTTGTTCATTTTTTCAAAAAAAACAATTCTTCATTTCACTGATCTTTTGTATTTTTGTTTCAATTTTATTTATTTCTTCTCTAATTTTAATTCTTTTCCTCTACTATTTTTTTAGTTTAGTTTGCTGTTGCTTTTCTAAGTCCTTAAGATGCATTGATAGCTCATTTATTTGGTACCTTTCTGATTTCTTCATGTAGGCACCAATTGTTATAAACTTCCCTTTTAACAATGTATCCCATAAGATTTGATATGTTGTATTGTCATTTTCTACTGTTTCCAGAGATTTTTTTATTTCTCTTTTTTGATTTCTTCTGTGACCCACTGTTTATTCAGGAGCATTCTGTTCAGTCTCAATGCGTTTGTGTATGTTCTAGAGATCCTTGAGTTGTTGATTTCCAGTTTCATTGTGTTAATGTTCAGAGAAGATGCATGATATGATGATCTTTTATTTAAATTTGCTGAGACTTGCTTTATGGGCTAGCATATGGTATATCCTAGAGAAAGATCCATGCACTGATGAGAAGAATGCATATTCCTAAAGTGTGGGATGAAAATTTATGTAGATATCAGTTAGGTTCATTTTGTCCATAATGCCAATAATTAGGTCTGTAGGTTTTTTTTTTTTGTTATTGTTAATTTTCTGTCTAGTTCTTTAGTCCATTGATTAAAGTGTGGTGTTGAAGCCCAATATTACTATCTTATTGGAATCCATGTCTCCCTTTAAATCTATTAATATGTCTCTTAAATATCCAGGTACCCTGCAATTGGTGCATATAAATTTATTATATCTTCCTGTTGAATTGATCTTGTATTCATTACATAGTACCCTTCTTTGTTTCTTTAACAGTTTTTGTATTCAGTTTATTTTGTTTGATATTAGGATTGCTACCACAACTTTTTTTTTTGCTTTCCAATAGCATGGAATAACTTTTTCCATTCAGTGTATGTGATTCTTTGTCGTTGAGGTGTGTTTCTTATAAGAAGCAAATAGATAAGTGATATTTTTTAATCTGCTCATCTAGTATGTTTTTAATTGGATAATTTAGAACTTTTACATTCAATGATACTATTTGTAAGTAATGACTTGGCCTTGCCATTTTTCTGTAAATATTCCTAATCTTTGCTTTGGATTTCTTTGTACTTTTACTGGGAGATTTTTCTGCCTTCATATTCTTTATTTTATTTTATTTTTTGACAGGCAGAGAGGACAGTGAGAGAGAGAGAGACAGAGAGAAAGTCTTCCTTTACCGTTGGTTCACCCTCCAATGGCCGCTGCGGCTAGTGTGCTACTGCTAGCGCACCGCACTGATCCAAAGCCAGGAGCCAGGTGCTTCTCCTAGTCTCCCATGGGGTACAGGGCCCAAGCACTTGGGCCATCTTCCACTGCACTCCCTGGCCACAACAGAGAGCTGGCCTGAAAGAGGGGCAACCGGGACAGAATCTGGCGCCCTGACTGGGACTAGAACCTGGTGTGCCGGTGCTGCAAGGCGGAGGATTAGCCTAGTGAGCCACAGCGCCGGCCAACATATTCTTTTATATGATAATTATCTTTCTGTGGTTCCATGTGTAGCACATGCTTAAGCATTTTTTTATAAACCCGGTTCAGTGGTTTATAAATTCTTTTAATTTCTGTTTGTTATGGAAGATCTTTATTTCATCTTCATTCATAAGTGAGCACTTTGCAGGGTACAATATTCTGGATTGAAAGTTTTTTTCTCTTATAAGTTGGATTATATCTCTCCATTCTCTCCCAGCCTATAGTGTTTCTGATGAGAATTTAGCTGTGAGTCTAATGGGAGATCCTCTGAAAGTAATCTGTCATTTATGACATGCACATTTTAGAATCTTTTCTTTATGTTTTACTGTGGAGAGTTTGACTACAATGTGTCATGGTGACTATCTTTAGTCATCATGTCTATTAGGAGTTCTATGTGCTTCCTGTACTTGAATGTCCCTTTCTTTCTAACCGGGGGAGTTTTCTGTAATTATTTTAGTAAATAGACCTTCTATTCCATTCCCTTTTTCTGCACCATCAGGAATTCCTAAGATCTGTATGTTGGGTTGTTTGATACTAATCCATAAATCTCCAACACTATTTTTCATTTTTCTAATTTCTATTTTTTTGTTTGAGATGTTTCTAAAGATTTGTCTTCTAGCTTGGATATTCTTTCTTCTGCTTCACCAGTTCTGTTGTTAAAGTTTTACACCAATTTTTCTGTTTGTCTATTGAATTCTTCATTTCTAATATTTTAATTTGATTTCTCTTTAAAATCTCAATATCATGCGAAAAATCTCATTCCTGTCATTCATAAATTCTTTTAATTAATAGATTTGTTTCTGACTGCTTTTGAGTAACCTACAATTAATCTTTTGAATTCCATTTGGTCATATCACCAGTCTCTTCATTTTCACATTCTAATATTGAAATGTTGTGTTCCTTTTTGGGGGATGTCATGTTTTTCCCTTATTTTTGTTTAATGAATTACTACATTTCTTGTAGGTAATTTTGGAGATACTTGCATGTTTTTTCTATCCACTAGTTCACTCCCCAAATGGCCACAATAGCCAGGGTTGGTCCAGGCAGAAATCAGGAGCCAAGAGGTTCTTCTGAATGTCCCGCAAGGGTTCAGGGGCCCAAGCACTGGGCTTGTCTTCTGCTGCCTTCTCAAGAGTGGCACAGCCTGCTCTTCAAAGAGCATCCATATGTGACGCTGGTGTCATAGGCAGCTGCTTTACCTGCTATACCATCAAACTGACCTCTGAAAAAAGAATTGTGATGAATTTATCCTAGAATTAGTATTAGAAGTTATATTACCTTCATCTAGAGTTTCCAAGTTTTCACTTTATTTTGGGACAATCTTCTATGCCTATTTCACAATTTTCATTCATTTCTCCTAAATTCCATTAATTTCAAAATCACTGTCAATAATCTGAGATCAAAAGTATTAGATATTTATTACTTGTTTGATAGCATCTCAATAGGATGATACTTTTTTTGGCAAGTACTTATTTTGTTTCTTTCTTGACTCTGATTTTAAATTTTAGTTTCTTCTTAATTCCTCACTCACCAATCTGACAATAGCCATCTTTATTAAAGGTGTGGAATCAGGGAAATTATGAAGCTTTTTCCTGCTGCATTCTAGTATATACATTGTTCAGGATTTTTTCTCTTCTTTGGTACATTTATATTTCAAGATCCCATTTTTGTCTCTAAATAGTATGCAAGCTTATGGTAAGTTGTTTTCTTGTTATTCTTTTAGTCATGTGTCCTTTTTGCATCTGACTTTAATTCCCTTTGGAATACAGTTGACTGATATGCTCCAGTCTGTTGAAAGGTGGAAATTAAATAAATCTGGGTGGTGTATGTTGAAAACCACAGGGAGAAATGGTTAAAAACCGTTGGATTCCCTAACTCAGCATCTACAAATTCCTTGCTTGAGGATATAAATCATCTGCAATGCTTGCTGCAGATGAACATTCCTGGCTTCTACTCACTCCCTCAAAGGTTTCAGTTCCTCTTCAGATGGAATCCATGAATCAGTATTCTAGGGGAAAGCACCTCAGCTGATTCTTATCCTAAACAAAACCAGAGAATTTAAGTTCTGTGATTTCAGCACTTCCTGCAAATTAGAGATTGTTAAAGCTACCACAGCAAATCACCACAAACATAACAGCAGGGATTTTTCTTTCACAAGGCCAGAGGCCAAAAGTCCAAAATGAGGGTGTCGGTGGGGCTTTAGGGCTACTTTTGAAGGCCCTAGAGGGGCCTTGCTTCCCTCTTTCAGCTTGTCATTTCTATTGGCATTCCCGGGCTTCTGGTAGCAAAACAATTTCTGTCTCCATCTTCACACAGCCTTCTTCCCTGTGTTTCTGCCAAATCTCCCTCTTTCTCTCATGGGGACATCAGTTATTGCATTTAGGGTCTCCCTTAGTCCAGGATAATCTCATCTCCAGACCCATCGCTCTATTATATCTATAAGGACTCTATTCTAAACAGAGCCATATTCACAGATACTGCTGGTTGGAATTGGATATGTATCTCTCAAACATACAGATCAACCTGCTGCAACTTTATTGTGCCTCATAACATCGATTAGAACCAGAATAGAGGTTCAACTATAGGTAATTTTAAACCTGTCCAGCTTAATTTAATATGCATCCATGTTTTTCAAACACTATGCTAGTGGCTATAATATAGGCCCTGCCTGCTGGTTAACTTCTTACACAGTCTCCACAGTCCTCACTTGTTCTAGCTTTTCCATCCAGTCCAGAGCTCTGCACCACTAGGAGCAATCTGTACCTCACCAGCCACAGGGCAGTAATAATTCTAACTGCCTTTATGGAACTGACAGAAACATAGCCCTTTAAATTTCTATCCAGAGGAAACATCGATTGTTTAGAGACTTAGGAGGCATTGATTTTCTCATTGATTAAAAAAAAAACACACACTCACACATATAAGTCAAGTTCAAATGAAATAATACATTTAAAAATCTTGATAGTATCTGGCTTATAGTGATCATTAAAGATGATTCATAAGCTTGTCTTTTTCTTTTTTCTTTTAACAACTTTTCTCAAGTAAGGATGTATATATGTGTGTGTGCATGTGTATATATTTATCATACATATTATATATACATATTATGTATAATATATACATATATACTATATATGTACATATAAATTTACATAGAGTTGAAGTTGACCCAAGTGAACTTTCAAAAAGTAACATTTCCCAAATCCTTAATTTTGTAAATGTATTGCTTGAAGTCTTGAATTGATCCTAGACCCATAAAACTTCCATCATGCTAAGTTGGCACTTTTTGAACAAGAGTTCTGTGCATATTTGCCTAAAATGTAGCCAGTGTGTCAGTAAGTAATTTGTGTTACTGTTACCCTATGTCACTATGTCGAAGTCTTTCTTTAGGGCAAGTATAAGGTCTTCATCCAAGCATATACTTTGATATATTATTTTTAAAATTCCAGTTTGCCTACAAGAATGACTTTTCTACTTACCTGTGCAGACGCAAACAGCTGCTGTTTGCTTTGATATAGCAGCATTTTAAACACTTATTCATTGGAGTCTTTGAAAATATGACGACATCCAATTACAAGATGAAATAAAATACTCTTTCATTGCACTCCATTCTAGAAATATGGCTTCTTGAATTCTAGGTTTAATGTTTGTTATAAGCAACACACACAGAGACACACACACACACGTATATCAATAAAGAAAATTAGATTGTATATAAGCTCTTAAAATAAAAGCCAGCCGTCATTCTACATAATCCATTTCACTGTTACCAGGGGCAACCATTTTAGACTCTCAGCCAAATGTTTTGGTTACTACCTTTACTTTTCTAGTAATATCTATAATTACTATTTCTTGGTTTCCTAAAATACAACCCAGTTAAGAAATGGGCAAAGGACTTAAACAGACATTTTTCAAAAGAGGAAATCCAAATGGCGAACAAACACATGAAAAAATGCTCAGGATCACTAGCCATCAGGGAAATTCAAATCAAAACCACAATGAGGTTTCATCTCACCCCCACTAAAATAACTCTCAAACAGAAATCAACAAACAGCAAATGCTGGTGAAGCTGTGGGGAAAAAGGTACCCTAAGTCACTGTTGGTGGGAATGTAAGCTGATAAAGCCACTATGGAAGACAGAATGGCCATACCTCAGAAATCTGAATATATACCTACAATATGACCTAGCCACCCCACTCCTGGGAGTTTACCCAAGGGAAATGAAATCAGCATATAAAAGAGTTATCTGTAACCCCATGATCATTGTAGCTCAATAGACAATAGCTAAGACATGGATCAACCCAAATGCCCATCAACTGAAGACTAGATAAAGAAATTGTGTGATATGTACGCCATGGAATACTACACAGTGGCAAAAAATGAAATCTATTCATTTGCAACAAAATGGATGAATCAGGAAATCATGTTTATTGAAATAAGCTGGTCCTAAAGGGACAAATAACATATGTTCTCCCTGACCTGTGATAACTAATAAGCAACTAAAAGACAATCTGTGGAAGTAAAACTGACACTTTGCAAAGCAATGACTTTGAACAGCCCTTGACTTGACTGTTGAAGAACAAGTTTTTTTTATACTATTTGTTGAACTCTTTATTTAACATAGAGTTAATCATATGTGGTAATGTTAATTGAAAATAGATCTTAGTAAAAAAAAAAATGAGAGGGTAAGAGTAGAGATAAGAGAGGGAGGAAGAAGAGGGTGGGTGGAAGAGTAAGTTCAGTGGGAAGAATCACCATATCCTTAAAGTTGTAATTATGAAGTGTATGAAATTCATAAATGTAAAGCTGTCTAGTTCTGCATACATTCCTATGGACGGACTTCTAAGGGTGCAGTTTAAAAACTTGCCATGGGACCACAAATCCCCTTAAGCTGGATGATAAAAATAGCATTTTAAGTGTTAAAGTGATCGTAAGATAGGTTTAAGTGTTAAAGTGATTAGAAAGATAGGATTAAGAATTAAAGTGATCATATAAATAGGATTAAGTCTTTGGTGATAATAATAGAATGAAAAGGAGTGAATGCTCTAATATAAGAGGCAGTCCATAAAGAAGACACTCTGACCTCAGAATCAGCCCTATAGACTTCCTGGTCTGGCTGAAAATCCCATGAGAGCATTTCAGGCATGGAAACCAACACACTGTGGAAAAAAAAATCCTACATGAAAGACCTCTGTGGTTGAGAACCCAGTGGAAAGAAGTGGTCATCAAAGAAGGAGGTACTTTTCTCTGAAAGGAGGAGAGAACTTCTACATACTGATAAAGTCTGTGGATTCAAAAGGCTTTTATAGCTTAGGCAGCTCATGTCAAGAGCCTCAGGCGATCACTGACATCATTCATAAGAGGGTTAATTGTTAAAGTAGCAAGAGGAGTCACTGTGCCCTAACTTTCCATTTAGGACCTCCGTCCTGAAAGAGTTGTATTATGAGAGTTAACAGTAAAACTGGTTCTCAAAGATTTATTTTATTTTAGTATATTAAGTAGAGGATATTCTTATGCCTTGTAAGTTTTAGTTATGCATAAGTGTCCAACTCCATTGCTTATTTTCTAAGGTGCTTCCTTAATTAATAATAAAATTTGTCCTCAAGGACTTATTTTCTTTTAATGTATTAGGTGGAGGATATAAGTTATAGTTATGTCTAAGTGCTCATAAAAGTTGTATCATTTGGACTGATGCCATGGCTCAATAGGCTGATCCTCCACCTTGCGGCGCCGGCACACCGGGTTCTAGTCCCATTCAGGGCACCGGATTCTGTCCCGGTTGCTGCTCTTCCAGGCCAGCTCTCTGCTATGGCCCGGGAGTGCAGTGGAGGATGGCCAAGTGCTTGGGCCCTGCACCCCATGGGAAGCCAGGAGAAGCACCTGGCTCCTGCCATCGGATCAGCGCAGTGCGCTGGCCGCAGCGTGCCGGCCACGGTGGCCATTGGAGGGTGAACCAATGGCAAAAAGGAAGACCTTTCTTTCTGTCTCTCTCTCTCAATGTCCACTCTGCCTGTCAAAAAAAAAAAAAAATGTTGTATCATTCTTGGGTGCTTCTTTAAAGTTAATTAATATTCTCAAAAACAATGAAATTAACATCAAGTTGCAAGGATTTTGAACAGCCTTTGTCTCAACTGTTGAGTTACAGTTTTTTCTTTTTGTGCAAATTGTTGAACTCTTTATTTAGGATAGAGTTGATCTTCTGTGTATAAAATTAATTGAAAATAGATCTTAGTAGAGAAAAGGACAGAGAATGGGAGAGGGAGAAGAAGGAGAATTGGGGGTGTGGATGGGAGGGCAGGTATGATGGGAAGAATCACTATATTCCTAAAGTTGTGCTTATGAAATGCATGAAGTTTGTATTCCTTACATGAAAGGTTTCTTTGGGAAAAATGCTTATATGCTAACTTTCTCTTGACTAGAACACACTGTACATTTAAAAGTTTTAAATTCTACCTATAGGTAATAAAACATACTATATAACTTTATAGAAAATAATATTATAATAACTTAAGAACTTTATATCTCATAGTATAATTTTAAAGTAAAAACAAAACTATGTTGAAAAATGTAAAAGGGAACGTGAAGGATTGAAAGGATATAAAATTTCTCATATTTAATAAAGACTTTTTGAGCGATATTTACTTAGTGAAAATTTTGCTTATTGATCAGTATCATAAATATTTATTTCAAAATATTTGTATGTGAAACAATATATATTGATCTTATTCATTTCCATTCACATAAAGGCTACCTATATTAATTTTATTTAATTTGTCATGAGAAAGAATCTATGTAATATTTTTTCATTAGAAGCTATTGATATTTGCTTATGACTGGGGGAAAATTTTCTTCCTAAAATTCTTGTGAACACAACAAAAGTGTGTTTTTTACTTGACAGTTGAGAAATTTTATTTGTCAAATAGATCAGCATACCAATGGATACATGGATAGATTATATTTATCAAGATTGTTAACTTGGCTATTTTTCTTTGTTCTTACTTGTGTTTTGCTTTCTTCAGGATAGCTTTTTAAAAAGCCAATTCCCAAAATATATTTTTGTACTAAATATAAAATGTCAATAATGAAAAGCACCTTACAACATTGCTATGAGGATTGAATAGGAACAACACACTCATACCAAAGATAGTGTTTGGACAAATTTTATCTCTCTCTCCTTGGTTTTTCCCTTAATCCCATAAATAGTTTAATAACAGTGCTGATCTTATTCTATAAGCCTACTTTTAAAAAAGCTAATAGGACCAATACTGTGGTATGGAGTTAATGTTGCTGCCTGTGATGCCAGCATCCCAAAGGGTGCAGGTTCATGTCCGAGCTGCTCCATTTGTGATCCAGCTTCCTGTTAATGGCCTGGGAAAAGCAGCAGGGATGGCCCAAGTGCTTGCACCCCTGCACACATGTGGGAGACCTAGATGAAGCTTCTGGCTACTAGAATTTGCCATTGTGGCCATCTGGGAAGTGAACCAGCAGTTAGAAGATATCTCTCTCTCCAACTCTGCCTTTCAAATAAATAAATAAAATCTTTTACAAAACAGTTTCTATATCATATATATTTGCATTTAAACTTTTGCAATAATTTAAAATTATAAACAATAAAATTTTAAAGTGTATCTAAATTTTGAGATCAGTAATAAATATATGTAAGTGCATAAATAATCATAGACAAGGTTATAATAAAATATTTGGAAGCAAGTTGATATTCTCTCATTTGCAGTGGTTAGAACTCAAATAAGGACAAGGTACGCTATTTCTATCCTGTGTACTGATAAACATGTGAGCTGTCAGGTAGGGAAAGGTGCAGCACTATTGCCTTACTCTTAGATTTAAACCACAGTAATTCTCATGGAGCCCCTTTCATTGAGTGCAAATTTATTTTTTACCATCTGACTGTTTAGTGATTTTTATGTTTTGATTGTCAGTATAGTTTTAAATGTTCTAGTACTACTGACATCTGATGCTGTCCACTTACTGACACTGATTTTTCATTTAGAAGCCAGATATGGGAGTGTGGTGCCCAGTGACAATGTAATTGCTTGGGAACTTTTATGCTATTTTTTGCATGTAGGAGTAATGACCTGTAACTAGAATAAGTAAGAGTGAGACCATACAAACCATTTATAAGCATAACTACCCACAGTTGAGATAGCTAAGCTTTTCTGTTTTGGAGATATATATATATATATATATATATATATATATATATATATATATTTTTTTTTTTTTTTTTTTTTAAAAGAACAATTGGGAAGCCAATTCTGTGACAAAGAAGGCTAAGCCTCCACTTGCAGTGCCGGTATCCCAAGTGGGCACTGATTCGAATCCTAGCTGCTTCACTTCCTATCCAGATTCCTGCTGATGCACTTGTGCACCTAGGAGCACTACGAAAGATAGCCCAAGTTCTGGGGTCCCTGTACTCACCTGAGAGATCTAGAAGAAGCCCCTGGCTTTTGGTTTTGGTCTGGCCCTATTCCAGCCTTTGTGGCCATTTGGGAGTTAACCAGCAGATGGAAGCACAATCTCTCTCTCTCTCTCTCTCTTTCTCTCTCTCTTTCTCTCTCTCTCTCTCTCTCTCTCTCCCTATCCCCCCTCCCTTCTATCCCCCCTCCCTTCTTTCTCTGTATCTCTGCCTTTCAAACAAAAAAAGTAATTTTTTGAAACAAAGAGCAATTCCCTGGAGAGTCTAAACATAGTCAAGATATCAAAATTGTACATACACATCAACTATCACAACCATCATCCATAGAACTAGTAACAAGCTATTACCCATCACACATTAGCATTATTTGCAGTAAAAAAAATCCAGCATTCACAATGATGTATTATGCACCATATAAAGAACTAGAAGAGAGGAGCTGATGCACTTAAATACAAAACGAGATAAGGAAATGGAAAGTCTAGTTGCCTGCTTTGATTGGTTTACTCTATGCCCATGTATTGAAAACTTTATGTACCTCATAGTTTAATTATTGCATGTTAATCAAAAAGTTTAATAATATAAATTTAAATAAATTATAAAATAAATAAAACTCTTAAAATCACTTTAAAAGATTAATGTGCATGAATAATTGAATAAAATTACTCATAATAGTGTGCTAATTTTTAAAATGGTAGACATAAAATTGAAAAAAAATTATCACTAACAGCCTGACTACTATTTTTGGGCACTGAGGTATTTACCCCTTGTGCCTACACATGAGTAAAATTACCAACCATAGTGTATAAATTTGAGAAAAATATTACAAGTTGCTGGAAAGCATATCATAAAAAATTTCATTGGGTGGGCATTGAGTGTAATGGGTTAGGTCACTGCTTATGAGGCCAACATCACACACTGGAGGGCTAGTTAAAATACCATCAGCTGCACTTCTCATCCTCCTCCCTGCTAATGCACTTGAGAAGGCAACAGATGTTGGTCCAGCTGCTTGGGCCTCTGTCACGCATGTGGGAGACCATGATGGGATTCCTGCTCATGGCTTTCACCTGGCCCTGACCTGGCTGTAACAGTCAAGGGGTGGAGGGGGAAGGTGAACCGGTTGACGAAAGATCTCTTTGTCTCTCTCTCTCTGTCTGTCTTTCTGTTGCTCTGCCTTTCAAAAAAATGAACCTTTAGACATTTTTTCTTTAGGTTTAGAAGATTATCTTTTACTTTATAAAGTTTATTTATTTATTTGAAAGGCAGAGTTACAGAGAGGCAGAAGCAGAGAGAGAGAGAGAGAGGGAGAAGGAGAGAGAGAGAGAGAGAGAGAGAGGTCTTCCAACCGTTGGTTCACTCCCCAGATGGCTGCAACAGCCAGAGATGCACCAATCTGAAGCCAGGAGCCAAGAGCTTCCTCTGGGTCTGCAAGCAGGTACAGGGGCCCAAAGACTTGGGCCATCTTCTACTGCTTTCCCAGGCCATAATGGAGAGCTGGATCAGAAGTGGAGCAGCTAGGACTCCAACCGGCACCAATAGGGGATGCCAATATTGCAGGTGGTGCCTTTACCAGCTTATGCCACAGCGCCGACTCCTAGAAGGTTATCTTTTCAAAATAATATATTTTTTAATTTACTCTCCTTAGGAGAAAAAAAAAAGACAGAAATTTCCTCAAATATTACCTTAAAAGAAATGGCAAGACTAATCTATTGAGATACATGGTTTTCATATATTTGGAGTTTTGATATAAACAATATTTGAATTAGTCATTATTGATTTTCTCCTATATTTCATTGACCATTACTAACTTAATAAAGTTCTTTCTATCATTGCTTGTGATCAAACTTATACATTTATTGTTCAATTATTATATTTATTGTATAATTGAACATAGGCATAGTTTAACACTAATTATTTTAATTTTCCAGGGAAAACTATTAGTGTTAGACTTGAATCTATTCTTTAGATCTGAATTTTTTTCTGCTGCCCTAAAATGTGTGAAAAGCAGAACATGCAGGGAAAGCATTTAATCTCATGGCTGAGATTTCATTTAAGATGCTCAAACCCATATGAGAGCTGCTTGAGTTCAATTCTCAGTTCTGGTTCCTGATTCTTGCTTTCCTCAAATACAGTCCCTTGAAGGCAGCCATTATGGCTCAAGTAATTGGGTTCCTGTGAGTCATATGGGAGACTTGGATGTGTTCCCAGCTTCACACTTTGGTCCAGACCTGCCTCTGAGACATTTTGACAGTTAATCAGAAGATGGGGAAGATGGGAGCACTCTATCTCCACCCCCCTACATCTCCCTGGCTTACTCTCTTCTCCTAAAAATGAAATGAAATGAAGCTCACTAACGTACTTCACTTCATATCTAACTTGTTATCTGAACTGCTGGGGTGCTCTCAGCCCAGCTGTCTCTGCTTGAAACATGATCTCCTCTTGCTTTCCAAAATAGCATATTTCTTGATTTTCTTCTTACATTTGTCTGCTTCCTTTGTATCTAACCGAATGTCAGATACTATTTCAGAGAGTGGGTTGCCTTTTACTTGAGGGCAGGGGGAGGGCACAAGTATTTGAATCATTCCAGATTCAGTATTGTCAATAATTTGCAAGTCAATCCAGGTTTTTTTAAGGTTTATTTCATTTATTTAAAGGTAACATGATGGAGGGAGAGGGACACACAAAATGAGAGAGAAAAAGAGAGATAGAGATCTTCCATTTTCTGGTTCACTCTCTAAATGGCTGTAAGAGTTGGGGTTGGGCCAGGCAGAAGCCAGGAGCTTAGAACTTCATCAAGGTCTCCAACATGAGTGACAGAGGCACAACTACTTGGGCCATCTTCCAAAATATTCCCAGGTACATTAGCAGGAAACTAGATTGGAACCAGAGTAGCCATGACTTGAACTGGTACTACAATGAAATTCCGGCATTACAAGCAGACGATTGATCCCCTGCACCACAATGCCAGACCCCATTAAGGTTTTATAAAGTTGTGGGAGACCTGGATGAAGCTCCTGGCTCCTGATTTTGCCTGGCCCAGTGTTGGGCATTGCCTAAAATAGTCCCTAACAACATGGCACCTGGTGGATGACTGGGGGCGTGTCTGCGGCCGCTGCGGTTAAACCCAGCTAGCCTAGCTAGCTCAGTCGGTAGATCATGAGACTCTTAATCTCAGGGTTGTGGGTTCATGCCCCAATGGAGGAACAGTCCTGAGATTCATCTCCTGTTTTTGAACCAGCTGTTCCACCCGGTCCCAGGTGGACCAGACAAAAATATTAGCAGCAGCAAGCCATGGTGCCGCTTCAGTAAGGGCTTCTCAAACCTCCTCAGCCTGAGTGTCAGAAATTTCTAAACCTTGAGTGTTTTGTATGTATCTCAGCGCCTTAGGTGCTGGGTCCTCAAATTTAGCGTAAGATTGCTCCATCCTTTCAGGGATACCTTACCTTGAGAGCCTTGCTTAGCCACGTCCACGGTACTTTCTTTAGGCTCATTTGAGCCCATCGTGCCCCATGTGGGGTGCCACTTGTCAGAGCCTCAAGCCCGATGCTAGCCCCTGACCAGCAGGGGCAGTGCAAGCACTCCCCAACAAGGCGAGCGGAAGAGGTAAGGCCGATGGGTGATGAACACACCACAAGCACACGTGAGTTCTGTCGAAGCAGGAACCACTTTATTGAGGAAGTGTACAGGCTTATAAAGCTTACGAAGGACATGCACAGTAGGGGAGCCAGTCAGAGAACAGGTCATGCAGGGACAGGTGGACCACGCACAGGGGCACCTTAAGCGAGGTATAGGGATCATGCACTGTTCACATGTCTGGAAATAAATGGGACCTATCCCTGCAGGTGGCCCGATCTCACACAGTTTAACCACAGCAGCTACAGACACACCCCCCAATCATCCTCCAGATGCCATGTTGTTAGGGATTATTTTAAGCAATGCCCAACAGCCCAGTCCTGGCTCTTGTGGCCATTTGGTGAGCAGATGGACTCTGACTCTCTCTCTCTCACTCTGACTTTCAAATAAATAAATAGATCTTAAAAATATATTATAAAAAAGTGTATCCACCTAAAATTAATTTAGATTCTTCCTTGGTGTGCTGTCATTCCTTCTTATATGGATGCCTCTAGTTAAAATGTTACATCTCAACAAGTTGAAAATATCCTAAGTTGAAAATATGTTTAATGCCCCCAGTCTACTGAGCATCGTAGCTTGAGCTAGCCTATCTTAAACATGATCAGAATATGTTCATTGACCTACATTTAGGCAAAAGCAGCTAACACAAGGCTGTCTATAGTCAAGTGTTGAATATCTTGTCATATTTGAATACTTGTTAACAAAAATTATGGCAACAAATTCCACTGAGGAATATTAAAAGTTTAAATTCCTGATCCTATGGCAGTCTGGGAGCTATGGCTCAATGCTACTGACCAGTGCCAAGGGAGGATTGCACTATATATCAATAGCCCCAGAAAAGACCCAGTTCAAAATGCGAAGTATCATTTCTTTTTTTTTAAGTTTTTATTTAATGAATATACATTTCCAAAGTACAACTTATGGATTACAATGGCTTATCCCCCCCATAACTTCTCTGCCACCAGCAACACTCCACTGGGATCCACTCACAGAGATCTTTCATTTAGGTCTTCTTTTTTTTCCAGAGTGTCTTGGCTTTCCATGCCTAGAATATTCTCATGGGCTCTTGAGCCAGATCCGAATGCCTTAAGGGCTGATTCTGAGGCCAGAGTGCTATTTAGGACATCTGCCATTCTATGAGTCTGCTGTGTATCCTACTTGCCATTATGGATCGTTCTCTCCCTTTTTGATTCTATCAGTTAGTATTAGCAGACACTAGTCTTCTTTATATGATCCCTTTGACTTTTAGTCCTATAATTATAATCAATTATGAACTGAAACTGATCACTTGGACTAGTGAGATGGCATTGGTACATGCCACCTTGATGGGATTGAATTGGAATCCCCTGGCACGTTTCTAATTCTACCATTTGAGGCAAGTCCGATTGAGCATGTCCCAAACTGTACATCTCTTCCCTCTCTTATTCCCACTCTTATATTTGACAGGGGTCAATTTTCAGTTAAGTTTCAACACTTAAGAATAATTGTGTATTAATTACAGAGTTCAATCACTAGTATTAAGTAGAACAAAAAAAATACTAAAAGGGATAAAATATTAAGTTGTTCATCAACAGTCAGGACAAGGGCTGATCAAGACATTGTTTCTCATAGTGTCCATTTCACTTTAACAGGTTTCATTTTAGGTGCTCAGTTAGTTGTTGCCAATCAGGGAGAACATATGATATTTGTCCCTTTGGGACTGGCTTAATTCACTCAGCATAATGTTTTCCAGATTCATCCATTTTGATTCAAATGACTGATTTCATTTTTTTTTTATTGCTGTATAGTATTCTATAGAGTATATATCCCATAATTTATTTATCCAGCTATTGTTGATGGACATTTAAGTTGACTCTAGGTCTTAGCTATTGTGAATTGAGGAGGCAGCAATAAACATTAAGGTGCAGACAGCTTTTTTTTTGCCAATTTAATTTCCTTTGGGTAAATTCCAAGGAGTTGGATGGCTGGGTTGTATGGTAGGGTTATATTCAGATTTCTGAGGAATCTCCAAACTGACTTCCACAGTGGCTTAACCAGTTTGCAATCCCACCAACAGTGGGTTAGTGTCCCTTTTTCCCCACATCCTCTCCAGCATCTATTGTTGGTAGATTTCTGAATGTAAGCCATTCTAACCGGGGTGAGGTGAAACCTCATTGTGGTTTTAATTTTCATTTCCCTGATTGCTAGTGATCTTGAACATTTTTTCATGTGTCTGTTGGCCATTTGGATTTCCTCTTTTGAAAAATGTCTATTGAGGTCCTTGGCCCATCTCTTAAGTGGGTTGTTTGTTTTGTTGTGGTGGAGTTTCTTGATCTCTTTTTAGATTCTTATTATTAATCATTTATCTGTTGCATAGTTTACAAATACTTTTCCCATTCTGTCGGTTGCCTCTTCACTTTCCTATCTGTTTCTTTTGCAGTTCAAAATTTCTCAATTTGATGCAATCTCAATAGTTAATTTTAGCTTTGACTGCCTATACCTCTGGGGTTTTTCCAAGAAGTCTTTGCCGGTGCCAATATCTTGCACGGTTTCTCCAATGTTCTCTAATAATTTGATGGTATCAGGACATAGATTTAGCTCTTTAATCCTTGTTGAGTGGATTTTTGTGTAAGGTATTAGGTAGGGTCTTGCTTCATGCTTCTGCCTGTGGAAATCCAGTTCCTAGCACGATTTATGGAATAGACTGTCCTTACTCCAGGAATTGGTTTTAGATCCTTGATCAAATATAAGTTGGCTGCACATGTTTGGATTGATTTCTGGTGTTTCTATTCTGTTCCATTGGTCTATCTATCTGTTTCTGTACCTGTACCATGCTGTTTTGATTATAACTGCCCTGTAGTATGTCCTGAAATCTGGTATTGTGATGCCTCCGGCTTTGTTTCTGTTGTGCAAGATTGCTTTAGCTATTCAAGGTTTCCTGTGTCTCCAAATGAATTTCAGTATCAGTTTTCCCAGATCTGAGAAGAATGTCTTTGGTATTTTGTTTGGTATTGCTTTGAATGTGTACATTTTAATGATGTTGATTCTTCCAAATCATGAGCATGGAAGGTTTTTCCATTTTTTGGTATCCTCTTCTATTTCTTTCTTTAAGGTTTTGTAATTTTCATTGTAGAAATTTTTAACGTCCTTGGTTAGGTTTATTCCAAGGTATTTGATTGTTTTTTAGCTATTATGAATGGGATTGACCCTAGAAGTTCTTTCTCAGTCATGGCATTGCCTGTGTATACAAAGGCTGTTGATTTTTGTGCATGGATTTTGTATCCTGCTACTTTGCCAAACTCTTCTATGAGTTCCAATAGTTTCTTAGTAGAGTTCTTTGGGTCCCCTAAATAAAGAATCATATCATCTGCAAAAGGGATAGTTTGAGTTCTTCCTTCCCAATTTGTATCCCTTTAATTTCTTTTTCTTGCCTAATAGCTCTAAGACTTCCAGAATTATATTGAATAGCAGTGGTGAGAGTGGGCATCCCTGTCTGGTACCAGATCTCAGTGGAAATGCTTCCAACTTTTCCCCATTCAATAGGATACTGGCCGTGGGTTTTTCATAAATTGCTTTGATTGTATTGAGGAATGTTCCTTCCATACCCAGTTTGCTTAGAGTTTTCATCATGAAAGGTTGTTGAATTTTATTGAATGCTTTCTCTGCATCCATTGAGATAATCATATGGTTTTATTCTGCAGTCTGTTAATGTGGTGTATCACGTTGATTGTTTTGCGCACATTGAACCATCCCTGCATACCAGGGATAAATCCCACTTGGTCTGGGTGGATGATCTTTCTGATGTGTTGTTGCATTCTATTGGCCAGCATTTTATTGAGGATTTTTGCATCTATGTTCATCAGGGATATTGTTCTGCAATTATCTTTCAATGCTTCATCTTTCTCTGGCTTAGGGATTAAGGTGACGCTGGCTTCATAGAGAGATTTTGGGAGGATTCCCTCTTTTTCGATTGTTCTGAATAGTTTGAGAAGAATTGGAGTTAGTTCTTCTTTATGTCTCGTAGAAGTCAGCAGTGAAACCATCTGGTCCTGGGCTTTTCTTTGTTGGGAGGGCCTTTATTACTGTTTCAATTTCTGTCTCAGTTATGTATCTGTTTTGGTTTTCTATGTCTACCTGGTTCAATTTAGGTAGATTGCATGTGTCCAGGAATCTATCCATTTCTGATAGATTTCCCTGTTTGTTGGCATACAACACTTTGTAGTAATTTCTGATGATTCTTTTGATTTCTGTGGTGTCTGTTGTTACATTTCCTTTTTCATCTCTGATTTTATTGATTTGGGTCTTTTCTTTTTTTAGTTAGTTGGGCCAATGTGGTGTCAATTTTTTTTTTATTTTTTCAAAAAGCACCTCTTCATTTGGCTAATTTTTAAAATTTTTTTTTGGATTCAATCTTGTTAATTTCTTCTCTGATTTTAATTATTTCCCTTCTACTAGATTTGGGTATGGTTTGCTGCAGTTTTTCTAGATCCTTGAGATGAACTGAAAGCTCATCTATTTGGTGCCTTTCCAGTTTCTTGATGTAGGCACCTATTGCTATAAACTTTCCTCTTAACACTGCTTTTGCCATATCCCATAAGTTTTGATATGTTGTGTTGTTAACCTCATTTACTTCCAGAAAGTTTTTGATTTCTCTTTTAATTTCTTCTATGACCTAGTGTTCATTCAGGAGCATATTGTTCAATATCCATGTGTTTGCTTATGCCCTAGGGATTCCTGAGTTGCTAATTTCCAACTTCATTCCTCTGTGGTCTGAGAAGCTGCATGGTATGATTCTAATTCTTTTGAATTTGCTGAGACTTGCTTTATGGCCTATTATGTGGTCCATCCTAGAGAAAGTTCCGTGTACTGCTGAGAAGAATGTAAATTCTTTAAATGTAGGATTGAAAGTTCTGTTGATATTTGTTAGATCCATTTGGGAAAGAGTGTCGATTAAATCTGCTGTTTCCTTGTTGATCTTCTGTCCTGTTGATCTGTCTAATTCTGAGAGTGGATTATTGAAGTCCCCCAGTAATATTGTATTGAAATCTATGTCTCCCTTAAGACCCTTAACATATCTTTTAAATAAACCAGTGCCCTGTAATTAGGTACGTATACATTTATAATAGTTATATCTTCCTATTGAATTGAACCCTTAATCATTATATAGTCCCCTCTTTGTCTCTCTTAACAGTTCTTATGTTAAAGCTTTTTTTCCTGATATTACTATAGCTACACCTGCTATATGCATCGTGGTGAGGATCTCTTTTGGTCATGTATACTAGGGGTTCTATGAGCTTCCTGTACTAGGATGTCTCTGTCCTTCTCCAAACCCAGGAAATTTTCTGCTAGTATCTCACTAAAAAGGCCTTCTAATCCTTTCTCTCTCTCCATGGCTTCAGGAACTCCTAGAACCTGAATGTTGGGTTTTTAAATAGTATTCTGTAGATTCCCACAATATTTTTTAGATTTATAATTTCCTCTTTTATTTGGTTTGATTGTGTATTTTCCTGTTCTTTGTCTTCTAAGTCCGATATACTCTGTCTTCTGCTTCCCTGACTCTTTTTTTAAGGCTCTCTAATGTGTTTGTCATTTGATCTATTGAATTCTTCATTTCATTATGACTTCTCGTCACTATCACAGTTTCATGTTCTACTAGTTGCTTCATTTCATTTTGATTCCTCCTTAAGATTTCATTTTCATGAGAGAGATCTTCTATCCTGTCCAGTAAGGATCTCTGTAGTTCAAAAATTTGTTTTTGAGATCTTCTTAATGTTCTTATCAATTTTTTGTGATCCGTTTCTTGCACATATTCTATCTCATCATCCTAATCTTGAATTGGGGTGTCTTGTTCATTTGGGGGCATCATAGTGTCTTCCTTGTTCTTGTTTCCTCAGTTTCTGCATTTGTT
This sequence comes from Sylvilagus floridanus, assembly GCA_949820135.1. Classification (NCBI taxonomy): domain Eukaryota; kingdom Metazoa; phylum Chordata; class Mammalia; order Lagomorpha; family Leporidae; genus Sylvilagus; species Sylvilagus floridanus. The sequence continues at coordinate 83,500,208 of OX463236.1, read as the reverse complement.
GCTTGGCATTGTGGAGATAGTCTTTGGTTTCTTCGCTGTGGTGGTTTTTCTCGTTATACTATGACTCTGGTTTAAGTGGACTGTCTGCTTTTGATGGATCCTTAGAGGCTGTGATGGGTGTGGCCAGAGAGCTCTGTTTGGTTCTTCAGGGTTAAGCATGTGCCAAAGGTGACTCACCCAGGTTATTCTCTCTCTCTCTCTCTCTCTCTCTTTAACTCAGAAGGGAAGTAATTCCACACAGCTGAGTGGAATTGAGGGTAGTCAATGTATGAAATATGACCCCTGTGTGTATAATATTCATCTGATGTACCCCAAGGACCACACAAAGGGTCTATGCAGCCCTCAGTGTGGTCTCGAATTTCTCTGCAGTCTCCCACCAGGTTGCCAAGGTTACCGAGTTTGTGTACTCCATGAGTTCTCTTGCCCACCCTCAGATTTTCACATTCTCAGTTCATTAGCTCCACACCTTCACTAGGTCCTAACCTCCTGATATTTCTCCCCACCAGAGTCAGGTTTTTCTGCTTGACTGATGGCAGCCACCGCTTTACATATTTTCAAAATGGCGCCTTCTCTCTGTCTTGCATGCCTTTGTAAGGTGAGTGGAGAGAGTGGCTCGTGTCCATGCCAGTCCCTTTTATTTATTTATTTTTTTCTCTCCTCTAGTTAGTCTGGTGAACTTTCCCCAGTGGGGCTTCAAGCCTCCTTCCCTCTAGGCTCTTTCTGCCATTTCCCTGCCAATGTCTCAGGCTATTGAGTTTTGCCTCACTTCCCCTTCCAGCACTGGTGTGTAGACTCTGCGATTGGGCTCCCGAGCCGTGGGTGTCCTTGCTTTCCCCATAGGTCCTCTGTGTCACATCCACTAGATCTGGAAGAGTTTCCTCTGCAATTTTTTTCCTGAGCCTTTCCTTGAAACTATAGTAACTCCACTTTTATTAAACTATCTTTTCCTGGACTATCAGTGTGTGCCTTCACTATTCCGCCATCTTGGCTCTGCTGAAGTATCATTTCTTAATGTAGATAAAGTGGAGAAACTCAATGATATCATAGAAGTGGTTTAGTTTAAGAAAATAATATACAGAATTAATTAACACAGAGAAAAGGAGAGAGAGAGGGAAGGAGAATGGAGTGGAGACATGACAGGGAGCTCTCCCTGAACTGACTTTGCAGCTGAAACTTTGGAGAGTGGCATGGTAGAAACTACTGAAAACATTCAGTAAATCTTGTACTGGAGACTCATCTGGCATACATGCTATATGTTGATGAGATAATAATCTGACTAGTTATCATTCAACACATAAAGGATTGTAGTCAGTAGAAATGTTAGGCCAGTCCAGAAGAGAAGGCCCTACCTACCCAACCATTAAAAGTTGTGTACCATCTATCTGTATTGTATTTTTTTACAACATGTTTATTGAAATCATTGGTCTAATTGTATTGATGATATATGTGTCCTATTAGATTATAAGCATTCTGAGAAAAGCGAAAATGCAACATTGTATTTCCAGTGCCTGGCATTATTTGTTTATTCTATCATTCATTCTACATGCTGTTTCTCTAATTAGGCATAGTGCTATCTCTGGTATAAAGTTCTCAGTAAAATATCTTGGATGAATATAACTTTTGAAGCAATTCTTTCTAATCTTTTATATATTAGGAACACAAGGTCAAGTAATTGTCCCAAATTTTCCTTAAATTAATGATGAGACCAAGGTATGTAGCCAGGTTTTCCTCTCTGCAAGACCTATTTTCTACATACATGACATTTTAAATAATATATATAATGAGGATTTTATGTGGCAACAGTGAAAGCAGAAAAAAACTACAATTTGCAGTACACTGACTCATGATTTTCTCTGAAGTTATATTTACCCCATTGGATTTTTGAATTTTCTTCTATGTAAGAACAAATTCTCAGGAGGCAAATATAGGTGGCTAGTATCTTGAAATGTTTATTTTCTCAGTGGATATAGTCATATGATATGAATAATTTTTAAAGTACTGTTTTTATCACAACATTTAATTATGTACATTAGAAAAAGTAAACTTCAAAATTAAGGTTTAAAAGGAAGACTTAAACCACAGAATGAAAAACTAAATGTTTATCTTTTCCTAGATGGTTCCAAGCCATATTATTATTTTGAAGGTGTTGATATGATATGAATGGTATTGCAAAAATGTAATGTATTCTGGCATTATTCAGTCTGATATTCGAATTTTTTTCTGTCACTTGCTAGTTAGGGTTGTGTGTCCTTAGGCAAGGTCTACTGTTTTCATTTGCAAATTGGAGACAGCAAGGAATAACAACTGCAGGGCTGTTGTGCATGATGTAGGTAATATACACAGGCACATAGAGCTAGCCCAGTACCACACACTCAGTAAACAATTACAGATAATTTGATTATTATTATCACCTTTAGGTAAAGACGCTTCTCTAAGCCTTGATGCCTACAATATTCTAATCTTGTGATTAACTTGAAGTTTTGATCAAAATGGTAGATACTTAATCATCTACATAATGTGTACTAAATGATTTCAAACAAACAACTGTACTTTGAGATATCAGTAACAAATTATTTAGAAATACTTATTTGGAGGACAAGGAGAAGGAATAGATAGGAAAATTCCAAGGGCATAATTAGCAAAGAAACATAATTTAGATTGGAAATCTGTTTTCCTGGTAAATGTTCCTTTAAGCTTTGTATACTGGATAAATAGGATACTTTGACAACTATGATTGTCATTGAGAGAAAAAGAAAACTGCGGCCATTTATGTGATAGCATACATATAATCTGGTAATAAATTTCAAGTGAAAGTTATAATAGATAAATTGAGCATACTACCTACAAAAATAGAAGACTTTTTAACAATCTTCTATTAACTCCATATTAAATATTATATGAGTTTGAAGTACTGAGATAAAATATAGTTTTCTTTTTTTTTCTGTAATTGTAGCATAATAAAATGTGAGCCACTTTTAGTCATAATTTTTCTTTTTCAAAGTTAATCAGGTAGTATTTCCAAGTGTCTTGCAATTTGCGTTAAAGGAAGATCCAAAGTCAAAAAAGATTTATGCAAAGTTGAAAAAGAAGAGATTATGTGTAACATTTAAGTCTTTGTCAAATTCATAATGGTATTTCAGCAAAAGTGAGTGTGCAGAAATAAACCAAAAGAGACTCTCTTCAACTTTTAAATTATCAGTGATATGAAAGGACAGAGACACAGTTAAATTTATGTTAAGAAGCTTTTTGTAATATTTGGAGAAAAATGTATATGGTAGTTAAGTCTCAGCTTCCTATCACTGTTGGATATTGGGGATAAGATACCAAAGAATTAGATATTTTTCTACATTAGTGAAAAATCAATGCCTTATAGGCATTTATATTATTGTTTGAAATTTTGATGGAATTGTTTCTCAAATGTGTTGCTCATTTTAGTTCATTATTAAGCAGAATAAAACCAAACATAATTTTAACATTTGTATATTAGTTCTATTATTTTCTGGAAGTCTTGTTGTAATGCTGTGATAACCCCAGGAGTTATTTAGATGGTGAATACCATTTTTTTGTTTTTGCATTAAATGTTTCTAGGGTTTCTGTGCAACTTCTAAATGGTGCTCTTGGTCCTTGAGACCTACAGGATCTGAGATTTAGGGCTAAAACTCAAGAGTCTGTGACAGGGAGGCTGAATGATATACTCAAGGCCACATTAGTTTGAGAGTAAGTAATTAATAACTTTACTTCTTGGCCAGTGCTGTGACTCACTTGGCTAATCCTCCGCCAGCGGTGCCGGCACCCTGTTGGTGCCTCATTAGCTGGTCCCAGTTGGGGCGCTGATTCTGTCCCAGTTGCTCCTCTTCCAGTCCAGCTCTCTGCTGTGGCCCGGAAGGGCAGTGGAGGATGGCCCAAGTGCTTGGGTCCCTGCACCCACATGGGAGACCAGGAGGAAACACTTGGAACCTGGCTTCAGATCAGCGCAACATGCTGGCCACAGTGCACCGGCTGCAGTGGCCATTGAGGGGTGAACCAACGTAAAAGGAAGACCTTTCTCTCTTTCTCACATATACTATCTAACTCTGCCTGTCCAAACAAACAAACAAACAAACAACAAAAAACAACTTTGCTTCTTTACATTTTTCATTCCCAATAATATTTGTGTTTTCTTTGGTGATTTGCCTTCTGGTTTCTTCTAGTGCTCCAACTGTTTTTCTCTAAAATACTTTTCATGTTTGCCCTATAAGCTAATTTGAAGAGTGAAATTGACAAGAGAAATGATGAAACTAAATATTGAATTAAAAATGAGATATAATTTCAAATTGTTTAGCAACACTTTACATTATACACATATGTTTATGCATGTTGTATTCAGTATGAGCAAAATATATGTTTCTTTATATTTCTTAGAGACTGAAGATAAATTGTATTTTACACTCTTATTTATTCTAAGAATGTTTTTACTTACTGGTTGTTAATTTCCAAGTTATTTGTTGGCTTTATTTTAGAATTAGAGTCCAACACTTGGAATTAATCTTAAAGTTTACATGGAAAATTTCCCATCTAAAAGAACTATCACCAAATTTCAGAGTTTCTACAACAATTGAATGATTTATTTTTTTCTAGTAAATTTTGTGATTTTTTTTAGTATGCTCCTAAATTTACAGATGGAAGAATAAAATGTGAATTACCTTATTTTAAATTCAAAAGACTTAATGTTGTTTTAAATTTTTTATTATTTATTTGAGAGAGGGAGACAGCCAGAGAGTGAAGGAGTGAGAGTATTGGAGAGTGAGGGAGACAGGGAGAGAGCTGCTACCCATTATTCTCTCTCTACATGCCCACAACAGTGAGGGCTGGGCCAGGCTAGGGCCAGGATTTAGGAAGGTAATCCAGCTCTCCCATGTGGAAAGCTAGAATACAATTCTTTGGACCATCACTTCTGCTTCCCAGGGTCTGCACTGACAGGAAGCTAGAGTAAGATGCTAGAGTCAGGAATTAAACCCAATTATTCTGAGGTGGGACCCCCCTGTGTTTACTGCTACACTAAACACCTATTCCTAGACTTAATGTTAGTTAAGATTTCATCATATCGTTGAGTCTGAGAATTGATTGTTCACTTCTTTAAACCAAACTGATGCTTTGTTTAATTTCCATGATTCATGCTAATGCATCTTCTTAATGCTAAATATGTATTGCTTAAGAAAAAAACATTTTGGGTAACATTCATATTGACTTTTGAAGCATTGGTCTTCATTAGCTTGTCAAGTAATGAAGGAAGCTTTCTTAGAAGTTTTTATTAAATGATGCCTTGAAATTTTCACTTTCCTTCCAGTACCTCCCCTTCTATGACAGAATATTTGGTGGGTTGCGGCAGGAGTAGCTTTCCATGTAGGTTTGGCTTCCTTCTCACATCATCATCTGCATTACCTCCGTTTAATTTATTTCTTTGGATCATATGTAGACTCTGAAGACATCATCTGGAATTTTAAAAGTTAAATTTATTTTAAAGTTTAAAACCTGAAAATCAGGAAATTTCATAAAGATTTGTTCAGTTTTCAAATAATTTCCATTCAATGCCAATACTTCAGGTGAAGATGCTCATTAGCTGGATAAGTTCCCAATAGTAAAGCTGGCTGCCTTCTGAAGCCTGTCACTGACTGTCACTGCTGCCCATCCTACCTGCACTGGCCACACCCTAAGTTCCTTTTTTTTTTTTTTTTAAGATTGATTTATTCATTTGAAGCATGGATCTACACAGAGAAAGCAGAAGAGCCAGAGAGAGAACTCTGTCATTTGTTCATTCCCCAAATGTTCATGCACTCTGTCATCTGGTTCATTCCCCAAATGGCCACAACGGCCAGAGTGGGCCGAGCTAAAGCTAGGAGCCCAGAGCTGCTTCTCAGTCTCCCTTGTGGGTGCAGGGACCCATGCACTTGGACCATCTTCCACTGCTTTCCCAGGCGCATTAGCAAGGAACTGGATCAGAAGTGGAGCAGCTGCACTTGGAACTGATACCCATATGGAATGCCACCGTCACAAGAGGCAGCTTTACCTGTATGATCCACACACTAAGCTCTCTACACACTAAGTCTGTCTTAGTCTCCACACACTAAGTTCTGAGAACTATAAAGTTGACGCATTTTTGCCTTACTTTAAGAGTATGGATGCATATTGTAGCTCTAATTTTAAATTAAGATATTAATTTTTTGGGTGATATACAGATAAATCTTTTACACTATTATGTAAACTTATTCTGTATCTCTTAAACCTTTAATTCCAGATATTCATGATTTGTCAGGATCTATGTGTTTATAGGGCTTTTAACTTAACATATATCAAAGTTTTAAGATACAAAAGGAAACCATTCTAGACAAGTTACAGCCATGTAACTTAAAATTCTTTTTTCCCAAAGATACTATCACCAATGCACTTCATTGTTTAAAGTGGTAACCTAACCTGATTTTGAATGGAACCACTATTTGAAGTACTTTGTGATGTCTTCAACTCTTAAAGAGAAATGATCAGAGAAAGGCAAAAAAGTGTGACAAAACAGGTTAGGTGAATTTTGATACAATCTACCATGTAAAAATGAAAAGGAGGTAGTGTTATATAATTTAAAGATAAGAAAAAAACTCTAAATGTTAGAAAATCATAGCATTATAAAATTATAAAGGAGTAGTTGGTATATACAAAAGCTAATGAATCACATAATACAAGTATTTAGAATTCTAGTTTGATTCTGATAAAACCAAGGAAGTATTACCTTGCATAGTGAAATAATTTATGAGAGATGTTCATCTTCATGCTTAATATATGCTAAAATATGGATAGGGTAAAATAACAGTTTAGATACATTCATGGATGATAAGTGAAAATGATATTGAAATTGGCAACGCCATGGTAGAAACAATGATGGATAGAGAGCTTGAAGAAGTGATTTCTAAGAACTGTTTTTCTTTAAAGAAATACTATCCTAATTTTTTTGTGTCTCAATGTCCTGGGGTTAAAATGATTATAAATAATCCATGGTTTCATGTTTTTAAACAGAGAAATATATTTTTGTTATTCAGACATTTTTTCTGGATAAAAGAGTGCACAAGTATTAAGCTTAAAATTAAAATGGTCAAATGAAAGCTCGCTAGCTACCTAGATAGATAGATAAGAGCTGGAAAGACTTGGTGGTAGGATTTTAGGCAGCCAGTCTGGCCTGCACTACCATCAGCTCTCTTTAGCAGCCTGTGATAACCTGCAGAAAACAGTTTGCAAATATTTCTGTTCTTGTACCTCAGATAAAATCTATGATTCTAAGTCATTTGTCTTGGAGTGAAAATCAAATATTAGTATCAAAATGTATTTGACTCTTATCAGTTTCTTCTGTTTTTATATCAATGAACTGATGGAGTTTCTTTTTTCTATTTTTAAAATGCCTATCAAATGAATTCTTATGTGTGTGAGGATTTAAGATTCCATGCATAACTAAAAGGTTTCATACTGAGCAATTTACATAAACTCTCGGTGACTTACTTTGACTGTATATGAAATAGGGAGAACAAAACGTTTTCCTAAGAAATATAAGAAAGCTAGTTTGAAATCTTTAAATGAACTGGTCAGCAATTACATTTTTCTCCAATTACAACTACTTCTCTCCCACAGTTAATCTTGATTATCAGATCTTGTTATGACAGTGTTGTTTTCTGGATTTACTAATATTCAAATTTGCTAATTATCTCATTTAAAAGCCTTTGGCTGTGCTAATTCTAGAGTTTTGGGTTATAATTAAGTAAAGGTTAAGAAAGGTGGGGCTGGCCCTTGACTCATTTGGCTAATCCTCCACTTGCAGTGCCGGAATCCCAGGTTCTAGTCCCAGTTGGGGCTCTGGATTCTGTCTCGGTTGCCCCTCTTCCAGTCCAGCTCTCTGCTGTGGCCTGGGAGTGCAGTGGAGGATGGCTCAAGGACTTGGGCCCTGCACTCTCATAGGAGACTGGGAGGAAGCACCTGGCTCCTGGCTTTGGATTAGCGAGTGCGCCGGCTGCAGCGGCCATTGCAGGGTGAACCAACGGAAAAAGGAAGACCTTTCTCTCTCTCTCTCTCTCTCTCTCTCACTCTCACTCTCACTCTCACTCTCACTCTCACTGTCTGTCAAAAAATTGCTTTATTTTAAAACCATTTTTTAAAATATTTACGATTCATACTTTCAGTCTTTGAAACTAATTTAAGCCACTGCCTGCGGGGCTGGCATCCCATATAGGTACTGGTTCAAGTCCTGGCTGCTCCACTTCTGATCCAGCTCTCTGCTATGGCCTGGGAAAGCAGGAGAAGATGGTTCAAGTATTGGGCCCCTGCACTTGTGTAGGAGACCCAGAAGAAGCCCCAGGCTCCTGGCTTTGTTTTGGCCCAGCTCCGGCTGTTTGGGGAGTGAACCTGCAGATGGAAGACCTCTCTCTCTCTCTCTCTCTCTCTCTCTCTCTCCTTCTTTCTCTGTATAACTGAGTCTTTCAAATAAATAAATAAATCTTTTTTTGTAAAAAAAAAAAGAATACTATTAGAAACTGAATTTACTGCCTTGTGTATTTTACTTTCAGCTGATGAGGTTAGCATCTCTCAGAGACAGTTTTCTATCTGTATGTGCTGTTCTGACTCTCTGACTCAGAAATGGCCTTCCTCTTGAAAGCATAGATGCATTTCTTTGGAGCTGCAGAGGGTGGAGCTCCAGTTGCTGTTGTTCTCTGGCTGGAGATTGAGTCCCCCTATACATGAAATTGACATCTATTCATTTTTTTTCAGTGTAATGAATCCAAATGTTCCTTCAACAAGTAATTCTTCTAGGCCTCCAGGCACTGGAAAGTACTCATTTAAAAGATAATAAAAGTATTTGTATCCTATGTCATCAAGAAGTTACATTCAGTATCTCTTATTTCCTCTGTGCCTTTTCAGAGAATGGGGCAGAAGTTCTCATCACATTCACAAATAAGATACAAATTAGGTTGAGCGCAGTCAATACCTTGTTTCTTATTGGTTGTTTTTACTTCTTTCACAGAATTTCCAACTTGCGACCCACTGACTCAATTTATTTGTAAAAGTGGAAGATGCATTAGCAGCAAATGGCACTGCGACTCTGGTAAGTATCAAATATTCACTGTAAGGCACTGATTTGATTGGGAGCCTGGCTGTCTGGATCATTTGGCTTTCTTCAAAGGTAGCTTGTAAGATAAATCTGCACAGCCAAGCAAAATGGCTATGGCACATGGTGAGAGGGCAGTTGGCACATCAGTGTGGATTGCTGTTAAGGACAACAAAGCTCAATATGTGTCCCGTGAGGCTACCATGATTTGTTTTCAGATATTGTGTTGAATTTAGCATAAGTTCAGAAACACAAAGAAAGAGGACAACTGAGGAAATGACCTGTACAGTTCAGGTACCCAGCATTTATATAACTTCAGGATGGAGTAGTTTGTAAGTTGTTATGGAATTATCCATATTGATATCAACTTTGTCCCCTAGCTTTTTATGCACACATGGTGTTTCTTATACTCAATTGTACCATTAGGCTAAATCATGTCAAATACAGGAAAATGAATTATATACAAATTGGAGCATTCTCACACATTTATTTCAATTTAATCTATTCTCACTTCACATTCCTTTCCCCTTCCTCCTAAAATGGTTCTTTATAAAGAATGTAAATCATCTGCAATTATAGTATACAACCATTTTCAATAATAAGCACACATACAGGAGCCAGTAGGGGAAGGATACACAGTGAGCTCTCATGTTGGGAATGGAAAAGAAGGGAATGAATTGAAGATATAACTCTAAACTCTGAGGCACAGGAACTCTTAAGTTTGAATGATAGTTTTCCACATCAATTATATTTGCTAGTTTTTATATCAGTTTTATTGCTAGTTATCTCATTACATTCCTACAAACACCAACACCACCTATTTCATATTGCATAAATACAATCAGTGGTTATTCATTTCTGCGTGATAAAATTTAAGCTTCAAAAGCCAACATTAAGTTTTTTTTTAGTTTAGTGTTCACATTAAATTACAATGGAAGCAATATAAAAAACAAAATAATTCCCCAGTCTTCATCAGGAATGCTGATCTACCAATTCATTATTCTTTTCTTAAAAAAAAATCACTGTATGGCAAATACAAGAGCAAGATATTTTGTAGGACCAATTCTCAGCCTGTGTCAGTTCTCATTACCTGTTGTTGATGTTTCTTCCCAGATGACGACTGTGGGGACGGCAGTGACGAGGTGGGCTGTGTTCACTCTTGCTTTGAGAATCAGTTCAGATGTTCCAGTGGCAGGTGTATTCCAGGCCACTGGGCCTGTGATGGGGACAATGACTGTGGAGATTTCAGTGATGAAACCCAAATAAATTGTACCAAAGAAGGTTAGTGAACTTCTACATACATGATCTTTCATTTTAGATTCATAAGTAATATTAGTATTATTTCAAAGTAAATAAATATTGTGTAAGAAATAAATTGTTCACTCGTCAAAAGGTGTATATGGGGAACTCTGCAGGGTTTTTTTTCTGGTTTCTTACTTTTATACTTCTATATACCTGGATACCTTCTGTTGACTTTGCTTGTTACATTCTTTGCATGCCTGCCTTAGTATTCTGTTAGCCCTTCTAAACCCAAAACCACCCCAAAAAGCGAACCAGATATCCTACCAATGAAGAAATTCATACCTTTACTTTTATTTTCACCAGAAATTTGTTTGCTTATGGTTTGAAATAATCCCTAATATTTCCAACTGGTCTAATTTTTATAATGTGTGCTAAGGGAGGAGGCACATCATGATTTCCAGTATGCCCATGGTGAGGCTGGCCCTGCCATTTCCATGGGTTTTATTCCTTTTTTTTTTGGCAAAATGTCATTAGCCTCAGGGCCTGTTAATAAGTTAAAAATCATATTGGAGATATCACTGTAAAATAATCATACAATCAATACTTCTTAAAAAGAACTTTTCCTTCTGCCAAGAAATTAGCAGAGTATTTTATTGATTCTTTGTATACTCTGCAAGTGTTTATTGAGGACAAAAGGTGGATGAAATGATGAAAAACATTTGTTCCAGTTCAGTTTAGGTATCTAGCCATAAAGCAGACAAACAATATAGTGATTTAGTAGCGTCATAGTGGTGGTGGTGGTGAGGTTGCGTAGTGCGTTATTATAAGAAAGGAAGCACTCTTAAAGTGGTTTTCAAGGAGATATATTAGCCACCTGCAAATATTTGACAACCTGGAAAGTAGACAGCTTCTAAAGTGTTTTGCCTCCCCTGGGATACTTTTGTCTTTTTCTCTTTCTTTTCTATCTCTTTCTTTAAACTATAAATTATAGACACAGTGACTACTGAAGAAACTATGCAATACTAGGATTTCAAAGAATAAGCATCACATTTTGTAAGTTCCCCGATTCATGAAAAACACACTGTTTGATTTTGATGTCACCTGAGTGATCTGCATTCTGAGAGTCATAGCAGTGATCAAAATATGGTCAACAATGAGCCATGAGCCATGACACAACGAAACACAGGGAAAATTGTCTTGGCATGATTCATGTCTTCTCCTGGCACTGGATGTGATAGAAATATAATGGAAATGGAGAATGACTAAGAAAATTTTGTGACAATATTTTATTGGATTTAACATGAACATATTTGATTCAATTTTGCTTTAAAATGAATTGTAGAATAGACTGTTTTTTAATATTATCTGTTTTTATCTATTATGTAGTATGTTCTCTCTCTCTCTCTCTCTCTCTCTCTCTTTCTCTTTCTCTTTCTCTCCTCCTTTCCCCCACATTACCTCTTCTCCCTTATGTTTACCACTATCTCATTGTTGTGCTCTTTTCTCTATCAAGTTAGTTTTACATAAATATATGAGTTAGAACTTTTTGCTTATCATTAATCTGGCATGGAACAAGAAAAAGTATACATAATAATCATTTCCCTTGGTTAAGACATTCATCTAGGGAGTGGTTGACATTTCATTACTACATAACACTGCATATAAACTGCCTTTTCCCTCTTCACAGATGTCTCTTTAGGCTCCTCATGGGGTATGCATCTGTGGCCTGCTGGCACTGGCCCATAATATGCTGTAGAAGATAAATTGCCCTAAAGTTAGTCTATTTTAATCTCTGAAGTGAGAACTTTTCGCTGTCCTCAATGTGTAATTTATGTCTAAGTCTAAATGGTCATTGCACATTCAAAGTTTTGAAGATTACTTTAGCCTCATGAGTATCCCAAGTGGCTAACATACCCCCCCCCTTTTAGGCTCTATAGATTTTTTTTCTAGTTTTTCTGTCATAGAAACAGTGACTGTATAATATTAAGGATCTTCTTCTTTAGAGCACCTTCATTCCTAGGTTATATTACTGTAAATGGCATACTTTCAATGTGAATGACATGTATTTCATGTATGATTATGCTAAAGAATTAAGGAAATGATACAAATGATGTACAGGGTTGTGGAACATGTTTTAAGCAAAGAAGAAATTCCTGAGCTACCTTATAAGATTATAAATTGTACTAGGATTCCACAATCAAACATTCTAAGTAGTGAATACAAGATGCAGAAATTTACAAAGTTACTATTCTGAGATGATTTTGGTACAAGACAATCCAGAGTATTCAAAGGGAATTTGTATAACTTTATCAATATTTTTATTCTATATTCTGGCATAGAAGTTGTAAAATAATGATGACACTCGGAACTGTTAAACTGATCAGGAGAATCATTTCCACATGTAGGATTTGTGGGGCCATTGCCAAGGTAAAGTAGAAATTTGATGCAATTAGTCATAATTCAGTCCCAAAACCTGCTGTGGAAGGAGGATCAGGGGATTCTGGCTTGAATTTCAAGACTGGCTGTCAAAATTGATCAAATCCACCATATAATTGCTCAGCACTTTGCTTTACACTGCCTGGGTAAGCAGAATATATGGTGCAGTTTCTCTTAACTTAAAATATTTTAAAAAGGATAGAAATACTCTTGATTCCACTGCTAAAAGAACAGAGACAGGAGAAAATAGGAAATGGAATATCCTCATATAATCTTCAGTTCAGGAAATTCTTGAATAAGTTCAGTTAGTATTTTCTCTGCAATTGCTTTTAAATACTAAGAATTTCTACAGTGATGATCAGATGATCAATTTTTTAAATCATCAATTTAGTTAATACATAGGAAATATGTGAATAATCCCCTCCTAGACTAATGCATACTTATCTCTTTCCATCCTAATGGTATGATCTTTTCTCTTATTTCCAAAGACAATAAAGACACAATACCCACAGAAAGAACTGTGTTTTCATATAGTTACAGTCACACACACACACACACACACACACGGGGAGGATGTTGAGATTACAAGCAGAGGTGGGATTAAGAATAACCCACAGAGACCAGGAAAAGCACCTGGCACCTGCCATCGGATGAGCGTGGTGCGCCGGCCGCAGTGCGCTGGCCACTGCGGCCATTGGAGGGTGAACCAACGGCAAAGGAAGACCTTTCTCTCTGTCTCTCTCTCTCACTGTCCACTCTGCCTGTCAAAAATTAAAAAAAAAAAAAGAAGAACCCACAGCACATTGATTACTTCCATTGTTTCAGTGCCTGCCTCATTCATTTGATTTAGTTTCTTTTTGGTTCTGTAACCTTTGGTTGATTCACATTTCTTTTTAAAATTAATTTATTTGAAAGGGAGAGTTTACATAGAAGGGAGAGTAAGAGACAGAGAGATCATACATCCATTGTTTCATGTCCCATGTGGCTGGAACAGCCAGCGCTGGCCCAAGCTGAAGTCAGGAGCCAGAAGCTTATCCAGGTCTCAACATAGATGGCAGGGGGCCAAGTACTTGGGCCGTCCTCTGCTACTTTCCCAAGAATATTATCAAGAAGCTGGACCAGAAGTGGAGTAGCTGGGAATTGAAGAAGCTCTCTCATAAGGGAAGAAGGTGTCCCAGGCTGCAGCTCAAGAATTATACCCACAATACCAACCCCTGGTTGATACACATTTCTATAATGTCTGTTTAAAAAGCTGTTGGCTGAACAGCTTTTCTTGTTTTTTAATATTTTAAGGTGAACAAATTTCATGTGTTACATATATACAGATTTAGGAGCATAGTGATGCTTCCCACTCTACCCTCCCTACAACGTATGCTCCCTCCCTACCTCCTTCTTCCTTTCTTATTCTTTCTGTGAATTTTTACAATGATCTTTCAGCTTATTTTAGACTCATAAGATTAACCCTACACTAAGTAAAGAATTCAAAAAAAGTGTTCCTAAATAGTAAAGAGCTATAAACAATCATGAAATCGCAAAATGTGAATTTCACTCATATACATTACATTTTGAGGTATTGTCAGTTACTACAAACCAGGAAAATCACACAGCATTTGTCATTTGGGGACTAGTTAATTTCACTAAGTATAATGGTTTCCTGTTGCCTCGATTTTGTTGCAAATGACATTTCATTGTTTTTACTACTGTGTAGTATTCCCTAGTGTATATATACCATAATTTCTTTATCCACTCTTTAGTTGATGGACATTTGTATTGATTCAATATCTTAGCTATAGTGAATTGTGCTGCAATAAACATGGTGGTACAAATAATTCTTTGATATGCTGATTTCATTTCATTTGAGTAGATTCTCAAGAGTGGGATTGCTGGGTCATATAGTTTATCTGTTTTCAGCTGTCTGAGGAACTTCCATACTGTCTTCCACACTGCTGTATTAGTTTACATTCCAATCAACAGTGTATTAGGTACCTTTTCCCCCATATCCTCAACAGCATTTATTGACTGTCTATATTTTTAAAAACTTATTTTTTTGAGAGCCAGAGTTACAGAGAGTGGTAGAGACAGAGAGAGAGGTGTTCCATCCACTAGTTCACATCCCACATGGTCGCAATGGTTGTAGCTGGGTCAATCCATGGCCAGGAGGCGGGAGCTTCTTCTAGGTCTCCCATATCAATGTGGGGGCCCAAGCACTTGGGTGATCCTCCTCTGTTTTCCAAGGCCATCAGAAGGAGCTGGATTGGAAGCGGAATAGCCAGGACTCAAACTGGCACCTAAATGGCATGCTGGCTCTGCATATAGTGGCTTAATCTACTACGCCACAGCACTGGCCCAAAATTTATTGTTCATTTTAGTATGAAAGCCACGCTGACTGGCATGAGGTAAAACTTGATTGTGGTTTTGATTTGCATATCCGAGATGGCTATTGATCTTGACCATTTTTTTTTTTTTCATGAGTCCATAGCCATTTGAGTTTCCTCTTTTGAAAAATATCTGTTGGAGTCTTTTGCCCATTTCCTAACTGGATTGTTTGTTTGGTTGTTATTGAGTTTCTTGAGATCTTTATAGATTATGGATATTAATCCTTAATCAGTTGCATAGTTTGCAAATGTTTTCTACCATTCTGTCAGTTGCCTCTTCACTTTGCTGAGTATTCCCTTCGCAGTGCAGAACTTCTCAGCTTAAATGTAATCCCATTTGTCTATTTTCGCTCTGATTTTCTGTGCTTCAAAGACTTCCAAGAAGTCTTTGCTTATACCAATGTCATTCAGTGTTCCTCAAACTTCTTTAGTAATTTGAAGGTATCAAGTCATAGATTTATATCTTTGATCCATTTGAGTGGGCTTTTGTGTAAGATATAAGGTAGGGGTCATGTTTCATACTTCTGCATGTAAAGATCCAGTTTCCCAGCACTGTTTCTTGAACAGACTGACCTTTCTCCATGGATTAGTTTTAGCCCCTCTGTCAAGGTGGTTGTAGATGCATGGATTGATTTCTGGAGTTTCTATTCTTTTCTATTGATCTCCATGTCTATTTTTATGCCAGTACCAGGTTGTGTTTATTATAACTCTCCTGTACTATGTCTTAAACTCTGGTATTGTGATGCCTCCAGTTGTTTTTTTTATTATTATTCTTGTTGTATAAGAACCCTTTAGCTATTTAGGGCCTCCTGTTTCCATTTGAAATTTAGCATCTTCCTTTCTGGATCTGAGAAGAATGTCAGTGTTATTTTGATTGGGATCTCATTGAATCTGCAAATTGCTTTCAGTAGTATGGATATTTTGATGATATTGATTTTTCTAATCCAAGAATATGGAAGGTTTCCCCCGTTTTGTGTCTTCTATTTCTTTCTTTAATGTTTTATAGTTATCATTATACCACCTCCTTCATTAAATTTATTCCAAAGTGTTTAAATATATTTTTTATCTATTGGGAAGGGAACTAATTTTACAAGTTCTTTCTCAGCCAGGGCATTGTCTTTATACAAAGGCTATCCATTTTTGTGTGTTAATTTCAGATCCTGCTTCTTTACCAAACTCTTTTATAAGTTTCAACAGTTCTTAGTGGAGTCTTTTGGTTTCCCTATATTTAAATTTTTTCACATGCAAACAGAGGTAAATTGACTTCATCTTTTCCAATTTGTATCTCTTCATTTCTTTTTCTTGTCTAATGGGCCTAGCTAAAACTTCCAGGAATATTTTCAATAGCAATGGTGGATGGAGGCATCTTTGGACATCCATTTCTTTCTCCAAGCTAAAGATGTTTTTTTTTATAGGCCTGTTCTGTACCCAGAGAGAGCACAGACATCCCTAGAGCCAGCTTCCTGTGGGTGCTCCACCTTGGTAGTTTGAGCCCTGGAGCATGTGATAGGTTGAGAGGATGGGAGTACCTCATAATCTTACATGGGTGTGCAGCCCTCTATCAACCCTCCCATCCAAACTCAAAGTCAGTGGGAAGTGTAGACTTTTTCCATCTGATAAAATCCCCTTATTAACACTCATACACAAAAGCCACTGCCACTTCTACTGGTGTCAATATGGTGCCTTCTACTCACCAGTTGCCCAGCACCCTTGTAGGAGGTGGGGAGAAGGAAACAGGCTTTCCTGACCATTTACTTATATATTGAAATTTCTTACAAAAAGATGATTTTATCTGGTGGACATCAAGAATAACACAAAAATAAATAATTACAAAAATGAAAGTTTAGTCTTTTCTTACAAGTTTTATACTCTTTGGTTGAAATAGAAGATAAAGAGACTCTACTCAAAGACCACTTTAAAAAAATACCAAATATGTAAACTGAATGATATATAATCAGCACAGTTTAATTCATAAGAAGTATGCAAACTTTAATTCCCATACTCTTTTGGGAATTTTAAAATATATTTCAGTTATGTAATACAGCTCTTCCAAGGTAAATACACACAATTTGTTGAGCTTCTGTAGACAACTATATCTTTAGGTAAATTTCTATTCAAAAACTATAAAAATTATACCAAATAATTCAGCATGGGGTCAATAGAGAAGCGGATAGTTTTGTCTAAGGTAGATTTTGCCTAACATTTGCAATGGCTTCTAAAAGCAACTTAACTATTCCTGAAATATTTGAATTATTTAATTTGAAGAAGCATCTGACTTCAACTCATTGTGATTGGTCTTCCTTGCCTTGCCTTTTGCTTGACTCTCTGAAAAGGAAATATTTACTACCTGCTGCACTAAGTGAATAAGATGGAGCATTCTGGATCATACGTGACCTCTTATTTACATCACAAATGTAGTTTAGATGTAAATTTAAAATTAAGTATGTTTTGACCTTCAATTTTGATTTATTGTGAATAATATTTAACAAGTTCTGAAATCTATTAAGCAGTTAAGTATATAACATCATGAATGCACGTGCCCACAGATACCCATATTCTTCTGTTTTAGCTGCTGATCTTTGCTTTCACTCTATCTGCTTTGGAAGCCTCAACTTTCCTCTTAGGTTTTGACCTCATTCAGTCATCCATTTTACAGCTACTTTCTTGTTCCAGGATCTAAGAAGCACACTAGAATAATCTAACGAATCTTTTTGTGCATCTACAGTTGAGCATAATAATTAATAAACAATGAGTGCTAAGTAAACAATTATTGAACATAAGAATCTTTCTTTCACCATAAAATTGGATTATACTCTTAGAATCTCTCTCTCACTTGATCTGTCAAATATAGATAGTACTTTTTTTCTGTTTCCTCAGCTTAACCCCAGATCCTGCAGTTTATTTTTACAATGGTGTGCACAACTAAATGTTCTGATTGAGTTGTGTATATTTTCTGAGTATAAGGTAATCAGTTTCATTTATCCAGAAAATGTTGGTAATTTCAGGCCAAGATGTAATAAAATAAAAACAATAGCATGCTCCCTTATCTTTTTAAAAAGATTTATTTATTTGAAAGGCAGGGCATGTGTGTGCATACACACATACACAGAGAGAAAAAGAAAGAAATCTTCCCTCCACTGATTCATTCCCCAAGTGGCTCCAATAGCCAGGACTGGGCCAGGCTAGGAACTCCATTCTGGTCTCCCACGAGAGTGGCAGAAGTTAGTACTTGGGCCGTCTCCTCCTGCCCTTCCACTAGCAGGAGCCATATGGGAAGCAGAATAACCAGGACTTGAACCAGCATGCTGAAAACAGGATACAGGCATCTAAGCTGTGACTTAACCCTCTGTATCACAGTGCTCATATCTCCCTTATCTTTCATTATTGCTAATGTTTGTTTGCTTACGTCTTCTCTGCTCAATACACAGTAAATCCTAGAAAGATAGAGAAATGTTAACTCCTCTACCTATTATTTAGCAGCAACTACCAATGAAAAGATTTTATTAGTTGTAATAGATGAAAAGGGAATTAACATATGTTGGTGATCTACAACTTGTCAGGCACTTTACCTTTGCTACTTCATTTAACCTTTATAGTAACTATGCGTCAGAAAAGTTGAGACATTTGCCCAAGGTCACACAGCTATATTCCAAACAAAACAAGGACTGTTGGCTCTTTATTCAGTGTTCTGTTTCTGTAGCTGTGGCATATGTAGGACCTTTGTAAAGTTCATGGAAAATGCATATTCTGAAAAAAAATCAAACTTTATTTTTAAAAAAGAAGATTTATTTTATTTATTTGAAAGGCAGAGTTGCAGGGAGAGAGGGAGACACACACAGAGGGAGAGTTACCTTCCATCCACTGGTACACTCCCCAGATGGCCACAATGGCCATGGCTGGGCTAGACAGAAGCCAGGATCCAGGAGCCTCTTGCAGGTCACCCTCGTGGGTGCAGGGACCCAAGGACTCAGGCCATCTTACTGTGCTTTGCCAGGCAGAGTAGCAGGGCCCTGAATTGGAAATGGAGTAGCCAGGACTCTAACCATTGCCCAAATGGGATACTGGCATTGCAGGCAGTGGCTATACCCGCTATGCCACAAGGCCAGCCTCTAAACTTAACTTTTAATTCAATTTTTGCAGAGTTGTTGAAGGAACCTTATATAATCTCCTTTTTTCCTAACTTTCCATAAATTAGCATGTATATGATCATCAAATAACTACACCTTTCTATCAGCTGCATCCTCAGTGTCCCTTAAAGATGAGAAAAGACAGACATTCCCATAAACCATAAACTACAGTTCACTGTAATGAAATTTCACAAAGGGAACTACTTCAAATAGTCGCAATAAGTCCATCAATGTCTCTTTTTGTTTCTATTTTCCTTTACCCCTGACAATTTACCTTGATAAAATGTATTCTGGGACTGTTTTTTATTGGAATAGCTGTGGACATCCTTACACAGATAGTTTCTTCAGTGATTCAAAGAACATGTTTATCTGTCCTAAAAGTTCTACTTCAGAGAACCAGAAAATTTAGGCAGCTGCAAGAAAACCAAACCATCACTTAATTCAATTTCTTTATTGTATAATTGAGGAAAAGGGCTCAGCCAAGTGAAATTCAATCCTTATGAGTATATAATGATAGCAAAATTATTATACTGCCTCCTGGAAGGAGCTGATAATGTTCTCTGTTAAAGAAGCTAAGGCTGAAGACTTTGAACCATGAAGACATTTTCAGGGGAGATTTTTGGATTTAAATTGTCATGCTAAGTTTTTGGTGGGAAATCAAGAAGATCTAACATTATTATCGACCAAAAAGGGACGAATATCTTACAAAGACAGCCTGTATCCACTTGAGCAATATGGGCTTTGTAACTGAAAACTTAGGTTGCACTTTTAGTGATGGAGAGATTAGAAATTGAAAACAGCGTCTTTTGACTTGTATACTATATTATACCCCATCTCTGCTGAATCATTATGTCTTTAGAAGCATTTTAACATTTACCTTATTGAAAATAAGATACCAGTAAATACTGTACACAGTCACACTCAAGCCATATGCTTTATTTTTCTTTCTAGCAAATATTCTTAATTTGATTTTTCTGTTTTTATTGTGGAAAAATTACATAATACAAAGTTTGCTATTTTAATCAAATTAAATATATATTTCAGTGGTAATAAGTACATTCATATTGTTGTACAGGCATCACTGCTAATCCATCTTCATAATGCTTTTAATCCAAAGAGGAAACTGTCCATTAGACAGTAACTCCCATTCCTCCTTCCCATTGTCCCCTGGAAGCCACCATTCTATTGTTCTGTCTCTTTGCTTTTGACTACTCTAAGAACCTCACTTACGTAGAATCACACAGTATTTATCTTCTTGTGGCTGATTCATTTTACTAGAATAATGTCCCCAGTGTTTATCCGTTTATCCATTATATAGCATATGTCCACATCTCCTTCCTTTTGTAGGGCTGTCTGATAAGGAAGAATTTGTATCATTTTGTCATTTGTTTTCTATCTGCCTTATACCTTCATGGTTTCTCAATTTCTGAATTACTTCCTTTTTTGTGTTTAGTTAATCTTTTGTGATGAAACATTTAAATTCCTTTCTCATTTTCTTCTGTATATATCCTATAGCTATTATATTTATGATTACCATGATTATTACAGTCAGTATCCTAAAGCTATAACACACGAACTTGGATTTATAGCAGCATAACTTCAATAACTTATAAAATTCTGCCCCTTATCATGTATATCCTCATTCCTTTCAGATGTTACCTAATTAAGTCATGACATATTGCATGTCCAAGACAAATACTTTCAAGTTAATTTTTTTTAAATTATATGGAAAACAAACGTGAAGTTTAGCACCAGTGTTACAATACCAACTTTTAGACTGTAAACTTTTTCTATAAAAATATATTAGTCTCTTAAATCATGTAGAAAGCAAAAAGTGCAGCTGCAAAGCACTGTTCAGATAATGACAGGTTTATAACTGTTTACATATCTACCTGTACAGAGACGTTTCTTTCCATACACAGCTTCTAGTATTGCCTTCTCCTTTCATTTCACCTTTGAGGGCTTCCTTGAACATTTCTTCAGGGTAGGTCTGGTGGTAGTAAACACACTCAGTTTTTGTTTAGATGGGGAAGTATTAATTTATGCCTCACCTGGGAAGAATAGTTTTATTGCATATAGAATTCTTGGTTGACACTGTTTTGTTTTTCTTTTAGCACTCTTAGTGTATAAGCACACACTGCCTTTCTGGCCTCCAAGTTTCCTATGAGAAGAAATCTGCTAGTACTCTACTTAAGATGTCTTCTGTGTCATCTGTGTGATGAGTCTATGCTGTCTTGCTCTCTTTGCTTTTCACTGTTTGATTACAATATGTGACCTGCTGTGTGTCTCTGAGTTCACCCTCCTTGGAGTATATTGGGATTCTTGGATACATATATTAATAACTTTCTTAAAAGCTGAAAAGTTTCTAGGCATCATTTCTTGGAATATTCTCTGCCGCTCACCTCTCTCCCTCTGGCTAATGTGTATGTTGGACCTCTTTATGGAGCTCCACAGATCCTTTATGTGCTGTTCCCTCTTCAATGTTTTTTTATTTCTAATTTATTTCCATCATCAGTTTTTCTGACTTGTTCTTCTTTTTGCTCTAATTTCCTTTTGAATATGACTAGTATTTTTTTTTTTTCGTTTTAGTTACTGTATGTTTCAAGCCCAAACTTCGTTACTTTTAGGTTTCCTGTCTTATCTCAATCAATATGTCTATTGTGTTCTTATATTATCTTTAAGACTACTGATTTATTTAAGATTTTTTAAATTTATTTATTTGAGAGGTAGAGTTACAGACAGTGAGAGGGAAAGACAGACAGAAAGGTCTTCCATCCGTTGGTTCACCCCCCAATGGCCGCAACGCTACACCAATCCGAAGCCAGGAGCCAAGTGCTTCTTCCTGGTCTCCCATGTGTGTAAAGGTGCCCAAGTACGTTGGCCATCTTCTATTGTTTTCCCAGGGCACAACAGAGAACTGGATTGGAAGAGGGGCAGCCGGGACTAGAACCGGTACACATATGGGATACTGGCAGTGCAGGCAGAAGATTAACCTACTATGCCACAGTGCCAGCCCCCAAGACTACTGGTTTAAAGCCATTGTCTAGGAGGCTCACCATCACACTGCTGTCAAGGACAGTTTCTGTTGGGTTCTATTTTTTCTTGAATGAGCTAGTGTCTTATTTTTTCATATACTTTGTGTGATTTTTTTGGTTAAAACTATAGACTTGGATCTAGCAATGTAGTACCTCTGTAAATCAGATTCCCAGATTCTCCTCAGCTCCCAGGTTTGGGGTATAGATGTGTCTTTTTGTAAGTCTCGATTATTGTATGATGCCTCTGTGGGAAAGATCAGTATGAGTTGAAAACTTGTGTTCTTCTCAGGTCTATTTTTAGCCTCTGCCTTTCTGCAGGCATGCGTAGTAACTTTCCAGCTATACTCGCTTTTGTATTTGAATATCCTAGTCTTCAATGTCTAGCTTGCAAAAGAAGAAATGAGAAAAAGGAAGGTGAAGGCAAAAGGAATTTCTACATTTTTGATGCTCAGCAAGCCTTTTATGCTGTTTGGAGAGGGTCTTCCGACATGGTGGCAGCTGCAGTGGCAATAACCACCACCTCTTCATCCACACCTCCTAAACCCTGAGACAACAATCAGAAACCAAAGGACAGGCCTACAGTATTTGGCAAACGTGGTCCTTTATGCTCACTCTAGATTTCACACACTGTGTGCTAGCAGCTCCAGGAACACAAATGTGATTGCTTGCCATGGAATTGGGATTTGTGGGATTCATAGTGACTACTGTGCTAAAAGCTGAAGTGGATCAAAACTAACTTCAATATTATCATCCAGGCATTGTCCTAGAATTTGCAAGCTTTCAGTATTCTCCAGAATTCCAAGTAGTGGTGTCATAGATTTTTACTATGGTAATTGCTCTGCAGGTTAGGCACACAATCCTGCCCGTTATCTTCCTGGAATCCCCTCCAGTTCATTTTACTATAACAGACATACGAACAAACAAAACCTGCTGCTGTTGCTCAATAAGTAAAATTTATTAAGAATAAACTGTTGGCTGGTGCTGCGGCTCACCAAGCTAATCCTCTGCCTGCGGCACCGGCGCCCAGGGTTCTAGTCCCTGTTGGGGCACCGGATTCTGTCCCTGTTGCTCCTCTTCCTGTCCAGCTCTCTCCTGTGGCCCAGGAAGGCAGTGGAGGATGGCCCAAGTGCTGGCCATCTCCTGTGGCCCTGCACCTGCATGGGAGACCAGGAGGAAGCACCTGGCTCCTGGCTTCGGATCTGCGCAACGCACCAGCTGCAGCACACCGGCCATAGTGGCCACTTGGGGGTGAACCAACAGAAAAAGGAAGATCTTTCTCACTGTCTCTCGCTCTCTCCCTTACTGTCTAACTCTGCCTGTCAAAAAAAAAAAAAAGAATAAACTATTGAATTTGAGTCAGGGGGGATTTAGAAACTTATAGTCAATGCTTCTTGAATAATCACTTTTATTAAACGATGGATTGTTTACTCGTAAAATACAATTAAAAGAATGTTAGAAATATATCTATTTTCAATGAAATACAAATTGTCTGGCTTAATTTTATTCTCTTACAGATTGATTTGTTTTTCATTCTTAGAAGATATCAGAATAATGTTAATTATTAATGGATTTTATCCATAGGAAACCTCTTTTTGTTTCACAGGAAAAAACAGCGTTTTAAAGGTCATTTTATCCTTCATACAACAAACAACTTTTTACCCAAAACGAAGGAAACTCAAGGATTTTGAGTCAATTAGTGACAAAAAGCTCATTTTGAAAATGTATATCATTTCAGCAATGTGCTTGTCAAAATTAAAATAATCAGATAAATGTAATTTTAAAAATGAAATATAAAATGGTTAATAAAAATAGAAAGAAACCAGTTATCTACATCTTTACTATGCAGAAAATTGTTAATGAGTTCACACTAATTGCTGGATAAATTTAGCCTTTTTAGTAAATAATTTTCTTTAACATCAAACTGAGTAAGATCTCTTTTTTTAAAAAAGATATAATTAATAAAAACTCACACTTTTGTCTGTTGTTTCAACAGTACTAAAAAATCACCAGAATTTAGTTGATTTTGTAATCTTTAAATTGCAGTTCCCCATTCTCAAGTTGCAGTAAATGAATATTGTAGTGATAGGGCTTCAGGCACTCAACAGAGAACAAACAATATGGAGACAAAGGACATAGATAACATGCAAAAATAATTAACTTATCTTTCAGTAATTGAATAGTATCCAAGCTTTTCTAAGAGTAAAGAAATATGCACTTGAATAAAATGTTGCTTTTTTTTGTAGAAGTAATTGGCATTTAGCCTCTCCAAAGCCTATTTGACTGACATCATTTGTTTCCTTATTTATCTGACTTTCAATTGGATTTGTAATGAGATGTTATGTTCCTGTACTATAATGACAAGATTATTCACTTATTATTAGGGAATTTATTTAAGGTCTAGGTTTGTATTTGTGAATGTATTGGTTTCCCAAAGGTAATTTATTGTTATTATCTACATATAAAATCTTTCTGCAATTAATTTTGGTGCTTTCAATTGTCCTCTTAAACAACCACAACCTCCTGCCATGGAAGGCTAGTGGCATCAGGTTTCAAAATTGCATATATTTGCTGTTACTGTTGATAGTGTACTTGGGTATGTTGCTCTGTGAATCCCAAACAGGATTCAAAACCAAATAGACTAGGCAAACCTTTTTTGTAATAGATCAACTAGTAAACATTGTAGGCTTTATCTGTTGCATCTACCCTACTGTTTCAGGGTGAAAGCAACCAGAGAGGATACACTAACAGAAGTGTGAAGATGTGATGTAGGCAGGCATATAGGTTATAACTGATTAGGTTTGTGAGCTCGAAGACCATGTCTTCACCACGCCCCTCTGTGACCACATGTCCCTACCTGTCCACACCTGAGCACCTGCTGGCCAATCAGGTTAATTAACCACTCTCCTTTGGAAGCCTGTCCAGCACTTTCCCCTTCCTTTCTTTGGCTTCTTGCGAGTACAGGGCCTGTGCACCTCTGCACCTCCAGGGTGCATGGCCTTGGGCCACCCACACCATGCTTCCTGGCTGGTTCCTGGTACTTGGTATGAACCCAGATTTATCCCTCTCTTTTAGACAATGCCCTCACTCTCCCATGCATATTACTCATTGAATAAAAGCTTAAAAATGTACCATGCTGCTCGTTCATTTATGCTGGTATTCAGAATTTTCTGAATATTAGGCAAGAACCCACACAGGCTTGTTAATATTGGGAATTTATTAATAAGCACAAGGTGATATCATATGGCACCTCAAATTCCAACATTACATATGGAATCTCAGATGGGACTTCTGGGGGACTTTAAGGGAACCATATTTCACATAATAATTTAGGGGGGCCTATAATAATTACAGATGGAATTAGTTTGCAGGTTGTGGCTTGTGGATTCCTCATTTATAACACAAGGGGAAACACTTTCTACATGTTCCATAATCCTGAGCAGCCTTATACCTGTATTTCATAGAATACGAATCTTGTTACAAAAGGCCAAAATTAACGGAGATTAGTGAAGACCAAAATAAAAAGAGATAGGCTATTAACAATTTTCAAATGATGTTTTCTGTCTCTCACATATTTATCTCTTGCATATATACTAATGCCTATTCATTCTATATTATTTTTAAAGATTGAGTTAAATAATATATTTTCCTCATTTTTTTCATTTTCTGGTATTTTTTTGCCTACTATGAACTAGGCACATTGGCAAGGCAAGCAGTAAATTCCAAATGCAAAATATTGACATTTACATTTTCTTTCCTGAATATTTGATATCTAATTTGCCTGTTAAGGTGATTGGTTAATTTGAATGGCAAATTGAAAACTTGATTTCTCAATTACTTTAATTTATATTTAGATAACATAGTTCATCACTCCTGTGATACTTATATTGTAAATGAAATGTTTAGATATATTCATTTTGGAGCTCTAGATATCAAAATTTAATTTTTTAACGAGCATCATAAATATCTTGTGTGGATTTCACTTCAATAATAATTTGACTTACTAGGAGAATGTTTGGTTTTCTGCATTGCAAGTTTTGTTTCAGATTTTGAGTGTCCACATGGCTACGCATTATTTTAAAGATTTATTTATTTAAAAGGGCAGAGAGACAGAGGGAGAAGGTGAGAGGGAGAGAAAGATAATGCATGAATGAGAGAGTTATTCTGTCTATTGGATCTATGTCCAAATGGCCTGAATATCCAGCTGCCCAGGCTGAAGCCTGGAGCCAGGAACTCCCACTAGGTCTCTTACATGGGTGTTTGGGACCCAAATACTTTGAGCCATCATCTGCTGTCTTCCCTGGCGTGTTAATACAAAGCTGGACTAGCCGGCGCCGTGGCTCAACAGGCTAATCCTCCGCCTTGCGGCGCCGGCACACCGGGTTCTAGTCCCGGTCGGGGCACCGATTCTGTCCCGGTTGCCCCTCTTCCAGGCCAGCCCTCTGCTGTGGCCCAGGAGTGCAGTGGAGGATGGCCCAGGTGCTTGGGCCCTGCACCCCAGGGGGAGACCAGGAAAAGCACCTGGCTCCTGGCTCCTGCCATAGGATGAGCGCGGTGCGCCGGCCGCAGTGCGCCGTCCGCGGTGGCCATTGGAGGGTGAACCAACGGCAAAAAGGAAGACCTTTCTCTCCTTTCTCTCTGTCTCTCTCTCTCTCACTGTCCACTCTGCCTGTAAAAAAAAAAAAAAAAAAATACAAAGCTGGACTATTCGACTACCAGTGCAATACATGTTTAGCCCACTGTGCCACAATGCTACCAACCACAGTGCATTTTTAACACCAACAATAATTTGTGGTTTGATATCTACATACTCTTTTCCATTCCTATCTTTCAACTTTTTTTTGATTGGCTCATACTTTAAACATTTAAAATTGAAATTTGGTCTCTTTTTTCACTAAAGTTACCATGAAATGTTTCACATTAATGAATGTTTTCATGGAACCAACTAAAATTATATCAGGATAATTTCTGTTGGGAGTTACATACAAGGAAATAAAATGAATTTTTTGGGGAAAGAAGACAAAATACAAAAACCATATCCTAGAAGTATGTGTGGGGTGACAGAGGAAAGGGACATGAGAAATATGAACCAAGAAACCTGGAAAATACATATTACCAGCTGTCAGTCATCAAGATCCATGAAGGGAATGGCATTGTGGATTAATGGGTTAAGCTGCCTCCTGCAATACCCGCATCTCATATGGTCATTAGTTCCAGAACTATCTGGTCCACTTCCAATCCAACTCCCTGCTAATGTGTTTTTTTTTCCCTTTTTTCTTTTAAAGATTTATTTTCTGAAAGGCAGGAGAGAGGCAGAAATATTCCCTCAATGGTCCACTCCCCAAGTGGCCATGGAGGTCAGGGCTGGGCCAGGAGCTCCGCCCAGGCCTCCCACGCGGGTGCAGGCCCAGCCCCCGGCCGTCTTCCACTGCTCTCCCAGGTGCAGGGAGCCGGGCTGCAGCACCCGGGACTGGGCCCAGCGCTCTGCCAGGGACCTGGGGTCCAACCTCATGGGTGGCGACCCAGGGGGTTTTCTTCAGTAAATGTTGTTTCTGGTTTCTTGATTAAACTTGTAAACCTACAAATTTTTTTCTTCCCCAAACTAAGATTCCTGAGCCATCAGCCCAAGACTGGAATCGTGTGTTTCCACTTGATTCTCCTGAAAGAGCTGACTTTAATGCCAGGACCCAGGGCTGAGGGGTGGGGGCGCACTGGCAGCTGCCCGCCCCGTGTGCCTGGGAGGGGACCCAGGGTCCGAGCCCACCCCCACCCCCACCCCCACCCCACACCCAGGTGTCATGGGGCCCCTCCCTGGGAGAAAGCAGCTACAGATAGAAGGAAAAATAACTCCCGCCCCTTCAGCGAGGGGCGGCCCTGCTCCAGGGCCAAGGCCTGGGTGCCGCGGGGCGGGGCGGGGCCACCGTCACTTCCCAGTGAGTGAGTTCCAGCACCACCTTCACCATGAGGCCGATGTGGTCGTGGATGTGGTGCAGTCATCCCACATGAAGCTCCTGGCTTTGGCCTAGTCCAACCTTGGTCATTTCAGCCATTTGGGAAGTGAACCAGCAGACAGAAAATCTCTATCTCCCCCTTGCTCCCTCTATAACTCTTTTAAATAAATAAAATAAATGTTTTTAAAAAAAAACAAAGATCTGATGGGATGATGACAAATTGATTTAAGATGGAGGAGCGAGGCCTCGTTTTATTGTTGGTTCACAGTAGAAAACATGATACAGTTAGCATCCCCTGAGGAATTTCTTCCACACTACCTGGAGAGGAGCGAAACTCTGTATTCCCACCTGCTGTATTCCCATAAGCTGTAGCCATTCACCCCGAGATCTAAGAGCAAAATTCTCCCAAGTATAATCCTCCTGAGGTTATTTAGAAACCAAGAGCAGCCCAGCCTTCCTGCAGAGATATTAAATCTCCCCACAGACAGGAGCCAGCAATAGTGATATCTACATTCTGTTGGTAAATGATGTCATCAATGCCTAAGATAAACTGAGGCACAAATTAATTAAAATAAATTGTTCATTGGGGTTAGAATTGCAACCCAGGAAAAACACAAAACCCAAGCTATTGTGATAACCTGGAGTTCAGTCCTCCAAGGCCTTCCAGATTTCGAACAGGTTATGAAGGAGAAAAATCGGAAGTGGGAAAGGAAATTGCACCAGTTGTTAGACACCTAAATTGGTGCAGGCAGAATAGCAATGTGCTTTCTAAGTAAGTGATTGCATAACAGAAGTTTACACAAAGCACATTCGGGGAGAGGGATGTAGGTGAGAGGGAACAGGAACACAGGAATTCTGGAGGGAAGGAAGTTAGGAGATGAGCAATCCAACAGCTTTAAGATTGGAATGTGCACTTTAATGATGGCCACAGCTCTCAGCATGTAAATTACAGGAGGGAGGTCAGCCTGGCAGGGTGCTGACACATGCTGGGAAAGGAGTGTGCATCTGCTCAGGGTCACAGGTTTCTCTGTGGCATGTGTGGTTGAAATTGGTTCTCTCCTATTTTTTTTTTCCAGTCTGAAGTTGGGCAATGCCTCCATTTTTTTTTATCTTTTGATTTTTAATGGTTTTTATCATAGAATGGAGCTATTGATAGGCTTCTCAGCAGTGTTAGGACTATAGAAGAATATTTGAAGAAGAAATCTGAAGCAAACAGCTGCTTAGGTGCAGAAATTGTTAACATCTGTTGATACATTGAAACATGGATCAGAGCAGAGACTGGCGCAAGACAGTTATAAGAAACGCAGAAAGTTTGTGGGCATGCACTGTGTTGTGCTTTGTACCTTTGTACTTCACAATGTGGCAAATTGAGGTATCAATCCCATTGAAACAACAACAAAAAATATAGTACCATTCTCTCTCCCCTCATTGATATCAAACTTAGGTAACTCATTATATTCACAGTACCATTGTTACCTATTTTGTTAAGGGCATTTTAATATTTCATATAAACCAAAATATATTCTAACTAAATTATATATATGTAGATACTAGAAATGCAGTTTTGTCTATTTTTTTGTTATGTTTAACTGTCCATAAAATGATCTGTTTCTCTACTCTTCTGAGTCCTCTAACTGCAAATATTTAGTCATAGTGAATTCATTTAAATATTGGGATAGATTTTACCTTTGGTTGCCACATTTCCTCTGGGGCTCTGTATTTATTTATTTATTAGATTTTCCAAATTGTGTGCTTGGTTTAAATAGCTTTAGGGCAAAAATACAATAAAATTGCATTAGTTAAAAATATAACCAGCATCAGCAACATGAAGACACAACTGTGTAGCAGCATGAGCATATACATATAAACACAGTCATCACTTTACCACTCCACTGGGACAAGCTGTATTTCAAAGATAGAGTGTGTGCCAAGCGCCGAAGCTTAGGACACTGAGGTTCAGGGGACGCACCCAGGCCTGGAGTTCAGGCTGGAGTGGTCAGAAGGCTCTGTGGAGGAATGCAGCTTGCCATCCAGAGGAAAATCAACAACTTCACAGGAGCTGATTCCATCTGCCCAGAGAGTCAAGAGAAGCCAACACATGACATTTTTTTCTGTTTTCTAGCAGAAAAGGACAGCATTATTAAGCACCTGGACCCACCAAAAGCTTAGATTCTGTGAAACAGTTTAGAATATTTTAAAATTTATATTTACGATGTGGCATGAGAAGTTGGAGGGAAGGGTTATGAGGTTATGAACTATAGGAATGTTTGTGTGTGTGTGTGTGTGTGTGTGTGTGTGTGTGTGTGTGTGATAGTCTCTGACTTTAAGCCAAACTCTGTTCTAGCAAGTGAAATAGATACACACACGTAAACTCTTGTAAAATTGAGGAATCTTAGAGATGTTCTCTCTTGTTTAAGGGCTCACAAAGTGGTCTCTACAGAGTGCACATCTGATCAAAGCAATCTAGCTGAAGGTCTGTTTGTGGTTTCCTACTGCTTTAGGGCTAATCTTAAATCATTTAACATAGCCTGCAGGGACTTTCAAGGTCCAGGTCTTGCCACCTCTCTTGTTTTCCTTTTCTCGGCTCTTGTGCTCACATGCTATATACTATTTTGCCCATAATACTGGCTGTGCTCAGAAAATCTTTCATCCTGTTTCTTTTCTCCTTTGCATGACTCTTAATCATGTCTCAGAATTCTCTTCTTTCTTTCTGTCATAGGAAGACTTCACAGGAGATCCCCAAGTGCAGGTCTCTCCTGCTGTAGCACTTAACAGCTTTGTTAACTGCGTGTATTAGCTACTTACCTATGTGCTCACCATTCTATGACCATTACAAATACCAAAACAATGCCTTCCATTCCTCCATGGAACTCTGGCAGAAAGGAATTGATATGGTTTCCTTACTTCCATGCAAGCCCCATTTTCCCCACATAGCAGTTCAAGAAAAAAAAAAAAATTGAGTGTTGATTAAATTATGCCATCATAGCACTTCTATTTGGGTATCTCCAGTAGGTAAATACCTGTTGAGCTTAGTATATCTGAATTGTGGATAAATCATTACAACACCCAATCCCTTGCTATCTCATGTCTCGTTTCACTCACCCACTCCTATTCTTTCCCTTCTTTCTTCCTTTCTTTTCCTACCCTCCCTCCTTCCTATCTCTCTATCTATCTCTATCTCCTTTAACTATAAAAATCAAAGGTATATCCTGTTTGGAATCCTTGCATTTGCTATTCTTCTGTCTAGCACACTCTTTGTTCTAGCTTTTCCTGGCTATCTCTTTCCTTTCATGTTTGTAGTAACTCATATGTAACCTTGCATATTTTCAATATGTAATCTATGCCCAAGTCACTATTTATGGCAGTCACCAAAGACATTCACAAAATGTTTCCACTAATTTCCTTTTCGTGGTATATGGGAAGATTGTACTTTCTGGGACCTTTGTGCCTGGGTGACACCAATATGATGGATCCATTTCATGTGGCTAGATTTGGCCAGTAAAATGTGATATCTCTTTTAGACCTGATATGTGACTACTGAAATCCCACTTTTCTCTTGTAATGGAAACCATAAACACTTAAGGCACTCATTTATCCATCAGTGAGGGTCCTTCCATGACTTGGATGAGGATAGCTCACCAACAGGTCCACTAAGATATGTAACGTGATGTGTAATTAAACTATTCCAATTTTAAGATCAGAGATTTTGTACCTATCTATTATCATAGCATAACTAATCTACTATTCTCTACTATGCTTGCTAGTATATTATTGCTAGTATATTACTCATTTTCTCCATAGCAATTATTTTATGGACTACTTAAATTGATTTCTTATAAAATTATTTTTAGATGCATACATATGTCTTTCTCTCATTTTTGTTCTGTAAGAACACCAACAGTTTCTAATTCCCTACTCTATCCCACTAGCTATAAAAATGCCTGCCAGATTGCAATGAATTTATGTTGTCTGATCAAATGAAGGAATCATTTAGTCCAATATTCTAATATAAAGGTGATGAAACTAAGTTTTGTGAGTCTGCTGCTAACTAGATATATAATCATGGGTACAATTATCTTTATTTTCTGATTCTATGAATCTTTCTTTCTCTTTCCTTGTTGACAACTAATTGAGGAGCCAAGCCCAGGGAAGCCAAGCAACTTGGAATTGAGTGATCTTTTTTATAAAAGACCGAATTTTACTGTAGTGTTAAAATGGAATAAAGTAAATGTTAAATTTCATTAGGAAATTAAAGACTAAGAAGTGATGTTTTAAATCTAAAATAAGTGAGTTGCTAAATGCATCTTGATTATCATGTGAGTTAATTATATTTTCATTCTTGAGTCACTGCATGAGAAAAGCCTTACAAGAAGTTAATGACTATTCAGTGATAAAGGAAGCTGACTTTAAGATTAATTATTAATTGACGAGTTCAGTTCTCATCTCTGCTGCTTATTAGTCTGTATGACTACAGGCAAATTGGATGATAGTTTCTGTTTCTTTCAAATGGAATGCTCTCAAGAAGCAGTTTATTATTTACTAAAATATAGAAGTGTAAATGAGTGATCCTTTTTCTATGGGTTTTACTCCAATCCAGTGTAACTGATGCAGAGCACAGGCAAATTGGAATGCCATCTAGACTACTACGTCCAGTCAACATGCGGGGAATGGGAGATAAACACTCTGGGAAATGTGAGCTCCTGGCAATCTTCTTGAGTTTGCGTTGAGAGCCAAGAAAAGCTCTAACTTTCCACCACAAGGAAAATAAATATGATTAACACAAAGCATCATGTATAATTTCTGAGATTTGTAAATACCACACAGTATCTGAATATGAGAGACTAAATGATCAGGCATTTTTGTGTAAAAGAATGTGGATCTTCAAAAATATTAGATATAGATATTAATAGATAAAATCCCATTCGGAATAAACAGGAAGGCAGTTGAAGTTGAGAACAGTAATAGAACTAAAACTAAGAGTTACACATTAGTGACATGTGTGTGACCATTATTAAGAAAATCTTTTCTACATTTAGGTTTGAATTTTTTAATGATGTATTGAAATTCTTTCTCTAGACTATATCTACATTTAAAAATTATTGTAACCTGGTCATTTGTTATGAACACTAATAAATGGTTTACCAGACCACAGTGGATTAGACATGGATAGCTCAAAGAAAAAGAATATTCCCAGGGAAAAATTACATTTGTTTCAATGCACAAAGTGTGTGTGTGTGTGTATATATATATATATATATATATATTTATCGTAAGTGGATTCACTTACAAAGCACAAATAGAAAAACCAAACCATACCAACCAAAGTTAAGAAAATGCAAATGCGGTTTTAAAATATCTTAGATGATAGCAGCATATTTTCTATATCATGAAAGATTCTGCTTTTGTTTTTGTGGTTGCACTTGTCCTCAGCTGTAAATAATATTGAAATAAAAGTAAAATTGCAATTATGCTGGATCTGCTGCAGGTCACCTGTATTTTCTTGGACAAATCCTTACAATTTCTGCTCTTTAATCTTATAATTTGTAAAATAAGAAAGTTGGGTTTACAATTTGTTCCATGAGACCAAGACCCTATCTAAAAATACCAAGTTGTGTCTGATTGCTAGTAACTACAACCTGCACTGTCTTCCCTAAAGCTCATCCAAAGTTTCTGAGTTGCAAGAGCAACCAGCCTTGCTACTCATTTCTTTTACCTTCTGGAGAGGCAGGTCTGCCTGAGTCTGCAGCAACTCCTTCTTCTAAAGCAATAATTTTTGGAAATCTCCTACTGAATCAGGCTAATCTAGCTAGGTTTCTGAGTTTGGACAGTATCCTTGATAATTCTCTGTTATGCCACTGAATTAATACTGGAGAAATGTGATCTAACAAAACTAGAACTTTGCAAGAAAAACCAAACTGTCTTTAAAAGAGTAAACCATTGTACTTACAATAATTATTTAAACACATAATTCCTTCTATTCATATTTTTGAGACAACATAGTCCCTGAAAAACTAAAGGGTGGGAAAAATAGGAAAATTATATGGAATTTCATATATACTATTTAATTTTATTGAAGTTAATAAACTGTTTCCTAAATTATATAAAACTAAAAAATATATTCTTAGAATTTTCTTGCATGTAACTTTTTGTTGATTTATTTACTTAACCCTATGGTCATTTTTAGTTTTTGATTTTATAACTTTGTTAATGTATTTGGAAGGCAGGATGTCAGAGAAACAGGGAGAAATAGACAGAAAGAGATCTTCCATCTGTGCGTTCACTCTCCAAATGCCCATAATATTCAGGACTAGGCCAGGTAGAAGCTAGTGATCTGAAACTTCATCTGAGTCTCCTATGTGGGAATTAGGTACCCAAATACTTGGGCCATCACCAGCTTCCTACCAAAGTGTATTAGCAGGAAGATGGATCAGAAATGGAGTAGCCAGGGGTCAAGCTGGTACTCTGTTATGGGAAGAATCTCAAGAGGCAACTTCACTCACTGTACCATGTCTTTCCCCTGGACAATGATCTAGACTATCCACTTGAAACATGAAAATTTGTAAGAGAAAGGACTTTAAAAAAGGTAGAGTAAGTATTAGTAATGTGCCTAAATCTGAAGTTATGATTGAGCTGAAATTCATAACACAAGAAGTGGTCTATAAATTAGGCTCTAATTTCCAAAAAAGTTATTGTGAAGAAATAGGATTAGTTTTAGGTAAATTTACAAATATTAATGAAAAGGATTCATGAGGAAAAAAAACCTAATAATTTGCATAGAAGTAACATTGTAAAGGAAACTTTACAATTGGGAGCTGTTCAGTTTGGTAGCAAACAAAGCAAGTAGCAACTGGTACCACATCTGGTTACCAACTCAAAGTATATATATATATATATATATATATATATATACTTTTATATATATATAAATATATTTATATATAAATATATTTTCTACATATTGAGCTTTATATATATATATATATATATATTATATACATATATAGGAAAGCATCAGAGTTTCAAAAGATCAATGCTATGTTTGTCAAATAAATATACCTGGGGGGGACAAATTCAATACCGAGATGACAATTTTCATCTCTTTACTTTAGAGAATGTAGAAAAAAATCTACAGATTACACAGCCACTTCTTTAGTAAGTGTTTGTAATATCTGGTGATAATTACTTGAAACAGAACTACTGTGTGTTATTAGCTGATTTCACACTACAGTTTATAAAATCTAGATTACCCAAGGTTGGTTTGTTTTGTTTTTAAAGAAAAGCAGTAGGAAAAAGAACCCAAGGCCATTCACTATTTTATGAGTGTTGGCCTCTTTAGAGAATTTCCTTCAGAGCTTTTCAGTTCTTGAGGTTTGTTGATTTTCCTCCTTTGTTCTTCCTAAATACTGAAATTATGTAAGATATTCAAGTTACAGCCTATATTGAACGACTTCACACATATCTTCTTTATGAAACCAGGCCAAAATTCATTCTTTACAACTACAGTAGTTACACCATACTTCTATAGAGAATGCTTTGCAGATGCTAAAGTAAATAGGGTGGGAAATTGTAGTATCACATTCCATGTATTTCCTGCTTTTGTACAGCCTCTACCACCTTTATTAATTGCATATATCCCTGCCAAGTATTTTGTTTAATCATGACAATAATACATCCAAAGCGACTATGTTTTGGCTGTCTGTGAAAGCAAAGCAAGAATGTCTTGGTTTTCAAATGGAGCTTCAAATCAAACAAGCACTCAACGCTCCTTCTGTAGATTGAGGGTATTAGTACACATGCTCTTAGCTGCATTTACTTTTGAAATGTAGTTCTATAAATTTCTGTGATTTGGAATTACTATTTTCTATACCAACAGAATGTCTTCACTCTGGTATCAGTAAGGACACTTATTCTTAGCTATTTATTATTATAGCATTACTGTTTTGCAAAATTGATGTCAAATCCATTTTGCATGTCTTTATACTTTGCAACCTGACAGATTAGAGTTACTGAAAATCTTTAATTAAAAAAAATTAAGAAGTAGACTGTTTGTATCGCAAAATAGCAGCAACAAAACTTTGTCAGTAAAATAATCATTTATGGCTATCTTCTAATGCAATCATTACAGCAATTCTGTAGTCTCTCCACTTTCCAGATGAACAAATAGAAGAAGTCTCTAAAGATTGATTAAATGCTTTGGTGATATTATTGTTATACCTAGTTTTGACATTAAGTGAATCTAATCTTTATTAGCTGCTGTAGCTCTGTACCAATGCAGCATATTAAGTAATGAGAAAGTCACATGGGCCTCCTTCAAATGTATTACAACTATATAGATTAATTGTCATAATAGGTAAACTGCAAATTAATTGTTAAATATACCCAGGGAAGAGACACAACACCTTTCTTATATTGAAACTTTTGTCTAGGAAAAACATTTACACTAAATACTTATCACAGTTTGGATATATTAGTTAATATGTTATCTCATGATATTAGATATTATACATTTTAATAAACTACTGATTGAAGACCTATTATTTGCTACATGTAAAATGTATGTGTCCAAACATTTATATTTTCTTTCTTATGCTTCCTTGAAGAATATATCCTGTAATTTTAGTCACCAGGCTTTGGACAACAGTGTTATCTGGGCTTCATATGAATTATTTATGGATAAATTGAATTGGAATGCATAGTGCATCATTATATTCTTATATATAAGTATATGTTTTGATTCTGGAATTGCAATATTCTGCAGAGTTATATTTATTACTTGGGTTTTTTTTTTTTTTGGTCTCAAAATGTTAGATATTTTCAAATTTATTTTTTAGTCATAAAATACTTAATGAATTTTTGGTTATTTATCTTTTAGTAATTTAGAAGAAATTACCTAAAGAAATTTCAACAGTCAACCAAAATTTTACCATTAAGAACAGAATTACGGGCTGGTACTGTGGCATAGTGGGTAAAGCTGCCACCTGCAGTGCCAGCATTCCGTATGGGCACCATGTCGTGTCCTGGCTGCTCCACTTCTGATGCAGCTCTCTACTACGGCCTGAGAAAGCAGTGAAAGATGACCCAAATTTTTGGGCCCCTGCACCCATGTGGGAGATCTAGAATAAGCTCCTGGCTTCAGATCAGCACAGCTCTGGCCATTGTGGCCATTTGGGGAGTGAACCAGCAGATGAAGATACCTCTCTCTCTGCCTCTGCCTGTTTGTAACTCTGCCTTTCAAAAAAAGAAAAAAACAATAGAATTTAAGTCTTTATTTATGTGCATTAGAGAAAAGTCCTTTATTAAAAAATAATTTATTTATATGAAAGTCAGCATTACACAGATAGAGAAGGAGAGGCAGAGAGAGAGAGAGAGAGAGAGAGAGAGAGGTGTCTTTCATCCACTGGTTCACTCCCCATTTGACTGCAACGGCATGAGCTGTGCCAAGCCGAAGCCAGGAGCTTCTTCCAAGTCTCCCACGTGTATGCTGGGGCCCAAGGACTTGGCCCATCTTCTACTGCTTTCTCTGCCATAGCAGAGAGCTGGATCAGAAGTTGAGCAACTGTGACTCCAAACAGCGGCCTTATGGGATGCCAGCACTGCAGGAGGTGGCTTTAACCACTACACCATAGCCCCAGCCCAAGAAAAGCCTTTAAAAGATGTTCTTAAGGCTCAAAATGAAACCACAACAGGCTATCCCCTCTTTTCTATCATTGTAACACTATCAGGAATTCTGTGGAAGGTGAGAAATTTTATTTTCTGCAATCATTGATGCTTTTGAAATAAATTTGAAAATATCAGACAGTATTATACATGTTAAAGAATTTGTATTCTATCATGTTAATAATACCTTAAGAAGGTAAACAACATGAAAAAGTTGTCAAGTAAAATTATAACTTCTCCTGTCTTGCCCTCTTCCCCTCTCTCTCCCTCATTTCAAATTAAGAGATTCATTCTCCTGCCGGATGCCATGGAAATGAATTCCAGTGCCATCCTGATGGAAATTGCATTCCAGACCTGTGGCGCTGTGATGGGGAAAAGGACTGTGAAGATGGTAGTGATGAGAAAGGCTGCAATGG
The DNA here is from genome assembly GCA_949820135.1 of Sylvilagus floridanus. Classification (NCBI taxonomy): domain Eukaryota; kingdom Metazoa; phylum Chordata; class Mammalia; order Lagomorpha; family Leporidae; genus Sylvilagus; species Sylvilagus floridanus. The sequence continues at coordinate 83,461,857 of OX463236.1, read as the reverse complement.
CACCATCCGACTGTGTGATCACAAAACCAAGTTCTCCTGCCGCAGCACAGGTAAGCCGAATATCTGCCTCAGCTTCAGGTTAGGCTTCCCGGGTGAACAATCCTCTCAGACTCTTCCCAACCTGTTTCTCACCTTTGTAGAAAGTATTTTATTTTTATTTATTTTTCTGGCAGTTTGTTTGCATTCTATAGGTAGCAACAACCATAGCTAAATGTGTTGAAAAGTCTTATGGAGCTAGCACAGTGCTATGAGCTAGCACAGTCTCTCCAGGAACGCATGAGATAAAAGGAAATGTTAGCCTGCTCAAGTTCCAGAATCAGCATGGAGAACTGGGATTTGAAAAGACCTTGGATGAAACTCTGGGTTTTCAGAGTCAAGGAAGAGACGAGTGCTGAACCAATAGGCAGCATTTCTCTTTCTGTAGATAATTCTACCCTAAAATTGAAATGAGAGTTATATCCATTTTCTTCAATTGGTTTCCAAGATTTTTATGGCTGATGTTTGATTCAGTTCTGAAGAAAGTACTGTCTGTTATTCAAGTCTTCTGTTTGAAAGTCACTCAGGGTATTTTTTTAAGAAGACTTATTATTTTATTTTATTTATTTATTTTTTAAAGGTTTTTTTTTTTTTTTGACAGAGTTAGATAGTGAGAGAGAGAGAGAAAGGTCTTCCTTCTGCTGGTTCACCCCACAATGGTCGCTGTGGCCCTTGCACCGCGCTGATCCGACAGCAGGAGCCAGGTGCTTATCCTGGTCTCCCATGGAGTGCAGGGCCCAAGCACTTGGGCCATCCTCCACTGCACTCCCAGGCCACAGCAGAGAGCTGGACTGGAAGAGGAGCAACTGGGACAGAACCCCGTGTCCCAACCAGGTCTAGAACCCTGGGGTGCCAGCGCTTCAGGCAGAGGATTAGCCTAGTGAGCCGTGGCGCCGTCCAGAAGACTTATTATTTTAACTTTTCCATGTTGTTTTCTCACATATATTATATTTTCCTGGGTATATTGGGTTTGATCTGACATGATCAACAAACTTATTTCCCTTTATATATCAGTTGATGAGTTGCAGCTTAGAAAAAAATAGATTGAATTAACTGTTGAAGTATACTTTGTAAAATGGTTGGTATCATCATCCAAATAACTTATTGGAAATTTTTTTTCTATAGATTTCAGAATATATACTTGAATCATTTCAAGTTTCTCTTTAATGTGAAATTCTTTTTAAGACAGTAAATCATGGGATCGTAGTGGTTTCTTTGGTTCCCCATCTAGTATTAATACCAAATGATATGAACTTAAAACTGTCACAATTGTGAGTGTTAGGAAGAGTTGCAGATTGGTGCTCCTCACACAGGGCACCAAAATGTTAGGCAAAGAGGCACAGAATAGAGAGGAGGCAGTGTTTAAATTTACAGGCACACCACATTTATTCAGAGAAAATAAATCCCTAGAGGTGGCTGACCAACTGCCCAGGTGCACATGATGGAACATGTGGCAGAAGGCCTCAACCCCCAGGGGCCAGGCCTTTTTATATTTTAGGAGGGCTGAGGCTGGGTGTGGAGTAGGGGGCAGAGGGGAATTCCTGGAACTGGTCTTTCAGGTGACTGTAAGGGGTGGGGTACAATGGCAATAGGGTGTGAGACCCAATTGAGTTGCAAGGGCAGGGAATACATCGCAGTGTTTATCTATTTTGGGCAATGAGGAAGAATGGCTGAGGCTTACGTCATTGTTCCATCAGTGAGTAACCTACCACTGTGGAAACCACAGGACTAAAGTGCATTTAAAGGTATAAGAAGATATTTTGCTTCTTTTCTTAAGTATGCCTCTTGATTACAGTTAAAATTTCAAATAAGAAATAAAGACATAAATGTAAGCTAGCATAGGTATAAATAAGTACTTCTGAGACCAACTTCAAGCAAGAGAGTTGTGTTTACAAAATCGTTATTTCATTCCAACAGTATTATTTATAATTACATGACTCTCTTCTACTGTTACACGAAGAATATTAATTTTGGAGTCATTGACTAGAAAAATATGATTTTAAGTTTAAAAATTACATTTGTCTTATATTTATATACATATTTGCAAGTATAAGTGCATTTGCATTGTATTGTACAAATTTAAAATTAATGATGCATAATTTTAATGAATAAATTATTTACTGCATAAACAAGTTTTTATTTAATAACCTAATTATAATGTCAAATAGCCAATTATTAGGCTCAGGTTAACATAATTCAAAGTGTAAATAATGAATATTTTCACTCAAATGACTCCCATATGAATTCTGGTTTTGCCTTACTGGGTTAATATTGAAATGTAGCAACTAACAGACTTTAACATTTATATAAATACAAAACTGGCAAACCTACATTAAAACAAAATATAAACAGACTTGAAACACGGGTTTGAATTTAAACTAATTGTATATACTGTTAAAAGTTCGCGAATTTAGATGTGAAGCATAAAATCAGATTATAATTTCTTTATGAAAAAAGAAATCAAAAAGAGCTCCATAGTGGTATAACTTCTAAAAGCTGTATGTCAGGAAGGACTGATGTGAACTTTCTGTAGATAGAAAATATGCAGAAGCATAAATAATAAATAACAGGATTAAGTATAGTTAATAGAAAACTTCAAGAACTTGTGTTTTATATTACAGGATAATGTTTGTTGATATATTGCAATGAATTTGTATGAGAGTTTCCTCCAAATATGGATCAATTCAAAAATAAATCTGTAGTATGAGTACAATGATGGTGGCTGGCTATCTTTGGAGAACTGGATTTTGAAAACACTTTGATGTATGTTGATTTGGGATTTGGACTATCTGCTTAATAAGTCATTACTAAAATATCAGATGTTTATGTCAAATAGTCTTTGTGGAAACCAAAACTTAATGTAAAAAATACAATTTTGATTGAATTGATATACTTTATAAGGGGGATATGAAAAGTGATAATCTAATAATCATATCAGGCATTAGGCACAGTGGTTAAGATGCCTCTTGGAATGCCCACATCCCATACTGGAGTGCCTGGTTCAAGCATTGTTCCACTTACAATTCCAGCCTCTGCAAATGTGCACCCTAGAAAGCTGCAAGGTAGTAGCCCAAATATTTTTAGAGGCCATGGATTTAATTCCAGGCTCCAAGCTTTGGCCTGGCCCAGCCCTGGCTATCAAAGGTATTTGGGGAAGTACAAAGGAAGATCTTTATATCTCTGCCTTTAAAATTAGTAAAAATAAGAGAAAAAATATTTAATAATAGTAATAACTTAACCATCAATTTTCTTCTAATTTAATCTATGGTTTAGATATAGTAATCCACAAGGTACCAAACCAGAAGAGTTGTTATATACAATTATGTATTCATATTTCTGATAGACATTTTTTAATATTACAGGCATTAAAATGTTCCACAAAGATAAGCACTGGATTAAACTAGAAAACATCCTTAATCCTTTTGTCGTTTTTTCACTTTCTTTAATTAAATTCTGTTTTATAAGCTAAAGGATCTTTAAACCACCCAAGATGTTCAATTCACAGTTCCTGTTTATTTTTAAGTTTTTTTCAAATTCTAACTTGAATATTTAAAATTTGCAGAGTAACCAATTTACATTTGGTGGTTGGATTATTTATTTTTTCTTTTATACATAAATTTCTATCAATTTTCAAATGTATTCACATTAATACATTTTTAATGCTATAAAGATGAGAACGTAAACTACATTATTGTTTAATATAATTATTATTATTCAAGAACTTCTTTTTGTTTTTGAGAGATCTATTTATTTATTCGAAAGACAGAGTTAGAGAGAGAGTGATCTTCCTTCTGCTGGTCTCTACCCAAATGTCTACAACAGCTGGAGCTGTGGCGGCCAGAAGCCAGGAGACAGGAGCTTCTTCCAGGTCTCTCACATGGATACAGGGCCCAGGCACTTGGGTCACCTTCCACTGCTTTCTCAGGTGCTTGAGTAGGGAGCTAGATTGGAAGTGGAGCAGCTGTGACTTGAACTGTACCCTGTTCAACAACTTTTAAACTGAAAGGTCTTGATTTTGACAAAGAACTAAATTCTGCCTCTCTTATCCCACACTAACAAGTAGCAATTAAATTATAATTTGGGAATCAGGGGAAGGAATTTCAAATCCACCTCATACAGGGAAGAAACTTAGAAATGCTATTCTTCTTCATATTGGGAACATATTAGTTTGGTATTGGCACAAGACAGCTAGTGTTTTCTTATTCCAAGGACCTTTACTTTGCTTCAAGAAAGCATTCAGGAGTGACTTGGAGAATAGCAAATAGCTATACTTAAAGATTCCCCATTGTTCTGTCTGAGGAATAAAGCTCCTGTTATCCTATTTTAACCATCTGCTAGCATGCTTTTGAAGTCTGTTTTCACTTGCCCATATCTCCTCTTCTGAGAAGTATCAGGGACTTATAGCTAAGTTTCCTGGAGGTGAGGATCCAGGCAGTGTAAGTCCTTATGCCTGTGAGGGTGCTACCTTGGTAGCTCTGTCCAATAGGTTATTTCTGTTAATGATCTAAATATCTCCCTCTTGGTGCCCCCAACAATGAATTACCACACTTTCCTGGGGTATCAGCACTTCTTGTAGTATTTAAGTATCTACTCATGACATTTAACTGGGGGACTCACTGACTAAGTCTATTTCTTTCCTTCCAGATAGTTGTCTGAATATGTAGGATTGGGACAACATATTTAGAGTCTGCATATACGTTTAGTCTCAATCATTTCCAAGATTTAGGGTAGGAATAAGGGCAAAAAGTTGAGCCTTTTTGGCAGAGGTATTGGATGACAAGACTTTTACCATCATAACCTCCTAGAGACTAATTACTGCATTTCCTGACCTTCTAGTCCCTTCCTCCCTGTAACTGCTTCTATTAGTGAATCACTTGGCATCAGGATTAAGTGACCACTCATTCTTTACAACTGGTGTTCTAGAGTTTATCTGTTACATAGTCTCTATAGCAGAGAGTATTAATTCTCTTTCATTTACCTCAAGCAGAAGGGTGGCTGGATTATAAGGCAGGTTTGGAGGATTACTTTAGGGAAGTCCAACAAGCCTGATATCTTAAGTGTCAACATCTGGTTAACCCTTGATGACCTCAGTGACACCCTGTACTTGATGAGAGATAAGTATTTCAAGAAGTTGATCTAGAATTATCTTGAGAGCCTCTTCAGCCATGATGGTTGTAGCTGCTATAATCATTAGGTGTCCTAGCCATCCTGATGGCACAGGTGCCAGTTGTTAAAACAAGGACCCCACTGGTCAAGGCACCAGGCCCATTTTTTTAATGATTTATTTTATGTATTAATTTGAAAGGCATAGTGACAGAGAGAGAGAGAAGGATAAGCAGACCAAGGGCATGGGTAGAGGGGGGAGGGAGAGGGAGGGGGAGGGGGAGGGGGAGGGGGAGGGGGAGAGGGAGAGGGGAAGAGGGGGAGGGGGAGGGGGAGGGAGAGGGAGAGGGAGAGGGAGAGGGAGAGGGAGAGGGAGAGAGAGAGAAATCATCCATTCACTGGTTCACTCCCCAAATGGCTACAAATGCCAGGTTGGGTCGGGGTGGAGCCTGGAGCCAGGAACTCCAATCTGGTCTCCCACAGGGATGGCAGGGGCCCAAGTACTTGCATCAACTTCTCTGTCTTCGCAGGAAACTTGTTTGGAAGCAGAGCAGCCAAGACTTGCTCTGAAACTCTCAAGTAGGATATTAGTATTACAAGTGGTGACTTAATCTTGCTGTGTCACAACACTGGCCCTGGGCCCTCTTTTTGAATAAGGACAGTTAGTGTTTTTCCCTTCTTTTCTACCATGTACAGAGTGAATGGCTTTACCAAGTAGGGGAGTCCTAAGGCAAGGGAAGTTTCTAGTTTTTCGTTAAGTTCCTAGAATGCTCTTTGGTATTTCTCAGCCCATTCTAGGTGCTACTGCTTTTATAGGAGATCTTTAAGGATCTCATAAAAATTCTGCTATAAACCCAATCCAGAGATCCAGTCAGTGGAATCCTGTTAAGGCCCATTTTCCCAGAGCAATTGCATGTATCAGATACTCTACCTCTTAGGATGAGATTTGTGCTTCAGAAGGGGAAACTCTACATTTCCATTCTCCCAGGACACTTAAAACTTTATAGGTTTTTTTAATGGAGTCCTCTTGAGTAGTGCTACAGATAGAGAGGTCATCTACATATTGTGAAGAGGTTTTCTTACTTTAAATGTAACTTTTGTAATTCTGTAGCCAAGGCATTTCCAAACAAATGAGGACCATCTCACAATCCTTGAAGTTGTACTGTCCAACTATATTGGATGATATGTATGTCAGGATCAGTGCTTTTAAAGGCAAATACATATTGAGACTCCAGATGCCGTGGTACACAGAAGAATGCATCCATTATATCTACAACTATGAAGCATTTCACAGTCTCAGGTTTCTAGGTGAGGATGCTATAAGGTTTGGGACCCATCAGGTCTATAAGGATCACAGTATCTTTTATTATTCTTAGATCCTTTACAAATGTATAATTCCTTATTTTTGTGTGTTTTGTTTGTTTTGTTTTTGTCTTATAAGTAGAATGGGTGAGTTCCAAGAGCTTTGGCAAGACATTATAAACTCATACTTGAGGTAGTTTGAGACAATGGGTTCTAGTCTCACTTTGATTTGTTCAAATTGTATACTGTCTTTTATGAGGATGTGAGAAGGACTGTTTGAGTCTTCTTTGGAAAGGCTTGGTATTCTTTGGCCTTATGAGTTTCTCAGTGTCCCAGACTATGTTAGAGACCTGTGAAAGAGTCTGTCTTGGAATAGGTGACCCTTCCTTTATCTCATCTATAAGAGTCAGAAGAAGACGGCTAGTTTCTATAATTCCATTTATCTGGATTATGCAAGCTGGCTTGCTCAATGAATCTTTCCTCTAGATAGGTGTTTGGAATTCTGGCGCCAGAAGGAAACTATGAGAGAATGTCAAGCCTTCAATTTTACAGCATTGAGTGAGTCAAATATTTAGGCTATGGCTTCCCATATGCTAGAGAATGGTGCAGAAGTAGAAAATAGAGGGTCCAGAATGGTAAAACAGAACAGAGTAAGCAGCTCCCATTTATCAAGGGTCATCAGAGGCTTCTTAGAAGAGGTGGCAAAATGCTCCATGTGAACCAGTGAGGGCCTTAGTCCCCATTAATCTTCACCAGTCTTGGCTATCATAGTACAGGCTGCTCTGGGTTCCCATTCGGAACCCGGAAATCTCATCATCAATGGTCTTGCCATCAGTATACAGGGCAAGGCTTAGGGTGCTTCCATCTTTCCCACAGGTGAAGCGAGTCCTTTTTCCATGGGTACTTAACCTAACAATGGTAAAATTTGGAATCAGATGACAGTAGCTTTGATCTGAGTCACTAAATCCTGTCCTTTTGAACTTAATGTGGTCTGGGTATTCCCTGAGGTGGCAAGGAAGGTATGGCCACTGTAAGAAGTCTGGGCTTGTGTCTCTTCCCATGACCCCTAATTTCCTCTTCAGTCTTGTCTCTGTTTTCAAAGAATAAAATCTGTGTCTACCAGTTGATTTTTTTGAAATATTTATTTCTATTTATTTGAAAGACAGAGTTACAGAGAGAGGTAGAGACACAGAGAGAGGTCTTCCATCTGCTGGTTCACTCCCCAGATGGCTGCAATGGCCAGAGCTGTGCCGATCCAAAGCCAGGAGCCAGGAGCTTCTTCCGGGTCTCCCATCTTCTACTGCTTTCCTAGGCCATAGCAGAGAGCTGGATTGAAAGAGGAGCAGCCAAGACTAGAACCAGCGCCCATATGGGATGCCGGCACTTCAGGCCAGGGCTTTAACCCACTGTGCCACAGTACCTGCCCTACCAGTTGATTTAAGGGAGTAGGAAACCCATTAGGCATAGATTGGCTAATGAAGTGAGTGCCTAACAGTACTTGTCCAGCCTGGGACTCAGGGTCTTTGTGATTATATTTTCTAAAGGCTTCAACCAATCACCCATGGAAGAAGGTTAGTTTCCATTTGTGCCCTTAGTTACATCTCTGACATTATCACAGTTCATTGGTTTGACTATACATGTTTTCATTCCCTCTAAGAATCAGGTTATGTGGTAATTCCTATTTTTCAGATTAGGAGATCCCCTCTAATAGTTCCAATCAGGATATGTTGTGGGCATGGCCATAAGTCCCATCTGACAACAAGGAGTGTGAAAAAAAAAAAAAAACTGTTTCAAAACAGAAGAGACAAAGGCTGTACACAATCATTTAATCTCAAAATGTCCTTTTCATCTCTAAACTTCACATTTCAGGTACTCTAATAGAGATCCTGGATCAGGGAAAACATATGATATGTCTTTTTAGGACTTGCTTATTTCACTAAGAATAATGATTTTCAATTGTGTACATCTTGTTGCAAAAGACAGGATTTAATTTTTTTTTTACAGCTGAGTAGTATTCCGTAGTGTACATATACCATAATTTCTTTATCCAGTCAACAGTTGATGGACATCTGGGTTGATTCCACAACTTAGCCATTATGAATTGTGCTGCAGTGAACATGGGGATGCAAAGATAACTTTCAGATGCAGATTTCTTTTGGTCTGGGTAAATTCTCAGGAGTGGGATGACTGGATCAAATGTTAAGTCTATGTTCAGTTTTCTGGGGTATCTTTGTGCTGTCTTCCATAGTGGCTTTACCAGCTTAGATTTCCACCAATAGTGGATTAGGGTACCTTTTTCCCCACATCCTCTCTAGCATTTGTTGTTTATTGATTTCTGTATGCGAGCCATTCTAACAGTGGTGAGATGAAACCTCATTGTGGATTTGATTTGCATTTCCCTGATGGCTAGTGATCCTGAGCCATTTTCTCAACTGGCTGTTGGCCTTTTAAATTGCTTCTTTTAAAAAAGATTTTTCAAGACCTTTGACCATTTCTTAACTAGAATGTTTATGTTGCTTTGTTGAATTTTTCGAGATGAAGACAAGATTATCACATTGAGAAAGTCATTGATCCTAGACTACTCAGGCATCCATCATTGAGTACCTCTATGGTGTTTTTCCCCATCTATGGCATCCCACAGTGGTACCTTCAACCAGCATCTGATGCCCAAAGTAAGACATTTGGAATTGAAATTAAGATAAAAAGAAAAGATAGGAATGATTAGCAGAGGGATGGGCTCACTTGAGTAAGGAACTGAATGAGATTTCTTGCCTCTATTTGATTTGGAATTGGCTCTCCCAGCTGACTGCTCCTGGCTGGCCCAAGGCATGCTTGGTACCAAGCATGCCCCCAGACAGTGATTGCTGGCCCAAGGCATGCTTGGTACCAAGCATGCCCCCAGACAGTGATTGCCTCAGTAGGCCTGCCCAGGTCCCATGGCCTGGATTTCACATCAAGAAAGAATTCAGAAGTCAGTCAGAGAATAGCAAATAGTGAGCAACAAACATTTTGTTGAGAAAGTAAAAATACACACTCCATAGAAAATGTCGAGTCTACTTGTAGGGGAGTGGTCCTTTCTCTGAACTGTGTTATCATTATATGGGTTGTTCAATGGACTGGAAGGTACACACCAATAAAGGGAGGAATATTCATAGTTTTCTGGAAAGTAGGTGGAGATATCCCAGAATCTAACAATTACCCCTTTTTACTCATTATGTGATCCTGTTTCCTGTCTAGACAGCCATTAGGTGAGTCTTTTCGCATGCCAACGTATTATAATGAGCATACAATGAGCTGTAGATTGATTTAGGCCTTCCTTGTTCCTCTAAACTAGTGGAAACCAGGTCCAGGCAGGGAATCTGTTTATTTTCAGAGCAAGGGGGAACCTAACTCATATTTTGAGTTAATCTAGAGTTAACAGGTACAACCCCTTGGTGGCTCAACTTCTCTCTACTCCCTCCCTGTCCAAGTATCACAAAGGGATAGCAAGATAAAGGGAAAAATAGGCCCAATATAACTTTTTTCTTTTTGTATTTTTACAATATCATTTTGAATTTACTTTAAAGGAAGAGGGAAGGAGAGAGAAAAGTATCATTATATTCTTATCCATGTACTACATGAAACCTGTTCTCTTCATATTGATAAAACAAATAGAAAGAACAACTAAAAATTCTCTAAGCCATTTATAGGAATGTAACTTTCACTCTGCCTTTCTATTTCCAGAAATTCATGTAAAGAACAAGGATGTATAAACATATATGCACAGAAATGTTTACTACAGCATTTTGTCTAAATAGCAAAAATGTTAGAAAGCAATGTTGTCTATCAATAGGAGAACTACTTAGTGATTATGGCATAGGCAGCACAAAAACTGCTCTAAGGTCATAAGAAGAAATAAGGTCAGAGTTAATATGAAATTGATACTTTAAATTCATACTTTCAACCCCTCTCTCTGCTGCTAAAAACGCATAGATGTGATTATAGCATAACAAGCGAAAAGAAAGGAGATAATAGATCTCTGAGGAACAGAAATAAAGAAGAATATCAAATGCTGAATTGGGTTGAAGTTGAATATCTGATTGGGTTAAGTATGCGAACTAGCAGATATGAACAGGTGCCCTGATACTAGGTTTAATGGGAAATGAAGCTGTCCAACCCAAAGCTGGGGATAGGAGGCAGGCTCCCTGCTGGAAAGCAGGAGGTATAATGGAAATCGACTTGCTTTTGAAAGGATAATGTGAATATGTAGAATGCATTGTTGCTGGTTGCTGCCTGAAGTTGCTCTGTAAATGAAGTCCTGGGTCTAAATGGATGAGGAGGGGGCATTAGTCTTGATGCAGGCATGGCAATAAGGCCCCCTCAGCTGCAGTCTGGATTACCGATTGATTCTGACAAAAACCTAATGTTGTTTTGGGATAGAAGCCCACAAAAGCAAATATATTTCTGAACTGAGAGTGCTAGAAAGAATGGGGTAAGCAGCAACACCTATTTATAGTGGTGAGTTAAAACATCAAATCAGAGAGAAAAATGAAAGCTCCGATCCAAGATGAAATTGCAAACGAGAAATCTAAACTACATGAGAAAAAAAAAAAAAAACTATCTCCAAGAGAATCAGTCATCTGAATCAACCAATCAACCGTTATAAAAATGAATTACTCTTGAGTAACTGAAAATAAGATATTAGTTTAAAAGGTATTTTAAAACAAGTATGTTGAGATCCTCAAAGAAAAGAATGTACCAAAATGAGCAAGACTATATGTTTATTTATTCTTCATGGAAATGTCTCTGTGTGTGCATGTTTGCTTCAAAAAGTTTGGGGAAAATGGAATTAAAAATTTATTTTATTAAATATTTTTGAAATCTGTGCATCATTTTCTCTAATTCATTTTTATGAACTTTTTGAAGACCCCTCATATACATGAATATAAAACTTTTTAATTGAAATAAATAAATTTTACTTCTGTTTTCCATGAATTTTAATTTTAATTTTTTTGAAATATAAAGTTTTATTTGATTTTCCCATGCCTGAATGTGTGTGTGTAAGAGAGAGAGAAAGAGAGAGAGGGAAATGGGTAGAGATAGAGAGAAATTGATAGGGAAATGTTGAGAAATGAGTTATGGCAACCACCATTTACATGGCTTCCCTGTACTAGAATGGTACATCCACTTCACATTGACACAAAATTGTCACCCCAAGTATATATTTTACATTATAATTTATTCTTGGTGTTTTATATCCTTTGAGTTTTGACAAATACTCAACGACATGTGTGCATCTTGAAAATTTCACTGCCCTGAAAAATCATCTGTGCTCTGTTCAACTTTACCTCCCTTCTAACTCTGGGCAATTGATTGTTTTTGTCTTCCTAGGTGTTCCTTTTCCAGAATGTTATAGACTTGGAATCATATAATTTGTAGCCTTTTTGTTTTGACTTCTTTCACTTAATAATATGAATTTAAGTTATTGCCATTTCTTTTCATGGATTGGTAACTCATTTCCTGTAGCTTTGGATGATATTCCATTGTCTGGTTGCACAGCACATTTTTTAACCATTGACCTATTGAAGGACATCTTGGTCATTTCTAAGTACTGTGAATTACGAATACAGCCATTATCAACAACCATGTATTGGCTTTTATTTGGATATTTGTTTTCAATTCATTATACTAAATGTCAGGGAATGCATTTTCTCAATAGGATGGTATGTTTAATTTTGTAAAACTCTCTACCAAAGTGGCCATATTATGTTGCATTTCTACCTTTAATAAATGAAATTCCCTATGATTTTATGTCTTGGCTTGCCTTAGGTATTGTCACTGGTTTAGATTTTACCATTCTAATATTCTGTTTCCCTAACAGCATATGATATCGAGCAACTTTTCATATGCCTATTTGCTATTAGATTTTTAAAAATACTTGAATGCTGCAAACAACCCAAATGGTAAAATAGGGCATTGTATGCAAGCATTATAATATATCCATTAAGTAGAATACCTTCCACAATTTTTAAAATTGATAACTGTTATGCACTGACATGGGCAGTTCCCTAAGTGAAAACTGAAGGAAAACAATAGCAAGAATAGTATGTAATATTTGTTTAAGTGGAAAGAAAATGTATTATTTCCTTTTAAATAATAAAGAATATTTCTGGAAGGCTTCACAAGAAATGGTTTTCACATTTTTGTCTTCATGAAGGGGAAAGGGCAGATAAAGAAAAAGAATGAGTAGTGCCATACATTTAGTCTCCTCTTTTGACTGACTGTCTTTCCAAGGATTGTGATATATTGATGTTGACCCATGTACCCTTCACTCTACACTCCACTAGAATAGACTACACATTTTCAAGTCAGGTCTCAATGTAAGGTTAAGAGTTAAATATGAAGTGTTCTTCAGTAAAAGATTGTTTGGAAACTAACCAACACACAAGAGGATTTAACTTTGACAGTGGCATCATGCTGCATTATGACCTGCCATGTAATGAAAATCTACTGTGGGCTTCTATGAGTGGCCAAGTATTATTCTTGTTTATTTTTGGATTATTTTGTTCCTTCTTTATTGTTGTGTTGGTAAATGCAAAGTGAGGTGATGGATTCAATCATTGATAAAAATCAATCTGAGTAGTTGGAACTCCCAAAATCCCACCATGTTAGAATTATATAGAGTTGTATGTGAAGGATTTCTAAACACAGCACTTTTTTCTTTTTTTCTTAAACTAACCCAATAGGATACTTCAGTTTAGTTCTGCTGAAATGATGTGGTTAACTTTCTATTGTCTATGTGCCATAAAGTTGATAAAATATATATTTGTTCTCATGAGCCTTGTGTATTTCCCTTTAATCACTCCCTCTGCCTGCCAATAGAAGTTCTAAATTTGTTGCTGAATGCTTATTCTTCTTCACTCCCTTCAATCCTATCCTGCTCCTTCTTGCCCATTAAGCTTCTTTATGTGGTAATACTATGACCTTCTAATCCCTGGGGGACCTTAGTCACTTTTATTTCTTGATCTTTAATTTCTTTTTCCACACTGATTTTTCATCTTCTCTGGAAATACATCTAGTATAGTAACTTGAAAAAGGTCTCCTTGATTTTTATAACCTCTTCTTCATTAAATCCCCATGTATAGTATACCTAGATTCCAGTGGATCAGATACCTTCATCCCTTGCAATGTACATCTGATTCCTACCATGGATGGAAATGGCTGTTTCAATGGTCAATAGGAATGATTTCTCAGTGTGTACCTGCCTTTGTTTTGAATGCTGGTCCATCACTCAATAATAAATTACCAAACCTCTCTGATTTTATTTCTTGATTTGTAAAACAGAGAGGATAAAAATAGTAGTTAATAGAATTGTAAAGAGTGCCTAGACACAGTGCAAGCTTAATGAATAATGTTTTCAACTGTTAATCCTACCCTTTGACTACTTTCACTGTAGCAGGTGAGCTTGCTGTGCAGTGTCTGCTGGAAACCTTCTCTTCTTACAGATTCTCATGCAGGTTTGTCCTCTTTACTCACTGAGCATTTGCACTTCTATTTTTACTTCTCTTCCCTCTGCCCTTTTTTCTCTGTATATCCCTTATATTTTATTTTAAAATATTTGTTAAATATATAATACACACCAGTCATTGCACAGCTTTTTCTCTCAATTTGTTTTGTAATTTGTCTTTTATGCAAGGTTTCCATACAATTTCTTCTGTCCACAAAGATTTCTGTATCTCCTCTGGGTAAATAACTCTAAAAATTTTATCAATGAAATTAACTACATACTTCAAACCAGCTTTTTTTACTGAACACTTCACCTATGTCTGAAGTCAAAAGTCTTCCTCATTTCTCTTCTGCTTAGAAGCATCTTTAGCTCCTAACCACTCAGATTTAAAGCATATTTAGTCATTCCTAACTTCTAATCATTTTACATGTACATGTTCTACTGATGGTGCCTCTATAACGTTCCAATATCAACCATTCTAGTCTTCTTGTCCACATATCATAGCCTAACGTTAACCTTGCATTATTTCTTGCACAGAACTTTGTGTGACAGACTATGCTTTTTCTGTGATAATCATTAGCTTCAATCCATTTTAAGCAACACTGTTTCCTTAAACTTGTCAAGCTGTGACATGAGCACATATGTTTTCATCATCATTCAATCTGTCAATTTTTTCTGAATTTTCATTGTCTATAAGATTAAGAAACACTACTTAAATTAGCAATTAGCATTTCATGAGATGTGGCTCCACACTGTTTCATTATTGCTTTTTTATACCATTGATAGAAGTTGCAGATTATGTGTGAGTTAGATTTAGCAAATAAGGCCTAAACAGCATATTTTCAAAAATACTGCTAAAAATCATCCATAAACTCAATATACATGGTTCTATGTTTATAGTTCTAATAATTTGTTTATCTATATTATTTAATATTTAACTATATTATTCATAAAATGCTGTTTTGTATAAAATAAAAAATACTTATAAACAAAAGAATTTTATAATGGATTCACTCAGAAAAGGAACAGAGGCCAAATTAAGGAGAAACCAACTCACCTCCTCTAATCAAATGCCCTGACATATTCCCATTGAGTAACAGGAGAATGCAACTTGCCATTATATTTTTATTTTGTTCACTTTTTCTAGTTTACTAGTTTTTTTGCAGAAGACATATATTTGGAAATACACAAAGAAACAGTTTAAATGGAATGAATTTGTCCTTATGTCAACATGGAAAATCCTTTACTATTCTTTTAAAAAACAATTTGGTCTAATTTAATTTTTATTTACTTGACAGAGAAGGAGTGAGAGGGAGAGAGAGGGGGTGGGGGAGATCTCATTTCCTGTTTCACCAGCTTCCCTATCAACTGGGGATAAGCCATGCCAAAGCCAGTTGCTGGGAACTCAAACCTCATCTCCCACATGGGTGGCGGGGCCCCAAGAACTGGAATTATCACCTGCTGCCACCCAAAGTGTGCATTAGCAGGGGCTGGAATTGGAAGTGGAGCCAAGATTCAGACCCAGGCACTGATGAAGGTCCAGATGTTTCAAGTGGCCTCTTAACCTCTATGCCAAATACATGTTCATCGTACCATCTTTCAAAACCTTTTTCCAAAGAAGGCTTGTTCTCATCTTTCTGACCATACATATTTTCCACTGCCTTGAAATTCCATAACACTCTGTGATGGTTATGTGACTTTTTTCCTTTTTTTTTTTTAATTTAAAAATATTTGAGAGGCAGAGAGAAAGAAAACAATGCTCATATGTTGGTTCACTCCGCAAATGCCCACAAATGTGGAACTGGTCAAAACCAGGAATCACAAACCGGGAACTCTAAACAGATTTTCTATGGGGATGTCAGGGATAATTACTTGAGCTGTAACCACTGTCTCCAGGGTCTAGTTAGTAGCAAAAAGGAGTCAGAAACCAAAGGTATGAATTGAATGCTTCCACTCTGATGTGGCACAAGGGCATACTAACTGGCATCTTAACTGCAAGGCTAAATGCCTGCCCTATCCTTTTCTTTTTCTTTTTAATATGTTCAATATTAGAATGTTTGTCACTACCAGACCTGTTGCTTCACAAGTGTAGGTGTTTGTCTTTCCCATTTTCTACACTCTTTGTAGCTAAGCAAATACAATACGTATGCTCGTAAATATTTACTGAATTGAATCAAAGCCAAACATCATTAGAAACATAAATAGGTATGTGATACTAAAGATTAGTGGCATAAAAATTTTTTTGAAAAGATTGCCATTCAAGGGCCATATTTAAAAAGTCATAAATATGTTATTTAAAAATTCATTTGGATTATCTCAAAGCTTCACTTCTCTTCATGCTCATAATTTTAATATTAACTGCCAGACATATCCCAGAACAGAAATTATGCTCTGTGTTGTCTTTAATAAGAAAACAGCAAATTAAGCAGTTCACAAAAAGGAACATGTTTTCAAAAGTAGTGAAAAATGGCTTAACAGAGAAAATAGATCTCCAGAAGAGATCATATCAACTTTATTTGGGGAAACTAACATATTTTCTAAGGATTCCTATAGCTATTGACATTTTAGTGATGTTTAACCTAAATTATATATTTCAAAACAACCTAAATCAAAGAGCTAGAATATCCTGAATATGTGTGTGTGTGTGTGTGTGTGTGTGTGTGTGTGTGTGATTATACTAGCTGTCATTATATCAGCAAGCTGCTTTTATCTTTGTTTTGGGGGTTTTGTTGTTGTTACTTGACCTTTATTTTTGCTCAAAGTGCAAAACTACAATTATTATAATGGAGTGATACACACATAGCTATTAAGTTAAGAACATCAGTCTAATTAAATTAGAATAAATTGTGTAGACATCAATCATCTAAAATTATTTTCAGCTTGTTCTAAGGAAGAATGAATAAAGACAAAGTGATTTTTTTGATTATTTGAATTTGCACACATTTTTAAAAGTATAATTTAAAAATTCTAGATTTTAACATTGAATATTTACAATTTTATAATATATTTTAATATTAGTAATATCTACCTGTTTCAATAATAATGTGACCTTTCTAGTTTCTTGTATGTGGAGGAGGGGATCTTATATGAGAAATCTATAATGTTTGTTCATTAAAGCTTTTTTGTCCAAAGACTTGCTAGGTAAGGATTTGTCCTGATATAAATCAAAATAAATATCATCATTCTTTAAACTTATTTACTGATGTCCTTTGCTTTTGGGTTTTATTCAGGGGTTAGAAATTTAATTAAACTTATCATACCTGGGTCACCTTATCTACATTTGGTAAGCATTAAAACCAAACAAACAAGAAATGGAGAAGCAATTAAGCTTCAAAATGTCCTGCAAAAGTCAGTAGGAGAAGGAACCTATTTAAACTTGTAGTTTTTATCTAATCACTGTATTCATATTTATTCATATTTCTGGTGATATAAACTGTGATAAAATTTTAGAGTCATCTGAATGGGATTTTTCTTTAGCTTTTTCAGACAGTATGTAAGTCAGGAATAGCAAATAACTTTACTGCTATTCTGACTCTAAAAGATTGATAGTGATTTATGGAAGCACTTATTGAAAAAAATTCCAAGGTCATTCATGATTATGAATGTCATGATGGATTAGTGATGTCTGGGGAAAAAAGGGAATTTGCATCTTTATTAACCAAACTAAAAATGGAAATTATTACATTATTCTTAAGCTCTCCTTTCATTCTATTATACTTGTAGATGACTGCATACAATTTAATGCTTAAGTATAGGATGTCATATTTTAGACTACAATTATATGTTGAATATTGATCTTTCTTTTTTAACTATATTATGAGTTTCTTGGTGACTGGAGGCCAGTGCTAAATCTTTCTTGTATTTATTTTCTAATGGTCTTAGGAAAGTGGAAGCCACAGGGTAACCTCGACATGCAATATTTATGATAGCTCTGCTGTATCTATCATACTTCATGGCATATGTTTGTGCATTTCATCCTCATCATTTTAAAAAATAATTCGCTGTCCTTTGAAAAGTTATGAAGATACATAGTAGAAGCAAAATAAAGCAGCCCAATATTATTTAATGAAAATTCAATCTTTCTCCTATGCTGTGTTTGTTTCCAGCACTTCACTCTTTCTCCCCAGAGGCAATCACTGTAAGCTATTTCTTGTGTAGTCCTCCAGAAAGAATTCATGTACAGACAAGCCTGTCCGTGTACACTTGGCCCTGCTAATTCATGAGTTCTGCATCTCTGGATGCAATTAAGCCCTGATCAAACGTATTCAGGGAAATATATGGGTCCTGTACTGTACATGCACAGAATTATCTTTCTTGCCATTATTCCCTAAGCAATACAGTATGACAGCTATTGACAATGCATTTACATTTTAGGTATTATAAGTAATCTAGAAGTAATTTATACAGGAGAATGTATATAAGTCATATGCAAATGATATTTTATTTTATATAGGAGCTTTGCTATTCTGTCAATCTTGGCACTTACAGGGGGTTGGGGAAGGAGGAATGTCTTGGAACCAGTCCCCTCAGATACTAAAAGATGAGTGCATCTCATAGATGTTGATCAATGGATAAGTCTCTTTTAACACATTATAAACCCTGCATGTAATCACATCTATGCCTTTTTAACTTGATATATTTTTGAGACTGTGTTTTATTAACTTGTGCAGATTGCTTCATTCTTTTTTCACTCATGCATGTAATTTCATTCTATGGATGCACTGCAATTGATGTCATCAGATTCTCAATGATGTTTTAAATTGTTACCCAGCCTTTCTTGAATATATACAAAGCAGCAGCACATTTCCTTTCTATCCATTTCCTTGTTTTTTCTGCAAAAATATTAATGAAAAAATTTTGGAAGATTAGAATTTCTACAGTGTAAAGTTAAAGCTTTTTTTTTTTTTTTTTTTTTTTTTTATTTCCTGTACTTCTTAACCTCTGTCTCAGCAGATAGGGAACCTGTTTTATGCCAAGGGCCATTTAGATATTTATATCATTATTTGTGGGGCATTTACAATTATCAATTTAAAAGTTTACCTGGATATAGATTTATTGAATTTCAAGTCCTGCCTGCAGTTGCCTTAACATGGCCAGACCAAATGATTACCCCCTCCACTCGCCATTTTACAGCCTGTGGGCGTGAGGTTATCCCAATTTGCAGCCTCCTAAAGCTTTGAGATTTATTTACACTTTTGTGAAACTTCTTTCTTTCTATCTTATCCAACTTTTTGATCTTGATCTAAGGTGAAATAATGTCAAATTCTTTTCATTTACTTTTCCACTTTGAACCAGATGTTGAAAAATTTGAGTTTGTTATCAATTACTATTTCAATAAGGATATTGTACTTATGTTTAATTGTTGATCTTATTGGTTTTAAGAAATTCTTTTTATTTTAAGGAAATGTACCTTTTTGTCAAATATAGCAAGATATTTTTTCTACTGATTTTGTATATTAATTTTATTGTCCTATGGAATGGAAATATTTATGTGTTTATGAATTTATCAGTTGTTCTTTCACAGTTTCTGGACTTTTGCAATGACAATTTCAACCTAGAATATTTTCCTAGTTTTTTTTTTTTTCATCATTACTATTTTGATCCATCTAGAATTTAGTATGGTGTAAGGATTCACCTTCATTTTATTTTTTCCAGAAGACTAATTAGTGATCCTCTATCATTAGTTGTGAATTGATTTTTTTCCTACTTTTTAATTGGCATGTTTATATATCAAAACAATACATGTAATTGAGCAAATTTCTTATGTGTCTGTGCCATTTCACTGTTGCTATGTTTATTGATTTTTTAATATAAAATGTTTTAACTATTGTTACTTTACACTACTTCTAAATATTCATCATACACAGTTCCTACTCATCATAATTTCCATGTGAATATGTATATTTGTTTTAAGATTTATTCATTTATTTATTTGAAGGGCAGAGTAACTGAGAGAGAGGGATTGACAGAGATCAGTCTTCCATCCACTCCCCAAATAGCTGCAATAGCCAAGGTGCAGCCAGGCCCAAGCCAGGACCCAAGAATGCCTAAGGTCTCCAATGTGGGTGGTAGGAATTCAAGCAGTGGGGCCATCAGCTGTAGCCTCCCAGGCCCAGAAGCAGGAAACTGGGTTAGGAGTGGTGTGGGGCAGGATCACAGACACTTCAGTATAAGATGTGGAATAAAAAATGATGACTTAACCAACTGTACCACAGTACCCACCAATGTGTGTTCTGAAGTTTCCCAATTCTTGATGTTTAATTTTCTTATATTTAGGCTAAGTTTGTGAGGTGGTAATAATATTGATACTGTTTTGAAAAGACCACAACAATTGAAAGCAAATGAAAATCTTTACAGCTTTGACATTCTCTCAAGGACTGCCCAAGGTTTCTTTAGAAGTTCTTTGTAGAAGTTTGAGTTCTCTGCATAGAAAAACATACAGATCTTGTTCAGTTTAATTGCAAATACTTTATTTTATGGAAGAATATTTTATCTTTTTTTATTTTATATGTTTTTGTATAAGATCTTTTGATTTTCATATAACTTTTGAAAATAGCAACATTTACTTTTTGAATTCTTAATCCCTTGTACTTTTATATAGTTTTAGTTGATTTTATAATTTTTTATTTATAATTACTATGAGAAATTTAAATATTTCTATAAATGAAATACTCTGTACAAATATTTTACTTACTGTAAAATTTAGTAGCCTGTAGACTTTAAAAAGATCTTTAAACACATAATGACTACCCAAAAAACAATGTAATATTTCAACCTCTCTTTTACTTACTTCACTGATTTTATGAGACACTGGTATATAGTTAGTCAATAATTAGTTTTTATCAATAGGTACATTTTCCACTCAAATTACACCTCAACATGGCATTATCTTGAAAACTTGGTTAATTAGAAGAAAAAATGAAGACAATATAGAGAAGGGGAATAGCTTGCAGTGAAAATAAGATTTATGTAGACAAAATGACCATTGGCTTTTACACTTTTATGCTGTTATTTTGAAACATGCTCTCAAATTACAAATATATTTCTATAAGTTTTGTCCATATGCATTCATACTTTACCAAATTTTAATAAAATTTGTTACTGTTTTATGAAGGGTATGGACTAAGTCTGTTCGGAGGAACTGTGGTTTTAAGGTTAGAAATGTAAATAGCAGACAACTTTTGATCATGTAAAACATTTGTCTGATTTTAGCTTTGTGATAGCTGTTGATAGCATTGCCTAAATTTAGGGCTTTGGAAGCCACTGTTATTAAAACATATCTTTAAAGTTTGCTTTTGAAAGTACTATAATAATACTTTCAATCATTGACAGAAACTTTTCTTCTTCTTTTTTAATGAACAGAACAATAGCCTGAAACTAAATAAATATCAAGGCTTAAACATTAACAGCACGTTAACAGCCAGGGCAAGAAGCATTCAAATGCTCTCATGAAAATAAACTGTCAAGCTATCAGCAAATAGATTTCTTGGTAGTGTCAAATAATTCTGCCTCTGACTGAACACAGTGTTGGCTACCTATTATTATAGAGACCTAATTACAAAGCTCAAATGCCTGCTGTTTCTGTTTTCTTAAGGGAGATGCATCAACAAAGCATGGATATGTGATGGAGATATTGATTGTGAAGATCAATCAGATGAAGATGACTGTGACAGTTTTCTGTGTGGACCACCCAAGTACCCTTGTGCTAACGACACTTCAGTCTGTCTGCAGCCAGAGAAACTCTGCAATGGAAAAAGAGATTGTCCTGATGGATCTGATGAAGGCAGTCTTTGTGGTATTGCACATTTAGCCTCCTTTGCTTTGGAAACTTAGAAATTTTCTACACACTTGTTGTCACTTATTACAGTGGCATTCCTTGCTTCCATTCATTCCTTTTAAATGTAATGGTTAATACTGAACCTTATCTACATTTTTCAGCCCTGTCTATAGAAGCAAGTTTAAATATGATCAGAAGTTTCTGAAAATAAAACAGAATAAGTTAGCTTGTATCTAATTCACTTAAAAGTTGAATTGTGGAGTTGTGTTCATCTGTTAGATCTCTGGCTGGTCAGTGCCATTGACACAATTAAGCTGATGGTCATCAGTGAGTCACTCAAAACAAGGGACCCTCATTATTACTGATCTTTGGGATGGAGTATAAACCTATTTATGAACCGATGTAATGTACCTTCTAATCATTGCAGTAGAAATTGGCTTTTAGGAAAACAAAGAGACTGGATTAATGAAGCCTAATGAACTGTACTCGTTTTGATATAGTTGCCGCTCAAGCTTTTAGTCCTCATGCAGTTGCTTTCTTCAGTATACTTTACATAGTTAAAATGATATCAGTGAGCTTTGAAACCTCTCTGACTAACCATGCTCCGAAAGACAACATACATAAAGGATCACATTTCCTTCTCTGTGAGGAGATCAGAGATTTAGCAAGAATATTTTGAAACACACGTTTTCCAGATAATACTGAAGGTGACACCAAGACAGTAATGAAGAGTTTACAGAATGATGAGAACAGTAATGAGGCTATGAGAGTCACTATAGGAAATGATGAAGTTGATGGGGAAAAAAAATGGGAAAGACACTACATTTAAGTCCAAAGATCTATTTTGATCTTAATTGGGCAGTGAAAGCATACTACTGAGTGATACCAAAAAGAGTCTTTTATTCTTTTTAAAATCTTGCAGTAAAATGTTCTTCACCTTGCAGAACCTGTGATTGTATTGGATAACCTTGAAACAGTAAACGCAGCAGTCTTTATTCCATGAAGCTGAAACATAAATACAAAGAGTCAGACCCAGAGAAAAACACAATCTAAAATTAAGCAGCAAAACAACTGACAAATAAAAGATGACTGGCTTTGTTTTTTGTTTTCATTCCTTGATCTCCCAAGTTGTTCTCCATAATGGAGTGGGTTGGTAAAAAGCTTGCTCATAAAGGGGGAAAAACAAACCTCATGTGAAGCTCCCCGGTGAATGTTGTGGGTGCAGTTAGAAGAAAAGGAAATTCGGTAGGCTGAAAAGTGAAAGTGTGTAATTAGAGAAGGAGTCTAGACTTTGACAAGCGTAAAATCTATTTTCCAATAAGTCTCTAGAAGAGGCTTAATTTTTCTTAATGTCAGTTTTCTCATCATTAACATAAAGGCGAGGTTATTTATCAGGTAACCATGATAGTAATGCCTGACCCACGGCAGATATTGAAAATAGCAGTGCTTTTCCATCCTTTCCCCATTGTTCTAGTTAAAGTAAATAAAACACAAAGAAGAGAAGATGCAGTCATTAAAAAAAAGGTTAGGGAAATGTGAAGGAAACACAGCCTATTCTTGTATGCTTCACTTGCCAAATTGGGAAAATAAAAGAGGAAGGAGCTAATTCCTTCTGAATTCATTTCTTTGACTATCCCAAAATTGAAAATCACTTCTTGTTATCTATTCACTCTATTCATCAACTGAGGAGCTTTGCTCAAACACTTCAAAGGTTTCCAGAGAGCAGAAGATGTTACCAGGAAGCTGGTGGTAGAAATAGGAGAATCTTAAAACAGAAGTTTCATTCCAGCTGCAACACCGGGAGCTACTGAGCTATTAGACTGCTTCACACTGACCTTTACAGGGTGAAATGGTAGAGATAGAACATAAACCCCAAATACTGGTCAGGGATTGAAATGCTTTCTATGCTTCTATGTCATGTATATGAGGAAAAGCGGAACGTGTGAATATAAATCTTGGGGTAAATGTTGTGGTACAGTGGGTTAAGCCACCACTTGGTCTGCCCACATCCCATGATGGTGCCTGGGATAGTCTCACCTCTGCTTCAAATCTAATTTCCTTCTATTTTGCTGGGAGGCAGATGGTGGAACATCTCTTTCTCCCTCTCTTTGTTCTCTTATTCTATCTTTCAAATAAATATATAAATATTTTTAAAAGAATATGTATCCTTGCTGGTGGCATGGCTCAACAGGCTAATCCTCCGCCTTGCGGCGCCAGCACACCGGGTTCTAGTCCCGGTCAGGGCGCTAGATTCTGTCCCAGTTGCCCCTCTTGCAGGCCAGCTCTCTGCTGTGGCCTGGGAGTGCAGTGGAGGATGGTCCAAGTGCTTGGGCCCTGCACCCCATGGGAGACCAGGAGAAGCACGTGGCTCCTGGCTTTCGGATTGGCACGGTGTGCCGGCCGCAGCGGCCATTGGAGGGTGAACCAATGGCAAAAGGAAGACCTTTCTCTCTGTCTCTCTCTCTCTCTCTGTCCACTCTGCCTATCAAAAAAAAAAAAAAAAAGAGTATGTATCCTCAAATTTCAGTGAAGAGATTGTTTTTCAGGGAGATCAGTGAATTTTAAGAGGAAAGAAGTGTGTACTCAAGAAACGAATATAAAGAGACTTGAGTCATTCAAGAATAGAGTTAGATGTTGATTTTTGTCATAACAGTATATCATATGTATATATACATATATATGAAAGAAAAAATCTTTTTATAGACTAATCACATTATTTATGCATTCAGTGTTAGATACTCATTAATTTAGCCAAAATCCTAGGACGCTTTTTAGTGGATTTTTTTGTGCTTTCATAATCTCATTGAATTAATCGTACTAACTAATATATAGGGCACAATGTACAATTTACCAAATGTAAAAACACTTGCAGATAGTAAAAAGCAAAGTAACATGTTTTTGCATTGTCACTATAGGTCAGATTATAGATGTATAAAAAGATATGAAGATATTATACATGTGTATGTATATATGTGCATATGCCTGTTTATCAATATTGAGAAAAGTCAAGTAGTCACAACATCAATTTATGTACATCCCATTTGCAAGCCTCTGCAACAAACTTTGCAAGGGTGTGAAAAACCTTAGCATAATCTCTTTCCTGTTGTAATAGAAACAATGAA
Organism: Sylvilagus floridanus; assembly: GCA_949820135.1. NCBI lineage: Eukaryota > Metazoa > Chordata > Mammalia > Lagomorpha > Leporidae > Sylvilagus > Sylvilagus floridanus. Next base: position 83,437,031 of record OX463236.1, on the reverse strand, counting down.
ATCATTTTCTGTCTATCAAGTAAAGCAAATTATACTCCAAAGTTTTATAGATGTGAAAAACCTTCCATTCTCAATTCCTATCCTAAGGGGAATTTCTACCCCAACCTCTAAAAACAAAAGCCGACAGAGTTTTCTAAAACTTATTGGTAATACCCTGACTCTATTTCCTGGGTTAGAGAATTTAATTCAGTGATGAGTATTTAACTGAGGAAAGCTAGTGATATGATGTGCAATTGGTTCCCCTTTATAGATGAATGTTCGCTGAACAACGGAGGCTGTAGCAATCACTGTTCTGTTGTTCCTGGAAAAGGAATTGTCTGTTCCTGCCCTGAAGGACTTCAACTCAACAAAGACAATAAAACGTGTGAAATTGTGGATTATTGCAGTAACCATCTAAAGTGCAGTCAAGTGTGTGAACAGCACAAGCATACAGTCAAGTGCTCATGTTATGAGGGGTGGAGGCTGGATGTGGATGGTGAAAGTTGCACAAGTGTTGGTAAGTAGATTTTTGGTGTCTGTTTAAAATATATTTGAGAAAAAAAATCCACATGACCATCGAGAATTTAATAAAATGATTCAAGGCTCCAACCAATTTGGAAGAAGGCATTTAATTATGTGTCATGTCAGGTCTACTACAAAATCTTGTTGAAAATGTTGTAATAGCCCTTCATGTTGCAAACCATTGAATTGTTAACATCTGATTTTTTTTCTTTAAATATTGTTTTGTTTATCATAATCTGTGTCTTCTTATTTTTGTATACTCCAATGCATTCACTTTATTTGTATATGAATGCTCTTTAGTACTCTCTCGAACTCTCCAAATTCTTGCCACATTTTCAGTTGTTGTTTATACTACTCTTAAAAATCAGTGGTTTCCCTGGCTGTGTTCATCTTCTGCCTACCCATTAAAATATTCTGCTGATTTTCTCGGTGATATTTCACAGTGGGAAAAGCAAACAAAGGCTTTGGAATCTGACATTGGATTCGAATCCTCTATTTGGCATTTATTAATGCAACTGTAGGTAGGTTATGTGAAATATCCTGAGCCTCAATTACCTGATTTTTAAAGTAAGAATGTCTTGTTTAGTAATTTTGGCCTTAAAGCATCTTGTAAGGATGACATGATACACTTGTTACTATGCTTTGAATCCAGTGGGTACTTAAAGGGTGTTGGCTTCTCAACCATCTTCTCTGAATTCTTAATATGGGACACTTAGAATCTGAGGGGTAATAGACAGAATTAAAGGTCTGTGAATTTTGTTGAGGAAAATATTACACCTTCATTTTCTTTAATTTCCACCTGAATGTTTAGTATCATTGAATTGTGAATGCATGCCATAGACTACTGAAGTAACTAGCAGTAACTATGACTTTGTCTCTAGTATAATAGTGGACATCCATATCATATTAGAATTGTTGTGGATATCTCAAAATATCACCTATGTTTTGACTTTGAAAACCACTACTAATTAATTACTTGTAGTCATTATACTAACTTCTCAATGCTATTATCAAATGCGTTAATCAGGTCATTTTACTGGGACTATGTCCTCAACTTTCTAAGAGACAAAAGGGAATCCAAGATAGTTTGAAATACATATTCAAGAAAAGAACAAATTCTGGAGCATACACATAAATAAATAATAACCACATTTATTATTGTATCTGAGTGATATCAGAATATGGTGTGCCATGCACAGCACCATGTGCTTATTAATAAATTCCCAATATTAATAAGCCTGTGTAGGTTCTTGCCTAATATTCAGAGAAGAATTCTGAATACCAGCATAAATGAACAAAGCAGCATGAAAAGTGTTTAAGCTTTTATTCAGTGAGAAAGATGCATAGGAGATCGAGGGCCCTATCTAAAAGAGAGATAAACCTGGACTCACACCAAGTACCAGGAGCCAGCCGTGTGGAGGAGCATGCGCGACAGGAACCATGGGGCGGGCGGCCCAAAGACCACGTGCCCTGGAGGCACAGGGGCAGCAGCATGCGCCTGTAATGGCAAAAGGCCAAAGAAAAGGAAAAGGACCTGGCGCACCTTCTCCCAGGCTTTTAACCCACTTCCGAAGAGGAGCAGTTAATTAACCTGAATGGCTGGTGGGCGCACAGGTGTGGCCAGGTAGGGGCATGAGGTCACACAGGGATGTGGTAAAGGCATGGTCTTCCAGCTCACAACTTGTTCAATTTTATCCTATATGCCTGCCTACATCAAGAGCATTTTTGTTTGATCTCAATAGCTACATTTTAATATGCCTGTTTTCTTGGCTATGTGCTTTTTGAAAACTATTTTCTTTTTTGAAAATATTATTTTTGTGCTTTTTACAACTTGAGAGGTGATCCACAAATCCACAAATTTCATCAAATGGCTAAGAACCTATATATACATCATAGTTCTTTGTTCATTCTGCTGCTTCTTCAATTGTACTTTTCATGTATTCATCTCTGGAAACTCTGGATATTCTTTGAAAATCTTAGTTCTAAGCTTATTTATTAATTAGATATTCATCCAAAGAATCTAGCTTACCACCTGTTTGTCTTTTATATTCTAGAATATACTGTCCATGGAAAATTGTGATTGTATTTTTTAACTGACTGTCTTCTTTCCTTATTCCTTATCTTTCAAATGACAAAATAAGCATCTCGAAGTCTGAAATCAAGCTACAGATTTTCTATCTTGTTTTACATAGATACAGAGCAATTCTAGAAAAATAATATATGGTCAATAAACAATTTTTCAGACTATGAATTATTTTAACGTTTTAAATTCCTGACAATATTTGCTTGGTGTTTATTTTGTGGTTGTTTCCTCTTGACCATTAAATTTTTCCTTTACCTAGGAACCTTTTATTTAAGATACACAAACTTCATACACTTCATATGCATATAGTAGGAGCATATATTAGGAATCATATATTAGGAACATAGTAATTCTTCCCACTATACCTCACTTTCACCTGCACTCCTACCCTTCCTCCTCTTCCTTCTCCTATTCCTATTTGTATTTATTTTTTATAAAGATCTATGTTCACATAAGTTTATACTCATAAGATTAACCCTACACTAAGTAAAGAGTTCAGTAGGGCCCGCTCTGTGGCACAGTGGGTTAATCTTCCGCCTGCGGCGCTGGCATCCCCTAGGAGAGCCAGTTAGTTCTGGCTGCCCCTCTTCCAATGCAGCTCTCTGCTGTGGCCTGGGATAGCAGTAGAAGAAGGCCCAAGGACTTGGGCCCCTGCACGCGTGTGGAAGACCCAGAAGAAGCTCCTGGCTCCTGGATTTGGATTGGCACAGCTCCAGCCATTGTGGCCAGCTGGGGAGTGAACCAACGGATGGAAGACCTTTCTCTCTGTCTGTCCCTTTCACTGTCTGTAACTCTCTCTCTCAAATAAATTAAATCTTTTAAAAAAGAGTTCAGCAAGTAGTATGAAAAAAATGTTCCTCAACAGTTGAGACAAGGGTGTTCAAAATCATTTCATCTTAAAGTGTCAATTTTGCTTGTATAGATACATTTTAAGTACTCTATTATCACTGATCAGAGAGAACATATGGTATTTGTCTTTTTTGGACTGGCTTATTTCACTAAGTATAATGGTTACCAGTTTGCATCCATTTTGTTGCAAATGATAGGATTGATTTCTTTTTTTTACTCCTGTGAGTATTGTATAATGTATATATACCATCATTTCTTTAATCAGTCTTCAATTGATGGATAACTGGGTTGATTCCGTATATAGCTACTGTGAATTGAGCAGCATTAAACAAGGGGGTACAGAAAACTATTTCATATACTTACCTTATCCTTTGGATAAGTTCACAGGAGTGGGATAACTGGGTCATATGGTAGGTCTATATTCAGATTTCTGAGGTATACTGAGGTTTATTTCTGAGGTATACACCATACTGTCTTCCACAGTGGCTGTACCAGTTAATGTTCCCACAATCAGTATATTAGGGTACCTTTTCCCATACATCCTCTATAGCATTTATTCTTTGTTGATTTCTGTATGAAACCCATTCTTATTGGGGTTAGGGGAAACCTCAAGTGGTTTTGATTTGCATTTCTCTGATGGCTAGTGATCCAGAGCATTTTTTCATGTGTCTGTTGGCCATTTGAATTTCTTCTCTTGAGAGATACCTTTTCAGGTCCTTTGCTCATTTGTTAACTGAATTGTTGTTTTGTTGTTAAGTTTCTTAACCTTTTAATAGATCCTGGATATTAATCTTCTATCAGTTACTTAGTTTGCAAATAATGTCTCCCATTCTGTTTGCTGGCTCTTCTCTTTATTGAGTGTTTCTTTTGCAGTGCAGAAGCTTCTCAATTTGATATAAATTCATTTATCAATTTTGGCTTTGATTGCCTGTGCTTCTGGGGGTCTTTTCCAAGAAGTCTTTGCATATGACAATGTCTTACAGAGTTTCCCCAATAATTTCTGGTAACTTGTCGGTATCAGGTCATAGATTCAGGTCTTTGGAGCATTTTGAGTGGATTTTTGTGTAAGGTGTAAGGTAGGGGTCTTGCTTCATACTTCTGCATGTGGAGATCCAGTTTTCCCAGAACCATTTGTTGAAGATACCGTCCTTGATCCAGAGATTGGTTTTTAGCTCCTTTTCAAAGATAATTTGGTTGCAAATGTGTGGATTGATTTCTGGAATTCCTATTTTGTTCCATTGGTGTACATATCTGTTTTGGGTGGTGTTTTTGTTTTGCCTTGTTTTGTCAGTAGCAGGCTGCTTGAATTATAGCTGCTCTGTCTTATGTCTTGAAATCTGGTATTGTGATGCCTCTGGCTTCGTTTTTGTTGTATAAGATTACTTTAGCTATTCAGTGTCTCTTGTGTTTCCATATTAATTTAAACATTGTGGTTTTTTTTTCTAGATCTGAGAAGAATGTCATAGGTTTTTTGATTGGTATTTCATTGAATCTGTAAATTTATTTTTTAGTATATACGGTTTGGTGATATTGTTTCTTCCAATCAATGAACATGGAAGATTTTTTTTCTTTTTTTTTGTAGTTTCTTTTATTTCTTTCTTTAATGCTTTGCAATTTTCATCATAGAGATCTTTGACCTCCTTGGTTAAAACTATTCCAAGGAATTTAATTCTTTTTGCAGCTTTTGTAAATGTGATTGATTTGAGAAGTTCTAACTCAGCAATGACATTGTCTATGTATACAAAGGCTATTGATTTTGTGAGTTAATTTTACATCATGCCACTTTACCAAACTCTTTTCTGAATTCCAGTAGTCTCTTAATAGGAGTCTTTTGGATCCCCTATGTATAGAATCATGCCATCTGCAAATATGGATAGTTTGGCTTCCTCCTTCCCAATTTCTATCCCTTTGATTTATTTTTCTTGCCTAATGGCCCTGGCTAATATTTCCAAGACTATATTGAATAGTAATGGTAGGAGTGGGCACCTTTGTCTTGTTCTTTGTTGGGAGTATGTTTATTACTGATTCAGTCTCCATCTTGGTTATTGGTCCGTTTAGGTTTTCTATGTCTCCACGGCTCAATTTTGGTAGCCTATTTATTTCAATGAATCTATCCATTTTCTAGGTTTTCCAATGTTTTTGCATACAGCTCTTTGTAGTAATCCCTGATGATTCTTTTAACTGCTGCATTTCTTTTTTCATCTCTGATTTTATTGATTAAGGTCATCTCCCTCTTTATTTATTTATTTTTTTTGGCAAATGGTGTATCAATTTTTCCCTTTTTAAATTTAAAAAGATTTATTAGAATCAAAGTCCCCCAGTCAGAGTGGCATGGAGCGGAGCTTCCAAGACAGTAAAAATCCCAAAGGGCCCCGTGACACTTGGGTTTTTAAGTACAATTCAAAGGATAAAAAGCTTGACAATCATTTGGTTACCAGGTAGGGACTAAACCTATCAAATGACCTGATTTATAATTCTTTATCCTATCAGGCTTGCTCATGATAACACAAAACAAAAAAATCTGGAGGGGTGGGATAGGTGACTTGTTTTTACAATACTGTGATCACCACTCCTTACTATTCTCATGGTAAATCTGGGGATTCTGAAGGAAGGAGGGTGGCTTGATTGTTCTTACTAAATAAAGGTAACCTTTTGGGCAGAAGCAAATATTCTACACACTAAATTCCATTGAGACCACTTTAACTATGTTTTAACCCATCTGACTCCTCACAATGCCCCCTGAACCAGAATGTACTCTACCATCTGTTAAGGGATACTAGATGATGATCAATCACTTTGGCTGCTTCATGCTGAAAAGAGGCATCTTTTGGAAGGGGAGTCAAGACAGGGTTGCAGCAGGAGGTGGCTTCTTAGAGGGAGGAGGCTTCTCCAGGGGGTGCAGTGCCAGCCTGCAGAAACTGCTTCCATTGGAGTTCTCATGTGCATGGCCACCTAGAATTTTACTTTTCCAAGTCTGGAAAAAAATCTAACAAGCTGAACTCAGAATCTAAAATGGAGCACAGAGTCATTATTAAACCAAAAGCAAGTTTTCTCATTGAGAGACAAATAGAAACTGACAGAAGGGACTTGATAACAATCAGGAGGGCTTTAAGGCCTTGTCAGTTATGAGGCTCAGAGCTATCTATCTCTTTGCATAGGGTATATCATAAGGAATGGACCCTGTTGACTTCCATTATTTAGCCAGCCTGGGAAGGGAGCTGGCTCAAAGAGAAGGTAGGTGGCAATTCTAAAAGGAAAACATTTTTAGGTAATATACAGTTCTACCTGCAGTGTTGCTGACCCTGCATAACCATCCTCTCAACAGTAGTGGTTACTTTGGAAGCTGGGCTGAGTGAAGGGCTTTTCAGCTTAGAGCCAACAAGTTCTGTGGCTCTGACCTGGAGCCCTTCGGCTCCAGGGCAGATCTGTTTCCAGTGACCCATTGGCTGGCATAGCTACGAGGGCTATTCATAAGCTGACTTCTGAAGCCCTGGCTTTCTGCATTGAAAATCTATGCAGTGGACTGACCTGTTGGGTCTCTTTGATGGCAGATCACTGTGTAAAGCAGTCATTAATTGGCCACCTATCTTAACATTGCTTCTGCGCCTAGCTTCCTCTTCCACCTGGTTTTTGTTAAAATATACCAGAGGAAATCTTTAAGAGGATTCAAGTCAAAGGGGCGTTCTGTCCCTAACTTTGATGGCCTAAACTAGAAATCTGTAGTCACAGGCATATTCTGTTAGTGATTTTTCTTTGAGATGCCCTTGAGGAAAGCTATGTCAAAATGATGACTACCTTATCCATAAAATTTTAAATCATTAGTAAAATTCTCTCCTTTTGTTTGCTTTAAAAAGGGAGGCCTTTTTCATTAAGATAATCATCATGTCTTGTAACACAAGATCATTAGACTTATGTAACTTTTGGACATTTGTATCAATAGTTTGCCAGTGGCAAAGTAAATCTAGCTGTGGAATCATAATTTAAGTTCTCATTTTGGCTATGCTATTATTATAGAAAAATGTTAGCCATCTCTTTTATAAGGTCTAAAGATCAAATTTTGCATCCTAGAGAGTCCTTCAGTATAGAATTAGTTTCCCAATTTGAGGAGAATAGAGAAATAAGGGAACAAGTCAGGCTTCCCAGACTGCTTGCTGATAATAACAGTATCAAATGACGACTTAGCAAACAATATTAACTGCAAATAATAACTTGTAAAATCATTTACCAGAAAGTCCAAGGCCTATAAATTTCAAGGCAAGAGTGCATATATTTGAAAACATTGCTAAATTTCTAACACAATAGTGATCAGGGGTAAAGAGGTCCTTTGAAACTTAAAAGGACAAGCACAGAGCCAACCATGTTTTAACTTCATGAGCATTAAATCTGATTTTCACGGTTTGGAAAATGCGAAACTTTGATGACAAAGATTTCAAATAGCCATGCTTAAAATTATAAACCCATTAACCAACAAGAGGCACTTGCTTATTCCATGCAATATTTTTGAAAGCACCTGTAGGATTTTATAAAACATATAACACTCAAGAATGTGAAGAAGGCTTAAAATATCTGGTTGAAGTAGGTTCCCTAACATCATGACATAATATAGGCCATATTTGATCACTGATCCAAAATGATTACTCAAATGCTTTAGAATAAGTATAGATTTAAACAAACCTTAACTCTTAATAAAAAGTCAGCTGTTTTTAAACAATCAAAACTGAACAGAGACGTTAAGAGAACACAGTATATTACTTCAACAGAACACAAAATCTGTCTTTGGCCATCCCAAAAATTGAAAATAAAATCTTAAATATGACTTGGAATAATCTTAACAGAGTCAAAATTAGGAAAGAGAAAATAGCTTACTGGAGCTGGCTAGAAACTGACAGTCACCAATTAAAACCATTAAAAGATGCTGCAGTTTTTAAACAGGATTCTTGTATTATTTCAGAATATTTACTATCGTTGCAAAAACTTCACTGCTTTAACAAAGGATCAGAGTCTAGTTCTATGTCAAATAGACTAATAGCTTTTGCTTTTTATCTGCTGATTTCCTTGATTACATTTTCCTTTTCATCTGATTTTATTGATTAAAATCTTTCTTCCTTTCTTTTCTTCTTTCTTTCTTTCTTTTTGTTAGTTGGGTCAATGGTATGTCAATTTTTTTTTCAAACAGAAAGCTCTTTGTTTCACTGATCTTTAGTATTTTTGGTTTCAATTTTGTTTATTCTCTAATTTTAATAATTTCTTTTTTCTTCAAATTTTGTGTTTGATTTGTTGTTGCTTTTCTAGGTCCTTGAGATGCATTGATAGTTCATTTATTTGATACCTTTCCAATTTCTTGATAAAGGTACCAATTGCTATAAACTTCCCTCTTAACACTGCTTTTGCTGTATCCCATAGGTTTTGATATATTGCACTGTCATCTTCATTGATTTCTAGAAATTTTTTTTATTTCCATTTTGATTTCTTCTATGATCCACTGTTCATTCAGGAGCATGTTGTTCGTTCTCCATTTGTTTGCATATGTTCTAGAGATTCTTGAGTTGTTAATTCCCAACTTCATTCCATTGTGGTCAGAGAAGATACATGCTATGATTTCAAATTTTTTTGAGTTTTCTGAGACTTGCTTTATGGCCTAGCATATGGTTTATCATAGAGAAAGGTCCAAAGCAGTGGTTAGAAGCATGTGTACTCTGTAAATATGGGTTAAAAATTCTGTAGGTATTGCTAAAAGTGGGGTGTTGAAGTCCCCTATTACTCCTTATTGGAGTACATGTCTCTTTTAGATCCATTAATTTTTTTTAATAGCTATTGGCCCCCTAATTGGGTGCACATATGTTTATTATAGTCACAATTTCCTTTGAATTGATCCCTTAATCATTGAGTCATTGGTCCAAGAGTCCTTGCTAGCAGACATTTATTCTGATCTTTATTATTCAAGATTCTCACAGAGTAATTAGCTTGATAATATGAAAAAAATGCAATTTGTGTGATAAAAATGTCATTTTATTCATCTGCATCTTATAGTGAAGAAACTATAGCTCAAGCTTTGTTATCAGATTCGTTTATAAGAATTGACTTTGTAAAAGTTTTTTGGGTATAGATGACAAAATTGAGCAAATTTATATATATATATGTATATATATTTTAAAGATTTATTTATTTATTTGAAAGTTAGAGTTACACAAAGAGAGAAGGAGAGGCAGAGAGAGAGAGTTCTTCCATCAACTGGTCGCAAAGACCGTAGTTGCACTGATCTGAAGCCAGGAGCCAGGAACCAAGATCTTCCTCCAGGTCTTTCCATGTGGATACAGGGGCCCAAGCACTTGGGCCATCTTTCACTGCTTTCCCAGGCCATAGCAGAGAGCTGGACTGGAAGTGTAGTGGCCGGGACCTGAATCTGCACCCATATGGGATGCCGCCACTGCAGGCGGTGGCCTTACCTGCTACACCACAGCGCCGCCCCAGTTGGAGTGAATTTGTACTAAATGAAGTAAATATCAACTTTTATTTCATATTAAAATAATTCAACATTCAAATATAGATGACCAGGTGTAAAGGTAATTCTAATGTAATTGACGCCTTCTATTCTTAGTTCAGAACAGCACCATCTCATTTCTGACTGTTACCCTTGTTATAATTCACATCTGACTTTGTTTATAACTTAGGAAGAATGCAAAAATGTGTGATTAACATTAATTTTATCTTTTACAGTTAAAATGAATTCTTTCTCACATGGAGCATTTAACCTGCTTATAAATGATACTTTTCTAATCATATAGTGAGCCAAATACCACTGTCAGTATTTGTTTTTATTTACAGATAAGTTTTGTTAGATGTTAAAATAGTTTTATTTAAACTGATTATATATTATAAAAAACCTTTTTCTTTATTTCATTTGCTTCATGTTTTTTAAAAAACAGCAAATTCATTGTTCAATTAAAATGAACTGACTAAGGCCGGCGCTGTGGCTCAACAGGCTAATCCTCCGCCTTGCGGCGCCGGCACACCGGGTTCTAGTCCCGGTCGGGGCGCCGGATTCTGTCCCAGTTGCCCCTCTTCCAGGCCAGCTCTCTGCTGTGGCCCAGGAGTGCAGTGGAGGATGGCCCAGGTGCTTGGGCCCTGCACCCCATGGGGAGACCAGGAAAAAGCACCTGGCACCTGGCTCCTGCCATCGGATGAGCACGGTGCGCCATCCGCGGCGGCCATTGGAGGGTGAACCAACGGCAAAGGAAGACCTTTCTCTCTGTCTCTCTCACTATCCACTCTGCCTGTTAAAAAAAAAATGAACTGACTAGCAATAATTAGACTTTAAACATATGTTATTTCTCCTTATTCTTCTTTTCTTCATCATTATTTCAATTCTTCCCATTTTTAAAGTGTTATTTCTATTGAATTCAACACTTACACTTATTCATTTTAAAAAAAATTTAAAAAAGGATAATGATGGTTTTATGCTTCATATTAGAGCCATGACTCCCTCATTCATAGTTTCTTTGAATTTTCTTTCCCTTTACTCTTTCTTCCCTATATTCTTTATAATCTCTCTTTTTGATGAATTGCTGATCTGATTCTATTTTCTCTGTTAACTCCTATCATCAGATCATGTAATATCTCATAATCTAATTTAAATCAAGTTATCTCCCATAACTACCATGTATATGATAATTATTTTCTATTTAGTATGTCTATTAATCTCACTTTTTGATATTTAGTATCTATTTTATTTGTTGTTTATTCCTATCATACCTTCCATATAACCTTTTTCCTGAAGCATTGGCTTCTTTTAGTGTATGAACAGTTAGAATTTTGCTATTGATTGTGTTTCTTTCTTATCTCAGGTTTCTTTGCTGTTTGTTAAGCAGCCCACTACCAAAGTTACAACATACTCTGGTAACATTGCAAAAAACAGAATATTCCTGTTTTAAATTTTCTCTTAGCCTACATTGGTATTATATTCTCTCATTTTCTAGTTCTAAGTTGTTAAAATTATATTTGTTTTACAACTTACATAGATTTTAGGGGAAAAAGATTATGGTATAAGCACAAGAATACGTACATGTAATGATCACCATTTGGTGCACTGCATTCATTACCCAAGCCTTACTTATTCCTCTTTTTTTTCATGCAAACCTTACTTCAAGGAGGCTGTGCACTTATTCCTTTATATTACTCTGTGTATTTCCTTGGAGATGGTTTTTCCACTTGAAAGCTTCCTTTATCATCTCAGATATGATTACTGTGGCGTTTGCATCTCCCACTATCTCATCTTCCTTACTATCCAAGTCCACTTCTCTAGGTATCAACAAGTCACTTCAAAATCAGTTGGTTAAAGTTACTCATTTTCTTTCTCAAGTATCCCTCATTCTGTCAGTGGTTCCAGTTTCCTTCTGGTCTTCAGGACTCAAAGCTCATGTTTGATTTGTCCTGTACATTGGTGCTCTCTTTGTCCACATCCTGTTTTTTATCCTTAGTCTCTCTTGAATTCAACACTCCTGCAATTGAGTAGTGTATATACCTCAGCATGGCCAGGACGTACCCATCTTCTTTCTCTATGGCATACTTATTCTCATCCTCTGATTTCTCCAGTGTTTGAGGAGGAGACTAGTGAAAAATGAGGAAGTAGTGTTTTCATTGACAAAGGGAGCGAGGAATTCAGATCTGGAAGATGAGGATTAATACCAAGAGGTCTTATAGACATTAAGAATAAAGAGTTGGTAAGCAGAAGCAGATGGGCTACCTTGGAGTGGATTGAGAAGTTAAGGTGAAGAGATCAGGGAAATGAAGCCCTGGAGGATTGATACTCTGACCGCCTATCACTTTACTTATCTTAACAAAACAACAGTTTTATGTGTTAACTTCTATACACAATTTTAAATTAGCTCTCTATTATCTATGGAATGCTGCCCAAATCCTTCAACCAGAAGGAAGGGCCTTCTTCCTTTTTGCTCATGTTTTCTTTCCAAAGTGATGTGTTCTCATCCTCTGCTGTGGGTTTCCATTTGAGGTACCTTATTGCTGTTTTCAGCATTAGGAATGCAAGTGAGTTCACTATGAACAGGACCCTATAAAATTCTTGCATGTATACACTTCATTGTGTCATCTTCTGCATGTACTCTGATCACAATCATCTGTGATCATTCAGGATGACAATATTGTCCACATTCTCCCTAGAATTCTCCAAGTTTATTATTATAGTGTTTTTATAGCTAACATTTATCAAATACCTAAAACATGACACATAATATATTTATTACTACCAAGAAACCAATTGGATAGTATGAAGATGCTGATTTTTATGCTGATGGAAACTGAAACCTGGAAATTTGGCCTCATTTGCACAGTGTCTAAGTGTTATTAGAACAAAAGTTTTGATCTTTATTCTTCCTGCCGGCAAATCAGGAGTTTTATGCATTTATGTGTTTACTGCAAGGATCCAGGGCATTTCTCTGTAGTGTGTGTGCTCTTACTTACATGATGCCTTTGAATAGTTTAGGTTTCATGAGTTTTCTTCTGTCATCCTTTGTACCCAAACTTTCTTAAAAGCTGAGGTTAAATTATTTTATATTTCTAATGAAACATAAAAATTCTGTAACAAACTCTTGTTAAATAGAGGGAGATTTTTCTCTTTTTCCAAGTAATTGGTTCACTTCTATTTTTATCAGTTACACTTATGTTTATTATCCCCCCACCACCATTATCTTTTGGTTGATCATGCCTGAAGTTTTGAGTTAATTATACTCCTTACCTTCTGGCATAGTATTGGCATTGGTCTATATAATATTTACGTTAGTCTTATAGAAGATTCCATCCTACTCTTTCTTTATTTCATATTTCTCTTCTTCACTTATGTCATCAGAAAAAAACATCCTAATGTGGTTTATATATATTTTTAAATATGTATTGTTGGTGTTTTTGTGCTATGAATTAAGTTGCCACCCATGATTCCAGAGTCTTGTATTGGAGTGCTGGTTCAAGTTCTGGCTGTTCAGCTTCCCATCCATCCTCCTGCCAATGCATCTGGGAAAGCAATGGAAGATGGTCCAAGTGCTTGGGTCCCCACCACTCCTATGGGAGACCAGGGTAGAGTTCCTGGCTCCTGTGTTAGGCCTAGCTGTTGCAGTCATCTGGGTAATGAACAAGCAGATGAAAGATCTCTATGTGTTACTCTATCCATCTCTCTCTGTCCCTCTGCCTTTCCAAAGGAAACAATAAATATTAACATATATAGTTGTTTTATATAGACATATTTAATTTGTATAAATGATATTGATATATATGTATGTTATAGCCTGTCACCTTTTTGCAGTCAGCACTGTTTTTAGGACCTGTGCTATATACATAATTCATTACTTTTATCAATGTAATATGTTATATTACATTGTCATAAATGTGTTAGCAATTTTATGTTGCATCACATGGCATATACCTTTCTTTTTTGATTATCCATTCTATCATATAAGAACACTCAAGTTTCCTCCAAATTTCTACACAAATAATGACACAAATAAAAGTTGTGTAGATATATATTTAACTGTATTCTTATAGATTAGCGTGAAAATTTCTTTGAGACAACATTACTGATTCACAGAATGTGTTTACATGTTTTATAATTAAGCAGTTCCAGTTGCTTTCAGTATTAGTTGCAGAGTCTCCATCTGTCTGCTTCCTATGTGTTAACCTTCTTGAAAGTTTTGACAATTATTCAGCTTTCTAATATCCCCATTAATATAGAAGAATAAAGTAATATATTATTGCTCTACTTTTTGTTTTTCTTATTTTTCAGTATGAGCATCTGTTCTTATGTTCATTAGCCTTTTGCATCCTATAAATTCTTTTTTTATATATATATATAAAGCTTTTATTTAAAGAATATAAATTTCCAATGAACAGCTTATGGATTACAATGGCTCCCCCCCCCCACAACTTCTCTCCCTCCCCCTACCCTCCCCTTTCCCGCTCCCTCTCCCCTTCTGTTCACATCAAGATTCATTTTCAATTCTCTTTATACACAGAAGATCAATTTAGTACATATTACGTAAAGATTTCAACGGTTTGCCCTCACATAGAGACACAAAATGATAATACTGTTGGAGTACTAGTTATAGTATTAATTCACAATGTATAGCACATTAAGGACAGAGATCCTACATGATTTTTTTTAAAAAAATTGATTAATTGTCTATGCAATTTCCAGTTTAACACCAAGATTTTTTAATCATTTGCAATTATCTTTATATAAAGAAGATTGATTCAATATATACTATGTAAAGATTTCATCAGTTTGCACACACTCAGAAACACAAAGTGTAAAAATACTGTTTCAGTACTAGTAATAGCATTATTTCACATTGGATAACACATTAAGGACAGATCCCTCATGAGACGTAAGTACACAGTGACTCCTGATGTTGATTTAACAATTTGACACTCTTGTTTATGGCGTCAGTAATCTCCCTAGGCTCTGGTCATGAGTTGCCGAGGCTATGGAAGCCTTTAGGGTTCGTGGACTTCGATCTTATTCCGACAGGGTCATAGTCAAAGTGGAAGTTCTCTCCTCCCTTCAGAGAAAGGTACCTCCTTCTTTGATGGCCCCGTTCTTTCCACTGGGATCTCGCTCGCAGAGATCTTTCATTTAGGTCTTCTTCTTTTTTTTTTTTTTTTTGTTTGTTTTTCAGAGTGTCTTAGCTTTCCATGCCTAAACTATTCTCATGGGCTCTTCAGCCAGATCCGAATGCCTTAAGGGCTGATTCTGAGGCCAGAGTGCTATTTAGGACATCTGCCATTCTATGAGTCTGCTGTGTATCTCGCTTCCCATGTTGGATCATTCTCTCCCTTTTTCATTCTATCAGTTAGTATTAGCAGACACTAGTCTTGCTTGTGCGATCCCTTTGACTCTTAGACCTATCAGTGTGATCAATTGTGAGCTGAAATCGATCACTTGGACTAATGAGATGGCCTTGGTACATGCCACCTTGATGGGATTGTATTGGAATCCCCTGGCACAATTCTAACTCCATCATTTGGGGCCGTTCCGATTGAGCATGTCCCAAATTTTACATCTCCTCCCTCTCTTATTCCCACTCTTATATTTCACAGAGATCACTTTTCAGTTAAAATTTAAACACCTAAGAATAATTGTGTGTTAATTACAGAGTTCAACCACTAGTACTAGGATAAAAAAAAATAAAATAAAATACTACCATGGATAAAGTATTACATTGTACAACAACAGTCAGCACAAGAGCTGATCTAGTCACTGTTTCTCATAGTGTCCATTTCACTTCTACAGGTTTCCCCTTTGGTGCTCAGTTAGTCGTCGCCAATCAAGGGAAACAAATGATATTTGTCTCTTTGGGACTGACTTAATTCACTCAGCATGATGTTTTCCAGATTCCTCCATTTTGTTGCAAGTGACCGTTTTCATTGTTTTTGACTGCTGTATAGTATTCTGTAGAGTACATGTCCCATAATTTCGTTATCCAGTCTACTGTTGATGGGCATTTGGGTTGGTTCCAAGTCTTAGCTATTGTGAATTGAGCCGCAATAAACATTACTGTGCAGACGGCTTTTTTGTTTGCCCATTTAATTTCCTTTGGGTAAATTCCAAGGAGTGGGATGGCTGGGTTGAATGGTAGGGTTATATTCAGGTTTCTGAGGAATCTCCAGACTGACTTCCATAGTGGCTTCACCAGTTTGCATTCCCACCAACAGTGGATTAGTGTCCCTTTTTCCCCACATCCTCTCCAGCATCAATTGTTGGTGGATTTCTGAATGTGAGCCATTCTCACCGGGGTGAGGTGAAACCTCATTGTGGTTTTGATTTGCATTTCCCTGATTGCTAGGGATCTTGAACATTTTTTCATGTGTCTGTTGGCATCCTATAAATTCTTTTAACCACTTTCCTATTATTACTGCTTTTTCTTATTATTTTGTAAGAATTAATCCATGTATTAAACTTTAGACATTCTTAGTTGAACTGGTAGATTTGATTGATAAATACCTACTTGATTTTAAATATCAAATACCAGTCACCCATCAATTAATTTCATTAATTTTTTGAACAATTCCTTTTTGCTGCTTCCTTCACTCCTTCCTTTGCTTCATTTCTCTGCTTCTTTCCTTCTCCTCCCATAATAATCATTCTTTCTTTCATATTTAATTTCTTCAGAGCTAAATATTCATGCATTAGTTCTTATAAAAACCATTCATTCATCCATGAAATAAAAAATATTTATTAAATCAAATTTAGTAAAAGACACTAAGTTATACTAGATATAAAAAGTTTTTTTGACTGTATTTTATTTTAAAGGGAGGGTTACAGAGATGCAGGGAAAAAGAGAGAGAAAGAGATCACATCCACTGGTTCACTTCCCAAATGACTGCAACAATGAGGGCTGGGCCAGGCCGAGGATAGGAGCCCAGAGTTCTATCAATGTCTCCCACGTGGCTGTCAGGGGAGTCATGTACTTGGGCCATCTGCTACTGCATTCCAAGGAACATTAGGGAGGAGCTGGATCTGAGTGAAGCACTCGGATTGTGACTGTTGTTCTCTGTTCTCTCCTCTCTTCTCTTTCTCCTCCTCATCCTTCCTTCCTTCCCTCCTTCCTTCTCCTCTCCCCTCCCCTCCCCTACTCTCCTCTTCCCTCTCCTCCCCTCTCTTCTCCTCTGCTCTCTGACACACACACACACAGCAAATGCAGACTGCAGATTCCTATAGCACATTAATGAAAAGAAAAGATGAGTTAAAAATACTTTGAAAAATAAAACAGAACTACTCAAAAAATAAAAATAAAAATAGCCAGGCAGGCATTTTTGAGAAAGTAACTGAAGGGAGAGAAACAAAAAATTGGCCGTTAAGAAAAACTGATGGACAACAGATGACATAGTCTTATAAATTCACATATTTGAATAAGACATGAAGTTCCATCCTGGTCTTTGTTCCAAAGATTTTGTTCCCTATGCTTTCATCCGTAACGTATTTAAGTAATATTTAAATATCATAATTCGCTCCCAGAATAGCTATCGCTGGAGGAATGAGTAAAGGAAGTAATAATACATATTGAGCCAGAGAAACTATATACCATTTGCCAATTCATAAGTTTCTACTGTGTAAAATAAATGTATCTGATGATGGGAGAGAGACATTCAAATGCTTTCTTAAATGTAAGAACAGAAAAGACAGTAAAAACTATGTAATAGCAGGAAAGAAAACATTGTAACTGCAATATCACTTTTAAAGAACCAGAAGCTCTTCATACAGAATTGCTGGTTGTATGGTTATAATAAAAATTTTGCCTAAAAGGACCTATAGAATGGCTCTTTTCCTTAGACAAGTCATCCACTACTTTCATATTCTGTCTAGTGAAAGTAATTTTGCAAAGCTTTAGTATGACTAAAAGAAAATCAACAAAAAGAGAATTGTATATAGATTATAGTCTTGAATGTTTTGTGAAAGCTACTTGTGGTGTATGACATTTATAAACATAAACTTTATCACTGTTAGACATATATATCACTACCTTCTTTATTTTGTACATGTCATTTCTTATATTTTACTAAAGCAAAATGATATCAAAGCAATTCTCTCTTAAGAGCATGACATGTTGGTTTTGGACTTTTTTTCTTTCTTTTTGAAAGATTGATTGATTTTATGTATTTGAAGGGCAGCATTACAGAGAGTGGGAGAATTAGAGAATGATTTTCCATTCTCTGCCTAAGTGGCAGGACTGGGTCAAGCTGAAGCCATGGTGCAGAAACTTCATCTAGGTCTCCCATATGAATGGCAGGGGCCACCCTCCAAAGCTTTTCCCAGGCGTATTAGCAATAAGCTAGATTGGAAATGAAGCAGCCTGGACCTGAACTGGCACCCATTAGGACACCAGCATTGTAGGTGGCAGTTTAACCTGGTGAGCCACAATACCCACCTGGTTTAAATTTTAAGTTCAGTAATTTATGATATAGGCCAGTATACTGACAAAATTTTTAGGAGAAAATAGATGGCTACTTCACACTTTGCTGATATTCATTCTTAATAGAGTTTGTCTCCAAAGCAGTTAATATAGCTATTTAAAAATTGAACATAAGCAGACAGTTCTTCATTGTGTCTTATATCCATATGTTTTATGTAAGATTTCTTTTGATTAAAGTGAAAATCAGTATAAGAGTTGGAATTTTAAAGTTCAGTCTTCATGATTTCCTATTCGTTAATAAAATGATATATTGGATTATTGGTTACAACAGTGTTTTCTTGAAATGGTTCACAACTTAATAATCCAACAGAAATCTTTATAGTCACTTGGAAAAGTTATCTGGATGTATAAACAGAAAATAATCTGAAAATGTGTACCTTGGCAAACTGATTTATTTTAGGCAGGCATAGTCAAATAGGTATTTATCAAACAACTATTTTCTCAGCAAAAAAAAATAATAATAAATATGAGAACTTGAGAAATCTTTGAACAGGTTTAATGAAATGGTCGATGTAATGCCCACTGTTCAGAAAAAAATAAGACTTTTTAATTACTTTTCATTTTATCATGAAATCTTTTTAATATGTTTGAAAACAATGGAGAATTATGTATTCACAGGCAATATTTTTAAAACATTAAGGACTTGTCATTCATGATTTACATCATTTTCTAAATGTAATTAAACATTAAATTACCTTGAAGCCTCTTTGTACATATTCTTATATCCCCACAGAGAACCTTCTATGAATTTTGTGTATCTGTTCCATCAGTCTAGTCTATGTTCTTAAATGGTATATAATATCATTTGTGTTTTTAAATGCATACAAATCATATACCCAATATGCTCATATGGAACTTTCTTATACACATAAGAAGGATTTTGAAATTTATTCACAGTATTTTTGTAACTCTGCTTATTCCTCTTAACAGCTAAATAGCTGAATACTGTATAAAAAGTCAATTTTATTTATTTATTGCCTTTGAAATTGTTTCAATATTTTGTCATATTTAATTATGATGTATTGAACGTGAGAATTTGCACAAGTTCAACAACATCTTCAATACCTACATTTCAATATATATGTTTTCTTGTCTACATATACTTTAGGTTGTTTAAGTTTATTTTATTTGAGAGTGAGAGAGACAGAGTACTTCCTATCCTCTGGTTCACCTCTCAGATGCCTAGCAGACAGGAGCTCAAGCCTGGTCTCCCATGTCAGTTGTAGGGAAGGAAATACCTGAGTTGCCACTGTTGCCTCCCGAGGTGTTCAGATGGCAACACCAACCGGAGCTGGGCTGACCTGAAGCCAGGAGCCAGGAGCCAGGAGCTTCCTCCGGGTCTTCCCATGTGGCTGCAGTGGCCCAAGGATTTGTACCATCTTCCACTGCTTTCCCAGACCACAGCAAAGTGGAGCAGCTGGGACTCGAACAGCGCCCATACGGGATGCTGACACCGTAGGCAGTGGCTTTATCAGCTATGCCATGGCTTTGAGCCCCAGTGTATGTGTGTGTGTGTGTGTGTTTTATGATTGACTTCTTTCATTTGACCTGCTAATTTATTTTAGTATATCTCCTTTTTTTAAAGATCTATTTATTTATTTGAAAGTCAGAGTTACAGAGAGAAGGAGAATCAAATAGAGAGAGAGAGAAGTCTTCCATCCACTGGTTCACACATCAGTTGGCCACAATGGCCAGAGCTGTGCCAGCCCAAAGCCAGGAGCCGGGAGCTTCTTCCGATATCCCACATGGGTGCAGGGGCCCAAGGACTTGGGCCATCTTCCACTGCTTTCCTATGCCATAGCAGAGAGTTGGGTCAGAAGTGGAGCAGCCGTGACTTGAATCGGCACCCATATGGGGTGCTGACACCATAGGCAGTGACTTTACTGTGCCAACCCCTATTTTAATATATTTCAATACTTCATTTTTGTCTGTTGATTAATAACTTGTTTTATGAATATAGAATATTTTGCTTACCCAAACATCAAATGATAGACAAGGATTGTTTCCATTTTGGGTCATTATTAATACTGCTATGAATACGCTTGTACAAGTTTTTGTAAAACTTACACTTTCGATTCTCTTGAGTGTAAAACCTAGGTTGGAATTACTGGGTCATCAGATAATTTAGTATTTACATTTTGAGGAATAGCCAATGTGTTTTCCATTGTTGCTACATGATTTAAAAATCTTACAAGCAGTGACTGAAGTGTAAAATTTCTCTACATATTTGCTATCAGATGTTATCATACATCTTGTTTATTAGAGTCATCTTCATGGGTATAAAGTGATATGTCGCCGTGCATTTGAGTTCTGTTCACCTAATAAATAATGCTATTACACATCTTTTCAAGTGCTTGCTGGCCATTTGCCTTCCAAGGAGAAATGTGTATTAATCTTTGAAACATTTTTTTTTTTTGATAGGCAGAGTGTACAGTGAGAGAGAGACAGAGAGAAAGGTCTTCCTTTTGCCGTTGGTTCACCCTCCAATGGCCGCCGCGGCCGGCGCACCGTGCTGATCCAATGACAGGAGCCAGGTGCTTCTCCTGGTCTCCCATGGAGTGCAGGGCCCAAGCACTTGGGCCATCCTCCACTGCAGAGAGCTGGCCTGGAAGAGGGGCAACTGGGACAGAATCCTGCACCCCAACTGGGACTAGAACCTGGTGTGCCAGCGCTGCAAGGCGGAGGATTAGCCTAGTGAGCCGCGGCGCCAGCCTGACACATTTTAAAATTTGGTTATTTATATTTTTGTTATTGCATCTTACCTAGTCTCTGTAAATTCTAGATGCAAGCACCTGATCAGATACATGGTTTGGAAATATTTTCTTGCATTCTCTGGGCTGTCCCTCTACTTTCTTGTCAGTATCCTTTGAATCACACACATTATTAATTTTGATAGATTGCTATTATCCTTTATTATTTATGCTTTACTGTCATAGCTAATGAATTCATCCCTAATTGAAGGTCACTAAGATATATTCCTGTGTATTCTTATTCATTTTTAAGCATAGATTTGATTAAACTAATTTATTTATTTGAGGGACGAAGAAGAGCAAACGCTTATTAGCAAATTCACTCACTAAACGCCCACAACAGTGGGGAATAGGCCGAGCCAAAGCCAGGAACTGAGAATTCAGTCCAGGTCTCCCTCATAGATGGCAGGTACCCAAGTAATTGAAGCATCACTGATTCCCCCCTGGGGCTGTATTAGCTGCAAATTGGAGTCAAGAGCCTGAGCCAGGTATCAATCCCAGATTCTCTTATGTGGGATGTTGGCATCTGAACCCCTAAGTCAAATGCCCTCCCTTCTTCTATTCATTGTGCTTGTTTAACTCCTTTATTTAGGCCTAGGATTATTTTGAGTTAATTTTTATATGGTGTGAGTTAGTTTCCAGCATGTCTTGTTTATATGTGGCAATCCAGTACCTACTACAATTAATTGAAAACACAAGGGACTTGGGCCATTCTACTGCTTTCCTAGGTCATAGCATAGAGCTAGATCAGAAGTGGAGCAGATAGGACTCAACTGGCACTCATATGGAATGCCAAACCTGTAGGCAGTGGCTTTACCCACTACACACAGTGTGGCCTCCAGCCTATATTTTTAGACACACACAATGTTAGGAATTAATTTTTAAAATTGTTTATCATTTCACATAATATAGGAATTTTTTTGTATATGCTACTTGCTTGCTATAAAATGTATGTTAGCTAATGTTAATGTTGCTTCATGAGAAAACCAAGAATCTTCATACATAAAATCTTAAAATGATAGTATCACCAGAAAAGCACATTATTTTATTTGAAAAGCAGCGTTAGAAAGAGAGATATTTTCCATCTACTCGTTTGCTCCCCAGATGGCTGCAGTAGTCAGGGCTAGGCAGACAGAATCCAGGAGCCCAGTGCTCCATCAGGGTATCCCACATGATTGGCAGGGGTCCATGTACTTGGGCTATCTGCTGCTGACTTCTCAGGTGCATTACCAGGGAGTTGGATTAGATGTGGAACAGCTGTATCTTGAGCTGGTGTTCATATAGGATGCATTCATGGTGCCACAACACTGACTCCATTATTTTATTTTAAAAATAAGGACACAGTGAGTGTTGTGGTGTAGTGGGTTAAGCCAACGCTTGAGGTGCCCACTTTTATCACAGTTCCCCTTCTGACTACTCCACTTGCAGGCCAACTCCCTGCTGATGTACAAGACAACAGAGGATGATTGCTCAAGTACCTGAGGTCCTGCCACCCACATATACACCTGGAAGGATTTCCCTACCTCCTAGCTGTTTAGGACATTTGGAAAGTAAACCAGCTGCTTGAAGATAATCCTCACTTATTTTTATTGATTCTTTCTCTCTCTCTCTCTCCCTCTTTTCCGGTCACTGTACTTTTCAAATAAATGAATAATCATAAAAAGAGATAGCTGGACACATATAGTTCCTTTTCTATATTTGTATTAGAAGGAAGAATGAAGTTTAGGTCCTCTGCTGCAGGGTTTCTGTATGGATCAGCTGTAACAGACGAATCAATATTTTTGGCTGAAAAATACACTTTCTCAAATAGAGCAGGAAAGTAAGAGCAGTAAATGATCGCTTAAACATTGCTGTAGTAGAAATATGAGTTTTTGGAAAGGAAAAACACATTTTACAGTATTTGTCATACTGAATCACCTTGCTCAGCATACATATCATCCCCAAGCTTTTCTTGTTTATTTATGAGGATTGCTGAGAAACTGAAAGTGAACATTCCTTTTATTGTTGCCTTGAATTTTTATTCTTAAAATGATTACTTTTAATGGGGAAATATATACAAAGACTAAAAAAGTAAGCCTATGTAGAATAAAGTGAAAACTTTTTTTTTCTATTCCTATACACCAGCCATCTGTTCCTATGGTGAGTATGAGAACATGCCTTCATTAATCCTGTAAGAAACGTACCATGATTTATTTTACATAGGTCTAAAAAATCTTGTATTATTGATCTTAATAAGTATTTTAGTAAGCCAACAACTGTTTGCATTTTTCTGTTTTCAACTTATAAAATAATGAAAATTATTCCATATCAGTACATATATCAGCTATATTCATTTTTATAGCCTCATAATATTAAATTATATAAGTGTAACAAGCAATATTTTAGCCTACTGATTAAATTTGTATTTTAAAAATTCTTATATTTAAATTATTTATTTATTTATTTGAAAGTCAGAATTATACTAAGAGAGGAGAGGGACAGAGAGAGAGAGAGAGAGAGAAGTCTTCCATCCAAAGGTTTACTACTCAATTGCCCACAACGGCTGGAGCTGTGCCGATACGAAGCCAGGAGCCAGGAGCTTCCTCTGGGTCTCCCATGTGGGTACAGGGGCCCAAGAACTTGGGCCATCTTCTACTGCTTTCCTAGGCCATAGCAGAGAGCTGGATCAAGTGGAACAGCCAGGTCTCGAACTGGCACCCATATGGAATGCCAGCACTTCAAGCCAGGGCGTTAACTCGCTGCGCCACAGTGCTGACCCCTAAAAATTCTTTTACATGTAATACTGTAAAGAATTTCCTTGGTCATATGCAATTTTTCACTTGTACAAATGTTAAGAATAATTCATTATGAATGGATAAACTTGTTCAATATTCATGTTATATTAAATATTGTACAGTGTCTCTCTAAATATGCAATAGCCATTTATATTCTTTAAAAGATGTATTTATTTTATTTGAAGAGCAGAGTTATAGAGGCAGGGGCAGAAAGAGAGAGAGAGATCTTCTATCCTCTGATTCATTCCCCAAATGGCCACAATGGCTGGAGCTAGGCCAATCCAAAGCCAGGAGCCTGGAGTTTCTTCCGGGTCTCCCACATGGGTACAGGGGCCCAAGGACTTAGGCCATCTTTGGCCATCCTAGGCCAACTAGCAGGGAGCTGGGTCATAAATGATGCATCCAGGACTAGAATGCATGCCCATATGAGATGCTGGCACTGCAGGTGGGCGGCTTTACCAGCTATGCTAGAGCGCTGGCCCCAACATTTTTATTTCTATTATCAAGATATCATAGTGCACATTCTCTACAGTCTAATAGTATCTTACCAATCATTTTCATAATTTAAAAATATATTTCCCATCTCATTAGAAAAAAATTGAGAGTTTCTTAAAACTTAAAAGTTATTTATATTTTTCTTTATCTCTTTAATCCAATTTGTCCATCATTTATTTCAGTAGTTTTTCTTTTCTATTTATGAGTGCATATGTCTGAAAGAATTTGGATTTTATTATACTATGAATAGTTACCAAGTTTGGCATTTGTCTTTTGACTATATTAACATTATTCATCTGGGTCACCCACATGGGTGTAGGGACCCAAACGCTTGGCCCACCTTCTGCTGCCTTTCCCCAGGCCATTAGCAGGAAGCCGGATCAGAAGTGAGCAGCTGGACACAAACCTGGCACCCATAACAGAATTACAGGTGGCATCTCTAACTGCTATGTCACAGTGCAGCTCCCAGGGTATAGACTTTTAAGTCTGCGTTTCCATTCAGATCACCTCCCTGGATATTTATTGTGCCAACGGGCTCAGAGAACATTCAAGGACCAAATTGTTACTTCAGTCTCATTTGTTAAACAATTGATTTCAGGGTGGCCCCTCAGTGCATGTCACGTCACTGAGAATTCTGCTGTACCAGAGTTTTTATTTTATTATTTTTAAAAATTGTAATTCATTTTTAATATACTCATTATAATTCATAGATAAAATTCTGAGAACATAATACTCCCTCCCTCCCTTCCGCTCTCTCACTCCCACTGTTTTTCCCTCTCCCTTTCTTTCTTCCTTTTTTTAACTTTATGAGATAACATATTTTAAATTTATATTACAGTAGAAAGGCTTAATGCTTCACCATATAAGAAGTTGAACAAGTAAAAACAAGAAGACTCTAGTTTAGTGGCAGTATAGGCAACAGCTATAAACAATAATTGAATGAAAAAAAAGACTTTAACCTATATACAGTAAACTTTAAAATAATTTCATATCAATAACACTTTCATGGTATTATATTCTTAATGATTGCTTTTTTTAATTTATGAAACAGTTTTATAAAACTATGTATACAGTAATAATTATACTGATATTTCTTCTTTTTGTTTTTTCATTTTTCTTCTATTTTTTCTTTTTAGCTCCCACATGTAAGAGAGAACATGTGGTATTTGTGTTTCTGTGTCCAGCTTATTTCACTCAGCATCATGATCTCCACTGCATCCATTTTGATGCAAACAGTAGAATTTCATTCTTTTTTTATAGTTGAATAATATTCTATTCTGTGTCTGTACTACATTTTCTTTATCCATTTATCCGATGGTAGACACCTTGGTTGGTTCCTCATTTTGGCTTTCGTGAACAGTACTGCTATAAGCATGGTGGTGCAGGTAAGTCGTTGATGCTGTGTGTCCATGTCTTTTGGGTATATACCCGGTGGTAGTATTACTGGATCATATGGCAGGTCTATTTCTAGTTTTCTAAGAAATCTCCACACTGTGTGCCATAGCAGATGCCGCTAATTTACAATCCCACCAACAGTGTATTGGAGTTCTCCTTTCTCCACGTCCTAGCCAGCAGTTGTTAATCTCTGTCTGTTGGGTTTTAAGTTATTCTGGCAGGGGCTATCTGCCAGAAATTTTCTGATACCTGTGTGTGGGCACACACACTCAGGGTCTTTCTGCAGTTTCCAAGTCTTTCTCTGAAACATTGCAGCACTGTGGTACAGGATGTCTTCTAGGCTTGGTGACGAGGGGACATGAATTTCTTCCTTCCTTTATTTTTTATTCCTCTCTGCTATTGGATTTTCTAGGGTAAAGATACTACATCATGACTTGGCCATTTTAAGTTTATATGTCCTTTAACAGGTGTTGAAATAAATTTTTTTTCTAATAAGTACCTGCTGTACCTATAATTCACTACCTGGCTATGGGCAAATTACAATGGACAAGTGCAGTCCTCTGGAGCTAAAATGTCAGTAGTTTTCCCACATGCTGAGAAATATTTGGTTTCACTTTGATGCATTATCATCCTTGTTGCACTGTGTCTCTCTTTCTTATCCTTTGGAGACATCTCTAAAATTTACCATTAATAATTATTGATATTTATGAGGATTTTGTAATGGGTTCAGACTTTTAATTCTTACCAATTTTCCTGATAACTGAGTATGCTTTCTCAAAGAAAAGTATTGAAAATCAGAGTGTTTAGGTAAACTTCTCACATTGACACAGCTGGTTAGAAGTTCTGTATTAAAACCACACTTCTAGGGCAAGATGTTTAGTTTAGTGCTTAAGGTCCCAGTTAAAACACTGCGTTCCGTATAGGATGAAATACCTGGGTTCTACACCTGAATCCTTACTCTACCTTTCTGCTAACACAAATGTTGAGAGGCAGCATTCATGTCTCAAGTAATTGAGTTCATGCTACCCGTGCAGCAGACCTGAAATGAATCTGGTGTAATGTTGCAGGCATCTGGGGCATGGATAGAAGCTTGCTGGCTCGCTAGCTCTCAATAGATAAAATACATAAAACCCCGCATTTTCTGACTCTAACTCTATCACTTTTTTTTACCACTATAACAATAGTGATTTTCACCTTATGAAACAAAGTTGCATACATTAGTTGGACTCTGATCATAATAGTTTAAGTTGAAAAGCATTTATTATTAATTCCATTTTATGGATAAGGACTTCTAATTCGTAAGATGAAGTCTTCCTTTTTTGCTTTTAAAAATTTATTTTTATGTATTTGAAAGGCAGAGTTACAGAGAGAGAGTTCCTTAAGACACTGGTTCACCCCTCAAATGGTCACAATGAGCCAGGGTGGACTGAGCTAAGAGAGGAGCCTGGAATTCCATCCAGTCTCCATGTGACTGGCAAGGGTCCAAAGTACTTGGGACATCATGCATTGCTTTCCTACTAGCATTAGAAGGGAGCTCATTTAAAAGTGGAGCAACAGGGACTAGAACAAGCATTCATATGGAATGCTAGCATCAGCATCGCTGGAGGGGGCTTTACCCACTGTGCCAAAAAAAACCAGCCCCAATAAAGACCTTTATCAAAGATAAAAAACTGTTCAGAGCCATTGAAGATAATACAGCAAGGGCTCCAAATTTAAATTTATGTATTATTTCTTTCGATAACTAGGCAGTCAGCACAACTGTTTTCTTTATTTTAAATGACAAATTCTGGCTTTAAAATTTCATAAATACTGCCTTATTAAGGGATATTTGGAACTAGTTGTTCTGTACATGTTTTTGGGACATTGTAATTTCAGTTAAATAAAAGGTTGAGACAAATCTCTAAGTGTAAAAAAGGTATTATTACAAAAATTAAAATTGAAATTGAGGACACACATGGAGACTGGGATGATCTCCAGTGTATCTGAAGGTCAAGGAAAGTCCACTGGGAAAAGGAAAAACTATGTAAGCTGTTTTGAAAGAACATTTATTGGCATGTGAGGCAGCTCTGCAGCAGCTGGAAGTTCTCATTTGGTGTGAATGGTGGCAGCTACTAAGTACGACTGGTCTTAATTTCATAGTGGCTAAGTTCATCATCATTGTATGGATAAAATTAGTCTTTAAAAATCATAGCAGGTCATTTCATTGGATTGGCCTAGCAGGGCAGTTAACAGAACAATCATTTATAACCTGAATATTTTCCCAATGGAGTGTTGGCTCTGTTTTAGTTGAGTGTGATAAAAACTTTCTCATTTTTATGCTCATTTTTCACAGTATCAGTTAGCTATGTCATAGTAATGTTGTTCAATAGAGACCACATACTGTGCAATAAAAAAACACAATTTGTAAGTGATCTCAACAATATCCATAATTTTTGCTCTCAGGCCTTCAGAACTTCTGAGCAGTTCAGCATTGGCTCAGCTCCCTTGTACTTTGTAGCCAGCTTTAGGTCATTGGTGCCCTGCTGGCCATGCCAGGGCACTCTCCCATGCTTGAATACTCTCTCGTGTTACCTATCATCCAGTTTTAGATGGATTCAGTTCTACAGATTTATTCATGCAAAACACATTTATTCAATGTGCTGGACCAGGACTTCCTAATGCTAATTCTAGCCCAATAGAAAAAAATGTCAGCGTGCTCCCTCACACCAAGGGCAGCCAGCCTAGGTTAGTACCATTCTGTATCTAAGATCTGAGATTAATACTGTCTTCTCCTGATGCTAGATGTTAGGGATATGATGACTCAAAAAACAGAAATATAGTGTTCATAGAGCTTGCAGTGTAGTGAGAGAGAAAGATAAGAATTAAGTACAATTTTTAAAATATACGTTAAGGAGAGTGAATAGACTGTGGAACATAGAATTAAAGTTTTTTTTAAGGGGTGATTAATAAGAAAGGAAAATTTATTACAATTGAAAAAAACCCATTCAGCTTTTTTTTTCTTTTTTTTTAAATTTATTTAGTAAATACAAATTCCAAAGTACAGTTTATGGATTACAATGCCCCCCCCCCCGATAATTTCCCTCCCACTTGCACCCTTCCCATCTCCCGCTGCCTCTCCCATTCCATTCACAACAAGATTCATTTTCAATTATCTTTATATACAGAAGATCAATTTAGTATATATTTAGTAAATATTTCATCCATTTGCACCCACACAGAAACACAAAGTGTAAAATACTGTTTCAGTGCTACTTATAGCATTACTTCACATTGGACAAAACATTAAGGACAGAGATCCTATTTGAGGAGTAAGTACACAGTGACTCCTGTTGTTGATTTAACAATTTGACACTCGTTTATGGTGTCAGTAATCTCCCTAGGCTCTTGTCATGAGTTTCCAAGGCTATGGAAGCCTTTTGAGTTCACCGACTTCGATCTTATTCCGACAGGGTCATAGTCAAAGTGGAAGCTCTCTGCTCCCTTCAGAGAAAGGTACCTCCTTCTTTGATGGCCCCATTCGTTCCACTGGGATCTCACTCACAGAGATCTTTCATTTAGGTCTTCTTTTTTTTTCCAGAGTGTCTTGGCTTTCCATGCCTAAAATACTTTCATGTCTCTTGAGCCAGATCCGAATGCCTTAAGGGCTGATTCTGAGGCCAGAGTGCTATTTAGGACATCAGCCATTCTATGAGTCTGCTGTGTATCCCGCTTCCCATGATGGAATGTTCTCTCCCTTTTTGATTCGATCAGTTAGTATTAGCAGACACTAGTCCTGTTTGTGTGATCCCTTTGATTCTTAGACCTATCAGTGTGATCAATTGTGAACTGAAATAGATCACTTAGACTAGTGAGATGGCCTTGGTACATGCCACCTTGATGGGATTGTATTGGAATCCCCTGACACGTTTCTAACTCCACCATTTCGGGTAAGGCCGATTGAGCATGTCCCAAATTGTACATCTCCTCTCTCTCTTATTCCCACTGTTATGTTTAAGAGGGATCAATTCTCAGTTAACATTTAAACACCTAAGAATAATTGTGTGTTAATTACAGAGTTTAACCAATAGTACTAGAACAAAACAAAACAAAAAATACTAAAATGGATAAAGTATTACATTGTACATCAACAGTCAGGACAAGAGGGGATCAAGTCACTGTTTCTCATAGTGTTTATTCCACTTCAACAGGTTTCCCCTTTTGTGCTCTATTAGTTGTCACTGATCAGGGAGAATATATGACATTTGTCCCTTTGGGACTGGCTTAATTCACTCAGCATAATGTTTTCCAGATTCCTCCATTTTGTTGCAAATGACCTGATTTCATTGTTTTTAACTGCTGTATACTATTCTATAAAGTACATGTCCCATAATTTCTTTATCCATTCTACTGTCCAATTTTCCCAGCACCATTTATTGAATAGACTGTCCTTACTCCAGGGATTGGTTTTAGATCCTTGATCAAATGTAAGTTGGCTGCACATGTTTAGATTGATTTCAGGTGTTTCTATTCTGTTCCATTGGTCTATCCATCTGTTTCTGTACCAGTACCATGCTGTTTTGATAACAACTGCCCTGTAGTATGTCCTGAAGTCTGGTATTGTGATGGCTACAGCTTTGTTTTTATTGTACAAGATTGCCTTAGCTATTCAAGGTCTCCTAGGCTTCCATTTGAATTTCAGCATCATTTTTTCCAGATCTGAGAAGAATTTCTTTGGTATTTTGATTGGTATTTCATTGAATCTGTAAACTGCTTTTGGAGAATGGACATTAAGATGATAATGATTCTTCCAATTCATGAGCATGGAAGATTTTTCCATTTTTTTTGGTATCCTCTTCTATTTCTTTCTTTAAGGTTTTGCAGTTTTCATCATAGAGATCTTTAACGTCCTTGGTTAAGTTTATTCCAAGGTATTTGATTGATTTTGTAGCTATTGTGAATGGGATTGATCTTAGCAGTTCTTTCTCAGCTGTGGCATTGCCTGTGTATACAAAGGCTATTGATTTTTGTGCATTAATTTTATATCCTGCTACTTTGCCAAACTCTTATATGTGTTCCAATAGTCTCTTAGTAGAGTTCTTTGGATCCCCTAAATAAAGAATCATATCATCTGCAAAGAGGGATAGTTGGAGTTCTTCCTTCCCAATATGTATCCCTTTAATTTCTTTTTTAAATTGCTTTGATTGTATTGAGGAATGTTCCTTCCATACCCAGTTTACTAATAGTTTTCATCATGAAAGGGTGTGGTATTTTATCAAATGCTTTCTCTGCATCCATTGAGATAATCATATGGTTTTTCTTCTGCAGTCTGTTAATGTGGTGTATCACATTGAGTGTTCTGTGAACATTGAACCATCCCTGCATACCAGGAATAAATCCCACTTGGTCTGGGTGGATGATCTTTCTGATGTGTTGTTGCATTGTATTAGCCAGAATTTTATTGAGGATTTTTGCATCTATGTTCTTCAGGGATATTAGTCTGTAATTCTCTTTCTCTGCTGCCTCTTTTTCCGGCTTAGGAATTAAGGTGATGCTGGCTTCTTAGAAAGAATTTGGAAGGATTCCCTCTTTTTCAATTGTTCTGAATAGTTTGAGAAGAATTGGAGTTAGTTTTTCTTTAAATGTCTGGTAGAATTCAGCAGTGAATCCATCTGGTCCTGGGCTTTTCTTGTTGGGAGGGCCTTGATTACTGTTTCAATTTCTGTCTCAGTAATGGGTCTGTTTAGGTTTTCTATGTCTTCCTGGTTCAATTTAGGTTGGTTGTATGTGTCCTGGAAACTATGCATTTCTGATATATTTCCCTATTTGTTGGCATACTAGTCCTTGTAGTAATTTCTGATGATTCTTTTTATTTCTGTGGTGTCTGTTGTTACGTTTCCTTTTTCATCTCTGATTTTATTGACTTGGGTCTTTTCTTTTTTTAGTTAGATGGGACAATGGAGTGTAAATTTTGTTTATTTTTTCAAAAAACCAGCTCCCCATGTGTCTGATTTTTGTAATGTTTTTTGGATTCAATCCTGTTGATTTCTTCTCTGATTTAATTATTTCTCTTCTCCTACTAGATTTTCGTCTAGTTTGCTGCAGATTTGCTAGGTCCTGGAGATGCATTGAAAGCTCATTTATTTGGTGTCTTTCCAATTTCTTGATGTAGGCACCAATTGATATAAACTTTCCTCTTAACACTGCTTTTGCTGTATCCTATAAGTTTTGGCATATTGTGCTGTTATCCTCATTTACCTCCAGAAAGTTTTTGATTTCTCTTTTGATTTCTTCTATGACCCATTGTTAATTCAAAAGCATGTTGTTAAATCTCCATGTGTTTGCATATGCTCTAGGTATTCCTGAGTTGCTAATTTCCATCTTCATTCCTCTATGGTCTGAGAAGCTGCATCATATGATTCTAATTCTTTTGAATTTGCTGAGACTTGCTTTATGGCCTAGTATGTGGTCAATCCAAGAGAAGGTTCCATGTACTGCTGAGAAGAATGTAAATGCTTTATGTGTAAGATGAAAAGTTCTGTAGATATCTGTTAGATCCATTTGGGCTATAGTGTCATTTAAAACTAGTGTCTCCTTGTTGATCTTCTGTCCTGTTGATCTGTCTATTTCTGAGAGTGGAGTATTGAAGTCCCCCAGTAGTATTGTATTGGGGTCTAAGTCTCCCTTTAAGTCCCTTAACAAATCTTTTAAATAAACTGGTGACTTGTAATTAGGTGCATATATATATTGATAATCATTATATCTTCCTGTTGAATTGATCCCTTAATCATTATATAGTGCCCCTCTTTGTCTCTCTTAACAGTTTTTGTATTAAGTTTTATGTAGTCTGATATTTACATGGCTACGCCCACTCTTTTTTCATTTCTGTTGTAAGGTATATCTTTTTCCAGCCTTTCACTTTCAGACTGTATGCCTCTTTGTTGGAAAGATCTGTTTCTTGTAAGCAGCAATAGATGGGTTTTGTTCCTTAACACAATCAGCCAATCTCTGTCTTTTAACTGCACAGGTCAGGCCATTCACGTTCAATGTGACTAATTTTGACCTAAGATATTTTCTAATATATGCTTTGAATTCCCTCTGATTTTTTGCTGTGAGGTTTCCTTCCTTTACCTTCTTTCATATTGATTACCGTGTTTCTGTGTTTCTCTGTGTAACATATCTTTAAGCATCTTTTGCAGGGCTCGATGAGTGGCGACATATACTTTCAATTTCTGTTTGCTATGAAAGGTCTTTATTTTACCTTCATTCACAAAGGAGAGCTTTGCAGTTCATAATATTCTGGGCTGGCAGTTTTTCTCTCTAAGTACCTGGGCTATGTCTTGCCATTCCCTTCTAGCTTGCAGGGTTTCTGTTGAGAAGTCTGCTGTGTGTCTAATTGGAGATCCTCTGAGAGCAATCTGAAGTTTCTCTCTTGCACATTTTAGGATGTTTTCTTTATGTTTCACTGTGGTGAGTTTGATTATGTTTCACTGTGGTGAGTTTGATTACGTGTGGTGTTGAGGTTCTCTTTTGGTCATGTTTACTAGGGGTTCTATGAGCTTCCTGTTCTAGGATGTCTCTGTCCTTCTCCAAACCCACAAAGTTCTCTTCTAGTATCTCACTGAAAAGGTCTTCTAATCCTTTCTCTCTCTCCATGCCTTCAGGAACTCCTAGAACCCGAATGTTGGGTTTTTAATTGTGTCCTCTAGATTCCTAACAAATTTTTTAGATTTCTAATTCCCTCTTCTTTTCTTTGGTTTGACTGTATAGTTTCCTGTTGTCTGTCTTCTAAGTCCGATATTCTCTCTTCTGTTTTACTGACTCTGTTTTTAAGGCTCTCTAATGTGTTTGTCATTTGATCTATTGAGTTCTTCATTTCATTTTGATTTCCCTTCACTATCACACTTTCATTCTACTAGTGTTTCTGTGTTTCATTTTGATTCCTCCTTAAGATTTCATTTTCTCATAGGAGATTTTCTATCCTGTCCAGTAAGGATTTCCGTAGCTCAAGCATTTGTTTTTGAAGAGTTCTAATTGTTCTTATCATAAATTTTTAGAGATCCACTTCTTGCATTTTTTCCATCTCATCATCTTCATAATCTTGGCGTGGGGTTCATTTGGGAGTGTCATAATGTCTTTCTTGTTGTTTCCTCAGTTTTTGCGTTTGTTACTTGGCATTGTGGAGATATCTTTGGAATCTTCTTCCCTCGCTGTGGTGTTTTTTATTGTTATACTATGACTGTATTAAGTGGACTGTTTGCTTTTGATGGAGGCTTAGAGGCTTGAGATAGGTGTGGCCTGAGAGCTCTGTTTGGTTCCTCAGGGTTAAGGGTGTGCCAAAGGTGACACTCCCAGGTTAGGCGTGGTAAATCTCTCTCTCTTTCTTTCATTGTTTGATTCCAAAGGAAATTAATTCAGCACAACTGACAGAATTAGGGGTATTTAGCAGGTGAATAATATACCCACAGGAGCCAGAGATCAGAAGCTCTTTCCCAAGGACCACACAGGGAATCTGTGCTGCCCTCAGTGTGGGCTCAAATTCTCCTGCAGTCTCCCACTGGGTTGCCAAGGTTACTGAATTGTAGCCTCTCTGGAGAGTACTCACGTGAATTCTTTGAGTTCTCTTACCCCACCGTGTTTTTTTTCACAGTCTCAGTTCATTAGCACCACAGATTCACTAGGTCCTAATCTCCTGTTATTTCACCCCCCCCCCCCCCAGTCAGGTTTTTCTGCTAGGCTTGGGGCCGGTGCAGACCTGAGATTGCCCTGCTTATGACGTATGTCCAAAATGTCACCTGCTCTTTTTCTTGCTCGCCTTTGAGAGGTGAGTGAAGAGAGAGAAACTCGTGTCCGTATTGGTCACTTTTTTTTTTTCCTCTCTTTTCCAGTTAGCCTGGTGAACTTTTCCCCATGGGTTTTTTTTTTTTTTTTTTGACAGGCAGAGTGGACAGTGAGAGAGAGAGACAGAGAGAAAGGTCTTCCTTTGCCGTTGGTTCACCCTCCAATGGCTGCCACAGTCGGCGCGCTGCAGCCAGTGCACCGTGCTCATCCGATGGCAGGAGCCAGGTGCCAGGTGCTTTTCCTTGTCTCCCATGGGGTGCAGGGCCCAAGCACTTGGGCCATCCTCCACTGAACTCCCGGGCCACAGCAGAGAGCTGGCCTGGAAGAAGGGCAACCGAGACAGAATCCAGCACCCCAGCCGGGACTAGAACCCGGTGTGCCGGTGCCACAGGCAGAGGATTAGCCTGTTGAGCCACGGCACCAGCCTCCCCATGGGGTTT
Source organism: Sylvilagus floridanus (assembly GCA_949820135.1). Taxonomy (NCBI): domain Eukaryota; kingdom Metazoa; phylum Chordata; class Mammalia; order Lagomorpha; family Leporidae; genus Sylvilagus; species Sylvilagus floridanus. The sequence goes on along the minus strand of OX463236.1, from coordinate 83,401,952 downwards.
CAAGCCTCGTTCTCTCTAGTCTCCTCTTTCTGCTTGCCCACCGGTGTCTCGGGCTATTGAGGTTCGGGCTCACCTCGCATTCCATTGCTGGTATGTCGATTCTGCCGCTGGTGTCCTGAACTGTGGGTTCTCACACTCTCCACGCTGGTCCACTGTGAATCACTAGTTCTGGAAGATTTTCCTCTGCTGTTTCTTCCCCTACTCTTCCTTGAACCTGCAGTATCTCCACTTTTATTAAACTGTCTCTTCCCGGACTATTAGTGTGCTCCCTTCCTATTCCACCATCCTGCTGCTCTCTCCGAATTCATCTTAATTTGAGTAAGCAAGCAGAAGTACATGATCTTACATATATGAAGTATGAGAAATATATTTATTTTGTAGGGAAGAACTAGCCTTTGAGATCATTGGAAACATGGACTTGGATATCCTTTGGATACAGTCTGCCTCGAGGTCTTTTCTGCTTCATTCTTGGTGGCTTTTTTATCTTCTACTGTAGTATCACAGATTTATTTACAGTACAAAGATGTGAATGATGGCAATACTAGGTTAAAAGATCTGTGACCATACAATATATACATTCTGTATCATATTGGCTGTGGTTTTGTCTTATATACTCCTTATAATTTTTAGGTATGTTCCTCTTGTATCTAATTTGTTGAGAGAGGTTTTTTTTTTTAATCATGAAGAGATATTGAATTATTTTTCTATACCTTTTTTTTAAAGATCTATTAATTGTTTATTTGAAAGTCAGACATATAAAGGTAGAGGAGAAATGACAGAGAGGGAGAGCAAAAGCATGAGTGAGAGCAAAAGAGAGAGAGACAGATTGGACCACTCTGTGCTAAGAGATACAGAGAAGACTTCCTCACATCTGGTTCCCTGGACTTGTGTATCAGCAGCTGCTGGACATCAGACCCAATAAGCAGAGGGGAACTTCCCTAGATCATGCAGGAGCATCAAGCATGCTCTGGGACTTGTGCTCAGCAGTCCCACAGCTGCAGATTGCGGAGGGGGCTGCTGTCTGCTCTGTGAAGTGCCCTGGGTCTGGCTCTGAGGGCTTCTGGTAATGACAGGATCACTTGTTGTTTTCTACGGCAGAATTGTGCTTAGCATTGGCTGTACAACAGCAGCTAGGAGCTGGTGCTTTAGAACTTCTACTTAGATACAACCTTTTATCTTAAAAATTGCTTCTATAATGACAGAGAATTATGTAGTAAAAAAAAACACCTTTGAATGAATAAATCTTGACCACAAGCATTTCAGCCCATTTACCAAAGTACATAAATATTTTCCTAAGTCTATTAAAATAAATTTAATTTCAGATCCTTTTGAAGCATTTATCATCTTCTCCATTCGACATGAGATCAGAAGGATTGATCTTCACAAAAGAGACTATAGTCTGCTTGTTCCTGGATTGAGAAACACCATAGCACTTGATTTTCACTTCAATCAAAGTTTACTTTATTGGACAGATGTTGTAGAAGACAGAATATACCGGGGCAAGCTTTCTGAAAGTGGAGGTATTTATATTATAGTTTCACTTATTCAATAGGCTACTTTTCAAGGGAACATATTAAAACAATTTTTAATCAGAAAGAATTTTGTTTAATCATTGGCCTTTGGCTTATTAATTTCCTACACATATAAAGCCAGCAATATAAAGCATAAATGTGAAGATATTTTTTAATGGGGAAAAAAAGAGACTACCTTCTAAAAACTAGGAGTTGAATTTTTGTCAGTTAATTTACTTTAATTTGTTATCTTTCAGTCTGATTCAAAGAAATAATGAAGAAATAGTCATAAAGACTACTTACTAATCTAAGCTAAATATTTTGGCCATGATTTGATTTAACTTTTTATGTAAACTATACCTTTCTTAAGTAGCAAAGTGTTTAGAATTATAATGTTTCTCTTGAAAATATCACATTATTGAGAATTCCAAGGAAAGATATCACTATCAAATTAATTCCACTCTAAATCCCCTTTACAATTAAAAATGGGTAACATTTAAATACATAATTATTTATAGGAATTTGTATTCTGTGTCATGTTAGTAGGTTAAATTTAAAAAAAAGTATAACAAAAACTACTAGCATTATCATAAGTTATAATGAGGCATTCTATTGGAAAAGATGACTTTAAATTGAAATTTTTAAAAATTATGAAAGAAATTAAGAAGTATATGAATGACAGCATAGCTTATTTTTATTGCAACAGCACCAATGCTTTTTTCTCTTATGTACATCCTTGTCATTTCTAACAAGAAGTATGGCCCAGGGGGGAAAATGTGATTTGAGGCTTAACTCAAAGTCAAATACAATAATGGCTATGTTATCTGCCATACTTAAAAAAGGAGAAAGAGAGTGGATACTTATCAGTTAAAATGTATGTTGCCCCAGATATATTACTTTATTCTGCCCTTGATGATCAACATTTGAATTATATTGCACTGATTTTAATGATCTTATCCTTATTAGTTCTAGTTCCTTGTTCTGCCTAAAATATCAGAAACAAGAAATAACATTTCTGAAATCTCAACATTGTTTTTAACCTCCAAATTTTTTAAAAATTCCATTTTATTAATACTAAAAGGAAGTACAAGACTAAATATTTCTGATGGGGAAGATAAATAATTCTAAATTTGGGACAACCTAGTTTGCTTTGTGATAGGTAATAGTTTTGTACTATTTGTCTCAAAATTGAAATAATGTTTAAATATTTTACAATGCTGATTAGAGGTCGTCCTTTTCTTTTGTACTTAACTCATTCTGTGAATGGGTGCAGATGTTGATTTGACTTCTTTTGTAGGTGTCAGTGCAATTGAAGTGGTTGTGGAGCATGGCCTGGCCACCCCAGAAGGACTGACAGTTGACTGGATAGCAGGCAACATATACTGGATAGACAGCAATCTGGACCAAATTGAAGTGGCAAAACTCGATGGTTCCCTAAGGACTACACTCATAGCAGGAGCCATGGAACACCCAAGGGCCATTGCTTTGGACCCAAGATATGGGTAAAGAAGTTTGCCTTTACAGATTGTTTTTGACGTAAAGAAAACCTTTTAGTTTCATACTGAATTCAATTATATAATAAATTGTAAGTGAAAGTGCTTGCTTTGTGCTCATATAAATTAATATATACATCTACTTATATACTTGCGTGTGTGTGAGTGTGTGTGTGGTTGTATAATCATGATAGCAATAATGTTAAATTCATTGTCACAGTTTTGGTTATGGGGTTGCTTATACAGGCAGTTTTAAGGCTAGAAATGTCTTTCTCCTAAATATGGGCATGTGGCCCCATTGGAGGCTATTGCAACTCTTTTCCAAAGCAGTAATTTAATGAATTTTTCGTTGCCCTGCCAAAGAGATGCTGTAATTATTTCTACTGGTTGCAAACCACAGGGCTAGCCTTTGTTCTAAACAGTCACAGATGTTAACCACCTCACCCTGTATTTATTTTGTATGTACTTGGAAGCAGTTTAAAGAAAATTAAAATAAGCTAGAAAGAGCCCAGCGGTGAGATGCTGACTATTGGGAAGTTTGAAAGACAAGGCACACGATTCTAGAAAGCAAGGTTAAATGGTGAGTCACTCAGGGCGATTGCCTCATTGTTCCATTGTGTGTTCCTTTGTGAAGGAGCAGAAGAGAGGCTCTGAATTTGGAGTCTGAAGACATGTGTTCCAGTTCCTGCCCAGTCACTTTTTCTCCAGGGAAATAAAAAGTATTCTTCTCCCTTAGAATTCGGTTTTCTCTTCTGTGCTCAGAAATAGGATCTTACTTGTTATGTTGCTTTGAAGCAAATTACATATGTATGTGAGGGAAGGTGCTATGCAATGTTTTTGTAAAAATATCTTGTGATTCTTGCTGTTCATTTCCTTGATAAATATTTTGTAGATCCAATGCTATTATCTAGTCTAAAGGATGGGAAAAAGAATTCTTTTGGGGGCTCTGTATCTTTATGTAATAAGAGTCCAGGGAACACCAGTAGGTGAGAAGAGTAAAGCAAGAGGGAGTCTAATGAGATACAGAAGAGAGGGAAGCCAGCCCTGTGTCTAAGACAGGTTTCTGGCCACACTGTTGAGGCTTTTGCTCTGGTCTATTCCCAAGACTCAGAGATAATAGAGTGGGATTTTTTTTTTCTGCTTTCCTTTTCCTCAATTCAGACACAGAAATTAAAGGGGTGAAGCAGCTTGTTTAGAGCCAAGATTATAAACTGGTAAACCAGATTGGTGTGTTTGCTTTACCTGCCATAGTATTTTGAATTTATTGGAAGGAGTTATTAAACTTTAAAATATTGAGAGATATTACATAAAACTGGATATCTGGCTTCTTGAAAAATAGTGAGAATGGGCAACAATGAACCAGGCAGTAACTCTCTTTTTGCGCTTAGGTGTTTTCTCTAGCTTACACAGTCTGCACTTTACCCATTTCATTCATTACTTCCTATAATTACAATTAACTAGGAAAATACTCAAGTTTAATAAGAGATTCCTTTGTTTTTCAACAGTCTGTTCTTGAGTACAAGTTGATTGCTGATTCTGACCCTCCGCTACCCAAGGAGATGTTAGCTTGCTAGCAACAAGGGGTTTTATCCTCGGTTTCAACAACTACTGTTATGAAGTTGTACCAGTGCCTTATCAGCATGAGAACTTTTCTAGATAAAGTAGATTTTCTGTTTGGGAGAAAGTCCTTGCCTTAGCATGCATACCAACATGAGTGGAACAACATGAATGCTTCTCTAATTAAAAATGCCACACAGAGAACACACAGACAAAAAGAACAGGTGTTTGGAAGTAATCTGCCCAAACAAAACAGTCCATTTTAGAGTTGAAGCTTCATTTTCTATGGAGTTTACTGACAATGCTTAGGATAAACTTACTTATCTTGGTGTATATGGGAAATATCCCACTGGAGGTGAGCAAAAGGAAATGGAATCAGAAAGGTCACACAGCTCACATGTACTATTTAAATGAAAATACCAAACTGTGTCAGTGATGTAAAGGGATCTCCAGAAGTAAATGTGCTTTGAGGGTTAAAAGTTAGTACAGGAAGCAAATCTGTGAGTAGGGAAAACCCACTGATGCTTCTCAGAGGGGAGATGCCGACCATCACTAACAGCTACTATGGAATTGTCAGACTGATTAAGATGACTACAGTGCCAATAAAATAATTTTAAACATGAAGAAATAACACAAAACTGGGACATAAATGAGCTGAGTTCAGGTGACAGTACTAATTCATTTAAATCTAAGGAAAATTAAAATGTTGATAGACTTTGGTGTCATGATTGATATTTTTATTGTTTGTAGAAGATTGATATTGTATAGTTAGCTTTGTTATTTCAACTAAAATACGTTTGAGAAGCTACTTATTAAGGAAGGAGGTTGACTTTGGCTTTTGGTTTTGGAGGATCCTAGTCTGTGATTGGCAGTCCCATTGGTATGGCATCAGATGTCGGTAGTCAAGTAGGTGCAGAACATAGATACATGGCAAACCAGGAAGCACAGCAAGAGCAGCATGGCCCAACTGGCTTTTGTAACCGACTGTCTCATGAGAACTACCTTCTGAGAGTATGCCCCCATGACCTGCTGACCTCACACTGGGTTCAACACCTAGACACCATAATTGGATCAACTCTCCACCCTTAATCCATCAACTGTTAGCATAGGACTTCTGGGACCAAGCCTTTAACACATGGGCCTTTGTGGGGGGTAGGGGGGAGGGACACTCAAAATAATACCCAACCTACAGCAGATATAAATGTAAAGTTTATTGAATCACCTTAAAGCATAGTTGTAGCCATTACATTAAATAATTTATTGCCTATATTAAAATATTTTCAGGCTTATTGGATATTTTGGTAAGATCTGAGATTATTTTCAACATTGAACTTTTCATAAAGTAGGTTGATAATATAGATACAATAAGCATGTGCAGACATACACAGAGAGAGGGAGAGGGAGAGAGAAAGGGAAGAGGAAAGCAACCTAAGGAAATGCTACAAGGAAAGTAACATTGAAAATAATTTTATTTAAATTCAAATTACTGCCTATAGTATTACACAAAATAGAAACATAAGATTTTTTTTCTCATGTTTCTAGTTATTCATGACATGTATAAGGAGGCTGTGAATCAACACTGATAGAAGAAACAAAAACATTTAAACTTCTTTTGCACTGTTTTATTTTAGGAGAAATACACTGTATAATTTTGGAGAAATATGATTTGTGTAAATAGTTTATTTTCTATTAAATCACAAGTGTTTTGGTGGCCAGGGAAGTTGCTTCCAAGTCTGTGAACTCTTTCATAGCTCCTAGTATATACAGTTGTGTTCAATAAATGCTTGTTAGATAAATGAATGTATTCATACAAACAGACTTTGTTTATGGGCAACTTACAGGAACTCAAGGATATACTTGAGAAAGGGCACAACATACAGTAAAGGACAGTTAATGGACAATACAATAAACGGTGTTTACAATATCAAATGAAAAAAAGGTTTGCAACTAGCCACTTTGCTCTCTCAGTGTGGCTGAGGAAAAAAAAATAGACCATAAAATTAGCCCATAAAACACATTTACTTCATGTGAGGTTTCTACAGCAATCAAAGTCTTTGTGACCTTTTTATAGATGTCAAATAAGAATTGTTTTTAATTGAGCACTTTGCTTCCCTAGCATTGAATCTACCATCCTCCATTTTACATTACAACATCTATTTGCTATCTTGCCACTTGCCTTTAGTTCTGGGTTTGACCCAGTCTCACAAGTGACAAGTTATTCCAAGGTGGTAAATTGGGAGTCTTAGGGAGGAGCTATTTTTCTTTCATTCCATTTTAAGGTAATGCACTTATTGCTAAGGTGACCTGAATGAATACATGAATTCACTTTAAACATTGAGCTTACTGTTAGGGAGGTACAAGCACCAGGGAGTTCAGAATCTATAGGGTACTCACATTAGCTCTTGACTTTCATTGTCTTCATTCTTGTGCGACTGCATGGCATTTTCCTGTGCCATTACTGGTATTTAGCTTCATGGTTGTAATAACTAGTCTCTGCTCTAAGAGTTGCATTGGTAAAATCAGAAATGGTCATTGTGAACATTAGTAAATTATCTAAATAAACTTTTATTTATTGGGGTGATATTCTAAAGCCAATAAAGGCATTGTTGGTTTTAGAGGATGTAAAGATTATTTACAAGTTAGAATTTTTTGCAAAGATCATGTATTTTCACCTTCTACAGCTTGACCTAATAGATGATAGTGGCCCTTTCATGCTTATAATGATATAATTTGTTCATGGGCCATTGATCCAATTGAATCCAGATACAGACTAACCTGTGAATGTGGGTACAGAATTCATAGACTATAACTTCTTTTTTAAAAGCAATTGTAACTGAACATTGCCATGCATCCTATGACAAGTGACAGTTAGTCTTTGTATACTTGAGGATGTAATGGGTTCATTGAAAAGCTAATAAATTGTAGCCATACCAGAACAAAGAGGGAAACATGATTCTGTTAAAATTCCAAATTTTAAAGCACATAAAAGAGTGCCTAGAATTTTCTAAAACAATGGTCCCAGAAATCAACATTTAAAACTAATTCTGAACTGTCTTAAGACAAAGTGAACAATTTTAAGATAATTAATTCTAGAGCATTTTATTTTGTAAAAAGTCCTGGAAATTGTCCACTTAAAGTGATGAAGAATTGGTACTACAAAAGCACTGTAGTCGAGAAACATATAAATGCTGCTATGGTTTGTAAAGAAATGAAGAGTTAAGTTATTTCAGAACGTTGCCAAGTGTTCCAAGTCCTATCCCCCATCCTCCACTGGAAATTTATTTAAGAGACCACAGTACCCATTTACAGTCAACGTGAAGAGAACATAGTATTGCAGGGCTGCTGATCTATGAATTGGACTTGCCACAAGTCATATAAGGTTTCCCTGGGTAAAGAGCTATGAAAGAGAAACCAATTCCCCGTTCGTTAAACAGTCCAAAGATGATGCTTCTGAGGTCTTTTTGTCCTCACTGCAGAGTGGGATGCACAGCTATACCTGCATCTGGTGGTCATGGCTTATTGACAAGCACCCACAGACCACCTCTGACTCCCACATTCACTGTTTCTTTTCAGGGATTATTTTTTCTTGCCCTCTTCAAACTTGAAGATCCCCACACCTAATCTTTTTGTTGAAATATCACCATACATTTGATTAATGCTATGTTAGTATTCCTTTTATGTTAAATCTCATTTTTTATGCTAAATTTAAGGGGCAAATAGCACCCTGATGTCAGTGAGATATGTGATACTAAAATTAAATTTATAGTGAGACACATATACAAATGCGAATCTTGTCTCTGTGCTGCTCATCCTGTGTGCTAAGTAGTTCACATCCATGATCTCACCTAGTGCCCCAACAAGCATTTATTATTATAGTTTTCACTTTTCAGATGGGAAAAAATGGAGTCTAAGATGAAGGAAGCTGGAGTAGGTGACACATCCTACCTTGATTGCAATTTTATTTGACAGAAAAGTATATACAGCTTTCATTGAATGTCTAGAGCTTTAATTTTCACAAGAAGTTTTACTTTTTATCTTCCTTCCCTCTCCATCATAGCCTTTCAGCATTGTACTTGCTAAATTTATGACATACGTGCTGAATTATCCTCTAATCATTTCATATTCATAATTTCTATGCCCTAAAGATAGTATATACTTTTCAAAAATTGAAGTAATGAAGAATATTCAGTCCACATCATCCCACATTGTTTAAACAGGCCTAGATTATTTTTGAGAAAAGGATCACTTGAGGCCGGCGCCGTGGCTCAACAGGCTAATCCTCCGCCTTGCGGCGCCGGCACACCGGGTTCTAGTCCCGGTCGGGGCACCGGATTCTGTCCCGGTTGCCCCTCTTCCAGGCCAGCCCTCTGCTGTGGCCCGGGAGTGCAGTGGAGGATGGCCCAAGTGCTTGGGCCCTGCACCCCATGGGAGACCAGGAAAAGCACCTGGCACCTGGCTCCTGCCATCGGATGAGCACGGTGTGCCAGCTGCAGCGCGGCGGCCATTGGAGGGTGAACCAACGGCAAAGGAAGACCTTTCTCTCTGTCTCTCTCTCTCACAGTCCACTCTGCCTGTCAAAATAAAAAAAAAGGATCACTTGAACTTTGAGTTTTGTTCAAGAAGGCTGTTTTATTTTCCAAGGCATTTTGCAAGTGTCTTATGCTCAAGGATCATGTAAAATAATGGAAGCTTCAAATTGTATACAATTAAAATGAAAAAATTAATTTTTACTGCTAATAGGCCCTTTTTACCAAAATATTACCATAACTGATAGGTAAACAGAGCAAACTGCTACTCTGTCCTTTTGATTGTGGTCAATTTCCAGCTCTTGAAATCGGTTCTTCTCTCATTTTTTTCCCTTTTATCTTAATGGAGTCCTTGTATACCCTCTTCTACCCACAACCTGAGTTTGCTGAACAGTTACCAACAATTCTCAATCTTTACATGCAGTCCATCAGTGAGTCCTGGAAATTCTACCTCCAAACCATACCTTGAATCCATTCATTTCCCTTTCCTCAGGTTCTCTAATCCATTCCATACCTCTAGCATAGCTTCCTGTTCTCCCTAAAGTGCTCCTACTTTGTCTCATGATCATATGCTCTCTGTATTACAGCCACCATGATCACACCTGTACATACACATCCATGACATGTGTCATGTTTCTCCCTGGTTCATGAACTTCAAAAGCCTGTGAACTTCCTTTTTTTTTTTTTTTTTTGGAATAAAATTAAAAATGATTCCTTTTCCTTGAAAGGCTCCTACAGATACTCTCCTCAACTTCTTCCCCTCTGGTCCCTAGACATCACATTTTTTATAAATATCTTCCTTTCTGTTCCTCAAATAGCCCACATAGGCTGTTTACTTTGCTTGTCATACTGTTTGCATTGCTTTCCTCATCCTTCAGGTTAAACTTAAACATCCCCTTCTCAAAGTGCTTATCCCTAACTAGCATCTCTGAGGAGGTCAGTCGCTCACCATTCTCTCTCACTGTAAGTTATTGCTTCAGTATTTCCCAAATTGTAGACATATATTAATTAATTTATTGTCTCTTCATCTGTACTGCAAGCCTTATATAAGTGTGATAATGCACTGTCAAAAATTTGTCAAATGAGGAAGTGAAAGAGTAACAAGATTTCCTTTTCTTCAGAATTCTTTTCTGGACAGACTGGGATGCCAATTTTCCTCGAATCGAATCTGCCTCTATGAGTGGTGCTGGGAGAAAAACTATCTACAAAGACATGAAAACTGGAGCGTGGCCTAATGGACTCACGGTGGACCATTTTGAAAAGAGGATAGTTTGGACAGATGCCAGGTTTAAAAGCTCTCTTTTCTGTATTTTATTTTACTTTCCACAGATAATATGTGCCACACTGAAAATTTTCCTATCACGCAGATACCACGCATATTGAAATAGATGGATTTTTTTTATTATTTTCTGCAATCCAGTTACTGACCCATAAAAATATCTATAAAGTTTTCCTCTGCCATTTATCTGAGTTATTTGATTGTATCTCTGGACTGTTTGAATCGGCTGTGATAAACTACTGGTACTATTTTTTTACTATTCCATAGGTCAGATGCTATTTACTCAGCCCTCTATGATGGGACAAATATGATAGAAATCATTCGTGGTCATGAATACCTTTCCCATCCCTTTGCTGTGTCTCTATATGGGAGTGAGGTTTACTGGACAGACTGGAGGACCAACACATTGTCCAAAGCAAATAAGTGGACGGGACAAAATGTCAGTGTGATTCAGAAAACCAGTGCACAGCCATTTGACCTTCAGATATACCATCCAAGCCGCCAGCCACAGGGTGAGTGCTTGTTACTAATTAACTATCCAGAAAGTGTTTTCCTCTGACTCATAGAATATTTAAACTGTAAAATAGCTTCATAAGTTATTGATAAATATATGTGTGTGTGTGTGTATGATTTTTTCTTTATTTTCTTCAAATAGAAATACATAAGGAAAATGTAGAGATTGAGGATTTTATATGAAGCTCTCTAATTTTTAGTCACTGTTACTACATGGACAAAAGATATTGTGGGGAGTTGTGTGAGATCTTTAGATTTGGCATGTATTACCTTATTGTGATCAGTGGTTTAGAAGAGAACCCCAAACACCTCCCCTTGCCAGAATAGTCACTGTAGAGCATATTACGAGGAAAGGGTTGCCAGGCTATTGTGGCCCTTTGTGGGGTGGGCCAGAGGATGGGAGACTTCTCTCTCCCTATTTCTGCCTCTTTCTGCGATTCTGCCTTTTAAATAAACACATTAAATCAAATTTTAAAGATTCTGTATGGGGGCAGATCTTGAGCCTAGCGGGTAAGACACCGGTTGAGATTCCTGAGTCCTGGCCTGGCATTGCGGCACAGTGGGAAAAGCAGCCGCCTGTGATGCCAGCGTCCTGTATGAGCGCCGGGTTGAATCGCCCTGTTCCACAAGTACTTACGCCCCTGCCCAACCACACAGGAGACCCAGGTGGAGGTCCAGCCTCCTGGCTTCCACCTGGGCTGTCATAGCCATTTCAAGAGTGAAGCAGTGGGTAGAAGATAGGGCTTTGTGTCTTTCCATCTAACTACAACACTCAAGTAAATAAAATAAATCTTAAAAAAATAAATAAATAAAAAGAGGCCGGCACTGTGGCTCACGTGGCTAATCCTCCACCTGCGGTGCTGGCACCTTGGGTTCTAGTCCCGGTTGAGGCACCAGATTCTGTCCCAGTTGCTCCTCTTCCAGTCCAGCTCTTTTCTGTGGCCTGGGAGGGCAGTGGAGGATGGCCTGAGTAGGATTCTTCGCTGAATGATAGCAGTTTCTGCTAACATAGATCTTGTGAGGCAGCAGTGATGGCCTGAGGAATTGGGTTCCTACCTTCTGTGTGGGAGACCTGCGTTGAGTTCCTGGCTCCCAGCATTGATATGCCAACTGTTCTGGCATTTGTACAAGTTAATGGAAATGCTTGTTCTCTCTCTCCTTCTAACTTCCTCCTCTTCTTTGTTCCCTGTTAAGGAAATAAATAAACAAACATGGTATACACGGATTTGAAGAATTTTTCAACAGAACAAATAAGGGGCCGGAATTGTAGCATAACAGGTTATGCCTCTGTCTGCAACAAAGGCATCCCATATGAGTGCCAGTTCAAGTCCCAGCTATTCCACTTTCAATCCATCTCCCTGTTAATGCACCTGGGAAAGTAGCAGAAGATGGCCCAAGTGCTTGGGTCCCTGCATGCATGTGGGTTGCCCAGAAGCAGCTCTGGGCTCCTGGCTTTGGTCTGGCCCAGCCTTGGTTTTTGCAGCCATTTAGGAAGTTAAACAGTGGATGGAAGATTTCTCTCTCTCTCTCTCTTTTTTTCTCTCCCTCTCTCTCACACACACACTGTCTGTCTCTCTCTATCTTTCAAGTAAGTAAAAAAATTTAAATAAAAAAAAATGCATTTTAATTCAATTTCTATGACATTTTAGGAGTAACATCTTATTCCTCATTTTGGCTCAATAGTAATCTGCATGTTGGTTTTGTGATTTCATTTTTTCCACTGAATTCTTGCTTCATGTTCTTAGCCCAAGTCTCACTATCTATTTGTTTCTGGGATACTCTAACTGTCCTGTGTAACATCAGTTCATTCTTTTATACTGCTTCCTCATTATATGTTCTATAACCTATAAATCTAGTTGTGATGCACATAATGTTCCTTTAATTAACACATCCTTGTTTTGGATGTGTAATTCACAGATGACAAGTTCTTTCCTGCTGAATATGCATTTTCTCCTTTCAATAGAGATTATGCAGATCTTCCAACTCATTTCTGATCTCCACTTTAAACTTTATTCCACGCTTTGTACATTATTTCATTTTTTAAATATTTATTCTTTTGCATCTCCTTGAAAGTCAAAGGGAGAGAATCTACCATCAGCTAGTTCACTCCCCAAATACTCACAATAGTTGAGGTTGGGCTGGACTAAAGCCAGGAGATTGGAACTTCATCTGGCTGACAGGGTTCCAATCACTTTAGCCTTCATCTGTTGTGTCATAGGATTCAAGAGCAGGAAGCTGGATTGGTAGCAGAGGAACTGGGAGTTAAACCGGTACTCTAATATGAGGTAGTTTTCCCAAGAGGTATCTTCACCTATTCTGCCACAGCACCCATACCAAAGCCTGACTTTTTATTTTATTTAAATATGTAAATTTCATGATTTCATATATACAGATTTGGGAACATATTCCCAACCTATTCTCCCTCCCACCCACACTCCCACTCTTCTTTCTCCTTAGTCTCCTATTCCCATTCGATTTTTACAAAGATCTATTTTCAGTTACTTTATAGTCATAAGATTAACCCTACACTAAGTAAAGAGTTCAACAAATAGTATGAAGAAAAATACTCTGTACCTCCACAGTAGAGACAAGGGTTGTAAAAAAATCATTGCATCTTAAATTGTCAATTTCACTCATATACATTACATTTTAGGTACTCTATTTGATACCAGAGATCAGGGAAAGCATATATTTGTCTTTTCAGAACTTGCTTATTTCAGTAAGTATAATGGTTTCCAGTTGCATCCTTTTTGTTGCAAATGACAGGATTTCTTTATTTTTTACCACTGAATAGTATGCCATAGTGTATATATGCCATAATTTATTTATCCAGCTGAAGGACATCTGGGTTGACTCTATATTTTAAGTATTGTGAATTGAGCTGCAATGAACATGGTAGTACAGATAACTCTTTTGTGTGATGACTTCATTTTGTTTGGGTAAATTTCTAGCAGTGGGATGGCTGGGTCATATGGTAGGTCTATTTTCAGATTTCTGAAGTATATCTGTACTGTCATCTACTGTGGCTGCATCAGTTTGCATTTCCACCAATAGTGAGTTATGGTTCCTTTTTCCCCACATCCTCACCAGCATTTATTATTTTTTTGATTTCTGTTTGAGAGCCATTCTAACTGGGGAGGTGAAACCTCATTGTAGTTTTGATTTGCATTTGCCTGAAGCTATTTTTTCCAGAGCATTTTTTCATGTGTCTTGGCCATTTGAATTTCCTCTTTTGAAAAAATACCAGTTCAAGTCCTTTGCCCATGTCTTAACTGGATTGTTTGTTTTGTTGTTATTGCTTGATCTCTTTGTAGATTCTGGATGTTCATCCTTTATCAGTTTAATAGTTTGTAAATATTTTCTCCCATTCTGTTAGTTGCTGCCTCGCTTTGTGGAGTGTTCCTATTGTAGTTCAGAAGCTTCTCAGCTACATGTAATCCCTTTTGTGAGTTTTGGCTTACATTGCCTATGCTGCTGGGATCTTTTCGAAAAAGTATCGCCTATGCTAATGTCTTGCAGAGTTTTCCCAAAGCTCCCTATTAATTTGATAATATGGGGTCATAGATTCAGGTCCTTAGTGAGATACACAGCAGACTCATAGAATGGCAGATGTCCTAAATAGCACTCTGGCCTCAGAATCAGCCCTTAAGGCATTCAGATCTGGCTCAAGAGCCCATGAGAGTATTTTAGGCATGGAAAGCCAAGACACTCTGGAAAAAAAAAAAAAAAAGGACCTAAATGAAAGATCTCTGCGAGTGAGATCCCAGTGGAACGAATGGGGCCATCAAAGAAGGAGGTACCTTTCTCTGAAGGGAGGAGAGAACCTCCACTTTGACTATGACCCTGTCAGAATAAGATTGAAGCTAAAGGCTTCCATAGCCTCCGCAACTCATGACTGGACCCTAGGGAGATTACTGAAGCCATAAACAAGAGTGTCAAATTGTTAAATCAACTTCAGGAGTCACTGTGTACTTACGTCTCATGTGGGATCTGTCCTTAATGTGTTGTCCAATGTGAAGTAATGCTATAACTAGTACTGAAACAGTATTTTTACACTTTGTGTTTCTGTGTGGTTGCAAACTGATGAAATCTTTACTTAGTAAATACTGAATCAATCTTCTGTATATAAAGATAATTAAAAATGAAAAAAAATCTTGGTGTTAAATTGGAAATTGCATAGAAAATTAATCAATTTAAAAAAAATATATCATGTAGGATCTCTGTCCTTAATGTGCTATACATTGTGAATTAATACTATAACTAATACTCCAACAGTATTTTTCACTTTGTGTTGCTATGTGAGCGCAAACTGTTGAAATCTTTACTTAATATATACTAAACTGATCTTCTGTATATAAAGAGAATTGAAAATGAACCTTGATGTGAATGCAAGGGGAGAGGGAGTGGGAAAGGGGAGGTTGCGGGTGGGAGGGAAGTTATGGGGGGGGGGAAGCCATTGTAATCTATAAGCTGTATTTTGGAAATTTATATTCTTTAAATAAAAGCGTTATAAAAAAGTAAAAAAAAAAAAGATTCAGGTCCTTGATACATTTTGAATGAATTTTTATGGTGTAAGGTAGGGGTCTTGTTCCATGCTTCTGCACACAGATTCAGTTTTCCTAGCACTATTTGTTAAAGAGAATGTCCTTGATCCAGGTGTTGATTCTAGCTCTGTTATCAAAGCTAAGTTGATGTAGATATGCAGATTTATTTCTGTTCTATTCCATTGGTCTATACATTTATTTTTTTTCCAAAAGTAAACTTTTATTTAAGGAATGCAAACTTCATGCATGTCATAAGTATACTTTAGGAATATAGTGATTTTTTCCACCATACCTGCCCTCCCAGCCTCACTCACATCCCTCTTCCTCCTCCCTCTCCCATTCCCAGTCCCATTCTCTACTAAGATCTGTTTTCAATAAACTTTATACACAGAAGACCAACTCTATAGTAAGTACCTTAGTGAGTGCAAACAAAGGAGAACCACATACTGATAAAATTTGGTGGTCCTTTATTGCCAGTGGACAAGAGTGGGCTCATGCCCTAAACAACTCTTGACCCCAAAGTCCAAAGCAACAAGGTTTTTAAAGGCAAAAACCACAAAATTGGGAGGGGAATACATGGTTGCTAGGATTGGGAGAATGCAAAGTTACTGGGGTCAAGCTAACATAAAACCTATATGAAATTAATATCACTTATAATCTTATCAATTATAATCTTGACATTAATCCAGGTATTGGCTTAAATCATATGTAGGACATAAACAAATTACATTTTTATCATTAACACAGGTACAGCCTATCTGCTTCCAAGCTTGAGTGATCATACTACAGAGTTTCTATGGTTGGCCAAGTATGATGTAGTGGACTACTGTTGTCTGAGTGTTTTAGATCGTAGTTTCAGACCAGAGTCTCATGGTAGGGGGATGTTTGCTCAAGGTGAAGTCTCAGGTGTATCCCGTCCTGCAGGACGTCAACTATGGCCAAGCACCTAGAAGGGGGAATGAAGACACAGGAGACACAATGAAGGCAGCAAGACAAGAATTCTGATCAAGCTGCAAAGTTTATTTTTTACACAGGGGCTTATATACTTCTTAGGGGAAGCAGTAGGGGGTGGGAAAGAGGAGCTGTTTCAGATCTGTTCAGGGTTGAAGGTCAGGTGGCAGGACAAAGTTATTGCAAGCAGGCACATGTTATCTTAACCACAGGATGTTCTTTAGTTATTGCAGAATGTTTCAGCCCTCAGGGCAAGAGGCTATGCAGGCACCTTTCCACGCCTAGAGCTATTAGGGAGGGGGAGAGTGTCCCCAACACAGGTGCTCCAAAATGGAGTCCCTACTGTCAAAGTGTTGCTTCAAGAGTTCAACAATTTGTACGAAAAAAAAAAAGTTCCTTAACAGTCAAGACAAAGGCTGTTCAAAGTCATTGCATCTCAAAATTGATTTCACTTCCTTTTTTATAAGAAACTTAACTAACTTTAAAGAAGCACCCAAGAATGATACATCTTTTGTGAGCACTTAGACATAAGTATAACTTATGATACATAAGAATATCCACCACTTAAAGCATTAAAGGAAAGTAAGTCCATGAGAATGAATTTTATCATTAATTAAGGAAGCACCTAAGAAAACAAGCAATGAAGTTGGACACTTAGACATTGCTAAAACTTATGAGCCATAAGAATATCATCCACTTAATACACTGAAACAAAATAAATCTTTGAGAACCAGTTTTACTGTTAACTCTCATAATACAACTGTTTGAAGACAAAGGTCCTGCATGGATTGTACACAGTGACTTCTGTTGTTAATTTAACAATTAACGTCCTTATGTATGATATCAGTGATCACCTGAGGCTCTTGACATGAGCTGCCTAAGCTATGGAAACCTTTTGAATCCACAAACTCCATCAGTATGTACACAAGTCCATAAGCAATGTGGAAGTCCTCTCCTCACTTCAGAGAAAAGTACCTCCTTCTTTGATGACCACTTCTTTCTGTTGGGGTTTAACTCATTGAGGTCCTTCACATAGGACATTTTTTTTTTCCACAGTGGCTTTGCTTTCAATGCCTGAAATGCCCTTGTGAGCCTTTTAGCCAGACCAGAATGCCTTAAGTGCTGAATACTAAGCTCAGAGTGCTAATTATTTTGTCATTCTATGAGTCTGCTGTGTGGCCTGTTTCCTATGTTGGAGCATTCACGCCTTTTTAACTCTATTATTATTACCATACACTTAATCATATTTATATGATCACTTTAACACTTAAAATGCTGTTTTACCACCCAGGTTAAGGGGATTTGGGGTTCCATGGCAAGTTTTAAAACTTCACCCTTAGAAGTAAGTCAATAGGAATGTATGCAGAACTATACAGCTTTATAGTTACAGACAATCAGACACTTCATAATTAAAACTTTGGGGACATCACAATTCTTCCCACTGTGCTTGCCCTCCCTTCCAGACTCCCACCTCTCTTTCTCCTCCCTCTCTATTGCCACTCTTATTTTTTACTGAGATCTATTTTCGATTGACTTTATAAACATATGTTTAACTCTATGTTAAGAGCTCCACAAATAGTATGAAAAAAAAAAAGCTGCTCCTCAAGAGTCAAGACAAGGGCTGTTCAAGTCATTGCTTCTCAAAATGTCAATTCCGCTTCTACATATTGCCTTTTAGGTGCTCTATTAGTTATCACAGGGCAGGGAGAACATATGGTATTTGTCTCTTTAGGACTGACATTTCACTAAATATGATGTTTTCCAGATTCATCCATTTTGTTGCAAATAACTGGATTTCATTTTTTTTTTTACCATTGTGTAGTATTCCATAGTGTACATATCCCACAATTTCTTTATTTAGTCTTCAGTTGTTGGGCATTTAGGTTGATTCCATATCTTAGCTATTGTGAATTGAGCTGCAATAAACATGGGGGTGCAGATAACTCTTTCATATGCTGATTATATTTCCCTTGGATAAATTCCCAGTAGTGGGATGGATGGGTCACATGGTTAGACTATATTCAGATTTCAGAGGTATCTCCCTACTGTGTTCCATAGTGGTTTACCAATTTACATTCCCACCAACAGTGGATTAGGGTACCTTCTTTTCCACATTTTTGCCAGGATTTGTTGTTTGTTTATTTCTCTATGGAGGACATTCTAAGTGGGGTGAGGTGAAACCTCCTTATGCTTTTGATTTGCATTTCCCTGAGGGCTAGTGAACCTCAGCATTTTTCATGTGTCTGTTGGCCATTTGGATATCCTCTTTTGAAACATGTCTGTCTGGGTCCGGAGCCATGGCGAACTTGGTTAATCCTCTCCCTGCAGCACCAGCATCCCAGATGGGTGCCGGTTTTAGTCCCGGTTGCTCCTCTTCCAATCCAGCTCTCTACTGTGGCCCGGGAAGGCAGTGGAGGATGACCCAAGTCCTTGGACCCCTGTAGCTTCATGGGAGACCAGGAAGAATTACCTGGCTCCTGGCTTCGGATAGTCACAGCTCCAGCAGTTGCGGCCATTTGTGGAGTGAACCAACAGAAGGAAGACCTTCCTCTCTTTCTCTCTCTCTCTCTGTAATTCTACCTGTAAAATAAATAAATAAAAATCTTATAAAAAAAAGAAACATGTCTGTTTAAGTCTTTTGCCCATTTCTTCACTTGATTGTTTTGTTGTGGAATTTCTTGGTCTCTTTATTTATTCTGGTTATTAATCCTTTATCAGTTGCATAATTTACAAATAATTTCTCTCATTCTATTGGTTGCCTCTTCACTTTTCAAGAATTACTTTTGCAGTGCAGAAGCATCTCAATTTGATGTAATCCCATTTCTCAATATTGGCTTTGATTACCTGTGCCTCTGGGGTCTTTTCCAAGAACTGTTTGCCCATGCCAATGTCTTGCAGGGTTTCTCCAATGTTCTCTAATAATTTGATGGTATTGGGTCATAGATTTAGGTCTTTAATCCACTTTGAATGGATTTTTTTGTGTAAGGTGTAAAATAAGGGTCTTACTTCATATTTATCCATGTGGAAATCCAGTTTTCCCAGCACCACTTATTGAAGAGACTATCCTTGCTCCTGGGATTGGTTTTAGCTCCTTTGTCAAATATTAGTTGGTTGTAGTAGCTGGATTGACTTACAGATTTATTTTTCTGCCAGTACCAGGATTTTATTTTTTATTATAATTGCCCTGTAGTATGCCTTGAAGTCTGGTATTGTGATACCTCCACATTTTTTTATAAGAGTGCTTTAGCTATTCAGGGTCTCTTGTTTCCATATGAATTTTAGCATTAATTTTTCTGCAAATGAGAATAAATGTCATTGGTATTTTGTTTGGTATTCGACTGAATCTATAAATTATTGTCAGTAGTATGGAAATTTTGATTATATCAGTTCTTCCAATCCATGAACATGGAGGATTTCTCCATTTTTTGTGTCTTCTTCTGTTTCTTTCTTTAATGTTTTGTAGTTCTCATAATAGAGATCTTTGACTTCCTTTGTCAAATTTATTCAAATGTATTTATTTTTAGTAGCTGCCTGAGTAAAGAATACACCAAGAGACAGTCTCTTATGCAAAACGCAAGTAGAGTATTTTATTGACCAGCATGCTGGGGTCGCAGCATCACGAATGTGAGCGAGTGACCCTGAGTACAAATCACATCAGCTTTTTATAGTCACACAAAAGCTTTGAAGTTAATCCATTGAATCTGTAGAACATATTTCACATGGGAACAGGGGGATCCTGTAAGCACAAAGTGTACATATGCGGGGTGCAGATAACATCAGCTATTGGCAAGATTTACAACAGGTAAGGGTCACTTTTACCATACATTTCCTAAGGTTAAATAAAACCCTAAGTTTATCAACCGGATGCCTATCAAGGTGAACAGGTTTGTCTGGGTTCTGGTTTCGATGGGCCATTCCCCTAATTTTACAAGGCCACATTCTGTTGTTATCTCTTCCTGCCCCAGCATCACTATGTCTATTCAGTAAAGACAGGCCTCAACCCTTCCTTGAGTCAGGAATTTAGAAAGTAGGTCAAAAGTTAATCTGGCAAGGGTCAGAAGAGAAAGGGGGTGGGGGGTCTGCTTAGCTTTAATATTCCTTCACTATAGTGAATGGAATTGATCTTAGAAGTTCCTTTGTAGCCATGCCATTTTCTTTGTATTAATTTTATATCCTGCCAATTTACCAAAGTCTTTTATGACTTCCAATAGTCTCAGTGGAATCTTTTATATAGTATTGTGTCATGTGCAAACAGGGATTATTTGACTTGCTCCTTTTCTATTTATATCCATTTGATTTCTTTTTCATGCCCAATAGCTCTGGCTAAAACTCCCAGTACTATATTGCATAGCAATTATGAAACTGGGTATCCTTGTCTGGTTCCAGATCTTAGTAGCAATGCTTCCAACTGTTCTCCATTCAGGAAGATGCTGGCTGTGGTTTTATCTTAAATTGTCTTGATTGTGTTATGGACTGTTCCATCTATACCCAATTTGCTTAACATTGCCATAATGAAAGGATGTTCTATTTTATCAAATGCTTTTTCTGCATCTATTGAAATTCCCATGTGATTTTTATTCTTCAGGTAGTTAATGTTAGGTTTGCAAATGTTTAACCATCCCTGCATACCAGGGATAAATCCTATTTAGTCCAGGAGAATGCTCTTTCTGATGTGTTGTTGGATTCGATTAGCTCATATTTGTTGAGGATTTTTGATCTATGTTCATCAGGGATATTGATCTATAGTTCTCTTTCTCTGTTGTACCTTTTTCTGGTTTAGGAATTAAAATGATGCTAACGTCATAGAAGGAGTTTTGGAGGATCCCCTCTCTTTCAGTTGTTTTGAATAGCTTGAGAAGAATTGGATTTAGTTCTTTAAATGTCTGGTAGAATTCAGCAGTGAAGCCATCTGTCCTGGGCTTTTCTTTGTTGAGAGTTTCTTAATTGCTGATTCAAACCCCATCTTGGTTATAGGTGTGTTTAAGATTTCTGTGTCTTCTTGACTCAATTTTTGTAGATTGTATGTGTCAAGAAATCTATGTATTACACCTAAATTTTCCAATTTGTTGACATTTAACTCTTTGTAGCAATTCTTGGTGATTTTTTTTATTTCTGTGGTATCTCAGATTTTATTCATTGGTGTCTTCTTTATTTACTTATTTACTTATTTTTCATCTGTCCAGTGATGTATCAATTTTTTTTTTTTGCGAAAAACCAGCTCAGCTGTTCATTCCACTGATCTTTTGTACTTTTGGTTTTAATTTTGTTTGTTTGTTTATTTATTTATTTAATTTTAATTATGTTTTTCCTCATACTAATTTTTGGTTTGGCTTGTTGTTGTTTTGCTGGGTCTTTGAGATGCTTTGTTAGCTCATTTATTTGGTACCTTTCCAATGTTTTTATGTAGGTACCAATTGCTATAAACTTCTTTTAACATTGATTTTGCTGGATGCACACATTTTAATATGTGCTCTGGAGCCTGTGATATGTTGAGAGGCTAGGGGTACCTCACAATACTACATGGGTGGCCATCCCCCGTGTCAATCCTCCCAGCTAGACTCAAAGTCAGTGGGGAATGTGGATTTTTTTCCCTCTGGTAAAATCCCTGTATCACACATGTGTACAAGAACTGCCAGCCACAGCCCCTACTTGTTTCACAAGGGCACTGTCTCTTTACTGGTTGCTGGGTATGCACAAGAGTCTCCGTAGCTGGTACGCATGTCAGAATTGCTCTTTCTCCCTACCCATCGCCAGGTGTATGCACCTGAACTGCTGTGCTGCTATTGCTGTCAAGGTGGTGTCATATCCCAGAATTGCTGGGTGCACACACAAGAGCTGCTGCACCCGTTACTTATGTCCAAAACGGTGCCCTTTCTTTCGTTTGGTTTCTGAGTGTCCTTATGGGATGATGGGGTAAGAGAAATGTGCCCCCTTTTTTTCACTTCATTGGCAGGTATTTTGTTCCCCTTAGGGCACAAAGATAGTATAGTCCATCAGGCTCTCCTTCCAGCTATATCACCAGCAACATGAGCTGCTGCAGTCTGATCTCACCTCACTCTCCAAAGCTGCCAATTCTTCCAGCACTCAGTAGCTGGGATTATGTGTTGTGTCTGTGCTTAATGCTATGCGTCTGCACCTTCCACACTGATCAATGTCATCATACATCCATAGAATTTCCACTGCAGTTTTTTTTTTTTCCAACGCGTCCTTGAGAATGTACTTCCTTCATCTATTTTACTGTTTTCCCCTGCCTTAAAGCATTACACCCTTTCCTTATTCTGCCATCTTAGAATCTTCCAAAGCCTCACTTTAAATTAATGTTATATTATCATCTCCTAGATTTGACTAAAACAATGACTTCTGTGGCTGCAAAAATCCCATGGCAATCTTTTGTCTTTCTTCAATATTTGGCCTTCACATTATTTTTTTCTACCAAAATTTTCTCATAAGTAATAATTTTTGTGCCTGTCTCTGACAGTCTGATTAAATCTAATTATCTTCCCAGATACTCTTAATCTCTCAGTTTTTATTGTCTTTTGTAACTTATCCTTCTTTGCTTCTTAGGAGTTTCGGAATCCTCTAGACTATGTCAGTAATTAGTTTAATTTTTTTTTCCTGCTACCCTTGGTTCACCATATACTATAAACTACAAAGCTTGTAGGCAATACAACACGTTCCCTATTTATTTTTGTGCCAAATGAATATTCTTTAAAAATATTGAATTAATTGAATTTAAATAAAGTAAAGCATCGTGATTCTAATCAGTTATACGCCACTAGAACAATGAAATAACACACTTCTCTAATACCTTTCTTCAGTACGGAGGAGTAAGTAGTCATATCATAAGACCACAGATGACAAACATTTACAAGATGTGATCGGTTTTCAGTTTTACAAGTACAAAAACATTTACACTACTTACATTTTTCTCTATCAGATTGTTTGATATTTTGTAGGAGCTGCAAACTTTGTGTTTACAGTGATTTTTAAGAGATGTGTTTGTTTATTTGAAAGGCAGAGCATCAGATAGGTCAGGCCAAACTCAGGATCCAGAAATTCTAGCCAGGTCTCTTGTATGAGTGATAGAAACCTGAGCACTTTGTGCTATCATCTACTACCTTCCCAGGTACATTCACAGGAGGTTGGATCAGAAGCAGAGCAGCCCGGGCATGAACTGGCACTCAGATATGAGCTGCCAGCTTTGCAAGCTGCAGCTTAACCAGCTACACCACAACGATGCCCCTGTGTTTACAGTACTTAAGTGAACTGAATTCTACATATGCATCTCCCTCAGAGTAGGGTCAGTGTGATTGGTTTATTAACTGTGCCGTCTGATTGGCCCACATTGGCATGATCCTCAGCAAATCATAGAGTAAAGAGGACCATGAGAATTTCAAGGTTTCCTAAAGTTTTTCATCTTATTGGAAAAGAAGCGAGACAATCATGGTATCTTGCTTGGTTGTGGTACGCTGTTCTAGACATTTTACTTAGCTCAAAAAATGATTTATATGTGATTTCTTCACTATGAATAAAATAGAAAAGGTTTCATTTTGTGAATCGCATTTTGACATATTTTCCCAGGATTCAGGGTAGATATTCTAGTCTCTATATAGATCTAGAGAATGTCACCTATAAGGAGAACTTGCTATTTTCTAAATGAAATTCTGTTAGTTTCCAATTTTGAAAGCCATCAGAGAACATGTTACTTTCCTTGATTATAAGGATCACTGAACGTAGAGTTATCATTATCTGTCCTGTTTATCTGCTTCAGTGAAGTAACACATCCACTTCTAGGGAAAATGATACAGGAACATAGCAGCTATTTTAATACCAAGGACAAAATTAAAATGAAAACAGTGACAAAGACTTACCTTTAACACAAGTATAATCACACTAGCCCTTCTTTTCTTCTAAATAATAATGTGAGGTTTAAGAAAGAAGTATTTTTAGCAATATTTTTTAAAATACCAGTACTGTGCTTCAGTATTCGCTACTATAAAATTGAAATATCTCTTTCACAAGTTAAACAAGTAAAGGTTAAAAACATGTTTTGAAATTAACTGCTCTTCCCCATAAGAAATTAATAAGAGTTTTAACAAAACAGTTTTTTTTCTCAAAAGTGTTAGCTTGTGCACAAATTTCCTGTTTGGTCATTGGACATTTTAGAAGAATTTTATAAAGCCTATTACAGATCTATTGGGTTCTCAACATTATAAGAAGGGATTAGGGAGAATCAAACCAAAGCATAAGCGTACAGATAGTATAAAGGAGAAATATTGAATGTTTGAAACCTAACTTTGAAAAAAAAATGTAGTATTCAGGGAATCTTGGTATAGTAATGAGGGAGTCATTACTCATAGCCAGAACTCAAATCCTGAATATAATTTATTAATTACGTGATGTCCCCTTCATCGTGAGTATAGTTTTATTCAGACATATGTTTCTTAGCTATTCATATAATACTGATCTTTATTGCCAAGTTGTTTAAACTTGCTCTGCCTGTTTTATCATCTGTAAACTGGAGATAATCATTGTATCTACAACATAGGATTTAGTAAACATTTTACCATTTAATGGAAATGTATTAAGCATGAGTCAATATGAGAAAGTTTTCTAGAATAATATCTCACACATAATTAGTGTTATGTATTTTACACATTAGTAAATTAAATTAAAAAACAAATAGCTACTACAGTTATATGATTTTATGTGGTTAAAATATAGGTTATATTACTTTTTGTGGGACATTTTAAAATACATTTTCCACATCTGAATAATTCATAATGACCTTAACATCATACTTTTCTGCCATACAAATTTGCTTAAAGAAAATGCCAATAAGAATACTAACCACAGCTCTATAGAAGAGCAATGTGGTCCTCAAGAGAATGCAAATGAAGCATGAGTCAGAAGATCACACTGTCAAATTCAAGCTCTCTACACACTCACCTTGTCATCTAGCAACTCATAGGTACTCATAGGTGTAGTACATCGCATAATAAGTGTGCGTACAAAGCTGAAGTTGCACTTTTTTGGAAAAGGGAATTATTAAAAATTTATTTGAAATTATAAAGCAATATTTTCTCATTGTAGATAAGTTACAAAATGCTGAAAATCACAGAGAAAGAATTAATATGCTTTCATTTTCCCAAGTTCTAAGGCAACAAACATTTCAATGTTTTCTTTTAGTTGTGGCTTAGTCTATTCTGGTTGCTATAACAAAATACTGTAGCTGGGTGGCTTATTAAAAAAAATAACCTTTGCTTCTTACACTTTCGGTCACTGCAAGGCCAAGGTCAAGGTGCTGGCAGATCATGATGTTTGGACTTGTTCCACAAAGGCAGAATCTTCTTGCTGGTGCTTGAATGGCGAAAGGAGCCAATGAGCCACCGTGTGTCTCATATGGGCAGTGACCCCATTCATGTGGCTCCACTCTCAGGAACTAATCACCTCAGAAAGAGTCTATTCATTAATATTATTTTTACATTTTTGGATTTGTCTTCAATATATTAATTTTAGGATGATAGAAACATTGAGGGCATAACAAGCTACTTGAACAGAAATACTAACTGACAAAACAGCAAGCAAAAATATTGCTATATATTTATGAAATGCTGTGTACCACTTTTTATTTTTTTCCCTCTTCTTAACCATTTAACAAAAGTTTCTCCTACACTATATGACAAAACCAAGTTTCAGGCAAGTTAAATAATCCACCTCCGAGTGACAAATCTCATCAAAGGCAGCTCCAAAGTTTCGATGAACATGGTAGCTCCAAAGACCCTGCTGCATTTCTTTCCAAATTAAAAAGTTTTCATATCTCTTTAAATTAAAGATCACACTGCATTACTTAACCTCATATCTTCATTTTTTTTTTACATTTAGCATTAGAATTTTCCCTGTTTCCATGGATGCCCTATAATTCTCATTTTTAAAAACTATGAAAACTATTTTCATAATACATGCAGCTATCAAAAATGTTCTCTGGTGCTTATGTATTGTTGGGCATTTAGTTTGATTTTAGCCCATCATGAATAATTTTAGTGCAGTTATGTATAAACTTTTTCATATTTCATTTTTGTTGGGTTTTAGCAAAGTATAATTTCTTATTGTTGTTGCTATAAACAAGCACCTAGTACTTTCCAAATAGCAATAGCATCACTAAATCCTAATGAAAACTGGGTTATAGTCTTTCTTATATTATTTGTAAGACGAGAAGAAATATTAAATATCTATAAAGTGTATTACCTTTGGGAGATATGTATACACGTACATGCAGGCATATGAACATACACCCAAATATATATGGTGTGGTTCCAATTCTATCAGGAGTTCATAGTAGAAGAGAGAAACAGATCCACAGGAAAATAACAACAACCCAAATATGGCTATTGTTCCCATTTCAATATTTGATGTTAATGAATTAAATCCACCACACACTTTAAAGAGAGACATGCAGTATGTGGAAATTAGATTTCATCTGGAGGGGTTATGGTTGTAGCAAAGCTGAAGTTGGAACTCCTAACTTAATGTTCAGCATCCCCATTTACTAGTTTTGTCTCCAGAGAAGCCCTGAATTCAGGCTAGCACCTGTGGATATGGTATTGCTGGCAATGAGGGTGGATGTGACCATGCGCTACTCCAATCAAAACAGTCCTGTGATTGGATTTACATAATAGTTATGTTTTTTTTAAACTAAAATGAAGATGAGATTGAGGAAAAAGAAATTAAAAATCAGGTGTGTAGTTTCAGGCATGACATCTTCTTTACCAGAAACATTTTAAAAATCAAGAAAGTCTAAGGTAAAAGAGGAAGGATACAAAGTAGTAGTTTTATTGTGACAGCTAAAATTTGATTGTGAAATACTGAGAAATTTGAAAGTATGATTTAATACATATTGTAATATAGTTTCACACTTCTTAGGATGGTGCCATATTATCCATGTTATATTTTTAGAAGATTATATACATAATCTTTATGTAGAATATGTATATTCACTCTATTCTATCAACTGAACTGGTAACTATATTCTTTATCCTAAATGATCTGTTTTGTGTAACAGGGAAAATTGTCAAATTTGGTACGCAATTGATAACTACATCTACCTGGTGCATAAATACATTGAAGATATTGATGGTTTTTAGTATAGAAAGATTATTTAGATATGTTATTTACTCCTGTTATGAGCAAAAGCACCACAATTATTGATTTATCTGGAAAGTGAAAATTATTAATTTACATTTGGAAAGCCATTTAGTCTAAATATATTTTACAGATAAAATGCAATAATCAATTGAATAAGATTTTTATATTAAAACAATAGCAATAACATCAATAAAACTTTCTAGTAAGCAATTTTTGAACCATATGTTAGTTTTTGTCTGGATAATGATATCTAGACTTGCATGTTTAAGCATGAAATAAAAATCATTTTGATTATGACTTTGTGATAATAAAGAAAGTATGTATTTATATCATGTGTTTTTTAAAAAAAGATTTATTTTATTTAATTGAAAGAGTTACATAGAGAGGTAGAGCCCAAGAGAGAGAGAGAGGTCTTCCATCCATTGGTTCACTCCCCAAATGGCCAAAATGGCCAGAGCTAAGCTGATTCAAAGCCAGGAGCCAGGAGCCAGGAGCTTCTTCCGGGTCTCCCTCATGGGTACAGGGGCCCAAGGACTTGGGCCATCTTATACTGCTTTCCCAGGCCATAGTAGAGAGCTGTATTGGAAGTGGAGTAGCCAGGACTTGAACTGGCACCCATATGGAATGCTGGCGCTGCAGGCTGGGGCTTTAACCCACTGTACCACAGCACCGGTCCCTATATCGTGTGCTTATTAATATTTTAGAGATATTAGTCTCAATCTACACTAAGATGTGTGGGAACAATCCTCCCAAGAGAGCTTCTCACTTCAAAGCCTTAAAAGAATTATAAATTAATAAATTTTATATCAACTTATATTTGACTTCCTCCACTTTTATGATTAAAACCATAAGCACTCAGCATTTGGAGCTTGTATAGCTATTTAATAATTTCTTAACGCTGTCTTATCTATTCAACTAGATTATAAAGTGTTTGAAGAACAAAATGTCATTTGTGTCAATTATAGAGTTGAGATAAATCCTTTATAATAATAATAATTACAATATTAGCCAACACTTGTTAATCCTCATTGCAATTTCATTGAGAAGGCTATCACTAACCTAGTTTTATGAGTTACCTTGAAAAATGCTAAAAACTTGTTTCGGATGCAGTACCCAAGGGAAGATTGCTTTATTATCTGAATCCAGGACATCTGAAGCTAGAGCTTTTGCCTTAACCACTACACTCTACAGAAAGAAGACATTGAATTCATGTACTATATATGGACATTCTCCTTGGAATTATCACCAGGTGGCAGTAAAGAGTTAGGTTTTATTGATGCATTCCTATTGGACAAAGTTCCTTACCTTCTTGGAGGTTAGAGTCTGTTTAAAACAGAAACAGAATAAGTTAACAATTAAGATAAATAAAATGATTATTATTATGGATGGATTTTGAATGTCAATGTATGTCACTAAGGTAGTAGGATGTGTTCTTAAAAACAAATACCTTGGTATAAGTCGAAAGTAATTCTTCCTCTATCATTAACTATCTATGCAATCTGATGCAAACTGCAGAATGTGTAAGGTCTTATTTCTGCATTTGAAGGTTGAAGTGACTACAAGTTGGAATAAATGGTAAACATGATTTGGAGGGATCATATCAGGGTGGGACTTGAATGATCACTTACCTAGGAATAAGGATTTTCGTCCTTTAGACTAACTGGTCCCACCTACCTCAAATTTGAGTGTGTATCAGATTTACTTGGAGCATTCATTAACATACAGAGGAATGGATGTTCTCTGGAGTTTCTAATTTAGTAGGTCTGAAGTGAGGCTTGAGATTTGGGATCTTTATTAAATTCCCAGGAAACCCTGAAGACTTTAAGAACCACTGCACTAAGGAAAACAGAAAAATAGTAAACATTTTTGTCAAGGGAATGTAAAGAGCAGATTTGCAAATGATAGATTGGAGAGAAACAGGATTGGAATTAGGAGACTGTAAAGAAGTTTATTAGTCGGGGGTTTCCAGAGAATCAAAACCAGTTGGGGAAGAGTGAGGGAGGGGAGGAATATCACATGAATGTGCTCACAGGATTGTGGAGGCTAAAAAGTAGTGCAATCTATTGTAGGCAAACAGGAGATCCAGGAAGGGCTTTGGTGTACTCAACCTGAGTCCAAAGGCCTGAGAACCAGGAGTGGAAGGGGAGCAATGATATAAAATCCCAATCCAGAATTTCACAAGCTCAAGAATCTGGAATGTCAGTGATGGAGGCAGGGGGAGATGGACGTTCTACCTCAAACAGGAAACACATTTGCCTGCCCTCTACTTTTTTGTTCTGTTGAGTCCTAAGTGGATTGTGCCATGCCCACCTTCATTGGTGAGGGCAGGCTTTTCCTCACAGGGGCTACTAATTAAAATGCTAATCACGTCCAGAAATAACATCTTACCAATTGTTTGGACATCCCCTAACTCTGTCAAGCTGACACATGAAATTAACCATTATGGGAAGCTTCTGCTTTAGATTAGGAGATGGCTGCTGATTAATTCTTGGAGATGGTCTTAAGAATAAAGAGCCTATTATAGTTCTACATAAAGGCAAAGCCAATAAAAAATAGTGGCAAAGGTTTGTGGATGGGAGGCTAAAGAGAGAAAGAAGATTAACTATGGTTTCAGTGTTCTGGTTTGTATAATTGCCTCACAGCCCTAGTGTGGCTTAGAAACCATGGGGAGAGGTCAGCAAACTGATTTGATTAAGGGCAACATAGTAAGTATTTTAGACTTTGTGGGTCATACGGGTTCTGTAACAGTGACTCAACTGCTAGTATAATGTGAAAGCAGTCATACGGAAAATGAATGAGTATAGCTGTATTTCAGTAAATTCTAATTTCTGGATACTGAAATTTGAATTACAAATAATTTTCATGTATTATGAAATATTTTCATTTGAGCTTTTTCCCAATCATTTAAAAAAGTAACTCACAATCCAGTATTATCCTGCAGGCTACCGTTTGCTGACATTTCATTCAGTTTAGAGTTAGGCCTGGCCCAATCATAGCTCTTGTGGCTGTTTGGGAAGTGAATCACTGGATGAAAGATCTCCCTCTCTCTCCCCCTCCCTCCTCTCTCTCCCTCTGTGTTCTGTCTTCCAAATAAATCTTTTAATAGAAAGAAAGGAAAGATATAAATGTATTCATTGGATTTGGCAATCTGGGAAAAGTTTAGCAAAAATTAGTGAAATAATTTCTGTGAATTTTTATAATACGTCTGAAATTTATATTAGTAAAAGTTTCAAATACTTTTACTGAAAATATATGAATCATTAAATAATAATTTTGTAATGTTAAGTCACATAAGCAATTTAAAAAAATGAAACCATCTAGCAATCAGCTTTTAAATAGTGAAGACGATTTTAGAGCCAGAAAGCTTGAGTTCAAATTTTAACTTTGTTGCATTCTGATGGCATGACCTTTCTCAACATTGGCTTTTTTTATTTGTTTTGCTTTTGTTTTTGAAGTTTATTTATTTATTTGAAAGGCAGAGTTACAGAGAGGCAGAGAGAGAGAGAGAAAGAGAGGGAGAGAGAGAGAGAGAGAGGTCTTCCATCCGCTGGTTCACTCCCCAGATGGCTGCAATGGTCGGAACTGTGCTGATCTGAAGCCAGGAGCCAGGAGTTTCCTCCTGGTCTCCCAAGTGGGTGCAGGGGCACAAGAAATTGAGCCATCTTCTACTGCCTTCCCAGGCAATAGCAGAGAGCTGGGTTGGAAGCGGAGTAGCAGGACTCCATCCGGCATATGGGATGCCAGCACTGCGGGCGGCAGTTTTTCACACTACACCACAGCACCGGCCCCTCAACATTAGCTTTTAGATCTAGAAAATGAATTGTTACAAAGATTAACTACACTAGTCTCTTTAAAGTTCTTATAAAAGTGCTGGCAAATACTAAATATTATATAAGTCTTAAGTAAATGAAATGAATGAAGGAATAATAACTAGCTAGCTAGCTAGACATAGAAAGACACACAGACATAATTCTCATGATTACTTTGTTTTTCACATCAACACCAGACTCCCCTGCCCTAGCTGGTCAGCAGAGTTGTTGCAAACATGAAAGAAGTCTAACTTTCTTCTTCAGAATGCTTGTGGTGTACCATGAAGGAGCCTTGCAATTCTGTGTCCTCCCTCAGCCCAAGGGTGTTTTCATAATTTGGACTGCCTCACTGATTTAACCATCAGCGAGGCTGTTTTCATATGAATCCAGCCAGCTTCCACAATCCTGGGATTTGCATTTTCTTTTATATTTCTTTAGTTGTTCTGATTGGAATCCTTTCTGCAAGTAACTCAAGAATGTGATATCACTTTAAATATAAAGTGTTGCAAACTCTTTCTGTTGTCCTTTTTGAAGACACTTTCCTTCCCTGAAAAGAACTCAGTCAAAAGGAACTTAAATATTTGATAAAAATAGAACTATTTTGCAAGGAACTTGTTATTTTACCAACAAAGACAACTGACTCAAATACCCTGTTTTATTTTGAGCTTGAAAATCATAGCTTATGGCGAATGTACAAACTGTTCCAGATAACATTAATGTGGCAATATTCTTTAGGAAAACAGATCAAAATCCAGCAACAGAGAATGAATGAGGCATTGAGAGGTTTCTCTGCAATAATAACAATTAGATTAAATATATGTATAGAAATTGTACTTTAAGGCTATATGCATACTCCCCCATCACGTTTTCTGGAAGGCAACCATGAATTGCTCAACAAATAACTGAATGGATCTAAATGAATTACTTTGCTTGGAGAGACTGCATACTGTCATGGTTACAGTTCATACTCTGAAATCTGAATCTTTGTTCCCCTCTTGGTAGTTGTGTAAATCATTTTACCTTTCCAAAATTAAGTTTTCTCTTCTGCAAAATGAGGTCAATTTGTTCTCATAAACAAAAGTGGCCACTAAGAGGAATAAATGGAACAATGCTTATAAAACATTTAGCATAGTTTCTAGTATGTTGTGGTGGGAAAATAATTCCATTTTGGGAAACTTTAATATTTTTATGATTTTTCCAATATATCATAACAATACAGAGAAATCACAGGTTGTTTCTCACAGAATAGCTTTAACATTGAAATTATTTAAGTGCCTCCAATTACATCAGGAAAACATTTCTGTAGAAAATTAAACTCGACAACATTTATATAAAAAAATGGGATGATCTCATTTTAAAAAAAATCTAGATTCTGATGCTATTAGTGATATTGCTCCTTAGGGGGATACATATCATTTATGAAACACAAAAGATGAGGAATTTCATTTAGGCCTATTAATATATTCAATTACAGTTATGAGCAATTTGTTTTTTATATGATTAGTTAAAGCTCCTACCTCCAAATACATGTACTCTCAAAAGGATGTTTCAGGATTGTGGAGGTGAATCTCAAGTATTTGCAGTTGCATGAATTGTTCACTTCCACAATTTATTGCAATCTATCTAAGGAAGCTGACTGCAGAGATCCCTGCCAGTGCCCCATGCCCTGCCCTGGACCCCTGGTTATACTCGTCCTGGAGATGGTGATGAGGGGGAGAGGCTCTGACTGTGGTTCACCCACATTAAAGACCCAGAAGAACTCCTTCCTTCTGGCTTCGGCTTGGACTAGCCATGGGCATTGAAGCCATTTGAGGAGTGAACCAATGGATGAAGAGTCTATCTCTTTCTCTCCTTCTCCCCTTCTCTCTCTGTTGCTCTGCTTTTAATAAATAAATTTTAAAAGATTTATTTATTTATTTGAAAGTCAGAGTTATACAGAGCAAGAAGGAGAGGAAAAGAGAAAGAGAGATATTCCATTCATTGGTTTACTCCCCAGTTGGCTGAAGTGGCTGAAGCTGTGCTGATCTGAAGACAGGAGCCAAGAATTCTTCTGGGTCTCCCACATGGGTGCAGGGGCCCAAGGGCCGTCTTCTACTGCTTTCCCAGGCCATAGCAGGGAGCTGGACGGGGAGTGGAGCAGCTGGGACTTGAACTGGTGCCTATATGGGATGCTGGTACTGCAGGCAGAAGCCTTATGCACTAGGCCACAGTAAAAGCCCCCATATAAATAAATCTTTAATTTTTTTTAAATTAAGAAGCAAAGCACTTCACTATTGCCTAGAGCAGCCATGGATAACAGAGGAGAGGAAGGAAGGAATGACCCTGTCCCCTAGTTGGGGGTCTGAGGAGTGAAGAAAGACTACTCAGTGGACTAGGATTAGGGCACTCACAGAAGGGATGGTTGTTGAAAAGCGATGATTTCGAAAGCCTGTGGACTCTGTTGACTGGATGGGAGTCAGATGTGTCTCCCTGTGTAGGCTTGTGTTGTTGGACATTGATTGGAAAAGAAGGAAAGACCCTACTCTTTCCTTCACGTTCACTATGGTGGACCTGAAGAATGGATAGGCTGAATGTCATATCAGTTTATG
The DNA here is from genome assembly GCA_949820135.1 of Sylvilagus floridanus. NCBI lineage: Eukaryota > Metazoa > Chordata > Mammalia > Lagomorpha > Leporidae > Sylvilagus > Sylvilagus floridanus. The sequence goes on along the minus strand of OX463236.1, from coordinate 83,368,036 downwards.
TTGTTTCCTTTCCTTATTGGTCAATGAGCCGGAGTATCCATCATCATCAATAAACTAGTCCACCCTTAATAAGGGTGGACCCTGGAGTGTCCCTATCTCATAAACAGAATTTCTTTCTTTATGTCTCTTCCATTCTCTCTCTCATTCTCTCTCTCTCTCTCTCTCTCTCTCTCTCTCTCTCTCTCTCTCTCTCTCTCACACACACACACACACACACACTCAGTATGTGAGTATACTCTCTCCTTTAAGTAAAAAACTAAAAATTGTTTTCCCCATTGCTTAATAGCATCTTCTTATCTCATAATATTTAATACTATCAATAGATTTACTTAATTTGACATGCACTCTTTTAAAATGCTAATACTTCTAAGACTGTTAAGTGAGGGTGAAATACTTAAATCAGAATACATCCACATTTAGTTGTAGTTGATATCAGCCACTTTGAAGGGATGAGAATTCTACTTTAAGGAAGTGAAAGGCAGGTGATGCCAAAGCAAGGAAAACATTTTGAGACTTGAGTAAACTTGGGAGGCTTCTCTAATGAGGTATGTTGTGTATCATGCAGTACTGGGAGCCTGGGAGAAGAACACAAGAAGTGAGCAATAGACAGGAGAAATGAGAATTGAACAATGCCAAAGGAACATTGCCACCTCATTTCAACTGTTGATGTAGAAAAACACAATAGCACTCATTTTCTCCTCTTTTACCTTCCTCTCATAATATGTAATCCCTTGCTCTCCATACCTGTCATACAACCTAGCACCTAATTTAGTTTCCTAATGAATCCTTCGGCATCATCATAAAACCATATTATGAGTTAATGAGTTTTGTTGGTGTTCCTGAAAGACTTAATTATCATTTTTTAGCATTATTTCCTTGGCAAATTATGCAAATTTCAAAGAACTAAATTGTAAATAAATTCTCATACAGATAGTAAATTTACCTTGCATTACCAATTTCTACTTTTAAAAATAAAGGACAAGAGTCAATCTTGATGTAGTGGGAAAGATTCGTGAGAGAGGAATCTAAGTGTTTTTTTTTTTCTTTGTTGTTGGTTGTTTTTGGTTCTTGCCTTAGTCATAGAAACCATGAGTCATTTAAAACCGTTTAGTCATAATTGTTAGGGAGGCAGAATCCATAGTCCTAGTCCAAGGTAAAGGCTCCTCAGGCTTTGCACTTTCCACATGTTGGGTAGATAATTGCTAGTTTCAGGAACTTATCTTTAACTTGTAGGATGCATATTAGATCCCTGGCTGTACACCTTAAGTTCGCCAACAGTAGCCCCAGTTGTAATAACCTAGAATAACCTAGAATGTCTCCATCTTTCCCAAATGTCCCCAGAGAGGAGGCAAAATCACTTTGACTAGTACTGGTTGAGAATCAATGTCCTAGACAAAAAAAAAATATTATCTAATTATTATTATCTTAAAAAGTTCTCTGACAGGAATGCTTATTCTTTGAAAGCAAAAAATAAGTAAAATAAATTACAAGTAAATTAAGATGTCAGAAATGTATATCACTTCTTTAGACTTACAAAGAGCTCATTGTTATTTTAAAATATACTCCATCTGGAAATACAGGATCATACTTCATGTTCATTCTCACCCTTTTAAAGATAACTGCACGTAACTAAATAGAAATAGTGTTTGTGGCTTTCAAAAATTCTTTCTGTGCACACAGATATTTATGGAAATAAGATTTTTAGATATTTTATATTCTATTTCATGAAAATAAAGTGCAGTGTAAAATTAATCCATTAGTATGACATAATTTGATGCAAGTAGCTGCTACATACCTAGTACGGCTGGAAACTGATGAAACTAAAACAGTGATAACTTCTTTTACTTGTCACATTCTGCTACAATATTTTAAATAATTCGCTCAAATTTCTCAATGTCAAAAGTCAAAATTATCACCTATAAATGTATTTTTAAAGAAAATAGATTCTGGGATTAGTTTAATTGTAAAGTGCTTTTGAGCATACTGTCTCTGAAAATATTAAGTCCTGGGACTGGCACTGTGGTTCCAACTCCCTACTGGTGTTTTTGGAAAGAAAGCAGAAGATGGTCCTCATCCCTTGCTACCCACATGGAAGGTCCAGATGGAATTCCGGGCTCTTGGTTTTGGCCTGGTCAACCCAACTATTGAGACTATTTAGGGAGTGAACCAGCTATCTGTCTCTCTGACTCTCCTTTTCTATCCATAACTCTAACTTTAAAAGAAATAAAATGAGACTTTAAAAATATTAAATCCTTTTCTAAAGAAAAATTACTAACATAGGTGAATTATTTTATTATACCTATAATTATTTTTATACCAAGAAAACTCATTAAGAGGATGAAAATTAGTTACCATCAAAATGACTATAGGGGAGGGAGAAATATCTTCCTTTCATCTAACAAATTAGATGCTGGCATCCTTCTTCTTTGAGCATGTTTTTATTAGACAAATAAATATCATACATTTACACATTGACATATGTAGGTATTTTATTTTAATTTATGGGAAAAATAATTGTTTGACTTTAAGGTGCTCATTTTTTTGTTGGTGAGAAATGAACCATAATTAAGCATGTTTGGATGAAATATGAAATTATCTTTAATGATATTGTTTTCTTTACAAAGTATTCATCAGTCTTGTGTGATTGCACAATTAACATTTGGTTCTTCTGTACAGTATTGTGGTTCTGCATTATTTAATCTCTTCACCTGCAGCTCTAGTGTGCTTTAGAAGATGATTGATTCACTCTCCAAATTTTGACTGTTACCGTTTTAAAACATACATCAACATGCATCTGAAACTGTGCATATGAATCCAAATGTCTTTAGTCTAACTCAGTAATAGATGCACTAGGGATTTTAGGAAAAAAAAAGTGTATGTATCTAAGTCATAGATCTTCCAGCATAATGCTTATCTTGCTTAGAAGATGGCACACAACAGCTCTTAGTCTGAATTAAGCCTTCTATCTGTTTTGTAAATAAACTTGTATGAAGAGTTGGGTGTTTGACACAGTGGCTTATGTTGCCACATAGGATGCATACATCCTATATCACAGTGCCTGGGTTCAAGTACTGACACCATTTCTCATCCAGTTTCCTGATAATATGTACCTTGGGAGTTAGCAGATGATGAATTAAGTACTTGGGTGACTGCAATCAGTGTGGGAGATCTTCTCTTCCTATCTTTTGCTTAGACTAACCCTTGTAGGCATTGAGGAAGTGAATCAACAGATGATCCTCTCTCTCTCTCTCTCTCTCTCTCTCTCTCTCTCTCTCTCTGTGTGTGTGTGTGTGTCTTTCAAATAAAATGGAAAATAATTCTATGGAAATTGAGTTGTTCCTGAGCCTTTGGTTTATTTCTGTTTATTCTCTTTTTTTAAATATTTATTTTATTTACTTGAAAGCCAGAGTTAGAGAGAAAGAGGTCTTCCATTGCCTGGTTCACTCCCGAAATGGCCAAATTGACCAGGACTGGGCCAGGCCAAAGCCATGAGCCAGAAGACAGGAGCTTCTTCACAGTCTCTTGCATAGGTACAGATGCCCAAGCACTTAGACTATCTCCCACTGCTTTCCCAGTGCATCAGCAGGGAGATGGATCAGAAGTGGTATAGTTAGGACTTGAACTTGAACCCATATAGCATTCTGACATCACAGGCAGTGGCTTTACCTACTACACCACAACACTGTCCCCTACTTTATTTTTTATCAAATGCTATGACATTGCATTTATAATCTCATGAAGAGTACTGAAGATTGACAAAGTCACATTGAGTATTTATGAAATTCAATTAATTTTTCATATCTACTACATGAGGAGTCTTTAGAAGTTAATGCAAAATGTGTATTAAACAGGATCTGTTAAAATGTTAATATAAAGTTTATTCAGAATGGAATATGAGTGACCTAGGCCTGGGAGACACAAGTCCAGACACTTTCAATGGATCTTAGCCACTGTATTAAGTTGTCAAATTCTAATCAGAATTTATGTATTATATGGTGAGCCTACATTGGTTTGGCCGAGAAAGGCAAGTGAGGGGTGAATTTCTCACTTGTTGGAGATTATAATCTCTAGAAATTGATTGGTTTCAAGCACCTTCAAGACAATTAGTCAAGTGTTGTCTCTGAAGAGACTACTGATTAATTTTAAGGAAGGAATTTCTGGGAATACATAAGGATGCATAGATAAAGAGCAAAAAATTCCTCAAGGTGAATCCAGATGGCTAAGACAAAAAAGATCCTATTGAACACATCACGCAAATCAAATTGGCCATATATATGTAATTAATAGCTCTGTCCACCACTTCTCAAACAAGTGTCAGTAGATGTTTCCCTTGAATGCTTTGTAGGCTTTGTAGGAGCAGTTTGTTCCACGCCAAAACAAATGTATCTGTTAATTCCATTTTTTGTTAACTTACTGATATAATCTTATATCTCCTTGATTTTTATTCTTTGTGTTTTATAACTATACAGAACTGAGATTAACTTCTATAAAATAAAGAACATATATTTTTCTCTATCTATCAGGTTCATGGCTGAAGCCACTTTCCAACAGGCAGATTAACGTGAGAAATATAGAGACAATACAAATTTTACATAACTCAGGAGCCTTCCTGAAGAAATAAGACACCCAAAGAAATGGTTAAAATTTGTGTATTTTTATGCCAGGTTTGATGACAGAGAAATGCGATAGGACCATAGGAGTTAATAAGCTGGGGTTAACCTTATAAGGTCTGTTTGTTCAGATTCTTCTCTGTAATGGGAGCTAAAATATTGAGGCTAAGGTCAGAAAGTAAAAGTCTTTTCCGCCCTCAGTTTAAGCGCCTAATTCTACAAAACAGGCTCTATGGAAAGTAATATTAAAGATAATAATTATTGATCAACTGAAATTAAAACTTCATCCAAAAGTCATGAAGACAAGATAAGAAACAAAAAAGAGAGCATGACACTGACATGCTAAATTTAATAGTATGTTTGAAATGTGAATATTTATAATGGAATTTTATAAGTGTAGGTGATGCAAACAGATATATTAATACAAAAGTAGTAACAACAAAGCAGATTAGATGATTGAAAAATTAAGACAGACATTTCATTTTTTATATAAAGTTTTTATTTAAAGAATATAAATTTCCAAAGTATAGCTTATGTATTACAATGGCTTCCCCACCATAACTTCCCTCCCACCCGAAACCCTCCCCTTTCCTTCTGCCTCTCCCCTTCCATTCACATCAAGATTCATTTTCAATACTCTTTATATACAGAAGATCAGTTTAGTATATATTAGGTAAAGATTTCAACAGTTTGCCCTCACATAGGGACACAAAGTGAAAAATACTGTTGGAGTACTAGTTATAGTATTAACTCACAATGTATAGCACGTTAAGGACAGAGATCCTACATGATATTTTTTTTAAAAATTGATTAATTTTCTATGCAATTTCCAATTTAACACCAAGTTTTTTTTTAATCATTTTCAATTATCTTTATATACAGAAGATCGATTCAGTATATACTAAGTAAAGATTTCATCAGTTTGCACCCACACAGAAACACAAAGTGTAGAATACTGTTTCAGTACTAGTTACAGCATTACTTCACATTGGACAATACATTAAGGACAGATCCGTCATGAGACGTAAATACACAGTGACTCCTGATGTTCATTTAACAATTTGACACTCTTGTTTATGACGTCAGTTATCTCCCTAGGCTCTAGTCATGAGTTGCCGAGGCTATGGAAGCCTTTAGGGTTTGCCAACTTGGATCTTATTCCGACAGGGTCATAGTCAAAGTGGAAGTTCTCTCCTCCCTTCAGAGAAAGGTACATCCTTCTTTGATGGCCCTGTTCTTTCTACTGGGATCTCACTCACAGAGATCTTTCATTTAGGTCTTCTGTTTTTTCGGAGTGTCTTGGCTTTCCATGCCTAAAATACTCTCCTGTCTCTTGAGCCAGATCCAAATGCCTTAAGGGCTGATTCTGAGGCCAAAGTGCTATTTAGGACATCTGCCATTCTATGAGTCTGCTTGTATCTCGCTTCCCATGTTGGATCATCCTCTCCCTTTTTGATTCGATCAGTTTGTATTAGCAGACACTAGTCTTGTTAGTGTGATCCCTTTGACTCTTAGACCTATCAGTGTGATCAATTGTGAACTGAAATTGATCACTTGGACCAGTGAGATGGCCTTGGTACATGCCACCTTGATGGGATTGTATTGGAATTTCCTGGCACGATTCTAACTCCATCATTTGGGGCAAGTCCGATTGAGCATGTCCCAAATTGTACATCTCCTCCCTCTCTTATTCCCACTCTTATATTTCACAGGGATCACTTTTCAGTTAAAATTTAAACACCTAAGAATAATTGTTTGTTAATTACAGAGCTCAACCAATAGTACTAGGATAAAAAAACACTAAAATGGATAAAGTATTACATTGTACAACAACAGTCAGCACAAGAGCTGATCAAGTCACTGTTTCTCATAGTGTCCCTTTCACTTCAACTGGAAAACATCATTCTGAGTGAATTAAGCCAGTCCCAAAAGGACAAATATCATATGTTCTCCCTGATCGGTGACAACTAACCAACCACAAAAAAGGAAACCTGTTGAAGTGAAAGACAGACATTTCTTCACACAGGCCTCTGATTAGAAAAAGAACAAATGACTTGAAGAAAAGATGTATATGCAATAGCAGTTTCCTAGGGAAACCTTTAAGAATGCTGTGCTGCAGAGAGAATGGAGTCTATGTGTAGACTGGGAAAATAACTATGTCCACTGGAATGTTCAATGTCTGCATTAAGACTGCCTGAGTTTATTATATACTCAGTTCATTGATTATGGCTGTCTGTTTCTCAGACTGAATCCTTAGGAAAATCTTTGGTCCTAAGGTACCAGGATGTATGCTATTCTTAGAGGAAATAGTAATCATAGTTACTATCTTTCAAGGGGGGAAATATTTTTCACTCGTGTAAAACTTTATGATTATCTATTATTGTCATATTAAATGACTATAGTAATGGGTGCTAGGTAAGGAACTTTACTTTAAATCAGTAAGTGAATAACCCCTGTGAACCTCAGAGGTTCCCTCATGTTCTTCCTCCTTCACTGTTAATATTTCACTGTGTAATTACAGCTCCCAATCCTTGTGCAGCTAATGACGGCAAAGGCCCTTGCTCTCACATGTGTCTGATCAATTATAATAGGAGTGCTGCTTGTGCCTGTCCCCACTTGATGAAGCTTTCTTCGGATAAGAAGACCTGCTATGGTAAATTTCTTAAAATTCTTATCTAAAATCCAAATTGAATTTTCTCAAATTATATAATTTGAGAATTTCTATATGTATATATATATATATATATATATATATATATTACTCAAAACAGAAGAGGATTTTTTGAACATATTTAAAATTATTTTGGGTGTTGCTATTTCTAGCCACTCTTGATGACTCATCATCTTTTGGGGAGAGACAAATTCTTTAAATATGTGATATGTTGCACTTTGCTATTTATTACCTTATTCATTTTTTCCTGCTACTTTCTACTTTGGTGTGTTAGCAGAATTTATCTCTGCAAAACAGGGAGATGTAAGTGAAAGTGCAGTATCAGAAAATGATGATGTAGGTAACCTGCATACAAAGATGTACTTAACAGCTTTAATCTCTTCCTACTCTTCTAAAGTCACTTCAGCATCACTTTGTAGGGATTATCAACTTGCAAGGGGAAAAAGTGATGTGAAATGTGTAACTTGTAAGATTTATTAAACAAAAACAACACATTTAAACTTAAAAAGATAAAATTTAAGAATCAAAATCAGGCAATGTCTTCTTATTAATAAATTTTTATTCACTTGCAAAACAGTTACTTAATTTTATGGGCAGAAAAGGGAATGTACTCACCAAAGCTTAAATCAAGAATTTAGTACTTTTGGCTTTAATTTTACACAATAATAACATGTCTCAAATACAAGCAATAATCTCTAGGAGAACAATAAAAGAATAGAATATCTGTAACTCTTAGTTTTACTTGCTCTATTGCTATTTCACAAACCAAGTGTAAGAAAGGCATCTATGGAAGTCACAATGGCTCAGTACTTCACAATGCTTGTTAAGATGAAGGCATGCTTTATATTATTGTACCCTTATTTGTAAGAAAAACATGAACAGGATTTGTAACAGCAATGTTTAATTTCACTTTATTCAGTGACAATATAGGAAAATATTGTTCTTTCAAATAATTTAATGTACTGCAATATGGTTATAATCATGTATAAAAATAAATGTGGTTGTTCGATGGTTCTTAAAAAATACTAAGACCAAATTAATTACTGGGAATTATTGACATTACAGACTAAAGAAACATTATGATTTTGGGATTCTAACATCTTAAGTAGCTTAGTTTAAAATAAACAAATTGCTTTTGCCTTAATATTTTCATTGACTATTAACTATGTTTCTGGAGTTTAAAATGTACAAAATAATCTCAATAATACTTTAGAATTTATAAGCTGTTTCAAACTTGTCAATTTTATAACAGAAAAACAATTTCTATTTCCTTTCTAGAAATGAAAAAATTTCTTCTTTATGCAAGACGTTCTGAAATCAGAGGAGTGGATATTGACAATCCATATTTTAACTTTATCACGGCCTTCACAGTTCCTGATATTGATGATGTTACTGTGATAGACTTCGATGCATATGAGGAACGCTTGTACTGGACAGATATTAAAACACAAACCATTAAAAGGGCTTTTATTAATGGAACTGGATTAGAAACTGTTATTTCAAGAGGTAAAGTATTTGTGCCTGCTCCACCCTTTAAAATTTTGTTATTTAATTTGTAGTAATTACAAATCTCTTTTATATTATTTCTATCTTTTTTTAATTTTTTAACTTTTATTTAATAAATTTAAATTTCCAAAGTACAGCTTTTGGATTACAGTGGCTTTCCCCCCTTATAACTTCCCTTCCACCCACAACCCTCCCATCTCCTGCTCCCTCTCCCATCCCATTCATACCATGACTCATTTTCAATTATCTTTATATGCAGAAGATCAATTTAGTATATATTAGGTAAAGATTTCAACAGTTTGCCCTCACATAGGGACACAAAGTGCAAAGTACTGTTTGAGTACTAGTTATACCATTAATTCACATAGTACAACACATGAAGGACAGAGATCCTACATGGGGAGTAAGTGCACAGTGACTCCTGTTGTTGATTTAACAATTGACACTCTTGTTTATGGCGTCAGTAATCACCCTAGGCTCTTGTTATGAGTAGCCAAGGCTATGGAAGCCTCTTGAGTTCACCAACTCTGGTCTTATTTTGACAAGGTCATAGTCAAAGTGGAAGTTCTCCCTTCAGAGAAAGGTACCTTCTTTGATGGCCCGTTCTTTCCACTGGGATGTCACTCACAGAGATCTTTCATTTAGTTTTTTTTTGTTGTTGTTGTTGTTTTTGCCAGAGTGTCTTGGCTTTCCATGCCTGAAATACTCTCATGGGCTTTTTATCCAGAACCAAATGCCTTAAGGAAAAGACCCTGAAGGCACAGGCAGTCAAAGCCAAAATTAACAATTGGGATTATATCACTTTTATTCCACTTTATGCTATTATGAAAGTTTGAATTAATCATTAGAAACTTAATGATATAGGTTCATCCTTAAAATGTAGAATGTTATGTTTAAATGAACAGTAGAGTGATAACTAGAAATTTACTTTCATGAGAAGAAAAAATTCAGAACACTGTCTTTGATTGTATGGATTACTAAATAACCAGATTTGAGGATGCTTTTTGCTCTTAAGGAAATAGGTACAATTGTATAAATAAGATACACAAACTGTGGAAAAGGACTGACCTTCTCCTATGACCTAAGCTTATTATCAATTTCCCTGTGCCTGTATTTCTACAGAACCAGGTTATTTTTTAAAGAGTAAGTTTTTTTTCAATTTAGAAAACATAATGGAAGTGAAACACACATGTAATGTAGTTGTTGAATTCTAACTATTTAGTATCCAAATATCCAAATATTTGCTTAAATTTTGGCCAGGTATAATTTCCGGGTCAATATTTAAATGAATTTTGAATACTTACTGTTTGCCAATGATGGAAAAATCACAAAACCTTTATGCTCCCCAGACTTGCTAAAAGGATTTGGAGGGGGTTGGAGCAGAAGATAACTCGTAGTAATTCACAAAAGTATACCAACACTTACATTTTGAAGTATATTGAAAATTTCAGAGTAAACCACATTTGAGCAATGATCAGTCTCTTAATGAAAACAGTAAGTGTGTGTGTTTTAAATTCACAATCTCTTTCAAAAGATTTTTTCATGTAGAATTCCAGAAATCTAGCTTCAGTACCACTAGTAGATATGAAAGTATTTGATGACTAAACTACTCTTAAATTTAGGCTAACTCTTTACTGATCACAAGTTAGTACAGATAAAACAACTTATTGAATGATTTGGTCATAAGCTTCTCCAAATATATATTTCAAATTTGCCAAGAAAAGATCCTTTATAAAATAGCTGATGTAAACATTTTGGGTTTTTTGTACAAAATTTTTTACAGGGTTAAAAGAAAATGGTTAGACAGCCATTGTTAGAGTATATTAAAATAACAATGCCTGAATAAAGGTCTTAAACCTCCTAGAAGGAGTAGTTGAAGGATGAGCAATTTGGGTGTCTTCTCAACAAGAAATTCAGAAAAGTCTAAGAGAAAAGTGGTTAAGCACTTTATCATGAATGTAAATGCTTCCTAGAAGGTTATTTGATTCTTATAGAACAGAAGATATTGCATCTTTTAAAAATTCAGGGACAATTGTTTATCTTCAGTATGAACAGGTGTTTCATAATAATTTGGTGTGTTTGTCATTGGGAAAATCACAAAAATTTATAGACTCTATGTATAATTATTAACCAAAATCTAATTAATAATATTTATTGCTATTAATATTTATGCCCATTAGCGTCAATAGTTTTTTAATTTAGTCATTGTGACAAATATTAGAATCATTTCTATAAGGGAAGGAATTGAAGGATTGCTGCTATGGACAAAATAATTGTAAGCACAAAATTGGACAAATGTACCTACGGAAGCTGAAGGACTAAACACTGAGAAATCAGATCATGTTGTCTGTTACAGGGCAAATTATTGATCTTTATGTTACTATTCAAAATAGTGAGAATCAAGAAAGTGTTCTGTGGAGTGTGGGGTCACATGGTTAGGTTTGATTTTGGAAAAGGTCACTGTAGCTCTTATAATTAGTGAAGCATTCTGTGTAAGAAGGGGGATGAAACTTGGACTCTGGGAGACAGATTAATACCATGGCTGTAGTAAGAATTGACAGATACTTGAACTAGGGAGGGGGGCATGGAGGAGTGTGGAGAGATGGTAGACTATCAAAGAGAAAAAAAATATATGGGGCAGATGGGCATTTGACACCGCAGTTAAGGCATCATTTGGGGTACTTGTATTGATATCTGAATGCCTAGATTACAGTCCCCACTCTGCTTCTGATTCCACTTCCTGATAATGTATTCCCTGAGAGGCAGCACCTGATGGCTCAAGTTCTTGGGTTCCTGCCATCTACATAGGAGACTGGGATTGAATTCTGGACTCCTAGCTTGAGTCTGGCCAAAACCCAGATATTGTGGATATTTGTGGAGTGAACCAAAGATAGAAGGTCTGTCTCTGTTTCTGTCTCTCTCTCTCCATCTGTTTTAAAATGAAAATGAAAAACAGAGACGCTGGAAAATATAAAGGGACTTAGTTAACTGGACATAAGGTGCAGGAAAAGACATCACAAAAGATGACTCCTCCATTTCTGGTTTACCACACAGATTAAGTGACATTACTTCTCTCTTTCTGGTAGAGTGAAACACTGTTAAAGATCAACATTCTTTCCCATGGATAGGAAAATCTTAAGATGAACATTTGACAAGTCTCATCAGTCATTGCACTTTATCTCTTTACATTTTAGATTCCCTGTGAATGATAGAGAATTTTCTCTAACTTCTGGCACCACTGGTCTCTGTATTTTCTCATTAGATCTTCTCTCTTTAGTGGACTTTATCTTGAGACTTTTTCTTTGTCTTCCTTAGTCTAAGCATGATATGAAGCCAACATCAAAAATTTGCCTCAAACCATCTCATTAATTTCATCCCAAGTAGATCAGTTTCCGAGAAAAGCATTGAAGTACTTTTGCCTAATCTTTAATAAAGCAGTCTAGAGATAATTTTCCTGACTTACATTTTCTATAATGTGAAACATTAACAAATATTCGAAATTTGTGTATTGTTCACATGAGTTATTTGATATAAATGGCTTGGAGCAGGGGCCAGTGGTGTGTCACCAGGGGTAAGCCGTGGCCTGCAGTGCTGACATCCCATATGGGTGCTAATTTCCATCCTGGATGCTCCATTTCCCATCCAACTCCTTGCTAGTGCACCTGGGGTGGGGGGAGAAGGGGATGGCAGAGGATGGCCCAAGTCCTTGGACTCCTGCACCCATGTGGAATAACCAGAAGAAGCTCCTGCTTCAGCCTGGCACAGTCCCAGTGGTTGCAGCCATTTGGGGAATAAACTGGCTGATGAGAGATCCTCTTCTGTTTTTCTCCTTCCCTCTCTCTGTAAATCTGCCTTTCAAGTAAATAAATCTTTAATAGGTTGGAGCAGCTACAATTCATTATAGGAAGAAACACTAATGAATGACTATTGACATAATCATTATATATAATTAACAGTATGTTAAGATAATGCATATATATATATATATATGCACATGACTTCATACATACATATTGTTTAAAGATTTATTTATTTAAAAGGTAGAGTGACAGAAAGTAAGAGAAAGAAAGAGAAAGAGATCTTCCATCCTCTGGTTCAGTCCCAAGATAGCTATAACCTCCAGCAGTGGGCTGAGCCAAAACCTGAAGATTAGAATTCCATTTGTATCTCTCATGGGAGTGAAAGGGGCCCAAGTACTTATGCCATCTTCAGTTAATTTCCCAGGCACATTAGCAGGAAACTAGATCATAAATGGAACAGCCATGATTGAACCTGGTGCTTTGATATATGATGCCAACATCACAAGTGTTGGCTTATATTTCTGCCACCACAATGTCATCTCTATATATAACATTTTGTCTTTACAAAAACCAAAGATAATTTTATTCTAAGAAGAAAAACAACTATACCAACTGGTGATAGAAGCTCTTACTAGTGGATTTAATGGATTGCAGCTCTACTCTCTGGCAGCAGTTAGTTATTTTTCTTTTTTTAAGATGTATTTATTTATTTGAAAGGCAGAGTTATACAGAACAGTTATGGGGGAAGTGGTGGTAGAGAAAAGCTACCTCTCTGTCTCCCACGGGAGAAATTCCACATGGACAATGCAGAGAGAATGACAGCTTTATTTAAATCAGAGACCACCTGCCTAAGTGGCCTGGAGGGTGGCTCCAAGAGAAGTGAACCCTAAGGGATGGTGGTATTGGGGTTTTTAAGCATAATTTGGGGGGAAAAACTGGCAATCAGCTATCAGCTTTAAGGCAGGGACAAAACCCATCAAAAGACCTGATTTGTAATCTTATTTGCCTTGCCTGGCTTGCTCAAGATAAAGCAAAAGAGCCATCAGAAGAGCAGGATAGTGTAACTTTTTTTTTCACAGTAAACTGGGAGTTCAGAAGGGTGGAATCACAACTCAGTTACTATTCACTTAAGATTGAAAGCACCCAAGGAGTGGGATTGGCAATTCTGTCATGGTAAAGGCAGCTTTGGGGGAGAAACATACAGTGGGATCTAGCACTTTAACTTGCTAAGATAACTTTTGGGAGTAGCAAGCATTTTGCACCCTCTTGGAGGAACTCCACTTCCTTCATTCTCTACTGGGACCAACCTGACTGTCTGCTGGCTGGCTGACTCCTGGAGAGAGGAAAGAGAGAGAGAGAGAGAGAGAAATCTTCTATCAACTGTTTCACTCCCCAGATGGATGCATTGATGGGAACTGGGCCAATCTGAAGCCAGAAGCCAAGACCTTCTTTGGGGTCTCTCATGGTGCAGGGGCCTAGGTACTTGGGCCACCTTCTGCTGCTTTTCCAAGCACATTAGCAGGGAGCTGGGTCAGATGTGGAGCAGGTGGGTCTTGAACCAGCAATGCTATTGTCTGCAGTGCCACAGTCCTGGTGTAACCATTATCAATTTAATCATTGCAAGCCGATCATGATTAATTATTCCCATGTTGTACATGAGAAAACTTAAATTCACAGAAGCTCAAACTGTGTTATAAAGCCAAAGTGAAGATGTGGTAGAGGCAAATTCAATTCAGGATTACATCTTGAGAGTACTGTCATCTTCGTTATCCAATGGGAAGATGATTTGGGACCTTATCCCAAGCTGCTAAGGACTAAGTACATCAATCCTGGGTATTGTCCTTCAACGATGGTCCCATAGGCTCAGTTGTCCAGACTGAGTACTTGCATACTGCCCAGAATTATATGATAGTAGATAACAGATTGGTTAAAAACTCTGAAGTACTGTTTGTAATAAATCTAGTAAGAAAAAAAGAGACAGTAATATATATTCTAAAACTTCTAATATAAGCAAAAATTAATCTAGTTGACCTTGAACATTTATCTTTATTTTTTTTAATCATTGATTCTTTACACAGTTGCTGGAAGTACATTTTACTCTCTGTTGTTATAGGTGGAAGCTTTTTTCAGGATTGCCATTCTGTGAAACACCAGAGTTCTGTTTCCATTTATGTATGGAGTAAGATTATTTTTCATTTTTAGAAAAATATTTGTTTATTTTGGTGATTTGAAAGGCAGGGAATGGGGCATGAGAGAGGGAAGGAAGGAGAAAGGGACACGGAGAAAGAAAGAAGCACATTCCTATCCATTGATTCATTCCCCAAATGTCCAAAACAGCTGGGAAGGGGCCGAGCCTAATATACTAGTCAAAATTCAATCCCAGCCTCCCTCGTGGCTAGCAGGGGCTCACATACTTGAGCCTTGACATACTGCTGCATCCCAGAATGCACATTAGCAAGAAGCTGACATTGGAAAGGAGCTAAGACTTGATCCCTGGCAGTCCAATAGGGAATGCAGAGGTTGTAGTCTCACATGCAGCATCTTTCTTTCTTTCTTTTTTTTTTTTAGATGTATTTATTTATTTGAAAGGCAGGGAAATAGAGAGAGAGAGAGAGAGAGAGAGAAAATATGGAAAGAATGTCTTCCATTGCTGATTCACTCCCAAGAAGGTTGCAATGGCCACAGCTGAGCTAATCCGAAGCCAGGAGCCAGGAGGTTCCCCTGGGTCTCCCATGCGGGTGTAGGGGCCCAAGGACTTGGGCCATCCTCCACTGCCTTCCTAGGCCACAGCAGAGAGCTGGATATAGCAGCCAGGACTAGAACCGGCTCCCATATGGGATGTCAGCACTGCAGTTGGCAACTTCACCCACTATAACACAGCCCCAGCCCCAAGCAACATCTTAATTGCTGTCTATTGCCTATCACTGGATTCAGAAATTTTGACTCCAAAATTATTCTCTTTTTCCTTGAATGTCTCATTCTTTTACCAATGAGAAGCATCAATAAATTGAAGAACAAAGACTTTACTCTAACATCATGGTTTGTGCATTCTTTGCAGTGTTCACTTAATATAAGTCCAGCATACTTTACACAGTTCATCTGGTCATACATGGCCAGAATATACAGATTATTTTTACTCTGTTCCATTGCAAATTTTGGTATTATTTCTTTTGAGATATAAGCAAAAACTTTTAGAAAAACTTTGGCAACTTTGCAAGATTCCAAGCCATTGGCAATAATATTTGTTTTAAATGAAAAAGGCCCTTCATTTGTCTGATTATTTTAGGTGAAGTATACGTTGTTTACTTTTGGAAGATTAAGTATTGGGCAAGTACAATCACCTGAGCATTTTAGCATTAAAATAGTCTACTATCTGAATGAACTGAAATGTGAGGCTGAGTTAGGTAGAAAGCTAAAATCTGTAAGATGAAAACAAACAAAAATTAGACAAATAGCTATTTATACCTGTAAAGAATGCTCTTTTATAGAGTATAACATTATCACAGTTTTATTCTTTATATTGGTATCTGTAGACATATAGACTATTTTAATCCCAGAACTTCTAATTACATTGCTACTACATAAAATCTACTTCCCCGTGATACTTTGAATCTAATTGAACAGATTTCAGAGTAGATTTCCACTCACATTCGAAAGAGTGGTTACGTTTGCCAACAGTCTTTTCAGTGAGTGAAGATTCATTCTATTTTGCAAGATACTGTAGTTCATTTTACCCAGTAATAAAAATGCTTAGAAGATAAAAAAAAACATACTGGAATTTTGTCCAGAGAATAAAAGAAATAAAAACAGGTCAATAACAACATTGAGACCTAGATTTTGGGCACAGGCCTGGAATTAAAGTAGAAAGTACAGAAAGGGAACATCTGTTGTTTTGCTTGTTTCCGAATGGAATTTTCAATTTTCATTTTCTCTCAGGAAGCCTTTTGGTGGAAGAATGTCAACATCTGTGATTTCAAAAAAAAGGAAAAGAAAAAACAGACAAAAAACTCTACAAATGCCATTCCATTGAGAACTATGTGTCTGTAGTAATAAATGCTAAATGAACTATACTTCATATAGTTATTCTTCATTTTTAGTGTGATAAATAAGTTATTTTATTTTATTCTATAGGCTTTTGGATGAATTTCATATCATATTCTGAGTTCTATATGTGGGGCACTAGGTGGGAGAGATGGCTGTTATGAAAGGCTAAATTACAGACATTTCATAACCTCATGGAGCTTCAAATCTGGTGAAGCAGTGAGATTAAAATAACTAACTGAAATAAAACTAAGTGAAATATTGATTGTAAGAAAAGTGTAAACTTCTTGTCAGAATTTAGGAGTATGTGCTAGATTTCTACATGAGATTCCCAAAGTGCTCACTGAAAAAACAGTAATCAAACTAGGCATTGGGGGAATTGGTTTAATGATTAATCAATCCAGCTTGAGAAATTAGCAGACATCAAGTTCTGGAATCTTAGGACATGAGGAGCAGGTAGTGAGGGGTAGCTGGACCCTACAGAAATATAAACTTGAAGGTTAATATGGGGGCATACCACAGACTGCATAATATCAAGCTATGGAGCCCATTTTTTATGCTTTTTCTCGAGGCAACAGGAACTGAAGACTTTGTTTTTAAGTGGGGAGGGGCAGGGCAGGCATTGGTGCAATGGTTAAGAAGCCCTTTGGCACTCTCCCATCCCATATTGAAGTAACAGGGTTCAAGTGTCGGCTCTGCTTTCAATTTCAGCTTTCTGTTAATGCGCACTAGGATAGGCAGTAGCTGATGGCCCAGGTACCTGGTTTCCTGCCACTGTGTGGGAGACCTGGATTGAGATACTGTGTCCTCGCTTCAGCCTGGCTCAGCACTGTGACCATTTGGAGAATGAAAGAACATATGGAAGATCTCTGTGTGCCTCTTATCTTTCTCTCTGACCTTCAAATAAATTAAAAAAAATAATAAATTCAGGGTAGACATGGTGCAGTTGTTAAGACACTACTTGGGATGCTTGTTTTCCATATTGGAGAGCTTGGGTTGTAGTCATGACTGCTTCTGTTTCCAGCTCCCTGGTAATGCATACTCTGAGAGACAGCAGATGATAGCTCAAGTACTTGGATCTGTCTCTGTTTCTCTTTTGAATAAAATTTTAAAGAAAGAAGGAAGCACAAGAGATTTTGGTGGAGTCCTAAACCAAGATGATCTCATAGAAGTTAAAATTATAATGGTGGTTGCTAGAGTCTAGGCAAGGATCTAGGAAGGAGATAGATAGGTGGAGAGGATGGGGGTGGGGTGGGGTGGAGAATGGAAGGAGAGATAGCCATGGGGTAGGGGGTAAAGCTGTCACCTGTGTTGCCAGCATCTCATATAGGCACAGGTTCCAGTCCCGACAGCTCCACTTCCAATCCAGCTAATGCGCTTGGGAAAGCAGCAGAGGATGGCCGAGTGCTTGGGCTGCTGCACTCACATGGGAGACCCTGAAAAATCCCTTGCTTCTAGACTGGCCCTGTTCCTGTTGTGGTCTTTTGGGGTCTGAACCAGTGGAAGAAGACCTCTCTCTCTGTCTCTCCATCTCTGTCTCTGTAACTCTGCCTTTCAAGTAAATAAATAAATCTAAAATAATTTATAACAAAAAACATATAGTAAACATTTTATCTTTGTAATTGTTAGGTATGCAGTTCAGAAGTTCAACCAATCTCTAGAAATGACATTTGCAAAAGCAAAATTATATGTCAAACAAAAAAAAATTTTCATTTTCCTTCCCCCTTAGCAACCACTATTCATCTTTCTGTCTCTATGGATTGAACTGCTCTAGATACTTCATACCAGTGAAATAAAGTACTTTATTTTGTGACTGGTTTATTTCCCTTAGCATACATACTATTGTCCACGTTCATCAATGTTTTAGCATGTATAAGAATATTCCTTCTTCCAGCTGAATAATATGTTGTTGTTTGTATGCACCTTTCTTTTTATTTGTTCATCTGTTGAGGGACACTGGCTTACTTCCAACTGTTGGCTATTGTAAATAATGCTGCTAAGTGCATATGTATATAAAAATCACTTCAGGCTGGTGCCACGGCTCACCAGGCTAATCCTCCGCCTATGGCGCTGGTACCCCGGGTTCTAGTCCTGGTTGCTCCTCTTCCAGTCCAGCTCTCTGCTGTGGGCCGGGAGGGCAGTGGAGGATGGCCCAAGTGCTTGGGCCCTGCACCGCATGGGAGACCAGGAGGAAGCACCTGGCTTCTGGCTTTGGATGGGCACAAAGCTGGCCACAGCGGCCATTGAGGCTTGAACCAACAGAAGGAAGACCTTTCTCTCTGTTTCTCTCTCTCTCACTGTCTAACTCTGCTGTCAAAAAAAAAAAAAAAATCACTTCAAGTGATTCCTTTCAAGCCTTTAGAATATATACCAAATGTGTAACTACTGGATCATATGGTAACTCTGTTTTGAATTTTTTGAAGAATGGCCATTCATACTGTTTCCACAGCGGCTGCACCTATTTACATTCCCACATTCCTACTGACACTTCCCAAGGGTTCCAATTGCTCCAAAACCTCGCCTGTATATATATATATATATATATATATATATATATATATATATACATATATACATATATTTGATATATATTATAATGAATGTCAGTTGATGTCTCATTGTGGTTTTGGTTCACTTTTCTGTATATTTTTTAAGATTTATTTATTTGAAAGTTAGAGTTACACATGTTAAAAAGTAGAGGCAAAGAAAGAGAGAGAGAGAGAGAGAGAGAGAGAGAGAGGTCTTCCATTTGCTGGTTCACTTCCCAATTGGCCTCAACGGCTGGAGCTGCACCAATCTGGAGCCAGGAGCCAGGAGCTTCTTCAGGGTCTCCCACATGGGTGCAGGTGCTCAAGGACTTGGGCTATCTTCTACTGCTTTCCCATGTCATAGCAGAGAGCTGGATTGGAAGTAGAGCAGGCAGGACTTGAACCCATGTCCATATGGGATGCCAGCACTGCAGGCAGCGGCTTTACCGGCTATGCCACAGCGCCGACCCCTCGTTTTTCTCTATTGATTAGTGATGCTAAATATCTTTGCATATGCTTTTTGTCCCTCTGTGTGTATCTTCTCTGGAAAAATATGTCTTTTGCCTATATTTTAAATCGGGCTTTTTTGGTCTTTTTGAGGTTTATTGTGAAAGTATTTGTATTGGGTATAAAATTCCCAATTGAGAATTATTTTCTCTTAACACTTTGAAGGTATTATCCCACAGTCTTTTGGCTCTCCTTATTACTACCAAGAATTTTTTTTCCTTTGTGATAGTCTTTCCTCTTTGGCTGCCTGTGGAATCTTTCTTTTGTCCTCATTACAATATTTTATTTTTGTTTATTTTTCTATTGGAACTCCAATGAAGTCATGTATTTCATTAGTGCAGGTGGAAAAACCCTCAAATATTACCTCTTTTTTTTTCCCCAACCTACTCTCTGTTCTGTCCTTTGTAAGCTCTGAGTAAATGTTCTAGATGACTCATTTTATCTTCTATTTTGCTTAGTCTTTTTGGTTTCTATGCACTAGTTCTGGTTAACTTCTTTTGTCTAAAATTCACCAGTTGAACTGTGTTTAAGCCATTTAATCCATCCAATGAATTGTTTTCTAGCTTTACACTTTAATGTAATCAGTTATTTTGGTTCTCGATATATCTTCCAAAGATATGAGTTTTTTGGTGTTTTCTTTTTTTCCAAAAAAAAAAAAAAATCCACCCTTTGTCCCTTTGAAATATCTTACTCTTTCTTATAATACATGTAGCAGTTTATATTTTCAGTGTTTAAATCTGTTATTTTTCTCTCTACAGTTCTCTCTTTTCTTTGTATTTTACATTTTCTTTGTTTTTTCAAAAATCTGATCTTTGTGAGGATGAACATTATTCGGAATAGTAAAGTCATATTGTAAGGAAACATTTTTCTTCTTCAGGATTTTCATTAGTGACTGATGTGAGACAGTGCTAGTTGCTTTAAGGCAGGAATCAATTTAATTTGATTTCTCTCTGTCTCACCAGTGAATTCCTTGTTTATAAATAAGTAATCTCTTGATCAGGTACAGACCTACACTTACTAATTGACTTTTTTTGTCTCAAAAGAAAAAAAAAGAATTTTTTTTTATTTTTAATTGCTCTCTTTTTTAAATACACAGATTTTCCCCCAGTATCTCATCTGTTTCTAACGGTGTGTCTACACCCTTCCAACACCCCTCACAGCATTTTTAATTTGCTCTCTCCTTCTATGAGTTTAAGGATTGAATCCTCTTTGTGCAACAGTAATCCATGAATCTGTAGACTGTAAGTAAAAGTTTATCTCTAATTACAGCAGCTTCTGCACTCCTGCTTGCCTGTCTCATAAATTTTAGTCAACATGTGAATGTGTTAGCACTTAGATTCTCTTTACTGTTGTGATCTCAGCAATGCATTGGAAAACTGTAAGTTATCATACATAAGGGAATTTTCCGGTATGGGGGCCTTCTCAGAATATAGCATCTGCTTATTTCAAGAAGTGAGAGTCCCCAGAAATGGAAAATCGACCTTTCTGAGAACCTTGCTTAGAGGTCTTTCCTTGACTTATTTGAAAACAAGAACAAGCATTCTCATATTTTTTTAATCTGGAAGAGAAAAACATCTGTAGTCACACAGTGATTATTCCCTTTTCACCTCTATGCCATTATGAAGAATTTATCAGGACACTTGAAAACAACCAGAAGTGAACATTAGCAATAGACAAAAAAGAGAAGTTTTATTTTAGATGTAAACCTGATAATTATAAACCCCAGTCTGGTGAACATAAAAATGGTAAGGATAGGATGTTAGAATTGAGATTTCCTAATGGTGTATTTAGATACCTCTCAGTGATCCTACGGGCCTTATATTTGACTTTCTTGCTCAGTTCACACATTTTTAATGTTTTGGATTGTGTACTTCATGAATTTATTTATCAAATCATTAAAATACTTCTGTTGAAGATAATTTATATGTTTGAAAACATGGGCTTTATAAAGGTAAAATAGCTAGGAACCTGACCTTATCATATGTGAATGTACTAATATGTCAGCCAAATAAATATCACAGGTAGAAAGGGGTTGGTCAAACTTGATCCTCTTGAGTTAGGTAGATGGAGCAAACCTGTCCAGCTAAGATTTTCAGGAGACATGATCAGGTGTATGTAATTGAAAAAGTGATATTGCCTGTGTGCTGGCCTGTTTTGCCTAGGATTTAGGTATGCAGAGATGGGATAGGGTATGAAATGCACATAGTTCCCCTTTCGTTTGAAAAGATTACGAGAAGAACAGCTATTTGAACACATTGGTAGGACTGAAATGTAAGGTAACTGGTAAGAAATTGTAAGAAATAAGGTTGAGAAAGTAGTCATAGTCAGACTTTACAGAAATTCAAGCTAAGGAATGTAGACATCACTTCGTTGGCAGTTTGGAAGCTATTAAATACCTTGGGGCAAGTAAAGGTCATGGTCTAGAGACCTCTATAGACAAAAATAATGTGGCAGAAAATAAATCAATTGCTTAGAAAAAGAAGAGACTGGATGCTCTTGCAATATTAAAGACAGAGAGACTATGGGCATAGAATTGTACAAGGACTAAATAATATTAATAGCTTATTTTTGGCAATACATAGTAATTTTAAAGCAGAATTATTCTCAAGACCATTTAATTAAGAGTCCAAAAAATGAGTAAAAGGTTTTTATGTAGAAAATCCAGTCAGAAAACTTTAGAGAACATGTATTTTAGTGTAAATAAAAATATATTTTACCATTTTTTGCTAACACCAAGAAATCCAGGGTAAAATGCAGAAAATGTTCAACCCTTGGATTGGCAGAATATCTTGCAACACCTCACTGAGCTTCATACATACACATTATGTAATGTCATAGTCAATCCTATGTGTTAGCTTCAGTTTACCGATGAGAAAATATGTTGAAAAACATTCAAATAACTCAACAACAAAAAACAGGCACCCGACCTAGAAGATGAATCCAAAGCACCTCAGTGCATCAACCTGCCTCCCAGCAATCAGTCAACCCCAAGGGGTATAGAAGAAGGATATGAGATCCCCAGTGAGGAAAATAAAAATTAGACGTGATGATTACTTTAAAGAAATGGTCTTGAAAAACAACTGGGAACTGGATGAGGATAACTAAATATAAAAAAGACATTGGAAGATGGTGTGATGAGAACTGGAAGCATACAGAATATTTTCTCAATGCACTGTGATTTAGAAATATTAGAAGGATGTTTCAGTAGAAAATTTAAGATTGTAAACCTAGTGGAACCTCCCATTCCAACTCCCAACTTCATTGTTGATCCAGAATTGCTGACCCCCTGTGTCTTGTTTTGCAGTCTTACATTTTGGACTAACAGGCAAATTGTACAAATCCAGAGATTTTACCTCACGTGAAAAAGCTAGTTTATGGCTTTTTATGAAAATAATATAAATAACAGATACAGCCCTGCCTCGGGAGCTCTGTAGTGGCTACTCTGTGGCTCTGATTGGGATCACTGCCCCTGAATAGTGGCATCGTCTGGCAGCTGGTGAGCTTTGCAGAGTCTTAGGTGCTTCCCCGTGACTGTGCAATCAGAGCCTTCATTCTAATCTTCTCTAGGGGTGTTGTAAGTTTGATCAACAGTGGTCTGGAGAACTCCAGAAAGGGAAAATCAGGGAAGGTATAGTGAGAAACCACAGACTGGAAACTGAAACAAACCAACTTAATATGTTAATATTTCCAAAGATTTTCTAGTATACATCAATTGTTAAAATTTAATGTCTTCTTAGTCAAAATGCAACTATATTTAAGTCTCAATTCTGTCATTGTTTTTAAAGAAGCCAGATTGAATAATCAAAGAATAACAACCCAAACATTCCTGTTGGCTGCAATGTGTCTTCAGCTTAATTAGATTTCAGTAGAATCCAAGTTGGATGAATGTTAAAAGGATTTTCGTTTCTTTTCTCATATCAATCAATTCCTGTTAATTATCTACTTTGAAAAAAAATGTTCAACTCTGGTGCTTTTCAGGAAAGTTGAAACATTTATATTTCATTTCAGCAGCAAATTGGCACTTAAAGCATAAAATAGCCCATTTGTTGATGGCCCATAAGTACTTTCTGCTAAGTAGAAAAATGTGCTACCAACTGGAGAAGCTATTACTCTAATTTAAATTTTGGTTACCTTGGCTCATAAGACTGCTGCCTGTGTCTGAGTGTTTACCAGTGAATCATTGACTGTTAGTGTAATTTCAGTGCTAATTGTTGCTTCAGGTTTTGAAATGGCTCAGCAGTAAGACATTAATGATTATTCATGCCTTAAGAAGGACTGATAAGGGAATGAGATTACAATCTTGTACAATTTTAGCTAACAAATTAAAGTGTAAATTAAATTTTCCCTTAGACAGAAAATAACTTACTTGAAGAGCCAACAGAATGAGAAACTTCATTCGCTTTTAATTTTCTCTTTCCTATTTTACAGATATTCAGAGTATCAGAGGTCTAGCAGTGGATTGGGTCTCACGTAATTTATACTGGATTAGCTCAGAATTTGATGAAACACAAATTAATGTGGCACGGCTAGATGGCTCTTTGAAAACCTCAATTATCCATGGAATCGATAAGCCACAATGTCTTGCTGCTCACCCAGTGAGGGGGTAAAGTATGATTATTTTTTTTAAGTCTTTCCAAAATTTCACACATACCTTTGAGTTGATTTAATGAAAAAAATCACTTTCTGATTCAGAGGAAAAAAATGTAAAATCAACCATAGCATCAGAAAAGGAAATGGCAATATGAAAATTATAAAAGACATTCCTGGGCAGAGCTATCTTTTAGTTGCATACAATAGTGTATGTATGTATATATATATATACACACACACACACACACACACACACACACCAAATACACACAAATATATATGTAACATCTCCTTAATTTACATTTCTTAAGTGTGACAGTTCAAAAATAGGAATCTAGTAGAAAATGGTTGACTTCATTTTGACTGCTGGTTGTTAATGCTGCATTTTCTATTTGTTGATATATATAATGACCACTGCTAAGTAGACCAAATTCTCCAATGTTCTGGTTATTCATCATGTACACTTGAGGAACTTGTACAGGGCTACAGAAATTCTCTCTTCATGTTGGAGAAATGAATTTGTTCCTTGGCAGCACTGATTTCTTCTTAGTAAGATGATTCAAGCATAATGCATTACTTGGAATGAAAATAATTTGCTTAATCTGTAGTTAAATATTCAGTTTTGGACAGAGAAAAACAAAGAGAATGAGACAGCTTTTCTTCAGTGACAGACAAAAGCAACTGTTTTACTTTCTTCCCAAATACATGCGCTGTTGTCAACAAATGACTCACCAATTTTGGGTATTATTGAAAAGCATGAATCCCAAGACAAGAATATATTTCATGTTTCTTTTATTGTTTAGTATATTTCTATTCAGCAACTAGGTCTATAATTAATATTTTAAAACTTTTCGATTAAGGAAGCTCTACTGGACAGATGGAAACACAATTAACATGGCAAATATGGATGGAAGTAATAGCAAGATTCTCTTTCAAAATCAGAAGGAACCAGTAGGCAAGTATTTTTCGTAATAGTTATTCTTTGCAGTTTATAATGTGACGGACCTGTACTTGTTTAATACACCTTTGATATAGAGCCTGAAAGAAGATAAGACTGTTTATTAATATAAAATAAATCATAATTGATCAGTTTCATTGAACCTATTGTGTCTATGTAGGTATCTGTGTACAAGTAAGTGGTTTTTGTCATGATAGTGTTATGGGGAAATTGCAAAGAAGGTAACATCAGTTCTTGTCTCATGTGGAAAAATTTCCATGCAGACAGGACAGTGAGCAAAGCAAGATTTATTTAAGTCAGAAACCTCCTGCTTAAGTGTCAGGAGTGGAGCTCAAAGAGAAGACCTGAGAAATTTGTCAGAGTGGGGTCTTTTAAACTCAATTCAGGTGTCCAGGGTGAGGGGGAAGGTGGGAATAGGCTAGTAGAATAACAGCTAACAATCAGTCATGGTGCAGGTACAAAAAAGGCCAGAATCTTAATCCTGTTTAGCCTGCTCAAGATAAAACAAAAAAGCCATCAGGCTAGTCTGATGATAAAAGTAGAAACTAAGAGAGGTAGGATCCCTGCTTCCCTGCTAATTCTATGATAAAACTCAAGAAACTGCTGGCCCAAAGCACTTCCTTGCTAAATCCCAAATAAAACAGGAGGAGTGGGATTAGCACTTTTTTGTTGCTAAAGGCAGATTCTGGGTGGAAACAAAACTTGTCCACTCTTAAAGGGAATTCCCCTTTTCTCATTCCAACTGGGACCTGACCTAACTGCTGATTAGCCCTATAACTCATCACAATAGGGAGATAAGTCCTTTCAATATGAGAATTTTTATGAAATATTATGCACTGAGGTTGCTAAAAATTTATTGTAAATAAATATTTTATCTTCATTGGTCAATACTGATACAGAGTTTCAGTGGCAATATAACATACCGATGTTTTTTCTCATCATCACTATTATGTCATTACTAACGGTTACAATGATTTCAGTTAATATATTTAGTATTTAATTTCCAGAAGTCTCCATTCATTCTGCAATATATTTGTTTATTCTGTTATTCTATTTTTGACAACCATTATAAATTATCAGATATAACATGGTGCTCAGAGAGAGCCTTGACTCATTCCCAAAAACATCTTTGAAAATCTTTTTAAATTATTTTAGAAAATAATGTGTCACATATTTGCACATAGATACTATACATTATATTGTTACACAAACAGTTATTTCTTCCTCATTTTTAAAAATATCTTTAAGAGACAAGAAGTATCACATTGCCTGCTTATCATTTTGGTTCCTGTTTCAGAAAGGATTCAGTAATGAGCTTGAATTTTGAGGTTATATTAAATGTGAAATGATATAATATACAATAGAAAAATCATAATTTTGCCTTGAGTTATTTATAGAATATTTTCAAATCTGATAGAATTAATATCTATGAAGATTTTCCATAATTTTTTTTAGTTTTAGAATATGGAAATATAGTGACTTAAAATAGTTCATTTTTAAAGATGATGGTTCAAATAAAGGTATAGTATCACTAAGATTTGAAATAAATAATTTTTGTATAGTTTATAAACCTCTAATATGAAATGATGCTGTTAATAGCTTTTTCTTTGGACTGCTTGTTTAAGACTTGTAAGCAATTGAAATTCATGGTAGTGTAAGATACTACTGGCAAATTGAAATGCTAATACTTCTTTGTGGAAGAAGATAAAACAAAGGAAACAAGGAGCTCTGCAAGATTAGGACCCAGACAAAGGACTTAATTTGAACTAAAGCAATTCAGTGGGTACTTATCTGGAATTGTTTAGAATATTTAATATTGAAAAGTGAGCATGATAGAAATAGTATGAGCAAACAAAGTCCTTACATTGTAATTTGGGATTCATTGTTTATACCAGAATGTTAATTTATATGCTTCTCTCTGTAATGGAGAAAACATTATCCTTATCTTATTTAATACTAAATTTCCATTTCCCTTCTGAAAATAAAGGAGAAAACAGTAACAATTTACATGTGCAAAAAGTTTATGAGAGGAATTAGTATTCATACTTTGTAATTGACCCCTCTGATGTGCATCAAGTGATATTTTAACTGTGCATTAATGATGATTCAACATTCTGTGACAAACAGGAGGTATTGTTAATTCTGAAAATCAGTTTTAGCAAATCCAAAATGATATGTTTTAAAAGCCTTCATTTGTTCAAGATGTGCTGTTTCATCATAAATAACTTAGAATTCATCACAAGCTACCTTAGATCAGCACTGGATATGGCTTGCCAATCAGATATTTGCTTATGCAATAAATAGATTTTATTAAGCACATATCAGATTTTAAAGTGGGCCTATTGATGAAAATTTGACACTTACCTTTTTCCTTAAGGGGCACAGGAAACTAAATTATTTTAGGTTCCAGTAAGTAAATTCAGCTTTGTGATCTTTGAGAGCTATTAGGTTGGTGACAATTTCTTTATCCATGCTGTCATGGGAATGACTTTTCTAAGATGTTCTTATGACAATTGAATGAGATATTATTTATGATGAAAAAAAGTTTTGTCCTTTATAAAGGAACCTATGTGTAGTACCAGTCGTGTGTCTATCAGATTCAATTTAAATTTTACAGTTCATATTTAGCATTAACTTTATGGACAACTTTAGGGATCAGTATCAAAGCAGAGATAATCCTCATACATTCTCACTCTATTGTCATTTTTTATCTATCCCAATAATAACTAAATTTTGCACAGTAATATTCTTTTTTCTTTAAATTTTATTTAATGAATATAAATTTCCGAAGTACAGCTTATGGATTACAGTGGCTTTTTCGCCCCCATAACTTCCCTCCCACCCACAACCGTCCCCTCTCCCGCTCCTTCTCCCCTTCCATTCACATCAAGATTCATTTTCAATTATCCTTATATGCAGAAGATCAATTTAGCATCTATTAAGTAAAGCTTTCAACAGTTTCAACCCACACAGAAACACAACGTGCAAAGTACTGTTTGAGTACTAGTTATAGCATTAAATCCAATGTACAGCACATTAAGGACAGATATCCTACATGAGGAGTAAGTGCACAGTGACTCCTGTTGTTGACTTAACAAATTGACACTCTTGTTTATGGCATCAGTAATCACCCTAGGCTCTTGTCATGAGTTGCCAAGGCTATGGAGGCCTTTTGAGTTCACTGACTGATCATATTTAGACAAGGTCATAGTCAAAGTGGAAGTTCTCTCTTCCCTTCAGAGAAAGGTACCCCCTTCTTTGATGACCTGTTCGTTCCACTGGGATCTCACTCTAAGATCCCATAATTTCTTTATCCAGTCTACTGTTGATGGGCATTTAGATTGATTGCAGGTCTTAGATATTGTGAATTGAGCTGCAATAAACATTAAGGTGCAGACCGCTTTTGTGTTTGCCAATTTAATTTCCTTTGGGTAAATTCCAAGGAGTGGGATGGCTGGGTTGAATGGTAGGGTTATATTCAGGTTTCTGAGGAATCTCCAGACTGACTTCCATAGTGGCTTCACCAGTTTGCATTCCCACCAACAGTGGATTAGTGTCCCTTTTCCCCCACATCCTCGCCAGCATCTGTTGTTGGTACATTTCTGAATGTTAGCCATTCTAACCGGGGTGAGGTGAAACCTCATTGTGGTTTAGATTTGCATTTCCCTGATTGCTAGTGATCTTGAACATTTTTTCATGTGTCTGTTGGCCATTTGGAGTTCCTCTTTGGAAAAATGTCTGTTGAGGTCCTTGGCCCATCTCTTAAGTGGGTTGATTGTTTTGTTGTTGTGGAGTTTAGTAATTAATTCTTGAAAGTGTTAATGGGGCAGGTGTTGTGGCATAGCAAGTAAAGCTGCCGCCTGTGGCACTGGCATCCCATATGGGCGCCAGTTCTAATCTCAGCAGCTCCACTTCCAATCCAGCTCTCTGCCATGGCTTGGGAATGCACTAAAAGATGGCCCAAGTCCTAGGCCATGCTAGTCCCATGCTATTTTGATTACTTTATCTTTGTAATATGCTTTGTAGTCAGGTAGTATGATGCCTCAATTTCATTTTATTTCTTTATTTTTTACTGAAAATTGCTTTGACTATTCTGGGTCTTTTGTGATTCTATATGAAATTTAGGATTACTTTCTCTAATTTTGTAAAGAATGTCACTGGTATTTTGATTGGGTTTGTACTGAATATGTGGATTGTTTTAATATACACATTTTAATGATATTGATATTTCTAACCATGACCATGGACTATATTTCCATTTTTTGTGTCTACTAATTTATTTCCTTAGTGTTTTATAATTTTCTTTGTAGAGATCTTTGACTTTTTTGGTTAAATCTATTTCTAAATAGCTGCTTTTTTGTGGCTACTTTGAATAGGATATTTTTCCTGATTTCTCATTCAGTGAGTCCATCATTAGCATGTGAAGAGGCTAGTGTCTTTCATGTTTATTTTGAAATCTGCAACTTTATTGAATTGGTTATAGTTCTAAAAGCTTTTTAGTGGAGTGCTTAGGTTTTCCATGTACAAAATCATGTCATCAGTTATGTGGATAATTTGACTTCCTCTGTTCAAATTTTGATGTCCTTTATTTCTGTCTTCTCCATCTTGTTCCAGGTCTGAGGAGAAATGCTTTCACTTTTCTCCATTCAGTATGATATTGGCGATTGGTTTGTCAGATATATATTCTTTAAAATTTTGAGGATACCTAGTTTTTGTAAAGTTTTCATTGTCAAGGAATATTGAACTTTATAAATGCTTTCTCTGCATCTGTTGAAATGACCACAAGATTTTTTTTTTCATTCTGTTGACATGATTTATGAACTTATTGATTTATGAATGCTGACCCATCCTTGCATCTCTGGGATAAATCTCACTTGATCATTTTTTGATGAGGTCTTAAATTGGCTTACTACCATTTTCTTGAGACTCTCTATATCCACGTTCCTTAAGGATATAGGTGTGAAGTTCTCTTTCGTGTAATGTCCTTGTTCAGTTTTGATATCAAATTTTCAAAAAGAGTTCACAGTTTCATCCTGTTTGTGGAACAGCTTGAAAAGATTTACAGTTAGTTCCTCTTTAAATGTTTTGCAGAATTCAGTAATAAACCTATGAAGTCCTGGAATTTCAGTTGATGGAATACTTTTGATTACTGATTTAATCTCATTGCTTGTTATGGGTCTGTTTAGATTGTCTATATCTTATTGGTTTAGTCTTGGTAGATTATATGTATCCAGGAACTTATCCATTTCTCCAAGATTTCCACTTTTATTAGCATATTTTTCATAGTAGTTCCTATGATGCTTTGTATTTCAGTGGTGTCAGTTGTTACATCTCCTTTTTAATCTTTATTTTTATTTATTTGAATTTTTTTTTTCATTTTATAGTCTGCCTGGAAGTTTATATATTTTGTTTATCTTCTCAAAAACACAGCTTTTTGTATTGCTTTTAATGTTTCATTTCATTTATTTCTTCTCTGACTCTTATTATTTCTCACCCCTACTGGTTTTGCATTTGGTTTGTTTTTATTTGTCTAGGTCTTTGAGATGCATCATTAATTGTTTTATTTGAGACTTTTTTAATGTATGCACATAATGCTATAAATGCTTAATGCTGCTTTTTCTGTATTTCATAGTTATTGATACATTGTATTTTGTTTTCATTTATTTGAAGAAAGTTTTTGATTTCCTCTTTGATTTCTTCAATGACCCATTTACCATGTTGTTAAATTTCAATGCAAATATTCTATTGTTCTTGTTGATTTCTACTTTTATTCCTTTGTGGCCTGAGAAGATACATGGTATGATTTCATTCTTTTCAGATTAACTGAGATTTGATTTGTGGACATGGCCTATCATAGAAAATGTACCATGTGCTGATGAGAATATGTATTGTGCAGCAGTTAAGTGAAATATCTTATAAATATCTGTTAGGTTCATTTACTAGTATGCTTCGACTCTGATATATCTTTTTTTTAAGATGTATTTATTTATTTGAAAGTCAGAGTTACACAGAGAGAGAAAGAGAGACGGTGAGGGGTTGTATTCTATCTGCTGGTTCACTCCCTAATTGACTGCAATAGCCGGGGCTGGACCAATTCTAAGCCAGGAGCCAGGAGCTTCTTCTAGTCTTCCATGCAGGTGCAGGGGCCAAAGGACTTGGACCATCTTCTACTGTTTTCCCAGGCGATAACAGTGAGCTGGATCAGAAGTAGAATAGCCAGGAATCAAACTGGTGCCCATATGGGATGCCAGCACTGCAGGTGGTGGCATTACCTGCTGTGCCACAGCACTGGCCTCTCAACTCTGATATATTTTTATTGATTTTCTAGCTGGGTGATCTGTCCATTGATGAGAGCGTGGTGTTGAAATCACCCACTTTGCTGGCACTTTTCTATCTCCATAGTGATATTTTCATTCTCGTCACTCACTCATCTACTCCTTTCTTTAATCTGTCTATTCTCTAACGTCATATCAAGTTTCCTTACAATCATAATTTTGAATTCCATTGCTGGCATTTTATAGATTTCTTTTATTTCAGGTTCTAATTCTAGAGCAATATTGTGTTCTTTTGTAAGCATAATGCTACCTTGCTTCTTCATGTCTCTTGTGTTCCTACATTGACATCTGTTTATTTGTTGTAGTTGCCCCTTCATTTTGGAGTAGGTTTAATAAGAAAAGAATTTAACTGGAGTACAGGGCATCACTTGGCTAGCTGTGTTGGTTTGGGTTCTTAATGTTAGTTGTGTCTTTAAGTGTCACAGGGTCTAGACTATTGTAATTCATAGGGATAATTTGTGGCTTTGGGATGAATGTGGGTTTTCTAGGGTATGTATCTTTAGTCCACATAGAGTTCACTGTAGTCTCCATGGGCATTGTGGTAGCCAGGGGCTTGCTCTGGGTTTTGAGATATCAAAGGTAACTGTCCTCTTGTCCCACTGACAAGCAGATTTCTACTGAGGCATGTGTCATCAATCACTATGGCTCTAGGACTGTGTGAATTGGCTGGGCCTTTTCTGTGGTCCAGTTTGAAGAAATCAAACTAGTTCTATGTCTTATCACTCCAACCACCCTAGTCCCAGAACTAGAAGATGTGAACTGAACACTTTTCTAGTCCTACAGTGTAACTACAAGCTATGCAAGAGATTTTGCTATGGCAGGTAAGAGTTCAGCAAGGTAGAATGTAGTAGGTAGGTTCTTTCCTATGTTCACAAGGTAGATTCCAGTGGGATGAGGAAAGTAAAATTGTCATCAGATGTGTTGTCAGAATGTGAGGGAAAAACACACCACTCTCATTGGTGAGGCTAGGGAAGTGTCAGCTTGTTGTCTATCAGCAGTATGATATCTATACTCTCATCAGGAATATATACCAATGTTCAAGGTCACCTAGCTTGAGATCTGATACAGTAGGACCATGTTCACTTTTGGCAACAAAAATAACATGATTATTGTAATTACTTTTTGACCTCTTGCAGTAATGAAGGAATTGTATAATGCTTTGCATTAGTTATCTCACAGTAGTCATTTATGGAAAGATTTCTTGACCTTATTTTATAGTTTCAAAAGCTGATTCTTATTGAAAGATGTTAGTTCCACCAAACAAATGGTAAAACTGGAATCCAAATCCAAGTTTATTTATTCCCAAAGCAATATTAAATCTTAACCATTATGCTGTGGCCAGAGAGGCTGATTTCATATGGTAATTCTATGACCTCAAGCAAAGATCATAAAATAGAACAGTTTATTTTTCAAACATGGAAAGTGAGAAAGGGAAAAATACTCCTGAGACTTGCAGGCCCAGTTAGGACACACAAGTTGGCTTTTCTAAGCAACCAGAAGAATACAAGAACCAATTTCACCTCTATGCCAGTTATACCTCACAATGAGTTATTTCTGGATGTTTCAACGCTGGTTTTGAAGAGAAGTACCATAGATACACTATACTTTCTAATTTTTGTATTGTTTTTATGTTGTAATTCACTGATTTCCCTTGCTTCTTTGCTATAAAATCCACATGTATGACATACTTGAGACAGAAGAGTGTCATAATGCTATCAAAGAGTCTTATTATAGCACCAAATGCATTTTATGAATGTGTATCATCATAGATTGAGTAATTACAGCTTTCATAAAGTTTGGGCTGAATATCTTTGTTTCCGTTAAATACAAACCAGCATTTTTGTTATCTATTGTTGGACTAAATATTCTCAGTTGAGATTTATGCATCTTATTGGATACATTAAGTGCTGAGAACAGTTTACATAACAGAGGATTTCAATTTACTACTTAAAGTGATTTCCGTTTTTCAAATACCTTCACATTATAAATTGCATCTCAAGCCTCATACAAAGCAATTTGGCTTGTCAATCAGCATTACCCTTCATGGCTTCTTCTTAAGAATCTAATGCACTATAGATTTTATCTCCTTGATGTTTTTCCTTTATTTTCAGTGTAATTCCAATAAAAAGCCAGTCATTTGTTTGCTCAGTCTTAGGTATACCTTTATGAAGTCTACCAAGCATTTTCTATTACCTAATCAGTTCGACACATATACTCTATCAAGTAGATTTTGAAATGTATTCACAGGTAAGGTTCAAAATTCCTTTATATAGCAAAAAAAATCAAGGGGCCTCAATTTTACTTTTAAATTTTCCAAGAACTCTTTTCCTAAATAAATGTCTTACAGGACTTCCCAATTTTTTCTAATGCTTTTATGGTATCCAGTTGTAAATTTAGATCTTTGATCCATTTTGAGTAGATTTTTGTGTAAGGTATAAGGTGGGGGTCTTGCTTTATACTTGTGCATGTGGAGATCCAGTGTTCCCAGCACCATTTGTTGAATATCCTTGCTCCAGGGATTGATTTTAGCTACTTTGTTAAAGATAAGTTGGTTGTAGATGCATAGGTTGATTTCTGGAGTTTCTATTCTGTTGCATTGGTCTATAAGTCTGATTTTGTGCCAGTACTATCCTATTTTGATTATAACAGCCCTGTAATAGGTATTGAAATCAGGTATTGTGATGCCTCTGGCTTTGTTTTTTTTGTATAAGATTGCTTTAGCTAGTAGGGGTCTCCTGTGTTTCCATGTGCCTTTAAGCATTTTTTTTTTCTAGATCCAGGAAGAATGTCTTTGGTATTTTTATTGGTATCGTGTTGAACTGGCAAATGGCTTTTGGTAGTATGGATATTTTCATAATATTGATTCTTCCAATCTATAAGCAAGGAAGATTTTTCCATTTTTTTGTGTTTTCCTCTATTTCTTTCTTTAATGTTTTATAATTCTCATTTTAGAGATCTTTACTGTCCATTGTTAAATTTATTCCAAGATATTTAATTTTTTTCAGCTATTGTGAATGGGATTGATCTTAGAATTTCTTTCTCAGCTATGCATTGTCTGTTAATACAAAGGCTATTGAATTTGTATGTTGATTTTATATCCTGCCACTTAACCAAACTCTTTTATGAGTCCCAGTAGCCTCTTAGTGGTGTCTTTTGGATCCCTTATATGTAGAATCATGTTATCTGCAAATAGGGATAGTTTGACTTCCTCATTCCCAATTTGTATTCCTTTGACTTCTTTTTCATGCCTAATGGCTTTGGCTAAAACTTTCAGGACTATATTGTATAACAGTGGTGAGAGTAGGCATCCTTGTCTGGTTCTGGATCTTAGTGAGAATGCTTCCAACATTGCCCCGTTCAATAGGATGCTGGCTGTTGTTCTGTCATAAATTGCCTAGATTTTGTTGAGGAATATGTCTTCTGTACCCAATTTGTTTAAAGATGTATTATAAAATGGTATTGTATTTTAACAAATGCTTTTCTGCATCTATTGAGATAATATATGGTTTTTGTCCTTCCATTTGTTAATGTGATGTACCACATTTATTGATTTTTAAATGTTGAACCATCCTTGCATACCAGGAATAAATCCCACCTGGTGAGTGATCTTTCTGAAGTGTTGTTGGACTCAATTGGCTATTATTTTCCTGAGAATTTTTGCGTCTATATTCTTCAGGGAAATTGGTGTG
The DNA here is from genome assembly GCA_949820135.1 of Sylvilagus floridanus. Taxonomy (NCBI): domain Eukaryota; kingdom Metazoa; phylum Chordata; class Mammalia; order Lagomorpha; family Leporidae; genus Sylvilagus; species Sylvilagus floridanus. The sequence goes on along the minus strand of OX463236.1, from coordinate 83,332,801 downwards.
TAGTTCACTTTCTCTGTTGTATGATTTTCAGTTTTAGGAATTAAGGCTTCCTATAAGGAATTTGGGAGGATTCTCTCCCTTTCAACTGTTTTCAATAGCTTGAGAAAATCTGAATTTAATTCTTGTCACATGTCTGGTAGATCCCAAACTTTTTCACAAATATTATGTATATATGTATATTTTAATCTGTTGATAATTTTGCTTACTCAACATAATGCAACTTCCTCCTTTATATATACGTGGAGCTTAATTCTATAGTCACTTTATAATATATGAAGTACAAGTAATATACAAAACTGCATACCCCAGAAGAAATGTGAAAAACAAATTACAAAAATGGGATTTGTCAAACTAATATTATAATTTCATATCTATAGGTATACAAACAATTTAAATTTACTCTATATTCACTGGATTATTTACTCATTCTTTTCAAATATCAGTAAGTGTGAAAAGGGATTCTTTTAAATAGCTGATGAAATATAAACTAGACCAGACTATGGAAATGAAACTGGGCCCCTTTCTCAGGACTGTCACAATCTAAACAAGGAAAAACTCACAGCTCATTTTAAATAATTGGAATAAAATGTTTAGTAAAGTCAAAACAAAACACTTATTATTGTTTATAAATCCCATGGGCCAGAATCATAAAGGTAATATAAGTAGACACTGTGAAAATAGAGAAAAAAATTGTTTTTTGGAGAATAGGGGGAAATGAGAGTTGGGAATTATAGCCAAATTGATGATGTTTAGAAATTTTAACAGAATCTTGAAGCAATTTTTTTTAATTTTAAAAGAAGTCACAGAAGGAAAGGGAGCTTGCCTTATTCTTGGCAGAAAGGAAAAACAGATAAGAATTTATGTCATATGTATAGAACACTCCTAGTTTTTCTGTATGATAAGAAAAATACATAAGGGAATATTTTATATTGTATTATTGAAACCAATTTAAAAATATTTGAGGAATCTGCATATGGTGCAGCGGTTAAGACACTTGTTGGAAGTATCCTATACTGGAGTGCCCAAGTTCAAGTCCTAGCTCCACTACTGTTTCAGCTTCCTACTAATGAACATCCTGGGAGGCAACCAATGATGGCTTAAGTAATTGGATCCCTGTCACCTTGTAGGAGGCCAAGATTGAGTTCCAGGTTCTTGGCTTTGACCTGTGGAAGCCCCAGCAGTTATGTATCTGTGGATGGAAGATTCTATTTTTTCTCTTCCATTCAAGTAAATAAAAAATAAAAGTAGAAATAATCAAATTATTTTTAAAAACTTTAAATATTTTAAATAAAAATATCTGAATGATATAGTACAGTGCTTTAAAATATATTTTGTCCTATCTTCTCAACCTATAAAATATAGTTTTGGCATTATATTAAACTATACATATAAATGTATATATATATATATAAACTTTTAAAAATTACTTTAGAGTAAAACACTTCTCAAGAAATAAACATTCATTAATTCTGATTTTTCCTCCTTTTTTAAAAGATTTATTCATTTGTTTGAAAGGCAGAGTTACAAAATGATAGAGGCAGAGAGAGAGAAAGAAAGGTCTTCCATCTGCTAGTTCACTCCCCAAACAACAGCAACTGCTGGAGCTGCACCAATCCAAAGCCAGGAGCCAGGAGCTTCTTCCAGGTCTCCCATGCCAGTGCAGGGGCCCAAGGACTTGGACCATCTTCTACTAATCTCCCAGGTCATAGCAGAGAGCTGGATTGGAAGTGGAGCAGCTGGGACTTAAACTGGCAGTCACATGGGATGCTGGCACTGCAGGCGGCGGCTTTATCTGCTATGCCACAGTGCCAGCCCCTTTCTCTAATTTTGCATGTGTTATTTTTCACATGGCTCATAAGTTTAGACAGTCATCGAGAAGAAAAGCATAAACTGTCCTAATTAAAAGGATTTTTGTAAAGGTTGATGGCAAAGAGGCCAACACAGCTTGCTAAAATAAGCAAAAAGGATTCAGTTCATTAACATATCGTATACTGTTTACGATATCTTAGTAAAACTGCAGCGAGAAGTGTGATTTCCAGGAAGAATTTAGATCAGGTTTAGATAAGGACAGTAGGCGTCATGGGTAAAGCCTCCCTCTGCAATGCTATCATCCCACGTTGGCACCAATTCAAATGCCTGCTGATTGGCTTCTGATCCAGTTCCTGGCAAATGCACCTAGGAATACAGCAAAGGATGGCCCCAGGCCTGCAACCACATGGAGTATCTGGAAGTAGCTCCTGCCTCTTGGCTTCAGATTGGCCCAGCTCTTGCCACTGTGGCCATCCAGGGTTTGAACTAGTGGATGGAAACTCTCCCTCTCTCTCTCTCTGTAACTCTGTGTTGCAAATAAATAAATCTTAAAAAAAGAAAAGAAAGATAAGAACAGTGTCTTCAGCAGCTGGCTGAGTACTGTTCTTTTTGTTTTTCTTTAAACTTAATTTACTTAGTTATACTTTTCATTCATACCAATTGAATGCCCTCTATCCTCCTCTCTCCTTTTAGTCTCTGGTAATCATCATTCTGTTGTTTTAGTTCCTACATGTTAGGGAAGAGTATGCAGTATTTATCTTTCTAGTTCTGGCCTATTTCACTTAACATGATATCTTCTACTTCCAACAATTTTGCTATAAATGAAAGGCTTTCTTTCTTTTTTATGGCCGAATAGTTTTTCATTGGGTATATATACCCCTTTTCTTGATCCATTCATCTGATGATGGACACCTTGTTTGATTCCAAATCTTTGCTGTGAACATTACTTCAGTAACCATGTAGCACAGGTATCTCTTTTATGCAACAATTTCATTTCTTTTGATATTTCTGCAATAGTGGGATTGCTGGATCATATGGAAGTTGTATTTCAATTTTTAAAATAAATCATACTGTTTTTCTATAGTGGTTATACTAACTTATATTCTAGCTAAAAGTGTATGTGAATTCCCGTTTCTGCTCATCCTCATCAACAGGTTTTTTTTTTTGATAGTGACTATTTTAAAACTGATAAGTTGATATTTCCTGGTGGTTTTGATTTGCATTTATTTTACAATGATTCTGAACAGTTTTTTCTTATATTAGTTGAGTATTTGTGTTTCTTCTTCTGTGATCAGTCCATTCAGGCTATTTGTCCATTTTTTAACTGGATTGGGTGTTTTTATGTTGTTGAGCTTTTTAATTGCTGATATATTCTGGATATTAATCCATTGTCAAAGAAGTACCTTGCAAATATTTTTCTTCCATTTGTCTCATAACTGTTCAGTTTATTTTGCTATTTCTTTGCTGTGCAAAGGCTTCTGAGATTGATATAATTTCATTTGTCTAGTTTTGCTTTTGTTGCCAAACAAAGAAGCCCTGTATTCTGTTTTTGAACTGAAATGTTCATTGAGATCATTTTAGAGTCATGCACATTTAAAAATACAGAAGGTTCCCATAGATATTTCATCCAATTTTCCACTTAAAATTATGTAAAATCATAGGCACAATTATCACAGTCTCTCTTGGTATAATCTACCAATCTTATTTAGGTTTTGTTGTACTTGTACTCATTTGTATATATTTGCATATTTAGGTCTTTACAGTCTTACCCTTTGTGTGGATCCCTATATCTAACTCCACAGTCAAGATGCTCAGTAATTCCAAAGCCACCATCGTATTTCATGTTGCCATCTTGGGACCACATCACTTTCTCTCCTGCCTGCCTTCTTTCCTTTAGTGTATCTGTCTTCCTTTTCTAAAATGTTTGTCATAATAAAATGTTATAGAAGTGGAAGCAAACATTATATAAGTTTTAGGTTATCTTTTTTCATTCAGTGTATTTACTTTGAGAGTCAATGAGATTGTTTGCTATATCAATACTTCATTCCTTTTCATTGTTGAATAGTACTTCATATATACCACAGTTAGCTAGCGATTTTCCTGTTAAAAGATTTCTGGGATGGTTCTGGTTTTGGGTTCTATTTTTTTTTTTTTTTTGACAGGCAGAGTTAGACAGTGAGTGAAAGAGAAAGTCTTCCTTTCTGTTTGTTCACCCCCCAAATAGCCGCCATGGGCGCCAGTCCGAAGTCAGGAGCCAGGTGGTTCCTCCTGGTCTCCCATGCGGGTGCAAGGCCCAAGCACCTGGCCCATCCTCTACTGCCTTGGTTTTGGGTTCTTAATAAGCAATACTGTTATAAGTATTCATGTACAGGTTGTCATGTTGGCATAAATTTTCACATCTTTGAGGTCAATTCCCAGGAGTGTAATTGACACACCCTGTGGTAATATTATTCTTAGTTGTATGAGAATCTGCCAATTTGTTTTCCAAAGTGGCTGTACTATTTTACATCCCACCAGCAATGTATGAAGGATCCAGTTCTTCTTGGCATCCTCACTAGCATTAGTGCTGTCATGATTTTTTATTTTAGCCAGTCTGATAGGTGTGTAGTGATCATTGTTACTGTAATTTGCATTTTCCTATGATGTTGAATTTCTTTTCATGTTCTTTTCTGCCATCTGTGTATCTTTTGTTCATCTCTTTTGCCTGTGTTCCAATTGGATCTCTTTAAAGTATTGAGTTTTGAGCATTTTTAGGTTGATAATTGTCTTTTGTTGAATGTGTGGATGGCAAATAATTTCAGTCAGAAGCATATGCTTTATCATGTTTCACAGAGTAGTTGATGTGTTTTTTTGATGACTGAGACAGTATTATGAGTAATGAATTAAGTACAATCTAAGCAGTTCTAATAATTAAATTATCTCAAAATTATCACTTACAGGGATTACCAGAGATGGTTTCAGGTTTTAAAATAGGATTTTATCTTAAGAGGAAAATAAAACGAACCCTATGGTTCACATAAGGAGGAAACTTGTGTTAATTGTTTTATATGTGGCAGACCTTTATTGTATGATATGGTTATTTTTATTACTTTATAGTGGTGAAGTGAAAGTGTAGCCAGAGCAAGGCTACCAAAGACACATAAATATAGTACATGGGAGTGGCACCTTTTGTTTATGTTCACTTCTGAGATAAGTCAAGGATAGAACAGAGGGTTTGCTTGGTTTTCCTCAACACATTTTTTCAGTAACTTACAAAATCTGTTTTCAGGAGAAAGAAAACGTTGCTTGAGATAACTTAATAGAGAATACACAATTAGCTCCAGGCCACTTCCCCATCCAATAACTATCCTCCATTGAAGCCTAAAGATTTGGTGGTTCAGAAATGATTCTGTCCCAGGGATAATCATGGAACTTAAAGGGAAGTATAGAATGATCTCCATTTTAAAGCATCTGGAATATGGTAATTCTTCTATCAGCAAGATGAGATGCATTTTTTTTGGGATTCCTCATCTTTTTGTAAATGTACTTTCAGTGGTAATTTTCTACAACTTTCACAACTCCAGAATGAGGAGATTTTTCTAGAACAGAATGCTACAAAGAGTATGTAAATTTTGATGTTATTTCTGATAATCTGTTTAGAGACTCTGAAACTAACCACATAGATTTTAACATTCATAGTACATCTTCTTTCTCATATACATCGTTACTGTTTCTGTCTCCGAAGACATCACCATTATGACACTTTTTTTTCAGCAAAATGTAAAAAGCTCAGTTGAACTAAGTAAAAATTAAAATTTGAAGACTATAAAAATTACAAATTTAAAAGGATTTCCTGAATTTCATATTCTAGAAGTACTTGAAGAGACTTTTTAAAATACTAATGCTTGGAAGCAGCCCAACTCAATTAGGAGAAATTTGGGGGAACAGAACCAAAGGATCTGTACTTTTAATGCCTTTCCAGATAATTATAATTCATAACCTTGGGTGAGAATTAAGAAGTGGTATTTGATAAGTGACATCAATTATTAGATAATTGCTATTTCTAGAAAAACCTTACATTTAAAAATTCCTTTTTAGCACCTTCACATTTTTATTTTAATCACATACAAGGAGTATATTTATTTTATTGAATCACTTAAAATGAAAAAAAAAAGTAAGATCAATAAAGTTAACTCTCTAGTCTTTTTGTAACAGCATTTAAAACTTATTATTTGGTAATATAGACCATATTATCTAATCAAATATTGTGTATCTCCTCATGGCAGGGCATGGATTGTTTCTATCGTGAAAGAAATTACAAAATTTTGTAATTAATAGTTATCTCAGCAAAAATATAGGCTATCTTGTTTAAATAAAATCATTCAAATAAAATAATATGTTAAAGGAAATTTTTGGCTTAAAATAAGGAAGGTTAGAATCAAAGTACATATGTTAACCTTTTAATGTTACTGTAATAGGAAATATAGATAAAAGGTAGATTTTTCTTTTTGTAAAGATTATCCAATTTAAATGATGACTTTTTCTTTCATTTACTCATTATACATGTATTATTTGCTCTAGATTGATTCTTTTGACAGTCAGATCCATGTGATTTTAAAAATTCATAATATCTCTTGCAGAATTAGACTACACTAATAACACTGTATTTTTCAGACAGATCCTACAATCCTTTTGAGCATTTTTATTTTTATTTATTTTTATTTTTTATGTATTTGTTTCAAATGCAGAGTTATGCAGAGACACAGAGATCTTAATTCACTGGTTCTCTCCCTAAGTGACCACAAAGACTGGGACTGGACCAGGCTGAAGCCAGAAGCCGGGAGCCAGGAGCTTCATTTGGTTCTCTCACATTGGTGGCAGGGGCCCAAGTACTTGAGATGTATTTCACTACTTTCCCAGGTGCATTAGCAGGGAAGTGAATCAGAATTAGAGCAGCTGGAATTCCAACCAGTGCTCATATGGGATACCAGTGTCACAGGTCGTGGCTTAACCAACTATGCCACAATGCTGGCTCCTTTTTGAGGATTTTTAAATCTCAGCTACCCATAATAAGGACCCTCTGCTACAGAATTAAATATATTTCTTTTATAGGTTCCAGGACACTTTTATAAATATGTTAACATTTTACTAGTGTTCTCACAGTTATTGATTTAACATGCTAACATCACTGAATAGTTTCAATTACATTAAACAACTACCGTTTTGCTGCTTAATGATCATCTTTTATGTATTAGCATAAAAGACATCTAATTTAGAAACTTTCCCAAAATTTGTATGCCAATCAATTTTTTGGTATTATTAGGACTTAGATATTTAATAACAATGAAATTTAAAAATCTTATATAAAGCATATTTATATTAGTATATTTCATTGAATATATACTGCTATACATATTTACATTTATGAACACATATCAATACTTTTCAAGATTACACTTCTATTTTATAAGCCCATAAAATGCATTCAGGGGTGTTCGAGGTTTAAATTAATGATTACACAGGAAGGAAGATATATTTTGTAGACAAGGTGACATGTACCACAGGCATATGTAGGCTCATAAAGGAATTTCAGGTGCATTTGTCCCATGAATCTTAATTCTGTTGATCCAAAAGTATTCAGTCTTAAAACTGTTATAAAAATCTGATCCATACTAAGTAGACTTAATGAATCCCTGCTCTCCTCCCTATTTGCTATGGTATTTGGCATAGCAGTTAGGGTACCATGTGGTACACTCATACCTTTATTTGGAGGGCCTCGGTTGGAGTCCAGGGTCTGCTCCTGACTGAGTCTAGGTTCCTGCTAGTATACCCCATGGGAGGCTGCAGGTGATAGCTGAAGCTGCTGGGTCACTGCCACCGTTTGGATGACCTAGATGGAGTTCTTGGCTCCAGTATTTGGCCTGGTCTAGCCCTGATTGTTGCAAGGATTTGGAGAGTGAGCCAGTACATATGACCTCTCTCTCTCTCTCTCTCTCTCTGTTTCTCTCTTTCTGCCTTTCAAATAAATAAAATAAATTTTTAAAAATTGCCATGAGGATAAGTTTACTGGGCAGAGCACCTTAAAAACAACTTAAATTTTTTTTCAGAGTGGAATTAACAATCCATATAATCATTTAATATTTATAAATTTTCTTCTCTGTGAATAGGTATCAGACTAGACAGTGTCAATAATAAGCGACATTGCCACAGCCCCTGTGCTGTAGGCCTCCACAGTTCAGATGCTGATCTCTGCAAATCTTCTGTTCCAGTACCTGCTTTATATAACAGACATTAGACTAGAGAAACTTCGGGGTGTTAGATGAATGAGCAAGTCCTGGTTTGGGGTTAACTGTAGTTGGCCACGTTCAGTAGGAAGGTACAAAAGCAATGAGGAAATTCAAACAAATGCATTCCTTAAGAAATGCCAGACAAGGATATTGATTTTAAAACTGAAAGATAATAATAGATTAGTCTATCAAAGGCAGGGGTAAAGTTAGTAGCTTAAATGCAACTCCTTTACAACCGCGGGAGAAGGGTCACAAATCTCACTCTCCTGTTTCTTTGCAGCCTAAGCAAAAAGAGAAATATGATCAGTTAAAACTTTATATTTTTCACATATAGTTTTTCTGGCACTGGGCCCACAAGCAATTTCTCCCATGGGTCCTTGGATAAAGAGGTCACTGTATGATGTAGTGCTTTTAGATGTTATATTCTAGAAACCATAACAATGAGTTTCCTATGGCTACCTCTTACAGCATCTTTCATTCAAACCTATGGCATAGTGCCAAAGCTCAGTTCAGCCAGAGAATAGGGGAGGGAGAAACACGCAGAAATAAAAAATGTAGATAGCTCTGTGATGGTTTTTCTTGACTGAGAAATAGAATTTAGAATATACAGAAGGATGAGTAAACCACATAATTAATAGGATGGTCTGTGTAGATATATTTATTTGATTTTGATAAAAATTAAGCAACAGAAATTTTGGGTTGTGTTTTCTGTCATTAATCTGTAGTAAAGATTAATTTCTTTGATGATTAAAGATGAAAGTATGTGCTTTAGACAGACAACTATGTAGATGATAAAAATGGGCCAGTTATTTTAAAAATCAAAGATCTCAGTAGGGTTTATAACAAAAAACATATGGAGATGGCTTGTATATACAGAATAACCAAATGTTCATAAAGATTTGGATGTTAAATGACTTTCAATCTGAAAATATTATACTGTAGGATTTGGCTGTTTTTGTTGAACTATTCTTCCAAAGTAATTAAAACAAGTCACCAACTGTGGCCATCAAAAAAAAAAAAAATTTGAAAACTGCTTCCCTGCAGTATCTAATTTTATGCATCATGATTTTTCTGGTGAACCTTCAGACTTTTATTAGCAAAACACACCAGTAAGTCAGCAAATAGCTGATATATTGTATAGTTTTCTTAAGTTGTTTCTATTTGATGAAAGCTATTCTGATAAATCAGTGTCACTCTCTGGCCTGAGATTCTCTGTTCATAATTGTTTAAGGCTGTGTTTGACCCACTTTCAATGCCCTTGAATCATGAAATTTGCTCCAGTCTTCCCTCACACTCTCCTTTCATTCTTCCCCGCCCTAATCACTCTCCTCTTGTTTATCTTAATTATTTTTTTAAAGGGAGGGGTTATTTGTGGTTTGTTCATTTCTTTCTCTACGGGAGGTACTAGGAACAGTTTTCTACGCTGTATATCTTTGTATGTCCATGTGCTTCTTTCCAAATAATTATGGATCAACAAGGAGTCACAGATTTATTCTTTTTTTAAAGTGATTGTAATTTAATAGCTAGTCTTTACTGAGTTTATTTTTTGCCACAGTCTTTTTTTTAAGATTTATTTATTTATTTGGAATGCAGAGTACCGAGATGCAGAGGCAAAAATAGAGAGAGAGAGAGAGTTATTCCATCCACTGGCTCACTCCCCAGATAGCTGCAAGGGCTGGAGGAATGCCAATTGAAAGCCAAGACCCAAGAGCTTCTTCGAGGTCTCCCATGTGGGTGCAGGGGCCCAAGCACTTAGGCCATCCACTGCTTTCCCAGGCCATAGCAGAGTGGATTGGAAGTGGAAATGCTGAATTTCAAACCTGTGCCCATATGTGATGCTGGCACTGCTTTACCTGCTACACCACAGCACAGCTCTCCAGATTTACTGTAAATATAGACCATGATCTTGCTGAGCAAGCTTGTAATTAAGTAAATGTTTACTGAGGACTCTTAGCAAACATAAAGTACTTATGCCAAGACATTTGAAAACAATGAGCACCACTATATAATACATGAAATTTTCTATAAAATACAGTAAAGCTTCATTTGGAGTTCTGTGGCACACTGTATCATGCAGGGACAATGTCCTAATCCATTGGCTGGGGTCACGGATTTGCTGAATGGTTTGCTGGCCTTTGAGACGATTCAGTGCTGAGCTTTGTTGAAAGTGCTAAAGAAAATTTTCAAGCTCTCAATTTACTAGAAAAAGATTGATAGCACCAATTTAAATCTATTACTGCCCAAAATATATTTTACTGAAAGTAGAGGTGGAATTAAAATTTCCATTGGAGAAATTAGTATTTTATATGAATCATTTAAATTTTTCAATACATTGAAGATACTTGGTACTCAATTTGGAAATAGAAACTTTTCTTTTTTTTCTTTTTTTAAAAATTTTTTATAATGCTTTTATTTAAAGAATATAAATTTCCAAAATACAGCTTATAGATTACAATGGCTTCCCCCCCATAACTTCCCTCTCACCCACAACCCTCCCCTTTCCCACTCCCTCTCCCCTTGCATTCACATCAAGATTCATTTTCAATTCTCTTTATACAAAGAAGATCAGTTTAGTATATATTAAGTAAAGATTTCAACAGTTTGCCCTCACATAGCAACACAAAGTGAAAAATACTGTTGGAGTACTAGTTATAGTATTAATTCACAATGTATAGCATATTAAGGACAGAGATTCTACATGATATATTTTTTTAAAAATTGATTAACTTTCTATGCAATTTCCAATTTAACACCAAGATTTTTTTTCATTTTTAATTATCTTTATATACAGAAGATTGATTCAGTATATACTAAGTAAAGATTTCATCAGTTTGCACCCACACAGAAACACAAAGTGTAAAATACTGTTTCAGTGCTAGTTATAGCATTACTTCACATTGGACAACACATTAAGGACAGATCCCACATGAGACGTAAGTACACAGTGACTCCTGAAGTTGATTTAACAATTTGACACTCTTGTTTATGGCGTCAGGAATCTCCCTAGGCTCTAGTCATGAGTTGCCAAGGCTATGGAAGCCTTTAGGGTTCTCCGTCTTCGATCTTATTCCGGCAGGGTCATAGTCAAAGTGGAAGTTCTCTCCTCCCTTCAGAGAAAGGTACCTCCTTCTTTGATGGCCCGTTCTTTCCACTGGGATCTCACTCGCAGAGATGAAACCCTACAAGCTAGAAGGGAATGGCGAGACATAGCCCAGGTACTCAGAGAGAATAACTGCCAGCCCAGAATATTATATCCTGCAAAGCTCTCATTTATGAATGAAGGTGAAATAAAGACCTTTCACTGGATAAAGAAATTGAAAGAATTTGTTGCCACTCGTCCAGCCCTGCAAAAGATGCTTAAAGATGTGTTACACACAGAAACACAGAAACACGGCCATCAACATGAAAGAAGGAAATAGAAACTTTTAAAAAATAGCTGAAGTGTCTACCTGTTACCTGTGAATACTTTTCTTAACTAATAGTATTTTTCATATTGGTAAAATGGAACTGTCATTCTGGCTATAAAACTATAATGTTTCTCAGTCAGTTAAAACAATATATATTTCCCTATTAGCCAAATCTTATTTTTTTAAGACAGAAATCTGAGCTTCCAATTTATTTTTTCAGTCTCATATCCAGTGGTGCCAGGTGAATATTACAATTTAAGTAGCTATCATTATGTTTAAGTTGTATAATTTAATTACAGGTCTATCGATAGACTATGTGGAAAACAAGCTTTATTGGATCAGCTCGGGAAATGGAACTATAAATAGATGCAACCTGGATGGTGGTAATTTAGAAGTAATAGAGTCAATGAAAGAAGAATTAACCAAAGCTACAGCCCTAACCATCATGGGTAAGTGCAATGATTCTGTAGCTGGGATGCTTCATATTGATTGGCGGTTGATTAATTATGATCTTTTTAAAAGCTCAGGTAAGTTACTGCTCCATTAACACCAGAAGTACTTTCAAATTACACATCGCCATGCTGTTTCCTTTTTTTTTCCTTTTATATTTTTGACTTTAACAAAGAGACTTGTAAGATTATCTAGATCAGGGACTTAGGACTGTTAGTAATACTAGCTTCACTGTTATTGATTTTAGCTTACCGTGACTTGTATTATTTTATGATTATTTTCTGTGTTGTATTGCAGCAACCTAAAGTGTAAGAACCTTGTGTATTTGTCACAATAAAAATAAAATCTGGCTTAACTCTGCTTATAAAGGATAGCTTAAGCAACACAGATAATTCAAGAGACATGTCAACAGGACACATTGGTCCAATGGCTGAAATGAGCTCCCCTCACACAATTCCTTTTCATATTTAAGGATGAGTAGAGATTTTACTGAATTCATTCTCATTTTCATTCCTTTTGTTCAGTCATATGGGGGGAAAAGGTAAGGCAAGTAAGGTGATCTGGAGGCTAAGAGGGAGCTATGACTTTCCACAGAATAAATAAGCGACCTCCACTGTGTTAATATTAGAAGTCAATTTTTGAAATGTAAGTTGCAAAGATGATTTGGATTTTTAAAGAGATGTAAAAGTGAATACCATAGAGAAACGCTTCTTTGCAAACAGAGCGGTGCTTTTCCTTAGGGAACGTCTCCTTGCTGGAGTTCACAGGAGCTCAGCACTGTGAGGATTAGGTTGCCATGGGGAATCTCAGGAGTTACATTTGGTTACACGAAATCAGAACAATGATATTATGTTTTTCACTTTGAATCTCATAATACAGCCAGCATAACCTTTTTAAGAAATTTTACTATTTATGAAAAGCCTATTTGAATATATTTTAAATGTTTGTATATAGAAAATAAATTAGGCCTTTTACTTCTACATTCTATAATCTTTCAGCTTTCACCATTTCTTAGATTTAATATGAGGTTGTGTGTGTGTGTGTGTGTGTGTGTGTGTGTGTTTGACTTCAGATATAGGTAGCGAGTTTGCATAAAAATATGAGTTTACAAGTTAACAGTTTTTTAAGAATTTTTAAAATTCATTTTATAATTAAAAATGCGCTATCGCCATTTATTTTCAATTAAATTAAAAATTTCTCAAAGAAATTGAATAAGGTGGAGATATTGCAAATTATTGTTTAAGACAGAATGAGTTTCCATTTGTCTTATGAGGGAGAAAGAGAAAGGGAGATTATTTTAACCAGTCATCAGGTGTTAAGTATGAGCTGTTTTCAATTTTTATAGCTGGGAAATATAGCTATTGAGTACCTCTGCCAATATCCCAAAATTGTGAGAATTGCTTCCACATGTACGTCTATAATCTTTTTGAAAAGCAGTGTAGCAAAAATGTTAAAGTTGGAATCTGATGCTACTTAATTTTACACTTTAACGCACTTTTCAATTTTATCTCATTAGCCATCAAATGTTAGTGGTTTGCTTTTGCTGCAGCATTTTGCTAAATTGCAATCCTCCTGACATCTGTTTGACTAATATTTTTCTTAAAATTATATATTTTCTTAAAATTATATATATTTCTTAAAATTAATATTTTTTCAAACATAGTTCTTAACCAAATATAGAACTTTAAATTGAAAAAAAATCATCTTGACTTTAAAAGCCTCCAATTCCCATTTGGGTCCTTGAGTAATTTTTGTGCTATTCATACAACACTATTTTCCCATTTTTCTCATTGTTTGCATCCAGAAACTTTACACACAACCTCACATGTATACACACACACACACACACACACACTCATGAGTTATACCTAATAAACAGTATATTTTAGGGTAAGAACTTAGTTATGTTATGTAGCACCTATACAGCCATCAAACTTATTTTATAAAACTCAGTTTTTCCAAATTAAAAGAAACATTTTGTTTTATGTCATTTATAGGCATTTTAAACTACAACAATAAAAATAAGCAGAGTTCAAATTCTACAAGTGGCTGAATAAACCTATAATAACCCAACTCACCATTCACATTTTGTTTTCAAAGTTATAACAGACTTTATTAAATCAGTTCACAGTAGGAAACAAAAGAACTGGTGAAGCCCCTAAATTAGAGACAGTGTGGAATAGACATTTGTTCTACTGATGAAGACATTGGTTACAATGCCCGAGCTCTATACTGGAGTGCCTGCTTCAATTACAAGCTCTAGCTCCCAATTACAACTTGCTGACAGTGTGGACCCTGGGAGGTAACAAGTAGTTGGGTCTCTGCCTCCCATGTGGCACACCTGGATTGAGTTCCCAGCTCTCAACTTTGGCTCCGGCCACTGCAGGCACTTGGAGAGTGAACCAGCAGATGGAAGCTATAGATCTATCTGTTTGCCTGTTTTCTTTGTTTTTCCTCTCTGCCTCTCAATAAGTAAATTAGAGGAAATATTTTTTTTAAAAAAATCTGTCATCTGATTCCAAGAAAGACCCTTATTAATGTCATGTATGTTATAAAAATATACATTATAAAAATCATTGCCTTGTGCAAAATGTAAAAGTTTATGAAAGTTGGTTTCTGATAAGAAGATTTCTGCTGATCCTTCTAAGTAGGAAATTAATATTTACAGAACTCAGCACTATGAATACAGTTTGGGAAAGTGGGTCAGGAGTGCATTTTAGCAAAAAACAAAGCTGGTTAATTTGGCTTATGAATAAAATGGAAGAAGGAAGTTTGGGTGAAATCACAGTGTTACAGTACTTTGAATCTGATATGACATTGATGCTGCATGAAAACACAAACTTGCATAAATTAAAATTATTTTAATAAGTGAGTGGCTATGCATGAATACTTCTTCCTTCTGCCATAATATGATTAGCCCTGAAAGATTAAGAAAAATTAACAAATCTAACAAAACCTGTGAATGTCTACCGGCACCACATCAACTGGATATATCAAAATACATCTATCAGTTAGGAAGTTAAAAATGTACAGGTCATCACTGAAGAGAAGCGGGGGAGGAATGTCTACAGTTTCATGGGTTAGCTCTGAACTTACCCTCCTGCTCAGGTTTACCTTCTTTTTAGCACTTGCATTCTTTCTCTCTGAGAATGGAATAAGGGGTGATAACCTGCTTCCTGCTGAGCGGATTATAGTCATGGAAAAAAGCAATAGAAAAGTAAAGCAGAGCAACTCACCACTCTCCCTGGGCTTACTGATGATCACCCTTACAAATCTTTAAGAAGACATTTGCCTTTTTGATACTGGAGTTTTATATTGAGGAAACAAATAATATGACTAACATATGCAAATATGGGCCAGTTCCCCATAGGGATTGCATAGCTAATAGATACTAAATAGCTAAAATTTGTGTTTCACTGAGGTGGTTTTCTGAAATCTTAGTTAACATATCTTTGTACACTCATTACCAATTTTTATCTTAGTGATTTTCAATTTTAACTCCTTGGATTCTTCGTTTTTCTTGGAATAGTGTACAGAAAATAAACTGACGAGATCTTTGAAACCTTAAAGTTAGATATCTGGCAGTGTTTTTGTAAAAATAAAGCAAATATTTGATGATCCCACCAAACTCAGGAACCCAAGACCAAGACTTTAAGTTTCTAAACACATTGATATTTCTCATTTCCAGAAGTAGAGTTTAACTTCCCTCCCTTTCAGTGTGTTCTGACTGTTCTTTAATAAAATGAGAGAATAAGGCAGAGTCCAGCGATGGTATGTGATTTTGGAGAGAATGTCACAGAAGGCACTGAGCATTCCTCCCTTCCCTTTCTCCTGGGTCGCTGACTTATGACAAAGCCAGATGATGCTACGAGATACCTAAGAAGCCCAAAGGACAGGCACATGCAGCAAACATTCGGTGTCTCCAGTCAACATCCATGGAAATGAGTATTTTCAAGGGAACTTCAGGTCCTCGTGTTGCAGGGCGCACCGATCAAAACAGTGAGACCTTTGAGGTCAAATTAAGATCTTTGTTAGCCAGCTGGCGACTTCTCACAGAGCAAGGAGGGAAAAGGCAGCCCTGAGTTGCAATTGTGTGGCAGAGTTAAAGGCAGAAACCACAACCTGGTGGTCTTGGTAGTTATCTAGCAAGCAAGCAAGCCAAAGTACCAAAGCCAGAAATATGCCGGTTACAGCCAGATGAGCAGCCCACACCGTTACAGGTGGATAAGCAAACCACATTTATAACTTGTTTGTCTCAAAGGAACAGTTTCTGCTCTGACATGGTTAGGCAAGCCTAGCCACACTCAGATATGCTATATTCTGCGGAGACATTTTTAAGTTACAAATTTCTTAAGTTGCCCTGTCACACTAGTCAAGGTTTCAGATGTCTATAGCACAAGCCAATAGCCCTCAAGAGAAATTCCAAACCAGAACTACATACATAGCTACTCCCAGATTCCTGACACATAGAAACTATGTGACCCATAAATGTTTGTTGTTTGCAGATATTATGTTTTGGGGTAATTTGTTACACAGAAATAATAACTAGTGCATTTGTTACTCTATCCACAAAGCATTTCTTTATGTATGAACAGACTTAACAAGTTCAGAAACTTAATACAGATCAGTTAGGAAGTATGTCAACAGTAATAAAACCAAATAGTTCCAACATGATGGATAAGTGGGGATTTACCTGAAATTATGACAAGTTAATACCCCATTTGAGCTAGAAGACTCTCATTTCCATTAGTTTTTGCCACATGGAACGACATTAACCTTTTGTGTTAGATTTTCCATTTTTCAAGGAAAGAAATCCAGATGTTTAGTTAATGTCATTTTTTTAAATTATTAAGTGATATTTTATTATTAGAAAAATACCATGAGTGGGCTGGGTATGGTGATGCAGGGGAATTAATCTGTATCTGGGAACATCCATGTGCCGTATCTGAGTGGCATTTTCAATATTGGCTATTCTTGCTTCTCACCCTGCTTCTGTTATTGCATCAGGGAGGGAGCTATGGCCTGAAAACCTGGGTTCCTGCCACTCACGTGGGAGATGTGGATGGAGTTCCTGTATCCTGGTTTTCACCTGGCCCAGCCCCAAGTTTTGTGGGTGTTTGGGGTAATGAATTAATTGATGGAAAATTTATCTCTCTTTTTTTGTGTCCTTTCCCTCTGTCATTCTGCCTTGTAAATGATAACTAAATGTTATCATTTACTGTGCAACATTGAAGGCAGTCATGACTAACAGTATCTAACCCAAGCAAACTAACAAAGAAAAACCCACCACCACACCCCCGTGTTACTGATTCAACTCAGAGGGCACCAGTTGACACCTCTTAATCAGAATTTTTACCGCTAACATACAAATGCTTTGATTAAAATATATAAAACTAATTTAACTACAATGAAATAAGTCTTCCCAGGTGATTCTGCTAACTTCCCAGTTGAGACACCTGTTATGTTTACTCTGATCCAAAAGTATTGTCTGTGCTTCTGTTCTACAGTAACTCAGGGAGTTTACTTGATTAGACCTACTTTACATATTGTATACAGTGAATTATAAGGACTCAGCACTATTAAAGTTACTAAATATAAGCTGACAAGCATATAACTTTGGACATCAAATTCTCCTCATTTTCATTTGTGTATTTATTTTTTTGAAAGGCAGAGAGAGATAGTGGAAGACACAGAAAAAGAGAGAGACAGAATGAGCTCCTTTCTGCTAATTGACTTCCCCAAACCACACAATGGCTGGAACCAGAGCTATGAGGCTAGAATTCCAACTGAATCTTCCATGTGGGTGGAAAGTCCTCCATCACTTGAGCCATTCCCTGCTGTCTCCCAGGGTCTGCAGTTGCAGGAAGCTGGAATCAAAAGCCAGAGCTAGGAACAGAACCCAGCTACTCTGATATGGCATGCAGGAACCTATGCTGCTAATCAGGTCAAATGCCTGCTGCTTTCCCCATATTTGACTATGATCTCAAAAACTGTCTTTTTCCAACTGTTAGCAAATCGGAGTACAATAGCTTCTGCTTTCCTCTGCAAAACCAGTAGCTCTAAATTTGTATCTATCACCTTTTCTGTTCAATATTTTTTTTCACAGTATTTTAATCCTTAACCACAGGGAATATATTCCAAGATGCCAAGCAGATGCCTGAAACTACAGGTAGTACTGCATCCTTTATGTACCATTTTTATATATACATATGTATGATAAAATTGAATCTGCATATTAGTTACAATAAAAAATTCACAATAACCAGTGATAAAATAGCACAACTATAGCAATATCCTATCAGAAAAGTTGTTTAAAACGTATGTTTTGTGTGTATCTAGAAATTTCTATTTAATATTTTCAAATTGAAGTTTACTCTGAACAACAAACTGCACAAAAGGAAATCACAGATAAGGGAGGGGTACTGTATTTAGCACGGCTTTTTAAGATAATTTTCATTTATAAATACATTTCAGTTTCATAAATTAATGATGATAATCCAAAACATTTTCCTAGATGATTTTCACCTTGTTAATGCTATAAAGTAGTATATAGTCAGCTAGGTGGTAGTTAACCATTGATTCTTTCAATTTCAGTTATAGGATTTGTTTGTTTTTATTCCCCTTCTCCTCACATCTTTTGGCATTTTCCTGGTCATTAATGTCTGCAAGAGGCAGTGAAATAAACTCAAGTTAATCAAGTACTGTTCAATTTTAAGTGCCTTTGAGAGGGGGAAGAGGATGTTAAAACTATTGATTAAAATTAGGGTTTGTGGGTTATTTATGGATTTTATTTAAGTTACTATCCATTTTCCCTGTCAGCATGAGCAGTTTGAGAGTCAACTGCATATCTTGTATTTATGCTGAAGAGAAAGTTAGAAAAATCAATTCATGAAGCTGAAAGAAAATTCACATATAAAACAAATATCTGGCAGAAGCAGGCTTATTGGTATTTGGAGAAAATTAAGATGGAATTTAGGAAATAGAATGGTGGCTTATCTGTATTTTGTACTTTTAGAATGAGGCATGGAATAACTAATGCAAATGGATCACTGATTTAAAATAGAAGTGAGGTTATGAATACTATTACTCAAGCAAACCTGAAGAGGTCTATATGTCTATATAGAAAATCCTTGGTATTTGTAGATTCAGTAGCCAGCATATGGTGTAAACACAGGTGATCTTGATAATGTCCTTTGCAATGAATCATGCATTAATTCATCAAGTATTACCAAGTCAAGTGTGTAGTTCAGGGTATTCCAATAGTTCTGAGCTTCAATTTAACCCTCCCTCTTATACTCACACTTGGATGCTGTTTTTTCATTTTTGTCTGCTATTGTATTGCATAGTTACTGTTTTAGATTTCATTGTGTACCTGATTTTTTATATTGCTATTGTTTTATGGTACTTTGTGATCTTTGTAACCTATATTTATTTGGTATTTGTTGATTAGGATTCTAATGCTATATTGACATAATGCTTCTTGATTATTGAGGGGCATATATATATATAGATAGATAGATATAGATATTGATATGTCTTATTTAGGCTTTACTAACAAAGACCTATACATTATTGTAATAGCTCCAGAGTCTAGAATTCTTAGATTTGGGTGCTAGAGTGATCAGGTTCTGGTGAGGGTCCTATTCTTGATCACCAATTTCTTGAATCTGCACATACAAGACAGGGAGAAGAGAGAGAAAGAATACAGGGTCCAGTCCCTAGGGTCCCTTTTATAAAGGCACAGACACAATCAAAGAAGGCTCTACCCTAATAACCTAATTACCTTCCAAATACCTCATTGAATGATACCATGACATCATTGTAGGTCAGAATCCAATATATGAATTTCTGGAGGATACAGTCTATACAAACACACACACACACACACACACACACACATATATATATATATATATATATATATGTATATATATATGGAGAGAGTTCATAAATAAGGAAGTTCTTTATTTATTTCTATATATAAATGAGAAACAATAAGATTATAACCCTAATTATGTCACTGAATCATCATTGACTTTTAGGACCAAATATCTCCTTAGAGATCATTTAAGTTACCATCTTTATCAACAAAGGAAATATACTCCGGATGCCTATATTCACTAACCAACTGTGTGATCTAGCATAGTTATTAAACTATAAGCATTAATTTTCTGTTCTGTGAAAACATGAATCTTGGTCATATGCACTACAAATTTTTAATCTTGCTTGATTTTTCACTAAAGAGTTATTGCATTGCACTCAAAACAATTGTAAGTAAATGATTACATATGTTGAAACAATACAAAAATTATTGTTAAAATTATAAACCATAATTAGGAAATTATGGTTAAAATATACTTCATTATGAAATTATGCTCATCAGACTTCATATTAATCCATTTCATAAACTGGTAAAAATTATTTAACTTAATCTATTGAAAATAAAAATAGAATTGCTTAAGTTACTTGTATTTGAATACATTGGTACTTTTTTTGTAAAGATTTTGAAAGGCATAATTACAGAGAGAAGGAGAGAGAAAGAGAGAGTGAGTTCTTCAACCTGCTTGTTCACTCTCCAAATGGCTATATCAGTCAGTGATGGAACAGGTCAAAGTCAAGAGTCAAGAAATCCATAAGGGTCTAGAGACGCAAGTCCTTGGGGCCATGTTCCACTGCCTTCCCAGGCACTTTAGAAGGAGGCTGGATCAGAGCTGGGAAACCACTGAACTGGCATTCATATCAGATGCCAGCATAGCAGGCAGTGGCTTAACTCATTGTTCCACAAGGCTGGCCCGTGAACAGGTTGGTACTTTCTGTGAACATCTATGCTGTTATCTCCAACACCCATCTGGAATACTTGGAATTGGCTACCTCTGTACTGAGTTACAGGTACAGGCCACAAAAATCTTTGAATACACACTTCCATGAATACTTAAGATCTGTCAGATGATTTTTTCTGTGTATTAATCACAGCTGAAGTATATTTTACTATTGATCAGTTTTGAGTAGCAATTTGCAAGAAGCACACTTAATAAGTAAATATTAGTGAGAGATTCAATTTTGCCTCCTATTGTGATCAATCAAGGAGTAGGAAAGTTATGCTCCATATGAATTCTCAGTCTATTGTCAGAAGGAAACTCAGCTTTGTAATGAAGAAACCTTTGCCTTATGTTGACTTTGAATGCACAAAGTTGCTTTAAGTCAAAGTAACAAAATAAGCCACTCATTTGTCCTTCAAAGATCACTGGAAAGTCTTTGACAAGTGTAACCCTGAGCACATTCATACTTTGTGGGTTCAACTCACAATCTTGGACTCATTGCAATGGCTGCTGTGAAGACTCAGAGCACACTGGTAGTTTACTTATGGGAAAGTCAAGATTGTCAGATTAAAATGCCTCTACATGCTATCTGAATGTCAATGAATGTCACATTCATTTGTATAAGAATAAAAATGGTGTTAATATTATTGGAGATTAATTGTTTCAAATGTTCCCACTAGAATTTTTATGACAAAGCCTTTATAATCATCTATCCTCTCCACTAACTGAACAACTTTGAGTCACAATTAATGGAGAAACATTAGTCTTTACACTAACACAAGTGCTCAGCTGATTCCCCAATGATATGACTTTAAAATTTATAGCAGCATTCTTCTTAGCAAAATATTACATGACGTGATAAATAATGTTAGGGCTCATTAAAAATAAAGCATGTCTAGTGCTCAATTTGCACACTTGTTATGAATATATATGTTATACTTTATAAATCATAGAAAAATTAAAAGTAGCATATAATAATTTACTAGTATTGATATGCAGAAGTCATCAAAAGCCTTTTTTTTCTACTTTAAATCCTAACATAAATTATTATGTGAAGTTGTCATGGTATCCATGGAACATTACAAATGATGCCAAATGACAAGCTGTGGGTTTGATGCATTTAATCTTGCTAAGATCCCCAGATTGAGCTCTTGCAGATTCACACTGAAATCTGGTCTGAAAGAATTCTCTATGTTGTCTTATGGCAGAGTGGGAAGTCTGTTAACTCAGAACTTCTTTACCTCACTAGTCCACTGTAGGGAGTATTTTCATGTCTTACACGATGCAAACACACTTCTTATGCTGTCAAGGACAGATTTTTTTTAATCAAAGTTAACTAAATTTCCATTTGCCTCTGAATTGAAATAAGCTGAAACTTAGAGTTTCAAGCAAGTCCTTGCTTTCAAGAGATCCCTCCCTCTTTACTTCTTTTTCTTTTAACTTGTTCCAAGTTTCTTTATATATATATATATATATATATATATAGCTTTTATTTACAGAATATAAATTTCCAAAGTACAGCTTATGGATTACAATAGCTCTCCCCCTACAACTTCCCTCCCACCCGCTACCCTCCCCTTTCCCGCTTCCTCTCCCCTTCCATTCACATCAAGATTCATTTTCAATTCTCTTTATACAAAGAAGATCAGTTTAGTACATATTATGTAAAGATTTCAACAGTTTGCCCTCACATAGAGACACAAAGTGAAAATACTTTTGGAGTACTAGTTATAGTATTAATTCACAATGTACAGCACATTAAGGACAGAGATCCGACATGATTTTTTTTAAAGAATTGATTAATTATCTATGCAATTTCCAATTTAACACCAAGATTTTTTAATCATTTGCAAATATCTTTATATACAGAAGATCGATTCAGTATATACTAAGTAAAGATCTCATCAGTTTGCACCCACACAGAAACACAAAGTGTAAAAATACTGTTTCAGTACTAGTTATAGCATTACTTCACATTGGCTAACACATTAAGGACAGATCCCTCATGAGACGTAAGTACACAGTGACTCCTGATGTTGATTTAACAATTTGACACTCTTGTTTATGGTGTCAGTAATCTCCCTAGGCTCTAGTCATGAGTTGCCGAGGCTATGGAAGCCTTTAGGGTTCGCTGACTTCGATCTTATTCCAACAGGGTCATAGTCAAAGTGGAAGTTCTCTCCTCCCTTCAGAGAAAGGCACCTCCTTCTTTGATGGCCCCGTTCTTTCCACTGGGATCTCACTTGCAGAGATCTTTCATTTAGGTCTCCTTTTTTTTTTGTTTTTCAGAGTGTCTTAGCTTTCCATGCCTAAAATATTCTCATGGGCTCTTCAGCCAGATCTGAATGCCTTAAGAGCTGATTCTGAGGCCAGAGTGCTATTTAGGACATCTTCCATTCTATGAGTCTGCTGTGTATCTCGATTGCCATGTTGAATCATTCTCTCCCTTTTTGATTCTATCAGTTAGTATTAGCAGACACTAGTCTTGTTTGTGTGATCCCTTTGACTCTTAGACCTATCAGTGTGATCAATTGTGAACTGAAATTGATCACTTGGACTAGTGAGATGGCCTTGGTACATGCCACCTTGATGGGATTGTATTGGAATCCCCTGGCACAATTCTAACTCCATCATTTGGGGCAGGTCCAATTGAGCATGTCCCAAATTCTACATCTCCTCCCTCTCTTATTCCCACTGTTATGTTTAACAGGGATCACTTTTCAGTTAAAATTTAAACACCTAAGAACAATTGTGTGTTAATTACAGAGTTCAACCACTAGTA
Organism: Sylvilagus floridanus; assembly: GCA_949820135.1. Classification (NCBI taxonomy): domain Eukaryota; kingdom Metazoa; phylum Chordata; class Mammalia; order Lagomorpha; family Leporidae; genus Sylvilagus; species Sylvilagus floridanus. Next base: position 83,309,268 of record OX463236.1, on the reverse strand, counting down.
CTAGGATAAAAAAATACTAAAATGGATGAAGTATTACATTGTACAACAACAGTCAGGACAAGAGCTGATCAAGTCACTGTTTCTCATAGTGTCCATTTCACTTCAACAGGTTTCCCCTTTGGTGCTCAGTTAGTTGTCACCAATCAGGGAGAATATATGATATTTATCCCTTTGGGACTGGCTTAAATCACTCAGAGTGGTGTTTTTCAGATTCCCTCTTTACTTCTTTTTTCCTTCCCTTCTTTGCCTCTCCTTTTCTCTGTCACTGATGTAGACTCTCCATTGCTTTTCTCCCTCTCTCTTCTCTTGATTTTTCCATATCTTTTCTTTATGAGATTACAAAAAATAACTATACATTTCTGTATTCATAAGTTCTGAAAGTATCTTCAGTCAATCACATTCTGAAATTTCCTTTGTGCCTAAGGTTGTCAACTGTGAGCTACAGAAAACTAGAAATCTTGTGGAAGTGTACAGCTATTAATAGTGCAACTCTGTTCTTGTTGGTGCTGTTTTACAGAGTGGAAATTAATACTTTCCATTAGATTTTATTTAACATAAAGTTACAATATTGAAAAAAAACTCAAACATTGCCTTGCTTTGGTGCAAGTAGTCAATGAACCAACATTGACTACACTTGGGGATTAAGAATTATGTCATAGAAGAGAGTTGGAGGATAATCACTGTCACAGGGTTCAGAATGCTGACAGTATTGGGATTCACATAGTAATAAGCCAGGCAAATCATTGTATCAACATGCAAGTGAAAACCCAACTGCAGAGGTGATGTTCATGAAGAAAGGATAGAGACTGATCCATGAGTGAAGGTTAGAATGAATTGGACATAGAGGAGGAGCAATATTCGTGTGCTTGTAAGTGCAAGAGGCAAGGGATGTACTATATGAAGAGAACAGCTTAAATTGATTGAAGGCTCTTAATTAAAGAATTCACTTATGTATCTCTTCCCCCTCTTCTAAAAAAGTGACTACTTGAAAATTGCACCCTTGAAAACAATTTGAAATGAGCTTGAATTTATAGGGTTGCCTCTGGTCGATGGCCCTTTCTTATAACGAAGAAAATGTAATGTCCTGTCTATAAAATAAATAAGAAATAAAAGGAAAGTAATTTAAGATAAAAAATAAATTCAATGTACAAATAAATGCATTGATAACTACTAGATTTAAGAAAAAGATGCTCTCACTGAAAAAAGACTCACTGGCTAAGGAAAAGCTAAAAATACAGACTGAAGTAAGTAAGCTATACTAGAAACTAGAAAATAACAGAATTGTTGGAGATGCTTTGGTTTTTCTGATGTGGACAAGTTTCAGTGACATTTTGAACACTGTAAAGAAAATTTTATCCCTGGAAAACTCATTATTTATTAATAAAAGTATATAAAATTGCCTTGTGCTTTTGATTAAAATGTAGTTAATTCTTGGAATCAGATCACGATAAGCATGGTTTTTCATCTATATTAAGGTCTAAAAGTATATACCATAGTCCTGCAAGAAATAGGACAGTTTTTTTTTTTTATCTTTTATTCGATAGGCAGAGTTCGACAGTGAGAGAGAGAGGGAGATAGAGAGAAAGGTCTCCTTCCGTTGGTTCACCCCACAAATGCCTGCTATGGCCGGTGTGCTGTGCCGATCTGAAGCCAGGATCCAGGTGCTTCCTCCTGGTCTCCCATGGGGTGCAGGGCCCAAGCACCTGGGCCATCCTCCACTGCCTTCCTGGGCCACAGCAGAGAGCTGGACTGGAAGAGGAGCAACCAGGACTAGAACCCGGTGCCCATAAGGGATGCCGGCGCCACAGGTAGAGGATTAACCAAGTGAGCCGTGGTGCCAGCCCCAATAGGACATTTTTTATCTTTTGTGCATTTTTGGATGTTCACCATAACAGATGCTTTGCCTACTAAACATTAGTAATATCTCACAATTTAAAATATTTTATTTTTTTTTTTTATTTTGAAAGGCAGACTGATGAGGTAGAGGGAGGGGGATCTTCTATCTGCTGGTTCACTTCTCAAATCCCCAACAGCCAAGTCTGGGCCAGGTTGAAGCCAGAAACTACAGCCAGGTCTCTTATGTGGGTGGCAGGGACCAAAGTACTCAGGCGATCACCAGCTGTCTTCCCAGGTGCATAGGCAAAGAGTTGGATTAAAAGCAGATCGGATGGGACTGGAACTGGCATTCTGATACATGATGGCAGTGTCACAAGGGGCAGCTCAACCCACTGAGCCATAATGCCTGTTCCATCACTAGTGATTTTAATAAGCAAAATGATACCACATGTTTCCCTGATGTCTCCAAGTCAAGAAATCCTTTCCATTGATAGCCACTGCAGAAATGCTTGTTGAGTAGCCTGAAACTGGACTCTTCCTTCTAAGTAGCTCTTCTGTTCAATGTCCATTTCTCCAGAATAATTCTGTGGTTTCCCCAGGCACACAGTCTCAAGCTCAGAGTAAATTGGGACAAGTTTTTTCCTTTGATCCTCAAATACATTTGCATTGCCAGTTTTCTTTTCCTATCTGACAGCCCTGTCACTTTGCTTTGTTGTTGTTTTAGTAGCTTATATGTAAATTTGTTTTCCATTCACTTATTGTCTGGGCTGCTCAATATTTTGTTTTTTAACTTATTTTTAAGATTTATTTATTTTTATTTATTTGAAAGGCAGTTATAGAGAGGAGGAAGAGGAAGAGGAGGAGGAGGAAGAGAAGGGGGAGGAAGAGGAGTGGAGAGAGAGAGAGAAAGAAATAGATTTTCCACCTGTTGGTTCACTCCTCAAATGGCCGCAATGGGCAGGGCTGTGCCAAGCTAAAGCCAGGAACCTGGAGCTTCTTCTAGGTCTCCCATGTGGGTGCAGGGGCTCAAACCTATTTCCACTGCTTTCCCAGGTGCATTATCAGGAATCTGAATAGTAAGTGGAGCTGTAGAACATGAATTGGCACCCAAAAGGGATGCTGGCATCAATCGTCTATGGTGGCTCAATCGTCTATGCCAAAACACTAGCCCCTCAAATTTCAGTGTTCTATTGCCATCCATAGAGAAAACAACTTTCAGCATTTTGGCTATTGGAACTTACTCTGAAATGTTAATTCTTTTCATTTTCTTTTTTGAAATTTTGTTTGTTCCAGTTATTTGTACCACCTTACAGATAAAGAAACTTATGGTCAATAAGATGTTTTACAATACAATATTTTGAGAATCTAATTCAGGAAACTTGTTCAAGCCCAGTGTCATTTGAACTATAAGGCAGAGCCTTCCAGGTTTCCTTGCTATAATTATCATTTTCCTTTAATTCTCCTCTGTCCTAATTTTATTGAGATGTACTATAGTCAAGTGAACTGGCTCCTTTGTATCTGATGAGTCCCTGTTTATTTTTCTTTGCCTTACTCTTCCTTGTTCCTTGACTGATTTCCATATTGATTAGCTGGCATCATGGGTGAAATACCAACTACCCTTCAAGACTTAATTCACATTTACCTCAATAAGATTTAAGATCTTTCACACTTCTGAACCTGTTTGAATTTTCCTAAGGTAGGGGAATATTTTTTTGACCTCTTACCATAATTGTATGTGAAAATATCTCACTTAATAATTAGGGATTGCATTTTATTCATGTCCATCCCTGTTAACACACAGCGAGGTGCTTTCTACTTACCACATTTTAATAAATAACAGTAAAACATATGAATAATTTGTAAAGCAATCTGCCATACACAAAAACTTGATCTACTGTAATCAAAATATATTCTCAGGTTGCTCCTCTTCCAGTCCAGCTCTCTGCTGTGGCCCAGGAAGGCAATGGATGATGGCCCAATTGCTTGGGCCCCTGCACCCCATGGGAGACCAGGAAGAAGCACCTGGCTCCTGGCTTCAGATCGGCAGAGCACTGGCCATAGTGGCCATTTGGGGGGGTGAACCAATGTAAAGGAAGACCTTTCTCTCTGTCTCTCTCTCACTGTCTAACTCTGCCTGTCTAAATATATATATTATATAAATTATATATATTATAATTATATATTATATATAATTATATATATTATATAAATATTATATAATATATATATAATATGTATAATATATAATTATATATGTTATATATAATATAATATATAATATAATATATATAATGTATATTATATGTATAATATATATATAATTGTATATAATTGTATATATTATATAAATATTATATAATATATATAATATGTATAATTATATATATATTATCAGGGGTAGGTGTTTGGCCTAGCTGATGTCAATTAGTATACTCATGTTCCATATCAGAATACCTGGTTTCAAGTATCAGTTTTGGCTCCTGATTCCAGCTTCCTATACATGCAAAGAAACAGCAGGTGATGGCTTAAGTGTTTGGAGACCCTGACACCCATGTGTGAAACCTGGATTGAGTTTTTGTCTCTTGGTTTTGCCTTGGCCTACCCTTGTCTATTGCAGGCATTTGAGGAGTAAAACAAAGGACAGGAGCTCTCTATTTGTCTTCTAATTCTCTGTGTCTTTCTCTTTGTTTCTTTTTTTTAAAAAAAATATATATGTATATTTACACAAAGCAAGAAATTGTTTATATAAAATGACTACAGTCATAAACATTACATAATTTATTGAGATAAATATTAAAATAAGCAGTAAGGATTTGAATTGACAAAGAGGAAAATGAATAATACTATCTATGTGTAAAATATTAGGGGTCTTAAACAAGTTTGTGGAAAATACATATTATGGAAAAAGCTATGCATGGTTTTCAAAAATGTTTTCACTAAAATAAACTTATCTTTTAATTCCATTTTTTCAACCAATATTTGAAATCTTATGTAGTCATTCATTTCTGTCATATGAATATAAAAATGCAATTTTAAAGAGGAATATATCGGATTGTTTCTGTTCTCAAAGGAACTAAACAGCTTAAAGGAAGAAAAATATATAAAAACATGAAAATAAAAAAGCCAACAAAAAATTTGATGTTTGGAGTGTTTTAGATTCTTTAATATTGTCTAACACCTGTGTCTAAATATATTTTTCTTTTTAATAATAACTGATAGTCTAAATCAAAGTTCTAATATTTAATTTACAATCTTAAAAGCTTGTGTAATTTTCACAGTAGTCCACTGAGAGAGGTCCCATTACCTGTATTTATGGTTAGAGGTCACACCTGAAGCCCAGCTAGTCTAAGTTAATTGCTTAGATACATTCTTACTAAATAGTGTAGCAAGCTTTGTAATCCATGATGCTTATTCCTTAAAGCCTGTGCTTCTGCTAGGAAATTGTTCGGTGGATATGTGTGTACTGAGCAGCATGCCAAGAGTGCACTTTGCACTGGTACTTGCAATAGCAAAGGTCAGGAAAAATCTACACGTCCATTACAAAGAGCTATCTAAATGAGTCATGGAATATCTATAGCATGAAATATGTGCAACTCAGATAACATTACAAGGAGCCATAGACTAAGGTAGCTTAAACAGAAGCATTTATTTTCTCAGAGTTCTAGAGGTTGAGAATTCCAATAAGATGCAGGATGATTTGGTTCCTGGGGGAGGTGAGGGATCTTTTCCTGTTCCGCCACGTTCTCTCTGTATCCTTACTGAGAAAGACATAATTCAGTCTAATCTGTCCACTAATATCACCATGATGCTTACATGCTTGTGGCTTCTTAAATTAATTATCTTCCAAGGTTTCAACTTACAAACAGTATTGCAACATAAGTTAGAGCTTCATTATAAATTGTTGCAAAGGGGAAGCAGGAGCACAATACAGTAGAATTAAATCTATACTACACACACACACAGATATAATATACTACACTATATCTATAATATGCTCTACTATATCGATACTATACTATATATAGATAGATTTTAACTATTTTCCAAAATATATTCTAGTTGCAAATAGCTATCCCTTCTCAGCCTTTTGGCTAAGATCAAGTGTAGTTGCAAATAACTAGATTTAAACAGCCCATACAGACTTCTTCAACTTTTATCATTTGCATGTATGTCTTCTATGAATGAATACATGTGTATGTGTGTAAGATGAGTTTTAACCACTGCACTGTGGTATTTTTTTTAAATCCATTATTTAGAGAGTATATACTCTGTTTTTCGACAATTTACACAAATTAGTGTTAAAAGACAGTGACTATATGTTGGAGATACTGTGACTACACTATTACCTCTGAAAACTGTGGATTGCCTATGGTCAAAGTTGGATCTTGAATGTAAGTCTGTCTGGTTCCAAAGTCAGAGTTCTTCCTACTGTATCAGTTATCCTCAACACCAGGTGATTTTACCCCTGAGGAGATGTCTGAAGATGTGTAAGGTTATAATGTTACCACTGTCATCTAATAGGCAGAGAACAGAACACTGAAAATCCTACAAGTCACAGGACAGCCCTACGAAATAATCATCTGTATATACCATATGTTAATAGCACCAAAGTTGGAAAACCAGTATACTACCAAAAAAAACTCCTGACCCTCTTAGCTGACCTGCTCTCTGAAGCCCAATATCACAACTGGACTCCTTCATCATGAGTATTAGATGAAATTTATATTCTTTAAAAAATTAATGTGGTGTTTATAAAAGTTGAGGGTTCAAACTTTTCTTGAAGAAAAAGAGGTACAGAGGAAAGGAAGATAATACAGTACTTTTTTGTTTACTTTTAAATATAATTTAATAAAAATAGTTTTATAGTTACATAGCTATAATTCTGCTAGCATTCTTATTTTTGGCAAATTTGATCCATTTATTTTTGCAGCAATTTATCACATGACTGTTAGGAAACAGGCATTGCTTAAATGTTAAGAATACAGCAGAGCATAATATAATTAGACAGGTTACCATTTCCTGTCTTTAAGGAGCTGATAATCCCTGTAAGGGAAAATAAATTGCAATATTTGAAAAAGTAAAATAAAGTTTGTCTGAGGGTGAATGGTACTCGTGGAAAAAATTCAACTGGAGCAGAAGAATGGGGAGTACAGGGTAAAGTTGGGGTGAAGGAACCTGAACCATTACACATTTTAAGTAGAGAGGTCATAGCAAATCTACTGGGAAGTGAGAATAGAGTGGCAATCAGCAGGAACTGAGGGGTGGGTCCCTCAGGAGTCTGGGAAGCGCCCTATAAGGGGGAGAGAACAGGAAGAGCAAATGGACAGTTTGATCATATTTATATATACTTTTTGCCCTTAGAAGGAGAGTAATTTTTTTTTTTGACAGGCAGAGTGGACAGTGAGAGAGAGAGAGACAGAGAGAAAGGTCCTCCTTTGCTGTTGGTTCACCCTCCAATGGTGCACTGCGCTGATCTGATGGCAGGAGCCAGGTGCTTCTCCTGGTCTCCCATGGGGTGCAGGGCCCAAGTACTTGGGCCATCCTCCACTGCACTCCCAGGCCACAGCAGAGAGCTGGCCTGGAAGAGGGGCAACCAGGACAGAATCCGGCGCCCCAACCAGGAGTAGAACCTGGTGTGTTGGCAAAGCAAGGCTTAGGATTAGCCTGCTGATCCACAGCGCCAACCCTGTTTTCTTTTTTAAATGCCACAGTCCTAGAACTTACTTTTTCGATCTATGACACTTTTCCAGTGCTTAAAAAATACCCGCTGTGACATGTGTTCGTAATTTTCTAAAGTATAACATATGTTAAATTGTGCAAATAACATTTGAAAAATAGGCTAAAAATAGTCATCTTTAGTAACTTTACTTCTTTAATGAAAAAATTGTAGTTTTCATATGTATGTGATTCTTACTGATGATGGAATTTGATCTATTCCATGAGTTCTGCTTTATTTCTAATCTATTATGCCCAGTTACTAATGATTATTCATGTCAATAACAAATCTAATACACATTATTGTTTTTTAGTTCTTGTAGCTAATGTTTATAGGAATGAGCCATAAATCAGTCAGATGGAGAAAACAATTGCTTAGAAAAAACTTACCTTTGAAGAATTCTGTTTAATTTCAAATGTCTGAAATGTTCGAAAATTAAAAGTTTTAGTAATTTATATTTTTATGGAATTGAATTTACTAGTTGAAGTTGTCTAGACTTTGAAAAATTTTTAACTTATTTTAGAAACAAAGATTGATTTCTGGGGAGGAAAGAGAATTATCTCTAGACACCAGTTTTCTGAGCTTATGCATGAGGGTACTTCAAAAAGTTGTGCAAAATGGAAATAAAAATAATTTTGATACAAATAATTTTCAAATTCATGCATGCAAGGGAACTTAAAAATTCATGGATATACATATATTTCAAAACATTTACAGCAGAAAGTGGTCCAAATAACTGGACCTCTACTACCTATGCGGGAATCCAGGGGGAGTTCTTTTGTCTGTCCCAGCACTGACCCTTGTGGCCAATTTGGGGAGTGAATCAGCTGATAAAAGATTTCTCTGTCTAGCTCTGTCTCTGTCTCTCTCTGTCTTTCTCTTTGTCCCTCTGCCTTGTAATCTCTGTCTCTCTGCCTTGTAAATGATTAAATCAACCATCAATCTTTATTTAAAAAAAAGGAGAAAACAAAAATACAATTAGTGACAAGCTCATCCAATAACATCATTCTAAAAGATTACAATAGTATCTTATTTGCTCAGACATTATGTTTACAAACATTTCAGTGAAAGATCCAGTGAATCATTTGTACTTGGTTTTTCATCTATAATTTGATAAAACCAGCCAGTTTATTTTAAAAGTACTACATTATGCTATATATTTTAAGTGACATGTTTTCAAATTGCAACGTTGCCTCATAGTGCACACTGAGCAATGTCACTTGCCTAAAGGAACTTCAAATACATCCACCTAAATTTTCTAAGCCATCAGTCTTCTAATTGCCATACCACTATTCATTACAGTAACAGTTATACATGAAGTATATTCAGGCAATTTGCCCAGCACTAACTACAGTACATAGTTGTCTTCTGTAAGTACTCAAGCCACCACTAATGAAAAGTAATAGCCCATCAAAATTTACATTAAAAGTACTATGAAAAATCTCCAAAGGACTGTATGTAATAGTCTTCTAGCAATTTTTGTCTCCTTAAAATGCTGTGTTCTAATGTGTTTCTCTCCTTAATGTTAATTACCTAGCACAATGGATAAATACAACTACAGTAAAGTATATCATGATTCTATTTTTGTAATCAAATTATAATTAGTGATTAGAGAATGATCTTATTAACATAAATGGAATAATTAAATCATCTCAGCCTCATCATAGTTAAAGGCATTAAATAGTGATTGTTTCCCTTTTGTAAATTACTAAATGTTATCTTTATCTGGAATCATTTCAGGGAATTCATTTACATTGTTCAAGGCTTTTTATATTTAAAAAAACATATTTGATAATACCTAATGTTTTTTAGCAAAGAGATAATTTTTGTATACTGCCAAATATATACTCTTTAACTTAAAAAGAAATTTTATGGGACTGGCCCTATGACGTAGTAGATAAAGCCTCTGCCTGCAGTGCCAGCATTTCATGTGCATGCCAGTTCCAGTCCCAGCTGCTCCACTTCTGATCCAGCTTCCTGCTAATGTGCAGTATAAGATGACCTAAGCATTTAGACCCCTGTACCCACATGGGAGACCTGAAAGAAGCTACTTGCCTTGGTCTGGCTCTGACCCAGCCATTGGGGAAATTTGATTAGTGAACTAGCCGATGAAAGATTCTCTCTCTCTCTCCCTGTATCTGTGCCTTTCAAATAAATGAATAGATCTTTTAAATTGAATGAAAAGAAAAAAATATAGATAAAATGTTTAAAATAGAAAATCACATAAAATATTTTGAGTTAATATAACAGCATTTAAATATCAGCTTGAGGATACATCAAGAGAACAGAAGAAGTTACTACATAAATTTCCTCAGATTCTGTAGGTACTATATTTCATGTTTCAATATAATAAATATCTTTGAATAATACCATAATTTAGTATTATTTATTTAAACTGAAGCTAAACAATTTAACCAGTACTTTTTAGTAAGAAATTTTATTCATTCCAAAGTAGACTTGGATTCATTTTTAAAGATTTATACGTTTAATTGAAAGAAATACAGAGATAGAGGGAGAGGTAGAGAGACAGAGATGTTCCATCTGCTGGTTTACTTGCCAAATGGCCACAATGGCCAGGGCTATGGAAGGCCAAAGCCAAGATTGTGGAGCTCCATCAAGGTATCCATATTCTGCTATTTTTCCAGGTCCATTAGCATCATAGGCAGGAGCTTAACCTGTTGTACAACAAAACTGACCCCTTCAAACTGGATTTCTTTTTTTGACAGGCAGAGTGGACAGTGAGAGAGAGACAGAGAGAAAGGTCTTCCTTTTCTGTTGGTTCACCCACCAATGGCCGTTGAGGCTGGCACACTGCAGCCAGGGTACCGCGCTGATCTGAATCCAGGAGCCAGGTGCTTTTCCTGGTCTCCATGCAGGTGCAGGGCCCAAGGACTTGGGCCATCCTATACTGTCTTCCCAGGCCACAGCAGAGAGCTGGACTGAAGGAGGAGTGACCTGGACAGAAACTGGTATCCTGACTGGGACTAGAACCCGGGGTGCCGGAGCCACAGGCAGAGGATTAACCTATTGAGCCATGGCGCTGGACAAAACTGAATTTTATAACAGACATATGATCACAGGATTGTCTCTTTATATATATATATATATATATATATATATATATATATATATAATGTCAAGGTGTAAATATATTTTAAAGATAATTTGTGCCAGAATATTAATATGTTATTTCTTTTACCATTTTCTTTTATTTAGTAAATATAAATTTCCAAAGTACAGTTTATGGATTATAATGGCTTCCCTCCCCATAACTTCCCTCCCACTCACACCCATCCCATCTCCCACTCGCTCTCCATTCCATTCACATCAAGATTAATTTTCAATTATCTTTATATACAGATCGATTTAGTATATATTAAGTAAAGATTTCATCAGTTTGCACCCACACAGAAACAAAAAGTGTAAAATACGGTTTCAGTACTAGTTATAGCATTAAATCACATCGGAAAACACATTAAGGACAGAGATCCTACATGAGGAGTAAGTACACAGTGACTCCTGTTGTTGATTTAACAATTTGACACTCTTGTTTATGGCGTCAGTAATCTCCCTAGGCTCTAGACATGAGTTGCCAAGGCTATGGAAGCCTTTTCAGTTCGCCAACTTTGATCTTATTCAGACAGGGTCATAGCCAAAGTGGAAGTTCTCTCCTCCCTTCAGAGAAAGGTACCTCCTTCTTTGATGGCCCCATTCTTTCCACTGGGATCTCACTCACAGAGATCTTTCGTTTAGGTCTTCCTTTTTGTGTGTCTTGGCTTTCCATGCCTAAAATACTCTCATGGGCTCTTGAGCCAGATCCGAATGCCTTAAGGGCTGATTCTGAGGCCAGAGTGCTATTTAGGACATCTGCCATTCTATGAGTCTGCTGTGTATCTTGCTTTTCATGTTGGATCATTCTTTCCCTTTTTATTCGATAAGTTAGTATTATAGACACTATTCTTGTTTGTGTGATCCCTTTGACTCTTAGACCTATCAGTGTGAGCAATTGTGAACTGAAATTGATCACGTGGACTAGTGAGATGGCAATGGTACATGCTGCCATGATGGGATTGTATTGGAATCCCCTGGCACATTTCAAACTCCATCATTTGGGGCAAGTCCAATTGAGCATGTCCCAATTTGTACATCTCCTCCCTATCTTATTACCACTCTTATATTTCACAGGGATCATTTTTCAGTCAAACACCTAAGAATAATGATGTGTTAATTACAGAATTCAACCAATAGTATTAGAACAAACAAACAAACAAAAAACTAAAAGGGATAAAGTATTAAATTGTACATCAACAGTCAGGACAAAGGCTGATCAAGTCATTGTTTCTCATAGTGTCCATTTCACTTCAACAGGTTTCCCCTTTGGTGCTCAGTTAGTTGTTGCCGATCAGGGAGAACATATGATATTTGTCCCTTTGGGACTGGCTTAATTTCCTCAGCGTAATGTTTTCCAGAATCTTCCATCTTGTTGCAAATGACCAGATTTCATTGTTTTTTACTGATGTATACTATTCTATAGAGTACATGTCCCATACTTTCTTTATCCAATCTAGCGTTGATGGGCATTTGGGTTGGTTCCAGGTCTTAGCTATTGTGAACTGAGCTGCAGTAAACATTAAGGTGCAGACAGCTTTTGTGTTTGCCAAGTTAATTTCCTTTGGGTAAATGCAAGGAGAGGGCTGGCTGGGTTGTATGTATGTATGGTATGTATGGTAGGCTTATATTCAGGTTTCTGAGGAATCTCCAGACTGACTTCTATAGTGGCTTAACCAATTTGCATTACCACCAAGAGTGGGTTAGTGTCCCTTTCTCCCCACATCCTATCCAGCATCTATTGTTGGTAGATTTCTGAATGTGAGCCATTTTAACCGGGGTGAGGTGAAACCTCATTGTGGTTTTGATTTGCATTTCCCTGATTGCTAGAGATCTTGAACATTTTTTTCATGTATCTGTTGGCCATTTGGATTTCCTCTTTGGAAAAATGTCTGTTGAGGTGCTTGGCACATCTCTTAAGTGGGTGTTTGTTTTGATGTTGTGGAGTTTCTTGATCTCTTTGAAGATTCTGGTTATCAACCCTTTATCTGTTACATACTTTGCAAATATTTTTTCCCATTCTGTCGGTTTCCTATTCACTTTCCTGACTGTTTCTTTTGAAGTACGGCAACTTCTTAATTTGATGCAATCCTAAATGTTAATTTTGGCTTTGATTGCCTGTATTCCTGGGTCATTTCCAAGCACTCTATGCCAGTACCTATATCCTGCAAATTTCTCCAATGTTCTCTAATTATTTGATGCTATTGGGTCATAGATTTAAGTCTTTAATCCATGTTGAGTGGATTTTTGAGTAAGGTGAAATGTAGGGGTCTTGCTTCATGCTTCTGCACATGGAAATCCAATTTTCCCAGCACCATTAATGAATAGACTGTCCTTACTCCAGGGATTGGTTTTAGATCCTTGATCAAACATAAGCTGGCTGTAGATGTTTGGGTTGATTTCTGGTGTTTCTATTCTGTTCCATTGGTCTATCCATCTGTTTCTGTACCAGTACCATGCTGTTTTGATAACAACTGCCCTGTAGTATGTCCTGAAATCTGGTATTGTGATGCCTCTGGCTTTGTTTTTGTTGTACAAGATTGCTTTAGCTCTTTGTGGTCTCCTGTGCTTCCATATGAATTTCAGCATCTTTTTTTCCATATTTGAGAAGAACGTCTTTGGTATCTTGATTGGTATCACATTCAATGTATAAATTGCTTTTGGGAGAAAGGACATTTTGATGATGTTGATTCTTCCAATCCATGAGCATGGAAGATTTTTCCATTTTTTGGTATCCTCTTCTATTTCTTATTTTAGGTTTTGTAATTTTCATCGTTGAGATATTTAATGTACTTGGTTAAGTTTATTCCAAGGTATTTGTTTTTGTAACTATTGTGAATGGGATTGATCTTAGCAGTTCTTCCTCAGCCATGGCATTGCCTGTGTATACAAAGGCTGTTGATTTTTGTGCATTGATTTTATATCCTGCTACTTTTCCAAACTCTTCTATGAGTTCCGATAGTCTCTTAGTAAAGTTCTTTGAATCCCCTAAATAAAGAATCATATCATCTTCAAAGAGGGATAGTTGGGTTCTTCCTTCCCAATTTGTATTCCTTTAATGTCTTTATCTTGCCAAATAGCTCTGGCTAAAACTTCCATAACTATATTGAGTAGCAATGGTGAGAGTGGGCATCCCTGTCTGGTACCAGATCTCAGTGGAAATGTTTTTAACATTTCCCCATTAAATAGGATACTGGCTGTGGTTTTTTCATAAATTGCTTTCATTGTATTGAGGAATGTTCCTTCTATACCCAGTTTGCTTAGAGTTTTCATCATGAAAGGGTGTTGTATTTTATCAAATGCTTTCTTTGCATCTATTGAGATAATCATATGGATTTTCTTCTGCAATCTGTTAATGTGGTGTATCACTTGATTGTTTTGCGAACATTGAATCATCCCTACATACCAGGGATAAATCCCACTTGGTCTGGGTGGATGATCTTTCTGATGTGTTGTTGAATTCTATTGGCCAGAATTTTATTGAGAATTTTTGCATCTATGTTCATCAGGGATATTGGTCTATAATTCTCTTTCAGTGCTGCATTTTTTTTTCCGGCTTAAGAATTAAGGCGATGCTGGCTTCATAGAAAGAATTTGCGAGGATTCCCTCTTTTTCAATTGTTCTGAATAGTTTGAGAAGAATTGGAGTTAGTTCTTCTTTAAAAGTCTGGTAGAATTCAGCAGTGAATCCATCTGGTCCTGGGCTTTTCTTTGTTGGAGGGCCTTTATTACTGTTTAAATTTCTGTCTCAGTTATGGGTCTGTTTAGGTTTTCTATGTCTTCCTGGTTCAATTTAGGTAGGTTTTATGTGTCCAGTAATCTATCCATTTCTGATAGATTTCTATGTTTGCAGATAAATGATTCTTTTTATTTCTGTGGTGTCTGTTGTTACGTTTCCTTTTTTTCTCTGATTTTATTGATTTGTGTCTTTTCTTTTTTTAGTTAGTTGGGTCAGTGGGGTGTCAATTTTGTTTATTTTTTCAAAAAACCAGCTCCCATTTGGCTGATTTATGTAATTTTTTTTGGATTCAATCCTGTTGATTTTCTCTCTGATTTTAATTATTTTTCTTCTACTAGATTTGGGTCTGGTTTGCTACAGATTTTCTACAACCTTGAGATGAATTGAAAGCTCATCTGTTTGGTGCCTTTCCATTTTTTGATGTAGGCACCTATTGATATCAACTTTCCTCTTAACACTGCTTTTGCTGTATCCCATAAGTTTTGGTATATTGTGCTATTATCCTCATTTACTTCCTGAAAGTTTTTGATTTCTCTTTTGATTTCTTCTATGACCCATTGTTCATTCATTGAACATGTTGTTCAATCTCCATGTGTTTGCATATGCCCTAGGGATTCCTGAGTTGCTAATTTCCAACTTCATTCCTCTATGGTCTGATAAGCTGCATCTTATGATTCTAATTCTTTTGAATTTGCTGAGACTTGCTTTATGGCCTAGTATGTGGTCAATCCTAGAGAAGGTTCCATGTACTGCTGAGAAGAATGTAAATTCTTTTTGTTTAGGATGAAAAGTTCTGTAGATATCTGTTAGGTCCATTTGGGCTATAGTGTCATTTAAAACTAGTGTCTCTTTGTTGATCTTCTGTCCTGTTAATCTGTCTATTTCTGAGAGTGGAGTATTGAAGTCCCCCAGTAGTATTATATTGGAGTCTAGGTCTCCCTTGAAGTTCTTTAACAAATCTTTTAAATAAACCGGTGCCCTGTAATTAGGTGCATATACATTGATAATCGTTATATCTTCCTGTTGAATGAATCCCTTAATCATTATATAGTGCCCCTCTTTGTCTTTCTTAACAGTTTTGTGTTAAAGTTTATGTAGTTTGATATTAACATGGCTACGCCTGCTCTTTTTTCATTTCTGTTGGCATGGTATATCTTTTTCCAGCCTTTCACTTTAAGTCTGTATGAATCTTTGTTGTAAAGATGAATTTCTTGTAAGCAGCAAATAGATGGGTTTTGTTCCTTAACCCAATGAGCCAATCTGTGTCTTCTAACTGAACAGTTCAGACCATTAACTTTCAATGTGACTATTGATAAGTGGTAAACTTGCCCTGCAATTTGCCAAAGATATTTTCTAATATATGCTTTGAACTTCCTGTGATTTTTTGCTGTGAGGTTTCCTTCCTTTACCTGCTTTCATATTGATGACCGTGTTTCATTGTGTAACACATCTATAAGTATTTTTTGCAGGGCTAGATGAGTGGTGACAAATTAATCAATTTCTGTTTGCTATGAAATGTCTTTATTTTACCGTCATTCACAAATGAGAGCTTTGGAAGATATAATATTCTGGGCTGGCAGTTTTTCTCTCTTAGCACCTGGGCTATGTCTCGCCATATCCTTCTAGCTTGTAGCGTTTCTGATGAGAAGTCTGCTGTGAGTCTAATTGGAGATCTTCTGAGATTAATTTGACATTTCTCTCTTGCACATTTTAGAATCTTTTCTTTATGTTTCACTGTGGTGAGATTCATTACAACATGTCATGGTGAGGATCTCTTTTTGTCATGTTTACTAGGGGTTCTATGAGCTTCCTGTATTAGGATGTCTCTGTCCTTCTCCAAACCCGGGAAGTTCTCTACAAGTATCTCACTAAAAAGGCCTTCTAATCCTTTCTCTCTCTCCATGCCTTTAGGAACTCCTAGAACCTGAATGTTGGGTTTTTTAATAGTATCCTGTAGATTCCCAACAATATATTTTAGATTTCTAATTTCCTCTTCTTTTCTTTGGTTTGACTGTATATTTTCCTCTTCTCTGTCTTCTAAGTCCGATATTCTCTCTTCTGTTTCACTGACTCTGTTTTTAAGGCTCTCTAATGTGTTTGTCATTTGATCTATTGAGTTCTTCATTTCATTTTGATTTCTCTTCACTATACACTTTCCTGTTCTACTACTAGTTTCTGTGTTTCATTTTCATTCCTCCTTAAGATTTCATTTTCTTGAAGGAGATTTTGTAGCCTGTCCAGTAAGGTTTTCCGTACCTCAAGCATTTGTTTTTGAAAACTTCTAAATGTTCTTATCATAAATTTTTTGAAATCTGTATCTTGCATTTCTTCCATCTCATCATCTTCATAATCTTGGCTTGGGGTGTCTTGTTCATTTGCGGATGTCATAATGTCTTCCTTGTTCCTGTTTCCTCGCTTTCTGCCTTTGTTGCTTGGCATCATGGAGATATTATTTGAATTCTTCTTCCCTCGCTGTGGTGTTTTTTCTTGTTATACTATGACTGTATTAGGTGGACTGTCTGCTTTTGATGGAGCCTTAGAGGCTTGAGATGGGTGTGGCCTGAGAGCTCTGTTTGGTTCCTCAGGGTTAAGGATGTGCCAAAGTGACACTCCCAGGTTAGGCGTGGTAAATCTCTCTCTCTCTTTCTTTTCTTTTCTTTTCTTTTCTTTTCTTTTCTTTTCTTTTCTTTTCTTTTCTTTTCTTTTCTTTTCTTTTCTTTTCTTTTCTCTTCTTTCTTTCTTTCTTTCTTTCTCTCTCTTTCTCTCTCTCTCTCTCTCTCTCTTTCTCTCTCTCTCTCTTTCTCTCTTTCTCTCTTTCTCTCTCTCTCTCTCTTTCTTTCTCTCTCTTTCTTTCTTTCTTTCTTTCTTTCTTTCTTTCTTTCTTTCTTTCTTTCTTTCTTTCTTTCTTGTTCAGAAGGGAAGTAATTCTGCACAGCTGAGTGGACTTGAAGGTAGTTAGCAGGCAAATGATATACCCTCAGGAGCCAGAGATCAGAAGCTCTTTCCCAAGGACCACACAGGGAATCTGTGCTGCCCTCAGTGTGGGCTCAAATTCTCCTGCAGTCTCCCACTGGGTTGCCAAGGTTACCGAATTGTAGCATCTCTGGAGAGTACTCACGTGAATTCCCTTGAGTTCTCTCCTCCACCTTCTCTTTTTTCAAAGTCTCAGTTCATTAGCACCACACATTCACTAGGTCCCATTCTCCTATTATTTCACACACACACACACACACACACACACACACCCCGCTCTGAGTCAGGTTTTTCTGCTTGGCTGAGGGAGGGTGCAGCCCTGAGTTTGCACCGCTTATGACATATTCCAAAATGGTACCTACTCTTTGACTTGCTCGCCTTTGAGAGGTGAGAGGAGTGAGAGAAACTCCTATCCATATCAGTCACTTTTTTTCCCTCTCTCTTCTAGTTAGCCTGGTGAACTTTTCCCCATAGGATTTCAAGCCTCATTCCCTCTAGTCTCCTCTTTCTGCTTTCCCGCCATCTCTGGCTATTGAGGTTCGGCTAGCTCGCATTCCAGTACTGGTGTGTTTATTCTGCCGCTGGTGTCCCAAGCTGTGGGCTCCCACGCCCTCCACGCAGGTCCACCATGAATTAGTTCTGAAAGAGTTTCTTCTGCTGTTTCTTCCCCTACTCTTCCTTGAACCTGCAGTATCTCCGCTTTTATTGAGCTGTCTCCTCCAGGACATTCAGTGTGCTCCCTTCTTATTCTGCCATCTTGCCCCCCAATTTTTTATTTTCTCTTTTACCATATTTAAAACTAATTTCAGTATAATCTAGTATGAGCAGAGTATTTTACAACATTAAAACAAAGGACTATATGGATTTATTTGTAATACTGTTCCATATTTAAACTATAACCTTTCAAGAAATAACTTGAGTAATATAGGACTATAAAATAATTATTTGTATTTTTAAAAAGTGCTATAATTTTTGGTTTTCAAATTATAGATTCCATTGTTCTATATTGGCTTTGACATAAATATATCAAGATGGAGAAAACTCAGAAGGCCAGTGAGGAGACTGTTTTGTATTGGATTGAGTCCTAATATTTCATAGAGGAAAAAAAATATTTTCTTATCTTAGAATAGAGATAAGAACATTGTTGGTGCCAGTGCTGTGGCACAGGAGGTTAATCCTCCATATGGCCACCAGTTCTGGTCCAAGTTGCTCCTCTTCCAATCCAGCTCTCTGCTGTGGCCCAAGAAGGCAGAAAATGGTCCAAGTCCTTGGGCCCCTGCACCCATGTGGGAGACATGGAAGAAGCTCCTGGCTTCAGATTGTCGCAGCTCCAGCCATTTTGGCAAATTGGGGAGTGAACTAGCAGATGGAAGATCTTTCTCTTTGTCTCTCCCTCTCACTGTCTATTACTCTACCTGTCAAATAAATACAATAAAATATATATTTTTTAAAAAAGAACTTTGTCTAAAAGGATGTGATGAGGCTAAGAATGAGTTTTCCCAGAAATACAAGAGGACTCTTTCCTTAGTGCAATAATAAGACAATTGATACTTGTGGAATGATTAGGACTGCTAAAATTTAAATTTGGAAGAAAGCTATTTTTCTTTCTTTCTTTTTTTATTTTTGACAGCCAGAGTGGACAGTGAGAAAGGTCTTCCTTTTGCCGTTAGTTCACCCTCCAATGGCCACCGTGGCCAGCACGCTGCGACCGGCGCACCACACTGATCTGATGGCAGGAACCAGGTGATTCTCCTGGTCTCCCATGGGGTGCAGGGCCCAAGCACCTGGGCCATCCTCCATTGCACTCCCGGGCCAGAGCATAGAGCTGGCCTGGAAGAGGGGCAACCGGGACAGAACCGGTGCCCCGACCGGGACTAGAACCCGGTGTGTCGGCGCCGCAAGGCGGAGGATTAGCCTGTTGAGCCACAGCGCCGGCCAAGAAAGCTGTTTTTTAAAGAAAGGATTTGACATCACCATCTCCAGTATTGTCTATAATGGAAAAATAGTGAAAGTGAGAATATTTCTTATTTCCATTGGATGAATGCGAGAATACATATGAGCTGAATAGTTATAGAAGGGAACTATGTCAACATTATATTAATTGTTATTTATTTGAAAATAAACTTATTTGAAAACTGTAATTTATTAGAAAACTCCTTGGAATGATGAGTTTTTTAACTTGCAATAGTTAAAATGCCACCAAATCATTCCTGTGCGATCTAAATGCAGACATTTCCCTTCCTTTTCTTCTTTTTCCTTCTCACCTTCCTCCTCCTTCCCTTCTTCCTTGTTGCTGTTATTCTTCTTAATATTATTCCTGTGCGTGGGGAGATATATGGTTGTGAGAAATATAGTTGAATTTGGAAAATCCATACTTGGTATCTCATGACAAAAATCACATCTCCAGATCACCTACTACTCTAGGTTTTAATTTTTTTTCTGTCAGGTAGATGACTATTTTTTCCTATATTACAAATGAGAACTGTGTAAATATGCAAATCCAGAGTGGAGTTATATTTCCTATTCAGACCATTATATTGTGATTTATTTCTAACATACTGAGTCTATGCTTAGTGTGTATGTCCAGGTTAAAAAAAATGAATGCTCAATGAAGTGGCCACATAATGACATTCATTAAGAAATTCTATATAAAGTCCACAGTGGACTCAACCATAACATATAAAAGATTTTAGGATGCTTCATACTTTACAAACAGTGGTTCTATTTTTTGTTTTCTGATTCAAATGTAGGCACCAGATGGTAGGTATTCTGTCTAATTCAGTTGAAAGTATTGATTTGCAATGACATAGTAGTTTGGTAACTGATTATTCAAATGGAAGCTTATTCCTCTGAAATATGCTATAATGTAGAGGTTTTATAGGTTTTCATTTTCAAGTGAATAAATATATCATGTTAAATAATTTGAAAAAGACAGGAACATGGCAAATGGGAGTACCAATGATCACTTATTTGTGACAATATTTATATTTAACCTTTTTCATAGTAAAACATCTGTATTTATACCCTCACATATATTTCCAGTCAGTAAATTTTACAATATTAATTATTTGGAAGTGTCAAGCATTGAGTAGAAACGATGTTCATATTTTAATAATAAAGATAGACTAATAAATTATACAAGAGGGAACAGTCATTTGAAGTAATTTTTAAAATACTGAAACATAATATATAGTGTGTTCCAAACAGAATTAAAGTGCTACTTTGTAGATTTTCAGGAGAAATTTGTTTTTTAAAATGCTTAAAATATGCACTGTAAAGTGGAAATAGAGTGAGAACAAAATTGAAGTTATATAATATTAATGCTAATATAGTAAATTATAAAAATAACCTGAAAATATACTAACACTTAAAAATATTAGAAATATTTATTGTAGAATTATGGTTTAAGGTCTTAGAGAGGTTAAAGATAAAATGGATATTTTCTTCATTTGTACTTAAGCCAAACTATTATCATGACACAGTGGGAGATATCTTTCTAAAAATGTTAGAGTAGTGAAAATTTTGAAAAATAAAAGGAAAGGTTCATTAATTCTCCTGCCATCCTTGCACAAGGGCCATGATGATTTCTTAGTTTCATTCCAATTTTAGTGCATGTGTTGCTGAAATGAGCACTGGAATATGTAATGTAGAATTCCTATGTCTAAGGGATTACCAAAATGTTTACTTTATCGATTCCCATTGGCATTCTATCAGTTTTGCTTTATCGATTCCCATTGGCATTCTATCAGTTGAAGAAAGCAGTCTGTCCTTTCCTGCTACCTCCACACTGGTAAAATCTTATTAGACAGCTATTTTTTTATTTCATTCACATAATTGTATGGTTCTCATACCATCCTCTTCCATACTTTCCATGTTCTATCATTGTTAGCAGTTTTTAAGGTCTCTCATAAACCTATAAACTAAGACTTGGGCATAATAATAAAGATCTATTTAGGACAAAATCTATTAAGCTTAATATTTTATGGCATCTAATTTATGTGGAGTCTGTTTACCAGAAACAGAGTATTTCATTTAGTTATATCTCAAGTGAATGGAGAAAGTTTCTGTATGAAAGAGATAGGACATCCAGATGACACAGAAATTTAAACAAAAATTAATATTGAAAATTATAAAATTGTGTTAGGGAGGAAATTTTTTCCTCTGTTCTTTTAGGTTCAATATTTTGAGGCCTATACTTTAAATTAACAGAAGACAGATTAACAGGAGTGGAAGCATATAATTTGTATTGCTATTTTACATGCACAGAATTCACAGAACAGAGACATTCAAATAAATGGTTAGATTTGAGAGCTCATCATACCATCTCAACAAAGACAGGATGGTGGGGCTTTGAGGGACGATCAGTCATAGTGAAGTTGCTGAGAAATATTTGAAAGAAACCAATGGAAGGTAGGAGCCATTTTAGTACAGTTTATTTATGTACAGTAAATCAGTGCCAGCTCAGGCAATACAAGTCACTCTCCTATTCTTGGTACAGTTTCACTACAGAAACTTATATCAACCACATGAGTGAAATTCATGACCTATTTTTAGGCTAAATAGTGGAGGGCAGGGAATTCTTTCTACATTTGCTAATTCTTGACTGTCTTATTCAATATACAGATGATCATTGACTTACAATGGATTTGTAGCCTGAAAAAATCCTTGTAAGTTGAAAATGTATTTAATGCACCTAACATGCTCAACTTCATAGTGTAGCCTCGTGCAGCACACTTTAGAGTATCAGATGTTCACCCTTGTGATGGTGGAGTTGCTCACTGTCATCACCCAGTATAACAAGACAATATACTACAATTTTTGCTATATAGGGAAAAGTTAAAAATTTAACATTCAGAGCAGCTTCGAATGAATGCATATCACTTTTACATCATCATAAAATCACAATCTTGTACTTCACACTGTTGTAAATAATGGACCATTTGTAATTCTCATAGCAAGGTGCCATTTTGCAATCTCATGTCCTAATCTAATTCAATAGATAATTAAAAAAATTTTTTTTTGACAGGCAGAGTTAGGCAGTGAGAGGGAGAGAAACAGAGAGAAACGTCTTCCTTTTCCGTCGGTTCACCCTCCCAAGTGGCTGCTACAGCCAGTGCATTGTGGCCGGCGGGCTGCGCTGATCTGAAGCCAGGAGCCAGGTGCTTCCTCCTGGTCTCCCATGCAGGTGCAGGGCCCAAGGACCTGGGCCATCCTTCACTTCACTCCTGGGCCACAGCAGAGAGCTGGACTGGAAGAGGAGCAACCGGGACAGAATCCAGCACCCCAACTGAGACTAGAACCTGGGGTGCTGGTGTCACAGGTGGAGGATTAGCCTAGTGAGCTGTGGCACTGGCCATCAATAGATAAATTTATATAGCCTTACATGGAAGGCTAGTCTGACACAGGCAAATATGCTGACCTCTGCAATAAAAATTCATGGAAAGTTGACTCAACTGACTCATAGTCTATGAAAGCCTCTTCTGCTGCATTTGGATATGGGAAAATTGTGATCGAAAAGCATACTAAATTATGTAGATATAAGAGTTCATTGAATTAAACCATAATCAGGTCACTCAAGGATTGTCAGCATGTTAAGACAAAATATAATTTCAAATCACTATCTACCTAAAATATCAGAATGCCCATTCTTAGGCCGGCGCCGTGGCTCAACAGGCTAATCCTCCACCTTGCGGCGCCCGCACAACCAGTTCTAGTCCCGGTCGGGGCGCCGGATTCTGTCCTTGTTACCCCTCTTCCAGGCAGGCCTCTGCTGTGGCCCGGGAGTGCAGTGGAGGATGGCCCAAGTGCTTGGGCCCTGCACCCCATGGGAGACCAGGATAAGCACCTAGCACCTGGCTCCTGCCATCGGATGAGCGCAGTGCGCCGGCCGCAGCGTGCCGTCCACGGCAGCCATTGGAGGGTGGCCAACGGCAAAGGAAGACCTTTCTCTCTGTCTCTCTCTCTCACTGTCCACTCTGCCTGTCAAAAATAAAAATAATAAAAAAAAAAAGATCTCAGAATGCCCATTCTTTGTTTTAGGTAACTTGTAATCAGAAATTGCCTAGGATGATCAGAATTACTTGCTTTGCTTTAAACTTGTCTTTCTATTTTTTCCTGTCTCCAAGAGTTACCCAGAGCTACTTCATGATGAAGATCTTAATTACTGACCTCCCCATACTTGCTCTTTAACTGCAGAATTGCCCCCGTTTATGTTGCAGGAGTAGCACAGTGTTGCTACTTCCTGCCTCCAGGTTTACTAATGAAATTCAATGTCAGTAGGTCAACGCTCAACCACTGCTTATAACCCCTGTGGAATTTCTGTTCTCCGGAGTCACACTTATGTGAGGATATCAACAGAAAAGAAAAAGGACAAATCCATTAATCAACTACCCAGGCCCTAACAATAGTAATTCTTTGTTCAGTTTTCAATCCTTTATCTCTGTTGCTTCTATGTAGCACTTTTTACTCGAAGTATACCATAAGCACCAGACAGATTATAGTGGGGAATATAACCAGTATTAGCCCAAATTATTTCTAGAGCCAGAATTTCTAACAGAGTATTGATAACATCTTCATCATTATGTATCTGATATGCATTTTCAAGGAGCTGAACATATAGGGGTGAAAAGACACAACTCAAAAACTACCTTAGTGGAGTTCACATTTAGTTGAAGTAGACAGTAAATGCATAAATATATATGTGTCAGATAGGTGGGAATGCTGTGAAAAAATACAATAAAATATTTGCCCAGGAGGCCCTTACTGAAGAGTGTTGTTTGAACTAAGACCTGAATGAGAACAAAGATCGTGCCTTCTAAAAATTTCTAAGAAAGAGATTCCTAGGAGAATAGCAAACACAAATCCCTGAAGGATAGAAAGTATGCGGAACATTCTAGTTACTATGGCTAGATGGGCAGGCTTCCTTTCAGAAGAGGGGAGGCCAAGGAAGAGAGATCCTGAGGGACTCCTCATGATACAGTGAAAACAGTATGTTGAAGGGACAAGCAGGGAGTTTTGGGGTCTGGTTTGTTAGAGAAGGAGTACTCAGTGCTGTGTGAAGTCTGGGCTATGGGAGGTGAAGAGAAGTTAGAGAACTTTATGAGGTTCTTACGGGAGTTCAGGAGACAGACACTGGTAACTTGGACCATGTGGTATCCATGGAAATGGAATAAGTGTGCATGTGGAGAAACAGTTGGGAGGAGGTATTTGAAATACATTGAGAGGAAGGTTCATGGCTGCTTCAGTGTGTAGTGAGTTTTCTCTGAGGGACTTCTGTTGGCTTCTTAGATTAGACTTTCAAACTATCTCAGATCTTTTTAAAGAGCTTCTTCACTACTTTAATTTGTTCTTAATAATAAGTTGATATGCAGGATTATATTAGTCTTCCATGGCTGTGATAGCAAAATAGCGTAGCCTGCATGACTTAAACACTGGAATTAATTATCTCACAGTTCTGGACACTGAAAGTCCAAGATCAAGGTGAGAGATTTGGCTTCTTCTGAGGCTTTCAGGAGGCCACCTTCCTGCAGTGTCCTTAGGTGTTTTTCCTGAGTGTTCACCCCTAGTGTCTGCTCATAAGGAAATCATTCTTGGATTAGGTGCCACTCTGATGACCTCATTTTACCTTAACTGTCTCTGTAAGAACTTAATCTACAAATTGAGCCAGATCAGGGGCTAGGATTTTAGTAAATGAATTTTGGGGAATTTCAGTAAGTCCGTAATAGGGAGCTTCATCATCTGGGTTAACCATCTTTACAACTTGCTTATGCTGAGCCTTTGACCAAGAGGAAAGTGATTCCCTTGCATTATTTTCCTAAACAGTATATATGTAAAGGTCAAAGATTACCCTTCTGTTGAATACTTTATCTCACTAGTTTAAAAGATTTACAAATATAAATAGAGGACTTAATATATATATATATATATATTTATATATATTTAAAGATTAATTTATTTATTTGAAAGGCAGAGTTACAGAGAGGTAGAGGTAGAGGCAGACAGAGAGAGAGAGGCAGAGAGAGAGAGAGACAGAGAGAGAATCGTCCATCTGCTGGTTCATTCCCCAGATGGCCACAACGGCCAGAGTTAAAACTGATCCAAAACCAACAGCAAGGACCTTCTTCCTGGTCTCTCACATGGGTGAAAGGCCCAAGCACCTGGACCATCTTCTTCTGCTTTCCCAGGCCATAGCAGAGAGCTAGATCAGAAGTGGAGCAGCCTGGACTTGAACCTGCCCTGTAGGGGATGCTGGCACTGCGGGGGGCAGCTTTAACCACAGCACCAGCCCCAAGGATCTAACATTTTATAGCCCCTACTAGATCATACAATGAGAATACTATATTACATAGTCTTGGGAGTCATCACAACATGGAGGTTGCATTATTTTTTTCTACTGATAAAATTATACTATTAGTCTCAAGCAGGCTCCATGTAAATATATGTCCCTATACATGTATGTTTCAGATTTTTTGATTACAGTTTCATTAAATATAACTACTAAATACTGTCCTTGCTGTTCAAATCACTTGGCTAAATAATTCACATATTTTAAGAGTATGGTAGAATTTCCTTCATTTTAGAGACAAGGAACCTAATTCTGTGATTACAAGGAAGATGGTCAAGATCACCCTGTCTCAGAAAGGTTCCATACAAGGTTTGTGTCATTTCAAGCTATATTCTCTCTTCTGCTGGATGCTGAACTAGCCTTAAAAACCACCCAGAGACCCAGCACTGGGATATGTGTGGGAGATAAGGGGGTGAATAAGACATAATTTCTGCCTTAAATAATTTTGAGAATGGCTCTGATAAGTGGTAGTTAGTATAGAATACAAGAAATGAATAAGAATGAAACTGATTTCTTGTCTATATTACTATGAAACATGGTCTTTCTACTCTTTACTTGTTAACATTATAGTTAGTGGTGCATTAAGCTTGTGATCATAGTAAACGAAGTGGCCGGTGCTGTGGCGCAGCGGGTAAAACCACTGCCTGCAGTGCCAGCATCCCATATGGGTGCTGGTTCATGTTCTATCTGCTCCACTTCTGATCCAGTTCTCTGCTGTGGCCTGGGAAAGCAGTAGAAGATGGCCCAAATCCTTGAGTCCCTGTACCCATGTGAGAGACCCAGAAGAAACTCCTGGCTCCTGGCGTAGGGTCGGCACAGCTCCAGCTGTTGGAACCTTCTGGGGAATGAACCATCAGATGGATGATCCCTCTCGCTCTTTTTCTGCCTCTGGCTCTCTGTAAATCTACCTTTCAAATTAATAAATCTTTTTTTAAAAAATAAATAGAAATTATGTTATTGCAAAAAATAAAAGAAAGAAAGGATTGAGGGAGGAAGAGAAGTATGATTATCTTCTTTTATGAAGTATGTGAAATTTGTCCTCTACATATTAATAAAATTCAGAGAAGAATCTCATATTTCAAACAAGGAGATGGACACTTAAATTAAAAAGGGGTATAAAACTAGAATTCTATGCAGACCACACTAATAAAGAAAGGACCAAGCAACCCTGGGATCTAGAGAAATTTCCAAACAGAAGCACCATTTCAGTTGAGTCGTGAAATCTGTGTATCTTTTTTAACACAATGGGAATAAAGCTGGGTATAGTAATAGAGGTAAGGATTCCAGGTGAAGTCCACTAAGCAAAGCATGTGAAAAACATAGGGAGGCTTTAGAATTATTTTGTAAACAGAGTACTTATCAACTCCACATTAAGCAATTAAGTGGGATAATATTGAATTGGAGAAAGGCATGGATAATATAGTTCAGACACAACTAAGCAGGACTGTGATATAAGAAATATTTAATGCAAATGAAATTAATTAAAATATTCAGATAATCTGTTATCTGGGCTAAAAGAAATAGTTTTTTTTAATCCTCTTCCCTTTTCTAATGAAAAAAATAGGCAACAGTTTTCATTGAATAAATTCTACTTTTTATTTTCTAAATATCCCAGCAAGCAATCATTCTGAACTGCCTTGTTTTTGTCAGCTAGTTCCTCCTCTCACTGTCATTCTCTCCTTCATCATTGCACAAATACTAATTCATTGGCATCACAGTCAAGCCATCAACTCGGAAATTAAATTACCTGCCATTCTCAAGTTTTTCTCTGAATAACCCCAGACTGCCCCTTGGCTCTCAATGAGGCAAGTCTCTCAATGCAACAATGAATCGAAAGAGTTTAGGGCTGCACCTGTCAGTTCAAGGTCACAAAGGCTTTGAAGCAAATTCTGAGCTTTGTTCTGCAATGTTCTCCATCCCACTTTCACTGTCCTCCAAATTCCCCACTCAAGAATTAAAAAGATATAGGAAAAGGCAAGGCAAAGAGAATTCTAGTCCCATCACTACCACGGGAAATGTATTTTGTAGGAGGTTTCAGAAAAGCTGCAGAGATGAGCAGCTACCAGACTAACAGCCGGCTGTAAGCCAACATCTCTGCCTCTGATTGTCCAGGTGGAGGGGCGTTTCTGATCTGCACTATGTACAGTGTAAAAATGTAATGGCTCCTACATAATTATGAATAATAGACTGATTCTGATATGTAGATATTTGTCTGGTTAACTATAATTTTAGCTGTTTTTCTTTACAAATAAGCTGTTATTTGGTTATTTTCTTTTTCTCATTTTTGCCAATAATATGGTTAATCTATCTCTGGAAAATTGAAAGTTCACTACAATTCAGTTTTCCTGGACCATGGGCTGGGGACAGTAATGGATCTCATCAAGGAAAATTAAGCAGGCCTTTGTGGCATGCAATGGGGTTTGGCGGGCGAATCTCTTGGTGAGTGTTAAGCAGCAGAGTAGCACCCACAGCTTTGAATTTTAGAACGATCACTATAATGTTTCCTCAGTAATGGCAGAGAGGAGACACACTGTGGCCCTGTGCTTAGCAGTTTCTATAAGGGAGGTGAGGAGGTAAAGTGTTTCTGAGATAGGAGGGACAATGGGGGCTGGGGCTGGGGCTGTGGTGTAGCAGGTAAAGCTGCCACCTGTAGTGCCGGCATATGGGCACTGGTTCTAGTCCCTGCTGCTCCTCTTCCAATCCACCTCTCTGCTATGGCCTGGCAGAACAGCAGAAGATGGCCCAAGTCTTTGGGACCCTGCACATGGGTGGGAGACCTGGAAAAAGCTCCTGTCTACTAGCTTCAGATTGTCTCAGCTCTGGCCGATGTAGCCATTTGGAGAGTGAACCAGAGGATAGAAGTCGCTCCCTCTCTTTCTCTCTGTAACTCTGCCTTTCAAATAAATAAATAAATCTTAAATAAAAAAAAGAAAGGAAGAACTAAATGTGCTTGTGAGGTTAGGTAGGAACCTCAGAAAGGAAATGGGCGTAGTACTGGAGAGAAAGTAGACTGGGGGCTGCTACTGAGGACTGAGCGGGGACCACTCACTGGAAAAGTCTACCGAAAAAGAAGTATAATGGAGATAAATCAAATTACTTTTATTTATTTTGGCAATGTGAAGTTGAGATGACTTTTTGTTATATTCAGGTAGATATATCCCCTATGGGAGTGGATACAGAGGGAAGATTAAGAGAAAGATAGTAATGCAGAAAATCGAGATTTGGAGCTGCTGCGGTGATAAGTAGTTAATGAGGTCACAATTGAGAAAGCTAGCACTAACCCTTCTGTGCCTTCCCCAGCATCCCAGGCATTAGGCATCATGTCAACTCTTGGAATATTTCTTTTGATAGTTGATGCTGTATTTTGTTGACCAGTTAAAAGTGGCATGTATTGTGTGTTGAATTGATACAATAGGATTGGAAGATACAGTTCTGTAAGCCCTACAACAAACATGCATTTTCCCTGAAGTTCTCTCCTTTCCTGTGGAACATGGACAGCTTTCTCTCTTGAGTTGCTGTTATCCTTGGATCTCTTCTCACCATTACCTTAAAGGATTCTTTCTTGCCTGTTCTCTCCTTTTGCTTTATACCTCATGCTCTTTCTCAGTTCCTTCCCTTGGTTTAGTGAAACAGCATCCCAAGAAAGGATGATTGTGAAACAAATTTGTCAAGACAATGTTGTCTGGAAATATTTGCTTTTAAATTTGCATTTGACTAGGTGAGTATGAAAATACAACTTGGAAATGATTGTGTATCAGATCTTTTAAGGCAGCCTGGATGGTCCTCTCAATTTTAACATTGTAATTAAGAAATTCAGTGCTATTCTAATTTTTTCTAAGAACTTTTAGAATCTCTTATTTATACTTGATTTGTGTTATATCACCATACTGTATTCACCCATCTTGCCAGAAACTTACTTGACTGTTTCATTTTAAAACCTGATGTCGTTTATTTCTTTGTTTAAAGTTGCTATCAGAATTTTTATTTCAGCTATAACACTTTTAAATTTCCAAGAGTGCAAATTTTTATTTCTTTCACTTTTCCGTCTTTATAACCTCTTATTGTTGCTTCCAGAATGTCGTTTCCATGAGCCCTCGAGTATATTTCTTTTTGTCTATTTCGCTCTGTTCTGTTCTATTTTTGCTGCTGCTTCTATTTCTTCTGAGAATTCCCCCCTATTAATTTATGTAATTTGATCTCTCGACAGTGGCATTCTTGTATATCATGGTATTCAAGTTATTCTTACATCATGTGATACTTTTTTGTTGTCTCTACATCTTTCTACACATTACTGGAATTTTGGATTTTGAGAAGTTGATCTTAGTAACTGTAAATATCATTTAAAATAACTCTACTGAGTCATTTTTTATGGGAATCCATCCAAATACTGCCTTTTTTTTTTCACAGCCTTAGGTTGGCAGTTTTCCATTAAAGAGAAATCGCTTAGTATCTCACGTTGGCAAGATAAGCCTGGGTGCTGGCTTCTTCCAACAGTGGGAGCCAGGACTGTTCTTGCGATAGAGCACTTAGGTCTGTGGTTCTTACCTGGAGTTGCACATTAGAGTGAAAGGAGATTTGAGCAATGCTGATGTTCATGCCATAGGCTCAAACAATTCAGTGACAATCTGTAGGCGTGACACCCAGGTATGTTTTCAAAGGGCTTCTAAGCCATTCTACTGTTTGTCTCAAATGGAGACAGATATTTTGGACCAGCAGCATATCTGCATCACCTGGGAGTTTGTCATAAATGTAAATTCTTGGTTTGTGGGCTGGCGCCGTGGCTCAACAGGCTAATCCTCTGCCTTGCGGCACCGGCACACCGGGTTCTAGTCCCGGTCGGGGCGCCGGATTCTGTCCCGGTTGCCCCTCTTCCAGGCCAGCCCTCTGCTGTGGCCCAGGAGTGCAGTGGAGGATGGCCCAAGTGCTTGGGCCCTGCACCCCATGGGAGACCAGGATAAGCACCTAGCACCTGGCTCCTGCCATCGGATGAGCGCAGTGCGCCGGCCGCAGCGTGCCGTCCACGGCAGCCATTGGAGGGTGAACCAACGGCAACAGAAGACCTTTCTCTCTGTCTCTCTCTCTCACTGTCCACTCTGCCTGTCAAAAATTAAAAAAAAAAAAAAATTCTTGGTTTGTGGTTCACTGAATTCTGAACACTGGAGGTTGGGCCCAGTAATTTCTGTTTTAATAAGTTCTCCAAGTGTTTTTTTTTTTTTTTTTTTTTTTTTTTTTTTTTTTTTGATGGGCAGAGTTAGAGAGAGAGAAAGGTCTTCCTTCCATTGGTTCACCCCCCAAAATGGCTGCCACGGCCAGTGCTGCAATGATCCAGAGCCAGGAGCCAAGTGTTTCCTCCCAGTATCCCATGTGGGTGCAGGGGCCCAAGCACTTGGGCCATCCTCCACTGCCTTCCCGGGGCCACAGCAGAGAGCTGGACTGGAAGGGAAGGGGAGCAACTACGACTGAACCAGTGCCCCAACTGGGACTAGAATCCTGAGTGGCCGACACCCCAGGTAGAGGATTAGCCTAGTGAGCCGTGCACCGGCCTCCAAGTGGTTCTAATTCATGCTCAAATTTACCACTCTCTAATGTTGATTACTTAATCCTTGGTCTCAGTGTCTTTCTCAGTCATGTTTTCCAGAAAATCTCTAGCCTCTGATCACACATGAGGAAAGGTACTCCTTGACTTCTGTTTCTTAGACTATAGCAATGCTTCCACTTTCAATTCCATCCACATCTCTATTTTGAAATGTCTTGTACACAATTTCTGATCTCTTCTGAGGTTCTGTAGTGCAAATCGACTTACCTCTGGTCTTCTCCTATTGCAAGTCTACATTTTCATTTTATCTACTAGAGTTGTTGTTAGATTCTGCTTTCAGCCTGCTACTTTGATTCATTTTTTTCATCATGGCCTCCTCTCTTCCTTTTCTTTGTAAGGTAGTGCTTATTTCCTTGCTTTCTTGTATATTTTGACATTCCAGAAAAAAATAGAGATAATAAAAATGCATAAAACATAGGGCATATATGGAATTTCAAATAAACAATAGCAAATTTTATATATTCTAATTCATTACTTGTCATTTATCTGAAATTCAAATGTAAGTAGGCATTACATTTTGTATTTTAAATATAAAGGGTTAGTTTTTGAGAAAATTAATTTTAAATCATACATCTCAATATTTCTGGTGTAATTAAAAATACATACTCCAAATATTTCAAAAGTAAGTTGTTAATTTTAATGACACATTTTAAGAAGTAAAGCATTGTCAATATTACATAATTATCATTCTAAAACTCAATAACTGAAACATGTTTCTACAACTGTGTCTATTTGGGATAAAACTTCGATTTACTTTTATTAAACTATGTTTTCATGGTGAGCATAGCATTATTATGTTTAATGGGATATGTTTATATGCACAAGACAATGCAGTGGAAAGAGGATTGGACTTCAAGTAATACCAAAATTGAGGTAATGCCACGTTTGTGCTATGTGACCTACATGAAGGTCACTTCCTGACTTTTACTTACTTTGCCTTAACAGGAGGTATATTAAAACATCATACATCATTTATGATTATTAAATGAGATAATCAACAGTCTTTTGCTTATGCTCAGAAGCTGGGAAGGGCTTGAAACTTAGAAGATGTTCAGTGAATATTACTTCACGCCCCCCTCCACACACCCATCTGACTCAGAAAATTTGGCAATCTGCTAGCTCCCATTGATATTGTGGTGATTAATTTTTGCATACCATAAAAAACTTTAATAACTGTATTAATGAATTCGTTACTTTGCTAGGGCTGCCATCACATAGTCCCAAAGACCTGGTACTTTAAATGAAATTGATTTACTCAAATTCTGGAGTAGAGAAGTGTGAGATCAACGTGTCAGCCAGGTTAGCTTTTTGAGAGGTTTCTCTCCTTAGCTATGGATAGTTGTATTTTCCCCATTTTTTTCACTTGCTTTTCCTCTGCATCTGTGTTTCTTTTTCTTCTAAAGACACCCATCATGTTGAATTAAAGCCCACTTATGACTCAATTGCCTCTTTTTTTAAAAAGAGATTGATTGATTGATTGATTTGAAAGGCAGAGTTACAGAGAGACAGAGGCAGAGAGAGAAGCCTTCCGTCTCTCTGATTTACTCCCCAAATGGCTGCAACAGCCAGAGCTGGGCTGGTCCAAAGCCAAGAGCTTCTTCCAGGTCTCCTCTGCTGGTACAGGGGTCCAAGGACTCAGGCCATCTTCTGCAGGCCATAGCAGAGAGCTGGATCCAAAGCAGAGCAACTGGGACTTGAACCAGTGCCCATATAGGACCCCAGCACTGCAGGATGGCTTTACCCACAGTGCTGGCCCCCTCAATTGCTTCTTTAAAGACCCAGCCTCCAAACACCTTCACTGTCTCAGGCACTGGGAATTGGGAGTTCATCATATAAATTTGTAGGTGGTGGTAGTGGTGGTAGGGTGTTTCCACGTTATCCTATACCATTGAAGTTACTCAGATTTACTGTCTTTCATCTTAAATAAGCAGTTTTACTGTCTGATAATTTCTGAAGAGTTTAGCCTATTCATTTCCATAATAATTTGAGACCAAAAGAAAGGAGGGGGAGGGAGGGATAAACAAATGTGATCCCAAGTAATAATTATCCTGTGAAAAACAACGTCCTTTGTATTAGAGGGATCTTTAAAAGGGATAATATAAAAAAAGATTTAGAAGTGATAATATCCACAAAGAATGGGAGAAATGGTCTTATTTAAATGTTTGCTAAGTTATGAATTTATAAGGGAGATATTTTTAGGGATATTTATTTCTCCAATTATTACAGAGGTATTTAGGGAGTTTCTACATCATGTTCAGTTCAAAGGAATGCAGAGCACTGTTAAGAATATAAAGAAGTACAAGACAGGATCCTTCTGAGGTGCTTTTATGTCTAGATGAGGAATCAAAATTAGTACAAGTGAAACAAAG
The DNA here is from genome assembly GCA_949820135.1 of Sylvilagus floridanus. NCBI lineage: Eukaryota > Metazoa > Chordata > Mammalia > Lagomorpha > Leporidae > Sylvilagus > Sylvilagus floridanus. Next base: position 83,275,587 of record OX463236.1, on the reverse strand, counting down.
AGAAAAGGCAACAATTAAATATAAAAGCCTTTGATCCTGTGTGTAGAGGCCTTAGCGTGAATGCGGAAGAGGTGTCAATGTGTATTGTGCTGGTCTGAAGTATCACACAAAGGGTCAGGCTAACTTTGTGCTTTGAAGTATGAGAATAGTGGGGGTTTTTGCAAAGTGTGGAAACTGACATAAATAATGGGCCTGTTCCTGTTTTCTTAGTAGCATGAATAAGAGTCCTCAATTCCTACTTTTCTATTGGTTTATTGTTCATGTCCCTCACTAGAACATAGTTTATAAAGGTATGCTTCTTGGTTGTCTTGTCTGTTGTCATTTCTCCACCATATAGAATAATATTTTATAAATAACAGATGCTCAACATTAGTTGAATAACTGAGTGAGTGAATGCTGTGAAATGTTAAAACTAGAAAGTTGGAAATCAGTCTCAGTGCATGGAAAAATTCAGAATAGTTAGGGGTACAAAATCTGAGAGAAAATTTTCAAATTGAAGGGCTATGTAGTTAGGAGGATTTAAAGAATCCAAAACAAGATTAGGGTGATGGAAGATATGTTTTTAGAGAACCATAAAAACCTAGAGAAATTTTCTACGGGATACTTCTGGGCTTCCTTTCACAATGGTCACTACTAAGATGAAAATTGTCTGTGTTCTACTCGTCTTTCATGGTCATTAACCTCAGTGCCATCATTCTTTGTGTTTAGCATCTTTTCCTGTTTGTTTACCAACCCTGTGCCACTCCTAGAAGAATCCAGCTCATCACCCTTACAAACTGCGTGAGGATTTGGCATAGTTTTGTGCTACTCATAGAACTCTCAAAACTCTAGTCTAGAATTAGGTTATATAGCCACCTCTGCTGCCTGAGAGTCTGGAAAAGCATGTATCTGGCATTCTGGGTATTGTCCAGACAGTGTTCTCCAGCAGGGTCAGAGTGGAGGCCATGGCTGTTGGATACACAACATTTTCTGTCACAGGTTGGCTACCTTCTAGTACCAGCAATAAATTTTGTATTATCTTGCCAGAGAGCTTTACGTTAAGGTTATTTTTGAACGGATGTTTGTTCTCTGCCATGGTTCATTTAGGTTTTGGCCGACTGAAACAGAATTTGTTGAGAGATCATATTGGAAAGTCACCTTTCTCTGTGACTGTCTTTAGTTTTGTTATCATTTGCTTCCCACTCAAGGGTCACTAGGTTCTAGAAGGTAGATAAGGAGGGAGTGTCTTCCTTCTCCGAGTAGGACATTCAGTTATGACTAAAACCTATCTTCTCTGTGTTCCCAGTGCTGTAGCTCTTAGTCTCAGTCATCCATGTCCCAGTGGAGAAGTGTTATTGCTGAGAACACAGATGGGGACAGTTTACACCTGGGGTACTTTGGGAACCTGAAACCAATAAGAGACGACTCCTTTTGTCAGTGGGTTCTGAATCCTAGACTTATTTTGATGTTAATTTAAATTTTAATGCTTATTATTTAATTTTTATTAAAATTTAATTTTTGTTTTAATTCAATGTTTTAGAAATTTTACAAATTTTATTTCTGAAGTGATCTATCCATCCTAACACAATAAATCATACAAGAGATAATCTCTGCAGCATTATCTGTTATTCTAGCAACTTCATCCTCAGTTCCACTTCTCAGAGACAAATCTCTCATAGATGCTTGTTAGTTTCCTAAGGTTAATACCAAACACTCTAGATGATATTTTAGAGCAATGCTATTTGTTTCTCAACTTTAGTATTGCACATTAAGTTCCTGGTGGGACAGTTAAAAGATTTCTTTCAAAAATTTATACTAACTTTTGCTTTCCTGTCAGTTGCTTTTCAACTTTAAATATTATACTTGATCTCAGTTGATTTTTTCAATAGTTTTCTAAAGTTTACATAATCATCTTCTGATTTTTCATTTCTTTAGTGAGGTGTTTTTTCTTTCTAATCTCATTTTCATCTTGTTTGCATGTAGAAACTTTGGTTAACTATATTTTTATATTTCAAAATTTCCAATATTTTCATGGTAAACTTCAACCAACACAAGTCCTCTTTGCTTTGTTAAAACAGTGACTTTAAAAGCAGAAAAGAGTAAATTGTGTTTCCTGGAACTTTAAGCTAGATCAGGATTATATCCTAGGTTTACATTTGTTTCTTTGCTGGTCCAGGATTTTAACTCCTAGATCACTGGAAAGAATAATAACATCAAGACCAGCTGGATTATCTTTCATAGATTTAGTAATTCATTAACTACATACATATTAGTGGTTTATTTGTATAATTTTTTGTTTTTATCTGGAATTAAGTTGAGATTGTTATTATCTTCCTTCTTTCCTCTGTTACTCCTCTTACTCCTTTCTTCTTTTTCCTTTATCCCTCTCCCTTTCCTCTTCTTCTTTTCTCTATACTGATTATCTTCCTTACACTTTCTTAGTTACATTTCTTTTGAGGCATTTTTAAAAATTATTAGACAGCTAGAGTTATAGACAGAGAGAGAGAGAAAGAGAGAGACAGACAGACAGACAGAAAGGTCTTCCTTCCATTGGTTCACCCCCCAAATGGCTGCTACGGCAGGAACTATGCCGATCCTAAGCTAGGAGCCAGATGCTTCCTCCTGGTCTCCCATGTGGGTGCCAGGGCCCAAGCACTTGGACCATCCTCCACTGTACTCCAGGGCCACAGCAGAGAGCTGGACTGGAAGAGGAGCAACCGGAACTAGAACCCGGCGCCCATATGGGATGCTGGCACCACAGGCAGAGGATTAGCCAAGTGAGCCACGGCACCGGCACCTGAGATATGGTTTTACCATATGGCTTTGAAAATTTATTGCTTTTTAGATTCCATCTCACATTGTTGACTTATTTTCTCATTTTGTTCAAGCTCCGTTTCCAATTTCTGCTAAAGAAAATGTTAATGAAGGGTAAACTTGATGAGATATTCCAACCTCCCACTGTTAGTACTGAGTTGGTCTTTTGTGTATAAATTTAATTGAGCCGGTGCTGTGGCTCAATAGGCTAAACCTCTGCCTGCGGCACCAGCACACCGGGTTCTAGTCCCGGTTGGGGCACCAGATTCTGTCCCAGTTGCTCCTCTTCCAGGCCAGCTCTCTGCTGTGGCCCAGGAAGGCAGTGGAGGATGGCCCAAGTGCTTGGCCCCTGAACCCCATGGGAGACCAGGAGAAGCACCTGGTTCCTGGCTTCGGATCAGTGCCATGTGCCAGTGGCAATGCACTGGCCATGGCAGCCATTGGAGGGCGAACCAACGGCAAAGGAAGACCTTTCTCTCTGTTTCTCTCTCTCTCTCACTCTCCACTCTGCCTGTCAAAAAAAAAAAATAATAAATAAAATTAATCGATAATGGATCTTCCTCCATATATATACACACATACACATACACACATACTCACACACACACATTTTGATGGTTAGTAATTCAATGAAGAAATCAAGCTTGATCATAATTTCCCCAAGCATTTCAAAGGCATTACCACAATGTTTTCTAATTTCTAGAAGTGTTGAAGAAAAGTATGTCATAAGCTTATTTTGTACTATTTTGTAAGCAACTTACATTTTTCCTTTTTTAAAATTTTTTAAGGTATACACATTTCATATATTTTCTATAAACAGATTCAGGAACATAGTGATACTTCCCACCCTACCCTCCCTTCACCCATGTTCCAACCAATCTTTCTTCTCTCTATCATATTTGAATTCTTAATTTTTACAAAGATTTATTTTCAGTGGATATCTAGGTTGATTCTATATCTTTGCTGTTTGAAACAGAAGCAATAAAGACAGGGGTACAGATCACTTTTTCATATGACAAATTCATTTTGTTTGGGTAAATTCCTAGGAGTAGGATTGCTGGGTCAAATGGTAAGTCCATATTGATGTTTCTGAGGTATCTCCGTACTATCTTCCATGGTGGCTGTTGGAGTGCATAAGCAAAAAGAGAACAAGACACAGGAACTCTTCTTTTGAAAAGTGCTTCCAGGGTATCCCAGCGTCTTTTCTATATTGGTAAAGATTACAACAGTCTCTTGTACAGAGCATGTGTATGTTCATATAACCCTAAGTTTTCTCTAAAACATGTTTAGCAAAACATATTATATAAGCATGTCTGGGAAAGCAACTGCATGTCCTTGTGAAGCCAACATTCCCATAAGGGCTCACTGCTCTTCTTGTTAGTAGGTCATAAACCATCCTTAATCAGTCCCTGAATTCACACTCTCTATAGAAGATTGTGAACCCATGAACTGGCACCGTATGGGAAGCTGATGTGTAGGTTGAGGTATTACCAACTATGTTACAATGCTGAACCTTATAAAAATATCTTTTCTTCATCATTTTACTTTTTACTTCCATTCTGTTATTTGCAGGTTGAAATCAAAGTCATGGAGTTCAGTAGGGAGGGTAGTTTCCGTTTCTTTATACCTTCTCCTATCACATTCTTGACTGCAATTTTCGCTTCCTGTTTCTTCATTTTCCTGATATCATCCCCCAAAGTGCTGTTTACATACTGTTTCTGTGCTCCGAAGTTTATTTTATGTTTCTATATTTCCCGAGAAATGTTACAGTGGGCGAAATTCTAAAGAAAACATTATATGCTTGATTCAATATATTATGCTATGCATCTTTAATACATTTGGATCATTTGGGTGAAGCAAAGCCTCTACCTCTTTTATTCACAGGGAACCTCTATGTTTGTATGCCAATTCATGGCTATAAATTTAACTGTAAAGAAATGGGCTACTCAGTTCCACCATTATAACACCATTATGTTAAGAGAAGGAAGACTAAATTCCATCCATATGTAGAAGTGGCCTACAGAATTAGACTAACACCATGAAATCTTAAGTCAGGTTTTATCCATAACCTGACCACAAATCAATCTATAGTCTGGGAGAAATGGCAATCTCTCTTTGTCTCAGTGTTCTTAACCACAAAATTGTCTCATAATAGTACTTCTAGAATTGCTGTGAACAATACATGAATCAATCTCTGCAATATTTAGTGTCTTAAATCACACAAAATCAAGTGAAGTGGAAGAGGTGATATTGTTGTTTATACTCTTCATTTTAAATTATTGGTGTTGAAGACTTAGAAGGAACACAAGTTTTGACAATGAGAAGACCTGAATATGCAAACTTGACTGTTATTAAATTCCTGAAATTCTCAGATATTTCATCTATGAAATAGGAATGATAATAGTGTCCTTAGAGTTTCATGATGAAAACTTAAAATAATATAGTAGTAAATGTGTAATTTTCACTAGAATACTAGCTTCCTGAGGGTCAGAACTCTGTATATTATCTACAGCACATGCAAGAGTATCTAAATGTCAAATGAACACTCAATACAAAGTAACTGTCTGAATTAACAATATTTTGAAGAAAATGGGCAAATGATGAAAGAAATAGAAGCTACTCTATTGTGAAGTAGCCAGTATGAGAGCATGGATGATTGAAAGTTTACCCATTTAGCAAACATAAAATTGGTGAATGGTATATTTATTTTTTTGTAATTGAAGTTTAGAAATTTTGTTGAGGAACAGGTTGTGGCACAGTGGATGAAACTTGGATCACTATATTCCATACTGAAGGCCAGTTTGAATCTGAGCTACTCTGTTTCTGATCCAACTTCCTGCTAATGCAACCAGGGAGGCAACGGGGCCAAGTGCCTTGGCTCCAACCACCTGCATTGGAGAATTGAATGGAATCCTGCCTCCTGCCCTCTGCCTGGCCTGTCTGTGACTCCTTTGTGCACTTGGGGAGCAAATCAACACATAGACCATCTCTTTCTCTTTCTGTCTCTGCTTGTATATTGTTCTGTCTTTCAAGTATATGAAAAATAAAAATAAATAATTAGATATCTTATTGGACTGCCATTCATTTAAAAATATAGTACAAAATTATTTTGGTAATGTTTAAGTGTGTGAATAACAATGCATGTTTTTGACATTTGAAATATGCTTTATATAGTATTTATATATTATGTGATATATCATATTGCATATTGTATTTGAAGAAAAAGAAAAGTTGAAAGGAAGAATCTGTAACAGGATGGAAGAAGGAAAATATAAATCATGAAATGTCACTGTAGTTTTCAGTTTAAAAAGTAAAAATTACTTGTTTCCCTTAGAAATACTTTGAAAATATAGTGAAAGAAATCAAAGAGTATTTGATAATAGCTGTTTATTATTATTTAGCAAGATGATTACTTTCCTTCAAAACATCCTTTCATTTTTATAGATAAGAAACTGTGGTGGGCAGACCAAAACTTAGCTCAGCTGGGAACCTGCAACAAAAGAGATGGCAGAAACCCCACGATCCTACGGAATAAGACTTCTGGGGTTGTTCACATGAAAGTGTATGATAAAGAAGCACAGCAAGGTGAGTCACTATAATGAATTTGTGCCTCTTTTTAATATATAATATTCTATTTCTTGCATTATTTTTCTCAATTCAACAGTAGAAATTTCCCATTCATGCTTCTAATAGATATAGTTTAAAAAGAAAAACACAGGTTAAAACTGCAGGTGAAATGCTTTGAACATGAGTGCATAATAAACTTTGAAAACATTATCAGAGAATTTTCAAATTTTCAGAAAGACTTTAAACAATTCTAACTGAAAGATATGATTAAGAAAATTAATCCCCCTTCAAAAAAACCACTACATGTACAATATAATTAAGCCCATCAAATGAATGATCTAGGGGTTATCAAATGGACTATGTTGACATAAACCTTTCATATCCAAAGGAACTACATTGTTTAGCTCTAACCATTTTTTGTTTGTTTTTGCTTGTCTAAATGGTATACAGTGACATAGAGTGAGAGGAATAACAGATGGTTTACATAGATGGATTTGTCACATTGCTCAAATGGCCATGGGATTAGAGACGTCAGCCAGTGCAGCCCCGCACCTGTAGCCTTTCATTAGTTTTTGCTTCATGATCCATGATATTAGCAGAAAACTAAAAAAAAAATCATTTCTGTGTTCTACTTTCTCACTTTATCCTCTACTATGAAAATCTTTAGCTTCATATATTTTCCTTCTTCAGAAAATTTTCAGGAAGTTTTTTGGACACTAAGAAAGGGATTTTCATCTGAAGGATTTTGGACATGTAAAGTAAAGCAGAGAAGAATAGGAAGAACAGAGAACCAAGGGAATCACTATTTCTCACCACAGGTGACAACCATTCAGGTGGCAGAAATTATTTTGCCATCATTTGAGAGCTTTGTCAGCATTTCAAGGACAGAATTGAAGCCATGTCCACTTGCCTTCCCTGTACAGATCATGGGCTAAATTTTGGTGTGAAATACATACAATTTAGTAATGAACAATTTTCTATATCAAAATAAGTAATTTTACTGGTATTCAAGTCATAGGGAAGAGATTATGTAACTTAGATTAAAGTACTGATTCAATAAATAAAATATCAAGATATTTTCATGCATTCAAATAGAATATATTTGTTAAATATAAAAACAGTACTATTATAAATCTCACTGAATAGTCTAAACTGCAGAGAATATCTCTGAACACAACATTAGAAAATAGGACAGAAGGAGGGAGGGAGGCAGAATGATTTTCTTATAGGACCTTTAAAAAACATAGAAACTTTCCAAAATGTGGAGAAACATACACTTTCTTTGGAAAATATAAATTGATATATGAATATATTTCTAGAAATAGCCCTGATGAAATTTCTGGGAGGAAAATTTCAGTTCATTATTGGTGCAATTTGCTCATGTTAGTAGGATTCCCCTTATCTTTTAAAGGTAATATCCTATAAGTACAGTTGGGTGTTCTATGCATTGTAACACTGTTACCGAACTTCAAGACCTATATCACTTACAAATCAATGGTATAATATGACTAAGTTTAAAATGCAGGAAAAATACCATTTATCCTAGAAGAGTTTGCTGATAAAAGTATCTGTATTAAAGACAATCCCATTAACAGAGTCACTGCAGGTAGCTTAAAAGCTTCATTAGTATGAAATATGAACAATTTAGGACTATTTAAGGTGTTAACATTACTACCTCCTTGGATTTCAAAGTACAATTAGCCACTTCATTTATCATTTTTGACACAGATCACTGGAGAGTTGAGACTTCTCGTTAGTCAAGTAGACTTTCTAGCTCCTCTGTGATTTGGGGCATGAGGTTTGAACATCAATATCATTACAAAATATTAAGCCATGGTAGTATTTATAACTTTAAAGATAATCACTGCAGAAATAATTATATTTTCCTATTTTTGTGTTTACTAGGAAAATGTATTTATTGATAATGACTCATTTTGTTATTACTTTTAGTGTAATCTTCCCTGTTAATTTCCTCTTAGATACTGAGCAAACATTACATTAAACGTGTGTTGTTAATATTCAATGGGATTGTTATTATATTTATTCTTATTTATCAAAATGTATTGCAATATATTTTGCAATTATGTTAAAAATGCACAGTCCCAGAAGATTATTTTTCTATTATCTTTCACATATTTTTGATCTCATCAAGGCCTTAGAAACCCTTGTTCTTTCTTATTTGTAACATTTCATTTTCTTTCCTGATGGATTTTTCATTATTTGTGTTTCCAGTTTTTATTTATTATTATTTATTTATTTTTAGAAATGATTTCTTGCATTTTCATACTTAAACATATGTATATGTGTGTATATATATGCACATATTTAATATTTTTCTTGAAATCATGGGTATTGGTATCATATAAGCTGGGATTTGCAATAACAATAATCAAGTGAGGGCAGGAACTGATATTATTATGTAGAGGTTATATAATTCAGTGATGATAACATTTATAACTTTTCTCTATGCCAAATATAATATCCATATTTTTATGCTCTATATTAACTTAAAGATATGAGAGAAAACATCTAGAATTTGTCTTCCTGTGACGACATTTTTTTAAGATTGATTTATTTGAGATGTAGAATTACAGACAAAGGGAGAGAGAGGTCTTCTGTCTGCTAATTCACTCTGCAAATGGCTACAATGGCCAGAGCTGGGCCAATCCAAAGCCAGGAGCCAGGAACTTCTTCTACGTCTCCCATATGGGAGCAGGAGCCAGGCACTTAGGCCATCTTCTGTTGCTTTCCCAGGTGCATTAGCAGGGAGCTGGATCCATAATAGAGCAGCCAGAACTTGAACCAGTGCCACAGGCAGAGGCTTAACCTACTGCTACAGAGTTCTGGCACTAACTGACTTTTTAACTTAGCATAGTAATCTCTAGTTCCATCAATTTTGTTGCATGTGTTAGGATTCCATTCTTTTTTATAACTCAGTAATATTCCATCATATCTGTATACCATATTTTTTTAATTTAGTTATCAGTTGATGAACATCAAAGTTAATTCCATATTTTTGCTATTGTCAATTCAGTTACAACCAACATGGGAGTGTGTATATTTCTTTCAAAAGCTGACTAAATTTCCTTTGGATTTAGTTCCAGAAATGAGATAGTTAGGTCATATTGTAATTCAATTTTACTTTTTTTGAGGAATCTCTATATGGGTTTCCATAGTGTTTGTACCAATTTGCATTCCCATCAACAGTATGTTACTGTAACATTTTCTTCATGTCATTGCCAGCATTGGTTTGTATTTTTATTATCATTCTAGTACCATGCTTCCTTGGTTATAATAGGCCTGCAGTAGGTCTTGATATCTGGCATTGTGATAACTTTGGCTGTTTTTTATTGTTCAAGATTGCTTTGGTTCTTCAGGGTCTTTTGTGTTTTTATATGATTGTTTTTCTCATTCTGTGAGTAATGTCATTGGTATTTTAATGGGAATTTCATGGAATCATTAAACTGCTTTAAGAAGCATGGACATTTTCATAATATTAATTCTTCCAATCCATGAACATGGGGCATTTTCTCATTTTTTGTGCCTTTCTGCATTTCATATGAATTGCATAATTTTTATTGTCGAAGTTTTTCACATTCTTGGTTAATTTTACTAAGAGTATGCAATTTTTTGTAACTATTGTGAATGGAATTGTTCTTATAAATACTTTCTGGGGCCAGTGCCATGGCGTAGCAGATAAGGCCACTGCCTGAAGTGCCAGCATCCTATATGGGTGCTGGTTCATTTTCTGGCTGCTCCACTTTTGTTCTAGCTCTCTTCTATGGCCTGAGAAAGCAGTAGAAGATGGCCCACGTTCTTTGGCCTCTGCACCTTCTTGGGAAACCTGGAGGAAGCTCCTGGCTCCTGGCTCCTGGCTCCAACCATTGTGGCCAACTGGGGAGTGAACCAGCAAATGGAAGAACTGTCTCTCTGCTTCTCCTTCTCTCTGTGTGTAACTCTGACTTTCAAATAAATAAATGCATCTTTTTAAAAAATAAGTTCTTTGCAGGATAATTATTGATGCAAACAAATGCTACCAATTTTTTATTAGATTTATTATTTGAAATGCAGAGTTAGAGAGAGAAAGAGACAGAGACAGAGAGAGACACACACACAGAGAGAGAAATACTCCATCTGCTGGTTCACTCTCCAAATCACCACAGTGGCTAGGGCTGGGCCAAAGCCAGGTGCCATGACCTTCCTCTGGGTCTCCCACATGGGTGTATGCCATCTTCTACTGCTTTCCCAGGCACATTATCAGGGAACTAGTATGAAGTGGAGCAGCTGGGACTTGAACCGGCCCCCATATGGGATCCTGGTGCTGTAAGTGGTAACTTTACACACTATGCCAAGCGCTGACCATGCTACTAATTTTTTTAAAATATTCATTTATTTATTAGAAAGAGTTAAAGAGAAGGGGGGGGCAAGGGAAAGGGGAAGAGACACAGAGGAGAGAGAGAGATCTTCCATCTGATGGTTTACTTCCCAAAAGGCCACCACAGCTAGGGCTGGTCCAGGCTAAAACCAGGAGATTATTCTGGGTCTTCCACATGGTTGCGGGGGCTGAAGCACTTGGGCCATCTTCTGTTGCTTTCTCAGGTGCATCAGCAGGAAGCTAGATCAGAAGTAGAGCAACCAGGACAGGCACTGAGCGTATGGTGCTGGACCCAAAATGGTACTTTTGGAATGCTGATTTTCTATCCTAAAGCTCTGTTGCATTCTCTTATCAATTATAATAGTTGCTTAGTGGATTCTTATAGTTTCCATATATATATATATATATAAATAATCATGTCATCTACAAACAGAGATAATTTGACTTTCCCATTTCCAACTTGTATATCCTTTATTTTTTTCTGTTACCTAATGGCTCTGGCTAACCAGAATTATTTTTTTGAATAAGAGTGACAAGAGAAGACATCGTGCCTGATTGCAGATCTCAATGAAAATATTTCCAGCATTTCCACATTCAATAACATATTATCTATTGGCTTGTCATATATAGCCTTTATTATGTTGAGACATGTTCCTTTTACACATAATTTGCTTAAAATTTTTGTCCTGAAAGGATTTTGTATTTTATCAAAGTCTTTCTTTGCATTTATTGAGATAATAATGGCTTTTATCCTTATTCTGTTGCTGTGATATATCATCTTTATAGATTTGAGTATGTTGAATCATCTCTGCATCCATGAGATAAGTCTGACTTGATCAGGGTAGATGATCTTTCTGACATGTTGTTGAATGTAATTATCAAGTATTTTGTTGAGGATTTTTGCATCTTTTTTCATCAAGGATTTTGATCTATAGTTCTCTTTTTTGTTGTCATTATATCCTTATTTGGTTTTAAAATTAGAGTAATGCTGCCTTTACAGAAGGAATTGAGAAGAATGTTCTTCTCTTTAAATTATTTTGAATAGTTGGAGAAGAATTGGTGTTAATTCTTCTTTAACGTTTGGTAGAATTCAACAGTAAAGCCATCTGGCCTAAGTTTCCTTTGCTGGAAGACTATTTATAACTGATTCAGTTTCATCCTTGTTTGTTGTTCTGTTCAGACATTCTGTTCTTATTTTAAATTTTTCTTTTTTTTTTTTTAAGGAATACAACTATCATAAGTAATTTTAGGAATATAATTATTCTTCCCACCATATCAGCCCTCCCATCCACACTCTCAGCCCTTCTCCCCCTTCTTCTCCCCTTACCATTCCTATTTTCTGTCAGGGTCTTAAGCCTGAGGCTGACCCCTGACCAGCAGGGGACAGTACAGACACTCCCCAACAAGGCGAATGGGAGAGGTAAGGTCAACCGGTGAACACACCACAAGCACTCGTGTGTTCTGTTGAAGCAGGGGCTACTTTATTGAGGAAGTGTACAGGCTTATAAAGCTTTTCATGTGCAGTAGGGGAGCCAATCAGCAAAAAGGTCATGCATGCATGAGTGGACCATGCACAGGGGAATCTTAAGCAAAGTATAGGGATCATGCACTGTCCACATGTCTGGAACCAAAGCAGACCTATCCCTGCCAGTGGTCTGCTTAACCGTAGCAGCTGCAGACACACTCCTCGAACATCCACCAGGTGCCATATTGTAATGTAGATTTTAGGCAATGCCCAATAATTTTCCATTAAGATTCATTTTCAATTAACTTTGTACACATAGTACCAACTCTATACTAAATAAAGATTTTAACAATTTGCACACACATACACACAAAACTGTTTAAGAACTGATTTTACCATTAACTCTCAATACAACTCATTTAGGACAGAGGTCCTGCATGGGAAGTTAGTGCACAGTGACTCTTGTTGTAAATTTAACAATTAACACTCTGATTTATGATATGAGTGACAACCTAAGGCTTCCGACATGAGTTGCCTAGGCTATGGAAGCCTTTTGAATCCACAAACCCGATCAGTATTTAGACAAGTTCACAACCAATGTGGAAGTTCTCTCCTCCCTTTAGAGAAAAGTACATCCTTCTTTGATGGCCACTTCTTTCCACTGGGGTCTCATTCACAGAAATACTTCAAGTAGTCATTTTTTGCCACAGTGTCTTGGCTTTCCATGCCTGAATTGCTTTCATGGGCTTTTCAGCCAGACCTGGAAGCCTTAAGGGCTGATATTAAGGTCAGAGTGTTACTTAAAGTAATTTAGACATTCTGTCTTAATGATTCAATTTTGCTAAGTTCTGTTTCCATAAATGTATCCATTTCTTCTGGGTTTACCAATTTGTTGGTATATATTTGTTCATAGTAGTTCCTAGTGATTCTTCGTATTTCTATAATATCAGTTATTAAAATTTATTAATATTTATTTCTTTAGTTCCCTATTTCTCCTTCTTTCTATGCTGCATTTTTAAAATTTAATTGTCACCTATCAGTGTCTTTTCAGCATTTCATTCTATCATGGTAGTGAAAACAAATTTATGGATATAAGTGTTAGTGTACATTCACACTATTTCTTTTAAATGCAATATGTTCATAATCAGTATAGAATTATTACTTAGTCATTATTTAAAAATGGGAGATCTAAACTTTCATCTTAATATTTTAAGTCATCTTGGGAAAAGGGAGAATGAATCAATTACTCTTCAGTAGTTACATAGATGATTAGGCGTAATCCTTTCTTAAGTTCCAGTTCTATAAGATAGAGTTAAGTATTGACCTAACTGTAGCAAAAGGAAATGAGCAGAGAATGTGGTAGATCTCCTGATGAGAAATCTCCTGGTTGTGAATATTTCATGCTTTGACAGAGTTCATGACAGTTTCGATTGAACAATTAAATCCCATCAGACTACCTTGAGTTTAGAAGATAAGAAATAATGAGCTGCATTGCTTTTGAATTTTCCATAGAACATTGATATATAGCTTTCATCATACTTTGTAGTTTTTACTGGATTTACTGTACTTTGTATTAGAGCTTGAACATCCAGTAAATGGCATTGCATGTCCCAGAATAATAAAAGTATAGTAAAAATGAGAACTTTAATGAACTTTGTGGACAAGACTGTAAATTACTTAACTTCATGCTACCAACACTAATTAGCACATTTGGCCTGTCAGTGTGGAATCTTTATAGAATGCCTATCTGTGATTATCTAATATTTGTCATTGTTGTTATACAGGAATAAGAAGATTAATATGTCTATTAGTTAAAAGACCTATGGGTGTGTTTTTAACATATGTAGGCAGAATTTTTTTCCCAGGAATGGGAAAATACCTTTCATTGCTTTTAAAAAAACCAATTATGTATGTGTATGTGCATGCATATCTTTTTCTTAGTGAAATTATCTTTGAGTTGATTTAGTTAGAGATATAATTTAATATGTAAGTACATAATTTGATAATATATTACATCCAAGGAAATAACTATAGAGTGTAAATTTAAAAGCTAAGTAAGATTTCTTGTTTTCTTTTTGTATTAAAGTATTTCAACTATCTTTGATAGTATTCATGACAAACTAATTTTCTTTTCCTTTTTATAACTACGATTCTTTTCATTCATCTCTGTTTACCTCTCTGGAAGGGCAACATTCAACAACAATTTTCTATTTCAAATTATTTGAGAGGATAGAATGTGATACAAATCTATATGAAACAGTTGCATTTAGAAATTGTCATAAATATCTGTTTAAATTATTGATATTGAATAAATTACTTCTGAGCTTATGTTTTTTGCTGTCTTTGTATGCAGGTAGCAATTCCTGCCAACTAAACAATGGTGGATGTTCTCAGCTTTGTTTACCAACATCTGAAATTACAAGGACTTGCATGTGTACAGTGGGGTACTATCTCCAAAAGAATCGCATGTCATGTCAAGGTACAAGTTAATGCAAAGTCTTAGCTTCGATGTATTTATTTCAAACATCATTGTATACTATGCAGGTTTTGGCCAACCAAAGTCAATTGAAAATGTGAAAAAACAGCATTAACTTGCTATTAGGATAGCAGTATATGATTTAATCGGGTATGTGTAGGACTTAAAATGTAGCTGATAAATTTAAAATATCATTTTTTCCTTGTAAAGTTTTTAATTTTTAGCAACTGAGGCTTATTGTCACACCTTTAACCAAATCCACTAGAAGTTACCTTTTCTTGATCATTCAAACACTGAAGTAAAAAGCAGTGGCTGAGTGACTGGCATCAGTGTACCATTTATATTTCATTATAATTACTCTCTTTCAGCCATTTTGGAGTAAATGTCACAATGAATGTGCAGTCTTGGATGTACATAACTAAGAAAGAACACTAAAAAACACCTACCTAAAAATTCTGTCTATTGATCTCTTGTTTTATAGCCTCTAGTTCTATAAGTTTCAAAGAACTTTGGTTTTAGAATGATATTTTATATCCAGTGATGAGCAGTTAATTTTACCTTAAAATGCTCCAATCTCATTTGGGAAATTATGTATATATATATATATAATTATATATGTTTATATACAAACATTGTCATTTAATGTATTTTAAATCAAACATTCATATGAGACTTATATGTAAGGCACAGTTAAAAGCATCGTGCAAGTATTGATTAGTGTAAGTTTCATAACTCTATGAAGTAAGTCTCCAATATTTCCAATTTTCTTGATGACGAAACTGGGGCACGGAGATATAAAGCAACTTGCAAAGACACATCACTAGGAAATGCTAGAAACATTTAAATATAGATATCTTGGTTTAACAATGAATTATGTACATAAAAATTCTGTAATATATTAGAAAAATTCATAAACATCAATATGGTTTCTGGTAGGGTGCTTATATTTGTGTTATTATTTAAGGACAATATTCTGATAAAATAAGATATGAATAGCAAATATGTATTTACCAGCAAAATGGCTGGTAAAACAAGATATGAATAACAAAAATTAAGCACATTTGAAATTCTTAGTGGTCAAAAGGATTTAATAAATCTGATTATCCCTTAAGAAATCTGAATGTGTATTAGAAAAATAGCAGTGACAAAACTGTCTAAAATCAAGTTTATTTTCATATACCAGTGAACAAATGTTTGCATTTTAGGTAAGAGAGAATGAATTTTAGTTTTGACGGTAGAAGGGTTTACTATAATTATTTACCAAATGGCTTATGAAAGTAATATTCCTATACCTGTGGTAACATCATCAGCTGGGAACTTTTTAGAGATTTAAATGGTCAGCCCTCTTGGAATGGGCCCAGTAATGTTTTATGAAAACCTCCAGGAGATTAGGATGCTTATTCACTTTGAGAACCATGAATTTACTAACCTTTCAACTAGTCAGGAAGTATAGCATACAATTAATAAATAAGCTAAGAAACATTTTTAATATGTGATAATAAAAATAATATAAATGAAATTATTTTCATTTAAAATTTTCATTTTGGGATTTCCCTCTAATTTAGGTATAGAATCATTTTTAATGTACTCTGTTCATGAAGGAATAAGAGGAATACCTCTTGAGCCAAGTGACAAAATGGATGCTTTGATGCCTATATCTGGAACTTCATTTGCTGTGGGAATAGATTTCCATGCAGGTAAATTGATTTTTTTTCATAACTTATGTATAAAGTATACATTTGCCGTATTAAATAAGGTGGAAATATAACCCTTCTTTCTGTACTTTGATAGTCAAGATGAGAAATAGGGAAACAAATTAGAGATGGATTTTTAAACCTATTATAAAATGTTCTAAATCAATAATTTTTTAATAAAGTTTAGCATTTGAAGTGCAGGTGTGTTAACGTGCCATGGCTAGCATTTGGTTTCTTCATTTTTCTTTTTTTAGGTGATTGTCTATTTTTATCTAGTTGCAGAAATATATGAAATCCTGACCTACTATGTACTTGAAACATAATATTGCTTGAAATACATTCAGGGTATGAATATTCTTTTTTTTTATTTTTTATTTTTTATTTTTTATTTGTTCTACTGAATTCTTCATTTCCAATATTTCCTTTTGATTTCTTATTTTTTTTATTTTTTTATAATGCTTTTATTTAAAGAATATAAATTTCCAAAATACAGCTTATAGATTACAATGGCTTCCCCCCCCATAACTTCCCTCCCACCCGCAACCCTCCCCTTTCCCACTCCCTCTCCCCTTGCATTCACATCAAGGTTCATTTTCAATTCTCTTTATATACAGAAGATCAGTTTAGTATATATTAAGCAAAGATTTCAACAGTATGCCCTCACATAGCAACACAAAGTGAAAAATACTGTTGGAGTACTAGTTATAGTATTAATTCACAATGTATAGCACATTAAGGACAGAGATTCTACATGATATATATTTTTTTACATTGATTAACTTTCTATGCAATTTCCAATTTAACACCAAGATTTTTTTTCATTTTTAATTATATTTATATACAGAAGATCGATTCAGTATATACTAAGTAAAGATTTCATCAGTTTGCACCCACACAGAAACACAAAGTGTAAAAATACTGTTTCAGTACTAGTTATAGCATTACTTCACATTGGACAATACATTAAGGACAGATCCCACATGAGACGTAAGTACACAGTGACTCCTGAAGTTGATTTAACAATTTGACACTCTTGTTTATGGCGTCAGGAATCTCCCTAGGGTCTAGTCATGAGTTGCCGAGGCTATGGAAGCCTTTAGGGTTTGCTGACTTCAATCTTATTCCAACAGGGTCATAGTCAAAGTGGAGATTCTCTCCTCCCTTCAGAGAAAGGTACCTACTTCTTTGATGGCCCCATTCGTTCCACTGGGATCTCACTCGCAGAGACCTTTCATTTAGGTCTTCTTTTTTTTTTGCCACAGTGTCTTGGCTTTCCATGCCTAAAATATTCTCATGGGCTCTTGTGCCAGATCCGAATGCCTTAAGGGCTGATTCTGAGGCCAGAGTGCTATTTAGGACATCTGCCATTCTATGAGTCTGCTGTGTATCTCGATTGCCATGTTGGATCATTCTCTCCCTTTTTGATTCTATCAGTTAGTATTAGCAGACACTAGTCTTGTTTGTGTGATCCCTTTGACTCTTAGACCTATCAGTGTGATCAATTGTGAACTGAAATTGATCACTTGGACTAGTGAGATGGCCTTGGTACATGCCACCTTGATGGGATTGTATTGGAATTCCCTGGCACAATTCTAACTCCATCATTTGGGGCAGTTCCGATTGAGCATGTCCCAAATTGTACATCTCCTCCCTCTCTTATTCCCACTCTTATATTTCACAGGGATCACTTTTCAGTTAAAATTTAAACACCTAATAATAATTGTTTGTTAATTACTGAGTTCAACCAATATTACTAGAATAAAAAAAAAAACTAAAATGGATAAAGTATTACATTGTACAACAACAGTCAGCATAAGAGCTGATCAAGTTACTGTTTCTCATAGTGTCCATTTCACATCAACAGGTTTCCCCTTTGGTGCTCAATTAGTTGTCACTGAACAGGGAGAACATATGATATTTGTCCCTTTGGGACTGGCTTAATTCACTCAGAATGATGTTTTCCAGATTCCTCCATCTTGTTGCAACTGACCGGATTTCATTGTTTTTGACGGCTGTATAGTATTCTATAGAGTACATGTCCCATAATTTCTTTATCCAAATGTATGCTTTGAATTCCCTGTGATCTTTTGCTGTGAGGTTCCCTTCGTTTATCTTCTTTCATGTTGATGGCCGTGTTTCTGTGTTTCTGTGTGTAACACATCTTTAAGCATCTTTTGCAGGGCTGGACGAGTGGCAACAAATTCTTTCAATTTCTGTTTGCAGTGAAAGGTCTTTATTTCACCTTCATTCACAAATGAGAGCTTTGCAGGATATAATATTCTGGGCTGGCAGTTTTACTCTCTTAGTACCTGGGCTATGTCTCGCCATTCCCTTCTAGCTTGCAGGGTTTCTGATGAGAAGTCTGCTGTGAGTCTAACTGGAGATCCTCTGAGAGTAATCTGACGTTTCTCTCTTGCACATTTTAGGATCTTTTCTTTCTGTTTCACTGTGGTGAGTTTAATTACAATGTGTTGTGATGAGGATCTCTTTTGGTCATGTTTCCTAGGGGTTCTATGAGCTTCCTGTACTAGGATGTCTCTCTCCTTCTCCAAAACTGGGAAATTTTCTGCTATTATCTCACTAAAAAGGCCTTCTAATCCTTTCTCCCACTCCATGCCTTCAGGAACTCCTAGAACTCGAATGTTGGGTTTTTTAATAGTATCCTGTAGATTCCCAACAATATTTTTTAGATTTCTAATTTCCTCTTCTTGTCTTTGGTTTGACTGTATAGTTTCCTATGCTCTGTCTTCTAATTCCGATATTCTCTCTTCTGCCTCACCCATTCTGTTTGTAAGGCTCTCTAATGTGTTTTTCATTTGATCTATTGAATTCTTCACTTCATTATGATTTCTCGTCACTATCACAGTTTCATGTTCTACTAGTTGTTTCATTTCAGCTTGATTCCTTCTTAACATTTCATTTTCATGGGAGAGATTTTCTACCTTGTCCATTAAGGATTTCTGTAGTTCAAGAATTTGTTTTTGAGTACTTCTTAGTGTTCTTATCAATTTTTTGAGATCTGCTTCTTGCATTTCTTCTATCTCATCATCTTTGTAATCTTGAATTGGGGTGTCTTTTTCATTTAGGGGTGTCATAGTGTCTTCCTTGTTCTTATTCCCTCGGTTTTTGCGTTTGTTGTTTGGCATATTGGTTTCTTCACTGTGGTGTTTTTTTCTTGTTATACTATGACTCTCAGGGTATGAATATTCTAATATAGACAGTGGCAAATTAAATTTAAACAATGGAAAAATTATATATGTTAAGGTGTTTTCAAAATTATTTTAATAGAGTGTGTTTATTTTTGGAGAAAGATTTTTTCCTCTCCTGTATTTTAGCACACAGTGAAAAAAGGCAAGTTGGACACTAACATTTTGTGTGGCTAATGTAAATGAATAATTGGAAGCTAACTGTAGACACTGCTGCATTTATTGAAGTAAATAAATTTCTCCATGCTAATTGAAAAATTCAGGCATAACCCAAATATGAAGTATACAGATCTAATACATTTATTATTCTATACTTGAGGATTTAAACTTATCAGAAAAAAAAAAACCTCTTTGCTTCTAATCTTAACTATATGTTTTCTAAGTTAATGTTTTGGTATTCATGAAACAGTTACATGAATGTTCCTAGTGGTTTTTTTTATTTTTAAAGACTAACTTTTATCTAAGTTTAAAATGCAAATAGCTCTTTGATTTATAATATTAAAAAAGAATCCTTACATTATTAAAATAAATCCTTAAGCATCAGCATATGGGCTTCTGTTAGTAAGTTTATTTTACCTCCAACACAACACTAACATCTTATTAAAAATCATGTGCTAATAAAATTCTTGGCTAAAATTATTGACTTACTGGGGATCTTCACAAATAGTTGAAAAGTAACCTAAGAACAATATTTTGTAAAAATGTATGAAATTACATAGAAACAAACTTCTCACAATTTTTAAAGGGTATTACTCAAAAGGAGTACAGATAAAAATTACATTTTATTGATAATGTGTTAATTTTATCAAAATAACAGTGTGATTTTTGATTGAATATTGGTCAAACCTCATTATTCATGAAAGGCATATTACTTGACAGTAACAAGCTCCCCTGCCTGTTAGGTAAATGCATGTCATTCTTTACAATTTTATTTTATAGGATTTAACACGTGGAAAACCAAAAAAAAAAAAAAAAATTCTCAAAATATTTTACATATATGTGTTTTTATTTTTACTAAGGATATAATCCTTTGTTTATGTGGTAACATGTATTTGATTCTTTTCTAAGACTCCATAATGGTTTTTCAAAGTATTTGATAATTTCCAAGAAGTAGAAATACTGAAATAAATTTTTTGTTCCAAATACCCTGATAAGTAAATATGCTTCCTTAAGAGAAAACTACTTATTGCTAAGATAAATTCACTCTCTTAACCTTTATATTGATGTTTCATTTCATATTGTTAAGTTTCATATCATAATCCATGTTTGAAATTGATTTTATTTGCAAAGAATGTCACTCTTTCAAAATGCCCCCAAATTATTAATATCATAAATTAACTTTTTAATCTAAGTTGATATTTGTGAGTAGATTTTACGTCCTTTGGTTAGAATTTTATGATCATATTGTACCTAATATATTTTAAAATTATATTCTTAGAACTGGTGCTGCAGCTCAATAGGCTCATCCTCCACCTGTGGCGCCAGTAATCCGGATTCTGTCCCATTTGCTCCTCTTTCAGGCCAGCTCTCTGCTGTGGCCCGGGAGGGCAGTGGAGGATGGCCCAAGAGCTTGGGCCCTGCACCCACATAGGAGACCAGGAGGAAGCACCTGGCTCCTGGCTTCAGATCAGCGTGGTGCGCCAGCTGTAGCAGCCACTTGGGGGGTGAACCAACAAAAAGGAAGACTTTTCTCCCTGTCTCTCTCTCTCTCACACTGTCTAACTCTGCCTGTCAAAAAAATTATATTCTTAGAGAGAAATTATATTTTGAAAGTTCATTCCCTCTTTTCAATATAAAGCCATGTAGACATATGGGATAGTCATTAGGTAGAATATAGAAGAATTTACAAAAATTCTGACTGTTAATCAGAAAAGAGCAATGCTATACTTGGTTTGAACCCAGGAGGGTTTGAGATACAGAGAACATTAAAAAAATGCACTAGGGAGGGTTCTGCATTTATTAACAGACAATTTGGATTTTAATGCTGGCTCAGCTACCTACTAGCTCTGTGACTTTGGGCAAGTTACCTAGTTTTTCTTTTTTGGTTTTAAAGGCAGAATAACAGAGAGAGGGAGCTAAATAATTTTTGTAGCTGTTAATTCACTCCCTAAATGGTCATAACAGCTGGACATAGGCTGGGCTGAAGCCAGGAGCCAGGAATTCCATCCTGGTCTCCCACTTGGGTGGCAGCATCCAAGTACATAGACATTCATCTGCTATTTCTTATGGAACCAGATGAGAAATCAAATAGCAAGGATTCCATCCTACATTCTTTTTTTTTTTTTTTGACAGGCAGAGTTAGAGAGAGACAGAGAGAAAGGTCTTCCTTCTGTTGGTTCACCCCCCAAATGGGCACCACAGCTAGTACACTGCACCAATTGAAGCCAGGAGCCTGGTCCTTCCTCCTGGTCTCCCATGCAGGTGCAGGGCCCAAGCACTTGGGCCATCCTTCACTGCCCTCCTGGGCCACAGTAGAGAGCTGGACAGGACGAGGAGCAACCGGGACAGAATCGGCATCCCAATTGGGACTAGAAAATGGGGTGCTGGTGCCACAGGCAGAGGATTAGCCTAGTGAGCCGCTGTGTCGGCCCTCCATTCTACATTCTTAGCATAGGATACCCACGTCCACAGGAGGAGGCTTAGCCCACCATGACACAATCCTGGCTTCAAGTTAGCTCATTTTTCTGAGGCAATTTTCTTAATTTTTTTCAGAGTATAGGTATATTTATATCAAAATATGCATATCTTTTACAGTTGCTTGGTATATATTCATGCTCAGTGGTAAGTGTATCAAATAAATGGAAAATAATGTTATTGTAAAAATTATATTTGATCAGCCCTTGTCCTGACTGTTGATGTACAACTTAATACTTTATCCCTTTTAGTATTTTTTCGGCCTACTTAATTGGTTAAATTCTGTAATTAACACACAATTTTTCTTAGGTGTTTAAATTTAACTGAAACATGATCTCTATTAAATATAACAGAGGGAATAAGAGAGAGAGGAGATGTACAATTTAGGACATACTCAATCGGACTTGCCCCAAATGCTAGAGTTAGAAATGTGCCAGGAGATTCGAATTCAATCCCATCAAGGTGGCATGTTCAAATGCCATCTCACTAGTCCAAGTGATCAATTTCAGTTCACAATTGCTCACACGGATAGGTCTAAGAGTCAAAGGGATCACACAAACAAGACTAGTGTCTGCTAATACTAACTGATAGAATCAAAAAGGGAGAGAACGATCCAACATGGCAATTGAGATACACAGCAGACTCATAGAATGGCACTCTGGCCTCAGAATCAGCCCTTCAGGCATTTGTATCTGGCTCAAGATCCCATGAGAGTATTTTAGGCATGGAAAGCCAAGGCACTCTGGGAAAAAAAAAAAAAACACCAAAAACCAAAACCATAACCAAAAATAAAAAAAACCACACACACCTAAATGAAAGATCTCTGTGAGTGAGATCCCAGTAGAAAGAATAGGCAATAAAAGAAGGAGGTACTTTTCTCTGAAGGGAGGAGAGAACTTCCACTTTGACTATGACCTGGTGTAAATAAGATCAGAGTTGGCAAACTCAAAAGGCTTCCATAGCCTTGGTAACTCATGACAAGAGCCCAGGGTGATAACTGACGCCATAAATAAGAATGTCAATTGTTAAACCAACAACAGGAGTCACTGTGCACTTGCTTCCTGTGTAGGACCTCTGTTCTTAATGTGTTGTGTTATGAGAATTAATGGTAAAACTTGTCTTCAAACAGTACTTTATACTTTGTGTATCTGTGTGAGTGTAAACTGTTGAAATCTTTACTTAGTATAGAGTTGACCTTCTGTATATAAAGGTAATTAAAAATGAATCAATGATGAATGGGATGGGAGAGGGAGTAAGAGATGGGACAGGAGTGGAGGTAAGAGGGTGGATATGGGGGGAAGAACTGCTATAATCCAAATGTTCATATGAAATTTATATTCATTAAATAAAGGATTTCTAATAAATAATTATCATATATGACATATATATAGATATAAGTATATATTTCTAGATATGTAAAATTTATTTTTGAGTGCTTTATTAAAATAATATAGGTATACTTGGTTAGTGAACATAATGCAAACTGTCTCTGTTCCATTATGTTTTGCCTAATGCATATATAGCAGTAGTGATGTTATAATGAAATTAAAATAGTACTTTAAAATTGGTATAAACGCTCTAAGGTAAGTCATGTAAATGTCTAGGTACTATATTTAAGAAAGGGAGTACAACATGAGTTAGACAAATTTAAAGTTGAATGCCTCCTTACATTATTTTGGTGGTAGATTTGATCATACCACTGTGTACCTGTCTGATTTTCTTTATTTCAAACATGGGGTAATATTGCTTATCCCTTCATATCTGTTATGAGTAAAGCTAGATAAATGATATAACGTTTTCAGATGATGACAGATATTAGGGTGCAATTTCCCCTGATTCTAGAGAAACAACACCCATCATAATAAAGCAATGGATTGTAGGAGGATCATTTAAGTACAAGTATCATAATTTATAATTTTACAGGTATAAATATGTTGTTAAAACATGTGCATTTCCAGATTAGCAAATGTGATTCTTGATGAGTTTGGTCTACAAACTACAGAATTTTTTTCACTATACAAAATAATTCAGGACACCATCCACCTAAGAAAGAGGGCCCTGCGGCTGGATATGAAATGTTCAAAGCATTTTTTACTCTTCACTGGAAAAATCTCGTTGCACTGGAAAAAAAATATTGTGCTTTGAAAATCCTTGCCTGCTGGGCGGTATGCATTAGATACATCAAAGGATACAATTCGGTTAGCAGGCAACTTTCAAAATAAAACCTGTCACCTGACTTTGTTGTGTGGTCTTCAGTAAGTAATGTTCTATTCATTCCCCACCTCCCCCTGGGGGTATTTTGACTTTTTGATAGTTATAAAACAATAATATTTTATTTGAAGAAAGGGCACTCAGAGAATATGAGAATATTAATCTGAAGATTTCAAGCTTATTTTCTTTTAAACATATTTTGTATTTTTTTGTTCAAATATGGGTCTACCAACTCAGTGCAACATATGCTGATTAATATCTACTGATTATAGAATGTCATAGCTAGCTTACTGTGGAGGTTAAAGATGAACAGGATTAAGGGCTATTACTGGGAATATCACTGTTTGTCATTCATTAAGGGAAATATTTTCATACCTTTTGTACACCAAAAGGCTCTGACAATAAAAGCATGAAAGGACCATGCCGTCACACAGTCATCTCCACCCCAAGCACCCCAGTTTTGCTTTTCTGAAGATTCAGTTACCTACAAGTCAACCACAGCTTGAGAACTATTAAGTGGATGAATTCATAAGTAAACAAATATACATTTTAATTTTATGCCATTTGAGTAGCAAGATGAAACCTCACACCACTGGGTTCTGTATTGTCAAGATGGGAATCGTCCTTTTGTCTAACCTGTGCAGACTCTATATGCCACCTGCCCCTTAGTCACTTGATATCTGTGTCAGTAATCACATCAACTGGCCTGGTGTGCAACATTAGCATAGAATTTGGCACTACCTGTGGTTTCAGACTTTTATCAGGAGTCCTTAGAATGTGTCCTCCCAAATCACAGGGGTAGATGGTACATTTGTCTGAACTCCAAATGGATAGCACCAAAGTGATCCCTCAAATAAACTATGGCTATGTCAGTATCAACTCCCCAGTTGTGACAAGTCTATTGCTCTGTTGTGAGATGTTGAAGGTAGGGTTTGGCTTTATGAGTATATATAAGGGAGAATATAGGTACTTTGAACTTTCTGATCAATGTTGCTATGAACATAGAACTGCTCTAAACATTAATGTCTATGCGAAAAACACCAAAGCACAATATTTGATAAAATATTATTACCACATTTAAACAGAAAATTTTACCTGTTTAAATGAAAGAAACTTTCCATAATATTCCCACAGTATTTACATATACAGTGTCTTTCAATGTTAGTACCAGAAGGGCCAATGAATACCCCTTGAAGAATTCCCACAGGTTACCAGAACTGTGACAGATCAAGGGACAATATTGTAATGGAATATCTATTCCCAGTGCTTTCCGCTATGCTAACTTTCATTTGTCATCACTGAAAGAAAATTTTCCTTAGTCTATTTCTGGCATTACTTGATGAGGCAACATTGTATTGCTACAAATGTGTGCTGGATGAGAACCATCTATTATTTTGATGTATATACTGGATCATGTAACTTTTAAACCAGTTAATAATTGAAGCAGGTAACACCTAAGTGAGTGTCTTTTTCTCTATGCCTGGAGGCTTATAATAAACAGCTATTTACAAAATTTCCTAGTAACCACTTGTCACAAACCCAGGCCATAGAAGAATTATAGAATGAGTTCTTTTTATGTCAGCAACAGAAATGGCTTAAGAAATATAATATTGTTACTCTGGGACATTTTTTCAATTTTCTAAAAAGCATTTCCTTGTCTACAAGCTGGATTTTTAGGTTAGTTCAATTTATTCTCATTTTTGTGACAGTGGACCAAAACTACTCTGAGGCATCATTGCAAACTTGCTCTAAGAATATATTTTTAAATCATGTGAACAGTTTCATGTGTTTGTAGATAGTCAAATCCAGTAGATACTTGAAGATGTAAAATACTAATATCAGAAAACAAACACTTTTCAATATTACTCTAAACATAAATATCACAAACTTATATAGCATAAGGACTTATATGTAAAAAAATGATTGGAAGTACCTCGATTCCTATTTGGATAATATCTAAAGATAAAATAATAATAACAACAATGATAATAACAATAATATTGATTCTGTCAAGCATCTGAATTCTTCTACAGGTTCCCTGAAATTCATAAGCTCCAGAAATTACATAATGATGTCCTACTTAGAGTGAAATATTACAGAGCTATATATTATTTTCTATGCTATTGAGGACATTGCTTACACAA
This sequence comes from Sylvilagus floridanus, assembly GCA_949820135.1. Classification (NCBI taxonomy): domain Eukaryota; kingdom Metazoa; phylum Chordata; class Mammalia; order Lagomorpha; family Leporidae; genus Sylvilagus; species Sylvilagus floridanus. Next base: position 83,249,022 of record OX463236.1, on the reverse strand, counting down.
ATTCCATGCAACATTTTTTTACTTTGTCAGTCAGCATTCTTCATAAAAGAGAAAGATTCCAATGTCACTGTATAGAAATTAAATGAAACACATCCAATCTGCATTGAGACACTTTGTTTTTTCCCTCGGTTAAGTCACTCTGTGATGCCACATGCCCTTTAGCCTCTCAGGACAATTTTCAGTAGAGCCACATTCCTAACTGCTTCCTGATATTTTCCTCTACTTCCTGTTCATCAAAGCTGTGTTGTCAAGAAATCCACTCTCAGAAGCCGCTTGTTCACAGTAAATATGAATAGTGTCTGAGAACTTGATGAGATTTCTTGCCAAATCTGTTTGAACAGATCACAATATCTTAACCCACTGCTGACAGTTTAATTAAAAAACTAAAGATATGTAAAGAGAGTATTTTAATGAATAGATAAATCTCTTTGTATATTTTCAACTTACTCATATTTTCACTGTTGGAAAAATCCGTAGGTACCTGTTCCTTCCCAGAAACCCAGGCCTGGCTAGGGTGTTAGGTCAAATGAAAACATGCTATGTCCTTCAGGTTAAATACTGGTGCCTTTGAGTGTCTGTAAGTGTAACTTGAATCTTGAGAAAGTAATTTTTCTTCTATTTATTTTAAAAACAAGGATTTATTAGTCTATTTGTCTTTTTGACACCCTTTTCTTAGAAAAAAAAATAAAGGTATGGCTTAGCTTCTGAGATCATTGGCAATTTGTTTTTAATCAAGTAGACAATTTCCTAGTTAACAGATAAAAGGGGAAGTTACTTTTTCAAGTCTGATCATCACCAAGAGATCTTTAATCCAATTTTATCATTTTTATACAAGGATCATAGTAGTGAGTAGAACCTTTTGAATCTTAAAAGAAAAAAATGGTTCTGAGTTCTTTAGTATTGTTACATGAGGGATATAGCAATAGTTAAAAAAAATCCTGCAAGTGGAAGTAAATACTCACAAGAGGATTAGGAAGAGGAGGGTTTAAAAAAAGAATGAATTAAAATAACCAAGATTCCTTAATATTTAATGAATACTTACTATATTCTGGGAGTAAAATTAGGAAGTTTTAAGTATTTATAAAATTTAGTTCATCAAAATAATCTTTTGAGTATGAAGAATGAAGAAACTGAAGAACAATGAAGAAATTGGGTTTGGAGATGAGATATGGATGTAGAGCTGGTTGTTTGAGATGCTCAAAATTAAGTTCTGCACTCAGTGGCTTTAATCAAAGAAACAAAAGTAGCAAAAGCTCACAGGGATGCAGAAAAGGGGAACTCTTATACACTGTTGAAGGGAATGTAAGCTAGCACAGTTATTACAAAAACAGTATGGAAATTACTAAGAGAAAACCCAGAAATAGAACTACTAAACAGTTCAGCTATCACACTTCTGGGTATATATACAGTGGAAATGAAATTAGTGTGTCAAAGAGATATCTATGCTTACATGCTTATTGCAGCACTACTCACATTAGTTAAGATACAAAATCAAACTAGGTGTCCGCTGATGGATCAGTGGGTAAAGAACAGTGAATATAAATAATCTCTCTCTCTCTCTCTCGGGGGGAGAGTGGTGATAGAGGGGTGGGGAAAGGAAGGTTAATGATACAACAATACATTTGATTAGGAGAAGTGGTTTCCAACATTCTATACCACAGTAGGATAATTATGGTTGACAACTTGAATATTTCAAAGAAGGAAATACAAAGAATTTTGAATGTCCCAACATAAAGTAATGATAAATATCTGACATGATATATATGTCATTAACCCTGACCTGATCATTACACATTGCGACATGTATTGAAATGTCACATTGTACCACATAAATATATACATTAATATGTATGTTTAAAATTAAATATCACAGAAAACTAAGTAAATTCTCACTTTATAATTGGATTTTAAGTTTTTGTACCTAAGATTCATAGGAAGCATGAATTGAATAACCAATATGAATATTCAGTATCAGATCCCTGAATGTTTCTTAATAAGAACTTCACCCTATTATAAGTATGGTTGGGAAAGATAATTGGCAGGCAATATCAGTGCTCAAGTTTCGGTGGAATGGTGAGCCTATGAGCACCAAGCATAGGGCTCCCCATAAGAAACAGAGGGACAGAAGTATAATGGCACAGTTGCTCTGAGAGGACAGTTAGGAAGATCATCATCATGATCACTAGCATCATAATCTCTGTCATTGTCATAGAAAAGAGGAGGAAAAGAGAAGAGAGAAAAATCACTTGTCCTACTTTGTTTGTATTACTTATCTGTAACTGTGTAACAAATCACCAAAACAGGGCAACTTCACAAGCACTTACTGCCTTGTAGTTTCTGTTTGTCTTCTGCTTCAAGGCTCTCCTGAGGTTGTGGTCACCTTGGCCAGAGCGAGGGCCTGATCAGAAGACTCAGTTGGAGACCTCCTTCCAAACTCACTCATGTGGTGAATGGCAGGATCCAGTTCCTTGCATTCTAACAGGGGTTCATAGCTCCTCACCGCCTACTGATGGTTACTTCTTGTCAGATGGGTTTGTCTATAGAGAAGTACACAATGTAACCATAGGCTTCTCTTAGTAAAGGGCTAGAGAGGAAGCATATACAAAATAGTGTCAGAACTTTGCTAGCCTAATCATAGATATTCATCTGCTTTTGATATAGTCTATGTATTAGAAGCAAATAAATAGATCCAGTCCATATTCAAGGAAGAGATTAGAGAATTAAGTGAATCTAGGTGGCAAGGATCATTGAGGGCCACAGTTGAGGCTCCCTATGACAATATAGTAGATTTTTTTTTGTATTTTATCCCAACACATTGTATACTAAGCATTGGGATCTTGTTGCTGGTTTGGATTATCAATGTTTTTATAAGGACAGTTTCTGTATTTTTTTTTTTTACAGTAGAGTGGACAGTGAGAGAGAGAGACAGAGAGAAAGGTCTTCCTTTGCCATTGGTTCACCCTCCAATTGCCACCACGGCTAATGCACTGTGGCCAGCGTACCGCACTGATCTGAAGCCAGGAGCCAGGTGCTTCTCCTGGTCTCCCATGGGGTGCAGGGCCCAAGCACTTGGGCCATCCTCCACTGCAATCCCGGGCCATAGTAGAGAGCTGGCTTGGAAGAGGGGCAACCGGGACAGAATCCGGTGCCCTGACCGGGACTAGAACCTGGTGTGTAGGCGCCACTAGGCAGAGGATTAGCACCAGCAAGTTTCTGTATTTTGACTTAAATCAGAAGAGAATGAATTTTCATTGTGAAATGTCAAGACTATAGTCTCTATTGCCTTTTTGCCCAAAATTAATAGTCTTGGACACCTATAAAATTTTTTGCAACAGAAAATAAAAATAAAATATAATATAAAATAAAATAAAAATGATTTAAAATATAAAATAAAAAATAAAATAAAACAAATAATATTTGTGATTATTATTCTATTTATTAATTCATTTAATATCATGTGTATAATATTAAATATTTCATAAATGCAGTGAAAAAGTGGGATTTGAACTTGCTTGTGTATCCTCCAAACCATGGCTTTCTCCATACTACCAGACTAGAGTATGACAAGAATGATATATTTCAGAAATATCCAAAAAAGAATGGCTATTGAACAACAAGAGAAATAACAATATGGTATATACAGCAAAGGCTCAGAAGTATCTGACTTCATTTCATGTTTGAGTTTTAGAAATCCAGGCTAGTCGTGGGAGCCATGATACACCATTAGAGATGCCCACATCCCACATTAGTGTGCTATTGCTGCTGTGAGTCCCGGGTAACCTGCTTCCAGTCCTACCAGGGGGAGGGGGAGGGTAGCAGATGATGGCTCAGGTGCTTGGATCCCTGCCACCTATGTGGAAGACCTGGATTGAGTTCAGGATTTCTGGCTTTGGCTTGACCCAACCCTAACTTTTGTGGGCATTTGCAGAATGAACTAACAGATGGAATATTCCCATTCTCTCTCTCTCTCTCTTTTACTCTCTCTCTCCTTCCCCCTCCCTCTCCTCTCCCCCCTCTCCCTCCTCCTCTCTCTCTCCCTACCTGCCCCCTCACTCTCTCTCCCTCTATCTCTGCCTTTAAAATATATAGAAGATAACTAAACATTACAAAATTTTAAAATGTCAGGCTAGGGAGGTAGAGTAGTCAGAGTACTGAAAATCTGACGTAGATCTGTGTCATTAACTGGGGTCTATTATGAAACCCAAAATATATTTAGCAGTTTCTGGAAGCATTGTTGGTTGTCACGACTGGAAGAGTACATGTTGGCCTCTATTGGACAGAGGCTAGAGGTGCTGCCAAGCAATGCCCAGGACAGTTTCTTACAACAAAACATTAATCATCCCAAGATATTAATAGCATCAGATTGAGAAACATGGATCAGGGCAAAAATTGGGCATATATCACAGGTTATTCTGTTATCTACCTGTGGCTTAGAATCACAGTTTTAGCAATAACAAACCCAAATGTCATTTTTTTTAGATTACTATTTGTTGTTTTGGATATCTAATTCATTAGTGCCTAGCTTCTCATCCACCACCACTCTGCGATTTTCATGTAATGTCTTTTTCCATCCAGGATATGTTTGTCTTTAAAGGTGAAGTGATTCTCTTGTTAAAAATATGTAATGGGTATGAGAGTTCTTTCCCTGTTTTTAAAATGTTGAATTAACATAAAATTTCTGAATATTTTACAGGATATAGTGCAATGCAGCAACATATAGATACAGGCAATCATACCGTGCACTTAGCCTTCCATCTCCTTTATCATGGCCTGTAGTTGTCATGCTATTTTGTGGAACACTAGAGCCCGTACCTTCTCCCAGCTGCATTTTGGTATCCATTATCTAATTCAATCTGCTTCCAACCCCAATCCTTCCCAGTCTCTGGTGATCATTATTTTAGATTCACTTCATATATATGTGTATGTGTTTATACATTCATATATATATATATTTGCAACTTCCACATATGAGAGAAAACATATGATATTTTTCTTTCTGTGTCTGGTTTATTTCACCTAATACAGCAATCTTCAATTTCATCCATTTTGTTGCAAATGTCAGGAACTCATTCTCTTTATGGTTGAGAAACATTGTATTGTGCATACATTTTTAAAGCATCTTTTCTACCCATTCAAGGGGGAGTACTAATACACTGTTGGTGGGAATGCAAATTAGTACAGTCTTTATAGAAAACAGTGAGGGGAAGTTCCTCAAAAAAAATAAAGGTACATCTACCATAATGCCCATCCTTCCACATCTGGAAAAAAATCCAAAAGAAATGAAATCAACGTATGAGATACTTTGTTCGTATATGTATCTCAGGCTATGAAAGCCAAGATGTGGAATCAACCTAGTGCCTACCTTTTAATGTTATCAGTTTGACAAATTTGATTTTGGCAGCATTGCAGAAAAGTCCTTCAACAAAAGACAAAAACTCATTCTAACCTCCTTTCATAGTGTTTGTCCACTATCTAGAAAAGGCTTCATGTAATAGCAACTTACACAGATTCTTTAACTGATGACTCTCTAACATTGAAGCTCTTTAAGAAATGCTCTTTCAAGTAATTGCTTATAGCTGTTGAGGATTGCCTGGGGAGTACAGAGGTGTGTAACGCCAACAGAATTATGAGAGCAGTTACTTTCTTCTTTGTCTCTAAGGCAAGCTGAGCATCCTGTGTTGTTGACTGTGGTTAGAATGAAATTGTATTATTGCCTTAAGTGTTCCTGTCCGTAGCTTTGCAGCCAGGAAGGGAGCTCCACAGTACTTGGAAACGTCTCCAGTTCTTTATGCCCATGATGCAGCACAACAGTAATTATGCAAATCCTATTTTGCGGATAATTATTCACTATTACTAAAGCATTTTGTCAATGAATTAATTAAAGACTATATTAGGAAAAAACTGATTACTTCAGTCTATAAGTTTATTTCATTTATTATTTAATTTGTTTGAGGACTGAATGTGAGGAGCTAGATATAAATTGAGAGAAAGCTCAGATGGAACCAGAAATATAACCTAATTGTCAGTGTATAAAATACCAGCACAGATTTCCTAATGATTATGAGTATTTTAAAGAATAAAGACAAACAAACAACTCCTTCTGAATAATGATCACTCTGCATCTCTTCCAGCTTTTTGACTATTCAACCCCCAGGATTAACAGCATCAACAGTAACCACCTATATGCTGTTTTTTTCAAGCCATTTATTTTCTTTGTCAACAGTCATTAATACCTATATGAACAGAATCAGAATTAGACTGGCATAGTTTGAACACAGAAAATAAATTGTGTTGTATAACTTGCTTTGTTCTTCAAGGGAAAAACAAATATTCACTGGAGAGATCTTATTTCTTTTTCTGTCTTCCTTAAAAACTAAATATTAAGACAATCATGAAATTGATGATTCCATATAGTATTCAAGATTCTAAATATATAATATTCTCTAAATCTTAAATAAGAGATTTCACATTTTCATTTTATGATCTATGGGGTTTCATTCTGTCTAATAGAGAATGAAACAGTTACAACTTTCTGGTGATTCTTATTAATAACCTTATTTAAAAAGTAACTATTAACATAATTTTTTTGAGTTACTACTCTCCCTTTCTATTATTTTAGTGATAAAGCAACTGATATTTTGAGCTCAATTGCCTAGATATTAGAGATACAATAAAGGATACTAGTGAGTGTATTTGCATACTTAGTTATTTGAATGTTGGTATAAAACTCTATTGACTCAAAATAGCAATGGTTAAATAAAAACTAGGTCTCTAGGCCGGCGCCGTGGCTCAACAGGCTAATCCTCCGCCTTGCGGCGCCGGCACACCGGGTTCTAGTCCCGGTCGGGGCGCCGGATTCTGTCCCGGTTGCCCCTCTTCCAGGCCAGCCCTCTGCTGTGGCCCGGGAGTGCAGTGGAGGATGGCCCAGGTGCTTGGGCCCTGCTCCCCATGGGAGACCAGGAAAAGCACCTGGCTCCTGGCTCCTGCCATCGGACAAGCGCGGTGCGCCGGCCGCGGCGGCCATTGGAGGGTGAACCAACGGCAACGGAAGACCTTTTTCTCTGTATCTCTCTCTCTCACTGTCCACTCTGTCTGTCAAAAAAAAAAAAAAAAAAAAAAAAAAAACTAGGTCTCTATCAGCTCAGGCACCATTGAAATCATTAAAATGAGTTGATGACAGACGGTCACTAGTTTAGCAATCACTGATAGCAGATCACAATCCATGGTTAAATAAAATGTTTAAAATTACTTTTTAATAAAATTCCAGGAAATTGGGAAATTTGGAAATATGAAAGAAATTTGAAATAAAATCATTGCTACTAGTACTTTATATACAACATCTGTTTTGGTATATTCACATTTGTGATTTGAAAAATTATATAAATGTTCTATTATCAATATTATTTAGTCTTGTTCTTTTAACTTGCTATTAACTTTCCTATTCTAGGATTAACAAATTTATGGACAATTTTTTAGAAAATGTTTATTTATTTGAAAGACAGTATGACAGAGAGACAAATAAAGAGAGAGATCTTCTATTCACTGGCTCACTCTTCAGATGCCCTGAATAGCCAGGGCTGGATCTGATCAAATCCAGGAACCCAAAACTCCATCCACATCTCCCACATGGATGTTAAGGAACCAAGTACTTGAGTCATTATTTGCTTGTCTCTCAGGATGCATTAACAAAAAGCTTGATTGGAAGCAGAATAGCTGAGATGCCAACCAGCACTCCAATATAGGACGTGAGCATCTAAAGTGGAGGCTTAGCCAGCTACACTATAATGCCCACCCCGTCATACCATTTTAACAGGAACATATTATTATATCATGAGGCTTGCCATAATGTTTTAAACTTTCAATACTTTTGACTGGTGGATTATTTCTAATTTTTGGGCATATTTTTTTTCAACATCTGTGATAGAATTTTCTTTTTTCAACTTAAAACTATATTGATAGAATCTGTGTATTACAGAATTCAATTCAGTGATTTGGGCTACATTGACAGAATTGTGAACTATCACCAGTAGTTAATTTTAGAACATTTTCATTGGATAAAAAATATCCATGTTCATTAGCAACTATTCATATTGTCCAAACTTTCCAGTCTTGAAGTAATTACGTCTCCTTTCTTTCCATATAAATTTGTACATTATGAAAATCATGTGATAAATGATTCTTTCTAATTGACTTTTTTCACTTGAAAACTTTTTTCCATGCTATAATTTATATTAGCAATTCTTTGCTTTTCTGACAAATAATACTCCATTTTATGACTGTATGACATGTTACTCATCTACTCATAAGCTGATATTTATTTTGTTTCCTGTTTTTTGACTATTACAAATAAAGCTGTTAGGAACATTTATGTTCATTTGTTGGGAAGGACATATTTTAATTTTCTGGAGTACATACCTAGTAATTAACTTGATGGGTACTATGATAACCATGTTTCACCTATTGAGGAACTCCCAGACTGTTTTCCGTATAATTCAAAACATTTTTAATTTCCTTGGTGATGTAAGAGGATATGCCAGTTTCTCCACATTCTTCTTAAACCTTGTTATTATCTGCCTTTTTAAATTACAAGCAATCCGATGAATTTGAAGCACTTTCCCTTTTCTTTTTCCTCTAGTGTCTAAAGATGTAGAGCATGTTTCAAGAGCTTATCAGCCATATGGAAAATGTCTACTGAGATCCTTGTCTCATTTATAATAATAAATTTTGTCTTTTTAATGTTGACTTCCTGGAATTTTTAATATTTTCTAGATAAAGCTGCCTTATGAGTGATCTGACTTGCAAAATTTTCTGCCATGCCATCAGTTGCCTTTTCATGTTTCCTTAAAATATTTATTTACTTAAAAAACAAAGCTACAGAGGGAGGAGAAGAAAGGAAGAGAGGGAGAGAAGAAGAAATGGAGAAAGGGAGATGGAAAAAGAGAAGAGGAGGAGTTGGTGAGGGAGAGGGAGGGGGAGAGAGGACAGAGAGAGGAAAAGAGAAAAAGAGAGATTCCAACTGTAGATTCATTCGCCAAATGGCTGCAACAGCCTTATGTTGGCCAAGCCAAAACCAGGAGCCAAGAACTCCATATGGGTCTCCTATATGGATGGTGGGCCATCTTTCCAAGCACAAACAGGGATTTTGAAAGGGACAAATTGGTAAGAAAATATTTAGGAGTTCTGTTATCTGAAGAATATATTAAGTCTTCCAATATATTAACAATTGATTTATTTCTCTTTATTTGTTCCTGCATTAATTTCTTTAAAAATTGTTTTCAGGAAGTAGGTATTTATACTGGTGGTTAAGATGCTGTGTCCCACATAAAGTGCCTGGGTTTAATTTCTGGCTCCAGCTCCTGATTCCAACTTTCTACCAAGGCAGTCTTTTGGAGATGATAGCAGTGAAACAAATAATTTTATTTTTGCCACCATCTTGGGAGACTTGGATTGTGTTCCCAGCTCCTGGAACTGTCTCAACCTAGCCCCAGCCATTGCAGGCTTTGGGGAAGTGAACCAGTGGATGAGAGCTCTCTGTCCCTGTCTTCTGTTCTCTTTTCTTATTCTGTTACCTCTCTGTATCTAAATAATAATAAAATTATTTGCAAGTTTAGCATATCTTATTAAAATTTATATCTACCTTTTATAACATTTTAAATGCAATATCAGTTTCATTTTTGTATTTCATTATAAATTTATAGAAATGCAATTGATTTTTGTGCATTAATCTGTCTTACAACATTATTAAATTTATTCATTGGTTTATATAGATTTTAGTGGCCTTTTTGTAATGTTCTGTATATGAAAGTATGCCATTTACAAATAAAGTTTACGTCTTCATTTCTAATCTCTTCTGACTCCTCCTTCTTCTTCTTCCTCCTCCTTCTTTTCATTCTCCTCTTTCTCCTCCACCTTCCCACTCCCCTTCTCCCCCACATCTTTCTCCTCACTTTCCTTTTTTGCCTATTTGTCCTGGCTAGAACCTCTAGTATGATATTGGATAGAAGTGACTAGAGCAGACATTCTCTTGTTTAGTTCTTGAGCTTAAGGGAAAAAAACAGCTAATACTTAACCATTAATTATATAATAGCTATTGTTTTGTGAAACTCTATCAGAATGAGGTAGAGCCCTCAATTCTAATTTGTTGAGTATTTTTATGATGAAAGAGTGTTGTATTTTGTTAAATTTTTTTCTGTATCTACTGAAATGATCATATATTTTATTTTGTTGAAATGGTACACTTTATGAATGTACTTTTAAAATTTGAATCCACCTTTTTTTTTATACCAATAGTATAAATATCTGGTCATGGTGACATTACTCGGTTGATTTTTCTAATATTTTCTTGAGGATATTCACAAAAGACATTGGCTAGTTTATATTTTTCTTAATAATTTATTTGTTTTTGTTATCAGAGTACCATTCTTTCCTAATAGAATGAGATAAGAAGTATCCTACCATTTATTTTTTGGAAGAGTTTGTGAAGTATTGGTGTTTTTATGAAAATGTTAGAATTCAGATGTGAGGCTATTTGGGCCTTGTTTTTTCTTTGTGACTAGATTTTGATTCCAAATTAAATCTCTTTACTTGCTATATAAATGCTGATTTTAATAATTTTCTCATTTTTCTCATGATAAATCCAAGAAAAATTTTCATATTTTCAATCAACTAACTCTTGGATTTGTCATTTACCTTTTTATTTATTTATTTAGTTAATTAGTTTTAATTTCTCTCTTTTCTTTCATGCTGCTTGTTTTGGGTTTAGTTTCCTGTTCTCTTGGAATTCTGAAGCTGGAAAGCTAGGTTACTGATTTGAGATTTTCCTTCTTGTTAATGTAGGTGTTTATAGCTATGAATTCCTCTGTTAGACTTGCTTAAACTTCCACTAGTTTATGCTTAGTCTTCATTTTCATTCATTTCAATGTATCTTTCAAATTTTATTGTAATTTTTTTTACTCATTGGTTATTTAGGAATGTGTTGTATAGTTTCTCCACATCTCTGAATTTCCAAATTTATAATGCAACTCCACTGTGTTCAGAGAACAAGCTTTGTATGATTTTAAACCTTACTGAGTTTCATCTCCTCATTAAGTGGCATATACGATAAATGCTTACTGAGTGCTCTAATATTTTCAAAAGTGCCTTCTGGCAGTAATTGCTCGACTCTGATTCAATTAAATTCTGGCAGGGATAGTTTTTGAGACAAGTCTTTGAAGTTTCTTCCAGTCCATAAGAACTTTTCTTTACAATTTCTTCCCAAGGTTTCCCTGAAATAAACTAGTTGGCCTACATTTTAGTTTGCTGCTCTCACAAAGCCTCATATTAATTGCTTACAACAAAAATCTCAATTGTTTTAAATAGAGCATTTGAACTTGCCTTTTCCCACATTTTGTTTCAAATAGAGTTCAGTGCTTCAGGGAGAGTTTTCAAGTCCTTGATTCTTATGTGCTGCTCCTCACCTGGGCCAAATCATTGCATCACTGCTGTAATTGGGCGGGATGGCAGCCTCTGTTTACCTGTCCTGTGGTGGAGTTTCTGCCCTACCAGCAAAGCCTCCTCTGTCTTACTAACCTGGCGAAGTCTTACCTTCCAATTGAGGCTGAGTAGAGGAAGGTCGCTTCTGAGCTCTTGCCACACTAGATAGGATTGTAGCTTCTACAGCTTGGCATTGCAGGATTTGAGAAATGCCAGTGCCTGGCCCTTCCTAGTGAGAAGTATTGTAAGTCAAGGGCAGTGAGGGCCCCTTCTTCTTGTCTATACTGATCATAGTAGAGCTTCCATCAGACTGGACTGGGGTGGTGGAGGGGGTACACTGTAGTTCAAGTACCATAAAATCTTACTGCTCTTACCAAGGATATTAATAGATTTTCCTAAATAAATGTTTCTTTGCCTTGTACCCATAGGTCAATGTCCAGATGTTTCAAGTATTTTCAAGTAATTTTTGCCAGAACTATTGGAAATTGAATTGACTGTGTTCCTTATGCCAGCGTCTTGGATATGGTCTCTTGCATTTCCTTTTAGATTATGAATCAGTGACATTGTCTAAGCTCTGAAAAAGTGTTTCCATATAAGTTGTATAGGAAATGTGAGAACAAATATCTAAATTGTAGATTAAGTAACTATTTTCTAGCAGATCAGTAATATTTTTTCCACTAAAGTGTGTGATGATCGAAGTAGAATGTGCTGTTATTAAATTAGTGTATAAAGATTACAGAGTGTTAAAATTTTAAGATTTCACTAAAAATCAGTTATATATATTTTTAACACTTAAAAAATTTTAAGTCAACAAGTAAAACTATACCTATGATCATACTATTCCAAATTCATGGTTAAAATTGTTTTGATATATACATATATATTTGAAAATATGTAACCAAATCATGAATACAGTAAAAGGATCATTGTTTTGCCAGAGGTAAAGGAGGTGGAAGAGCTAAATAAATGCAGCATGAGAGTTTTGAGGGTATTACAACTACTCTGTTGGATAATATACTGGTAGGTATATGTCACTGTCTACTTGCTAAAATCCGTAGAATATACAACACCACAAGTGAACCCTAATGTAAATTATGGACTCTGAGTGATAATGATATGCCCATGTAGATTTATCAGATTTTAGCAGACACACCACTCTGATGTAGAATTTTGATAGTAGGAGAAGTGTGTATATGTGGGTGCACATGGAAAATTTCTATTCCTCTCTTTGAATTTTCCTGTGAGCCTAAAATTGCTGTATGAAATATTTTTTTTTGACAGGCAGAGTTAGACAGTGAGAGAGAGAGACAGAGAGAAAGGTCTTCCTTCCGTTGGTTCACCCCCCAAGTGGCCGCCATGGTCGGCAGGCTGCACCAATACCGATCTGAAGCCAGGAACCAGGTGCTTCCTCCTGGTCTCCCAAGCGGGTGCAGGGCCCAAGCACTTGGGCCATCCTCCACTGCCCTCCCGGGCCACAGCAGAAAGCTGGACTGGAAGAGGAGCAACCAGGACAGAATCTGGCACCTCAACCAGGACTAGAACCTGTGGTGCCAGTGCCATAGGTGGAGGATTAGCCTAGTGAGTCGCGGCGCTGGCCCTGAAATAAATTTTTTTGAAGATTTCTTTTATTCATTTGAAAGCAGAATGTGAAAGAGTTCTTCTATGTGCTGGTTCACTCACCTGATGGCCACAACAGTCAGGGATGAGCCAGACCAAAACCAGGTGCTTGAACTCCATCTAGGTATCCCATTTGGGTGATAGGGGCACAAACCCCAGAGCCATGTTCTGCTGTCTTTCCACGCAGAATAACAGGGATCTGGATCAGATAGAACTTGAACTACGTAGCATAACCCATTGTACCACAATGTTGGCCTCAAAATGAAGTATATTTTAGAAAGTGATTTTATATATTCTTATATATAGCATACAGTCATTGAAGAAAAATATTTACTGTATAAAAAAACACTCTTTATAAAACATGGCACTTTAATTTGTCCTAATTTCCTACAATTAGATTTAGGTCAGCATTCTGATTCAGTGGCTATTTAGTGTTCTTAACAAATGGATTCCTTTTTCATTTAGATTAATAGATACTGCCTATACTGAAGTACTCCTCCTCCTTCTGTACTGTATACATCTCTGATATGAGTATTACTTCATGCTGTGGTATGTAGTAGTGATTTCATTGATGCTTCCAAAATTGTAGAGGCTTTAATTATGGAAATACTTGAGAAGGGAAAAATGAAATCAGGAGATCAGTGAAGGTACTAAGCTTTCAACATCTTTCCTCAAGTACAGAATGTGTTTTAACTGATCAACTGAGAAAATTGAAGTTGATTATTAAAGGAAATGGAATGGCTGCAATTTACTGGGAAAATGTGCTCCATCCAAATGGCACATTTCAAGATACCTAAGCAATACTTGTGTAAGTCATATAGAATTAAAGATCTTTGCATATTTACGTACTTCAAAGATGTTTGAGGAATTGATCTAGAAATTCTTCTTATATTTGTGTTGGTTGCCTAATAGAAGCTTATAAAGTACAGAATTCAAAGACAGGGTCATTTCACTGTAGCCAAGTTCTAAGGTTAAGATTGATAACTCTACCTGTCAAATAAAAAAAAAGATTGATAAATTATATTACCTTTTAAGCCCTAGCCTTTTTAGAGTTCAGTTTTCCAACTCATAAAATGCAGATAACTCTATTAAAAGAAATGGGGAAAGCTGTTGTCCATGGTTTGTTTAATACCCTTCCTTTTCCTGAAAGCTATCCATTTACTCAAAGCAATCATCAAATATTTTGGATATATAAGTATGTCTTGTAAATATGTCAAATAACTCATGCATTAAAATATAAGACTTGAAATGAGAATGGACTGTTTGGGTTTTTTATATATTTTTAAATATATTGAATATATGAATATTATATATGTTAATATCTTGAATTCCTAACATTTAGTCTTAGGGAATTCTTCACACCCCTTTTCATTATATTCACCAATCCTGATATTTGTCATCTGGCAGATTTCCAGGAAGGTTTCTCTTTGTTGTTACAGTTTGACACTGGTAGCTTTCATCCTTATCTACCAGTCTGTATCAGATCAGTATTAGGGCCAAGGGTGTATAGGCAAAAAAGTGCTCTATTATTATGTCTGAAATTTATGTATAGATTGATAATCTACTTAAAATCAAATATTCGTTCATTCATTGATGGAACTTTTAAAACATAAGTAGTAAAGTGTTAACAGCTCTTGATATCACCTCTAGTGTTTGAGATGTAAATGATCCATAATAATAACAATGTTGTTAGGCGGAAAAACAAAGTAACATGGAGCAATCAACCTGCCCTATATCCTGGAAATTATGTACTATGAAAATGCATATACAAAATTACAAATAATCCATGATAATGAAACATGTTGCCGTTTGCTCATTTAAATGTTTTACACACTTTCAGAATCACTAGTTCTCTACTCCAGTGTGCTGATGGTATGTGAGCTGTCTCAGGTCACTTGCAAGCCATTCCTGTTTCCATTTAAACAAAGGCTTAACTCTGTGAAATGAAAGAAACTAGAGTATCTATTCCAACTTGATCATTTTTCATATAAGATAAAGGAGATTGCTGTAGATGGTATTCCCAACAATGATGTCCATACTACATGTTTTTCTTGCCACTTTTCCTTATTATTATTTACAATTTATTTGTTATTTGAAAGGGAGAGAAAGAATGAGAGATAGACACACACACACACGCACGTGCACACACACACAGAGGAAGAGAGAGAGGTGCAAATGCTTACACCCACTGGTTCATTCCTTAAGTGCTCACAACAGCTAGGCTGGGCAAGGCCAAAGCCAGGAGCCAGAAATTCCATCCTGATCTTTCACCTGAGTGGCAGGAACCCAAGTACTTGAACCATTGTCTGCTGCCTCTCACTTGCATTAGCAAGAAGCTGAACTGGAGCTGAGGTTGCACTTGACCCCAGCCAGTCCCACATGGGATGTGGCATTCTAAGCATTAGCCATAATACTCATCTACTTTTGTTTAATGAAGTGTTTGGTTTTTTTTATTAAATTACAATATTAGTTGAGAGAGAGAAAGAGAGAATCCCTATGTGCTAGACCACTTCTGATATTCTGAGGGGTCAAGGCCAAAGCTGGGAACTGGGAACTCAATCCAGATCTCCATGTGGGTGACAAGCACCCAGCGACTTGAACCATTATTTCCACCTCCAGAGTCCATACCAGCAGGAAGCTCAAGTCAGGAGCAGGAGATGGGAATCAACCTCAGGTGCCTTAACCTACATCTCAACCACGAGGGCCCAAGCCCACCCACCTACCTGCTTTTCTTACAACAAAGCACTGCAATTTCTCTGTGGGAGTTGGAAGGGTTCATATTCCCTGCAAATGAAGCTGGGAAGGCTGTGACTGCGGTGAACTACGTGCCTTGGGAAACTTCATTAAAAGCTATCTGGCCCACTCTTGGTGCTCTCTGGGGATATGAACCTCCAGGGCCTTAAACTGACTTGATAACACTCCAGCTTTGCTGAAGCACATGTAGTGGTGAGGTCATGCAAAGAGACTACATAAAGCAAAGTACCTAAGGAATTCCGGCTGTTCTGTCCCAGCTGTTTCACTATTTCTACGTAACTGTATTTCTTTCTTTCTTTCTTTCTTTCTTTCTTTCTTTCTTTCTTTCTTTCTTTCTTTCTTTCTTTCTTTCTTTCTTTCTTTCTTTCTTTCTTTTTAAATTTATTTGACAGAGTTAGACAGTGAAAGAGAGAAACAGAGAGAAAGGTCTTCCTTCTGTTGGTTCACCTCCCAAATGGCTGCTATAGCCGGCTATGTGCCGATCCGAAGCCAGGAGCCAGGTGAGGGCCCAAGCACTTGGGGCATCTTCCACTGCCCTCCTGGGCCACAGCAGAGAGCTGGACCGTGTAACTGTGTTTCTTAGTACTCTGCCATCTCAGCTGACTTTATGCAGTGCAGATTTCAGGACCAAGAGAGGTCCCCCAGAGCACTGCCTGTATTGCAGACTTATAAGCAGTATTGTTGCTTGAAGCCACTTTGGGTGGGTTGTTAGCTCTAGAAACTGGCACAGAAGCCCAGACTGGAGTGCGCTGTTGAAAATGCATACCTGATGGTATGGGTTCTGCTTATGAGTTGGATGCCTTTGCCACCTCGCTGCATTTCCTTTTCTTTTTATTTACTACATTAGGATGTATTTTTCAGGTTTCATTTAGCATTTCATAAAGTTATTTGAAAAGAAATAGCAAGGATTTGATTTTGTTTTCTTCTTGCAACTATTGAATCTTTTTGTTGTTAATGAACAGAGCTTTACCTTGAATGTAAAGGCCAAAACATTTTCCTTTTATTCTATTGCATGAAAAGACTTCATTTTTCCTCTTGCTGACAAAAATTTGACTCAAAGTCTTTAGCAAATAATCAAGAATGCACAACCTGTCTTCAAATGCATGTGGTGAGAAATTAAGAACTTACATTCATAAAAAAAAAACATGGTTCTCCTGTGTGCATTTGTGAATTCAGAATAATCACAATAAAATATAGAATTAATCACAAGTTAACCTTATGAAGCATAACTTGCATTATTTCCAGGTTATTATCAGTGCTCTAAGCATTGGAATTTTTCAACTATGATTCAGGCTAAATTGGTTTGAATGATTTTAGTCTTGGTGAATAGCAAAATAAAATAATTAGGAAAAAAAAGCGTACATATTTCACTGCTTAGCAGAACTACGGTTTGATTCAATATTTGATAAGTGGAATGGGGAAAGTTGTTTTAGGTACTGAATCTTTAACCTAAAAAGATTTTTAAAATTCTTGTTTAGGTTTCCTCCCTTAGGAAAGGCAATAACCTTATTTTATTTGCTGTTTTTGTCAATTCCATAAATACATTGGAGAAGAAGAAACTTGTATGTGGGGGATTGGAGGATTACAGAAGAGTATCTCCCTTTCTCACATTCCCTCTTAATTAGAACAGAAAAGTACCATTGTCTACAAGACTCCTCCAGGTGTTTACCTGCTTTATTATCAATCATGTTAAATGTAACATTGAAAAATGTCCCATGGGTTTTGGATAATCTTGCAACAACCCTGTGTAACAGACCTACTTCTCATGTGAAGGATTTATAACCCAGGCTGGGTGGTTTTGAACATATGACAGGCATCCTATCACTGTCTCTCAAATTTAGTGCTTTTTCCAACTTACCATGTTCTCCTTTCTAAACAGATTAGTTTCTGGGTTTTTGGTCTGATGATACAAGCTAAATATAATGTATAAGCTAATTTAAATAATAACATATAAGCAAAGTGTACAGTTATAATGAAGAAGTAGGTCAGGGACAGGATTTTCTTCTAAGAATATAAAAATGACTATGGGGACAGATGAAGAGAGGGAAGTGGACCATGTGGTAAGGATGAAACTGCTTCTTGAAAAAGAACAAATCTAATGGAGCAAAAAATGGGAGAGGGGGAAATAAAACACATACCCATAGATACATATATATGCACAAACCAGAACATTCCCTCTCTTTCATCTTACAAGCTGTTCTTGAGATAATCATAACTTTAAGGAAATAAATGAGTTCATTATTAATTTTATAGAAGAATGACATTTTATATGTCATTCTTTGTTGTTTTGAAATAAAAAATCCTCATCAGTTAAGATTGATTCTTTATATGCTTTATAATAAATGGAAAAAATTTGTGTTTATTTGAATGAATTTAACTGATAATAATTGACCAATTAGACTTAAGTATGGCCTTTAGTGTCACTAGAGTTGATTGTTTTGAAAGTGTTGACCTTCAAAGAAATGTAATACTTCACAAAATTCTTCTATTTCAAATTTATTTAATTCAGGTGGTATAGAAAGACTACCACAAACAAGACTAGTGTCTTCCAATACTAACTGATAGAATCAAAAAGGGAGAGAACAATCCATCATGGGAAGCAGGATACAAAGCAGACTCATAGAATGGCAAATGTCCTAAATAGCACTCTGACCTCAGAATCAGCCCTTCAGGCATTCGGATCTGGCTCAAGACTAGAGCCTAGGGAGATTACTGATGCCATAAACAAGAGTGTCAAATTGTTAAGTCAACAACAGGAGTCAGTGTGCACTTACTTCTCATGTAGGATCTCTGTCCTTAATGTGTTGTCCAATGTGAAGTAATGTTGTAACTAGTACTGAAACACTATTTTACACTTTGTGTTTTTGTATGGGTGCAAACTGATGAACTCTTTACTTAATATTACTAAATCGATCTTCTGTATATAAAGGTAATTGAAAATGAATCTTGATGTGAATGGAATGGGTGAGGGAGCGGGAGATGGGGGGGTGCGAGTGGGAGGGAAGTTATGGGGGAGCCATTGCAATCCATAAACTGTCCTTTGGAAATTTATATTTCCAAATAAAAAAGTGAAAAAAAGAAAGACTACCAAGGCATTATCATGAAATTGCTTGAGTTATAAAATTCTGTATGCAGCTTAGCTTTTGTGAGTTTTCTCAGTAAAAATGAGCAGTCCGTGATGTATCTATTTACTATCTTCTACCACCAGGAAACTTTATTTTAATTTTTAAAAATAATAGCATATTTGACTTTATTAATTTTAAGCAATAGATAGATATTCAGTATTGTTATTGTGTTCTTTTCTTGCCCAGTGACAACTTTGATTGGTTCAAGAATATTGAACACATGGGTGTCAATCACTTGTGCATACTAATGGTGCAGCAGAAATAAAACTGGTCAGCCCTATTCTCATGTTCTTCTTGGGAAAGCTGGATAACAGTGCCCCCACAAGATGATTTAATGTCACGTAGTGATAATTGCTAAGAAAGAAAGCAGTTTAAGGGATGTGAATGAAGAACTGAACTATTCAAAACAGCTGCAGATTTAAGGACACGTGGTCAGGGAAAACTGTGAAGTAAATAATAGCAATCATCTAAATGAAGGAACAGGCATGTTTATTTTCTATACCTCTGTTTTTAAAATGGTTAATTAGAAAATGAATATTGTACATGTTCAAGGTGTACAAGATAGAGATATGATGTTGCATATATTATGTTATGATTGCATAATCTAATTATCACGATCATGATATCCATGTTGTACCTTTGACCCTCAGACTTTGTTAATCTTGTAACAGAAAGTTTGTACCCTTTCACTAATATCTCCCTCTAGTAACCCTGTAGCTCCTGGTCATCATACTTATTCTCAGCTTCTATGAATTTCACTCTGAGCAAAATAATAATATCTAACAGTTAATACAGATGTACTATATTTCAGGCAACGTACTAAATGCTTTACACATACTCAAATTTAATAATTAATATTCACTAAAGCTTTATTGGGAGCTGCCATCATTATTCCTATTTTACAGGTGGGAAAATTGAGATAAAAGAAAGATTAAGAAATTGGCTTGAAAGGTGTTGCTATTACAGGGCAGGTTTGAATTTGATTTGGATTTTGAATGTATGCAATGTGCACTCAGAGTATATGCTCTCAATCTCTGTATTTTTTTTCAAATTTATACATTTAAAATTAAAACCCTAACATATGGAGATGCAGGTAATAGT
Organism: Sylvilagus floridanus; assembly: GCA_949820135.1. NCBI lineage: Eukaryota > Metazoa > Chordata > Mammalia > Lagomorpha > Leporidae > Sylvilagus > Sylvilagus floridanus. The sequence goes on along the minus strand of OX463236.1, from coordinate 83,228,953 downwards.
TCATATAAATACTATAGGTCCTTTAGCTGTTTAACAGAAAATACTACCTTTCCTTCAGTTACTGAAAGTTGCTTATCTTTGTATGTTAAGGGGCTTAGTATCTCAGAAGGACAGTGACCAATAAAGACTTTAATGAAAACTTTTTTTTTTTTAGTTTTTGTTTTCTTTAGCACATTAAATGAATTAGAAAGTTTCCCTTCTTCTGTATTGTAAAAATATACAGTTTGCATTATAGGACACCAAGACAAATTTCTTTGTGTTAGATTTCTTCCAGAATGTAAACTATGGAGGCTTATTGAGCTATTTGGAAACATGATCAGATAGCATTTGATAGGAAAACAGAGCTCACTTAATTCAGAGGAATACTTCTCAGAATGTGGACTGAAAACTATCTGAGTAAAAGTTACCTGGGGTTCTTGTTACAAATACAGGTTCCCAGCTCATTTTTTACTTTCAGCATTTTTTTTAAACTTGCTAGTATTTCTTTCAGTTTGAAGAATTCCTTTTAACACTTCTTTTAGGATGGGTCAGGTGTTATTAAATTCTCTCAGCTTTTGTTCCTCTGAAAATATCTTTATCTCTTCTTCATTTCCTTAGAAGAGCTTTGCTGGGTACAGAATTCTTGGCAGTTTTTCCCTTCAGAACTGTGAGAATCTCATCCTCATGGCTTGTAAGCTTTCTGCTGACAAGTCCTCTTTCAGATATATTGGAACAATCTTACATGTTATTTGTTTCTTTCCTCTTGCTGCTTTGAGAATCCCTCTGTCTTTAACCTGAGAGAGCTGGATGATAATATAGCTTGGGATATACTTGGTTGAGGCCCATATGATTTGTGACCTTTGACCTCACTGTACCTGTATATGGTTTCCTTCTCTGGGTTTGTGGTTTTCTGTTATCTCTTTGATGGGCTTGCTGCCCACTTGGCATTCTGAAGTTCCTCTTGAAACACAAAAGCTGAAATATTAGTTTTTTCAATGCTTTTGCAAAGTTCCCATGTGTTTTTCTCATTCCTCTTAATTTTTTTCCCTTTTTTCTTTTTGTCCTGAGACTGTGTATTTTCTTTTTTTTTAAGCTTTGTATTTATTTGAATGGCAGATTTACAGAGCGGCAGAGGCAGAGAGAGAGAGAGGTCTTTCATCTGCTGGTTCACTCCCCAGATGGCCATGATGGCCAGAGCTGTGTAATCCAGCCAGGAGCCAGGAGCTTCTTCCTGGTCTCCCACATGGGTGCAGGGGCCCAAGGACTTGGGCCGTCTTCTACTGCTTTCCTAAGACATAGAAAGGAGCTGGATTGTAAGTGGAGCAGCTGGGACTCATGCCAACGCCCTTATGGGATGTTGGCACTGCAGGCGCCAGCTTTACCTGTTAGGCCACAGTGCCAGCCCCAAGCCTGCGCATTTTCAATGCCTTCAAACACACCATTTTTTTTCTTCTTGTTGGGGTACTCTGCTATTGATGCCTTCTATCATGTTTTAAGTTTTTTCTGAAGATACTTTTAAATTGATGGATTTCTGTTTGATTTTTTAAAAATTACTTAAATTTCTTGGTTAAGTTCTTGTGAAAAAGGGCTGATTCATACAACTGTGCTTCTTGAAGCTCATTGAATGTCTTTAGAACAGCTGTTTTGAAATCTATGCCTGAGAATTCACAAATATTCTTTTCTGTATTGTCCATATCTATTAATTCTTGTCTGTTAGGTAAGATCAAGTTTCCCTGAAAGTGTTTAATACTTATTGTCATACTACATCATCTACACATGGAAGGCTTAGGTGTTCATCACACATGAATGAATGATACTAACAATTTTATTACAAAAGCAGTTGTACACATATTACCTATTAACAATATGTTCATTGACCACTGTTCTTCAAGACATAAAAAGACTAGCCCATATATACGCCTACTAGACATACTACAGGACTGTTATCTTCAAAACAACTGGTACTGGCATAAAAACAGACATGTAGACTAATGGAACAGAATAGAAACCCCAGAAATTAACCCATTTATCTACAACCAACTAATGTATGACCAACCATCTGAAATGATTCCCTGGAGAAAGTACAGTCTCTTCAACAAATGATGTTGGGAATATTAAATTTCCACGTGCAGAAGTCTGAAAGAAGACCCTTGCATTAAACGCTATACAAAAGTTACCTTGAAATGGATCAATGATCTAAATTTAAAACATGAAACCATCAAACTACTCGAGGAAAACATAGGAAAATTATGAAAAAAATTGGTGGAGACAAATATTTCAATCTTACACATGGAAGAGGCTGATTGGGGGAAGTTTCTGTGAGTGAAAATGAGAATGGAGACTCATGAGGTTAGGAAATCTGTTGTGGTGTCATAAAACGGTGACCCCTGTGGAAGAGAAAGGAAAGGAAGTTCTAAACAATGTGCAATTCTAGGAAGTTGTAAGCAAGGCTGATGGGGAATTTGAGTCAAAGCTGCTATTCCAAGGAGTTCTACATTTCTCAGGAATGGATTTGCTTCAGTATGTTTGCCACACTCCTATCAGTCTTGAAGGTGAGGTTTTTTGGAATGTCTTTAAGCACAAGGACAATACTAGCTTTCATCTGGGGAGAGTAACTGATAGTCCAAGGAACTGTTTCTGAAGGCACCATGTTCCAGGTTCCCAGGTCTTAACAGTCAAGTCTCTTAGAATAGCACCCCTAGCTTTGATGAGCATTGAAACATCTTTGGAGCTCTACTTAAATTTCTGCTTGCTCTTCAGCTGTGTCCACTCTTCCACTGGAACAGGTAAAGGTTTAGTTGTAATCTACCAAATCTGGCTATCACATTTTGTTGTAACTGCTTGCTAATAGCTGTCAGCTTTTTATTATCCCTCTGTATAGTGTCATTAAAATGTAGCAGTAACAGCCCGTTCTGTCTTGATCAGCATTGTTTGCTCTACATTATTGCCACTGCATGCATAAGTCATTGCATCTTCAAGGATGATCCCTCCACAGCTAGATGCTTTCCCATATCATTTCTTATGACATATTGAGCAACTGGGCATCATGTTCTAGGGTCTATCTTTGCCCCATATATCAGCCATAGCTGTGTCATTCTTGCCATTTGTTGAATGGCCTCAGATACCAATATCGCTGTGTATTTTCTCACATCATTCCTGCCACCACTATATTAGTTTTGTCTTTAAAAAGTAGAGCCCATATAGGATTAGATATGCAAGTAAGTATTTTAAAGGAAAACACCTGTGAGACAATATGAGCAGCATTGCTTCACTGCAATGCAGACCTGCCCTGCATATAAGATGGAAGAAAGTGAAGTGGATTAGTAGGGCAGGTTACAGACTATCATACAGTTTAAAGAAAGTTTTGGCAGGGCTGACCGGCAGCCAAAGTCACCTGTCCAGCCAAAATTGCCTTTGAGAGGAGATCTGTAGTTTGTAGGAATGGGTCCTCCTCAGCATCCTGCTTTGCACAGTCATTAGCGAAAAGCTGCTTTGTCACAATGTGGAAGTAGATTTCGAATACAGCATCTGCAACCATCTGTCAGTTATGCATCCTAAAAGTATAAGTTTTAGAGACTTCTGGTCAGTACTGAGGGTTTTCCTGGGATATTTGACCATTTCTGCTGAAGTCAAAAGTTCTGGAAAAACCAGATGGTTGGCCATCGTAGATGTGTCATTATAATTACCAACATCATGAGAGTCTTCAGAATTACAAATAGAAATCTTGGGGGTAAACATTTGGCTAAGTGTTTGAGATGCTGGTTGGGAAAAGCACCTGGCACCTGGCTCCTGCCATCGGATGAGCGAGGTGTGCCGGCCGCAGCGCGCCGGCCCCGGCGGCCATTGGAGGGTGAACCAACGGCAAAGGAAGACCTTTCTCTCTGTCTCTCTCTCTCACTGTCCACTCTGCCTGTCAAAAAAAAAAAAAAGATGCTGGTTGGGATGCCCACATTCTATATTGGAGTGTGTTGGTTCCAGTCCCAGGTTTGTTCCTAATTCTAGCTTCCTGCTAAAGTGCACACCTGGAGGCAGTCGATGATAGCTCAAGTAGCTGGGTCCCTGAGATCCACATGGGAGACAAGCATTGAATTCCTAGCTCCTGAGTTCACTTGGTCTGGCCCCTACTAATGCAGCCCCAGAAAATGGGAGATCTTTTTCTGTTTGTTTCTCCTTCTTTCAAAATAAAAACAATAGATTACACAAAAGATATAATCCTAATTTGTTAGAATTAAACTTTACCTTATGATAACAAGTAAGTAGGCTTTTTTAAAAATAAAAAAAGCTTTTTTTATTTATTTGAGAGGCAGAGTTACAGACAGAGAGAGAGAGAGGGAGAGACAGAGACAGAGATAGGTCTTCCATCTGCTGGTTCACTTCCCAAATGGCTACAATGGCCTGAGCTTGGCCTATCCAAAGCCTGGAGGCAGGAGCTTCCTCCTTGTCTCCCATAAGGGCACTGGGACTCCAGCACTTGGGCTGTCTTCTACTGCTTTCCCAGGATCAGAAAAAGAGCTAATGAGACATGAACTGGCACCCATATGGCATGCTGGCACTGCCAGTTGAGGCTTAACCTACTACACCACATTGCTGACCCTAAACAGACTTTTTATACCAGACATACCAGACACACCAATTTATCTTTCAAACAGGATTTCTGACTCTTCTTTATCACTCTTCTCATGTTGGAATACATGGCATGTTTCCTTGCACCACTAGCTAAGGCTAGTCCCTCAAAAGCATATAAACTTTCCCTTTTCTGAACTCTTTGCAATTCCTGAATATTTCCCTTAGGGTATTTTCTAATTTATAGTTATTATGTACTTTATTACCTTTCTCAGTTTCATTTTCCTGGAGAGCAGGATGCATATACCATCTATATTTGTATCTCCACAATGATTAAAAATGTCCCTTCAAAATAGAAAATCCCACCCAATAACAGCTTACTTTCAATTTATCTGTCCCATTGGATTTCCTACCATATTTTATTTTGTATCACCCTATGTCTTCTCTTCTACCAGAGTCTTTGAAAAAGTTTGTGGATAAATGGAATGAAAAGATGTTTATTTTGGTGCAAACAAGTTTGAATTTCTTGTATAGTTTCTTTCATTATGTGCTTTTTGATTTTTGAAGACCCCATGTGTATTACAATTCCTTGTGCTTAGGCAAAGTTATTCCCAGGGTCGTTCATTTCAAAGGCTCATCTGTATTTCAGAATAAAACTCGATTATCCATTTAAATTTAACATAGAGATTTTAAAGAAAATATTTTGATGTTTTTATATTAACATATAAGTCTTTCACAACACTTAGCTTTTAAGTATGCCTTTCATCCAGGTTTGATACATGAATAAATAGCAAGACATAGAATATTTTTATCACTTCACTTAGCTCCTAGCCAGCTGACACTTATCTTCTGAATCAAACACAAATATGACTTTTGTCACTGCTGGTTGGTTTGGTCTTTTCTTGAATTCTCTATATATAAGATCATACAATATTTATCTTTTTTCATGTGATTTCTTTCACCTTACACAATACTTTTGACATCCTGATCATAATTCTTGCGTCAGTAGCATGCTCCTATATATTTTTGAATAATATCCATTCCATGATTTTACCAGTCTGTCTGTTCTTTTAATGATTTTCTTTGTCTTATTGTCTTTGTTTTTATTTTTTGACTCTTATAAGTAAATCTATGGATTTTTTTGAAAACAGCTTTTTGTAGACACAGCCTCAATTCTTTACTTTTGTGGTCTAATCATTAGCATTACTTACAAAGTATCTAATCAAGCCACAAACTGGAGAACAATAAGGCACATATTTATTTTAGATGAAGTGTTATTCATGTTGTGCTTACCCAATTAACACTCAAAAGTAAATGACGGGTACATTTTAGTCATTCCGTACATTTCCTGAAGCAGTAGGATTTCCTTTTAAACACTCCTTTGCAATTATCTATTGACCTATGATTGTTTTTATTTTAAGATCTAAGAAGCTTACAGGAAGGTACACACACACACATACACACAGAGTTGTATATCTGCCTTGATAATTGAAAACATTTCAAATTAGCAACTTCAGAACAAGACGCTGTCCTAATCTATCCTCCCGGAGATGTCTTGAAGAAGCTTTGTAAAGTTATTTCACTTGTATTCTCACTCAATATAGTTTTTTGAGACTTTTTAAAATCTCTCTGGGAAGTATTACATTTTTAAAACCACAGAGCTTTTTCTTGCAAATTATGTTTCTCTTCATTTAGCTTATACTGTCATCTGATATGAGGATCGTTTATTTTTTTTCATTTCACCTAGTTAGCTTTCTAAACTACTGTAATCTTTAGCCTCTCATCAGCATGAACATGGTCTAACTGAGGTGAAAAATCTTCCTTATACTGAATTGCTTCAATACTCCTTATATTTTTAGTAACCTTGTTTTCAATTTTGCTGAGAACAATAATATGATTAATTTCAATGTGCTTCCTTCAAAGAAACGCTTATTGGAATACTTCAATTTCTGCAGGTTTTTGTTCATTCATTTGCTTTTCAGCTTGTACCCCTACTCCTAAGATGGAATCTGTGGTTAAGACGGTACAATTCAGGTAAAATGTTTGAAGAAACTATTAGAATTTCTTAGTTTCTTTCATGTGTAGGAAACTAAGATGCCATCCAAGTTAATTATGTGAAAGATTAGAAAGAATTTTAGTGTGTTTTCTTGTCATAAAAGCTCTGCATTTCATTATGAATGATCAGTAAAATAGGGACTGTAATCCATCATACGGAGGCCTTTTTTTTTTTTTTTTTTTTTTTGACAGGCAGAGTAGACAGTGAGAGAGAGAGAGAGAGACAGAGAGAAAGGTCTTCCTTTACCATTGGTTCACCCTCCAATGGCTGCCGCTGCCGACGCACAGTGCTGATCTGAAGCCAGGAGCCAAGTGCTTCTCCTGGTCTCCCATGGGGTGCAGGGCCCAAGCACTTGGGCCATCCTCCACTGCACTCCTGGGCCACAGCAGAGAGCTGGCCTGGAAGAGGGGCAACCGGGACAGAATCTGGCACCCCGACCGGGACTAGAACCTGGTGTGCCGGCGCCACAAGGTGGAGGATTAGCCTATTGAGCCGCGGCACCGGAATTTTTTTTTTTTTTTGACAGGCAGAGTGGACAGTGAGAGAGAGAGGCAGAGAGAAAGGTCTTCCTTCCGTTGGTTCACCACCCAGTGACCGCTACAGCCTGTGTGCTTTGGCCAGCACACCGCACTGATCCAAAGCCAGGAGCCAGGTGCTTCTCCTGGTCTCCCATGGGGTGCAGGGCCCAAGCACTTGGGCCATCCTCCACTGCCTTCCTGGGCCACAGCAGAGAGCTGGCCTGGAAGAGGAGCAACCGGGACAGAATCCAGCGCCCAGTCCAGGACTAGAACCCAGTGTGCCGGCACCAAAGGCGGAGGATTAGCCTATTGAGCTGCGGTGCCGGCCCACATGGAGGCCTTTAAAAATTTTAACTTGAAAAATTTCAAAAATTAAATACATGCAGACGTAATAGGATACTGAATCTCCATGTGCTCATCACAAGTTTCAATTCCTGACCAATCTGTTTGACCAATTACAGCATATTCGTCATATATCATGTAATTCTTTTATGAATTATTGCTAAACAATATAAGACAAATAATATATATTTTTGGGTATGGCTTATTAAACATTTGTGTAATGTAGATTTCTAAGATTTCAAAATTTTTATGTTGGACCTTGTACTTAAACTCTGTTGAATTACATTTTGTTTATTTGTGTTTGAAATATAATTAAATTTATTATAAAAATGATACCATAATCATAGCCTGACACTCAATTTTAATGTTTAGCTATAAGAGGGAATGTGTGTATGGTATTTCATAAATGCTTAATAATATTTAAGCTGTCTTAATTAGCTAAAATATTACTATCTAATGAAATTGTTTACAATGCAATATTTTTATCATACTCTTCTTTGTTTAGGATAACATCTGCTTATGACTTAAAACCTTTACTTGATTATATTTTATTAATGTTAATTGGATATCAATATTTATTCAATTATCATATATGGAAAGTTGGAATTAGGTATTATAAATCATAGTTGGGTGAGAGCTAGTCTCCATTTATTAGAAAGACAGACACCTGAATAATGAGTTCTGCAATACTCATATTCAGTATAACTGTAGAGAGAAGTAAAAGTTATTATGGATCCAAAACAAAAGATAATGACCTAGATTTTAAATGTCAAGAAGACTTCCTAGACGAAGAAGTATATGAGTCTTACAGTCTTAATAAATTTCCTATGTAAGTAGATGCAGGAGAAATATGAGAAAATGTAGGGAAGCAAGAAGTGACAGTATGTGTGTGTGTACAGTGAGTAGGGCAGCTACAGAGAAGGTGGTGCTGCTACTATGCCCTGAAGCAGGAAGTTGTGTGAGACAAAACAAAACGAGTGTTTGCAGCCAGTGGCAGTCTTTTTCTTTTATATTTTATTTACTATACAAATTTCCGGTATTTCATATATACAGTTTTGAAATATAGTGTTACTTCCCACTCTACCCTACCTCCCACCCAGGCTCCTACCCATCTTCCTCCTCTCTCTCCTATTTTCACAGAGATTTATGTTCAGTTTATTATTTTAAAAGATGTACCTAATTATTTGAAAGGTAAAGTTAAAGACAGAGGAAGAGACAGCGAGAAAGGTCTTCTATCTGCTGGTTTACTCCCCAAATGGCTGCAACAGCTAGAGCTGGGCCAATCTGATACCAGGTGCCAGGAGCCTCCTCTACCCCACATGGACGCAGAGGCGCAGACACTTGGGCCATCTTCTACTTCCTTCACAGATCATATCAAAGAGCTAGACTGGAAGTGGAGCAGCCAGATTAGAACTGGTATCCATATGGGATGCCCATAACTCAGTTGGAGACTTAGCCCACTGGTCCATAATGCCAGTCCCTCAGTTTACTTTATACTCATAATATCAACCCTACTATAAGTAAAGAGTTCAACAAATAATGTAAAGAAAAAAAACCTAAAATGTAATGTATTAGAGTGAAATTGACATTTTGCAATTCAATGATCATTTATAGCCCAGAAACAATATGTACCAAGACTGGGAGCAAGGGGTAGTGCCTGGGAATGGAAAAGATGGCCACAAATGGAGAATAATATATTTCAGATTTTTATGGTTAATTTTGTACTGTACATTTAAAAATTATATTTTATATGAATTTTTAAAAATTTTAATAACAAACAGAACATATTTATTTCATTGGTACAATTCTAGGAAGATAACAATGCTTCCCTCCATCCCTCTTTTACTCCCTCAATTCATTCTCTTCCCTTATTTTCTTCTTTTCTTTAATTTTGCAAATACTTTCAATGTACTCTATAAGTACAGGCTTAATTCAACACTAACCATAAAGTTCAATAAGGAAAAAGTAAATGGACCAGAGTTCCAGAAAAGTATAAACAAGGGTTTAGAAGAGCAATGAAATCAAAACTGTCCATTTCGGCCGGCGCTGTGGCTCAACAGGCTAATCCTCCACCTTGCAGCGCCAGCACACCAGGTTCTAGTCCCGGTCGGGGCGCCGGATTCTGTCCCGGTTGCCCCTCTTCCAGGCCAGCTCTCTGCTGTGGCCTGGGAGTGCAGTGGAGGATGGCCCAAGTGCTTGGGCCCTGCACCCCATGGGAGACCAAGAATAGCACCTGGCACCTGGCTCCTGCCATCGGATGAGCGCGGTGCGCCGGCCACAGCGTGCTGGCCGCGGCGGCCATTGGCGGGTGAACCAATGGCAAAAGGAAGACCTTTCTCTCTGTCTCTCTCTCACTGTCCACTCTGCCTGTCAAAAAAAAAAAAAAACCCAAAAGTGTCCATTTCATTCCTAATCATTTTTTTTTTGTATTCTAATATATTAACTACCACGCATCAGAGAAAACATTTGATATTTGTCTTTTTGGGACTGACTTTTTTCACTATGCATAATTGTTCTCATTTACATCCATTTTATTGTAAAAGACAGAATTTCATTCTTTTTAATCACTGAGTAGTATTTCTATTTATATATGTATGAATATATATATATATATATATATATATATATATATATATATTCCTTTATCCAGTCATCAGTCAATGGACATCTGGTGTGATTCCATATCTTAACTATTGTGAATTGTGTTGAAATAAACTAGAGGAGTACAAATAACTCTTTAATATGTTGATTTCATTTTGTTTGAGTAAATTTCCAGGAGTGGGATGACTGGGTTGTTTGGCAGATTTATTTTCAGATTTATGAGGAATCTCCAAGACTGTCTTCCATAATGACTGTTCTAGTTCACATTCCCACCAACAGCTTACTAGGGTACCTCTTATGCCATATCTTCATGAGAAATTATTATTTTTTGAATTTTAGATAGCCATTTTAACTGGAGTGAGGTGAAATCTCAAGGTAGTTTTGATAGGCATTCTCTGATTGCTATTGAACCTGAACATTTTTCATGTATTTCTGGGCCATTTGTCTTTCATTCTTTGAAAAATGCCTGTCTATGTCCTTTGCCCATTTTTAAATTGTATTGCTTGTTTTGTTCTTGTTAAGTTTCTTGAGCTTTTTAAAGGTCCTGGATATTAATCCTTTATCAGTTGCATAATTTGCTAATATTTTTCCCATTCTGTTGGTTGCCTCTTGGTTGAATGTTTTCTTTGAAGTGCAGAAGCTTCTTAGTTTGATATAATCCCCTTTCTCTATTTTGTCTTTATTTTCTGTGCTTCTGGAGTCTTCTCCAAGAAGTCTTTGCCTATGCAAGTTTCCTGCATGGTTTCCTCAATGTTTTCCTTTGGTAATTTGATGATATGATTTAGATCTTTATCCATTTTCAGTTGATTTTTCTATAAGGTGTAAGGTAGGGGTCTTGTTTCATACTTCTACATGAGCAGATCCAATTTTCCCAGCACCTTTTTTTTGAGGAGACTGTCCCTTTTCCAGGAATTGGCTTTAGCTATTTTGTCAAAGATTAATTAGTTGTACCTGTATAGATTGATTTCTGGGATTTCTATTCTGTTCTGTTGGTCTACATGTCTATTTTTGTGTGAACACCATGTTGTTTTGATTATAACTGTCCTGTGTCTTTAAATCTAATAATTTGATATTGCAATGCTTCAGTCTTTGCTTTTTGTTGTTGAACATTGCTTTAGTTATTTGAGGTCTTTTTGTTTTCATATGATTTGTAGCATTGTTTCTTATAGATCTGAGAAGTGTATCACTGGTATTTTGTTGGGATCACATTGAATCTGTAAATTACTTTGGGTAGGATGCAGATTTCAATGCTATTAATTTTTCCATCCCATGAGCATGGAAAATTTTTGCATTTTTTGCGTCTTATACTTTTTAATATTTTAATTGAAAAGATGTTTCACATCTTTGGTTAAATTTGTTCCAAGGTATTTGCATTATTGGTAGGTATTGTAAATAGTGCTGATCTTACAAGTTCTTCTCTGCCACAGTAGTGTTTGTGTATATAAACACTATTGATTTTATGTGTTGATTTCATATCCTGCAATGTTACCAAACTCTTTTCTGAGTTCCAGAAGTCTTTTAGTGTTGCCTTTTGGTTCCCCTATGGATAGGATCATGTCATTTGTAATCAGGGATAAGTTTACTTTCTCCTCTCTAATTTCCATCCCTTTGATTTCTTTGGATTGCCTACTGGCTCTGGCTAAAACCTACAGAACTAAATTTAATAGTAACCATGAAAGCTGGCATTCTTGTCTGTGTCTGGATCTCAGTGTATTTGAACATATAGTTGATTAGAATATACATTGAAGGTGATCTTTATATTGTCTTATTTACAAAGAAATCTTGGTTAATGCTATTCTTGATCATAGATGGCTTTGTATGACTTATGACTGAACCTGGACCTGATCAAAAGATGATGAGAAACTCAGGGATATGAATAATATTAAGCAAGATCTGACTTGAATTTTAGCAATCTGACTCAGATAGTTTTGAGAATGGGCTTGGAAAAGTAAAATTATAGAAAAGGAGGCCATTTAATTGGATGTTGCAATCATTCAGAACATAGATATGACAAAGACCTGACCTGAATGATATCATGTAGTATATCTATTAAGGAGTTAAAATATACAAGACTTGCTGACTGCTTGGATCTGGTATCTAAAATAATAATGACATGAAAAGAATCAAAGATATCTCAGGTGCTTAGTTTGTTTGATGAGACATACAGTTCTTCCAACATAAGAATAGAGGCAAATGAGTAGATTTAGAATGGTTTTAAGGGGCTGGAATTGTGGCACAGTGGGTTAAAACCCTGGCCTGAAGCACTGGCATCCCATGTGAGTGCAGGTTCTGGTCCCAGCTACTCCTCTTCCAAACTAGCTCTTGCTATGGTCTGGGAAACCAGTGGAAGATGGCTCAAGTTCTTGGGCCCCTGCACCCGCATGGGAGACTTGGAAGAAACTTCTGGCTCCTGGCTTTGGATTGGTGTAGCTCCAGCTGTTGCAGCCATCTGGGGAGTGAACCAGTGGATGGAAGACCTCTGTCTGTCTCTACCTCTCTGTAACTGTCTTTCAAATAAATAAAATACATCTTAAAAAATGAACAGTTTTAATAGATTCATTTTCTCAACTTTAAAATGCAAAAATAGATAAATACATCTATTTTTCTTGGTAAGAAGGCAGATGTGCTTGATCATTCATTTATGGAGATTTGGTATATATAATATGCAGAACACCTTAGTCTCTTCTAAACAAGTAACTATGAAGGGATTATGGAGACTTTTCTTTGAAGAACTCCCAATATAGTTTGGGAAACAAGTGAAATTTTCTATGAAATGATAGTTAATATGTATGGTTACCAAATACCTACATGACAGTGATTGATTCTCTGGGAAGAGTGAAAGAGGCAGCTTGGTCAACTGTGTACTCCCTATAATGCACATAGCTCTCAATAAAAATAATGATTAACATTAAAAACTTTTTGGCAGAATATATACTCAAAAAAGAATCATTGTGTTTTTTCTTTTATTGAAAACCCAAAACATACCACATTTTTATGCTGTGTCCTATTAACATGTTAGATATAGGTCAATAACAAAGAAAGAATCAAATTACAAAATAATCATGTCACACAATTCCTATATATCTCTTTGTCACCTGTGAATTATTGACATGCATACTCATTTAAGAAGGCCACTAAAGACTGCAATTTTATTGATTCTTTAGCAATATAAATAATACATTTTCTTATCGTGAAGAATTTTATTTTGGCCTACCTGATCGAATAAGTATAAGCAATTTCATGTAGGGTTTGGAGCAGGCTTTTTGTGAGACTAGCATGTTTTACTCTAATACCTTTGTAAAAATATGGGATGCATTTGTGCATATAAATTAAAGTTAATTTCTAGTATAAACCAATCATGGGTGGTGATTTTTATATGTCAACAATGATTGTTTATTATCAAAAAATTCTCTCATTTTCCAAGATTAATTCAAATTAGTTTCTTTTCCTTTTGCAAATACAAAAACATTTTCTCCTAGTTTTAAATTTATAAAAATATTATATACATTAAACTGAAAACACATTGACACTTTAAAGGGAATAGATTTCTTAGTTTATCATGAGTGTAATTTTCATTTTTTATATACTTTGTGTATTTTTAAGGTATTAGAGGTTAACCACTTTATTTTTAAAAGATATATTCATTGATATTAGAGTCTGAATTACAAAGAGTGGGAGAGATAGAGATATCTTCCATCCACTGGTTCACTTCCCAGATGGTTATAATAGTCAGGACTGAACCAAGCTTAAGCCAGGAGCCAGGATCTTCATCAGGGTCTCCCATGTAGCGCAGTAGGGACCTAAAAACTTGAGCTGTCCCCTGTTGCTTTCCCAGGCCTATAGCAGGGAGCTGGATAGGAAGTAAAGCATCTGGGACTCAAACTGGTACCCATATGGTGTGCTGGCATGACAGGCAGTGCCTTTACCCACTATGCCACAATGCTGGCCAAACTTCATGTTTTTTATTTATAATAGTTCATACTTTATTATGCATGGTGTATGTTTTAGCAGGTTAATAAAGATAGATGTATTTAATCATCACAATTCTATTATTTTCCTTTTATATTTAGGAAATTGAACAGAAAAGTTAAAAACTTGACCAAATTAATAGAGGCACTAAGTGGTAAATTTCTATTGTAAGATATCAAATGTCAGTGACAGAGCCTTTAGTCACTCTGCCTTATTCCTCTATTGAGTAAACCTCTTGAGTATTTTGGCTTTTTGTTGTTTTTAATAGAGATGGTAAAATATAAAATGCAAACTTGTTTGTTTGGAAAGCATCTGTTTTTAAGGTTATCTGATGAGGTATCTCCTGAAGATATATCTATGTCTGAATTTTACAGCTTACCTTTGGAAGGCAAAAACAGAATAAATTAATATAGCATCTCTTAGTAGCTACTTATGGTGCTCTTCTAATCTGAAGGAGATGAGAGAGTGACAACGCATTTTGGTTCTCCTACTGCCACCTGAAAGTCAGAATTAGCTACAAAATGACTATGAGAACTTTCTTAATGCATCTAAAATGCAGCACAGTGCAATGACTTCAAGAGAAAAAACAGTGAATGCTGAAGAAATGTGAAAGGTTCTTTTCATTACTCTTAGCGAAAATAGTTCAAAGCACGAAAGTGGGATTGCTTTTATAATTACATTTAAAGCAAATTCCATTCAGAATACAAAAGCTAGAAAAGGTATATAATTCTTATTTGATAAAATAGTAATTTAAAAGAGAATATACATTATCTAAGGGTTCATAACATTGTACCTTAAGGGTATTAAAATTTCAAAAACTTCAGATGTCTGCAGATTTTATTTATTTACTCACAAAGATGGAGTTCCTTGTGATTTGTTGCTGCAACAAAATTGCCCATTAGCTTTTGTATTGATTTCCTTTCTCAAAAAAAAATTGTAATTCATTAACACTTCACTATTAAATCTTTACATGGAGTATCTGGAAGTTGAGCGGTCTGTCCACTGTTTCTATGAATACCCAGAGACATGTGTTCGGTGTGGTTCAGGAGCTCTGTTCAGTGCTCCAGTGTGATGGGTGTGTCCAAGGTGAAGCCAAGTTAGGCAGAAGGGAGGTTTGTTCAGCTGTGTTGGCGCAGTCTCATGCTCGCTTCATTTCCTCAGAGAAGACCAATTCCTGGGCACTATCCCCAGTGGGTACAATATTCATCGGTGCTGCCACAAGAACCAAACAAAGAATCCATGCAGTCCTCAGTCTAAGCATAGATTCTGCAGCAATGACCCTCACCATGGAATCAGGGAGCTACAAGCATATGAAGCTGCCCACAGTGACTACGTAAAGTCCCAGCCACACACTGTGCCCTTGCATGCAACCACAGTCTTTTTACACTTACTAGCACACAAGCCTCCCACAGTCACAAGCACCAGGCCCCCTGTCAGTAATGCTAGCCAGACTCAGGTGTTTCTTAGCTAGTTGTCAACATATAGACATGAGCTGGTGCAGCTGTTACATATGTCAAAAAGCACCCCCACTTTCTCAGCTAGTTACAGGACCCTGGTGCTACAGGACAGAAATGTGCCCCCCATTATTTCCTTCAGGTTGGCAGGTACACTATCCCCTGCAGGGCTCTAAGCTGGGCCCACACCAGGCTCTTCCCACAGCTTTATTACTGGTGGCTTGGGCTGCTGCAGTCTGATCTCATGTTATTCCAAAGCTGGTGCTGAGGCTCTCAACTGCTGCATTCCTGAGTTGTGTGCATCCACACCCTCCACATAGGTCCACAGTGTTCCTTTAATTTGCATGGAATTTCCTCTGCCGTTTTTCCCCCAACTCTTCCCTAGGATTGCACTCTCTTCACTCTTTTAAAGCTATCTTTTCCTTGACTAGAGCAGTAAGCTCCCTCCCTGTTCTCCCATCTTGGCCTGTGTCCATAGGATTCTTTAAAACATCAACAGGCAAGGTATTTGATCAACTTAAACAAACTGACATCTAATAGAAAATATGTAAAGTTTTGCAATTTAAAACAGAAATGTGGCTTAATAACTACTACTAACATACTCTGGGGAAAAAACGTATGATTTATTTTTTTGGGTTCCAGACAATAGAGTTGGATAAAAATCATAGGAAAATGAAAGATCTTTATAACAGCTAAAATTGAACTTACTTTGAGATACTGTATTTTCTTTATGTACAAATTAAAACTAAGTCTTAAAATTAGAATTTTAGAATTAGAAAAGACCTTAAATTTTTTTGTGTTATATTTTTTGTGTTTTTTGTGTATAATTTTCATATATTTATATATTATATGTATAGTATTATATATTACATGTACATTTTATTGGGTTTTTGTGTATAATTCATATATTTATATATTATATATTATATGTATATTTTACTTTATTAAATGTTATTCTATTATTATAGATGATGTTTTTACTTATATAGAAGGAAAATGAGGCCTGAAGAGACAGTGTAACTTTGTGAACTTCCCATGATCAATGGCAAAACAATGATGAGAACCTATTTGTATACTTCCTGTTCTTTCTTCTGCTGTCTTCCAATGTGCTGGTGATTATTTCCTTAAGGGAGAGAAGTGTGTGTATGTGTGTGTGTGTGAGCATATGTGTGTGTATAATTTGAAAGAGAGAGAGAAGGATAGAGAGAGCGATTAACTGATTTCCCTTCTGCTTCTGGACTCTTCAGAATCTTGTAACAGCTGGGGGTTGGCTGGTCCTAACCAGGAGCCTGGAACACAACCTAGGTCACCCACCTAGGAGTCATGGACCCAACTAATCGAGCCATCACCTAGTGATTCCCAGCTTACTCATTAGCAGGAAGCTGGAATCCAGAGTAGAACTGGGGACCCAGCACTGTGACATAGGGGTAAAATTGCTGCCTGCAGTGCCGGCATCCCATATGGGTGCAGGTTCGAGTCCTGGCTACTCCACTTTCAATCTAGCTTTTTGCTATGGCCTGGGAAAGCAGTAGAAGATGGCCCAAGTTTTTGGGACCCTGTACCTGCATGACGGACCTAGAAGAAGGTCCTGACTTCAGATTGGCACAGCTTTGGCTGTTACAGCCATTTGGGGAGTAAGCCAGTAGACGGAAGACTTCTCTCTCTCTCTCTGCCTCTCTATAACTAAGCCTTTCAAATAAATAAATAAATAAAACTTTGAAACAAACAAACAAAAAGCATATCTACTAAAATATGCCAGTTATTAATGATCAATATCATATTACAAACACACAAAGAGTAGAACAGGGACTTGAATCTAGCCATTCGGATATAAGATGTAGGCATCCCATGAGGCATCTTCATGTTGCACCAAGTGCCCACCCCTATATTGTATTTTGTCTAGGTATATTTTTGTATGTGCATACTTTTTTCTAAAACAGCATGTCAATTTAGGCCAGGAGATGTAACTTTGAATTATCTAGGGCTCAGCATCTCATGATAACAGGTAGATTGTATTTATAGATGGTCAATATATGTTTATTTGTAGATCATCACAAAGTAGACACTTAAAGTGACTTTGGGAATCTTGTATTTCCTGTTCTATTTTCATTTTTAAAATTTTTATTTTATTTTTTTTTTTATTTTTGACATGCAGAGTGGATAGTGAGAGAGAGACAGAGAGAGAAAGGTCTTCCTTTTGGCGTTGGTTCACCCTCCAATGGCCGCCACAGCCAGCGCACTGCGGCCAGTGCACCGCACTCATCCGATGGCAGGAGCCAGGTGCCAGGTGCTTTCCCTGGTCTCCCATGGGGTGCAGGGCCCAAGCACTTGGGCCATCCTCCACTGCACTCCCGGGCCACAGCAGAGGGCTGGCCTGGAAGAGGGGCAACCGGGACAGAATCCGGCGCCCCAACCGGGACTAGAACCTGGTGTGCCGGCGCCGCAAGGCGGAGGATTAGCCTGTTGAGCCACGGCGCCGGCCTCCTGTTCTATTTTCAGAGAGAATCCTACATAACCCTAACTCTGTAGATGTTTTGCTTTTCATCTCTTAAATACTCAAGGAAATCTTTTTTTTTCTCAACTCAAAAAGTTTTTTTGTCATTGATAAAAGGTCTCTTTTACAGACAAAGATCATTATAAAAGTATACAGCTTTCCCTTTTATTCTGACTTTAGTTTCACTGCAAAACAACTGCCCACCTATGTCTCTACATGGAAATCTTTCAATGAATAGTCTTATTTGTCTTTTATCTTTGAGGAGGTAATGATTATTGTCATTACCTAAATTTATAAATTCTATTTTCCAATCATATGTTTTACACCATATGTGTTAAGATAGCTTATTAATAATTCTATCTCTAATATAAACTCTATCATGACAGGAAAAATATCTGTCATGTTCATCCTCATATTTTATGTCAACAATAATTCTTAGCATGCTATTCCATTCTTATTTTGCAACAATTTGTAGCATATACTAATTCTTATAAGTTTTTGTTGAATAGTAGTAATTAATGTTAAAATATCTTTTTGAAATAAGTGTCAACTTGTCAACATAATTATGATAGTCTTCCCTTTCCCTACTTCTATTTATTTCATATGTTCACTTTATTATAAAATTTTACCATCTTCAACTTGATTCTTATCCTAGTTAAAACATTCTTGACCTAATTCATATTTATTTTATAGATATTCCTAGATATGAGAAAGTATATTTCTCTTTCTTAATATGTATTCCATTTAAAGGCTTTGTGTTGGTATACAATACAAATATGAAAAAAGAATTGATGAAAAAAGGAGATTTGGATATGAATGGATGACATGGTTTTCCTATCCTCTCTGTCCTCATGAATGTATCATTACATAGTTGATTTGATTACTGATTCCTAAGTGCACCTAATAGATAACATTAAGAAAAAAAAACCCTACCGATTCAGCAGTGCTGTAGTCTGTTGGACTTAACCATTTGGAAATAGCCTCAGAATCACTATTTGTCTTCTGTACAGGAGACTACATTGGTGAAAGTTGTGTCGATTGTAGTCTCTATTCAAGGTCTAATTCTAAGAAGAAATGTATTCAATATGTTAATAAAGGGATATTCAAGATGTGGTGGTATACAAGAGTACTTCAATAGGTTCATGGGAATTTAAAATGAGTTTATTTTAAATAAATGAATTATTAATGCATCTCTAGGATATAGAAAAACAACAACAAACCAAACCCAGAAACTAGTAGAAGAAAAAAATAATTAAACTTAGAGATGAAATAAATAAAACCAAAAGAAGTAGAAAACATCAGCAAAATTAATAGCTGATTTACTGAAAAATAAAACTGATACACCATTGGCCCAACTAATCAAAGAAAAAGAGAAGACCCAAATCAATAAAATTAGAGTTGAAAAATGAAATATAACAACAGATACCACAGAAATATAATAAATCATCAGAAATTACTACAAAGAGATGTATGCCAACAAATCAGGAAACCTGAAAGAAATGGATAGATTCCTGGACATATAAAACCTACCTAAACTTAGCCATGAAAATATAGAAAAACTAAACAAACCAATAACCTATGTGGAAATTGAATCAATAATAAAATCCCTCCCAACAAAGTAAAGCCCCAGACCAGATGGCTTCACTGAGGAATTCTACCAGAGATTTACAGAAGAACTAATTTGAATTCTTCTGAAGCTATTCAAAAAATTAAAAGGGAGAGAATCTTCCAAAACTTCTGCTATGAAGCCAACATCATCTTAATTCCTATAACATAAGGAAAAGTACTATAGCCCAATTTCCCTGATGAACATGGATGCAAAATTCATAAAAAAAAAAAAATCCTGGCCAATTTAATCCAGCAACATCTCAGAATGATCATTTACCTGGACCAAGTGGAATTTATCTCTATATGCAGAATTGGTTCAACATTCATAAATTAATTAATGTGATACATTGAATTAACAAATTGAAGAACAAACACCATATGATTATTTCAATAGCTGAAGAGAAAGCATTTGATAAAATATAACACCATTTCATGATGAAAACCTTAAGCAAATTGGGTAAAGCAGGAACATTCCTCAACAAAATCAAGGCAATTTATAAGAAAGACATGGAGAATGTCCTATTGAATGAGGAAAAGTTTTTGGAAATTTTCCCACTAAGATCCAGAACCAGGCAAGATTCCAGCTCTCATAATTACTATTCAATATAGTTATGGAAGTTTTAGCCAGAGCCATTAGGCAAGAAAAATGAATCCAAGGGATATAAATTGGAAAGGAGGAATTCAATCTATCCCTATTGGCAGATGACATAATACTACATATATGGGGATCCAAAAGACTCCACTTAGAGACTACTGGAGCTCGGAGTAGAGTTTTTTAAAGTGATAGGATATAAAATCAACCCACACAAATCAGTAGATTTGTATACAAAGACAATGCCACAGCTGAGAAAGAATAAATTTAACCAAGCATGTCAGAATTCTCTACAATGAAAATTTCAAGACATTAAAGAAAAAAACACATGAAGACGCCAAAAAATGGAAAAGTTTTCATGTTCATGGATTCAAAGAATCAATATCATAAAAATGTCCATAACCAAAAGCAATGTACAGATTCAATGTGATGCTAATCAAAATACAAAGGACATCTTCTCAGATATAGAAAAAAAATGATGCTGAAATTCATGTGGAAACACAGAAGATCATGAATAGCTAAAGCAATCTTATACAACACAGACAAAGATGGTGGCATCACAATACCAGATTTCAAGGCATACTACAGGAGAGTTAGAATCAACACAGCCTGGTACTGGTACAAAAACTCATGGATAGACCAATGGAACAGAATAGAAATGCCAGAAAACAACCCATGACCTACAATCAACTTATCTTTGACCAAGGTGCTAAAGTCAATCCCTGGAGCAAGGACAGTCTCTTCAACAAAGAATGCTAGAAAAACTGGATTGCCCCATGCAGTAATAGGAAGCAAGACTCCGACCTTACACCATACACCCAAATCCACTCAAATGGATTAAAGACCTAAATCTTTGACCCGATACCATAAAATTATTAGAGAACATTGGGGAAACTCTGTAAGATTTTGACATAGTAATAGACTTCCTGGAAAAGACCCCAGAGGCACAGGCAATCAATAGCAAAATTGACAAATAGTATTTCATTCAGTTGAATAACTTCTGCACAGCAAAAATACACACTCAACAAAATTAAGAGGCAACCAATAGAATGGGAGAAATTATTTGAAAACTATTCAACTGAAAAAAAAGATCACTAACCAGAATATGTAAAGAGATCAAGAAACTCAACTGCAATAAAACAAACATCTCAGAAAATGGGCAAAGGACTTTAACAGGCTTTTTTGATCACACTGATAGGTCTAAGAGTCAAAGGGATCACACAAACAAGACTAGTGTCTGCTAATACTAACTGATAGAATCAAAAAGGGAGAGTGATCCAACATGGGAAGTGAGATACACAGCAGACTCATAGAATGGCAGATATCCTAAATAGCACTCTGGCCTCAGAATCAGCCCTTAAGGCATTCGGATCTGGCTCAAGAGCCCATGAGAATATTTTAGGCATGGAAAGCGAAGACACTCTGGCAAAAAAAAATAAGACCTAAATGAAAGATCTCTGCGAGTGAGATCCCAGTGGAAAGAACGGGGCAATCAAAGAATGATGTACCTTTCTCTGAAGGGAGGAGAGAACTTCCACTTTGACTATGACCCTGTCGGAATAAGATCAAAGTCAGTGAACCCTAAAAGCTTCCATAGCCTTGGCAACTCATGACAAGAGCCTAGGGAGATTACTGACACCATAAACAAGAGTGTCAAATTGTTAAATCAACATCAGGAGTCACTGTGTACATACTTCTCATGAGGGATCTGTCCTTAATGTGTTGTCCAATGTGAAGTAATGCTATAACTAGTACTGAAACAGTATTTTTACACTTGGTGTTTCTGTGTGGGTGCAAACTGATGAAATCTTTACTTAGTATATTCTGAATCGATCTTCTGTATATAAAGATAATTGAAAATGAAAAAAAAAAACTTGGTGTTAATTTGGAAATTGCATAGAAAATCAATTTTTTTAAAAAAATATCATGTAGGATCTCTGTCCTTAATGTGTTGTACATTGTGAATTAATACTATAACTAGTACTCCAACAGTATTTTTCACTTTGTGTCTCTATGTGAGGGCAAACAGTTGAAATCTTTACGTAGTAGGTACTAAACTGATCTTCTGTATATAAAGAGAATTGAAAAGGAATCTTGATGTGAATGAAAGGGGAGAGAGAGCGGGAAAGGGGAGGGTTGTGGGTGGGAGGGAAGTTATGGTGGGGGGGGGCATTGTAATCCATAAGCTGTACTTTAGAAATTTATATTCTTTAAATAAAAGCTTTATAAAAAAAGATTTATTTATTTAGTTGAAAGTCAGAGTTACACAGAGAGAAGAGAGGCAGAGAGAGAGAGAGAGAGAGAGGTCTTCCATCTGATGGTTCACTCCCCAACTGGCTGCAATAGACAGAACTGTGCTGATCCGAAGCCAGGAGCCAAGAGCCTCCTTCAGGTCTCCCACATGGGTGCAGGGCCCCAGGTCTTGAGTCATCTTCTACTGCTTTCCCAGATAAACAGGCATTTTACAAAAGAGGAAAACAAGATAGCCAACAGACACATGAAATAATGCTCAGGATCATAGACATCAGGGTAATGTAAAATAAAACCACAATGAAGTTTCACCTTACCCCTGTTAGAATTATTTCATATAGAAATCAACAAACAGCAAACTCTTGTGAGGATATGGGGAAAAGGTTACCCTAATCCACTGTTGGTGGGAATGTAAACTGGTACAGCCACTGTGGAAGACAGTATGGAGATACTTCAGAAATCTGAATATAGACCTACCATATGACTCAACAATCCCACTCCTGGGAATGTATCCAAGGGAAATGAAATCAGCATATGAAAGAGTTATCTGTACCCCCATATTTATTGCAGCTCAATTCACAATAGCTTAAACATGGAATCAACCCAAATGCCCATCAACTAAAGACTGCATAAAGAAATTATGGATATGTATACCATGGAATACTACATAGTGGTTAAAAAAAATAAAATCCTATCATTTTCAACAAAATGAATGAATCTATAAACCATCATACTTCATGAAATAAGCCAGTCCCAAAGGACAAATACCATTTGTACTCCCTGATCAGTGATGATAATAGAGCACCTAAAACATGATCTATAGAAATGAAATTGACTCTTTGAGATGCCACATCTTTGAGCAGCCTTTGTCTCCACACTTGAGGAACAGTTTTTGGTTTTCATACTATTTGTTGAACTCTTTACTTGTCATAGAGTTAATCATATGTGTATAAATTTAATTGAAAATAGATCTTAGTGAAAAATAAGAATGGAAGTAGGAGAGGGTGGAGGAAGAAGTGGGGGAGTGTGGGCACAGTCAGAAGAGTCACTATGTTCTTAAAGTTGTACTCATGAAATACATGAAGTTTATATTCCTTAACTAAAAGATTTCTGGGGAAAAACAGAAAAAAAGAGGCTATTGTGAGAGTTAATAGTGCCTTTCAGGGCAGGGTGCAGCATTATGATGCTGTAGGTTAAGCTACTATCTACCAACTCAGCTTCCTGCTAATGTGCCTGGGAAAGCAGCAAATGATGACTCTAGTATTTGGACCTCTGCCACTCATGTGGGAGACTTTGATGAATTCTTTACTTTTGGCTTTGGCTTCTCCCAACCTGGCCTTTGGACACTGTGTGAATAAAGAAGCAGGTGGAAAATGGGTCTGTCTCTCCTTTTTCTTTCTAACTGCCTTTCAAATAAATAAATAAATAAATAAAATAAATGGTGAATGAGTAAGGGGGGTATTTGGATGATAGGGTTTTTTTAAAGAAAACTTAAAAGAATCACCAATACTTGGTAACAGGTTAAATTTTACAGTAGTTGGTGATGTATTAGACGTGGAGTATGAGAAAATGTATCAAATGACAATCCCCAAATTTTTATCTCAAGAAGCAAAGGCTGGAAATGGCACCCATCACACCATCATGGCTAAACTCATTGCCATAGGAAAGAGAACAAGAAAACCCTTCCAGATAGAAAATCAAAAATTTGTATTTCTTGAATCAGGGTCTATATACATGTGGAAAAAGAAAGTATGTAGTTTGCTATATAGAGCCAATATTTGGGGAAGAAACAGTACATAAAATGCATCAGATTTATATAAAATAATGCTTATTTTTATAGATTGATTATGTATATGTGTGTGTGTGTGTATATATATATATATATATATATATATATATATATATGCCCTGGCTTAAATAGATGTACAGCTGACTTAACCATTGTTGAGAACAGTAGATATTTGGAATCATTTTCCAGATAAAGAATTCAGTCTATTTCATTTGAAATAGAAGTCCCAAATTTACTGATAAATGGCTTCATTATACTAATTGCCTCTTCTTTATTTCCATAGTTTGTCACTGTGCCAGGGGGAAATTATATTGGTCTTGAAGGATTTGTTCTTTGAATGGCCATGTAGGTCACAACACAAAAACTTACCTAGTTGATGGCAAATTTATTATTTAATGATTTGTCCCCAGCGTCTTTCTGGTTGCTGTATTTAAAATCATTGGTCTATAATTACTACCCTTTATGCATATGCATGCACATATATCTCATTTATAGTCTTCAGACACATTTTTCATTCAAATATTCAAAAAGCACGGTTATTTAAAGACTCTGTGATAGCAGAGAGCAATTCCTCAAGTATCCGTAAGCCCATTTGTACAATGAATGTTTGAAAAATAATGTTAGAGGTTTATAGTTGACATTTGGGAAACCATTTAGTAACTCAGAAGAATAATTGGATGGTAAGACTTTTTTCAGGCATTATACATTTTGAATCACCTTATGCTTAAAACACTCATGATGTAGTTGAATGTCCTTAAGTTTCATTTCATTGTCTCTCAACTTTGTGACTTTATTTAGTTGGGTATCTTAAATAGTATCTTTTGATAGAGGACTTAGGCTCAAGTATAGTTGTGAAGAAACAATAATCACAATCCAAGGTAATATGATTTGATAACAAGATTGCATATTCACCAGGTATAATGAATTATTGAGATGAAATGGGTAGGAAAGTAAAGAAAATAGTAAAGATTATAATAAGCCATTTCTACAAATATTTCATGAAATACTTTAAAAATACTTTAATATATATGCTCTTTCATGTTATTTTAATACATTTCTCTTATTTAGGTTAGTAAATTATTCTGAAGAATACTGATACTCTACTACACCCATGATTATAATTCAGAAAATATTGATGTAATATGATCCTAGTAGATATATTGATACCTTGTATAATGTATAGTGTTTTTCTTATTTTCTGTCCATAGAAAACGATACCATCTACTGGACAGACATGGGCTTCAATAAAATTAGCCGAGCTAAAAGAGATCAAACATGGAAAGAAGATGTCATTTCCAATGGCCTGGGAAGAGTGGAAGGGATAGCTGTTGACTGGATTGCTGGTATAATTGGTTGTTTTTTCCCTTTGTTTCACATCTACTTTGTTAGGCACTCACATTGCTTCATAAAAATTCTGTTCCTGACTCAAGAGTCTTCTCTTTGGTACTTTCAGCCACAGGGGTAAATAGTCTTTTTTGCTTTTGGCTCCACTTTTTCTAATGCTTTTTTGAGCTTTTGGATGAGTTTTTTTATGTAGAATTAGATTATGTGGTGTTAACTTCCACCAGATCTCCTGAGAGCTCCACAAAGCAGGTAAACAAAAGTGTTAGAAGTTTTCTTTTGCCAGAAGTCAGTAGAAAGTTAAAATACCTTGTTTAGGGAGGGAAAGTTTCAAATCATCTTTTAATATTTGTGTTGCATTATATGATTTAAACCACAGGTAGGTGAGATTAGGATTAGAAGTATTTGCATATTAGTTTATCTTCAGCTTTCTTCTTATGGAACATGTATATTAAAATAGGAATGTAGGAAGAAAATAATTTATGGATAGTTATGCGACTACTCAGATATTTGGTTTTAGCCATGATTGGTAAATAAATTTATTCCTCACAACTGTATCATAAACATTTCTACATTTTTCCTAGGTAACATATATTGGACAGATCATGGATTCAACTTAATTGAAGTTGCAAGACTCAATGGCTCTTTCCGTTATGTTATTATTTCTCAAGGCCTGGATCAACCAAGATCTATAGCTGTGCACCCAGAGAAAGGGTAATTTTAAGGTTTACATGTATCTTCTGCTATTCAAGTGAATTTTCTTAAGTTCTACTGAAAAAAAATATATTAATATTTATTTTTTATTTACAAAGTCTGGGAAAAAACCCTCCAAAATACCTTACCTAAGCAGAAAAAAATTTGA
Source organism: Sylvilagus floridanus (assembly GCA_949820135.1). Taxonomy (NCBI): domain Eukaryota; kingdom Metazoa; phylum Chordata; class Mammalia; order Lagomorpha; family Leporidae; genus Sylvilagus; species Sylvilagus floridanus. Next base: position 83,202,535 of record OX463236.1, on the reverse strand, counting down.
TTTCACTTAATTTATGTATATTTTAGTAGGTATTTGTTTAGGTTGCATTTATTATGCATATTTCTTTTACCTCTAAGTCCAAATAAGGACACAAATATATTTCCATATATTCAGTTTAGAGTTCTGTCCTAGAACTGTTTATATAATTAAGTATTCAATGATTTGTTAAATGATTGAAATAGCCATTGGTAGCCAAACCTCTTTGCCCATATATCTAAGCTTCAATTTTTATTTGTGTGTTTAACATTACCAAATTAACACATTTTTCCAAGTTTCTTCTTTTTCATTTTCTTCCTTTCTCTTTCTTGAGTTGCAGGTAAGTTGTCTACTTGTCTTCTTGACAGGTCATTGGGGAAGTTTCGTGGATACACACAAAGTGCATGCATACAAAATCATAGTGAATTCAACCTGCTAAGTTTTGTTGTTTCTTTTCTTCTAAATAATTCTACTATCAATTTACTTCTCCATCTTCACTGCCTCCACTTTAATAGATTATGTTATTCTCTTACACAACACAGTAATTCTTCAATTGGTTTCAAGAAAGGCGAGAGTGATTTGTTTTTAAATATGTAAATTCGTTTACTTAAAACATTTCCAAGAATTTCCATTGCCTTTTGTAGGAAATCCAAAATTTCCAATGTAGTCCTTCTTAATCAGGGTCTGTGTATATATTTGATCTCATAAGCTGTTATAGACTTAAAAAAATACTCTTAGTATGTTCTTAAAATGTATCTTCACCTCTTCTATTCCCAGTCTGCCCATCTCCCCTTTACCTGCAATCATCCTCTCATTATTTGTAATGTGCTAAATTTTATTTTTCCTTCGAAGGCTTTAAGAATGGATTAGGTGATACTATGACCCTGAAGCACCTAATACTTTTATTTCAATAATTGGTGTGCATTAAAATTTATTTATTTACATTCATTTGCCGCATTGCTGTACTTTTCCTTGGGATGGATAATATCTTTATTCTTCTCTATCCTTTAACTCTGTGAGAGGAAGAGCAATGTGTGCTTGATCCATTTCTCTATCTGCAGTGCTCAGAATAGTGACTGTTAAAGAATAATTGGTGACCAATAACTACTTTCTCATAAATAATAATTTGGAAGCCTTCCTGTTTTAAAGGCCTTGGTTTTTCCTCACTCTTTTGCTGCTTGCATTACTGGTGTGACTTGATTTAAGTTTTAAAAGAGAAGACATTTCTAACTAATGGAATGGCTCCACCTTTCAGAGAAGAATAAAAGAGAATCCATGGTAGTGGAATAAAAGTGTGTTAGAAACAGAAGATATGTATATATATACATATATATGTATATATATATAACATACAAAATCAACTCTCCATCAAATCTGGATTCTCCCCCATTTGTTAAGTGTTGTATATACTTTTTCTAATATTAACACTTGTTTCATTTTTTGACAAGTGCTCTACAGCCAGATTATACAATTTGTACAACAAAAAAGAAGCAAAGTTTAATAGAAATGAGAGAAAAAATGCAAATTTGTCACATTTCAACTGAAAGCTAAAATTATAAACTTAAAAAAAGTGTTAGGATTATTCTACATTATAAGTAATGTAATTTGGCTAGAGTGTGGTAAGTATATGAATTTCCTTTTTCCTACTTTTTTGTGATTAAGAATTTATTTTAACATTTAACAGTTTTTAACATTCTGCCATATTCACTTCATATGCAGATATATGTATATATATACATATATATGTAAAATATTTTCTTTAAAAAAGGAATACTGATGTCATATCCTTTGACATTCCTGACAATGATCATAAAGTGAGATAAACGGTGCATTGTCATGTAGAGGTCATAATTCATTGAAGACACTACTTTTATCTATATATCAAACAATATAACATTTACACTATTTTTATGCTCTCTCTATAGTATAAACTTCCACATATGAAAGAAAAATGTGATATATGTCTTTCTGTCTCTGGCTTATTTCACTTAGCATAATGATCTCGAGTTCTATCCATTTCATTGTAAATGTCAAGATTTTATGCCTATATTTTTTTCTTGGATAAGTGCATTCTGAATGTAGAATATTTCTGGCACAGATTCAATCACTCAATTCCCTTTTTTTAAAATTTCTTCACATCTATTTCCCATAAGCTTATATTTTGACCTTCTGCTTGATGTTTTTGCCTCATTTTGTTACAGCATTTGGTATTTCATCAGGCAGCATTTTTGCAGTTAAGGAGAATGTGTGTTAGGATAAATCACCTTTTCCTTGCTAACCTGCATTATTTCACTTGAGAAAGAAAGGTGCTAGTTGTAAGTGCTTTGTTTTTCCTTAGCCAGTAGTGGGTTACATTCTCATCCTTTCTCCAAAGATGAGAGAGCATCTTGACATATTTAGACAAGTTACAATTCATCATCTAGTGGTAGGGTAAAATCTCCGACCAAGAAATACCCAAGGGGTCTTCAAAAGTTCATGGGAAATACATAGTATAAAAAAAACTGTGTGTGGATTTCAAAAGAAATTTTGTAAAATTGTTTTTTCTATTAAGGGTACAAATTTCATGTATTTCATATATACAGTTTTAAGAAGAAATTTATAATTCCTGCTCCTCCTTCCTTTTTTATTTTTCTTTAAATTTTTGCAATGACATACTTTCTTTTATTATAATTATTTTTTTTTAAATAAAGGCCAAGTTACAGAGAAGTAGAGGCAGAAAGAAAGATAAATAGAGTGGTCACTGATTTCATACATAAGAGTGTTAATTGTTAACAACAAGAGTCACTGTGCTCTAGCTCTCCATGTAGGACCTGTGAAATCTTTACTTATTATAGAGTTGGTCTTCTGTGTACAAAGATAATTAAAAGTGAATCTTAATGGAGAACAGGACTGGCAAGGGGAGAGAGAGGAGGAGGAAGGGTAGGAGTATGGGTGGGAGGTCTGATATGATGGGAAGAATAAATATATTCCTAAAGTTGGACTTATGAAATTTGTATTCCTTAAAAAGCAAATTAAAGAAAAAAAAGAGAGAGAGAGAGAGGTCTTTCATCCACTAGTTCACTCCCCAAATTGCTGCTGCAGCTGGAGCTTGGCCGATTTGAACCCAGGAGCCAGAAGCTCCTTCCAGGTTTCCCACATGGGTGCAGGGGCCTCAGCACTTGGTCCATCTTCCTCTGCTTTCCTGGGCCATATCATAGAGCTGGATTGGAAGTGGAGCAGCCAGTCTCTAACCGGTGCCCATACAGGATGCTTGCACTGCAGGTAGCAGTTTTTATCCACTATGCCATAGCCCCAGCCCCACAATGACATACATTCAATTGACATTATAATCACAAACTTAATCATCCATTAAATAAAGAATTTAACAAGTAGTAAGCTTTATATATCTAAGGGGAAAAAGAGAGAGAGAAAGAGAGAAAGAGAGAGAGAGACAGAGACAGAGAGAAGGAAAGCAAGAGGGAGAATGACTGAACTCTCCTACTTGTTTGGCAAATGACCATAATGGCTGGAATATGGCTGAGGCCAAAGCTTGGAGCAAGCAGCTAAATCTAGGTCTCCCAAATTTGTGTCAGGGACCAGATCATTTGGGCCATCACTGCTGACTCCCAGGGACTGTTTTAGCAAGAAGTTGCTTTCAGGAACTTGAGTCAAGAAACAAACCCAGATATTTTGATGTGAGATACACACATCTTAACTGCTAGATTAAAGTTCCACTCCTGAGGACATTTTTAATACCAAAATAAACTTGTTTAAACTTTTATTTAATGAATATAAATTTCCAGAGTACAGCTTATGGACTACAATGGCTTTTTCCCCCTCATAACTTCCTTCCCACCCACAACCCTCCCCTCTCCCTCTCCCTCTCCTCTTCCATTCACATCAAGATTCATTTTCAATTCTCTTTATATACAGAAGATCAATTTAGCATATATTAAGTAAAGCTTTCAACAATTTGCACCCACACAGAAACACAAAGTGTAAAAATACTGTTTCAGTACTAGTTATAGCATTACTTCACATTGGACAACACATTAAGGACAGAGATCCTACATGAGAAGTAAGTGCACAATGACTCTTGTTGTTGACTTAACAAATTGACACTCTTGTTTATGGCATCACTAATCACCCTAGGCTCTTGTCATGAGTTGCCAAGGCTATGGAGGTCTCTTGAGTTTGCTGACTCTGATCATATTTAGACAAGGTCATAGTCAAAGTGGAAGTTCTCTCCTCCCTTCAGAGAAAGGTGCCTCCTTCTTTGATGACCCGTTATTTCCATTAGGATCTCACTCACAGAGATCTTTCATTTAGGTTTTTTTTTTTTTTTTTTTTTTTTTTTTTTTTTTTTTTTTTTTGCCAGAGTGCCTTGCCTTTCCATGCATGAAATACTCTCATGGGCTTTTCAGCCTGATCTGAATGCCTTAAGGGCTGATTCTGAGGCCAGAGTGCTGTTTAGGATATCTGTAGTGGTCAGAAAAGATGCCTGTTTTGATTGTAGATTTTTTTTAATTTGCTGAGACTTGCTTTTTGCCTAGAGAATGTTCCTTAAACTGATTAGAAGAATGCTAATTCTGCAACTGTGCGGTGAAGTGTTCTGTAGATATCATTTTGGTCCATTTGGTCATAAGGTAGTTTTGCTCTGTTGTTTCTTTGTTTATTTTCTTTCTAGTTGATCTATCCATTAATGAAAATATGTTGAAGTTCCCCATCCCTATTGTATTGGAGTCTATGCCTCCCTTTGATTCATGTACATTTGTTTTAAATAGCCAGGTTCCCTTACATTGGGTGAATATACATTTATTTTAGTCACATCTTTCTGTTGAATTGATCTCTTAATCATTACATAGTGCCCTTCTTTGTCTCTTAACAGTTTTTGTGATAAAGTCTATCTTCTCTGATATTAGGATGGCTATGCTTGTTAACTTTTGCTTTTTGTTAACACTGAATATCTTTTTTCTATCATTTCACTTTCTGTCATGCATCTTTGTTGATTGTCTATTGTTAAGGTTTTCCACTGTATTTCTTATTTGACATATTTAATTCTTCATTTCTTTTTTTTAATAACGCTTTTATTTAAAGAATATAAATTTCCAAAATACAGCTTATAGATTACAATGGCTTCCCCCCCATAACTTCCCTCCCACCCGCAACCCGCAAAGGCTGATTTCAATATGTCTCTCACAGGAGATTTTTTTTATCCATGTCATGGGTGGATTCCTTTAACTTGGGAATTTGCTTCTCATTGCTTTTGAGTAACCCTATGATCATTCTTTTGAATTCCTTTTCAGGCATTTCTTCAATCTCTTCATCTTCACAATCTAATATTGAGGTGTGTTGGTGTCCCTTTGAGGGAGTAATATGTTCCTTGTTCATGTTTCTTGTGTTTCTATGTTTATTTTTAGGCATTTGTGGGAATACTTGTTGGTTTTCTCCTCTGATGGAATGTATGTTTGAAAAATGCCTCTGTGGCTTAGTGGAAAGTCTGCACTCCTTCAGTGAATATTCAGAGGCATGTTCTGGGAGGGCTGATGGAGCTCTGGTCAGTCCTTGGGTATGGTAAAAGAATCCAGGGTGACAACCATGTTGGGCATGGTATATCTCCCCTGTTGACAGTAGGGGGGATGATATGATTATGTCTGCTTGTGTGATCATTACCTCACTGCCTCTCCGCCAAAGTGATGAATGCCCAGGGCTAGTACACAGTGGCTATAAACACCACACACACATTTACAAGAACCACACAATGAGTCTGTGTCATCCTCAGTTTGAATACAGAATCCTCTGCAATGACCATCTCATGCACTCAGGGAATTCTGAGCCTCTGAAGCCAGACATGGTTATTGCTCAGAGATCCAGCTACACTCCATGTCCTGTTGTGCAAGCACAGAATTCCCGAGTCATAGCATGCAAGGATCTCACAGTCACAGAGAGCAGGGATCCACTCTCAACTGAGGCATTCCCAGAGCCAGCTGCCTGTTGGAGTTCCACCTTGGCAGATTGAGTTTAGGTGCCAATGATTTAGAGAGGAGGGGAGCACCAAACATACTTGAGTTGATGCCCTGCACATGGCCAATCCTCCAGGCCAGATTCAAAGTCATTGGGGATCTTGGATTTATCCCTCATGTAAAATCTCCTTATCACACACCCTTACATAAAATCCCCTAGTCACACATGTGGAAGACACAGGAGCTTGTACTAGCCTTTTAGGATAGTCTATCTTCCCTACTGTTTGCTAACTCTTATATCACTCCAACATTGTTGCCACTATAGTTGATGTGTAGAAGTTAAATTTCTGAGCAAATAAATTGTTATTACTTTAAGCCTCTAAGTTTGTAGTTTGTTATACAGCTGTAGATAACTGGAACACGATCCTTTAGAATTATAGCCTTAATATGACCCAAATTACATTGAATATTTGTTTACAATTATAACTTCTTCATAATTCATGACAATTCTATTCTGACAGTTGCTTAGCAAAATTATCTGTTATCTTCTTTGGTGTCTTTTTCTTTCTCTCTCTCTTTCTTCAATATGTCAGGAAATCCTACTACATTTGAATTCAAAATACATTCATACTTTCCCTAGCTTTACTAATTTTCATTGCTACCACCAAAACCTTAGCCAAAATCCTCTGTTGCCAGAATTGCTGAGCTGTGGGTTGGTATTTTCTACTCTTGTGCTCCTGTAAGCTGTTCTTCATCTAATAAATAGAATGATATTCCTTCTGAATATCATGTCATTATTGCTCAAAACAGGAGAACCCCTTTACCTGTGTTTAAAAGTGTACATTAAACCTAGAGTGTTTTTTTTATTTAACATAAAAGGAAACAATTGGCAATTTCAAACATATTAGTCTCAAGCTGAGATATAAGAGAGTTGAGTTTTTCTAGATTCCAAATATTTGCTATTTTATATGTGTGTATGTACTGTTTTGTTTTCTTTATTATAACTAAAAACCTGAGACTGAGTAATGTGTAAAATAAGGAGGTTTATGTAGTGCATGGTTTTGGAAGCTGAAATCTAAAATCAGGAGGACCCAGTTGCTTGTTCCTGGTAAAGGCCTTCTGACAACACTGCAATATGGTAAATACCATCATGGTGGAAGCACTTGTGAAAGGAAGGAGTCACAAGGCCAGACAGGAAGCTAGACAAAATGGAGAAATTACAGCCTCTCACTCTCTCAATAACTTACTACACAAGACCAGCATTAGTTACTTCCTAGGGTGAAGCTCGGATGACATGTTTACCTTCCTCTAGGCCCCAACTCTTAAGGATCCCCCACCAAAGCTTACCAAACTTGGGACCAAGCTTCCGGCACCTGAGACTGTGGGCAACACACTCAAATCATATCCAAACTCTATGCATATACGTTTCACCTGTAATATGCTTAAATATATGGTGTTAAATATTATGGAACTTAATAAACAAAAATATAAAACATAGCAGAAAATAATTTTAAGAGTTTCAAATGAAAATTATAATAATAAGTTAAAGATTAAAGATGTAAGTGAAAAATAGAACAAATAATAGGAGAAAGTACTGGGAAAACATTAAGTATGGAGGTTTATAACAATATCTTGAGTTGTAATGGATTTGTCACGTATGGTCTCTTGCCTACCCTGCAAGCTCATATACTTAGTCATTGCATATTAAGACTAGGGAAGGGGGTATAATGTTAATTAAATCCAAGAATAAAACACAAGACTCAGTTGAATTTGTCCAGATCGTAACAGAAAACTTGAAAATACAAATTTTCCTCTATATATGATGGTGTTCTAAAAATTCATTTAAATTATAGTTGATAATCATTAATATATAATTATAGATTTATATGTGAAATTAAATCAATTTCTTGGTGGTGAATAATTATTCTAATCTCAGAATCAAATATAATTCAGTGTCACATGATTCTGTAGATACATGAGAAGGACATGTTTAGTTTTTTCTAATAAGAATTTCAACCCATCACATCTGCAAGAAGCCCAACACTGCATTTGTTTGTACAGAACCTCTTGGGCCTGGCCTATTTATAGATTCAGCTTAACAAGCCTCTTGCTGCTGCTTGTCAGTCTGTCATTTTCTTTTTTCATTTCTTATTGAAACAGTATACATCTTCAATTTGATATTCCAGATCTTCTTTTCCTTAAGTATCTCTTATCTTTCCACATCCATCTTAGCATTTAACTATATCTACTTTTCTCTATAGTATTGAAAGAATTGGGCAAGGGAACCTTCATGTCCTCCACTTTTTTCGTCCATTTAGTCAATGAATATTTGTTGAGTGCTACGTACTATGAACCAGAGCATGTCATCATCCCTCCTTGATCTCCTCAGCCTCCAATTCAGTACATCTTGACAAAATACTAGTACAGATGAAAGGCACTGGTACACACTGTGAAGTATGATTACATGAATAAGATGGTTATCTCTTTTCACAGTGAATTTTCTGTTTAAACCACAGGTGTGATCAAGTATAAAATTTCAGTTAAAGAAATTGTCTCATTTTGTAAAATAAGATTAATTTTCAAGCGTGGAAAGACTAATGCATCTATTTCAAACGTCACATCCAAATCTGATGTGGAAGGGATAAATTTTCAAGTAGCTACTATAAAGTTCCCTTGTATTTAAACAAAAACTGATAGCATGTGTCTAGAGAGGTATGTCAGGTGGGGATAGTTTCAGCAATAGTAATGATTGGTACAGGCTTTGTGGAGGAGTCTTGAAAGAGAGTGAGGTATCTGAGATGGAACAAGGCTATCTTCTATAAAAAAAATAGCATAATCCAAGAATTGGTAGTGGTAAAGCAAAGACCATTAACAAGACTACAGGTTAGGACACATACGTAGATGATGTGACTGGAAATAACTTGCAGCCATAAAATAGACATAAGGGTTCCTTACTTTTTAAAGAAATTGCTGTTCTGACACCATTCGAGTTTACAAGTGAAATTAAATCAGCTCTGTCCTCTTTCTCCTAAGCCTTTTATTTGGCCCCAAACAACTGGTGTAATGTGAGATCAGAAGTGTGATGAGTTTATTGACATTGTAGAATTCCTAGTGATTTTAGTAATTCTCTTCCTTTTCCAATATACTTCCCATTTCAAGAGAAAACTGGTTACAATTTGAGAAAGGGAAGATAATTTTAAAATGTATGTAAGATTTAAGATTGCATTTAGAAAGATTTAGTGTTTTCTCTTTGAAAATAAATCTTAATTAAGAATGGTATACTGTTCATTCAATGATAACTGACAAAAAATTTATTTTTTTTACCTAAAACACCAGTGTGGAAAACAGACACTCAGTGAAGCATAGATGAATCAGTAGTTGGAGAACTATAATGTCACTTCTTACGTATTCCAACAGAGTTCAGATGCTAGAATAAACCATGATAAAAGGTGAGATCATCCAAGAAAGAGCAAAGGTAAATGATATCTATGGATAAACATGAGGAATGTTTCTGATTAGGAAGAGAAATGATTGAGGGAGGGAGAAAGAAAAATGTGAACAGAGAGATTGATTGGTTTTGAGTCCTCAGAAAGTTGTATCATGGAAGAGTAAGAGAAGACACTTTTAGGAAGAGTGTGCTACAAAGAGTTCAGAAAAGAGAAAAGCAGAGAACAAAACATGCAATTGGTGATCAGATATTTCTTGTTATGGATTTGAGGAGGCTGCTATAGTCAGAAGTCAAATATAAAGGAAAAAGATGGTGAGGGAGTATAGCTTGCATATATAGACTACATTGACAGAAATTCAACCAGTGAAGGAAAAGAGATAAGACCAGGAAGTAAGAAGAGAAGATAGTATTGTATGGGAGAGTTTTCTTCATATGTGAATGAGCCTCCTGCACATATTCATAGGGAAGAAGCTGGTGGATAGGAAGAAGGTAAAAATTAGTGCCAGGAGGAGACAAACTCCAGGGAGTATAGGTGACACTTTGACAAGGAAAAAGTAGCAAGATGAAATTGGAAGAATATTAAAAAGCAGACAGACAAGATTTGTGATTTACTTTAAGTGTTCTAGCAGCAAATCTTGTAATGAAAATTCACTTCAAGAAATGAAAGAAGTGTTATTAGAAAGAAGAGCTTCAGCAAGTGTTCCATTTTGAGCAAACTCCAAGACTGTGACTGATTTTTTGGGGGAAAATCTGGAGTTTAAATTTCACCTCAAATCAAGGGAACTTGGTTTTCAGGCTCTGAAAGTCATCCATTGGAAAAGGGCCACCCTGTGGAATTATAACTTTCCCACAATTCTGGCTCTCAGCACTTGTGAGAGGAGACAAAACTGGCAGTTTAAGGGGTTACTTGTGAGTTAGGAGTCAATATGTGAGGCTTGGAAATTAGTAACAGAACCATGGAAAACGAGGAGCAGGAGACTAGGATAAGTGTAGAGAGATAAAGTTCATCAACAGCCATAAAAGACAAAGACTGCTCTATAAAAGAGGATGATCTCAGAATCAGTAAAATTGGAAATAGACTGTTTTCATTTGGCAATTAGGGTTAATGCATGGTCTGTCTTATGTGAGGCAGACACAGAAAAGAGATATAGGTCCCTGGAACAATAAAAATGAGCATCTGTGAACTGAGATATTTACAGCATCTTCAAAATGTGTCATAAAGTTCCTAAGTGTATTAGCCATAGAGGGGTAAACTAGGGAATGCATCAGCCAGTGGTAAAGCAATTTAAAAATTGGGTGGGTAATAGCGATAGAGTGATGATGTGATGGAATGAGAAAATGTTATGTGTCGATTCAGGTTGTGAATGAGTAAGTATACACAAAGAGAGAGGTGCTACCTTTTTGTTGTTTGAAAAGTCTTGCCCAGTTTTCTTCTGCATACACTGGCATCTCCTTTTCAGTTACCTCGCATGCAATTACTATGCCCTTCAATTCTTTCATCCTTAACTTGTTCTTTTGATGAAGTCTTCCTTTCACTTTCAAGAGGCCGGGGCATTACCCTACTTGCTTTCTCCTTGATTTTTTTTTTTTTTGTTCCATTGTCTATCCACCACAAAATTCCCGCTTTCTGACCCAGAGATTTCTAGTTCTCTCTGGTCCACTCTATGCATTGTATTGGAGTCTCTTTCTTCCTTAGATTTTGTGTGCTATGCTTTCTTTTGCAACGAAACTGATATAGTTTCATGGCTTTTTTTATTTTACCACTACATTTTTTTTAACTTATTTGACAGGTAGAGTTAGACACTGAGAGAGAGAGAGAGAGAGACAGACAGACAGAAAGGTCTTCCTTCCGTTGGTTCACCCCCGAACTGGCTGCTATGGCTGGCACTGCACCGATCTGAAGCCAGGAGCCAGGTGCTTCTCCTGGTCTCCCACATGGGTGCAGGCACCCAATCACTTGGTCCATCCTCCACTGCCCTCCAGGGCACAGCAGAGCTGGACTGGAAGAGGAGCAACCAGGACTAGAACCTGGCATCCATATGGGGTGCCAGCACTGCAGGCAGAGGATTAGCCAAGTGAGCCAGAGCGCCGGCCCTTACCACTACATTTCTAATGGATCTTCAAAAATTTGTACAAACTAAGATTGAAAAAAAAAATCTATGTATGAATTTCAAAAGGTTATTGCATCGGCTGGTGCCGCAGCTCACTAGGCTAATCCTCCGCCTTGCGGCGCTGGCACACCGGATACTAGTCCCAGTCGGGGCACTGGATTCTGTCCTGGTTGTCCCTCTTCCAGTCCAGCTCTCTGCTGTGGCCCTGGAGTGCAGTGGAGGATGGCCCAAGTGCTTGGGCCCTGCACCCCATGGGAGACCAGGAGAAGCACCTGGCTCCTGCCATCGGATCAGCACGGTGCGCTGGCCGCAGTGCGCCGGCTGTGGCAGCCATTGGAGGGTGAACCAATAGCAAAGGAAGACCTTTCTCTCTGTCTCTTTCTCTCACTGTTCACTCTGCCTGTCAAAAAAAAAAAGGTTATTACATCAAAATAAGCTTATGTTTTCAATGAACTTTTAAACTACCCTCATTCAATGATGAGATGATCAAATATAAACAAATGTATACAAAACATAAACAAAATCTCATCTTAATCTCTTTATCTTGTGGGCTTGTCCTGCAACATCCACACTGTCGGGATGGTGGGCAATGGCATTCTTTAACAAGAAGCACCAGAGACAAGTTTCAGTGAATGTGTCCGTTTATTAACAATCTGGCACAAGCTTTTAAAGGGCAGGCAAAGAGGAGTAGCTAGTTCAGCAGTCAGCTCCTGTGTGGCTCACAGGCACAGGATCACCCACATTATCTATGTTTCCACTTCTCTTAGGATTATTTACTTGAATGTCTATCTGTCAAACTTAACATGCCTTCCTACCTCTCTCTTACTCAGTTCCCTTGCTAAACATACTATGTATTTTTGTGTTATTACAAGAGATCTAAATTTTAGTTGCTCCATTGTGCTTCATCACCTATTTCTCTCTGTCATCAAATCCTACCATTTCTTCTATCCAGATGTTTGTTAGATTTTCTTTTTCTCTTCATTTAATAGCTCAGCACTGCCTCAGGAAGAAGGTCTTAGTAAATATGTTTTACATCTTAAGTTTGAGCCCTGCCCCCTGGTGCAAAACAAAATTGACATTCTGGTTCACACCACAAGAATTCTTTGACATAAGAAGAAATATTTCAATATTATTTATCTTCACTTCTTAAAAGAATTCCTTAAATGTGAGTTAAGACTATAGTTAACTATATTTTCATGTTTGTAGTTAAAAGCCAACATGCCTATTTGAATTTAAACTTAATTGAGGAAATATTTCAGTGCTTGTTAAATATTTGTAGTAAATCTCCATATACTTGTCTACATGTTTTTTGACTTGAGATCAGAGAAAATTCTTAAAGATGAAGTCTGTGTAAAATTATTTGAACATTGATTTCCAAGCAATATTGCATAGACATCTGTGTCAAAATTCATACTACAGGAATACAGTATAGCATTTTAATATTCTCTTTGTACTTAAACATGGCAGGTGGTGTTGCCAAGGGAAAATGTGAGCCATAATGGAGTAAATTAGCTGAATCCAAGTTATAAATGTTCTTTGAAAAGTGAGCATAAAGCCTGTTTTTGAACAATGAAGACTTGAGGTCTTTTCAAATGTAGCCAAATTCAAATGCAAAGAACAAATCCTGTAGGCATTTAGTTCAGCTTTGAAAATCATTTTCTTACCTCCTTTGACTTTTCTTCTTCATTTTTTTTTTGTTTAAGCATTGTTCCCTTTTAGGAAAATTGAAATATAACAGTTTTCTGTATGCTGGAACATAATTTTTTATCACCAACAAAAAATTTTAGGAAATCACATTATGATGATGAAAGATAGAGCAAACTCCTCACAGTATATTATCTCTAAGTGAAAAACTGGCTATCTCATGCCATAGTTCCTGAATTTGAATCCTGGCTTTGCTCTTGATTCTAGCTTCCTGATAATGCACACTCTGGGAGAAAGAAGGTCAAGGCTGAGGTGGTTGGGACCCTGCTACCAACATGGGAGACTTGGACTGAATTCCTGGGTCTCGGCTTCAACCTGCCCCTACTCTGGTAGTTATGGACGTTTTCAGAGTGCAGCAGCATTTTGAGAGTGAGCCAGAAGATTGCAATTCTCTTATCTCTCAAGTAATAAATAAATGAAACTTAATTTTGAAAAGCCAGCTGTAATGAATATCACCAACAAAATGTGTCTTTCAGAGCAAAGTGGTTCTATATTCTTTTTAGTGCTCTCCTATCTGTGTTTGATTTCTTTTTATTTACAATTTCTTTAAGCAATGGCAATACATTTAGGACTTAAACAGTGAATCAATATTGTCATGTAATACTTTCTCAAAACAAAGTACACGTAAATATAGAAAAAGAAAATGTAAAGAGATCCGCATAGGAATAGAGAAAGTTGTACATTTGTTTTACACCTCATGGAGAGGAAGGATGTCAATTCAGGTTCCAACTCTTATAATATTAAATAATTTTGCTTGTGCCTTGAAAATAGAGATATGGACATGTGGTGTCTAAAGGATTCAGTTATTATGAATTTTAAATAATACCAATGTATCTTCTAGGAAATTGAAAATTGCAAATAGTTTCTCCTCAGATGAAAAGCTCCTGGTCACCTAAAGGCTAGCTGCAGTTGCGTTTCTTTCTCATTTTTCAGGTATATTCTTCTGGTGCTCTCCTTAAGAGAGGACACATTGATGTTCCTGATTCTCATCTGGATGTATTCAGCTGCCCAGACAAGGGGGCTAAATGATCTTCATTTTTAGGCTGGCAGGGAACATTTGGTTGCCTCAGGTTTTCTTTAGCTTGTTTGATGAGGCATCCAAGTCATCCTCACTTAGGGAAGGCAGAGGACAAAGAAGAAATGTCAAGCTTATGGTAAAAAAAAAATGCAACTAAACTATAAGCTCCAGGAAATCAGTTTTGCAGCTAGAAATTCGTGGACCAACAGAAGGAAGACCTTTCTCTCTGTCTCTCTCTCTCACTGTCTATAACACTACCTGTCAAATAAAAAAAATTTAAAGGAAAAAAAATTGCTTCAATTTAGTTACTTATCGCTGCTATTCATATATCTGAAGTGTTAGAATCCCAATTAATACTGTGACCCTTTTGGAGATTTGGACTTGCCACTCTTCTCTCTCTTCCCCATGCATCTTTATTCTTCCCTCACCAAAATCAGAGTTCTGGTATCAATGCTAGTTTGTTTCTCAAGAAAAAGTTCTTTGAATTTATTCGAGGACATATATATTAATTGCAACATATATTTTTAGTTTAGATATACCTAATTGTGACAGAAAGTGTATGTTTTCTTTACAAGCATAATTGCCCATGAAATTAGTTCTTATAGCTGTGCAATTGACATATGATAAAGATAATAAATTCTTAGAACCCAGTAAGTTCATGCTAGGCCCTTGGGAATGCCAGTGTTACCCAATGTGATCTTTTTTTCTGTCATTCTAATCCAGGAAATTGACTCAGGTATTCATTGTACCCTTTTCCTGATCAAAATTAAGAGACTGAATAAGACAGTAGAGATCTTTGTGTGATATCTGTTTTTCTGTAATTCTTCAAACCACTTTTGAAAGTGAATTTTTAAGCATTATTTTTAATAAATTTTAATTTTATTTATTGACAAATAGTAATTGTACATATGTATGGAGTATAGTGTAATATTTTGATACATATATACAGTTTAATGATCTTATTAGGATAATTAGCATCCATCTCTTCATATATTCAAGGTTTTTTTGTAGTGTGAACATTCAAGCATCTTACTTCTAGCTATTTAGAAGAGCATAGTATGTTATTATTAATTATTATTACCCTACTGTGCAATAGAACACCAACAGGATTGTTTTTACAATAAGAAAAAGAAAATACTTTTTTTAATTCAATAAAAGTAAACCTTTCTGAGATTTGACTTATCTATATATCTAATTTTTTGAGGGAGTTAACTTTGGAGAAGAACTCAAGAGTGGTGCATCTTTTGTGAGCACTTAGACATTACTGAAGCTTATGATACATAGAATAATGTCTTCTACTTAATACATTAAAGCAAGGTAAATCTTTGGGATCAAGTTTTACTATTAACTCTCATAATCCAACTCTTGCATGGGAGGTCTTGCGTGGGATGTAAGTGCACAGTGATTCCTGTTTATTAGAAGTTAATTACGTACGAGGTCAGTGATCACCTAAGGCTCTTGACGTGATCTGCTTAGGCTATGGGAGCCGTTTGAATCCACAAACTCATATAGTATTTGGACAAGGACACAAGCAAAGTGGAAGTTCTCTCCTCCCTTCAGAGAAAAGTACATCCTTCTTTGCTGATCACTTCTTTCTGTTGGGGTCTCACCCACAGAAGTCCTTCATGCAGGATACTTGGCTACAGTGTTTTGACTTTTCAACCTGACCCACTCTAATAGGTTTTTCAGATAGACCAGAACTCCTTAAGGGCTGATTCTGAGGTAAGTGTTAAACATTATTTTTGAATTCTGATTTTGGCAAGTTTATGTACTTAAGGAAATTTTCACTTTAGTTTAACAAATATTATCATTTACTATCCTGGAAAAATTCAGTTATATAGCATAACATTTGATTTTGATAATTTTGAAAATTTTTGGATTTGGGACACTATTTTTCAGTGTTAGATTTATCAAGAAAACACTCTAAAGTCAATTTTCTTGACCATATCATACAATCCAATACATACTTCATAACTGCAAAGTTTGCTCTCAAATAGAGACACAAAATCAATAGTAATTCCATTACTGAATCTTCACTTCCATGGGATATCAAAAGCAGGCAACAAAAGATTTCTATTGCTTAGAAGCATGTTTAGATATTAAGAATGTATTCATTAAAGTTATTTAGATAAGTTATTATCTTAAATGATGCTTTTCATTACAGTTTTACAAGCATAAAAAGTGCTCTTTCCTAACATTTGGTTTATAAATCCCAAAGGCCCTCCAGATGCTAATTCTAAGATGCTCTGCTTTCACTCCAGGGAGTGATTTTAGCTTGTTTGTCAAAGGTTAGTTGGTTGTAGATGAGAGAATTAATTTCTGGGGGTTCTTTCTATTCCATTGGTCCACATGTCCATTTTTGTACCTGTACCAGATTGTTTTGAATTTAACAGCCTTGTATGGTATAGAAGGACCATACCTCAACACAATCAAGGCATTATATGATGAAACCACAATTAGAATCAAATTGAATGGAGAAAAGCTGGAAACATTTCCACTAAGATCTATAACCATACAAGGATGCCTACTCTCACCATTTCTATTCAGTATAGTTCTGGAAGTTTTAGCCAGTCATTAAGCAAGAAAAATATATTAATGGGATATATTAAATATATTAGAGGGATAGAGATTAGAAAGGTGGAAGTCAAATTACCCCTGTTTGCACATGACATGATCCTATACATAAGGAAGCCAAAAGGTTCCACTAAGAGACTATGGGAAGTCAAAAGAGAGTTTGGTAAAGTTGTGGCATATAAAATTAATTCACAAAAATCAATAGCTTTCGTATATACAGATAATGCCCTGGCTGAGAAAGAACTTTTAATATCAATTCCATTCATAATATGTAAATTTATATTGGAATAAATTTATCTAAGGATGTAGAAGATACATACAATAAAAATTAGAAAGAACTAGACAATACAAAAATAGAAAAATCTATTATTTCCTATGTGGATAGGAAAAATGAATATAAAATATTCATAATACCCAAACCAATTTACAGACTCAGTGTAATCCAAATCAAAATACCTATGACATTCATCTCAGATTAGAAAAAAATGATCCTAAAATTCTTAAGGAGTGGGTGGCATTGTGATGTAGCAGGTAAATGTGCAGCCTGCAATACTGGCATCTCATATAAGCATAGGTTCAAGTTCCAGCTGCTCTTCTTTCCATATATCCATGATAATGGCCTGGGAAAAGCAACGACAGATGGCCAAGGTGCTTGGGCCCATCACCCACATGGGAGACCTGGATGAGGGTCCTGGCTCCTGACTTTGACCTCACCAAGCACTGACTATCATGGTCATCTGGGGAGTGACCAGCATATGGAGGAGATCTCTGTCTCTCTTCTTCTCTCTCTCTTTCTCCATCTCTCTCCCTCTCTCTCTGTAACTCTGATTTTCAAAATAAGTCAATAAATATTTTTTAAAAATTCATATGGAAACACAAGAGACCCCAGATAGCAAAAGTAATCTTAAACAATAAAAACAAAACCAAAAACATCACAATGCTAGATTTCAAGACCTACATCACGTTGCTTCCAGTTTCTTGCTACTGTGTATCCTGTGAGGCAGCAAGTAAAAACTCATGCACTTGGGTTCCTGCCACACTTATGGGAGGCCTACACTGAGTCCTGTGCAATAGGTTCCAGCATGGGTAGAACTTCTCTGTAGTGGTCATTTGAAGAGTGAACCTGCGGATAGAAAATCTCTCTCCCCCTTCGCATTTTAAATAAATAAAGATTAATCATGGAAATAAAAACATGTAGAATAACTTTTAAGCATAATTGTGTTGACATGTCTACTGATGGAAGCCTCCTTTCATGAAAGCATTACAAATTTAAAATGACTAAGGTAGGACTATCTAGAACACGAGAGATGTGTTTCTCAGTAATAAGATCTTTTTCATGTTTTCTTTTGTGTATGTAAGTACAGAAATTTCTTTTTGCATTTCTTATAGCTGAGGAACAAATGACATTTCACATAACAAACTGTTGCTGTGTTTTCTTTCTATTTGGTAAGTCAGCATGGTTTAGAGGAAGTGGTGCTGACTTGCTTAGTGAAGCCTGCGTGTGGTTCTTGGCTTGTCCCTTTATTGACCATGTGATTATGAAGTCTTAATTTGAATAGCTATGAGAATTAGGGCTAAATATGTGAAATGGCTTTTCTATATTACTCAAAATAATATTTTTGTTACTTATTTAGAACATTTGAAAGCAAGTTATGCTTAAGCAAAAGTTTATGCACATTTCCTTCCATATTTGAACCTTTTAGCATGTCAAAAGTACATGATAAGAATGAGATTGAATAAGTAAGCACACGTGCATCCTAGTTTCCAAAGTGCTTTCTTCACTGTGAAACATTCCCTGACATTTAAACATAATTTGTCCTTAAAAAGTTTAAATGTAGCCATAAATCTTATCTATTAGTTATTCAAAACAATATTTTAATCCTAAAAGGTTATCTGTAGATCTTAGAAATATTGACATTGATATAATTATAGATTTTTGTGCTTTCTATATTATGATCTTACCAATAAAATATTAGTTGCATTTCTTGCTTCTAAGTTTTCTCTTTCTAATTTACAGAGATCATCAATAAAATGAAATTATTTTCAGGGCTAATATAACTGAAATTCTAGCCTCACCTCTTTTCTGTCTGGTTATGCAATTAATTTTATAAAGCATTTTTGGAAAAAATCGACTATTAAAACAATATGCATCAAGAGAATACAACATTTCTATATAGCTTATATGTCTCTTCTAATAGCACAATAATGACTCTGTTGAATATATATACAAAATACGACTGTAGGTCTTCAGTTTCTCTCTGTGCAGTTTCACTGTCTTGTGTGTCTAGTCACTCATACATATGTATTCAAAGGTGCACAGAAGTGCACAGCCATTTTTGCTTGAACAAATGAATGTGTTTAATATATTTTTCTAAACTCTAGTCATTGGTACTACTGATATTTATATAAAAGCTTCCATGGATATCACTTCAAATTAAAGAATGAATAATATTTAAAAGCATTGATTTCTGTTTAACATATAAATGTCATATTTATTGGATAAATGAGTGAATTAATACTTAAACTATGTATATGCCATTTATTTTACTTTTTATTTTTTGATTTGATTTATTTTGGCATAACCCATATTTTCTTTGTATATTTTATTTTCTCCTACATTACAGTTTGCTTTATGAGATTAAAAAAATAAAAATATCTGCTTCTGTATGAAACATGTTTTAAGATGGCTTCACATAATTTATAAATATATAATTTATAAGTATATAAATTATATTATAAATATTATTTATTCAGCAACCACAGGAAGAGAATTGAAAATTGTGATGCAGTCATATGTACATTCATAGATCAATGCTTTTCTACCACTTTAATTTTTGAAATTTTCTAATTATCTATTCTTGTAGCTGTAATAGTGAATAAAATGAGAAAAGAGCCCAGTTCTGACTGAATTTACATTCTACCATGGGCAAAAATATTAAAAATATATAACAATACAAAGAAATATCAGTATAAATTTTAACTCTAGTCCATGTAAAGAAACTTAGTATATGGTGCAATCACCTGGGAGGACACAGAATGCTTGTAGGAAGTGTGAGAGATACCCCAAATAGGAGCACAGCATGCAAAAAGGTTGGAGAGGAGCCTTTCGGCAGGGAATAGAATGTACATAAGGTATTTTGGTGGGCTTTGAATCCATTCTCATGATTTCAATTGCTGGCTAAGCATTTTCACAATGAAGATATTTGAATGCAAAAATAAATACATTTATAAATTAATTCCTGGTGTGTATTATTGTTCTGTTAGTGTCAGTGTTATTACTGTTAATCTTTTTGTGTTTATCTGCATATTATATAAACCAACAATTTAATTTCAGCTTCTTGTTCTGGACTGAATGGGGACAGATGCCCTGCATTGGAAAGGCTCGCTTAGATGGCTCAGAGAAGGTTGTCCTTGTAAGCATGGGGATAGCATGGCCAAATGGCATCTCCATTGACTATGAGGTCTGTTGGATTTCTTTTAAGTTTTCAAAATGAATTAACTGCCAACTTGCATTAGTCTACTTTTAGTGTTCCCTTATTTCCTTAATAAAGCAATCAAAACCAGGTTGTAATGTTACTTTTCGATCGATCTTTAGGAAAACAAATTGTACTGGTGTGATGCTCGCACAGACAAGATAGAAAGAATTGACCTTGAGACTGGAGGGAATCGTGAGATGGTGCTGTCAGGGAGCAATGTGGATATGTTTTCAGTGGCAGTCTTTGGGGCTTACATCTACTGGTCTGACAGGTAATTTATTTTTTCATAAGTATTTGAGTCTCAGACTGTCCTCTCCGTGCCAGTCGCTTTACCCTTGTAGATTTAGTCATTCCTTAGCGAGGTCAAAGAAAGATCTCACAAAACCATGCAATTTCTACAGAAGAGGCAGCACTCTTGCTATTCCAGACTCGAAACATTTCAATATCACAGGCTATAGTGGCTTTCTTTCCCTTCCCTTGGGTTACTTGTTATCTTTAACTTAAATGACGGTTTGTTTTTAAGTTGTTGAAGACTGCTGATCATGTATGTTCAACTTCTTGGCAGAGCACATGCCAATGGGTCTGTCAGAAGGGGCCACAAGAATGACGCCACAGAAATGGTAACCATGAGGACTGGGCTTGGAGTCAACTTGAAGGAGGTGAAAGTCTTTAATCGAGTAAGAGAGAAAGGTCAGCATTCCTAAAGGAATTTATAATAAGCAGTTGTTTGCACCTGTATGTTCTACACATTCAGTAAACTTTGTATCCAAAATATTCAAAAAATTGTACTGAACTTGGACAGCTTTTTTCTTGCCATATTTCAAATTATTTTAATGAGTAAACATAGCATCTACATTTTATTAAATATTATAAGTAACCTGGAGACAATAGAAAGTATAGGGGAAGATATAGGTTTATATTGAGCAAATACCTCAATTATATCATTTTATATGAGACAGAAGCAACTGGGTATTTTGGTACCTAATGAGGATCTTGGAACTAATCATCTACAGAGACCAAGGGGTGTCGGTTTTATCTTATTTTCCTCTCTTTTATTTTTAAACATATGTCAAGCCTAAGTAATGGATAAAATCTCATATAAGGGTAATTTAAAATTTTCTGAAAATGGAATTAAATGATACATTTAGTTTGGTGCAGAAAACTGTATATGTTAACCTTCTAATTTCCTATAAATGTCATATAAATATAGTATCCATTAAAATGAATGCATATGGGCAACATTGTGGCATGGTAGGTTAAGACTCTGCTTGAGATGCCAGCATTCCATATCTTAGCACCAGTTTGAGTCCCAGCTGCTCATTTTCTGATCCAGCTCCATACTAATGAAAGCAGCAGAAGATGGCCCAGGTACTTTGGCCCCTGCAATCCATGTGGGAGACCTGGTTTGAGGTCTAGGCTCCTGGCTTTGGCCTGGTCCAGACCTGGCTATTGTAGGAATTTGGGGAGTAAACCAACAGAAGGATCTCTCTCTCTCTCTCTCTCTCTCTCTCTCTCTCTCTCTCTCTCTCATCCTCCCAAGTATTGCTTTGTCTTTCAAGTAAATAAATAAACAGATTAAAAATAATTTATGATAGATCATATTTGTACATGATAGCACATCGACAAGGGCATTTTACATATTTTCCATGACTTTTTTATAGGCTTGGACTAAGTAAAACAGAAAAATTCAATAAGCATACTATTTGACAAAAAGACATGATTAACGTCTGAAAAAATAAAAAGCAGCTGAAATTGTTATGTTGGTTTACCCGCTAAAATACCATTTTTTTCAGGCTCTAAAAGATGATGCTTTACTATGAGATGCTTCTGAAGTCGTAATTTCCTTACTACATGTATTATGAAGCTGATATGATTTGCAATCAGTGAAAGAAATTGCAATTCATTATAGAAAGACATAAAGCTTTCAGAGACAATAACAGATCCAAACAGAACTTAACCCATAGGGAATTATTATTTTTTCTTTATACTAATTAATGAACCCTCTACCTAGTGCAGGGTTACTTTATGTGTATAAAAATTATCTGAAAATTGATCTCTGTAAAAAAATAAGAATGGGAAAGGAAGAGGGAGGAGGAAAATGGTAGAAGTATAGGTAAGAGGGAGGTAGGAGGGAAAGAAGCATCATGTTCCCAAATCTGTGTATATTAAATGCATGAAGTTGTATTCATTAAACAAAATTTAAAAATAAAAAATGGCCATCTTAAAAAAAGGAATCCTCTCCCAAAAAAGACTTTTTTTTAAAATTTATTTGAAAGCAGATTGATAGAAAGAGAAGGAGAGACAAAGATACTTGACCTACTGGTCCCCAAAAGGATGCAACAGCCAGATCTTAGCCAAGCCTATACCAGGAACTGAACACCTCATCCTGATCTCCCTCAGGGTGGAGGGGTCTTACTTGGAACATCATCTTCTTACTCCCAGCTGCATTAGCAGGGAGCTGGACTGGAAGCACAGTAGCTGGGACTCCTATCAGTACTCTGATATTGGATGGCTGTTGTCACAAGCAGCTGCTTAAGCTGCTGTGCCACATTGCCAGTTCTGGATGAAAAATTCTTAAAAACATTATATCTTCATTCAAACTTGTACTAAAATTTTATCCCCAATTGGTTTAGAGGCTATGCACATTGGGCCACAAATTTCTTTGTAAATTAAATACTTCAGAAACACGGAGTTTAAAGCAGTCCTTGTTTTTTGTGTTTTTTTTCTCTTGTTTTTGAAATCAGTTCCTATTTTGAGTGATTCAGGTACTTGTGCCAAAAATTGAAATATATAAAACCTATTGTAATATCTGTATCAAGTTACAAAGTATTTATATGTTTAATGGACTCATTAAGGGAAAATTTTAATACTTTTATTTGAATAGTGAGGAAAGCAGAAGAAAATGAATTTTCAAGTAAGAAATTCAAGATTTTAAACCACTGTGATTTAAAAAAAAATCAGTACTTGATAGTGCTTTTTATTTATTGATGAGTCACTAAATTAAGAATAAAAATTAAAATATTCAGCAATGCATTTTTTATATTTCTATAAATTAAAGCCTATTTTTTTTAAAAAAAAGAAAACCATAAACCTCTGTGTGTATATGTGTGTGTGTGTCTGTGTATGTGTATCTTTTCCTTAGGAACTAATGTTTGTGCCAAGGACAATGGCGGCTGCAAACAACTCTGCCTCTATCGAGGACATTCTCGAAGAACTTGCGCTTGTGCCCATGGATATTTGGCAGAGGATGGAGTTACTTGCCTCAGGCATGAAGGCTATTTGCTATATTCAGGGAGAACAATATTAAAAAGTATACATCTTTCTGATGAAACAAATTTAAATTCTCCAATAAGACCATATGAGAATCCACTTTATTTCAAGAATGTCATAGCTTTGGCTTTTGACTATAAGCAAAGAAGAAAAGGCACCAACCGAATCTTTTACAGCGATGCCCACTTTGGAAATATACAGCTTATTAAAGATAACTGGGAAGACAGACGAATAATTGTTGAAAGTAAGTACAATTTTATTTAAGTAGTTTGGTGGAAGTGAGTATCACTTGGATTACAACAGAAATAGTGGTCAATGCATGTAGCAACTACATTTTCCTAGCATTTATATTCAGCAGTTCATGTGAATATGTCTTCAGACACCCCCAATCCAGAGGTCAAAGTATCTGCCAACTGCTAGTATATACAGCATGCATATTGTGATATTAACTTATAATCATAGAAATTTTAATTTTTCTTCATACGTTTCTAAAAATAAGTGCATTAAAATTCATGAAAGATAATTTTTCAATTTAACTCTTTAATTGATTTTCTTCCAGTGAATGAAATTGTATCTTTAAGATTATCTGGCTAATAATATTTAGTTAGTTGTATTTCTCAATAAAAGTCAAATTATTTTGTGTGTATGTATGTATACATACACACATTTAATTGTAGTAGTATGATGAGAAAATGTTGTTATAGAAGTAATCTAATGTTTTTTAATGTTTACTAGGACATTCTTATTCATACTTAGCCATCAGTGTGAATTACCCACATAATTCAGAGAAACTTCATTTTTGTCATCCTTTACAAAGATTATCTTCCTATTCCTCATATAACATCTACCTGTATGTGATTTCCAAATAGTCTACATTTTAAATTTCATATAATGAGTCAATCTTTTATTTCTTTGCTTTAAAAATGGCATAATAATGTGTACATTGATTATAAGTTCTTCAGGTAAATTATTTCCTCATTATTGTAGACATCAATGCAGTTAGCTGACCCCAAATTGACACTTGTCACATCTCCATATTTTCAGGATGTATGTGTATATTACTTTAATTATAAAAGTGCAATGATATTAAATGCATTATTCACCTAAGCGCTTTCTTTTCACTTAAGAGATATATTGCCAAGCTTTCATTTTGATGCATAGGCTCCATCTTATTTCTTTGGAAGCCTGTGCCTAATTCTATATCAAGGGCAAACTAACTTCTCTGATCATTTTAATTGTCTATAGGATCTCATCATTCTATATAATGTCAAAAAATATATGAATATGTTTATTCACAGATATAAGTATGTATTTCTCTTTTGGCATAGAATTTACAAGATGAATGATAATAAAGTAATGTGTATTTCTTATAGATTATCATGTTTCTCTATAAAAAGACTGGATCAAATAATATTTACATATACTGTTTATGAAGAGGTTTTTCCCTTTCACTTTTTCTAATAATGATCTTGTCTATTTGAGTAGCTTATGAAAATCTAATATGTAAAAACTGTGGTCTTATATTAATGTGTATTTACACAATAACTAATAAAATCTAGCATCTAATCATGTTTATCCTTATGCAAAATAGGATTTTTAGGTCAAATTGTTATTGTTATGCTTGTCACTGTTCATTTTATTCTTTTAAACATTTAATATTCTTCACAATCCTATTGCTTATTCAAATCCTGCTCTGCCTTTCTAAATCAGTTCAACAAGCTACTTTAGAAATATGCTTTTTTGTTTCTTTATTCTCTAGATCACCATTCCTGTTGATAAATTGTTGCCAATTTGTGTATTAATGGCACATGCCATTTTGGGGTGTGTGTGTGTGTGTGTGTGTGTATGTGTGTGTGTGTGTGTAAAAGATATTCTAGCTGTACTGGCCATGGAATTAATATATATTTGAGATTTATTAATTGGTTGCATGTATCTCTATGAAAATGTACACTATAATATTCTTTGCTCCTCTGTTTCCCCAGACTGGAATAATTCAGAGGTGAAAATGCCCCTATTCTAAGATATCATTAACTTATTTATCTTCTGTGCCTGAGGTATGACTACATAACCCTGTAGAAGCCATAGCTTAGGGAAGAAAACCATAAGTAAACAAATACTGATTTAAAATTTAAAATAGATACACAAGATAGTATAGGTCTACAGAACAAAAATGTACCTGAGAAAAAGCAGAGAATCTCAAGAAAGTTTTAAAGAATGTTTTATACTGAGTTGCATGGAGTAAAGGTAAAGGGTTTACTTTTCTCTGCCTCCTCTTCTGCTCCCACTACCTGACCCACCCAACTAACAAACTCCTCTATCTATCTATCTGTTTATCTATCTATCTATCTATCTATTTATCTATCTATCTAACATTTGTGGTTTTAATGAGTTTTGATGTACTATTTAGTGGCACTAAATTACCTTTTCAGTTTTTTTTGCAACCTTGACACTTCAAACAGAAATTTGTTTAAGCAGTAATTTCTCATTCTCTCTTTCTCCAACTTCTGGTAGCCTCAAATCTATCTGTAACTGTTAATTTGCTAATTTACATATTTCAGTAAGTGGAATCCTGAAATATTTTTTTCTTTGTGTATGGCTTTCTTTCCCAATGATCAGTTTTTTCAAAGTACATTCATGGTATAGCATGTATTTGAATTTCATTTCTTTATGTGGCTGAATAATACTCCAAGATAAATATATACCACTTTTTGCTTAGAATATATGTGTGTGTATGTGTGTGTGTGTGTGAAGCTCAAGCTGAATTTAATTTGATGAAGTAAAAAGGCCATGTATGACTGCAGAGATACCCTAGGAGGTTTTGTGATATTTCTGTTTTTTATTATTTGAGTTTTACAAGTTTCATATATTTCATATATAAGATTTAGGAACCAAGTGGGGCTTCCCCTCCCTCCCACCCACATTTAACCCTTCCCCCCATCTTGGATTCCCATTCTTAATTTTCATGATGATCTATTATTAGTTTACTTAGTGATCTTATAGTTAGCCCTACTCTTCAGCAAATAATATGAAGAGAAAGAAAACAACAACAACAAAATATTGTTCCTCAGTGGAAGAGACAAGGGCTGTAAACAATCATCCATTCCTCAGTGGAAGAGACAAGGGCTGTAAATAATCATCCATTCTCCAAATGAAAATTTCACTTGGATGTGTTAGTTTTCAGGTATTCTAGCATCATATCGGGGAAAACGTATGGTATTTGTCTTTTGGGACTGGCTTATTTCACTAAGTGTAATGGTTTCCAGTTGAGACCATCTTGCTGAGTAGTACTCCATAGTGTATATATGCCATAACTTATTTGTCCATTCACTAGTTGATGGACATCTGGGTTGATTCCATATCTTTACTATTGTGAATTGTGCTGCAATGAACATGGAGGTACAGATATCTCTTTCATGTTCTCTTCTGGTTTGGGTAAATTCCCAGGAATGGGAGGAGAGCATCGTCTGGTAGGTCTATATTCAGGTTTCAGAGGTAAATCCACAGTGTTTTCCACAGTGGTTGTAGCAGTTTACATTCCCACCAGCAGTGGGTCAAATTACCTTTTCCCCACGCTCTCCCCAATATTTTTTTTTTATTTCTGTATGCTAGCCATTCTAACTTGGGTGAGGTGAAACCTCATTGTGGTTTTGATTTGGATTTCTCTGATGACTAGTGAACCTGAGCATTTTCCGTAAGTGTCTGTTGGCCATTTGAAATTCCTTTTTTTGAGAATGCCTGTTTAAATCCTTTGCCCATTTCTTTACTGGATTGTTTGTATTATTGTTGAATTTCTTAAGCTCTTTATATGTTCTAGATATTAATGATTTATCAATTGTGCAGTTTGCAAATATTTTCTCCAATTCTGTCAATTACCTCTTCATTTTGCTTAGTTTCTTTTGCAAGACAGAAGCTTTTCAGCTAGATACAATCCCATTTCTTGATTTTGGCTTTGATTGCCTATGTTTCTGGGGTCTTTTCCAAGAAGTCATAGCCTATGTTATGTTCTCTAATAATTTGAAGATATCAAGTCATAAATTTTGGTTACTGATCCATTTTGAGTGGATTTTTGTGCAGGGTGTAAGATAAGGGTCTAAATTCAAATTTCTGCACGTGGAGATCCAAGTTTTCTTT
The DNA here is from genome assembly GCA_949820135.1 of Sylvilagus floridanus. Taxonomy (NCBI): domain Eukaryota; kingdom Metazoa; phylum Chordata; class Mammalia; order Lagomorpha; family Leporidae; genus Sylvilagus; species Sylvilagus floridanus. The sequence goes on along the minus strand of OX463236.1, from coordinate 83,174,885 downwards.
TTTTTTTTTTTTTTTGGACAGGCAGAGTTAGACAGTGAGAGAGAGAGACAGAGAGAAAGGTCTTCCTTACATTGGTTCACTCCCCAAGTGGCCACTACTGCTGGCATGGTGTGCCGATTCGAAGCCAGGAGCCAGGTGCTTCCTCCTGGTCTCCCATGGGGTGCAGACTCCAAGGCCTTGGGCCATCCTCCACTGCCTTCTGGGAAACAGCAGAGAGCTGTACTGGAAGAGGCGCAACCGGGACAGAACTGGCACCCCAACCGGGACTAGAACCTGGGGTGCCGGTGCCACAGGCAGAGGATTAGCCAAGTGAACCATTGTGCCTGCCAAGATCCAGTTTTTACAGCATCATTTGTTAAAGAGACTTGTCTCTGCTCCACAGATTGATTTTAGCTCCTTAATCAAAGATAAGTTGGTTGTAGATGCATGGATTGATTTCTGGAGTTTCTATTCTATTCCAATGGTTTATAAGTTTATATTTGTACCAGTACCAGGCTTTTTTGATGGTAACTGCCATTTAGTATGTCTTAAAATCAGGTATTTGTGATTACTTCATCATGCTTTTATTTTATAAGATTGCTTTAGATATTCAGGGTCTCTTGTGTTTCAAAATGAATTTCAGCATTGTTTTCTCTAGATCTGAGAAGAATGTCATTGGTATTTTGTTTTGGCTCTCATTGATTCTGTAAATTGCTTTTGGTAGTATGGACATTTAAGGATGTTGTTTCTTCCTTTTCGTGAACATAGTAGATTTTCCATTTTTAAATGTCTTCTTCTTTTTCTTTCTTTCTTTAGTATGTTTTGTAATATTCATTGTAGAAATATTTTACATCCTTGATTAAATTATTCCAAGATATTTGATTTTTTTTGGAGCTATTGTGAATGGTATTGATCTTACAGGTACTTTCTCAATGATAGCGTTGTCTGTGTATACAAAGTCTATTGTTTTTCTATGTTGATTTTATATCCTGCCACTTTACCAAATTCTTAAGGGTTCCAATAATCTCTCAGTAGAGTTTCTTGGATCTCCTATATCTATGATCGTGTCATTGGAAGATAAAGATAGTTTGAGTTCCTCTTTTCTAATTTTTACCCCTTTGGTTTACTTTCTTACCTAATGGTTCTAAGCTAAAACAACCAAGACTATATTAAATAGCAATGGTGAGAGTGGGCATCCTTGTCTGCTTCCAGATCTTAGGGAGAATGCTGCCAGCTTTTCTATACTCAAAAGGATGCTTGCTGTGTGTTTGTCATATATTGACTTGATTGGGTTGACGAATGTTCCATCTATACCCATTTTTCTCAAGATTTTCATCATGAAAGGATGTTGTTTTCTCAAATGCTTTCTCTGTATCTATTAAGATGATCATATGACTTTTGTTCTTCAGTTTGTTAATGTGGACTATCACATTGATTGATTTGTGAATGTTGAACCATCCCTGCATTCCAGGGATAAATGCCACTTGGTCACCATGGATGATCTTTTTGATGTGTTATTGGATTCGATTAGCTAATATTTTGTTGAGGATTTTTGTGGCTATATTCATTAGGGATATAGCTCTATTTCTCTGTTACAAATTTTCCAGGTTTGGGTATTAAGGTAATACAAGATTTGTAGAAGTAGTTTGGGGGGATTCCTTCCTTTTCAATTGTTTTGAATGCTTTGAGAAAAATTGGAGTTAGTTCTTTAAATGTCCAGTAGAAGTCAGGAGTGAAGCCATCAAGTCCTAGGGTTTTCTTTTTTGGGGAAGGTCTTTATTACTGATTCAGTCTATGTCTTGATTGTTGGTCTGTTGAGATTTTCTATATCTTCATAATGTAATATTGGTAGACTGTCTTTCTGGGTGTCTATCCATTTCTTCTAGGTTTCCTAGTTTTTTGACACATAGCTCTTTGTAATAATTTCTGATGATCATTTTATTTCTGTAGTATCTATTATAGATTTCCTTTTTCTTTTCTGATTTTATTGATTTGGGTCTTTTCTTTATTAATTTTTGTTTAGTTACATGAATGGTTTGCCAATTTTACTTATGTTTTCAAAATACCAACTTTTCATTTCACTATTTTTTGTATTTATTTTTGTTTCAATTTTGTTTATTTCTTTTCTAATTTTAATTATTTCTTTCCTCCTACTAGTTTTGGGTTTGGTTAGTTATTGATATTCTAGGTCCTTGAAATTCATTGCTAGTTCATTTATTGAGAACCTTTCAAATTTCTTCATATAGGCTCCAATAATATGAAGTTCTTTCTATATATATATATATATATATAGGCTTTATATATATATATATATAGGCTCCAATAATATGAAGTTCTTTCTATATATATATATATATATATATAGGCTTTATATATATATATATATAGGCTCCAATAATATGAAGTTCTTTCTATATATATATATATATATATAGGCTTTATATATATATATATATATATATAGGCTCCAATAATATGAATTTGTTTATATATATATATGTATATATAAAGCTTTTATTTAAAGAAATATATACAGGTATAACCCTGTATATATTTAAGAACGAAGTACAGACTGTGCAGATACAGTGCAGATACTGAAATTAAAAATAATGTTATTTTTTTATATAAAGCTTTTATTTAAAGAATATAAATTTCCAAAGTACAGCTTATGGATTACAATGGCTCCCCCCCGACAACTTCCCTCCCACCTGCTACCCTCCCCTTTCCCGCTCCCTCTCCCCTTGCATTCACATCAAGATTCATTTTTATTTCACTTTATACACAGACGATCAGTTTAGTACATATTACGTAAAGATTTCAACAGTTTGCCCTCACATAGAGATACAAAGTGAAAATACTGTTGGAGTACTAGTTATAGTATTAATTCACAATGTATAGCACATTAAGGACAGAGATCCTACATGATATATTTTTTTAAAAAATTGATTAATTTTCTAGGCAATTTCCAATTTTACACCAAGATTTTTTAATCATTTGCAATTATCTTTATATACAGAAGATCAATTCAGTATATACTATGTAAAGATTTCATCAGTTTGCACCCACACAGAAACACAAAGTGTAAAATACTGTTTCAGTACTAGTAATAGCATTACTTCACATTGGATAACACATTAAGGACAGATCCCTCATGAGACGTAAGTACACAGTGACTCCTGATGTTGATTTAACAATTTGACACTCTTGTTTATGGCGTCAGTAATCTCCCTAGGCTCTAGTCATGAGTTGCTGAGGCTATGGAAGCCTTTAGGGTTCGCCGACTTCGATCTTATTCCGACAGGGTCATAGTCAAAGTGGAGGTTCTCTCCTCCCTTCAGAGAAAGGTACATCCTTCTTTGATGGCCCCATGCATTCCACTGGGATCTCACTCACAGAGATCTTTCATTTAGGTCTTCTTTTTTTTCCAGAGTGTCTTGGCTTTCCATGCCTAGAATATTCTCATTGGCTCTTGAGCCAGATCTGAATGCCTTAAGGGCTGATTCTGAGGCCAGAGTGCTATTTAGGACATCTGCCATTCTATGAGTCTGCTGTGTATCTCACTTCCCATGTTGGATCATTCTCTCCCTTTTTGATTCTATCAGTTAGTATTAGCAGACACTAGTCTTGTTTGTGTGATCCCTTTGACTCTTAGACCTATCAGTGTGATCAATTGTGAACTGAAATTGATCAAAGTGAACTTCTTTCTTAACACTGCTTTTGCTGCATCCCATAGGTTTTGATATGATTGATTGTTTTTCATAGATTTTTTGACTTCTCTTTTGATTTCTTCTATGACCCACTGTTATTCAGGAGCATATTGTTCAGTCTCCATGTGTTTACGTATGCTCTAGAGATTCTTGAGTTGTTGACTTCTAGCTTAATTCCATTTATGGTCTGAGAAGATGCATGGATTGATTTTATTTTTTTGAATTTGCTGACTTGCTTTGTGGCCTAACATGTGGTCAATCCTAGAGAAAGTTCCATGTACTGATGAGAAAAATGTGTATTCTGCCACTGTGGGGTAAAAGGTTCTGTAGATACCCATTAGGTCATTTGGCCTATATTGTTGATTAACTCTGTTGTTTCCTTGGTGATTTTCTTTCTGGTTGTTCTGTCCATTGCTGAACAGGGGGTACTTAAGTCCCTCATTACTGTTATATTTGAGTCTATGCTTCCTCCTGGTCTATTAACATTTTTTTAAATATCCATGTGCCCTGTAATTGGGTGGATAAACATTTAGTATATTCAGATCTTCCTGTTGGATAGATCCCTTAATCATTACATAGTGCCCTTCTTCATCTCTTTTAACATTTGTTAAGTTAAAGTCTATTTTGTGTGATAATATGACAGCAACACCAGCTTTTTTTTGGTTTCTGTTAGCATGAACTATCTTCACTTTGAGTCTGCACTCAAAGTGAGATGTAAGTGGCAAATAGATGGGCCTTTTCTTTCAATCCATTTAGCAAGTCTGTATCTCTTAACTGGAGAACTGAGGTCATTAACATTCAAGGTGACTACTGATAAGTAATGACTTGGCCCTGCTATTTTTCTGTATATTTTCCTATTATTTATTTTATATTTCTTTTCTATTTCTACTGGTCTTTTTTCTGCTTTCTCAATCTTTCATAATGATGGCTGTCTTTCTACATTTCTGTGTGTAGCACATCTTTAAGCATCTTCTGTAAGGATGGACAAGTATCAACAAATTCTTTAAATTTCTGTTTTTATGGAAGTTTTTTATTTTGCCTTCAATCATAAATACAAGTTTAGAAGGTTTTTAGGTTTACCTTTTTTTTTTTTCTTTTAAGACCTGGACTATATTTCATCATTCCCTTCTGTCCTAAAGGCTTTCTGATAAGTCAGCTGTGAGTCTAATTGGTGATCCTCTCTAGTATTTTTCTTATTTCCATTTTAGAATCTTTATGTTTTACTGTGGAAAGTTTGACTACAATGTGTCATGATGAGTATCTTTTCTGGTCATGTCTGTTAGGAGTTCTATGTGCTTTCTTTACTTGAACATCCCTTTCTTTCTCCAAACTTGGGGTGTTTTCTGTAATTATTTCAGTAAATAGGCTTTCTCTTCTCTTCTCTTTCCATTCCTTCAGGAACTCTTAGGATCCATATGTTTGGTAATTTTATAATATCCCATAGATCTCCAACACTGTTTTTAAGTTTTCCATTTTCTAAATTTTTGTCTGACTGTAAGGTTTCTGTCTTCAATTTCAGATATTCTTTATTCTGCCTCATCAAGTCTGCTGTTAAGATTGCATTTTTTATTTGATCTATTGAATTCTTCTTTTCTAAAATTTGATTTTGATTTTTCTTTATATTCTCAATTTCCCGGGAAAAATTTTCATTCATGTCATGTATGGTTTTCATTAGTCCGTGGATTTGCTTCTGATTTTTTTTTTTTGAGTAATCCTATGATTAATTTTATAAATTCCATTTTGGCATTTCCTTGATCTCTTCATCTTCATATTCTGATATTGAAATGCTGTTGTGTTCTTCTGGGGAGTTCATACTGACATCCTCATTCTTTTTTCTTTAATTTTGACTTATTTTTTGACATTTGTGGAGTTGATTTTTATTTTTTTTTCTTCTGTTGCTGTTTATCTTTGGAGTCATGCTTCAGTGGCTTTGTGGAATGTCTACCCTTTCAGTGAATACCAGGAGGTGTGCAATGGATCTGGTCCTGGAGCTCTGGTCAATACTCTAGGTTGGGGCTAGTTTCCAGGGTAATACCCACGTTGGGTGTGGTAGAACTCCAAAGCCAGCCTTGCCTTAAACCTTTTCATGTAGCCATAGAGGCCCCAGCATCTTAGCACACAGGGCTCCCACAGATGCTGAGGGCAAAAGGGCACTGATGGTGCAGGTGCCCCTGTCTCTCATAGCTGCCTGGCTATCTTCCCACCAAGCTCTGAGGCAGTGGGGGCTGAGGGCCATTCCCGCTGCTAGTAGGTCTGGATCACTTTCAAATACTAGAGTGTCTGGCGTTACGCCTCTCTGCTGCTGCAGCCAGCATTGTATTCAGATGTCCTGTCTCAGTGAGCTGTTTTGTGCATTCTTACAGGCTTTGGAGTTGTACTGTTTTAAAATTGCCCAAGCCCTCTCTCAGCTGAGTCATGGGTTCTGTTTTGGAGAGATTGGTTTGAATTGGCTGTCCCCCTTCACTTCCACTAGTACCACTGGCAACCTCCAGCTCTCCAGGCATCAGTCTGGACCCATGCCACACTGTTTCTGGACCTATTCACATGGATTGGTACAGCCAACCTCCCCCACCTCACCCCACCCCTCAGAAATGTCCCGGCTCCAGCTCTCTGTGGCTGCGGTTCTCTGGGTGCACGTTAGCACTCACCTCACAGGTTCAAACCATTTCCTCTCCTCTCTTGTGGCTTCCTATGTGGTTTTCTCTCTACTTCTCCACTGAGCATGTACCTCCAACACTATCCTCCCCACTGTTTCTTCCTAGCCCTGCGAAGCATGCTGCTACCTAATCCACCATTTTTTTCCTTTTGTGATATTTCAAATATTTTTCATTGGTGGCAAATTAAATGAAAGCATACTTAATCAGTATATGTACAACCAAACCATTCTACTCCTCCCCTCTAGTATCATGACAAGTAAAATCAGTAACATTTTAATGACTGTTAAGTCACTTGTTTAGGGATGAAGTGAAACATAATGTCTCTAGGATTTGGAATGAATGAGGATGGCATTCAAATCCCAGTTTGCTATTTATTTACCGTGTACTACTGAGTGTCAGTACCTCACCAACAAAATGGGAAACAAACTCATAATTTTTTGTGATGGTACAAGAGATAGACTACATAAAGAACTTATAGATAAGCATAATTTTAATTTAATATTATGTATTACTGTAATGTAAGATAATTATGGTAGATTTAAATTATTTTTAGTATATATACTAGAGTTGTTAAAAAATAAGAAGCACTCATAGTAATCAACAGATATGAGAGTATATTTACGTCTGACTAGAATTTTAAGAATAATTAAGAACAATATAGGTTGATAATTACATGGAATTTTCTAAATGTTCTGCTTACCACCAGCACCCTGCTAAGAAGTTGCTATTTATTTCACCAGTGAAATCTTACTTTAATGTTTTGTTGGAGAATTTATCATTTGACTGACTTACCAGACCAAAGAAGAAAAACAAAACAAACCACAATGAGAAATGGAGTTTCTGGTACATATAAAAATATAAGCTAACATGTGAAATTTTTTCTGTCTGGGTATTTAATTTTATTAAAAGTGGACCAGTATATTTATTTTTGTGAAATCTTTAACCAGACACCAAAGAATAAATTTAAAGAAATTTGATTAAATATTTAAAATATCCAAAAGCTAAATATCTATGCAAACAAGATTTAGATTCAGGTAATTTTTGTTGCCAAATATGGGGAGAGATAGGATGAAGACACTTATCGATTCATAAACGTTTGTCCCAGAGTTTAAAATATGAGATGATAAGAGATATATAGATATTCAAAGTAATTCAACATCTATGAAGTGGTTATAATACACAATAGATTATGAGCTTGGGTGAACAAAATGAAAATGTCTCCTCTCTATCATTTATGAGTTCATAGTAACAGAAAGAGGAAAATACCTTGGTCTAATTTTTTACCTTAAAGATGTGGTCTAAAAGCAAGACCTCTGCTACAATGCTGTTGAAAACATACACATTTATGTCATCTGTGGCTTTAAAAATTTCACATTGGGCCAATCTTTGTGGTACAGTGAGTTAACATCACGTATATCTCCTGCAACCCCTGTTGGACTGCCAGCTCAAGTCCTCTACTTCCAATACAACTTCCTGCAGTAAATGCTGCCCCAAGTGTTTGGGCCCCTGCCACTCATGTGGGAGACTTGATTGACTTTCAGGCTCCTGGTGTTGGCTTGATGCAGCCCTGGGTGTTATAGGCGTTTAAGGAGTGAACCAGGGAATGTGAGATAGTTCTTTTTCTCCCTTGTCTCTGTCATTCCCTTTCAAATAAATAAATAAAATAATCATAGAAAATAAAATTAATATGCAATGATGCTTAATAAACATTTAAAAAGGAAAATTAAAATGGGATTTCTGATCTAAAAAGTGAAATAGAATTTTCTGTGATTAATAATCAAAAACAAAAATACAAATCAGAGAATGTGAAACATCATACTTTTGATATCTTCGGCTATGGAACCCCTAAAGAAAAATATGTCTTGTTTTGTACCAAGGACTAGTGCAAGGCAGCTCCACAGGGAAGCAAGAGTGAAATAATGCTGTGGCCTCTGGTGCCTGGGCCAATGGCATAGCACACGACTCACCTAACATGCTTAGAGAGCATCAGAACAGCCTGTTACCTGCTCTAACCTCACTCCGTTGCATGCTGATGGCAATGCAAGTTCTTACTTACCCTGTGGACAACACCCCAAGTGAATCATGGGAGACAGGGCTTTAGTTTAAGGCCCATAGGGAAAAATGAAGGCAACTACAAAATCACTCTACAAAGGAAGAATGCTGTTAAGAATGTTAAAAATATAACTCCTTTCCACAAAAGCAACCTATGCATCAATTTCCACAATGTGTAGAATCTTAGGGCCAGGTATTGTGGTGTAGCTGGTTAATCCACTGCCTGCAATCCTGGCATCTTATAGGAGTGCTGGTTTGAGTTATGTCTGCTCCATTTCTGATCCAGCTCCCTACTAATGAACCTAGGAAACAGCAGAGGATCACGTAAGAACTTGGATCTCTGCCACCCATGTAGGAAACCAGGGAGGAGTTCCAGGGTTTTGGCTTCAGCCCGGCACAGCCCCCGCCATTGCAGCAATTTTGGGAGTGAACCGGCTGATTAAAGATCTCTTTCTTTCTCTCTCCTCTTTGCTTTTCAAATAAATAAGTAAATATTCAAAGAAGAAAGAAAAGAAAGACAGGGAGAGGAAAGGTGAAAATACCCCAGTCAGACAGTCAGGAGATAAATAAGAATGAAAACTAATGATAAATCTGAAGGATAGTTTTATAAACTTTTGGAGGGCAAAATCCTCAAAGAGGGAAGCTAAGAAAGAGTGTACTCAAAATTCTGAGTAATAAATAATTTCATTAAAATGAAAACAACTATCTTGGAAGTGAATAATATGATAAATAAAAGTTTAAAATATACTTCAATCAATAGCATATAGTTTATGGTAGACTTATCAAAGTGAGAAAGCACAAGTGAGAGGCTAATTAGTAATTTATAAATTATACAGAAATGTAACACAAAATATATCAGAGCAGTTTTTGAAAATGGATGATAAACTCATAGGTTAGTATGCCTTTATGCACTAAATGTTCACAAATGGCAGAAAAAGAGAAAGAAAGGTAGAAAAGAAACGTTTAACATGATATTGAAAGAGCTTACTTGAAAACCAGTGGCCTTAGATTAAAAATGTACTAATTGTTAAGTAGAACAATGAAATTGCATCAGTCATCCAAGTAAAACTTCAAAGAATTATGGAAAAGGAAAAATCCTTAAGATATTAGCAAAAGCAATAGATCTTTTCCAGAGGCAGGGTAATTGCATTCAACAAGATGTTTTATTAGCAAAACAGTAAAATCTTCACTCTACTAAGGAAATATGTAATTCTGTAAATAGCTAAATCTTTAACCAAAAGAAGTGAAATGAAGTTTTTTGCAGAAATACAAAGCCCATAACAGAACATCTGTAAAGTCTCACTGGAAAAATGAAACTTAAAAACAACTTCAAACTTGAACACCATGTACCTTTAGAAATAAATTTTTCATTTTACTTTGTTTCAGATTTGCAAAATAATATCCTTTATTCTTTTATAAAAACCAATTTGTTTAATTACTTGAAAGGAGGTTAATCCCTCCACCTGCAGCACAGGCATCCAATCCATCTCTCTTCTGTGGCCTGGGAAAGCAGTGGAGGATGGCTCAAGTCCTTGGGTCCCTGCACCCACATGGGAGCCCGGGAAGAAGCACCTGGCTCCTGGCTTTGTGGGCACACCTCCGGCCTTAGCGGCCATTTGGGGAGTGAACCAACAACAGAAGACCTTTCTCTCTGTCTCTCCCTCTCACTGTCTGTAACTCTACCTCTCAAATAAATAAAATCTTTAAAAAAAAAAAACCTCACTTTGTTTTCATATAATATTTCTCAATTAAAAGTAGCTATGATGGAGGCATCTGATTTATCAGTGAACTTTAAATCAATTTATATTTGACAATGAAGAAATAAAATAGGACCTGTCATTTATGTGGATATGACAAAACTATGCAAGTTATAGGATTTAATGGCACTGAATTAATTCTGTTACCTTCAAGGGTATTAGCCTTCTAAGATTTAGCTCATACATTGCTGATTTTTCCTCAAAGATTGTTCATGAATAGTTGCTGTTAAACCATTTTATTAGCCCTTAATTTCTGTGTAAACAAATAACGTGATGGAAAAAAATGGTGGCTTTTTCCTTGTTTTGTTTGTTTTTTTGTGTTTTCGTAGTTTTAACTTGAATGAGGTAAGCTGTAAATTAAAGCTGAGAATAAAATATCTGTGATATAGTTTTGGAAGTGGCATTTTTCATAAGAAGTAATAAAAAAGTATACATATTAGAACTTTCCTTCTCAGAGATTTATGACATGAATTCAGCAGATGAATCAATGCACTGTGAATTATAAACAGATCTTGGAAAGGCTGGATGATGAATTCAGATTTTCTGAGAAAAGGGTAGAGCACCTGTGGAAATAGGCAGGGACACAGTGAATCCAAGCTTCCTTTTGAAATGTGATTAGAACTTGTAGAAGTGAAGTTGCCAGTTATTGTCTGAAAGGAAAGGGTTTCAATGTATTAGTCCACTAAACTCAGTTTTCTTGTCTCATATGCAAGAATGAACAAAGTTTACCAGAACTCAAGAATATTATTTACATTTTCAACCTGCTGTTCTGAATTTTCAGTATAACACATCTGGTAAACAAAACAAAAACAGAGATGGAAAGGGAGAGGGAAAAGGAAGGGAAGAGGGAGAGGAAGAGGAGGGAGAGGAGAGAATGTCAAAAGAAAAAGAAATTATTCTAAAGCAAACCACTATCTGAAATTAAGTGTCCTAAGCTAGAAATAAATGAAGAGACCTTTTCTTTTTTTTTTTTTTTAAAAAGATGTATTTATTTATTTGAAAGGCAGAGAGAGAGAGAGAGAGAGAGAGAGAGAGAGAGAGAGAGAGAGGTCTTCCATCCCTTGGTTCACTCCCCAAATGGCTGCAATGGTAGGAGCTGGACCATTCTAAATCCAGAAGCCAAGAGCTTCTTCTGGGTCTCCCACGTGCATGCAGGGGCCCAAGCACTTGGATGGGCCATCCTCCACTGCGTTCACAGGAGCATGAACAGGGAGCGGGACTGCAAGTGGAACAGCCACAATTCTGAACAGGTGCGCATATAGGACTCCTGAACTGCAGGCAGCAGCTTTGCCTGCTACATCACAGCACTGGTTCTCAGATTTTTCTTGTTGAGTTTCAATTATGTACCTTTAAGGGTGGCATAATTAAAGATTTTTTTGAAAAGGCAGACTCCAAGATTTTCACAGCCTTTTTTGCAACACCTATTTTAGTGTTACTTAGATTGTCATTCTTGCAAGAATAGAAGTCTCAGAGTACCTCATGCCATATTCAAACAAGTGCTTTTATCTATTCCAAAGCTCATTAACTTTTTCAGATTTCAATGAAGTAGAATTTGCAATGTGTTTTTCTACGCTTTACTGACATGTTGACAAAGCTAAGCCTTAAACAGTATTCTCTAGCTACTCCCCATGAATCCATCCTGCTTCCTTAGGTAAATTAAACTCAATGATCTTCCATTCTTCCATTATTTCCTCCCATAGAATCATTTGTGATGACTTCATTATTGATATCGTTGCCTTAGTGCATTTCCAAATTGCCCTAAATTTTAAATACCACTTTTTAACTTTTATTTAATAAATATAAATTTCCAAAGTACAACTGTTGGACTATAGCAGCTTTTTCTCCCCATAACCTCCCTCCCACCCGCAACCATCCCATCTCCCGCTCCCTCTCCCATCCCACTCACATCAAGATTCATTTTCAATTATCTTTATATACAGAAGATCAATTTAGTATATACTAAGATTTCAACAGCTTGCACCCACACAGACACACAAAGTATAAAGTACTGTTTGAGTAATAGTTTTACCGTTAATTCACATAGTACAATACATTAAGGACAGAGATCCTACATGGGGAGTAATTGCACAGTGACTCCTGTTGTTGATTCAACAATTGACACTCTTTTAAATACCAGTTCTGACTTTATTGTTCTCTGTGTTTACTTGCTACAATAGCTTAAAGGTAGCCTGGATCTCATCACTCTTGAAATGATCAATCTAAAGTCCTTGAGCTTACTGATCTTCTGTCTGCACACAATTTGATTTCACTACATTTGGTACTCTCTACCATATCTATTAGCCTGCTATTTCTTTACCTGAATCATAATTATTTTCTTACATTTTCTACTTAATTCTTCAGTTAATTCTATGTTGACCATACATTCCTGCACCTAAAAATAAGACGTGTAAAGCTGTTCCTATCACTTTTCTATGTTATCAAATGCAAACCTCTGTTGTCTGTTTCTGACTGTATAAATGCAGTTCCTATATACACTTCTCCTATTTTCATGGGTGTATTTTCCTTTTCAGGGAGCTCAATCATTGTAATGATTTACACTGAAGACAGTATTATTTATTATTCTACCAAATGTAACTGATTAATTCATCTCTTCACTAATGGGACACTATGAAATCTCTAAAGAGTTATTCAAAGTTTTATTTTTATTTTATATTTGTTCATATCAATTCATATTCAACATATAAAAATTATTTCCCACCTAGAAATAAAATGCCCTCTATTTTAATTATTAGTAAAATAATTATTTTTCTTATAAGTCAGGATCCAACCTCACACTCACACTTATAATTTTAACTCTCCCTGCTCTTATATCCTCAAATCCATGTATTCACCAAGTACTTTTCTTATTCACTGTCACCACTATAGGGCAGGTTTTCATTCTTTTACTGCTGGATAAGAGATAGTCTTCTACTAGCTTTCCCTTCCTGAGCTTCCAGAAATTACTATATATCATACCCAGTCATGCTTTCATTGATTTATTTACTAAAACATTAATTTGTTTCATTTTTTGCACCTCAAATTGTAATCCACTTAACTCCTCTCTGGATTTTATGTGGTATCAACTTAGTGATCTGTTACATTATACAGAAAGATTTTTGTGTAATTGACCCTCTTATCCAGCCCTACTGACATCTTTGGTATCTTAAAAGCACCCCATGTTCTCTCCTAACTTAACAGCTTTATTCACATAACTAAGCTAGAATAGAAGGGATATTATGGACAATCCAGTGGTCTATAGTTTTTTTTTTAAGTTTTATTTATGTATTTGAAGGATGGAGTTACAGAGATTGAGGGAGAGACAGGGAGAGAGACCTTCCATCCTCTGGTCTCTTCCCCCAAATGACCAAAATAGCTAGGGCTGAACCAAGTCAAAGCCAGGAGCCCAGAGCTCCCTTCAGGTACTCAGATCTACTGCTTCTGTCCCAATGTACTAGCAAGGAGCTGGATGGGAAATGGAACAGTTAGGACTTGAACCTGTGATGTGAGTGTTGCAAGCTATGGCTTAACTCACAGCATTCCATTGCCAACCACCTGCCTCACAATTTTCTAGAGTATAGAGGACCATTAAAATTCAGCTTGAATCCTTCACACCATGAAACCCAGTATGTCCTACCAATGCAGTTCATGTGATCTCCCTCATTTAAAAACAATTCTGAATTTGCCATGAGTATTGCATATCATCATCACTTCCATATTCTGCTATGCACTTTTTTTATTTGATGGATAGAGTTAGTGAGAGAGAGAGAGAGAGAGAAAAAGGTCTTCCTTCCGTTGGTTCACCCCCTAAATGGCTGCCATGGCCAGCGCTGTGCTGATCCGAAGCCAGGAGACAGGTGCTTCCTCCTGGTCTCCCATGCAGGTACAGAGGCCCAAGCACTTGGGCCATCCTCCACTGCCCTCCCGGGCCACAGCAGAGAGCTGGACTGGAAGGGGAGCAACTGGGACTAGAACCAGGTGCCCATATGGGATTCTGGGGCGCTGCAGGCAGAGGATTAACCAAGTGAACCATGGTGCCAGCCCCTGCTGTGCACTTTTATCTATGTGTTTATCTTCCCCAGAAAAAGCAAATGGCTCCAGGTAGAGTCCCTTGGATGCACTATTCCTCTTCTAAGGTAAAACAAAGCTTCACACTTAGTAGAAAATAAATCAAAATACCTCATTTTATTATGACTTTACCATGTGCCAACTGTATCATTAGATTATTGGAGAATTTGTATTAAATCTCCACTGGCAGAGGAAAAGCAATTCTTTGACTTACCCAGTTGCTTGGTTGATCTGAAGTGGAGAGAGAGGAGGAGAGAATATGGAGCCTTTAGCTTTGGTGAGAAAGTTTGAGAGGCAGGAAGAATGCTGGTAAAAAACATAGATTGTTTATTTGGATTCAACCAACCCTTCTCTTCACCACTTACAAGAAGTATCCTAGGACAGATTATTCAACCCTGCCCTGCATCAGTTTCTTATATTGAAAGTGAGGATAATGTTAGTTGATGGGATTCAATGAGTTATTTAGACAATGGCCTAAAATTTAGTAACCACTCAAATAATGTAAGTAATGAGATTTTGTTATCTTTTTTCTTAATCCATTTTTATTAGATTTTTATTAGATTTTTCATCACTCTGAAATTACTGCAATCTTGCTAACATGCAAAAGATCAGTATAGCAGGCAAATATTTTGAAGAATAGGTGTAGGTTTTCTCTTCATATTTTCAAACACTATAAATGAAGAAAGTACAGAATTCCTAAGAGGGGTGTCTGTGGGGAAGAGAACTTAGAGCACTAGAGTTCTTCATTCATCTCGCATACATATTGAGAGCTTTCATCTAAGTTACATGTGTTCTGGACACTGCAGGATATTTTTCTTAGAATTACATGATGGAAGGTACTATTGTTCTAGTAACAGAATGTGTTTGCATGAGTAGCAAAAATAAGTAGGGACAAAGATGAAAAACAATGAATGATTTATTTTATGTGACAATTCCTATTGTTGAAAACAAATCAAAACACTTCTCTCTCTCCTACTCCTCATACTTTGAATATTACTGATAACTTATCTTTGGTTGAGTGCAACTATGGAAACAATACTAAGCAAACTATGTAGCTAAAAAATAAAAATGGATTATTGGTAAATATATATATATCACTTATACAAAAATGCCTGTGTAGTATAATAAAGCACAGTTCTTTTGGGCTTATGGCTTTTGAATCTAGAGTAATAACATACATATGTACAATGATAGCTGAAAATAGAATTTATCATTAATCCATGAACAAAAATGATAAAATCTGTCTAAAGTTCTCTGATTTCGCTGTATTCACACAGCTGTGGGATTTGAATGGCCTAGACGTGGTGAGATGAATTGGCAAGGCAGGTCATTTAATGGTATCCTGCATATGTAAGATGACAGGATGGTCACCTCTGGAGCACCTTGTATCTGTAAAAGAGCCTATTGGTTGTACCTATTAGTCTGGTAGATAATGAGGTAAAATATGATTGATTTAGTTATCATTCCAAAGACTATTACAATAACATTTCTTCTCCTCCATTGTTAAATACAGAACAAGCAGAGTTCAGTGAGATAATGAATATTTGGTTTAAAATTAATAAAAAAAAACTCCCCAATAATTTTTGTTTTTATTTTGTTTATTTGTTTAAAATTTTGATTAACATGTTTTACTTCTATACCTTGGGGGCCACAGTGCCACGTTTATACAGATGCATAGAGGGAAAACTGATAGAATCCAGCAAATGGACCACCCCCCCATCTGTCCTCCATGTTTCAAGGCTACTAGCTTCTCTCATCCGGTTCTTTATACAGCATATAATGCATTCTTGTGATGTGCAGATACTTCATGGCACTGTGGGACACTAGAACCTATTATTTCTATCTCACTGTATTTTGATATCCTTTATTTTTATAAATTTTTTTTGACAGGTAGAGTGGACACTGAGAGAGAGAGAGAGAGAGAGAGAGAGAGAGAGAGAAAGAGAAAGGCCTTCCTTTTACCGTTGGTTCACCCTCCAATGACCGCCGCGGCCAGTGCGCTGCGGCTGGCACACTATGCTGAGCCGAAGCTAGGAGCCAGGTGCATCTCCTGGTCTCCCATGGGGTGCAGGGCCCAAGCACTTGGGCCATCCTCCACTGCACTCCCGGGCCACAGCAGAGAGCTGGACTGGAAGAGGGGCAACAGGACAGAATCCGGCACCCCGACCGGGACTAGAACCCAGTGTGCCGGCACCGCAAGGCGGAGGATTAGCCTAGTGAGCCAAGGTGCTGGCCTTGATATCCTTTATTCAACTTCTGTTTATCACCTTTACACCCACTTTTCCCACCATGTAATTTTTCATATGGTAGCGTGAGCCATGTGTTTGTACTTTGAGGTCAAATTCAGTAATTGATAAAATGCATCTTATATAGTATTAGATAGTTATTTTTGACATTTTGATAATTTCATAAAATTTTCCTCTCATTTACCTCCATTGCTATCTTTGTGTATTATGTATAGTTTTAGATCGCAAGGAAGTACATTGAAGGAAGCAAAACCTCAGACTGATATATTTAAGTAGCACATTATGGTACAAGTCTTACTTTGAAGAGGCACTAATGACATGATTAAACTATAGGAAGTATAAAATCTTGTATAATTTTACCCTCATGCAGGGTTTTCTGTTTAATTTGCCTATTCAACTGTGCAAATTCAGAAATAAGAGAGAATCACTTTAATATTTCCTTAAATATGAGTAACCATTGAAGTAACCATTCTTATTCAGATGTGCTACATGTCTATTCTGCTAAACAGTCATGGTGTACTGAATTGGACTTCTCCATCTTGCCAATAGGTAAATATTGAATATGCTTTTACTTAGCTATATTCCCTTGGGTAACTTGTTCTCACACTTCAACCCTTCAGGTTTCAGTGCGGCTCTTCCTCTCCCCCACATGACACACACAAACATGTAAGAATCTCAGGCAGAGAGAAGTATATTTTCCACATTTTTCACAAATAATTTTCAAGGAACCTAATGACAATATTGTTGTTTTCCTTTTACTGTTCTTATTCCCGAAAAGCTTTTCTGCTGTATGAGAGTAGGCACTGTGCCGAGGTCACTATAGCTCCATCTCAGTGCCTTTAAATCCTTAGGATCCTGTTTTTCTATTATTACAAATGCCTCTGGGCAGTCTGGAGCTGGCTGAAGAGTTGCTAAATTTAATAAGCAATCAGTGAATACTTACCAAAGGAAGAAATCATGTGCTCCCTGAGGGTCAAGATTCCTGCCCTGTGGAATTTACAATATAGTAGGGAAAGTCTTAGAGCAGAAATAATTACAAGTCAATATGCCACAGGTATGGCATGAATGTAAACAGCATTTTACAGGCCCACAGCGGGATGGGAGTCTCTTTCCCTCAGGATGATCAAAGAGGCTTCACAGAGTGGATGGTCTGAAATGCCAGTGTTTTCACATTTAATGAACTTAACCAAAAATCACAAGGAGGAAATGATGATTTTCTACAGTTGTTAATATTTTCAGAGAACAATATTAAGACAACAAATATTTACTTAAAAAGCATCTGCTCACTGATGACTTCTGCAAATAGAAGAGACTTCAGAAAGTGGAATACAGTTCTATTCACATGTGTCATTCTTCTCCAGTGCACAAAATATTGTCGCCACAGCACATGAAACTAGTCCATGCCATTCTTTAACTTGAGCAGGGAGTACACAGCAATTACTCGTTTTTTTCTGTATTCTGCATTTTCATGTAGCATTGGTTTTGTAGTAAAACTAGAAGTGAATTTAGCATCTGGACTTCAAACATCCTAACAAAAGATGAGATTTACTTAAACTTAACATTTTCTCAGGAGACAGAGAATCACAGGTAGTCATCAAATTGCATAAGATAATATTGCTGACTGAAATAAGCACCCGCCTATAGTATTTAATGTTCAATTATCATTTTTAATATTGAATACTTTAATTTGGTTTGTCATTTATAGTACCTATAAAGAGTTGAGTCTGCTTAGTTACATTGGAAAGAAAATATCAAAATACTGTCACTTCATAAGTAATTGTATTTTTTCTTACATTCATCTCTTTTGCAGAAGGACTTTCCCTCAGTTTTAGAAATCCTTTGGTGTTGAAATCGGACATGACCCCCTAAAATTCATACAAGAATATGGCCCCTTAAAGTTCCCCAGAATTGTTATCTGGGATGCTACATGTGCTATCGGAATTTGGGGTGCCTTATGATTTTACCATATGCTTACTAATAAATCCCCAGTATTAGTAAGCTCAAAAGGGTTCTTGCCTAATATTTAGAGAAGAATTCTAAATACCAGCACAGATAGACAAGGCAGCATGATACATTTTAGACTTTTATTTAGTGTGAAAGGTATCTAGGAAAGTGAGGGCTTTAATAAGAGAGAGAGGTAAATCTGGGTTCATACCAAGCACCAGGAACCAGCCACATGGATGGAGGAGCATCTAGGCCAGGAAGCCTAGAACACATGGCCCAAAGGCCAGGTGCCATGGAGGTGCAGGGCTACAGCAAGCCCCCTCCTGGCAAGAGGCCAGGGAAGAAGAGAAGGGCGAGGACACACCATGTCCCAGGCTTTTAACCCACTTCCAAAGGGGAGTGGTTAATTAACCTGATTGGCTGGTGGGCACCCAGGTGTGGCCAGGTAGGAGCATGAGGTCACACAGAGGCATGGTGAAGGTATCAGGTAAGGCATGAGGTCACACAGGGGCGTGGCGAAGACCTGGTCTTGCAGCTCACAAATCTAATCAATTTTAACATATATGCCTGCCTACTTCAGTGTCATATCTGTTTATTCTTTATAGAAATTATTGGGGTGTTTTATATCACTGAAAATTAAATATTCTTTATTACCATGAACTATTATTCTTTTAACTTTAGGTGGGAGTGGATTAACATATCATGCACATTTATTTATACTTTGTTATCCTTTAATTTGTTTCACAAATATTTACCATAAAGCTAATATATGCTAAGAATTATGGGGATATATGATTCAGTATTTTTTAGCACTCCTCGTTTGGAATATCAGGAATAGTACTGCCAAAAAACTGTTAGCACTGAATACATGAGCTATAAGCCAATTAAGTCATCTCGTTTTTGCTTGTCATGATGAAGTAATGATGTTATTCAGTAATGCTGACAGAGCTACTTTTATAGATTCATATTCTCCCACTACTTATGCCCTACATAGGTTAGCTTTGTTCATATATTTAATAGAGCAAACTGTTTCATGCATACTGCCATTTAATTTCCACAAAATCAATAGTTTCATTTGCAACACTGTGGGACTCAAGTATTTTCTGTTCAAGATGTCCTATCATATTTAAAAATATACAAATATGTCTAAATACTTCCTTGTCCATTGCCCCCGTAAATCCAGGTTTTCAGAGATTTGACTCATTTTGAGGTTAAGATCGAGGTCACATTATGCTACTCCTTATAATCACAATATTCACTGAATCTTACAGATATTAGGTAAGTCAGTATCCTTTTGTGGTAGAAAGCATTGGCTTTGGAGTGAGACTTGGATTCCAGGCTCTGTTCCCATATTGTGATGAAATGTGCTTAAACCTCTCAAAGTTAGGGGAAATAATACCACACACTAAGTATTTATATGAGGATTAACAAAACTAGTGGAGTGCTTACCACAGTACAGTTCTTTTGTTTTTCTTTTCTTTCTTTTTTTAATTTAATTTTTAATTTAGTAAATATAAATATCCAAAGTACAGTATATGGATTACAATGGCTTCCCCCCATAATTTCCCTCCCACTCACATCCCTCTCATCTCCCGCTCCCTCTCCCTTTCCATTCACATCAAGATTAATTTTCAACTATCTTTATATACAGAAGATCGATTTAGTATATATTAAGATTTAGTATATATTAAGTAAAGAGTTCATCAATTTGCTCCCACACAAAAACACAAAGTGTAAAATACTGTTTCAGTACTAGTTACAGCATTACTTCACATTGGACAACATATTAAGGACAGATCCCACATGAGACGTAAGTACACAGTGACTCCTGAAGTTGATTTAACAATTTGACACTCTTGTTTATGGCATCAGTAATCTCCCTAGGCTCTAGTCATGAGTTGCCAAGACTATGGAAAGAAGCCTTTTGAGTTCACCGACTTCAATCTTATTCTGACAGGGTCATAGTCAAAGTGGAAGTTCTCTCCTCTCTTCCGAGAAAGGTACCTCCTTCCTTGATGGCCCCGTTCTTTCCACTGGGATCTCACTCGCAGAGATCTTTCATTTAGGTATTCTTCTTTTTTTTTTTTCAGAGTGTCTTGGCTTTCCATGCCTAAAATACTCTCATGGACTCTTCAGCCATATCTGAATGCCTTGAGGGCTGATTCTGAGGCCAGAGTGCTGTTTAGGACAACTGCCATTCTATGAGTCTGCTTTGTATCCCACTTCCCATGATGGATCGTTCTCTCCCTTGTTGATTCTATCAGTTTGTATTAGCAGACACTAGTCTTGTTTGTGTAATCCGTTTGACTCTTAGACCTATCAGTGTGATCAATTGTGAACTGAAATTGATCAGATAGACTAGTGAGATGGCCTTGGTACATGCCACCTTGATGGGATTGTATTGGAATCCCCTGGCACATTTCTAACTCCATCATTTGGGGCGAGTCTGATTGAACATGTCCCAAATTGTACATCTCCTCTCTCTCTTCTTCCCACTGTTACATTTAACAGGGATCACTTTTCAGTTAAAATTTAAACACCTAAGAATGATTGTGTGTTAATTACAGAGTTCAACCAATAGTACTAGAACAAAACAGAAAAAACACTAAAATGGATAAAGTATTATATTGTACATCAACAGTCAGGACAAGAGCTGATCAAGTCACTGTTTCTCATAGTGTCCATTTCACTTCAACAGGTTTCCCCTTTGATGCTCAATTAGTTGTTACCGATCAGGGAGAACATATGATATTTGTCCCTTTGGGACTGGCTTAATTCATTCAGCATAATGTTTTCCAGATTCCTCCATCTTGTTGCAAATGACCGGATTTCGTTGTTTTTTACTGCTGTATAGTATTCTATAGAGTGCATGTCCCATAATTTCGTTATCCAGTCTACTGTTGATGGGCATTTGGGTTGGTTCCAGGTCTTAGCTATTGTGAATTGAGCTGCAATAAACATTAATGTGCAGACCACTTTTGTGTTTACCAATTTAATTTCCTTTGGGTAAATACCAAGGAGTGGGATGGCTGGGTTGTATGGTAGGGTTATATTCAGGTTTCTGAGGAATCTCCAGACTGACTTCCATAGTGGCTTAACTAATTTGCATTCCCACCAAGAGTGGGTTAGTGTCCCTTTTCCCCCACATCCTTGCCAGCATCTGTTATTGTTAGATTTCTGAATGTGAGCCATTCTAACTGGGGTGAGGTGAAACCTCATTGTGGTTTAGATTTGCATTTCCCTGATTGCTAGTGATCTTGAAATTTTTTCATGTGTCTGTTGGCCATTTGGATTTACTCTTTTGAAAAATGTCTATTGAGGTCCTTGGCCCATCTCTTAAATGGGTTGTTTGTTTTGATGTTATGGAGTTTCTTGATCTCTTTGTAGATTCTGGTTATCAACCGTTTATCTGCTGGGTTGTTTGCAAATATTTTTTCCCATTCTGTCAGTTGCCTCTTCACTTTCCTGACTGATTCTTTTGCAGTACAAAAAGTTCTCAATTTGGTGCAATCCCAAATGTTAATTTTGGCTTTGACTACCTGCGCCTCCAGGGTCTTTTCTAGGAAGTCTGCAGGTACCTATATCTTGCAGGGTTTCTCCAGTGTTCTCTAATATTTTGATGGTTTCAGGTCGTAGATTTAAGTCTTTAATTCATGTTGAGTGAACTTTTCTGTAAGGTAGGGGTCTTGCTTCATGCTTCTGCACGTGGAAATCCAATTTTCCAGCACCATTTATTGAATAGACTGTCCTTACTCCAGGAATTGATTTTAGATCCTTGATCAAATATAAGTTGGCTGTAGAGATTTGGATTGATTTCTGGTGTTTCTATTCTGTTCCATTGGTCTATCCATCTGTTTCTGTACCAGTACCATGCTGTTTTGATAACAACTGCCCTGTAGTATGTCCTGAAATCTGGTATTGCAATGTTTCTGGCTTTGTTTTTGTTGTACAAGATTGCTTTAACTATTCGAGGTCTCCTGTGTCTCCATATGAAATTCAGCATCATTTTTTCCAGATCTGAGAAGAATGTCTTCGGTATTTTGATAGGTATTGCATTGAATCTGTAAATTGCTTTTGGGAGAATGGACATTTTGATGATGTTGATTCTTCCAATCCATGAGCATGGAAGATTTTTCCATTTTTAGGCATCGTCTTCTATTTCTTTCATTAAGGTTTTGTAATTTTCATCATAGAAATCTATAAGGACTTATATGCCAGCAAACAGGAAAACCTATCAGAAATGTATAGATTCCTGGACACATGCAGCCTACCTAAATTGAACCAGGAAGACATAGAAAACCTAAACAGACCCATAACTGAGACAGTAATTGAAACAGTAATCAAGGCCCTCCCAACAAAGAAAAGCCCAGGACCAGATGGATTCACTGCTGAATTCTGCCAGACATTTAAAGAAGAACTCCAATTCTTCTCAAACTATTCAGAACAATTGAAAAAGAGGGAATCCTCGCAAATTCCTTTTATGAAGCCAGCATCACCTTCATTCCTAAGCCGGAAAAAGATGCAGCATTGAAAGATTATTACAGACCAATATCCCTGATGTACATAGATGCAAAAATCCTCAATAAAATGCTGGCCAATAGAATGCAGCAACACATTAGAAAGAGCATCCATCCAGGCCAAGTGGGATTTATCCCTGGTATGCAGGGATGGTTCAATATTCACAAAACAATCAATGTGATACACTATGTTAACAGACTGCAGAAGAAAAACCATATGATTATCTCACTAGACGCAGAGAAAGCATTTGATAAAATACAACACCCTTTCACGATGAAAACTCTAAGCAAACTGGGTATAAAAGGCACATTCCTCAATACAATCAAAGCAATTTATGAAAAACCCATGGCCAGTATCCTATTGAATGGGGAAAAGTTGGAAGCATTTCCACTGAGATCTGGTACCAGATAGGGATGCTCACTCACACCACTGCTATTCAATATAGTTCTGGAAGTCTTAGCCAGAGCTATTAGGCAAGAAAAAGAAATTAAAGGGATACAAATTGGGAAGGAAGAACTCAAACTATTCCTCTTTGCAGATGATAGGATTCTTTATTTAGGGGACCCAAAGAACTCTACTAAGAGACTATTGGAACTCATAGAAGAGTTTGGCAAAGTGGCAGGATATAAAATCAATGCACAAAAATCAACAGCCTTTGTATACAAAGGCAATGCCATGGCTGAGGAAGAACTTTTAAGATCAATCCCATTCACAATAGCTACAAAAACAATCAAATACCTTGGAATAAACTTAACAAAGGACGTTAAAAATCTCTACGATGAAAATCACAGTTCTTGTCATGTAAATGTGTTCAATCAAAAGCCATCATTCGTAGGTAGGCATTTAGCCTAATGATTCAGAGGCTGGTTATAACAGCATATATAGCCTTTGTCCCTTATTAGATTACCTCGGTTCACCAATGCCCAAATTCAGTTCCCAATCCAGTTTCCTGCCAATATACATGCCAGGAGGCAACAGGTGATAGTTCAAGAAATTGGGTCTCTGCCACCCATGTGGGAGACCTGGACTGAATTCCTAGCTACTGGCTCCTGACTCCTGGTTCCAGCTCTGGCCATTGCAGTCATTTGGGGAAAGAACCAGTAACTGGGAGGTCTGTTTGTATTTCTGACTATTGATGTGTCTGTTTCTTAAAAAAAATAAAAATAAATATTTTAAACCCAGCAATCCTTTCATTGTAAAATTTAATGTGAATTTTAATATGACACAGCTTCTAGAGAAACTTCATTGCTGTTTGACAATCTCAGTGCAGAAGTGTTGTTGACAATGTTTACCTTGATTCCCAAATACACTCAATGTAATAAATATATTTAATTTATTACTTAGTAGTAAAAATGCGTATCAGTATAAAAAATTGCATTATTATTAGTTTGTTGTAATTTCAGAAAGTGAAGATTATAAGGACAAGCAGTCTAAACCCACCTTATTTAGCAACTCATCTGTTGTTCTCACTGACAGATGAGGAAAAAATTTGATTCTTTAAAGAAACTTCTTATGGGTTGAATTGTGTCCCCTCTAAATTCATATGGTGAAGTCCTAAATCCTAGTTCCTTAGCTTAAGACTCTATTTGGAGATAAGTCCTTTAAAAGGATAATCCTAAAACCATAGTCCATCTTACTGGTATCTATAAGAAGAGGACTATAGGAGGGCACAGCATGAAGAGGGCCATCTGCGAGCCAAAGAGGCCTCAGAAGAAACACACATGTTGACTCCTTCAACTTAGACTTCTAGCCTCCAAAGCTGTGAGAAATTAAATGTTCATTGTTTAAGCAAAGAAGTCTGTGTTACGTTTTTTCTCTGTCCTGGCAAACTAATATGGTATTCAAAGAGAAGAACCAATAGAGTATTTTTAGAGGAAAGCATATAGATACAGTTGGCACTAGTTGTATATAAAAGACATCTTTTTGCTTTGTGTGTGAGGAATAATTGAATGTCTTGTCTAGTCTTGGATGCCATTATGTTCTGAAGGCTTTTATATTTTTATTGTTAACTTTTTTCTTCTTTAAAATTTATTTGAGAGGAACAGAGACACAGAGAGAAAGATCGTCCATTTCTAGTTCTCTCTCCAAAAGCTTGCAATGTCTGGGGCTAAGCCAGGCCAAAGCCACAACCTGGTAGGTACTCAATCACTTGAGACATCACCTGATGCCTCCCAGGGTGTGCATTAACAGGAAGCTGGTCTCTGAGCAAAGCTGAAACTCAAACCATGATGATCTGATAGGGGTTGTGAGCATAAAAACTAGGCCAAATGCCCACCACCTCAGGTTCTAAGAGTCTTAAGATCTATACTGACTTTGGAAGTCTCATAGGCAAGAGGTGAACACTGCAGCCTAAACAGGAAATTTAGTAGCACCACCCTTTCCAGTAAATACCTGAAAAATTGCACATAAATACTATTAATTTCTCATTCTAACAGAATATTTTGTGAAGGGAAATATACTGCTCCACAGGTAGAATTTCATAGATGCATTTTTCATCATCTTGAATCTCACCCCATATCTGTCCCATAATTTTGAGTAGTTCTTCTTCTCATATTTTTTAAAAAGATTTATTTATGTATTTGAAAGTCAGAGTTACACAGAGAAAGGAGAGGCAGAGAGAGAGAAAGAGAGATCTTTCATCCGATGGTTCACTCCCCAATTGGTTGCAACGGCCAGAGCTACGCCCATCCAAAGCCAGGAGCCAGGAGTTTCTTCTGGGTCTCCTGCGTGGGTACAGGGGCCCGAGAACTTGGGCCATCTTCTACTGCATCCCAGGCCATAGCAGAGAGCTGGATGGGAAGAGGAGCAGTCGGGATTAGAACTGGCGCCCATATGGGATGCCGGTGCTTTAGGCCAGGGTGTTAACCCGCTGTGCCACAGTGCCAGCCCCTCTTCTTCTCATCTTATAGGGAAAAGAGTAGAGGTGTTCAGTAAATTTTCTCGGGTTCCATCACTTCCATTTGCAGAATTAATTGGGTTCATTGGAGTGTGGTGATTAAGATTCTGGACTGTAAAATCCCTCCCTGGGTTCAAATCACGACTATGTTTATTAATAATTGTGTGAGTCCTGTGAATTATTAACCTTGCCAAGTGTCAGTTTCCTTATCTGTAACTTGTGATAATAGTAGCCACTATTAAATATTCCAAATGGTTAGAACAGTGCTACCCCTCAACATGTGTGTCCATATATACATTCATACAGTTCATTCATATTCAGTGTCCACTGCCTATGTGACAGCTCAAAACTACAGGAACAACACTTAACCTTTGAGCAGGCTAGGCAAGTGCACAGTTCAGAGCAGTCTCAAATAGCATGCATGGTTCTCAGAAATGGTGTGAAAACTGGACAATTGGCCTGTAGACACAGGATATCTGACCAGGAGTCTTGCTATGCATGGATTCCAGTGGCAGCAAGCAATGCCTCCCCTATCCACAGTGTCCAGTCAAGGGGAGAGAGTGGGAGGGGGTATAAGTTTGAAGGGGCATGCACTCTACTTCTAGAGTCCAGGGGGCAGGACCCCACTGCTTCTACACCCACATCCCATGTTCCTTTTAATGCAAAATGCCATGTGGGGTAGGTTGCTGTGCTACTGTTCCTGTCCTCGGTTTTGTTGGGTTTTTGTGTAACCATGAGACTTCTGGTCAACACTTTTTCCTGAGCTCCTAGTCTGTAGTGCTTGTGGATCCCCGTGTAGCTAGTTTTGGTTGCTAAGGTGATCTTGCAAATGGCTGCAACTGATGGTCTCCTTTCTACCCTTTCCCTTGCAATATGGATTTTCCCCTGGTTGTTAGCCCGGGGTCTCGGTTGCTGATGGGCTTTCTTCCTCTTCCCATGCTGTCATCCAGGGTGTCCCTGTTCTGCTCTATTCCTGATATTCCCCTATGGGGTTCTGGCATTCTTTGTTGTGTGCTAACTTCCTGAGATGCAGCTATTTGTTATTGAGTTCTTCTCTGTAGAATAAGTGACAAATGCCAGGCCACCTCTCTTTGTTCACCTTGGAAGTAGCCCAGACTATCCTGTTATTAACATCTTTACTAGGACAGGACAAGTCTATTGCTTCCCAATGACGTGGCAGTGTCGTATGTATGACTGTGTTCTATTCACCAAAAGTGAATTGAAATGATGATTTATTTGTTTGGGGTATATTGACATGACAAGCTAGTTTTGGTAACACTTGAGAGGCAAAATGTTGTTTGCTGTATCCCTGTGGCTTAAGAGTGTGTTTGTCGCTTAATAGATGCAGAATAAATAATTGGTATATGAAAGAGCTTTATTAGTTTTCCACCTTTTGCATCTTATAGTCTTTATGAGCAGGGAAAAATGTCTTTTACATAAGGAGATAAATGCTTAGGTGATGGCTATCTGGACCTATATGCTAAATACATAGAAATATTGCTAAACTTCAAATAATCCTTGTTTTTAAGAATCTAAATCTCATATATATACATATATATATATGTATATATATATATGTATATATATATATGACCAAAGGTATTATTTTCCCGAAGTAAAATGATGGTGCCTTTAAATGTGAAAAATTCAATTATAATCAAGTCAACAGATTAATTTGTGAGGATAAGGCATGATGTTTACTTTTATGTGATTGAAATGACTAAAATCCTGTGTGAGAGTACATTGGAAGATAACAATTAATTAATGGAGCAATTTTTTAAAAAAAAAATCCTAAAGTATGAAGGGCATTAAATGTAAGATTTACTAATCAGTAGTCAGCATCTAACAGCAAGATTGTCCAAGAATTGCTTTTTGTTTTAAACACGTTTTTTAAAAGATTTATTTATTTATTTGAAACGCAAGGGGAGAGAGAGAGAGAGAGAGAGAGAGAGAGGGAGAGAGAGGGTGAGGGGGGGGGGGGCTCTGTCTGCTGGTACTCCCCAAATGGCTGCAACAGGTGGAGTTGGACTGATCCAAAGCCAGGAGCCAGGAGATTTTCCTGGGTCTCCCACGCAGGTGCAGGGGCCCAAGGACTTGGGCCATCTTCTACTGCTTTCCCAGGCCATAGCAGAGAGTGGGGTCAGAAGTGGAGCAGCCGGGACTTGAACCAGTGCCTATATGGGATGACAGTGCAGTAGATGGCAGCTTTACCTGCTATGCCACAGTGCAGGCCCAAACATATGTTTTTATTTTAAGCTTTTTGCTCAGTGAGAGAAATGCATAGTAGAGTGAGGGTCCTGAATTAAAGAGAGGGAAATTTGGATTCATACCGAGTATCAGGAGCCAGCCACATGGAGGAACATGCAGGCCAGAAAGCATGGAGCAGGTGGCCGGAAGGCCACGTGCCCCAAAGGCACAGGGGCAGCAAGCGGGTCCAGGGCAAAAAGGAAAATGGGCCGGGCCCATCATGTTCCAGGCCTTTAAACCACTTCCAAAAGGGAGTGGTTAATTAGGCTGCTTGGCAGGTGGGCACACAGGTGTGGTCAGGTAGCGGCATGAAGTCACACAGAAGCATGGTGAAGGCATGATCTTCCAGCTCCTAAACCCATTTTATTCTGCAAAATATGGATTTTTAAAAAATGTTTAATTATTTATTTGAAAGTCGAGTTAGAGAGAAGGAAGGACAGACAGACACAGAGAGAGAGAGAGTATGTGCGTGAGAGAGAGAGAGAGGTCTTCCATCCACTGGTTCACTCAGTTTGCTGCAACAGTCAGAGCTGCACCGATTTGAGGGAAGGAGCCAGGAACTTCTTCTGGGTTTCCCTCATGGGTGCAGGGGCCCAAGGATTTGGGCCATCTTCTGCTTTCCCAGGACACATCAGAGAGCTGGATGGGAAGTGGAGCAGCCAGGACTCGAACCAGCGTCCATATGGGATGCCGGCACCACAGGCGGCAGCTTTACCCACTACGCCACAGAACTGGCCCCCAGCATATGGTTTTAAAACCAATATATTGGGCACATTTTTTTCTGCTACTAGCAAGATAAATTATCACTGTATTCTTACCTATTTTACCTAGAGTTTAGCTATGGTATGATTATCTGTATGGGAGTTAAATTGTACTTCTACATCTTTACCTGATCTAAGGTAACTGTACTAGATTGAGCGAAATTTTTGTATTTGTAGACTCTGAATTAACTCTCACCCAGAAATGTTACAGCTGAACAAGGGTTGTTGTTTATATGAAAATATGCCATTACTTTTAAGCTTAATGGAGCCTTCTTATCAAAAGCCATTTAAATCTATCACATTCATTTTAAATGACCTAGTGAAATTTTTCACAGTTTGACTTAAAAAGATTAGCTTCTCTGCACTTTTTCATTTTAATCAATAATTATAACTTGTGTTAGAGTCACTGAGACATTGTAGCAACCCTTCAAAATCACAGTTGAAATCTGACCTCAGGTTTATTTAACTTTTAAATTTTTTTATGTATTGAAATTATATTTCATAAAGTATGTCATAATTGAAGACTATTTGATAATTGTAAACATACGAAGAATATCATTGAAGTAAACATTATTAAATTTGAAATCTGGCATTCAAATATATTCTAATAAGGCTGTACTTGTTTTTAATTTTTAGCTGCAAATTTTCTTAGTTGAATTGTTTATTCCATTTAATCATTCTGTTTATCATAAGTCAGCCTGTCAAAACTGCATGGTGAGTTTGGAAAATTTATACTATTAACTGTCCAAGAATAATGATCAGTCTTATTTGTAAACTTCTTGGAGTATACACTGAAGTTGTCCAATGAACCCCTAACCTGGATGTTGCCATAATGGTATTTTGTATATATGATTATATTTACAATCAGATTATTTTACATAATGGAGATTGCCCTGGATTGTTTGGGTAAAATTAAATGAATCATGAGGTTCATATAAGAAAGCAGGAGGATCAAAATCAGAGATGGCTGATGTGCTGACAGAGAGAGATTAAAGTGCAGGGGCCACAGTGAAGTAATACTGTCAGCTTATAGAAAATCAAAGAAACAGATTAGAGTTTTCCCTTAGTATAGAAGAATAGAACGTGGCCACAGAGACCTTGACTTTGAGGCCAAGTTTGGACATTTTACTTCCAAAACTATATGATACTGAATTGCTTAAGGCCACTAAGCTTATGGTAATCTGTCACAATAGCACTGGGGGAAATATAGATTTTTTTAGTAAATGATATTCTTTTTTAATAATTTTATTTAAGTTATATAAGTTTCATCTATTTCATATATACAGATTTAGGAACTTAGTGATCTTTATCACCAACTCTCCTTCCTGCCCACACTCCAACCTTTCTTCCTCCTCCCTTTCACATGTCCACTCTTTTTTTTAATTAATTTATTTTTTTGACAGGCAGAGTGGACAGTGAGAGAGAGAGACAGAGAGAAAGGTCTTCCTTTTGCCATTGGTTCACCCGCCAATGGCCGCCATGGCTGGCGCATGGCACCCAGCGCACCACGCTGATCTGAAGGCAGGAGCCAGGTGGCTCTCCTGGTCTCCCATGGGGTGCAGGGCCCAAGCACTTGGGCCATCGTCCACTGCACTCCCGGGCCACAGCAGAGAACTGGCCTGAAAGAGGAGCAACCGGTACAGAATACAGCGCCCTGACCGAGACTAGAACCCGGTGTGCCGGCGCCACAGTTGGAGGATTAGCTTATTGAGCCATGGTGCCGGCCTCATGTCCATTCTTAATATTTACAAAGATCTATTTTCATTTATCTTACTGATCATATAATTAACACTATACTAAGTAAAAGAGTTTAACGATTAGTATAAAAAAACTCCACTGTTCCTCAACATTAGAGACAAGGGCTATACACAATCATCGAATCTCAAAACATCTATTTCACTCTAATACATTACACTTCAGGTATTCTATTAGTTACCTAGGATCAGGGAAATTATGTTACATGTCTTTTGGGGACTGGAATATTTCACTAAGTCTAGTGGCTTCTAATTGCAATCATATTGTAAAAGACAGGATTTTATTTTCTATAATCTAGTGGTACTCTATAGTGTATATATGCCATAATTTCTTTATCTAGTCAATAGTTGATGGACATCTGGGTTGATTCCATATCTTAGCTATTGTGAAATGTCTTGCAATGATGATAACTTTCAGATGCTTTTTTCTTTTGGTTTGGGTAAATTCCCAGGAGTGGGAAGGCTGGGTCATATGGTAGGTCTATATTCACATTTATGAGGTATATCCATACCATCTTCCACAGTGGCTGCACCAGTTTACATTCCCATCACCAGAGGATTAGGGTACTTTTTCCCTCAAATCCTAACCAGCATTTATTATTTGTTGATTTCTCTATGAAAGCCATTCTAATGGGGATAAGATGAAACCTCATTGTGGTTTTGATTTACATTTCTCTGATGGATAGTGATCCTGAGCATTTTTGCAAGTGTCTGTTGGCCATTTGAATTTCCTCTCTTGAAAAATGCCTATTCTACTCTTTTGCCCATTTCTTAACTAGCTTATTTGTTTTATTGTTGTTGAGTTTCTTGAGCTTTTTATAGATTCTGGATGTTAACACATTATCAGTTGAATAGTTTGCAAATATTTTCTCACACTTTGTCTGTTGCCTCTTCACTTTGCTGAGTGTATCTTTTGCAGTACAGAAGCTTCTCAGCTTGATGTAATACCATTGGTCAATTTGCTTTGAATTCCTGTGCCTCTGGGGTCTTTTACAAGAAGTCTACCTATGCCAATGTCTTTCAGAGTTCACCTGATGCTCTCTAATAATTTGATGATATCAGGTTGTAGATTTAAGTCCTCAATCCATTCTTTTTCAAGATTTTATTTATTTATTTAAGAAGTAGAGTTACAGACAGAGAGAAAGGTATTTATTACACTGGCTCATTCCCCAAATTGCCACAATGGACAGAGCTGGAAAGATCTGAAGCCAGGAGCCAAGAGCTTCTTCTAGGTCTCCCACATGAGTACAGGGGCCCAAGCACTTGAGCCATCTTCCACTGCTTTAACAGGCCATAGCCCAGAACTAGATTGAAAGAAGAGCAGCCAGGACTAGTTCTGATTCCCATATGGGGTGCTGGTGCCACAGGCAGAGACGTAGCCCACTATGCAACAGGGCTGGTCCCCTTGATCCATTTTGAGTGGATTTTTGTATAAGGTATAAGGTATGGATTTAGATTCATACTTCTGCACATGGAGATGCAGTTTCCCCAACACCATTTTATAAAGAGACTGTGCTTGCTCCAGGGATTGATTTTAACTTCTTGGTCAAAATAAGTTGATTGTTAATGCATGGACTGATTTCTTTTCAGCCATGAAATTGTCTGTGTATATAAGGAATAGTGATTTTTTGGGTTGATTTTATATCCTGCTACTTCATCAAACTTTTATGAGTTCCAGTAGTCTCTCAGTAGAGTCTTAGGATACCCTATATGTAGAATCATGTCATCTGCAAATAGACAGAGTTTGATTTCTTCCTCTCCAATGTGTATGCCTTTGATTTCTTTTTTTTTTTTTCTAATGGCTCTGGCTAAAACTTCCAGAACCATATTCACAATGTTTGACTGGGCATCTTTGTCTGCTTCTGGATCTTAGGGGTAATGCTTCCAACTTTTACCCACTCAATAGGATGCTCACTGTTGGTTTGTCATAAATTGCCTTGATTGTCTTGAAGAATATTCCTTCTATACCCAATTTGTTGAAAGTTTTGAACATGAAAGGATTTTGTATTTTATCAAATGCTTTCTCTGTATCTATTGAGATAATTTTATGGTTTTTGTTCTTCAGTTTGTTAATGTGATGTATCACAATTATTGATTTGTGAATGTTGAACCATCCCTTCATACCAGGGAAAAATCCCACTTGGTCTGGATAAATGATTTTTCTGAAGTGTTGCTGGATTTGATTGGCTAGAATTTTGTTGAGGATCTTTGCATCTATGTTTATCAGGGACATTGGTTTGTAGTTCTCTTTCTCTGTTGCATGTTCTTCAGGTTTAGGAATTAAGGTGATGCACTTTGTAGAAGGAGTTTGGGAGAATTCCCTCCCTTTCAATTGTTTTGAATAGCCTGAGAAGAGTTGAAATTAGTTATTTAAATAGCTGATAGAATTCAGCAATGAAGCCATCTGGTCCTGGACTTTTATTTATTAGGAGGTTCTGTATTGCTGATTCAATTTCCATCTTGGTTATTGTTCTGTTTAGGTTTTCTATATCCTCATAATTCATTTTTGGTGGATTGTATTTGTTTAGGAATCTATCTATTTCTTCTAGGTTTCCCAGTTTGTTGGCATATAGCTCTTTGTAGTAATCCTGATGATTTCTTTTTTAATTCTGTGATATCTATTGTTACATTTCCCTTTTCATTCTCTAATTTTATTTATTTTGATCTTCTCCTTTTGTTTATTTTGGCTAGTTGGGCCAATGGTGTATCAATTTTGTTCATTTTTTCAAAAAACTAGATCTTCATTTCACTAATCTTTTGTAATTTTTTATTGAAATTTTCTTTATTTCTTCTCTAGTTTTAATTTTTTCTTTCTTCCTACTAATTTCAGGTTTGGTTTGTTGTTATTTTTCTAGTTCCTTGATTTGCATTCATACCTCACCTATTTGGTACCTTTTCAATTTCTTCTTGTAGGTACTCATTGCTATTAAATTTCCTCAACATTGCTTTTGCTATATCCCCTATGTTGTGATATGATGCATTTTCATTTTCATTTCTTGTTTCCCTATTTTTTTTTTTGGTTTCTCTTTTGATTTCTTCTATGACCCGCTGTTCATTCAGGAAAATGTTGCTCATTCTCCATGTGTTTGCATATGATGTAAGAGATTCTTGAGTTGTTGATTTCCAGTTTCATTCCATTGTGGTCAAAGAAGACTCATGGTATGATTTTGATTTTATGGGATTTGTTGATTCTTGCTTTGTGGCCTAGCATATGATCTTTCCTAGAGAAGGTTCCATACACTAATGAGAAGAATGTGTATGCTGTAGCTGTAGGGCGAAATGTTTTGTTTTATAGATATCAGTTAGATCCATTTAGTTCATAGTGTCACTTAGTTCTGTTGTTTCTTTGTTGATTTTCATTCTAGTTGATTTGTCCATTGATGAAAATGGGGTGTTGAAGTCCTCCATTACTATTTTATTGTAGTCTATGCCTTCCTTTAGATCCATTAAAATTACTTTTAAATCACCAGGCAGCCTGTAATTGGGTACATATACATTTATTATAGTCACATCTTCCTGTTGAATTGATCCCTTAATTATTACATAGTGCCCTTCTTCAACTCTTCAACAGTTTTTATGGTAAAATTTATTTTGTCTGATATTAGGTTGATGACACTTGCCCTTTTTTGCCCTCTGTCAACATAGAACATCTTTTCCCATCCTTTCGCTTTCAGTTGCATGTATCTTTTTTTTTAAATATTGTATTTATTTATTTATTTTGACAGGCAGACTTAGACAGTCAGAGAGAGAGAGAGAGAAAGGTCTTCCTTCCATTGGTTCAACCCCCAAATGGCTGCCATGGCCAGCAGACTATGCTTATCCGAAGCCAGGAGCCAGGTGCTTCCTCCTGGTCTCCCACATGGTTACAGGTCCCAAACACTTGGGCCATCTTCCACTGCCTTCCCGGGCGACAGCAGAGAGCTGGACTGGAAGAGGAGCAACCAGGATAGAACTGGCACCCTAACTGGGACTAGAACCCAGAGTACCGGTGCCACAGGTGGAGGATTAGCCTAGTGAGCGGTGGTGCCGGCCTGATTTTATTTATTTTTTCAGAAGTAAAGATGCAGTGAGAGGGAGAGACAGTGAGAAAGGTCGTCTTTCTGTTGGTTCTCTCCCCAGATGGCTGCAATGGCTGGAATGCTCTGATCTGAAGCCAGGAACCAGGTGCTTTTTTCTGGTCTCCCACATAGGTGTGGGGTCCCAAGCACTTGGGCCATCTTCTACTGCATTCCCAGGCCACAGCAGAAAGCTGCAGTGGAGGAGGAGCAGCTGCGACTAGAATCAGTGCCCATATAGGATGCTAGTGTTGCTGGAGGCTTAGCCTACTGCACCACTGTGCCAGCCCCTGCATGTATCTTGGTGAGAAGTATTTATTCTAGGCAGTGAATAGATTGTTTTTGTTTTATACTCTATTCTGCCAGTCTATATCTTTTATCTGGAGCATTAAGGCCATTTATATTCAGGGTGCCTATTGAAAAATAAGGGCTTGGCCCTGCCACATTTCAATAAATATTGCTATTGTTCACTTTGGATTTCTTTCATATGTTTCTTGAGGGATTTTATGCCTTTACCTTCTTTTATAATGATGACTATCTTTCTGTGTTTCTGTGTGTAGCACATCCTTAAGCATCTTTTGTAAGGCTGGATGAGTTGTGACAAATTCTTTCAATTTCTGCTTTTTATGGAAGGTCTTTACCTCACCTTCAGTCATAAATGAGAGCTTTACAGAGTACAGAATTCTGGGTTGACAGGTTAACAGTTTTTTTTCTCTTAAGACTTGGAATATATTTTGCCATTCTCTTCTACTCTGTAGGGTTTCTGATGAGAAGTAAGCTGTGAGTCTAATTGGGGATTCTATGAAAGTAACCTGGCGTTTCTCTCATGCATACTTTATGAAGTTTTCTTTATGTTTACCATGGAAAGATTGATTGCAATGTGTCATGGTGAAGATATTTTCTGGTCATGCCAATTAGGAGTTCTGTGTGTTTACTGTACTTGGACATCCCTTTCTTTCTCCAGATTGGGGAAGTTTTCTATAATTATTTCACTGAATAGGCCTTCTAGTCCATTCTTTCTTTCTACATCTTCAGGAAATCTAAAGTTCCATATGTTGGGTCATTTGATAGTAGCTAATAAATATCCAAGATTGTTTTTAAGTTTTTGAATTTATGTATTTATTTATTTGTCTGATTGTAAGATTTCCAAAGATTTGTCTTCTAGTTCGGATACTCTTTCTTCTGCCTTTCCAAGTCTGCTGTTAAGGCTCTCCACTACATTTTATATGATCTATTGAGTTCTTCATTTCTAATATTTCATTTTGATTTCTCTGTAAAATCTCAATTCATGGGAAAAGTTTTCATTCATGTCATGTACGGTTTTCTTTAGTGCATGAATTTGCTGCTGATTGGTTTTGGGTATTCCTATGATTAATTTTTGAATTCTGTTTCTGGCATATCCTTGATCACTTCATCTTCATATTCTAATATTAAAATTTTGTTGTGTTCCTTTGAGTGGGAGATCATGGTGTCTTCCTTATTCTTGCTTCTTGAATTTATGTATTTGTATTTAGTCATTGGTAGAGGTGATTTTTGTTTTTGTTTCTTTCTCTGATGGCTTTTATTTTGAACTATACCTCTCTGGCTTAGAGGAATGTCTGCACTTTCAATGAATACCAAGAGATGTGTGGTGGATGTGGCCCATAGCTCTGGTTGGTGGTTCAGGAAGGGATGAATATCAAGGGTAACAACTAAGTTGCACATGATAGATCTCAGTGCCCAGGTGTTAGTATCCAGCGTGTTCTGGGCCACCATATACACGACACAGATGATCTGCACAGTGCTCACTGTGAGCACAGTTCCTGCTACAAACAACCAAAAAGCCCTAAGCATGCAGAGCCACATCCAGTGATTACCCTACAATTTCTTTTTTTTTTTTTTTTAAAGAGCCAGGAACCTCTTCTGGTTCTCCCAGGTGGGTGCAGGGGCCTAAGTACTTGGACCATCCTCCACTGCAATTCTCAGGCCACAGCAGAGAGCTGGATCAGAAGTGGAGCATCTGGGACTAGAACCAGCACACTTTTGGTATGCTGGCACTGCAGGCAGTGGCTTTACCTGCTGCACCACAGTGCTGGATACACTTTGTACTTTCTCATGTAACCTCTGAGTCCCCCTGTTCTCAGCACAGAAGTCTCCACACCATTGGTGAATACAGAGGTTTCTCTCTGCCTTGCCAGCCTGTCCAGTCAACAGAGAGGCAGATGTTCCCTGAACAGCTCAGCCTCAGCATATTAATCCCGGGAGGCTGTGGGCACCTCACCATCCTGTGTGGTTGCCCACCCATCTCTAAGCCAGGCTTACTCAGGGGGGAATGCAGATTGTTCCCACCACTAGAATCTCTGGATATCACATATACACATGAGCCACTGGCCAAATGTTGCTCTCTGCCACCATTACTGTGAAGATGACAGCATGCTGTCTCATCCAGTTGCTGTGCACACACAGATTCTTCTGCAGCTCCTTCCCAATCCCAAAGTGGTGCCCACCCTTTCTCATCTGGATAGCAGATACAGTTATGGGGAAATTGGAGCAAAATAAACGTGCCCCCTTTACTTCCACTGGGTCCATGGGTAACTGCTAATAACCTCGCTCCCAGGGATCCAGTCTGGACTCAAGCTATGCTCTCCCTCCCTCCAGCTATATCAGCATGGCACTTGCAATCTGGTCTCAACTCTGTCTCCAAGCTGCTGCTTGCTCCAGTTCTCAGCTGCTGCATTTGTGCCTGTGTTCAAGCTGCACTTGCACACCCTCCACACAGGTTCATAACATTCTTTCTCTTGTCAGACTTCCAGCGAGGTTTTCGCTGCAGTTCTCCCCTGAGAGTGTACTTCCTATGCGTTTTTTTCTGTTTATCCCCTAGCCTAGCATAATGTGTTGTTTCCTAATCCTCCGTCTTTGAATCTCCAGTGGGGTTCTATAATAAAAAAATACCTAAAACTCTGTTAACGATTTGAAACTGGGTAAGGAATAGAGGATTTAAGAATTTTTAGGATAATGAGAGAGAAAGTCTGGATTGCCTAGAATGTTAAGAGACACAAGCTTGTTTACATTTCTTCAATAAGTACTCAGGAATGTGGTAGAGAAAAATATTTAATGTTAGAAAATACTTAAATAATCAAATAAACTTTTAGAAATATGGACATAGGTAGCAGAGTAAGATTGCAGCTTAGTGAGATACTCCAGCAATCTCTCTACAGAGAAACAAAATTGAATAGCTATTGAGGCATCAGTTCAACCAAGAAATGATGAATGGAAGCAATAAAGAAAGAGGTGTCATGTTATATATACCTCCTCTAGTTTCAAGTACTATGTGGAAGGATGCCTCCCACTTGCAGGAGGGAGAAACAAAGACCAGATCCTGGACTTGAAACTCTTTTATAAGGCCCGTATTTCTGCCCCTAGGGCAGTAGTTCTGTACTGAGTTTTTGGCCAAGTATCTGACTACATCACCCTTCCCCCGTTCTTTGACAGACAACAAAGACCAATAATCCAGCCACTGGGGTATAGGATGTACAAGTGAGCACAGGACTATATTTTGGAACTGGTGAAGCCATCACTGGAAAGATGCATATGGTTGTTCTGATCAGTCACTGCCTATGGATAGAGTCCCTGGGCTAGTCTCAATCCCAGTTGGAGATACTTGGCTCCAAACAATTGGATTTATATCCTGGCCAGCATTACCTGTGGTTGGTTGCAGCACTTTGGGATGCAAGACTACCTAAGCAGCAGGAAAGCTAGAACTATGTGCAACTTGACCCTACCCAATGCTGTGTAGGTTTGGGGGGGTGGGGGTGGGGGCTCTGGGATGTGGCTTTGATCTAGAATGGAACAAATGTGGCCACATGACTGCTTACCACATTCCTCCTCCAACCCTAAACACTCAATCTGAAGAAAGTAATTGCTTGAAGGAAGGAGAGGTGGGTGCGAACCAAGGCATTATGTGGTAATGCGAGGCCCACAATCTGAGAGTTTATGCACCTTTCTTTGGAATTTAGGCCAGTATTACTGTGTGACCAACCATGCCTCAGAAAATTCAGGTTATCAATTGACCCCTCTAGAACTCTGTGCCACTGCAACAACAGATACAGCCACTGAGGACGGAGGAGGTGACCTGTGGAGCATATGGACTCTTAAATAACTCGCCCACCAATCCTGCTTTCACATCAACTTTAGATCTATTTTTCAAGTGTCTTTTGCTATCGATTTATCCAGTTTGGGAAGTTCAGTTTCTTCACTTCTATCTTATCATTTAGAGTTTTGGGGTCTGGTAAGTCACCAAATATAGGAGTCAGATGGGTTAATAGGTATTCAGCATGGTCCCAATAGCATTTGGGGTATAAAATATTTTCTTCCTCCCCCCTAGCAAGAACAAACAGGCCATGCTCCTTTAGAATCTCCAAATTTACCATAAGAACAGCATGGGAGCTCTTCCTGATGTCAGCATATTGTGAAAACAAGTTACCTACCCACCTTTCTGGATGGTTTTTTGTTTTATCATGAGCAGGCCAGGCAGGATGGAGAGTTGTAAATCAGGTATTTTGATGGATTTTGTCCCCGCCTGGTAACTGTATGCCAATCTGATTATCACGTTCTTTTCCTTTGAAATTGTACTTAAAAATCCCAGTGCTACAAGGTTCTTTGGGTTTTTTCTCTCTTGCAAGCCCCCTCCATGCCACTCCAGCTGGAGGTCTTTGACTCTAATCAATCTCTCTGCTTGTCCTCTTGGAAATTCTTCTTCTATGTAAGACAAAGAACCGAGGTAATAATAGTAATAATAATTCCTCTACTGCTGTTTTCCTGTAACATAGCCACTTGATCATTTTTTCTGTTGGCTTACATTTTCCATTTTCTTTATTATTTATGCATATTACTTTTTAAAAATCTCTGTAACGCAATGTTTTATTGCTGTTTCAGAAGGAAATGGGTATCAATGTATTTCATAGTTGGGCACTCACTTTTAGATTCTTTTGGATGTATGCAAAAGAAATTTGATGTTTATTATTGTCCTGCTTCTATGTCAGACATTGTTCTATGTAAACATCTACCAATTTAGGATAGCGCTATTTATGAAAAAATATTCTTAGAGAGGCTTGCCAAAGTCTATGTACTTGCAATTTGTGAGCTCAGATCCAATATTTGTGTCCAAATATTCTAATATTCTAAGAAGTCCAAGTTTTATTCCTCTGTGGCATTAATATATATTGTTTAAGTGATTAAAAAATCTTGAGTACCACTGTTTGTAAAATGTTATAACTCCCATAAAGGAGCCTCCCAAATGAACACAGTCTTTTTCCTACATTCAAAACTTTTTTGTTTTATAATAGAAGAGAGTTAAAAACCTGATAAATAACTATAAAATATGTCAGATTGTAACTAATAGCCTAAGTGAGATACAAAGCATGTATTCAAAATTATAAAGAAATCACATTGTGTTCTAAGAGTCAGAGACATAATGAAAAAAGAAATGAACTGTATGTGCTGGAGAAATAGAGAAAAGGAAATATATGGATTCTGAAAAGTATGAAAATAAAGGTTATTGATTTTTTTAATTGTTTTCTGGTGGACCAAACAAATATAATTTAGGTATCAACGAAAATGTGCAGAAGCAATAGAATTGTAAGGCAATCTAACAATGCTATACAAGATCTATGGGAGGAGAGTAAATATTATTAGTAGTCATTCTAGCTTGAAGACTTAGCAAAACAAGATTTACAATTGCGTTTTCCTTGAACTTTGGGTAAACATTTATTTTTTTCTGGGTAGATGAAAATTGAATGAGCAAACTATGCTGCCTGTTGGCACAGAGTGCAAGATGTCTGGAAGGCAAGAATAAAGGATGAACTCAAAGTCAGGGTAATCATAGTGAGAAACCTGAAAGTTGGTACCTTTTTATTTTCCTTTTTTATTTATTTGACAGGTAGAGTTATAGACAGTGAGAGAGACAGAGAGAAAGGTCTTCCTTCCATTGGGTCACTCCCCAAATGGTCGCTATGGCTTGAGCTATGCCTATCTGAAGCCAGGAGCCAGGTGCTTCTTCCTGGTCTCCCATGCGGGTGCAGGGCCCAAGCACTTGGGTCATCCTCCACTGCCCTCCTGGGCCACAGCAGCGAGCTGGACCGGAAGAGGAGCATCTGGGACTGTAACCTGGCGCCCATATGGGATGCCGGCGGCAGAGGTGGAGGATTAACCAAGTGAGCCATGGGGCCGGCCCAGGGCTCACTTTTTTTATTTTCAACTAAGCTAATTCTCCACATGGAATTTTTTGGTGTGTGCGCATTTATTTGATGTTTGTTGTTTGCCTGGTCTGTCACAGACATGCTAACAAGAAGCAGAACAGCATCATTGTTTCCCTCATCTAATAATAAGCAAATCTTATCAGATCACAGCATGCCAAAGTCCCTTATTTTTTTGGAAACTTGTCCCTATGTAATTACTCTTTTTAAATACACCACATACCAAAAATCCAAATTTCCTGCTGTAAATATGGTAATGTGGTCTTTCTTAAGTGCTTTAGCAAGACATTTTTGGAATATGTTTCACCTAATATAAGGGAAAAGAGTTGGAAGTTTGGGATGTTAGGCAGAATGTGCTCTAGCTTTATTTCTAGCTTCATGGCAGGCACAGGGAAATTCTCTCATGGTAGATCACAAGGTTTCATTTTAATATTTCTCACTTCTGCATCTCAAAATCAACTTCCTTGTCAAAATACCTGTAAGATGGCTTGTTAACCGACAGAGAAATTCAAATCTTTGGGAAAAGTTCTTTAAGCAGTATAGTTTTAAAGCCAAGATTCAGAAACAAAGCGTACTAGGGGTTGTTTTTAAAATGAAATCCTTGGAAATGTTGGTTTCTTGATGACCTCAGGATACTCAATGTAATTTTATAATTTCTGAGCATAAGACAGATATTTAAATAGAAATCATCTGCATCATCTTTTTACTCAAATAATAAAAAAAATCATAATACAACTTTAGTCCTGTACCTTGTGACCATCTCATTTGGAAATTTGTATAGGTCTTTTACTGTATGGTTTCTAATTAAACTGCATAAAATTGAGGAGTTTCGATATTGATCATTGGTGAATACATTAAGACTGTCCTCACAGACATCTCAAGAAAAGTGACCATCTTCCTTCCTGGCCCTAAATTCTGGAAGGCAATTTTGTGTGGTGTGTGTGTGTGTGTGTGTGTGTAATAAATGTATATACTAACATTTTTGCTTCACTGAGCTTACACTTTGGAATTTATAAGGTTGAGAATTAAAGCACAAAATGGGAATATCTAAGAATTTTTAAAAGTATGTTTATAATTTTAAATAACCAGCAGGCAGGATAATGGACAATTCATGTTTCCTGGCAGATGATCCAGAATAAAATTTTAAAATATTGCTCTTAGAGAACTTCTCCAGTAACTTCCTAGGAAAATCCACCACACATTTTTTGAGATCCTGTTGTCATATATAAATCATAAATCATATATCAATATATACTATATACTATACAGTGTATATATATGCATATATATGCATATATATGAAACACACATATATATATATATATGTTTCTTTAGATTAGACCAAATGTCACCATGAATTTGAAATCTATTTTTGTCTTGTTTCTATGAAACTCCCAGTAGTGAACACATTTCTAATGAGCTAACTAAAGAAAAATGGACAGAAATAGCCACAGAGATGCGATTATGCAGAAAGGAGAAAATAATTAACTTAACATTTATGGAAGTGTATATCTAATTATTTATCAGAAATTTGACTTGGTGGAATAAAAATGTTGTCACAGTTATAAATATTATGTTTGTCCTTAGAGTTTATGTCGTAGGAAAGTGCTGGACCAGGTATAAATTTGAATCCATTTCGAATGTGAATTCTAAAGCGATTTTTCTTTGAAATAGAGTTCCTTCTGAAATGATTAAATATGAATGAATCTTCGGTTACCACATTTTCATGCTTTTTTTAGTGCCAAGGGAGAAGAAAATATTTGACAATGTAGTTCAATTTTCTATGAATAAAAATAATGTCCAAATGAAGCATTTGCATTTCAGCATTGTCAGATTATATCATAGCATGACCTTCCTTTCAAATACTAAATGTAAACAAACTTCCCTATTATTCTCATGTAGTACAAAGTTGTTGAAATGATTAATCAGGTACTGATTTTAAAGCTCTTTAATCTCTGTAGCAAAGATGTGAAGTAGATTCCTATCAAAAAGTCAACTTCTATTTGGTAGTTTAAATGTAAAAGTGATTATTTTTGATGTTTATATTTGTGATATGTAAATTATGATGAAATGAGACAACAAAGTATTGTTGCTTTTTATTATACAAGGGAGATGAATCTTTTAAAGGAATGACATTCCAGATACCAGAATTTGGAGTGTTTGTAATCTTTGTGCCAAACCACTACATAATGATATGACAATGAGTTATCAGAGAAATATGTCATAAGTCTTTAAATTTTAAATTTAATCATTTTATGATATATTTCTATTTTAAGCATAGAATTGAATAGGAAGTTTATGTCTCTGTAGAAAACTACAGATGTGTCTTTTTTTCAGTTGTGCCTGTTTATATTATGAGATCAGCATTTCTTATTTAAATAAGGGACTAAAAGGAGAGCAAGAGTTTAGCATCATTAAATAGATCAAGATGAATTA
Source organism: Sylvilagus floridanus (assembly GCA_949820135.1). NCBI lineage: Eukaryota > Metazoa > Chordata > Mammalia > Lagomorpha > Leporidae > Sylvilagus > Sylvilagus floridanus. Next base: position 83,131,578 of record OX463236.1, on the reverse strand, counting down.
ATAAAATACAGAAGATGTTGTTTTCTCAGTAAAAGGCAGGCATTTTCCCCCTCGTTGCTTTATGCTGTTATTCTTTACTTTTATTCCTTTCCTTGCTATTGGGGGATAGATTTAGGGAGTATATTTCAATAGGAAAATCCTTGAATAACTATTTATCTTTAACTTATGACTATTTCCTTCTTTTAGATATAATTTAGTTATGAGGGATCTGAGAATCCCTTAAATTTCTCATTTTGAATGGTTCAAAACCAGCAAATCATTCTTGCTAAAGCAGCAGCTTTTCATATTAAGAATGATTTGAAGTTCAAGAAAAATTCTCACATTATCCATTTATTTAATGTCATACTATGAGATAAGGAATACATTTTAGCAAGAGTCTCTAGAATATTGTATTTTTTCTCAGTGTCTTTCACTAACACTTTATAATGATGACAATAACAAACACATTTCCAACATAGTCTTTCTACAGTGTTATGTAATTTTTCAAATTTGTTTTTTAACATATTTTAACTCTTTATGAGTTTCACTCAATTTCTGAAATCATATTCAAAAAACAAATTAATTCTTGGCCAATAATTTATAGATTTTTGTATTATAATAAGTCATTGAAATCATATATTTTCCTCGTGTTCTGAGGGCTAAATGGTGTTTTGCTCAAAATTAATTTTCTTTTTTATTTATGTAAGGTGTATAAATTTCATGTATTTCATGTAAGTTACAGATTCAGGAGCATATTGATATTTCCACTCTATCCTTCCTCCTGCTGATGATTTCACCCTCCTTCTTCCTTTCTGTCCCATTCTTTCCTTTAATTTTTACAATGACATATGTTGAAAATTTTATAATTTTAAGATTAAATCTCCACTAAATAAAAAATTCAACAAATAGTAAGAGGAAAAAAAATCACTGCTCCTCCACAGTAGAGGAAAGAGCTGTAAACAAAAGCTCTCGAAATGTCAATTGCTCGCAAATACATTACTTTTTTGTACTCTATTTGTTACAAAAGATTGGGGAAAACATCAGATTTGGGCAACTGGAAGCCATTATACTTAGCGAAATAAAACAGTATAAAAAAGTCAAAATAACTTTCATAAAGTTAATAAACTTTTCTAATTATGTGCTTTACCCGTTTGTAAATCATACAATATAGTCTAATATGTCATTATGAAAAGTTACTGCCTTCTAGTTGTTATTACTAAATCATTTGCAGTCTAAACATTTAAATCTGCCTCAATAAAATGATTGCCGATAGCAATTTTCTTGCTATATATGCAAAAATTCCTAAATTTCTCTCAGTATGAATGGCATTACCTCTTATGATTGATATTTTAGACCTTAAAGAATGGTTCACAAATTTTACTTAAAATAAGTTATCCATAGCCAAAATAAAAAACAGTTTGCTAGAGGGGATTTTGTAAAATTTTCACAAGTCTTCTAACTGAATTGTTTTTATTTGTGCAGATATTGTATAATCTTCCACTGCAAAAATCCTATTTTTATTAATATCAACCAGATATTAGATGAATCAGAACATTGCTTTATTTCAAACTAACTTGGTTTTGTGTCATTTGACAAACATCTTCATCCAGTTCTACTTTAAGGTGATGTAATTTGATTGCTTTCCTTCTTTTTTCCTTCATTTTTAATTCCCTTGCACTATTACTCACTTCTGTTTCAAAAGAGACCATATAAATGCAAGGTATGTATTATTAAACACATCTTGTTAATTTATATAAATGTAGCAAGTTACATCTCACACAAATAGTGTTATTTATAAATTTATACAAATAAAACCTATATGGCCGGCGCCGTGGCTCAACAGGCTAATCCTCCGCCTTGCGGCGCCAGCACACCGGGTTCTAGTCCCGGTCGGGGCGCCGGATTCTGTCCCGGTTGCCCCTCTTCCAGGCCAGCCCTCTGCTGTGGCCCAGGAGTGCAGTGGAGGATGGCCCAGGTGCTTGGGCCCTGCACCCCATGGGGAGACCAGGAAAAGCACCTGGCTCCTGGCTCCTGCCATCGGACAAGCGCGGTGTGCTGGCCGCAGCGCGCCGACCGCGGCGGCCATTGGAGGGTGAACCAACGGCAAAGGAAGACCTTTCTCTCTGTCTCTCTCTCTCTCACTGTCCACTCTGCCTGTCAAAAAAAAAATAAATAAAATAAAATAAATAAAAAAAAAACAAAAAAAAAACAAATAAAACCTATAGATGAATTTGTCCTCTACTTCATCATCTCTAATTTTCATACCCAAGATATGTTATATGTCAGTATAAAGTCCTTGCAAAAGTTTATGAAAAAATGGAATTAAAAGTAAGTCTATCTTCAAGCAGAAAGCATTGAAATCCCTGCAGGTTTTTTTTTATGCTGTTTTTAGCATGAACACTTTGAAGACCTTCTCATATAGTCCAGTAGACTGGCATTTATTTCTTTTGTTAGCTGAGTAATAAATGCTGTGGATATATCAGCATTTATTCTATTGACTACAAAATTCTATTGACTACAAAACATCTTGCCTCCACTTATTTTATATAAGAAATTATAGTGAATTGATACATTTATGTGCTTTATTTTGATTAGGTAAAGTTACATTTAAGTTTTTTTTTTTTTTTTGAGAATATCAAAGCAGTATCACATAAATTTTATTTTTGTGATGCTATAAAATTATTATTAATAATAAATGAAAAATTCTAAACATATTATTAAATTAAAAGACTGAAAGATCAATATTCATGTCATAGCAATTTGGAAAATAAAGAATTTTTTTTTGTTTCTTTTTTTTTTCTTTTTTTTTTATATATAAAGCTTTTATTTAAAGAATATAAATTTCCACAGAACAGCTTATGGATTACAATGGCTCCCCCCCCCCCACAACTTCTCTCCCTCCCCCTACCCTTCCCTTTCCCTCTCCCTCTCCCCTTCTGTTCACATCAAGATTCATTTTCAATTCTCTTTATACACAGAAGATCAATTTAGTACATATTACGTAAAGATTTCAACGGTTTGCCCTCGCATAGAGACACAAAATGATAATACTGTTGGAGTACTAGTTACAGTATTAATTCACAATGTACAGCACATTAAGGACAGAGATCCTACATGATTTTTTTTTAAAAAATTGATTAATTGTCTATGCAATTTCCAGTTTAACACCAAGATTTTTTAATCATTTGCAATTATCTTTATATAAAGAAGATCGATTCAATATATACTATGTAAAGATTTCATCAGTTTGCACCCACACAGAAACACAAAGTGTAAAAATACTGTTTCAGTACTAGTAATAGCATCACTTCACATTGGATAACACATTAAGGACAGATCCCTCATGAGACGTAAGTACACAGTGACTCCTGATGTTGATTTAACAATTTGACACTCTTGTTTATGGCGTCAGTAATCTCCCTAGGCTCTGGTCATGAGTTGCCGAGGCTATGGAAGCCTTTAGGGTTCGTGGACTTCGATCTTATTCCGACAGGGTCATAGTCAAAGTGGAGGTTCTCTCCTCCCTTCAGAGAAAGGTACCTCCTTCTTTGATGGCCCCGTTTTTAACACAGTACATATGAATAAATGATAAAAGATGAAGTTGAACTAATTATCTAAATTATTTATGCAGATCATTTCAACCAGGTGTATAATTAGTGTTTATTTCTTATATACTTTAATATTATACAAATTAAAGCATTAAAATTTTATGTGCATCATAACTCATGGCAATTTGTTTTTTTAATTTATACTTCTTAATTTTTAAGTTGTTAAGAATTTATTAGACATGAAAAGTATTCATATTTATGGAGTTCTATGTGATATTTCATTACATGCATAGAGTTTATAATCTTTGATGAAGGTAAATATATTTATCCCTTCAAACATTTAACATTTTCTTATAGTGAAAACATCCATAAAAACAAACCTCTAGTTTTTTTTCAGTTGAGAAACATACCGTAATTTAGCATTAGCTATATTCACTCTGCTGTGCAATACAACTCCAGAATTGCTTTTTCCTGTATAGCTATAACATTTCCCCAACCAACTTATCCACTTCCATCCTCAGTCTATGATGTCCTCCATTATATTTTTAACTTCTATGGGATCTTCTATTTTTTAGATTCCACATGAAGTAAGGTCATGTGATTTTTTTTTTTCTTTCTGTGTTTGGTTTATTTCACTTAACATAATGACTTCCAGTTCCATCCACATTGTTGTATAAGACAAGATTTAATCTTTTTTGGCTAAGTAATATTTTATTGTATATAATAAGCACATTGTCTTTATGAATGCATCAGTGTATGGATTGTAAGGTTGTTTCCATTTCTTGGCTATTGGGAAAAGTGCTGCAGTAAACCTGAGTGCAGATGTCTCTTAAACAGATGAATTTCATTTCCCTTGGAGATATATCCAGAAGTTGGATTACTGGATCATATGGTAGTTTTAATATTAGGCTTTTGTGAGGCCGGCACTGTGGCTCACTAGGCTAACCCTCCCCCTACAGGGCCGGCACCCGGGGTTCTAGTCCCAGTAGGGGTGCCGGATTCTGTCCTGGTTGCTCCTCTTCCAGGCCAGCTCTCTGCTGTGGCCCGGGAGGGCAATGGAGGATGGCCCAGGTCCTTCGGCCCTGCACCTGCATGGGAGACCAGGAGGAAGCACCTGGCTTCAGATCAGAGCAACTAGCCAGCTGCAACACACCAGCGCCGCAACACTGCAGCTGTAGTGGCCACTTGGGGGGTGAACCAATGGAAAAAGGAAGACCTTTCTCTCTGTCTCTCTCTCTCACTGTCTTAACTCTGCCTGTCAAAAAAAATAAAAATAAAATAAAATTAAAAAAAAATTAGTCTTTTGCTGAAACCCTATACTGTTTTCCACAATGGCTGTACTAATTTACATTCCCACAAAAAATGTGCAAGGTTTTTACTCCACATCTTCACAAACACGATCTTTTGTCTTTTTTTTTTAAAAGAGATTTATTTATTTATTTGAAAGAGTTACACAGAGAGAGGAGAGGCAGAGAGAGAGAGGTCTTCCATTCCATGGTTCACTCCCCAGATGGCAGAAACGGCTGGGCCTGTGCGGATCCGAAGCCAGAAGCCAGGAGCTTCTTCTGGGTATCCCATGTGGGTACAGGGACCTAGGACTTGGGCCATCTTCCACTGCTTTCCCAGGCCATAGCAGAGAGCTGGATTGGAAGTGGAGCAGCCGGGTCGCAAAGCGGCACCCATATGGGATGCCCGCACTTCAGACCAAGGCATTAACCTTCTGTGCCACAGTGCCGGCCCCATGATCTTTTGTCTTTTTAACAGTCAATCTTACTGGAGTGAGCTCATTTAGGTTTTGATTTTCATTTACCTGATGATTGAACCTTTTATCAGTTGGCCATTTATATATCTTCCTCCAAGTACTGTCCATTATGATATATTGCCTATTTTTAATTGGATTGTGTGGTTCTTTGCTATCGAGTTGAGTTCCTTATATAGCCTGAATATTAACCCCTTGATATAGGTATAGCTTACAAATATTTTCTCCCAAACTATAGGTTGTCCATTCCCACTGGTTAATTGTTTTCCTTTGAAGTGAAAACACTGTTTAGTTTATTGAAATCTCAGTTGTCCATTTTTGCTTTTATTTCATGGGCTTTGGGGATTCAGAAAAATCCTTTCCCACTGCTATGTCGTATTTTCCCTACATTTTATTCCTATCAGTCTCAGTTTCAGGTATCATATATAGGCCTGCATTTTCAGTTTTGCAAATGGTAAGGGATAGGGATCAGGATTTATTCTTCTGCATGTGGATGTCTAATTTTTCCAGCAGCATTTATTAAAAAGATAATCCTTTTAAAATGCATATTCTTAGCACTTTATTCAAAGATCAATTGGCTGTAGATGCATGGATTTATTTCTGTGGTTGCCATTCTGTCTGATTGGTCTGTGCCAAAGTTATATTCTTTGAATTACAATAGCTTTGTAATGTATTTTAAAATCAGGTGTGTAATGCCTCCTTCTCCATTCTTTTTGTTTAACATTGCCTTGAGTATTCAAAGTCTTTTGTGGTCACAAACAAATGTTGACAGAATTTACTATTTCTTTAGCAAATGTAACTGTGGTTTTGTCAGGGATTACACTGAATATCACTGGATATTATGCACATTTTAACAATGTTGTTTTTTTCCAATCTGAACACAAAATATCTTTGCATTTCTTTATGTCCCCTTCAATTTCTTTCATCACTGATTTATAATATTCACTAAATATATCTTACTTTTTGGTTAAATCTATTCTCAGATGATTTATTTGTTTGCAGCTATTAGAAGTAGAACTATTATCTTTATTTATTGCTATTTTTACAGTTTGACTTTCTCTTATAATTTGAATACCTTTTATTTTAATTTTTGTCTAATAGCTCTAGTTAGAATATCCAGTGCTATATTGAAAGAAGTGGTGAAAGTAGGCAGCCTTGTTTTATTCCTCTTCTTATAGAGAAAGCCTTCAGTTTTTCTTTATTGGGTATTATGTTGGGTTATTATACATGGCATTTATTATGTCACGGTATGATCCTTCTTGTACCTAATTAGATCATAGTTGAATTCTACCAAATGATTTTTTCTGTATCTGTTGAGATTATCATGACTTTTGTCCTTCATTCCTTTCTGTGGGATGTCACAATTATTGATTTGCATGTGTTTAACTATCCTTGCATGTCTTTTTAATGTGTTTTTAAGTTCTTTTTGCTTTTATTTTTTGAGGATTTTTTAATCTATGTTTATCAAGATATTGGCTGATAACATTCTTTGTATAGTTTTGGTATCAAGTTCATGTAGAGCTCCTAGAATGATTTTGAAAGAATTCCATCATTTTTATTTTTTGAAATAATTTAGGAAGGATTAGTGTTAACGCTAAAATTTTGGAATAATTTAGCCATGAGGCCATTCAATCATGGATTTTCCTTAAATGAATTTTTTTTTTTTAATTACTAATTCAATCTTCTACTTCTTGTTCATTTGTTTAGGCATTCCATTCCTCTGATTCAATCTGGATAAAATGTATGTGTCCAAGAATTTGTTCATTTCTTCTAGGTTATCAAGTTTGTTCCCATATATTTGTTCTTAGTTGTCTCTAACAACCCTTTGTATTTCTGTGGTGTCAGTGGTACTGTACCCATTTTTGTCCCTATTTTTATGTCCTTAGAACATTTTTTTTCTTGGTTGGCTTAGCTAAGAATCTAGAAATTTGGTTTATCATTTGTAAGAACCAGTTCTTCATTTCATTGATGTTTTGGGTTTCTTTTGTTTGTTTTATAAATGTTTTTTAAGTTTCTGTGTCATTGGTTTATGCTCTGAGTTTTATTTTATTTTCCTTTCCACCGCTTTTGGATCTGATTTGTTCTTGTTTTTCTATTCTCTTGAAGTGCATTAGTAAGTGGTTTCTTTGTCTTTATGGGTTTTGTTTGTTGAATTGTTATTTTTTTTGTTGCAGGCATTGGTTGCTATAAACTTCCCTCTTAGTACTGCTTTCACTATACCCCAGATTTTCATATGATGTGTTTTCATTTTCATTCATTTCAAGATATAGTTAAATGTTGTCTTAACTTATTCCCTGATCTATTGATTTTTCAGGAATAAGTCATTTAATTTACATGTTTCTGTAGTTTAAAATATTTATCATGTTGATTTTTAGTTTTATGATATTGTCGTCAAAAAAGGCATTCAATATGATTTCTATTCTTTGAATTTGTACACTTGTTTTATGACCTGCCATATGATCTATCCTGGAAAACATTAAATCCACAGTTAGAAAGAGTGTCTATTTTTCAGTTGTTGGATTAAAGTTCTATAGATGTATATTTTTCTTCCTTAAAAATCTGTTTAGATGTTCTATTTTGTTTGGCAATGTCTTTGAATCGCCCTCATATTTGAATGATAACTTTGTTGGATATAGTATTCTTGGCTTGAAAGTTTCATCCACTCCCTGCTGACCCAGAAGATTTCTTTTGAGGTGTCTGCATTTAGAGGAATTGGGATCTCTTCATATTTGGTTTTCTTTTTTATCTTGCAGATTTGAAAATGGTCTATCTTTAATCTTGGAGAGCTTTCTATTCTTGGGGTAGAATAGATTTAATTGAATATAAGTGGTGACCTTAGGTCTTCCTATACCTGGGATGTTCCATCTATCATTACCTAAGTTTGGGAAGTATTCTGTCATTATCTCTCTGAATATATTTTCTACTCAGGTTCCCTCTTGAATCCCAATAACTCAAATATTCACTCTTTTCATGCTATTCCATATTTTCCATAAGCTCTCTTCATTCCTCTTGATTTTTTTTTTTTTGGTCTTGTCCAGCTGTGTATGTTCAAAAAGCCTGTCTCTGAGTTTACTGATTTTTTTGTCTTCTATTGCATTTTTAATTTCACTTAGCATATATTTTAGTGTAAGGATTTCTGCTTGATATTCTTTAATTACTTCCATCACTCTAGCAAATCTGTTTGATTTTTCAGTCACTCCTTCTCGTTCTCTTGAATTTTGTTGAGTTTCCTTAAAACTTATACTTTTAGATCTTGAATTATTTGGAATTTTGAATTTCTTTGTGATTGGTTTCTGGCAGTCTGTTTTGCTCTTCAGATGAGGTCATGGTTCCCTGGAAGCCCCTGATGCTTATTGGAGAGCAACATTCTGCATTTAAGGATTGCTTTTAGTGATCTGCCTTCATTTATGGCTGTCTTTGACAGTCTAAGCATTCTCATGTGCTGTTGAGTTAGGCTATGGTCTCTCTGCTGCAGAGGTGGCCCCTGCCCAATGCAGGACCTCTCAGCCATTGGTGCTGGAGGGTGAGGTAAGACTGCTCAGTCAAGACTGTAGAATCCCAGTGGGCCCTGAAGCAAGTCTGGAGACTCGATTTTCAGGCAGTGGGCTGAGGACAGGAAGTGTTAGAATCTGTTCAGTACTGGGTTTTATTGGCCTGGCCTTGAATTTGGAAACAGTTCTGAGATTCCTGTTTTCTTCGCTAGGTTGTAGGAGAGGTGATAAAGGTAGGTTCTTAGCTATTCAGGTAACTCCAGTGAATTATACATTGTCCTCACAGTCAACAGGCCCAGTGTAATCTTAGGAATGTACAGCAGGCTTGCAAGATGATAATAATGTTATATGCCAGGACAAATCTCTCTCACTATATCACAAGTCTGTTCCGGATATTGAGACAAGTGCAGAGAATCCATTCATAGGCATTGGCCTTGGAATAGAAACCATTTGGATCTGTCCTGTGCTGGATTTTACCAGTCCAGCACTGATTTATGAGGCATAGACCCTTGGCCTCTTGTTTGCTCAAGGTTGGAGGAGAATTACAGGCAGTCCCTGGGCATCCAGATTGGCCCCTGGCATGCCACAGTTAGGTCCCACAAAGTCCTGAGACTGCTGCCAATCCCACTGGAGGCTGAAAATGACAGACACCAAGGTGAGTGCAACCTAAAGCAAGGGTGTCTGCTGATACCAGACAAATCTAGATGCTCAGTCTGGGAGCATCAGTAAGGTAGTAAGACTTTTGGACTGGGTCCTGGCACAGTAGACCAGGATTTGAGCTCACAGGCATGTTCTTCACTCTTCCTTCCAGCCTCTTTGCAAGGCCAGAATTCTGCTTTCTTCTGGTCCTTGGTGGAGAGGCTGCCTGGATGTGGGAATCCAAATATTTACTCTATAGGCAAGGGCACTGGGGGCTGAGAAAAAATGATTCAGTTGAACTGACTGTTTCACAGTGGACGTAGCACTTGGATTCACTTCTCTTTCTCTCCACTGGGGGATTTCTGTCTATGGCACACTTCTTAGATCTGGTTGAGGAGGGAACATGTCTTTCTTTCTTCAGTGTGATTTTTCAGGTTTTTTTTTTACGATTTATTTATTTATTTGAAAGTCAGAATTACATAGAGAGAAAAGCTGGGGAGGTCTTCCATCCACTGATTCACTCCACAGTTGGCCACAATGGCCAGAGCTGTGCCAATCTGAAGCCAGGCACCTGGAGCTTCTTCCAAGTCTCCCACACTGGTCAGGGCTCCAAGCACTTGAGCCCTTTTTAACTGCTTTCCCAGAACACAGCCGAGAACTGGATCAGAAGTAGAGCAGCCAGGACTTGAATCAGTTCCCTTATGGGATGCCAGCATTGCAGGCTGCGGCTTTATCCACTATGGCACAGCGCCGGCCCCAGAGTGTGATTTTTCTTATGATAAAATGAGAAACTGTTCTCTCAGCTTCTTTCTGTGCTTCCTGTGAAGGTTAATTGGTTTATATATATTTGTTCATGGTGGTGACTCTCTTGAGAAGTGATTGTAGAATTTCTTACTCAGTTGCCATCTTTCCTGCATCATCTTTGTTTCACTTGTGACAGGTTAAATTGCAGATACTTAGGGTAAATGATGTGAAATACAACATGTGTATGAATATATGCATGCTAATTATCAGAGATGAATGAGTTTGAACTATATACATTGCTCACTGATGAGACTAATCCAGTGGAAAAATTTTAAACTTACGTTGTCCCTGTGGACCAATAGTCTTAAAATAATGTTAGAACCCAGTGTTCTACTTACAAATTCTCAGTACAAAATGAGGGAATCTACTTTCTTTTTTTATTTGTTTTATATTTTCTAGCATCTGTGCAAATTGCAATATATGCTTAGTGACTACAAAATTGAATTTCCAGCATTAGAAATAGTCATATTCAAAACTGAATATTAACCAAATTGTTAATATTTATCTACTGTTTTAAATTTCTTAGTAATGATTGCTACTTAACTTTAATATTTTCTGTATAAGACTATGTTTATAAATTGAAATAATTTTGGCCTCTGTACCAGGAAGGAAAAAGAAGTAATAATGGATTTCATTGAAAAAAACTGAGAAGTTAACAAAAACAAGATGCAAAAACATGAGTAGTGATATTATAAGCAAACTGGAATTGCCAACAACACACATTAATCTACTTGTCCTTCTAAAATAAAATTGAAATGAAAGCAAGTGAATTCTAAAAAAGTGAAAACATTATAAAAGACTAAGGGAGACTACTATGAGAACTAGCAAAAATTTTGAAAGAAGTTAAAATATTAATAAAAGTTCTGATAAAAGAGTGGGAGTTTGGGCAAAAGGGTAAGATTCTGCTTGGGCCATCCATATCCCATACTGAAGTAAGTGCATTCTAGTCCCATTTCTGCCCTTGACTCCATTTTCCTGATAGTATGTACCCTGGGAGGAAGCAGGAGAGATCCCTGCAGTTGGGTCTCTGTCAACCATATGGGAGATGTGGATTGAGTTCCTGGCTCCTTGCTTCCACTAGATCCAGCCCCAGCTCTTTCAGGCATTTATGGAATGAAAGAGTAAATGGGAGATCTCTGTCTATCTCTTTCTCTACTTCTCAATATTTTTGGAAAGTCTTGACAATATAGAGGAAATTATAATTGAAGTAACTATAAGTAGGGATAAAAACAAGAAGTAAGGCCGGCGCCGTGGCTCAACAGGCTAATCCTCCGCCTTGCGGCGCCGGCACACCGGGTTCTAGTCCCGGTCGGGGCACCGGATTCTGTCCCGGTTGCCCCTCTTCCAGGCCAGCCCTCTGCTGTGGTCCGGGAGTGCAGTGGAGGATGGCCCAGGTGCTTGGGCCCTGCACCCCATGGGGAGACCAGGAAAAGCACCTGGCTCCTGGCTCCTGCCATCGGACGAGCGCGGTGTGCCGGCCGCAGCGCGCCGACCGCGGCGGCCATTGGAGGGTGAACCAACGGCAAAGGAAGACCTTTCTCTCTGTCTCTCTCTCTCTCACTGTCCACTCTGCCTGTCAAAAAAAAAAACAAAAAAAAACAAAAATAAGAAGTAAACCCTGACCCTGTAGAATCCATGAGAATCACATTTCCAGAAATGAGGTGACAGGCCTACAAATAAAACATCTAAGTTCTGCAGCTCCATTAAGTCTCAATAGTCCACCCAAAAGTTGACTGGCCCAGATAGAATGAGGGCAGTTTTTCTGTAGAGAAAGGGATTGGCCTCAGAGATTAACTTTCACCTTAGTGCCATTTGAGGTCCCTGTGAAATAAGCCTTATTCCCTTACACGAAATATATTTTTGGCACAAAACTTCTAATCAGGTTTTTAACAGTTTACACTTAAATGTGAATAGAGGGGCAGTACTGTGGCATTTTGGGTTGAGCCTCTGACTGCAGTGCCTACATCCCTTATGGGTGTTGGTTCAGGTCCTGGCTGCTCCACTTCTGATCAAGCTCTCTGCTATGGCCTGGGAGGGCAGTAGAAAATGGCCCAAGTCCTTGGGCCTTTTCACCCATGTGGGAGACCCAGAGGAAGCTCTTGGCTTTGGATCGATGCAGCTCTGGCCTTTGCAGCCATTTGGAGAGTGAACCACCAATTAGAAGACCTCTCTCTCTCTCTCTCTCTCTCTCTCTCTCTGCTTCTCCTTCTCTCTTTATAACTATGACTTCCAAATAAATTAATTAATCTTAAGAAAAGGATGTCTACTATTTAAAAATTGTGAATAGACAGCCAGTGATGACCACATCTTTGAAGAATGACTCAAATATGATAGAACAGGCAAAGCCAACCAAATAACAAAAAAGGAAGATCCAGAAAATTAATAGAGAGGGAATGGTAGACACCTTTAAAAAGGTCAGTAAGACATCTAAAGAATATAGATGTTGATAAACCAAGAGATAACTATAGTTATTGAAAAAATGTCAATTGAAATTTTTGGTAGTGTATTTTCCCCCCAAAGAAATATTTTATTTAAGGAATACAAACTTCATGCATTTCATAAGTATAACTTTAGGAATATAGTGATTCTTCCCAGTCCCATTCTCCACTAAGAGCAATTTTCAATTAAATTTATACACAGAAGACCAACTGTATTCTGAGGAAAGTATTCAACAATTTGCAAAAACAAACAAAAACTGTTCTTCAACAGTCAAGACAAGGGCTATTGAAAATCATTGCATCTTGAAGTCAATTTCACTTCCTTTTTTGTTAGAAACTTAATTAACTTTATAGAAACACCCAAGAATGATACATCTTTTGTGAGCACTTAGACATAACAATAGCTTATATGATATAAGAATATCTTCCACTTAATACATTTAAAGAAAGGAAGCCTTGATAATGAGTTTTATCATTAATAAGGAAGCACCTAAGAAAACAAACAATGGAGTTGGGCACTTAGGCATGATTAAAACTTATGAAACATAGGGGTATTCTCCACTTAATACAATAAAACATAATAAATCTTTGAAAACAAATTTTGCTGTTAACTTTCATAATACAACTCTTTGAGGACAGAGGTCCTGGAAGGGAAATTACTGCATAGTGACTCCTGTTGTTATTTTAACAATTAACATTCATGTATCATGCCAGTTATTACCCAAAGCTCTTGACATGAGCTGCTTAGGCAATGGAAGCCTTTTGAATCTGAAATCTCTATCAGTATTTAGACAAGACCTTAAGCAAAGTAGTTCTCTCCTCCCTTCAGAGAAAAGTATCTTCTTCTTTGATGACCACTTCTTTCCACTGGGATTCTCACCCACCAAAGTCCTTCATGTAGGTCATTTTTTTGCCACAACTTCTTGGCTTTCCCTGCCTTAAATGCTCTTGTGGGCTTCTCAGCCAGACCAAAATGCATTAAGGGCTGATTCTGAGGTCAGAGTGTTACCTAAAGTGGTTGTCATTCTATAAGTCTGCTGTGTGGACTGCTGCCCATGTTGGAGCATTCACTCCTTCTTAATTCTATTATTATTCAATTGAAATTTAAGAATTTGAAAATAAAATAAAAATGCTGATAAAATAGAATAAAAATAGATTGGAACCAACCAAAAACAATAGATTTTAAATATCAACCATAAAATCTGATATATTACAAAGGAGAAATAAATATGATTTTTCAAATTTAAAGAATATAATGGTCCACACTTAAATTATATACTGTATGTCCACAAGAAGGATCAAACCAAAACAACCAACCCTGTATATGAAGGAAAAGCTAGCAGATAAGGGTGGAGGAGTGGAAGCAGAGAAGGCTTTTTTTTTTTCTCTTACAAAGAGAAAAAGCTATTGTGTTGTGGGATTGAAATGAGAATAAAATTTAACTTTATAAGATTATCATCAGAGCACTGTTTTAAGAACTTTTAGTTTTAGAAAATGCTAGAATTCTATATTTGTTCAATTAGCATTCAATACAAAGATGTTTTCATATGCACCATCCCCAAATATTTCATTGTAATGTACCTTTGTTGGAATCTGTTGGAAACTGTGCCTATAATATAGGGTCAGAATTAAACAAAGAAAAAGGCATAGCCTTTGGGATATAAGGGAATGCCATATAATACATACAGATCAAAAATCTGTCCCATGATGAAAGCCATGTATCTGGTTTAGAAGAGCCCTTACCTGATCACAGCATGAGGTTTAATTGTCCAGAATATAACTTTATCCTCAATTGATAAAGCAATTTTAAGAAATTAAAGATTGGTACATAGACGATGAAGCCAGAGAGGAAAATAATTTCTAACTGCAGAATAAATAAAAGTATTTGGAAGGAAATAACCATAGTAGAATATTTTGCTCTATAATATTCATCATAAATAGACATGAAAATATTGGAAATAGGAAAATCAATCAATAGATTCACAAATATTAAAAAAATTCAGTGTAATATATTATTTATTAAATTGAGGAAATAAAATATATTTGCCATTTCAGAAAAGTTCATTTTATTTGGGAAAATGTTGGAACATTAGTGAATGGTAGGTCTTTGCTAAGAGAATTCTAATTATGTATACTTTTTGAGAAACATGGTGAGCACGGATCACATTCATAAAATAGCCTTGATTGATGGCTGATGAGAGAAATATATTTATTTCCTACAACATTTTTTGAAAACAAAATGGTAGTTATCAACAAATATAAAATTATTGACAATATTTGTATATTTTAAAATTGGACAAGATATTAAGAATCAATTTGTTAAAAAATCTGTTTTTCTTGACTGTTGTCAACTTTTATTTATTTCCTGTTTTTTTTTGTATAAGCCATTTTCTCAATATTTTCTTTAATGAAATTTTTTTCTTTGAGTTTTTGGCTTCAATAATGCCTCTTGACAATTTTTATATTAAAAACTTATTGTTATATGTTTGTCCATATTTTCTCCAGATTGGTATTTCAAGTTTCTTTTTCCGTATCTCAACTCATGCTAAAGATGTAGGTAGTATTCATTCTATATTTATTGTGTTGAAAATTCCCTGTTTCTTATGCAGTACAAATCATTGTTCGAATGTAAGTTCACTGAAGTCAGAACCAGTGATTTCTGTATATTATAACATTTCTGGAGTACCAGGGTATATGGATAACTTTTTAAATAGTTAATGAAAGAGCACATGTCAAAAGTAGTCTGGCACCACATCACTGAAAATGAGGTTGAGTAGCTTTCCACTCCATTAGCCATAATCTAGTAGAACCATTTTTCACCAGAGAAAAACATGTCAAAAAGCAAGTCACAGTTCTTATGTAAACAGCATTACATCATCCCACATAACTAAAGTTCTGAACATAGACCTATCATTCATCTAGAATCTGTTTGGTGCCATGTTCCCAGTTCAATAAAGTGTCATCCTTTAGTCAGAATGGACCTGTTATTCCAACACATTTCATGTTCATTGAAGTCATATTTACGACATGAAAAGGATCCTTTATTAAATCAGTGTTCAGTTCACTAAAAAACTTACTAACAATTCAGAAACAACCTATTGTCTTACATGTCTTCAGCTCACTGAAACAGATTTACTACTCAGAAACGACCCATTATCTAACATGTTTCCAGTTCACTGAAAACAGATTTACAACTCATACATAGCCCATTATCTTACATGGTTCCAGCTCACTGAATATTGATTTAGAATTCATAAACAGCCCATTATCTGACAAATTTTCGGCTCACTGAACAGATTTGCAAATCATAAACAACCTATTATCTACCACATTTCCAGCTCACTGAAAGTAGATTTACAGTGGATAAACAATCCATTATCTCACATGTTCCAGTTCACTGAAGACTGATGTAGAGCTCACAGGGAACCCCAAGAGTCAAGGTTCCACCTTGCACAGGAAATAATATAAAATTAATATAGACTTTTTTACATAACAAAGTATTTGACCTAGATGCACTATATCAAGAGATGTATGGAGATTTAGCCTTTTTATTTTTAAGCTTCAAACTGCATGTATCAAGCAAATTAAATGAACTAAGGTTATGATAAGCCTGTACTTTTATGGATTTTAAATATTTTTAATTTATTAAAATTCAATAAATCAAAGTTACATTAAAATTGTTAACATTTATGGATATGTTATATTTTTATAACCATAACTTATTTCCAGAGCTTTTTAATTCTTACCTTTGTTGTAGCATATGAAGTCATTAGAACACAATGATGCTTTAGCATTGTTAATATAACAACTTTCATTTGGATTATTTTTTGAATTTGTTATCAACAGAGAGGCAGGGTGGTAGAGAGAGAGAGAGAGAAAGGTAAAGCACGTATTCTCTGGTTTGCTCCCCAGATTCTTATAATGGCCAATGCTGGGCCAATGCTAAAACCAAAAGATGGAAATGCAATTCAGGTCTCCCCTGTGGCTGGCAGCCATCGCTGCTGCTTCCCAAGATCTGCAGTGGTGGTATACTAGAATCAGGAGCCAGAGCCAAAAATCACACCCAGGTATTCTGATTTAAGACACAAACATCTTAATTTCTAGTATTAATACCTTTTCCCATTGGGAATTAGTATTTTTAAGCATTAGAAACAAATGGCAGACAAGCTTCCTTTTAGATATAATAAATTTGACACTGAATGTGTTTTATTTTATGTATTTTATTTTATCAATGTGAAAAGTTCATCATTTTACTCCTAAGTATCCAGAAACCAAATCTATCATTCAAACTTATTATTATTTTATTTGGTGCTTTCCAGTTGAAATTTAAAAATATTTGATAACAATATTCAAATATTAAATGTGTTATTGGTAAATATGTATTAACTTATTTAATAAATGAGTTGCTTTACCTCTAAAACTCATGGAAACTTATTTTACTTCTAAAACTTATCCCAGAAACCTACTAATTAGTACAAAAGTGAAGAGAAAAGTTCAATGGGCCCATTTATAAATTTCAATTAGAATTAATGTATGAATAATGTTGACTCACCTTCTCAAAATCCACAAAAACTTTTTTTAAAAGATTTATTTGCAAGTCAGAGTTACACAGAGAGAAGGAGAAGCAGACAGAGAGAGAAAGGTCTTCCATCCAATGGTTCACTCCCAAATTGGTTGCAACAGCCAGAATTGCGCCGACCCAAAGCCAGGAGCCAGGAGTTTCTTCCACATCTCCCCCGCAGGTGCTTGGGCTATCTTCTGCTTTCTCAGCCACAGCAGAGAACTACATCAGAAATGCAACAGCCAGGACTTGAGCTGGTGCCCATATGGGATGCCAGAACTGCAGGCGGCAGCTTTACTCACTATGCCACAGCACTGGCTCCCACAAATACATTTTTGCTTTGTATTACTTTGAAACAATTTCCAGACAGCATATTTAGTCAGTAAATATTTCTTTTTAAATTGTATGTAAGGTATAATATATTCATATTTTTCATACAGATTTAGGAACATAGTGATACTTCCCACCTTACCCTCCCTCCTGCCCTTACTCCCACTCTTCTTCCTCCTCCCTCTCACAGTCCCACGCTTAATTTTTGCAAAGCTCTATTTTCAATTTTCTTTATAGACATCAGATTAACCCAACACTTAGTAAAGGGTTCAATAAATAGTATGGAAAAAAAAAACTATTTCTCAGTAGTAGAGACAGAAGCTGAAAACAATAATCAAATCTCAAAATGTCAATTTTACTCCTACATGTTACACTTTTGGTACTCTATTAGTTACCTCACAGCAGGAAAACATATGGTATTTCTCTTTTTTGGGACAGGTTTATTTCACTAATATTATGGGTTTTTTTAAGCTTTTACTTAATGAATACATATTTCATAGGTACAAGTTTAGGAATAGAACAGTTTTCCATCCATACCCACCCTCCCACCCCGACTCCCATCCCACCTCCTACTCCCTCTCCTATACCATTCTTCATTAAGATTCATTTTTACTTCTCTTTATATACAGAATACTAACTATATTAAGTAAATATTTCAACAGTTTGCACCCACACACACACATAAGATATAAAATAAAGTTTGAGAACAAGTTTTGCAGTTCATTTTCATAGTACAATTCAGTAAAGACAGAGGTCCTACATGGAGAGTAAGTGCACAGCGACTTCTGTTGTTCATTTAACAATTAATACTCTAATTTATGACATCAGTGATTAGCTAAGGCTCTTGCCATGAGCTTCCAAGGTTATGGAAGCCTTTTGTGACCACAGACTCCATCAGTATTTGAACAAGACCATAAGTAAAGTGGAAGTTCTCTCCTCCCTGCAGAGAAAAGTACTTCCTTCTTTGATGTCCCCTGCTTTCCACTTGGGTCTCACTCACTGAGATCCTTAATGTAAGATGTTTTTTGCCATAGTGTCTTGGCTTTCCTTGCCTGACATGCTCTCACAGTCTGTTCAGCCAGACCAGGAAGCCTTAAGAGCTGATTCTGAGGTCAGAGTGTGTCACTTAAAGCAACTGTCATTCTATGAATCTGCTGTGTGGACTGCTTCCCATGTTGGAACATTCTTTCCTTTTTAATTCTGTCTATTATAACTATCGAACACTTGATCCTATTTATATGATCACTTTAACACTTAATCCTATCTAGTATATATGGAGTAATAGTCAGCAGATAAAAACATTGTTTTTTACAACAAAATGGATGTAACTAGAAACCAGTATATTATCCAAGACTCTACTAAGAAACTATCGGAGTCATGAAGAGGAACACAAATCTGTTCCCAACAATACGTGACAGGGATGAGGGAAACTGTAAGGAGAAATCACAAAGGCTTTGACTTTCCATCCACATTTAGGGTCAGAATAAACACAAAAAATTAGGAGTCAGACTGTAGAGGTCAAATCTCTCTGCCCCTGCCTTTCTCTCCTCCACCCCCCCACACCCACTGTACCTGAAGCAACTTGGATAACGTGACTTTGTAGTTTCTGATCTTGCTTTCTTAAGTATGATATCTTAATATTTGTTACTACATTTTGAGAGAGCAGAAAGGTCTTTGTCTTTTAGATGTTTAAGTACTTAGTAATGAAATTATACAATGCCTTGATTTTGTGTCAAAATAATCCAGTGGTGCAGTGAGGGTGGGGAATCAAGGCTTCAAGAGGAAAATTTGCTATTTGCTATAGGTTACAATTGTTTAAGAAGTAATAGATGGGGACTTTGGGGGATAATGAGAGTACTTGGTTTCTACTTTCATGCTTACTTAAAAGCTTCCATTGGAAAAAAATTAAAAATGCAACATGACATTTATAAGACAAATTTCATTTTGAACATATACAATCTTTACTTTTAACATTGCTACCTGCAGCACCACACTCTGAATTCCCTATGTGTTAAGACTTATCACAATGAATTTTAAAAGCCCCATAAATTCTAAATAGAACTAGATAATTAGATCAAATATCTTTTTTTTTTTAATTATTTATTTGACAGAGAGAGACAGAGAAAAAGGTCTTCCTTCTGTTGGTTCACCCCCAAATGGCCGCTGCGGCCAGCGTGCTGCACCCATCCAAAGCCAGGAGCCAGGTGCTTCCTCCTGGTCTCCCATGCAGGTACAGAGGCCCAAGCACTTGGGCCATCCTCCACTGCCTTCCTGGGTCACAGCAGAGAGCTGGACTGGAAGAGGAACAACTGGGACTAGAACCAGGCGCCCATACGGGATGCCGGCGCCACAGGCGGAGGATTAACCAAGTGAGCCAGGGCAGCGGCCCCTATATCAAATATTTGAACTATCAGTAAAATAAAAAAAAAATGGATAATAATCTTTTTATTTTTGCTTCCAGTTTGGGAAGTTTCTAACAGTTAGTTAAAGTTCTTTACAACTATGTGAAATAGAAAGTGATATAAATACTTCTGCGCAGTGCTAGGAACCTTTTGTCTTCTTTTGTATTTTTCTGTAGATACTGTATAAAAAGTAAATATAGTGCTAGGAATGGAAAGATCTCATTAAAAGGGCCAGAAGTTGTTATACGATATCAAATGAGTGAGCTAGCTGGGTTTCAAGTGCATGCTATATTAGTGAATTAGTTTAATTGTGTTAAAATACATTTATGGATTTTTTTAAAATACGATTTGAGTTGTTGGGGTGTTTTGAAATTTTGTATACCTGAAATTATAATAACTTAGAAAATTATTGAGCAGGATAATTCAAAGCTCATTTCTAAAAATTTAGGAGATAAAAATAGTTGATTAACATCAAGGTTAGCTCATACAGGATTTGGAAAACCACCCCTGCATATTTTTTAATTCTTTAGAAATTTATTTATTTATTTGAAAGCAGAATCAAGGAAAGAGAGAGAGAAAAAGAGAGAGAAATGCATCTCCTTTCTGCTGGTTCACTTCCCAAGCTGAGCTACACCAGGCTAAAGCCAGGAGCCAGCAATACCATCTGGGTATCCCACATGGATTGCAGGGACCCAAGTACTTGGCTATCATCTGGTCCCCTCCAGGGTACTCACTAGCAGGAAGCTGTGTCAGAAGCAGCATTGGAACTCCATCTTAATCACTCTGAAATGGGATGCAAACATACGATTTGGCAGTCTAATCCACTGCACCACAAAGCTTACCCCACACTACATTTTCGAGAGATTAGAGTAGTTTAAACAAATCCTACTCTTATTAATGAATAAATAAATAAATAATAATTTCCTTTAATGTAAGGTCAACTATGTATTCACCTTCTGCCTGTAAAGGAGTGGGATTTTAGAGATGATACTTTATCTGTATCTTCCAATTTAACAACCAAAAAACATTTCTCCTACTTAAAACCAAAATTACTCTGCCCACTTAAGAATCAGAGTTAGGAATTATTTAAGAATATCATTTGATAGTAATTATATTTATATGATAATATATACATATTATAAATAATATATAAATATATAATAAAAGATAATATAAATTATATATTATATGAGTATTCAGTGGTATGTGGGGGAAAAGCGATGCTGTGGCAATAGCATTTCACATGGCAATCTAGTAAGAAGTTGTGTGTAACATAAAGAACAGATGTTTCTTTACGATAATAAGAGACCCTTTGCAGTAAGTTTCAGATGTCAAATAAATCCATTTTTGCTTAGCATGCCTACTTGTCTCTTATGAGTAAGCATAATTTCTCTTAAACATATGGACAAAAATGAAACAAGCCTGGGAAATCCCATTTATAACTTCAGTGTGCGTTATTGGGGAAAAAAATCTTCAGAACTAGTAATAAAAACCATCTGTTCTCACTTAGAGGAAAATGCTTTGCACTGATGAAGTGAGACTAATACTCAGCATTTTATAAAAGTGTATGGGAAAATTATGATGAAACTTCTTTTAAACAAGATGTCAAACCCATTTATTCAGATGATCTAATCAATCTTCAACCTTTAAGCATTAGTAGCTTATAAGCTCACTGATGAACAAAGCATTTGCCTTACATGTGCAATAATTTCCATAAAATATGTTAATATACATATTTATTAATTGATTGATTTGAAAGGAAGAGTTACAGAGGGGCAGAGGCAGAAAGAGAGAGAGAAAGGAATAAGAGAGAGAGAGAGGTCCTCCATCTACTGGTTCACTCCCCAAGTGACCACAATAGCTAGAGCTGGGCCCATCAGAAGGCAGGAGTCAGGAGCTTCTTCTAGGTCTCCCATGTGGGTGCAGGGGTCCAAGGACATGGGCCATCCCCCACTGGTTTCCTAGGCCATAGTAGAGAGCTGGATCGGAAGTAGAACAGCCGGGTCTCGAACCCTCAACCATACGGCTTTACCTGCTATGACACAGTGCCAGCCCCTAAACATATTTATCTTTACAAAGACTCATCTTATTTAATGTCAATTTTTTCATAATAGTAAGTTATGTTTCTCTTAATTTTGTGGTTTTCTTGTCTGCCCCTTTTATTTGGTTATAATAGTAACCTGGATTCATTTAAGAAATATTTATAATCCAAAAAGTATAATGAAGAAAATTAAAAACACTCAGTTTCACTACCTAGATTATCTGCTGTCAACACTGTTTTCAGTATTGTTTTGACATGTACTTTTTGTTTTTCTCAAAATTTATATTTTATGATTTTAAAATTTATTAGTTTTGTCAGTTTTATAAATATAGAATTACCTATCCAGTATTTCCCAATCCCCATTACCAACTTACGAATATAGTTAAAATGTTTTGCTGTTTCTTGACAGACTTATCTCCATATATATATGTATATATATATATATATATATATATATACACACACACACTTGTAAATCTTTAAAATTTAGTTTCAGATACTATCTTTGATTTCCAGATATGAGCAATTTTTTTCTATCCCATTGTATATCCCCACCCCATCCTTACAATATGTCTATTTGATAATCATATTTAATTCAATAATCACTCTTTACATTATTACAATATGTAGTATATTGTGATTATGTTTCCTTTCTTATGGTCTCTGTGCACATAATAGTCTTTTCTCTACTTTGATTATATTTGATTACCACTATTAAAGCATCTTTATTTCTTTAGAGATATGTATATTTTTTCACAGTAATTCCTCCAAAATATTCAAAGAGGAAAATTTTACAAACTCATTTATTAAAATTGTCTACTTTTACCTTATTGTTGCATATTCTAGAATATTTCCTCAAATTTATCTTCCAACTTTCTTACTGACATTTAGCCTTTTGGCTACCATATTTTAATTTCCTGAAGTTATTTTGGAGATATTCTTATGGCATGCTATTATTATTTTATGATTTTTACACTGTTTCCTATGTTCTCTGTTTTCTTAACATTTCTTATCAATTTTGTCTTCTTTTTGCCTGAACCTGTCATGTAAGAGATGTTCATCGAATGTACCTATTATTTAGGTATTCATCAATAGCTAGACTGGGAAGCTATGTTCTCCAAAATCTCTGTTGTCTGGGCATTTTCAGCCTCTACCACTGACTGGTGTTCAAGAATCCAGAGTTTCTCTAGTCAAGTCTCTCCACACTATATTTCTTCTCAATCATTTCTTCCAATTCTTCTGTTTCTCATAACCATTCACACTCTACCATCAATGATACATCCGCTCTCCAGTTGTTGGGATTTTCCAATGTTCTGCAGTGGGAAAAACTATAGATACTTAGAATTCATCTTTCTCAAATGTGTTCCTGTTTATCACTAATTTATTAAAATTCTGACTTTAAGTTTTACCAACGTCTCTGCTGGAAATTTGTGTATTGTGTGTGTATGTGTATGTGTTAACATATTTACTTTCATTTATATGGGATCTTGGAAGAGGATTGTCACAAATACTGTATTTGATCTTTCATATTAACTGGAAATCTAACCAGTCTTTTCACTACATGTTTGTATACTGTAAGCAAGCAATACCAGCTTTATATTTGCAAATTTCTACCACATGAGACATGCACATATATGGTGAGTCAACTATAATTTATGCAGAAAATATCTGTGCTATATGAAAACTCATCTTTTTGGCCAAAAATGACTCACAAATCTCTTGTGAAATTTGCTATCCAATCCATGCTTCTATGTATACTTATTGCAAAACTGACCAAAATTTGAATGCTAAAGTTACAGCACAAATTTCTAAGTATTAATGCAATGCTTAATTTTGTTATTGTAATGCCATAGTTGCTGTTCATTATCTGCTGTATATAACTAGAATAGAATTTCATGTAAATTCAAAGCTGTATCCGAGGATTCCATTAATTGCAATGGAAGTTTATTATTTTTCAGGGAACTAATGCCACCCAAAGTGTTTTCCTGTAAGTAAAGTTCTAGAATCAGTTTCTTTTAAAGAAATGCAAAATATATGATGCATATATGTATAAATGAATAAAATTCATTCATCTTTGTATGTAAGATATTTAATCAAACCTAGTATCAAAATGCAAAAGTGTTTTTGTGTTATATCTAGTATGTTTCCTTTCATTCCATTTGAATAAACAAGTCATAAAACCTTCTAGTCACTAATTTTTCATATGTTATTTTTCTTATATGGCTATTTCTATAGCTATATCAAAAATTGTATCTTTGATAACTGTCTATATTGTGATGTTTTATTTCATTTTTAGTAGGTCTCTGTTTCCTCTCTATCATCTATAATTTTATCTATTGCTTCTAATTCTATGAATTTATCTGAGAAACTCAATTGTTTCTTTCTAATAAGTAATTCAATTTTTGAAAATAATGATTGAATTCGTTACTGCATTGACTTAAAGTTTTGTTTTTGCATTTATAATATTAGATATCCTATAAACTTTCCTTATCTCAAATATCTCAATTTATATCTCAATCTGATGCTTCCTATAACCATTTCCTTTCTCTTTGACATTTTGGTACTTTTTGAGAATGGCATTTGAATTAATTTTAATGTTCTATGAACATTAGATATAAAGCAGTATTCAGATGTGTTCTGCCCATATTTAGAAGCATATTGTTTTCTGTTTTCTTAAACTTTTAAGGTGAGATTCAATTTTCCTTTAGAAATAATGGTTTATTTATTTGAAAGGCAGAGCAACAAAGCAAGAAAGAGAGATTTTCCATCCACTGCTTCACTCTCCAAATGACTGCAACAGCTATGTCTGGGCCAGGGCAAAGCAGACACCAGTAACTGCATTGGAGTCTCCCATGTGGGTGGCAGGGCCCCAAGCATCTGAGCCCTCATCTGATGCCTTCACAGGAATATTAGCAGGAAGCTGGATCTGAAGTGTTGCAAATAGGACTCAAATCAATATTTGGATATAGGGTGCCAGATTGCAACCTGCTGCACCAAAATTCTGGCCACATTTTTCTTTTTATTGAAAGTATAAAGGGGACGTTAGTATGTTTGTGGGAAAATGGGATTTAAAACTGCAAGTTAAAGAGAAAAGCATTCTTACTCAACCTCAGATCCATCAAGTTCAATACAATTTTGTAAGAAGTGCTACCAGCCATATAGTCTGTCTTTACAAAACTGGTTTTCAGGAATTTCACCATCTGTGTGCAACCTGTGTCACATTATTAATAGAAGAAAGCTCTATGTCCTTTAATATTTTAAGATTGGGAAACTAAAATAAGTCAAGGTGAGCCAAATCAGGACTATTAGATGGATGCCTACTCATTTCTGTCAAAATCCTTGCAAACTTGGCATTGTTTGATGGGAGTAATGAGCAGGAACACAGCCTGGTGGTGGAGGACTCTCTGGTGAAGCTTTCCAAGCATTTTTCGGATAAAGCTTTCTCATAATACTGCCTTAATAAGCAGATGTTATCATTCTTTGGCTCTTTGAAAAGTCAACAAGCAGAGTACTTGAAGCATCCCAAATTACTGTTGCCCCATCCTTTGCTCTTGATCAGCCGGCTTTTGCTTAGACTGGCTGGCTTCCATCTCTTGATAAGCATTGCTTTGATTGTGTTTTATTTTCAGGATCATACTGCAAAAGCCATGTTTCAGTTTGTATTAGAATTCTTGCAAAAAATGCTTCAGGATTTGATTCCATGTGTTTAAAATGTGTTTAAAATTTAATGCAAATACAAAAATCTCACATATTTGCAGGGAACTATGTAATGTTTATTTTATTATTCTTTGTGTAATGTCCAAATCACAGTAAATACACAGAAGAACTCTGTTCTTCTCTGCAGCTTACCTGGGTGCAACAAGATTCTTGGCACTCATTGAACAGAAAGTCTGCTTGGCTTTAAATTTTCAGTCAGAATTCTGTAAGCTGAATGGATTCAGATGTCTGTGGTGTTGGCTATTTTTGCTTCTGTGGACAATCCCTTCCCCTTCAATTAGGAGATGACCAAGATTAATATTTCCTCACAGATCGATGCAACTTGGTTGCTGCTGTAGGCTTCACCTTCAGAGTTGTCCCATCTACTTTCAAATGCACAACCTAAAAAAGATGAACATGTATGACTTGAGGATATGATAGTGATTACCAGAGGCCGGGGAGAGTATGAGGGAGGGAAGGATGGAAATATTATTTAATGATATTAACCTATAGTTAGGTAGGAGCAAGAAGTTTTAGTGTTATATTGCATAGTTGAATGACTATAATGATAATGTTGGTTTTATTTTTCTTAAAAATGCTAGAAGATAGGATTTTGAAATTTTTCACTACAAAAGCTTTAATGGGTGTTTGAGGAGATAATTACATTCATCTGAATCAGTTCATAATGCATACAGGTGTCAAATAGCAAGTTACTCCATAAATGTGTACAATTTTATTTGCCATTTAAAAATTTAAAAAATAAAGAAAACAACAAGTGATTTCACCATTTTCCCATTCAATTTCATCATAAAGTGGATGTTTGTTCTTATTTCAGGTCTAGCAGAATTCGTGTTTGTCTGATTTGGGATCTTTTCAATCTGTTATTTTAGGCTTCTCAGTGTTTTGGGGCACATCCTGATCAGAAATCTTATAGCAAATTAGTATGAGTTTATTTTGTTGAAAAGATTTGAAATTTGCTTCTAGTTTTCCTATAATATGCATTTTTCCATTAATATTTTGAAAACCCTTTGTACCAAATATTAGAACTCTCTTATTATTTGTTATTTTCCAATGACTTGTCTACATTAGAAGGCAAACCCATTTTTTGATAATCAGAATATCTTATTCCCTATGGTTTCACTCAAATGTCGTTTTCCAACTGCCAACTGAAAGGCAAAGTGTTATACATGTCTCTCAACCTGATTCTTCATGTTATGGCTCCTTCATCTCTTGCAGCTCTTTTAGAGCATGTGATATTTTCTTTGAATCGAACTTTGTGCTTTGATGACATGTTGGTCTTGTAGAACATACAGAAGTCTACAATGTTGTGTTATGTTTGTTTTCTACACCACATTTGCCCTTTGGGAAACTACATCTCCATAGGTGAAATGAATTTCTCCCAGTTTTTATCTCCTAAACTTACAGTCAAATTGCTCGAGTGTTTTGAAGAATGTTTAAAAAATATTAAAGGCAATTCTGAGGGAAAGAAGGTTGAGGTACTATTTAAGTTACACTTATACAGTCATACATGACTTCCCAGATTGCTTTTAATATGGATATTTTATTTATGATTTAAAGATTATGCAATGGGGTAAGAAAACAATACATACTATCTTTTACATTAGCAAATTTATTCAATATGCCCAGGCTAAACATTTCTATAACTTGAGTTTCTCAGTGTAGGTCTATTGGTCTTGTAATTGTAAGAAATATCTCCTTTATCCTGTGAACAACTTTTCTAAGACTACTAGAACTTAGTGGTGGCAAGAATTTTCACTTTGTATTTTCTATAAGTTTTTTATTCATATTAATTGAAAACACTGCATGAAGAATTTCATTAGCTATTATTCAAATGAAATTCCCCATTCTTTTATATACTTCATTCAAGTGGTACAATCTCTTTCTCTGAACCTTTAGTACTATTTTGCTTCATGGAATATACACATTTTAAAATGAAACACCATCATTTTTCTCTCAAAATTTTAGTACAACCACACCAGCCTTCATAATGGTTTACCTAAACTCTATTGAAGTCACCTGACTTGTCTTCATTTCTTTTTCTTTCACACATTTATATTTAAAAAAAATTTAATGCAAATACAAAAATCTCACATATTTGCAGGGTACTATGTAATGTTTATTTTATTATTCTTTGTGTAATGTCCAAATCACAGTAAATGCATTTTTGCTTTCAAGTACTTAACATTTATTTATAATGAACATCCAAAATCCTATTGTAACATTGTTTTCAAATAGATGAATATCCAGTAAATAGATATTGTCTGTCTTCACTCTACTGTGCAATAGAAATCCAGAATTCCTTATTCCTGGTAGTTGTCAATCAGCCTTTTCCAATTCCTCCCTGTCAACTTTCCTCCCCAGATTCAGTAACTGCCATTGCATTTTTAACTTCTGTGAGTTCATCTATTGCATTAGCCTATTCATATTAGTGAGATAATGTGATATTTGCCTTTCTGTGCTTAATTCACTCAACAAATGATCTCCCGTTTCTTCTATATTGTTACAAATATTTCACCTTTTTATGACTGAATGATACCTCATTAAACCATTTTTAATTGATTTTTGTGAATAGTGAGAAACGGAGGTCTAGTTTTATTCTCTTTCATATGCATATCAAATTTCACAAGCACCATTTATCAAAAGATTCTCCCTTTTCTAATACACATTCTTATGTCTATAAAAAATCAGTTGACTGTCGTTGGGTGGATTTATTGCTATGGTTTCTATTCTGTTTCATTAGTCTAGGGATCTGTTTTTATTTCAATACTATGCTTTTTAATTGATGTGGTTTGTACTGTATTTTAAAGTCAAGTAAAATGATGCCTCTTGCTTTATTCTTTGCTCAAGATTATTTTGGCTATTTGAAGTATTTTGTGATTCCATATCAATTTTATTAGTTTGTTTTTTCAAGTTCTGTGAAAAATGTCATTGGTACTTTGAAAGGAATGCATTGAATCCGCATTGTTATGTACAGTATGTACATTTTATCTGTATTATTTCTTCTAACCCATGAGCATTGTGTCTTTCCATTTTTTGCATCCATTTTGTTTCAGCAATGATTAACTGGTTTGTTATGGAGATATTTTACTTTTTTGGTTTCATTTATTCCCATGTATTTTATTTTGTTCTGTAGTTACTGAAAGTGTGATTGCTTTCTTGATTTATATTTCACAAGATTCCCTCTTGGTATACAGTGACACTGCTGATTTTTCTACATTGACTTTTATCCCACAAACTTGCAGAATTTATTAGTCTAAATGTTTGGTGAAATATTTAGGATTTTCAAAATAAAAATCATATATTCTGCATTGATTTCTTCCTTTTCAAATTATATGCTCTTTGTTTCTTTATCTTGCTTAATTGCTCTGTTAGTACCTCCAGAATTATGCTAAATGAAATTGGTGAAAGTGGGCATCTTTGCCTTGCTGTGGATCTTGGATAGGAAGCCTTCATTCTTTCTTCATTTAATATGACATTAGCTGTTGGCTTTTTATATATAACCTGTATTAACTGGAGGCATGCTCCTTCCATACTTAACTTGGTCAGATATTTTTTTTTTAAGTCATGAAGGAATGTTGGATTCCATCAAATGCTTTTCTGCATCTATTGAGATAATCTTATGGCTTTTCTCCTTCATTCTGTTGATATCATAATAATTGGTTTGTATATGCTGAATCATACTACATGTTTGGGATAAATCACGTCGATAATGGTGAATCATTTTTTAAGTATTGTTGGATTTTATTTGCTGGTGTTTTGTTGAGACTTTTTCCATCTCTGTTCATCAAGAATATTGAGATGTAGCATTTTTTGTTGTGTACTTTTCTGGTTTTGATATCAAGGTAATGCTGACCTCATGGAACAAATCATGAAGAATTCTTTCCTATTATTTTTTTTGAAATAATTTAAGACAACAGTGTTGTGACATAACAGGTTTAGGCACTACTTCCAGTGCCAACATCCTGCACTACAGTATCATTTCAAGTCCTGGCTGCTTCACTTCCAATCCAGTCTTTTTCTTATGTGCCTGAGAGGGCAGCAGATAGTGACCCCAGGAAGCAGTAAAGGGCGGTCCAAGTAATTGGGCTGCTATCAATCATTTGTGAAACCAGTATGGAATTCAGGGCTCCTGGTTTCTGCCTGGACTGAACTGGGCTGTTACAGCCATTTTGAGATTGAGCCAGAGGATGGAAGATTTCCATTCATATTCTCTCTCTCTCTCTCTCTCTCTCTTTCTCTCTCTCTCTCTCTCCCTCCACCAATCTCTCTCTCTCCCCACCTCTCTCCTTCCCTCCCTCTTTTCCAGCTCCCTCTGTTTTACAAATAAATAAAGATATTTTACTCGGTTGGTGTAGCTACAAATTTTCTGCTGAATTTCTTTAAACTGCTATTTTGAAATCACCATCTAAACATTTGAAGTGTCAATTCTTAGATAGTTGGTTTCTGGCATCATACTTTGTTCTTTAGGTAAGGTCATTGTGGCTGGAAGTTCTTGATGCTTGTTGGTGTATGACATCATTTGTATACTGAAGGATTAATTTTAGTAACTTGGCTTTGTTTGTGACTGTTCTTATATAAATTCTAAGTAGTCTGCTCTGCTGCCTAGTTGCATTATGGTCTGTATCCTGCTTTGGTGGGCTCATTGCCCAGGACTGCATCTGTCAGCCACTGGTGCTGCTGGCTTAGTTATACAACTGCTCAACCAAGACATAGAACGCCCATGGGCATAGAAGCAGATCTAGGGACTGCAAGAAATAGTCCTGGGAGATGGACCACTGGAATCTGTTCAGTGCTGAGTTTAATCAGCCTGACACTGGGTTCTAAAACAGTCCTGTAGTTTCTGGCTATCTGCCCATGTTTGTAGGATGTTTGCAAAAGCAGATTCTTATCTACTCAAACTGGCCCCAGTTGGCTAACTTGTGAGTCTCACAACCACTGGACCCTGTGTTATCTTGGGCCTGGACACTAAACCTGTGAGTGACTGGTGTAGCTACATCCCCAGAGAAGTCTGGATTATCAGGGCACAAGCTTCTGTCTGATATTGGGGCAGAGAGTCCATCCACAGGCACTGGCCTAGGAATGGAAATGTTTAGGAGATGCTCAGCTTTGGGCTTTACCAACCCAGCATTTATTTCTAAGACACAGTTCCTTGGTATCTTTTTTTCTGCTAAGGTTGGAAAAGTAACCCCCTGGCAACCCAGCTTGGTTCTCGGCTTGTCAAATCTGGATGCCATAGCACTTGCGTCCCACAAAGTCATGGGGTACCCTCCAGTGACACATGCCAAAACGAATCTGACCCATGGGAGTGCAATTGTTTGCCTGTTGCTCAGCCTCAACAGAGGCAGCCTTAGTTATTTTTGAGTGGTGGAGTTTTTTGGGCCTTATCAGGTACTGGGTCTAGGAGTCGTTAGATTGGCCTGGAGCTGTGATGAGCAGTCCTAAACTTTCATTTCCAGCCTCTTACTTTTTGCTGGGATTTGGGAGCATTGGTTCTCTCAAAGAGTGAGGGCCTAGGGGCAGGGGCCAGTGGACTCAGCCTGAGTGAATTTGATCTGAGTGGGTCTGGCTTTGGCTTTCAGTTTGCTCTCTTTCTCACAAGTGGGGAGCATCTCTCCATGGTACATTCCTTCTACCTAGGTGAGGCAAACATAGACCTTCTTGTCTTGCAAAATAAAGTTTTTCTTATAGCAAGCTGAGGTATCAGCAGCTCTCACCTGACTCTATAGCTCTTGTGAAGATGACTTAGTGTGTGCACAGCTTTTTTTGATATCTCTGTGGGAAGGTGGTCACCAGTGTTTCCTAGCCAGTATCTTGGCTCTGCCTCTCTACGTCTCTTCTGAAATTTTTGATTAATCTATTTTTACTTTTGAAACAGTGGAAAATAGAAAGAAGTGTCCAGAAATTTTTAAAAAAGCTTTGTCATTAGATTTCTTTTAGAAACGTTTATATTTGTACCACAGAAAAGAACATTGCTTATGTAGTTTATTTTTAATATGTATTTCTTTATGAAAGCAGAAGTTGAATCTAAAGTTACATATTCTGTAAAAAAGAGAAACTATAAATTACTTGTTTTTATTCTACAGGATAAATTAAATGATATGCTCCCGAGATTCTTTTTATTTCTACCCCCAAAAATATAGTTGAACACATTAGCACACATTTGCCTAGACTTCATTTCCAAACTTACAACTATACACATATATTACCTACTTGCTTAGAAAGTAAAACAGCTTAACAAATAATATATATGTAGCTTTCTTTCTTTGTTGTTGAACCCTAAATTGTGTGGTTTAGTAGATTCAGAAGACCTGGAAAAGTGGAACCAATTTGACTCGTACACTGTAACAACAAGCATTAACATGTAAGAAAAAGAAAAATTAGGGAAACAAACCACCTTAGTAGTGGACTCTCTTAAGGCAATGTGGTTTCTAATATCTTTCAGCTACAGAATTATTCCTGATACTTGCATTCATTAGCATGCACACTGGGGAAAGTTTGGAGAAAATGTTGGATTGAAGAAACACTTCAGCATTTCTTTCCTCAAACTATGTGTTATTGGTGGAATTTTATTATCACTACTACATAAATGATTATATTACTAAAGACAAGAAATGGAGAAAGGGCTGAATTCCAAGTATTTACAGATTAAAATGGACAGGAATTGGTAGCTATTTGAATGTGTGAAGAAGAGAGAGGGCATATATTTATGCAACTCTGGTTTCTGCCTTGAATTATGTGTGAAATCACTCTGAGGTCAAACAGGTTTTGAGAACATTATTGTGAGTTTAGTGTTGGGTTTGTTGAGTTTTATGTAGCTATAAACTGTCTATGTTGAGGATATTTAAAATGCAGTTTTATATGTTGGCCTGAAGTTCAGAAGTGTGAGAGAAGTCAAAGTTCTAGAGATATAATCTGTTCAGTTCCCCCCAAACACATCTTGAGTTAATCTGTTTTTCCCCAGCCCCATTTTCCATATCCTTGTCTGGGTTATCACCACAATTACTACCATGGAATACAACTGCAGACGCTCAGTGACTCCTAACCCTAACGCTAAAAGATATGCTCAGAGATCCTTGTTTTAAAAATGAAATAATACAAATTTCCTATGAAATGACTCAAAGTTGCAATTAAAAATTTTTCATATGCCATGCTATATCTTTAAAGTCTTTTCATAATCTATCTGCTGGGACCAAAAACTATTCTGTGTGATCCTGGGGACTTGAAGCAACTTCTGGCTGTCTTATGTCACGTTTTGGAATGTTTTGATTCCTTTGTCTGAAAAACTCTTTTCTAACCAGTTACCCCAGAAACCCTCACCACCCTCTGCTCTCCCATGTCGTTACTTTTCTTGTTCTTCGTGTATCAGTTTATAGATTATTGTTACAGCATGATTTGATCACCCTACCCCTTCTCATATACTGCATTCCATTTTCTCATTTTGAGTTCCACTTGCACACTACACTGGTTCACAAGAGTAACCACCACCTCTGATTTGTATCTAACACATGCTTAGCCCAATTGCCCATATTCCTCAGGTGCTGGGGACAGTCCTGTTTTATGCTCAATGACCTGACACGATTGTTAATAAGATTCTCTTCTCTCTCTAAACTGGCTCGATTTTGATGATAAATTGCATAACTCCTAAGAATAGTTGACATTCAATAAATATTTGTTGAATAAATGGGAAGCTCTGACACCCAGCTATTAGATAAAAATGCATAGAAAAAAGAATTAGAAATGCATAAATATGACTTACTGACAGTATAAGATATAAAGGATAGAAAATGTTACTGTGGGACTTCTGAAATGTGTGGATGTTTGTGCACATATGTGAGTCTGTAACAGTAACACACTAGATATTTATTAAAACCTTAAAAAAAAGTACATAAATATCTTTTAAATTATAGCTTCTCAAAATACATATTTAATTTTTCTTTAATTTTTCATTGGTAGCTAATGGTTATGTCCTGAACCATTTCAATATTATAAATATTTTTTGTCTAATTCTCACTTTTTACAACTAGTATCTATCCCTGCTGCTCTGTTAGAAAAGTATTCTAAGAAGGAGAAGTGTTTACATCCCATAGTAATCTTTCATTTGCTCAAAATCTGCAATTAAAGTGAAATTTACAGTAATTAATAGGCTCATTTTTTCCAATCTTAAATCATTCAGGAAATTAATACTAGAAAAAATAATAATAGAAAATTAATGAATGTCATTAAATGTTTTTGTTCAGAACTGCTTCTTTTAAATATAGATTTTGCAAACTTCAAACAATTATAAATTTACTGTTTCATAAAATAGTTGGATTTCTTAATGAAGTTTTATTTCTAAATATATATCTTTTGTTGTATTTGAGGTTGATAAATAAAGTTACTTTGTACCACTTTTTTTAAACAGGTGTACTCAATTTTTAATGCTTGACTTTTAAGGCAGTGATGAAATTTTGCATGATTGTTTTCACATTTTTGTGTTATTTCTAAAATATTGTTTTAGAGAATGCATTTTTTTCAAGATTCATTTTCAATTCTCTTTATATACAGAAAATCAGCTTAGCACATATTAAGTAAAGATTTCAACAATTTGCACCCACATAGAAACACAAAGTGAAAAATACTGTTTGAGTACTAATTATAGCATTAAATCACAATGTACAGCACATTAAGGGCAGAGATCCTACATGAGGAGTGAGCACACAGTGACTCCTGTTGTTGACTTAACAATTTGACACTCTTGTTTATGGCGTCAGTAATCACCCTAGGCTCTTGTTATGAGTTGCCAAAGCTATGGAAGCCTCTTGAGTTCACCGATTCTGATCATATTTAGACAAGGTCATAGTCATAATGGAAGTTCTCTCCTCCCTTCAGAGAAAGGTACCTCCTTCTTTGATGACTTGTTCTTTCCACTGATATCTAACTAACAGATCTTTGATTTAGGTCATTTTTTTCTTTGCCAGAGTGTCTTGGCTTTCCATGCCTAAAATACTCTCATGGGCTTTTCCACCAGATCTGCATGCCTTAAGGGCTGATTCTGAGGCCAGAGTGCTGTTTAGGACATCTGCCATTCTATGAGTCTGCTGTGTATCTCGCTTCCCATGTTGGATCATTCTCTCCCTTTTTTATTCTATCAGTTAGTATTTGCAGACACTAGTCTTGTTTGTGTGATCCCTTTGGCTCTTAGTCCTAGTGAGATGGCATTGGTACATGCCACCTTGATGGGATTGAATTGGAATCCCCTGGTATGTTTCTAACTCTACCATTTGGGGCAAGTCAGCTTGAGCATGTCCCAAATTGCACATCTCTTCCTTCTCTTATTCCCACTCTTATATTTAACAGCGATCCCTTTTCAGTTAAGTTTCAACACTTAAGAATAACTGTATTGATTACAGTATTCAACCAAAAGAATTAAGTAGAACAAAGAAAAAAATACTAAGAGGGATAACGTATTAAGTTGTTCCTCAACAGTCAGGGCAAGAGATGATCAGGTCACCATTTCTCATAGTGTTCATTTCAATTTAACAGGTTATCTTTCCAGTGCTCTGTTAGTTGTCACGGATCAGGGAGAATATATGATATTTGCCCCTTTGGGACTGGCTTAATTCACCCAGCATAATGTTTCCCAAATTTCTAACAGGGATCACTTTTCAGTTAAAATTTAAACACCTAAGAATGATTGTGTGTTAATTACAGAGTTCAACCAATAGTACTAGAACAAAAAAATGCTAAAATGGATAAAGTATTACATTGTACAACAACAGTCAGCACAAGAGCTGATCAAGTCACTGTCTCTCATAGTGTCCATTTCACTTCAACAGGTTTCCCCTTTGGTGCTCAATTAGTTGTCACTGATAAGGGAGAACATATGATATTTGTCCCTTTGGGACTGGCTTAGATCACTCAGCATGCTGTTTTCCAGATTCCTCCAACTTGTTGCAAATGACCGGATTTCGTTGTTTTTTACTGCTGTATAGTATTCTATAGAGTGCATGTCCCATAATTTCGTTATCCAGTCTACTGTTGATGGGCATTTAGATTGATTGCAGGTCTTAGATATTGTGATTTGAGCTGCAATAAACATTAATGTGCAGATGGCTTTTTTGTTTGCCAATTTAATTTCCTTTGGGTAAATTCCAAGGAGTGGGATGGCTGGGTTGTATGGTAGGGTTATATTCAGGTATCTGAGGAATCTCCAGACTGACTTCCATAGTGGCTTTACCAGTTTGCATTCCCACCAACAGTGGGTTAGTGTCCTTTTCCCCCACATCCTCTCTAGCATCTATTGTTGTTAGATTTCTGAATGTGAGCCATTCTCACCGGAGTCAGGTGAAACCTCATTGTGGTTTAGATTTGCATTTCCCTGATTGCTAGTGATCTTGAACATTTTTTTCATGTGTCTGTTGGCCATTTCGATTTCCTCTTTTGAAATATGTCTCTTAAGGTCCTTGGCCCTTCTCTTAAGTGGGTTGTTTGTTTTGATGTTGTGGAGTTTCTTGATCTCTTTGTAGATTCTGGTTATCAACCCTTTATCTGTTGTGTTGTTTTCAAATATTTTTCCCATTCTGTCAGTTGCCTATTCACTTTCCTGACTGATTCTTTTGCCTTACAGAAACTTCTTAATTTGAAGCAATCCAAAATGTTAATTTTAGCTTTGACTGTCGGTGTTTCTGGGATACTTTCCAAGAAGTATTTGCCTGTACCTATATCTTGCAGTGTTTTCCCAATGCTCTCTAATACTTTGATGGTGTCTGATCATAGATTAAAGTCTTTAATCCATGTTGAGTGAATCTTTGTGTAAGGTGAAATGTAGGGGTCTTGCTTCATGATTCTGCACGTGGAAATACAATTTTCCCAGCACCATTTATTGAATAGACTGTCCTTACTCCAGAGAATGGTTTTCGATCCTTGATCAAATATAAGCTGGCTGTAGAGATTTGGATTGATTTCTGGTGTATCTATTCTTTTCCATTGGTCTATCCATCTTTTTCTGTACCAGTACCATGCTGTTTTGATTACAACTGCCCTGTAGTATGTCCTGAAATCTGGTATTGTGATGCCTCCAGCTTTGTTTTTGTTGTACAAGATTGCTTTAGCTATTCAAGATCTCTTGTGTCTCCATATGAATTTCAGCATCATTTTTTTCCAGATCTGAGAAGAAGTTCTTCGATATCTTCATTGGTATTGCATTGAATGTATAAATTGCTTTTGGAAGAATGGACATTTTGATGATATTGATTCTTCCAATCCATGAGCATGGAAGATTTTTCCATATTTTGGTATCCTCTTCTATTTCTTTCTTTAAGGTTTTGTAATTATCATCGTAGAGATTTTTGACAACTTTGGTTAAGTTTTTTCCAAAGTATTTGATTGTTTTTGTAGCTATTGTGAATGGGATTGATATTAGCAGTTCTTCCTCAGCCATGGCGTTTCCTGTGTTTCCAAATCTGTTGATTTTTGTGCATTGATTTTATATCCTGCTACTTTGTCAAACTCTTCTTTCAGTTCCAATAGTCTCTTAGTAGAGTTCTTTGGGTCCCCTAAATAAAGAATCATATCATCTGCAAATGAGTTCTTCCTTCCAAATTTTTATCCTTTTAATTTCTTTTTCTTGCCTAAGAGCTCTGGCTAAAACTTCCAGAACTATATTGAATAGCATTGGTGAGAGTGGGCATCCCTGTCTGGTACCAGATTTCAGTAGAAATGCTTCTAACTTTTCCCCATTCATTAGGATGTTGGCCATGGGTTTTTCATAAATTGCTTTGATTACATTGAGGAATGTTCCTTCCATACCCAGTTTGCTTAGGGTTTTCATCACGAAAGGGTGTTTAATTTTATCGAATGCTTTCTCTGCGTCTAGTGAGATAATCATATGGTTTTTCTTCTGCAGTCTGGTAATGTGGTGTATCATGCTGATTGTTTTGCGAACATTGAACCATCCCTGCATACCAAGGATAAATCCCACTTGGTCTGGGTGGATGATCTTTCTGATTTGTGTTGCATTCTGTTGGCCAGAATTTTATTGAGGATTTTTGCATCTATGTTCATCAGGGATATTGGTCTGCAACTTTCTTTCAATGCTGCATCTTTTTCCGGCTTAGGAATTAAGGTGATGCTGGCTACATAGAAAGAATTTGGGAGGATTCCCTCTTTTTTGATTGTTCTGAATAGTTTTAGAAGAATTAGAGTTAGTTCTTCCTTAAGTGTCTGGTAGAATTCAGCAGTGAATCCATCTGGTCCTGGGCTTTTCTTTGTTGGGAGGGCCTTGATTACTGCTTCAATTTCTGTCTCAGTTATGGGTCTGTTTAGGTTTTCTCTGTCTCTCTGGTTCAATTTAGGTAGATTGCATGTGTCCAGGAATCTATCCATTTCTGATGGGTTTCCCTGTTTGTTGGCATACAAGTCCTTGTAGTAAATTCTGATGATTTTTTTTATTTCGTGGTGTCTGTTGTTACATTTCCTTTTTCATCTCTTTTTTTTATTGATTTGGGTCTTTTCTATTTTTAGTTAGATGGGACAATGGAGTGTCAATTTTGTTTATTTTTTCAAAAAAACTGCTCTTCATTTGCTGATTTTTTGTAATGTTTTTTTGGATTCAATCCTGTTGATTTCTTCTCTGATTTTAATTATTTCTTTTCTCCTACTAGATTTGGTTCTGGTTTGCTGCATATTTTATAGATCTTTGAGATGCATTGAAAGCTCATCTATTTGGTGCCTTTCCAATTTCTTGATGTAGGCACCTATTGATATAAACTTTCTTCTTAACACTGCTTTTGCTGTATCCCATAAGTTTTGGTATGTTGTGCTGTTACCCTCCTTTACTTCCAGAAAGTTTTTGATTTATCTTTTAATTTCTTCTATCACCCATTATTTATTCAGGAGCATGTTGTTCAATCTCCATGTGATTGCATATTCTCTAGGGATTCTTGAGTTGCTAATTTCCAACTTCATTCCTTTATGGTCT
The DNA here is from genome assembly GCA_949820135.1 of Sylvilagus floridanus. Lineage (NCBI taxonomy): Eukaryota > Metazoa > Chordata > Mammalia > Lagomorpha > Leporidae > Sylvilagus > Sylvilagus floridanus. Next base: position 83,092,911 of record OX463236.1, on the reverse strand, counting down.
GAGAAGCTGCATCATATGATTCTAATTCTTTTGAATTTGCTGAGACTTGCTTTATGGCTTAGTATGTGGTTAATCCTAGAGAAGTTTCCATGTACTGCTGAGAAGAATGTAAATTCTTTATGTGTAGGATGGAAAGTTCTGTATATATCTTTTAGATCCATTTGGGCTATAGTGTCATTTAAGTCTACTGTCTCCTTGTTGATCTTCTGTCCTGTTGATCTGTCTATTTCTGAGCGTGGAGTATTGAAGTCCCCCAGTACTATTGTATTGGGGTCTAAGTCTCCCTTTAAGTCCCTTAACAAATCTTTCAAATACTGGGGGTTACTGGGGGGTTTTGTCTCACCTCCTCTTCCAGCGCTGATGCGCAGACTCTGCAGCTCGGCTTCTGATGTGGCTCGGCTCCTGCATCTGGACTTCCACATGGTGGGAGACCTTGCTCTCCCCGTAGGTCCTCCATGTCACATCCACTAGATCCGGGAGAGTTTCCTCTGCAATTTTTTCCTGAGCCTTTTCTTGAGGCTACAGTAACTCCGCTTTTATTAAACTATCTTTTCCCGGACTATCGGTGCACGCCCTCACTATTCCACCATCTTGGCTAAGCCCCACCACTTTGAAATATTCCTGAGCATTTACTCTAAAAAATATTGTTGTCCTCTTTAACAAAGATAAATTTTCAAAAATATTTACAATATTTAGAAGTTATATTTTAGGATTAAAAATTAGTTAGCTTAAGAGTTAGAAAGACAGAGACAGAGAAAGAGAACTCTTATCTACTAGTTTTCTATTCAAATGCCCATGAGGCATGATTAAGTGTAGATCTCCCACAAGAGTAGCAACCACAAGTTCCACAACCTCTTGCCTTCCAGGGTTTGCTTTTGCAGGAAGCTGGATTTGGGAGCAGAAAAGGGACTTGGCCCCAGGCACTCTAGGGTCAAACATCCCAAGCAGTGTGTCAACTACTCTGCCAAATGCCCACCCAGGGGATTTTTTTTTTAAAGAAAGCATTTAAAGGAAGATTAAAACAAATTTATAGAGTATTTTTATTGGTGAAAGAAAATCAGGATTTATTCAAGTTGGAAACTGTAAGATTATCACAAAACACACCAAACACTGGAATAAGGGAAAGGGTTTATTGGGGAAAACCCATCAGGCCGGAGGGAAGGGATGAGAGAAAAAAAAAGAGAGGAGAGTGTAACAGAGAGAAGGAAAGAGAGAGAGGAGAGGAGCTAGGGAGGAGAGAGGAGAGGAGGCTAGAGAGAGAAGAGACGAAAAAGAGGGGGAGAGAGAGAAGCCAAGAGAGAGCCCAGAGAGAGCAGAGAGAGAGCCATGAGTTCAGGAATAGGTCCTTTGAAAACTTTGCTGGAGGGCACGCAGGGAAGCAGGAGCAGGGAATCCTACTAGAATGAGAGTGGAACTTGATACCAATCATTGGGCCATGTGGCTACCTGGCTTTCAGCAATGGAGGCGGGGGCTAGAGCCTAGGATGGTGTCACCATTCAAGGAAAGATGACCAGAAGGACAGAAGGACTAGAAGTAGTTGAGGTTTTTTTTTTTTTTTTTACATTTACATTTACATTTTTACTTATTTGAGACAGAGTTACAGAGATAGGTAGAGACAGATAGAGGTCTTCCATCTGCTGGTTCAGTCCCCAGATGGCTGCAATGGCTGCCGGAGAGCAGCCATGTGGGTCTCCCATGCGGGTGCAGGGGCCCAAGGACTTGGGCCATCTTCTACTGCTTGCCCAGGCCATAGCAGAGCTGGATTGGAAGAGGAGCAGCTGGTATTAGAACCGGCACCCATATGAGATGCCTGCACTTCAGGTTGTAGCTTTAACCCACTGCGCCACAGTGCCTGCCCCAGTAGTTGAGTTTTTAAGCACAGTCTCTGAAGTTGTCAGTCAATACAAGGTTTGGACAGATCCATCAAAAGACTTGATTTATGTTATAATTATTTTACCCTGGTTGGCTTCCTCCTGATAAAACAAAGAGCCATCAGTAGGGTGGGATATCTAATTTACTTTATAATGGACTGGGAGCTTAGAAGGATGGAATGTCCACTCCCTTGCTATTCTGATGGTAAATTTTGAGATTCCTAAGGAAGTAGGGCAGGGACTTCTTATGTTGCTAAAGGTAACCTTTTTTGAGGGGAAGAAAGCATTTTGCAGCCCCAGTTTCCACTGGGACCACTCTGACTGCCTATTAACCCATCTGACTCCTTACATACCCCTCCCTGAGAAAAAGGGACCCAAACTTCTGTTAGGGGAACTGGATGATGACTGCTCAGTCTGCTTCATGCTGAAAAGGGGTGTCATTGGGGAAACAGAAACAAGGTATTCTTCTGGAGGTCAATCTAAGGGTTCCTGGTAGAATGTGGGTTCCCTCAGAGGCACTGTCTGAAGCAGCACTTAGAATATGATGGCTTCTAGTTGTTTAAGCCTGGATAACACAAAATGTGTAAGAAGTTTATTATACATGGTCCTAGCAAGACTGCAAGAACGATGATATATATTGGTCCTAGGAGGGGCAATAAACAAGATAGCCACTTCTAGTTTTCAAAGAAATTTCCCCAATTTCCAAAGAAATTTTCTGTTGGCACATATTTTATTTACTTATTGCTAAAAAAACAATCTATCAATCTCCCTTTGAACTAGGTTTGAGATAGATTAAAACAGCATATTCCTGGCAATTGCTCATATCTGATTTGGTTTTTTAGCAATAAGTAATCAATGGCTGCACAGTTTTGCAAAATGCCTTCCTAAACATGGCTCAGTTCATCATTGAGATACTTTGAGGCAGTAGCAGGGGCATTAACTGTCTTTTCTAATATACAAACCAATTCATTAATCTCCTTATGTGCCCGTACAGCTAGTCCAGGAGTTGGTATAATGGAAATGACTGCTATCAATGCCTCAGTTAAAGTGTACAGCATGAGGAAGTCATCACAGTGTGAGGGTGATAATTGTCTGGCATGTATAGAACGTGTAGAGGCTGTCACTGGAGAGATGAGAAGTACTACTCAAATCATGGAGCAAAGGCCAGAGTATGACTTAGGAATTGTGAAAAGAGAAACATTACCACAAGGAAGACCCCAGCCCATTGGCATAGTCACATTATACAAATAGTCTACATGAGTTATAAAAGAGCAGTTATTCTTTTGAGTTAGATCACTGGAGACACAGACACAGTCATTAGATACAGTAAATAGTAATTACATGTAGTTTGATGGCAAGTCCTTAGCTATAGGCAAAGAAGATACATTTTGGTTAGTAATCTTTGAAAAGTATTTGGGGGATGTGCCTAGACCTAATAAATTCTGTTGTAATATATCCATAGGTAAGGCACCTTCACACCTATAAAAAGGATGTTTTGTGTAACACATTAGAAGCTAGATGAGCCCACAAGTTTCCAGTAGGTGTGGAAGAACCTGCTTTGGTAAGGACAGTTGCAGGTTTGCCTGTTGTTGACTCACTGTCTTGGAATCCTGGGGCATTTGGGATGATCTTCCTGTTAACATTGACACTCAGAGTTGAGCATGGGGTCCTTTTCGTGGCTGTGTCAGAGATGGTTAGTAGGACAGTCCAGAAAAAGAGTGACTGTAGGAGGGTTTTCATGAATGGCATAGTGGAGATGGGTTGTGAAACATAAGTTGGTCCCCAGGATAACTGTGAGACCAAGAATACAAAAGAAGACCTGGAATCTCAGTTGCCTGTAGCTGAGTTGAATTGTAGTAACAAAGATGCTACCCATCTGAAGTTATGGTTTTCTTAAACAGCAGCCTGAGTCCTTGAGAGGCTTCACACAAGTAATTTTCTTTGTCCGTGTTAGACCCAAAGTCGTCTTCTGCTATTGAGTCCCTTGGGGCTTCAGAAGTCCAGACCTTTACTCTGATGTGATGGACCCAGGCCTCGTGGTCTGAGACCTTTACTGCAGAGGGAGTGGACTAAAGTACAGTGAAAGGGCCCTCCCAGACTCAGAGTGAGGGAGAGCAGCTGGGAGGGCTTTTATTCATGCTAAATCTCTAGGATTGAATTCAGGAATTCCTATAGTCCTGGGCAGTTCTTCAGATAATTGCTGAAGAGCTTGTTGGAATTTAGCCAACTCAGTTGCTGATTTAGTAAGATTAATGGTTTCTTGCTCTGTCACTAGGTCATTAGTAAGAAAAGTCCTCCCATATGATTTCTCAAAAAGACTTAAGCCTAAATCTGAAGGAGTGTTTTTAATGTGCATTAATAGATTTACCCAAGGGAGATGAATCTCCTGCGATAACTTAGGTGTCGTTTTACAGTTCTTTAGAAAAATGCCTCCTCCCAGCCAGTCAAGGTATCTACCCAGACTAGGAGGTATTGGGAGTTCCTGGCCTTAGGCATATGAATGAAATCCAGTTGCCAATCCCCTCTTGGATAGCTTCCATTCCTCTGTATTCTGAAGCATCAGTTTATAATTCCCAGAGTTGTTTCTGAGTCATGGTTCATAAGCTCCTACAACTTGCTTGACTGTCTTTTGGAAACCCTTCCCAGTAAATAGATGTTAGACCATCTGTAATGTCTCATCTCACCCTAGGTAGAAAACCTGATGGAAGGTTTATGAAAACCTTTTACTGGCATGAGGCAGGGAGGTGAATTTTTCCCTCCTCAGACTGGAGCCACCCATTTGGCTGAAGGCTCTATCCTCTGGTAAGTGCCCACTGGTTCTCCTCAGGTATATACTGGGGGTTCAACCTCTGGCAACAGCCCCTCCCAGACTAGAGGAGCCTCTAAGGTTTCAAGGGGAGGAGTTTCTCTTGTGGCTATTTGGGCAGATAAATCTGCTGAACCATTTCCCTCCACCATCTCATCTGTCCCTTTCTGGTGTCCTTTACATTATATGACTGCCACTTCATGGGGAAGGAACACCGAGCACAATAAATGACCTATTTCCTGGTGGTCCTTAATAGGAGTCCCATTGGCAGTGAGGAAATGCCTCTCTTTCCAAATAGCTGCATGAGCATGGGGACCAAGTAGCCGTGCCTACAAACAGCATATATATTACCCCTCTTATCTTTACTCAGTTTCAGAGCCCTGATTAAGGCCATCAGTTCAACCAGCTGGGCACTTACCGTGGTGGATAAAGAGGAGCTCTCAATAGTTTCCATCTGTGTAACAATCACATATCCAGCTCGGTGAATTCCATGCTCCATAAATAAATTCCCATCTGTGTTAGGACCCAGTCTGGATTCTCCAGGAGGGGTCTCCTTAAGATCTTCTCCAGCTGCATAAGTCATGCTTGGGACCCCCCCCTCCCCCACTCCCATGACTTCTGGGAGGAAAGTAGCAGGATTAAGAGATGAGCATATTTTGATCTGGATTGCAGGGCCCTCCAGTAGTAATGTCTGATATTTTAAGAGATGGGTATCTGTTAACCAAAGGCTTCCTTTTGAGGTCAGCAGTCCACACTGTCACATTGTGGGGCAAATACACTATGAAATCTCATGCCAACATAAGCTTGGTTGCTTCAGGTATCAGAAGGGCAATTGCAGCTACTGTCCAGAAGCAAGCTGGCCACCATTTGGCCACTAAATCAAGTTCCTTGCTAAGGTACCCTATAGGTTGTTAAGCTGGTCATCTAGCCTGAGTTTAGGACTACTCCTAAAGCCATCCCTTTCCTTTCAGTTATATAGAAACTAAAAAATCTTACCCATGGGGAGGCTTAGGACAAGAGCCTTAAGAAGGACCTGTTTATGCTGAGTAAAAAACTAGCTTGGCTTCAGGATTCCACAGCGAGGTATGAGTGCCAGCTGCCTGAGTGTCCCTTATTAGTTGGTACAAGGGTTGAGCTATCTCCCCATACCCAGGGATCCAGAGCTGACATAACCCTGCCATACCCAGGAATCCTCTAAGCTGCTTGAGGATCTTAGTGAGTGGGAAGCTGACTATAGATTGAACCTATCCTCTCCCAGTGCTCCTTTATCTACAGATATAGCCAAGCCCATGTATTTTACAGAGGATAGGAAAATTGGAGCTTTTGAATTTGAGACATTGTAGCCTCTTTCATCTAGAAAGTTCAGAAGGGCCTTAGTGTCCTCTTGGCAATCCTCCTCAGTTTCAGTGCATAGGCATATAGGAGGATGTCATCTACATGTAGAACAGTTAGTTGGGGGCAAGAAAACTCTAATAGGTCTTTAGACAAAAACCTATTCAAAAAGTTGTAGGCTGTCAAAGAACCCTTGGCATAACACAGTCCAGACCAGCTGTGAGGACTGGGTCAAGGGGGCCTCCAAGGCAAATAGAAATTGGGAATCAGGATGAAGGAGGATGAAAAGAAGGCATCCTTTAAATCTGAAACAGTGAACCAGGCAGTCCTATCTTGGATTTGTGATAGTGAGGTATACGGATTAGGAACCATAGGATGTATGGGCACCAGAGCCTCATTAACAAGGCAAAGATCCTGTACCACTCTCCATTCTCCATTTAGCTATTGAGCCCCTAGAATTGGAGTGTTTCCGGGACTATTGCATGGCTTTAAAAATCCCTGCATCTTGAGGCTGTCTACTGAAAGGCTACTACTGAAAGGCTCTTAGTCCTTTCAGAGTCTCAGGCTTTAATAGATATTGCCTCTGGTGAGGAAAGCAGGATGGTTCTTTTAAGATAAATTTGGACAGGTTGGCCAGTTATAGCACGACTTCCTTGGATACTCTACACTTTGGGATTAATATCTATTTCTGTTAAAAGGAGGCATAAAGTCTCCCCTGGTCCTATAAGAATAGTAGTTTTCATTTGAGCCAAGAAATCTCTACATAGTAGAGGTGCTGAACTCTCTGGTATGATAAAAAAAAAAAGAGTGAGTAAATATCAGATCATTCCAGACACAGCTCAAATGTTGGATAAAATAACTAACTTGAATGACTCCTGAGATACCTTGATGGCCACTGAATGAGAAGAAAGGGGCCAAAGCTACAGCAAAGGACAGAGAAAGTTGCTCTGGTGTCTATAGGAAATTTATAGGCTTTCCTTCTACTATGTGAACCACCTGGTGTTCCTGGGTGCTAATCTATGTGCCACCAGATCCTGTAAGGAGAACCCTGGACCCCTTCAGTCCCACTTGGGAGATCCATTGGAAATGTCTGACTCCAGTTTTTGGTCTTCTGGGGCAGTCAAATCTCCAGTGATTCCTTCTGCAGATAGGGCATGGCCCTGGGGGTCCTTTCTGGCAGTACTTGGCAAAGTTTTCACTGCCTCTGCTATCGCAGGAGCACCTTGCTGATCCTTGGTGGTGCCTCTGGGACTGAGATGTCACCAGGAGTGCACCCTTTCTCTTATGCCCCTGCTCCTGCTCTTGGGTTCCCTCTTGATCCCTGTTGTAAAAGACTGTGGTGGCCAACTCTCAAAGGCTGTCTAGGGTGCTCTCAGGTCCCACTGCAAGTTTCTGGAGCTCTTCCCTAATATCTAGGGCAGACTGGGTTAGAAATCTGTCTTTTAAAATTCCCTGCCCTTCTACAGAGTCAGAATCTAATGGAGTGTATTTCCTTAAAGTCTCCCTCAAATGTTGCAAGAAGGCATAGGGATTCTCCTTTGGCCCCTGATTTTAAAATAATTATCGGGCTTGGACCTGGTTTTCTTTAAGCCTTCTATAGTAGAAGCAATAAAATGCTTCCCCCTCCAATCATCCAGAGGGTATTAGGATACTAATTAGGATCATCTTGGGGGAATTTCCTATTGACCAGAAATGCACTTCTTGATCATGGATTGTAATGTTGGCATTAGCTCCTTGGGCTAAACATACTTCATTCCCAAATTCCTCAGCTGCTTGGATGGCTGCAAACCTTTGTAACTTTGTAAGTGTTTGGCCAGGAGCATCATTACATCCTTCCAGAATAACAAAAACATCTGTACTAAGTTCTGGAAGGACTTCATATAGTGGTCTGGATCATCTGTGAAGCTCCCTAGATTAAGCTCCATTAATCTGTTTAAGGTCCAGTAGAGAGAATGGAATTTTTATATGAATAGGCCCTCATCCTCCAGTCATTTGCTGAAGGGGCAGTAGACCAGCATGCGGCTCTGACAGAGACAGATGTTTGGAGTATGGAGGACAGATAGAGAGAAGAGGCAGATTGCAGAAAGGCTGTTGGGATCCTACTGGAAGTAGGGTCTCCACAACCCCTGTGTCACTCCAGCAAGCTTTGCAGTTTTAGAGTATCACTCAATGCAAGGAAAGCCTGGACATAAGGAATCTCAGCCCACTTCCCTGCTTTATGACAAAAGTAATTTAGTTGGAGAATGGTATTAATGCTAATACTTCCCTCTGAGGCCCATCTTTCTCCATCCTCTAGCTTGTATCCAGGCCAAGCAGTTGTGTAGAAAAAGATCAGGCAATTTTTCTTTAAGTTCTGGAGGTCAAAGGAATCCCAGTGTTTGAGGATACACCCCAAGGGAGTGTGTTAGGAAACTGGCCCAGTTGTAGCCAGGTGGCCACATGGCCCAGCTACCTGAGCCAGGATCCACCCCCGTACTAATGGGATTTACTGCTCCTGCTTCCCTGCCTGCCCTCAGGCAAAGTTTTAAAAGGGCCTGTTCCTGAACATGTGCCCTCTTGACTCTTCTCCCTCAATTCCTCTCTTTAGCCTCCTCCTCTGGTCTCTTGGTTCTTGGCTCTTTGCCCTTCTCTCCTGTGCTCTCTTGGCCTCTCTTGGCCCCTCTTTTGGCTCTTGGTTCTTCTCTCTTGGCTCTCTCATGTTCTCTTGGTTCTGCTTTCTAGTCTCCACTGTATTCACGGGTCTGCCCACACTGAAAGCATCTCAATTCTACAGCTGCCTGCATTAGAAGACAAGAATCTGGGGAGTCACTGTAGAATTCTGCTGTCTACCTTATACACTGTAAAACCCATGCCAACTGAAATGAGCTCCTATTACATAAACTTTCAAAAGTTAACTATTTGGGGCCAACGCTGTGACATAGTGGGTAAAGCTGCCACCTGCAGCCAGTTTGAGTCCTGGCTGCTCCACTTCCAATCCAGCTCTCTGCCATGGCCTAGGAAAGCAGTAGAAGATGGCCCAATTCCTTGGGCCCCTGCACCCACATGGGAGACCTGGAAGAAGCTCCTGGCTTCTGGCTTCAGATCAGCACAGCTCCAGCTGTTGCGGCCATCTAGGGAGTGAACCAGTGGATGGAAGACCTATCTCCTTCTGCCTCTCCTTCTCTTTCTGTGTAACTCTGACTTTTAAATAAATAAATCTTTTTTTTTTTAAAGTTAATTGTTTAATTTGTTTTATTCTATATTTTGAAATCTTATTAGCCCCTCTCTTGGCTCTTGTTTCTTCTCTCTTGGCTCTCTCCTGTTCTCTTGGTTCTGCTTTCTAGTCTCCTCCTCTTGTCTCTGTCTCTCCCTCTCTTATATTCTCTTTCTCTCTTCCCTTCGCCGCCCCTTCACTCCGATCTGTAGGGTATTCCCCAGTAAACCCTATCCCTTACTCCGGTGTCCGGTGTGCTTTGCGATGGCTAACATTAATATATAACAGAATGTCTGTGGTGGATAGTTTGTTCCCCATCTGGAATGAGCATATACAAAGAAGAAGTATCCCTCAGTTCTTATCTCTCCTGAGTTTGAGACATCTCTCAAAACCCTCTGGGTGTCTGTGGTATCCAGATGTGTCCTGAAGCCCACAGGGAAAGGAGAGGTGAGGGTGGTATTAGAGCATATTATCTTTTCTTGTTCAGCCTTCCACACCTATAACTTAGGGTATATATAAACATATACATACATATATATATATATGTATGTGTGGATATATGTGTATACATATGTCAGAATAGCCTGCCTCCATTACTGGTGGTGTGCTAGAACTGGGTCTCTGCTAGATCAAATATCTCTTTGCTCCCATACATAAAGAAAAATGGGGCTGGCGCCCCGGCTCAATGGGATAATCCTCCGCCTGCGGCGCTGGCACACTGGGCACCGGATTCTGTCCCAGTTGCCCCTCTTCCAGTCCAGCTCTTTGCTATGGCCCAGGAGTGCAGTGGAGGATGGCCCAAGTGCTTGGGTCCCTGCACCTGCATGGGAGACAAGGAGGAAGCACCTGGCTCCTGGCTTTGGATCAGCGCGGTGTGCTGGCTGCAGCGGCCATTGGAGGGGGAACCAATGTAAAGGAAGATCTTTCTCTCTCTCTCTCTCTCTCTCTCTCTCTCTCTCTCTCTGTCAATTCTGCCTGTAAAAAATTTAAAAAAAAATAAAATAAAGGAAAAAAAAAGAAAAATGGTTGTTCTATTCCTCTTAACCCCGAGTCCTAATTCCAACAATGAACCTTCATGGTGAGAGCCTTAACAAATGAAGGTGTTTTGAGCTAGAATTTGGAGAGAGGGTACTAGTCCTGGTTACCACTTAAGTTGGTGTCTAGGCAGGTGAAAGAATAAAGAAATATAGTGAACTTCCCTGAGCTAGGTACTACATAGGAAAGATCTGGCCATGGGGACACAAAAGAGTGGACTTGAGAAGGAAGGTGGGAATACCAGAGACATGCAGACACTTGTCTGCACTAGTTTGGGTCTTGTGGGGTGCTGCACCTAATGGGAGTCTAGATCAAAAAGCTACCTGTCTGTAAAAAGCATTATTCAATTTTAACCCAGAGCCAATGAACAAAATATTTAGGAAATATCTGCTAATGAGACCTGGAAATCGAGTCTGTAGGAATGGAGGAGACCTGGTGAGGTACAGAATGTATTTTGGGAAGCAGAGAGAGATGGAGATCTTGTCGGGATCTGGGATAAAGGAAAAACTCATTTAAGCATGGAGCCTGGAGGCCATGGCCTCGCTCCAAGCTTCCCAGTCTCACCAACACATTAATATCTGAGGAAAGAAAAACAGAATATAGTTTTTGGTTGACACTCTAACAGGCCATCGGGGTCTGGTGTCTTGTCAGGGAGTCCTTGCAAAACACCAGAGAGTGGCCCTGGCCTGTTTCAAGATTACTCTAACCCGTTCTCCTATTCAAGTGTGTCAGGCTGATCCCCGGGAAAGGAAGCTGAATCGGACCAGGCCAACATTCTCAGAGTTGAGATGAGAAGTCTAAGAGCGGAGCCTCTAGCTTCACAGCTCGTGAGGACTCCGAAACACCACGGGAGTTGCTCCCTGCAGGAAAGTGCATTTCCTGGCCCAGCGCCATTCCAGCTGTTAGGGTCTAGTGCCCAGGTCAAGAGACCTTCCGGAAACACTGGGGTGTAGCCCCAGCCAGAATCCATCGGTTGTCCCAAGGCCTTCTTCCAGTCCCACGTGAGGGCCCAATCCACACAAGAGGGAGAGGAGGTGTTTCCTGGCCCAACACCATTTTGTCTGTCAGGGTCTAGTACCTTGCCATGATGTCTTCTGGCAGCACTGGGGCAGAGCCCCAGCCAGAATCCATCAGTTGTCTGGAGGCTTTCTCCCAGTCCCATGCAAAGGGCCAATCCACACCAAAGAAGAGAGGGGTTAGAATAGAGTCTCAGCTCAGTGGGATTGCTCTGGACTTAATCAGCAGGTCTTGTCCCTGAGTCTTTTTTTTTTTTTTTTTTTTTGACAGAGTTAGACTGAGAGAGAGAGAGAGACAGAGAGAAAGGTCTTCCTTTTTCCAGTGGTTCACTCCCCAGTGGCCGCTATGGCTGGCACGCTGAGGCTGGCCCACTGCGCTGATCTGAAGCTAGGAGCCAGGTGCTTCTCCTGGTCTCCCATGGGGTGCAGGGCCCAAGCACTTGGGCCATCCGGCACTGCACTCCCGGGCCACAGTAGAGAGCTGGTCTGGAAGAGGAGCAACCGGGACAGAATCCAGCACCCCGACCGGGACTAGAACCCGAGGTGCCGGCACCGCAGGTGGAGGGTTAGCCTATTGAGCATGGCACTGGCCGTCCCTGAGTCTCAAGTTGAGCAGCTGCACTAATTGTTTTTAATTGGCTGACAGGGACCTGGTGTTTTTGACAAAATGAGAGTTGCTATGGAGAGGAGTGAAATTATCCAAAAAAAAAAAAGAAGAAGAAAAGAAAACAGGAGCCATGCACATGCTCACCAGTCTGGCAGGATGAACTGATGCTGGCTAGAGTCGAAGTTGAGTGGGATCTGCGTCATTTTGGAGTTGCTATCCTAGTCACAGCACCAAAATGTTGCAGGTGGAGCGTCAGTGACAAAGAGATAAGCTCAGTTTCTTGTCTCACGTGAAAGAAGTATTTTCACTTGGTCAAGGCAGCAAAAGAAAAGCAGGATTTATTCACCATGGAAACCTCATGGGGAAGAGGCAAGGAGGAGGGTATCAAGGGAAGAAGACTCCTAAGAGTATTGATGAAGATAGTCTTTTCATATGTAACTTCAGAAACCTCCTCTATTTAGAAGCAAAGAAAAAGTGAGAAACTGTTTCACTTATTGTATATATCTTCCCATTAGTGTTGAAAATACCACAGTTTTGGGTTGGCATTGTGGCATGGTAGGCTAAGCCTCAGTCTGCCACACTGGCATCCCATACTGGTGCCAGTTTTTGTCCCAGCTGCTCCTTTTCTGATCCAGCTCTTTGCTTATGGTCTGGGAAAGCAGCAGAAGATGGCCCAAGTGTTTGGGCCCCTGCACCCACATGGGAGACTTGGATGAGGCTCCTGGCTTCAGATGGACCCAGGTCTGGCTGTTGCAGCCATTTGGGGGGTGAACCATGGGATAGAAGACTTTTCTCTCTGTTTCTCCCTCCCTCTGTCTGTAACTCTACCTCTCAAATAAAGTCTTAAAAAAAGTAAAATACTGCAATATTTGTCTCCAAAACAAAATTTTGATTTGACCAACCCAATTTTCTAGAAAATAGCAGGAAAGTACCATTTCAATGTATATATTTTGAACTGCAGGTATAGACACATGAATGCATACATAATGTGTATATATATGTATACCTTATATGTCACATCTGAAAAAACTAAACACTAGTATATGTACACATGTCTATCACATCTGTGTATATACATAATGTGCACATGTGTGTGTGTAAGGTATTTCAAATGTTCACTTGAGGCATGCATTTGGTCTAGCAATTCACACTCCTGTAAAGATGTCAGTACTCATTTTGGAGTACTTGAATTCCAGTCCTTGATCGATTCCAGATTCTAGAACCCTGATAATGCAGATCTTGGAAGATAGCATGTGATGGGTCAAGTAGTTTAGTCCCTGCCACCCACACTGATGACCTGGATGGAGTTCCCAGCTCCTGGTGTGGGCCTGGCCCAGGCAACTATTGCTGATATTTGAAGAGTGAACCAGCAGATAGTAGCACTCTTGTCTGTCTGCTTTCCTGTTTCCTTTTCCTTCTGTCTCTCTGTCTTTGAAAGAAAGAAAAGAAAAAGAAAGGGAAGGAGGGAGGGGGAGTAAAAAAGAGAAAAGAGGAAAGAGAAGGAAGAAATGATGAGTAGAAGGAAAGAAGGAGAAAAGAGAAGAAAGGAGAGGTAAAGAACAATGAAGGAAGGAAAAAGGAAATTTGAGGACACTGACATTGAAACCCAAGTTCATTTTGGTACAAAATTTTTTGAAATCCAAGCACATGAGGGTCTTCAGAAAGTTTGTGGAAACCCATAGTATGAAAACACTGTGGGCCGGCGCCGTGGCTCAACAGGCTAATCCTCCGCCTTGCGGTGCCGGCACACCGGGTTCTAGTCCCGGTCGGGGTGCCGGATTCTGTCCTGGTTGCCCCTCTTCCAGGCCAGCCCTCTGCTGTGGCCCAGGAGTGCAGTGGCGGATGGCCCTGGTGCTTGGGCCCTGCACCCCATGGGGAGACCAGGAGAAGCACCTGGCTCCTGGCTCCTGCCATCAGACGAGCGCAGTGCGCAGGCCGCAGCGCGCTGTCCGCGGCGGCCATTGGAGGGTGAACCAACGGCAAAAGGAAGACCTTTCTCTCTGTCTCTCTCTCTCACTGTCCACTCTGCCTGTAAAAAAAAAAAAAAAAAGAAAGAAAACACTGTGAATGGATTTTTTAAAAAATTTGCATCATAGTAAGTTTGTCTTGTAACCCCATTCTTATGGACATTTTGAAGTATCCTCACATATTGATAAAATTCACAAATTATGTTGCTAATATTCATTCAGTTTAAAACATAAACCTAGATATCTCGATGAAAGAATAAATAATAAAAGAAATATTTGCTTTTTATTTCAGTATTAAGAAGATTTAACAGTCTACAGTTGTTTGTGTTAAAAATATTAGAGCTGTATGTGGATTTTGTTTAGAGAGGGCCTAGAATAGAGTATCCCAATCCACTAAATAAGTATTTCTTATGACAAGGTCCTTATAATGAATTGACTATAATCTGCATAGCACTAATAGTATATTGTTTAGCAAAAACAGGGACTCAAAATATTTTTATCTTCAGTGTTGAAAGCTGCCATGGTCAGGTCTCTCTACTAGGTTCTTAAGGTATATTCACAGTCTCAAGTACTTTCAGAGAAGGGTTATTTTGGTAATTTTTTAATATTTCACTTTCTAAAATTATTTATTTGACAGATAGAGTTATAGACAGAGAGAGACAGAGAAAGGTCTTCCTTCCATTGGTTCACTCCCCAAATGGCCGCTATGGCAGGTGATGCGCCTATCCGAAGCCAGCAGCCAGGAGCTTCTTCCTGATCTCTCATGCGGGTGCTGGGCCCAAGCACTTGTGCCATCCTCCACTGCCCTCCTGGGCCACAGCAGAGAGCTAGACTGGAAGAGGAGCAAACGGGACTATAACCCAGTGCCCATATGGGATGCCAGTGCCACAGGCAGAAGATTAACCAAGTAAGCACGGCGCCAGCCCCTGGTCATCTTAAAAGTATATTTGGTAAGGGCTAGCAACATTCATCCTGAGGTTGGGCAGAACCATTTGATTAACGCATGAGAAAAATCTTCAAGTCCAATGAGATAATGTTTAGAAAAGTTGCTTTTTCTATTTGTCTGATTGGGAGGATGGAATTATAAAAACAGACATTTGAGCAACACATAAAGGGATTAGTTGTTGTCATATGAAATAATCTTGATAATTGAAAATTGGAAAACATTACAAGTTATGATATTATAAATAATTTATAATAATGTACATTGTACAGGAGCTATAGCATAAGCAGTAAGAAATATAATGGAAAACGTTTCTCTAGGTTTTGAAATTAGGTCAGATGATTAACAGCCTGAAAAAACAAGAGAAATTCCAATCAAAAGTACTGACAAAAGGTAAAAATATAAAGAAGGAGGGATCAGCATTGTGGGTTAAGACACTGCCTTCAATGCCTGAATCCCAGTAAGGACATTGATATGAGTCTCAGCTGATCCAACTCACTGCTGATGCATCTGAGAAAGCAGCAGAGGATGGTCCATGTACTTGAAACCCTGCCACCAACATAGGCAATTCAGATGAACCTCCTGGCTCCTGGCTTTGTCTAGGCCCAACCCTGGCTGTTTTGACAATTCAGGGAGTGAACCAGTGGATGAAGGACCTTTTCTCTCTCTGAAGGGGATGGCATTTGGCATAGGAGGGCCCTCGCACCACATATTGGAATACCTGGCTCTTGTACTCCCTGCTAATGTGCATCAAGAGAGGATTTAGATAATGGCTTAAGCACTTAAGTTGCTGCCAACATACATGGAGATACAGATGGTGTTCAATGTCCTGGCTTCAGCCTGATCTAGCCCTGGCCATTGCAGGCTTGAAAGTGAACCAGAGGATGTAAGATCCCTCTCAGTCTCTCTACCTTTTTTTTTTTAAACACCAAGTTTTTTTTTTTTTTCATTTTTAATTATCTTTATATACAGAAGATCGATTCAGTATATACTAAGTAAAGATTTAATCAGTTTGCACCCACACAGAAACACAAAGTGTAAAATACTGTTTCAGTACTAGTTACAGCATTACTTCACATTGGACAACACATTAAGGACAGATCCCACATGAGACGTAAGTACACAGTGACTCCTGAAGTTGATTTAACAATTTGACATTCTTATTTATGGTGTCAGTATTCTCCCTAGGCTCTAGTCATGAGTTGCCGAGGCTATAGAAGCCTTTAGGGTTCGCCGACCTCAATCTTATTCTGACAGGGTCATAGTCAAAGTGGAAGTTCTCTCCTCCCTTCAGAGAAAGGTACCTCCTTCTTTGATGGCCCCATTCTTTCCACTGGGATCTCACTCGCAGAGATCTTTCATTTAGGTCTTCTTTTTGTGTTTCTTTTTTTTCCAGAGTGTCTTGGCTTTCCATGCCTAAAATACTCTCATGGGCTCTTGACCCAGATCTGAATGCCTTAAGGGCTGATTCTGAGGCCAGAGTGCTGTTTAGGACATCTTCCATTCTCTGAGTCTGCTGTGTATCCCGCTTCCCATGTTGGATCATTCTCTCCCTTTTTGATTCTATCAGTTAGTATTAGCAGACACTAGTCTTGTTTGTGTGATCCCTTTGACTCTTAGACCTATCAGTGTGATCAATTGTGAACTGAAACTGATCACTTGGACTAGTGAGATGGCCTTGGTACATGCCACCTTGATGGGATTGCATTGGAATCCCCTGGCATGATTCTAACTCCATCATTTGGGGCGAGTCTGATTGAGCATGTCCCAAATTGTACATCTCCTCCCTCTCTTATTCCCACTCTTATATTTCAAAGGGATCACTTTTCAGTTAAAATTTAAACACCTAAGAATAATTGTGTGTTAATTACAGAGTTCAACCACTAGTACTAGAATAAAAAAATACTAAAATGGATAAAGTATTACATTGTACAACAACAGTCACATCAAGTGACTGTTTCTCATAGTGTCCATTTCACTTCAACAGGTTTCCCCTTTGGTGCTCAGTTAGTTGTTGCCTGATCAGGGAGAATATATGATATTTGTCCCTTTGGGACTGGCTTAATTCACTCAGCATGATGTTTCCAGATTCCTCCATCTTGTTGCAAATGACCAGATTTCATTGTTTTTGACTGCTGTATAGTATTCTATAGTCTCTCTACCTTTTTAATAAAATGAAATTAAATAAGTAAATTTAAAAAGACAAAATTTGATGTACTTAGATTAGAAAGCAAAGAGTGAGACAAAAGGAAGTAGAATACTTATTCTGAGTGGTTTCCTTGGAATCCCTGTAAACACTGACTCATTCCTTCGTGGTAACAGCATAGTATCATAGACCAGCACAGTTCAGTTTGCACAATATAGCCTTATGTTTAAAAAAATTAAATGACTGATGAATGCTGTTGTGTGCACTTTGGAAAATCAAGTATTAAAACTGCAATATGGATTTCATTTGCATAATTTTATGGTAAAATTACATCTGTCCACTATAAAGAGAAATAATGAAAATGATAAAATTGTTAACATTTTCTTACATAAAAAAAATTACATTGCTGTCTCTTTATATAACCAAATATATACACTAGTACCCTGGCACTCAGTTTCGTGACAGCTACTAACTTTTAAAGCTCAGATGCTTTGGAAGTAAGTAATAGCAGCAGATCAAACAGCTGAGGAATCAGCATGTAGAGAGAAAAAGAGCAATGCTGCAAAATGAATTTACAAATGTGGCTTCAATGACAGAAAGTTGCCGAGATGTCCGAGGTCCAAAGCACTCTAATACAAGTTATGTGGGAAATGGACCTACCTCTTCCACCTCCATCCTTTTCTCACTGTTTCCCATGAGCTGTGAAGTAGAACTATTGTGTGATTGTGATTCATATTATTTGAATTTATTACATTAGAAGACAGTGAAATACACAGTAGTCACAAATCTTAATATGCTCAATATCTCTGGACATTGTAGCATCAGAAATGATAGTAATGCAAATACAGATTTAATAAGTAGGTAACAAAATTGCTTGATTTTGATGCATATCTGTGAGAAAATGAAACCCTGAGATTAGGACATTTTACACAAAATCAAAACCCATTGTTTTGTCTTTCATTTTAGCCTAATAGGAAGGTTTCTAGGACCTCAGTAAGTTACTTTTGATCACATAGATCTTCCAACATGTTATTTTAATGGCAGTCATATAATTAATGTACTAACTGCTAATAGAATGTATTCTTGTTCTTTCACTTAAGTGTTTTATGTGTGGCAAGAATAAAAACAACTTATGTACAGCATGTTTGTTCTGTCCTTCAAATCAGAGTTCTTCCAAGTCTGTCCCAGTTCTCAATTAAATGTAACAAAAAGCAGATCTTGTGATATGCTCAACCTTATTATAAGTTATTAGGAAAAAAAGTACAGAGAGGAAAGTGTGTGCTCTTAGCTAATTATAAAGCCAACATTAAGGAAAGTAAGGCTAATCTATATATATTCTTTGCTCCAGGAATTTGTTTTAGATCCTTGATCAAATATACATTGGCTGTAGAGATTTGGGTTGATTTCTGGTGTTTCTATTCTGTTCCATTGGTCTATCTATCTGTTTCTGTACCAGTACCATGCTGTTTTGATTACCACTAACCTGTAGTATGTTCTGAAATCTGGTATTGTGATGCCTCGGTTTTGTTTTTGTTGTACAAGATTGCTTTAGCTATTCAAGGTCTCCTGTGTCTCCATATGAATTTCAGCATAATTTTTTTTCCAGATCTGAGAAGAATATCTTTGGTGTTTTGATTGGTATCGTATTGAATCTATAAATCGTTTTTGGGAGAATGGACATTTTGATGCTATTGATTCTTCCAATCCATGAGCATGGAAGATTTTTCCATTTTTTTTGGTATTCTTTTCTATTCCCTTCTTTAAGAGTTTGTAATTCTCATTGTACAGATCTTTAATGTGCTTGGTTAAGTTTATTCCAAGGTATTTGATTGTTTTTGTAGCTATTGTGAATGGGATTGATCTTAGCAGTTCTTTCTCAGTTGAGGAACTGCCTGTATATACAAAAGCTGTTGATTTTTGTGCATTGATTTTATATCCTGCTACTTTGTCAAACTCTTCTATCAGTTCCAATAGTCTCTTAGTAGAGTTCTTTGGGTCCCCTAAATAATCATATCATCTGCAAAGAGGGATAGTTTGACTTTTCCTTCCCTTTATTTTTTTATCCTTTTAATTTCTTTTTCTTGCCTAATAGCTCTGGCTAAAACTTCGAGAACTATATTAAATATTGGTGGTGCGAGTGGGCATCCCTGTCTGGTACCAGATCTCAGTGGAAATGCTTCTAACTTTTCCCCATTCAGTAGGATGCTGGCCATGGGTTTTTCATAAATTGCTTTGATTATATTGAGGAATGTTCCTTCCATACCCAGTTTGCTTAGAGTTTTCATCATGAAAGTGTGTTGTATTTTATTAAATGCTTTCTCTGCATCTATTGAGAAAATCATATGGTTTTTCTTCTGCAGTCTGTTAATGTGGTATATCACATTGATTGTTTTGTGAACATTGAACCATCCCTGCATACCAGGGATAAATCCCACTTGGTCTGGGTGGATGATCTTTCTGATGTGTTGTTGCATTCTATCTATCTATATTTTTTTCTCTACTTGAGAAAAAAAAGTTTAATTTGATTTGTTTCATAATCTGAGTTGTAAAATTTAGCTGCCTAAATCTGAAAATTATATTTATCTTTTTTCTCAATTGAGGTAGGAAAATAATATCATTATATAAAAAACAAAACACAGTGCTCGCAAAATTAGAAAAAGCATCATTTTTATTTATAAAAACATACTTTATGTATTTCTCTGAATAATGATTTATATATCAGAAAAAAAATGACGCTCCATGGTTGTTTAGGAAATTATTTAATCCCTTCGTCATGTGAGATGGATTGGAGATGGATTTTACAACTCTCTTCTTACCAGGTATTGGTGTTTTTGTACCTAAAATTATCTTGGGGCATTAAAGTTAGCTGTTCATGTATGCAGTTCATGTGTGAGCCACCAAAATGTCAGGCCACATACTCAATCTGAGTGTCATGAATCGGTGCCAGCCAGTGGAATCAGCTGAGTAGATGAAGTAATTTCTCGGTACATACAACATGGGATGCCAATTTGAATGGCAAGGGGGATCCTTTGAATAGCGCTGCCTTCAAATACCTCTTTGGCACTGGCAACAAATGGCCAATGAGATGACTGTAGTCCACTTAGATGCAGAACCCTGTCCACCAGCCCCAGGTCTTGGCCACTCACCTGCTTTTCCAGAGTCAACAACACTTAGTGGACCATCTGTTAATTTGATTAGTCTGTTATCATCAATTCTCTTCCAAATCTATTGTTCTCACATAAACATAGTCTACTACATTGTTCTTGATTATTGAGCATTTTATTTTTTTAAATAAACCTAGTATATACAGCACTTTAGGTATGATTTTTAGAAACATTATTTCTATTGTAAGCTTCCAGAGCCTAATTTAAATGTAAAAAGCACAATTTTAGCTGTTTTTCTCATAGTATTTTCTCAATAAAACTGTTTATTCTATATGTAGGTAGGTGTATGCCTTTGACAGAGAATATGCCATTTACCAGAGCATAGAGATATTGGTTCATATTTACACATGACCTGCTTAGATAGGTGCTGTGCTTTAAGAGTCAGTAAGGAACAAGATGCTTGCCCTCACAGAGCTTATAGTTTAGCGAAACAGCAGACAAACTTGGGATGTCAGGAACATGTTTTTCAATATCCTTAAAATATTCTCCAAGAGCCTGAATAAATTACTAGGAAGTTACCAGGAAAGAAAGACATGAGCTTATAATCATGTTGCAAAATATTGGAAATCTGAATTCTAGTAAGCTCATCCCTTGGAATCCAGATGCCAAAAGGATTTTTATTCTATTATAAAGAGCATGATACAGAAACACCTAAAATAAAACATTTTATGTTTCAAGTCTGTCAGTTTGAACTTTTGCCACAATAAGAGCCTTGTTCATTGCCATTGCTGATTAAAGAATAAAGCTTTTGATGAACTTGTGAAATCTTAGGAAGGCTAATTTATCCTTTTACTATCAGTCATTGTTCATTCCAAGATTTCAATTTCATACAAAGAACAGCCATCTGCAAAAGGCTATGCTACTTAGATTGCAGTTTTAATATCCATTCACACATTGCAATTTGGGGGATAGCATAGATGACAGATTATAATTTTGTCTTTTCTGTAGAGCTTTGTAGTGAATACTCTTGAATGGCTCAATTTTGACATTAAATGGCCTTGATAAGTGAGAGTGCATGATTGTATATTGTATTAGAAAATGGAAAATCATCAAACACCAGTTCCATCCATAACATAGGACGGATAATTCATGATCAGCAGAAAAAGAAGATAAATTTTTAGAAGATGTGCAGAGAATATTGTAAAAAAAATATATTATTCACTCAACATATGCTTACTGGGCTATAATGTATCAGACTCTGTTATGGGTCTTGGTGGAAAATCATTGAATAGCTGTCTCCTTTCTTGGTGCTCACATTATAGTGTGGGACACAGGTTATACACTAAATTAAATATATTTTCAGATCGTTGCAGTTTTTTGAAACCAAAGAAAACAGGGCAAGAAAATAAGATATAATGGAAACAAATGATGTTATTTTAAATAAGGTGATCAGTGAAATATTACTTGAGGTTATAACATTTGAATGGAAAACACTGGAGTATGAGAGGAGCTGGGGAATGAGTGCCCCAAGTAAAGGGACAGTAAGTACAGAGGCTCTGACGTAGAAGCATTCTTTATGAGTCAAGGACAAGCAAGTAAGCAAGCTGCTGTGGCTTGAGAGAGTCAGTAAGGTCAGAATGGTGATGGCTGGCTGTACCGTTGAGGGCCTTGCCATGAGAATTAGTTCTTGGTTTTTATACTAAGTGACATTGGACATACTGTAGGGTTTGGGGCAGTGATACATTCTGGTATTGTTTTAGAAGGATCATTCTGCCTCCTTCATGCAGAAGCGACTTACCACAGGCTAAGGTATAACCCTGTATATATTTAAGAATGAAGTACAGATACTGTGCAGATACAGTGCAGATACTGAAATTAAAAATAATGTTATTTTAAACTGACTTCCAAGAATGATGCTCATGAATTGACAATACCTTTCAAACAAACCAGCAAAATTATTCATACAAACTGAGATATGGTTTAAATTACAACAGAAGGTCTGGAGCATGATGCCTGTGATCCTTCAGGGTCTAGAGAGTGTTATAGTGGCTAAACATAAACAAAATGGAAGATGTTAATTCACAATCATTGAGGCTGAAATTCATAATAATTTTGCCAAAGGTTTTTGGACT
This sequence comes from Sylvilagus floridanus, assembly GCA_949820135.1. Taxonomy (NCBI): domain Eukaryota; kingdom Metazoa; phylum Chordata; class Mammalia; order Lagomorpha; family Leporidae; genus Sylvilagus; species Sylvilagus floridanus. The sequence continues at coordinate 83,070,759 of OX463236.1, read as the reverse complement.
GGTACTTAAGGTAACTTATTTTTAAAACCATAGTTATTCACAAAGCTGATATTACTGAAAGCTCTGTTGTAAGTATACAATGTGTTTCCTTGATAGAATGAATTTATTTTTAAAAATCAAAATGCCTCTCAATATTATACTACTTTAAGGGGTTTAAGTTTGGTTTCTGGCTTTTCTATCTTTGGAAGAGAGCAATAAGAAATAAGAAAGAGGTATCCCAAGCTATTATTTTTTTTTCTCATTGAGGAAAAGATTTCAATTTTGATTGCTTGATTTGCACCTGCCTCGTGGAGTAAAACAGTTCTATGAGATTGTAAGGCTACTCTTCAGTTAAAACGGAGAAGATATCATTTGTTTCACAAGCAGCTTGTGTGACAGATAATCACTTTACCTCCATTCATCCATTTAACCAAACATACCTGTATTCAGGGAAAAATATAAGGCATTTTCTCTCAGAATTACGGTGCTAGGTGCTACAAACATAATATTCCCTACCTTCACAGAGTTTAATCTTTTCAAATGTCACCACATGCCACTCTGTATTGAAGATATCACCTACTAGATCATTATTATTGGGGTTTAAATCCCAGACTCACCACGGAATTACCTGATTTCCTATGGTTCCTCTTCCTCAATAGTCATTCATATGCTGCTGTATTGATTAAATGAGTTAGGATACACTCCTCCAGGTAAACTAGCCCATGCCTGAAACCACTAGGCATATCACCGAGCTTTGTGGAGAATAAGGTTTCTTCCCTCCCTCCCTCCCTCCCTTCCTTCCTTCCTTCCTATTTATTTATTTATTTATTTGAGAGCCAGAGTTACAGAAAGAGAGGAGAGACAGAGAGAGAGAGAGAGGTCTCTCATCTGCTGGTTCACTCCCTAATTGGCCTCGACAGCCGGAGCTGTGCTGATCCAAAATCAGAAGCCAGGTGCTTCTTCCCGGTCTCCCAGGCAGGGTAAAGGGCCCAAGCACTTGGGCCATCTTCTACTGCTTTCCCAGAGCTGGATGGGAAGTGGAGCAGCCGGGTCTCCAATTGGCACCCATATGGGATGCCAGCACTGTAGGCAGTGGCTTTACCCGCTATACCACAGTGCTGGCCCCAGACACACACCTGGGCTAACCTTACAGTAGCAGACTCTGTGCCTACATTAAAACATGCGACAGAAGAACGAATTATTTAGAATATATTACAAAGAAGGTGACAAAGACTCTATCAGTAAGTGATTCAAGAATATTCAGTACCAGCTCTAAGTTATTGTCATTAAAATATGTGACTAACTTCTCCAGGGATCTTTGAAAAATCTTAGACACATATTCTAATTGCATCACTCTATTCTCCAGGTGCTTTCTTGGTTGCCTTTATGACATTCTGTCCAGACAAATAATGCCAAATGCTATTGCCTTGAACACACACACACACACACACACACACACACACAGTAATGACTTTTAATTGTTGGAACTTTGTTATTAGAAGACTTCTGTGATTTACATATTCAGTATGGTCCAATTTTACTGGATCTCTGATCTTTTTCTTTAAAAAAAAAAAGCATTATTCATTTGAATGGCAGAATTAGAGAGAGAGAGGGAGAGACTAAAGGAGATCTTTCATCTGTTGGTTCACTCCTCAAATGGCTCCAATGGCCGCAGCTGGGCTGTTCCCAAGCCAGGAACCAGGAGCTTTTTCCCAGTCTCCCATGTGGGTTCAGGGGCCCAGGGACTTAGGTCATCCCCCGCTACCTTCCAAGGCACATTAGCTGGGAGTTGGATCAGAAATGGAGCAGCTGGGACTCGAACTGGCAGCCATAGGGGATGCCAGCTCCACAGATGGCAGCTTTACCCACCATGCCACAGGGCTGTCCCTGATTGATCTTTCTTAAAGAGGTTATTTATCAGATCCTATGTAAAAGGTAATGCTGTAATTTAAACTTTGAATAAAACACAGGCTGGGCCATACAACAGAAGCTAAAGGGTGGCTGAGAGGCAGCAGAGCCAGCCTAGTTCTCTGTGAAGCTACGGCACCAGGTGCTGTTTCCAGACTAACTGCTCCTGGGGTGGGGAACCTATATGACAGACAGAAAGTTAAGGGATGAATTTTAACTCAACCCAAATAATTTGGGGCCAACACCATACCTTAAAAGTACTTTTAGCATGTTCAAATGGTCATACCACCTTTTGATGTATGAACGTATTTATTCGATGGGTCGGAAGAAAAATCTCTAAGCATTTTGGAGGACAGAATTATACGACTCAAGGCCACCTCTTGACATGGACTACTGAAAAGAAATTTGGAGTTACTGAAATTAACTTTGTTGATAAACGGGCAGTGGAAGATAAGCCATGGAGTCAAAGACTTCATCGCAGGCTCCGGCTCCCATGTACCCTCTGGTTTAGAGCAATTTCTTCTTTACCTTTTATCAAACTGTCATTTCCTTGTACCTGTTGCTAGAACTACAGTGACACTTGATCCAAATGTAACTTCCTGAAATTCCTGAAACTAATTCCCTGCAGTGAACTCTGTCCCTCTCAAATCCACTTGGTATCTCAAAGTTGTGTATGGATTCTGAAATTTTAGGTTAGTTATTTGTTAGAAGCCATTAACATAGTGTTAGTGGGTCAGATACAAAATTTATATTTTGCTTTTCTGTTGGACTTTTGATTGTGTTCTTACCATGGGCCAACCTTTTCACCAGGTGGCATTATACTTTGGCAAGTAATATCAATGCTGTAAATTGAGTCTTTTCTCATTACATTAACTAAATATTTTTCCTCAAGGATATTGGAGAGAAGTAAGAAGTGTCTGTGGGTAGAGCATTTATTATTCAGTCTTCCTGGAATTTGGGCTTCTTAAACTAAAGCTCGTTAGAAAAATAGTGTACAATTGACCAGTGCTGCAGCTCACTTGGCTAATCCTCTGCCTGCGGCGCCAGCACCACAGGTTCTAGTCCCAGTTGGGGTGCCGGATTCTGTCCTGGTTGCTCGTCTTCCAGTCTAGCTCTCTGCTGTGGCCAGGGAATACAGTGGAGGATGGCCCAAGTGCTTGGCCCTGCACCCCCATGGGAGACCAGGAGGAAGCTGCTGGCTCCTGGTTTCGAATAGCGCAGCGTGCCGGCCGTGGCAGCCATTTTGGGGTTGAACCAACAGAAAAGAAAGACCTTTCTCTCTGTCTCTGTCTCTGTCTCTCTCTCTGTCTAACTCTGCCTGTCAAAAAAATAAATAAATAAAAGAAAGAAAAATAGTGTACAATAATACTTGCTTTAATATAGTAATTATTTCTAATTCAGTACATATTTAATGATATTTCCAGTCCCCCTGACTTTCTTTGGAGAATTTTGTAATCACATTATTATAAATGATGGAGGAGGATGGGATTTAAAAATCAGCAAGTAGAGTCTCATATGTTCTCAGAGCCATGAACAAACTCTTGCTGTATTCTGATCTCTTACATGCTAAGTGATATGGAAATGTGAATCTAACTCTATAAAATGACTACCTCCTTCCTTTAAAATATTTTATTTATTATTTTTGACATAATTATTTTTAATTTGTGAAAAGTTTCAGATTTTGATGAGTCTGGACACACCCATTTCTTGTCTTCATTTTATCAAACATAGTTCTCAGCCACAAATTGTAGACACAATTTTGTTACTAATCTGCATACATTCATGCACACATGGACTCCTCAAGAATAGGCATTGAGATTTATATGTGACTTTCTTACCTTATGCCAAGACTTGAAGATAAAAAAATCTCAACATATTTTTAGTATAATTAAAAGCATGAATATATTTTCTCTTTTACGTAATTTAAAAAGATTTATTGATTTGAAAAGCACTGTGTCAGAGATCTATCTGTCTTCCACCTGCTGGTTCACTCCACAAATGGCCACAACAGCCAGTACTGGGCTGGACCAAAGCCAGGAAACAGTAATCAGAAACTTCTTATAGGTCTCACCTGTGAGTGCAGGGGCACAAGCACTTGGACCATCTTCTGCTTTCTCAGGCACGTTAGCAGGGCCTGGATCAGAAGTCGAACAGCTGGGAATCGAACCGGCACCATGTGGGATATCAGCATTGCAGGCAGCAGCTTGCTCACACCACAATGTCGGCCCCCATGATTATATTTTCTAAGAAGGAATGATAAAATGATCCTCATGCTTTTACTCCCAGAAGTGATCCTCAGATTTTTTTGCCCATGCTTTAAGCAGTACCCTTAAGAAGGGTTTTCAATAACACATTGATGAATGTCTGCTGAGCAGTAATTAATGTTTATATTGAATTAACTGTATAATGCATTCCATGCTACTAAAATAATCTGCCAAAGGCACTTATTCTTTTATGCTAAGGGTTCAAGAATCCTTATAGAAGGATCAGTATTGATTTTTGTGGTGCAATCCAGAGGATATTTCTTGATTGTGAAAGACTATTTTTCACTGTGGCTCACAAAGCCCCTAGTTTCATCGAACGTATTGGATGCTATAATCTTAGTTAACTACCAGTTATTTGTAGAACATGAGCTGCCAGAGAGTATAGCTTCTGATAGTAGGTCTGAATTTATCTCAGTTTTGTTTAAAATACAGGTGAACTGTAAATTTATTTATGCTCTTTATTTATTTATTTGCTCTTCAAGCAAATTCCCAGGCTGGTAAAATAGTGTAGACTATTAAGACTGAGCTAAAAATAGACTTGTAAATACAGAATTGACCATTATTTGTCAGATTTATGGTGCTCAACATGTCATTTCATTATCAATACAGAAGTGAATCCTATTAAATTACTAATCAGAGGGAGAGAGGGGGTGGGGAGAGGGAGAGGGAGAGAGGGAAAAAGGGAGGGAGGGAGGGAAAGAAGGAGAGAGAGAGAGAGAGAGAGAGAGAAATTCTTGTAGCCAAAATATAGTTAGATCTTTTCTTTTGATCCACTCAGATAATTTTTGTTTTCTAAATGGGTGTTTTCAGATCATTCACATATGAAATGATTACTCATACAGTTTATTGAGCATCTGCTGTTTGTCATTGTCTTCTATATGTTGCAGCGGTTCTTCATTTCTGCCTCCTTGGTTTTACTGGACAATTTTCTATACTTCTGTTACTTTTTCCTCTCTTAGCATATCAGCTATACTTGTTTTCATTTTTGATATTGGTTGTCCTGTATTCTTTGGTATATGTTTACAAATAACCTAAGTCTACGTGAAAATGATTCCCTCTTCCTTCACAGGTATTACTATCAGTCGTGTCACTTATCCATAAGCTATAACCATCCAATGCCTTGTTCCTGTTGTTATTTTAGAGAACATGTATTAGATACATTAAGAAAAAATAAAAAGAGATATTTTACCTTTAATTATTCCTTTCCCAACACTCTGAGTGTCTTTATTTAGGTCTTTGTTTCAGAGCACCATCATTTGCCTTCTCCCTGAAGAACTTTTAAAACTTTATGTAGGTCGCATTTTCTTCTGGTAAACTCCCTCAGTTTCCATTTATTTGATAATATTTTTATTTCTCTTTAAATTCTGAAGAATAATTTCAGCAGATATATAATTCTTGGTTGGGGGTTGTTTTCCATTAACACTATAATGTTTTATACCGCTCTCTTTTCACTTGCAGCATTTCTAATGAGAAGTCTGATGTAGTTTTTATCTTTGTTTTCCTATAGGTAAGGAGCTTTGTTGTATTTGGCTGCTTTCAAAATGTTCTCTTTATGTTTGGCCCCCTGCAGTTTGAATATGATATGCTTCTGAGTAGATTTCTTAGTATTTATTCTGCTTGTGTTCTCTGAGTTTCCTGGTTCTGTGGTGTTGTGTCTCATTAACTTTGAAAATTCTCAGTCATTATTTCTTCAAGCAGTTCATCTGTTTTGTTGTTTCTTTTCTTTTTACTTTTCCAATATGTATATTACACTATTTAAAATTGTCCTGCAGTCCTTAACTGTGCTATTCAGGTTTCTATCTTATAAATATCACTGTTCTTTTAGATGCCTGTGCATTTTAGCTTGGGATATTTCTTTAGACAAGTCTCTGGGTTCACTGATTCTTCCCTCAGAGGTATCCAGTCTACTGATGAACCCATTAAAGTCAGTCTCCATTTGTTACAATGCTGTTTTATTTCAACCATTTATTCTTGATTCTTTCCTATAGTTTCTATGTCTCTTCTTTCATTATGCATTACCCTTGACTGTTTACTTTTTTCATTAGAGGCTTTAATTTACAATCATTGTTATTTTAAATTTCTAGTTGGATTCCAAATTCTCTGGTATATCATCCTCTGGTTCTGATGCATGATTTGCTTCTTAAGTTTGAATTTTTCTTGCCTCCTACCATGCCATATATATACACACACAAAACACACATATGTGTGTATATATATTATATATGTATATATATATATATTTTATTTGAAAAAATTACAGAGAGAGAGAGACAGAGACAAATTTTTCAATGTGCTGGTTCGTTCCCTAAATGGCTGCAATGGCTATTGCTGGGCAAGGCTGAAGCCAGGAGCCAGGAGCTTCATGTGAGTCTCCCATGTGGTTGGAAAGGGTCCAAACACTTTGGCCATCTTCTATTGCTTTTCCCAGGCCATGAGTGGGGAGTTGGATTGAAAGAGAAGCAGCTGAGATATGAACTGGCACCAACATGGACTGCCAGCATTGCAAGTGGTGGTTTACCCATTACATCACAATGCCGGCTCTCAGCCTTGTACATTTTTCTTAAAACCTAGGCATAAGGTATCTGGTATAGGAACTTAGGTAAATTTATCTTTAGTATGAGACTTAATATTAATCTGGCAAGGAGTTAGGCTATGTGTCATGTTTGCCATAGCTTTAATTGTCTGAGGCTTTAATTTCTTCTAGTCTGCCTCTGCGTTTCTTCTCTTGTCACTGAACTTCTTAAAATCTGCTTCTTAAATAGGGTCTGAGCCTTGTAGTTGTATTCCTGGATAGGTTACTGGATATGCATACATTATTACGATACTGCTATTATCCTGGAACCCAGTTGAGGAGCTGTTAAGGGTTGGAGGAAGGAAAGCCTGCTATAATTCTGTGGTCAGATCCCTGCCTCTGATGGGTGTCAATTCTATTGCTGTAACCTTCACAATGTTCCTGATCTCGCTCCACTGACATAGGTGAAACAGGAAGGCTGGAGAAAGAAGTATGTAATTCTTCCCCTACATTAGATAAGGCTCTCAGACAATCCTTTCTCTGGCTGAATACATCTTTTTTTTTTTTTAATTTTTTTTTTTTTTTTGACAGGCAGAGTGAGAGAGACAGAGAGAAAGGTCTTACTTTGCCATTGGTTCACCCTCCAATGGCCCCCACGGCCAGCGCGCTGCGCTGATCCGATGGCAGGAGCCAGGTGCTTCTCCTGGTCTCCCATGGGGTGCAGGGCCCAAGCACTTGGGCCATCCTCCACTGTACTCCCTGGTCACAGCAGAGAGCTGGCCTGGAAGAGGGGCAACTAGGACAGAATCCAGCGCCCTGACCTGGACTAGAACCCAGTGTGCCAGCACCGCTAGGCAGAGGATTAGCCTGTTGAGCCACGGCGCCAGTGACTACGTCTTTGTAGGGAGAATTCTCTGAGACTATTTTTAAGTGGTTATTTTTCTCCATTTCTGTGTGAAAAACATCAAGATTTGTGGTTCATCATTGAGAGAAAGTGGTGGAATTCCTCGAAGAAAAACCAGAAAAATGTGAAGGGCCCCTAAGACTTAGGCTAAAAGAGTGTCTCCTTCCTACTGTGGCCAGCTCCAGCACCTGTCGAGGGTACTGTGCAGGCGCTCCTTCCTGTTTATGGCCCCAGCGGCGTGTGCTCCTGCACAGCTGACCTTCTGTGGTGATTTTTAGCAGTGTTTGCCAACTCTTCAGATTCAGGGTGGTAGTCGGTCACCTTGTGATTTCAATTTTTCTCTGATTGATACAAGAAAGCAAAATTTCATTTCAAATTTGTTCTGCTTTTTTCTTACTGGAAGGAAGGGAATGATGGCCTTCAAGCTCTATGTGTTGGAGCAGAGACTGGAGGGCTGATCCTTTCATCACTGGGCTCTGTCATAATTCATGGACCTTATCATGTACCGGATTCTTATCATGAACTGGAGGACTTGAAGCTTGACTCACTGAGCACTGCCTCCAAATATTATACTTTCCTAGGTCTAAAGTAAGAGATAATAATTTGCCTTTTTCACAAGTTCTCAGGTAATACTGATTCTGCTGGACCGTGGACCAAATTGCAAGAACCATGCTGTACTATTTTAGTAGCTGAGCTAAATGGAGTTCATATTATATGAGTCAAGTAACAAGGAAAGTGGATGGCCCAATTAACTTGTTTCTCAAATGTATGCTGTTATCACCACGAAAAAATCATCCTGTTCCTGTGCACTCTACTGTATCTCCTATTATTGGAGTTTTACCGAAGTGTTTTCCTTTATTTATATTACTTTACTGAATTTTTAAGTGAAATTATTTAATGTTAAACAGATTTCAAATCTCCAGGAAGGATTTGTACTAAGTCTTAGTTTTATTCCAGATATATACTATGGCATGCAATTTTTCTGTGCAGATTCAAATGTATGTGGGGGCACAATATCTATACTTCATGTGTGTTTATAATGATGCTTAAGAAGCATATTACATATGCTGTGAAATTTTGTGTATATCAGTATCAATGGATTACTTCATTCTTCAAACTTCATTTTATGAATGTGCCTAATTTAGTTAACACATTTTCTGTATGGACCTTAGGTTATGCAAAATACTTCTGTTACAAATTTGTGGCACCTGACATTTGTATGCAAAAGTCTTTCTGGTTTCTTACTGGCATTACTTTCATAAGAAATCTAATAAGCAGAATCTTTGACATACATTCTTTACTAATTAACAAATATAAATTATGGCCACCTGTTCCCCTACTACTGTCAATTTATCATGTTCTTCCTTATATGTGAGAGCTAAACTAAAAAAAAAAAAAAAAGAAAAAAAGAAAAAGAAAAAAGAAGAGAAATCTCAGTCTGAACAAAAACCAGAGGCTTGGAGGGGTGAGAGGGATAGAAGGATTTTGGGAAAAAATAGGAGAAAAATGTTTGTGGTTTTTTAATTGTGACAAAAGTACTCATATCTTATATTCATAATAAGTAAAGTGGGAAGAGAGTATATGGGAACTCTGTATTACTACTTCATTTTTCTTTTTGCTTGTTTTGAAATTTTGAACTATTCTGAAACAAAATGGTGATGAAGAGCATTGCAAATCTGGAAACTTACAGGGTGGGTAAGTGGAGTAAAGAGCTGGGGTGCAGACAATTTTTCAACCTGAAGACTAGTATTTCACTTGTTGTCCTCTGGTGCCTCCGAGTCCCATGCATCCTCTTACCTTGATGCCATGTGAAACAGTAAAGGTTGGCAGTTAGTGAAGACAACACTTTCAGCAGATCTGTGCCAGTGTCCCGGATCCCTCTGTTGGAGAGAGCTCTAATGGGAAATCTTTGGAAATGGCTTAGTGCCTCTGCCTTTGCTTGTGATCAGGTGATGCTTTCTTTATTATGCTTATAAAACTGCACAGACTTGGACTTTGATCACTAAAAGGCACAAAATTGAAGCTCTCAGTTAATTTAGATTTTGTACCTCAGGGTAAAAATCCTAATTTATCAAAGTTATTTTTCTTCCCATCTGTTTGACATCAGCTCCAGTCTCATTTTTTATCTATTTTTTAAAACTTTGTTAAAAGTGACAAAGAGCATTTTCTACATGTCAGCTTCATGGTCTCCGCCCCCTTATTCTAGACCTGTAAATGCCAGGAGCTTCTCCTTCCCTGTATCTATAATTAATTAACTTGGTAATTATTTTTCTGTTAACATTTGAGGTGTTGTCACCCATAGGTTGATTGCTTTTGATAAGCCAATGTCACATTTTAAGTTTTATTATTGGAGTATCTCTGACCCTAAAAGGCAGGTGGAATTCCAGTTTTCATGCACACGCTCTTTTGGGCATCAGGAACTCCTTGTATGTGTTGTCAGGGGGTGATAGGATCCATGGGCCCCTTGAGGGCCTAGCATTGCCTAGTTCTGCTTGGCCATCTGAATCTGCGAAACGTGGTATTCTTCAGAAGGGGCATGGCTCAGCTTAGAAGTGTCAGCCCCATCAAGACTGACATCTAAACCTTGCCCATGTTAATGCTTTTCAGAGATTTCTTATTGATTTGTGGGAGATAGTTACATATTCTAGATATTAAATATTTGTTGAATACTTTGGATATTTTTAATATTTTTATATTCATTGTTGAATACTTGTGTTATATCCTTCCCAATATGTTATCTCTTAATTATAACCATGCCTTTTTCCCCAATAGCAGTTTTAAATATTTGTGTCATCAAATTTGCCACTTTTTTCTTGCAAATTATGAGTTTTGCATAAGACTTAGGATGGCATTTGAGATCTAAATCAGTTTTAAAATATTTTCCTCCACTATTTTGATGTCTGAATTCGTTTTGATAGATATTTTTAGAACACTTTTAGATGCACAAATAATTGAGAGGAAAGTAGACAATATTCCCATATAATTCCTGTTCCCACATATGTTTAGAGTTCCCCACCATCGATATTCTATACCAGATTGGTACATTTATAATAGATGAACCTACAGTAATATATCACTATCACCCAATGTCTTTTAGTTCATGTTAGGGTTCACTCTTGTATGGGATTTGACAAGTGGTTAAGGACTTTTTTAAGATTTATTTATTTATTTTAATTTCAGTCAGAGTTGCACAGACAGAGAGGGACACACACACACACACACACACACACACACACACACAGAAAGAGAGAGAGAGAGAGAGAGATCTTCCAACTGCTGGTTCACTGCCAAATGACCGGAGCTGCACCAGTCTGAAGCCAGGATCCAGGAGCTTCTTCCGGGTCTCCCACATAGGTACAGGGGCCAAAATCCTTGGGCCTTTGTCTACTGCTTTCCCAGGCCATAGCAGAGAGCCAGATCAGAAATGGAGCAGTCCAGATTCGAACCGGTGCACTTATGGGATGCTGGCCCTGCAGGCAGTAGCTTTACCCACTATGCCACAGTGCCGGCCCCAAGGTTAATGAATTTTATCCAACATTTTAGCTTTATGGAGTAGTTTCATTGCCCAAAAATTTGCTTATACTCTATTCATCTGTTCTCCCCTATAATCCTAGAAACCAATGAGATTTTTGCTTTCTCCATAGTTTTACCATAGAATGTTATATAGGATTGTGTGGTACATAGCATTTTCAGAGGGGATTATTTTACTTAATAGTATGTATTTAACTTTCCTCTATATCTTTTCATGGTTTGATCACTTTCCTGTCTTTCCCACAGTTTAACCATTCATTTACTAACGGTTATCTTGATTACTTCCATGTTTATGTTAGCTATCAATCAAGCTTCTGTGAATATCAATACATGGGTTTTTGTGTGAACAAAAATGTTCAGCCCTATTAAGTAAACACTTAGAAGTTTTGTAAAGATCTGCCCAACTTTCCTCCATAGTAGTTGAACCATTTTGCATTTCCACCAACAGTGAATTAGAATTCCTTTTCTCCACTTGCCCATCAGTATTTGATATCTTCAGGGTTCTGGATTCTGGATATTCTAATAAGTATATAAAGGTATTTATTGGTATCTTAGTGTATAATTCCTTAATGACCTATGATGTTAAAAAACTTCTATATGCTTCTTTAGTATCTGTATGTATTCTTTGATGAGCTATTTGTTGAAGTCTGTTACCGATTATAAAGTAATACATCATTTTCACATCATTGAGGATTTTTTTTAAGGTAAACAAATTTTATGTATTTCAGATGTACAGAATTAGGAGTATGATGTTACTTTGCATACCAATATCTCTGTCCCCCATGCTCCCAGCCTCCCTCCACCTGCATTTCTTATTCTTTCTTTTTATTTTTACAATGGCATGTTTTCAGCTTAGTTTATAATCTTAAGCTTAACACTCTACTAAGTAAAGAATTCAATAGGCAAGAAAAAAAAGCACTGTTCCTTAACAGTAGAGACAAGGACTGTAAACAATCATAGAAGCTCAAGATGTTAATTTTGTCATATACATTTCATTTTTTATACTCTGTTAGATACCACAGATCAGGAAAAACATGTTTGTTCATTTTAAGACAGGCTTACTTCACTAATTATATTGATTTCCAGTTATTTTTTTTTTTGCAAAAGACAGAATCTCATTATTGTTTATGGCTGAATCATATTCCATAGGGTATATGTACTACATTTTCTTTATCCAGTGATCAGTTGATAGACATCTGGGTTGACTCCATATCTTAGCTATTCTAATGGTGCTGCAATGCATGTGGGAGTACAGATAACACTTTCATATGCTGATTTCATTTCATTTGGGTAAATTCACAGGAATAGGATGGTTGGGTCACATGGTAGATCTATTTTCAGATTTCTGAGGAATCTCGAGATAATGATAGATAATGGTTGTCCTAGTTTGCATTCCCACCAGTAGTGAATTAGCATACCTTTTTCCTCACATCCTTGCCAACATTTATTGTTTTTTGATTTCTGTATGAGAACCATTCTAACTGGGATGAGGTAAAACCTTGGTGTGGTTTTTATCTGCATTTCCCTGATGGCTAGTGATTTTTCATGTGTCTGTGGCCATTTGAATTCAATCTTTGAAAAATGTCCATTGAAATCCTTTAACTGGATTGTTTGTTTTGTTGTTGAGTTTCTTAAGCTTTTTACAGATTCTGGGTATTAACTCTTTATTAGTTGCATTGTATGCAAATATTTTCTCTTATTCTGTCAATTGCCTCTTCATTTTGTTCAGTATTTACTTTGAAGTGTAGAATTTTCTTGGTTTGATTTAATCTCATTTGCTATTTCTGTATTTATTGCTTGTGCCTCTGGGATCTTTTCCACGATGTCTTTGCCAATGCCAATCTCTTGCAGTGTTCCCTCAATCTTCTCTTCTAGTAATTTGATGGTCTCAGGTCATAGATTTAGAACCATGATCCATTTTGAGTTGAATTTAGTAAGGTAGGGAACTTGTTTCATACTTCTGCATGTGGAAATCCAATTTTACCAGCACCATTTGTTGAAGAAACTGTCCTTTCTCCAGGAATTGATTTTAGCTTTTTTTTTTTTTCAAAGATTAGTTGTGGATGCATGGATTAATTTCTGGGGTTTTCTATTCTGTTCCATTAGTCTACATGCCTATTTTTGTCCAGTACCAGGCTGTTTTGATTATAACTGCCCTGTAGTATGTCTTAAAATTGTGACACCTCTGAATTTTTGTTCTAAAAGATTGCTTTAGCTATTCTGGATCCCTTGTGTTTCCATATGAATTTTAGCCTTTTATAGATCTGAGAAGAATGTCATTAGTATTTAGATTGGGATTACACTAAATCTGTAAATTGCCTTTAGTAATATGGACATTTTGACGATTTAATTCTTCAAATCCATGAACATGGAAAATGTTTACATTTTTTGTCCCTTCTTTTTATTTATTTAATGTTTTTTAATGTTCATTGTAGAGATCTTCCACCTCCTTGATTATATTTATTCCAAGGTATTTAAATATTTGTAGATATTGTGAATTGGACTGAGCTTACAAGTTTTTTCTCAACCATGGCATTATCTGTGTATGCAAAGGCAATTGATTTTTGCGTGTTGATTTTATATCCTGCAATGTTAACAAACTCTTTTTTTTAAAAAAAATATTTATTTATTTATTTGAAAGTCAGAATTACACAGAGAGAGAAGGAAAGGCAGAGAGAGAGGTCTTCCATCTGCTGGTTCACTCCCCAGATGACTGCAAGGGCCAGAGCTGTGCCGATCCAAAGCCAGGAGCCAGGAGCTTCCTCCAGGTCCCCTGGATGGATGCAGGGGCCCAAGGACTAGGGCCATTTTCTACTGCTTTCTCAGGCCATAGCAGAGAGCTGGATGGGATGAGGAGCAGGTGAGACTTGAACTGGTGCCGATATGGGATGCAGGCACTGCAGGTGGTGGCTTTACCCACCACACCACAGCACCAGCCCACCAACTCTCTTATGAATTCCAGTAGCCTCTTAGTGGAATCTTTTGGTTCCCCTGTATATAGAACCATGTCATCTGCAAACAGGGGTAGTTTGACTTCCTCCTTTCCTATTTGTATCCCTTAATTTCCTTCTTTTGCTAAAACTTCCAGAACTATTTTGAATAGCAGTGGTGAAAGTATACATCCTTCTCTGGTTCCGGATGTTAGTGGAAATACTTCCAGGTTTTCCCAATTCAATATGATAATGACTGTGAGTTGTCATATTTTACCTTTGTACCCAATTTGCTTAAGGGTTTTATCATCAAAGGATGCTGTATTTTCTCATATGCTTTCTCTATATCTATTGAGATAATTATATGGTTTTTATGCTTCAATTTGTTATTATTATATATCACATTTATATTATTTATATTATTATATTATTATTTATATTACATTTATATTATTATTTATTTTATTATTATTATTTATATAATATTAGTATTAGTATTTATCCACGAATAAATCCAACTTGGTCCAGGTGAATGGTGCTTCTGATATGTTGTTGGATTTATTAGCTAGGACTTTTTTGAGAATTTTTGTATTTATGTTCATCAGTGATGTTGGTCTGTAGTTTTCTTTCTTTCTCATATCTTTTTCTGATTTGGAATTAATGTGATGCTGGCCTAATTAAAGGAGTTTGAGTAGGTCATATTCCTTTGAATTGTTTTGAATAGTTTGATAAGAATTGGAATTAGTTCTTTAAAATCTGGTAGAATTTAGCAGTGAAACCATCTGATCCTGGGCTTTTCTTTGTTTCTAACCTCTTTAAGAGTTCTTCTTATTATTTGATTATCCATTTCTAGTTGTATTATTGAAATATGTGTTTTTCTCAGTCTGTGGACTGTCTTCTCATTATCTTTACTTTTGAAGAGTATGTTTTCAATCTTAATGGAGTCTACCTTATTGAATATTTATTTCATGAATCATGACTTTTGTGTTATCTTCCATTGCATTTAAATTTTTTATTTGTTCTTTTGTCTTTATTTTTACATTGTATATAAATTCAAAATATATCCAACATCTGATCATTTTTCACTAGTTTCACTGATTTCTTATTCATTTTTCATTATCTGACTTGTATATTAGAGTTTTTACAACTTGTCTGCTTTTTTGATTTCCAAAAGCAATTGGGTTGTTAAAATCTCCATCATCCCGGCTCGTGCTGTTGCTCACTAGGCTAATCCTCCACCTGCGGCGCCAGTACTCCCCGTTCTAGTCCTGGTTGGGGCACCGGTTCTGTCCGGTTGCTCCTCTTCCAGTCCAGCTCTCTGCTGTGGCCCGGGAAGGCAGTGGAGGAAGGCCCAAGTGCTTGGGTACCCTCATCGGCACAGTGCGCCGGCCATGGCGGCCATTTGGGGTGTGAAACCAACAGAAGGAAGACCTTTCTCTCTGTCTTTGCCTGTCATAAAAAAAAAAAAAAATCACAGTCATCCCAACTGTTCCCACTCAGGTCAGAGCCCTGCAATGGCTTCTTCCCTTATTCCTGCAAGGCCCTCATGTACCCCTCTCTCCCAAGTCTTGTCTCCTATTTCTTCCTTATACACTGTCTCTTTACCAGCATTTAATGTTCTATGAATGCCAAAAGAACCACTCATTTCAAGAATTTGTTATGTGCCACTATTCTGTTAGAAATGTTCTTCCATAAGAATTCAGTTTCCACTCCTGTGTGTCAGATCACTTTCAACAGGACTTTTCTGATCATCTCATCTAGAGTAGGACCATTTCAACCAGCATTTCAGAGTGTATTATGACTTACACAGCATATACTTGCTTGTTTTTGTCTATTGCTTCTATAGAAAATAAACCCCATGGAGACAGAAAATTTTATCTGTTGCTACTTGCTGTCCTTTCATGCATTAAGTATAAATAGCAGGTCAGAGCACTCCTCAGAAACAATAACTGAACCATTCTGAATATTTACTTGGGTTAGGGATAGGAACATATTGAGACAATTTTTCTAGATAAAACATTGTTGACAAGTAATGTCATGTTTGATGCTAGAAAAAGTAATTCCTGAATGTTTGTTCCAAATATCATGGTAAACTGGGAAATAATACTTCAGTTCCAAGCCAAAGTTATTGGTAAATATTTGATGGTTGAATTGCAGAAGAATGGAATGTACAGACAACTTTAGGGTTTTGAACCATTTTTTAAAATATTTCTTTATTTGAAATATAGTGTTACAGAGATTGAAGGAGGGACAGAAAGAGATCTCTCCAATGGGTCACTTCTCAAAAGACAGCAATGGCCATGACTAAGCTAGAGCAAAGCTAGGAGCTTGAAACTCCATCAGGACCTCCCATTTGGGTGGCAGAGGCTCAAGTACCTGAGCCATTTTCTGCTGCTTTCCTTGGGTCATCAAGCAGGGAGCTTGAGCCAAAATGGAGCAACCAGAATTTCAACTGAACACCTGTGGGATACAAGCATTGAGTGTGGTGGCCTAAACCATTCTTTTTTTTTTTTTTTTTAAGAAAAATAGTGTTGGTTTATTTATTGACCTCATTATTACATTTAAATACATCTATACAATGTATACTAACAAAATCAGAGTAAGCAACATTTCCCATTCTTTGATATTATTTTGATGGAGGCTTGAAGCTTTATTCTCCCATTTGTGTACAAAATATGTATCAGATTCTTATGAACTATTGTCTCCCCACTATGCTAGGTAACACTAGAACTTATTCCTTCAATCTAACTCCGCTTTGATATTCAGATTCTCTCTGTTCCCCTCTACTCCTCTCAGACTCTAGTAATCACCATTCTATGTTCAGAATGAATTTTAGCTTCCACATATTAGGAAGAACACGTGGAATTCATATTACTCTGGCCAGATTACTTCACTTAATGTCCTCCAGATACATCCATTTTGTTTCAAGTGACTGGGTTTCATTTTTTATGGCTGAATACTATTTAATTGTGTGCTTTATAAATATATATAAGATGCATGTACTTTACGCTCTAATGTGATAGACACCTTGATTCATTCCATGTCTGAGATAGTATGAACAGTGCTGCTGCAATAAACCTGGTGCATCAGATTTCTTTTTGAAAGCTGATTTTATGTCTTTTGGATATATACCCAGTCATGAGATTGCTGTATCATATATGTAAGTCTGGAACACAGTTCTTGGAAAACCAGAGTAGGATTCTGACAGGTAGGAGAATAATTTGGAGCCTCGTGTAAATATGTAGCTTCTTTACTTACAGTGATGGTGAGAATGCACAGGAAACAACCACTAGCTTGGAACAACCAGTGAGCCACAAGAAGTATCTGCCTTTGTGTTTGGGGCAGCAGATGAACACAGAGACACACATAGATACACACAGAGGCATCCATAGACATCCTCCTCTATCCATGCCTCGTGAATTTACAGTCAATAGTGGCACATAGGCAAACAGGCAATTTCATAACATAGCTATGGCAGTTCCTGGTCTGCCAGTTCCATGACTTCAGTTGACATAGAGGCACAGAGATAGACAAGCATAGAAATGGAAGAGAGAGGTGTGGGAACATGATAAGCTTCACTTTCCCAACAATATGAAATTCTATTTCTAGGTTTTTAAGGAAACTCTGTGCTGTTTTTCACAGTGGCTGCATTAATTTATGTTCCAACCATCAGTGTATAAAAGTCTCCCTTTATCCACATCCTCACCAGCATTTGTACTCTTTTTATAGTAGACATTCTAGCAGGGGAGAGGTCATGTCTCATTATGGCTTTGACCTGCATTTCCCCGATGCCTACAGATACTGAGCCCTTTTAAAGACATATTTGATGGTCATTTGCATTTCTTCTTTTGAAAATCTCTATTCAGTTCTTTGTCCATTTCTTAACTAGATTGTATGGATATGTTTTGCTGTTTTATAATTGTTTGAGTTCTTGATATATTCTAGATATTAATCCTTTGTCACATAAGTAGCATGCAATTTTTTCCCATTCTGCCAGCTGTCTCATCACTTGATTGTTTCCTTTGCTGTACAGGTGCTTCTAAATTTGTGTATTCCAACTTGTTAGGTAACATTTTTGTTGCCTATGCCTTTTGGGTCTTATCTCCTATGTTTTCTAAGCACAATTTTATAATTTTGGGTCTTATGATTATCTGAGTTTATTTTTGTTTATGGTGAGAGGTAGGTATTTAATTTCATTTTTCTATATATGTATATGCAGTTTTGCCAGCACAATTTGTTGAAAAGTTATGTTTGTATATGGAAAAATCTAAGCATCTCACCTAAAGGTTGTTAGAATGAATAAACCAATTGAATAAAGTCACAGGATACAAAATCTACCTAGAAAAAATACAGTAGCAATTTTATGCACCAACAATGATCTTGCTGAGAGGCAAATCAAGAAAGCATCTCATTCACAATAGGAATAAGTTTAACCAAAGAATTTAAATGTGCCTAAAATGAAAATTACAAAACAGTGATGAAAGTAAACATCAAGGACACAAAAAGGATAAAGATATTTCTTGTTCATGGATTGAAAGAATATTGATGAATGTACCTACTGCCTAAAACAATCTGTAGAATCAATGCAATATCTATTGAAATACCCTTGAAAGTCTTTATAGAATTAGAAAAAATCCTAAAATTTATAAGAACCACAAAAGGCCCAGATTAGAAAAAAATTATCCTGAGCAAAATGAATAATAAAGTCAGAGGCATTAGAATACCTGATTTTAAGGGCTGATTCTGAGGCCAGAGTGCTGTTTAGGACATCTGCCATTCTATGAGTCTCCTGCCTATCCTGCTTCCCATGTGGGATCATTCTCTCCTTTTTAATTCTATCAATTATTATTTGCAGACACTGGTATTATTTATGTAATCCCTTTTTGACACTTAATCCTATCTTTTTAATCAAATATGACCATAAACTGATCACTTTAACAAGTAAGATGGCCAAGTACATGCCACCTTGATGGATTT
This sequence comes from Sylvilagus floridanus, assembly GCA_949820135.1. Lineage (NCBI taxonomy): Eukaryota > Metazoa > Chordata > Mammalia > Lagomorpha > Leporidae > Sylvilagus > Sylvilagus floridanus. Next base: position 83,051,754 of record OX463236.1, on the reverse strand, counting down.
GAATTGGAATCCCCTTGCAGATTTTTAGCTCTACCATTAGGGGTAAGTCTGAGTGAGCATGTGCCGAACTGTATATCTCTTCCCTCTCTTATTCTCACTCTTATATTTAACAGGTATCATTTTTCAGTTAAATTTAAACAACTAAGAATAATTTTGTGTTAATTAAGAGTTCAACTGATGGTATTAAGTAGAACAAAAAATACTAAAAGGAATAAAATAGTAAGTCAAGACAATAAAATAGACAGTCAAGACAAGGGCTGATCAAGAAATTGTTTCTCATAGTGTCCATTTCACTTCAAAATGTTTCCTTTTAGGTGTTCAGATAGTTGTCGCTGATCAGGGAGAATGTATGATATTTGTCTCTTTGGGACTGGCTTATTTCACTCAGCATGATGTTTTCCAGATTCCTCCATTTTGTTGCAAATGACCGGATTTCATTGTTTTTTACTGCTGTATAGTATTCTATAGAGTACAGGTCCCATAATTTCTTTATCCAGTCTTCTGTTGATGGGTATTTTCATTGATTCTATGTCTTAGCTATTGTGATTTGAGCTGCAATAAACTTTAATGTGCAGATGGCTTTTTTGTTTGCCAATTTAATTTCCTTTGGGTAAATTCCAAGGAGAGGGATGGCTGGGTTGTATGGTAGGGTTATATTCAGGTTTCTGAGGAATCTCCAGACTGACTTCCATAGTGGCTTCACCAGTTTGCATTCCCACTAACAGTGGGTTAGTGTCCCTTTTTACCTACATCCTCACCAGCATCTGTTGTTGGTAGATATCTGTATGTAAGCCATTCTCACCGGGGTGAGGTGAAACCTCATTGTGGTTTTGATTTGCATTTCCCTGTTGGCTAGTGATACTGAACATTTTTTCATGTGTCTATTGGCCATTTGGATTTCCTCATTGGAAAAATGTCTATTGAGGTCTTTGGCCCATCTCTTAAGTGGGTTGTTTGTTTTGTTGTTGTGGAGTTTCTTGATCACTTTGTTGATTCTGGTTATTAATCCTTTATCTGTTGCATAGTTTGCCAATATTTTTTCCCATTCTGTTGGTTGCCTCTTCACTTTCCTGACTGATTCATTTGCAGTACAGAAACTTCTCAATTTGATGCAATCCAAAATGTTAATTTTGGCTTTGACTGCTTGTGCCTCTGGGGTCTTTTCCAAGAATCTTTGCCAGTGTCTATTTCTTGCTGGGTTTCTCCAAGGTTCTCTAATAATTTGATGGTGTCAGGTCATAGATTTATATCTTTAATCCATGTTGAGTAGATTTTTCTGTAAGGTGTAAGGTAGGGGTCTTGCTTCATGTTTCTGCATGTGGAAATCCAGTTTTCTCAGCACCATTTGTTAAATAAATTGTCCTTGCTCCAGGAATTGGTTTTAGATCCTTGATCAAATATAAGTTGGCTGTAGATTTTTGGATTGACTTCTGGTGTTTCTACTCTGTTCCAAGGGTCTATCCATCTGTTTCTGTACCAGTACCATTCTGTTTTGATTATAACTGCCTTGTAGTATGTCCTGAAATCTGGTATTGTGGTGCCTCTGGCTTTGTTTTTGTTGTACAAGATTGCTTTAGCTTTACAAGGTTTCCTGTGCCTTCATATGAAATTCAGCATCATTTTTTCCAGATCTTTGAAGAATGTCTTCGGCATTTTGATTGGTATCGCATTGAATCTATAAATTGCTTTTGGGAAAATGGACATTTTGATGATATTGATTCTTCCAATCCATGAGCATGGAAGATTTTTCCATTTGGTATCCTCTTCTATTTATTTTTTAAGATTTTTTATTTCTCATCGTAGAGATTTTTGACATCCTTGGTTAAGTGTTTTCCAAGGTATTTGAGCACTCTGGCCTTAGAATCAGCCCTTAAGGCATTTGGATCTGGCTAAAAATCCAATAAGAGTTTTACAGGCATGGAAAGCCAAGACACTGTGGCAAAAAAAAAAAAAAAAAATGACCTAAATGAAAGATCTCTGTGAATGATATCCCAGTGGAAAGAACAGGTCATCAAAGAAGGACTTTCTCTGAAGGAAGGGGAGAACTTCCACTTTGAATATGGCCTTTTCTAAACAAGATTGGAATTGGTGAACTCAAGAGGCTTCCATAGCCTTGGCAGCTTGTGACAAGAGCCTCCAGTGATTAACGACATCATAAATAAGAGTGTCAATTGTTAAATCAACACTGGGAGTCACTGTTCACCTGCTCCCCATGTAGGATCTCTGTCTTAATGTGTTGTATTATGCAAATTAATGGTAAAACTACTACCCAAACAGTACTCTATACTTTGTGTGTCTTTGTGAGTGCAGTCTGTTGTAATCTTTACTTAGTATATACCAAATTATCTTCTGTAGATAAAGATAATTAAAAATGAATCTTGATGTGAATGGGATGGGAGAGGGAGCAGGAGATGGGAGGGTTGGGGTGGAAGGGAGGTTATGGGGGGAAAGGGTACTATAAATAAAAAGTTGTACTTTGGAAATTTATATTTATTAAATAAAAGTTAAAAAAGAATACCTGATTTTAAAGCATACTGCAAAGTTATAATGATTACAACAGCATGGTAATGGAATAAAAAGAAACACATAGATTCAATGGAATAAAATAGAGAACCCATAAATTAACTTATATAAATATAAGCAGCTTTTAAAAAAGATTTAATTAACTAGTTAGTTTAAAAGGCAGAGTGACGTGGAAAGGGAGAAGGAGGGGGGAAGAGAAGGGTCGGGGGAGAGAGAGCAAGCGAGAGCAAGTGGGCAGGCATCATCCATCTGCTGGTTCATTCCACAAATGTTGACAACAGCAGGAGCTTGTCCAGGCTGCCATTTATAATTTTGCTTTTGAATAAAATTCTTTGCAAGATACTTAGACTTTTGATAATTTCTAAAGCCTTTCTTAAATAGTGTTGAACATTTGAGTTTTAAGGGAACAAAGCAAAAATAATGGTTTAGCTAGAAGTGAAATTACAGGTTCTTCAGTCTGATACAATATATTCAAATCAGGGTAAATTTTGACTTATTTTTAAAATATTTATTTATTTATTTATTTGAAAGGCAGAATTATAGAGAGTCAGAGGCACAGAGAAATCTTCCATCCACTAGTTCACTCCCCACATGTCATCAACAGCCAGAGCTGGCCAATCTGAATCCAGGAGCCAGGAGCCAGGAGTTTCTTCTGCATCTCCCACGTGGGTACAGAGGCCCACGGACTGGGACCATCTTCTACTGCTTTCCCAGGTCATAGCAGAGAGCTGTATCAGAAGTGGAACAGCCTGGTCTCGAACTGGTGCCCATATGGGATTCAGGCACTGAAGGTGGTGGCTTTGCCCCTACAACACATCACCAGCCCCTTGACTTCTTTTTAAATGACAATTTTGACATTTACTGAGCTGTAAATTTTTTATGTAATTTGTCCTAATAAATATTGGTTCAGTTTTTTTCTAGTGAATTTAATTTTTTCTAAATTATTCTAGTCTTAATTTATCTTGAACATATCAGATTTTATCACTTAAATCTTTACTTTTTAATGTAATTTTTAATTTTTAATAGATCCAGTGTGATTTATGGATAAAATTTTAAGAACTCCCCCTCCCTCTCCCTCCTTCACACTCTATTCATTCCACCCTTTTTCCTTCTCCTTTTTTTTTCAGCTCTTGAGATAACATATTTTAGTTACATTACAGTAAAAAGTCTTAAATACTTCACCAAATAAGAAGTTTAAGAAGTAAATAGCAATGGGCCGGCGCCGTGGCTCAACAGGCTAATCCTCCGCCTTGCGGCGCCGGCACACCGGGTTCTAGTCCCGGTCGGGGCGCCGGATTCTGTCCCGGTTGCCCCTCTTCCAGGCCAGCCCTCTGCTGTGGCCCGGGAGTGCAGTGGAGGATGGCCCAGGTGCTTGGGCCCTGCACCCCATGGGGAGACCAGGAAAAGCACCTGGCTCCTGGCTCCTGCCATCGGATGAGCGCGGTGCGCCGGCCGCAGCGTGCTGGCCGCAGCGGCCATTGGAGGGTGAACCAACGGCAAAAGGAAGACCTTTCTCTCTGTCTCTCTCTCTCACTGTCCACTCTGCCTGTCAAAAAAAAAAAAAAAAAAAGAAGTAAATAGCAATGAACCTAATTTAGTATCACTCAAGTCTTTGACTTACTTTATTCAAACAACTTCTTGGAAACCATAGATATTTAAACCAAGAAGTAATTACCAGAAAATAAGTTATCAAGGAATAAAATACAAAATTCACCTTATCAGAGGCCAGTGCTACAGATGAAAGTCCATCAACACTGTGTTCCTGGATGTGTTATTTAGAATGAGTAACCCGGAGAGGCTAAAGTAGAAATTGATGTGTGCTTATTACGCATTAGCTAGATGATAGTAGGAATAGTGCCTTCATTTCCATCTTTTAGAAAATCTTAGAAGTTGGTATTTTTTAAACAAATTATTTATTTGAAAGGCAGAGAGAGAGAGAATGAGACCTTCCAACTACCGGTTTATTTCTCAAATGCTAGCAACAGCCAGTGCCAGACCAGGCTGAAACCAAGACCCAGGAATTCATTCTGAGCTTTCCATGTGACAAGAATACAGGTATTTGACTCATCATCTTTTGCTTCCCAGGGTTTGCACTAGCAGGAAGCTGGATTAGAAGTGAAGGCTGAGCTCAATCCCAGGCACTCTAATGAGGAGTCCCAAACAGCAGCTTAACCTACAACCCAATATCCACTCTGTTTCTATCTTTTTTTGTGATATTCTAAGGCCGTGTTTTTAAAATATTTAGGTTATCCTAGTATGAAACCTTTTTAATATTTCACTTTTCTATTTTCAATTTGGAAAGTTTGATTACTGATGCCTTAAAATCAGAAGGGAAGCATTTCAAAAACTTTCAAGATTTAGTAATTGAGGACAGTTTACCTGTGGGCAGTGGTTAACATGTGTTCAGAATAAGGTGCTCCTTACAATCTCATCCTCAGTTAAGGGAATTATCAAACACAGAACTGATGAAGCAATCAAACCCCACTCTAATTTCAGAGCAAAATTTTAGCTATTCAGTCAATCGTTCTTTCTTTTAGCACTCCTCATTATTGTCTTTTTAGAATCTTTCTTTCTGTTCCGAATGATTTCCTGCCTTATGGCCATCTAAGGAACACAGTGGAAGGGTAAAGAATTAATTAAACTTCTAATGGTGCAATTAGTAGTAAGTGTGAACTGTTAACGCATTTCCTCGGATGTTTTATAGCTTCTGAGCCATCATCCTCACCTCAGTCGTTGAATACTGACCACCTGTTATCTATTACCATAGCGTTATACAAGCCAACAGACAGAAAGCAATCTGGTCTCCAGTGATTGGACTACTGAAGCAATTGACAGGCAGTATCCACAAAGGTAAACTGTGAAGCTAAATGAGATGGTAAATAGAAACTCAGGCAGGTGTTTAATGGAGAAATGCTATTAAAACATCCCAGACGCTGTAACATGAATATATTGTTTATGTATATTTTATGGTATTCACTTTGTTTCAATTTTTACAACCAACATTATTTGTCATACTTTTAAAATTACCTGTATGAGCTTACAGCCTGAATCAATAAGTGTATTGTACTTGATACAGAGAGTTTGTTATAGAAAAGTATTTTTGGTGCTAAACCAGTAGATTTAAAATGTGAAAATGGAGTGTGACATATTACAGTAAATTTATGCTTTCTCTCAATGTTGGTGAGGTGAACAAACTTAAAAAGAAAAAAAGTAAGGAGAAAAAAACATGAATTCATAGATTTCATTGAATTAAGGCTATTTGTTTCTTTAATGTCCCACATGATTTTTCCTGGGTGCTGAATAACCCTGAATTTCCAATATGACTGCTTCAATTATTGACTTGCTGCATGTCTGTTCTCTTGGAAAGTCAGATGAAGATCAGTATGACAGTATTTATAGGCTGCATCTCATCTGTGGGATGTAATCCATCTTCGTTAAGTTCAGTAAAAGTGATAGATGGCATTTGGCAGTGTAATGATGTGATCACTCTACCAGCGCCTCTTTAAATCATAAGCTGTTGCTTTCTGTTGTGTAGATATTTAATCAGTTATACACCCCATTACTGATTTAATTCAGAATGTCAGTGGCAGGTGAATAATGTGAGCATTTGTATATTAATATCATATTGTATTAATGCTCCCTTCATTTAAGTGTGCTATTCATTCGAAAATCATAAACTGTAGCTTTCTGAGTTGAATAAATTTAATCGAGACAGTAGGCATCCTCTACCTTTGCTGTGTTAGTTCAATCCGTCAGTGAACACCTGAGTTTCTTTATCTCTCTGTCCTCGAATCCTTGATTCAATGCATTGTGTGACAATATCAATACTTTCCATGAGCAGTACAAAAAAAAAGTTAATTTATACTTTATGTGTGCGTACTTTGATTTTCAAGTTGCAATAAATGAATAGAAACTGGAGAAAATAATGAGATTAATAAGTTTTGATATAGAAATATCAGCAACAGTTTAATGGAGGTGTTAAACAACTAGGGTCTCATGGGCTTCCCTGTTTTTTTCTTTAAATTTTATGTTAATTTTAAAATGAGGAATAATTTTATAAAAATTATATAGTTCACAATAGTGTAACTTATTTGGGGGGATAAAGTAACTACTTATATTTGACAGTTCACCTTTTAGTGTATCATTCATTCTTTACAAAATAGAAATAGTTGTGATTTTAAAAATTCTTTTTATTTTGGATAAATCTTTTGATATCATTGCCTTTTGTGGATCGTTATACTAACTTTACAGAACATCATATCACAATACTTAGGAACATTAAACTTTCTTTAAAAAAAGATTTATTTTATTGATGTGAAAGGCAAAGTTACAGAAAGAGAGGAAGATACAGAGAGCAAGATCTCTCATCTACTGGTTCTACTCCCCTAACAGCCACAGTAGCCAGGGCAGGGCCAGGCTGAAGTCAGGGGCCAAGAGCTTCATCCAGATCCCCAACATGGGTGCAGGGGCTCTGTGACTTGGCCTATCTTCTGCTGTGTTCCAGGAGTTAGACCTGGAGCAAAACAGCAGGGACGAAACTGGCAACCGTATGGGGTATTAACATTGCAAGAGGCAGCTTAACCCATTATGTCATGACACTGGCCCATGGAAACATTGTCTTTATGTTCACAGGAAAACCTGAACACATTTTTCAATGAAGTTTACTGATTCTGCATAATTACAACAGTCTTCCCTTATGTTGTATAGATTCTAAGACCCAGTGTATGTTTGAAACTGTGGTTAGTACCAAATTCTTTATATGTTTTTCTGCACATACAAACATACATATGGATAAGTTTAATTTATGAACTTATCACAGTAAGAGAGTAACAACAATATGTAACAATAGTAGAACAATTATAACATATCCTGCAATAAGTTACAAGAATGTGCTATCTCTTTCCAAAGAGTTAAGAACATAACTGATACTGGGAAACTGAAACCGCAGAATGGAGACTATCATAATCAAAGGAATTTTTTAAAAAATAGACTAATGTGTAATTTCTATCAACATTACTTTGTTTCTAGGCATTTAAGCAAAAAATATAATTGTGACATTTCTGAAAAAACATCTACAACCCTCTGGGAGTTTTCTCCAGGATGTATGTAGTGTGAGGTACAATTCTCTATATGTTGTAGTTATATGTAAATGACACTGACTGATAGACTTCACATATTCCAACGTAATGTCATTGAACTTTACAACCTGCATTCATGTTCATTCTTCTTAACCAGCTCAAACACTGTCATCTTTTAATGTCATCACATTCAGATTGGCTGGGAATGGACAAATGGCCTACTACTGTTAACGTGACAGCCTACCTTATTCTCTTTATTAAGATCCATCTTCTTCTCTCAGAAGACTATACCAGGATTTTGAATAAAACTTCTCTTAAGTGTTAAAGTAGATGTGATTCATTGTGATGACTGTTAGATTTCAAAAATCAACGTGGAAAAAAAGAAAAGAACAAAAATGGAAAAAAGAAAAATATATATTATCTTAATTGCATTAAGCTATGATAGTTTTTAAACATTTTGGGAAAATTTATGGTGCTTAAAAATTCTTACACTGAAGACATACAGTAGTTAATTAATCCATCAATCTATCATATTTGTTTGACATTATTTTTCTCATAAGCACTATTCTCATTTTCATCTGTTTCAAAGATTTAAATATCTTCTTTATTTTCTGTGTGAAGCTTCTGGAATCTTTAAAGCAATAGGAAGATAGAGTGTTATTTTGTGTTAGTTATAATGTATTGCAAGCCTTTGCATTGTCATAATAATGGCAACATTTATTTCCATAATACTCCTTTCCACCAAGCCATAAACTTTGCATAGAAATGATCTCATTTATCTTCATTACTTACCAGTTAAGGAGCAGTTAAGGAACTGGTGGTTATTAACTCATTTTATAAATGAAAAACAAACTGTGTGGGGACTCCTTCCTGGTTACTCAGTCAACCAATAACATTGATTGGGTTAAAATTTGCTTGTCGTCTCTGTTCAAAAGCTTCACAGACTTCAGATTCACCTGTCTTCAGCTTCACAGATTGCCAGCCATTCCATTGCATTACCCTTTACCCATCTTTGCCATTTCTGTGATTAATTTGCTCCCCATGCATACACGGTGATCTCATAGAAGTTTTTAGAGAATAATGGTGGTTACCAGAGACTGGGGAGGGAACTGTGGTAGAAGGGAAGGGAAAAATTGATTAAGACATATTATGTTATATGTGGATAGGAGTAAGAATGTCTGTTGTTGCATTGCATAGTAATGTTAATGTACTGTATATTTTTCTATTAAAACAGTAGAAGATGGGATTTTTGGATGATTTTATGATAAAGAAATGCTAAATACTTAAAAAAATAAATATAATTACCTTTATTTGTCATTGCACAATGTATACATGTAACAAAACATCATATAATACTGCATAAATATGTACAATTTTTGTATGCCTGTTAAAATTAAGACTTCCTTTAGCATCCATGAAAGATTGGTTCCAGGACCCCTACAGATTCACAGGAGTGGAATGGGCATTTAACTTAGCAGATAAGATGTCCGTGTCCCACATTAAAGAACCTGGGTTCAATTCTGTTTTGTCTTATGAGGCCAGCTTTCCATCACTGCAGACCCAGGGAGGCCCTGGCAAATGCAGTAATTGAATTTCTGCTACCCATGTAGGAAATCTGGATTGCCTTCCTAGCACCCAGCTTCAACCCTGGCTGTTAACGACTTTTAGGGAGTGAACTGCTGGATGGAATCTTACACTAATGCTGCCTCTTTTATAAATGAAGACTATTTTTAAAATATTTATTTATTTATTTGAGAGGCAGAGTTACAGAGAGGCAGAGGCAGAGGAAGGAAGGGTCTTCCATCTATTGATTCACTCCCCAAATGGCTACAACAGCCAGAGCTGCGCCAATCTGAAGCCAGGAGCCTGGAGCTTTTGGGTCTCTCATGTGGGTGCAGCAACCCAATGACTTGGGCCATCTTCCACTGCTTTTGCAGGTTCATTAGCAGGGAGCTGAATCAGAAATGGAGCAGCCAAGACTAGAACCAGCACCCCATATGGAATGCCAGCATTGTAGGCAGCAGTTTTATCCACTAAGCCACAGCGCTGGCCCCTGAAGACTTTTTTGTATTGCATTATGCTTAAGTTTCATGTAAAATAGTGCAGTCTTTCCATATAACCCATGTACATATTTTTGTATACTTTAAATCATTTTTATAATAATAAAATGTAAATTCTATATAAATAATTGCATTATTTAGGGAATATTTACAATAAAAATATTTTGTGTGTTCAATTCAAATATCATTATTTTAAAAAATATTTTCTCCAAATTTGTTTGACTCCATGAATTCAGAACTCACAGATACAGAGGAGTAACTGTGTGCGTGTGGGTGAATGTGTGTGTTTAAGGGTTTCCAAGAGTACTATGAAATGTGTATTATAAAAAACTATACATAGATTGCAAAATATTCAAACAAATACGCTTATCTTTTAATTCTATTTTCCAAAAACATTCTGACATACCCTCTTACATGTACATAAACTAATATATATGTGTGTGTATGTATATACACACAGAGATGTGTGTGGCAAACACATGAGTATCATCAGTTCCTTTTTTTTTTTTTTTTTTTGGACAGGCAGAGTGGACAGTGAGAGAGAGAGGCAGAGAGAAAGGTCTTCCTTTGCCGTTGGTTCACCCTCCAATGGCTGCCACGGTCGGCGCGCTGCGGCCGGCACACCGCGCTGATCTGATGGCAGGAGCCAGCTGCCAGGTGCTTTTCCTGGTCTCCCACGGGGTGCAGGGCCCAAGCACTTGGGCCATCCTCCACCGCACTCCCGGGCCACAGCAGAGAGCTGGCCTGGAAGAGGGGCAACCGGGACAGAATCCGGCGCCCCGACCGGGACTAGAACCCAGTGTGCGGGCGCCACAAGGCAGAGGATTAGCCTGTTGAGCCACGGCGACGGCCAATCATCAGTTCCTAAATCACTATCAATAAATGCTTGGCTGGCGCCACAGCTCACTAGGCTAATCCTCCACCTCTGGTGCTGGCACCCAGGGTTCTAATCCTGGTCAGGGGGCTGGATTCTGTCCCAGTTGCTCCTCTTCCAGTCCAGCTCCCTGCTGTGGCCTGGGAGTGCAGTGGAGGATGGCCCAAAGTCCTTGGGCCCTGCACCTGCATGGGAGACCAGGAGAGGCACCTTGCTCCTGGCTTTGGCCAGCACATGGGCCACAGCAGCATTGTGGGGTGAACCAATGGAAATGGAAGACCTTTCTCTCTGTCTCTCTCTTTCTCACTGTCTACTCTATCTGTCAAAAAAAAATTAGAAATAAATAAGTCTTTGCTTAACTACAAAATAGTACATACTGCAGTTGTAAAATATTCAGTTTTTCTGATATAAAGTAAAAAGTGATAAATGGGAATATTCAAAATCAGAGGTCATGTATATGCAATTGGTATTTTCTGCTCATTTCTATTAAAATAACCTCCTAGACGTCATTGGAAAACCTTTTACAAACAGAAAGTAATTATTTTCTCACCCATATCATCATGTCCTTTTAGATTTTTATTTGGTTAAGATTTTTATACTCCACCACATCTTGAATTTTAACTCCAGAGTGTATGATTGCTATTTCCGTACTGTTTCAAAGGAGAATAAAATGTTTCCTGCCACTTTCTGGATTTCCAGGTCTCCTACCTGTCTCTTTCACTCTTGACCTCACACTTTTCATCAGAAAATAAACTACAGATCAGATGTGAAAATAAACTGCTTTGGGAAGTGGCAGAGGTTTCCTTTCGTTCTGTTTCCTAAATTCAGTCTTGAGGACATGCAGATTTTTTGTGCTTATGTTCTGTGTTTCTCCTTTGTTTGTCTAATTTGTTTTGATGTGATGTAAGTACGTTTTATTTTCCTTTTACATAGAATATTTTCATTTCAAACTTATTTTCTCAACTTTATGCCTCATGGAGAGGTAATGGATTATTGAAAATTTCAATTGTATCTATTTTGTGTCCTAAATCTTTCTAAACTCAATATATGTTGCATTTTATGTGTATGAAAATCATCTAGCAATGGAACTATTTATTATATTTTGTGCTACCTCCTTTCTTTGCAATTTGACATTTGTGACACTTCTCCTTATTTTGTTGTTGTTGTTTGTTTTTCAGCTCTAGATTTTCCTATGGGAATTTCACTTGCATAGAATTTTATTTTATGTACATTTATGTACAATTTTCATTTTTCCATCTCAATGTTCTTATATTTTAAAACAAAAGATCCTTCTTTATTACCCCTTTCTCCAGCAACATATGCATGTGTGCAATGAACGTTTTAATATAAATGTTTTCACATCTCTCTTCCACTTATTTTGTTATCACGTAATGAAGTTAACAAGTGTGCATTTAATACCAATGTGACTTTCAGAAAAAAAATCATAGAAAAAATTTTTAATTCTGAAAATGTTTTAAAAGCTTGAAAGGGAACAATTAGAATTTAGTACATAATATTTTTCTAAGTTTGTAATGTACTTGTACTTTACTTTGTATAACTATTTGTTTTTCACATCTAAAGAGTAAACAGAGTCCTTAATAGTTTTAAAATCTTTCTACATTGGTAAAATTTTGGAATACCTGTGGTTAGTTGAAAATACTGTAATTTCCAATCTGAGAAATATAGATTTTTCAAAGGAGAACGTTTAAATTATTGTGGAGAGTATTTATAATTATTTCATTGAAGATATGTATGACTGTTATAATATTATTTGAACAGAATACCATTTACCCCATTTAAAAGCAATATTTAATAATGTTACATTTAAACACAGAGCCTAGCCTGAAATTGTGTTTTTTTTAATAGTACAAATTAAGTGCAAAGACAAACTTAATGTCACAGAAATAAGAAAAATATGTCAGTGGTTAAGATATAGTTGTGGATGCCTGCATTCCATGTTGGAGATCTCGGATTCAAGTCCCATCTCTGCTTCCAATCATAGCTTCCTACTAATTCGCACCTTGGAAAGCAGCATACAATGGCCCAAGAGTTTGTGTTCTTGCCACCCATGTGGAAGAGCTGGATTGAATTTCTAACCCCTGGCTTCACCAGAGTCCAGCCCTAGGTATTGCAGATATTTAAGGTGTGAACCAGTGGATGAAAGCATGTTTCTGTCTCTCTCTCTCCCTCTCTTTTTCTTCCAAATAAATAAATACATTTAGAAAACAAGAAAGAAAAAAAGATCAAAAAGAAAAATACCTAATATCAAAATAGTGTCTGACTTTCTCCGCTACTAAAAATTATCAAAATTTGAGAAATAAATATGGAACTGACTGGATCAGACAGATTTGTAATACCATAGTAAACCTATTTTATAATCATTTGCTGTTTAGTATCCTCTAATTTTCTATTTTGCATGATCAATTCTTTTATGTGAAATGCAGTCACAGATATCTGCTTGATATTCTTAAGAGTGGCTTACAACTACAACTTAAGGCTAAAACATTCTGCCTTTGTGTTCTGGGACTTTGAAATAAGAGACAATACTTTCATGGCTACAGTGAAAGATCAGAACACAGCAAAAAATAAGCACATGATTGTTCTATTAAATAATAGAAGCTCTTATGATAGTATTGAATACATTGTAAGTGCTCAATATACCTTAACTACTAATTAGAAATTGTATAATTTTGTGAATTCTGAATATCCATCTCATTAACCTATGGGACAGGTTCAAATTAGCATATACATAACTCAATACACACCATAAAATTGAATTATTATTGATGTTTGCAAGAAGAGTAGATGGAAGGGCTGGCTTTGTGGCTTAGTAGGTAAAGCCACCGCCTGCAGTGCTGGCATCCCATATGGGTGCTGATTTAAGACCCAGTTTTTCCACTTCTGATACAGCTCTCTGCTAAGACCTGGGAGAACAGTAGAAGACGACCCAAGTACTTGGAACCCTGGACCCACCTGGGAGACCTGGAGCAAACTCCTGACTCCTACCTTCAGATCAGCCAGCTGTGTCTGTTGGAGCCATTTGAGGAGTAAACTAGTGGATGGAATCTCTCTCTCTCTCTCTCCTTTCCTTCTCTCCCTCCCTCCTCCCCTTTCTCTCTCTCTCTCTCTCTCTCTCTCTCTCTCGCCCTCTCTCTCTCTCTTTCTGCCTCTGCCTCTCTGTAACTCTGCCTTTCAAACAAATAAATAAGTCTTTACAAAAGAAAAGAGTAGATAGAAAGTAATGTTGCTGCTTCTTTAGTTATCCTAATTTAATAGAAAATGTTGCACTAAAGAGCCATAATCATTGAACAATGATAGAGGTCAAATAAGATATGGAATTGAGATAAATCGATTATTTCAATAAAGGATAAAATTGTTGATTTTTTAAATAAACAATTGAGCATAAAATTTTGGTTCTTAAAAAGTATAAGGTGGGGCTGGCACTGTGGTGCAGCGGGTTAACGCCCTGGCCTGAAGCGCCGGCATCCCATTTGGGTGCCTGATCTAGTCCTGGCTGTTCCACTTCCAATCCAGCTCTCTGCTATGGCCTGGGAAAGCAGTAGAAGATGGCCCAAATCCTTGGGCCCCTGCACCCATGTGGGAGACCCGGAAGAAGCTCCTGGCTCCTGACTTCAGATTGGCACAGTTCCAGATGTTGTGGCCATTTGGGGAGTGAACCAGTGGATGGAAGACCTCTCTCTCTCTCTCTCTCTTTCTCTCTCTCTCTCTCTCTTTCTGTCTCTCCTCTCTCTGCATATCTCAGACTTGCAAAAAAATAAATAAATCTTTTAAAAAAAAGTATAATATGGCTTGGCAAAGTGAATTTCTATCAGAAAAGTTTTGAATAGTGATCAGTTAACTAAGTTTTGCTGCTGTATTAAGAAATAATTTTCTTTCGAACCATCTTTTAGAATTTTATATATATATACACATATATACATGTATATATGTGTGTGTGTGTGTGTGTGTGTGTGTGTATATATATATATATATATATATATATATATAAAACACCACACTAAATCAGTCATTAAATATTTGTAATGATACATCTTTAGGTCTCAGTTTAAACAATCTCAGATATTGACTATTTTAATGCATTTATATTCAATTTAAGATTTATTTATTTGAAATGAAGATGAAGGAGAGATAGGGACAGACAATGAAAGAGGAGAAAAAGATCTTCCATCCTCTGGTTCATTTCCCAAATGTCCCCAATGGTAGGGTTATGCCAGGCCATAGCCTGGAATCAGGCACTCCATCCTGGTCTCGCACTTGAGTGGCAGGAACCCAAGTACTTGCTCAATAGTATAAACAAGGGCTGTAAACAATCATGGAATCTCAAAATGTCAATTTCACTCCTATATATTACATTTGTTTTGGTGCTCTATTAGTTACCACAGACTAGGGAAAACACATTGTATTTGTCTTTTGGGGACTTATCTCACTAAGTGTAATGGCTTCCAGTTGCATCCATTTTCTTGTGAATGACAGGATTTCTTTATTCTGGCTGAAGGACTGGGATTGCTGGGTCATACGGTAATTCTATATTCAAATTTCTGAGGTACTTCCATGCTTTCTTCCACAATGGCTGTACTAGTTTTCATTCCCATGAACAGTAGATTAGGGTACTTTTTACACACATCCTCACCAGCATTTGTTGATTTCTGTAGGAGAACCTTTCTAATTAGAGTGAGGTGAAACCTCATTGTGGTTTTGATATGCATTTCCCTGATAGCTAGTGATACTGAGCAATTTTTCATGTATCTTTTAGTTATTTGAATTTCCCCTTTTGAAAAAATGTCTGTTTAAATCCTTTGCTCATTTCTTAACTGGATTATTTGTTTTGTTGTTGAGTTTCTAGAGCTCTTTATAGATTCTGGATATTAATTGTTTATCAGTTGCATGTTTTGCAAAGGTTCTCTCCCATTCTGTCACTTTGCTGAGTGTTTCCTTTGCAGTGTAGAAGTTTCTCAGTTGATGTAATCCCATTTGTCTATTTGGGCTTTAATTGCCAGTGCTTCTTGGGTCTCCTCAATAAGTTTCTGCCTATTCCAGTATCTTTTAGAGTTTCCCCAATATTCTTCTCTAGTAATTTGATTGCATCAAGTCATAGATTTAGATCTTTGATCCATTTTGAGTTAATTTCTGTATAAAATTTAAGGTAAGTGTCATGTTTTATACAGAGATTCAATTTTTCAAGTACCAATTTGTTGAAGAGACTGTCATTTCTCCAGGGATTATTTTTAGCTTCTTTGTCAAATATTAATTGGTTGTAGATGTGTGGACTGATTTCTGGAGTTTCTGTTATGTTCCCTTAGTTTATATGTCTTTTTATGTGCCAGTACCACGCCATTTTGATTTTAACTGCCTGGTAGTATGTCTTCAAATATGGTATTCTGATGCCTCCACTTTGTTTTAGTTGCTTAAAATTTCTTTAGCTATTTGGGCTCTCATGTTTCCATATGAATTTTAACATCATTTTTCTGTATCTGAGAAGAATGTCATTAGTATTTAGATCAGGATCACATTGAATCTATATATCACTTTTAGTAGTATGAACATTCTGAAGATATAAATTCTTCCAATCCATGAACATGGAAGATTTTTCCATTTCTTTAGTGTCTTCTTCTATTTCTTTCTTTAATATTTTTTTTATTTTCATCATAGATATCATTCATCTCCTTGGTTAAATTTATTCCAGGGTATTTAATTTTTTTGTAGCTATTTTGAAGGGGATTCTTAGAAGTTCTTTCATAGCCATGGCATTGTCTGTGTATATAAAGGCTATTAATTTTTGTGTATTAATTTTATATCCTGCCACTATACCATACCTTTTATGAGTTCCAATAGTCTCTAAGTGGAGATTTTTGGTTCCCCTATATATAATAAATTGTCATCTGAAAATGGGGATTATTTGACTTCCTCTTTTTTAGTTTGTATATATTTGATTTGTTTTTCTTGCCTAATGGCTCTGGCTAAAATATCCAAGAGTGTGTGGAATAGCAACAGTGAATGTGGGCATCCTTTTCTGGTTCTGGGTCTTTTATTATTATTATTTATTTATTTGACAGGTAGATTTACAGACAGTAAGAGAGAGAGAGACAGAGAGAGAGGTCTTCCATCTGATGGTTCACTCCCCAAATGGCTGCAACAGCCAGAGCTACACCGATCCAAAGCCAGGAGCCAGGTGCATTTTCCTGGTCTCCCATGCGGGTGCAGGGGCCCAAGCACTTGAGCCATCATCCACTGCCCACCGGGTCACAGCAGAGAGCTGGACTGGAAGAGGAGCAACTGGGACTATAATCGGGTGCCCATATGGGATGCTGGTGCTGGCCCCCTGATTCTGGGTCTTAGTGGAAATGCTTCCAACATTTCACAATCAAAAAGAAACAGGCTTATTATAAATTGCTTTGACTGTGTTGAGGAATGTGCCTTCTACACCCAATTTGCTTAAGGTTTTTTTTTTTTTTAAATCATAAAAGAATGTTGCATGTTATCAAATTCTTTCTCTGCATCTATTGAGATAGTCATGTGGTTTTTATTCTTCAATCTCTTAATGTTTTATATCACATTGATTCATTTGTGTATGTTGAACCATCCCTGTATACTAGGGATAAATCCTACTTGATCTGGGTGAATGACCATTCTGATATGTTGTTGGAATAGATTAGCAAGTATTTTGTTGAGTAATTTTGCATCTAAGATCATCAATGATATTGATCTAAAGTTCTATTTCTTTGTTGTATCTTTTTCTGGTTTTGGAATTATGGTGATACAGGACTCATAGAAGCAGTTTAGGAGGATTCCCTCCCTTTCAATTGTTTCAAATAAATTGAGGAGAATTGGAATTAGTTCTTCTTCAAAAGTCTGGTAAAATTCAGCAGAGATGTCAACCAACACCGGACCTTTCTTTGTTGGGACTGTCTTTATTAATGTTTCAATCTCTGTCTTGATTTTCTATGTCTTCATGACTCAATTTTAGTAGGTTGTATGTGTCCTGGAATATATCCATTGCTTCTAGATTTTCCAATTTGTTGACATATAGCTTTTTCTAGTAATTCTCATTTCTGTGGTGTTGTCGTTACATTTACTTTTTATCCCTGATTTGACTGATTTTTTCCCTAAATTTTTTTTTGGTTAGTTGAGCCAATGGTGTATCAATTTTGTTTATTTTTTTTCCAAAAAAGCTCTTTATTTTATTGATCTTTGTATTTTTTGTTTCAATTTTGTTTATTTCTTCACTCATTTAAATTATTTCTTTCCTACTACTGATTTTGGATTTAGTATGGTCTTGTTTTTCTTGTTCCTTGAGAGGTATTGATAACTCATTTTGTACCAGTCCATTTTCTTGATATAGACATCAATTGCTTAAACTTCCATCTTAACACTGCTTTTACTGTATCCGATAAATTTGATTTGTTGTGTTGTCATTTTCATTGGTTTCTAGGATATTTACAATTTTCCTTTTGATTTTTCCTATGACCCGCTTTTCATTCAGGACTTTTTTGGTCAATCTGCATGTGTTTGCATATTCTCCAGACATTCTTGAGTTGTTAACTTCCTACTTAATTCCACTGCGTTCTGAAAATTGAATGGTTTGAATTCAGTTTTTTTTTTTTTTACTTTGTTGAGACTTGCTTTTCGTCCTAGCATATCATCCATCCTAGAGAAAGTTACATGCATTGATCAAAATGATGTGCATTCTTCCCTTGTGGGATGAAAGGTTCTGTAGATATCTGTTAGGTCCATTTGATCCGTAGTGCCAGTTAGCTCTGTTGTTTCTTTGTTAATTTTTCCATCCAGTTGACTTGTCCATTGATGAAAGTGGATGTTGAAGTCCATTACTGTTGTATTGGAGTCTGTCTCCCTTTGGATCCATTAATATTTGTTTTTAAATAACCAGGAACACTGTAATTGGATGCACATACATTTATTATAACAATATCTTCCTATTGAATTGATCCCTTAATCATTATATAATACCCTTCTTTGTCTCTTATACCAGTTTTTGTGTTAAAATCTATTTTTCTTTCCATTAGCATGAAATATCTTTTTGTACTCTTTCACTTTTAATCTGTTTGTATCTTTGTTGGTGAGGTTTTTTTTTTTTCTGTGATCCTTCAACCAATCTGTATTTTTAATTGGAGGTTTTAGGCTATTTACATTCACGGTTATTAATGATTAGTACTAACTTGGCCCTGCCATTTTTCCATAAATACTCTTATTTACTTTGGATTTCCTTGGTAGCTTTACTTGGAGATTTTATGTCTTTACATTCTTTCATATTGATGATTATCTTTCTGATTTTCTTTGTGTAGCAAACCTTATTTGTCATTGGTAAGGCTGGCTGAGTAGTGAGAAATTCTTTCAATTTTTGTTTGTTATGCTATATTTTTATTTCACCTTCATTCATAAGTGAGAGAATTTCTGGATAAAGTATCCTGAATTGACAATTTCTTTCTTTTAAGAATTGGATTATGCCTCTCCATTCTCTCCTAGCATATAGGATTTCTGATGAGAAATCAGCTGTGAGCCTAACTGGAGATCCCCTGAATATAATCTTGTTTCTCTCATGTACATTTTAGAATTTTTTCTTTATGTTTTACTTTTGAAAGTTTGACTGCCATGTGTCACAGAGTTTTTTTTTTCTGGTCATGTATATTAGGAGTTCTATATGCCTCATGTACTTGGATGTCCCTTTCTTTCTCCAATTTTAAGAAGTTTGCTTCTGTTGTTTTCATGAATATATGGTCTAATCCATTGTTTCTTTCCAAACCTTCAGTTTTTGCTTCTTCAATTTTAGGTCTGAGATATTTCCAAAGATTCGTCTTCTAGCTCAGATATTCTATAATCTACCTCACCAATTCTGTTGTTAAGGCTTTCCACTGTATTTTTTATTTGATATATTGAATCTTTCATTTCTAATATTTCAGTTTGATTTCTTTTCAAAATCTCAATCTCATGTGAAACTATTTTCTCGATGTCATATCTAGATTTCATTAACTCATGAATTTGCTTCTCATTGCTTCTGAGTAATACTGTGATCATTCTTTTGAATTCCTTTCTGGCATTTCATCAATCTGTCTTCACATGCTAATGTTTTTAAGATTTTATTTATTTATTTGAAAGTCAGAGTTACTCAGAGAGAGGAGAGGCAGAGAGAGAGAGAGGTCTTCCATCCAATTGTTCACTCCCCAAATGGCCACTACGGCCAGCACGCTGTGCCAATCTGAAGCCAGGAACCAGGAGCTTCCTCCAGGTCTCCCATGTGGGTGCAGTGGCCCAAGGACTTGGGCCATCTTCGACTGTTTTCCCAGGCCATAGCAGAGAGCTGGATTAGAAGAGGAGCCACTGAGACTAGAACTGGTACCCATATGGGATGCCGGTGCTTCAGGCCAGGGCATTAACCCGCTGCACCACAGCATCTGCCCCCACACACTGATATTGAAGTATTGTTGTGTTCCTTTGAGACAGTCATGTTGTCTTCCTTATTCTTATTTCTTAAATTCTTCATTTATTTTTAGGCATTTGTGGAAATATTTGTTGGTTTTCTCCTCTGATGGATTTTATTTTTGTACTATGCCTCTGTAGCTTAGTGGAGTGTCTGATCTTTGAGTGAATACACAGAGGTGTGAGTAGGGTGTGGCCAGGGAGCTCTGGTCAGTGCTCCACAGTGATATGATTATCCAGGATGATACGCTAGTTGGGGGTGGTAGATCTCCTCTCTCCTCTGTTTGCAGCATGGGGAATGTCTGACCACCACTGTTGGTGTAATCATACCATCACCTCCTCTCTTCTGAGATGATCAATGACCTGGGTTAGCCCCCAGTGGATGCAACATGCACCCTTGCTGCTACATGAGCCACAAAGGATTTATTCAGTCCTCAGTGTGAGCACAGATCCTTCTGCAATGAGCCACTCCAGGCAATCAGGGAAGTCTGAGCCTCTGCAACCAGACACAGTGATTGCCCAGGGACCCAAGTATATCCTGTTCCCTATTGTGCAGTCACAGAGTTCCCACAGTCACAGAACACATGGCTCTGACGTTCACAGGCTACAGAAGATCTGTTCCACCCTGCTCTGTTGTCCAGTCCTGTCAACAGAGAGAGCATGTTCCCAGTGCCAGCTTCCTGTGGGTGCCTGCCTTAGCAATGTGAGCCCCAGAGCCTGTGATATATTGAGAGGCTGAGGACACCCTACAGTCCTATGTGGATGCCCCACCCCCTCTCAGACAGACTCAAAGTCAGTTGGGAAAACAGATTTTTTCCTCTGGTAAAATCCTGTGATCAATCCATTCATTCACAAGAACCACTGCAGCCACTGCTTATGTCAAAATGGCACCTTCTCCCTGCTCCTTGCCAGGCATGTACACAACAGCTATCGCTGCTATCACTAGTCAAAACGGTGCCAGTTGCCTGGTGCCCTTGTGGGGGTTGGGATGAACGAAACCTGTTTTCTTTCACTGGATTAGGCAGGCATCCTGTCGCTTCCCCCTCCCCCATTAGAGGTGCAGGCTTGATTCCCTGACAGTGTGGACTGCAAAGCTCTACCTCTGGCAGTATCACAAATGGCACGGACTGCTGCAGTCTGCTCTCACCTCGCTCTCCAACATTGACATATCTTCCAGCTCTTGGCTGTGGGTATCGTGTGTGGTGTCCACCCTCGTTTCTGCACGTCTGCACCTTCCATGCTGCTCCATTGCATCCCACTTCCTTCTGTATAATTTCCACTGCAAATTTCTCTCCAACATTCCCCTGGGAATGCACTTTGCTTTTCTTTCTGCTAACATAGAGATTATTTTCCAATATTCTAACATGTCTAACCCAGAAACATGTTACTTGCACAAGTAAGTATAGGATCTTCAATATACTTACAATTCAGTAGGCAAAATAGATATAAAAGTAATCATGATGCAATTTAATGAGCATGAAAATAGAAGTTTAAGCAAAGTATTATTGTTCACAGAGAGTTGTCAAGGGATGAGATAACATCCTGCTATAAGGAAGGTATCATGAGAAGATACAACTCTCAGGACATTCACTCAGGATAAACAGATTTTTCATAATTGAAACAGTAGATGGGCATTACAGTATTTTATTGTGATAGCTAAAGGAAATGTTTCATGCTAATAATGCATCCGTGTCATCTTTTTTTCCAATTTATTGAAGTTACATGATAAGAAACCAGGCTTCACATATCAACTCCTGTTAATAACCATAACTGCCCTCAGCTTGCATTCTGCAGAGGTGACTGAGTGATTTAAAGGGAGAATCAGACAGCAAGAGGTTGAGCAGGAGCTCATTAGAGTCAGGGATGTAAAAAATTGCAAGGGGTTGACAAGTGTTAATTTGATTATGCCAGCTGTGTCTGTTAGCTAACAATGGCAAAAGTTACTATTTAATCCTCCTACAGAGGTGGAGAGACTGAGACTTTATCCTTCTTGATGATCGTATTTCTATGAAATGGCTTTTTGGTGCCTGAGAAAGATACTCCTGAGTTGTAGGACAAGCATGCACATCTCCAGGGATAAGGGAAGAATTTTCAATGTAATACTTTTTAACTAGAAAGACGGTCTTGGGCTGTGCTGTGGTGCAGCAGGTTGAAGCCCCAGCCTGAAGTGCAGGCTTCCCTTATGGGTGCTGGTTCAAGTCCTTGCTGCTCTCTTCCGAAATAGCTCTCTGCTATGGCCTGGGAAAGCAGCAGAAAATGTTCCATAGTACTTGGACCCCTGCAACTGCATGTGAGACCCAGAAGAAGCTCCTGCCTCCTGAATTCCGATTGGCTCAGCTCCTGACTTCTGATCAGTTCAGCTCTTGCCATTGTGGGTAGTGAAACAGTGGATGGAAGAACCCGCTCTCTCTCTGTCTCTACCTTTTTCTCTAATTCTGCCTTTCAAATAAATAAAAATAAGTCTTTAAAAAAAAGAAAGAAAAAAAGGGTGGTCATAGACCCACAATGGTATTTTGTAGAACCAGGAGTAAATTATTTTACAACTTTAAGCTTTCTCAGGCAAGTACTTTAAATGAGATTCAGGTAATCATCGAGAAGTGGCCATGAGCAGTGAGAAATGTTGTTAGTGTTGTTTTAGGGCTCTTTATGGAGGAGGAAGAGGGCAGACAAAATCTTGTTTGCTAAGACATTGTATTTTTCTTAAACCAACACTGAGGGCTGGTCAAGAAGAGCCAGTGGAGGCTGTCTAGAGCTGCTCAAGGAACCATTTTTGTCAGGGGTCATAAGGATCAGATTATGGTTGGAGTCGTGAGCTGTGGTCATCTTTCCATTTGATTATTGTTCATAGCCTTTGCTAATATTGTTGAACCAGGGTCTTTTTGCTTTTTACTTGTTGAGTTCCTTATTTAGTTGAGCATATGTCCTTGACTGTATAGTTAATTGAAAATATTTTATCTAAAAGAAATGAAGATAGGAAGGAAGAGAGGGAGAAAATGAAGGAGAGAAAGGAAGAAGGGAGTAAAAAGAAAGAAAGAAGAAAAGGGAGAGAAAAAGAAAAGGAAGGAAGTGGAATGGATGGAAGAGAAGAAGGGAATATCATTATATTTTTAGAATTGTATTTTTGAACCACATTGGATCTGCTCTCTCTGTATTAATGTTACAATACATAAAAAATAAATAATCAGAAAATGAGTTCACTGGGGAGCAATTTTCATGGTAATAGAAAGAATGAGTAGTAACAGATTTTGGGAGAAGATCAAGAACATGTGTGTTTAATAAATCTAAGCAAGGAGAGAATTAAAGGAAGAATATAACTAATAAGAATGTGCAGCATGGCAAATTAAACACCAAGACATGGAAGAGCAAAATGTCTGGGCCCTTTCTGCAATAATCTTCCGCTACTTAAAGAGAAGCACAAAATGTAAATTGAGGAATAATCCAGTATCAGGGGAGTAAAGAGGAGACAGAGAAAAGCATAGATTTGATGCCAGTAGTAAGTACATCATCAATAAATTGATTTTATTGTCCATTTTTTGATAGACTTGTTGTCATAGTCTTAGCATAATAATTAATTGTATGTAAAAGGAAGATCAAGTGGTCAGACACTGAGATCCAAATGTAAAATGCTAAGAAAAGCTAACAAGTAAGTAAGGGCTGGGAAAAATGTGGACCAAGATTAAAGCCAGAGAGGATATTACAGATACGTGACTCTCATTAAATAGAGAAATTCCTAAAAGTTGAGAAATGCCAAGATTAAATGCAAGGTTTAATAAAGAAATGTAAGTAATGAAGAATGAGGTAGAAGTTAAAGAGAGGAAATAGATTTTTAAAATGTGCTAACATGAATATAGAAATTAATACTGGTCCTAAATAATAATAAAAGCACTTGATAAAGACTCAGATGATTGACATTAGATATTAGGTAAGCATTTGAAGCTCCAGGCTTTGGCCTTTCTCCTTCCCCAGCAATCATGGGCATTTAGGGAGTGAACCAGTATATAGGGGAGTTTCTCTCTCTCTCTCTCTCTCTCCTCTCTGCTTCTCAAATAAATAGGTTGTAAAAAGTAGATCCAAAAATTTTTCAAAAAAAGAAAAATACTTTCTTAAACTGTTATACTCTTTTTTTAGATGTCATTTTTTTTAACTTTTATTTAGTAAATATAAATTTCCAAAGTACAGTTAATGGATTACAATGGCTCCCCCCCCATAACTTCCCTCCCACCCACAACCCTCCCATCTCCCACTCCCTCTCCACTTCTATTCACATCAAGATTCATTTTCAATTATCTTTATATACAGAAGATCGATTTAGTATATATTAAGAGTTCATCAGTTTGCACCCACACAGAACATAAAGTGTAAAATATTGTTTGAGTACTAGTTATAGCATTAATTCACACTGGACAACACATTAAGAACAGATCCCTCATGAGACGTAAGTACACAGTGACTCCTGTTGTTGACTTAACAATTTGACACTCTTATTTATGGCATCAGTAATCTCCCTAGGATCTAGTCATGAGTTGCCAAGGCTATGGAAGCCTTTTGAGTTCGCCGACTTTGATCTTATTTAGAAAAGGTCATAGTCAAAGTGGAAGTTCTCTCCTCCCTTCAAAGAAAGGTACCTCCTTCTTTGATGGCCCATTCTTTCTACTGGGATCTTACTCCCAGAGATCTTTCATTTCGGTATTTTTTTTTTCTTTTTGCCAGAGTGTCTTGGCATTCCATGCCTAAAATGCTCTCATGGGCTCTTCAGCCATATCCGAATGCCTTAAGGGCTGATTCTGAAGCTAGAGTGCTGTTTAGGACATCTGCCATTCTATGAGTCTGCTTTGTATCCCACTTCCCATGTTGGATTGTTCTCTCCCTTTTTTATTCTATCAGTTAGTATTAGCAGACACTAGTCTTGTTTGTGTGATCCCTTTGACTCTTAGACCTATCATTATAATCAATTGTGAACTGAATTTGATCACTTGGACTAGTGAGATGACATTGGTACATGCCACCTTGATGGGATTGTATTGGAATCCCCTGGCACTCCACCATTCAGGGCAAGTCCGATTGAACATGTCCCAAATTGTACTTCTCCTCCCTCTCTTATTCCCGCTCTTATATTTAAAACTGTTATACTCTTAAAATATATACTAAATAACTGGTCATTGATCAATAACATATCAATGAAAAAAGTGGGTTTTTCTTCTAGTAGAGAATAGAATGTATCATTTTATCTTATTTCTTCATTTTAGAAAACTGAGCACACAGTAGTTATTAAGTAAATAATGCTCAGTAAAATTGCTTCTGGTTGGAATATTTTCAGAAAATTTAATATTTTTATTTTGTTTAAAACATTAATGGCCAGTGCCACGGCTCACTAGGCTAATCCTCTGCTTGCGGCACTGGCACATTGTGTTCTAGTCCCGCTCGAGGCACTGGATTCTGTCCTGGTTGCTCCTCTTCCAGTCCAGCTCTCTGCTGTGGCCCAGGAAGGCAGTGGAGGATGGCCCAAGTCCTTAGGCCCTACACCTGCATGGGAGACCAGGAGAGGCACCTGGCTCCTGGCTTTGGATCAGAGCAGTGCACTGGCCGCAGCGCGCTGGCTGCAGGGGCCACTGAGGGGTGAATCAACAGTAAAGGAAGACCTTTCTCTCTGTCTCTCCCTCTCACTGTCCACTCTGCCTGTCAAAAAAAATTAATATAATGTACTTATATTTGTAAACTTCTGCTTCTATGTCTTCAACTTAAAGTCTATTTTCACTAGACTTTTCTTTCTGATATTTTTAATTAGTAGAACACATTGTTTTTTCTTGGTATTGCAGTAGAATAATAATGTGTGTCAATGGAATAATAGTATTTATACATGACATTTTTATTATATGGGCAACACAAAGATTCTCAATTTATATCTTTATTTTTGAGAGATGGGAGAATCAATAATCTTACTTTATTTCAGTGAAATTCTTAATAATACTTAATGTTGAATATAAGGCCAAAGCACATTACTTATTTCCTAGAGATTAAAAGTTTCTATCCATTGCTGTGTATCTTTCAATTTCCAAGACTAATCTCTAATTTTTTCTCCGGAAAACTTGACCATGGGAAATTGAACTTTTTCCTATAATTCCAACCATCTACAGTAGCAGTTTTCTATTTGCCTTCTTCATTCACTTCTATCTATTTTAAACAATCAATTCTATCCATGTATTTACTTCCTTTCTTATATTTTTATCCTTGTCTATTTCACATATTACCAAAATTTGATGTAATCTAATATTTTGATCTTCCAGTAATGCCTCCTTACCCACTTGAAGCATCATAAAAATATTTATATCACTGAATGCTCTCACTTATATGTAGAAATTAAAAAGTTGATCTCTTAGATGCAAAGTGGAGAACAGTGGTTAACATAGGCTGAAGGGTGAAGGCTGAGTGAGGAGAGAAGATTGTTAACAGGTACATGTT
Organism: Sylvilagus floridanus; assembly: GCA_949820135.1. NCBI lineage: Eukaryota > Metazoa > Chordata > Mammalia > Lagomorpha > Leporidae > Sylvilagus > Sylvilagus floridanus. Next base: position 83,025,307 of record OX463236.1, on the reverse strand, counting down.
TGTATCCAGATAGAAGAATAACTTAGAATGTTCTACAGCACAATAGGGTAACTATGATTGACAACAATTAACCATATATTCCAAAAAAGCCCATCATAAAGAAACAGAAGTGCTTGCAGTCACAAATATGCCATTTACATTGATTTGAGTACATCATATACATAGATTGAAATATCATCTATAAAATGTATGTTTATAATTATTATGCATTAATTTTTAAAAAAGAAAAAGAAATATCATAATCATCATACAAGTTTCACTAAACTCAAGAACACATTAATTGATGGCATGGCTTATTCCAAGAAATGAAGAAAATGTAATTGAGAGCCCGATTTGTTATAAGAAAAATAATTATATTTACAAATGTAGAATTTTGTTATTTAGAGTTCTGAAATTCACTGATAAATTAGCTGTTATCTCCAGTGTTCTACAAATAGAAAAATTAGTTTGATAGCTTATTGAACAGAATATTATGATTGTGAAGCATAAATTGGTTGTAGCCTTGTGTAGAGTAATTCAATAGTAATAACAATGCTACATATTTGGTGTCCCTTCTTTGTGTTAGGTACTGTTGTAAACACTTTACATATGTTAACTCATGTAATTATCTCAAGTGTCTTAGAAATTTTGTACTAACGCTATTCTTGTATCACAGAAAAGGAGATAAAAATACAAAATAGCTAAAGTGTATTTGTCCATGATCGTATGGATAGTAAAGTCAAAGCAATTGTCTGAATCCAGTTTGTACTCTTACTACGCTACATGCCTCTCCTCTTTCTTATGTCTTAGGAATATAAGAATTGAAACATAAATTTAGTTTATTCTTTAATGGATTTGAAGATTCATATCAGTTTATTTAAAAAATAATCGTAGTTGCTTGCTCTGTGGCTACAGCTTTGCTCTGTGTGGGAGATACAACTGAGAGGAAGACAGTCATATCTTTGTCCTCATTCCAGTGTACTGATACAGAAAAAAACAGCACAGAAAATAAAATTCTAGTAGACTATAAATTAAATAAACATGGTACACAGGAAAAGAATTAGGTAAAAAGAATGAGCAGTTTTATGGCAAGCCATGTCAGACTTATGGAAGAGGAAGGCAGAAAAACCTACCTCTGCTAATAGTAAAACCCTGAGTTATTGTCAATAAAGGCCTTCAGCCAAAGACTTTATGGTCAGAGCCTAACAGATGAAGTGGGCAATGTGCTCACATGAATTTGGAGAGGCATGCAGGGATTAAATCAAATTACATTGTAAATGTGATGATACATCAATGAAGGATTTTAAAGAAGATAAGAGGTATGATGTGTGCTTTGCAGTCACGTGGAGTCCTCATGAAGAATGGATTGACTTGACAACAATGACATTTCACAGGCTAGTTAGAAACAGAAGTACATGTAAGATGTGATGGGTGTGGTAATGGTGGGAATATAGAACAAAATAGAATTAGTCAAGATGTGCGTGGTAAAATTAAGAGCACTTTCTGATGATTACATCCAAAAGTGAGGAAAAGAGAAAATTGATAGATAATTGCTCTATTTCTAGTTTGAATAGTGGAAGAATATTATTTAATTAGATAATTAACGATTAAGGTGAAAACAATTAGTTCAACTTACATATTTTATGTTTAAATATCATTGAGATGTCCAAAGATATATGAACTGATTGTTGGATATTGATGCAGAATTTAGATTAGAAGTATAGGATAGAAATGAGCGCTTATAAAATGTTATTTAATGCAATGAAAATAGACAAGATAAAATATGAGAGGTGATGGATACAGAAGAAAATATGATTCCAAGTGAAACATAAAATGATACCTACACTTAGAGATTGGGTAGAAGAGCTGCTAACGGGAGATATTGGGAAGCAGACAGGAGATAGGAGAAAAACAAAAGGGAGTCTTTCAAAGAAGCAAACAAAAGCAACTCTTGAACGTTTTGCACAAAGAAGTACAGTCAATGGCTGACAAGAAACAAAATAAGGGGCCGGTGCTGCCTAGATCACTAGGCTAATCCTCCGCCTTGCAGCACCGGCACACCGGGTTCTAGTCCTGGTCCGGGTGCCGGATTCTGTCCTGGTTGCTCCTCTTCCAGACCAGCTCTCTGCTGTGACCCAAGAGTGCAGTGGAGGATGGCCCAAGTGCTTGGGCCCTGCACCCCATGGGAGACCAGGAGAAGCACCTGGCTCCTGGCTTCGGATCAGCATAGTGAGCCAGCCGCAGCGGCCATTGGAGGGTGAACCAACAGTAAAAGGAATACCTTTCTCTCTGTCTCTCTCTCTCTCTCACTGTCCACTCTGCCTGTTAAAAAAAGAAAAAAGAAAAAGAAGAGAAGAGAAGAGAAGAGAAGAGAAGAGAAGAGAAGAGAACAGAAGAGAACAGAAGAGAAGAGAAACAAAATGAGAAGAAAACCTGTTGGATTTAGCAATAGAAAAAGTGCTAACTTACTGCTAATTATTATTAATGTTATTATGCTGTTTGGCAAAGAATACATTCAGAGTAGTTGCTGAGAAAAAGACTATCTGGCTTGATGTCGTTGGAGAAATGAAGTGAATATATAAAAACTCATTATATGAACTACCCAATAACAGAAATAAGATGTTTAATAACTGGAAGGTTTGTGGGAAAAGAGACTGGAATCTAAAAATTAGGATCATTTCTGTGATTCTTGATTTTCTCAAGTCCAGGAAAAACAGGTTTGTTACTTTAACTTGTTTGTTCTTCATGCTGTACTGATTTGGAAAATTATTATTTTTCGACTGGAATTATTTCTATGTAGCTTAAAGGTCTGCATATTGGATTGAGTTATTTACACTTTGAAGATTATCCTGTAACGTGGGAGGCCTTTATGATATAGGGAAAACAGAGAGATCAAAGGACCAATGCCCTTGAAAAAGAGAGAGGATAAAAGAACCCATAGCCCAAGATGCAGATTTGACTGTCTTCAGCACTTTCTTCTTGAAAATGAGTGGGTGGATAAAATAGGGACAGGTTTGTGGGTCAGGTAGGAAGCTAAGGGCTGTCCTTGCAGTGATGTTACTCTCAGTAGAAAGTACTCTGGAAGCCTTGTAAATAATTTAATTGAATTCACAATTTTTCTAACTTCATATTTTAAAAAAATAGTATCTATCTAAAATAATAGCAACATAAAAATCTAAGTGAAAGAGGCCCACACTGTGGCATAGCAGGTAAAGCTATCACCTACAGTGCAGTATCCCACATGGGTGGCTGTTCAAGTCCCAGCTGCTCCACTTCTGATCTTGTTCCCTACTGATGTGCCTGGGAAGGAAGCAGAGGATGGCTCAAGTCCTTGGGCCCCTGCACTCACATGGGAGACCAGAAGAATCTTCTGGCTTCAGATCAGCCCAGCTCTGGCCATTGCAGCCGTTTAATGAGTGAATCAGTGAATCAAAGATCTCATTCTCTCTAACTCTATTTTCAAATAAATAAATAATCATTTTAAAAATGTAAGTAAAGTTATGAAATAAGATAATTCATTAAATGTATTCATTTGATAATGTAAATGAATTCATATTACTTTAAACAGTTCATGTTATCAAGCAATCTACAATTATAATGCTTAAACATTTGGATTTTTTAAAAGATTAATCTCTTAACTGTTAATCTCATTAGTTTCTTCTTGGATTCGTGATAACAAAAGTTCTAAAAGCTGAAGGCAAATAATTATAGAAAATCATATTATTCTTTGAAGCATTTCACTCATATTAATATGGAAAAGATACACTTCAAAAAGACATATTGCATTATCTCTTTGCTTAATTTCTCTATAGTGCCAACAAATGACTACTTCATCTTTTCTGGAGGATATGAGTTCCTGTCAGTGCTTTTGCAAAGAAAAGATACTTGGAATCTAAAAATTAAGATGATTTACCATTATCCTTGATTATTTCAGGTCATAAAAAACTAGCTTGTTACTGCAATTTGTTTTGAGAGTTTTGCTGATTTAGAAAATAGTTGTTATACAATTTGAATTATTTCTATGTAGCATAAATACCACATATTGAATCAGATTATTTACATATGAGATATGTAGAGAAATATGTTTGTCATCAGCAGACAAAAGATTAGCTTATACACAGGCTCTTAAGTTTAAGACTTACCAGCTGACACAACAGCTTCAGAAAACTAGCATTTTTCAACTTGAATCTACAGAATCAGTTGATAGGAGTGAGTCAGAGAGCTAAAGCAAATAATTTGACTGGATTGGAATAGCATGAAAGTGACAGCACTGCTTTAAGTTAAGTGAAATCAAGGAATGAAATCAGGAGCTACTATTTACATATGTAGTCAGCCTGGCATCAGGAATCAGACGTGAGACAATGGTCACTGAGTTTTGGAGCACACTGAAGGAGCAAGTGTGACTCCCTAATTAGAAGCAAAATGACACTGGAAAAAAAGGCCCTGGTCACACTAGGCCAAATGTCTGGAAAGGGAAGGGTAGAATTGAAAGGGAAAAAAACCAAAAACCACATCAATCAATGAATGGATTAAGTGCTGTGCTTCTGATGCAGAACTCAACCTTGTAACTGCTCTTGACTACATTCAATTTAGAGAACTCTTGTCCACTCTGGGGTGGAAAAGAACCCAGAAAAATAATCACAACAGTAGCTACATATACATGTCTTGCCTAATGAATTGTATGTGTATTCTTTATTATTTAATGCACAATTGATAAGCACACAGCAAGTACATTTTTTCTTGAAATGACTGATTTATTAACAGAGGATAGCTAACATGCTGGATATGATGTTACATTTCATTCATGGCCCTGTATTTTTTGCTATTTCTGGATTCCCAAAAGTCTTCATTTCCATGCCTATTAAAAGACTGTTTTGGAAGCTTTTTTTCTTATCTTTTCTTCTTCTGAATTAAAAATGCTTAGGTTTTTATGCCACACTGAAAGTAATGGAATATAATAGCACATAATAAAGCATCAAACATTAATAATTTAAGATGTTAGTCTCCGGAGAAGATTATTTACAAAGAATACTTAAGCATAGAACACCTGGCAGCAACTTTAAACCATGATCTAAATGTCTAATGATACAATACGAGGAACGTAGAAGTATACTTTAACCTTAACTTGGATAAGAAGACTGAGTGAATCTGTTGAGATTGTTTTGTTTGTGTGAATTGGGAAAACAATGAATCTTAATGAGGCACCTAGAAATGGGGAAAGAGACCCCTTTCAAAATGATGTTTTGGTGTCATGGATTTAGCTTTAAGATTTACCTTGCTTTTTTATGAAGGAAAGGAGAAGGAGTGCTCTAACATTCTGTTGTAGTTCTAAAACAATGCATGTACACATGTGCACATGCATACATCTAGTCTCCTGACCTTTCCTTGTTGTATACCTGAGGATTTTAGGCAATTTAAAGCTCATGCTCTTCTCTGGGAGTCCTAGATACACTCATGTTAGCTTAAGTGTGGTAAAAATGAGTGCTTCTCTCTGTTTACTCCAGAAGAATGGACACAGTGATAGCCACCCGTAGGCTCAAGCTTTTCATAACATGTATTTCTTTGCTTCCAGCAATGGTGACATGAGTTAGAGGTAATTGTTGATACACATGTAAGTCTGTATAATTTTCAGCTAAGCCTGGAGTCCTGGTTGAAGCTTAGATCTCAAATGTTTTTAAACCTGAAAAAAAAAAGCTCAAAAAAGAATCACTGTCACTTAAAAGCTTCAAGCTGTTTCAATATGCTCCAATACTCTTTTAGGGCATATTGTTCTTTTGTTCTGGGAAAACCCAACAAATAGAGTTGTTACGTTATGCAATGTAAAGCAAAGGCTCTCTTCCAGCTTGGAAATGTTTGAGATGCTTTGGTTCAAGGGAATTAAAACTGCTTGGGGATGATAACAAAAGCTTGTCTTTGTTGAAGATAGAGTTGCATCTCTGCAAACAAATTTGCTTTTGGAAAAAAAAATGTGTTTTAGTAAGTACGATAATAAGGATAAAAGGGAAAACAGGAGAGAATCGCTCCACTCAAATCCTTTGAATGGATTGGATGGCCTCTTGTTAGAGAGATCAGAGCCAAAAGTTAATGGATAGACATTTGTGAAAGGCGGATGTTTTGTGTTCTTTGACCACTATCAGAGTGAATGTCTGGTCATCAAGGGTAGCATAGTTGTACAAATGCTTTCATTGCTATCTCTTTTTCATTATGCACTTTAAGTGACTATTTTTGTATTGAATAGAACTATTGATTTTAGTTTATTTATTGACTGCTACCTTATGAAACTTATTCGTTTTCAGTGAATTTCTTGTGTTTTCTAGGTATCCAATCAAAAAAAGAATGATTTTTACTTTCAGTACAATTGCTCATTGATTAACTTTTTAGGTTATAATGTATTTTGTTTTCAGTAAATTAGACTGCCAGAAAATGTGTTAGCCTTTTAACAGTTAAGATATTTAAGAACAGAGAGATTAAGGGCAAAGCATAAAGATACAAGGCTATTGCTATCATTTAGTTGTGATCAGAGCTGATACTTCAAATATTTGGCAGCCGGTACTGCTCCTACTATAATCAGAATCAATATTGAATAGCTCAGATCTTCCCCTGTCTAGCATCCTCTACTGTTGCATAGCAGTTTTGATATTTGACTTGGACCTTTCAACTCTATGACTAGATTCATAATGGAAATACTATTGGAAATCAAATTTATCCAATTCACTGATACTTAATCCAACATCATTTATTCAACATATCCAGATCCACTTTATTAAGATATAATTTATGTGGCTGATGTGGCCTAACAAGTTAAGCCTCCACCTGTGATGCCAACATCACATATGGCCAATGGTTTGAGACTCACCTGCTCTACTTCCCATCCACCTCACTCCCTGCTAACATGCCTGGGAAAGAAGCAGAGGATGGCCCACGTGCTTGTGACCCTACATCTGCAGCCATGTGGGAGATTTGGATGAAACTCCAGGCTCCTGGCTTTCACCTGGTCCCACACTAGCTGTTGTGGTCCTTTGGGGGAGTGAACCAGTAGAAGGAAGCATGGTGTCTCCCTCTCTCTCCTTCTCTCTTTCCTTTCTCTCTCTCTCTCTCTTTTTCCCTCTCTCTCTCTCTCTCAACTGCCTTTCAAGTAACTAAAAAATAAATCTTAAAAAAGATATAATTTACATGCAATACAATTCGCCTATTTCCAGTGCACAATTCAGTGTTTTTAATATATTCTCAGTATTATGCAACCATTACCACCTTGAATTGAGAACATTTTTTCACTTCACTTCTAAAAATTCCATATAAATTATCAGTCATTTATTCTACTTTACCTTCTATGTTCTCTAATTCCAGGTGATAATAATTTCCTTTCTGTCTTTAAACATTTATTATTCTGGGGTGTGCATTGTGGCGCAATGGGTGAAGCTGCCACTTGGGTTGACCGCATCCCATATCCAAGTGTTTGGAAATGAGCCCCACATCCATTTCCTCCAGGTACCGACTGATACACAAACTGGGGATTCAATAGATGATGATTCATGTGCTTGGGTCACTGCCCTCTCGTGGGTGGTCCTGGGTATGGCCTGGCCCAGTCAGCCCTCTTAAAGACATTTAGGCAATAAAGCAGCAAATGGAAGATTTTCCATCTCTCTCTCTCAATCTCTCTCTCTTTCTCCTATTTTTTTGAAGTAGAATTATCTTTTGAATTGCACTTTAGGTTATTGATTGCTATTTTATAGAACTATAACTGCATTTATGTATTGGTACTGTACACTGCAAAGTAGCAGGGTATTTTTCAATTGTAGTAATTTTTCATGAATTACCAAAGACGATACACACACAAACACACACACACAAGACTTTGTCAACTACAAATGAAGATGGTGCCTGGAGTAAGAAGACAATATTTTTGCTAGTTATGCATCACATTTCCAGTATAGTTTTTGATAGGGACACAAGTATGGAGCAGATGAAGTAGCACTGTTTTAATTATTTTCCTATTTGTTTATCTTATATGTTGAATTCCTAAAATGTTTAACTCTGTATAAATTTATTCTTCTAGATGTATCATGTATGAATGAGTGTATGATGGTTTTTTACTTAATTATCAAAGTATATCTATGTCTTCCAAGACATAATACCTTAAAGCTCTTACTTGTTATGTGCAACTGACTCAGGAATCTCACTATTCATACACACACATGCATACATGTACACATAGACACACTGCCACATGTTCATACACTGTTGTTATTGCAAAATGGACAAAAGTGTCAAATTATCTGAACTTTATGTCTTTCATGATTTTAAAATTTGCAATGTCTTTAAATACTTTTTTGTCAACAAATACACAGTTTGTAGGAAATTTAAAATATTTTGAGGAAGAGATACATTGCTGAATTATTTAAACATGCAACACCTGATTATCATTAAGCCTTAGACTGTCATCCAGTACAAAAGTAAAAAGATTATATCTGGACATTAAGATATAATATGTACTTTAATAGCCATGGAATCATGTCAACCATAGAAAAGAAGTGTCAGGTTCATGTCAATGTTGATACACAAGGGTTTATTCTTGAGTGGCAGGAAAGTGACTGGGACAGAGATCTTTCAGTGGGAGGAGAAGATGCAGGTATTGGCTTGAACTTTTCCAAAGTTGTGCCATTCCTCATTCTACTTGTGAATGATGAAGGAGGATACAGTATTGCTACAATCTTAATAATAGAGTTAACTGCATCTCTTAAATGATTTAAAGGGGGAAAATATTATAGCAGATTTTGTCATTAAAAAAAATGATTTATTTTTTTATTTACTTGAAAGACAGAGTTACAGAGAGAGAGACAGAGACAGAGACAGAGACAGATAGAAAGACAGAGAGGTTAAATCTTCCATCGGCTGCTTCATTCCTCAAATGGCCACAAAAGTCAGGGCTGAGCCAGGCTGAAGCCAGGAACCAGGAGCTTCTTTTTGGTCTTCCATGTGTGTGTAGGGGTCCAAGCACTTAGGTTTCTCCCTCTGCTTTCCCAGGCGGGTTATCAGGGAGCTGGATTGGAAGTGGAGTAGTTTGATTTCAAACCGGTGCCCATTTGGGATGCCAGTATGGCAGGTGGAGGCTTAACCTGCTACGCCACAATGGCAGCCCCTATTTTTTTAAAAGATTAATTTTTTATTTACTTGCAAGGCAGAGTTACAGAGAGACAAGGGAAAAGAGAGCAAGAGAGGGAGAGAAAAAGAGAGAGAGAAAGAAAGAGTGAGAGCTCATTTAATAATAACAGAAATATCTTTAACCATTATCAACTTTCTAGGCACTCATTACAAATAGGTAGCTACTTCAGATTTAGATAAGTTGAGACTAATGGATCCTTAGTTTAATGCCAGCTCGTTGTAGATTGAAAACAAATAAGAGCTGCTATATACCAGTCTTCAAATACTGGTGTCATAAAAACAAAGGCTTTTAAAATAGATAGATCTGGGATGAAAATGTTGCCTTGACACTCTCAGTCCTGTGATTTTTAAGTTTCAATTTCCTTCTTAGAAAAAAAAGTACAAGAAGACAAACTTCAAAGTAGATTTACACATGAAATAAAATGATGCATGCAAAGCAGTTTGTACTACTTCTAGCAGACAGTAGCTGTTAATTTTAATATTTTTGGACTTTTGAGCCACATATGGAACAAAATAAGTGACACAAATGTAATCTCATCAAAGAAACTTCGTTCAAAAGCTTTAATCACCCTTATTTGCATGCCAACAAAATCCTATTGACCCCTGATTTGAATATTTACCTTACTTAAACCTGAAAATGACCTATTCATTTATCTACTTATACTATAATGAATAGTTGCATTTAGCTAATTTTGGAGGAAAAATAATAGAGAAGTTGTGCCTGCTAAATGGTAGTTTCTTAGTCTGAATGCACAAGGTACAAATATACTTTATTTAATTAATCATGCAAGGACCTACGACTGAGAAAAATAGATAACATGAGAGAAAAACTGTGGTAATTTTGTTATACTTAAAGATGTATTTGAAGCACATCTATGAAAAATTAAACAGCTGTGTTATCATACTTTATGATTGGGAACACATTTTAAAGAAATAATTACTTTGTTTTTTACCTTGTCATTTTTGCGTATTAGGATTTGTGTACTGTCATTTGTCTTTTCCTGACAACGTTTAAAGCCTATTTACCTGGCAATGAATTTCATTTTGCTTTTTTTTTTCCTACTGCATGAGTTGAATAGAATCAATATTAACTTATAAAAACATGATCTACAATTATTTGATACAAAGTACAAACTTGGATTTTGCCTTTCTGTGATAGTTGTTATTTTGAAGTTTTTTTTTTTTTTCTTCTTCAGGTCTGTGGTATTAAGACAAAACTCATTATCATTGTACCTAAATCCATGACACATAATTGTCAAAACCATCCCTAATTTGTGGCACACTGGACACTTTTTGAAAATTAGTCATTACTACATAAGAGAGAGAGCATGTGGTACCATTTTTGAAAATAAAAGACAGTTCTTTGGTTTTGTTTGTGTTGAGGAGAGGACAAAGCAATTGAATTCATAATAACTTGTTCTGCAAAAACTGCCTCCATGACATATATACTAACTCGCAGCTATATTTTCCTCTGTGTAATCAGCTGTCAGTGATAGGTGTCTGAGTTTTATATTTTTATTTTGAGATATCGAGAAGAAATGGTAGATAAAATAATAGGTATATATATATTCATTTACATGCCTCTCTGTCCTGAAGTCATGTTTTTTTTTTAGTAAATAGTAACATAAGCCAATTCTTTTTCTTCCCCCTCAGACGTGGGTTCTGTTGAAGGGCTTGCCTATCACCGAGCCTGGGATACCCTGTACTGGACCAGTTCCACTACCTCATCCATCACTAGACACACAGTGGACCAGACTCGGCCTGGAGCGTTCCACAAGGAAGCCGTCATCACCATGTCAGAGGATGACCACCCACATGTGCTAGCCCTGGATGAATGTCAGAAGTGAGAAACAACATTGTTATTCCAAATTCTCAAAGATTATCAGAGCTACGTTGTTTTAAAAGAATTAATGTAAACTTTAAAAATAATAGTTTTCTTTGAAGTTTTCTCCTCATAATCCATGAAACTTTTTTTTAAAATGGGACCATTGTAAGTAGAAGTAATTACAATATAGACTTTAAATGCCAGGCATCCTCTGCATGACAGATAGAGTAAAAGCAAATATAAATGATGAAATGGAAAACAGAGACATTTTTATGCTGGAGACATCATACACATAGCTGATTGTAATTATACATATTAATTTAGAACCTAAAGATACTTTTTTTCACTTTAATCTACTCATTTTAACAAGTAAGAATTTCATAAACTGAAATACAGAGACAACAAAAAACAACAACCAAAAGCCCTTTATGTGCAGCTATATTTTCACCATGCCGAACCTAAAGACAATCTAGTTAGTCTACATCTGCTTGCTGATATATTGTGCAAACATATATTGCTCTGTAATACTGAATGAATAAAAAAATAAGCCAGAGTGTAAAAAGTTGCATTTTGAAAGGGTTGCAATTAAAACAACTTTTCTAGAGAAATGAAGAGTAAAGCACAGTTTAGATAAGAAAGCATATATCTATACTCTCATACAATAAGGTAAGATTGTTAACCAGAGACACCTTTTGTTCTTTTTTTAAAAAAATTATTTATTTATTTGAAAGTCAGAGTTACACAGAGAGGGAAGGAGAGGCAGAGAAAGAGCGAGAGAAGTCTCTCATCTTCTGGTTCGCTCCCACTTGGCTGCAATGGCTGGAGCTGCGCCAACCTGAAGCCAGGAGCCATTAGCGTCCTCCGGATCTCCTACGTGGGTGCAGGAGCCCAAAAACTTGGGCCATCTTCTACTGCTTCCCCAGGCCATAGCAGAGAGCTGGATTGGAAGTGGAGCATCCAGGTCTCAAACTGGTGCCCATATGGGATGCTGGCACTGCAGGTGGCAGCTTTACCTACAATGCCACAGTGCCAGCCCCCTTTTTGTTCTTAAATGAACCATAAAAGAAAAGCCAATTTGGCCTTCATTGAGCAGTAATAGAAAAGTAAGATTGAGGAATAAAAAAGACAGATAACCATAAAACTGACCATTTCTCAGAAGTAAGGACTATGCCAATTACTACTCAGTGTGAATGTAATCCTTTATCTGGAAACTAAAAAAAAAAAAAAAAAAAAACAACTTTGAAATACAATTATATGTAATATATTCACTGAGTTGAACACTATGTAATGCATGAAAATGGCGAAGGCTGAGGAGGTTGTAACTTCTGCAGCTCTGATAACACAGGCCTTCCCCTGCCTGGGCAGGGAGAGCCAGTTCTGCTCCCCCACAGACGTATCCTTGCATAGCTTACACTGACTCCCCTTCCTCTAAGTTAGCAGTTCACCTGCAGGAGCTCAGGATAAGAACAGGTGTCCTACATTGACAATTAGGAGTTGGAAAGAGGGCTTTGTAAATCAATTTTAACTTACATAGGGAGATTTCTTAAACACGATTAGTTTTAATTGATAACCACCTTATTCTTTAATTACACAGGCTAAACTTTACGCTTTTCTCTTGAATATAGTGAGTTGAAAAGTTGAAAATTAGGATTAAACGTGACAAACATATTTTAATTGGAAAATTATATGTGAAGTTTAAAGAAAATGATGTTTTACCATTATGTATATGGACATTATAAAATGACTTCCATGTTAGTTAATTAGAATTTTGAAATAAAATTATAAATTCTCAATGAAAACTGAAAAACCTGACTCAGTTATTAGTAATTCATAAAATCCTGAAACTGAGCCTCTCAGTTTTCTCATCTGTGACATAAAGAGATGAAAGTGAAGGAACACTTATACCTCTAAAATTTTCTAATCTTAAAGACAACCATTTAGGAAAATGTTGTAGCTGAATTATGAATTTCATACTACACATTGTATGTGTAAGATATGAAGTGTGTTAATTAACTGCATTTTTCTTTTTTGATTTTTTAAAAATGAAAATGTATTTTTTGAGAGCGAGAAAGGGAGAGAGAAAGAGAGAGAGAGAGAAACAGACTAAGCTCTCCTGTCGTCTGGTTTATTCCTCCAGTGCCCACAACAAGGCTAGGCAAGGCCAAAGACAGGAAGAGCATGGAACTGCCAGGTATAAGAGTGGCAGGTACCCAGTCACATGAGCCATCACCTGCAGCATTTGCCCCTAAATTTTTCATTTTACAAGTAAAATGTATGGATAAAATTATGGTTTTTTTTTTTTGGTTGGCAAATTTGCTGATTAATAAGACAGAATATTTTTGGCACTTGGTTATGGGGAATATTCTTTTTTTTGTTCTATAGAACAGAATAAAATGATGACCCATATTTCTTCAGTGGATATGGGTTTGTTTATTTATTTGAAAGAGTTATATATAGAGAGGGAAAGACATACATACACACACACACACACACACACACACAGAGGGAGGGAGGAAGAGAGCAAAAGAGAGATCTTCCAACTGCTAGTTCACTACCCAGATGACAACAATGGCCAAGACGGGGCCAGGGCAAAGCCAGGAGCCAGGAGCTTCTTCTAGGTATCCCACATGGGTGCAGGGGCCAAAGCATATGGGACATCTTTTGTGGCTTTTCTCAGGCCATTAGCAGGGATATGGATCTAACGTGATTCACCCAGGACAGAAATCAGTGCCCACATGGAATGCCAGCATTGTAGACAGTGGCTTTACAATCTATACCACAATACCTACCCAGATTATGTTTTTTTTTAAATGATTTATTTTTTATTTATTTAAATGCAGAGAGAGAGAGCAAAAGAGAGAGAAAGAGAGAGTATCCCCAAATATCTGCAATATCCAGGTCTGGACTAAGCCAAAGCCAGGAACCAGAAATTCTGTCCTGGTCTCCCACGTGGATGGCAGGGATGCAATAACTTGGGCCACCATCCATCCCATTCCCAGGCATGTTAGCAGGAAGGTGGATGGGAAGTGGGATAGCTGGCATTCAAACCAGTCCTCTGATACAGGAGGGAAGCATCTCAGTGACAGCTTAAACCACTGTACCACAATATTGGCCCCATACTACTTATTTTTTTAAAATTAGGAAGTAGAAAGTTCCTTGTTGTGAGTTAGAATTTTGTCCATTAATAAGTTTTATGACAAGCTGATAGCCACATGAATAACTTTGTTGGTTGTAAACTTAAGTAGCCTTTAAATGACTGTGCATGCGAAGTAAAGATGCGTCTTTTTTTAAATTTTTTTTTTTTTGGACAGGCAGAGTGGACAGCGAGAGAGAGAGACAGAGAGAAAGGTCTTCCTTTACTGTTGGTTCACCCTCCAATGGCCGCCGCGGTTGGTGCACTGCGGCCTGTGCACCGCGCTAATCCTAAGCCAAGAGCCTGGTGCTTCCCCTGGTCTCCCATGGGGTGCAGGGCCCACGGACTTGGGCCATCCTCCACTGCACTCCCTGGCCACAGCAGAGAGCTGGCCTGGAAGAGGGGCAACCGGGACAGAATCCAGTGCCCCGACCGGGACTAGAACCCGGTGTGCTGGCGCCACAGGTGGAGGATTAGCCTATTGGGCCGCGGTGCTGGCCAAATATGCATTCTTGACATAAACATGAAAATTGTTTGAACAGTATTTCTTTGTCAGAATATTGAAGCATATTTTTTTAGGTATCTCAAGCAGCCTCCTTCCCTGAAATCTTCCCTTGTCCCCTTCATTCTGATTCCTGTGTTCCCTTCCTCCTGGCAGCAATAACCTACCTTCAAATAAACTCTGACAGACAGAATTATAGATAAAATGGGAGAAAGAAGAGCTGCTTCTGCTACATGAAAAAAAGGAGGAATGCCTTGGAGTTTGGAACTCAACAGTTTTTACCTTTCCAGTGCTCTCTGAGGATTTTCCAAATACTCCTCAGAGTGTAGCTGGATAAACGCTGATTTAAAACAACCTGGAGGGACTGGCATTGTGGCCCAGTGTATTAAGCTGCTGTCTGCTGAGCCGGCGTCCTATTTGGGCGCAGTTTGAGTTCTGGCTGCCCCATTTCCAATCAAGTTCTCTGTTAATGTACCTTGGTAAGTAGCCAAGTCCTGGGGCCTCTGCACCCACATCGGAGACCTGGAAGAAACTCCTGGTTCCTGGGTTCAGCCTGGCACAGCCCTAGCCACAGAGTGGGCATTTGGGTAGTGAACCAGTGAAAACAAGACCTCTCTCTCTCTCTTTCTCTCTCTCCCTCTCCCTCTCCACTCTCTTCTCTCTCTCACTGTCACTATGACTTTCAAATAAATAAATAAATCTTAAAAAAAAAAAAAACAACTTGGAATATCTATGAGTAGCAGGTACCATGTTTAAGGATTTGAGAGTCAGTCCTAGAACTCCAGAAACAATAGTATAATTTATTTTTGTACAAAAAGAAAAATATAGAAATATAGCCATTCAATAATTTTTAAAATATATATGAATGAAAACATAAAAATTAAAAATTCAAACTAGAAGGTGTGGGAGAATTTTGTTTTCACCACATGAAGAGAAATATACTTAGCATTAGTATAGCAAAACTGTGTCCAAAATGATCATACTGGATCTCCTGAAATACAGTATTAATGAGTTAGGGTATAATTGTAGCTCTTATAAATTTAAGATCACTGCTTCATAAATCTTCATTATGTACCAAACTGCCTCAATTTAACAACCTGATTATTTGAAGGAATTCACAGGATAATTGTTTCTCAGAAATAGGTTCTAAGCTTCATTAAGAACATGGGAAAAATATACATGCCATACACACAACACACACACACACACGCACACACAAACACACACACAATCACTTTCTTGCCAAGACTTTCATAAGGATCACAGAATATGAAGTAAATAATGTCACTTCTTTTTAAATAGCTTGACATTTCCATGTTTATACTAATATTTTTGTTCTTTATTACCATTCTGACTACACTTTTCATTTTCATTAGTTTAATGTTTTGGACCAATTGGAACGAACAACATCCGAGTATCATGAGATCGACCCTGACTGGGAAAAATGCACAAGTGGTGGTTAGTACAGACATTCTCACTCCAAATGGACTCACCATTGACCACCGGGCAGAGAAGCTGTATTTCTCAGACGGCAGCCTAGGAAAAATTGAAAGATGCGAATATGATGGCTCCCAGAGACATGTAAGTTACAGAATTCTAGACTGCATATTGATACAAAGACACATTTGAAAAATGTATGCCTTAGCATTTTTGCAAAATATGCATACCAAGAATTTCAAAATAGTTAATTACTGAAACTAGCTCATTTGAATAACTAATCTATTCACTACAGAAAATGTGGATAATATTTTGAAAACTTTCTCAAGTGCATTTGCTGCCATGGAGACAGCTCATCTCAGAAACTTCAGTCTGGAGAGACAATAACTGATTTTCTCCTAGTTATTAATTTAATTGGAATTGTTTGAGCGATTTGCATATACTTCATTATTTTTGTGTGTGTGGGATTGTGAAATGAACTTGGTTAGTTGCCCTAGGACAAAAGAAAATTAGAAAAGAAGAAATGATCATCTGTTTGGGTCCTCATAGCAAGAAACAGAAGTTCTGCAGAGAGGAAAGTAGAATTTGCTTTTCTGAAAGACACGTTCTATTCCCTGGGCTCTGTCTGTTTTCTCTGGCTTCCTAGTGAAAGGGTCGGACAGTCATTGAGCTTCCCCTAGAGAACCTTTCTCACATATATTTATGACCTGAATTATAAAATTCAGACACTCCCCTTGTCCTGTGAGAGCAGCATCCCTGGGGACTGGAGAAGCTCAGGGTTCAGGAGGGTTAGACATGGGTGCTACACCACTGGGGAGATCTTTAGCCCTACACTCAGTCCCAGCGCCTACCTAAAGGACAAAGCAATCCCATGGCTCCCCACTCCCCTGCTGCAACAAGGAAGGTTTGGGATGGCAGGAAAATATTGTCTTCAAGACCCAGACAGTAAATATTTGAAGTTTCACAACCATAAGGTCTTTGTATGTTAAAACAAAATTTGTCTGACAGTATCCTGATAAACAGAAATAAGGAGTCAACCAGCAGGCTATAAGTTGAAACTTAAAAGAAAAGATTTATTTATTTATTTGAAAGTCAGAATTAGAGAGAGAGAGAGAGAGAGAGAGAGAGAGAGATATCTTCCATCCACTTGTTCTCTCCTCAAGTGGCCTAGCTTGTTTGCTAGGACTGAGCCAGGCCAAAGCTGGGAGCTTCATTGGGTTCCCATGTGGATGGCAGGGTCCAAAACACTTGGTATCTTCCACTGCTTTTCCCAGGTTGTTAGCAGGGAGCTGGATTAAAAGTGAAGTAGCCTGGACTTGAACCACTACCCGAATGGGATGCTGGCTTCTCAGGCCATGGCTTTCCTTGCTGTGCCACAACACCGGGACCTACATTAGAACAGTCAAGCGATACCATTAGACATTGTGTGTGTTCGTGTGTGTGTCTTTGAGTTTCTTGAATAAGGAGTGAGTGCATTGATTTAATTCTGGGAGAGGAACTTAACCTCATTGTGGAGTAACTTTTCAGGAGTGTGCTGATATAGAACAGTTAGCCGTGTAAGCAGCATTAAAATAATGAGTTCAAGACCCACTGAGATTCAATTGTGGTGGTAGCAACAATGTTGATCTCATAATCACATGCTAAATTCTTGGTTTCTGTCTACTAATTACAGACTATGTGACCTTAGGCTATATATTGCAGGGTTATTAACTTTATTTCTCTGCTATTAACTTTTGGCCTATCTAAGGATTTTTATGAGGAAGTACTCTGAAAGTATGTACTTGAGAATGCAACTTAGAAATTCTGAATGAACCTAGTGGCTTATCTTTTGAAAAGACAGTCAGAGGCAGACGTTTGGGTCAGTGGTTAGGAGACAGTTGGGAGGCTCATTTCCCATTCTGAAGGTCATGGGTTGCACTCAGTTCTGCTCCAGATTTTGCCTTCCTGCCAATGGACACCCTGGGAGGCAACAGGTGACGATTCAAGTGGCTGGGTCCCTGCCATCCCTGTGCTTTGAGTTCCTCGCTCTCTGCTGTAGGCATTTGGGAAGTGAACCAGCTGATGATAGTTCTCTTTCTGTCTCTGAGAGACATAAAAAAATGAAAACATTTTCAAAAGTCAGGCGATCAATTGTTTTCCTGGGTGTAGTGTTCTGTTATGCCCTCTTGATACAGAACATGCCCTTATAAATCTTTATAGAAAGTCTTCACTCACCTCAGTTTATTTTGTATATACCTGCTTTACTTCCCTCACCCTGTTTTCTGCGTGGAAATAATAGCTGCTTGACAGATGAGTAATAAGATATTACTAATATAATTTAAAGGATTCATTTTAGCATATAAAAATATCTTTCATTCCATCACTCAATTTTCCATCCTTGTTCAAAAGAGAATAATTTCTGCTTCAGCTTCAGAATTGGGAAATATTTTAAAGGCTATTAATACATTTTATTTTTTCTTAGAGTTTGAATTTTAAATTACTTTTAATTGATGCAGAATAATTATGAATGTATATGGAATACAGTGTGAAGTTTTATGTATCCATGTTAAGTATTGTATAATGATCAAATCAGGGTATTCATCATAAACAGCACCTGAATCATTAAATAATTCTTTCTAGTAAGAATATTAAAAATAATTTTCTCTAATTACTTGGAAGTGTACAATCCAATATTGTGAATTTTAGTCATCCTACTGTACATTAAAGCATTGAAACTATTCCTTCTACTTGTATGTCTGCACCCTTTCTCTAATCTCTCCTTCCTCTTCCCAATCATCCTTAGTCACTGGGGGCTACTCTTCTACTTTGTATTTCTGCTTTTTAAATTTTATTATTATTTTTTTAAATTTATTTAAGGTATAGAAGTCTCCTTTATTTCAAGTGTACACATTCAACAACAGTGATGCTCCCTCCCCTACCCTTCCTCTTGCACCCGCTCCCACCCCTCCTCTTCCTTCTTTTCCTATTCCTTCTCATAACTTTTACAAAGGTCTACTTTCAGTTTAGTTCATCCACATAAGATTATCCCTAAACTAAGTAGAGTCAGAATGAATCAAATGGAATAATAGACTAGAAATAGAATGAAGAAAAAAACTTGTTCCTCAGCAGCAGAATCAAGGGCTGTAAACAATCATTGAAGCTCAAAATGTCAATTTTATTCCTATACATTCCATTTTTGATACTCTTATTAGTAAACCTGGATCAGGTAAAGCACCTGGTATCTGTCTTTTTGGAACTGGCTTATTTCACTAAGTGTAATCATTTCCAAATGCATCCATTTTGCTGTAAATGACAGAATTTCTTTTATTTTATGTCTGAGTAGTATTCCATAGTGTGTGTGTGTATACCATAATTTCTTCATTCATTCATCAGTTGATGGACATCTGGATTGATTGTTATCTTAGCTACTGAGAATTGAGCTGCAATAAACATGGGGATACAGATAACTCTTTCACATTCTGATTTTACCCAGTCTCTCCTTCCTTCTCCCTCTCATCCTTAGTCACTGATAATTACTATTTTGCTTTGTACTTCTTTAATATCAGCTTTAAAAAAGAAGATTCTACAAATAAATGAAACAATGTGGCATTTGATTTTCTGTGCCTTTCTTATATTTTGTTTAAAAAATTTCCTGCAGGTTCATTCATGTTTCTGCAAATGACAGTTTCTTCTTTCAGACTGAGTAGTATTTGATTCTATATCTTGATTCTATATCTCGGCTAATATCTGTATCTTAGCTAATACGAATTATATGCAATAAACAGGGTCCTCTTCAACATACTAATTTTAATCCCTCAGTAGTAGGATTGTACTTTCACTAGTTCACATTCCTTACCAATAGTGCCTTTAAGAGTTCTCATTTTTCTACAGTCATGACAGCACTTTATATTTGTCATTTTTTTAATAATCATCCTAAGTGGTGTGAGATGATATCATTGTGTTGTTGGTTTTCATTTCTCTGATGATTAGTGATGGTGTCCATTTCTCTCTCTTCTTTTGAGAAATGTCTATGTGATTTGTTTTCCATTTATAAATAGAATTTTTTCTCATTTGTGTTCTTTGTTTATTACGCATATTATCCCTTTGTCAGATGTGTAGTTTGCAAATATTTCTCTCATTCTGTAGTATCATCATTCTGGTGATTTTCTCCTAACTTGTACACAAGATTTTTTAGTTTAATGTAATCCCATTGATCAGTTTTTATATTTGTTGCCTGTGCTTTTGCATGCATATCCAAAAACACCTTGTAAATACCAATGCAGGGAGCATTTCCTCTTTGGTTTGTGAATATTTTCTAGTTTTGAGCCTTTCCTTTAAGTCTTCAGTCCATATTAGGTAGATTTTGTTTATGGTAAGAGACAAGGATCTAGTTTGGCTTTTCTGTCTGCAGATGTTCCATTTTCCCAGCACCATTTTTTGGAGAGATTGCCATTTTGCCAAATGTGTGTTCTTGATGCTATGGCTGAAATCAGCTAACTTTGTACAGAGTTAATTCTGGGTTCTCTGTTCTGATCCACTGATCTTTGTGTCTATTTTTATGACCACAAAATACTATTTTGGTTACTCTACCTTTGCAATATGTTTTGAGGCCTGGGAGTGCCTCCAGATTTGCTTTTTGGCTCAAGATAACTTTGAAAATTCAGTCTTTCTAGTTCCATATGAGTTTTATGATTTATTTTTCTATATCTGTTAAGTATGTGTTTATTATTTTAATAGGAATTACACTATATCTATAACCCTCTTTGAGTCATGTAAACATTTTAACAATATCAATTTTTCTAATTCATAAAGTTGGAATATCTATTTATTTTTTCCTCTTCATTTTTTCTCAGTTTTCACTGTAGAGATCTTTCACTTTCTTTGTTAAAAATATTCATAGGTGTTTTTTTTTTTTTTTTTGGTAGCTCTTCTAAATAGGGTTATTTCTTTGATTTTTTTTTTCCAGAAAGCTTGCTATTGGTGTAACTAATACAACACTATTACTTTACTGAATTTATTAGTTCTATCAGTTTTTGGTGGAATCTGTAGGATTTTCTTTATACAGATTATGTTGTCTACAAACAAGACAATTAGACTTCCTCCTTTCCAGTTTGAATGTCCTTTATTACTTTTCTGTGATTAGTGGCTCTTGAAAAGACTTCTATTGCTATTTTGAATAAAAGAGGTCTTATTTGGTAACTTTGTGGCAAAGTCTACAGCTTTTCTTCTTCAATATGATATTTCAATGTTCAATACAATGTTAGCAGCATTTCTCCATATATGACCTATAATATATATGTTTTAAAGTACATCACTTCTAAACCTAATTTGTTGAGGTTCAATCATATTCTATTTTGTATATACACCACATTCTTCTTTATTCTAATATATTCTAATATATACCTACTTTTGGTATAAAAACAAATTACAACTGTAATCAACACAAATGCAGTGTTCTCTAACCTTATGTAAGCTTGTGCAAATCATTGTGAATTTAAAGAGATGGAAAAGATATGCCTTGTCCTTAAAACATTTGAAGTTGGTTAACAATCACTAAAATAAATTATGGACATTTCAATTTAAATACCCAATATTTAGAGATAAAATGTTATATCCAAAGAGAACTATTGGGGCCAGCATTGTAGTGCAGTGGTTTCAACTGCTGCCCATAATTTTTACATCCCATCACAATCCAGTTGCTGGTGGGCTGGTGTGCCTGGGAAAGCAGCAGAATACATCCTGAATACATGGGCCCCTGCACACTCATGGGGTTTCAGGCTCCTGGCTTCAGCCTGGCTCAGCCCTGGATGTACAGCCACTTGGGTGGTGAACCAGTGGATGGAAGATCCCTTTCTCTCTCTCTCTCTCTCTCTCTCTCTCTCTCTCTCTCTCTCTGTACTCTGCTATTCAAATAAATGAATAGAGCTACTGTTAGGATTTTAATCTCCAATCATTTCTTTTTTTAGTTCCTTAAATTCATACACATTATACTTTTATAAATAGAACTTTCATAAACAGTGTCATCAGTTAGTACACTGGACCCTACACTTACCTTGAAAATCAATAGTCACTGCTGTATTACCTTGTAAAGCAAAAACACTCCATCTACATGCCAATGATGACTTGGTGACTTTTGTTTAGTGTATTAATGAAAAGCATTACCTGTCGGCTTAGTCCCTCATGATACATATGACAAAATATCACTCCTATTGTCTTCTACTTGAGCAGTCATACTAATACAATCGATATATATCTATTTAATTCATATATGCAAAAAATAAAAGTCAATGAACTCACAGAATGAATTTTATTTTATTTATTTTGTTTACATTTTTGAAAGACAGAAATGAGATAGAGATAGAGATAGAGATAGAGATAGAGACAGAGATAGAGATAGAGATAGAGATGATACAGATACAGATAGAGATACAGGTAGAGATTGATAGAGAGAGAGAGAGAAAGAGAGAGAGAGAGAGAAAGATGCTTGCAATGGCCAGGACTGAGCTGGGCTGTAACTGGGAGCTGAGAGCTCAATCCAGGTCTCCCATATGGGTGACAGGAATTAATTTACTTGAGCCATCAGCCATTGGCCACCAGGACCTATGTTATCATGAACCTAGAGTTAGGAGATGGAGCTAGCTATCAAACTCATATGCCATGGGACATAGGCCTCTTAACCTCTAGGCTAAATGCTCATCTTTGAATTTTATTTTCACATTTTGGATGCACTGCATAAGGAACTATAGAAATATGTGAAAGGGTGTAAGTATAGGGTTAAAATGATAATTAGGAAGTAGAAAGTATAATTCTGATGATTATAAAAGTTTATAAAATTTAAATACTGATTGAAATATAGCATGTGGAACAAAATTTAACATATAAAAAGTTTAAAAATGTTGAAAAAATGCCAAACAAAATAGTGACCCAAGAAATGGCAGTTTCATAGAGGAACATTTCTTTTGCATAACTGCAATTTTTCTAACTTGATATGAAGCAGGTGAGAGCAGAAAATAATTGCCAACATAGGTAGATCAAATATCCCCAGGGGAGTGTACAGATTAGAAAGAAGGTAGAGGCCGGCGCCAAGGCTCAATAGGCTAATCCTATGCCTGCAGCGTTGGCATACCGTGTTCTAGTCTTGGTTGGGGCGCTGGATTCTATCCCGGTTGCTCCTCTTCCAGTCCAGCTCTCTGCTGTGACCCAGGAGTGCAGTGAAGGATGGCCCAAGTGCTTGGGCCCTGCACCCCATGGGAGACCAGGGGAAGCACTCTCTCTCTCTCTCTCTCTCACTGTCCACTCTGTCTGTTAAAAAAAAAAAAAAAAAGAAGGTAGACATTACAATGTAGTCTTTAATGAAAAGAAAGCAATCTCTATTTCAATTAATTGACTTTAACATGTAGAGAGATTCTTGTAAATTTAGGCACTATCTTTCTGCGAACTTGGTACAATACCATAGCTCTCCCAAAGTGTGTTTGAAGAGCTTACCTTCATTTGAAGATTCAGGTAAATTCATCTGAAGGTGAGTGTATATTCAAAAGTTTGGTTTAAAGAAAGGTTGATCAGCTTACACATTGCACTATATATTAAAGCCTTGAGTATGTCCATGTATGTTAGAGAGCTCAACAATGAACACAATCTGTAGCTTTATTTTTATCTAAAAATAGTAAACTTCAGTTTAAATCTTTTATTAATAAATATATAATAACTGGCTGATTTTGTCTAATTTTATAACCATATTATTTTGTGTAGTATTTCAACCTAAGTATTATTGGTGAATCTATTCTCTGATATAACAAAGCAGAATACTCTTGAGTAGTCAGGTTATCAAATGAAAAGAAAGAAGCCAAACAATCATTTCACTTTTGTTTTTCATTTTTATTTCTATTTTGTATCTGTGATTTCTGTTGTTCTAGTAGCAGAAACAATAGCTAACATTGACAGGGCTAAGACAACGTGATTATAGCCTTTCTCCCTGTAGTTGTTATGTAAGTGTTAAGCATTTCTTGGATGGTATCTGTAACCTTCCAAAGAGATGTTTATATTCCTAGAAATTGCAATTATTGCTGTTGCTTACCTGTGACATTCTTTAAGAATCTTTGTCCAAACTGTTTTCAGAGTATGTTTCAGGCAGACACACTGAATCCTGACTTTGGAGTGAAAAGGTTGCAAAGATTGTCTGTCTCCTGGACGTACACACTCTGAAGACATGAAATCTTTTGTGTGAGAATGGGAGAGCAGGTTAAAATCTAATCAATTGTAAATAAAAACCATCATATTTATGAGATGCTCTTTTATGACAAATTTGTCCTTTCTACTTATAGAAGCACAGGTATAAAAAAATCTGCTTATCATCTTCTATCTTTCTAGTCAATGGATCTCTATACCACCTATTCTTTTTTTGATAATTATTCTATGAAACCTTCATCGGTTTGAA
The DNA here is from genome assembly GCA_949820135.1 of Sylvilagus floridanus. NCBI lineage: Eukaryota > Metazoa > Chordata > Mammalia > Lagomorpha > Leporidae > Sylvilagus > Sylvilagus floridanus. The sequence continues at coordinate 83,000,856 of OX463236.1, read as the reverse complement.
ATATGAAGCTTACAGAATAGATTTTGATGTCCAGAAGAGCAATTTAGCCAAGTTAAAGCTATTTCCTACCATTAAAGAAAAAAAGACAGAGTAGTTTTACTTGTAAAAATTTTAACATTAGGTTTCACATTTTTAATTAAATGTACTACTGCAGTTTCAATATTCTCTATTTTAAAGTTTATTGTTTGTGAGTGCAATAGACATCATTTCATCTGATTATTGTTCATAAACCTTGCCTTTATTCCTGATGATATATGGTATTTTTACTTTTTATTCATTGAACACTTTATTTAGTGGAGCATTAAATTTGTGGCTGTAATGTTAATTAAAATTATGTTATCTCAAATATTTAAAAAAGGAAATTTTTATGCAAAATTACATAGTGAAGTTATCCTCTCATTTTTAAAAAATTAAAATAAAAAAGCAAAATAAATCAAAGTCATTATAAGCAGTCATAGAAATTCAGTGAACTGAAAATCTCTCCATTAACTGGAATAATCAGCATTATATCAGAAAAGGGAAGGTGAGGCCCAAAAAGGGTGCAGTATTTTCTAATGTTTCCATGCCTAATGCTTAACTGCATTTAGGTCTCACAAAACTCTGTTAAAGTCAAAGTCCTTTTTTTTTTTTTTTAATAAAAATGTTTGGTATCATCCTTATTCCTACTCTAAAACAAAATTTTTCATTTTCTCTACCTTTGAAAATGACTTTCCTGAGCTCAATTTAATATTTGAGCTATAATACAATATGTATTACATACAATCTAATGTATGTATGTAATAATGTATGTAATATATAATTTATTACAAAATTGGATATATTTCAATATGTAAGTAATTTAAGGAAAACATGGGGAGAATAATTATGAATATGACACTTTTGAAACAAGATCCATATCAATGGTGTTGTACTAGATTTTTTTTTTTTTTTGACAGGCAGAGTGGACAGTGAGAGAGAGAGACAGAGAGAAAGGTCTTCCTTTGCCGTTGGTTCACCCTCCAATGGCCGCTGCGGCCAGCACGCTGCGGCCGGCGCACCGTGCTTATCCGATGGCAGGAGCCAGGTGCCAGGTGCTTTTTCCCGGTCTCCCATGGGGTGCAGGGCCCAAGCACTTGGGCCATCCTCCACTGCACTCCCGGGCCACAGCAGAGGGCTGGCCTGGAAGAGGGGCAACCGGGACAGAATCCGGTGCCCGGACCGGGACTAGAACCCGGTGTGCCGGCGCCGCAAGGTGGAGGATTAGCCTGTTGAGCCACGGCGTGGACCTGTACTAGATTTTTAAGCACTGAAAATAATGTTGCCTAGGGTGGTATCATTTTCAAAGTTAGTGATGAATTCATGAAAATATCATTTATAAAATAGCCTTCAATTTATAAGAAGTTGTGGCCCTTGAAAATAATATGCATATTAAATATCTATTTGTAAATGTAAACTGGAGTTAATGGTAGGTTCAAATAATTATAAATTGGATTTCACCTTGTAAATATCTTGTAGGACATTTGGATCTTGGACTGAGTCTCAGATGATTTACTACATAGAATGGCTCTATTTATTACAGTGTATCTAGATTCCTGATCTAAAGGCCACTAAGTTACCTAATTACTCTCCCTACCCCACTCAGCACTAATCAAGCAAACACAAACATTTTCTAAAGCTCATAAAATTGATGGAACTAACTCCATTGAGAACCACTAAGGTAAGCTATTGTTTTAAAGTGAGACATTAAGAACACTCTTCTGACAGCCTGTAATTTTTGTACTCAGAATTCCTCAAACATGCAGGATGCTGGACCTCAACAACATAAATAAATATACCATAAATAAGTGGAATACTCATTTGTTGCAGAAGACTTTGTAGAGTATCAGGACATTTAGAATATATTAAGTGACCAAAACAATAAACTATCTGTAGGACAATGTCCAGAGTAAACACAAGAAAGTTATTTCTTGAATGAAAATGAATGCTATCGTCTTAGCCATCCAGGCTATTCTAACAAAATAGCATAGACCATAGGGCTTAAACACCAGACGGATAGGATCCTGTCCTCAGTGTTCTGGAGACTGGGAGTCTGACATCCAGTTGCCGCATGGCCAAATTCTATTTAAGTATATTTTTGTTTGGCCTAAGTTTGCGGGTTGACTGTTCTTTTATTGTTGAATTTGAAAAAAAAGAGCCATTTTATTTTTGTCCTCCTTAATTTCTGATGACTGATATACTATCTTTCAGATAGTTTTCCTATAATGGGAAGATGTGATTTTTCTTTGGCTGTCTAAAGATTTGATTCTTGATTTTGTAAGCTTATTTTTAGTTTCTAATTAACAAATGATAATTATGTATACTTTTTGGATAGTATAAACATAATATTTGTATATAAGAATGCATTATGTGATGACAAAGTAAAGTTATATAACACATTCATCAACTCACATGTATTTAGTTGATTAATTTGAAAGGCAAGGTGACACAGGAGAGACAAGGACAGCGACTCTTCATCTCCTTGTTCACTCCCCAGATTCCTGAAACAACCATGGCTAGGGCAGGCTGAAGCCAGGAGCTAGGAATTAGATCTGGTTCTCACGTAGCAGTAGGGGAACACAAGTACTTGGGCAGCCATCTGCTGCCTCCCAAGCACACGAGCCAAAACCTAAATTGGAAGTGTGAAGTGGACATTTTGAGTCATTCAAAACAAGGATTCTGGCACGATTTACTACAGTCCAAAGACCCTCTATGTAGAGACATGAAGAGGGTAGAGATAAACATGATGGATTATATTGTTAAATTGTTATCATTTGTAATTATAATGTATCTATGTGATCACAGAGTCCAATAGAGTTTACATGAATATATGACATAGCCGAACTCTGGTGCCTGGGTGAGAATAAATAGGAGTAAAAAGAAAACAAATTGGAATTATGACAGTTTAAACTATTTTTAAATTTGTGTATAGTTTTACTTTCATTTTATTTGCAAGAGAGACATACACACACACACACACACACACACACACAGAAATATAAATACAAAGAGAAGGAGAGAGAGGGAGAAGGAAATCTTCTATCCATTGATTCACTCCTCAAATACTCAAAGCAGTGGGGAGAGGGCCGGGATGAAGCCAGGAGCCAGGAACTCAATCCTGTTTTCCCATGTGGGTGGTAGGGATCCAAGTTCTTAAGCTACCATCTACTGTTTCCCAAGGTGCACATTAGTATGAAGCTAGAACTAGAAACAGGGCTGGAACCTGAACCCTGGAACTTGTGAGATGTTGGCATTCCAAGCAGTGTCTTAACCACTGTGCCAAAAGTTCACTCCTTGGTTCAGTCCTTAACTATGTTTCCAAACAGCTGTGTGGTCCTGAGCAATTCACTTAATCTTTTTGAATCTGAGACTGAATATTTGAAATAGACTTAAAATTATCTTCCAGTTCTACCTTTATGATTTTGCTGATTATAGGAACTTTAGATCAGTCACTGAATGCAACTTTTTTTTTTTTTTTTTTTTTTGCCAGGCAGAGTTAGACAGTGAGAGAGAGAGAGACAGAGAGAGAGTTATAGACAGTGAGAGAGAGAGAGAGAGAGGTCTTCCTTCCATTAGTTCACTCCCCTAATGGCTGCTAGGGCTGTGGTGATCTGAAGCCAGGAACCAGGCACTTCCTCCTGGTCTCCCATGCGGGTGCAGGGACCCAAGTACTTGGGCCATCCTTCGTTGCCCTCCTGGGCCGCAGCAGAGAGCTGGACTGGAAGAGGAGCAACCGGTACTAGTACCCGGTGCCCCAACCAGAACTAGAACCTGGAGTGCCAGCACCGCAGGCGGAGGATTAGCCTAGTGAGCCACGGCACCAGCCTGAATGCAACTTTTTATATTCTGACTTGCATGATATGAAGATGCTTCATTTTGCTTATATTACTCTATATTAACATTAGAATGGAATACTCCACATTTTAAGAAACTATATGATGTGGCATACATAAATAAGCTTGGATTGTGGAGATAGACATGGATTTGAAACTTGGATTCCTGACCTATTAGTAAAGTTAACAATACTTGTTCCTCTTTCTATGGCTTAGCTTCTTCTATAAAATATTACTAATAGTTAATGCCTCATTAGGTGTATTTTTAGAAAGATTTGTTTTTATTTATTTGAAAGAGAGAGAGAAGGACACGCACACATAGAGAGAAACAGAGAAAGAAAGGAACAAAGGAAGGAAGGAAGGAAGGAAGGAAGGAAGGAAGGAAGGAAGGAAGGAAGGAAGGAAGGAAGGAAAGAAAAAGAGAGAGAGAGAGAGTGAGATCTTCCATCCTTGGGTTCATTCCCCAGAGGGCCTTAACAGCCAGGGCTGGGCCAGGCTAAAGCCAAGACCTAGAGGCTTTCTGGGGCCCAAACACTTTGTCCATCTGCTTTTCTCAGGTTTAGTAGGACCTGGGTCTGTGGGGTCTGTGAAGCAGCTGAGATATGAACCAGTGCCTATGTGGGATGCCCTTGTGTCTGGCTGTGGCTTTACCTGCTATACCACAACACTGGCTCTGTAAGATGTATTTTAAGGAGCTAACAAATAACTATCATATGTAACCTGATCCTTGATAATAATTAACAATAAATGCTATTGCTCACAAATACCCCTTCAATTATAAAAATGTTAAAATAAACAAAATTTAAAATTTTGTAACTATTTACTTCATACATTTGTGTTAATATAAGTTATATTAATTAGAAGAAATTATACGTTACCTCACTTGCTCCTCAGTATGATTCCTACAATTTGAATAAAGACAATTTTCCTTTCAACTTCAAAAGCAAATACTCTAAAGACTGGTGCATTGCAGTATTCAACAAATATTTGCTGACACAATGAAGAAATGAATGAAATGGAAATGATTTTTAAAACTTTCTCTTAATAAAAAGGGAAAAGTAAACAGCTTTTAAAGACAAAGGCAAAATTCAAAATGTAACTATTTGAAGGCTTCAGCTATTCAGGGCAATTTTCTGAAGTCTGTGCAGCTGATAGTCCATTTTGTAAGATAAGGATGATATTGCAGTAGGGTTAATGATGTTTATTCCTAACACAATCCTGTTGATTTAAATCCACATACGTTTGAGTGATGGTTCAGCTTGGGTAGTTGTGCAAATTAAAGTATTACTGAGGCTAGACTCTTTCAAAAGAGATGTGTTCCTGGAGAAGAATAATGGTCAGCATTCATGACAACTGGTGTGCTCACCCAGAAAATAACCTGTGTTCTTTCCGCGGGATATACTGATACTGATGGATTGATTTTATATTTCTTGGAAGCTTTCAATTTGTTTGGCATCAGATGGAATTTTCAAAAAATCAGCAGCCACCTGTTCTGCATGTCTCATTGTAAAAATGCATATATAAAGATTAAAAGAATAAGTAGCTAAGGAAAGCCATCCAGCATGCCCATGGACATTTATATGTCCATATATATGCACATTTCTTCCATGTTAATGTCATTACAAACCTAGCAGGGAGATAAACATGCAAATATATTTTAAAATTTTTCCTTGGTGATATAAGTATCAGCAGAAAAGATAAAAAGTAAAACATTGTGAAGTCTCATATCTGAATCCAATAAATTCCTCATGAAATCATATGAATGTTTGTCTTCTCTGAATTTCTGGGTAATTTTTTTTGTTCTCTAGATGATCTTAATATACTTCTTATTTGTTTCATGTGCATAACTAGCAATATAATTTATCTAAAGAGAGGTAATGCCTGTCTATGTTTGATGTTCTCAAAACCTTTAGTATTCCAGCAACCTGGTTAAATTTAGTAATTTTTATTTTAACTATTTAAAAAATAAGTTGAACTAGTTTATAATCAAAGCTCAGCTACAGTATGACTACAGATAATTAACACAAGCATAAATTTATTTCTGAACTTCCCAGCAGCCAAGACATTAGTGACAACCTGTTTAGTTACACAATATTTTGAGTTGGTAGAAGGAAAAAAAACTGTTCAGTAGAACAAAAATAGATGTTTCCTATAGCCCTTAGATTTAAAAAGTTGTTTTAAGAAGATCTCTCTTATTTGCATGGGAGCTTAGAGAATATGGAAAAACTAATGAAAATCAACACGCTGAATTGTGGCTAATAGCAAATACTAATAAGTACATTATCAAATAAATATGGCTGAGCATTAACATATAAAATACTTTTAATAAATTTTCAAATGACTAAAAGAACAATATAGTATTTAAAGCTAAGTAGAGTCAGGAATTTGGCATATCATTTTATATGACCTGTTTCCTACTGGAGTACTTGAATTTGATACCCAATATTGTTTCAGACTATAGTTTCCTGCCAATCCATAACTTGAGAGACAGAGGTGATGGTCCAAGTGGCTGGGTTTCTGTCACTCACATGGGAGACTGATTTTCAGTTCTTGACTCCTGGCTTTGGCCTTAATTGAGGGTCACTGCAGGGATTTGGGGACTGAACTAGCAAATGGGAATTCTCTTTGTCTCCATCTGTTTCTTTGCCTTTAAAATAAAATAGAATAAAATTAAATTAAAATAGAATAGAATAAAATAAAAAAATAAAATAGCTACATGAAGTGAGTTATCACATACTTATGATATTCTAAGTAGTAAAGAAAAATGGGGGAATATGTAAGTCATGCTAACTAAATAATATCTTGGAAGTAAAATTAAATACTTATATTAACAGAGCAGTATAATTTTCTTAAGGTAGTATTTCCACCAAAAGTCAGGTAAATACCTGTGACCACCCATGTAACTGCAAAATTGTGGAATTAGTGCTTAATCCTTCTAAGATAATTCAATGGAAGTCTTAATTTTTTTTAAATTTTTATTTCCACTGTTTTTAATTTTTTAAAAATGTTTATTTCTAGTAGTGGGAGCTGGGGCACAAATGGGAAAAGAAGGTGAAATCACCACACATGGTTCTGTGGGAACCTAGGAAGTCTGAGCCTAGTCAGCTGGCCTGCCCAGCTGTATCTGCGGCTATTGAATGGTAGTGACATTAGGGGCTTGTTAGCTGGATGAAAAGTGATGTCCCAGAGTGAACCTGCTTTGAGTAGAAAAACAGCAGACTTGTTTTAAGATGTCAATGGTATGTTATAAGAAGTACAGAAATGTATTTATTAATACAGCATAATGTACAATTTTACACAGTACAATGAGATGTTTCAACATATGTATATGTTGTATGATGATTAAATATGGTAATTAGCATGTCCATAACCTCAAACATTCATCATGTCTTTGTAGTGAAGCATAAAGAATACTTTATAGCTATTTTGAAATACACAGTATATCATTAACTATAGTCCTGTGCAATAGAACACCAGAACTGATTCTTTGTACGTAACTATAACTTTGTATCCATTCACAATCCCTCCCCTTAAGACACCCACCCCCTCCACCACTCCCTAGATTCTCCTAACCACTGTTCTTTCTACTTTTATGAAAGGAAATTTATTAGGTTCCAGAGGTCAGTCAGATCATGCAGTATTTATCTTTTTGTGACTGGCTTATTTTATATCAAATAATGTCCTCCAGGAACATCCACTTTGTCCCAAATTATAGTAACAAATATTTTTTACAACCGAATAATATCCCATTGTATATTCATACTGTATTTTCTTTATATACTCATCTGTGAAAAGACCTTTAAGTTGATTCCATTTATTGTCTACTTTGAATAGTGTGGTAATAAACATGGGAGTATAGATCATCATTTCCTTCCCTTTGAGTATATGAGTTTACCTAGTAGTGAGATTGCTGTGCCTTGTGATAATTTCATTTTTAACTTTTGAGGAACCTCCATACTCTTTTCCACAATGGCTCTGCTAATTTGTCTTCTCAGGAACAGTGTGCAAGTGTTCATTTTCTCCATATCCTGGTCAGCCTTTAGTTAAACTATTTCTTAATACCAACTACACATTAACATCTTTTGGAGAATTTTCTGTTATAGTGATGCTTAGTGACACTTATACCATAGTTCAGAATAGTGAAATCAGAATTCTGGTTGTGGCATAGGTTTCAATTTTTAAAGCTCCCCTGTTGATTTTTATGAATGGTCTAAATGAGGATCCATTAAGTTACTATAGGCATAAAGGGAGTTTACTCAAGTTGCAACAAAAATATGTAGAAAATCAAAGTTTTTTTTTTTTTTAATTACAGTTGGGAAGACTGAAACTAGGTGTAGTAAACAAAAAATTCTTTGCTACCATTATATTTTCTCACTTGATTCAATATTTCACACAAAAATTCATTCTAGTCTTAATACTCTTACAGTTATCTAGTTGACTCAGAAAGTGAGTTTACATTTTTAATTAATATATTTTAATATACCCTATGTACCACACAAAGGGTGGGGGCAGTAGGCAAAAAAGAGAGAATAGTGGAGAGAAGATAGAGAGAAATCAGCTTAACTTTTGTTAAGCAATATTATTTAATTCTAATTTGATAGAAATGTTCAAGTTTCATTAAGGATATTTTTAGAGTTGCTTTCTATTTTTTCCAACTGATACTGGATTTTCATACAACTTAAAGAAAAACTCAAATTATAGTAGCAATTAAATTTAGATAAGGGCAGAAAAATAAAGATATCTGTCTCAGTATAGATTTGTGAAAAAAAAGAAAGCCTGAGGCAAGAGCTTATGTTTTACTTTTCTATTTGGTATGCAATCCCAGGAAGCAATGGGGAGTGAAAAGCAGAATGGGCTGAGAAGGAGGGAGACTATATATGGAGAGGTATGCTACAGCATGGTATCAAGTACAGCAAGTACTGAAACCATATAAACTTGCAAGTTAGGACTTTCCATATGGGAATAGTTTCCTGGAAAGGAGATAAATGTGTTTTCTGGCTTTCACTTTTTGGCAAAGATTTGACTTTTTGTTCATTCATTTCTTGCATCATGCCAGGTAATACACTGTGGGTTCTAAGCAGAACCTGCTAGAATCTTGTGTTTCAGGGAATGGAAAGTAATCCTGGGGAGATGTAGGAGACTCTTGGTACACACAGGCATAAAGTGAAGGGGCTGTGACCACACATAGGATGTAGGTGGTCATCCTGACAGCAGTGACAATAAAGAACAGTGTCCACGAGTGCCCTAGTCCAGGATGGCTGATAGGATCTGAAGTATCATTCTATGGCATGTCTAATCCAACAGTATTTGAATAAAGATTGGGAAAAATTGCCCTACGGAGAACTACTTGTTCAGGACCAGGAAGGGTGCTACCCTAACTCAATGACATTATTCTCTTCCTTCAAACATCTGATTTTTATAAACATCCCCTCTTTATTTGTGGTGCTACATGAAAGGTTTTCAATAACAGTTATCATTTAGTTTCTAGCTGTTTTTAACTGTCTCTGGGGAAGAATTAGCATTTTTTATTAGAGTTTAAGTGTGCAGATCTTTTTCTTAGACTTGAAGATACTCTACAAATAACTAACCTTGGGGGAAGGTGTTATCTAACAAACCGGTGTTTTTCAAACTTTATAGCACATCTGATTCAACTGGGGATTTTATATAAAATTTTTTTAATGATACGTTAATGATTTTTAATTATTTATTTATTTTGAAAGTCAGAGGTATAGAGATGGAGAGAGAGAGGCTGAGAAAAAGAGAGATTTTCCATCTACTGATTGACTTCCCCAGTGGCTGTCTACCAGTTAGAACCGAGCCAGGCTTAAGTCAGGAACCAGGAGCTTCATCTGGGTCTTCCATTTGAGCCATCCTCTGCTGCTTTTCCCAGGACATTATCAAGAAGCTGGATCAGATGTGGTGCATCTGGGACAAGAAGCAGTTCCCAATGGAATGTTGGCATTACAGTTGGCAGCTTTACCCACTATACCATCAGACCAGCCCCTGAAATGCTGTTTCATAGTAGGTCAGATTTGTAACTGGAGATTACATATTCCTAAGATTCCCATATTTTTAGTAGCAAGGGCATGAATGTCATTAACTGTAAAATGTTTTACTCAATTATAAATATCTCAATATTATATGACAAAAATAATGTAAATATATTACAACTTTTAGATTGCTTGCACCAGGAGAAAGTACTGGCATGGTTGTAGCACATGGTAACTAGAGGACAGCTAAAGCAACAGGGTTGACTCCAGAAAATCTGATGTCATCAAACGGGCTCAGTTTTTGATAAGAGAAAATAGTCAATGAAGTGACTTTTATCTATCCCAATAAATGTATATTAAATGAAAGAAAGAAATATTTTAATTATTAGCATTTGCCATGGAAGTATGAGTCATAGAAAAGTAATTGACCTGTTGAAGTGATGATAAAAATTCTTGAAGTTTGAAGACTAAAATATTAAAAATAATTCACTCAAGAAAAGGCCTTATATATTCCTCAGAATTCTCAAACTGTTAAAATATTTTTTTATTTTGACAGGCAGAGTGGACAGTGAGAGAGAGAGACAGAGAGAAAGGTCTTCCTTTGCCGTTGGTTCACCCTCCAATGGCTGCCGCGACCGGCGCGCTGCGGCCAGCGCACCGCGCTCATCTGATGGCAGGAGCCAGGTGCTAAGTGCTTCTCCTGGTCTCCCACGGGGTGCAGGGCCCAAGCACTTGGGCCATCCTCCACTGCACTCCCGGGCCACAGCAGAGGGCTGGCCTGGAAGAGGGGCAACTGGGACAGAATCTGGCGCCCCGACCAGGACTAGAACCCGGTGTGCCGGCGCCACAAGGCAGAGGATTAGCCTGTTGAGCCACGGCACCGGCTGAACTGTTAAAATATTAATGATGGGAAATCACCAATCAAGCAATACAAAATATATGTAATTCTCTCCTATTCATATAGCTCAGATATGTTATTACTATTGGTATTGTTAACTATTAAGTAAAAAGGAAATGATTAGATGAATAAATGATCATAATTAACATTTAAGATGATGACATTTAAGGATGTGCTACTTTTAAATTTATATGAACAGAAAAAATACATCAAAAGTTAAAAACTTTTAATAATGTTACCCTGAAATAAGCATCTAAAGTCATTTTAAATATTATGCAAAAGAATCCTTCAGTTCTGACTCCAGGTCCTCCCACTCTGTCTTCTTCTATCAAATTTGGAGAAAGTAAATAAAAGCAGCGATGCAAGGTTCATGTCTGCTCCTCATGCTCCCGGCGGCCTCCCCCTGTTGATATACTGCTGTAATAAATTACACAACTAGTGAGGTTCTTTTGATTTATTGCTGCAATAGATCATGAGCAAGATGACTGACATAAACATGTGTCCCATAGACAGCTGGGCTGCACGATGTTTTATTTCTCTCTCCTCATTTTCAAGTGCTTAGTTTGGAAAGGAAGAGAGAAAATAAATTGACAACTACAGGAGGATATTTTGGGAGCAGCCCTCCCCATAGACTGTGGCAGTAATAACTTTTAAATTGAGAAGTCCCAGTGCTCTTCTCTGCTTCTAGTCCCTCCCAAAGGACTGTTTAAAAAAGATTAAAAAAAAAAAAAGCAACATTAACTCTTATGAATTAAATTTCATGAATTCAGGCAGTAGTTTTCCTTTTTCATTTTTTTAACTGTATAAATACATAATGACAGACTTCATCTGCATTTCCTCATTCTTTCTCTGAGCTGTTATGAGCTATCATGGCAACTGGAATTATAGCCATTTAAAATCAAAATAATTACCTAATAGGCTGTTATAGCACCACTTTAAAAGGAAAATATCTATTCCGTCATGAGTCCAATCACTTTCAAACTTAAGATTTATGCTGAAGAATAAATTCTCTCTTCTTTCGTGGTAAAATTGGATTCCCACATGCTTCCTGAACGTGTCCCTGGAGTTGGGAGCACAAGGCCTTACAGTCAAGCATGTGGTCTATATTCCATTCTTGGTGTATACCTGGGGAGCTGTGTGAGATGTGTTACTTCATTTGATCACAAGAATTTATATGTCCCTCATCAGTAATTAACATTTCCAGACTTTGTATCTGTTAAGGACTCTGAAGGGTTTGAGATGTTACCCCACTGACAGAGCTATATACTCTGTCTCAATGAATATTTTAGAAACACAAGACACTGGATAAGGAAAAGTCACTTCATTCAGTAAGGAGGCAGTGGTCTCCCACAGCTGGTCCTGCAGCAAGGTCACCACAGTTGGTGGAGTATTTCCAATGGGTAGTAGGTTACAACACATATCTAGGAACCAGCAGATTTTCTTCTAAGTATACTAAGAAGCAGAGACAGCCGTTCCCTTCTCTTAACAAAAGGAGAGAAGGAAAGCAAAAATAACAACCCTTTTTATTCATTTGAGACTGGATGGGGTTAGTTCTGAATTCTCACTCTAAATATATTTTAAGTTGTCTTTATTTATTTGTATTTATTTGAAAGGTAAAAATGACAGAATGCTGTTGCAGGGAGGTATCTTTCGTCTCTGTTTTGTACTTTAAATACCTGCAAAATGCAGTGCCGTGCCAAGCTAAAGCCAAAAGCCCAGAACTAAATCTGGGTCTGCCACGTGTGCTACAGGGATCCAAGTACTTGAGCCTTCAACAACTGTCTCCTAGGATGTTAGCAGGAAACTGACTTGGAAGCAGAGTGAGGACTTGAACCATACTCTCTCACATGGGATACAGGCATTCCAAGGATTATATTTTTTTTTTTTCTTGACAGGCAGAGTTAGTCAGTGAGAGAGAGAGAGACAGAGAGAAAGGTCTTTCTTCCATTGGTTCACCACCCAAATGGCTGCCACGGCCAGCCCGCTGCACGGATCCAAAGCCAGGAGCCAGGTGCTTTTCCTGGTCTCCCATGCAGGTACAGGGCCCAAGCACTTGGGCCATCCTCCACTGCCTTCTCAGGTCACAGCAGAGAGCTGGACTGGAAGAGGAGCAACCAGGACAGAATCCAGCACCCCAGGGTGCCGGCACCACAGGCAGAGGATTAGCCTAGTGAGCCACAGCGCCGGCCCAAGGATTATCTTAACTGCTGTTCCATTATGCCCTCACTCACACCCTAAATACAGAAGGGCAGTTATGGCTTTATAAAAGCTAAACAATACTACATGTCTCCAGGTTTTAGGGCTAAGAGATGTGGCAAAACTTGAAATTTGTTCCTTTGGAACTTTTAAGATGGCAGTAAATTCTTTCTGGTACCTAGGAGCTCAACAGAGGGACCTAGTCCAGTTGTCATTGACCCTCATGGAGAAATTTGTTGGATTATCTTTTTGGATCAGAGAAGTTAGACATAAAACAGCTGATGGTTAGATTTTTATAATATTTGAAGAGTATAGTATTTCTTAGGAAAGTAAAAGCAAATATTCTCCCTCTTTAAATTATATAGAGTCCTGTGTCTCGTGGGACTAGAACTTTGTTCAGGAGCACTGATAAATACAAGGAAATATTATTTCCCCAGTATCATATTTAAACTGATTTTTTGTTTGTTTGTTTTAAAGGTAGAGTTACAGATAGAGAGAGAGAGACAGAGAGAAAGGTCTTCCATTGGTTCACTCCCTAAATGGCTGCTACAGCTGGTGCTGTGCCTTTCTGAAGCCAGCAGCCAGGTGCTTCCTCCTGGTCTCCCATGCGGGTGCAGGGCCCAAGGACTTGGGCCATCCTCCACTGCCTTCCCAGGCCACAGCACAGAGCTGGACTGGAAGAAGAGCAGTCAGGACTAGAACCCGGTGCGCATATGTGATGCCGGGGCCGCAGGCAGAGGATTAACCAAATTAGCCATGGTGTCCGCCCCTAAACCCATTTTAAGTAATTTAAAATTTTCCCTTCTCTGTGGCTCCATAGCCTCTTTCTCTCTTTCTCCTTAACCCACCAAATTCCCTTTCTTATATTTCCCTTCTCCTGGCAAAGTAGAGCCTTGAACAAAAAGAAAAAGACCCCTCTCTAAATGGGAGGTTCCATTCTAGTAGATGATACAGACATTAAGCAAGGTGGTTAACATCTGGTAAGCTAGTGACAAAAAATTAGAAAATTTAATCATCTTAAGAAAAAAAGAATTGATTTTTTTAAAGATTTATTTATTTATTTGAACGAGTTACAGAAGAGAGGGAGAGTGGGGCCGGCACTGTGGCGTAGTAGGCTGTCTCCGCCTGCAGCATGGGCATCCCATTTGGGCACTGGTTCATGCGCCGGCTGATCCTCTTCTGATCTAGCTCTCTTCCGTGGCCTGGGAAAGCAGTGGGAAATGGCTCAGGTACTTGGGCCCCTGTACCCATGTGGGAGATCTGCAAGAATCTCTTGGTCCCTGGCTTCGATAGGCCCAGCTCCAACCATTGCAGCCATTTGGGGAATGAAGCAGAACTCAAAAACCTCTTTCTCTGTCTCTCTCTCTTTGTCTGTCAAATTAATAAAGAAATTTAAAAAAAAAAAAAAAAGGAAGAGAGGAAGAGACAGAGAGAGGTCATCCATCCACTGGTTCAATCTCAATAGTGGTAACAGCAGGACTGAGCCAGGAGCTGCATCCAGGTCTCCCACACTTAGGACACCTGCTGCTGCTTTTCCTAGTCCATAAGCTGAGAGCTTGATTGAAGTGGAGCAGTCGGGACATGAACTGGTGTGCATATGGGTTGTTGGTATCCAAGGCGGCAGCTTTATCCACTGCACCATAACACTGACTCCAGGATTGATATTTTTGAGAGAGTGACTGGGGACTATGCCGGTTCAAGTCCCAGCTGTTCCACTTCCAATCCAGCTCTTAGTTAATGCTACTGGAAAAGAAGCAGAAGATGGCCCAAGTATTTCCATGCATGTGGGAGACCTGGATGGAGTTCCTGGATTTTGGTTTTGGCGTGGCACAGCCCCAGCCACTGTGGCCACTTGGGAAGTGAACCAATGAATTGAAGATTCTCTCATTCTTTCTCTCTCTCCCCCCACCCCTCCCTCCTTCTCTTTCTTTCTCTCTCTCTCATTATGCTTTTCAAATGAATAAAATAAATATTTTAAAACAGCACTCATCATGAATATTTTGACTATCATGACTCCCAATTATTTTATAATTTAAAATATTCAGTTTTCTTATTGATGAGATTTTTTTCATGATTAAAGTATTAAACAGTGTTTGAGTGAAATTATAGAGGAAGGTTAAAACTGTATAGTGTAATTAACTACATTTATTTTCTATTAAATATCCAATTAAGGTAAAATGATCTATATCCCACTGTAATAATATTAAACTGTATCATTAGTTTTTGTCCCAATAAATAAGACTAAGAAATGATTTTTATCAAAATCTTTAAATAAGAAATTAAATGAATCAAGTATGTATGGACTAAGTGAGTCCTAAAGTCTACAGTGGACAAGAATTTATAACAGAAATGAAAGGGGGCCGGCACTGTGGCGCAGCAGGTAAAGCCATCACCTGCAGTGCTGGCATCCCATATGGGTGCCAGTTCTAGTCCTGGCTGCACCACTTCCTATCCAGCTCTTTGGTATGGCCTGGGAAAGCAGTAGAAGATGGCCCAAGTCCTTGGGACACCTGCCCCCACACGGGAGACACAGAAGAAGTTCCTGGCTCCTGGCTGCTGGCACTGGGCTTCAGATCAGTATAGCTCTGGCTGTTGGGTCCAATTGGGGAGTGAACCAGTGGATGAAGTTCTGTTTCTCTCTGCATCTCCTCTCTGTGTAACACTGACTATCAAGTAAATGAATTAATTTTAAGAAAATAAATGAAAGGACACTATTACAGAAATATTTTAAAAATTGATATTACTAGGCTTATTACCTTAAAGGAGACTATTAGAAATGCAAACAAATTTAGGATGTTTAGATGAGATGCCAAAGTATATCCAATTTTTTGGAATGTTTACTATAATTAACTTTCACAATTGAATTCTCATGTAGGATTTGGTACATGAGTGGTAGACCACCATTGCTTACAAGTTGGAAATGATAAACTATGAACTGAACTTGTGTGGCAATGCTTTTATTCATAAGTGACATTCTTTGTGTAGTCAGTACTAATTGCACTGGTATTGTTCAAAACAGAAAACTCATTCCCTGAAATGAAAAGGTGTTAAGGTTAATAAAAACAAATAAAATAATAAATTGGGGAGGATATGTAGATGGAAAGAAGGAAACAAAATTAACGGAAGACTGTAAGAAAGGAGGGAGGATCTTCAATGTGTTTCTTTTGAAACAAAATAATGAGGTTTCAAATAACATTTTAAATTCAACCTTAGGAGTTGATGTCTGCCTGAATCTGACCTGGAAAAATCCTACTATATGTCTCCCCAGCTATAGACCAGTTTCAGAGTAAACACATAATAATAATAATAATAAAAGCTACAAACAACTGAAGCAAACAATAATCAGGGATGGTGTAATGTGACTGTTAGCTAAGTCTGCCTTGGGGAATTTCGGGGCAGGGAATGTGAGAGATTTGATTAGTGGAAACTGCATAATCATAGAAGATGATCTTGGAATATAAATGATAAAATTGGTTCTGAATATCTGACTGCAAGAATGATTGGGTTCTGATAGTTATATCTTTTGTTGGCATGGCATATGTTGTGAATCCACACTCATCCCAGTGGGAGCAATTACAATCTGGAAATGAAATACTTCCTTCTGCCATTTTTGGTTTCCTTGCAGTATTAGCATTGTGCTAATGGCTTTCCTTATTTTCCTTTTAGTGAGATTTTTTACTAAAGAGATTAAAAAGGAAAGGTTTTAGAGTCAATTAATTACAAAAATTGCAGTGGAATTATTTTGCAGTGTAATGTATAGATTAGGAGCTGTGACTCAAGCATTTGAATTCAATCTATCATCCTACATGCTCAACTGACCACAAACATATGCCAGTAGATTTTAAATTCTGGATTCCAGCATGACGGGAACGTTTCTCTGAGTCATTGTCTGCATCAGAACTGTGGAGACTTGTCAAAGGTTCACACATATTGTTGATTTAACACAAGGATTGTATTTCAATAAAGTAGAAATACCAAGATTAAACCTTGTTCACTCTTGTGATGCATTCCCCAATGCCCCTTTCCTGCTTTGTGCAACCTGCACTTTGATTTCTTTTAGCCTTCCACCAAGCTAAAACCTCTCTCATTACCATTGTCCTTCGTCTTCCTAAACTCACACAGAATATCAAAAGTGTTCATTTTTGAAATATTTGAAGCTAAATAAGATAAACTTGAATATGAGAATGTGTGACATGGTTAACATAAACATAGTTAAATTTATTGGGAACATACCTTTCATAAGCCGAAAATGCAATATTGTATTGAACATATAAGGATTAATTTTCTTTAATCAATGATTCATATGTAGAGGAGAGCATTGTAGTACAGCAGCGTATGCCTGCATCCCAAACCAGGGGATCTGGAATCAAGTCCCATTCTGCTTCCCATCGAGCTCCCTGGTAATTCACCTGCGAGGCAGCAGATCGTGAGTCAAGTACTTGAGTCCCTACTATGCACATGGGAGATCTCTAGTGGAATTCCTGCCTCCTGGCTGTAGCCTGGCCCAATCCTGGCTATTATGGGCATTTGTGGAGTGAACCAGTGCGTGACATATTGATCTCTCTCTCTCTCCCTCCTCTTTTGTTGTTCTTCCTTTGTCTCTCTGTCATTCTGCCATTCAAATAAATAAAAGAATGTAGTAATCTTTAAAAAATTATCTATATGTGGATTGCTCATGTCTGAGAAATTAGGAAGATGTCATAACACTCCATTTCTGTCCATAGAGAGCTAGGCTTCACTTAGGCAGTTAGAGATAGAAGCACTCTTAGAAATTAGCTAGATGAGTTTTCTCATTTCATAGATTCATAGTTTGCTCACCAGTATAGAGCAGGTTCTCCCACCCACAAGTACTCCCCATAATCTATATACTTAGATAACATGGTCATTAAGTGTTCTTCTACAAAAGCAGAACAAATATATGACTCATCCATCCATATTTGTGTATCAGGCCAAAGTTCAGAGCTAGAGGTTAAGCTAGAAAGGGTAATCCCACAATCATTTGCTTGAAATGTCGAGAGAAGCTTTTATATTCGTTAGCTAAAAAGACCACCACAACCAAATTGTTTTCTAAGAACACTGTTTCTCTATTTGTTACAGGTTCTATGTTATGCCTCAAAATGTATTATTTGAGAAATATTACTTATTTTATGACTTCTCTCCCTATAACTTCAGATTGGCATTAACTTGTGGATAATACCAAGGTCACCAGTTAGTTATCCAAATTCAGTTAACGGAAGAGCATTATGACATGACTAAAGGAATGCCAGGAGGTGATTTATATACTGAATTGTTCAGAAAAATGTCCTTGTACAATTGTAACTACTTATTTTTCGTCATCTTTCTGGCAGCTGCCAAATTGTAATGTTTAATGACTCAACTTAAATGAACTCAACTGAAATGAATCCCTGTGGACAAACATAATACCTGCTTAGTAGAAGAGAGTTGATTATATTGCCTTCATTTACACAGAAGTTATTCATAATTCATTGACTCTCTTTCATTTCTACATTATGGTTTTTTTTTTTTCCTGAGCAAATGGAAAAATACAGTTTTGTGCAGGTGTTCATACCATTTATACCACATTAAGTAGAGTGGTCAAAATGCTGCTGATAACTCACAGAAATAGCCAAGTAAGGTGTACATAACTCACCAAAGTGCAAAAGTGCTTTCCTTTTCTTGCCTTTCCAAACATTTATCTTTAATATGAATTGTATTAAATAGCTTAAATATATAGGAGATGACATTATAACAAAATCTGACTGGTGGCCAATTTAAATCAAAGCAGAGCATGACATTTGATGGGGTATTTGAATATTATGTATTTTCAAAATTCTTAATTAAATCAATTACAGGAAAGTAGATGTGAAGTGTCAGAGTTTGAAACATAGATACACGCATATTAGCATGTAGAGAGAGCAAGGCATTGTGTTTTAAATGAACTACAAAAAAATTATCACCTTTATCTTCACATTTTTCTTTGCTTCTTTTGTAAAAGATTTCATTTATAGACAAAGAGGCAATAATAGTAAAGCTATTTAAAATGTGCAGCTTAGTTATTTTTACTCTAATCTGCCCTTGAGAAAAGCAGTTCTAAGTATGGGAATTTGTTAGTGCCCTATAGCCTCTGGGTTGTAAATGTCTGTGAAAAATCACAGGATTGAAAACTAGTGAATTGGGTAATCATTTTAATAGAATAAACTCATTATTAAGAGGGCCTTAGAAAATACACTAATTTGGAAAGGGTTGATTCAGTGAATTCTTGTAGATGTGGTTGTCTTTTGTTTTCTTAAAGATGACTTACTAGGATTGGAGGATTTTCTCCGTGTTCTAGATTTTCCCCATGAGGTGATTTTGCCCTTTTACTTGTTAATAAATTTGAATGCATTTTCTCCTGTTTAATCTTTGTCAGTTTTATTCCAGCAAGCTTTCTGAGAACAGAGGGGAAATTTCCCTTCACTCCCAAGTTTTCTGAGTGCAGAGAAATTATTACTGCTATTCTAAGAGTACAGAATGGAGGAAACTTACATTTTCATTTTTAAATATTTTATTATTACATAGTTTAGTATATGTTATGGGTCAGAATATAGTCTCCAAAAATTTCTTTTTTGTTGTGTAAAATTATTTCTTTATAAGACAGGTGTTGCAGTTGATTTCTCAACAATGTTGCAGTGGTTTGGTATCCTTTAAACTTGTATATAAAACATAAGCACTTTACATATATATAAATATATGTGAAATACAGTAAGAGCTTTGTAAGTATATAGCATGTACATGACAAATAATTAGAGGAAAGTGGAGTATTCTTGCTGCATTCTTCTATTATCTCAATTAGAAGCTGGAATGGGAAAAACTATTTTGCCTCAATGTGCCTCAGTTTTGCTTCTGACAAATGAAATACAAAAATTCTAGGGGAATGTTATTTTTCATATTGCAAGTAAACTACATTAATGTTTCTTGAAAGTTACAATTAACACAAATATACTAGTAGGTCTTCGAAGATAGAAATGTTTCTGTAACACTTACGATGACTGTTTATATGTTAGCCTGAAAAGCTCAAACTTCAGTCTCTCTTATGCTGCTGTGCAGCTTCTAATTGAAGTATTTCTACAACACAGAGGACGTCTCAGAATCTGTTCCATGTCCTCTTGCATTTTATTTTTAATTATACTATATCCCTGACAAGAAAGGCTTGTGATTCTGCATATATTTATGTTTCTATCTTCAAACATTTCATGGTTTACTTACAAAAGAGTCAGTGATGACTGGAATAATTGGATCTCAATTTTTATGCCACACGGGTTAACTATTTTGGCTGTCAGCTAGAACTTTTAGCAAGGAATATCAATCAGTTTTCAGTGAAATTTTTTTTCTAGAGTAGAGTGAAGATTTTTTATTGACTCCGTGAGTATTCATATTTTTAGTATTTGCCTCTTGAATTTTACATACAGCAGTATTGAAAATGAACTTGATAAATGTGTGAGCGGAAAATTCTTGCTCCATTTGAAAATAGCATTTATATGATTAACTTGGTTAAAATAGTTAGAAATTCTAGTAGAAAAAGGATGTCTCTTTATAATCTGTGATGCTGTATGTGGAACACAACCTGTGAAAGTTTATCAACTTTCTCCCAGATTACTATTTAAAAAAAGAAAGAAAGAAAAAGAGTTTGGAGAACTCTTAGAATGGTTGGGACAACTTACAAATCAATAAAATAGGAAATATTAATTTATAATAACTCATTGTAGTATGGAGAGTTTATACAAAACCATGACACTATGTTCATCTGATCAAAACTCCTATTACCCAAGTTCAATCATGTCTTATATCAATTATTCTTCAAATATAAAATTATCCGTCAATAAATACCAAATGAATTGTATTTATTTTAGCAATTTTCTGGCTAAGAATTGTTAATACAATACCCAAAACAACTTTCTCTCTGTTGATTATCATGTGACTCCACTATCCCTTAAAACTTAGCACTTGGGTGAACAAGTAATGAAAACATTAGTTATTATTGCATTGAAAGGCAACAGACTTTAAGATTTTGGCTTTGAGGGTGACAAGACTCAAGTACTTAAGCCATTATTGGGTGTCTCCCAAATATTTCATCAACAGGAAGCAATATGGAAAGCACAGGAGTGGGGACTTCAGCTAGGTGATTCAGACATCCCAAGTGGTATCTTAAGCACTAAGCCAAAAGCCCACACTTTGCAGTTATCTTTTTAAACAAACAATTTGAGTTATAATTTATAGAAGATAAAGTCAGTACATTTTAATAAAGTGACTACTGAAAAATATATGGGACCATATAATCAGTCCCCCTTAAAAAATACAGTACATTTCCATTACTCTATAGTGTTTCATCATGCCTTTTTACTGTCTAGGATGTCCAATGGGTATATGTTTAATTTTTAAGAAAATGTTAAAGGGGTTTTCCAGACTGTACAATTCCAACATCAGTATATGCCCTCTAGTAGATCTACATTCTTATTAACATTGGATTATATATTAATTTGTATTGCCCGTACTGATTGTGATATGTAGCATTTCCTGATCTTATTGGTCCTTTGGATATTATTTTTTGAAATATCTATTGATATCTTTTGTTGATTTGTATTTACTTGTTTGTTGTCTTATGACTGAGTTATAAGAATATTTAATTTGAATGCAACTTCTTTGTTTGACAAATATGTTGAGCACATTTTCTCTCAGTCTGTGGTTTGTGTATTCTTTTAAATGATCCATTTGAAGGGAAAAAGTTTGATATTTGATTAATTTAACAATTATTTCTCTTATCATTGTTGCTTTTTGGCATTGATCAAATAAATACTTGCCTATCTCAAATTCAAAGGGTTTTTCTTCCAGAACTTTTATTAATTTAGGCTTTAACCACCATGTATGTTATTTTGTCAGATGTTCTCTGATATTGTTTGTAAGATTGAGGAAATTTCTTCTATTTCTAAATTGCTGGTTCTTTTTTTTACCATGAGTAGTTGTTGAATTTCATCAAATACTCTTTCTATAGTTATAGAAATGGAGTTGTAATGAACATTTTTTTTTACTTTATTAGCATAGTGAATTACACAAATTCCTCTTGGAGTATCAAAGCAACATTACAATCCTAAGATAAACAATACTTGATCATCATGTATTCTCATTTTTATCTAAGGTCAGATTTGAATTGCTAACATTTTCTTTAAAATATTTGCATGTATAGTGCTTAGAAATATTGATGTTGAATTTATGTTCTTGTAAAATCTCTTTTAGGCTTAGGTATTAGTGCTATTCTAGTCCTATGGGATATTTTAGAAAGTGTATTCTTCACTCTATTTTCTGAAAAAGTTATTATAAAGTGCTACTTCTTTCTAGACTATATGAAAGAATTCACCAGTGAAACCATTCCCTCTCTCCCCTGCCTTCCCTTCCTGCTTTCTGTCTTTTCTCCTCTCTTTCTCTGTATACATAATCATATATATGTAACTATGCAATTGCCTCAACTCAATTTGTTGAAAAGACTTTTCTTTCCTTGTTGAACTATCTTTAGGCCTTTTTCAAACATTAAAAAATAAATATATGGACTCTCTTTGGCTCTTTATCTTTCCATATAGATCATCAAATCAGATTGAAAATTTTAACAAAATCTTTGGCTGAAAATTTGATAGGAATCCACTGTGATTATCAGCAAACCAGGAGAGTATAAATATCTTAATAGTAATAAGCCCTTTGATGGATACAATAGGTATATATATTTACTTGTTTAGCACTCATATAATTATTTCATTGATGGTTATCACTTGTCAGTTAATATCTCATACATATTTTATTAAATGCATTTTAAGTATTCCATGTTTATTATGTGATTATTTTAATTTTATTCATTTTGAAATATATTCATACTTAGAAAAAAACTCAGAAAATAAAATGAGTTCCTGTATACCTTTGATCAAGCTCTGCCAGGTGTTCACACTCAACATATCCATAATATAACTATGAAAACATAGGAGTTTACAGTGATACAGTACTATGAAGTGAATTTTTTTTTTTTTCAATTTCTTCGTTGTAGCAATAGAATCTCTTACTGGACCAGATTCCAATTCTGAATTACATGCCACATTTGGTTGTCAGATTTCCTTATTAACTTTTAATCTGAGACATTGTCCCTGACTATATTTCTTTAACTTGGTGATTTCTGTTTGTTGCTTTTATTAAAAGGCTCTTATTTGAGGTTTATGTGCTATAGTCTCATGATCAAATTCTGATGGTAAATGTTGAAAGGGCAATAATACTCTTGATATTCTTTTTTGAGTGTGTCATGTCAGTAGATCTGTGATATTGTTATGTGACTAATTGTGATGTTGACTTTGAACAGTCAGTGAAAGTAACATCCCATTATACTACAAAGTCCCCTGGCACGTTTCTAACTCTACCATTTGGGGCAAGTCTGATTGAGCATGTCCCAAATTGTACATTTCCTCCCTCTCTTATTCCCACTCTGATATTTAACAGTGATCACTTTTCAGTTAAATTTCAACACTTAAGAATAATTGTGTGGAACGATACAGAGATTAGCATGGCCCCTGCGCAAAAATGATACGCAAATTCATGAAGCATTCCATATTTTTTTTAAAAATTGTGTATTAATTACAGAGTTCAATAGTATTAAGTAGAACCAAAAAAAAGCTAAAAGGGATAAAGTATTATGTTGTTCATCAACAGTCAGGACAAGGGCTGATCAAGGCACTGTTTCTCACTGTGTCCATTTCACTTCAACAGGTTCCCTTTTTGGTGCTCGGTTAGTTCTCACCGTTCAAGGAGAACATATGATATTTGTCCCTTTGGGACTGGCTTATTTCACTCAGCATGATGTTTTCCAAATTCCTCCATTTTGTTGCAAATGCCCAGATTTCATTGTTTTTTACTGCTGTATAGTATTCTATACATGTCCCATAATTTCTTATTCATAATTTCCAGTCTACTGTTGATGGGCATTTAGGTTGATTCCAGGTCTTAGCTATTATGAATTGAGCTGTAATAAACATTAATGTGCAGACAGCTTTTTTGTTTGCCAATTTAATTTCCTTTGGGTAAATTCCAAGGAGTGGTATGGCTGGGTTGTAATTTCTATTTCATTATATACTTCTAAATTTATTATTTGGACATTTATAATAAAGAAGAACCTTGTTTCCCTCTTCCTGTTTATTTATCATTTATTTATTCAAATATTTATGTCAGTAGGGAATCAGAAATTTACCTTATTTATTCACTGGATTATGATCTATTACTCTTATTATTTGATATTCAAACTGTCCCTTTCTTGGCCACTGAAGATGTCCTTGAGGTAGACTGTTAATGTCTACTTGGCAAACCTTATCCTTTGTAGATCAGTTTCTTACTTTCAGATATTTTTTCTGTTCAGTTTGCATAATAATTTTTGCAATTATATTTGTATTTGATTTAATCTTAATTTCAAACTTTCCTGTTAAGGTATAGAAATGTATTTTTTTCTTTCTATTATCAGATTATTTCTCAATTGTAGAACTTGTAGATTCCTTAGGATATTCTACATATATGAACTTGTCATCTGTGTCTCTATTTGTATCGTGTATTATAAATAACTTCCCTTATAGAGTTACAGAATCTTTTTTTTTTTTTTTTGACAGGCAGAGTTAGACAGTGAGAGAGAGACAGATAGAAAGGCTTCCTTCCATTGGTTCACTCCCCCAAATGGCCGCCACAGCCAGTGCACAGTGCCAATCTGAAGCCAGGAGCCAGGTGCTTCTTCCTGGTCTCCCATGCGGTGGGGCCCAAGGACTTGGACCTTCCTCCACTGCACTCCCGGGTCACAGCAGAGAGCTGGACTGGAAGAAGAGCAACTGGGACAGAATCCGGTTCAACCAACTGGGACTAGAACACGGGGTGCCAGGGCTGCAGGCTGAGTATTAGCCTAGTGAGCCGAAGTGCTGGCCGAGTTACAGAATCTTGATTTGCATACCACATACCAGGGTGTTAACATGTTCAATGATCATTGTATTACCTAGATACTGTAATTAGATCTATAAACCAATCATATACATATATGATTTATTCTGCAATACTACTACCTGTTTTGGTTTACTATTATTAAAATTATTAATTATGTTAACTTGGAAGCTTCAGTTTATATTTTTATTTCTTTAAAAGATTGTATTTTGTGTTTTTTTAAAAAAATTCTATTTATTATAATTATTTTTATTTGAATATCAGAGACACTGACAGAGAAATATCTTCCATCTGCTGATTCATTCTGCAAATGCTCACAACAGTTGGGGATGAGCCAGACTGAAGCCAGGACACAATTGAATTCATACATTCCACATAGGATAGCAGGGAGTCAAGTACTTCAACATGAACCCCTTAGGAGGTGTGCATCAGCTGGAAGCTGGAACCTCAAGCAGAGCAATGACTTGAAGCCAACATTCTGATAGGGGATGTGTCCCTAATGTGCCTTAACCAGTATGGAAATAACCAGCCCTGTATTTTTTTTAAAGAGAGAACACAGTAAAGCAGTATGGAACCTTGACTCTGGCATGTGCAATCCAATCCTATCCCCAACAGTTTATTCCTCCTCCTATTCCTTTTCTTTCTCCATCCAAAGCTTAATCTAAATATAATTTATAGCTCATAGTTCACACATTTAAAGTATACAAAATGACCTTTACTGTGTTCACAAAACTGTGCAGTCGTCATCAAAATTTTATTTTCATAAAACCATAAAAAAACCTGAAGTTCTAGCTTTCAATATCCAATTTCCTATTCCTCTAACTTTAAGCAACCATGAAACCTTTTTCTGTGTATCTGGATTAGCCTATTCTAGGAATTTCCTACACACTACATCATGCAATATGTCATACTTTTGACTGTCTGGCTTTCACTTAGCATAATATTTTCAAAATTCATTCATACTGTTGCCAAATATTCCATTGTGTGGATATAGCACATTTTATTTACCTGTTCATCAGTTAGTAAACATTTGTGTTGTTCTCATTTTTTGCTATTTTGGAGAGTGCTGTTTGGAACAATCATACATAAATATAATGTGGATATACAGTTTCATTTCTCTTGGATGAACCTAGAAGTGGACTTGCTTTGCCTTATCGACACCATCTATAATAATCTGAGGTATTTTTAGGCTGCTTTCCAAGATGTCTTCTTGTTCTCTCTCCCTGCCAGTCATGTAAGGGAATTCCATTTCTCAGCATCCTTACCAGCACTTGTTATTGTATACTTTTTGACTATAGACATCAGATTTTTAAAAATATTTTATTTGCTTATTTGATAGATGGAGTTACAGAGAGAGAGAGAGAGAGAGAGAGAGAAAGGGAGAAAGGTCTTCTATCCACTGGTTCACTCCCTAAATGGCAACAACTCCCAGAGCTGATCTGAATCCAGGAGCCAGGAGTTTCTTCCAGGTCTCCCAGAGGGGCCTAAGCACTTGGGCCCTCTTCGACTCTTTCCCAGGTCATCGCAGACAACTGGATCAGAAGAGCAAATTGGCGCCTATGTGGGATGCTAGCACCACAGGTGCATGCTTAGCTTACTATACTACAATGCTGCCCCCGCCCCGATGTCAGATTTTAACTTGAGTTTCCCTGACAGTTAACCACTTCCTTTTTAATTTAGCAAATATTTATTGAGTGTCTTGCCTTGGTGATTAAGTTTCATCAATGCATAAAGCAGATAAATATTCCAATTCTTAGGAAGTTTATATTCTAGCAAGGGAAGATAATTATAAAGCGTAAACTGAATGAATACCAAATAGAATAGAATGTGGAATTGAGTGTGACAATCTTAAGGGAAGCAAGTTTTAGTTGAGTACTCAAGATAAGCCTGTCTCATGGAAAAGTTGATAGTCCAGCAAAATTCTGAAAAATGTCTAGTGGACAATGTGGACATTTTGGGTAAGAGTTTCTCAGCATACAGGACAGTCTGTGTGGAGTCCAGGAGGTCCTAGTGGCTATTTATTTATTTGACAGATAGAATTAGACAGTGAGAGAGAGAGACAGAGAGAAAGGTCTTCCTTCTGTTGGTTCACCCCCCACAAATGGCCGCTACAGCCAGAGCTGCGCTGATCGGAAGCCAGGAGCCAGGTGCTTCTCCTGGTCTCCCATGTGGGTGCAGGCCCAAGGACCTGGGCCATCCTCCGCTGCCCTCTGGGGCCACAGCAGAGAGCTGGACTGGAAGAGGAGCAACCAGGACTAGAACCTGGCACCCATAAGGGATGCTGGCACCGCAGGTGGAGGACTAACCAAGTGAGCCACAGCGCTGGCCCATAGTGGCTACTACAGAGAGAACAAGTAAGCATAGGAACAAAAAAGAATAGCAGATGTTCATTCTTCAGAGGTAACAGGGGACCAGGTCATATAGAACACTACATATTATTTCAACGAATTTGGAAGCTCTTACAAATGATGAGATGTTCAGATACTTAAATCTGGATGTAGGAAAGTTATCAATTTTAATCATTTTGTTTTTTACAAAATACTTGTTTTGAATTAAATACTTGTTTTGAATTTCTACTTCACTTATATCCTTGTTACAAATAAGATGAATATTAAGTTGAAATAAATTTAAAGAATGTTTCTTAATTTGAGAATTAAGGGTAATCATAATTAAATATGGTATAAAACTTGAAATACTAAAAATAAATAACATTCTAGAATTATCATTAAAGACACTGATAAGTATTTGCTTCTGAGGAAGCGTACTGTGAAGTTCAGAATTGAAGTTGTGAAGAAATGCATGCATATTTATTCTGTTAAGAAATAAGTTGAAATTTATTTTATATGTAAATCATACTTTCATGGCACTGTTTAAAAGGAAAGCTGCATGCATACTATGGAAGAATAGTATGTATGAAAATTCAGATTGTCACAAAGTTTTTGAGTTTTTAATTTTTAAAAAGTTTGTCTTTTAACTTGATAAATAATTTTAGGATGGTATTACTATACATTTAGAAAATTTTAACATACTTTGATAACTTACCATGCCCCAGTACATATCCATTTAAGAAATATTTTTGTGTTTATTAAAATGATCCCATGGAAGCCTGTGGACACATAATATTTAATATTGTAGTTAAATGAACATTTTGGGCATAATCATCAATCAGAAAGTTTCTCATAGTGCATTTAAAATTGATAGGTTTTTGTTTTCTTTTGTTATTTTCTCTAGCAATCTCAAGAATTATCAGAATAGTAGGTTCAAATAGATAGAAGGGACAAGATATTTCTTATCAACTGCTAGGCTCATGGATGAGACATCTATATAACCTACAGATTTACTTAAGATGTATATGACATAAACTTTTAGGAATGAAAAGCCAAGAAACAGGAAAAATTTTGTATTCTTGTTCCATACATGAATTTCTTTCCTTCTGGAATAGGGCACATGAGGATCTTAGGACCTGCTTCAGGAAAAGACCAGGGAACACTTTTCTGACCTGCTCCAGGGGCCTTCATGCGTGGGCAGTTTTCTCAAATGCTAACATGCCATGTTCCGCGTAGCAGGTCCTGCACCTCTTGGAGCTCTCTCCCTCCCATCACACAAGCAACAGAGAACCACAAATTCTTAATGCTCAGAATTGTAAATACAGATCCTGGCCTGGGGAACTCCAACTACTTGCAACAGCTGCAGGGCTAATACTCGGGCGAAAGGGAGTTCCAGGTCTGCTAGGGTCCAGGTCATGTGACTTGCTTAAAACACTGATTTTTTAAAAAAATTTTACCTCAAAATCAGTAAATAGACATAGCTATTATAATGCTTAGGACTTTTTAATTGGTATGCTTTTTAATTGGTATACTTTTTAATTAGTATGGTAAAATTAAACTCAAAGATTTTATCAAAATAGACGTTAATTTTACTGCTAAGAAGGTGAACAAGCATTAAGTTTACAAATGAAAATACTGTTGAAATATTGCTTTTTAGTCAATTTTTATGGTTTGCAATTATTTTTAAAAATAAGGTTAAAATCCGTTGCCAGTGCCTTGGCTCATTTGGTTCTAGCCCCGGTTGTTCCTCTTCCAGTCCAGCTCTCTGCTGTGGCCTGGGAGGGCAGTGGAGGATGGCCCAAGTGCTTGGGCCCTGTACCCCATGGGAGACCAGGAGAAGCACCTGGCTCCTGGCTTTGGATCAGCGCGGTGTGCTGGCCGTAGAGGCCATTTGGGTGGTGAACCAATGGAAGGAAGACCTTTTTCTCTGTCTCTCTCACTAACTATGCCTGTCAAATTAAAAAATAAATAAATAAATAAATAAAATAATAAGGTTAAAATCCAATAATTTTTTAAAG
Source organism: Sylvilagus floridanus (assembly GCA_949820135.1). Lineage (NCBI taxonomy): Eukaryota > Metazoa > Chordata > Mammalia > Lagomorpha > Leporidae > Sylvilagus > Sylvilagus floridanus. Next base: position 82,971,597 of record OX463236.1, on the reverse strand, counting down.
TTAAAATAACAGTATTTAAGATTTTAAACTTATCTATATAAATTTGTTTCACTCTTACAGCATCTATCAAAATAATTATAGTTAATATGTAATGACTTACTAGGATAGATACCATGCTATTTTATGATATTATGTATCCTTTTCTAAAATTCTGTGATAAATATTATCATTGTTTTAAATATATAGAAAGGGAGGCTAAGGAAGGAACACAAAAGCCTCTGGTCACAATAAAATGGCATCGCTAGATAAGAAATCAAAACTTCTGGCTTCAGAACACATGCTAGTAGTCTGAGGCTGTAAGGTGAAATTATTTTTTCTAGTCTTCCTCTCTACAATTTTATCCAAATGTATGTACACTCTGAAAAGCACACATATGAAGGCATATAATAATGCTTTTGTGTAGATCTGTTTTAACTTCCTACACTCCAGCATCTAAAACACGGTTTGACTTTTGTGTGAAATTCCATGATTTCCAATTTGAAAGATCAAGACCAGAGTTTCAGTATTATGTAACTAGGAATTTTTGGTTTAGTACATATGTCTCTGACTAGTTATTTATTTTTTTCTACTAAAATATTAAAAATCCAGAATTGCATTTAGACAAAGATCTAGAGAATAACAGCATTGAAATATTTCTCAAAAGTATGTGATCCTGAGATTATGTCTATAGTAAATCAAATTTTTGTAGTACCATTGTACAAGGAAAATATTTTATCTTTAAATGTGAGTGAAATACAAAGCTCAGAAATGTACACACCCACACACACACATAAGAAATCAAAACTTCTGGCTTCAGAACACATGCTAATAGTCTGAGGCTGTATTTCTTTTTAAATATATTATTACGTACCTTAAGAACTGAAGCAGTAGTAGAAGACACAAATTTACACATTAGAGGGGTATATTTTCCATTCACTCATTTATTCATTATCCTATCAGTAAGTAATCTAAACGTTAAACTTATGCTAAATACTTGGATTATAAAAATATATAATTTCTGATTTCAGATATTTCAAACTTGCCAGAAGACTGATAAAATAAGAGCTCTTATGATATCCCCTGATGAGTGTGATAATGATTGTGGGTGAATCTGTTCTGGATATGCAGAGAAAGACGCTTTGTTTGCCTTGAGCAGCTGGGAATAGACCCCTATAGGACGTCATTTCTGAACTGGGTCTCATAGTATGTGTGCTTGGAAGGAATTCAAAACAGAAGGGACTCATTTAAAAATATATTCACTTAAAAAAACACACCTTTCCTCTTTATTGCTATAAATCAGCTTGTGAATCTCAAACTGTCCAAATGCATCTATTGTACAACTTTGAATCTGCTGTAACTTTAGTAAGAATAATCACACATGAATACAAAAAGGAAAAAAAATTAAATCATACAAAACTTTCCCAAATAACTTTTAAGAGTAGCTGAAACATTTCAAGAATCTCACATGAGGCTGGCGCCACAGCTCACTTGGCTAATCCTCTGCCTGCGGCGCCAGCACCCAGGGTTCTAGTCCTGGTTGGGGCGCCGGATTCTGTCCTGGTTGCTCCTCTTCCAGTCCAGCTCTCTGCTGTGGCCCGGGAAGGCAGTGGAGGATGGCCCAAGTGCTTGGGCCCTGCACTCCATAGGAGACCAGGAGAAGCACCTGGATCCTGGCTTCGGATTGGCGCAGCACACTGGCCATAGAGGCCATTTGGGGGGGGTGAACCAACGGAAAAAAAGAAGCCCTTTCTCTCTGTCTTTCTCTCTCTCTCTCTCTCTCTCTCTCTCTCTCTCACTGTCTAACTCTGCCTATCCAAAAAAAAAAAAAATTAAGAATCTCACAGTTTATATTTCTTGTCATTTGCCCTCTATGAGATCTATGAGTAGTTTCACTCTTTCTCTTTATTTGAAAGAGGAGTAATGCTAAGCTATTTTTTTAACTATATGCTTTTACTGGGTTTGTGATTGTGATGTAATAAGTTAAGCTGTTGCCTGTGATGCCAGCATCCCATATATGCACCAGCTCAATTCCAGCTGCTCGACTTCTAATCCAGCTGGGAAAGCAGTAGAAAATAGACCAAGTCTTTGGGCTTCTGCCACCGATGTGGGAGACCTGCATGGAGTACCTGGCTCCTGCATCCTGTTTTATTCTGGCCCAACCCTGGCTGGTGTGTCCATTTGAGGAGTGAACTAGCAGATGGAAAATCTCTGTCTCTATCTCTCTCTCTGTTTCTACAACTCTGCCTTTCAAATAAATAAAATAAATCTTAAAAAATAATACTGTATGGTTCTGTAGAGTAAGATATGGAGAACCAAAAAGCCAAAGGCTTAGCCCAAGAAAAGTAGTGATTCTCAGAATAGGATTCTTCCACCTTCTTGTCTTTGGCATATCTTTCAGATCTTTTCTGCCTCTTCCACTGATTCTCTTTTCCCAAGGATTTACCTTTGTGGTAACAGGCTTCCTTGTTCTCTGGCTTCTACTTCAGTTGGGTCAATATAGAACTCAGAACAAACAGGATCCAAGTTATTCATGCTCTAGTCTTCCTCTCTGTGAAAGGTTTGTCTCGTTCACAGGCTGTTACCTCTCTCTAGGAAGCTTTCTTCTTTTGAAGTCACTCCATCACACTATGCTTTCAGGTCTAATGAAGATAATAGCTCTAGAGTTCTGCACCATCTCACATGGTTTGCCTATACACTATCAGGATGCCTACTGTTGATCTCTTCTGAAATTATACTAATTTTACCATATAGCTATTCCCTGCTTCAGACGTAACAAACACAATCTCCCTTAAACTGATGCTATGGAAAAGCATCAGAATAACCAAAATTAGTAATTCATGTTTTGCATTTGAAGGTATCTAGAGGGTTTGTTTAGATATTACAAGAGTTTTGTTTAATTTTTTAAAATTTATCTGAAAGGCAGAGAGACAGGAATCCACACACACACACACACACACACACACACACAGAAGAGAGAGAGAAACAGGCAGACAGACAGACACAGAGAAAGCTCCTAGATTCACTTCTCACATGTCCATAATAAACATAACTTGAGCAGAAGCTGGGAGCCTGGGACTGACTCAAGCCACTGACCTGGTAGCAGAGACCCAATTCCTTTAAAAAAAAAAAGGTATTGCCAAGGCTATGGAAGCCTTTAGGGTTCGCTGACTTCAATCTTATTCCGACAGGGTCATAGTCAAAGTTGAGGTTCTCTCCTCCCTTCAGAGAAAGGTACCTCCTTCTTTGATGGCCCCTTTCATTCCACTGGGATCTCACTCACAGAGATCTTTCATTTAGGTCTTTTTTTTCAGAGTGTCTTTGCTTTCCATGCCTAGAATATTCTCATGGGCTCTTGAGCCAGATCTGAATGCCTTAAGGGCTGATTCTGAGGCCAGAGTGCTATTTAGGACATCTGCCATTCTATGAGTCTGCTGTGTATCTCGCTTCCCATGTTGGATCATTCTCTCCCTTTTTGATTCTATCAGTTAGCATTAGCAGACACTAGTCTTGTTTGTGTGATCCCTTTGACTCTTAGACCTATCAGAGTGATCAATTGTGAACTGAAATTGATCACTTGGACTAGTGAGATGGCCTTGGTACATGCCACCTTGATGGGATTGTAATGGAAACCCCTGGCATGATTCTAACTCCATCATTTGGGGCACGACTGATTGAGCATGTCCCAGATTGTACATCTCCTCCCTCTCTTATTCCCACTCTTATATTTCACAGGAATCACTTTTCAGTTAAAATTTAAACACCTAAGAATAATTGTGTGTTAATTACAGAGTTCAACCAATAGTACTAGAATAAAAAAATTACTAAAATGGATAAAGTATTACATTGTACAACAGTCAGCACAAGAGCTGATCAAGTTACTGTTTCATTCTCTGAAGGGAGGAGAGAACCTCCACTTTGACTATGACCCTGTCGGAATAAGATTGAAGTCAGTGAACCCTAAAGGCTTCCATAGCCTTGGCAACTCATGACTAGAGCCTAAGGAGATTACTGATGCCATAAACAAGAGTGTCAAATTGTTAAATCAACTTCAGGGTCACTGTGCACTTACGTCTCATGTGGGATCTGTCCTTAATGTGTTGTCCAATGTGAAGTAATGCTATAGCTAGTACTGAAACAGTATTTTACACTTTGTGTTTCTGTGTGGGTGCAAACTGATGAAATCTTTACTTAGTATATACTGAATCAATCTTCTGTATATAGATAATTAAAAATGAAAAAAAAATCTTGGTGTTAAATTGGAAATTGCCTAGAAAATTAATCAATTTTTAAAAAAAAATATATCATGTAGGATCTCTGTCCTTAATGTGCTATACATTGTGAATTAATACTATAACTAGTACTCCAACAGTATTTTTCACTTTGTGTTGCTATGTGAGGGCAAACTGTTGAAATCTTTACTTAATATATAGTAAACTGATCTTCTGTATATAAAGAGAATTGAAAATGAATATTGATGTGAAGCAAGGGGAGAGGGAGTGGGAAAGGGGAGGGTTGCGAGTGGGGGGGAAGTTATGGGGGGGGAAGCCATTGTAATCTATAAGCTGTATTTTGGAAATTTATATTCTTTAAATAAAAGCCTTATTAAAAAAAAAAGGTATATTTATTTACTTTTAAAGAATAACAGAGAGAGAAGAGACAGAAAGAGAGTGAGAGAGAGATCTACCATCTGTTGGTTCACTGCCCAGGTGGCCACAGCAACCAGCACCAGGCCAGGCTGAAGCCAGGAGCCAGGAGCTTCATCTGCATCTCCTATGTGGGCAGTAGGGGCCCAGATACTTAGGCTATTTTATGTTGCCTTTCCCAGGCTATTAGCATGGAGTTGGATGGACAACCAGGACATGAATTGGTGCCCCTATGGCATGCTGCTGTTCCAAGCAGTGGCTTAACCCTCTATGCCACAGATCTGACCACTGGTACCCATTCTTTGAGCCATCATCTACTGCCTCCCTGTGTGTTCATTACCAGAAATATTGGAAATGAGAACAGAATAAGGATTTAAACTCAGGTCACATGTCCATCCAGAAGTTTCTGGTAAGACTAATAAAAGACTCACTGTTAAGAAACTTTATTGTGGGGCTGGCGCTGTGGCACAGTGGGTTAAGCCATAGCCTGCAGCACCCACATTCCATATGAGTGCTGGTTTGAGTCCCAGATGCTCCACTTCTGATCTAGCTCTGTCCTAATGCATCTAGAAAAGCAGCAGAGGATGGCCCAAGTCCTTGAATCCCTGTACCCAGGTGGGAAACTAGGAAGAAGCTCCTGGACACCTGGCTTCATCCTGGCCCAGCCCTGGCCATTGCAGCTTTCTGGGGAAGTGAACCTGTAGATGGAAGATTCATTCTCTCTCTCTCTCTCTCTCTCCTTTCTGTATCTGTACCTTTCAAATAAACCTTTAAAAATAATAAAATAAACATTATGAATCTTTTTGTATGTATGTTTCCTTTTAAAATAACTTCAATAGATACAATAGGTAAGACTTTAAAAGGTTTTTGTTTTCATTTATAATACATATTTGGGCTATATGGTAGCGTAACAATACATGCTTGCAATGTGCACTGGTCAGAACAGTGTAATCAGTAGTTCTCCTTCTTTGGCAGTAGTTGATGGTTGGACTGTTGGAGCTTCTTTCTTCCATTTGATCATAAAATACATACTAGCTTATCATGAACTGTGTTCTCCCCACTGTGCTGTGTAACAAATGGAACTTATTCCTTTGACCTAACTCCATTTTGGTATATATTAACAAAACTTGCTAGATTCCCTAGGCCCTAAACCTCCCAGCCTGTTTAGTCACCATTCTGTTTTATACTGTGTATTGTGTTTCTTTTTATCTTAGGGAAGACTTCTTGGTGATTAATATGAAATTTGTTTTTTCAAGTTTGATTAGGTGCCAATGGAATTAGGCATTCTATGTGTGTCCTGTGAACTTCCTCAGGAAAGTTAAATACAGTCATCTACTTTTATATTCAATATTTCTCAGTTTTAAGTTCTGACTTATCACATCACCCTCTTTCTAAGTCCAAAGCAAATACAGCTATTTCTCTGAAGTGTGCAACACTTGGACATTGGCACCCACTGCAGAGGCTAAAAGTTGTTTCTCATAAATGATCATTCTATGATTTTGAGGATAAAACAATCAGCTGGTGTGTTTGGAAAGAGTCCCATTTTCCTGGCTTTGAAATTGCTTAGCATCTAACTATAGGAAATATTTTGCCTAGTTTATAAAGCTGAATATGTTTGTGTTGGTTGGATGATTTGAGTGAGGCATGAGTGAAGTTCCAAGATGCAAAAGGCAGTATGATTAGTGACAGTGAATCCTGACAGTTAAATTTAACTCTGTATGGCATCTCTCACCAAAAAACCAATTTAATTGTCTATCTACGAAGACACATATGAGATTAAGTGTGGCGAGAAATGTGTTTTCTGAATGAACATGAATGGTTGTTTTGAAAACCATGAACCTATTTATATGTTCAAGGTGAAAGCACCTCAAAATTATGCCATGATGGAATATTTCCATACAATGTAGTGGAGTGCAATTTATGATGACAAGGCTTCTGCATTGTAAATAAAATGCTGATGATGCTTGCAAGTGCAGAATTTGTGGACTTATGATAAAATTATTTTAACATGGCAATAGAGTTGTGTAAGCTAGCGGATTTCATTTCTCTGTTCCATATAGAACTTTAATCAGAAAAGAAATGGCTGGAGTTAGCTCAATTCTTTGTGGAACCTATTGTATCCTAGAAAAGCAACATGAGTAATTAGAGACTGAGTTTAATATTGGTTCTCCCCCTTTCTTGATGTCAGCAGAATTTGAAAAGTAAATGCAAAAATTAACATAAACTGCTTTTGTGGACTTTAGATGATAGCATAGAAAAATGTTGATTTTCATATGACTATACATAAAAACAACTCTAGTTGGTTATGTCTAACTATTAAATTTCATTCTTACTAGCTCAACAACTTTTGAGTATCTGTTGTTTCTTTAATGATATTTGAAAAATCATAGAAATGACCATAATTCTTAAATTTGATAGGAAAGGTTTAATATAAGGGTAGTACATATTATCTACTAGTAGAAGAGTTTCTCTTAGCTGTAACATCAGGAAAATCTTCATATATGAAAAATGAATTTAGAGGTGAGCTTTGGGTCTAGCAGTTCAGATACTACTTGTCATGCATGTGTCCTGTGCAGACTAACTGGGTGTGGCCCAGTTCTACTCCTAATTCTGCCTTCCTGCTAATGCACACCTTGAAATGCAGCAGGTTGCGGCTCAAGTACTTGAATCTAGGCCACCGTGTTGGAGATATGGATTGAAACACTGGCTTCTAGCCTCAGCCTGGTTCCAGGCTTTGGTGTGGCTCAGCTTCTGCTGTTGTGGGCATTTAGAGAATCAACAAATGGATAGAAGAACTTTATATTTCTGTTTTTTTTTTTTCAAATAAGTAAAGTAAATAAAGAAAAAAATTTTAAACGTCATTCAGATATTGGATATACAATAAGCTCAATTACCTAGAACTCTGTGACTTGGGCTAATTATATAAATTCTTTTTTTTTTTTTTTTTACCAACAGAGTTAGACAGTGAGAGAGAGACAGAGAGAGAGTTACAGAGAGTAAGAGAGAGACAGAGAGAAAGGTCTTCCTTCTGTTGGTTCACTCCCCTAATGGCCGCTTCTGCCAGTGCTGCGCCGATCCGAAGCCAGGAGCCAGGTGCTTCCTCCTGGTCTCCCATGTGGGTACAGGGATCCAAGCACTTGGGCCATCCTCCGCTGCCCTCTGGGGCCACAGCAGAGAGCTGGACTGGAAGAGGAGCAACTGGGACTAGAACCGGCACCCCAACCGGGATCAGAACCTAGGGTGCCGGTGCCGCAGGTGGAGGATTAGCCAAGTGAGCCACAGCACCAGCTACATAAATTCTTTAAGATTCAATCTATATCAATAGAACAAAGATTAAAATAATATCTAAGGGTGAACACAGGGACTTTTGTTAAAATGAAGGTTAAGACATCTGTATACCATATCAAAGTGTTTGTGTACAAGTCCAAACTCTGCTTCCAATTCCAATGTTCTGATGAGAACCCTGGAAGGAAGCAAGTGATGATTCAAGTAGTTGGGTGCTGGCTACCCACTTGGCAGACCTACAATGAACTTTAGGCTCTGGCTTCAACCTGACTCAGTCCTAGCTACTGTGGGTCTTTGGGTAGTGATTCAGTAAATGAGAGCTTTCGGTCTTTCAGTCTGTTTCTCTGGCTCTGGCTCTTCAGTAAATAAGAAAATTTAAAAATATCTACTGTATTGGTTAATACAGTGATTAAATAATGTGTTATAAATGTCCTATATATTCTATACATTGTAAGCATTTCTGAACTGTTAGCTCTCATTGGTGAGTTAAAAATACTGAAAAATGAGTGGATTAATTAATGTAAACCATAAAATTCTGATAAAAATAAATCATGTAATGTTTCATTTATAAACATTGCTGTAATGATTGCTTTCTTTTTTCTCTTTCCCTCTCTAGAAATACCAAAGGCTTTATCCTTTGTCTGGATCAATGCAATTGGTCCTTACTGATCTCCCTGATACTCTTGGTTCTTGACTAATATAGTCTGTATACCAGCAGCAGAAGAATCTTTGAAATTACAAACCAGTAGTAACATTACTTGCTTAACAAATATTAATAGGTGACTATTATTGTATGAAAAATTCCACAACTTGTCCTGGAGAGGAGATCCCCACTGGGTGCCTTTCTCCCTTGCTTCCCAGGCTTACCTGGGGACCATCCCCCAATGTCTGGGCCACATTCACACTTAGCCTCACTTGTTTCCCAGGGCTCCGTGCCCTGCCTTGCTCCTGACTATCACACCACGTATTTGCTCTGCTCCAACTCCTTTCTTCTCTTTGGCCCTCCTACTTGTTTATTCCTCTGTTCCTCAGGACAATCATTCCAGATGGCATACTAGGGAGGTTATCATTTTTACACTTTCATGGCAAGCCATCTGCCCCTTCTCCTGCTGATTGTATAAAAATACTTACTGAAATTCAAAGCAGATACAGATCTTAGTTAACTCTTCTAGGAGGGAGTAGCAAAACAATGTCTTAGCTCCAGCGGCTATTTCTAACAATTCTCGAGACTGCTGGGAAATCTGAGCTCAAGCTGCCTGTAAAATGGGGTTCTGGTGAGAGTCTTCCTCATGCCTTTTAGATGAACACCTTCATGCTATGCCCTCACGTACAGACAAGAGTGTTGCCCTCAGGGCCGGCGCCGTGGCTCAACAGGCTAATCCTCCGCCTTGCTGCGCCAGCACTCCGGGTTCTAGTCCTGGTCGGGGCACCGGATTCTGTCCCGGTTGCCCCTCTTCCAGGCCAGCCCTCTGCTGTGGCCCAGGAGTGCAGTGGAGGATGGCCCAAGTGCTTGGGCCCTGCACCCCATGGGAGACCAGGAAAAGCACCTAGCACCTGGCTCCTGCCATCGGATGAGCACGGTGCACCAGCCGTAGCGCACCGACCGCGGCAGCCATTGGAGGGTGAACCAACGGCAAAAGGAAGACCTTTCTCTCTGTCTCTCTCACTGTCCACTCTGCCTGTCAAAAAAAAAAAAAAAAAAAAAGAAAAAAATGAAGAGTGTTGTCCTCTGTCTTCCTCTTCTTATAAGAACACTAATCCTATCATGGGGATCCCAACTATATGACTTCATGCAAGACAGATTACCTCAATGTCCCATTTCCAAATGCCAATAAACAGATAGGGCTGATCCAGAACATATCAACAGTAGGAGGTGGGGATGGAGGAGAAAGCATAAGGGGAGAGGGGAGCAACAGAGTCTACAATACTGAATAGTCTTTATGACTGCTCTTGTATACTCATGAAACATCATCTAGGAAATAACAGACTATTTCAAAAGAAATACATTAAATTGAACCTGTAAATTTACCAGGTATTAGTCAGTTTTTCAGATTTCTAGTAATTTAAACAATGCATTTTAGCTATAGTTTCCCAATATGCCTGTGGGTTTTAGCACATATGTTTGTATTTTTGTGTGTGTGTGTATATTTGGAAGCATAGAAGTGATATGAAAATCATAATTATATAATACTGTGTTCTGCATTGATAATGGTAATTTTTAATAAAGAGAGCAAATTAGAAAGAATTCTCAAATCATTTTGTGAAGCAAGGTGTTGTATTACAAATCAAGATGCCCATTTTCTTACCTTTTAAAGATGCTGGAGTTTGGAGATAGTTGGCTTCTTTTTTTTTTTTTTTTTTTTTTTTTGACAGGCAGAGTGGACAGTGAGAGAGAGAGAGAGAGAGAAAGGTCTTCCTTTGCCGTTGGTTCACCCTCCAAAGGCTGCCGTGGACGGTGCGCTGCGGCCGGCGCACCGCGCTCATCCGATGGCAGGAGCCAGGCGCTAGGTGCTTTTTCCTGGTCTCCCATGGGGTGCAGGGCCCAAGCACTTGGGCCATCCTCCACTGCACTCCCGGGCCACAGCAGAGGGCTGGCCTGGAAGAGGGGCAACCGGGACAGAATCCGGCGCCCCAACGGGGACTAGAACCCGGTGTGCTGGCGCCGCAAGGTGGAGGATTAGCCTGTTGAGCCACGGCGCCGGCCGATAGTTGGCTTCTTAAACTTAAAATTCAATCTTATTCATGACTCAAGTAAGTTGAGCGCTCATATGCCCGTCACTTTGACTCTAGAGGTCCTCCCTCTATTTGGAAGAAAATGCAACTGACAGATTATCTCATAGGAGTAGGTAAAGAAATGGGATAAATAGAGGAAAAGGCAGATATCTGGAGCAAGCCCTGAATTCAGTGCCACAAGACTTCTGTTGAGTGGCAATTTTCAAGCATGAGTTTTTAAAAGTGTTTAGTGCAGACTGGAAGACTGCCATCAGGGCTGTTGAACTATCAAAACCTCAAAACTCAGAACACTTAAGCTGTGTCTTGCAGTTGGTCCCTTCTTATGCCTTGATTGGAACTAACACAAGGTAGCCACTAGCTCCCCATGTTCTCTGAATTGTGGGAGGTTCTAGGAAATGTAAGGGACATTGAACTTATATCCTTCCATATAAAGTCTGTAAACATATACTATTTCAATCACTGGGTGGTACCAGAATAAAGTAGGAAAAAAATCAGTGACAGCAAAAACAATATTTTATTCTCTTCCTTTTCACTATTTTTTGCATTGCTACTCAACTGCCTATTAGCATTTTCTTCTCTTATTCCCATAGCAATCAGGAAGTTGCTATCAGAGGAAAAGTTGGGCTTCTGTGGACTTGCCTGATTTTGGCTGGCAACAAAAGTTCCACCGATTCATGTCTTTTTTTAAAATTTTGATAAAGGAATATAATTTCATGCATTTAATATACACAGATTTGGGAACATGATGATACTTCCCCTCTACTTTCCTCCTACCCATACTCCTAACTTTCTTCCTCCTGCCTCTTCTTTTCCTGTTTTTATTTTTTACAGAGATCAATTTTCAGTTAACTTTTATACTAATAAGATTAACCCTATCCCAAGTAGAGAGTTTTCCAATTAGTATGAAGGAAAAAATGAAGAAAACAACAAAACTAAACAAACAAAAATTGTTCCTTGACAGTCAAAGCAAGGGTTCAAAATCATCACATCTCAAAAGTGTCAGTTTCACTCCTATAGATTACATTCTAGGTACTTTATTAGTTACCACAGATCAGAGAGACCATATGGTATTTGTCTTTTTGTGACTGGCTTATTTCACTAAGTGTAATGGTTTCCAGTTGCATCCATTTTGTTGCGAATGACAGGATTTCATATTTTTACCACTGTGCAGTATTCCATGGTGTAGATATACCATAATGTCTTTATCCATTCTTCAGTTGATAGACATCTGGGTTGATTCCATGTCTTAACTATTATAAATTGAGCTGAAATGAACAGGGCTTACAGATCACTCTTTCACATGCTTACTTCATTTCTTTTGGATAAATTCCCAGCATGGGGATGGCTGGGTCATATGGAAGGTCTATATTCAGCTTTTTGAGATATCTTCATACTGTCTTCTGCAATGGCTGTACTAGTTTACATCCCCAGCAACATTGGATTAAGTTACCCTTCTCCCTACATCCTTGCTAACATTTGTTGTTTGTTGATTTCTGTGTAAGAGCCTTTTTTAACAAGGGTGATTTAATGAATTTGAACCTCACTTTTAACAAAATCTCAAAATGATTTGTAAGCCCATTAAGAGGGAGCGGGAAAGGGGAGGGTAGCGGGTGGGAGGGAAGTTATGGGGGGAGGAGCCATTGTAATCCACAAGATGTACTTTGGAAATTTATATTCTTTAAATAAAAGCTTTATATAAAAAATCAATCAATCAATCAATAATTCAATTATTCAAAAAAAAAAAGTCAGAGAAATTGAAGTAACACCTTGACAGTAGGGACTCCATTTTGGAGCGCTCGAGACTCCATTCTGGGAAGGTGCCCCCCCAACACCGTGAGACTCTGGTCTGAAATTATGATCTAAAAGAGTAGAACAATAGCAGTCCACTACATCACACTTGGCAGAACATAGAAACCCCCTAGTATGATCGCTCAAGCTTGGAAGTGGATAGGCTGCACCTAGGTTAATGATAAAAATGTAATTTGTCTATGTCATACATATGATTAAAACCAATACCTGGATTAATGTCAAGATTATAATTGGAATGGTTAAGATTGTAACTGCTATTGTCAAGATTATAATTGATACTACTTTCACATAGGTTTTAGGTCATCTTGACCCCGGTAACCATGTATTCCCCCTTAGCAACCAAGAATTCTTCTCCCGATCTTGTAGTTTTTGCCTTTATAAACCCTGTTGCTTTGGGCTTCAGGGTCGAGAGTTCTTTAGGGCATGAGCCCACTCTCCACCTCTTGTGCTGATTGTTGTTGTACAATGTAATACTTTATCCATTGTAGTATTTTTTTTTTTATCCTAGTACTAGTGGTTGAACTCTGTAATTAACACACAATTATTCTTAGGTGTTTAAATTTTAACTGCAAAGTAGTCCCTGTGAAATATAAGAGTGGGGATAAGAGAGGGAGGAGATGTAAAATTTGGGACATGCTCAATCGGAACTGCCCCAAATGATGGAGTTAGAATTGTGCCAGGGGATTCCAATATAATCCCATCAAGGTGGCATGTACCAAGGCCATCTCATTAGTCCAAGTGATCAATTTCAGCTCACAATTGATCACACTGATAGGTCTAAGAGTCAAAGGGATCACACAAACAAGACTAGTGTCTGCTAATACTAACTGATAGAATGAAAAAGGGAGAAAATGATCCAACGTGGGAAGCGGGATACACAGCAGACTCATAGAATGGCAGATGTCCTAAATAGCACTCTGGCCTCAGAATCAGCCCTTAAGGCATTCGGATCTGGCTCAAGAGCCCATGAGAATATTTTAGGCATGGAAAGCTAAGACACTCTGAAAAACAAAAAAAAGAAGACGTAAATGAAAGATCTCTGTGAGTGAGATCCCAGTGGAAAGAACGGGGCCATCAAAAAAGGAGGTACCTTTCTCTGAAGGGAGGAGAGAACTTCCACTTTGACTATGACCCTGTCAGAATAAGATCGAAGTCGGCGAACCCTAAAGGCTTCCATAGCCTCGGCAACTCATGACCAGAGCCTAGGGAGATTACTGACGCCATAAACAAGAGTGTCAAATTGTTAAATCAACATCAGGAGTCACTGATACTTGCGTCTCATGAGGGATCTGTCCTTAATGTGTTATCCAATGTGAAATAATGCTATTACTAGTACTGAAACAGTATTTTTACACTTTGTGTTTCTGTGTGGGTGCAAACTGATGAAATCTTTACATAGTATATACTGAATCGATCTTCTGTATATAAAGAATTTGAAAATACAAAATCCCAAGTGATCCCAAAATAGAAGCAGTTTGGACCTGGTGCCACAAGTGAAAATTTCCACTTGATCTCATGTGACCGTGTGCAGTCAAAATGCAAACATACTAAAAATAATGGATAAAAATATCTTCAGGTTTTATGTAAGGTGTATATGAAACATCATTGTAAATGAATTTTATGCTGAGCCTTGCTTTTTATCCCCAAGGTATCTCATTATATACATGTAAATATTCTAAAATCCCAAAAAAGTCCAAAATCAGATATACTGTAGGACTCACGCATTACAGACAAGGGATATTCAACCTGTTTACTTTAAATAAGGATGCTGCAAATACAAATGATGAATTTTTAACAATGAATCAAATTTGGATTACCTATTTTGTAAAATATTTTGATCTGATGGTTTCTATTGCTTAAATCTGAACTAATTTTAATGTTTTTTAAACAAAAATTTATGTATGTGATTTATCCTTATTGTAAAAATATAAAATTTATTTATTTCAGGTGATTGTTAAATCTGGGCCAGGGACTTTCCTCAGTCTGGCTGTTTATGACAATTATATCTTCTGGTCAGACTGGGGAAGAAGGGCTATCCTGCGTTCCAACAAGTACACAGGAGGAGACACAACGATTCTTCGCTCTGATATCCCACATCAACCAATGGGAATCATAGCTGTTGCCAATGACACCAATAGTTGTAAGTTATGATAGAATACAGATGTGTGTTTTAATTATATAACCTCTCAAAATATTTTCTATGTTTTCCAGCAATACTTAGTTGGTTTTTGTTTTCTCAGTTCTTGGGGATAGAGTTGAGGATTTGACTAACAGAATATCTGAGATATTTCAGGCAAATTCTGTAGTTTATCACCTAAAAAGCTATTCATTTTTAATTATTTATTTCTGGAATTCTATTCTACTCACTATGGATCAATATCTAACAGAGACCAAGAATTCCATTCAAATCTTGAATAAGCTCTCCTCATTGCAGGTGAACTTTCTCCATGCGCATTGTTGAATGGAGGGTGCCATGACCTGTGCCTTTTAACTCCTAGTGGGAGAGTGAATTGTTCCTGCAGAGGGGACCGGATATTGCTAGATGACAACAGATGTGTGAGTAAGTATAGACAATTGAAATGCACTATGGCATCATTACTCAAAATGATCCATTGAAATTGCTT
Source organism: Sylvilagus floridanus (assembly GCA_949820135.1). Taxonomy (NCBI): domain Eukaryota; kingdom Metazoa; phylum Chordata; class Mammalia; order Lagomorpha; family Leporidae; genus Sylvilagus; species Sylvilagus floridanus. The sequence goes on along the minus strand of OX463236.1, from coordinate 82,956,524 downwards.
TAATGCGCTTATGAAGTTATACTCTCCTGCAGTACTGATGGCTGTTGGTTTATGTCTCTTTTCTATAAAGGCTTAGTTTACCATTTTCTGAATTATAGAGCTGTGTGACAGATAATAATAATCAAACTGGTGACAAATGTTTTTTCCCTATGATTCTGGGCTAGAAGATATTGAGAGTAGACAGAAAAGTACCTGAGTGCAATGATCATCTGAAAAATTGTAGCTGTGACTCAGAGAATCTAGTCAATTACAAAATTAATTAAAGTTGAAATAAACCAGTACACAGGCAGTAGATCAGTAGTCTTGCAGTAAAACCACTCACAGTCCATCACAGTATGTAAATGAGAGAGAATGGTTCATGCAGCTTATTTGTAATCATTTCCAAACTGTTAATTAAGAATGTAACATTGCAGCCTTGCATGATGTTTATACCTCCCAAAGGCATCGCAATGTTTAATTAGTACCATTACAATATACACTTATTAACAGCTAAGTTTCCAAACTGTTTCCAAAATAAATAAAGGTTCCAATGTTCCAATATTGCCAAGAAAAATTAGCAAGCAACATATAACAGGTTAATTTCCTTTTGACATTAAGACTATTTTTATATGGATAACTTGGAAAGAGAAGCATCTTGTTGAAAATTGGTCAACTGACTCTTCAGAATGTTTCAATTTTTGAAATTTTTTCTCTCCTTATGTATATCTTCATGTTTTCATTTTAGACAATTAACAATGTTGGACAAGTCTATATTGTAAAAATTATAGATTTTGTCTTTAGTCTTCTTTAAAACAAATTCACAGTTGCATACACACACACACACAACTGCATTTGATATAAGAATTTTAATTTACGAATTGTTATCACAAGACAAAAGGTACCTTTTGGCAAAAGGGGTAAAAGTTGTTTTTAAAAAGACTGTGCCAAAGTAAATGAGAGAATGATGCAATTATGCAGTGATTTTTTTTTTATGCAGATAGCCAATTTCAATGATTTGGGCCACAAATTCCCATAATTCTTTATCACTTAACACTTCTCTGAATTGCTAAGGAAATTGCTTAAACTCTCTCTTTCCTTTTCCCTATGTGGTTTCAGCTGTAATGGTCTGAATCTGATGCCATCTGTAAGACTAGAGTGTTAACTCTGCATTAGAATCACTCAGGTTTCTTTCACAGGTCACTACTGGCCAGTAGCAAAGCAGTGACTTAAGTCCAAAAAGCAAACCTTATTTGTGTACAGTGGAGGCTTGTCCTTGCTACAAAATAGATGAGAATTCACTGCCGCTACAACGCCACCTGCTTCCCTCTATTGATGAGAGGGAATGAATCAAACCGAAAGCTATGATTTTAAATAAGAACCATTGTATTCACATGTAACTGTAGAGTGACAGTGGAGTCCTCTGAGGTGACAAACAGTTGCAGAGGCAGACTGTAGCCATTGCACATTTATATTGAAATCCTGTGGTCCAGCAGAGAGATTGCAAAGTTACTCTTGGCTGCTTCTTGTTAAATCCATCTTTGGGAAATAAAAATGTTTTCTGACATATCCATGTCCACATCTGAATGAGTTCACCCAGAGCTGTTCATGAATGTTAATGGAGCAGTTAAGGGGTGAAAGGCTATTTATTAACTCCTACCTGAGGGCAAAGGAAAGAAAGCCATTGTTGTCATAACTGTTGACTAAAAGATTAAGCAATTCCATTCTTCACAGCACTGGTAACCTTACCATCAGACATGATAGAAATAGAAATTGCAAGTGTAATTAAATAAGGTAAAGAGAATGCGAGGACAGCTGAACCATATAGTTATTTCTAGAAAGAAGCAGAAAGTAGTCAGTAGTATTTCATGAAATGAGCTTGCTTGACAGCAACCATGCTCCTATAATGTTGTATAATGTAAAAACATATTTATATGTGAATAATCTTTGCTTTTCCCAAAGGCATCATGGTTATAAAACCTGAAATAAAGCATTTTCCTCCATAAGAATTAATTTTTTACCACACAGAAATATATATACATATATATATATATATATATATGATGTGCTTAAAATAGACAACGTAAATTTGAAATATTAAAAAGTTTAAGTGAGTGGATAAATTTTGTTCCATGTATGATCTATGATTATTGTAACTAGTAATATAAGCACCCTTTGTAAATATAATGATATTTTTAAGTTTCAAATTATTTGCTGCCTTCTCTAAATTGTTATTCCAACTGAGATACTGCCTTACCAGTGAATGTTAGAATGCACCAAAAAAAAAAAATATTCGGAAAGAGCTACCATGCTAGTAACACTGTATACAGTTTCAATTTAACTGAATGTAGGTTGATTACCCATTTATCTAGATTGAGATTCAGTGGAAATTAAATTCTGAAATAAAGAACAATAAAACTTTGGAGGTTTTATGGCTCTTGACCTATACTTCCTAGTTATGGCAAACCACACAATATACTCCAGCTTTAATTTTTTAAGAAAATCCTGATGTAGACATGGGTTGACAGGAAGTTGTCTCTTGAAGTTCATAAACAACAGGTGCACTCACATTCTAGTTTACTACTCTCACCCCCAGCTTGACTAACAGATTCGCATGCATTTCAAGGAGTAGATGCTGTCATGTGGCACGAAGCATTCTGTTCCCTGCCATCCTCATGGATAACATACAAGGTAGATGATTAAGATTTTGCAATTCTAGTGTTTCTTACTGATAAAATTTGATACCAAGGTAGTTGAAGAGGAACACCAATTTTGAAGTGGATGATAAAAGGGACCATTCATTTTATTGGGATGACTTTACATCAAACATTCAAAAATAGATCATCTACATGCTAGCAAATTAAAATGCATTGAAGAATATGTAATAGACTCCAATAAGCAAACATAAAAACACTCTAAGTATATACAAAGTTTATTTCCTAGTTCTTTGTAAAATTTATTTTTAAGACAGAATGCTGGTCTAGATGAGCAAATATAGTCATACAATTTCAGTTACTCTTTCTCATACACACAATAGCCAAATGATTAAGAAAATATACAATAGGCATAAAAGAATAATAGTCATACTACTTCCCCACCCACATTTTCAACTGGAGAGAAAGAACCACAACAACAAGCATCCCTCTTAATTTTTCATAAAAAAATGTGATCGACCACTGCCCATTATGTACTATTATATAAATTTTAGTTTATTTTTATAATTAAAATCAAGGAAAATAATTGCAAAGATATAAGAAAATGTTTGTCATTACAGAAATATATTGATTTTTTATTCTTTCAGCTAAAAACTCTTCCTGCAATGTTTATTCAGAGTTTGAGTGTGGGAATGGTGAGTGCATTGACTACCAGCTCACCTGTGATGGTGCTCCTCACTGTAAGGATAAATCAGATGAAAAACTGCTCTACTGTGGTAAGTGTCCAATATGTGTAATGTACATTTTGGGGTTGTTTATGTCCATTTAGCTAATGAGAATGATTTCTTTAATGGTGCTCATGAACACGCAGATCTAAGGCAATGGAAGGGTGTGTTTATTTTAAAATGAGACCCCTTATTTATTGTAGCGTAACCATGATATTCCTTGAAGAATTTCCTTATGGTTTTCTACCCATAAAATGCAAAATAAAACAGGTAAGGTTTTATCTTTTGGACTACCTAGTTATTCATCTTAAGAAATGGACTTTAAGGTTTATATCTCTTAAACTGAAATTCATAAGTATCAGTGATTTATGGATGTTCAGGTTTACACTGCGCCAAATATGCAATATCATCCAACAGCATGTTTCTGGGTGGGCGTCAGACTCTGGTCCATTCTATTTCTGTCTACAATATAAGGAAGGAGACCAGTGCCTTTTGTACAAAGAGTGTTGCTTTAACCATGGTTCCCTTCAAGCATGGCATCCCACCAGCTCTGACACCAAGTGATGGATATCTCTGCCTATCTCTTGTAAGTGAAGAGTTGCTTTTATACCTTGCTAATCAGCTGAGACTTGCCTTCATTGCCTTCATTGTAATTCTCCTGGAATTTTGCCTGTCTACAATCATAAGTTGTCACTTTATATTTGATCAAAACTGCTTTTAAATTGTTCTGATTGTTTTTCCCCTACAAATCCAATAGCATAGAATTATATATCATGCATAATTTAAAACTCTGTATGTAGAAAGGCTGTATCTCATTTATGTTTCTCCTTTGTTTTAGTATCTGGGCTTTGTTCTCTTATCTGGGCAGTAACTATAGTAAATAATTTTTAAAAACGTTGACAAGAAGAAAATGTAATTTGAGAAATCCACAGGCAGTCTATAATAGAATTAACATACCCTCAGTTAAAATGATAGTCAAATTTGATTTTTCTATGATTGATCTGTAACTATTAGGAAATTTACCTTAATCCATTTTTAATGAACAGCTGTCTCCTATGCAATATGAAAATATTAAAGCAATAAAATATTATAGTAGCTGGTTTACAAGTACAGTTTACTTACTACAAATTAGCTTGAGAAGAGGCTTCCTATTATTTTTATCCTCTTAGAAGGATGACAATATTCAGGAGTCAGGAATTTTTTTAAAATTTTATTTAGTAAATATAATTTCCAAGTACAGTTTATGGGTTACAATGGCTTCCCCCCCATAACTTCCCTCCCACCCGCAACCCTCCCATCTCCCGTTCCCTCTCCCATTCCATTCACATCAAGATTCTTTTTCAATTATCTTTATATACAGAAGGTCGATTCAGTATATACTAAGTAAAGATTTCACCAGTTTGCACCCACACAAAACATAAAGTGTAAACTATTGTTTGAGTACTAGTTATAGCATTAATTCACATTGGACAACACATTAAGGACAGAGATCCCACATGAGGAATAAGTACACAGTGACTCCTGTTGTTGACTTAACAATTTGACACTCTTGTTTATGGTATCAGTAATCTCCCTAGGATCTAGTCATGAGTTGCCAAGGCTATGGAAGCCTCTTGAGTTCATTGACTTCGATCTTATTTAGACAAGGTCATAGTCAAAGTGGAGGTTCTCTCCTCCCTTCAGAGAAAGATACCTCCTTCTTTGATAGCCCGTTTTTTTCTCTTTCCACTGGGATCTCACTCACAGAGATCTTTCATCTAGGGTTTTTTTTTTTTTCTTTGCCAGAGTGTCTTGGCTTTCCATGCCTAAAATACTCTCATGGGCTCTTGAGCCAGATCCGAATGCCTTAAGGGCTGATTCTGAGGCCAGAGTGCTATTTAGGACATCTGCCATTATATGAGTCTGCTGTGTCTCCCACTTCCCATGTTGGATCATTCTCTCCCTTTTTGATTCTATCAGTTAGTATTAGCAGGCACTAGTCTTGTATGTGTGATCCCTTTGACACTTAGACCTATCATTATGATCAGTTGTGAACAGAAATTGATCACTTGGACTATGAGATGGCGTTGGTACGTGCAATCTTGATGGGATTGTATTGGAATCCCCTGGCACATTTCTAACTCCACCATTTGGCGAAAGTCTGATTGAGCTTCCCAAACTGTACATCTCCTCCCTCTCTTATTCCCACTCTTATATTTAACCTGTTGAAATGAAAGGGACACTCTAAGAAACAGTGACTTGATCAGCCTTGTCCTGACTGTTGATGTACAATTTAATACTTTATCCTTTTTAGTATTTTTTTTGTTCTAGTTAACACTATTGGCTGTACTCTGTAATTAACATACAATTATTCTTATGTGTTGAAATTTAACTGAAAAGTGATCCCTGTTAAATATAAGAGTAGGAATTTTTTTCTATAGTAGTTCAGCTAGTAAACATGTTAGATTTTCTTGGCCATATATTTCCTATTAATATGAACTATATTTTATTTATTTTAACCTTTTAAAAACATAAAAATCATGGCCGGCGCCGTGGCTCAACAGGCTAATCCTCCACCTTGCGGCGCCGGCACACCGGGTTCTAGTCCCGGTCGGGGCACCGGATTCTGTCCCGGTTGCCCCTCTTCCAGGCCAGCCCTCTGCTGTGGCCCAGGAGTGCAGTGGAGGATGGCCCAGGTGCTTGGGCCCTGCACCCCATGGGGAGACCAGGAAAAGCACCTGGCTCCTGGCTCCTGCCATCGGACGAGCGCGGTGCGCCGGCCGCAGCGCGCCGACCGCGGCGGCCATTGGAGGGTGAACCAACGGCAAAGGAAGACCTTTCTCTCTGTCTCTCTCTCTCACTGTCCACTCTGCCTGTAAAAAAAAAAAAAAAAAAAAAAAAAAAAAAACATAAAAATCATTCTTAGCTGAAGAGCCATAGACTTAGCCAACCCCAGTTATAAAGCATAGGCTTTGGAATCACACCTGAGAGTCAATCTTTGTTCCCAAACCTAGTTGTGTGTGACTTGTGTGTTTAAGATAATGTGCCTCTACGTTTTCACTTCCTACTATAAAATACATACCTCTAATGTTGGTTCAGAACACTAAAAAGCAAGTGTGTGTGTATATATATGATTCAGAGCCTGGTTCAGTTAGCATTCAATAGATGGCTGCTATAATGTTTGGAGTTCAAAAATTTAATGGGAAGGGAGGCTGGACTTTTTGTATAGTACTTAAGATGCCACTTGGGATGCCCACATACCATCTCAGAATGGCTAGGTTTGAGGCCCAGCTTGGCTTCCAATTGCAGTTTCCTGGATGTACCCTAAGAGGTAGCAGGTGATGACTGAAACAATTGGGTCTCTGCCATATACACAGGAAATTTGTTATGTGTTTAAAGCTCTTGGCTTCAGCCTGTCCCAGCCCTGAATATTGTAGACATCTAGGAATGAATCAGTAGATAGCAATCTCCCACTGTCTTTTTCTCACTCTATATCTCTGTCATTCAAATGAAATAGAAAAAATCATGAACAGTAGAATACAAAGGTAAGTTTATGTATAGAATACAAAGATAAGTTTCAAAACATTTTGAATTAATAAATATGAGATATCTTCACAAAGTTAATAAAAACATCTATTATAAGAATACTATTTATGTTGTTCCAAAAATTTTGCACAAAAAAAATCTAATTTAGTTCCATTTTTCCAAAAACACTTTGAAGTTCCCTCATGTTATTGTAAATGGTAGTTTGTGCCCCAAATCAGAGAATGTCAAGAGTACTATGTTAAGGCAAATAGAATTTACAGGCAATTATTTTTTTCCTTGGGATATTATATAGATATTTTTTAGATGAGTGATATCTGTTTATACCTGGGTTTTTTTTCTTATTATGAAATATTTGTGGATACATAGGATGAAGGAGATGGATGGTGAAGTGTTTTTCTTACTTTTCAGGAAGAAATTTATTTCTTCAGAATTGAATATGTATTATCTGTTTATTTCTGTACTACTTGACAGAATGTCAGAAACAATATTGTGGGTATCACTTGAGCTCTTCAGGTATGAATCACTGAAGTAAAAACAGTGGATCATATAGGGTCTTTACTAAATGAACTACTTCTTGGCCTCAGTCCAGCCGTTATGAGTGAGATCCTGTCTGTGATCTTCATTTTGTAAAAATCTTTCTACATGAACTCCAATGATGAGCATCTGCTTCTACTTACTAGAAAACAGAAGCTGTCGAAGAGGATTCAAGCCTTGCTCCAATCGTCGTTGCATATCTCATGACAAGTTATGTGATGGTCAAAATGACTGTGGAGACAACTCTGATGAATTAGATTGTAAAGGTAAATATTTCTTTTTAAAGATTCATTTTTATTTATTTGAAAGGCGGAATCACACAGTGAGAGAGGGAGAAACCGAGAAAGAGATCTTGAATCTGCTGATTCATTCTGCAAATGGTCTCCATGGTTGGAGCTGGACCATGGCAAAGCCAACAACCAAGAACCACATCTGGGTCTCCCACTTGGGTGGCAGGGTCCCAAGTACTTAAACCATCCTCTGCTTCCTTTCCAAGCACATTAGCAGGGAGATGCTTTGGAAGTGGAGCTGCCAGGACACAAACCCACATTCCAATATGGGACATTGTAGTTACACAAAGCAACTTAATCCACTATGCCACAATGCTGGCCCCTAAAGGTTATTTATTTTTTCCATCAGTTTAGGAAAATTATTTACTTCAAATTTCCAAAGTCTTTTTTTTCTGAGAGAGTTTTGGTATATATGGACCAAACTGTGATAAATGGAACTGAAGTGGAGGTATTAAAGCAAATTGAACATTATGACTATGTTCTCTATTTCTGGTTTCTACTTTTTTGCTCACATTAAAAATCTTGTCATTTTTCACCTCTCCCCAGTGCTAGCTCCTTTTTATTTGGACATTCTGCAGTTATGTATAGTGCTGAATTGACTGCTTCAAAAATATTTCCATCATTTTATAGTTCTCTGTTTTGTATAGGATCTCATTTCCTAAAGCACTGGGCAGGAATGCTTGATGTTAGCACTGATTTCTCTATCATATTTTATCACAAACATTGCCAATCATCAACATATCTCTCCGCCTTTAAATAATATTGTCATGTAAATCTAATTCAAGACTGGTTTAAAAGAATGTACTTTTAGGTGATATCTGCGTCCTTGTGATTGCCAGTTGATTCCTATATTGTTAGTCATGCTAATACTATTTAATATTTTCATACAGTGACTGCTGGGGTAGACCATCAACCCAAGATTAGAAATGCCACCCCAATACTTTACTGTTGAAATTTGCACAAGACATTTAACAAATCTGTGTCTGAGTTTCCCAAACTGTAAGATAGGAATAATAATTACATGTAAGTGTTAATAATAAACTTAGGGTGGTACATGGAATAGAGTAAATGCTATGTGAGAATTTATGGTTTTTTCCCTTTAAATACTAATCTAATAAATTACAAATTTTTGACTGACATTCAAGACCTTCTAAAGTCTGGACCTATTATAGAGCTCCAAAACAATTTTCTTTTTAAAATTCTTTTCATTAATTTAGCATCCTCATAAATATCCTATTTGTACATATAAGAATACTTTTTTGTTGTTTTTTTCCCTCAAAAATTTCTCCTCAAAAAATTCACAGAATAGATCAGATTTAAGCTGGCCCTTAACATATAAATAACAAGGAATGAACAAAACATATAAGAACTCCAAGTAGAGAGACTAACATTGAAAGCTACAAGTAACTTGTCACAATTTGAGCCAGGATATGTAAGTCAAGAGGAGAAAAAGCACGCATTAGAGGAAAGAACTAGGGCACGAAGATATTTTTTGTGACACGTGCAGAAACTCAAACTTTGTCTTTGAGCACCTAAAAACTCAAGTAAACTTTAAAGTGGGCAAAGTATACAAATTCAAATTCAAATTCTATGACTGTGTGAATGAGAATATAATAATGAGACTATAATGACAAAACAGGGGCTACTATGGCAACCAAAGCTAAGAATAAAGAGGGTGAAGTAAGAAATAAATATATTTTAAAAGGTGGAATAACTGTGCTTTTTTTGTTGTTGAGTTTTTGTTTTTGTTTTTTTCAGTTCCTTCTACATTCTGGATATGTGCAAAGGATCTGAATAGACATTTCTCAAAATAATACAATGGTCAACAAATACATTTTAAAAAGTGTTCCAATTTCTCTAGTCATCAGGGAAATGCACATAAAACCACAATAAGGTATCATCTGATTCCAATTAGACTGGCTATTTTCCAATAGACAAATAAATAAAAAATGCCAGGAAGTATTATAGAAAAAGAAAGCTTCATGCACTATTGTTGAGAATGCAAATTAGTTTAGCTATTATGCAGGTTCCTCACAAAACTAAAAATAAATCTACTATATGACCCAGCTAGCCCACTTCAGGGAATATATCCAAAAGGAATGAAATCAGCATATGAAATAGACACCTACATTACCATTGAATAGTTGTAGCACTATTCAACATATGGAATCACCCTACATACGCATTGATGCAAGGATAACAAAAATCTCTCACACACACACACAAAATAGAGTATTATCAGCCATACCATCTAGCCATAAAAAAATAATGAAACACTAACATGTACGCCCAAAATGGGTAGACCTGGAAATCAATGGTAGGTGAAATAATTCAGGTACAGAAAAACAAATACCTCATGTTAGTTCTCATACATAGAAGATAAAAAAATATATTTGCTCTGAATTTATAATAGTGATTGCTTGAGACTGATAAAGAGGTAGATGTGAATGGTGGGAGGTTCTATATTATGTGCCAAAATGAAATCTGGTAAAGGTAAGTAGTTGTCCCATGTAGCACAATGATATGGCTTTAGGTCACAATAATGTATTTTACTGTGTATTAAATACTTTAAGAGATGAACTGGTAGTCTCCAAACACAAAAATAATTAAGAAATGGAAAGGATAATTGCCTGGCATGATCCATTTACACTGTATTAAAATTATCAGTTTTGATATGTTAACATATTACACTGTATCCCACAACAATGCACAAATATTACATATTAATCTAAAATTTTAAAATAGTTTTAGAAAATTAAGGCAAATTATTAGAGTTATACTAATTAAAGGTGGAATGAAATTTTGTAATAAAAATAGCAAGAATGGCAATATGAATAGAGAGAACGTGAGAAAGAAGAGGAGTTTTGATGGGGTATTTTGGTTTATTAATTTTTATAATTTTATATATTATTTTTATGAGGGAATGTAGCTAAGATAGTAAGGAAGCTTGTAATCTGGGGTCATATGGAGACCTGAGCTCAGATAATAGATTTTGACAAGAAATATTAATTTTGGTCTCATAATGCGGAAAAATCTCATAGATGTTGTGCAGAGCTCTGGTGCTTTCTTTATGGGAATACATGAGAATTGCTTGTTTATGTAAACATTAAATAAATTAATATTTCTAAAAATGAGAAATATTTCTAAAAAAGAGTATATTATGAATAGGAAAATCCTTATAAAATGTTATTTTCTTAAGGAAGTAACATCACTTAGTATTTCAAAGTGTTATATAGAGGGCAAGTAGAAAGGCTTAGGCTGGAAATATGCATTGTACCTAAAAAATAGTAGATAGTCTCCTAATAACTTTGATGAAATTTAGTTCAGTGTAATGGAAGGGCAAACTCTGATTTTAGGGTTAAGGCAGAAAATAGATGTTGAGGGAGTCAAGGCACTGAGTGTAGACTGGTTTTGTAAAAAGATTGAGAGTAAAGAATGGTATGTAGTAGGTTGTTTTGAGAAGGCTGTGTGGAGTGAAGAAACAAGGTAGAACACAGGCAAGTTACCTTGTAGCTCTGTCGAATGTTGGGAAGTTGCTGTGACATCTTAAGCTGGCTGTGCGCAAGCACTTGAGCATCTGAAGTTGACCCTGTGAGAAAAGCAATGTATATTTCTTCAAATTAAATTGCCTAGTATTTCATATTACCTGTAAAAGATTAAATGCTGAAACATTAAGACACTGAAAGTAGAGGGACATTTTTAAGATTTCAAAAGAAAGAAAGAAAAGAGACTAGAAGACCAATAAATGAGTGTACTCTGTCAGTTATCTGCAAGCAGGAGAGGAAAACATAATAAAGGTGTTATACCACCTTTTAGCTAATGGCCAAAACAACAAGCTGAAACATGAAAAAATGAACAATATATAGAGAACTATTTTAAAATAAAATTTATCAAAAGCACCTAAAGGAAGTTGATAAGTTACTATGGTTTTTCTGAGGCAATGGAAATGTTTTCAAAAATAGTAAGTAAATTAATCTGTGTTTGGGTGTATAAAATCTAGTATCTACTGCAGTGTAGGAGTTTATCAAATTCTGATGTGTTTGCTTGAAGCATTAAGACTTCTAAAAAACATAGATAGATTTTAGTCTGCCTAATAATATCCAAACTACTGAATTAAAAGTAACTCTAAATGTTATTTCTCCCTTTTAAACACTTGATTCCTGTGTTATAACTATGTCATCCATATTCTTAGGCATTTGTGAAACAAGTTTCTTTCTTAATATTTCCTTTCCACTACTAACAGCACAAAAACCATAGCATTGGATATGTTTAAAAACTAACAAACTAAACTAATGCCTTGAAGTTCTTCCTATACAATTCTAGGAATTTAAATCTAAAAGTTGCTCATGAAACATAAGCACACATAAGTATCCCGTAACAGAAATTAGTGCCTAGTCTCCAGCCTGAGAGGGAAGACTCCCTTAGTCCATTTCCTGTAAGCCAGGCTGTCAAATATATATTCACAAAACATCTCCCTTACAGCAAATAAAAGATGATAAATAAGAAGGCATATATGTAAATTCTCAGGGAAAATGCAGAAGGGTTCTCTCTCTGCACTTTTTTCCTGTTACTTTCTATTGGTATTACAACTTGAGAATACTATGATTTCTTGCATGTTTATGCGCCCACATAGTCACCTATTACTTTTGAATCAAAACAATAAAGTAGTACCATCAAAAATCAAAATATACAGGGAATTTTTACAAGCTTAAGTGAGAGGCTAGGGTGGAACCCTCTGTAAATTGTTTGAAGTGCTGTTATCCTTTATTTAATTTCGATGTCTGCAGTAATGATAACTTTTTTCATTCCACAAGAGCAGAGAATTAATTTATAATGTCAAATAGAGGTTATAAGATATTATTTTTTGATTCTGTGGAGGAATGTGCTTTCCACCTGTAACTATTCCTTGTATAACTGAGAATTTTAGACATCAGATTGTCTAGAGGTGACATGAGGAGTTGTTCAAAAGCTTATCCTGTTGCATTCATGCTCTGGTTGTGCTACAGGCTGAATGATTAGATTAGGAAAGGTGCTTGATGCGTTTCTGTTGAAATGAATATGAAGTGTTCCCCTTTGGAAGTATCTGAAATGTCGTGGGTCACCAGGATATCTTTAGGTGGACCAGAGACCAAGTAGCTCTGGGGTTACCTAAAGGGGAGGAAACTGATATTTGCTTTTCCTTCAATTCATAGAAAAATCTTTCTATAGATTTTCATAGAAAATCTTTGAAATATCTTTCAACAACTTACCACTCCCCCTTCCCCAAAAATAATGAGCTAAAGAGAAAAATAAATGTGACTGGAAAAGAAACCCTAATTCTTTATGGGTTTGCATACACTTAGAATCCAAGCACTACATTCAATAATTAAGTGAAAGATGTACTTTGAAGGTAAACAGAAAAGAGATGACAGTAATTTAATGCAGGTTTTTCCTTTTCAAATTCCCTTTGCTACAGCCTGGATACAAAGAGGTGGAAGAGAGAATTGACTGTTTATAAGAAACATCCTAGGAACCACAGAAAAGTCAATCGAATTTATATCCTTCATATCTCATTAAATATTTTAACCTAACTGATGAACAGAAAGTAGAAGAAATACAAAAATTAATCTAGCACAAGCAGGGTGTGGTTTTACTTTGTCTTGTGCTACCACTTTTGATCTACCATCCCTGTCATATCTTCTTCTTTGTAGTCTCTCATTGCTATTCCTGGTGCGACTGTGATGTGTTTTCACTCACATTTTGTAGTCTTACTTTTTCTTTTGCATTATCTGGAGGGAAAAATCTAGTATTTCTCACTTGGCTTATCTTTAGTTAGACTACATTATTTTCTTTATTCTTTTTTTCAGGACTTTTAGCCTGAGGAAAAATAGTCAGAAAACTTTCATATTCACTTGACAAATTAGAGATTCCAGTATGTTTCTCCCTCACAAATCACCCTAGGGTTGAAACAAATTTCAGTGCTTCACTGACCAAAACAAAGTGAAGAAGGAATATAGTTAAGGCAACAGAGACATTGAGATTTAAGCTGAAGAAGCATTCATCTGCTTAATGAATTTCCTGCTATTTGTATAGATTTCTTCCATCATAGAATTTTCCGTTCTTGCCTACTAATGGAGGATATATTAATTCCAAAAGCCACCTTTCCTTGATTGCTTAGAGAATTCTACAGCCAATTAATATGTCATTCATCACTCTATTTAATCCTTTGGAGTTTCTCAAACTATTTTCTGAGTCATGTTATCTGTGGAAACACTATTGGGTATACAGAGGGCATTCTGGAGTGCTTTCTCATTGCACACATTCTAATATGCCACCCGAAGTGTTCCTTCTCAAGAGTAACAGCGTTGTTACTTGGGGAAAATGGGAGGAAGGCAAAACACACCCTGTGAATTTTCTGTTCTCTACTCGGCCCCCTCTATTGACCCCTTCTTTCTCCTCTCTTTTATGTATTTTATTCAATACTATCTCCCTAGCACTCTCCTTGACTTCAAAGTTAGAGCTTCTTTGCATCTAGTTAGAATTCCTGTTGCCATTTCTTACTCTCCCCAGAATTCAATGTGAGACTGTTTTACATGACTGATATTCTCATAAGTTCTTTCTTGTTCTTGCTTCTTTCTGAAATGAAATCACAGAGTTTCCAGTTTTCTTAAATGTCTGAAATGACATCCACCATGTTGAGGGAGTAATAATTTGCTTTTTCCCCCTCTCTGCCATTACTGTCAGCTAGTTGGACTTCCTGCCACTTACTTAGAGTTCTCTGTGGAAGCATGGGAAGAGGTGGTAAAATAGAATAAGTTGCAATGGTCCCAACAGAGACCTTTCTGGCATCTAAACTATAACTTCAATTGCACTATAAATACTACTACAAGTGAATTTTGACAAAAATCTTTAAAAGTTTGCCTTGGAATATTATTATAAGTATCTAAACTGCTGCTTTACAGTGAATGGAACCACGTTCATTGGAGACTGCTATTAGACAATGAAGACAAAAACAAATTGAAAATGACTGACATGATGATCTTCCATGACATGTATTATGTACTGTTTCCATGGGGACAAATGAATTTGAAATGTAAAGAAAGGAATAAGGAATAAATTTTGCTTTTTTTTGAAATGAACAAAACATTTTTTTTCTGTTTTGGAACAAATGCATTTATCTGTACTTATAATAGCATTATCTGTTTCATATGCTAAGATGTTATTTTTATGAAGGAAACAATGAAACAATTACAATTGCAAATTATAAATAAAGCATTTATTTTAATCATTTAAACAGAAATAAGTATGCAATTGCAAAATACAATTAAGTATAATAAGGGCAGTACATTATGAAATACAAATGACTTACACACCCTTGGGTAAAATTTGCATATTTTGCAATAGCATGTTATCCACTTAAAATTGATATAATTTCAATTTATAATTAAATGGGCTATTTAAAATATCAACACTTGTAAAACTGGCATAATCAGAGAGCCCTTCAGGTTGTACATTAACGTAATCAACCTGTGCAAATTTAAATTTGGAATGAAAATCTCTCCTAAGTTAACCCAACACACATTGCATTCCATGCACCTGTTCACAACATATTGCTGGAAACTATTATGTGTTAATGAATGGGTAAGCAACCTAGAAAGGAATGTATGATGAAGAATAAGCTGTATTGCACAAAGTGGATGTGACAGCAGCATATTGAAACTGATTTCCATGTAAGCATAGCAGGGAAATGGAAAGCCATACTTTCACAACAGTAGGGCTAAAAATTGCCACATTTATATTTCCTTGGCATGAAATATCCATATTACTTGTGCCAAATGTTAATGATATGGCCATGTAAAGTAGTATGGCATAGCAAGGTGAACTTGCAGTATTGCTTAGCCACTGCTTCTGATAACCTAAACAAACATTCAGTGGTTCTAAACTTGCCCCCCCCCCCCGGAAGTACTCTACTTCCTCTTAGAAACCAGCTTGTGATTTCTCAGTAGGCATTTAATCACACATTTGCTTAATGTCACAACCTTACACTGTTGAAGTTGGGAGGACAGGGTTTTTAGCCATATTCATGTATTGTTAGTTTTTATGAACTGATAGAGAGGTAATGCCTTGGTGAACAAGCACAGTCCTTGTTCTCATGGAGCTTATGATTTAGAGTGGCTTCATATTCATAAGCAGGAAGCTGAAATGAATGTGATAAATACCACAAAAGCTTGGGGATGAGGACAAGGGTCAAGTTTGCATTCCCAGAGGTAAAAAACCAAAACCAAACAAAATGATATGAATTATGTAAAATTCTCAAAATATAAAAGCAAGGAGTCACTTTCTGTCTCATCAATCCATTTATTTATTTACTTGCCTTTCTAGTTTCCACCTGCGCCACTCTTGAATTCCGTTGTGCAGATGGGACTTGCATTCCAAGATCAGCACGATGTAACCAGAACATAGATTGTGCAGATGCTTCAGATGAAAAGAACTGCAGTAAGATATTCTATTACCTTTCGTTTGTTCATGCCTGGACATCTTTGTGTTACATTGAACACTGTCCAACTTTTTTCTGAACCTCATCCAGAATTGATATGTAATTAACCCCTGTTGTGTGGGATAATTGCATATTTACTTCTTCAAATGAAGTTAACTTTCCTTGTCCCTGTGACCTACATAGAAGGCTCATAATCTATGCAAATGAGGTGTTTTTCATTTTCTGTTTACATCCTTCCAGATAATACAGACTGCACACATTTCTATAAACTTGGAGTGAAAACCACAGGGTTCATAAGATGTAATTCTACCTCACTGTGTGTTCTGCCAAACTGGATTTGTGATGGGTCTAATGACTGTGGAGACTATTCAGATGAACTAAAGTGTCCAGGTAATTCTAGGAAGAACAATAGTATTTGCCTTGAAGATTTAGAGGCTAGCTTAGAATAAATCTGTTAGTTTTTATTCTTAATATTCAATGAATGAGATTAAAATTTAAATGACACAAATGACATGACTAAAAAGGAACCATCTTATTCTAAACATGCCTTTTGATCTTTTAAATGAATTATCTAATGATACTCAAAATCAATACTAAATTTAGATAAATTTCTGATATAATTTTTCTTGCTCACATCATCAATTATTTTTTAAAGTTTCATGATACTTTAAAATGTGTAACAATGTTTCTACAGCTTCAGCAAATCTGTAATACACCTAGAAATAATTATTCATAGACTAAAAGGAAAGAGACACTATATTTCTCACTTTAGACTTTGGTCAATGTTATTATATAATAGGTGTTTTAATGTTAGGATATTGATGCAGTTTACAAGATTTTTTGGCATAGTAGTTTGGGTGATAGCTATTATCGTTATTAAATCAAAGTCAAAAATATATTTATATCTCACTATTGACAATCTCTATCTTCATAAGCTCTTAAAAATATCATCTGTGTTCTTATAACAATACCTGCCATAAGAAGTTTGTGACTGCTTATTTCTATTTGAGCAGAGCAAACAAAAATAAAAAACAGAAAAATAAAGGAGTGAACTGTGTAAGACTGATTATATATGGTGCTATTAAATTTGATCTCACATTTCTGTTTGCTTTTCCATATCCTATTGCTATACATATTTTTCCTGGCTTGTTGACACACAATATTTTTAAAATATTTTAAGAGACTACATTTGTGGATATTTAGCGCGCTACTTTATTCAAATACAAAAAAATCTATGAAACACTGATATTTGTAATACTTCATAATCTGTAACTTAAATGAGCAATTGTAGAACCATTTTATTCTGTTCAAATATGTATAACATTTTATGATGTCATTTTACTTCCTCTCAGTTTAGAAAAGCTAAAAAGTAGAAGTGGGAAACTTCTCTGGAGGCACTTGACTGTAGCTCTCTGTAGTTCTTTCACAGTTAAGAACAAAATTTGCTGTATTTATATAGAACATTTTTAAAGTAATATGATGACATTCTTTTAGATTCATTGAACCTGGTTGGGAGTCCTTATCTATAGTTAATCTTGAAATTATCTTAAAGCTAAAATAATAAAAGATATTTATTAAACCAATATTTTATTTATTTGTGGTCTTTATATCTTTTCATATTAACAAATTATTTTCAACTTTAAGTTTGAGCACTGATCGAGAACTGTGATTCTTATATGGGACAAAAAGGAAAGAGACAATCATATAGGTTTATAAGACATGTGGACAGATAGTAGCTAGCAGTAAGTCAACACTTTGCTTTAAATTTGAAAGTCAGAGAGAGAGAGAGGGAATGGTCTTCCATCTGCTGCTTCAATCAATCTCCAAGTGGCCACAATGGCCGGGCTAAGCCAGGCTGAAGCCAAGTGCCAGGAAATAGGAACTTCATCCTGGTCTCCCACATGCAGGGAGCACAGGAACCCAAGCTCTTAGGCCATCTTTCACTGCTTTTCTAGGCCATCACCTGGGCACTGCATCAGAAGTGGAGCAGTTGGTAAACAAATAGCATCAAATTAGGTATGTCATTGCAGGTGCTGGCTTTACCTGCTATGCCCCAATGCCCCTAAGTCAACTTCTTAAGAGCACGTTGAAGACTTTTTGCCTTAAAGGCAAATTCAGCTAAGATATGTTTTTCATCTTTAATTAGATATAGAAATTTGACATTTAGAAAATTAAAATGGGGACTATGTTTCACATCTGTCAAATGGACAATTACAGTGTGATGGACCTGTATAATTTAGGATTTAATTCCTGGTCAGCTGTCGGCCAGGATGTCTAAAACTATGTAAACACTAAAGTTCAAACTCACAGATGATAGTAAAGAGAAAAAGCTAGTATTTTATATATACTCTTAGAGGGTATAACAAAAAAAATTGATACTCCATGATTTAAAAATATGTAACTTACAAAATAATTTCATGTAAACTTGAGATTTCCATTATATTTCGACAGTTTAATAATAATTTTAGTTTTTTTCATTGCAAGTTGTTTTTCTTCCTCAAAATAGGAAATACTTGTTTAACTCCTGGAAAGCACATTCAAAATAAATAACAATAGGAATACTCAATGAACACTTTTTCAGCAAAGATCCACCAATGTTTCAATTTTGTTTTGAATATGTAATTAAGAATATTTCCACTCAAGTATAATTCTTTGGCCTTAAACCTATTCACTTTTAAAGCCATCTCAATAATTTTACTTTATTACATTTTTATTAATAATAAACTACCTTTAGTTTTTTTGAGGAACCTCCACACAGTACTCTCTAATAGCTTTACAAATCTACATTCCCACCAACAGTATATATATATATATATATATACTTCCCTTTTATCAACTTCCTAGCCAACATTTGTTGTTGTTATTATATCTATTTTGGTCTTTTAGATAAAAAGTATTGCAACTGAGGTGAAATGAGGGGTAATTATGTGAGCATTTTTTTATAAGTTTGTTGGCTATTTGAGCTTATTTTTTGAGAAGTGTCTATTTATAGCATTTGCTCATTTTAAAGATTAGATTATTTTTCTTACTATTGAGTTTTTAAAAATTCTTTATATATTAATTGGTCACCAAATGAATAGTTCTTAAAAATCGTCTCACATTCTGTAGGTTATCTCTTCATTCTGTTCATTGTTATCTTTACTGTTCAGATGCTTTTTAGTTTGCTTTAGTCTCATTTGTCCAGTTTTGCTTTGGTTTCCTGTGCTTTTGAGGTCACAAGCAATAAATCATTGCCTATAGAAATGTGTTCTCTCACTGTTTAAGTGCTATTCTTTCATGATCCAATGCTAAGTTAGATCCAGGTCCAGTAAGCTCGGTTCTGTGACTGCTTCTTTGTCTTTCAATGTTTTCAAGATTTTGACATCCTTGAGAACATCTCAGCTACTTTTATTTACATTTGCTTGTTATTTACTTCTTTGAGTTCCAGGAGTATTCATGTCTTATCTATCTACTTTGTAGAACTCTCAGATTAATTTAAATTATTTGACATTACATTCTATATTTTATCACAGTTCAAAACAAACACAAATGTGAAGAAAATTATTTTGGTTGTCCTAGTGGAAGATGCATTCTGAATACCTGGATATGTGATGGTCAAAAAGATTGTGAGGATGGACTTGATGAACTCCACTGTGGTGAGACATTCTATCTTGTTTTAATTATATAAACCATATATTACTTATTTGCTAAATTCCTCTTGTATAGAGATTATATACAAAATATTGCTAATGGATTTCAATGTCAATTTTCATTTAATTAGATAATATGAATTTGCAAAAATTAAAACAGAAGAGCTTATGATGAATACAACAATCTCCTCTTCTAGGATATCTTGTAATTTTTCTTTTCCATTCTTTTTTGAGTGATTACCTCTACCAAACTAAACGATATACTTGTAACTTCTTTTCATGATTTACTAACCATAGGTGGTATATAACATATTTACATTTTCCTTTGAAAACTAACAATGTGACATACTATTGGTATAGTTCTCCCTACCTGTTTTGGGCAATTATGTTGTTCTAAATGTTATATTAATTACATGTATAGCTTCAAACTGTGCATTTAAACCTATATTTCTTTTACCATCTTTCTTTAACTTCTACCTCCTAATTTCTGTGTGTACATTTAATCTTACATTGTGAAGGTAAGAAACCATTTTAAAATTTGTTTTATAATATTTATAAATTTTGTGATTTACAGGATAAAAAATTTCCAGTAGGAAAAAGCATATATTAGCAATTTTTTCAACACAAATAATGTATCCTGTAGTGAAATGAAAAATAATTAAAAAATGTATATTCTATAAACTGTCTGAATCTCCTGAAATTAATTCTAATCATGAAATCTGCAGGTGTATTTTGTTAGATGAAGATGCTGTCTTTCTTTACTGCCAGATTCTGACCAAAACTAATGGAAAATAAGTAGTTTACATTGATTCCTAATTTCTCAACAAGGAGGCTTTATATGATTGTATCTTCCTTATTTTTATTTTATTTCAAACTTATGTTTTTTAATTTGCTGTCTTTTCAAAGATCATGTAATTAACAAAGTTTTAATATAGTTTATAGGGTTGGACAAAATGGCTATATGTTATAGTGATTTGTAATTTGAACATTTTAATTTGGTAGAATTTTCTTTTTGGGTGTTTCCCTGTAATAATTATACTGAATGGAGGAGACAAATACAAAGATAGCATTGAAAATAACAGGAATTTGCTGCTATTATAAATGCACAATCTGGAAGAAAAAAACAAACAGCCACTTATATAAAATATAAGACACTCAAGTATTTCCAAAGGAGTGATACACAATCACCCATGAGCTTGATACACATAAGTACAAAAATGTTGCCTTGTCATTAAGCTTAAACTTGCTTAGGCATCTCACCCTTAAAAACAAACATATTTGCAGGTCAATCCACCATATTAGTACTTTCTTAGGATATCATTTTTCCTGATAGTTATAAAGAATTAAAATGATCACTAACTATATCTGATATTTTAAAGCTAATTTATTTGAAAGGTAGAGACAGAGATTGAGACAGAGAAGTCCCATCTGCTGGTTGATTCCCCAAATATCCACAGTGGCTGGGGCAGGGCCTGGCCTAAACACAAGCTGGAACTCTGTCCTAACTTCCCACATGGGTAGCAGGGCTCTAGTCCCTTGAACCAACACCAGTGCTTCCCAGGACCCCACTGGCAGGAAGCTGAAATTATGAGTGGATACATTCTAATACAGGAGGCAGGCATCCTGAGCAGTGTCTTAAACTGGTGCCATGAAATATTTATTTTTATATCTGTGCATCACACGTTCTTAAAGAATGACAATCTGAAATGTGCTTAGAGAAGAATGATTGGCAGGACTAGATCAAAGGCAAGCCTTATGACACAACAACTGAAGGAACAGAATCTGCAAACACAGAGGAAATGTGCAAGCTGCCATTAACATTTTATAGAGTCATCAGGCCAAATGGAATTTATATTGCTTTATTAAAGTATAGTTGATTTTAGCAACGTCAGAGGAAGAACTTCCTGCTAGAGCTCTCTGAAGATGATTAAAACAGATTTCTTTTTCTTTTGTATCTGTAACAACCTTTCTTTTCTCTAGATTCTTCTTGCTCTTGGAACCAGTTTGCTTGTTCTCCACATAAGTGTATTTCTAAACACTGGATTTGTGATGGAGAGGATGATTGTGAGGATGGATTAGACGAAAGTGATAGCATTTGTGGTGAGTTGCTTTATTGTGTTCTGTCACTTTTTAAGCACTGTACATGCTCCATCATTTAAGAGTGCATAAATAATTTTGTCCTCCAATTTATTAACCTTAATATTAAACTCATATATACATTTCTATGTTGAAGTTTTAATTATTTTCATGACATCCTTTTCAACTTTATAATATACAGTCATGATTCAATATTTAGGATCCATGAATTCCTGCCATAGTAAACGTATTGTATATTTTATTTCTAGTTTTCAATTACTTTAGAGTGAGTCTCAATGATTGAGATTACTGGGTCACATGATTAAATTTTGTCATGGCTCTTGATATGTAGAATAGCTCTACCTCCCAAAATTAGTATACTAATTTATAATGCCACAAATTACACATGCTCTTTTTATATGTGTACATTTTGTGGTGATCTTTTTTACTGAATTGTTTTAAATAAGAAGTAAAGAAAAATGTCTGTTGTATGTGATTTTATTTTTTTGAAAGATTTATTTTATTTATTTGCAAGTCAGAGTTACACAGAGAGAGGAGACAGAGAGAGAGACAGAGAGAGAGACAGAGAGAGAGAGAGAGAGAGAGAGAGACAGGTCTTCCATCCAATGGTTCACTCCTAATTTCTAGTTGACCGCAGTGGCTGGAGCTGTGCCAATCTGAAGCCAGGAGCCAGGAGCTTCTTCCGGGTTTCCCACGTGGGTGCAGGGGTCCATGGACCTAGGTCATCTTCCATAGATTCCCAGGCCACAGCAGAGAGCTGGATTGAAAGTGGAGCAGCCTGAACTCAAACCAGTGCACATATGGGATGCCGGCACTTCAGGCTAGGGCGTTACCTGCTGAGCCACAACACCGGCCCCTATTGTATGTGATTTTAAAAAGAGCTTTAAAATTCAGTGTGGTTAGATTGGAGGTACATGTAATACCTCCTGCATGTGATTTATAAAATCAGTTTAATTGCCTTTTTTAATATTTTTATTAATATATAGAGAAAAATTTCAGGTATTTGACAGGCACAGTTCTATCTAGATAACCATACTTTCCTCCCTCCCTCTCTATCTCCCTCAATCCTCCTTCTTCTCTTTCTTTTTTTCTTAAATTTTTGTAAAAATATAATTTAAATGCACTCTACAAGCACAAGTTTAATGCAGCACTGACCATAATATTCAACAAGTAAAAGCAAAAAAACCACAGTTCCACAGGAGTACAAACAAGGGCTAAAAATAATCAAATCACAAGATTTCATTTTATTCCTAAACGTCTTTCATATTCTATATTAACTACCACATATCACAGAAAATATATGATATTTGTCTTTTTGGAGACTGGCTTATTTCCCTCAGTATAATGGTTTCCAGTTGATTCATTTTGTTGCAGAAGAAAGGATTTCATTCTTTTTATGTCTGAGTAGTATTCCGTAGTGTATATATACCATATTTTCTTTATCCAGTCATCAGTTTATAGGCATCTGGGTTGATTACGTATCTTAGCTGTTGTGAGTTGAGCTGCAATAAACATGGGGATACAGACAATTCTTTCTTTTGTTGATTTCATTTCCCTTGAGTAAATTCCCAAGAGCAAGATGACTGGGCCATATGGTAGATCTGTTTTCAAATTTCTGAATCTCCATATTGTCTTCCAGCTGTTGGTTGTACTGGCTTACATTCCAATCCAACAGTGTATTAGGGTATCATTTTTCCCTTTCGTTTTGTCCAACATTTACTAATTTTTTGATCTTTGAATAATAGCCATTTTAACTGGGATAAGGTGAGACCTCATTGTGGTTTTTATTTGCATTTATCTGATGACTAGTGATCCTGAGCATTTTTTTTCAATGTGTCTGTTGGCAATTTGTATTTCATCTTTTGAAAAATGCCTGTTTACATCTTTTGTTCAAAACTTGGTTGTTTGTTTTGTTGTTGTTGAGTAGAGTTGTTGATTTTTGTGAACTCTTTATAGATCCTGGATATCAATTCATTATAGGTTGCATAGTTTCCAAATATTTTCTCCCATTATGTTGGTTACCTCTTAATTTTGTTGACTTTTTCCTTTGCAAATGTTTAACAAATAGGCTTACGGATTTTTAAAGGAGTAAAAGAAATAAGTCGACTAATCTCCATATATTTATATAATTGGTCAGGTATTCTACTAATTTGTTTATATGCCTTTATCTCCCTCTCTACTTTTTCTGTTCTATAGGAATCTATAGGTATGTTTTTTATTAAGCCAGGAAGTTTTGATACTGCTCACCATCCTCATTTTAAAGAGAAGAGTTAAAAACCCGAGTTATAGAACAAGGAACACATCTAGAGTTCAGTATACTTAATAGCTCTTTTACTTATTTATTTATTTTTGACAGGCAGAGTGGACAGTGAGAGAGAGAGAGAGAGAGAGAGAGAGAGAAAGGTCTTCCTTTGCCGTTGGTTCACCCTCCAATGGCCAGTGTGGCTAGTGTGCTGTGGCCAGCGCACCGCGCTGATCTGATGGCAGGAGCCAGGTGCTTCTCCTGGTCTCCCGTGGGGTGCAGGGCCCAAGCACTTGGGCCATCCTCCACTGCACTCCCAGGCTACAGCAGAGAGCTGGCCTGGAAGAGGGGCAACTGGGACTAGAACCCGGTGTGCTGGCACCGCAAGGAGGAGGATTAGCCTGTTGAGCCACGGAGCCGGCCCAATAGCTCTTTTAAATTTCAGAAGTTATGGCCTGGTATTTAGGTCATCAGTATGGAGACAAAGGTAGCATTTTATAGCTAAGAAGTTCTCTGTAAAGAATATAGCATTGGATATATCTTCTGATATCAGGTGATTTATTTTCCCGGATTTAAGACACACACACACATACACAACTAAAAAAAATTTGGATGTACACAACAAACAAGTATAAATGTAGAAGAATTGTTCTCAAAAAGCTCTGAAATTGAAAGTTTAGTAAACAATTAGATGACTGAACAGTCTCTTTAATTGTTTTTTTTCTACTTGTTATTAAGTCTTTTTAAAATATATACAAAAGGATTGCATATTTACAATGAGATGAGCTCCTTTCCAGTGTCTAAAATTGCCTCACTTTCAGCCATCTGTTTAACCTTACATCAAATAGCTGCACCCATACTGTTTTATATGAGTAGATAGGATCTAATAGAAAGGCATAGACTCTGGCTTCAGAGTTGAGATCCTCAAATCTGCATCACAAGCTGTGTGGTCATGGGTAGTTTCATTTTATTCCTTATTTCTTCCATTTTTTCTCTATCAAAGTGGTTCAAGAATATTTATCTGGATGATGTTGTGAGCATCCAATATAATTAATGTGCACTGTATCTGTGACTGTATTCCATTTCATTTTGTTTTATTTCTCTTCTCTCCTTTTGTATAAGCATTATTGTAATGTTTCTATATATCAGTGTCCAGCTGTTAAAGGAATTTAAATGATAATGGACATGCTATATTTTATATATAAAATAATTTCTATAGAAACAATTTTATCTTTGAGCATACTAATGGCATAATAAATAGCAAGGACTAGAACTTCCTTTTTAAATGAAATGAACATTTAGTTAATAGATTATTTTCTGATTTATTCCAGGAATAGACACCATGCTAAACATAATTCCATTAAAATTCAATCAAATGAGAAAATTTGAGTTATCTAAAGGACTTTTCAACATTCACTTGCTATCCTGTCCTCTAGGATAAAAAAAATACATCAGGAACGAGCATGTTTCTGTTGGAAAACATCACTAAGGGATTTTAGTTTGGCATTATATGCTACTCAAATTGAAAACATTGCATTGAAAAGTATTTTCTGCTCATAAGAACCCAACTGGTTGAACGTAAATGACTGAAAAGAAATATCTTCCATCAATCTAGTCAATCATATTTTATTCCTGCAGATAGCAATATATTTTTTAATAATTCTAAAATATATGTTTTCTGGGCATCAATTCTGGATAGCTCTTGGACATTAGAAAACAACATTTTTAAGAAGCTGCATTATAGATCATATCATTAATTCACTCACAAATACTTTGCGAAACCCACCAAGCATTTAGTGTATGTACAATGGTTAGGGATACATCATGGGGGATGATCATTTGACATATGTTTATACTCAACTGGATGAAAGGAAGGATAAACCTCCTACAACCATTTGAATTTACAAAGTGAATGAGCATTTTTTGGCTATATACATTTGAAAAATCTCACCATGTGACTCAAACTCATTGATCAATAGATCAGAGAAAAGGTAGATTCTGTTGACTGATTATGCAAAAAACAGGAGACCAGGCATACATTTATTCTTTTCAGCAGCACAAGTGAGGTGTAATGATAATGACATTAATTGCTAAGAGAAGGTGCTTTGAAATCAGAAGGATTCTGGACTCCTTACTCAGCATGCGGCATCCTGTGCAACTTGGGGAGTTCTACAAGCTTTTCACTTTCTCTGAGCCTCAGTTTCCTTTTCTGTGAAATGAGACTAATTTCTGTGAAATGACACTAGTTCTAACAGATGAGATCATTGCAAAGATTAAGTGAGTTAATATGGTAAGTGCTTAGCACACATTAAGCAATAAAAAGAATAGCCTCAGGCCTGGTGTTATGGCATGGTGGGTAAAACCACCACCTGTAACGCTGGCATCCATATGGGCACTGGTTCATTTCCTGGCTGATCCACTTCTGATCCAGCCAGCTCCCAGCTAATAGCCTGGGAAAAGCAGTAGGGGATGGCACAAGGGCTTGGACCTCTGCCACCCACATGGCAGACCTGCATGAAGCTCCTGACTTTGGCCTGGCTCATCCCTGGCCTTTTTGGCCACTGGAGGAGTGAACCAACTGATGAAAGATCTCTCTCTCTCTCTCTCTCTCTCTGTGCGTGTATATGACTCTCCCTCTGTCTTTGTAACTCTGACTTTCAAACAAATAAATCTTTTTTTAAAAAAAAAGAGCATTATCATTATTGTTACTATAACTGTTAGTATCCTTGTGGGTTTAATCCTTGAAAATGTTATCTCCATTTTCTCATAATTCTATTAAATTTTTATGCCTTGCTCATTCTATAAGAAGAAAAGACATGATTTTCTGCCATGGAGCTTTAAGATATTTAACACTTGGAATTTAGGAAGAATGCATTCTTAGAGGAAAATGTATAGCCATCAATTTAGGAAGGATAATGTTTGGTGATTCCAAATAACCAAGATGTCTTCCCTGTAACAAAAATATCTCCGCTTCCCTCCTTTATACAGGAAGTGTGAATTGCAGGCATTCTCTGGCAGGTGCAGCGTGCTCTTAGTCACATCTCTCCTTTGGGTTTTAGGTGCTATCACATGTGCTGCTGACATGTTCAACTGCCAGGGCTCCCACGCCTGTGTGCCCCGACACTGGCTTTGTGATGGTGAAAGGGACTGTCCAAATGGAAGCGATGAGCTCTCTACAGCAGGCTGCGGTAGGAACATGGGCTGGGTCTGCGTGCCAAAGGAAACTGCTATGGCATCTTTGGATCCCCCCACCCTTTTTTTAAAGTACTTCCCATATCAGATTTTCTTTCACTTTCCTAATCCTGAAACCTATACATAGTACTGGATTTAATCAGGTGGATGTTGTTATCTAAGGAAATTAGTAGCCCCTTAAGACGCCGTTCACCGGTGTTTCCAATGTGCCCCTTGGGATTATCCATTGAAAAACCATTTTGATGACCACACTTTATCATTTTACTTCTAAGATAGTAGAACCATGCTACATGTGTGAGAGTGTGGTAGATTTGTATTTTCCTTAGCATTGTCCACCTCCACCCTCAACTCCTAACCCAGTCCCCTTGAAGGCTTTTAGATCACCTGTTACAGACACTCTGTAAATGACTGCTCTGAGCCTGGGTAAGGACTGATCAGGAGGTCAGTAAACACCTATTAGTCCTGCAGATAGGGTATTAACCTTAGGGTCAGGCAAAAATAGTATGGTTTATAGCTGAGTGACGCTGAGGGACCAGAGGACACTTTTGGAGGTCAGTTTTCTAAATTTCTGAATCTAGGTCTCAGAAAATTTTCAAGGAGTTACTCAGTAGTAAAAACTTAGATAAATCCCGTTGCAAAATCAGGAGGATGAAGGGACAGAATATTTGAATACAGATCCCAAGGTCACATAAGGTATCTGTGAACACTGAGCAATTTCTCAGAAATAGTGCTATGACTTCTTGTTAAAGTGAATTCTGCCAGTCATCTCTCCAACAGTATCAACATGCCTTTCAATCACTGTGTTTGACGCCATAATGTGAGTGTGTGTGTGTGTGTGTGTGCGCGCGCACATGCAGATAAGAAGAAAAGAAAACTTTGCTGCAGGCCTGTTCACATAGAACTCCCACTGTTGTTTTACAATAATTCACTTTGAACTTGAAACTGATATGTGTGTCTGTAAAGGTCAATGGGGCCACTGAGGGCTACATAATAAAGGATTATGCTTCAATGCAGGGAGCCAGATGGTCCCAGTATGCTGTTGCTATTGTAGCAAGTTAACACTCTGGGAGGCATATTAACACTTTTCGACCACATGGGTACTATTCAGCAAATTACGTTAAAAGGCAGCAAATTGTACTCAAGTGACCTGAAAGTGTTAATGCCAAATAAGTCACTGTTGCCTAGTGTTTTAAAGAATACTTCAATATTAGCATTGGCATAATTTACTTGAGTTATACAAGCTGTCATGCAGTTCAAAGTTAGACAAGTTATTAGTAACTCTAAGTTTTGCTTTAATTCCAACAGGCAAATTTTAATGCTACTTCTCTGTAGCTTCTATATAGTTTAAAAATCAATTTGCTGAAAATAAATTATACTTGATTACATTCAAAAGATAATTTTGATTTTACCTCTTTAAGACTCTACGTCAATAATTACTGAAACAAAAGTAAAGATTGTTTGGTTCATGGATTCAAGGACAGTCTGTGGTCTGAGGACTGCTAAACTTGAGAAATAATAATGTTGATGCCTTAAATGATAGGATGTATTTATGAGGGGGCTTCAAAAAGTTTATGGAAACTTCAAGTTATTGTGTGTGTGTGTGTGTGTGTGTGTGTGTGAGTGATAGAGAGAGAGAGAGAGAGAGAGAGAGAGAGAAAGAGAGAGGAGTTCATCACAATGAATTGCAACAAATCCTATAAATCTCACTGAAAGGTTTCAAGGGGAAAAGTAGCATTGTTATCAGAGTATCGAAGGAGACAGAGAAGAAAGATATTCCTTGAAAGTGCATAGTAAGACATGGACGGGAGAAGTTGAGAGGCATTTACATGTTTTTCAAGAGCCCCTTTACATGTCAATTATTGTTATAAATGCTTTTTGTTTATATTATGAATTCCCACAATGCAGTGAATTGTTTTGGGGAATCGGCCCAAAATAATTGTTGTATAGATAGGAATTAAAGAGTACCTTTGTAAATTTATTGAATACTTAACATGAACGGATCTGCTTCACATTATCTAGTCCCTACAAGAAATGTGGCAGATAAATTTTATTATGCACATGAAACAGATAAAGAAACAGGTGCACCAAGGAGGTAAATAGCTTCCTCAAGAATGCAAATACTAAGTGGCAGAGATTTTCTGCAACAACTTTCTGTTTCCAATATGCTACAATAACATATTCTAAATTCTTGAATATGCAAAATATCCCAAAGTTCGTGTATTACCATAACATTTACTCTTTATATATAAGAATCATTGAAAACATTTAAATTATCATCTTAAACTTATTATTCTATGTATGTAGAATTGAGATTCATCCTACTACACATGTTTTGTTGCTCATTTGAGTTGAACATTTTCCCCATTGGTTAGGGGACTTGCTGGGGCACCATTGTCCTGGATCTCTTTTCCTTAAGGATAAATGGTCCATTTCATGAACCAATATTCATACATCCATGTAGTATTTGTGGTGGGGCTCATTACATCATGGATCTTATCTTTGCCGTATTTAACACCACAATCTTGAACTCACCCAAAAATTTTATTCTGATTTTAAAATTGATAACTGACAGCACTCTTAGTTTCACTTCCATCATAAACATTAGCAGTTGATAGATTATCAGTCCATTTTTCACAAGAAGCAACATTTTTAAAACTGTGCTGCCATTACTATAGGCGTGAGTGGAGGGAAAAATCGGCCATATTATTAACTAAATCATTTTTCTTCCTACAAACGTTTGCAATCATTGTTCAACCAACTTATCAATTGTTATATGACATAAAATTCTGGACCACTTTGTAGTAATTGAGTTTAGTAATACTAAAATTTGAAAAATCATGTATTCATATCCATGTATTATAACAAATAATATCAGTTTATCTAACATAGTGGATATTAAGGAAACTATGAATTATTGGGTGTAATGTTGCTTATCCTCCAAGTGACTAATATGGAAGAGAGAAAATAAGTGCTAATATAACTGTATTTTTTGTATTGTCTTTCTTAGCTCCCAATAATACATGTGATGAAAATACATTCATGTGCCGTAATAAAGTATGCATTCCCAAGCAATTTGTTTGTGATCATGATGATGACTGTGGAGATGGTTCTGATGAGTCCTTGCAGTGTGGTAAGTACACCTCAAATTTACAAGGAAGAGATTCTTAGGCTCAAAGTCTTGCAACTATTCAAGAGATGAATAAATAAAGCAAAGACATCTCTTAATGTCACTAAAGACTAATAAATTCAACAACACACAGTAACACCACCTGTATGCCATTATTTGGAAATCTTGCAATTTGTAAAATCTTTTTATCAATAATCATATTGGAAGATATTTATAAATTTTTTTGGCTTGAAGTATTTTCAAATTTAAAGACAATATACATATAATTTGTTCAATCTTGCAGTCAAATATTTGAGAAAAAATGAATAAAATTTAAAAAGAGAAATTGTACATTTAACATTTTATGCATATGCTGACATGTTAAAATTTGTGTGATCACAAAAATCTATATTGCCATTACATGTATTTATCTTATGCACATAACAAATAAATATAATTTATTTATACATAATTTTGGAATAAAAATTAGTGTATTAAACATGCCAGGTTGAAATACATTTTTTGTACTTTTAAAAAATATTTATTTATTTTGAAAAAGTTGCAGAGGAAGAGGGAGAGACAAAGAGAGAGAGAGAGAGAGAGATCTTCCCTCTGGTGGTTCACTCCTCAAATGGCCACAATAGCCAGTCTTGGCCATGCTGAATTAATCAGGAGTTTCATCTAAGTCTCCCATGTGCATAGCAAGGCCCAAGCACTTGGGCCATCTTCTATTGCTTTTTCCAGGCCAATATCAGGGAGCTATATCAGAAGTGAAGCATCTAGGACAAGAACTGGAACCCATGTGGGATGTTAATATTTCAGATTGAGTGTTACCTGCTATACCAAAACACTGGCCCCTTAATGTTGAAATCTTAGGTGGGCCTAGGTTTTTTTTTTTTTTGTAAAATATTTGCATGTATAGACATTAATAAATATGTTTAACAAAAAGTTTTGGACTCCATATATGTTCATGGGAGACAGTAGATTTAATACTCCCTTTTGTCCCCTCTGTGCGGTATCTGTAAATTTAGTCTCTAACATGAATCTGATATGATGTCTAGACATCAGTGTATACCAGGTTTTTTTATGATCACGTCACCACTAAATCATGTATTCTATGTGATATTGCAAAGGCTCCATAATAAGTCAAGATACAAATCTGAAGCAGAGTTACAGCTGATTGAACAGCTCCCCTGATAGAACTACATTTGGCTGGTATAGAGATGAATAAGATAGTGGTCTCAGTTGAAGAAATCTCAAACAGGAAAATCAAAAGTACAATATAGTATAATAACATACTTGTTAAATAGGAATGAGAGCCACAATACATGGGATCAGGGCTGAATAACTAATTTTTGAGGAAGGCACTAAAGAATAGAAAAAAGGGATATTAGAGGAAATAATACTTTGATGCTGTAGAGCAGGCATGGTGATTACCAGCATGGGTCTAGAGCCAAACAGTCTGGGTTAAAATCCAGAACCTGCTCCTTACTAGCTGTGTGTACTTGGGAAGCTTATTTGACCTCTCTGTAAAATATACAGAGTAATAGTGCTTAATTTTTAAGGCTGTTAACAGAAATAAATGAGTGAGTGTGTGTAAGAGTCTTAGAGTAATTCCAGACACATAGTAAATTCTAGCAGTATTTCCAAAGACTTGAAAGTTGATGTGGTTGAGTAGCAATTAGTCTTCTGTGAGTTTTATTTGGAATTTAAAAACATTGAGGGGTTGGCCTTTTGCTGCAGCAGATTAAACCACTACCAGCGATGCCTACATCTCACATTGGAGTGCCCATTTGAGCCCTGACTGATCCACTTCTGAGTCTGATTTCTGCTAATTCAATGGTTCAAGTAACTTTACCCCACATACCTACATGGAAGATCAGAATGAAATTCCTGCCTCCTGGCTTCAGCCTCATCCAGCCTGGCTATTGCACACTGGGGAATTAACTTGCAAATGGAAGATCTCTTTCTCAATTTGTCTCTCCCTCTTTCTCTCTGTCAATCTGCCTTTAAAATAAATAAGATACATCTTTTAAAAAAAAAAAAAAGTTGCTATAGCCAGACTCCAAAAAGCCCAATACAGTAAGAGGGAATTTGTACTTCATTTTGCCTCTCAGGCCAGTGTACATTTTGAAAGAGAGGAATGGATTATGACAGTCAAATACTCATTTTAGATCCATCTGTTTCAGTAGAATAGAAGAAATACTGCTCTAAGGAAAAATAAAATAGGATGTTACTGTGAGACAGATGATGATTAATGGTATGATTCTGATACAGTTTGGGAATGGTGCAATGGAAGGTGAAGAATGTGTCAGAGTTCAAGAACAGTTAGATGTGGAAGCTACAAGAGAATTTCCAGCTTGAATGACTTGGTGGACCGTGTCACTAGGAATGAGCTTTCTAATGTAGGCATTTAAGTGTTGCATTTGCTCTATTTATCATTTCTCTTGTTGATGCAAAAAAGAGAGATGTAATGAAGAACTTGGTTGAAATTTCTGAATATCTAGTGTTAATCAATCACATAAAGCTACACAGCAATTTTTAAAATTTGGTTTTAGAGGCCAGAAGTACAATGAGAGTAAATAATATTAATTTGGTGGCGATCAGCGTAAAGGTGACATTCAAGCTATGATAAAGACTAATATCTCCCAGTCAATGTAAAAAGCAATATAATAGACTGAGAAGTTGAAGGTAGGGCTTGAACTGCAACATTTTGAGGTGAAGTAGGAAAATAATTCATACAGAAAAAAGGAAAGAAGGGAACAACAAAAGCAAAAGTTGGATAGTAGCCCAGGATATTAGATTATGAATGTTAAGTCAGAGAATTATTTCTAAGGTAGCATCATCAAGTGCTCCAGAAAAGTGATGTAGGTACAAGTATGAGACACCATTGAATTTGACACTTGTCACTTGGTATTATCTCTAAAAAGGAATTTCAGAACATAGATGTTGCAGAAATGGGATGTTGATTGATAAAAGACCAACTGAGCTGAGAAAATGGATGCAAGCTTGGATGAAAAAGAGAAGGAAATGTGTTGTGAAGTAGAGTGTTGGTAGATTCTGATTGCTACTGGGTTGGGTTGGACTCGAAAACATTTATTTATTAAGAAGAAGGCACTCATGAAGGAAAGGAAAGAAAGAGTAGGGAATTCAAATATTTTAGAACAAGTTGTTTTATCATTCAAATATGATAAAGATTTCAATGCATTATTTCCCCATTGGAATTTTTTTTTTTGACAGGCAGAATGGACAGTGAGTGAGAGAGAGAGAGAGAGAGACAGAGAGAAAGGTCTTCCTTTTACTGTTGGTTCACCCTCCAATGGCCTCGATGGCCAGTGCGTTACAGCCAGCACGCTGCGCTGATCCAAAGCCAGGAGCCAGGTGCTTCTCCTGGTCTCCCATGTGGGTGCAGGGACCAAGGACTTGGGCCATCCTCCAATGCACTCCCGGGTCACAGCAGAGAGCTAGATTGGAAGAGGGGCAACCGGGACAGAATCCGGTGCCCCGACCGGGACTAGAACCCAGAGTGCCCGCGCCACAAGCGAAGGATTAGCCTATTGAGCCACAGCGCAGGCCGGAATTTTTTTTTTTTTTATTTGACAGAGTTAGATAGTGAAAAAGAGAGACAGAAAGGTTTCCTTCCATTAGTTAACCCCCCCCCCCCCCAAATCACCACTACAGCCAGTGCTGCACTGATCTGAAGCCAGGAGCCATGTGCTTCCTCCTGGTCTCCCATGCAGGTGCAGGGGCCCAAGCACTTGGGCCATCCTCCACTGCCCTCCTGGGCCACAGCAGAGAGCTGGACTGGAAGAGGAGCAACCGGGACTAGAACCCAGAGTCCATATGAGATGCCGGCGCAGCAAGGCGGAGGATTAACCAAGTGAGCCATGGTGCTGGCTCTCCCATTGGAATTTTTAAGTCATAAAAGTCTTACCACATTCCTCCAAAACTAGAACATTTGCCAAGACTTATCAGAAAGTTGTAATAGAAATGACTTTTATTGTTAATGAACTTAGGGAAAAAATCCATTCTAGAAGTTAACATAAAATAAAATGAGTTTTACTTACAAATAAGCAAAGTTATATACATTAACAAATGATGTGCTTATTTTGTAATTTGAATTAAGTACTTTAATGATCCTAAAAGTCAATATACAGGATAATTATGATAATTTGAGGGCTTATTGCTCTATGAATTGAGTTTCAAAATTTTCACATTTTAGCATGTTTAAACTTTGAATCCTGCCTCTTAAACATTGACATAATATTACAGCTTTCGAGAATTATCATTATAGCTCAGCATTAGTTTATCCATATGTCCTGGTACTTTACCTAACAAAACTTGATCTTCAATGTATTCTAATTTCTTTCAGTTTTGCTTCCCATTTGAAAAGACGTCTTTAGGGAATAGATAATAGGTAAACAGATAGTACAGTCAAGAAAGTTGGTTCTTGTTTTCTCACATTGGGGAAATGAAGATAATACATTGTTCATAATTTTATTTTCTAGACTTTAAACCTACTTCCAAATTATAACTATCCCAATTCAGATGACCACTGTAACAGCAAGAACTGAGAAACATTTCTCATAGAAGGCATAAAGTAACCCCCATGGTTAATTAGGTGTAGTGTTCATTGAGAGGACAGAGTTTTAGTGAATATTTTTACATGAATTAGATTGTTTGCTTCTGTCTCTAGGATACCGACAATGTAATGCGGAAGAATTTAGTTGTGCCGATGGCCGATGTCTTTTAAATAGTCAATGGCAGTGTGATGGAGACTTTGACTGTCCTGATGGCTCTGATGAAGCACCTTTAAACCCAAAGTGCAAAAATGCAGGTATAGAACTGTACATGATACAATCTTTATTCCAAAGTATTTCTTTTTTAATGGAAAAACTAGGACTGATTTTCCATCTAGTATTATTTAATAGAAGAAAATGCAAATTTATTAAGCAATGTGATATTTCCATACAAGATCCTAGTAATTGGGCATGTATGGGGATTAGTTTTAGAAATGTGTGCCTATACCAAAAGCATGAAGATCTGGGGAAATTATTGTGATGAAAATGTTACCTGTCTTTTCTGTTCTCCAAAGCTCATTTTTCTAAAACTAATATTTTATATGAAAACAATTCCCCATGTGGGCCTATTTGAAAATTTAAACATAAAAGAAGTTAGGATTTACTGTAAAATAGTTTTTTATTCAGACACAGCCAAAATAAAATAAATTGCATATAGTTTGAACTGATACATAAATCACACATACACACAGACTAACTTTGTTTATTTATCACTTTGCTATTGCAAAGACTGAGTAGTCATGTGTTTTAGAAATATGCAATAACATTTTCTCATGTAGTTTTCATGTTAATAGGCCTTCTTTTAGCATGTACGATAATAAGTAGTTTTCAAGTCATCCAGCTATGGGTAGCTGCAAACCCTGGACTCCTTTCCATAGCTATATTTGGAACAACTATTATTCACCAGTGATGTCCTTTTCATGCCCTGACTTAAAAATGTCAGTGTTATATTGCCAAGAAGAAAAAGAATTTAGGTGTATCTTCCTATTCTAGATTCTTAATTTTTAGTGACACATAATTTCTCAAAGATCTATGGCTTGAGGGAAATGTCAAACTATCATTATGCTTTTGAACTTATTCTTCACAATATATATGAGATAGAAATAGTCCATTAATTTTACGGTAGATGCTTATTTTGATTGTTAATTTTCATAGTAAAGCTAGGTGTGCAATGAATGACAAACATTAATGTACCATTTGCCCTTGGTTTTCTATCATTTATGTATAAAGTATTTTGCTGAACATAAGTCATTTCTATGTACATACATTTATTATAATTTTTGACAGACAAACTACCATATTTGCAAATGTTTCCAACAATTGTAGCTAAAACAATGGCATGCTCTTTATATTCCATTTGTTTTATTTTCTTTTTCCAGAACAGTCATGCAACAGTTCATTTTTTATGTGCAAAAATGGCAGGTGCATTCCCAGTGGAGTTCTTTGTGACAATAAGGATGACTGTGGCGATGGTTCGGATGAGAGAAACTGCCATATAAATGAATGTTTGAGTAAGAAAGTCAGTGGATGTTCTCAAGATTGTCAAGACCTTCCAGTCAGTTACAAGGTAAGTACTGATAACAGCAAATCTTCTGATAAAATTGAAGATAATGGAATTGATTTAATCCAATATAAATCTAAAAGGTAAGATGTGTTATAATATTGTGAAGTAAAGCTATTTAAATGGAGGAAGTGTATATATAAGGAAAACACAATAAATATGTATATATATATATATATATGTATATATATATATAAGTTGTAGAATAGGATTAAGAATATGAAAAGTCAAAGAATTTTCTAGTATATTCAGAATATAAAGAAATAAGTCAGAAAGGGAAGAATAGTATTTAGGGAAGTTTCTGCTATTGTAATAGCTGCATAAATATGTGTACAGCATTTAATTTCATTGAATTTCTCAATTCTTCCCTCCTTTTGCCTCTCTCAAGTACATCTTAAGATAACTTTATTTATTTATCTCTTAAGTACATCTTGAGGTAACCATTTATTTACCAAATTACAATATTTTTCATAGAAACACTATGGAAAAATCAAAAACATGTATTAAGCTTCAGAGACATTAGAAATAAAGCATGCTTAGTATCTTAATTGTGTTTTATAGTACATTCTACTGAAGACAAAGGTATTTTATTGACAAAACTGATTGACAGAAATCAATATAAAATACATCCATTTCAGTATGTTGGAGGTATATATGCAAGCTAACACAATATTAAAATTTATAGATGTGAATTAGGTTTAAAATTGATTACTTAAATATGGAGAACACACATTCAAAGCAATTGACTGTAAATTACTATTTTTATCTGAGCAATAGCTCTTTATGGATCAGTAATAGGATGTCACTCACATAAAAGAGAAGCAATCTCATTCCCATGATGACTAGTTCAGGGGATAGATTACGTTCTCCGAATTCTGTACCAACCAGAAATTGCCTAGGATGCTGAGCACATTTATGGACGTGGGAATTTATTAAGAGGAATCTTGACAAATTGGAATGTATCCAAATTTTTACATTCAGAAGCATAGTAAGTGTAAGAACATTTATTTTTACCAGTAAAAGATGACTTGTTAACTACATTCTAATCAGAATATATGAAGTACCACGTGGAAGAGAAACATACCTAGTCTGAGTTGCTTCAAAGTTTGGATTTAGGAGTCGGGAAGCTGATGTTGTTGACCATAAGAAGACCATTTTACTGTCACAAAGTTTTATATTGCTATGAGTTACATCTCATAAACATGTGTCAGTAGTGGCTGACAGTCTCTAAATGATGCTAAAGAAAGAAATTGTGTAGCTCAAAGATTCTGGGCCATTATCTATGACAGCCCAGTTATATTTAAATTCACTGATCTACCAATTTGCTACTTTCAGCCTCTGAATTTCTGATATTATGATTAATTTAACTAAAGTTTAATTTAACTATGATATAATTCCATTTCCAGTATTGTGATTGATTTAACTACATTGTTCAGATTTTAGTTTATTTTATGTCATGTGTATAGATATAACCTAATAATTATAACAATTATTTCTCCTGTATAGAAATAGAGGTTAAAAATCAGAAATCAAAGAACTATATTTACAAAAACATTTTCAGACACATATTGCATTAAGAAGCAGTTAAACCTGTCTTAAAGATCCATGCACTCATTAACACTGTTATAGGTACAAGGTAACAAAACGAATGTGGCAGGACAACTCTGAATGATATGTGTACACATCAAGTAATTATTTTGGACATTAAATATTTAAAACCCAGTGGAGAGCCAGTGCCATGCTCAGTTGGCTAATCCTTCGGTGCGGTGCCAGCACCCCAGGTTCTAGTCCAGGTTGGGGTGCCAGGTTCTAGTCCTGATTGCTCCACTTCCAGTCCAGCTCTCTGCTGTGGCCAGGAGGGCAGCAGAGGATGGCCCAGGTGCTTGGGTCCCTGCACCCGCATGGGAGACCAGGAGGAAGCGCCTGGCTCCTGGCTTCGAATCGGCACACCATGCCGGCAGTAGTGGCCACTTGGGGGGTGAACCAATGTAAGGAAGACCTTTCTCTCTGTCTCTCATTGTCTTTAACTCTCTCTCTCTCACTATCTAACTCTGCCTGGCAAAAAAAAAGAAAAAAGTTAAAACCCAGTGCAGCAGAAAAAAATGTATAATGTATAATCAATATAGAAATGATTCTTAAATATATATATAGTTATAGAAATATTATAAGTAATTGTTAAATTTTAAATAATTAGCATGTAAATAATTTTTGAGTTCTACAACATAAATATACACATATAGTATATATATGTATGAATGTATACATATCTGATAAATTTCAAATCAGAATGTATATATAGCTGATAAATTTCAAAGCAAATGTTTACCCTGTATACTTTGTATTTGTCATAGCAATCTTGGAGGTAAAGTAAAACATTATAGATTTTCAAGTGAACATCTTGTTATATACATCAAAAAGGAGATCTGGAATGAGTATTGGTTGTAACAGTTAAGACATGCCCATCTCCCAGAACAGAGTGGCCGGGTTTGAGTTCCAGCTCTGTTCTTAATTCCAGCTTCCTGCTCATGTGCACCCTGACCTTGTTTCCCCTAACAGCTGTTTTATTTTAATCATTATATTTGACCTGAATACAAATTCAAGAGTATTATTCTTGGCAATTCTGTTAGGTATCATTCACATAAATTTGGGGAAAATGTCAGCTGATAGATTTCTCTACTCCAAGGGGTGGGGGAAATCATCCACAGCTATTTTTCCTTATAATATCAACAGAACAAAGCAAGAAATAATCTGTCAAATTCTGTAACAAAATGTAAATTGCTTAAAAAGCAAAATATAGAACTTATGTACTATGAACCATTTGTACATTGGCTATAAAACAAATACAATCAATCTAACGATTCAAAGGGGTATAATAGCATTGTACTATTGATCAGAAGTGGAGCATCCAGGACTCTAACTGCTGCCCATAAGAGATGTGGACACTGCAGGCAGAGGTTTAACTTTTTATGCCATAGCACCAGCCCCATCCATGAACTTTCTGAAGTGGCTTCATTTATGTTCATATAAATAACTAATAAATGTCAGAAAATATATAGTAATAAAAATGAGAAACCCCCAAATAAGAATTTATTTATCTTACTATTATATAAATTTCCCTTTTAAAGTGAGAGCGAGAGGGGTCAGCGCTGTGGTGTAGAGGGTAAAGATGCCGCCTGCAGTGCTGGCATCCCATATGGGTGCCGGCTGCTCCACTTCCAATCCAGCTCTCTGCTATGGTATGGGAAAGCAGTAGAAGATGGCCCAAGTCCTTGGGCCCCTGCACCCACCTGGGAGACCCGAAAGAAGCTCCTGGCTCCTGGATTTGAATCCACGCATCTCCAGCCGTTGCGGCCATCTGGGAAGCGAACCAGCAGATGGAAGACTTCTCTCTCTCTCTCTCTCTCTCTCTCTGCCTCTCCTTCTCTCTGTGTAACTCAGACTTTCAAATAAATAAATAAATCTTTAAAACAAAATAGAGAGTGAGAACATTCTAAAGTGTGATTTTCCATTAAATGTAAGCAAATCTCACTTCATTTATCTTTGAAAATACAAATAATTATTATTTTCTTTAATTCAAATGATGAAGACAATTCTAGTAGAATTATATGACTTTGAATTATTGGGTGCAAAATGTTTTTTGTTAAAATCGGGTTATGGTTCATGGAAGAAATTCTCTTTTTAAAATTTTTCTTAAATAAAAGCAAAAACAAAGTTTCTGGGATAAGTATTTGGCATGGCAATTTATTTATTTGAAAATTTATTTATTTACTTGAAAAGCAGAGTTACAGAGAGAGAGAGAGAGAGACAGAGAAATCTTCCCTCTGCTGGTTCACTCCCCAAATAGCCTCAATGGCCAAAGCTGGGTCAGTCCAAAGCCAGAAGCAAAGAACTTCTTCTGGGTCTCCCACATGGCATCTTCCCAGGCAAGTAGCAGGAAGTTGGATCAAAGGGGAGCATTCGTGCTCAAACTGGCATCCACATGGGGTACTGGTGCCATGGGTGGCAGCTTTACATACTACCCTACAGTGCTGACCCTAGCATGGTAATTGTAGATCCCACTTTGGGATGCCCGAATCCCTTATCAGTGCCTGGATTTGAGTCCTGACTCTAGTCACAGCCCACTACTGACATATACATTTTTTAAAAAAATATTTATTTACTTGAAAGTCAGAGTTACACAGAGAGAGGAGAGGCAGAGAGAGAGAGAGAGGTCTTCCATCTGCTGGTTCACTCCCCAGTTGGCCACAATGGCTGGAGCTGTGCTGATCTGAAGCCAGGAGCCAGGAGCTTCTTCCAGTTCTCCCACGTGGGTACAGGGACCAAGCACTTTGGCCATCTTCTACTGCTTTCCAGGCTACAGCAGAGAGCTGGAGCAGAAGTGGAGCAGCCGGGACTAGAACTGGTGTCCATATAGTATGCTGGCACTACAGGTAGCGGCTTTACCTGCTATACCACAGCGCCATCCCCATGACATATACTTTGAGAAGAATTTGGTGATAACTCAACTGGTTGGGTTCCTACCATTCATGTGGGTGACCTATATTGAACCCTCGCTTCCAGGCACTTGGGTTGTGAGCCAGAGGGTGGGAGAATAGGACTTCTCTTTCTCTCATCCCTCCCTGCTCCTCTCTTTTCATCTTTATCTGTCTCTATTTCTTCATCCTTTTCTGCCTCTTACATAAATCAATTTTTTTTTGGAAAGTTTCCAAAAATTACTATAACCCATACAATATATTTACAGAATTGTATGTAATATGTAATAGTATGTAATATGTAATAGTAATATGTAAACATATTACTATGTTATAGTAACTTTAACCAAATTTACCCTCAAAAAATTTAATTTTCCATAAGTACACTTTCATCCAAGTCATCTACTTGTTATGGTACTTGTGTAAGCCTGACACTAGACATCAAATGGATTTTCCCATATACCATGAAAATTGAGATGCTTTATGTCCTGTTTACGATACCATTTCAGAGGAACTGCACAGTCCATAAAATTTTATTTTTGCTTGTGCCAGATTATCCCTTAAGTATACATAGCTCTGTGTCTACCAGTCAGACTTCTGGGTTCCTGAATATAGATGATCAATGTGATCTAATCTGCAGCCTTCTCCAATGATACCCTCTTATATCCTGTCAGATTTCTCATTTTGATTTTTAAAATGTATTTTATTTTTAATGTGTATATATATTTTATACATAAAATTGCCATTTAATGAGGTTTAAGTATGCAGTTTGATGATATTAAGCATCTGATTTTCTTTGGCCAAATGACAAGTACCAATTCCTCTTGCCTTAAAAATACAGTGTCAAATCTTCTCTAGGTAAGTAATGTCACAAACTTAGATATGACAAGAGTTTGGAAAATCAAGATATATTCTTTAATTTACTGGCATACTAATGAGTTTGAGAAATTTAGAAAGTTCATTTTAACTGCTTGAGGATTATGATATAAAAGTTATTGTAAATTGGCTGACTTAAATGAAGTTCTAAGAATGTTTAGGGATATGTTTCTTGTAACATAATCTGGGAAAACATATTTATGTTTGGAGCAATTTCAGATGAAGTTGATATTGCTTCATTGAGCCCACTCCAGGTAGTGAATAAATGTTTTGTACTTTAAAAATAATTTACCCCTCAACTTATTTTCCACTGATTATTTAATAATATGAATAATATGGACATAAATCACTCTAATATCTTTCTCAATAAATGCCAAGTTATTCAGTCCTTTAATATGAATTTTAATATGCACATTTCTTGAGTACTAGTTGCTTTTAACAATTTAGAGTTCCTTCTTAACTCAACATCCTACTCAATGCTCACAAATTCCTTGATACAAAAGTTACTAGTCATGGCAAAGGTTAGTATGAGCATAATCACCTAGCCAAAAATAGTTTCATTTTTTGTGGTAATGATTCTCATATGCTACTTGGCAGAGACTGAGACTGGAACTGAAAGAAAATGATCAATCACAATTCCTCACCATTTTCAGGAATGCAAAAAAATATATATAGGAGGGGTGTTTGTATTCAAATAGTTGACTTAATAGTTAGTTATAGGGACATATAGAATGTGGTAAAGATGCTGAGAAAAGATTTGATGATACAAATTTATTTGATTATTGAGAGACAATAGAACATATATTAAATTTACTGCATTTCCAAACAATATTAGTATATCTAAATATGGCATCAAATCTAGCCAACAAATATTAACTGAGACTTACTATGTATTAAAAATTGCAGTAAGTTGCTGTACTCCTATAGGCTTTATCTAGATATCTTCACATCCATGCTTCCAGATTTCTCCTCAATTAACTAAGAATAAAATACCATCATTTTTTATTTCTTTAAGGCTCCAATGAAGTAACATGTGACAATGTTGAAAATCTTTAAAAATGCACATAAAAAGTAATTCTTACCATTGTTAAAGTCTTCTAAAAAAGGAAATATAATATGCTGGATTAAAAAAAAGGAAATTTGGTTCTGTTTTTTGCCACTGTCTAGCCACATGGCTTTAGTAATGTCAATTAATTTTTTTGCTATCTTGCCAACCTTAGAAGATCAAAGAAAAATAGTTGAGAGAATTCTTTTTTAAATTTAATTTTACATAATATATGAAATTGTTATTAAAGGTTAATTGCTGGGAGACAGAAAGATGTGACATTATCTGTTCTTAAGTGCTTTTCTTGCTTAGGTCGTGGCTAAAGGGATATTCAGTACTAAAAGTCAGTGACAATGATATGAATTGATTATGCTCGTTTTTCTTTCCCCAGTGCAAATGCTGGCCTGGATTCCAACTGAAGGATGATGGTAAAACATGTGTAGACATTGATGAATGCTCTTCAGGCTTTCCCTGTAGCCAGCAATGCATCAATACATACGGGACTTACAAGTGCTTCTGTACAGATGGGTATGCAATACAGCCTGATAACCCAAATGGCTGCCGATCACTCTCAGGTATCAAATTGAGCTTGCCCATTTATCTAACCCCAGTTACTCATATGGAGCCTGAATTTTATAGCCATTCTTATTGAATTCACTTCTCTTTGTATCTGAGATGTCAAGATTCTTTCTGACTTCTTGTGATACAGGAATCTTTCTCTTTTTTATTACATACACTCTACACGCGCCACTCTATTTGTAATAAGAACACATGATGGTTTTGTGAATTATTAAGTGTTTTCTAGATTTTTGAGAGTACTCACAAGGAAAAGGAACTATCTCTAGGACTAGTTCCTTATAGAGCACATGTTCTTGATAGCCAATTTGGCAAACTATTACAGATCTCATTGTGACAATATTGTACTATTTTTCTCTTCTACCCTGTACCACAAACACTGATATGCATATCAAAGAAGAAGAGGTCCATAGTGATAGTGAGCAACAAGAGTAAAAACAAATCTTCTCTATAGGGCTATTTTAGGTATTCCAAAATTAGTAAATTTGTACTTATTATAAGCAGTGCTTAATTCTTTACATGAGAAATTTAATAAAGCATAGCCCATAACAAAGATATTATAATCTATCAGGGGAAAAGAAAACAAATTAAGATGATGCAAATAATAGGGTACACTTTAAAAACTTGTCATGGGACCCCAAATCCCATTAACTGGGTGATAATAATATCATCTTAAGTGTTAAAGTGATCATATTAAGTGTTAATGTGAACATATAGATAGGATTAAGTGTTAAAGTGATCATATAAATAGGATCAAGTGTTTGATAATTATAATAGACAGAATTAAAAAGGAGAGAATGTTCCAACATGGGAAGCAGTCCACACAGCAGGCTCATAGAATAATTGCTTTAAGTAACACATTCTGACCTCAGAATCAGCTCTTAAGGCTTCCTGGTCTGGCTGAACAGACTGTGAGAGCATTTCAGGCATGGAAATCCAAGACACTGTGGCAAAAATTATTCTACCTGAAGGATCTCTGTAAGATTTCAGTGGAAAGAAGTGGCCATTAAAGAAGGATGTACTTTTCTCTAAAGGGAGGAGAGAACTTCCACTTTGTTTATGGCCTTGTCTAAATATTGATAGGGTTTGTGCATTCAAAAAGCTTCCATACCCTAGGCAGCTCATGTCAAGAGCCTCGAATGATCACTGGCATCATACAGAAGAGTGTTAATTGTTAAATTGACATGAGTCACTGTGCACTAACTCCCCTTGAAGGACCTCTGTCCTCAATGAGTTGTATTATGAGAATTAACTGTGATACTTGTTCTCAAACAGATTTGT
Source organism: Sylvilagus floridanus (assembly GCA_949820135.1). Lineage (NCBI taxonomy): Eukaryota > Metazoa > Chordata > Mammalia > Lagomorpha > Leporidae > Sylvilagus > Sylvilagus floridanus. The sequence goes on along the minus strand of OX463236.1, from coordinate 82,911,687 downwards.
GTTTGTGTGTGTGTGTGTGTGCAAATTGTTAAAATCTTTACTTAGTTTTAGAATTGGTCTTCTGTGTATGAATTTAATTGAAAATGAATCTTAATGGAGAATTGTACTGGGAAGGAGAGAGGGAGGAGGAGGGGTGGGGGTGTGGCTGGGAAGGCAGATATGATGGGAAAAATAACTATATTTCTATCGTTGTACTTATGAAATTTGAATTCCTTAAAAATAAATTGATTAATTAATTTAAAAAATTCACATATCAGAGAAATATGTAATTCTAAAAGTAAAAAATAAGGAATGAAAAAGGTACTTAAGAGGATCCCTATCACTTTAATTTTTTTGAAAATAATAGATCAGTTGATTTTGCATGTAAAGGTAGGCAATGACAATATTTTAAACATTAGATATTTTCTCATCTACTTTTTAAAATTTTTATCGAAATATAAATTTTGCTGCCAGTGTTGTGGTGTAGCAGGTTAAGCTGCTGCCTACAATGAAAGTATTCCAAATGGGCACTTGTTCCAGTCCCAGCTGCTCTACTTCCAATCCAGTCCCCTGCTAATGTGCCTAGGAAAGCCACAAAAGATGGTTCAAGTCCTTGGACCACCCAAGTGGAGACCTGGACGAAGCTCCTGGATCCTGGTTTTAGCCTCACCCAGCCTTGGCTGTTGCAGTATTTGGGGAGAGAACCTGCAGATAGATCTGTCTCTCCCTCTCTCTTTGTAATTCTGCCTATCACTCAATAAATAAATATTTTTGAAAAAAAGAAATCTAAATTTTAAAATGACCTTTTAAATTTTTTTAAAGTTTGCATATTGTGGAGGAAAAACCTCTTTTCAATTTTTTTATTACACTGTCATTTAGGCTTGTAATGCTTTTAAAAACAATTTGAGGATTATTTGGATCCCATGTGTTTTCTCCCAATCTACTTGCTTTTGGCCAGCTTGCTGGTTGTTTATTTCATGATGAATTTTGTAGAATGAGACAAGATGAGATGAAATCTCTGAAACAACCAATTTTTACATATTTTAAATTTTTTATAAAGTATTGTACTGTGAAAATGAATGCTAATGATTACAATCTGAATCTACATATACTATATATCCATGCTATAGTTTTTCCAGTATTTATAGTAATGGTAAATTAATAATAATTTTGAGTATAAGCATAAATCTTTTGCGAAAGGCATGAGATTTTTTTAACTGAATATATTAAGTTATAAGAACAAAATTGCCTAAGTATTGAGGTGGATTATGATTTGATTAAATTTATGTCAATAAATTTAGAGCTGTATTGACAGGGATGGCAAGGGCCCTTAAACTTGGAAATCAGCTCTGGATTGAGAAGAACTCCAAGCTTAAATTTGGTCTCAATAGAAAATCGGAATGATTCTCATTGGGGCTTTTATCATGGATGATGTAAGATGGTGTCCAACATAAGTGATGATATATGCTGAAAGATAATTTAATGCCTTGTGTACTTGTGTTATATATTAACTTTGAAATTAAAAGACAAGAAGACAGTAATAATTTAAATGAATTAAACAGGGGAATGACTAATAATAACACTGAAGTATTTCCAATAAAAACAGTTTGAATTTATAAAGTCTTTAAAAATTTTTGGATAACAATATAAAATTGCTTATTTATCACATAAGTGTATGAATGCATGTTAGAAACAAATTTATTTTAAAATTGAACAAATTTTTACTGAATTTTCTAGGATTATATCATTTGAGTGTTTGACTAAGTTGTCTTTAAATAATCAAATATTTATGGAAATAAATATACTGTGAAAAGTTTCAGTATGTTGTATTTAAGAGATCATTTTGTTTTTGAATAAATCTTGAAGAGAAAATAAAATTAAGATTTAGGGGCTCTTTAATATGTTGAGCATGGTAAGATATGTATCAAGCTTTTTTCTAGATTCTTGACAAAAGAGGTCCTAAAACACATTGTACAAGCTTATAGGAAGCGAATAAAGACTGTTGCAGGATTAAAAAAAAAATAAGATTCCTGAAAAAAGGCAAAATTAATGAACAAAGATTTTAGAACATAGAATTTAAAAATTCTTAAGAGAATCATTGACATAGATGAATAGGGTGTAGGTGCCCAGTGAGACCCATGGTCTTTATCCAGATCCCCCTGAGAACACAAGTGGACAGGTTTCCAAGAAAGAATTTTCTGATTTATGAATGTTTAGCTGTCTTTTAGGTTGGTATGGATTTAATTATCTTTTTTTTCTGAAGTTAATTTTGAGTAAACATTATAAAAGCAAATATTTTCTATGAATTCCAAACACAATTATATGAATTTCCAAGAAAATGGAGGATAAGAGAATGATACACTTAGAATTATCTAGATTGTCTTATTGTTTCTGGATGAGTGTTACCTTTTCGTTTTCCAATCATCCCGATTGCTCAGTGTGAACTTTCAGAATTTGAGTTTATGTTGTTGTTTAATTAAGCTCAAACTAAGCAAAGTATATACCATAAATATTGTGTAATACCATCTTTGTCCTGCTGTTTAGATGAAGAACCATTTCTAATTCTTGCTGATCATCATGAGATACGGAAAATTAGCACTGATGGCTCCAACTACACACTTTTAAAACAGGTATGACAATCCCAGGATGATTCTGTAACATTTAGTATGGCAACGCCAGGTATGCTTTAAAGCTGCAGAAATACTTAGCAATTAGATTTTATGATGCATTTATTTATGGAAACATGCTGCACATGTGTAAGATCACTGTAAACTGTTTATGATGTGTAGGTATTACTCCCAAATTATCATATCACTGCATATCAGAAAACAAAAACATGAAGAAATATAATGAAAGCAGGGGGATAACTATCTCAGATTAAAGAAAGAATAATAAAATCATCAAGGCCGGTGCTGTGGCATTGTGGGTTAAGCCGCCTGCAGTACTGGCATCTCATATGGGTGTCGGTTCATGTCCCGGGTACTCCCCCTCTGATCCAGCTCTATGCTTATGGCCTGGGATAGCAGTGAAAGATGGCCCAAGTCCTTGGGCCCCTGCACCAAGAGAGAACCAGAAGAAGCTCCTGGCTTCTAGTTTTGGATTAGCTCAGCTCTGGCCTTTTAGGCCATTTGGGGAGTGAACCAGTAGATCCAAGTTTTCTCTCTCTGTCTCTCCCTCTGTCTTTGTAACTCTACCTCTCAAATAAATAAACAAATCTTTTAAAAAGACAGAAAGACTAAAATTATCTTTTAATATATTTTCTAGATTAGCCAAATTGCTGCCCCTGCCCCTCTTTGGTATTTAAGAGCAGCTTCCTTTGCAAGAATTTCAAGTTCCTATTTATAGAATGAGGTAATAAGCCAGCATTGATGATGCCTAGCCTTTAAAATTTTGAATTAGCAAGATAGTAAAAGATTGATTGTGACTCAGATATAGTTTGAAGTCCATGAGATAACATTTTCAGTTGTGTCATTTTTATCTCTTAATCCTGTCTGCTTTGATAGAATCTAGACTGATGTGTTTTGGTGTTTAAGGTCTAGTGTCAGTTTAATTTGTATAATTTATTTGAAAAGGTATGACTTCCATTTTATAATATGGTATAAAACTGTGAAAATCTTAACTTTTTTTCTCTGCCTGTGCTTCAAATAGCACAACACATCAAATCTGTTTAACTAGAGTGATTTTTTCATGGACTACAAGGATCTCACAATTAGCTATGGTATGTTATTATTGGTCATGAGAAACATCTTTGAAGATTTAGTTTCCATCTGCTCTGCTGCAAATGTTTCCTTGCTACAAACTAAATGAAGGTGCCATCAGGGGCTGTGTCGTAGTATAGCAGGGTAAAGTCTGTCTTGTGAAGCTGGCACCTCATATGAGAACGTAGGTTTCAGTCCTGGCTATTCTGCTTCTAATCCAACTTCCTGCTAATGCACCTGAGAAAGCCACAGAGGATGGCCCTAGAGCTTGGGTCCCTGCTGCCCATGGGGAGGCATCGGTGGAGTTCCTGGATTCTGTCTTCAACGTGGCTCCACCCGGGTTGTGGTAGCCATTTGGGGAGTGAACCAGAGAATGCTTTGCTTTTCAAAGTGACTTAGCTTTTCCCAGGCACATCAGGATTGAAAGTAAAGCAGTGGGAACTCCAACCAGCCTCCATATGGGATGTCAGCATCTCAGGCAGCAACTTAACACAGTATACCAGAACACAGGCCCCAGTAAATAAATCTTTTTAAAATAATGACATGAACACTATGTAGAATAAGTATTATACAATCTAGAACAAGTGTGTCAAAATTGAGAATACTTCTTAATTTTGTAGTTTTGTCAGCATTAGATGTAAATGAAGTATGCCACTCATATGGTGATTTTCTTTGCAACAATATAAAGAATTACAGTCCCTCCTTATTTTGGGTGTATTGGTTCCAGGACATTGGTCCCTGCCCCACTCTATGGATATCAAATATCACAGGTGCTAGATGCCCTTATATAAAATGGTATAGAGAGCATTTGTATACCCTCTTGTATGTTTCACATATTTCATTTACTTATTTGATAGGCAGAGAGAGAGAGAGAGATACAGAGAGAATGAGAGCTAGAGAAAGGGCTCCTAATTGTAGATTCAAATTGTCCACAATGGCCAGGGATGGACCAGGCCAAAGCTGGAGGCTAAAAATTGAATCCAGGTCTCTCTTATGGGAGGCAGGGACTCAACTACTTGAGCCACTACCTGCTGCCTCTCAAGGTCTGAATTAGTAGGAAACTGGAAGCAGGGGCTGCTGCCAGGTACTCAAATTATGAACTCCAGTGTGGGATGCACTGGCATCTTAACCATTAGGTTAAGTGCCTGCCTCTATTTGTATATTTTAAATTATCTCTAGATTACTTAGAATACTTGATACAATGCAGATTCTGTATAAATCATTGTTGTACTGTGCATACTGTGTAGTTTAATGAATAATGACAAGGTTTTTAAAATCTGTACCTTTTCAGTACAGAACACTTTTTCCCAGATAATTTTGACCTGTTACTGTTTGAATCCATGGATGTGGGATTTGTGAGCATAGAGAACTGACTATAACTTAGCTAAATTATTTTTACTACTCATTGATGGATTGCTCCACTGCTTTTGCAAGAGTTTCATTCATTTTGTTTTAGAATTTAGTCTTATTTAGGTACAAATATCTATTGGCCAATGTGATACTGACTTGTCATAACAAAGTTTGATTTTCCACCATTCCTCTAGGTCATAAATTAAAAATGAATATTTCATTAGAAAGTCCAGATTTCTGGCTACTCATGAAAAAATAGGGACATAACAGTGCTGAGCTCACATATCCTAATTACCACAATTCAAGCTATGGTGTGAAGGCAGCTTTGGCGTCTTCACACTTGCCGTGTGCTCATTGCATATATAAGTATGCTTGCCTTACTCCAGAATGGCTGTTCAGACTCCTGCCAATGAGTTTGAAGTGTGCCACCAACATCCACTGTGTCAAACTGCTTTTCTCTTAATTATAAATCCTTAGGAAATTTGGGAAAATATCAAATATTTCATGTTGTTTATAAAAGATAATCCAGAAAGCTATTTAAAATTTAAAAATGTGACAGATGACTATCTCTTTCAAAGAGAATAATATAAGAAATATCCTTAAGGATGAAACTTATGTATAAGTATCTGCTTCAAAATGGAAACATAATTGCTGTACAAATGGTTTCCTTCATTAGCTAATTTAATACTTTTAAATAACTCTGACTAATTAATAATAACTACAAAACAAGTAAGTCTTTGGAATACTCTTTTTAAAAATAATTTAAGCAATTTGTTTTACATAACTTTTTTTCATTTTAATTTTCTTTTTTTAAAACTTTTATTTAGTAAATATAATTTTCCAAAGTACAGTTTATGGATTACAATGGCTTTTTCCCCCCATAACTTCCCTCCCACCCACACCCCTCCCATCTCCTGCTCCCTCTCCCATTCCATTCACATCAAGATTCTTTTTCAATTATCTTTATATACAGAATATCTATTTAGTATATATTAAGTAAAGATTTCATCAGTTTGCACCCACACAGAACATAAAGTGTAAAATATTGTTTGAGTACTAGTTTTAGCATTAATTCACATTGGACAACACGTTAAGGACAGAGATCCTACACGAGGAGTAAGTACATGGTGACTCCTGTTGTTGACTTAACAATTTGATACTCTTGTTTATGGCGTCAGATGCCATCTCACTAGTCCAAGTGATCAATTTCAGTTCATATTTTTTTACACTGATAGGTATAAGATTCAAAGGGATCACACAAACAAGACCAGTGTCTGCGAACACTGATAGAATAAAAAAGGGAGAGAAGGATCCAACTTGGGAAGTGGGATACACAGCAAACTCATGGAATGGCAGATGTCCTAAACAGCACTCTGGCCTAAGAATCTACATAACTTTTTTAAGGTTTATTTATTTATTTGAAAGGCAAAGTTAAGTTATAGAGAGGCAGTGGGTGGGAGGAGTCGTCCATCTGCTGGTTCACTTCCAAAATAGCCACAATTGCTGGTGCTGGGACCATGAGGAGTCAGGAGCCAGGAGTTTTCTTCCAGGTCTCCCATGTGAGTGCAGGGGCCCAAGTACTTGGGGCCATCTTCTACTGCTTTCCAGGCCATAGTAGAGAGATGGATTGGAAGTGGAGCAACCAGGACTCAAATTGGCACCCATAAGGGATACCTATACTGCATAGGGAGGCTTTACCCACTATGGCAGAGCACCAGCCCTAGAATACTCTCTTTTAATGTCAGCTGAACCATATCTTTAGCTGATAAAGCAATGATATTTTCTGTGTTCATGAAGGAGGAATAACAGAGCCATTTCTCCCTCAAGAGTGAGTCTTTGTACATATTGGAATGCAGTAATACATATAAGTAATTATCTCTCCATATTTTCTCTAAGTAAAAATAAATAAAAAGATTACATCCTTATTCATTATTCAGAATGTTTTGTATAGCTCATTAGAAAGAATGATTTGCCCTAATATCATAACTTTTATTCTCGTTTTAGTGAGTAGTAATTTCATGAAGTGTTATAGCATAAAATTATAACAATGGGTGTGCATTGTTTTCTTACCTGTAAATCCTAAAACAAGGTTATAGCTAGGCCAGCTATAAATTAAATTTGAATACCACATTTAGAAAATGTACTTTAATAACACCGATTTTAGGGATAAAAATTTATTAAGTAGCTCTCTGATATGTTATCCAAGTCAGTTCTAACTGTGCTTTTATTCCAATAAAATTGTACAGAGAAAAAATGCGTACAATTTCCTAAATTAATCATCTCAATCCAAAAGGTACAAATCTTCAGCTACAGAAATGAAAGAAATAAATAGGATTCTGATGAAGCCAATTTTCAGCTCTGAAACAACTGGGATGGCCCTAGTTTTCATTCATGATTTTGACCAGACTCCTGGCTGTTTTAATGTTCTTTGCATATGATTCTACAAAGAGAACATTGCACTGTTTTCTGTGGGGATTAAGGGTAAAGCTGTAGAAAATGACCAGCTTAACAAGATGGATATGTTCAGAACTTCAATTCTACTGCATTTATAGCTTTAATTTATTATAGTTGGCTTTCTAAAATGGAATATGATTTTTATTATCTAAATTGATTATTGCTAAGAAAGGAGTAGGATAATTCGGCAATAACTAGGGATTATGACGAAATCATTGCTGAAGTGGGAGAGGTGTTTCTCTCTACATTTTCCCTTCAAAGCTCTCAAATATAGCCATCTGAATTGCAAAGCCATCACAGAATCCTAACCCATTTACATTACTCTTCTGGAGAGAAAAAAACATTTGAACAGAAAGAATATTGTAGAATATTATTAAAATGAATTTATTGAGCTCTCTACAGAACTCATCTGGTATACATTAGATTTATATTTTAGTTTGATTCATTTATATTTGATTTATTTTGCACAGACAACTTCCTTGACATGCACAGTTAAGTGAACTTATTAAAGATGTGCTCCAATTTTTATGTGTGAAGGAATATTTAATGAATCTTTGGAACCTGAGTCTGAATATCAGTTGCCGTTTGGAAGTATTTTTCACCATTATTCTTTATTAGTAATCTTGTCAGTAAAAATATGCTTTCATTTATTCACTTGAGCTTAGTGGAGCATTCACACTGAGTCATATGTATTGCCTTGTGCCACTTGTTTACAACCAATGGCATAGCATTCAGTGGGGTCAGCCTATTTCAGGTTATCTTGATAATCTAGAACTTAAGAAAAAGAGATTGTTCAAGTCAAATAAAATCATGAGATTTAAATCTACAATTTTAACATCATTGTATTACCAGAATGTAGCTTTGATGCATAAAGAAGGAAAAAAAAAAAACAGTATTTTTCAGAACTTTCTCTGTCTTGCTTCTATATCCAGACCTTTTTTAGTTTAGGATAACCTTATAAGAAATAAAGTTTGAGCAGTAATCATTTAGCTTTCTTTGGAATCTTATAAAGGACTATAAATCTACAGCATTGTTATTATTACTGTCAAAAACTGAGTTTTGGTGCCAGAATTGAGGTGTAACAGGTTAAGCCTCCCATATGAGCATCTGTTCAAGACCCAGTTGCTCCACTTCTGATCCAGCTCCCTATTAATGCACCTGGGAAAGCATTGGAAGTTGGACCAAGTCCTTGGGTTACTGCATTCATGTGGGAGACCCAGAAGAATCTCCTGGCTCCTGACTTCAGATCAGCCCAACTCTGGCCATTGTGGTTATTTGTGGAGTGAACCAGTGGGTGTAAGATCCTGTCTCTCTTTCTCTCTCTTTGTATTTATGCATATCAAGTGAATAAATAATAAGCATAAAAAATTGCTCTGTAGTTTCCAGAGTTATATAAAAGTATCATTAATTAATTAATTAATTAATTCTGAGTTTTGAGAATAGATGCAGGAATTGAACTGAACATCCTTTGTATCCCTCCTCTCCAAAGCAAGTAAAAGAACCTGTCTCCTCAAAAATTCTAATCTTCACCCACAAGACAACAGCACTCTAATCATGAGACTTAGCAATTTCATGGTGAATGCTGATAGAATCAAGCTTATATATATATATATATATATATATATATATATATATATATATGACATAGATCTCTTGGATTTTTGCCAAGTGTCTATAACATCAATTATTTCGTAACTCACAAGAACCAATATATCAATAAACCATTCATCTGTTAAAATGAGTTAGCACAAGTGAAATTGTGATCCAAGTTTTGTTAGTCTGTTGAAGTAGTAAATATATGGGCTCTAACAATATGCCAGAATTAAACTGACTCCTAATAAATCATTTGGGCAATTTCATAGCTAGGAGGATTCCTAAATCCTTTGTATAGGATTCAAATCAAATAAAACTACAGAACTACCAAACCAAAAATCTGTAGCATCCAGAAACACAATAGCTGAATTTGTGCTGTTTTATTACCTGCTAAAAATGCATTGCCATGAGTCTGGAGGGAGGCATTTCCTCACCTCTCCAGCAGGTGGAATAAAAGGATGCTGATTACCCACTTGCTCTTTGGTCAAATCCTCACCTAAGGTTGTAACTTTTTACATTCTAGTATGACACTCTTGCCTGAAGGGCATTTGAAGAGTGAAAAGGGAAACTGGTTGATGTTGGGACAAAGCAGTAGGGGAAGTAACCTTTCTAAACTCTCTTTGATAACTCACTATATGAATTTCCAGGACTTTTCTTAATTCTTCCGGGATCATAACAACGTTCCAATTTGGATGTATGCTCTTTTCTGGTTATACACAAGAGGTTATATGGCATCAGATTTATATATATATATATATATATATATATATATATATATATATATATTAATTTAACATGATAATACTTAACATTTTCTCCTTAAAAGCAGTTCATGGTTTTCATATTATTAGCTATTTATTTTACTGTAAGCATTTCAAAATTGATGTGGCCTATGTGGAAAAATATTTTATGATAAATTATATGTATTTTAAGTATATGATGTGCGACAAATGTGAACATAGGGTGATGTCCAAAAAGCCATTCATAAGTGTTATTAATCACATATGCTATTTAGTAGAATTAATCATAAATATTTTTATGTTAATCATAAATGCTATTATTGTATAATAAAGCAAATTCAGATTCAAAGGGAGACACTGATTGTCATGAATGCCTCACACATTTAAAAATTATTTCTATTAACTTCTATTGAAAAAATATTATTTTTATTTTTAGGGTTTAAACAATGTCATTGCTATAGACTTTGATTACAGAGAAGAATTCATCTATTGGATTGATTCCAGCAGACCCAATGGCAGTCGCATAAATAGAATGTGTTTAAATGGAAGTGATGTTAAGGTAACTATTTATTACAGTGATGGATTTTTGAACATATTATTGGTGTGACTGAGTAGAGCAGAAAATGGTATATTTTGGTAGTGATGATATTTGGATAATGCATTAGCTTGGTTTCAATTTCATATTTGTGCTGTGTACATTAATGACTACTTTAAGTAAGACATGTGAGGATTTTTGTTCCTACATTTCATTATAGAGTACTACTTGCAGTAAGATAAGCTTCAAATTGGGTAAATATATCTTAATATGTATCTATCTATTGATTTCTCTGCAGCTGTAAGTTTCAGTTTTTTCTTTTACGCAGTCCTAAAAGCCACAAGAACTGAAAAATACTCACCATATATCAAGGATCACTTTATATGCACCATATTTGTACATGTAGCTATATTTAGTATTGATGTGTTAGAACTGATTACAGGAGTTAATGGGTCTTTACTTCTGCAGTTCATGCTCTTATTTGCATTTTCTTCTCTTATTCTAGTCATTTTAATATATAGTAAGAGCAGTCAGGGAAATGGTGAGTGCTATTGCTATCTCCCCAAAACCTGTTAAAGATAAATATTATCAATAATTCATTGTGTATAGGAATGTTACACAGAATTTTGCCACAAATTTTAAGACAATGAGCATATAAACTCTAAAGAAAATGTGTAGCTATTGTGTATCAATTGTGCAGCTATCTAAGAGCTTTTTTTTTTTGTATTTTTTTTCTTAAACCCATGTAATGTCTAGGGGTTTGTACATATTAGCTAATTTGTCAGAAATATATAATGATATTATGGTCAATTGCTTTCTACTTATTTAAATTTTATTTCTGATAACTTAATAGTGTTCTATATCTCTATAAAAATCAGGAATCAATTGCTCTATTGCTCTATTTTTCTGTTAGTATTCAAACTACTAATTTTTAAAATTTTTATTTTGCTAGGTAGTCCATAACACAGCTGTCCCCAATGCACTTGCTGTCGATTGGATTGGAAAAAATCTCTATTGGTCTGACACAGAAAAAAGGATCATTGAAGTATCCAAACTCAATGGCTTGTACCCTACCATACTCGTTAGCAAAAGGCTGAAGTTTCCCAGGGACCTGTGTTTAGATCCTCAAGCAGGGTTTGTAACAAATATTAAAAATCCTTAAAATATTTCAGGTTTGGCTTACTTCATTGTGGTAAATCTAGTCTTGAGGTTATTAATGTGGAAGTCCAATGTTATGATTAAATGTGTAGAAGTTCTGAGAAATCAAAACCAATAATATGACTATCACATTGAAGGGTATAACTTAAAATTAGCACATTTTACCGTAACTCTTAAATAGCTTCAAAACAGCTCTTTTTCTAATGAGTCAATATTCTTAAATTTATTGTGGAAATACATTATGCAGATTTCAGTGATTTAAAATTTTGGAGGAAAGGCAGATTACGAACAAACTTTCAGATCATGCATTGCAATGTTTGTTATAGTCACAGATATGGGTATATGTAATGTAATTATCTTGCAACATATTCAGCAGAAGACATGAGGAATAGCTATGGAGAATAAATGACAAGGTGTATTATCAAATGCATTGTAAAGAAAAAGCAAAGTAGGGATATTGGGAAAGGTTCATGTTGTAGTTGTGTTTTATTAACATTTCATTGAGAGAATAGGTACAAGTCATCACCAAGTTTAAGGAAAAACAGAGAGGAAGATTTCAAATGAGGGATAAACATGCATTAAGATGTCACAGCTGTCTCATTTTCAAGGATGCTGTTCTGGTAGATGCAGAATACATGTCCTATTTTTTGCTCTATTATTTACAATGATTACATACTCCAGAATGATGCTTATAGAAGTGAAGCCTACACAACATGTTTGTTAAAATGAAATATTTAGAGAAGTTATATCTTAAAATAAGACATGGTCACAGTTGAATAGGATAACTGTGGTAGTCTAAATTCTCTGATGTGTAAATTAATTTTACATAATCTGTTTGATCAGCTTTTACCTCACCATATGCAACAATAAGGTTTTACTTCTTGAAAATGCATTTTAATTCTGGTTTTGTCCCCCATGTTTATAGTTGACGAGGTAATTATGTTATAATATATTTTGTAGCCTAATTTTAAACATTAATTTGCATAAAGTAGTACCTAAGAAGTCTTACATTAAGAATGAATTTTTGTTTCCAAGATAACTGGCACAGCTTATTATTTTACTATATAATTATATAACCATTTTGTTGTTTTTGAATATTTTCTTTACCATAATAAAAAGTTTCAGAATAGTGTCAGTTTTATTTTAACTTAAAAAAAGTCACAAAACAGCTTGTTTCTACAGATATTTAAAGAAATAATGTCTAGAGTTACTAAGTTTAACTACCATCTTTGTTCATGTGACTATTTTAAATATTTGACATTTTATCAGAAAGTGTTTATTTTCTAATGTCTAAACAGTTATCCTTTTCTTCAAAATCAACATGACTAGCTCAGTTTCTCATTTCTTCTATTCAAGATGTTTCCCTTTGCAAAGAAAGAACACTACTTATTTGATAGCAGAGCTCTTAGTCCAGTGTTTACATTGGGAGATAGCTTCAGATTTATTTTTCCATGTTTCAGTTACCACCCTATAAAATGAAAACAGCTTTAAGTTATCATCAACATAAATCCATCCATCAAAAGTATCATTAAAACAGCAAAACACTAAATTATTGTATATGTTATTAAAGATTTGATGTTTTAATATCTGGATTTTGATATGGTTATGCGATATTATAACCAAAGAAGCATAAAGTATAGTTTTTGTTTAATGAAACAATCAAAACCACTGTTTTAATAGATAAAATCTAATGGCACTTCTGTATTTATATTGCTTTCTTAGTTCCTCAGAGTGATCGAGTAGGCAGCTCAGGTTTTAGCTTTTATGAGATGAACTTCAGGCTGCAACTGTAAAATATTATGCAACCCTGCCTCATCAGATTACCCTTTCCTCATCAGATTACCCTTATGAATTGCATACATTTTGAATATGCCATACTATTGACGCATACTTTTAAAAGTTTGATTTTTGTCCTGATTTGTGGTGAGGGAAAAGGCAAGGATTCAAGACAGAGTAAGGCTCACTGAGCTGTCAACTGTAATTAAATATCAAACTTTTAGGAGGTGTCATAGGGAGAGTATTTCTATATTTTAATAATACTATCTCAATTATTCTACCTGTTAGTAAGAGGGTTGAAGAAGATACAGTAAACTCAATGGATTTTCCAATTTTTCTCCCAATTTCTAAAACTTTTATTTATTTATTTCTGTTTATTTAAAATGCAAAAGGAGGGAGGGAGGAAGAAGGAGGAAGAAGACAGAAAGAGAGAGAGAGAGAAAACCAGAGAGTGAGAGAGCTCCTTCCTCTTCTGAATGACTCACTGCATGCCCACCGCAGCCAAAACCAGCAGCCCAGAACTCAATCCAAGTCTCCCACAAGGTAGCAGGACAAAATGACTTGAAACATCACTTGCCACCTCCCAGGGTGTGCACTAGCAAGAAGCTGGATCAGAAGTGGAGCAGGGCCTGGAACCCAAGAACTGCCCGCTGAGATGCTGGTGTCCTAACTGGACATAAACCAGCACCAAACACTGCCTACCCTTTTTCAGTTTTTTCCCAATCATCTTGTTATTTGCTATAGTCTGAAAATAAGTATTGAAATTGATCATAAAATTGGGGTAATTAAAAATGATTTCTACTTAATATTTCTAAAATGATCATTTGTACAATGTATATAAACATAACAATATAAAATATAAAGACCATTATAACTACCAAACATAATTTTACTTTTTTAATAACTAAGATGCCATTTTAGGTTATCACAACAAGTCTATTATGATATTAATGTGAAAGTATGTTATGCCCAAGTTAGCAGAATATAATTAATCTACTTATTCATTTATTCTATTCATACTTCTTTATATTTTTGTGTATGTGATTATGTTTTAGGTAGAAGTATAAAAATAAAAGGCATTGCACCTGTCTTCAAGTATTTCATCATTCAATCAGTTGGCAGAGGTTTAAATAATTACATTGCAATACCTCTGATGGCAGAAAAAATAGAAAATATGTCTAGCTCAACTGGCATCAGATAAAGCTTTCTGGTTAGGAATGGTAGTCTTAGAAGTAGCACTGGGTTGCCGTGGTGTGGTGTAATGCTTAAAGCCACTTCATGCAACACTGGCCTCCCATGTGGGCACTGGGTTGAGTCCTGGCTGCACCACTTCTGTTCCAGCTCTCTGCTATGGCCTAGGAAAGCAGTAGAAGATGGTCCCTGTACCCATGTGGGAGAATCGGAAGAAGCTCCTGGCTCCTGGCTTTTGATTGGCCCAACCTTGGCTCTTCCGCCACTTGAGGAGTGAACTAGCAGATGGAAGACCTCTCTCTCTCTCTCTCTCTCTCTCTCTCTCTTTCTGCCTCTGCCTCTCTGTAACTCTGCCTTTCAAATAAATAAATAAATCTTAGAAAAAAAAAAAAAAGAAAAAGAAAGAGAAGTATCCAGGTTCCACCATGCATTTCAGTGTAGCAGGTCTTCCTAGGTAAATGAATAGGCTTTGTGGGAAAGCACAAAACCGAATTGCAGGACATAGCTAGTGAATTGCCAGGAACTCATATGATAGGAAAGTTAAGCATGTAGTTGCTGTTCAAGTTCACTTTATGGAGTGGAAGAGAGCTAGGACTAAATTGAAACTCAACAGCAACAGGAAACTAACCAAATCTTGAAAGGCTTCTAACTTGGACAAACATGTAAATGGACACATAATTTCACAATTTCACCAGAATATGATTCAAGAAAGGGAAATGATAAGTTTGTACATCTATTGAGCTTGTTAATTCCCATATAATAAAAATTATAAAGAAGAAAATTACTACTTTTATAGTATTTTGTAAATTAGAAAACTTTATCTTAGTTTTATCATTTTAGATACATGTACTATTTATCCTGTCTCTGGAAAATATATGGTCATTTTGATTATGTGCTGTTTATTATATAATAAGAAAATTCAACTTCAAACTAAGTGATTTTTCTCAGAATCCTTTCTGTAATAAGATATATATATATATATATATATATATATATATGCCAGTTTTCAGCCTTTGGCCCCATGTTTTTCTTTTTATATCAATTGGAGATCCTAGTAACTCAGATCTTGAATCATAAGCATGTTTTGCAAGAGTCGTGCAAACATAATATAAGGGAAAAAGAACCCCAAATCTTATACTTTGTCTGCTTTAAAAATTGATTTCTTTAAAAGTCTTCAAAGTTAGTATAGATGATTTGAGCCTTTTGAAAAAAAAAGAAGTGAGTGTAAGTTATTACTAGCAATCAAAGCTATATTTTCATTTTGGTTTACCTAATATTAGCAGATTCAGAAGCAAATAATAATAGGTAAAATTTTGAATTTGAAATATATGTTAAAAAATATGAGAAGAACCCTTTATATATCCACTATTGCCAAAATGGATAATAGTGCAGGAAATTTGGAAAAACATATTTTATGTTTCTGTATCTTGGCTTATGCTAGCCTAGCCCTTATTCTTCCAATGCCAGTCTGCTTTTTGTGTAGTTGCAGTAAGTACACATTTTTTTTGTGACAAGCAGAAATATCACTCTGTATGGAACATTCTAGGTGGCTACTACATATTCGAACTTTAACATTATGTGACTATGTTCAGTGTAAATGTTTCCCTCTACATATAGAAAGTGAATTTCCTTCCTATAAACACCACCACTTAATCTGTGTATACCTAACACAGAAACAGTGTGAAGACCCTTTAAGGAGATAATAAATGGTTAACTAGATGCACCCATAGCAAGGCTACCCCTACTTAGATATGATGCTTGCACATATGCACAAACCAATGCATTGATATGTAAATCACCTACTTTGTTTCAAAGATAAAAGTCTTAAGGGAACTTTTGTTATGAGGAAGTGAAAAACCAGAATGAAAACTCAGTTGCTGATTTCTATGGGGAAACAGAATTAAATTATGCAATTAAAGGAAAACTTTTTCCTAACAATTTTTAATCCTATCCAAAAAGCTGACTTCAATGTTCCCATATTTAGGCAAAAAAGAAAATCTCAGAAAATGAATATAGATGATCCATTTTATAATTCAAAATCAGAAGTATTTGTAGGTGGAAGAAGTTTCTCTAAATCTGTTACCTGAATTTAGAAAAAAAAAAAAATGAAGCTGAGAGAGGACTTCTACTTAATTCATTTTAATGAAATTTAGTGTATTATATGAAAGTATAAAAAACAGTCTTCACAGATTCTTATATTTATGTTTACAAGCAAACTGTGTTTACTTATCTACACCTTATTATAACTTGTGCAATAGGTCCTACTGTGATCTTGGTAAATATTATCTAGGAGCTATCTAGAAATCTTCATATTTTCACTGAAGCTTTCATTTTCAATTTTAATTATTTATGAAAATATACAAAGTAATTTTAAGTAGTCAATTTATAAAGTTCATTTACCTTTATTTCTATTTATTTGAAAGAATGAAAGCCAGAATGAGAGCAAGCAAGAGAGATTCCATCTGTTTGGTTTACTCCTCAAATGCCTGCAACAGCCATGTCTGGGCCAAGCTTAAGCCAGGAGCCTGGAATTCCAATCTGTTTTCCCATTTAGGTGACAGAAACACAAGTCCTTGAGCCATTTCCTGCCACTCTCCCCTAGAGTGTGCATAGGAAGGAAGCTGGGTAGGAAATAGAGACAGGACTCCATCCCAGGCACACTGATATGGTCTTCATGAGTCCCAAACAGTAACCTCACCTGCTGTGCCACAACACCAGCCCTGCTTTAGGTAGAGTTTGATTACAATTATAAGCATATGTAAAAAGCTAAATTGAAATAATGAAGACTATATCTAATGAAGTGGCTTGGATATATTCTTCTTAATGTTAAGTGCTATTTTGATTTTTTTATTTGCTGAAAATGAAATTTTAGAATTATTAAAAAATAACATGGTATAGAGATGTACGAATACATTTAATCATACGTAACACATGTGAAAGAGTCTGATATAAGCATATCACACTTAGCAGGAAAAAATAATGTATTAGTGTTAGCAAGATTCAGGGCCAGTGAGGCAAGGGAGAATGTTCTCCAGGTAAATTTTCTTTTGATTTTTACATATCTCTAAACCAGTTTTTTCCCTTTTGTTTCTGTGTTTTCACTATCTCTAGTATGGAGAAGATGTTCATCCAAAAACGTGTTATAAAAGAACACATCGTGGGTTTTTTTAGATTCACTTCACTGCTGGCTATTGATCCTGAGAATTTTTTCATGTGTTTGTTGGCCTTTTTAATATACTCTCTTGAAAAAAATACCTATTCAAATCCTTTGCCCATTTCTTAACTGGATTGTTTGTTTTGTTGTTGTTGAATTTCTTGAGCTTATTTTAGATTCTGGATGTTAACCTTTTGTCAGTTGCATAGTTTGCAAATAGTTTGCCCCATTCTGTTGGATGCCTCTTCACTTTGCTGAGTGTTTCTTTTGTAGTGCCTAAGTTTCTCAGCTTGATGTAACCCCATGTGTCAACTTAGGTTTTGATTGTCTGTGCTTCTGGGGTCTTTTCCAAGAAGTATTGCCTATGCCAGTGTATTCCAGATTTACCCCAATGTTCTCTACTAATTTGATGGATTCAGGTTGTAGATTTAGGTCCTTGATCCATTTTGAGTGGATTTTTGTGTAAGGTGTAATGTAAGGGTCTAGTTTCATACTCCTGCACAAGGTAGATCCAGTTTCCCCAGCACCATTTGTTAAAGAGACTGTCACTGCTACAGGGATTGATTTTAACTCCTTTGTCAAAGATAAGTTGCTTGTAGATGCATTGATTTCTGGAGTTTCTATTCTGTTTTATTGCTCTACACGTCTGTTTTTGTTTTTGTGCCAGTACCAGGATTTTTTGATTATAATTGTCTTGTAGTATATCTTGAAATCAGGTATTGTGATGCCACTGGCTTTGTTAGTATCATTATTAATATCACTTTACTTCCTCACCCTGGTCACACCTGCAATGTCCTGCTCTCTGTAACGTCCAATTTTATATTTTATTTTCACAAAAATTTTATTTTATTTTCACAAAATAAACTTTTTTAAAAGATTTTTTTTTAACTGACCTAAAATTTTTGCATACTGATGGGGTAATGTGATGTTTTATTGTATGTGTACATGATATAATGTCCAATCTGAATTAACATTACTGTCTCCTTAAATATTTATCATTTCTTTACAGTGAAAATATTCAGAATTGTCTCAATTGTCTCATAACTTTTGATTTTAGAAAAGTACACAGTACGCCATCATTATCTATAATCATCCTACTTTGCAATAAAACACCAGAATTTCTTGTATCTTGGTGCCCATGTTTTCTTCATCTTTCCTCCAGCACATTCTCCCCAGCCTCTGGTAATCACTATACTGCTCTTGAAACTTCTATGAAATCCACTTAAGATTCCACATATGATGGAATTCTATATAATATGGGTGGATATTATTCACTTTGTCTGAATACCATATTTTCTTAATCAGTTAATAACTTGATGGACATTTAGGTAATTGATAATTCTTGCCTAGTATGAAAAGTGCTACAATAAACTTTCACACACTGATTTCAGTCAATTTGGATATATTTATATTAATGGAAATGCTGGATCAATGGTAGTTCTAATTTTATTTTTTGAGGTACCTCTGTTTAATGCAATGGCTGTACTTATTCTCTCCAACACTAGGTGTAAGTCTTCTTTTTTCTTCACACCCTTGCCTTCAATTGCTATTCTTTGGCCCTTTGATAATAGACATTCTAACTAGCGGTGATAGCTCATTGTGGTTTTGATTTGCATTTTTCTGATGATTAATGATGTTGAAACTTTTTTTTCATGTACTTGTTGACTACTTGTATGTCTTCCTTTGAAAAATATGTTTTTGGGTCCATTTTAATTGGATTAAATTTTTCTTATTTTGTATGAGTTCTTTAAATATTTTCGTTAGTATCTGCTTGTTAGATGTATAGTTTGCAAGTATTTTCTACTATTCTGTTGGTTCTCATTTATTTGAGTGCCCACATCCCACATCAGAGTATCAGAGTTCAGTTCTCTGCTTTAGCTCCTGAACTCCAGCTTCCTGCTAAAGCAAATCCCAAGAGGCAAGGAAAATGGCTCAAGTAATTAAATGGATTCCGGGCATCCAAGTGGAAGATCTAGATTGTGTTCCCAGATCCTGGCTGTAGCCCCAGTCCAGTCCCAGCTATCGTGAGCAAGCCAGCAGAGGGCAGCTCTCTCTCTGTCTCTGCCTTTCTCACAGTCAAGTGGCTACTTTCTTTGCTGTGCATTAGCACTTTAGTTTGATGAAGCCTCATTTGTCTAATTTTCCATTTTCTTCTGTGCCTTTGGGACCTGATCCAAACCAATAACATAATGTACTATAAATTAGTGCTGTACAGTAGGACTTTTTCTGATTAAGGAAGTGCTCTGTGTTTGTGTTACTGGATATGACAGCCACTGGACTCATGCTGTTACTAAATACTTGGCATGTGGCTAGTTTAACTAAGGAACAATCAAGCTAATTCATTTTAATTTGACTTTAATTACTTCAAACTTCATTACAATTGGCTAGTGGCTACTACGTTGAACATGCATATTCAAACATATGAAATGTATGCCTCCAAAATTCCTTTGAAGCTTTTGTAGATAAAATAAAAAAGAAAAAAAAACATTCATATTGTTTTATAATATATGTATTTCAAAAGTTTACATGTCATGTTGAGTATATATAATGTTAACACTTGTTAATAAAAATATTTATATATAAATTATATATATATGACTTTGTATGATAAAGGAAACATGGTTAAAACAAAAGCATACTTCAAACAATAGTGAGTAAAAATACATACATTTGTTTTGAAATATGATTCTTTAAAAGCTACAACACAGAGAGATACTGAGAGTTGATTTGGTAACAGTTGAGCAAAGAAATGAAACGTGTGTGATGTTTTACTCCTGGAGTATGTGTAAATAAACTGACTATTGATTTTCTTTCCTAGATATTTGTATTGGATTGATTGCTGTGAGTATCCTCACATTGGCCGTGTTGGAATGGATGGAACCAATCAGAGTGTTGTCATAGAAACCAAGATTTCTAGACCTATGGCACTAACAATAGATTATGTCAACCACAGACTCTACTGGGCTGATGAAAATCACATTGAATTTAGCAACATGGATGGATCTCACAGACACCAAGGTTGGTCTAGTAGAATAAATGATTCAGTATCATATCAGTGAATAAAATATTCATTCGAAAATTATTTACTTTCTCTAACAAAACACATTCCTTAATTTAAGATTAATTACTATACTCCTTGATGACATACTAGTAAGTTAGAATTATATATATTTCTTCAATAATTATCTAATTTATGCATAAAATCAGTTTGACAATGTCAATATTTTATTAACATTTAATAGTGTTTTCTAAAACATTTTATAGTAAATGGGCACTGATTTATAAATAACACACACAATTATTTTAATTGAATCGGAATATAGGATTTCACTTGTAATCCTGAAGTTGTTAGTGCAGTCTGGTAGGATTTCAGTTTTCTTAGGAAAAAAAAAAACAGTAAAGGTATGGTTCTTTAGACATACTAAAGTAGTATTATTTAAAATTATCAACTGTCAAGCTATGTACATGGTTAAATTTATTGTCCAATCAACAGCAATGAGAAAAGTTAACATGTTAACAGATTTCAAATTAGAGTTCCATTCACAAAATAGTGTGATACTGTTTCTCTGGTTTTTAAAATAACTCCCAATAGTTTAAAAGCTCTGTAAAATAAATGAATAAATATTGGATATAGAGGGATATAACACTGGCATTATGGATCAAGGAGAAATCTTGTGAGAGAAACTTACAGGTGAAGATGAAGAAATTAACAAAAGTGAAGGAGAAGAATGTAATTGAGAAGAAAACGCAAAAACATAATATGAATATAATAGAACTCACAAATGATGCAAAGGAACTCTAAAATATTTTTGATGCAGATAATTTTTTCAAGGATTAGACTTTTCCTTGTATTAAAAATGAAAAATTATTTTGATGATATTTCATGGCCTATATCATCTTAATTGTTAGGTGTTTTCATTTCCAAGAGCTTCTTCAAAGATAAGTTTCAAGGTGAGGTATCAAAGGCTGCCTACCTATTAATACGGCTTCTCTTATCAGAATTCTTCCTTCTCTGGAACTAAGTTTAGGACAGCTCCTTTGGAGAAGGGAAGGGGGAAAAATAGTAAGAGAGATTATTATTGACAGGTGAGATTCTGAAAATGAATGCACTTTAGAAAGATGAAGCCACTGAGTTAAAAAAATAAATAAATGGAAAGCATTGAAGTCACACAAAATTTATTGTTGCCTAAGCTTCTTTCATTTGTTGTTTAAACAAAATTTTTGAAATGAAGCAACTGGAGGAGGATCTTAGAAGTGTTTTAAAATTATTTATTTATTTTTTATTTGAAAGGCAAAAGGACATAAATAGGGAAACACACAAATAACCTAATTGTATCTGGGGTTGGGTCATACCAAAACTCGGAACCAGAAACTCGATTTGTGTGTCCCATGCAGTTGGCAGGGGTCCAGCTGCTTGAACCATCATTTACTGGCCCCCAGAATGTGCATTACTAGAAATCTGGAATCAGGATTGGAGCTAGGACTCAAACAGAGGCATTCTAATGTGGGAGGTGGGTGTGTCACAAGAGAACCACCTGTCCTAGCCAAAAGCCTGGCCCAAGGTGCTTCTTTTTAATGATAAGAATATTGAGGTATGACAAGTGTCCTTGGATGACTTACTTATTTAGATATTGAAATTCTAATTATGGAGTTGAACACCTATTCCAGTTGCAGTTTGAGTGAAAAATTACTGCTTTAAGATTTTAATTAGTAATATTGACCAATCAAAATCACTCAAAACATTCACAAGTTATATCTCCTCCAAAGAATCATAATCAAATAATCTACACTACTTTTCAATAATGTAATTGAAAGTCCCTGTTGTAATTTTCCTATGTACTATGAATATGTTCACTTTTTGGAGTTTATATAAAGCACTAGATTGTTTGGATGTATTAATTTGTGCTAAATTTTTCATGTTCATTTAAATATCTATAAATTTAAGTTAGGAAGATAAGGATTTAAAAATACATTATAGCATCAAATGTTTGCTATTTTGATTTGAGCTTTTGATGTTTGAGTAACAAGCATTATAGTTAAGAAATATTAGATCTATTAGAAACTATTGAGTCCATATTCTTATTATCAAAAATATGTCACATATGTGGCTGATGAATTCTTTTAAAAACTTAATACAAAATTAAATGCATGTAAATGAAGTGTTTTTCAATTCTGTTACTAGTGCTAACTTTGGGTCTAGAGTTTTTTTTAGGGAGTAATGTGCTAAATTTATTAAAGAGTTAAATATTTGGCTGAACAGTAGTATAGCCTGATGATATTAAATTTTTTAATTTGAATTTGAAGGTACCTTGAGGTTCAAGTGAGAGAAAATGAATGTAATAGTTCTGCAACTTTCAGAAATATTTTTTCCTAAAGGCTCAAAAAGACTGATGAAAAATTCATTAAGTGCTTTATCAGACATCTGCCAATACCTGAGTTCAGGCCAATAATTACCTGGTAGTTGCTAATGAGGTACTAATTGTAGCCAACCTGAATGATGCCCATCTCCGGAGTCAGTGAAAAGGAGAGCCATTCACTTGCCATGTTTGTAAAAAGGAATTGGATTATTCTTCTTGCATTTGCCCTATAAATACGTAGGAGAATGCTTGTTATCCAGGCTGCATATTTGCAGGTGGAAAAATTAGACTTTTTATATAATAATTTCTGTATTTCCCTTTACCAGACCAGTAATATCAGTCACATTTCTTTTATTATTAAAATGAGACAGGACCTACTAATTATAACAATGTAATCTGAAAGTATGAAGAGAATATGAGACACTTTGGTATACGAGCTATTTTTCATAAGCCAAATTTTAATCATGAAGAAGAGTTAACCCTTGAATAGGTCTTTTGTGCTTCACAAAGTTTTCCCCAAAACATATTTTAATAAAACTACATAGTAACTTCATTGATGAGTCATTTTTACAATTATTTGTCTAGATTGAGACCTCTGAAGTTTCTAAATTGTTTACTTTAAATGGAAGATTGGTTTATATTTGAGATGCACGTGCCTGGCAGCTTGCTTGTCAATTTTTAGCTGTCTTTCTCTGCTACAGCCTCTAATCCAGCTCTTTATCCTAGGAAGATCAAATACCATGATGCAAAATTAAGCCAAAGAATATCAAACTACATTAGCTTGCTAGCTTAGAAAGATTTGGATGCAAGCTTAGTCACAATAACCTGTCCCTAACCTCTGTTTGTATTAGTCTACATGTTTTCACTACAATAACAGTATTAATAATTTATTTTGATAATATAAATAATATTAACAATATAATGGTACAATTAATTGTATGCATGCTACTGAATTAAGTCAGATTTTTATTTTAAAATTACATCTTCATGGGTTCATTACTTTAATTTTTCTGATTTTTTTTTTCCTTTAAGCTATAGCCATTCATTCATTCACTGAGTCAGAAACATTTGTTGATCTTTCCAGGCACTGTGCTAGCCCTGGTGTTGTAAAGATGACTAAATCCCTGTCTTTATCACAGTCCAATGAGAAAAACTGATACAAGGGGAAAGACATAATTTAAATTGAGGTTAAATATATGCAAAATATTGTGAAAATGGAAGTATGGGGAAGTCTTTGCTGGAGTGCATACATCTTTGAGAAATCTGTGAGATTTAGTAAAAGCTCGCCATACAGGGAAAATATGGGAAGGATTCCTCATGCAGAGGGAACAGCATGGGCAAAGATGTAACAGAATCTTGAAACAGCATGGGGTTTACACAATTTGGCTATGACTGGAAGTCTTATAAGAGAGAGATAATGACACTAGATGAACAAGAGCAAATTGGGGCCAGATTGTGACAAGCCTGGTATGCTACATAATTTGGAATTTATCCTTTGGGTCATAGGGAGCCATTGATGGTATTTAGTTGATAGAGTGCTGTTATTAGATTTGACAACAGCATGGAAAATGAAAGACCCTGGAAGGGCAACCAATTTAGAGACTGTTAAAGTATTTTAGGAGAAAATGCTTGAAGTGATTATAGCTGTGGGGATGGAGATACAGTGTGATATTCAGTAGTGATTTAGCAGATAAAGTAGGAGAGATCTGTAAGCTTAAAATAGCACAAATATTGGTAATGGAGTTGTACATATCAAGTGAATGATATGTATCATACGGTTAAGTAGGGAAAAGAATTCCTATTTTTGATAACTATCAAAATCACAATTTTGTATATATTTGAAAGAATTAAATGTACCAGTGTAAATCTAACTTAAAATTCAGTAAGAAAATATAATTGTAAAATATATTAATTTTAACAGCATGGTCAGCAAAGAAGCATTTAAAGATGTGGTTAAGTATCCTCTATTTTATCTTTCCCTAACACCTACTTTAGCCACTTGATAGTTTACCTGGATTAAAGATTGAAGATGAGGTGAACTATTTCCTCATACTTTCTCTTGAGACATGAAATAGGTTCACTGAGGGACTTAGCATTTTTGGGACTGTCTCCAGATTGACATGTTCAGTTTTTATGTTTTAAGTCTTTATAGAAAAATAGAATGATTCCAAATATATGAATAATAATCTTATTGTAGGTCTATAAATTTGTGGCCAATTGCTTCTACCCTCAAACCATATCTCCCCTCATTGAATTTATGTTTAGATTTTGGATGAGAAATAATAAATCCTTGCTGAAGTAATGATGTTAAATGAAAGCATCACTTCAAACCAGAGAAAGCAAACCTTTAGGATCATAGTAGAAGCCTTATGAACCTAAGAATGCAGATTAGGTTAGGGTAGAATGTGCTGCTAGCTAGCTTATTCACCCTGATCACTGTAGGCAATTTACCTGGCTTCAGTTACGTCATCTATAGGAACATTGGTGTTGGGAAAAATAGCATCAAAGGTAATTCCAGAACTAAAGTTCTAAGCCCTCTGTTAATTTGATCAACCAATATATCAGAATATTTTTTGAATCTTCATGTTTAGTCTTAGATTCGTATTCCTCATTTTAAGCCTGAGAATTTGGAAATCTGTGGTAACCTGATGCTTCCTCATTAACTTGATGAAAATTTCAAATTGCTAAGGCAGTCTCCAGTTCTAAGTATTATCATAAAAGTTATTAACATTTTCTAGAGTTATTTACCTGTAAGCAATCAAAATCACAAGGGAAACAATAGCGTACATTCTTTTTTTTTTAATAGATTGGTCTATTTTTGAAAGCAGAGTGACAGAGGGAGAAAGGACACATGGGAGAAACTGAGAGAGAGAGATAAAGAGTATTTTTCCATGCAATTGTTCACTTCCCCCAAATGGGCATGACAGCCAAATCTGTTCAAGCTGATGTCCGTGGCTGTGAACTCCCTCCTGGTCTCTCATTTGGGTGGCAGAGACCCAAGTACTTCTGCTTCCCAGACAGGAAGCTGGATTGAAAGCAGAGCAGTTGGAGCTTGAACTGGCACTCTGATGTGAGTGCCAGAATCACAAGCAGTGTCTTAATCCACTGTGCAACAACACCAGCCCTAATGCTGCATTCTTGAGTACAACATTGCATTAGATGTTTTACACATGCTATTCTTATTTAGACTTTCAATGGACGTGTTCTTAGCAAGTGGAGTTTCAAGAAAAGAAATCTTACACTTATAAATACTCGTTTACTTATTTAAGAAGACTACTGGATTCAAGGGGTTGATTGAAATGATACAAGCTTTCTAATCGTTCCATCAAACCATCACTGTGTGATAATGCCATTAAAGCCACTTTCTAGAAAACAAATATGTGTCCAAAGTCACATAGCTAGTAATCAGGAAAATCAGAATTTGAACATAGACTACCTAGTGCCAAAGCTGGCTTTCTTTCCTCTTGGAAAATGGAAGATGTGATATCTGCTGTTTATAGCCTCGAATAACAACAGCATAAAGGCACACTTGTAAAAATAAAGATATACAGTCTTGAATTCCTCCTGATTGATTTAAATAGTAGACGTAGATAAACAGAATAAGATATCAGAAGCAAAGTAAAACTTAAGCCACCAGAATATAATGACTGTAAAAGAAAGCATATATTTTATTGGATCCAAATGCAGGTTATTTCTATGAGGGAATGAAAAGAGATATAGTGTTGCTTAAAATGTATACCTGGTGACTTAGTCGACTTGGACTGCTTTAACAAAACAACTTAGATGGAGTGATTTATAAATAATTGAAATTTATGGCTCCCTATTCTGGAGTCTGGGCAGTCAAAGATTAAGATGCTGGCAGGGGCCAGCGCTGTGGTATAGCAGGTAAAGCCTCTACCTGCAGTGCTGCATCCCATATGAATGCAGGTTTGAGACCCAGCTGCTCCACTTCTGATCCAGCTCTCTGCTGTGGCCTGGGAAAGCAGTAGAAGATGGCCCAAATCCTTGGGCCCCTGCACCCGCATGGGAGACCTGGAAAAAGCTCCTGGCTCCTGGCTTCGGATCAGCACAACACTGGCTGTTGTGGCCATCTGGGGAATGAACCAGCAGATGGAAGACCTCTCTCTCTCTCTCTGCCTCTGCCTCTGCCTCTCTGTAACTCTGCCTTTTATATAAATAAATGAATCTTAAAAAAAGATGCTGGCAGATTCTGCAATGGTAATATATCTGTATGCTTCCTCAATGACTCTTTCTTGCCATATCGCCATGTGGTAGAAGAGGAATGCCAACCTCTGGGTCCTTTAATAAGGGACATTAAGACATTTGACAATTATATATATATATATATATATATAGAGAGAGAGAGAGAGAGAGAGAGAGAGAGAGAGAGAGAGTGCACCCTCTTCTATCTGCTGGTCCCCTATCCAAGTACCTGAAATGGCCACTGGATGGGGTAAAGCCAGGAGCCCAGAACTCAGTCCAGGTGACCCATGTGGGAACAGAGACCCAGTTGCTTGAGTCATCACTGCCAGTGTAGACCTGGAGGTGAGTATTGAACCTAAGCACTCCTACATGGGATATGGGCATTTCATACACTGGACCATATAATGCACATCCTTGACTCTACCTTTTCATGCTATCACTTAGAGTATCAGATCAGAAAGTCAGAATATTTTGGAGATAATACCATTCAGGCTATAGCACCCTCTTTAGTGGGATAGTTCAATATACACTTTGCTGTTTCCAAGCAACCTACATGTCCTACATATAAGAAAACTTTTAAAACTCATTTGGAAATTCATGTCACATAATGTTTGAAATGTGATATTTTGCCATTGATTTTTTTTTGCCTTCCACAAATACAGTCTTCTCTGAGTTGATAGTCTATAAAATACAAGTTACAAATATCTCCTGAGGAAAACTCCAGCAATAGCTTTGCATATCGGCCTCATTTTAGGGGTTCTGTTTTCCATTTAAAAAAAGAAAATTAAATAACAGAAAATTCTCTTAGGATCAAACTTTCATTCTGACTATTTGTATCAAAATATAAAAATTCAGATTGAGTTATTCTTATTTTCTGTAGTGCCATTGTACTTGAGATATCTTAGGTATGTAGGTAGTATCTTGAAAAATTAGGCTTGAAAATATTCTGTGAACAATGCTAACAAAATGATGAGCTAAGAAAAGGTTATTTGACCTTGAGTTTCTATTTGTTTTTGTGATTTTTTTCAAGACTCATTTGTGTATCACTAAATGATTTAACCTTGTGTTAAATCAGTTGATCATATATATATTTTATCCAGCAGGCTAGAAAAATATATACTTATAACTGCTAATTTTTCTGAAGTGTAATAGCTAAGTGTGATTCTAAACTATAATCTATCACTAAGCCATCTTTCATTTTATGCACAAATTGTTTAAAATTTCATGCAATTATATTGACTGTGGCTTTTCTTTTAAAGAATGGCTGTGTCTATACTCTTAGACCTAAACAGCCTCAATATTAAAGTGTCAATATTGTAGACTAACTCTATTGTTTGTTTATTGCTCTGGGAATCCAGTTTGTGTTGTGAGAGGACATTCGTGTTTGGGTTTATAAATCCAAGCCATAACCCATGCAGCGACTGTCTAATTAATGTTGCAAAAGAAATCCAGATCTCAGCGTGCTGTTGGTGAAAAATAGCATAAACTATATTTAAAGGGGTTTCTTCTGAAGGCATAAAGAAAGCTCTGAAGAAGACAAAGGGAATATTGTATGTTAGTCTATCCTGAAACTAGATAGCTGTTACATTTGCATCTTTAGAAAATAAAGATCCATTGAAGTCAGCCAACAAAGGGAGACTATCTGCTAAATACCACCCCCTTCCAGTATTTCATAATATCCCAGAGTGTTTCCATCTTGATGAGATATTGCATTTTATTACCATTGGGATAAAAAACCCCTGTCATTCACAGTCCATTACAAACAGTAGATTTCACAGGCTATTTTATACGATCGGTGCTGATGCACTGCTGTTTACTATACAATAAAAGTTAATGAAAGGGAGCAAAATACAATTTGGTTACTACAGAAATGTTCCCAAACCAGTAAAATAAATTGAAATTAACTGCCATTTCAAAAAAAGTGTTGCATTTTCAATTATGCCTCTTTGTTGTGTCCCTTGAATAAGACATGTTACATGAAATAGCATATATTAAAATAGATTACTTTTCGTTAATGTCACATGTATTCCAACATATTTTAAATGAGGAAATTTTAACTGTTACCCTCATTTGAGTATTCAGTCATTTTCAACAACTTCGTTCATCCCAATTTGAGACAGTGGAGTTTGAACAAAGGATCAGCAGATTAGAGACCAATAGATTTATCTTAGGACCGCTTATTCCCTCCTTTAGCAGGTTCTTTCACCTCACTAGCATTCAATGTCTTATCCAGGAAAAAGGGCTCCATTCATTCAGTGACAGTCTGCCCTTTGTTGAACTAGAGCCAAGGGAGAGGGGTGCTGTCAGTTCCCATGTCTACGTTTACTTTTTGACTGGGTCTACCTAAAACACACTTGAAAAAGTTTATAATATGTCATATTCTCCCCTATTTTTGTTCCAGAAGTGTATTTATATTTGTAGAACTGTGAGAAGACCAGAAGTAAATCCATGCAGTTCACTACTTGGTATCTGTCCCAATGCCAGAGCACCTTTTAAAGTCGTCAGCTTTCATTAGGACTCACTAAGTTACATCCCATTGCATATGAGTGTTGAATTAACTTCTTAGTGTTTAGTACTGATAGTTAGGCTTAGAAAACACATTTCCAAGTACCTGGGAAGGTTTTGTCACCATGTAGAAAGTGGTAAGTTGCAAAGCAATGGGAATAGGCTCTTACCAAGTGAATGAAGCAATGTTGCTTAATATCAAAGATTAGACAGCAGTATCCTTACCTAGAGAGTGTATTTCTAGGCAAAGTCTAGTTTTTAAAAGGAGTATACTTGGCCGGTGCTGCAGCTCGCTAGGCTAATCCTCCGCCTGCGGCGCCAGATTCTAGTCCCGTTTGGGATGCCAGTTCTGTCCCAGTTGCTCCTCTTCCAGTCCAGCTCTCTGCTGTGGCCCAGGAAGGCAATGGAGGATGGCCCAAGTCCTTGGGCCCTGCACCCACATGGGAGATCAGGAGGCAGCACCTTGCTCCTGACTTCAGATCAGCGCAGCGCCGGCTATAGTGGCCATTTGGGTGGTGAACCAGTGGAAGGAAGACCTTTCTCTCTGTCTCTCACTGTCTAACTCTGCCTGTCAAAAAAAATTATTACACTTGTGACAATATATTTTTTAAAAGATTTATTTTATTTATTTGAAAGGCAGAGTTGCAGGGAGAGGTAGAGAGGTCTCCCATCCGCTGGTTCACATCCCTGATGGCTGCAACAGCCAGAACTCGGCCAATCTGAAGCCAAGAGCCAGGAGCTTCTTCTGGGTCTCCCATGCAGGTGCAGGGGCCCAAGGACATGGACCATCTTCTGCTGTTCCAGCAGAGAGCTAGACTGGAAGTGAGCAGCTGGGTCTCGAACTAGCGCCCATTTGGGATGCCAGCACTTCAGGTCAGGGCGTTAACCCATTGCGCCACAGCACTGGCCCCAATATAGAATTTTTTAGAGAAATACACATTATGTTAACATTATCTATAGTTACCCTCCTTTGCAAAGAACCCTCAGGAACTTCTTCCTACCTAATTATATGTTTATGCCTAGTAATCAACCTTTTCTCATTCCTGCCTCTCCTCTTCCCTCCCTAGCTTCTGGTAACTACCATTACACTTTTGACTTCTGTGAGATCTATGATACCACCTTCTTTTTAGACTCCATGTATGAATATGATAAGGAAACACTTGCCCTTCTGTGCTTGACTTATTTCATTTACCACAATGACTTCAAGTTTCATCTCTGTAATTTTGAATGACAAGACTTCATCCTTTTTATGACTGAGTAGTATTTCACTATGTTTATGTATCACATTTTCTTTATCCATTTAACAGTGTACAGAAAGTTAGGCTGTTTACATTTCTTGACTATTACATTTCTTGACTAGTATTGTTATAAACACAACAGTGCAAATATTTATTTTGTAAACTGATTTGATTTCCCTTTAATATATACAAAGCATAGTATTGCTGGATCATATTTTTTTTTTAATTTTCCAAATTTATCTATCACTCCCCCAAAGTGACTAAGGATAACTTTTGTCTCCAAATGAGTGGTCTGCACTTGATAGTTTTTTATTGAAAAGTCAATCTAGCTGCAGTGAGGTGATATCTTATTGTGGTTTGATCTGAATGCATTTCTCTGCTGAATAGAGGCCTTTCTCATTTTTTGATGTATCTGTTGACCCTTTGCATGTCTTCCCTGGAACAATGTCTGTATCAATTCCCATTTTAAATTTATTTGAGCTTTTACTTTATTGTTGTTAAGTTCTTTGAATTTCTTATGTATTGTGGGTATTAACTCCTTGCAAAATCTAGCTTTTTTGTACAAAATATTTTTGCACATTATATAATTTGATTTGTTGATTTGGAGCTTTGCTGTGCAGAAGCTCTCTAGTCTGATGAAATATCATTTTTCAATGATTTGCCTCTGTTTCTATGCTTCTGCAGTCTTATGCAGAAAACCCTTGTCCATTCCAGTTTCCTGAAGTGTTTTCTCTATGTTTTCTTCTAGTAGTTACATATTTCCCAGTCTTACACTGAGGGTCTTTAACCTATTTTGAGTTCATTTTTGAACATTTTGAGAGGTAAAGATATAGCTTCATTTACCTGTATGTGGTATTTAACTACTATGGTAGCATTTACTGAAAAGACTAACCTTTTAACCACTGCATCTTCTTAGAACCTTTGTCAAAGATCAGTTAGATGCAGATTGTGGGTTTACTTTCGGAATCTCTACTCTCCATTGTATACACACACACACACACACACACACACACACATTTGTGTGTGTGTGTGTGTGTGTGTGTGTATACATATATATGTCAATACACTGATATTTTAATTACTATAGTTTATGAATACATTTCTAAAGTCAGGTCATGTAATATTTTCTGCATTTTTGTTGTTTTGCTCAACATCACTTTGGTTATTTGGTATTTTTATGGCTCGATACCAAGCTTGCCAAGTTTGTGTTTTTTTTTTTAAGTTCTGGTAAACATGTCATTAGTATTTTGATGATGAATTCATTGAATCTGTTAATTGCTTTGAGTATATTGCACATTTTAATGATGTTGATTCTCATAGTCTGTGAATATGGGATGCCTTTCTATTTGTGACTTTTCAACTTCTTTCATCAGTGATTTATTACTTTCATCGTTGAGATGTTCTACTTCTTAGGTTAAATTTGTTTCTAGATATTTTATTTTTATTCTTTAGCTATGGAAATAAGATTACTTTCTTGATTTGTTTTTCAGGTAATTTAATATTGGTGCATAAGAACACGACTGATTTTTGCTGGTTGACTTTTTATCCTGCAACTTTGCTTATTTATTACTTCTAATATGTTTTGGTGAAGTATTTGGGATTTTCTCTGTATAGAGTCATGTCACCTCCAAACAATAACAATTTGATTTCTTCTTTTCCAAATTGGATTCTCTTTATGTGTTTCTTGCCTGATTACTCTGGCTAGGACCTCCAATACTACATTGAATAAAAGTTTTGAACGTGGGCATCATTTTCTTGTTCTAGATCTTAAGCGATAAAGCCCTCAGCTGTTTCCCATTCAGTATACTTGTTGTTGGCCTCGTACATATGACCTTTATTATGTTGAGGTATGTTACTTCTATACCTACTTTCTTCAGAGTTTTTATCATAATGAGATGCTGAATTTTATGAAATTCCTTTTCTGCATCTACAGAGATGATTATATGATTGCTGTGTTTTATTTTGTTGATGTGGTCTATTTATGATGTGGTTTATGTATTCTGCTTTTATTAACCATTCTTCCATCCCAAGGATGAATCCACTTGATCATTGTGAATAGTCTTTTTAATGTGTGTTAAATTTAATTTTGCTGGTATTTTGTGAGGATTTTTGCATCTTTGCATATCAGATTTTGGGCCTCGGCCGGCGCCATGGCTCAACAGGCTAATCCTCCACCTTGCGGCGCCGGCACACCGGGTTCAAGTCCCGGTTGGGGCGCCGGATTCTGTCCTGGTTGCCCCTCTTCCAGGCCAGCTCTCTGCTGTGGCCTGGGAGTGCAGTGGAGGATGGCCCAAGTGCTTGGGCCCTGCACCCCATGGGAGACCAGGAAAAGCACGTGGCACCTGGCTCCTGCCATCGGATGAGCGCGGTGTGCTGGCCGCAGCGCCCCAACCACGGCAGCCATTGGAGGGTGAACCAATGGCAAAAGGAAGACCTTTCTCTCTGTCTCTCTCTCTCACTGTCCACTCTGCCTGTCAAAAAAAAAAAAAAAAGAATTTGGGCCTTAACTTTCTTTTTGTGTTTGTTTTGTTTTGTATCCTTGTCTTATTTTGGTGCAAAGATAATGTTGGCCATATAGAATGAGTTTGGAAGTACTACTTCCTCTTCTAATTTTGAAACATCTTTTAAGATTTCTGTTAATTCTTATTTAAATGTTCAGTAGAATCCAACACTGAAGCTATCTGTCCCTGGACTTTTCTTTGCAGGAGACTACTTATTACTGATTCTTTCTCACAGCTTGTTACTGATCTGTTTAGATTGTCTATTTATTCATGATTCAATCTTGGTTAAGTATGTGTCTCAAAATTTGTTCATTTCTTATTAGTTTCCAAATTTATTGACATGAATTTGTTCATTGTGATCTCTAATAGTCCTTTTTATTTTTGTTGTGCCAGTTAGAACTCTTTTTATCTCTGATATTATGTATTTAAGGTTTTGTTAAATCTTTTCATCTTTACAAAGAACCAGGTGCTCATTTCATTTATTTTTGTACATTTTAGTATTCATGTCATCAATGTGTGCTCTGAGCTTTACTATTTTTCCCTTCTACTCATTTTAGATTTGGTTTGTTGTTATTTTAGTTCAGACATATGTGCAGCGATATTTTATTTAGTTGAGATCTTTCTGATTTTTTGATGCGGGCATTATTACTATTTATTTCCCTCTTCATAATGCTTTGGCTATATCTGATAAGTTTTACTATGTTGTATTTTCATTTCTCACTTCTTTCAGGAAACATTTTAGCTTTTACACAGTTTCTTGCTTGATCCACTAGCTTTTCCGGAGTAAGTTGCTCAATTTGTTTGTGTTTATGTCATTTCCAAAGTTATTTGATTTACTGATTTCTAGTTTTACTGTATTGTCAGAGAAGGTACTTGATATGATTTCTATATCTTTTAATTTGTTGAGACTTATTTAGTGACAAAATAAAACACAAATATGATCGATATTGGAGAATGTTCAATGAGCTGATGAGAGAATGTATATTCTGCAGCTGTTTGGTGGAATGTTCTGTAGATGTCTGTTAAGCCAAATTGGTCTAAAGTGCATTATAACTTTGCTGTTTCTTTGTTGTTCATCTATCTGGGAGATCTGTCCATTTTCTTTGTCTTTTTTTTTCCTTTTAAGATTTTATTTATTTGAGAGGTAGAGTTACAGACAGACAGGGAGAGACAGAGAAAAAGGCCTTTCATCCACTGCTTCACTCACCAAATGGCCTCAACGGCTGGGAACCAGGGGATTTTTCTAGGTCTTCTACCAGAGTGCAGGGGCCCAAGAATTTGGGCCACATTCTACTGCTTTCCCAGGACATAAACAGAGAGCTGGATTGGAAGTGGAGCAGCCAGGACACAAACTGGTACCCATAGGGAATACCAGTGTCACAGGTGGAGGCATAACCTACCATGTCACAATGATAGCCCTGCTCTGTCCATTTCTGAGGATGAAGTATTATAGTCTACTACTCTCACTGTATTAGAGTCTAACGCTCCATTTTTCTTCTTATTATTTCTATGGATTTTCTCTAATATTGAATGCATATATGTTTATAATTTCACTTTTTTCTTGTTGAATTTAAATCTTTATCATTATATAAAGATTTTATTTTTTATACCACTGGATAGTTGCATCTTCTTGTATGTTATGAAAGTTTTCTATTGCTATCTATTTGAATATACTTTCTACCTCTTTGGAATTAGGAAATCCTTCTAAAACTGTAGTAACTTGCCCTTTCATTTGTCCCAAAATTTCTATAAGCTCTATTCGATCCTCTTGTTTCTTTTTTTTCCTAAAATGAAGTGTGTATGTTGTTCCTGATGAACTAGTGATGTACTCAAAATGTGGTGTCCACGCTTTCAGTTCTCTTACTGATGCTTGGATAAGCTCACACTTTTAGTCCTTGTACAACAATGCCACAATGCTACATCACACTTGGAAATCACCGCCCACTATAGCCTGCAGGTCACACTGAAGCCCACTTTACTATAATCTGTCTGCTGCTGAGGCGTAATCACTGCCTGCTGCCGCTCCTAATATCCCTGGTGACCCTGGCTATGGTAAAACTCTGATTACCTGGAGGCACATAACTCTACTTGGCACAGAAGTAGGTCCAGAGGCCCTGTCTGCAGCACAGGCTCTGGAACAGCAATCCATAGGGTCTCTCCGTGTTGGGTTTCATCAGCATGACACCGAGTCCCTAGACGTCCTGGGGTTCCTGCTGTATTTCTAAGGTTGTAGGAAGAGTGATAAAGCAGCACCTCAGGTACCCCGAGACACCAGGCAAATCATACCTGGGTCTGCAGCCACCAGTTAACATCTTGAAAGGTCGT
The DNA here is from genome assembly GCA_949820135.1 of Sylvilagus floridanus. NCBI lineage: Eukaryota > Metazoa > Chordata > Mammalia > Lagomorpha > Leporidae > Sylvilagus > Sylvilagus floridanus. Next base: position 82,875,930 of record OX463236.1, on the reverse strand, counting down.
TTGAGACTCACTTGAGTCTGGTGGTGATGCAAAATGAAGAAGATCTGTCCCTCTGTCTGATATTGGAGCAGGTCTGAAGATTGTGCATATGGACTTGCTCAGGACAGGGTGCATTATCATCTGTCCCATGCTGGGCTACACTTTCCTAAGTCACGATTCTCTGGTTCTGGCTGTGTGCCCAATATTGGAGGACGGTGGTAACGGCAGCCACTTGGCCATACTGACTGGCACTAGGCTGAGTCACTCCTGGGTCTGGCACTCACTAGGCCCCACAAAGTCTCACAGGTCCATGCCAATGCTTCTTGAGGCTGGCACTAACACATGCCTAAGGCAGACTAGCCCACCAGAGTGCAGGCCTCTTCCTGATGCTGAAGTAAGTCTAGAGGCTTCATCGGGAGCATTGGCTGAGGAGTAAAGGCCTTTGGGATTTATAGGTGCTGGTTCTCAGGCTCTGAGCTCCACAAAGAGGTCCTAAGCACCCTTTTCTGTCAAATCAGCAACAGCTAGTCTAGCTCTGCTTTCCTTGGAAATTGAGGGGAGAGGTTGAGGAGGTTACTGATCTCTAGGAGCTCCAAGTACTCATTCTGTGGGTTTGGGCCTAGTGACCCTGAATTTTATCACTTACAATAGTCCTGGCATTGGGATTCAATTCCCTCACCCTGTGCCAAACAAGAGACAGCTGTCTCCACACTGTGCTACTTGGTGCTGGAGGAAAAGTGACTCAAGGACCTCTCCTTTCTGTTTTCTTCAATATGATTTCTCTTCTCTCATCTGACTGCCATTTTCTGCAGAAAGGTTGTTCCTTGGGCAGCTTAATCAGCAGCCATCTTGCTCTGTCCATTCATTAACCTTTCTCATTACAGAGAGAGAGAGAGGTAGAAACACACACACACACACACACAGAGAGAGAAAGAGAGGTAGAGAGAGAGAGAGAGAGAAAGGAAGGTAGAGAGAGATATATGCACACACACACACACAGAGGGGAGAGAGAGAGAGAAAGAGAAGGAGAGAGAGAGAGAGAGAGATTCCTATCTCTGTTTCATGTTTCACTGTCCTAAGTGCCTACAATGGCCAGGACTGGGCCAGGCTGCAGCCAGGAGCTGAGAACTCATCCCAGACCTCCTATGTGGGTGGCAGGGAGCCAACGATTTGAAACATCACTGCTGTATCCCATGATCTGAACTAGAAGGAGGCAGGATTTGGGAGCCAATGCTAGGAAATGAACTCATATTCTACAATATGGGCCATGGGTGTCTTAATCAGCATCTTTTTAAATAGATTTATTTATTTACTTGAAAGTTTGGATGACAGGCATACACACACACACACACACAGAGAGAAAGAGAGAAAGAGAGAGAGAATTATACACACACACACACACACATATATATATATGCTAGTCCACTCTCTAAATGGCCACATTGGTCAAGGCTGAACAGGGTCAAAACAAGAAGCCAGGAACCACATCCTGGTCTCCTACATGGGTGGCAGGGACCCAAGTACTTGGGACATCCTCTGTCTGATGCTGTTTTCCAGGCACATTAACAGGGAGGTGGAGGGACTCAAACTGGGTTCCAACATGGTATGCAGTTGTCTTAGGCAATGTCTTAACCCCCAGGCACTACAACACTGGACCATGGAATGCAGTTGTCTTAGGCAATGTCTTAACCCCCTGGCACTACAACACTGGACCCTTAACCAGCATATCAACTGCTATGCCAAATGCCTGCATGTCCATTGCCTTTTTAAGGATAAAAAAAACAGGCAAAAAATTTTCTCTAACAGAATAAACTTTTTTTCTAATTCCATTTTTCCATGAACTTTTTGAGGTTTTCTTGCTTGCTGATTAGAAGAATTTTACTTTTCATCCATAGCAAAGTTTCATTGAAGCCCTATGCTACCTTTTAATGGAAAGTAAATTTTCAGTATCCTATCATGATATTTGGAAATATTGGTCACATTCGCTCCTCCTGCAATTTCTTAATGCTCTTATTCATTTTGAACAATGGATTTAGTTCTAATTGCCTGGTATTTTATTTGTAATACTGTTTGATACTATTGAACATGGTTGTGTTAAAGAGTAGGCAGCAAAATATTCATGGAAGTACACATGAAATGAACACTTTGTAGCTTATTGTTGATGGTTCTGAGGCATTAGTTATTTAAAAAGATACTGCAAACAAGGATGCAGAGGAGACATAACTTTTGATAAAGGGCAGGTGGCCTTATTCCTATAGTTATATAAAGCACAGTCTTTTTGTCATTGTTTGAAACTACTGACTCAGCAGTCATTATCTGGAGATTAGTGTACCCTGGGCGTTTTCCCACCCACCCACTCTTCCCTGTTACTCTTCATTAACTAGAAACCATTATCCACCCACCCACTGACACTGTAATGATCCTCTACGTTCTGTAACATGTGAAGCCACTTTCTCCCATCACCTGATTTTATCGTGTGCTCCCCAGCCTTTATGCTTTCAGTAATCTTTGCTCAATTTCACCTTAGATTTTTCCTTAGTTTTTGTTTGCTTTATCTCTTCCTTTTTAACTCTTTTGACTGTTTATAAACTCAGCTACTTTTAGTTTTGTTGGGTTTTTATGCTACTGAAGGTTATCAAGGAAAATGTTTAGCGTCAGTGTTCCTCAGAATACAGAGTGTTTTAGTTGGGCTAATGAGTTTGTGCTGTGTTACATATGATGTACTGGCAGGGCCTTATAGGGTGGCAGATGAGAAACTTAGGCTATGTATTCATTCTCTTTCCATTCTCGCCCAACCATGACATTTTAGCGATAGCCAAATTCATCCACCAGTTTCCACTGGTCCTGTTGAGTGACTGTTTCTTTTCCTTGGCTGCAGTTTCCACAGCATTCTCATAATGGATCTAGGATCTTTAATTGTCATGTAAGATGGGTTTTCTGTTTGTTTTATGTTTTTAAAAACATTGTAATCTATAAACTGTATTTTGGAAATTTATATTCTTTAAATAAAAGCGTTATATATAAAAAAATTTGTTTATGTATTTACAAGGCAGAGTTAAAAAGAGAGGGAGAGACATTCCCTGCTTACCCCTAAACACAGATATTCCCTTTGCTATTTCACTCCCCTTGTGGCTGCAATGCCCAGACTGGGTCGACCAAAACCAGGAACCAGGAGCTTCATTCAGGTCTCTCACATTAGTGCAGGGGCATAAGGACTTGAGCCATCTTCCATTGCTTTCCCAGACGCATTACCAGGAAACTGGATCAGAAGTGGAGCAGCTAGACATGAAAAGGCACCTATGTGGGATGCTGACATTGCGAGTGGTAACTCGACCTGTTGCACCACAACACTAGCCCGGAATGTTTTCTATTTATTACAGGAATAAGTATGACTGATATGAAAGACATAGAGTTTAAAAACAAGGAGAAAAGTTAGGATAACTTTTGGAATATTTCAGTTGTGAAAAGATGTGAGACTTTACTTTGACAAAAAATAAGAAAAAAAATGGAATCAATATATCTCAAAACAAGACAGCAAGGTTTAATGTTTGAATTGATAGGTTTGTTCAATTTACAGTCTTAGAAGACTGCTCTTCCAAATACAGAAGTAGAATGAGAGACGGACTGATCTTTATTGGCTAATGATTGTTTTCTTGCAAAAATACAGTACTCTTTGTAACTCAAATGAATCTATTTTATTTTGATTCCTTCATGAAACTAATTATGAAATATGGTTGTTACATTCTATAATTATTTTTTACTTTTGAAAATATTATTTCCCAGTCATTTAAAAACAATAAACTGAACCAAACTAATTGTGAAAATTAGATGGGGTTCCATAAAATGCATCTTGGAGAATAAGAAGAAAAACCAAAGCAACACTAGTAAAATTTCTAAATACCAACCCACTGTACAAAAGCATGTCAAATCTACCAGTATCCTCATGCCAGATCCTTCCATAACACCAACTATAAGATTTTTTCCAAGATTTATTTATTTATTTGAATGTCAGAGTTACACAGAGATGGAGAGAGAGAGAGAGAGAGAGAGAGAGAGAGAGAGAGAGAGAGAGAGAGAGATCTTCCATCTGCTGGTTCACTCCCCGATGGCCAGTGCACCGTGCTGATTCGATGGCAGGAGCCAGGTGCTTATCCTGATCTCCCATGGGGTGCAGAGCCCAAGCACTTGGGCTATCCTCCACTGCACTCGCAGACCACAGAAGAGAGCTGGCCTGGAAGAGGGGCAACCAGGACAGAATCTGGCGCCCCAACCAGGACTAGAACCCTGTGTGCCAGCGCCACAAGGCGGAGGATTAGCCTAGTGAGCCGCGGCGCCGGCCGGCCCCAGGTTTTTTTTTTTAATTTATTTTATTTCATTGAAAAGCTGTCACAGACAGAAAGGAGAGAGAGAGAGAGAGAGAGAGAGAGAGAGAGAGAGAGAGAGAGAGAATCTCTAATTAAATGATTAATTCTCCAAATGGCTGCAACAGCCAGGGAGGGCTCAGCCAGTCTGAAGCCAGGAGATTCTTCCAGGTCTCCGATGAGGGTGGCAAAGGTCCAATCTACTTTTTCCAGGAATATCAGCAGGTAACTTAATTGGAAGTGGAGCAGCTAGGACTTGAATCAGTGCCCGTATGAGACACCAAAGCTGCAGGCCGAAGGCAGCAGGCAGCAGGCCGCAGCTAGCTGCACCATAGCCCTCCCTTCTTTTATTTATTTATTTTTTAAGATTTGAGATTTTTAAGTCAACAAAAGTGTTAGTAGTCCATTTGTTCTTAATTATTTGAATGAGATTACTCAGACATATGAAATTAGAATGATCTTTTCCAGCAGTATTCTTATCTAGAATGATTAACAGTGTCCAAAGAAATGAATAACCAAGAGCATTGTAATAGAGTATCTTAGCTGAGAGTCCACAGTTCAGCAAAAGCGTGCCTGTATTGCCACTTTTTCTGTTTTTCATATTTACTATGAGACTTAGCAGGATAGCATCCAACTTGATGAGAAGAAAAAAAATCTCCAGAATGGTGTATTTCTTGGGTTTATTTTTTGCCAAATATTAACCTCTTTCTTCTGAAAGATACAGTCCATGAAATAAAAATTAGACACATAGTGCTTGAGTGGAATGCTGGACACAGTACAATAAATAATGCTGTTACAAGAACAGATATGTAATTGAGTAAGCAGCTTTAAAATAGGATTTAAGTATATAATAAGCACCTGTTAAGCTATAGCCCACACAGCAGTTCTGTGTGTGTGTGTGTGTGTGTGTGTGTGTGTGTGTATCTACTGAGTATCTGTTACTTTTCACATTTGCCTTTTAATTAAGCAACACAATCTTATATAGGACAACTGGTGATATTATTTTTCTCTTAAAAAGGTCATCATAGTTTTCAGAAAAAGCTTACTACTTTTTTCCCTTAAACTCAACCACATATCTGTATTAATAAAAATGTGTTGGTTAAATGTTCATCTCATACCATTACATCCCATGATTATACTTTGTCAACTCAGTTTACGGCCAAATAACACTGCAATACATATTTCTTGTCGCTTTTCTGTGTATATGGGCCACATATCTGTTACATATATATATCTACAAATGAATGCATAATACATACATGTGTATAACATGAAAACAGACTGGAAATAAACAATTTTTTCCTCAGAATCACATAGTTTTCTTGAAAACAAAATACATTATGCTTTTCTCCTATCATCTTAATGTGGATTGAACTATTTGTATGTTGATGGAGAAATAAATACATTTATTTAGATTTATAATTTAGCAATTAATAGATTGAATCTTTTTCAGAGATGCTCAAGGAAGTTTTTGTTTCTTTGATTTTGCATGATTTTCACTGATACTCCTTGTGATTCTAACAGAGCTTGTAACTATTTCTTAGAAGACCAACTTGATGGAACCAGTATAATGTTAGATGTACAGGTCTTGGTTTGCCCGTGTTAACACAAGTTAGAGTTTACACTTGGTACGTTTTCTCTAGAACAGATTCTGTTGTGCTTGTGTTTGATGTTGTTTAAGAAATAAGGACTTTTGCCAAGTGAGCAGGCCTGGAGTGGGTTTGTAAAAGTACTAGTGGCAGTCTCATTCTTTACTGCCAATGTCAAACAAGGAACTAATTCAACAGATGGTCATTTTGGGCAAATAAACTATTTTCTCTATTTAATCTGAATTTCATACATGCTTCGAACATTCATCTGTATACCACCCTTCGGAAATTAGAGTTCACTTTTCTGGTCCCCATAAGCTTCTGGTGATATTTGATAAAAAAAAAAAAAAAGAGTTTCTGAGAAGTGATCACTACTTAAATACTTGTTCAGTACTTAAATTTTCTTTTCTGGAAATCATGCACAAGGCAGTTGCAATTACGTAATTAAGTAGGCTAAGCTGGAGCTTATAAAAACTGCCTCATTGCTTAACATAGTCTCCCATACTCAACTGGATGTCCTGGAGGCAGTGGCAGGAAAGTTAACTGGCTGACAACACAGTAGCCAGAGAAGCTGACTCAGATTCAAATACCGGTGTCTTCATCACTATGTTTTTCTTTGCTTCTTTTTTCAAATTACTTAAATTTTCCATTTCAAAATTTCTGCATCTACAAAGTTAAGTGTACTGCTACATTGTAGAGTTGTTGAGAACAATAAATGTAATTAAGTTGTGTAAAGTGAACAGCCGAGGGCAGGGCTTCTCAGTCTCAAAACTGTTGATAATTAGACCTATAATTCTTTGTTGTGGGGGAAAAATTGCATCCCCCAGTCAATTAGAACCACTGACCTAGTTCTGAAGCAATCATGTGTTTAAAAAATAACTGCCATTGTTACTACTGTATGGTTAAAATGGCTGTGTTATTTCTGAAATACTAATGGACAAATACTTAATAACTTCACTTTTTCCACAAAAATTAATTGAATCTCTTGTGGATTGATATTTTTAAGCAGTGATTAAATTTCTTAGTGCACATTTGCTGATTTAATTACTTTGCATCCAAAAAGATGTGAATTGCGTTTCTGAGGCTGTCTACATTTTATTTTCATAATTTCCCAGTGCAAATATAAGGTAAAAGGTTCTTATAGCCATCACCAAGATTCACCCAATCGTTAAGATTTTGCACATTCATCTTTCTGAAATAAATTTATAAAGCTAAAAGGGAGGAGATAGGACTAGTTTGTATCAATAGCTCAAACATGAGTAATTATAAAGTTCCTTGTTTCTTCTTTCAGTTCCACTTTTCATTTTAGTGATATGATCCATGAGAATACACAGATCATTACTCTGTGTACACATAGATTTTAACATCAAAATTCAAGACATCTAAAATGTGCATTTCTAGATTTTTCTTGATTTTCACATCCTTCATTTGCATGGTGTCTGTTTTGAGGTGGAATTCTTGCTAGACCCCCTATTGCTGCTAGTAAACTACTTAGTGCATTACCTGGTTTGACTTTTCTCATATTCTTTTATTTCTACTATCACTGCATATAGTGAATTTAATGGATCACTTTGGTTTATCTGAATAAGAACAACAAATCAGTAAATTTAAATGTCTAGTTTTAGTTGACACTATATATTTACCTAGTATTTTATAAACAGGCTTTAGAGCTCCATGAAAGCATGAATTGCATTTTTTATTTTCACATTTTTTGTTAATGCTGAATGTACAACATGCCAAATGTTAATTATCAATCGTTAAAATCTAATTAATGAAAAGGTACATATTACTGGAGTTTTAGTACATTTTTTGTTGATGAGCCTTTTTCTGGGAACTGTTTCTTAAAAGATTATTTTATTTTACAATAAGAGTTATAGAGAGATAAAGAGAGAGAGAGAGAGGGAGAGAGTGAGAGAGTGAGAGAATCTTCCATCCTCTGCTTGACCCTTCAAATGGCTGCAATGGCCAGGGCTAGGCCATGTCGCAGCTCAGCCCAGAGCCTGGAACTCCATCCAGGTCTCTCATATGGGTACAGGGGCCCATACACTTGTGCCATCTTTCACTGCTTTTCCAGGTGCATTAGCAGGGAGCTAGATCAGAAGTAGAGCAGCCAAGACTTTTACCTGTGTCCATATAGGATGCCATCATTTAAGGTGACGCCTTAACCCAGTGTGCTACAGTTCTGTTCCCTTCCTGAGAGCCTCTAAAACTAGACCAGAAAATCAATGAGGAGAAATATATGAGAATTTTTTTATAAATTAGAAAATTTTCATTTTTTTTCAATTAATAATTTTGAGGAGCTACAAGCACAAAGGAAATTCTGTCATTGTTTAATACTATTGTAACCCCCAAACCACAAAATAGATATATTATGTCTTATTTGTCTGATAGGACTCTGTAATCTCTTGAATGAAAAATTCACAGTTGTAATGCTCAGTCTACTTTAAGTGTAATCCCAGTCCTATAATGAAGTATAATTATAAAATAATTTTAAGTTACAACTAAACAGTTTATGACTGATAAATCAACATAATACACTGCAATATGCCACATTTACTTCCTTCTACCCCAATCCCAGCTCATCTTGAAAGTAAAAATGCTCATAAAATCTCAGTGACTAAAATGGTTTATGGTACTTTCATAGTCACTCTCTTCCTGATAGTGGACACATTTCATCCTGAATATATAATCATTTTAAATGAGCAAGACAGTGGTACAATGACCCTTAGCTTTAAATTGAGATGTATAAGTATCTCCTAGGTGTCAATTTTTAGATGTTGGATGTTATTTGTTTCTGGTAAGCTGCTTTTCTTCTTCCAGTGGTGAGCAGGATCACACTCATTTTCTTCCCAGTGGTTGAACTAAGCTAAATCTGAGCAAAGCGAACTCCTGCACCCAATCCTGCATTCTCTTAACTGGTAATAAAGAACCTTGCCAGCCTGACAGGTTGTCACAGCAATTATTCACATGAAGTTCTGTAGCGGTTGTATCTGTCAGCCCATGTAGTATTGAATATTTTAACTGGCAGTCTTCCAAGACTGAACATTAATCTTCCCATCTCCTATTACAGTCCCTAATCAAGATATTCCAGGGGTGAGTGCACTAACAGTGTTTGAAGACTACATCTACTGGACTGATGGGAAAACCAAGTCACTCAGCCGTGCCCATAAAACCTCGGGAGCAGACAGACTCTCACTGATTAACTCATGGCATGCCATCACAGATATCCAGGTGTATCATTCTTATAGACAACCTGATGGTAATTATTCTTTCCATGATTTCCATAAATGCATCAACATCTTTCAGTAACATTCCATTTTTTATTCTTTCAAGGTTAAGTGTAATTTTATTTTTCACAAAATTTACTGATTTTATGATGTAGCGTCATTTTGTGGAATGAATTCAGTTGACATCAGGTACTGCTGTTTAGAGAGATGATTAGAAGCTCAATAATAGCATAGGGGTTATTGATTGTTAAATCATATTAAGCTGAGATTATACATATAGTCAGAGAAGTGAAGGCTACATTCTTGAAATAATTTGTTTACAAAATAGTTATAGGATTCCTAGTTTCTGGAATGCTGAGCGGAGGAATTCTATTTAAGTAACATCAAGATTCTAAAAATGATGAATTTATCAAATCTGTTTAAGCTTACTTCTGGTAAGAATTCTGTTAGGCCTTGTGTAATAAAGGTTTGATCATTTTATTGAAAACATTACCTGGCCTAGAAAGGAGTTGCTACACTATCGTAGATCATTGTTCCATTGTTTTATTTTACATTTATAGTTATGAACATATGTATGCCTTCATCTACAGTACTTCTAGTCCCTTTTTCTGGACAGGTTTTTTTCTACAGTTTGTGTAGAAATGCTCCCTTAAAATTATTTAATTATAAAATTAATGTTATTGGCCAAATAGTGGTTTTGTAATGAAATAAAATATTTATTATCTTGAGTTCTTGATTACAAGATTTGTTCAAATACTTATTATGAAGCTTATCTTTGATCTCGTTTTCTATTATCTGTCTTGATTATTCTGTTTTACTGTTGTTATTTCTTTTTCATCTATAGTCTCCAAACATCTCTGTGTGATAAATAATGGTGGTTGCAGTCATTTGTGCCTTTTAGCCCCTGGAAAGACCCATACCTGTGCTTGTCCCACTAACTTCTATCTTGCTGCTGATAACAGGACTTGCTTATCCAACTGCACAGCCAGTCAGGTGAGTAGAGGCCTGGAAACCACATCATGGAATGGATGGGCATGCTGTTATACAAGGTGTATATATATACATACACAGAGAGAGACACACATTAAATGATCATCGTATACAGTGCATGGATAGATGGTAATAGAGTAAGGGAGAAGCGATTGAATTCATATCATTAGAATGGAACCTAAGATATTAGGATGTACAGAAGAGTCCAAAAAGGGAAACAAAAGTTGAAACCATTACACAAATCCACACAGTATAAAAGTTCTACTCCAAAGTGGACCTAGTAGCCGCATCAGTGATTTTACATAGCTTGAGAAGGCACAGTATAGGCAAAAGTGTCGAGTCAAACAAGCTAAGAAATCTTAGATTGTCTGCTCTACATCACCATCTCTACACTCCCAGACTCCTCAGAGATAATAGTATCGAAAAGATGAGTTGGAAGAGTGATTCTCTAGATACTTAATTATTAAAAATATAAACAAAAGTATTTCATCATGAAAACTATTCTTTTTCTTTAAAACTGAATTATTTACAGTGAAACTATCCTGAAATGAAAAATTTTACTTAATGATAGTTGCATGGACTTGATTTCATTACTTTCAAATTTTCAATTGCATTTTTTTAAAATTTTATTTAAGGTATGCAAGTTTCATGTATTTCATAAATACAGATTTAGGAACACAGTGATACTTTTTACCCAATCCTCCCTTCCACTGACACTCCAAACCTTTTTCTTCTTCCTTGTCCTATTCCCAGTCCTAATTTTTAGAAAGATCTATTTTCTTTATACTATAATCATAAGTTTAATCGTACACTAATTAAGACTTCAACAAATAGTATGAAAAAAAAAATACTGTTCCTCGACAATAGAGACAAGGTCTGTAAACAATCTGCATATCTCAAAACGTCCATTTAAATTGCCCATTTCACTCCAATACAATACATTTTGCTATTTTAGTTTTCAGCCACAGTCCTTGGAATAAATTATAACAATTTCTTTTTAAGAAAAACGTAAATGATGAGTAGCTAACAGAGTCCACTAGTGGTTATCCTTGTAATTTTCTGGTTGATGCCTCCCATTGACCTCTGATTCTTTTCTAATATAATGGGAGGAAAATTTGCCTAACATATATTTATTACAGAAAAATTAGTTGATATAAATATAGTTTTCAATGAAACAGATGATTAAGTGAAGCAAATAATCCAGATAGTTTGAAATCATATCATTAAGTATCCTGTTGAAAAATGTGCATTTTATTTTACTATTACTGAGTGATTTTGATTTGTTATGATCTAATGATTACCAACAATGACATAGCTCTCAAATAGTATTTTTTTTATAAAAAATAAATACATAGACTCTACCAGTAAGAATTCAACTAGGAGTGAAACATGATCTTAGTATCTGATAAAAATGAAAATCCACTAATCATTTCAAATATTTCATGAAAATCATTTTAGTTAGAAAAAACTTTATTTTAAAATGTCTTTATTTTTTAAGCAGAAATTCTTCCTGTTTTAACTACTTCAATGTGTAGATTTGGACTTAACCTTGCAATCATATTAGCAGACATGTATTTGGTAGTTTCTTTATTGCTTCATTTTATGGGTGATAATTACAGTCTATAATTTATTTTATGAAGACATTAGCCTTGGAGAATATTTACCACAAAGAATGTTTTATATTTATGTTTAGCATTAATCTTTTTAAGTTACTGAATTTAAGTATGAAAAAATGAAGCCCAGGAAAGAAATAGAAGAGATCTTCTGAGAATAAAGTATTGATTACCATGAAAAGTAGCATAAGGATATTTTATTCTGGCCTTCTCTCAGCTGAAATTCCTTTTATGTTCTTATTAAGAATGAAATGGAAACTGAAATCATCATGCCACATGCAATTCCCACAGTTGGTATTTATTTAAATCAGACTTACTTAGTGAATTTAAAAAAAAAGAAAAAGTCTTAAATTTTTTCCAATCATGATTGGGAAGATTTTGTAGACACTCAGGAGGTTGAAAGCCTCTAACTAATGTGCATTGATGTACTGTAATGACTGGAAATATTTAATGTTCAGGGCAATTGCTTTCAGAGTTAGCCTCATATCCCCAGACAGTCACTATCTATAAAGGTAATTTTTCCCCTCTGGTAATTTATGAAAAACCACAACAGACATGAAGCAAATATGAGAAAATCTGTTGAAGAGTCAGAACTCCCCTTCGATTCATGCTGCTCAGTTCCATCCCATGTTGCTATTGGAAGAAAAATCCACTCTCATCTGTAAAAATAATAATAATAACAAATCTACCTTAAGTCAACCCCATGATATGCAATCAGGATTGAATAAAACTAGCAATGGTTTTCTCTTACTTGAATACCATAACAGTATTTTAGATAAGCAAACTTTTAGATTGGTAATCCATTTTCATTAGAGCTCATTGAACATAGGCTGTGTAAAGTACTAAGATAAACGTGACTTCTTATCTGCCACTGATGTAAAAATTGCAACACATAATTCAAAAGAAAAATTAAAATCTTTTAGAAAATTATGAAACTTATGTTTTCCATTCCAGATGAATATTGAGATATATGGCTTCAGTGAAATTCTGTTAAAATACAGAAAATAATTTTATAGTATCAAGAGAAATTGACAAAAGTTTCTAATTTGTTAGGTTTTAACAATTCAAGGTGACTCTTAAAGGCAGTTGCTTTAGCTGAATGTGCTCTCTGTAGGGACAGTGTGATTTTCTTTAGTTTGTCCAGTGTGAATGCTGTTTCTGTAAAGGGCCAGGTGGTGCATATTTTCGGCTATTTCAGGAGCAGAGTCTGTGTGGCTCTCAATCAGTTCTGCTGCTTTACTGCACTAGTAGCCCTTAGATATCATGTAAATTAGTAATCTTGTCTTTGTGCACAGAAAATGTCAAGAGGTTGTCCCGAACAACGAGCTTTTCTGGAAGACTGTTTTGGCACTTGTACTTTATTCCCTGTCATGGAATGTTCTAAGGCCATCACGGTTCACATTTGCAGCAAGGAAGTATAGGATACGATGTCCTGACGAATTTTTAAATATCTCTTGAACTGTTATATGCAATGGGTTCTTCAACATCTTTTTTTTTTTTTTTTGGAAGTTTCGTTGCAAAACTGATAAATGCATTCCATTCTGGTGGAAATGTGACACAGTGGATGACTGTGGCGATGGATCTGATGAACCTGATGACTGCCGTGAGTACATTGGCCAATGTTGGAACTTAGAATTTGAAGCTCCCAACATCCCAGACCTGGAAAATTGCAGCTATTTGTGAAGTATTGCCTTCTGATACTTTCCCAAAATTTAAATGGAAAACTTTCATCTATCATTCTTTAAAAATACAATAAAAGTAATTCGAAGATCTTTGGTGTATCTCCAAGAACAATTACAGTTAGAATGATAGAATGACACACCAGCAATTTGTGTTAGTAGTTTTTGTCTTCTTCAAACTTAATTACATGTGGAAAAATACCTTGCTTCTTGTAGTGATCAGTAGAGTTGTAATTGGCATGATATTGACTTAATGTGTCACCAGATTGGAAGCAAGAGTGGGGCAGTTTTCAGAATGCTGCTCACTGAGTGAAATCAAGGATATAAATACACATAATTTTTTCTGTCAGTATTAAAATCCTGAAAATTCTTCACAAGTCAGATTTTCCAATACAGATAGTTAATCTGCTGTTTGGGAATTTAGTATGTTCTTAACAGATGTTCTACAGTGCCTGACATCTGACTGTGACTGGTGTGGTTAGGTGTCACTTAAAAAAAAAAAAAAAAAAGAATCATTGGTAAGTTTGGTTGTACTGAATGATCAGAAGATTCTTCCTTGATAGCCTTCTTTAGTTTACTCCATAGGTCACTCCAATATGTTCCTGTCAAGTTGAAGATTGGATTCAATCATGGTAATTCCCTCAACCTCCCAGCAGATGGTTGCCATGATTTGGCCTTGACAATTCAGTTCAGGGCCCTTAGATTTGCACTGAAGGAAGGGTACGATCTTGGTGAAACTTAGCTACTTTTTGCTGGGGAACTTTCCAACATCTAATTATAAAGCTGTTTGAAAGTTAGGTTTTCTAGATAGTTACCTAGTTTCCAGCTCCCTGATCACTACTGAGTCTATCACACAGTTGAAGCTGTTTCACTCACTTCAGTTATGTGTTTGAAAGTATGTAATCAGTACAGTGAGAAAGAAAGAAGCTTTAAAAGTTATTGTTCCCTCCTATAATCTTCCTGTATTTGAAGATTTGCTGCTGTAGGTATTTTTAAATATAGCTTGTATTTTCACTCTGATAGACAATATGTAAAGAGTAACATCTGTATAGGAAAGGTGTAATATTATGCTGGGAAAATTCTTTTCTAGTTTCTAATTTAAAATGAATACCAAGGGAACCAAAATTATTTTGGTGACCTCAGTGAGATTTCCTTACTAAAAGGAAGTTACTATTTTCCATTTAATAGAGTAGTTTTTGGTATGATAGACGAAAGAACTAAATACAACTTATTTTTGTAGTGTATTGAAATAAGCTAGAGTGAACATGTTAATTTAGCCCTTGGGTTACAACAGTGACCTTTTCTGCTCCGATTCACAGCTCTCTGAGGAAATACCATCGAATGACCTGCAGCACAGGTCATTAGCTCTGCAACACTTTCCCTTTTAAAATATTCACAGATCCTGAACACTAATTAGAATCTCCACTGAGATTTCATTGAGGAACTCTGGTGACTCAAAAAAGTTAACAATAGATTTGGTGTGATGAGTTTTCACATGCACCCAATTTTATAAACTATGGTTTTCAAATATTACTTTAATATCTGTTGTGAGACGTGTGATATCTAGAAGATTTTTATGACCTGTTAAGTATTAATATCTACATTTTATTTATTTTTGATTAACAAAAAGAAATTATATATTATACAATATGATGTTTTTGTATATGTATACAGTGTTGAATGGCTAATTATATACATTACTCATATAATTACTTTTTGTTGTGAAAACTTATAAAATCTACATTCTTATCAATTTTCATGTGTACAAGATATGGTTACTGGCTATAGTCATTGTGTCATACAATAGAATCTTGAATATACTCCCCATGTCTTACTAACATTTTGTGCTCTATGCTCAAGATCTTCCCAATTCCTCCACCCTATAACATCTGGTAACCACCATTTTACCATGTGTTTCTGAGTTTGACATTTTATATTCCATGTATAGGTGAATTATGCTGTAGTTGTCTTTCTATGCCTGGATTATTTGGTTTAACAGAAAGATCTTTGGATTTGTCTATACTGTAACAAATTAAAATAATTTTTTATATTCCATATATATATATATATATATGAAACACATTCTCTTTTTCCATTTATATATTGATGGACAAGTATATTGACTTCATTTATTGGATATTATGAGTAATACTGGAGGAAATATGGGAATGCAGATAACTTTCTAATATACTGATTCTAATGTACTGATTGTGGGATTGCTTGATCATATATGATTTTATTTTCACTTTTTTGAGTAACCTTCATACAGCTATCCATAATGGTTTTAGTAACTTTGATTCTTGCCAGTACTATACAAAACTTTTTCTCCATATCCTCACCAACACTTTACATTCATCTTTTTCATAATATAATTTCTAAAATGTGTGAGATAATGTCTTAGTGTGGTTTTAATGTACATTTCTCTGATGCTTAGTTAGTAATGTTGAATATTCTTTTCATATACCTGTTGGGCATTAAGTATTATTTTGAGAAATTTCTCTTAAAGTCTATAGCCAATTTTTTTTTGAGTTTCAAAAAATACTAATTTTATTTACTGCTATAGATATTATCAAAGATACAAATGTCTCAGTTCTGTGTAGTGTAACAATAGACAAAAGCACTGTTCTTTTTTTAAAACACATTTCTGTATATAGATGGTGAATAAATTTCTTATATTTCATATATACAGGTATACAGTGTTTCAGATATATTTTTCAGATATATATATATATATATATATATATTTCAGATATATATTCAGATATACAATGTTACTTCCTACCCTAACCTCCCTCTCAGCTCTGCTCCCCCCTTCCTTTCTTATTCTTTTTTTTTAAATTTTTTAAAGATTTATTTATTTATTTAAAGGCAGAGGCTGAGAGAGAGAGAGAGAGAAACTTCCATCTGCTCGTTCACTCCCCAGATGGCCGCAATGGCTGAGGATGTGCTGATCCAAAGCCAGAAGCCAGTAGCCAGTAGCCAGGAGCTAAGAGCTTCTTCTGGGTCTCCCATACAGGTGCAGGGGCCACAGGACTTGGGCAATCTTCTACTGCTTTCCCAGGCCATAGCAGAGAGCTGGATCAGAGTCGAGCAAGGCTGGCGCCACAGCTCAATAGGCTAATCCTCCACCTGCGGCGCCGGCACCCCCTGTTTTAGTCCGGTCGGGGCGCTGGATTCTGTCCCGGTTGCTCCTCTTCCAGTCTAGCTCTCTCCTGTGGCCCAGGAGTGCAGTGGAGGATGGCCCAAGTCCTTGGGCCCTGCACCCGCATGGGTGACCAGGAGAAGCACCTGGCTCCTGGCTTTGGATCAGTGCGGTGCGCCAGCCACAGTGGCCATTGCGGGGTGGGTGAACCAATGGAAAAAGGTAGACCTTTCTCTCTGCCTCTCTTTCTCACTGTCCACTCTGCCTGTCAAAAAAAAAAAAAAAAAAGTGGAGCAGCCAAACTGGCACATTATGGGATTCTGGCGCTGTAGGTGGTGGCTTTACCTATTATGCCACAGTGCTGGCCCCATTTTAATTTTTACAATGACATTCTTTCAGTTTATTTTATAATCATAAGATTAATCCACCACTAAGTAAACAAGCCAAGCTTTTTCTTACTACCGATTTGAGTTCCTTTTATTTAGGATATTAACCCATTGTTGGTTGACTGATTTGCACTTTTTTTTCCATTTCATATGTAGTCTCTTTATTCTGTTGTTTATTATCTTTGCTGCAAAGATTTTTAGTTTTTTGTATTCTCATTGGTATGTTGTTTTACTACCTATACTTTGGGAATATATCCAAGAAGTCTTCGTGTAGACTATAATTATGCAGCTTTTTCTCAGTTATTTTTTAAATTTTTAATTTTTCTTATTTATTTATTGAAAGACAGAGAGGTAGGGAGTGGTGGTCTTCCATTCACCGGTTCTTTTCCCAGTTGTTATAGGCATAGGTTACGAGTCTGGACCAGACTGAAACCATGTATCCAGAACTCAGTCTGGGTCTTCCATGTGGGTAGAATGGATCCAAGTATTTGATCTGCATCTGCTGCTTGCAGGAGTATACATTATAAGAAAGCTGAATGAGAAGTAGAGTCAGGACACAAAGTCAGAGACCCTGTTGAGAGGTAAAAGGTCGCAAGTGGCATCCTAACACTGTGCCAACAGCCTGACCTGATAATATTGTCTTTTTTAAAGGTTTATCTATTTGATTATTTGAAAGGCAGAGTGACAAAAGAGAGAGGAATCTCTGATTCATTCCCCAAATGACATCAACAGCCAGGTATGGGACTTACTGAAGCCAAGTGCTAGGGACTCCATTAGGTTTCCCTACATGGAAGGTGGGATGCAAGTACGTAGTACATCATATGCTGCCTCAGATGCATTAGCAGGACACTGGATCAGAAGTTCAGTAGAAGGGACTCCAGTTGGTATTCCGATATGGGATGCTAGAATTGAAGTTAGAGGCTTAAATTTCTGTGCCACAATGCCAACACCTACTATTTTTAGTACTCCTACATATCCTTTGGCAAATAACCTATTTATTCTTGATGGTTAACATCTTTGAGTATCAGTAAACATGAGATACCCAATCTGAGTGTCATGGTGAGGTAGAAAATGAAGCTGAGGTCTTCCAATTTCATCTTTGTGTTTCTTTATCATCAAGATTGGTAGAAAGTAAGAGTCACTGTCAGCACCATAACGTCACCTGAGCCTAATCTCCAGAAACTCACCTGAAGTTGTTGTGTAAATGGAGTTGAGTGATGCATCAAGAACTCTTTGACAGTGTAAGTCTGTGACTATGCTTTCTGTGACACTGTAAGTCACCGGGGATCATTCTAGAGACAAATATGAAGGTCAGAAAGGCTTCCCAGTTATTCCCAGGTATCCTTTTATTAGTTGCATGTCTTTTTATGGGATGATTGTTTGGGTAGTAAAAGGAATATTAAAGGATATCATGTATCAAACAATAAGAAATAGAGGAAATGCTCATGCTTAGAGGGTAAGAAAATTAAGTATGATGCAGTTTAAACTGTTACTATGACTGATTAACAAATCTTATTCAGTGGAGGTAAATGATCAACATTTTCAAAATTTCTTTTGTTGTTATAAAATACATATTGGGTTTTTTTTTAAAGAATCTTTAAATTTTAATCAATGCTGTAATTATGAAAGGATCATTTATTTCCTACTGAAAATTTAAAATGTCACTTATTACTGCTTGATTCACTGGTTTGAACTAATAAAGAACACATTTATTAATCTCAAAGTCAATGATTAGTAGCACACATTAGGATCATTAGTCAAAAAACAAGTGTTTTACTGTAAGCAACATAATTTGTGAGATGTCAGAGTCAGACCTAGAGTTGAATTTGAAGTCTGCCACTTGAAAATGTTATATTTGGGGTCAAATATTACTATTCATGTAATTCAGTTTCCTCATTTGTAAGATGATCCCACTCAGGAAGTTAGGATGGGATTAAACCAATAACTGCATCTGAAGGCACCTCTCTGATGCCTGATACTTAGGAGATCAATAATTTCTACTTTATTATTATTACTTCTTTATATAAACTCAAAGAATGCAGCAAAAGGCAATTCCTCATCATGTGGGAATTATTCATTATAATAACATCTAAGGCCTGTTACATTATATACTATTTACAAAACATTTTCTTCATACATGAAAATTATGGGGCTGGCACTGTGTTGTTCAAGCTCAGGCCTTCAGCACTAGCATTCCATATGGGCACCGATCGAGTCCTGGCTGCTCTACTTCTGATCCAGTTCCCTGCTAACACACCTGGGAAAGTAGCTAAGGATGGCCCAGGTCCTTGGGCCCCTGCACCCACGTGGGAGACCCAGAAGAAGCTCTGGGTTCAAATTGGCACAGCTCTGTCTGTTGCTCTCATTTGGGGAGTGAACCAGCAGGTGGAAGACTCTGCCTCTGCCACTCTGTAACTCTACTATTCAAATAAATAACTAAATCTTAAAAAAAAACTATGGGATGGATATCAACAAATATGATTTAAAATAATAGAGGGTTTGGCATTGTGGGACAGTGAGTTAAACCCAGACTTGCAATATGAGCATGCTGTATCAGAGGGCTGATTTGAGTACTAGTTGCTTCAGTTCCAATCCAGTTCCTTGCTAATGTGCCTGGAAAATCAACAGATGATGGCCCAAGTACCTGCACCCCTGCAACCCCAAATGGGAGACTCAGATGGAGTTTTGTGATCTTGGCTCTGGCCTGGCCAAGCTGTCCATTGTGGCCATTTGAGGAGTTAACCAGAGGATGTATGATCTCTCTGTATATCTGTTTCTTTGTTTTTCGCTCTCATTTTCTTGCTCTGTGTATCTCTATCTGATGCTCTGCCTTTCAAATAAATAAATGAACAAAAATGATAGTAGTGCTACAGAATATGTATTGAAGACATATCACACACATCATAGACATAGGACACAGCAAAGTGATCAGGAGAATGATTTTTTTGAAACATGATATTGAAATAGCAGTTTTTTATTACAGTAAATTTTATTCTGTATCTTAACCTGACAATACCACTTCATTGAGATAAGGAGACATTTATTTTTTTAAAAAGATGATTTTTATATTTATCTACTGTTAGGTCCTTACCTTATGGTCACTTTCTGAAATATAATCTGGAGGTCATCTGTGTTGCTCATAGATTAGCTGCACATCTGAATCTAAAAGGTATAAGACATTTACATTAGATGCAAGACATTCACATTGTGCTCTAGGGAGTGTTTAATACAATAATGTAATAACAGATTTGACTGTCAGAACAGCTCTGTTGAGGAAGACGTGCACTGAGATTGCCATTCCAAAACAGCTCTTTGTTTTCTTCCCAGCTGAGTTTAAATGTCAGCCAGGCCGATTTCAGTGTGGAACTGGACTCTGTGCTCTGCCTGCTTTCATCTGTGATGGAGAGAATGATTGTGGAGACAATTCTGATGAACTCAACTGTGGTAAGTGATTAAATTCCTCACTCAGGAGCATAGAATCCTAATTATGTCTAGGCAGATTTAAATTCAAGCATAGATCTCAGGTCAGGATTTTTTCTTCTTTCTGTCTTTTAGACACACATGTCTGCTTGTCAGGCCAGTTCAAGTGTACCAAGAACCAAAAATGTATCCCTATAAACCTCAGGTGCAATGGACAAGATGACTGTGGGGATGAAGAAGATGAAAGGGATTGTCGTAAGTCTAATCAACATGTCCTAGTTTTTCTTATTTTTGACTCCCAACTAAAATTGGGTGAAAAATTATCATCATAGATCCACACAGTTAGAAAAGTAAAGCAGCAATCACAATCAAGTAATTATAAATAGGTGCCAACTAGGATTATTTGAGGAACATCATAAAAAACAGAGAATAGTGAGTAATGGGTGATTTTTCTTTCAAAGGTACATGGAGACTATACTAAATATTCTTTCATTCAATGACAATACTCATGTATTTACATCATAACTTAAGAGAAGCATAAAAATTAGTTGATTATTATCCCATCAATTCATTATTCTTTATCTATCCTAAAGTTATCTATTGACTAATTAGTTACTTGCAGTCAAATCTGTTAAACTGAAGAGACTTTTTCTTTTTTACCTCCTTAAAATACTTGTTGAACTTGTAACGTGAAATACATAATCTTGGAAAATAATCTATCAAAATTATTTTAATTTAGTATATCATAATGGGCTACTTGAAAGAATAATAGGGAAATATTTTTATTCTGGTCTATTGGAATTTCCATCTCCCAACAAAAATAAAGTGACATTAAATAGAAGGCAAAAAAAGGTTTGTATCATGTGCATACCAGTGTGTAGGCAAGCACACACAGTATCTGTAGGATGGTATGTTTCACAGTTTTAACAGAACTGCTGTCAACACTTCTGCCTTGCTAAAGTTTTATTTTATTCCTTTAAAAGTTTTATCAGTAAATAATGTGCAGTCATCCAGCAATTTGATTAAGGTGGTACATTCAGAGTAAAGTCAGTGCCTATTCTTTATGGCTAGCCATTCTGGAAGCTGATCCATTAAGCTGACGACGATTTGTGATGCAGTTTACAGTCTGAGTCTGATGTTCACCACTTCCTTCAAAAACTCAAAAAAACTAGAGATTTTGATCAATTTTATGCTTCTTATTTTCTCATTCATTTAATGACTTCTGATTTTAGTCTCTTTACCATATTTAAAAATGCTTATGTCTAAAATCTTAAATTTACAGGGAAAAATATTTTGAAAGACCCTGAGTTGTTTATCTTCAGGATTATTTTCAAACTATCTAATAGTTTCTTGAAAACTCTGATGTTTATCAATTATCATTGCAGAAATACATTTCCTTACTTATTTTCACTAGGAAGGATATTAAAATGTATTTCAGGTATTAATGATAATTCTTCACATGTAGAGCCCTATTAATCAAAAAAGAATGCATTTTCAATGAGCTGTTTTAAACATTTGTGTGTGTCATGACATCTTATAAGTTTCTGTTCTTTTCCAAAGCAGTATTTTAATAGATGTTTTCCTCTTTAGCTGAAAACAGCTGCTCTCCAGACTATTTCCAGTGTAAAACCACAAAACATTGTATTTCCAAGCTGTGGGTCTGCGATGAGGATCCAGACTGTGCAGATGCATCAGATGAAGCCAACTGTGGTGAGTGGTTGAGACTGTGGATCTTGTCTGCTTGTACTTCTGCCATCACCTGAGTGAAACAGGTTTGCAGACAGTCCTTGTGAATCTGAGGTTTTACATCAGAAAGTTTTGTGTCTGCATTCATAACAAACTTAGTTTTTAACTGTTTTACAAAAGTATGGAGGGGTAAGATGAAAGAAAAAGAAATATGACTTATTGTAACCCAAAACTAATTATAAAGATCAAAAAAGTGGGATAAGACTGTCATCATATAGTACAGCGTGCTCTTTGTATTAGCATGTAGTAAATAGAAACAAGGCAAAATTGTTTTCATGTTGTTCCAATATTCATTTTTCTGATTAAACAAATCAGATTTATAATTCATTTGATTATTTTTTATTTTTTAAATAGTGAAAATGGAAAGATAATTAAAACATCTGTTCTGATTAAGCAGATGACACTGACTGATCACTTATTTAGTATTTGTTTCTGAAACAATGTTTTCACTTACACTGAAATATTTTATTTACCTTAATATCATTTAATTAACACTGCAGAGAAGGGGAATATATTCATTTGTTTAATTCACTTGATTTTACTTTGAAAATGCCAACAATGAAATGGAAATGAAGAGGTGGTTGATATGTATAATGCATTTTCTAAATATTTACTAAACATCAGTTGGGTTTGTTGACAAACATGCCAACTTGGCATTGTTGGACAAAAAAAGAGTGTAATCTAGAAGTTGATTACAAAAGACTGTGTTTGTCTTAATTAAACATGGGACTTCCCAGTATCTTAGTCAGAATTGTGTTCACTGCATTTGCTAAATTCCACACACTGCTTTTGTTAAACTTTTACTGGGAAAGAAAACTAGTGAAAAAACTGTAGGTGCTCTGAAAACTCCATCTATATGGAGCAACACTCATGAGCTTCATGTATAATCTCTGGCAATAAAAATGTATCTTTAAGTCATTTTCATAATAGCATCCTCCCTGTAATTGTTTTGGATCATGCACTCATTATAGCTTATCATAGTATCATAAAACTACCACTTACCTATGTGTAATTGATCTTCACAATCAATTCACAAAGCCTCAAACTACATTCATCATTGTTTGTCCATAGCAATTATTAAGGACTTTTGCAGGCTAGTTTATGTTACTGGCTAGTTTCCTCTGATGTTTTCTGCTTTTTATTTACCAAAACAAAATAGAATAGTGACATTAACTATAAATAATTTATTGTTTGGTGTGTTATTTCTGTATTTTTGCTTCTTCCTTTGCATCACTATTGGTTGATTTTACTGTTTTTGGTATATTATATTGTTCCAACTAATAACTGCCATAATAGCAATGTCTAAAATTTATTTGGTATTAATCATATGGTCCAACTTCCTCACCTAAACCCCTTATCATCTCTACTGCATCCACCACACCAGTTGGGCACAGGAAGGTTATATTACATGCCTGAAGTGCCACGGCTAGCAAATAGTGCACCTGGAACTTGAATCCAGGATTATTTGACACTGAAGACTTTGCATTGAACCTCTCTGGACACAGCATGGATGCCTCTCATTAATTCTATATAAGGAGAACAATATTAAAATAATTTTAATAATGAGATTATACAGAATTCTCTCAGCCACAAGCAAATTCCTTCTGAATTCTAGGCCTGTATATATTATTGACACATATACACACAAATATAATAAGACAGGATAGTGGTTGCCATTTAATTGTCTTAAATCAGTGTAAAATTTTGCTGCAGATAGATGCTATTTAATTTAAAGAAACTTTCTTTATTTGACTTTAGTACAGTGTTACACAATCCTTATTGTTTGAAGGCTATAGAAGGCCACCTTTCCCCCTTACTTTAATAAATATTTGCTCTGAGACATATTTATGCTAATTCTGTTATCACCTTTGGATGATTACCCCTTTTATTGTTTTCTTGATGGGAAAGAAAAAGAGCATATCTTAAAGGTTAATACAGTCAACCCTGTCAGAACCTTGTTGCTTGCATCTGTGATATGTTTCTCTGTGAGTAGGATGGTAGTCTGTCTGGAAAAGGGAATGTGTTGTCTATGACCCCACCACCACCACCCTGAATGTGCCAGATCTCCTCTGATAGCTAAGCAGTGTCAGTCCTGGTTAATACTTGGATGAGAGAAAAGAGAATGTGTTTCACGATTCCGCAAGTCTTATGCTCCCAGGACTTACACAGATGTACAGTAGACTAGTGTTAAATGTCACTTGAGTGACTAGTCTATTCTCTTTTGCAAGATGTTAATTTGAAATCCATTTTTTGCAACCTTCCACACTTTCTTCATCCAGTGAAAAGTTTAAGGGGAAATTCTCTTAAACTATTGATGTTTACCTACTATCTTTATTATAATTCTATATCTGATCTATATTTATGTCTTTCACTTTCATAGTCTTCACAGTAAAGTTTGTTCTACTATGACATATCCTAATTTAAAAAATTTGTTTTACTCTGGTTTGCATTCAATTGTACAAATATAAACAGTTGAGGAGGAGAGAGAAATACTGAAGGAAAATAGACATGAATATCTTAATACAAACAAATACACATGCAATATAGAGAATTAAAATAAGAATGATGTGCAAATATATTTTTTTTGACAGGCAGAGTTAGACAGTGAGAGAGAGAGAGAGAGACAAAGAGAAAGGTCTTCTTTCCATTGGTTCACTCCCCAAATGGCCACTACAGCTGGTGCTGCACCCATCTGAAGCCAGGAGCCATGTCCTTCCTCCTGGTTTCCAAGGTGCAGGGCCCAAGCATTTGGGCCACAGCAGAGAGCTGGACTGGAAGAGGAGAAACTGGGACAGAACGGGCGCCCCATCTGGGACTAGAACCTGGGGTGCCAGCGCCATAGGCAGAGGATTAACCTAGTGAGCCGTGGTGCTGGCCCACAAATATTTTTAAAGCATTCTATATTTAGTCTACTGATAGCATATAGAGGTTTTATGATTTTGTTTCCTTTCTTAGTAATTTTATTTTAAAAATTTAACAGAAATTGTACATATTTATAGTATAATATGTAATACTTCCTTACATGTATACATTTTGTAATGGCCAGTTGATGTAGGCGGGCAGATAGGATAAAATTGATTATGTTTGTGAGCTGGAAGACCATGCCTTCACCATCCCCCTGTGTGATCTCATGCCCGTACCTGAGCCCACCCACCTGTATGCCCACCTGCCAATAAGGCTATGTAACCACTCCCCTTTGGGAGTGAATATAAGGCCTAGAGCAAGGTAGATGGGGGCCCCTCCCTTTTTTGTTGTCCTTCTAGTGCATGGCCTTCGGGCCACCCACTCCGTGCTTTGCTACCTGTAAGCTAGCTTCACGTGGCTTGCTCCTGGCCTGCTCTCTGTTTGGTATGGACCCAACTTAGCTTTTAGACTTCTCTTTCTCCCCTAAATAAAGCCCTCACTCTCCTGTGCATTTCTTTCACTGAATAAAATCCTTAAAACTCACCATGTTGTCTGGTCTATTTAAGGCGGTATTCAGAATTCTTTGAATATGTGGCAAGAGCCCACAAGGCTTATTAGTAAAGAAAAAGTATTAATAAGCAGGGCGGTATAGCAGTCAGGGCAAATTTATGTATCCATTTAAGCATTTAATATTTCTTCATAATGAAAGGACTCACAAACCCTGTCTTCTGTTTTTAGTAGAAAAATATAGAATAAGTTAACATTATTTATCTTTATCCTACTATACAATAGAACCTAAGAACCTCTTACTAGTATCTAGCTATAGCTTAGTAAATGTCTATCTACCTTTCCCAATTCTTCCCTCTTCATTTCTCTGTTCTGGCTCTGGTAACAACAAGGATTATATTTTTGACTTTCTATGAGACCACCCATTTCTTTTAATTTTTGAGGTCTTGAGATTTGAAAATTTAACAACTAGCATTTGTTCTGTGGGTTATTGTTATGCTAATCAATAATTCAAGAAGTTTTGAATAGATATAATTTAAATATGGTTTAGGAGTGCTTGTCTTGGTGAGACTTTAGTGTGTTTTAAAATTCAATTATTTATATATTTCCCATCTTATTACACCCACCTTATTTTTGAGATAGCTAAATTTATGAATCTCTTATCAGCTACATGCCTTACATTTACAATTAAAATCACAGATTTATTTAAGTTTATTGATTGACTTAATTTGGAAGAGAGGGAGAGACAGAGAAAGCCACTGGTTCACTCCCACAAGTGCTGTTAACAGTTGGGGATGGGTTAGTTCAGGTGGAAGTTAGGATCTGGAAACTCCATCCAGATCGCCAGCCTGGGAGGAAGAGGCTCAAGTACTTGAACCATTACCACTTCCAGTGTGTGCATCTGCAGGAATCTAGAACCAGGAGTGTCAGAGAGACTTGAAAAGACGGATTCAATATGAGATGTGGGCACCACAAATGGTGTCTTAATTATTATACCAAATGCTCACCTTCTTAATTATCTTTTTTTAAAAAAGAAAAGATTTATTGTTTATTTGAAAGAGATACAGACTGTGAGAGAGAAAGAGTTCTTTCATCTGCTGGTTCACTCTCTAGTAGGCTGCAATGGCCAGCACTGGGCCAACTAGGAGCCAGGAGCTTTATACAGGTCTCCCACATTGGTAGCAGGGTCTCAAACACCTGGGCTGCTTCTACTTCTTCCACTGCATTAGGAGGGAGCTGTATCAGAAGTAGAGTGGTCAGAACACGAACTAGTGCCCATGTAGAATGCCAGTGTTGTAGGTGACAGCTTTACCTGCTATGCCACAATGCCAGCCTCCATAAATATCTTTTTTAAAAAAATAACTTTCAAGGCCGGCGCCGTGGCTCAACAGGCTAATCCTCCGCCTTGCGGTGCTGGCACACCGGGTTCGAGTCCCGGTCGGGGCGCCGGATTCTGTCCCGGTTGCCCCTCTTCCAGGCCAGCCCTCTGCTGTGGCCCGGGAGTGCAATGCCCGCGGCGGCCATTGGAGGGTGAACCAACGGCAAAAGGAAGACCTTTCTCTCTGTCTCTCTCTCTCTCACTGTCCACTCTGCCTGTCAAAAAAAAAAAAAAAAAAAAAAAACACTTTCAGCTCTATTTCTATGGAACTGAGAGTTAACTCCATGATACCCATATAAATTATGACAAGATAGCTAACACTTCATTTAGTGAGTTGTATTAAGTGAAAAACGTTAAAGAAATTACATTATATATAAATATATATTTATTATATATGTTGAATATATAATATATATATATATATATATATATACATAAAGACACACACAGGGGGAGAGAGAGAGAGAGAGAAAGAGAGAGGGAGAGAGACAGGCTTGACTTCTTACAAGTTGGCATTGCCTTAATTTGGCCATGATTTAAAGAGGCATTTATCTTTCATGGACATATCTGATCAATTGAGAGCCTGTGACTGTTTGAAGCTTGGCTGCTATGATTGACTGAGACGCGGCCACTTGTTAAAAAAGATACTGTTAGAGGCTTCAGTGTGTTTACATACTGATATAGGTTGTTTGCTACAGAGAAACTCAGGTACCAAAACAGCTTTGACCCAAACTTAATTCATTTCAACAACTGTTAATAATGCTTTTAAAATTACTTCTTTGAAGTTTACTTTAAATCCTATTGGAGAAAAAGAGTTTTGTAAACAAATATGCTTTTATCAGACTGTAGATGTTTACTGCTCTTGCATGGCTACGTCACTATTTATTACAATATGGGGCAAACATCACATTTCAGTGCTTAGCCAAAGTAAATAAATTTACCCAATTGAAACAGCTCCAAGATTCTCATTTGGAAACACAACTTCAAATTTTCTACACCTCTGCCTACTGTGTTCTATTTTACTAATTATGGATTTAAGGATTTGACCAACCTCTACTGGATTTATACCTCCCTGCACGCTAATCAGAGTTGACATTTCCTGCAGCTTGAATCTTCTAATATAGTATCAGAATCTGAGTCTTTCTATTATTTTGCTCTCACCATTTTATAGCTTAGACTCCTGCTTCCAGGGATTCCTGTAAAACATTGTCTTTCTGTCATTTATTTTTTCTGCTGAGGCTCTCCCAGTCAATTCTGCACGCATGCCCCAACCTTTTAGATGCCATTGTTCTGTTTCCTTTCTGCTGTTTTGCTTTCCACTATCTTCTCCTGCCTGCCTTCGTCTAATCTGTGTTATCAGAAAAAGTCTTGCCTCCATGTAGGTTCAGGCATCATTGGTTAAATTTGAACAGTGGTTTTTTAAACTGCTGCTTGGTTAATTATATTTAATTAATGTGGGGCGAGGGCTTGTGAGAGCAGCTTGTCTCACCATAGCAGTTTTTTTTTTTTACTTTCTGTCAGCTGATTTTTGCAACATGAAACTGAACATATTCAAATGATACAGCTGATGAACGTGTGTCCTTATTTTCTCTTTAACGTGTGTCTAGAACATTTGAGTCAGCCTTACTTAAGGTATAAGAATGTAGCAAACAGATTCTTTAATGTTAAAGCAAGAGCATATTAAATTATAAAATATTTCAAACATATAGACATATAGGAAGTTATTTAGTAAGCATCATGTGTCATTTTAATACATTTTAATACTTGGCCTAAGATAACACTTTTAAGATGTTAACATTTGTATAGAAATACCTCTGTCATTTTCCCATCTATTCTTCTAACTACCCTGAAGTAGTAATATATTATTCGCATATATTCATTTTTAAAATTTTAATTCACACTCAAATATATGTATGTTAAAGTTAATACTGTTTTAAAAGTTAACATAAATGGCATAATAGGTTCTAATTATTTTGAGGCTTAACATTTTCTAGCATTCCAATACATTATTACATAGAATGTACTAATGCATTTCCCTATTGATGTTTGTTACTACATGTTGCAATTATGAAACACTTATTAGCAAACCAGACACCAAATATTTCCTACAACCTGTGGTACAGAGACTGTGGAGTTTGTTGACTTCTTATTTATCATCTTAATTATCACCTTGTATGAAAGTTCATCTTAAGCAGGTGTGACAACATTAAGAGGCTGGATTCTGCTAATCCCAGTCAGTAACAGATTAAATTATATTGAGGGTAGAGAACCTAGAACTGGCCTGAGGAGAGAATGTCCAATATTGAAAACAGTAGCTATTGTAACATAAATCATGATATTTTAATTAGTTATTTGTGTACTTATTTTGGAAAACTGTTGAACTTATACTAGAATGACATGTAGCATATATAATTTCTCCTACTTGAAGATAAGCCATTGGGGAAAGTTCTGAATTCTAAATACACAAGAGATAATGTGCTAAATACTATATCTTCAAAAACAAGGACACATAAGTAATCTGTTTAGTATTTTTCATCAGTGTTCTCTGAGTGTAAATGTATGTTACAAGTTTATATGTATGTTACAAGTTTATATATTGTCTGAACATCCTCAAGTTCCTCCTCCTTCCATGAGGCTGTTACTTATGAATGTAGCTGGTGTTGCAAAGAGATTGTTGCTGAGAAACACTTAAAATGTTCTAACATATGATACCCCATTTTAGCTACTTAGATGAGTGGGATTGTGTGTGTTCATGGTAGCAGTCAAGAAATGGAAGTGGCCTTTAACCAACATGTTCTCTGGAACTTTGCTGGTCTCTGCTCAGAACTTCTACCCACACATTCTGTTCTTTGGAATCTGAATCCTGTACTATGGCCTATGCTGTGGAGGGTGAGCATCATCTCTCACTGTCAGAGTGCAGGTTTGGCTCTGTATCCAAGTCTCCAATCCTGGTTTCTTTCCGTTGTGCTGATACAAGAAACCCCTTGAGCCTAGATCCACATAGAAGCACAATAAACCCTGAGAGACCCCCCACATCTTGTGTAAGGACTCAGGATTTCCTCCTCATGCTTAGCTATGTAACTGTCACCCACTTTAATGTCACAGAATTGCTCCTCAACCTTATTAGATGTTTTTTCCTGGAAGCACAGCTTCTCCCCAAGATAAGACAGTGTCTTCCCAGTGCTTTTGATCTACCTTGGATCAATCATCATGCTACCCTGATTCCTTGAGGTCCACAGTTGCTAAACTCTCCACATGACTTCCACTCCCTTGTCCTTCTCACCATCTCAGGATCCAAAATGGGAGATTCTCAACCCTGTCTACCTGTCTTCAGGAAGTTTTTCTAAACTATACCTTATTCATTGTGGAGATAACATTTGCCTACTCTATGCCCTACTCAGGCAAAACAGATGTGGAGTAATAAAATATGTGAGGACTAGAAATGAAAACTATATTGGTTTACTTATTTCCAAAGCTTTTATTTTATACGTATTTAATCCCAAATGATTTATAAAATAGCACTTAATGATATCATATGGAATCATCTTTTAGGCTGGCGCCGTGGCTTAATAGGCTAATCCTCCACCTTGCAGCGCCGGCACACCAGGTTCTAGTCCCGGTCGGGCCGCCGGATTCTGTCCCAGTTGCCTCTCTTCAAGGCCAGCTCTCTGCTGTGGCCAGGGAGCGTAGTGGAGAACGGCCCAAGTGCTTGGGTCCTGCACCCAATGGGAGACCAGGATAAGCACCTGGCTCCTGGCTTCGGATCAGCATGGTGCGCCGGCCGCAGCGGCCATTGGAGGGTGAACCAACGGCAAAGGAAGACCTTTCTCTCTGTCTCTCTCTCTCACTGTCCACTCTGCCTGTCAAAAAAAAAAAAATAGAATATCTTTTAAACACATTGCCTGGTACCTGCCAGGTACATCTTTTAAAAACAATTAAATAGCTGTATATCCCTACTTTTAAAACATGATGTCTAAATATTCCATTATCTTTCTTAATATTCCATTATCTTATTTTTAATGGAATATTTTACAAATAATTTTAACTTCTGGTATATTTCTAAACTTTTAAAGTAGTTATGTGATTTTTGAAAAATTTGGTAATGTAGGGAAGCATTTTCTATGTGTAGAGAATCTTCCTTAGTTCATTAAGATTTTTATACTTTGCTACTACCATTATAGCAGTACATTTTATGTTAAATTTTGATATATGTTTTCTCATCTGTTTTCTTCCGAAAAGTAAATTTTTCTGCTTTTTCTGTCAATGATATTTGTGTGTGTGTTTGTGTGTATGTATGTGTGAAAAAGAGAGAGAGCAAGTGAGCTCAGGAGGGGCAGGAGGAGGAGGAGGTGGGAAAGAGCACAATAGAATGTCTTTTGTGTTGAAATATCTTGCTGTCAATAGAGCCCTTGAAGGGAAGCTATCTGTATAAATAAGATGAGGATATTTTCTTCTAGCTTTTACACAAAGAAATGAATTACCTATATGGGAATCATTAAGTATTCTACATGGAATGAACACATTTAGTCTTTTTATAACTCTCATTCATTGACGTCAGTAATGTTCACTCATTTTCTATCAAAAGGTTGTGCAATTATTTGTTGACATTTTCTTCATTTTATTATCTCTTAACAATAAGTAGAAAATGGGAGGTTTAATTTTTGTTGCACAAACCTTAAAAGGAACCTACATGATGAGTCTTGTCAAATATTCTAGACTCTGATTTGATATGTAGTAAACTCTAGATGAGGAAATAACATTTTACCCAATTGATATTTTAATTGAGTTTGTAATGAAAGGAAACTACATATTTGTGTGACTAAGAAATTTATATTGATACAATTTAATTTTTTTGAGTCAGAAAACTAATATTTTGTATTGTTTAAAAGCTTCCTTTGTCATTCATTGTGATTTCCTAATCCTTTGGAAAGTATATTTGGTTGTCTAAGAACATATAACACATATACACATGTACACAAAAAAGTGATTACAGACTCATAGTAATATATGAAAATAGTAAGAATTAGATACCTTACAGAAAAAAAAGAACAAATAAGAAATATAGAACTTTAAAAATCTCCCACCTCAGACCTATTTTTAGAATATGACCATTTGTTTTGGTTATACAGTTTTGTCACATGAGATTTTGGTCAACTGCCTTTTGGACTGATGATTTCCACAGAGAATATTTTACCATTTCTATTTTCAGGTATTATTCAATTGTGCTCAGTACGATGTTTATATAATTTGCTATGTGTTAGAGAATGGAAATGCAAAGGTTGACATAATGTATTGCTTTTTTTTTCCCCCAACAATCACATGTGGTAATGTATCTCTGTGGAGAAACTATGATGTTCAAAATCACTTTAAAATACTTAGATAGATGCTGATATCCCAGAATCGGTATCAGGGTCTAGATAATGAAAGTGCTCATTGTGGCCAGAGCCGCAGCTCAATAGGCTAATCCTCCGCCTTGCAGCGCTGGCACACAGGGTTCTAGTCCCAGTCAGGGCACTGGATTATGTCCTGGTTACCCCTCTTCCAGTTCAGCTCTCTGCTGTGGCCAGGGAGTGCAGTGGAGGATGGCCCAAGTGCTTGGGCCCTGCACTCACATGGGAGACCAGGAGAAGTACCTGGCTCCTGGCTTTAGATCAGCACGGGGTGCACCGGCCGCAGTGTGCCAGCCGCAGCGGCCATTGGAGGGTGAACCAACGGCAAAAGGAAGACCTTTCTGTCTGTCTCGCTCTCTCTCACTGTCCAAAGTGCTCATTGTGAGCAGCTATACATTTTAATTTTTAATACTTTTATGTAATACTGAAAACAAAAGATCTGTTGCAGAGGTTTTTTTTTAAGATTTATTTATTTGAAAGTCAAAGTTACAGAGAGGCAGAGGCAAAGAAAGAAAATGGTCTTCCATCCACTGGTTTACTCCTAAGATGGCCGCAATGGCTGGAGCTGTGCCGATTCAAAGCTAGGCGCTTCCTCTGGGTCTCCCATGTGGCTGCAGGGGCCCAAGGACTAGAGCCATCTTCTACTGCTTTCCCAGGCCACACTGGAGAGCTAGATAGGAAGTGGAGCAGCCGGGACTTGAACTGGCACCAATATGGGATGCCAGTGCTGCAAACCGGGGCTTTAACACACTGCACCACAGAGTTTTAAATACATCATTTATTCACTGCGTGACCTGTGTATACTGATCAGATATCATGTAGGCGATATTTTGATGTCCCATCAGTCTTTTTTTTTATTTTTAAAGATTTTATTTATTTATTTCAGAGATAGAGTTACAGAGAGTGAGAATGAGTGACAGAGAGAGAGATCTTCCTTCCGCTGGTTCACTCCCCAGCCAGGAGTCAGGAGCCTCTTCCGAGTCTCCCATATGGGTGCAGGGGCCCAAGCACTTGGGCCATCTGCTGCTGCTTTCCCAGGCCACAGCAGAGAGCTGGATTAGATTGGAGCAGCCAGGACTAGAACAAGTGCCCATAAGGGATGCCAGCACCACGGGTGGAGGATTAACCTACTGTACCACAGCTCTGGCCCCTCTCTCATCAATCAGTCTTAAATTTAGTGTCTAGGATGCAAGTCTTCTCAGAATTTTCATGTCATTTAGTCACTGTTTATAGACTAAGTGGTCATATGAAAACAATGGAAGGGGAGGGAATGTGTTATAGGGTGTAGTGTGAGAAAACTATCACCTTGTGCAGTTACAAGTGTGAGTAAGTTATTGTTTATTCTTATTGCCATTTGAATATTATCCCCTAATTAACATTTCCAATTATCAAAATCTTGATTAGAGCTTATAAAAATGATATCCCCAAAAACATTCTGTGAGGAATTTTGTTTTACTTGCAGTAGAGTTGCCTAGAATGATTGGATCCAGGGGTTGGTCCTATAACATAGTTGACTAGGCTTCCCTCCACCTGCAGTGTCAGCATGCCATGTGGGCAACAGTTCAAGACCCGGCTCTTCCACTCCCATTCCAGCTCCTGCTAATGTGCCTGGGAGAGCGGCAGAAGATGGCTCAAGTACATGGGCCCCTGCACCTACATGAGAGGCCTGGAAGGAACTCCTGGCTCCTAGCTTTTGATCATCCCAGCTCTGGCCATTGTGGTCATTTAGGGAGTGACCAACGGATGGAAGATCTCGTTCTCTTTCTTCTCTGTAATTTTGCATTTCAAATAAATAAATAAAAATGTTAAAAAAAAGAAAAGAAAAATAGGGTTCAAGGGCCATGGAAATTAAACAGAGAACAAATCTTCCCTGGGACCTGTTTCTTATTCTTAGGGATTATGTCGTCTGCTGTTCCCAACCTTATTTTCTAAATAGAGACAAACTCCTAATATATAAATGCTTCCCATTTGATATTTTAATTGATTTTGAATGATATTGAGGTGAAACTGAAGAAATATAAACTATAAATATAACTATGTATTTTACTAACATACCTAAAATTATATTTACATATATTTAATCTGAGTTCATCAATGTGTGCACTTCCATAATCATATTTTAATATGTATTTTCTGGTTAATACTATTATCAATTTAAGTAAATGTAGGATCACTTCTTTAGTTCCTTAAAATCAATTCTTTAGAAATTGAGTATTCCAACAATTAGTTATTAAATGCTGAGTAGCAGACCTGTAACAATTCATTATCAATATTTTGGGAACTTATTTTAAATATAATGTATAATGCACCATATAATTATAATTAATTATGCCATAGAACAGGTGACATCTAACCTGTTTCAACTTATTGAGGACATTTTTTAAGCTTTATTTATTTATTTGAATGTTTGAGTTACAGAGAGGCAGAAGCAGAGAGAGAGAGAGAGAGAGAGAGAGAGAGAGAGAGATGGAGAAATCTTCCATTTGCTGGTTCACTCCACAGATGGCCGCAAAGGCTGGAGCTCTACTGATATGAAGCCAGGCGCCAGGAGCCTCTTCCAGGTCTCCCACACGGGTGTAGGGGCCCAAGCATTTGTGCCATCCTCTACGGCTTTCCCAGGCCATAGCAGAGAGCTGGATTGGAAGTAGAGCAGCTGGGACTTGAACCAGCACCCATATGGGATGCAATCCCTGGAGGCATTGGGGCTTTACCCACTACACTACTGAGCCAACCCCATACTGCTTTTTCATATAGCAATTACTATCTGTGTATCAGGATGTTAGTTGCCTCATGTGGGCATTTATAACTGCTTCAAAAATTTGCAGTAGGTGGTGTATTATTATATTAATTCATAGACACTTACCCTAGAAGTTCTCTGGGTTAACTCAAGAGTTATTTGCATTAGCTTATACCTTGTTCCACTATGGTCACCACTTCTCAAGGAGAGAATCCTTTGGGATTGACCAATTTTTCAAGTGCGGTTCTTGTAATATCTAAAACCATAAGATTCTCTTGAAGGAATGTCAAAGAGTTCATGGAAATTGGCATTAAGTAGTCTTCTCATAATACATGTTTTTCAAGAACTTGTTGAAGATCCCTTGTGGCCATGGATTTCAAAATATTTTTGCGCCAAATTACATTTACCTTTGAACTCCATTTTCCATTAACTTTTTGAAGTTTGCTTGTAAAACTGGACATTGTGCAGTAAAATCCATGCTGCCTATCTTTTAAAAAAAATCATAGGGACACAGAACCCTGCCTCCAGTTAGCATAAAGCAATTCATGAATTCTGTACCCTGATCATTGAGTTTCTTTTGATTAAATGGCATTTTGTTGAATCAGAGAGAAAAAGAAAATTAGAGTCACTAATACACCTACTGGCAAAAACATATATATATTTTTCTTTCAGGATTTACCATATCCATTTTTGTAACTTTTTTTTTATTTTTTTTATTTTTGACAGGCAGAGTGGACAGTGAGAGAGAGACAGACAGACAGAAAGGTCTTCCTTTGCCATTGGTTCACCCTCTAATGGCCGCCGCGGCTGGCGCACTGTGGCCGGTGCACTGCCCTGATCCGATGGCAGGAGCCAGGTGACAGGTGCTTTTCCTGGTCTCCCATGGGGTGCAGGGCCCAAGCACCTGGGCCATCCTCCACTGCACTCCTGGGCCACAGCAGAGAGCTGGCCTGGAAGAGGGGCAACCAAGACAGAATCCGGCGCCCCAACCGGGACTAGAACCCGGTGTGCCGGCGCCGCAAGGCAGAGGATTAGCTTGTTGAGCCACGGTGCCAGCCCATTTTTGTAACATTTAAAAAAAAGTTGCAATGCAGATTTTCAAATGCTTGTTAAAATTTATATTATAAATACAGTATTTAAAAGCCTTATTTTACTAGTGAGGAATTTAAAAACTATATGTAAGAATGAACTTCAAGGAGATCTCTTGTAAGTGCCTAATATTCTTGTTTTTTAAAGATTTATTTATTTGAAAGGCAGAGTTACAGAGAGAGTAAGAGACAGATACAGAGAGAGAGGTCTTTAATCTGCTCATTCACTCCCCAAATGGCTGCAATGGCTGGAGTTTAGCCAATCAAAAGCCAGGATCCAGGAGCTTCTTCTGGGTCTCCCTTGTAGGTGCAGGGGCCCACAGACTTGGACCATCCTCTGCTTCTTTCTCAGGCACATAAGCAGATGGGAAGTGGAGCAGCCAGAATTCGAACCAGTGCCCATATGGGATTCTGGTGCTGAAGGCCAAGACTTTAACCCACTGTGCCACAGTGCCAGCCTCAATGCCTTCTATTCTTTGCAAAGGAAATCACCAGACATTTTGTAATTCCTTCATTCTACACCATTGCGCCCTGTATTATCTGTCTCCTTTTAGTATTTTGCTTATATAACTAAACTTGTTTTCTGTATCCTTATTATACTCAGTTTTTTAAGTGAGTTAATAAACACCTACCAAAATTATTGTCAGTTATTATAGTAGTAACTCAGGAATCAAACAATTTTATTAATGGGGATAATTAATAGATCTGGAAGCTTATTATATGCTGTGCATTGTGTTAAGTACTTTATATGGATGATAACGTTTAATTCTCATGATGACCCATGAGAGGCATACTGCTATTATTCCTATTTTATAGGTAAATAGATAAGATACAGGGAGTGTATTTTTTCATGGTCACCCAAGTGGAAAAGCAGACATTTGAATCCATAAAACCAGGATCCAGAGCTATACTCTTATCCATTCCTCAGTACTCCTTTGTCCAGGTACAGTTTGCAGTGAGACCAGCACAAAAGACAAATACAAATAATCTGAAGTGTCTGAAATGGTTAATGTCATTAGAAAAGTACAGACTCTAATGGTTTTAAGTAGTATCTTTTGTCACAGTGAGTGAGTGTGGTTAAGAGTATCAATGTGGGATTATATTGCGGATAATTTTAAGGAAATAATACATTAAAATTGATCTGCTTTTTATTATCACCTTTCTTCAGTGGCACTTCTCCACACAGTGGTCAAGCTGCCTGCCTACAAGGATGATCATGACACAGAATGGAAATCTAGTGTGTTGACATAGGCAATAATTAATATAAATACATTGTACACACACAATGTTATTCAATTCAAGTTTGAAATAATTCTAGTTTGTTACTGTCCTATCAAAATCCAGAGAAATCAGTATTGGAGAAGTCCTGTAGCCTTATGACAAATTTTTTCATAAGGAAGCAATAGGAATAATAAAAAAGAACTAACATAACCCAAATTCCTCATGATTCACTCAGTGTTACGCAGCATCATATTTATACACTGAACTACCTGATGAATGATCTAGAACTCGCATGTCATATGATGCAGACCTTCAAAAACATGGTCCTTTTCCATGTGGACTATTATAGCAACCCATATACTATAAAAGAAATACTTTCCCCTAGCCTGCCAAGATTATCTCACTTTATATTTTGTCACTGAGACTTTCTTTAAAAAAAGACTAAAATTATTCTCAATTTTGTATTTCATAAATGTTCTCAAGTTTCTTATGAGCATAAAGAAGTTCACTGGGAAAGTAGAATTTTATGAAGACAAGAAAATTATGACAAGTAAAACTAAGTTTTCAAGGGCATGACTAAATTTATTCCACAGTAGATGAGAGTCATCATCCATTCTATCTCTGACAGTGGTTCCATAGGATAGTTTTTACAATTTTATTTTTTAAAATGGATAATAGTGGTCCACATCAAATATTATTAACTTTCTTTCAAAACATGATAGGAATTATAAATATTTTATGAGTGAATTTTTGGAAAGATTTATTTAGTTATTTGAAAGGTAGGATGACACAGAGAAGCAATGGAGAGAGAGAGTTTGGTCAATCTGCTGATTCAGTCCTCAGATGGCCACAACAGCTGAGCTGGGAGTCAAAAATCTCTCACATGAGTGCAGGAGCCCAGGTACCTGGACCATCTATCCTGGGTACATTTGTAGGGAGCTGGATAGAAAGCAGAGTATCTGGGAATTGAAGCAGTGCTACCATCTCGGATGCCAGCAGTGTAATCCGTGGCTTAATCTGCTGTGCCACAATGCCTGACCCTATGAATTGTTCTTTTATGTTTTGGAAAAAGTATGTAAGTTTGGGGTGGGATATAGAAAAACCTTTCATATATTTTGAATGGACAGAAAGATATGTGCCAAATTATTTTTTTCAAGGAACCGCTGAACACTCATCCTGCTTTGCAGACTTCTTTCTTGATTTTAAGAAGTCCAGTGTCTGCAAATACTAACCAGTAGAATAAAAAAGGGAGAGAATGATCCAACATGGGAAGCAGGATACACAACAGACTCACAGAATGGCGGATGTCCTAAACAGCACTCTGGCCTCAGAATCAGCCCTTAAGGCATGCGGATCCAGCTGAAAAGCCCATGAGAGTATTTCAGGCATGGAAAGCCAAGACACTCTGGCAAAAAAAAAAAAAAAAAAAATGACCTAAATGAAGGATCTCCATGAGTGAGATCCCAGTGGAAAGAACAGGTCATCAAAGAAGGAGGTACCTTTCTCTGAAGGGAGGAGAGAACTTCCACTTTGACTATGACCTTGTCTAAATATGATCAGAGTCGGTGAAATCAAAAGGCTTCTATAGCCTTGGCAACTCATGACAAGAGCCTAGGGTGATTACTGATGCCATAAACAAGAGTGTCAATTTGTTAAGTCAACAACAGGAGTCACTGTGTACTTACTCCTCATGTAGGATCTCTGTCCCTAATGTGCTGTACATTGTGATTTAATGCTAAAACTAGTACTCAAACAGTATTTTTCACTTTGTGTTTCTATTTGGTGCAAACTGTTGAAATCTTTACTTTATGCTAAACTGATCTTCTATAAATAAAGATAATTGAAAATGAATCTTGATGTGAATGGAAGGGGACAGGGAGCGGGAAAGGGGAGGGTTATGGGTGGGAGGAAAGTTATAGGGGGGGCGAAGCCATTGTAATCCATAAGCTGTACTTTGCAAATTTATATTCATTAAATAAAAGTTAAAAATATGTGAAAAAAAGTCCAAGAATTTCTCAAGAAAGTATATTTCCAGTTTCTTCAGCACAAAGTAATTCATGCTAGTCTTCATGGTCAAGCTTCTACTGGGTTGAACCCCCTGAGTACAGAAATGCTATTAATTATTTTAGAACTTGGTAGGGTTGCGTTAACACTTCTTGATTAACTGAATGAATAAACATATATTTTGATGTTTAGACCATTGTATTTTCTCCTCATACTTATTTATTTATAAGTTCATTTTATAAATGCTAGTATCTTTCATGTAGGTGAGTCAAGGTTTCTGTTGCACTTCCTGGTAGTGTATGAAAATATACAGATCCATTCTTTTTTAGGTACTTGTTAAGAGTTATGGCAGGGAATACTCCCATTCCTCAGGCTCTATGCATTATAGAAGCTGTGCAAAGAATTGTAATGTTGCTTTAAAAGATTTATTTGTGCACTTATTTTATTTGAAATACAGCTATGGGAAAGGCAGAAAGGAAGACAGAGAAAGAGAGAGAGAGAGAGAGAGAGAGAGAGAGAGAGAGCAATATGGAAAAAGATAGAAATGGAGAGAAAGAAGGGGAGAGAGACAGAGAAAGGGAGAGAGTTCCCAAATGCCATCAAGAGCTGGGGGTGGAACAAGTGGAATTTAGGAGCTGGGCACTTAATCTTATCTCCCGTGTGGGTGGCAGAGACTCAGTTCCTTGAGGCAACACTTGCTGCTTCCTCAGGTGCACATTATTCAGAAGCCAGAATCAGAGTTGAGCTGGAATTCAAACCCAGGCCCTCTAATGATGGAAGCTGGCATAGCAAGTGGCATCTTAATCTGTTACATCAAATGCCTAACCCTAATGTTGCTTTTTAAAATAATGCCTGCATTATACAATTATTAAAACGTTCCTCTTACTTTTGGGGATCTATTTATAGAATCAATTCTAGAACTATTGTTACCTATTATTTTTATGAACTATGAATAAATAAATTGTTGTTAAATAGATTAAAATGTGAATGGATATTGGGAAGAGAATATTTGTTCATCTGAATATTACTTTCTCTTAGAATGTTTTCGAACATGCAATTGAAAAATGAGGTTTATTAACACCATTTTATTCCAATTTACTAAAAAAAATTAAACTATAAGAAAGGATTCCTCTTCATTTTTCTTGATTTATAAATCTTGATAATTGACTCCTGAGCTCCAAACTGTGCAGATCTTTTTTTGGAAGATATTTTAAAGACTTGGCACTAGAAGCTGTATTTGTTGGCACTGAAGCAAATGTAAGAAATGAGCATGCTAAAAAATTTTCTAGATTATAATAATTAAACCCAGAGTAATCACATGTGACTTTGTTGGCAAAAGATATACCTGTCATTCAAGAGATATTGCTATGGAGTTAGACGCAGGTGATGCTAACCTTAAATTCCTGAATTTTTGTCATACCAGTCAGTTTTCACAGCTGGAATTGCCAGTTCTTGATAGTGCGAAACCATCTGTCCACTTGGTGTCAGTTTTTGGTTTAATGCTGTGACTCAGTAATTTTCAGCATCTTACTGACAGATGGAAAATGCTCACTAACCATGTTGTTGAATTAACATGGAACTCATTTGTTAAGCCACGATAGATGACAGTGCTGAGAATGTCTAGTGCCTCCTACAGTACTTACATTGTTACGCA
Source organism: Sylvilagus floridanus (assembly GCA_949820135.1). Taxonomy (NCBI): domain Eukaryota; kingdom Metazoa; phylum Chordata; class Mammalia; order Lagomorpha; family Leporidae; genus Sylvilagus; species Sylvilagus floridanus. Next base: position 82,834,915 of record OX463236.1, on the reverse strand, counting down.
GTTTATTGACTCCTCCTATGTAAAAGGATCAGTAGAGCTCATTAGGTTAAAGTAGGGCCACATATGTCATCTTCTTCTAAACAAACTGATAAGCAAAAACACGGTTATGCCTAGATTAAATACACATACTATACATTTAGCCTATTCATTATTTTCCTTTTCTAATAGAATTTGTTAATAGGCTAACACTATCTTGTGGATAGACGTCCTTTGTTTAAGAATTCTCAAGTTAAGCTCTTTCACTATCATCCTCTGGTAAAATAATTCCATTTTTAAAGCATCTCTCTGCTGGGATTATATTTTCCATTATGATAACCAGGTTTATATGTCTCCCCTGAAGCTTTCCCAAATTCTCTGCTTTGTTTATGATCCAGAGAAGAGAATGCAGCACTTTTCAGAAAAGGTCTTGACTATCTCATTGTTGTCTGTTCCTGTACACTTGCATTGTAATGTAATATTGTATTGGATTAAAAGGAAACACATAGAAAGTGTTCACAGTGTTGATCTGTGGCCAAGTTCTAGGGCCCAAACTCAATTCCAGATTTTTCACACCTATTCTGTCAGGTTTTCAGCGTCATGTATTTATGATCTTCTTCCATATTTTTATCTTCTAAAAAGGATCCAAAGAAACCTACTGTCCCACTTGTAAAGTTATGAGTTCCATCAGATTGATGAGTTCACCACCAGATAAATATTTGAGGGATGTGTAAATAAAGAAAATAATAGAAATCTAAGCTTTCTTTGGTGCAGCCAAAAGTAAGACATTTCTCCCTTAACTCTAGGATTTGGTACTAGAGTTTCACTTTTATGTGTGGCTATATGTATTGTTTACTATTGTATAAATATTGCCTTCCTCCTTTGATTAGTTTAATAGTTAGGGATTTGCCGGTGTGTGATTGATTAGATTGTGGGAAGGTTTGGATGTATGAAAGCACTGACATATTATGTCAACCCTGTTCAATGAGTTGTCCCTCTTCATCTGTAGGAAAGAAAGGAAAGTGGCAGTATTTGGGCCAGCTTCATGAAAACAGTCTGTTAACTGTGGAGTTACTGGGAACAGATCTGCTTTCCTGATTTTAACACTGATTGGATAGAATTCTTCAAGTTTCTTCTATTCTTCATTTCTAAATGGACTTAATATTTTGATACCTGGAAAGCTTATGAGAAAGTTAAAAATACTAAGTGTATATGAATGGGTACATAGTAGACACTCAAAAAAATCTGTCACTTTCTTGACCATTATTTGCTCAACACTTAGAACTGGCATTATAGTAGAGAGAACAGAACAAATAAAAAATTTAAATAAATAGCATAACATTTTGTGACATTATAATAAGAATGGTTCTGTAAAGTCTTGCATTTCTTATCAGGATAGGAGAAAAGACAATGCATAGTTAGAATTAACAAAGAGTTTATGACTTATGAGATAATACACTCAATATAATAATAACTGTTAAAGGGCATATGAATAGTATGAATCTTCAGGTCTATGTTTCTTAATTTCTACAATAGCTAATAAATCCAGTTCAGTATATACTATATTTGTGAATCCTATGTGTTTAACAGTTTTTACAGTTTTTTGAGGTATAACTGACATAGAGTAAGCCACATATATGTTATACAATGTGCTAACTTTTGACAGGTGTTTAAACCCATGAAATATCATGACAATTAAGATAATGAGTATACTTATCACTTCTAAAAATTTATTTCCCACCATCTCCTTGCATCTGTTCCTCTAAAGGCAATCACTCTCCTGCTTTCAGTCACTTTGAACTAGTGTGCATTTATATAAAACTGGAGCCATACACTGTGAATCTGTTTTCTAGGTCTCATTTCACTGAACTTACTTATCCTGTAATTTATCCATGTTAATAATTGTATCAAATATTTAGTCTTTATAATACTGACAAGTATTCTGTTGTAGGTATATACCACAGTATTTTTTATCCATTAACCAATATTTGATCATTCAGGTTGATTCAAATTTTAGAATATTTCAACCAATATACACATTTATATATTAGTATTTGTATCTATACAAAGCCTTCTAACCGAGGAATAGAAAATTAGGTCATATCATAAGCATATGTTTAACATTTTGTTTAGTTTTATAATTAATTTTTATTAACATAAAATAATCATATGTATTTATAGGGTATAGCATGATATGGCAATACATATATACAGTATGTACAGATCAAATCAGGATAGGTAGCATATCTGTTTCCTTTCATGTCTTTGGAGCCTTAAAACTCCTCTATTCTACTATGTTATAGTTTTATTTTTTTCTACTTCTAAATAGAACATAAATGTGCTGTTATGAACAATAGTCACCCCCACTGTACCACAATTTGTTGATTGTATCTGTGTCTTTTGCTTTTAAAGATTTTATTTATTTATTTGAGAGGGAGAGTTATAGAAAGAGGGAGAGACAGAAAAAAGGTCTCCCATCCATTGGTTCACTCCCCAGATGGCTGCCATGGCCAGAGCTGGGCCAATCCAAAGCCAGGAACGAGGAGCTTCCTCTGGGTCTCCCACGTAGGTGCAGGGGCCCATGTGCTTAGGCCACTTCTGCTGATTTCCCAGGCCATCAGCAAAGAGCTGGATCAGAGTAGAGCAATTAGAACATGAACTGGTGCCCACATGGGATTTCAGTGCTGTAAACAGAGGCTTAGCCTACTGTGCCACAGCACTAACCCTTCACTTTTTGTCTTGATACCAGTTTCTCCAACCCCTTCTCCAGCCCTCCTCTTTTAAAGACAATACTATTTACATTCTCACTCCAGTATTTCAGGATGCCAATTCCTCCACATCCTTGCCAATAGTTGATATTTCTAAATTTGCCAGTCTAATAAACATGTACTATATCCCATTATAGTTTTAATTTAAAATTCTTTAATGACCAATGATATTGTACAGTATATCTTTTGCAAAGTGCAGAATCTGTTCAAATCATTTTCCCATTTATATCTGAATTCTTTCTTTTTGTGTTATTGAGAAGTCCAAGTAATTTTAATATTCTGGGTTCAACTTTTTCAGATCTTATTTTTTACAAATATTTATTTTCCTTATAGATTGTACCTATCTTTTTCACTATTTTCCTTATACTTTGAATTAATTTTCTCTTCTGGTTTTAGTTTATTGTATTACAAAATCTGATTTATTTATTTATTTGAAAGTCAAAGTTACACAGAGAGAAGGAGAGGCAGAGAAAGAGAGAGGTCTTCCATATGCTGGTTCACTTCCCAATTGGCCACAACAGCCAGAGCTATGCTGATCCGCTCCAGGTCTCCCATGCTGGTACAGGGGCCTAAGCACTTGACCCATCCCGAGCCATAGCAGAGACTGGATAGGAAATGGAGCAGCCGGTACTTGAACCAGTGCCCATATGGATGACGGCATGGCAGTCACCGGCTTTACCTGCTATGCCACAGTACCGGCCCCAGTTCTAATTTTTTTTAAAGGTTTATTTATTTATTTGAAATAGTTACAGAGAGAGGTAGAGAGAGCAAAAGAGAGAGAAATCTTCCATTCTCTGGTTTTCTCCCCAAATAGCTGCAATGGCTAGAGCTGAGCCTATCTAAAGCCAGGAGCCAGGAGCTTCTTTGGGGTCTCCCATGTTGGTGCAGTGGCCCACAAACTTGGGCCATCCTCTGCTGCTTTCCCAGGCACATTATCAGGGACTTGGATCAGAAGTGGAGCAACTGAGAATTGAACCGGTGCCCATATGATATGCTGGCACTGCAGGCTGGGGCTTTAACTCTTTGTGCTACTGCTGCAACCCCCAGTTCTAATTTCTAAATTGAATTTTTATTTTTTCTTCCAACCCTAGGTTATTTTGAAGTGAATTATGTTATGGTTTCCAAATGATTGTAAATACTCCAGATATTAGTCTCTGATTTAATTCTACTTGTGATTAGAATTCATATTTTAAACAACTAGAATTATTTTAAAAGCATGAAGGCATTTTATTGTCCAGAATTTGCTCTGTCTTAATAATAATTCCACAAGCATTTGAAAAGAAGATGTTCTGCTCTTCTGGTGTTGAATATTCCATATGTTTTAATGGAATCAATGCAGGTGAAAGAGCTGTATAAATCTACTTCTGACTTTTTCTTGTTTGTGTACTTATCCCAACATGCATTATGCAGTTGGTATGAAATATCTGACTGTAATTGTGCATCTAGATATTTCTGTTTGAAATATATAATGGCTTTTGATTCATGAATCTTGAAATTTTGTTATTTGTGCACCAGGTGTTAGAGTTGTGTTTCTTCTAATGAGCGAACTCATTTTCCATTAGAAAATAGGTTTGTTTTTTTTTTTTTTTTTGCCCTTGGCAATACTCTTTGCCCTGAAATCTACTTTGTTTGACAGTATTAGGGTCTTTCCATGTTTCTTTTGATTATTATTAGCATACAATATCTGTGTTCTGTATTTTTGCTCAATATTTTGTCTTCAGAAATATCTCCCTAAGTAGCAGTGAAGTGAAATAATTTTGGAATGCCATGCATGTCTACATTTTTTGAATGTCATGCATATCTACATTTTGTATTTATTTGGTCCACAGTAAGGCCAGGTTGGGATGGGTTATTTCAACATCTGGAGATTTATCTATGTTTGGAAGATACTAAAAGCCTGGTCTATACACCAGGAGATAAATGCCACCCTTGAAAAAGTGTGCTGCTTAGGAGAAATCAGTATGAGGTACCACTAACCAAACATGGATTTGTAACGACTCTACCTGGACCAAGGCTCACTTTTGTCGTTTCTCTTCTCAGCAGTTCTACTGCCTTAATTCTTTAAAGACGAGATGACAGTGAGGTGAAAGGCAGAGGTCTGGAGATCAGGGGAGGTCAGAACCGGGAACAAATGGTTAGGCAAGATGTATGCTTCTGCTCACAGCTCGGGCCAGTCTTCAGCAGACAAGAGAGAGACACTAGAAGAGAAATTAATGCATCCCTCTGCTGTTCTTTTGTGCAAATCCATCTTTTCCCCATATAGACATTGCTTTACCCACGGCATATTTTTTATTAGATAACTTTACACAGGGCATATATTTTATTAGATAACTCACTGTAGAATGCAGTTGACTTTTTGAAAATGTTGATTGTTTAGATTATTTAAGCTATCCAGATTAAAATAATAAAGGTAATGCTGTGTTCTTTTATTTTACCCTATTTTGAGAGGCTTTGTGCCAGGAATTTATTTATGAAAATGAAAAAGGAAGTTAAAACTAAATCAGTGTGATTTAATTGCCTTCAATGATAACATAACTCCAAGTATTGAGTATACAAATGATGTGAGCTCCTATAGTTACTAACAACAACAACAACAAAAAAAACAGGATGAGTATTAGAGAGATTTTTAGGGAAAATGTGAGCTATTTTTCAGAATACGAGCAAAACTTACTTGGCTTTAGATCCCTTTAGGAATGAGATTCCACTCTTATTAATAAATAGACAGCAGCAGTACAAACTTTCTGAAAAAGAACCAACTTAATTATGTGCTACGATCTCCTGCTGAGGTGGAGATGATATTTTGCTTAATGTGGAACAAATAGCTTTGCAAATGACACCATAACTAGCATGGTTCCTAGCATGTGAATATCTGCCAAGTGCACACAATTTTAAGATTTGTCTTTTTCCTTCAAAAATGTTTCTTAATGGTATATGCAATTTTATTTTTAAAGCGGTGAGTGTCTCCTTGTTTAGATGCTTTTAGTTTAGAGGAAAAATTTGTCTGGCTCTATAGCTATGTGTCAGTCAGAACAGAGTAAAATTGTTCAACAAATGCCTTCCTGGTTACAGGGTAGCATTTTAGCAGGCAACAACAGAGGTTCTTACTCCCTGACAGATTTTCTGTGGGAAACCTCAGTTCTGATTTGTCTCACAGGGGATTTTCTCTAAAGCAAACATGATTAAACATTGGCAGAGAAAGGAAAACCAATGCTATTGCATCTGAAGTATATAAGAACTTTAAGACTGAAGATAAAGGATTAAGATGACTTTTTCCCTTAGGTTTCCACATATAATCCTGGGGAAGTCAATCCAGTATTTAAGATCCAATACAGTAAAATCTGTGTATGTGTGTGTAAACATATTCCAGTTTTCTTTCTTTAAAGCTAAAACAATAGAATCAATTACTATTATTATACTTAATAACAATAGCACATTTAGGTGATTAGGAAAGGGGAAAATATTGGATTAGGGAGAGGTTCGCTTCCAAGGGCTAGGGAGAAACAGCGAAGAGAAGCATAGGAGGTACACATTCGTATATTAGGAGAGAAAACCAACCAGGAAGCCCCACGAGAGGAGGGGATTCAGCTTGAACCGGCGTGGTGAGTGTTGGTATGCACCCTGAGAGCTCAGAAAACGGGAGCCTGGGAGAGCCAGAGCAGGCCGCATGATTTTTGAGATGGGGCAGGATGGGGAGGGGCCAGCCAATGTCAGCAATCCATGGGTATAGAACCAGCAAGAGTGTAGTGCGGATGGAATGAGAACCCAAGGAGCCCTCCGTTTCTGGCGATTGTCCAACTGGAAGTGGAGGGAGGCGGTGGATTCAAACCAATCTCTTCAACACAAAACCAGCAATCGGGATGAGTGAAGGTGCGTGTCATTTAAAATCAGGACTACAACCACGGTAGCCTTCATGCGTGCACGTAACAGCTCACTGACATGAGACACCTGAGCGCAGCGCTAGAAGCAGCGTCTGGCAGGCGTTGGCCAGTGCCTCTAGCATGGTCCAGAGCTAGGAGCAAAAAGAATGGCCTGCAGCCCCTATTGTCTCAGAGATCAGCCGGGAGGTGGCTGGGCAACTGCTAGAAACAGAAGGGCACCTGTGCCAGCAGAGTCTGGGGGAACCTTAGGTGCTGAGACCTTGGGGCCCAGGTGGCTACATGAAAAGATGCAGGGCATCACTGCAGGGCAGAGCTGGGAATCTTTATCCTGAAAATTCACCTACTCTGGAGTATTGACCAGAACCACCCAGCCATACCCACCACACACCTCTTGGTATCACTGAAAGTGCAGCCAGCCATTCCAGGAAGCCATAGAAGCACAGTCCCAAAAATAAAAATCAAGAGAAGAAAAAATTAAAAATCAACTCCAGTGATGCCGAAAAATAAGAGCTGAAATTCAAGAAATAAGAATAAGGAGTCACCATGAACCCCCATGAGGAGCACAACATTTCAGTATTAGAATGTGAAGATAAAGAGATCCAGGAAATGCAAGAAATGGAATTTAGAAAATTAATCATAGGATTATTCAATAAAAATCAGAAGCAAATCCACAGACTAAAGAGAACCATACAAGACACTAATGAAAATTTTTCCTAGGAAATCAAGAATATAAAGATAAATCAAAATGAAATTTTAGAAATGAAGATTTCAATAGATAAAATTGAAAATATGGTGGGAAGTCTTAATAGCAGACTTGATGAAGCAGAAGAATACCTGAACTAAAGACAAATCTTTGAATCTTTGGAAATCTTAATAGTCAATGGGTCTTGGGAATGCTTGAAGAGGTGGAAAGAGATATGGGAATAGAAAGCCTATTTAGTGAAATAATTACAGAAAACATCCCCAATCTGGATAAAGAAAGGGATTTTCAAGTAGAGGAATGACATGGAACTTCTAACAAACAGACATGACCAGAAAAGATATTCACCATGACATACTGTAGTCAAACTTTCCACAGTAGAACACAAAGAAAAGATTCTTAAATGGGCACAAGAAAAACAAAATATTACTTTCAGAGGGTGGCCAACTAGACTCACAACAGACTTCATCAGAAACCCTATAGGCTAGAAGGGAATGGCAATCTATAGTCCAAATCTTAAAGGGAAAAACTGCCAACCCAGAATACTGTCCCCCACAAAGGTTGCATTTATGAATAAAGGTGAAATAAAGACCTTCCATAACAAACAGAAATTGAAAGAATTTGTCGATACTCATCCAGCCCTACAGAAGATGCTTAAGGATGTGCTACACAGAGAAAACAGAAAGATAGCTACCATTATGAAAGAATGAGAAGGCAGGGAAAACCATCTGTAGAAGTACAAAAAAAAGCCAGAGTAAACAATAGCAATAATTATAGAAAAATGGCAGGGCCAAGTTGTTACTTATCAATAATCACCTTGAATATAAATGGCCCCAGTTCTCCAGTTAAAAGATACAGATTGGCTGAATGAATTGAAAAACAAAACCCATCTATTTGCTGTCTACAAGAAACACATCTCACCAACAAAAATACATGCACACTGAAAGTGAAAGGTTGGAAAAAGATAGTCCGTGATAACAGAAACCAAAAATGATTGCCATCCTAATATCAGACAAATAGACTTGAACAATTGTTAAAAATCAACTCCAGTGATGCCAAAAAATAAGAGCCGAAATTCAAGAAACAAGAATAAAGGAGTCATCATGAACCCCATCCTAATATCAGACAAAATAGTCTTTAACATAACCATTGTTAAAAGAGATGAAGAAGAATACTATGTAATGATTAAGGGATCAATCTGATAGATGTGACTATAATAAATGTATATGCACCCAATTAGAGGCCGCCTGGCTACTTAAAAATGTTAATAGACCTAAAGGGAGACATAGAATCCAATAGAGTGGTAACGAGGGACTTCAATATTCCACTTTAAGCAATGGACAGATCATCCAGACAGAATATCATCAAGGAAACAACAGTTAATTGACACAATAGAGCAAATGGACCTAATGAATATCTACAGAACCTTTCACCCCACAGTGGCAGAATACGCATTCTTTGCATCAACGCATGGAACTTTTTCTAGGATAGATAATATGCTAGATCATAAAGCAAGTCTCAGTAAGCTAAAAAAAAAAAAAAATAGAAATCATTCTATGCACCTTCTTGGACCACAATGGTATAAAGCTAGAAATCAACAACCCAAAAATCTCTAGAATATACGTGAAAACACAGAGACTGAACAATATGCTTCTGCATGAACAATGGGTCATAGAAGAAATCAAAAAGAAATAAAAAAAAAAATTCTGGAAACAAATGCAGATGTCAGTGCATTATACCAAAACCTATCCTGTGGGATACAGCAAAAGCAGTGTTAAGAGGGAAGTTCACAGCAATTGGTGTCAACATGAAGGAACTGGGAAGGTACCAAATAAATGAGTTATCAGTGACAAGCCGAGGAAAAAAATAATTAAATAATTAATAAATAATTAATAAAATAATAATTATTATAATTATTATTATAATAATTAATAAAATAATTAAAATTAGAGAAGAAATAAACAGAATTGAAACCAAAAGCAAAATACAAAAAATCATTAAAATAAAAAGCTGTTTTTTGAAAAATAAACAAAACAATACATTGTTGGCATAACTAACCAAAAAAATGAGGGAGAAAATCCAAATCAATAAAATCAGAGATGAAAAAGGAAATGTAACAACAGAAACCACAGAAATAAGATTCATCAGAAATTACTACAAAGAGCTGCATGCCAACAAATTGGGAAACATAGAAAAATGAATAGATTCCAGACACATACAACCTACCTAAATTGACCCATGAAGACAGAGAAACCTATACAGACCCATGACCAAGATGAAAATTGAATCAGTAATAAAGATCCTCCCAACAAAGAAAAGCCCAGGACCAGATGGCTTCACTGCTGATTCTATCAGACATTTAAAGAACCAACTCCAATCCTTCTCAAAGTATTCAAAATAATTGAAAGGGAGAGAATCCTCCAAATTCTTTCTTTGAACCCAGCACCACCTTAATTCCTAAACTTGAAAAAGATACAACAGAGAAGGAGAACTACAGACCAGTTTCCCTGATGAATGTAGATGCAAGTGCTTCTTTAATTTATGGTAAAACTTGTTCTGAAAGAAAAAAAGTATATTATTGTAAAAAATAAAAGTAAAATAAGAAAAGAAGTAGGAGAAAGGTTTGGAGTGAGGGAGGGTGGGAAGTGTCATTATGTTCTTAAAACTCTGTATGAGATACATGAAATTTGTTCCATTTATATAAATAAAAATTTATAAGATATAAAAAATAAAAATATAAAAATTAATATTAAATAAAAATAATACATTAGGCTTCTATACCAAAAATTTATTTATTATTTATTTGAAAGGCAGAGTGACAGATTCCCCAAAACAGATTTTCCACCTGTGTGTTCAAGCCCCAAATGCCGTAATAGCTAGGAGGTACCTGGTATAAGAACTCTCTCAGGGTTTCCTACCTGGGTGGCAGTGACTCAAGCACTTCAGCCATCTTGCAGCCACCCTTGTGCATTAACGGAAGTTGGAACTGAAGCCAAGTGGTTAGGACTAAAACAAGACAATCCAATATGGGACATCCGCATCCACGGCAGTCATTTAACATACTGCATCACAATGTCTACTGTTAGGTTCTTTTAAAGATCATCTATATGTGCCAATTCTTACATTTTTAAACACTATACATTTCCTAAAGTTTAGTTAAATACTTATGCTTGGTGAAAATGTGAAATGTAAAGCATATTTTTTTTGGTAGGATTTTATTTATTAGAGAGGTAAAGTTACAGAGAAAAGAGAGAGAGAGACAGAGACAGACAGACAGACACAGAGAGGTCTTCCATCTGCTGGTTCACTCCCTAAATGGCTGCAATGGCTGGAGCTGAGCTGATCTAAAGCCAGGAGCAAGGAGCTTCTTCCAGGTCTCCCATGCAGGTGTAGGGGCCCAGGGGCCTGAGTTATCTCCTAAAGCTTTCCCAGGGCATAGCAGAGAGCCAGATCAGAAGTGGAGCAGCTGGGACTTGAACTTGTACCCATATGGGATTCTAGCGCTGGAATCAGAGGCTTAGCCCACTGCACCACAGAGCTGACCCAAACATAGTTTCAGTACTTTACTTTGCCACTGTTCCATGATGCCTCACTGATGCTGTTAAAAAATCATCTAATTGGTCCAGCGCCACAGCTCACTTGGCTAATCCTCCGCTTGCAGCACCAGCACCCCGGGTTCTAGTCCCAGTTGGGGCGCCGGATTTTGTCCCAGTTGCTCCTCTTCCAGTCCAGCTCTCAGCTGTGGCCTGGGAGTGCAATGGAGGATGTCCCAAGTGCTGGGCCCTGCACCCGCATGGGAGACCAGGAGGAAGCACCTGGCTCCTGGCTTCAGATTGGCGCATCGCGCCGGCTGTCGCGCGCCGGCCGTAGCGGCCATTTGGGTGGTGAGCCAGTGGAAAAGGAAGACCTTTCTCTCTGTTTCTCTCTCTCTCGCTGTCTAACTCTGCCTGTCAAAAAAATCATCTATTAATTAAATTCACAGAACCTAAAATAATGAGAAATATGCAGAAAAGCTATTTGGATATCCATTGGATGTATAATGGAATGCGAAAGAACAGTAAATAAATTGCCATCATTATTGAATGTGTTTGAATTACTGAATGTGTATGAATCTTCATAAGCCTCAGTGTTTTTTTTTTTTGAAAAATAAGCCACATCTATCATAAAGTTATTGAGGAGATTGATTCCATTCTCAACATGATTTACAGTATGTCTGATAGAAAGGCTGTTCTGTGGGTGAAACTCCTTTTTCTCTTCCTGGATACCCAAATGCTAGCATAGCAGTAAGGTAAGGATACTATGTTTTCATGTTACATGTATGATTAGATTTGACTACCTTGGCTGCATTTGGATACATACTTTCCACTGTACAGTATTTTGTGTGCATTTATATAAGTGTTTCTATTTGCACCTTTTCTGATGATCAAAGAACCATTTGGGAGCACCCAAAGGAAGGTTTGTGGAATATCATATTAAGTGTAGAGAATTATGAATTGACTTAGAAATTATTGATCATCAATGCAGTTAGTTTGTAAAGTTAAAAAAAAATTTTAAAGTTAAATTTTCTTTGAAGAATTTCCTGTAAAGATCATTCCTGGGGAAGAAAGGATGACTCTTTTAGAATGTGTTTGATCCATTTTGCCTTCATTAAATGGTCATCAGACCTTAGTGCTTTGTGAGGAGACCCTGTTGAATAAAGTCGTCAGTATAGATTTGGACCAGAGGAGGATGATATTTGGTTATTGAAGAATATCTAGGGTAATCAAAATCCAGTAAGAGAGATTGTGAAATATTTGTGAGATTCTAATAATTAACAGTTATCCAAAATGTTTTCTTACTGTATGTCTAGGCTCCTTACCTATTGTCAAGTTTGTTTATTCATCATGTGAATTAGGAACACAGCTTTGGACTAATTTGTAAGAATACTTACTGGTCATCATCAGGAATGATAGAAACTGGGGGCCGACATTGTGGTGTAGCAGGCAAGCCACACATGCAAAGCTGGACACTGGTTCATGTCCTGGCTCCTCTACTTCCAATCCCACTCCCTGCTAGTGGCCTGGAAAAGCAGCAGATGACTCAATTACTTGTGCCCCCTCTAACCCACAAAGGAGACCTGGAAAAAGCTCCTGGCTCCTGGCTTCTGCTGGCCTGCGTTGGCTGTTGAGGCCATTTGGGGAGTTAACTAAGGCATGAAAGATCTCTCTCCATCTCTCCTTCACCATCCGTAACATTTACTTTCAAATAAATAAATAATTAATTTTTTAAAGAAAAAATGAAACTGAAGTAACAGGAAGAGAGGATATTTAACCAAATATTCTGGTCACTGTTTAATTGTTGGAGAAGCCTTTAAATTAGATGATATTGCAATCATTATAAGTACAGTTGTGGTTGTGATTTTTTTTTTTTTATTAACTGACTAAACAGAGAATCAGATGGGTAAGGACAAGGCCCAAACTACTATGATTTTGAGCATAAATATGAAACTAAGTTGAACTGGCCCCAGTGAAAATGATTTATTCACATAAATGCCAGAGGTCTTCTGCCTAATTGCAGTTTTGTCTTTACCAGCAATGTGACTTAAGCAAGTCACAGAAGTCTCTGGATCTGATTCTGCCCTTAAATTTAGGTGCTTGGATAAGCTTCTTTATGTGATAGTTTCTTCCCAGGTAGTAATGTTGTATCTGTGGATTACAAGAATCTAAATAGAGTTCATATAACAATACCAGTTAAGTATGTATTTGTTTTAAATTGACCATCTAAATTATTTACATGATCTTAATGAACAGTTTTCATTAAAGTTTATTTCAATACCTAGGGGTAAATAAATAATACAATACAAATAATGCATACATAATTCAAAAACGTTTTAGTTAACTCTAACTGAAAATGTTTCAAATTGATAATTTCCATGAAAATAATGAATTCAATAAAGCATTCTAATTCAGATATGGTAGTCTTACATAAAATTGATTTCTTTTTTATATTGCTTTAGTTTTATCAAGATACAAGATAGAGAACTCAACCAAATTTCTGGTGCAACAAAAACATGGCTCCTTGCTGCTGAGTTACCCAGTCTGTCAATTAGCATTGGGAAAGAAGAAATAAATATTTGTAGAGGTGATACTAAAAAATGTTAGGGTTGAAAGATAGTACAGGTTGAATGTCATTTATTGGAAATATTTGGATTTATAAGTGTTTCATATTTTCTTCCAAATTTTAGAATGCAACTGTTTGCATTTACATAACAATATATCTTGGGAATGGAACCCAAGTCTGTATATAGTATTTATTCATGTTTCATTTACCTTATAGCTTGCAGGGAATTTTAGATAATAATTTTAGTGTGCTTGCATTTTAAATGTAACTCATTACATAAATTCAGTGTGGGATTTTCTACTTGGGATATCATGCTAGTGCTCAACTTCTAATTTTGGAGTACCTTGAATTCGAATTTTTGGATTTTTAGATTAGGGATGCTCATCTTGTACCTAGACGAGTGAGCTGGTAAATGTGGCTGAAGTGAAGTAAACAGGGCACCATTTACTGATTTTTCTCACCTCCCCTTCTGCTTAGTTACTGTTCCCCGTCACTGTAAAAACCAGTCCTGTAAAAATGCTTGCAGCCAGCTTTCACTGTAGTCATTAATCTAATGGTGATGAAGACGTATCATCAGCTATTAGATTTAAAGTCCCCAGTTTTTCTTCTTGGACCTAATAGACTAGAATATGAGGAATAACCCTGCTTCTTCATTGTTGGTAGTGATGCATCTAGGAATTAAAGGGATATTTGAGAGGTCTAAATTCATGCAGATTTAATGATGATTTATAATTTTCATTGAGGTGTTTTGCTTTCTCTGTGTATCTAATGGTTTTATTAAAATGTGAATTTTATTGGCACCTTTATTTGAATTTTCATATTAAATTCAGCTCAAGCATTGGCTTTTTCTGTTTCTTTCATACTCTGCTGTCTCTGATAAATATGATTTTATAGCACATGCAGTATTATTATAAAAGGAAGGCAGGCTTATTAAAGGGTGAATAAAGACATCTAACAGGGAAGTGCACTATTAAGATTTTTAAAGACATTTGGGAGTAAAGCCAAGTGAACATTCATGTACCGTAAGCAGAATCTTTAAAAAAAAATCAATACCTTGCTGACTAGGCAACCAATGAAGAAATGATAAGATAAAGGCTAATGTGATCATTTATTGATATGTACTACCTAGTTGAACTCTAAGTCAGGTAAGGGGCATGTTCTGCACTGCTTGATAATGAGAGATGAAGAGAGAGAGGGAGAATACCTTGATGAGAGACAGGGAAAGAATTTTTCTAGGGGCTGACTCTATGGTGTAGTGGGTAAAGCAGATTGGAGTCCCAGCTGCTCCGCTTCCAATCCAGCTCTCTGTTGTCCCCTGGGAAAGCAGTAGAAGATGGCTGAAGTCCCTGGGTCCCTGCACCCATGTGGGAGACCCGGAAGAAGCTCCCGGCTCCTGGCTTTGGATCAGTGCAGCTCCAGCTGTTGAGGCCAATTGGGGAGTGAACTAGAGGATGGAAGACCTCTCTCTCTCTCTCTCTCACGCGCGCTTTTCTCTGTGTAATTCTGACTTTCAAATAAATAAATATTTTTAATAAAAGAATATTTTTAATGTACTTTTTGTCTCAAATTATAAAGTATGCCTGATTGTAGAGAAAAATCATCATAGTTGGTAAAGAACAGGTCTTTTCACTGAAGGCTTTGCAATGATGTTCACATTTATATCAGATTGTAAATTATCCTCAGGGGGCCGGTGCCATGGCTCACTTGGTTAATCCTCCACCTGTGGCACTGGCATCCCATATGGGTGCCGGATTCTGTCCCAGTTGATCCTCTTCCAGTCCAGCTCTCTGCTGTGACCTGGGAGTGCAGTGGAGGATGACCCAAGTGCTTGGGTCTCTGCACCCGCATGGGAGACCAGGAGGAAGCACCTGACTCCTGACTTCAGATCCACGCAGTTCAGGCCGTAGCAGCCATTTTGGGGGGGTGAACCAATGGAAGGAAGATCTTTCTCTCTCTCACTGTCTAACTCTATCTATCAAATAATAAATTTAAAAAATAGTAAATTATCCTCAGACGAGGGATATCATATTGTTTTCTTCTCTATTGAAGACATCTTGTAGTTTCAGGGTTTTATGGTAAAGGCAATCATGTTCTTCTGAATTACTTGTGGCACATTGTTGTCCTGTACATAGTCTTAGTCATCCCTCAGAATTTATAGAACTGAGATCTTACTATAAGATAACAAAAGAAGAAATCAAATAGAAAACTTTGGTTAATATTTTCTGTCCTGATTTCAGAAGAGCTTGTAGGGTAGATACAGCAGTTATATGGCTTGGATTTGTGTCTTGTTCTAGAGTTTAACAGTTGTGAGCTTTGGGAGAAGTCACTTAATGGAGCTTCTGTGTTCTCTGTTCTCCAACATACGTTCCTAACTGACTTCTGGGAGAATTATTTGAATTAGACTATGCCCATAGCTTAGGACAAAGAACTTGTGCAACAAACATGAATTACTATTACTGTTTATTTTTGAAACCAAAATATAAAATTTGTACTGAAATTTGAAAATACTAATACTTATTTTAAAAGACAGCCCATAATAATATTTACTTATTAGCCTCTTCAGATAACCAAAGTTTAATGTATTAACCACAATAAAATAAAATATGCCTATGTTGGAATAAAATGCAATCCAGTTGAAATGATAGATCAAGGCAAATTATTTCATAGTTGCATTTCATTTTGTATACAATTACTGATATTGTTTCAAAGATGAATTTGCCTTATTATCTTCTATGGAATATGCCCTAATGGAAACACCAAAGCTGAAAACAAGGTAATTATCCAGAACATACAGTTCAAAGAATAAAATTTCCAAGATCTGAATATCAGTATAGTTGCCACCATAAAGCAATCTTTCAAATTCCCCTGGTTATTTCGATGCACATCTAAATAAGTAGTTTACATGCATGTATGAGAAAAAGAAAAGTGTTTATATAAATGCTCTTCTCAGGGGAGGACAAATAGAAAGAGAACTTCTACACAAACTTGTCTGTTTGTATCTCCTATCTTTCTGATCTCTTCCTCCATTCTCAGAGTTTGCTGGCTTACTCTTCTCTGCCACCTGGTGCCCTTCTTATTCATGGAACCTCCACACCTATTTATTCCTGAAAGATAGGGTTTCTGGTTTGTCTTAGATAATTTCAAGATTCAATAACTTACTCTGCTAATCTTTAAGGTCACTTTACTAATATTGCCCTTGGAGAGTATTCTGCTTAAATTGTCCAAGGCACACACACGTTCTATGTAACTTTCTCTTCTCTATCTCTATAGAATTTCTTATCCTCCAATAAATGGTTTTATTTTTTCTTGGTCTTCCAAAACTCAACAGCCATTAATATATAAACTCAGTCAAGACAATTTATCTCTGCTTTGTCTATTGCTGTAAATTGCAGAGCTCAGAACAATGTCAATTATATGATAGACATTAATCCATGTTTGCTGTATAAATTATTGCATAAATCCTATATTAACTTGGATTTTCTGATAATTTGACTTGTACTGTATAGTATATAAGTTTATTTGGGAGATTTAGTAATTTGAGAGGTTTATTTTGGAGATTTATGTAATTGGGAGGTTTATTTAGGAACTACATAGTGAGTGGAGAATTCAACCAAGGAAGGGTAGGAAAGAGAGGATATGTTATTGATGGGCATACTGCAGGAATGGGAGCCATCCTACCAGGATACCCTGATAATAGTATAGAATTCTCAGCATTCTACCCATCAAGACAGTAGGGATATTTATTAAGCAACTCGTGCTAGTCATTGGTTTAGAGATACTCCTTTAAAGGCATTAATTCTCTGGATGACACTTTCTGTTTGAGGAGAGGCAAAGAGTCCTCTGTGTTTGTATTTAAAAATCATTTGCTCAGGGTAGACAGGCATGATGGATGTCAAAGAGTGCAGACAGAGCCCTGACATTATACTATTCAAACCCATATACCAAAACAAGACTTTATCACTGGAGAGTTCAAGAACTAGATTCTTGACTCTCTTTCATTGGTCTATGTGTCTATTTTTATGCCAACAACATGCTATTTTAATTGCTGTAGCTTTATAATATATTTAAAATCAAGTAGTGTAGCACTTCTTGCTTTGTTCTTTTTAAAGTTTATTTGTATTTAATTGAAATCAGAGTATCAAGGAATGAGGGAGAGAGGAATAGAGAAAGAGAGAGAGGGAAAGAGAGCAAGAGAGAGAGCGAGCAAGCGAGAGATTTTATCCACTGGTTCACTCCCCAAATGTTCACAATAGACAAGGCTGGACCGGGTTGGATCCAGGAGCCCAGAAGTCCATCTAGATTTACAACATGGTTGACAGGGACTCAAATACTTGAGTCATCTTCTGCTATTTCCCAGGATGTGCAGTAGCAGAAAGCTGACTCAGAATTGTGGCAGCTTTTGACCCCCAGGCACTAAAACATAGTATGCGCACATCCCAAGCAGCAACTTAATCTGCTGTGGCACAATATATACTTATTCTTTCTTTTTCATGAAAATTCCTTCAGCTATTTTGGGTCTTTTATGGCTCCATACAAATTTTAGTGTATTTATTTTAGCTCTATGAAAAGCATCATTGGTATTTTGATAGGGGTTGCATTAAATTTGTAATTTGTTGCGAGTACTACGCATATTTTATAATGTTGCTTGTTTCATTCTATGAACGTGGATGTCTTTCCATTTCTCTGTGTCCTCTTCAATTCCCTTCATCAGTGATTTATAGGTTAAATTTACCCCTATTCATTTATTCTTTTGTAGCCTTTAAAAATAGAATTGTACTCTTGATTTCTTTTTCAAATATTCACCATTGTTTTAAAACAGTCCTACTGATTTTTGTATCCTGCGGCTGTGCTAAATTCATTTATTAGTTCTAATATGTTTTTTGTAGAGTCTATAGATAAGATATTGTCATCTTCAAACAATGGTAATTTGAGTTTCACTTTTCCAGTAGGGATGCCCTTTATTTTTTCTTGTCTTTTATAGTTGCTCTGGCCATGATTTCCAGTACTATGTTAAATAAAAGTGGGAAAAGGGGGCATTTTTATCTTGTTTCAAATCTGAAGAAATCTTATAGCATTTCCCCATTTGTATTAGCTGTTTGATTATTATACATGGCCTTTATTAGGTTGAGGTATGTTCAATGTATGTCTAATTGGTCAGGGTTTTTAATCATAAAAGGATGTTGAATTTTACCAAGTGCCTTTTACATCTATTAATACTACATGGTTTTTCTCCCTCACTCCGTTGATGTTCTGTATTACATTTATTGATTTGTGTATATTGAATCTTACATTCTTGTAATGAATCCCACTTGATCATAGTGAAAAATCTTTTCAATGCGCTGCTGCATTTTGTTTGATAGTATATTGTTGAAGCCTTTTTAAATCTATAATCATCAAGGGTACTTACCTGTAGCTTTCTTTTCCTTGTTTCCTTTTCTGATTTTGGTATCAAGATTTTGGAAGAATACATTCCTTTTTTGTGAGGGAGAATATAATTAAAGAAGAATAGATACTAATTTTTCTTTAAATGTTTGGTAGAATTCAGCCTACCCATCTAGTTCTTGGATTTTCTTTGATATAAGACTTTATCACTGATTTAATCATACTGATAATGATTGGTTTCTTTAGGCAATGTATTTTTTTTAATGAGAGAGTCTTGGTAAGGTATGTGTGTTAGGGAATCTGTCCATTTCTTCTAGGCTATCAGATTTACTGTTGTATAATTTTCATGGTAGTCTTCAGTAATCATTTTTATTTCTGTGGTATCTGCTGTTAATGTCTCACTTTCATCTCTGATTTTATTTATTGGAATCTTCTCTCTTAGTCTAACTAAGTTTGCCAGTTTTCTTTATTTCATTGATTTTAATAGATTTTCAAGAATGTTTCTTTCATTACTGCTCTTACCTTTTCACAATATTTATTTATTTTGAAAGATAGATAGATAGATAGATAGATAGATAGATAGATTAGATGGATGGATGGATGGATGGGTGGGTAGATAGATAGATAGATAGATAGATAGAGGAACATAATAGCATTCACTGGTTCACTCCCCAAATGCTGTTGCTTGGATAGGCTGAAGTCAAGACTGAGTTGGGAATTCAGTCAGGGTCTCCTACATGGTTGATAAACACCTAAGAAAACTTGAGCCATCACTTGCTGCCTCCTACGGTGCATACTGGCAGGAAACTTCAACAGAGAACAAAACTACAAGGCAAACCCAGACTCTGTAATATGAGGTACAGACATCCAAGTAGTGGTTCACAGCTATGTCAAATATCTGCCCCCTGTTCTAAATTATGTTGTTTCTCTCATCTACTAATTTTGAACTTGTTTGTTCTTGTTTGTATAGTTCTGTGAAGTGCTGCAATAGGCTGCTGATTTGAGCTCTTTCTGCTTTTTTGATATAGACATCACTATAAATTTCCCTCTTAGCACCACTTTTTCCATATTGCATAGGTTTCTGTATGTTGTGTTTCAATTTTCACTTTTTTGAGAAATTTTAAAGTTGTCTTCTTAATTTATTATCTATTCTTTTTTGTTGTAAAGTAGTATTAATATGATTATCATTGAAAATTATAATGTACTATATATTTTTCTAAAAATTAGTGATAAAGTATTTTGAAGTTTTCACAATAAAGAAATGATAAGTGTTTTAGTTTATGTATCAGTAAAACAGGAAAAGGAAAAAAGGCCTAAATCATTCCTACATAAGAACTATGAACAAAACAAGGTACTTTTCCTGTGCTGCTCCCACTGTGATCATTGAATCAAATCTTTATATTCAGTTTAAATCAGATGTATAAATAAACCACATATATTTTAAAGGAAAATAAATTGAGCTTGGGGAATTCCGAACTTTCTAAATGTATCAGGAGCAAGAGGGCATACTACCATGTATTTACATGAGTAGACACAAGTAGAGTACGTGCATACCTTTGTGTGTATGTTTGAGTGTATATTTTATGTATTGTTCCAGAGATTACTAGCAGTGTCCTATGTATGAAGATATACTAGGTGTGCATATGTTTATGTCTTTTTCTACTTGGCGTTGAGAGACAGGCACCTCCTTAGATTTGTTAGTATTGTATTTCTAAGTGCACATGTGTGCAGAATGATAATTTAGGTAGAATTCACTGAGGTATCCTCTTTCTTCCTCTCACACCTAGGTGTTAGGATCCCAGAGAAAGTTTGCTTACTGTGTACCAAAACATGGCAAAACGACTTATTTAACATTACTTTAAAAAGCTGTTTAGGGGTTTACAAATCTGCACAGCTGGTTAAGCCTCCTTGCAATCTATGTGTCCCATATCAGAGTGTTGGTTCAAGTCCTGGCTGCTCTCCTTCTTTTCCAGCTTCCTGCTAATGTACCTGGGAAGGTAGTGGAAGATACCCAATTAATTGGACCTCTGCCACCCCGTAGGAGACCTGGATGTAATTCCTCGCTCATAACTTTGGCCTAGCCCAGATCTGGCTATTGCAGGCTGTTTGGGAATGAACCAGCAGATGGAAGATATCTCTCTCTCTCTCTCTCCCTCCACTGATACTCTCTCTCTCCCCACTGACTTTTTTGTTTTTTGTTTTTTGTTTTGACAGGCAGAGTGGATAGGGAGAGAGAGAGAGACAGAGAGAAAGGTCTTCCTTTGCTGTTGGTTCACCCTCCAATGGCTGCCTCGGCTGATGCACCACACGGATCCGATGGCAGGAGCCAAGTGCTTCTCCTGGTCTCCCATGGGGTGCAGGACCCAAGCACTTGGGCCATCCTCCACTGCAATCCCTGGCCACAGCAGAGCTGGCCTGGAAGAGGGGCAACTGGGACAGAATCTGGCGCCCCGACCGGGACTAGAACCCGGTGTGCCGGCGCCGCAAGGCGGAGGATTAGCCTGTTGAGCCACAGCGCTGGCCTGCCCCACTGACTCTTTCACTCTCCTCCTCTCCCCCCATTCTCTCACTGTTGCTCTGCTTTTCAAGTAAATAAAAAAAAATTCCTAAAACTAGTTTACTTTTTTCTTTTAAAAATAGTTATTTTATTTATTTGAAAGACAGAGTTACAGAGGGAGGTAGAGACAGAGATAGAGATCTTCTATCTGCTGATTCACTCCCCAGATGGCCACAACAGCCAGAGCTGAGCCAATCTGAAGCCAGAAGCCAGGAGCTTCTTCCAGGTCTCCTATGTGGGTGCAGGGGCCCAAGAACTTGACCATCCTCTACTGCTTTCCCAGGCCATAGCAGAGAGCTGGATCAGAAGAGGAGCAGCCGGGACTCAAACCGGCTCCCATATGGGATGCTGGTGCTTCAGGCCAGGGCTTTAAGCCACTGCGCCGCAGCGCCAAACCTTACTTTTTTCTTAATCATGACTGACATAATTATAAAAATCTAAACAAGAATGATAAATTTAATATATATCATACATGATAAAACCTTTCACATATTTCAAGCAAAAAGAGTATTTTTTTTGCTAAGTAACTGACAGATACATTAAATTTCATCTAAGAACTTTAGTGCCCATGAAAGCCATAGCATAATGTAAGATAAAGATAAAAATATTATCAAATACAAAAATATGGTGATTAACCCTAAAGGGTCTTTTGAAACTTACTTAACTGCAGAAGAAAGTATTTTTATTTCAAACATTAAGTTCCTTAATCAGCTGGGAAGATGAGAAAACAAAATCTTATATGCCAAACTATAGAAATTGTTTGGCATTATTGTATGTATAACATATAATATTATACAATCATTAGAATAATATATGTGAGAATGTTTAATGATCCAGTAAAATCATTTCTCTGTAATATTCAGTGAAACATACATATCAAAAGTGTTTATTTATTTACTTTCATGATCAGAAAATATAATGGAGTTTCCCTGTCTATTGTGTGACTATGGGCAATTTTTTCTACTTTTCTATGTTACGTTATCTTAAATTTCCACAGAGAACATGTTACTTTTCATTGAAAGCACATGTTATTTTCAGAGGAAAACAAGTATTATAAAAGTTAAGTAGTTTTATAGTTTTTAACATTAAAATGTATTTTTTGTAGTAAAATAAAGCACATTTTTGTTCAAAACAAATTAGAAGTCTTCTAGCAGTCCACATTTCAGAGACTCTTATAGCTTATGGCATTCATTAATCTATTCCTGTTCTCTCTGATCTTGAGCAAGTTACCTAAACACAGTGTTTGAGAGTGAACAGAATGCTTTAATGAAAATTTAAATTTAAATTAAATGTTTTAATGAAACAACTTATTCACTTAAATAATGTGATGATAAATGAAAGACCGAAATTTGTACCTGTAAAATAGAAGCTTTCTAAAATGAGTATTTCGTCAAATTGATACATTTTGATGACCCTGTTGGTTTTATAATCAATACCTTTTAATTTTTCAGCTACTATTTATTAAATAACTAGCTACTTGGTGATTATTGCCATTACTTAGGTATTATTAGTTACTATTTGTTAAGCCAAGTGTCAAATTCAACATTTTCATCTCCTCAGTTTTCAGTAGATAAACTGAGATAAAGAAAATGATCACCCTAGGTTACAGACTAGAAAAAGAACCAAGACTCAAAGCAAGTTCTGCCTTAATGTGCAGGTTGTCTCCCATCAAATTAAATCTGAATCTTTCCATCCTAAAACATAAATTATATTGGGAAATTATCCAGTACTTCAGATCAACTAGTTCAGACAAACCATATGAATGCAATAAATTGTCTAATTAAAAAGGTTTTAGTAGATTCACTTATTTTTCACTAAATCCATTTAGTTTGCTTTTCAAATAAAACATAGGGAAAAATAAGAGCCTTACTTTGCCTGTAAACTGGCTGAAAGCGCATATATGACTTGTTGGAGTACCACAGCTGAAATCTGTTACTGGGGCTCCATGGTACACTAGCGCCTATATCCAGGCCTCAGCAAAACGCACATTGCATTTCCTCCTCTTTTGTGGTTTTCAAATGCAAATTTGTGTAACATTACTATACAATTTCTCCAGACTATGAGTTGTTGAAAAAAAGACTGATTAACGGAGCACAGAGTTTGCAGACGATGTAAAGTATGTTGACAGAAGGTGAGAGTATAACTACTTTCTCGCTTGCCTAAACTTCACAAAGTAAATACAGATTTTTAAATAAGCAAAGAAATCCCACAAATCCTTGCCAGGTGCCATAAATGGCATTATAAAATGTAAGATGACACTTTCTAAACCTGTGTAATGTAAATTTGAAAAATTTCCACTGAAATTTATATTACATGTCATTACTTGGAGCTTCCACAGAGCTAGCCTATTATAGATTCGCCTCTTTATAAAGCAAATATGTCATTGGTAATTTGTTTTACTTTATAAGCTATTCTCCTCTCTACCTGGAAGAATAATGTAAAAGTTAAAGAAAAATAAAATTCAAAAGCAAAACAGAAGTAGTTTGCTCCCACTGGGACAAGCTGCAGCTGGCATTGCTACTCTCGACTGCTGGTGCATTCACAGTCTTTCTCCTTTCCGTGGAAGAATAGGTTGTGTATGGAAGTGTTCATTGAGGAATATGACCCTGATTGATGGGAAATTACATGAACTTAACTCTCAGATTCACTCAGACACCTTACAATGCAGGGAACCCTGCAGCTTTCCAGATAATCAATATCATTAGAGGCTGTAAGAATGTACACCACGTGGAGAGTGTGCTCAATCAAAGGTAAGTGGACCATATCCTGCGGAAGCCATGAGTTTATGGATCATTTTTAAATAAAGTGGTTCTGAGGCCACTTCATCAATCAGGTAATTAAAACAAATGAAATAGCCTTGGAGATACGTGAGTCAACACATACATTTTTAAGCAATTAAAAATATAATATTTCCATTGGTCAGGATGTGTCTATAAATTACAGAAATCCAATACAGATGTCAGGTATAATAATTTTATATATGACTTTCCAGGAATCAGTGAAACAGACTTTAGGCCCATTTGGATCTGAGAGTTCCCTAGAACCATTAGCACCATATATCCTTTCTCTCCATTTATAAGCACTTATGTATCTTATTGGTTATATTCTGAGATAGGTGCTTTCTACATGATTTTTAAAGTGGCCTGTGGCAATTTTATATGTTTACAATGTCAAAGGTGGAAAAATACTCTCCCAGTATCCTCAGAAATCTTCCCAAATGGCTTTAACTGACCTTGCTAAAGGTATGGAAAAAGCTCCTAGTTGCCTCTCCCATTTGTTTATTTTTCCCCTTAGAGACAGAATGCTACCCATTTGTTTATTTTTCCCCTTAGAGACAGAATGCTACATCTTAGCATCGTACATCACTATCCCAGATCAATAATCATAAATCCCAGCTGTCCCTATAGCTCATCTCACATCTAAGTTCTGACCATTGAGACATTAGCAAAAGTGCTGTGTAGGACTTGCAACAAGATTGTGCAAAGGTGGTTCTATCAACATAAAAGCCCTTCTTCCTTTGCCATTCTGCCCCTTCTGCTGTCGGCTGCAAAGTTATCACTCAAGCTTTAGCAGCCATTGCGAGCCAGTATTTGACTGAAAAGCAATTGAAGCTACAAGTCAGGATGTGAAAGCCAAAATAATACAAATGTGAATTCCTAAGGACAATGCCTAGCCACCATGCAACTCCTGATCTGCTCCCTCCAAATTTCTATAGTGTAAAATAACAATAATGATCTATGGTTTTTAAACTATACAATCTTAAGACAAAAACAAAACTCTAAAACTTGAATAACTTGATTATAATGGACCAATTGCGGTCTGGAGGCATAGGCCACTCATCCAGTACTAAGAGATTCACCATGCATGTGAATAATAGTTTCAAAAAACAAAAAAAGGGCTGGTAACTGTGACTCAGCAGCTTATGCTGCCATCTGCAGTGCCAGCATCACATATGGGTGGCAGTTCAAATCCCATCTGTTCCACATCCAATCCATCTCTATTCTAATGTGCTTGAGAAAGCAGCAGAGCATGGCCCAAGTGCTTGGGCTGCTGAACCCACGTGGGTGACCTGGATGAAGCTCCTGTCTCCAGACTTCCTGTCTCCAGCCTGGCCCAGCCCTGGCTGTGGGTGGCCATTTGGGGAGTGAACCAGCAGATGGCAGATTTCTTTCTGTGTCTCTCCCTGTCTCTCTCTGTAACTGCCTCTTAAAGAAACAAATCTTTAAGACAAACAAAGAAAAAAATAATGAAAAAGGAAAGCAATTTAGAAAATGTGTATGTATCCACTATTTGCATGTCATCTGAAAAAGCATGTGCCAGTAGACCATACCTCTTAAAAACTAAGGATGAGAATCTCTTCTAACTTCTGTTGCCCTTTTGAGGAACTCATAACTAGTCAGGAAAATTTAGAATATTTCTCAAAACAATGTATGTGGTTATTCGTTTTTTATACAGTATGAAAAGGGATGTTGAGAAGAATTCAGAATGACAGATCAGAATTGTATAAGGTTGATTTTAAATGAGAAAATAATGACTTTATATACAGATTTCATGCTTGTGAGAGTTAACAGTTAAGATCTCCCAAGGGAAGATGATGTCTTCTACAAAAGTACACCAATTCCAACTCCATCCTTCTTACTCCATAATTTCACATTCTAGAACACAAGGAGAGAAAGAGCTGCCGTAATTGCAGCTGAACTTCATTGTTTTCATAGTTTTATTTGCCTCAGAGTTTCTACAACTGTATTACTTGGAGACAAAACTTGTTGCATGTAACCCAACTATTTGTAATCCTTGTGTTTCTTGAACTAGAAGATGGGAAGTATTAACTAAAAAAGAACCTTAACAAGAATAACAAAACCATTACATTTACAAGCTAAAATTGTCTTTCTAATGCTGATGTAATATGGTTTCACATGTTTTATTTTCAAACAACAAACTTGAGTTCCATAATCTCAAGATGTAAAGTTGTCAGGCCACTTTCTGTTCAGCAGCTGATTAAAATAACACATGGGAAGTTTACATGAGACATTTCATTTTCTAAGCAACAACTAAAATATTGATTAATAGTGAAAACAGTAAATAATGTCAATTTGCTTATAAATTCATTAAAATGCTAATTTTCTGAAATATTTATTATTTAAATACATGTCTATATATGCAACAGTTTTTATTTCACATATTCACTAAATGTTGATGGCTTTTCCCAATATTGAAACATTTATTTTGACCTATGCCATAGAGATAATAAAAAAAGTTGTTGTCTGTGAAAGGCATATTTGTAACACATTTTAACTGTTAAACATTACTGGTGGCCGGCGCCGTGGCTCAACAGGCTAATCCTCCGCCTTGCGGCGCCGGCACACCGGGTTCTAGTCCCGGTCAGGGCACCGGATTCTGTCCCAGTTGCCCCTCTTCCAGGCCAGCCCTCTGCTGTGGCCCAGGAGTGCAGTGGAGGATGGCCCAGGTGCTTGGGCCCTGCACCCCATGGGGAGACCAGGAAAAGCACCTGGCTCCTGGCTCCTGCCATCGGACGAGCGCGGTGCGCCGGCCGCAGCGCGCTGACCGCGGCGGCCATTGGAGGGTGAACCAACGGCAAAGGAAGACCTTTCTCTCTGTCTCTCTCTCTCACTGTCCACTCTGCCTGTAAAAAAAAAAAAAAAAAAAAAACATTACTGGTAACACTTTAGTGTAATATGTTTATGTAGGATGGTTCCTGGAGAAAAAATGTTTTAGAAAAACATGAAAGCATCCTTTAATTCACAAATTAAAATGAAACCTTTGACACTCCCTGAGTAAGATGCAACTTTAAATATTCTAATTTATATTCTGTGCTCTGAGCCATGTAGAATGTAGTTGGGATATACATGGTTTAACTTTCAAAGAGGAACAAGGTTAACTTAGAATCTTTGAGTCAGACAGACATCAGACAATGAAAGAAATGAGATAGATACATTCAGTGCCTCAGGAAATCCAATACTCTTGTTAATACTTAAACCATCACTCCTGAAATTGAAGATAGATTATTAAACATGAGACCGACTACACTTTTTTTTTTGAAAGGAAGAGTTACAGAGAGAGACTGAGAGAGAGATCTTCCATCTAATGGCTCACTCCCCATTTTGCCACAATGTCCAGGACTGTTCCAGAAGTCAAAACTAGGACCTCAGAGCTTGCTCCAGATCTCCCACATGGGTGTAGGGGCCCAAACACTTGGGCCATCTCCTGCTGCCTACTCTGACATATCAACAGGGAACTGGATTGGACGTGGAGCAGCCAAATCTTGAATGGGGGACCACATCGAATGCTTGCTTCATAAGTGTTAGCTTAACTTTCTGCAGCACAACACTAGCCTCCAGCCCACACATGTTGTGGACAATTCAGCCATACCTGTACATCAGTTCAATCTCTTGTTGTTAACAGAATGGGTAGGGTCCAGCACTATGGCATAGTAGGCTAATCCTCTACCTACAGTGCTGGCATCCCACATAGCCACCGATTGTGTTACAACTGCTCCTCTTCCCATCCAGCTCTCTGCTTATGGCCTGGGAAAGCAGTGGAAGACGGCCCAAGTTCTTGGGCTTCTGCACCCATGTGGGAGATCCAGACAAACTTCCTGGCACCTGACTTCAGATTGGCCTAATTCCAGCTGTTGTGGCCATTTTGAGGAGAAAGCCAGCAGATGGAAGATCTCTGTGTCTCTCCCTCTCTCTATCTGTAACTTTGCCACTCAAGTAAAGAAATAAATAAATAAATACAATTTTTAAAATTAAAAGAAAACACCATAATGGGTTAAAAGTTACAAAAAATATTGCTATTGGCTATTGGAATATTTTAAGTGTTCTTTTTGTTTTCTCTTTTAATTGGAGAGGAAGAGAGGGACAGAGACAGAAAGACAAAGACAGAGCGAGAGAGAGAGAGAGAGAGAGAGAGGCCTTCCATCACTGTTTCATCTCCTAAATGGCCACAGCATCCAGGACTGTGCCAGGCCAAAGCCAGGAATCCAGAACTCAATCTGAGGCTATTATATGGGTGGCAGGGACTCAAGTACTTGAGCCATCGCTGCTGCCTGCCAGGGTGCACTTTAGCAGGATGCAGGATCAGAAGACGGCCATGACTTGAAATCCAGTGCTCTGCTAAGGGATATAGGAATCCTAAGCAGTTGAGTCAGACAGACATCAGACAATAAAAGAAATGAGATAGATACACTCTATGCCTCAGGAAATACAATACTCTTGTGACTACTTAAACCATCACTTCACCCATGTTAAGACAACCTAACAATCAAATGACAGCCCTAAAAATCCTTAATAATCAGGCATTCAAAATTGTTATCTATGACTCTATTTCTCCTTAAAGAAAAATCACAATATTTCTCATTTAGATAATCTGAAGAGTTTATCAAGGATCCCATTATAGGATAAATATCTAATCCTCAACTTAGATAATGTATTTGATTTCAAAATCAAATTCACTTGCCATGGTTCAAGATTTACTAGGTACCCTAGACTCACCTAATGGCTTCCTGCTTTGCTTTTCATTTGGGACTCACAAATAGACATATGTGGTATTTAAATATTCTTCTCTTATTAGCCCTTAAGAGTCTATGCTCTGAGAAGCTCAGTGATTTGTTCAATGACACTTAGCTGGGATATAGCAATATAAGAATTTGAATCCATGCGTTCTGATTAAAGCTGTGATGGCTTTCCATGCATTTGTGAAACATAAAAAATCTTGGGCATAATGTTAATTGGTATTTGATAAGCACAAATGATGGAATGATTCTCTTTCATTATAACCAAAAAACAGAGTGAAAAGATCATAGCCTCAACTGAAAAATAAGGAAACACAAGGATATATATGAGAGAGAAAAATAGAGACCATAGGACATATAAGTCCCGAGTACCCAAGATTTGTTTAAATGTCAGTTCTCTTTCACTCTACCTTTACATACTGAAAATGCCTGAACATTCAGGGTCTGAATAAGGGTATTTTTTTCAAAACTCCTTGCAATTTAACACTAGGGTCATTTTAATTAAACTGAAATGAAATGTGCAGTTCCTGGATGTTCAGTTGGATGTGTTTGATTAATAGTAAAACAAAACACAGAACCTTTCTATCGCCCCAGACAATGCACCATTCAGTCAATTCTTCTAATGTTCCTCTCTGCAGCCATTAACTCTTTTCTATCACCCTTGAATGTATTTGCTTGTATTTAGACATGAAATTCATAGATTCATATAATAGTATTGGTTTTGTGGCTTTTCTTTTGCAAAACATTGTTAAAATATTTCCAAGTTATTATATGTTAAGAATTCAGAGATTTGTTTTTATCTCTGAGTGGAATTCAATTGTATAAATATCTTCTAATTTTGATTATTTTGTCATTACTTATTAGGAGTAAGGCAATTATATCCATGATTGTACAAATTTCTAATATGAACAAGTACTTTTATTTTTTCTAGGATGAATTCATTAAAAACTGTTTAGTCACAGAATAGATTCAGGTTTATTTTTATAAAAACTGGGAATAGAAAGCCTGCGCCCTCTATGTTCTCATGAAAATTTGGTATGGTCTTTTTTATTTTAGAATTCTAGTAGACATGTAATGGTGTGTCATTGTGGCTTCCAATTTTACTGCCTGGATGACTACTGATTTTGAAAATTATTTTTTTTGCTACTTGTCATGTGATAATTTTTGTTGAAGTTTTCGTCTTTGTATCTTCAAAATTTTGCCTGATATGTTTGCTATAAATAAAAATTTTTACTATAGTATTTGTCAAATTATTTTAAAATAATTTTTACAAAACAAAAAATTTTAATTCTGTTGAAGTTTAATTTACCAAATTTTCTGTTATTGTTAATGCTTTGGGAAATCTGTACAAGTAACCCTTTCCTCCTTCAGTTATGTAAACATGTTCCCATACCTAGCAGTGTTATACTAAAGTAACTTCATTTCAGGTTGTTATAGATAGGTAAAATGGAATGCAGATCATGATTTTTGTATGGATACTTACTAGTTTAAGTAATAGCTGTTTTTAAAATGTTTGCTTTGCAATAAATTTACTGGAATCTGTTAAAAATCAATTGACTATGTGTATATGCTTATATTTCTGGATTAATTTTGTTTGACATCTTAATTGTAGCTTTTTTTAAAAAAAAAGATTTATTTGCTTAATTTGAGAAGCAGAGTTACAGACAAAGAGAGGGAGAGATAGAAAAAGGCCTTAAATCTGCTGATTCACTTCCCAAATAGCCACAATGGCTGGAGCCAGGCTGATCTGATACCAGGAACCAGAAGATTCTTCAGGGTTTCCCAAAGCGGTGCAGGGGTCCAATTGGGCCATCCTCCACTGCTTTCCCAAGCCATTAGCAGAGAGCTGGATCATAAGTGGAATAGCCAGGACTAAATCTGGCACCCCATATGGGGATGCTGGCATTGAGGGCAGATGTTTAACCTACATCACCACAGTGTTGGCCCCAATTGCTCTAGCTTTATGATAACTCTTGGAATCAGTTACTATACTTCCTCTTCTTTATAATTATCTTTGATAATGTTTGATAATTTTGCAACCTTTAAGTTTCCATATAACTTTAGAATAATCTTGTCTATTTCTTCAAAAATAATATTTGGGAATCTTGTTAGTGAATACATTAATTGTATATAAATTTAGAGAAATGGACAACATAATAATCATGAGGTTTCTGTTAGATATACTTATCTCTGAATGTGTTAGACATTATTCAACCTTTGCTGACAATGTTTTGTAGTTTCCAGTGTGACTATGTTAAATAGATTTAATTATATTTATTACCACAAGTGTGCTATTATATTGACACCATTATGAATTTTTTGGTGTGCCTATTGCTAATAAATAGAAATATAATTAAACTTATATATTGATTTTATATCCTATTATCTTACTAAATTCATTTATTACTTCCAGTGTTTAGAGATACCATAAAACTGTAGAGAAAATTTAATTTCCCTCCCATTTCTATTCCCCACTCATTTTCCTAGTTCCTGCTACAAAAGACATCGCTGTCCCTACATTCTTTAATCTCTTTTCAGAAACATGCATATACAAATGCCAATAGTATTTCAGTGTAAGAAAACTCCAAAGTCTTTACGAAAAAGTGAAATTAAAAGATATTTATTTGCGGAAAAAATATTGAAGTCACACATAAATTTTTCTTAATATATATTTTGCATGAACTTTTGGAAATGCCCATATATAATACTTAAAGTTCTTCATCTTGTTGATTATCCTACCTTTTCAGAAAGATCAAATTTATTCCAGTATCTGTAATTCATGTAAAAGCATACTAAGGAAACAAAATGAATTTTCAAATACAGTGTTTGTTTTCTCCATATTTATAAAACTGAGACCTGGAATGATGTATGGGTCTCCATATTCAGAAGTATGAAGCTAGACCCATCCTTACAACTTACACAATAATCCACTCAAAATGGATCAAAGACCTACATCTATGATATGTTACCATCAAATTACTATAGAACATTGGGAAAACTGCAACACATTGGCATAGGCAAAAACTTCTTGAAAAAGATCCCAGAAGCACAGGCAATCAAAGAAAAAATTGACAAATGAGATTACATCAACCTGAGATTCTTTCGAACTGCAAAAGATGCACGCAGCAAAGTGAAGAGGCAATCGACACTATGTGAGAAAATATTGAAAACTACGCAACTGATGGAGGGTTAACATCCAGAATCTATAAAGAATTCAAGAAACTAGCAGAGGATACAAGGGCTGTAAATAATCCTCTAATCTCAAAATGTCCATTTCACTCCAATACATTGTATTTCAGGTACTCTATTATTACCACAGATAAGAGAAAACATATGGTATTTGTCTTTTTGGGACAAGTTTACTTTAGTAAGTGTAATCATTTCTAGTTGCATCCATTTTCTTGAAAAATACATGATTTCATATTTTTTACTGCAGAGTAGTATTCCATATTATATATATAATAGATATTATATATATATCTATTATATATTGATTTAAATATATAATTTAATATATATTTATTAATATATTTATTAAATTATATATAATTTCTTTTTTTTTCTTTTTTTATAACGCTTTTATTTAAAGAATATAAATTTCCAAAATACAGCTTATAGATTACAATGGCTTCCTCCCCCATAAATAATTTCTTTATCCAGTCAACAATTGATGGACATCTGGGTTGATTCCATATGTTAGCTAATTGTGAATTGTGCTTGATGAATATGGAGGGAACAGAAAACTCTTATATATGCTGATTTATTTTGGTTTGGGTAAATTTTCAGGAGTGATATGGCTAGATCATATGGTAGGTCTACATTCATATTTCTTTGTATCTCCATCCTGTCTTCCATAGTGGCTACACCAGTTTACATTCCCAACAACAGTGGATTAGTGTACCTTTTTCCCTACATCCTCACCAGCATTTGTGGTTTGTTGATTTCTATAGTTCTATAGTTCTGTATGAGAGCCATTCTAACTGAAGTGAGGTGAAACCCAATTGTAATTTTGATTTTCATATCCCTTATGGCTAGTGATCCTGAGCATTTTCACAAGTGTTTGTTGGCCACTTGAATTTCCTCTCTTGGAAAATGCCGTTCAAGTCCTTTGCCCATATCTTAAGTGGATTGTTTGTTTTGTTGTTGTTGAATTTCTTGAGCACAATTTGTTGCTGTATACTTATATGTAGTAATTTCTAACAATCCAGTGATTTCTTCATTTATTTATATTCTTTTTATTTATTTTTTTTGACAGGCAGATATAGACAGTGAGAGAGAGAGAGAGAGAGAGAGAGAGAGAGACAGAGTCAGAGACAGAGAGAAAGACAGAAAGGTCCTCCTTTCCGTTGGTTCACCCCCTAATGATCGCCACAGCCAACGCGCTGCGCCAATCTGAAGCCAGGAGCCAGGTGCTTCCTCCTGGTCTCCCATGCGGGTGCAGGGCCCAAGCACTTGGGCCATCCTCCACTGCACTCCCGGGCCACAGATGAGAGCTGGACTGGAAGAGGAGCAACCGGGACAGAATCCGGTGCCACAACCAGGACTAGAACTCGGGGTGCCGGCACCACAGGCGGAGGATTAGCCAAGTGAGCCAAGGCACCGGCCACAATCCAGTGATTTCTATGGTGTCATTGATACCGTGTCTCCATTTTTATCTCTAATTCCATATATTTGAAAGTTCTCTTTTTTCTTGGTTAGTCTACCTAACAGTTCTTTAATTTTACTTATTACTACAAAGATTCATATTATTGATTTGTTTTTGCATTTTAAGATTTTATGTCATTTGTGTTCTGATGTTTATTATTTCTATTTTTCTGTCTACTTTGGATTTGTTTTGTCCTTACATTTTTAGCTCTTTGAGATGCTGTGATGAATTGTTTACTTGATATCAATGTGGTTTGTTTGCATGCACCCATTTGTTGCTAAAAACTATGATCTTAGTACTGCTTTCGCTGCATCTCATGGTTTTTGTTATGCTGTATTTTCATTTTCATTTTTTTCACCCAAGATTTTTGCTCATTTCCTCTCAATTTCTTCCTTGATCCATGGGTTGTTAAGGAATAGCTTTTTAACTTTCCTTGTATTTCTGTAATTTTCAACATTTTTTTCTTATTGATTTATAGTTAATTGCATTGTTAAGATACTTGATATGAGTTTTATATTCAAATTTGTTGAGACATGTTTTGTGACCTACCTTATGATCTATACAAGAAAATATTCAGAAGTTGTTGAGAAGAGTATATTCTGCAGGTGTTGGGTGAAGATTTTTGTAGCTGTCTGTTAGGTCAAACTGACCCCAGGCAGAAATTAATTCTGATGTTTCTTTGTTGATTTTTGTCTGAGGATCTGACTTATAAAGTTTCTGTTAAGAAGTCTTTAGTCAAGCGACTTGGGATCCTGTTATGTGTTATTTGCTTCTTTTGTAGGTTTGAGAATCCTCTTTATTTTTAACCTTGGAGGAGCCTGGGTAGACTTGGTTGGGTTAAATCTGAGTGATGGTCTTTGCAATTCCTGTACCTGTATAGCAACTTTCCCTAGATTTGTGACATTTTCCTCACTCTGTATTTGAGTACAGTTTCTACCTCCTTGGAATTATGAAGTCCTTCTGGAATCTCAATAACTCAAAAGCTTTCTCTTTTGATGTTATGTATTCTATAGCTTTCTGTATTCCCTTGTTCTTTCTTCATTTCCAACTGTGTATTTTAAAATCACCTATCTTCAAGATCGCTGGTTCTTTCTTCTGTTTGATCTATTCTGCTTTTGATGCCTTCTATTTTTCTGTTTTAGTACTTTTATATGTATTTCAGTGAAAAGTAAAAATGAGTTGAAGACCTATATGATGACTTCATCTTTTCTAGAGATAATATCAACCAACCCTGGGAATAAAAGAGAAAAATAGAGCTTCAGTGGAGTATGATATTAGAGATTACTCTGATTTTTGGATAAATAACAATTAATACTATTATTTACTGGACTGGGATTTATGAAAATATGTAAGATGTTTATTTGAATCACCTGAAGCCTTTTAGAAACATAACCCTATTTTTTTATCTTTTGTTAGTTTTTAACAGATTCAATGTAGTTCATAGACACAACTCCAAGAATACGATGATATTCCCTTCTTTCCTACCCCTCTCCTCCTTTTCCTTCCACTGCTCCTCCTTCTCCACTTCTTCCCCCTTTATTTCTTTCTCTCTTTCCCTCTCTCCTTATCTTTTTTCTCTTCCTCCCCTTTTTTTAGACTTTGAGACAATGTGACTAATTCACAGTATAGGCAAGGGTTTAATGCTTTACCAAATAAAATTAACAAGTAAAAAGCAAAAAAAAAAAAAATCACATTTCGTGGAGATATAGGCAAGGGTTATAAACAATAAACTAGTGGAAAGATGGCTATTTCACCCATATACAATAAATTTTTAAGTAATCACAGATCATTACAGTTATAGTAGTATAGCATTATTAACTATTGGCTTGACAAAGGTATAAAACAAAGACTGACAAAGCTGTGTTTTCAGCTATCTTGATATACAGTAATTTTTCTTTTTTTGTTATTTTTTCTTTTCCTTTAAATTTTAGTTCCCACATTTAAGATAGAACTTATGGCATTTGTTTTTTCTATTTCTGGTTCATTTCACTCAACATGATGTTGCATCCATTTTGCTAATTGAATAACAATCCATTGTGTATATGTACATACCACATTTGCATTATCCATTCATTTGATGATGGGCAACATAGTTGATTCCATATTTTGGGTACTGTGAACAGTGCTACTGTAAACATTGTGGTGCAGGCATCTCTGTGTGATACAACGTGTTTATGTCTTTTGCGTATATACCCAGTAGTGGGATTGCTGGATCATATGACATGTCTACTTCCAGTTTCTTTTTAAGAATTCTCCTTATGTTTCCCACAGCGGATGCATTAATTTACATTCACCTTTCTCCACATCTTCTCCTACATTTCTTACTATCTGTCTTTTGGATTTTAGCTATTCTGACAGGAGTGACATGGTATCTCATTGCTGTTTTGTTTTTCATTTCCCCTATAGTAAGTGACATTGACCATTTTTTCATATATTTATCGGCCATTTGTATTTCTTCTTTTGAGAACTGCCTGTTAATGTGCTTTGCCTATTTAACTGGATTGATTATTTCTGTTGTTGAGTTTTGTAAGTTGCTGATATATTCTCTATATTAATCCTTTCTCAGATACATTTCTCACATACATTTTTCCCATTCTATTTATTATTTCCTTTGCTGTTTAGAAACTTCTGAGTTTGATATTACCCCGCTCATTTAGTTTTGCTTTTCTTTCCTTTGCTTTGGGGTTCTGGCCCAAGAAGTCATCCCTTACATCAGTGTCTTAGAATGTTTCCCCTACATTTTCTTTCAGTAGCTTCCTAGTCTCAGATCTTAAATTTAGATCTTTGAGCCATCCATTTTTGATATGCTGAGAGAAATGATATAATTTCATTCTTATTCATGAAAATGTTTTCCTTGATTTTGTTTAATTACTCTCATTTCTATCAAATTTCCCTGTTAGAATACTGAATTATTTTCCTATGTTCTCTTGAATTTTGTTGAGTTTCCTTAAGATAGGTATTCGGAAAATTTCATCCAAGTTTTTGGAATTTTTTATTTTTAAATGACTGGATTGTGACACCTTATTTTCCTCGTTAGGTGCAATTATATTTCTCTGCAAGTTCCTGGGGTTTTTAGAGTATGAAACCGTCTGTGCATTGAAGGATTAATTTTAGTAATTCTAAGCAGTTTATCTGCTATTAATGTGGGCTGTGAGCTGTCTGCTGCTGAGGTGGGCTCACTGCCTGCCCCTGCACCTGTCAGCCACTGGTGTTGGTGACTGAGATATAAGACTGCTCTGCCAGGACCACCAAGCTTTAGTGGGCACTAAAGCAGATCCTGAGACTCTGTCTATCGGCACTGGCCTGAAGTCTGGGACCAGTAAAATCTTTTCAATGCTGAGTTTTACCAGCCTGTCACTGAGTTCCAAAATAGTTGATTGTGGGATATCTACAAAATGTTGTAGGAATTTTGAAAGGGGTAATTCCTCAGTTAGACAGACAAGATCTAGAACAGGCTACACATGCATCTCAGTCTCCAGACCCTGTACATTCTTGATGGTGCGTACCAGGTCCAAAAGACTCTTATGGTATTATATGCTGAAAGAAGCCTGTGTCCTCAGGGTGCAGTTCCCTGCCCAATATAGGAGCAAGCCCAGAAACTCCATCCATAGTCACTTGCCTAAGAATGGGGGCTGTTAGGATCTGTCCAGCACAGGGCTTCACCAGCTCTGCACTAACGTCTAACATGTAGTCTGTATGTCCCTTGCTGTTTGTTCAAACTTGTAGGAAAGTGGTAAAAGCAGACCCTGGTAGACAATATTGATCTCCGTCTGGTCCCCTCTGGGTCCCACAAAATCCCAGAGTAGCCTTCAGGCATACTCAAAACTGGCAGTGACACAAATCAAAATTATTCCTAACAGGAGTTAAGTTGTCTGCTTGAAGCCAGATTAAATCGAGACTCAGTCTGTGAAGACTCGGTAGGAAGTAGAGGCCTTGGGGTTCTATCAGGTACAGGCACTTGCTAAGGTGGTAAGTCTGCTTTGAGTTCTAAGGCATGATCTGACGCTCTCTTTCCTGACCTGTCCTCATGGCTAGAGTTTCTCTTTCTGCAGGCAGTTTGGGGAAAGTTGGCAGTTGCTTTCTGGCTTTGGTAGCTCCAAATATTCACTTCACTGGTAAGGACCCAGGTGTAGGACCTGGTGGGCTCAGCTTGATTTTTTTTTTCCCCAGTGGGCCTGGCATTGGGATTCAGTTTACTCTCCCTCTAGCAAACAGAAAACATCACTACAAACCCCACTCTTTGGAGCTGGGGGTTGGGGAGGTGGCACTGCCATCTCTTTTTCTTGATTTATTCAGTGTTACTTTTCTTTTGGTAATAAAAAGATGAGGTACATTGGGCACTCACCTGGCTTCCATAACTCTTGTGGAGATGACCTAGTGTGTATATGGCTCTTCCTATCAGTGCCTCTGAGGGGACATGGTCTTTGCAGCTTCTCATTCAGTCACAATTTGGTCCTGTCTCTTCAAGGGTGATTTTAAATGCAGAGCAAGGTTATACAGCTTCTATTTGCAAGTTTTACAAGGGATGTAATGGATCAAAAAGAAATAATCCAGAAGAGGAAAATCTGTATGGTTTTACATAGGCCATCAGACCTTCTCCAATTTTGTTCCAGCATGCTTCAAATGGAAATCTTAGCAACGATTTCAAGTGGAAATCTCAGCAGTGAACACTAAGTTCTTGTCACGGAAATAGTTACAGATTTTTCAAACATCAATTATGAAGCATTTTTAAATACAGAAATAAAGTACTAAAAGTTTTAGAAAAAAAACAAGCAAAATAGTGCCTATTCAGTTATAAATACAGTGCCAGTTGTGACCCTTTTATGGTCTTGGAGAATCTTGCCTATGGATAAAATTGTAATATTAGGACAGATTGTCAATTCATCTGGTCCAATCTGATTTCTTTTCTTATTCTAAAAATTTAAACATTGTTTAAAATATATGCAACATATAAGCAAGACTAATGTTATACATAAAGCAGTAGTTTTCAAGGTGTTTATTTGCCAAAATGAAATAGCCATTCCAATAGTTCAGTTCAAAATCCTTGATTTTCAGTGATTATTAAGGCATTTCATTCATTCTAACATACTTCCTGATTAACTAAGTTGTACAGAATACTACATAGGACTTTTGCAGATTTTCAACCACATATTAAATATAAAATTTTAAATTTAGATTTAACACCTGCAAAAAGAATGTATTACAATTTGCAAAACATTGCACCCAATGTAGAGTTAGATTCTGAGTAATCATTGCTAGGCAGATGGGTAGCAGGGAAAGGTGGGAAGTGCAGGCATCATATATTAGCAAAAGGCATTTGGAATCCGTCAGGGGAAATTCTTCAATGAAATGTTGCTGGCACCAGAACTTGATTAAATTCTTCTTTGCCACTTAAGAGTTTTATAAGATTGTAGGATTTGGTTAAACCACCCGAGAATTAATTTTCTTCACTTATTTAAGTAAATGTAATAATACTTCTTAAGGATATTATGAGGAGATGGTATGATCAAGTTTAAGAAAATAGTTAGTGAACGGCTGTACTATATTCTCCATAGATGTTTATTGTTTGATTATATGTAAATTTTCTTATTTGGGTCTAAATTCTTTAAGATGCATTTTTGAGTAGAGAATAACAGCCACTACCAACCCTGTCCGTTGTTAATTCACTTTACTAGAATGAGATTGTAAGCACTGCCCATCTCTTATATGAGTAGAGATTTCACATGTGACCTCATTGACAGGCTATATTAAAAAACAGGAACACTACAAAATTTGTATAAAATTAACTCAGCCTCTGGGTATAAGGTACATATAAAATGTAATTGAATTTTGTGTTTAAACTTGATTCCCATTCCCAATATATTTGCAAATATTCCAAAATCTTACAAAATCTAAAATCTTCAATGATTTAGTAATAAGAATTTTGTATAATGAATGTTCAAACTATAGAATCTATAAATCTGTGAGTGGTCAGGGGCCAGGGTTTAAAAAGTAGCAGCTAGGGACCAGCAACTAGGGACCAGTGGTATAGTGGGTAAAACTGTTGCCTACAGTGCTGGCATTCCATATGGACACTGGTTCAAGCCCTGGCTGCTCCACTTCTTTTTTTTAAGATTTATTTATTTATTTTAAAGTCAGAGTTACACAGGGAGAGAAGGAGAGGCAGAGAGAGAGAGAGGTTTCCATCTGGTGGTTCACTCCCCAATTGGCGCAATGGCTGGAGCTGC
The DNA here is from genome assembly GCA_949820135.1 of Sylvilagus floridanus. Taxonomy (NCBI): domain Eukaryota; kingdom Metazoa; phylum Chordata; class Mammalia; order Lagomorpha; family Leporidae; genus Sylvilagus; species Sylvilagus floridanus. The sequence goes on along the minus strand of OX463236.1, from coordinate 82,795,149 downwards.
ACTGGTCCAATATCAGGAGCCTCTTCCATGCCTCCCACATGGGTGCAGGGGCTCAAAGACTTGGACCATCCTCCACTGCTTTCCCAGGCCACAGCAGAGAGCCAGATCAGAATAGGAGCAGCCAGGACATGAACCAGTTCCCATATGGGATGCAGGAAGTACAGCCAGTGACTTCACCTGCTACACCTCAGTGCCGGCCCCACTTCTGATACATGCTCTGGTATGGCCTGGGAACACAGTAGAGGATTATTCAAGTCCTTGGCCCCTTCGCCCACGTAGGAGACCACATATGACCAGGAACAACATAAAACAAAAAAGTCTGAATTTTAGTTAGCATTTGCTTCCAGTGGTTCCTAGAGATGCTTCTAAGTTAGTAACGGAATTGAAGTCTCAAGAATTGTTATGTACCATGAGTTTGGCTGGCACAGGATATTGTGAGGGGTGTCTTCATGGAAGTCAATGATGCAACTGAACAGGTAATATATGAGCAAGAGCTCCTTGGGTAGACAAGATGAGGACTTCAGAGTTTAATTAGTAACCATTTATTTTGTAACTTTATAGCAGAATCAGAGGATGGGTTAGGGAACAAGTTTCCTAAAAAGAATGAAAGTTTGGACTATTTTAATTTTTTAAGTTATTTACTTGAAGGCAGAAAGAAAGACAAAGAAACACATAGATCTTTCACCTACTGATTCCATCCCTAAATGTCTTCAAAAGCCAAGTCTGATCCAAGTTAAAGCCATAATCCTGAAACAATCCAGGTCTCTCACATGGATGACAGAAACCCAAGATCTTCAGCTGCCTCCCAGAGTGTGTCTGAGTGGGAATCCTGAACTGGAACCAAAGCTGGGACTCAAGCCTAGGCAACCCGATGTAGGATGTGGGTGTCCCAAGTAACATCTTAACCATGGTTCCAATTGTCTACTCTCTAGCTTTTTTTTTTTTTTTTTGATTGATTGATTGGTGTTGACATTGCTTCATGTCCAAATCAATTGCTTTGTAATTAACCTACCATGAAAATATGACCAGGAACAACATAAAACAAAAAAGTCTGAATTTTAGTCAGCATTTTCCTCCAGTGGTTCCTAGAGATGCTTCTAAGTTAGTAATGGAATTAAGGTCTCAAGAATTGTTACATACCATGAGTTTGACATGGCACAGGATATTGTGAGGGATGTCTTCATGGAAGCCAATGATGCAGACTTTGAGTCTTTCCATTACAGATAAGAAGACTTGTGGGCCTCATGAATTCCAGTGTAAGAACAACAACTGTATTCCAGACCACTGGCGATGTGACAGCCAAAATGACTGCAGCGACAATTCAGATGAAGAAGACTGTAGTAAGTAGCTCTTTCCTAGCAACACTGCAAGCTTGACAGCCCATTCCATAAGCAGGATGATGATTTTTAGTTCAGGTAAGGTATAAATTTGAAACTATCTGTCCTGAAGATCACATTTTAATACATATATTCACATTTGGACAAGAAAATTCAGACTAAATTGACTTGAATCTCAAAGGGTAGAATTATTGAAACACTCTTCCTGGGAATTATTTCCTTATAGTTCTCAGAGTTGGTGAGAAAGTATCATGAGGTTTAATGCAACCCATTAGTATGCAATGAAAGAAGCCCTTGATGCAAGTTCACACAATGGCTGAATGATGCAGAAAAAGTACAAAACATCTCTTTCTTTAACGAGTGATATTCATTTCATTTCATTCTGAAATCCTTTTACACTACAGATTCACCCAGAAGCATTTTTCAGTGAAATATCATTTATTCTCTATGGAGTGGTGAACACCATATGCATTCAGGATGCTTTTCTCTGAAAATATAATAACACTATTATCATCATCTGCCTTCCGCATTTGTATGTGATCCATTTAAAAATAATAATTATCCAACAATTTTATTTGCTAAAAAGTATGGCAGTGTGTAAAATTGTCACAATGTTTCCATAGTGTGCCATTAATTCCTGAATACATGTCATCACTTTTTATATACTGCTATTTAAATATGAAAGCAACAGAGCCATATTTGAAATAAGATAATAATAAAATTCCTTTAATTAAATATTTACAGTCAGCTATTTCTGAAAATGATTTGATTCAAATTAATAGCAATAATATCTGCTCTTATAAACACCTTCCTGGACTAAGAACGTTTTTTTCCCCAGGGGAAACAAATTAAATATATGTAGGAATATGTTAAAGTAAATAATTATTAGAATGAAAAATTTAATGTCCTAGTTAGCTTTTTGGCTTGCAAAATATCAGCTAATTTCAAAATTCAATGTGACCTGTGTTTGAGAATCAGTTACATTAAATATGGAACTATGGTTTATTATTATTATGAAATATTTGAATATGGAATCTTTATAACTCTTTTTTCCCATATCTCTCAAGTAATTACTATCCTTAAATAGGTAAGGAATATTGCAAAGAATGATTAGAGTGTTTTGGATTCCTTTAATCAATAACTATAGGGGTTGGAGCTGTGGCATAGCAGGTAAAGCCGCTGCCTACAGTGCTGGCCTCCCTTTTGGGCACCAGTTTGAGTCCCAGCTGCTCTACTTCCGATCCAGCTCTCTGCTATAGCCTGGGGAAGCACTAGAAGATGGTCCAATCCTTGGGCCCCTGCACCCACAAGGGAGACCCGGAAGAAGCTCCTGGCTCCTGGCTTCGGATCAGCACAGCTCCGGCCATTGCAGCCAACTGGGAAGTGAACCATGGGATGGAAAACCCCAATCTCTCTGTTTCTCTGTCTCTGTCTGCCTCTCTCTCTCTCTGCCTCTCCTTCTCTCTCTGTGTAACTCTGACTTTCAAATAAATAAATAAATCTTTAAAATATCAATAAGTATAGAAAACTTTATGTAGCAGATTTTCAGATTTGTTACATGATTAAAATAAAAATCTAATGGGGTAAGTGTGGTAGAGATATAAAGGTCTATACAAGAAATAAATAATTATAAAAGAAATTATTATATTTGTATAATGTGTATATATATATGTATATATTCTGTGCATTTGTATATTTGAACTAAAATATCCTGATGTTTACTTTACTTCATTTTTTATATAATTAGTGTTAATTGGTATTAGATAAAGGAGAACAAATGCCCTAGGACTGAAAAAAAATATTGAGAACAACAGAGGATTGGTGAGAAGTAGTAAAGGCTTATGTCTTACAGAAAATTTGTTCAAGACCAGTTGGAATTGTGTGAGAAGTTAGACTACTGCTATAATAAGCAAGGAAGAAAAGAATGAAGCATTCCAAAGCGTATTTCTGAGTCCTCTGGGAGCTTTGTAGGTGGATGAGCATCATTGTGCTGACATCCAAAGTCAACGTTAGGTACCGAAAAGCAAAGAGAAAGACCATGAACTCTTATTTGCCACTGTGGAAATTCAGTGATAAATCACTGTAGCTACAGAGCCCTGAGGAAAGGCTAGGAAAGTAGCTGCAGTATCAATATTTGCAGTCTAAAATACCCAATTGTTCTCTTTTAGTTTTCATTTACTCTGTTTGATGCCTAGGACAAGTAATATCGATGAAGTGGCAAAGGGAGATTAAAGTGAACCAGAATGAAATATATTTCAATTGTGACATGGAAAAGAAGGCATATACAGGATAAGCTGAGAGTATATTAATATTTAAAGCAAGGCAACAGTATTTTGACAGTGTATTAACATGTTGCACATGTAACACTAGCAAGAGAGGGGATCAAGTGATGTAGATAATTTTTGTAGTGTTTTAAGGTATTATCTTGAATAGGCCAGAAGAAATGTGAAGATAAAATACTGAAAATGCTATCATTTCCACCTTGGCAGAGCTGAGTCAATGAAGATTGAAAAAAGGATACAATAAATTTATAGAAACACAAAGAAATTATTCATATAGAAGCCAGGCTCACAGGAGATATTGTTGATATGGTAAAATATTATGAAGATATTTCCAGTTTCTATAATTTGTTGAAATTTTCATATATATTAGGATAGGTACACACACACACATACATATATACAAACCTATGTCCAAACATATATATGTGTGTATGTGTATAAAAGATATAAATTGTCCTAATCTCATGTGTATATTTAAATATATATAATGTGTGTGTGTGTGTGTGTGTGTGTGTGTATATATATATATAGAGAGAGAGAGAGAAAGAGAGAGAGAAGGAGGGGGAGAAGTGTATTTTCATATTTTCTGAGTATCATTGGTCAGTTTTATGGGCTTTAATTTACATTGAACAGTTAATGTTTGATATTATTGTGCAACAATACATGCCTCAGATAGTAAATTTGAAAACAACAGCAACATATGTTTAAAGTCACTTTTGTTCTTCATTTATGAAATTTTATTTAGTGAATTTATTTTTAAATAGTATCAAAAACACTCCAGACACATGGATGGGAAGAGTTCAAATTATAGTAGACTACCAGCTACTCTTTAAACTTAATATTATTTCTACATTTTATATTTGCATGGGTTAATTATTCTATTTTCATTTAATCATCACTGACCATTTTCCCCATTAAGTGTTTAGCAGGAACACTACGCTTTAGCAATGATTTCTGCTTTTAAAAACAGGAAAATATATTTGATATTGGAGTTATTTTGTAATCTGGATCAAAATATTTGACATACTTGTGAAATTTACTTTCAATATTATCATTTCAAATATTTTTAAAGAATTTATTTGAAAGGCAGAGCTACAGAAGGAGAAGAAGAGGGAGGAAAGAGGGAGATAAAGAGATAGATATCTTCCAACCACTAGTTCATTGCCCAAATGATCACAACTCCATCTGGGCATCCAATGTGGTTGCAAAAAGCCAAGTACTTGGGCTCTCTTCTGCTGCCTTTTCAGGCACATTAACAGAGAACTGGATCAGTAGTGGAGCAGCCAGGACTCAAACAGTGCTCATATAGAATACCAGTTTGCAGACAGTAGCTGAACCAGCTATGCCACAATGCTGGCCCCTTTTGAATTTTTTTAAAATTTATGTGGCACTGTGTAATGTTTCAATATATGTATACAGTATATGTGTCAAATAAACATATTTACCTCATGATAAGCATATTTTAAGTAATGAGTGTGAAATAAATTGTTTAATGTCTGCATTATTAGAAGTAATTAACAATATAATAGATTTAAAAATATTAAGCAATTTGGTCAACTAAGTTAAGGTTTAAATTTGACAAGTTGCTTTTTTCAGCCTTATTTGAAAACTAGTACTTTCACATTGAATTTATATCAGATTATTATACATTATATCAGTCCTATTAATTATGTTCTACAGACTCTTCTCAGATGCTAACACCCACGTTCATATAACTTTGGGACTTCTCATCAAGGGTTTGTGATAATATGCTCAGCTGAAAAACTGCGGTCTGGGAATCATGCTGCTTTACCATTAATTCCATGGCTTTGAAAGTCACTTTTATTTTCTGAATTTTAATTCCTCCCTTTTAGTGCAAGAGGGTTTCCAGGTCTCTTCAGTGCTGAGGCTGCATTTTTTGCTTTTGTCAGTAGTAAATTGGGATGACCAGTCTGTGTCATGCCCCTATTTTTTACTCTTATTATAAAATCCAAATTAACCTTCCAAAACTTGGAAAGCATGTCCAGCAAGTGCTCCTGGGATGCCAATCTGGCCTGTCTGGATGAGCTTTATAGGGCACATGGTTGGTTGCTCATGCGTGGGGCTCCCCTTCTCCTCTTGGTTCAGGGATATAGGTGTTATCAGAAGAAATTAGTTCAGGGACAGCACGTAAAAAAAATACTGTTAAAAAATGTCACAACATTCAATTTTTCTTTGAAACAGATTGGCTTCCAAATACAATCATTTTGTAGTTGCTGTTCTTTTTCATAAGAAAGTTAACTATCATGCCAAAGTCTGAATATTGTTCTTTTATTTTATCTGGGAAAGAAATGTAACGTAAGCAATAAGGAGGTTAAAAAAAAAAAAAAAAAACTCCCCCAGGACTTTCTCTCATAATTACATTACATTTTCCCGCAGAGAGTATCTTTTTGAACTATTAAGTTGCAGAAGAGTATGAGGTATATAAATGAGGGCTAGAAATAGATTAGTTACCTCATTCCTTGTTGGCAATTGTGGATGTATAAATACAGTAATTCATGATTATTTTTGAGAAATAGACTTACTGGCATTTTTAAAAGTATGCAAGGAGAAAACTTTATTTTAACAAGTGACTTAGCCTCTCCATCCCAAATAGAATGGGAATAATTAATTTTACTAATGTAAAATCACTTTAGAACAAGGAACTGTTGGACAAATACGTCTGACTACTGCTGTATGGCTTTTTACAATCTTACATCAGCAACTTCCAGCCTGCCGTGTAGTGAAATCTGTCCAGGTCTGTGAGGCTGTAGTTATCTATCATGTGACGAACATCCCTGTTTTTAAATAATATAAAAGCAAATTAAAACACTAACGAAAAAATTGCTTCTATTCAGATAACTTTCAAATGCACAAAATTAAATGTTTTTTTTCTGCTATTCTTAAGCATCTAAGTAAAATATGTTTTAAATGTATTTTTCTCTTTATTCTTTTAATGAAAGCCTTTTCGGTTGCTATTTCCATTGTTAAATAAATTGGATATATTTCATTATAATTTCTTTTTCCTAAGAGTAAAACTGCATGTGTCTGCAAACAGGAGGGTAAAACCTCTTTGACATGTGATGTTGATAAGAGCAAGAGTTCTCTCTTTGTGTTATTATTAAGTAAAGTAGACTTTGCTGGCCACGTGCCTTAGGAAAACAACTTGAATTTTCAGGGATGTCATGCTCCTCTCTGTAATGAACATGATAAAGCAGGCTCTTGCTGCTTTCTCAGATGTATAAGAGAGAATAACACAGCCGAGACTTAAAAAGTGCAGGTTCTGGTATCATATTGCGTTGGTTCATGTTCAATACCAGCTTTTCTACATGCTGGATGATTCAGAGTAAGTTCTTTGTCTTTCTGTGTTTTGGTTTATTCGTCTAAAGCAAAAAAGTATAAAACTGTAGAGTGATTGAGATTCATGGATGAGTTAAGTATTAGCATTAATTTAATCTAATCTAACAAATTTTATGCAGAAAATGCAGCTTCATATGAATGTTCCTTTAATGTTACCTATTCCTCCCTAGCTGACATAAGAATATTACTGTGTGAGCTGTAAATACAATTAACAAAAATAGAAAAGAAGGAGTCTTTTCTCATGCAAAGAATCAACCAGGTGGGGCCAGAGTTGTGGCATAGTGGGTAAAGCTGCAGCCAGTGGTGCCAGCATCCCACATGGGTGCCAGTTTGAGTCCCAGCTGCTCCATATATGATTCAACTCTCTGCTGTGGCCCAGGAAAGCAGTACAAGATGACCCAAGTGCTTGGACACCTGCACAGGCATGGGAGACCTAGAGGAAGATCCTGGATCCTGGCTTCAGATAGGCTCAGCTCCTGCCATTGCAGCCATCTGGGGAGTGAACCATCGGATGGAAGACCTCTCTCTCTCTCTCTCTCTCTCTACCTCTCTACCTCTCTACCTCTGCCTCTCTGTAACTCTGCCTTTAAAATAAATAAATAAATCTTTTTCAAAAAATAAGGTGGAAATTCTACTGGAGCCCATTTAAAAAAATTAAAAATGAATCAACCAGGTTTACAGAATAAAAAAAAAAAACCTAAACAAAATATGTTCTCTAGTAGTTACTGATGACTTGCAAGAACAAATTTCTGAAATCCCACTTCATTATCCAAATGAAACATATGTCACATTAGAGTTAAGCCAAGTAGTAAGTCATTATATTTGGCTATGTTGTGTGGAACATGGTGAGGCAATATTGAATCTATATCTGACAAATTGATAGGTAAATGATACAGGAAATAAGCAAATAATTACATAAACAAATAAGCAGTTTTCAGAAAGAGCAGCCTTCTTTTTTTAAACAAAAAAAAGTTTGATTTTTATTTATTTGAATTGGGGATGAGGAGAGAGAGAGAGAGAGAGAGAGTTCTTCTATGTACTGGTTCACTCTCAAATACTAGGGCCAGTTCTTGAGCCAGGGGACAGGAGCTCCACATAGGTCTTCCACAGGTATGGCACAGACTCGAGTAAATAAGTCACCATCTACTGCCTCCCAGGGTGAGCATTAGCAGAGCTAAATCTAAAGTGATGGTGAGTCTGGACTTCAGGTACTGTGATATGGGATGCAGATATGCCAAGCAGTAGCTTAACCTGCTGTGGCTCAACACCTGTATTGAAGAGTTTCCTGCTGACTCTTAAACACTACCCACCTAAGTGGGGTTTAACAGTATCCTCCTGTATTCTTATTCTATGAATTGCAGATTTTCTAAGGACGAAATTAAGTAATAAAGCCATTGGAATATCTAATAAAAAGCAAAGAACCAAATGCTAGACTCATTTCCCAGTTAATAAACAGCCTGATGGACCTTACTTAAAGTAAATACATAAAATGACTTAGAATTCCAACAACTGAAAGGATCATTTTACCTTGCTGCTGCATTTTTATTAAACAGTAGGCTATTTATCTTTTGTCTTTTTTTCAATTTGTTTCTGTAATGCCACTTTCTATTCATGACTTCAGAAATAAATTTGAAAAATTATTATATTATGTTCCGTAGATGCTTCATGAGACACTTTCTTAAACAATTTATTGGTTATGCTTTGCTAACCCCCTTATTTTTTTCTTTTATGCTTCCTTGTGTGTTATGCCATATAAATTTTAGAGTGCTATTCTATATTGGAATAACCCTATATTATTTCTCTGTCCCCAGAACCACAGACCTGTACATTGAAAGATTTTCTGTGTGCCAATGGGGACTGTGTTTCCTCAAGGTTTTGGTGTGACGGAGATTTTGACTGTGCAGATGGCTCTGATGAGGTCAGCATCTTTACAAAGGAAAACATTACTTTAAAATTGCATTTTGTAATTATTATTATGTGCAATAAGTGCAATAAGGTCAACTCTGAAATATACTTTGCTTCTGGTACAATGAGATAAGTATTATATCCATGAGCTGTCCTACACAAATCCAGCATAGAAAATAGCTCTTGTGCTACCATTGAGAGTTCATTTTATAGACTGTTTTACCTCAACTAGTGAATGCTATACAGGGAATGGGAAATTGGAAATCCTATTCCCTATAGCTGATGCCCTAGCCATCTGTGAATTTGTTCATAAATTTGCTGTAGTCTTTATAGTCAGGACTAATATTTTTATGCATTTTAAACAGTTTCTTCACTCTCTTCCTTCAATACATACAGCTTTATAGATGTAGATGTAGGTCATCAATTTTCATGAAACCACAGATTGAGCTTTGCTTGGGTGATGAATCACTACCCATTTATAATAAGGCTTTTGTACACACAGGTTTAGGTAAAAGTTTAGAATTTCTCTGGACGATTCTGTAAATCTAGATTGTACCTACATGTGTAATTATTCATACAACTCATTATTTAGACATTTATCTGCATGTGTTTCAAATGTTAATTACTCCATGGTGCATTAATAATCACATATATATGATTATATATATGTGCTGACTGTTGTTGTACAATGTAATACTTTATCCATTTTAGTAATTTTTTTTATTCTAGTACTATTGGTTGAACTCTGTAATTAACAAACAATTATTCTTAGGTGTTTAAATTTTAACTGAAAAGTGATCCCTGTGAAATATAAGAGTGGGAATAAGAGAGGGAGGAGATGTACAATTTGGGACATGCTCAATTGGAACTGCCCCAAATGATGGAGTTAGAAACAGGCCAGGGAATTCCAATACAATCCCATCAAGGTGGCATGTACCAAGGCCATCTCACTAGTCCAAGTGATCAATTTCAGTTCACAATTGATCACACTGATAGGTCTAAGAGTCAAAGGGATCACACAAACAAGACTAGTGTCTGCTAATACTAACTGATAGAATCAAAAAGGGAGAGAATGATCCGACATGGGAAGCGAGATACACAGCAGACTCATAGAATGACAGATGTCCTAAATAGCACTCTGGCCTCAGAATCAGCCCTTAAAGCATTCAGATCTGGCTCAAGAGCCCATGAGAATATTCTAGGCATGGAAAGCCAAGACACTCTGGAAAAAAAAGAAGACCTAAATGAAAGATCTCTGTGAGTGAGATCCCAGTGGAACGAATGGGGCCATCAAAGAAGGAGGTACCTTTCTCTGAAGGGAGGAGAGAACCTCCACTTTGACTATGACCCTGTCGGAATAAGATTGAAGTCAGCGAACCCTAAAGGCTTCCATAGCCTCGGCAACTCATGACTAGAGCCTAGGGAGATTACTGAGGCCATAAACAAGAGTGTCAAATTGTTAAATCAACTTCAGGAGTCACTGTGTACTTACGTCTCATGTGGGATCTGTCCTTAATGTGTTGTCCAATGTGAAGTAATGCTATAACTAGCACTGAAACAGTATTTTACACTTTGTGTTTCTGTGTGGGTGCAAACTGATGAAATCTTTACTTAGTATATACTGAATCAATCTTCTGTATATAGATAATTAAAAATGAAAAAAAATCTTGGTGTTAAATTGGAAATTGCCTAGAAAATTAATCAATTTTTTAAAAAATATATCATGAAGGATCTCTGTCCTTAATGTGCTATACATTGTGAATTAATACTGTAACTAGTACTCCAACAGTATTTTTCACTTTGTGTTGCTATGTGAGGGCAAACTGTTGAAATCTTTACTTAATATATAGTAAACTGATCTTCTGTATATAAAGAGAATTGAAAATGAATCTTGATGTGAAGCAAGGGGAGAGGGAGTGGGAAAGGGGAGGGTTGTGGGTGGGGGGGAAGTTATGGGGGGGGAAGCCATTGTAATCTATAAGCTGTATTTTGGAAATTTATATTCTTTAAATAAAAGCATTATAAAAAAAAGATATTTAAATTAAATCTACAGGGATATCCAAGCCCTCACTTTTCAGTACCCGTTACACATTAGAAGCCTTAGCTGTCTGTATTGCTGCTAACTTCACCTCTGTAAAGCCATTCTAACAGCTCCAAGTTAAAATTGCCCCTATTCCTTTTGGCAGAGAATACAGAAATTATTAGTTTAGGTCTCGATCTTCATGCTAGTCTATGAGTTTATATACTATGGGTCATAAATCTTAGTTTTCATATTACCTGAGGAAATTCCTAGAAAATTGTAAAATCTGTATTTGAGAAAAGAAGGGAAGAAGAAACTAATTTTAAAACCAGAAATTTGACTAAGCTTTTGTCAGGAAAGAAAAAAAAAAAACAACAGATATTTAGAAAGTAAATTTTCTTTCTCTACCTGGGTATTAAACTGGGTGAACAAGTGAGCTCATCATGTTCCACTCCCTGAGAATTACCAAGCAATGAAAGTGGCTCAGTTTTTGTGGAAGGAGCTCACTAGTACATTTGGCCAGGAGTAGAAATTGTTTAATAACAGAAATATATCAACCCAGCAGGACATTTCATGGGAGCATCCTGGTTCAGTGTTCTCACCCAGGGAAGGCAAATTTCTGGTGGATCTGTTCTGTTTAGCACAAATGAATAACTGCAACTTCCCCAACGGTAAATCTGCTGTCTTGCTTGACTTTCAAGTAACAGACGTATGTTGCCTAGCAGAAATGATAATGATGACAGTTCATTTCACAGTTCCTTGGGAACAAATGTCAGAAGACAAGAGAGGGAGATTTATGGCCACCAACTAAACAGGAAAGGTCAGGTGCTGAAAAAAAGACATGGGGAGAGGGGAAAGAAAGAACTCCAGGGGAAGTTTTGCCAGTGCAAAATAGATTTGCCTTAAACTTCTCAGTTGTTTCAGAGTCTATCGCTTCACCTACAGTTAGCTAGATGTAATTGTTTAGAATCAATCTTTAACTTTTATGTCCCATAATATTCATCATCACCTACAATTATAAATTAATAATTAATAAGAAAAAGTTTCCTTATCCATAACTGTCTACTCATAAAGCAATTTAATTAGCATGACAAAGACATGGAATTTATGTTCTTTTCCATTACTTTGTTTTATTAACAACACAGAGACAAATGGAAGTAGAATTATGTTGTATAGTCATGAGTTTAGCATAAGACTCTCTGAACTATGTGCATATACTCTATGTGATGCTTATACTTCCAGGTATCTTTGCATATGTATTCTAGTTGTCATTGGAATTTGTAGACATTTTTCTAAAAGTTTGATTTTAATTACAAATTGCTGTTTTTGACAGAGAAATTGCGAAACAAGTTGTTCAAAAGATCAGTTCCAGTGTTCTAATGGTCAATGTATATCTGCAAAATGGAAATGTGATCATCATGAAGATTGTAAATTCGGAGAAGATGAGAAAAACTGTGAGCCAGGTAAAATGATTAAAATGGTATTTCAGTTAGCTGACACTTCAACTTAAGAGAATTTTAAATTAAGCAGCTATATATAGAAAGCAGTGACATATGTATGCATGTACTTACTGTTTGCAAAAACATAATCTGAAATATTTGTGGATAATTATTTGGTGTGCTCTTCATATGTTGTGAAAGTATTTTGGCACATAAGATTATTGCTTACATATGAGATCCAGGCATTGTTCTTGCAAATTTGATTTTTTTGGTTTCTATATTTTAACACACCGTTTGGAATTGCTTACGCAAGATAGCAACATGAAATAGGTTGCAACTCTAAGTATGACAAAATTCAGTTTTTCATTTACAGAACTTGAGATTTTAAATATAACAGTTTCAATATGATGCCAGTTGAAAAGAATCATACATATATTATCTGTAATTACAATTTGGGCTAAAATCAAAATAAAATTAAGAAGCTAAACCAAAGTATAGAAAAAAAACAAATGTATGATTTTCTAATCCTTAAGTATGTTTCTATAAATATATTCATTAAAATACTTTTTCTTAGGTATTTTAATAACACTATCCTATAGAAAAATAGTCAAGTAAAAATCATTCTGTAATCTGTGTATAATCATGAAAACATTATCTTGGGAGACTAGATCAGAATAACTAATACAAGGCACACACATTATAATGCCCCATTGTGGTACCCCTGGCCCACACTGCTAATTAATCACATCTTCCTTTCTTACTGAATACGGACATATTCTCATAATTAATACAGATCCTTAGGCCAACATGCCAATTAAAAGGCACTAAAACTCAATAAAAAAGCTTTCTGGCTTGGTATAAATTCAGTCCACAAATTCATTATGTCAGTACATTTGGCTACAAGGTGGTCTAATATAAGGACAGAATCTCAGGGGTATGAATACAAGCCTAGAAAACTCAAACCCATAGAAGAAGGCAGCTGCTTTAATTCCTGTGCCAATTAATTAGACAGTGTAGTGTGAGTGAGTTATTTATCTACTAGTTATTTTTAATTTCTATGTCATAAAGGAATATTGGAAATGCTATAGGCTCTGTTGAATATATTCATGCTTAAAGCCCTCAAAAAAGAAGCTTCTTAAAACTTTTTCGAATACTGCATTGATATCAACATAGTCGAATTAGATCTCTGGGTCTCTGAGACAATGCCAGATTTCCATTTCTTGCTTTATATAATGTATATATGAATTAAGAATTATTAACAAGAATCACTAAATATTATTATAATTTTGAAAATAATTTGAAGATTTTGTCTTTTAAAATAATTTAAAACTCTGTAAAACCCATTAAATTCTTCTAAAATCTAAGGGATGAAAGATATGGAAAATTTTCTTTTTCCTTTTTTTCTTTAGTCAGCTAAATCCTTACTACATGGTTTATTACATCCCTGAAATCTATTTAGTGTGATGCAATAATATGGAAAAGCACATTTTAAAAATGAATTTTTAATACTAACTCTTGAATGTACTTTTTAAAAATAAGCTATTTGTATTACCATTTATGAATTCATATTTTATGGATATATGTTTTTATATCCCAAACAAGTCATTCTTTTTACTGTATCTAAATCTTGATCTTATAATTGTGTTCAGCTTCTCCTACTTGCTCATCAAGTGAATACATATGTGCCAGTGGCGGATGTATTTCAGCATCTTTGAAATGCAATGGAGAATATGATTGTGCTGATGGTTCAGATGAGGTAAAATCTATCATTCGATTAAAATCTTTGAATTAGGTTTTGGAAAGCAAACATAATAAAAATAAAGAGATGGAATCTCAACTCCTAGGACTTTCTAAAATGTTAGACAAATACATTGAAAGTGAGCATTTCAGCGTATACCTGAATTTTCATGCTGCCAGTGTCCTAAAACCCTCGGGTATTTATAGAGGTTATATTCATTAAGCCAAAATAAAAGATATCCCACAGTGTCATGAGTCTCCAGTATTATAAGCTGCTTGTTTATTTTTCCTGTGTTTGTTTCATTATCATTAATGAAAACGACAGTGACCGTTTGTATTTGAACAGATGGAGTGTGTGACTGAATGTAACGAGGATCAGTTTCGATGCAAAAATAAAGCCCACTGTATTCCAATTAGATGGCTGTGTGATGGAATTCATGACTGTGTGGATGGTAGTGACGAAGAGAACTGTGACAGAGGTAAGGGGGTTTTTGCATGTGCCTGTAAATAAGACAATGGAAGTTAAGGTGCTGTGCAGAATATTCAGTATGTGCTAAGGGCAGAGGGCTGGGATCATTAAAAAATTCTCTTTACTCTTTCTGTTTCCATTATATAACAGCTTGTTCCAAATAAGCAAAATCTGGATTATTGTAAGACAGAGTATTATCTCAGTCTGTGCATAACATGATAATAAAAACGCAAGTGTTTACTAAGTGCCTTCCATCTAGTCTTCAGACAAGATGCTGGGTCAGGGACAGAGATACGTGAAGAATAAAGAGGACGTAGTCACTATAGCCATTAATACAAAAGTCTTTTTCTGAGTTTGCTTCTCTTTCACATCACCTACCTCACTCTGAAATAATGGGATCCATATCAGAAACATTAGATTGCAAGACTCATGTTCTACACAATTTTTAGTTTTTTTTTTTGTATATATATATATATATATATATATATATATATATATCCCAATTTTCCATCTTGCCATTTCGTTGACAAAGTGAACTACATTTTTGACAGTCTGGAAGACAAGTTTTAGTTTTTTAATATATTATTTTCCAGCTGTGTGAAGACTATCCTGATAGGTAACAACTTTTAAATTATAGATTTCCACATTAAAAGAAGCTATTATTACTAATGAAGAGTTAACGAGAATTTAGTTAAAGCAAAGAACTTGAGATGACCACCAATACACAATTGTTATTTTGTATTCTTAATATGTTTAAATACAAAGTTTCTTGTGACTTTCTTAAAAAAAAAAGTCTCTCAATGGACTTCACATTTCAGAATATTTTGTTCACCATTACCAGAGTTGATATTAGATATTGCTATATAAGACATGGCATGTGAGTACGTACTCATAGGTTACATAGTTTAAATATATCTAAAATAGTTCTGTAAATATACAGTTACCCAAGGAAAATATATTTTCTACTCTGTTTAATAGTCGGTCAGAAATTAGTGATTAGATAATCTCCCTATCCAAAGCCTAATAATGTGTAATATTTGGGGAAAAATATGTTACTTTTCCCTTGGAACCTTAATCATAACAGTTAAATGTTCATAATAGCTGCTTCTATCTTTGACTAAGTTATCACATTTACTTTCTGTAAATGATCATTTGTTTTTCCAGAAACTGTTTATTTAAGAAACACAAACTTCATGTATTTCATAAGAAAAAGTTTAGGAACATAGTTAATCTTCCCACAGTACCCACCATCACATCCAGAGTTCTACCATTCTTTCTCTTTCCCCTCCTATTCCCATTCTTATTCTTTACTAAGATCTATTTTTAATTAACTTTATACACAATTAATTAACTCCATACTAAGTTAAGAGTTCAACAAATAGTAAGGAAAAAAAACTCGTTCCTTAACTGTTGAGAAAAGGGCTGTTCAAAGTCATTGCATCTCAAAATGTCAATTTAACTTCTATAGATTAGCCTTTAGGTGCTCTATTATCACAGATCAGGGAGAACATATGATATTTGTCCTTTTGGGACTGGCTTATTTAACTAAGTATGATGTTTTCCAATTTAGTCTACTTTGTTACAAATGACAGGATTTAACTGTGAGTAGTATTTCATAGTGTATATTTCCTATAATTTCTTCATCCAGTCTTTAGTTGATGGACATATGTGTTGATTCTATGTCTTAGCTATTATGAATTGAGCTGAATTAAACAGAGGAATAAATAACACCTTCATATACTGATTCATTTGCCTTGGGTAAATTCCCAGGAGTGGGATGGCTGGGTCATATGACAGGTCTACATTTAGATTTTTGAGATATATCCATAATGTCTTCCACAGTGGGTACAACAGTTTACATTGTCACCAACAATGTATTAGGGTACCGTTTTCACCACAACCTCACCAACATCTGATGTTTCTTGATTTCTGTATGAAAGCCATTCTAACATGGGTGAGGTTAAACCTCATTCTGGTTGTAATTTTCATTTCCCTGATGGCTAGTGATCTTGAGCATTTTTTCATGTGTCTTAGGCCATTTTGATTTCTTCTTTTGAAAATGCCTGTTTAAGTTGTTTGCCTTTTTCTTAGCTGTGTTGTTTCTTTTGCTGTTGCTGGGTTTCTTAATCTCTTTATAGATTTTGGTTATTAATACTTTATCAGTTTCATAATTTGCAAGTAATTTCTTCCATTCTGTTGGGTGTTTCTTCAGTTTGCTGAGTTTTTGTTTTTGTTTTTGTTTTTTTTTTGCAGTGCAGCAGCATCTCAGCCTGATGTAATCCCATTTGTCAGTTTTGGCTGTGATTGCCTGTGCCTCTGGGGTCTTTTCCAAGAACTTTTTGCCTCTGCCAATGTCTTGCAGACTTTCCCAAATGTTCTCTAATAATTTGATGGTATTGGGTTGTAGATTTAGGTCTTTAATCTATTTGAATGGTTTTGTTGGATAAGGTGTAAGGTAAGGGTCTTGCTTCATACTTCTAATTGTGTAGATTTAGGTCTTTAATCCAGTTTGAGTGTTT
Source organism: Sylvilagus floridanus (assembly GCA_949820135.1). Taxonomy (NCBI): domain Eukaryota; kingdom Metazoa; phylum Chordata; class Mammalia; order Lagomorpha; family Leporidae; genus Sylvilagus; species Sylvilagus floridanus. The sequence continues at coordinate 82,778,084 of OX463236.1, read as the reverse complement.
TTTTGTGTGTAAAGTGTAAGTAAGGTAGGGGTCTTGCTTCATACTTAAGCATGTGCATGGCACTATTTGTGGAAGAGACTGTCCTTGCTCCAGAGATGGATTTTAGCTCCTTTGTCAAAAAGTTAGTTGTAGATGCATGGGTTGATTTCTGGCATTTCTATTTGGTTCCTTTGGTCTATCCATATGTTTTTGTACTAGTACCGGGCTGTTTTGATTATAACTTCCCATTAGAATGTCTAGAAATCTGGTATTGTGATGCCGTCAGCTTTGCATTTTTGTAAAGATTATTTTTGCTATTTGGCATCTCCTGTTTTACATATGAATTTCAGCATCATTTTTTTGTATATCTGAAAAGAATGCCCTTGGCGTTTTGATTGGTATCACATTGAATCTGTAAATTACTTTCAGTAGTATAGGCATTTTGATAATATTGATTCTTCCAACCCATGATCAAAGAGGATCTTTCCATTTTTTAATGTATTATATTTCTCTCTTTAATGTTTTCTAATTCTCATCATAGAGAACTTTGACATCCTTGGCTAAGTTTATTCCAATGCATTTGCTTTTTTTGTAGTTTTTGTGAATGGGATTGATCTTAGCTCTTTTTAGCCATGACATTGTATGTATATACAAATGCTATTGATTTTTGTGTGTTAATTTGATATCCTACCACTTCACCAAACTCTTTCATGAGTTCTAGTAGACTCTTAGTGGAGTCCTTTGGATCCCCTACATATAAAATCATGTCATCTGCTAACAGGGATAGTTTGACTTCTTCATCCCAATATGTACCCCTTTGATATATTTTTTTAACTATCAGCTCTGGCTAAAACTTCCAGGACTATATTGAATAGCAGTGGTTAGAATGGGCATCCTTGACTGGTTCTGGATCTTAGTGGGAATGGTTCCAACTTTTCCCCTTTCAGTAGGATGCTGATTGTGGGTTTGTCATAAATTGCCTTGATTGTGTTGAAAATATTCTTTCAATACCCAAATGGCTTAAAGTTTTCATCATGAAATGGTGTCGTATTTTATCAAATGCTTTCTCTGCATCTATTGAGATAATCATATGGTTTTTGTTCTTCAGTGTGTTAATGTGGTACTTGATTGATCTGCAAATGTTAAACAATCCCTGCAAACTAGGGATAAATCCCACTTGGTCTAGGTGAATGATCTTTCTGTTGGATTAGATTGGCTAGGATTTTGTTGAGGGTTTTTTGTGTCTATATTCATCAGGTATATTGGTCTGTAGATCTCTTTTTCTGTTGTATCTTTTTCAGGTTTAGGAATTAAGGTGTTGTTAGCTTAATAGTAGGAGTTGGAGGATCCTCTCCCTTTCAGTTGTTTTGAATAGCTCGAGAAGAACTGGGATTAGTTCTTCTTTAAACGTCTGATAGAATTCAGTAGTGAAGCCATCCAGTCCTGGGCTTTTCTTTGTTGGAAGGGACTTTACTTACAATTTAATTTCTTTATTGGTTACTGGTCTGTTTAGGTTTTCTGTGCCTTCATGGCTCAATTTAGGTAGGTTGTATGTGTCCAGAATTCTATCCATTTCTTCTAGGTTTCCCAATTTGTTGGAATACAGTTCTTTTTAGTAATTCCTGATGATTCTTTTCATTTCTGTGGTGTCTGTTATTATATTTACTTTTTTCTCTAAATTTGTTGGTTTGGGTCTTATCCCTCTTTTTTTTTTTGGTTAGTTGGGCCAATCATGTTTCAATTTTGTTTATTTTTTCAAAAACCAGCTCTTCATTTCACTGATATTTGTATTTTTTTGTTTTAAATTCATTGATTTCTTTGCTAATTTCTACTATTTCTTTCCTCCTACTAGTTTTGGGTTTGGTTAGCTGTTACTTTTCTATGTCCTTGAGATGCATTGACAGGTCATTTATTTGATGCCTTTCTAATTTCTTGATGTGGGCAGCAATTCTATAAACTTTCTTCTTACATTGCTTTTGCTTTATCCCAATGACTCACTGTTCATTCCATTATGGTCACAGAAGATGCATGTAATCTATCCTAGAGAAAACTCCATGTACTTGTGAGAAAAATGTTTACTCTGCAACTGTAGGATGAAAAGTTCTGTAGATATCTGTGAAGTCCTTTTGGTCTATAGTGTCAATTAACTCTGATGTTTCCTTGCTGATTTTCTGTCTGGTTGATCTGTTCATTGCTGAAAGCGGGGTATTGAAGTCCCCCATTAGTATTGTATTGGTGTCTATGTCTCCATTTAGATCTATTAACATTTCTTTTAAATAGCCAGTGCCCTGTAATTAGGTGCATATACATTTATAGTAGTCATATTTTCCTATTGAACTGATGCCTAAATCATTACATAATGCCCTCATTTGTCTCTTTGTGCTTTTTTTACTGGGAGATTTTCTGCCTTCACATTCTTTCATAGTGATGACCATGTTTCTCTGTTTCTGTGTGTAGTACATCCTTAAGCAAACATCTTTTGTAAGGCTGGATGGGTAGTGTCAAATTCTTTGAATTTCTATTTGTTATCAAAGGTCTTTATTTCATTTTTTATTAATAAATGAGAGCTTTGCAGGGTACAGTATTCTGAGTTGATAGTTTTTCTTTTAAGACTTGGAATATATCTTGCCATTTTCCTAGCCTACAAGATTTCTGAAGAAAAGTCAGCTGTGAGTCTAACTGGATTCCTTTGAATAATCTGGCATTTCTCTTGTGCATATTTTAGAATCTTTATATTTTACTGTGGAGAGTTTGACTACAATGTGTCATGGTGAAGTTATTTTCTGATCATGTCTATTAGGTTTTCTATATGCTCTCTGTGCTTGGACATTCCTTTATTTCTTTGGATTAGGGAATTTTTCTGTCACTATTTTCCTACAAAGCCTTCTAACCCGTTCTCTCTTTTTGCACCTTCAGGAGCTCCTAAGAACCCTAAGTTGTATTGTTTGATAGTACTCAATAAATCCCAACACTGTTTGGGGTTTTTTTTTTTTTTTTGGTTTTCTAATTTCTTCTTTTTTGGTCTGATGTAAAATTTCCAGAGATTGTCTTCTAACTCAGATATTCTTTCTTCTGCCTCATCGAGTCTGTTGTAAAGGCTTTCTACCACATTTTTTATTTGTTCTATTGAATCCTTCATTTCCAATGTTTTGTTTTGATTTCTCTCTCCCCTTTTTTAAGATTGATGTATTTGTTTGAAAGGCAGAGCTACATAAAGGCAGAGGCAGAGGCAGAGAGAGAGAGAGAGAGAGAGAGAGAGAGAGAGAGAGAGAGAGAGTCTTCCATCCTCTGGTTTATTCCCCAGATAGCAACAATGGATAGAGCTGCTCTGATCCAAAGCCAGGAGCCAGGAGATTATTCCAGGTCTCCCACACAGGTGTAGATGGCCCTAGAACTTGGCCCATCTTCCACTGCTTTCCCACACCATGGCTGAGAGCTGTATCTTAAGTGGAGCCTCTGGGACTTGAATCAGCACCAATATGGGATGCTAGCACTGCACGTGGTGGCTTTACCCAGTACACCATGGCACCTGCCCCTTGATTTTTCTTTAAAATCTCAATTGCATGGAAAATTTTTCATTCATGTCAGCTACAGATTTACTTAGTTCATGAATTTGCTTCTGATTAATTCTAAGTAATCTTATGATCAATTTTTTGAACTCTGTTTCTGGCATTTCTTCAATCTGTTTTCTTCACATTCTAATATGAAGTGTTGTGTTCTTTTGAGGATGTCATGTTGTCTTCCTTATTCTTGTTTCTTGAATTGCTGCATTTATTATTAGTCATTTGTGTAGATATTTTTCTTTTTCCCTGTGGTGGCTTTTATCTTTGGACTATTCCTCTGTGGATTCGTGATGTATCCACTCTTTCAGTGAATACCCAGAAGCATGTGCTAAGTGCGGTCAGGATATCTGTTCAGTGATTCAGGATGAGGGGAGTGTCCAAGGTAATACCCAATTTGGATATGGTAAATCTCCTATTTTTTTTTGTTGTTGTTGTTAATACAGAGGGGAGGTTTGTTCTGTTCTGTTGGTGTATTCTCACACCTGCCTCCTCTCCTCAATAGAGACCAGTGCTTGGGGGCTAGCCCCAACGGGAACAATATTCTTCTGCACTGTCAAAAATCACACAAAGATCTGCACAGTCCTCAGTGTGAGCAGGGATCACACGTCAATAACCCTTACCAGGTAATCAGAGAGCCCTGAGTATGTGGAGCCACCCACAGTGACTGCCCAAAATCCTAGTCAAAATTTGCTCCCTCCCATGAAGCTATGGGGTTTTCATAGTCCCAGCACACAAGCCTCCATAGTCACCAGCACCCAGCCCCCTGTCAATTCTCCCAGCCAGACTCAGGCATCTCTTCTTGGATGGTTGCTGTGTGAGTAGACACAAGCTGGATCACCTGTTATATATGTCCAAAATGGCACCCACCCTATCTTGGCTAGTTACAGGACTCTGGTGCCAGATTTTTGGGGAGAAAGAAATGTGCCTGCCCCCCTTTTCTTGCCTCTAGGTTGGCAGGTACATTGTCCCCTAGTGGGCTCCAAGCTAGGCTTTGCCAGGCTTTTCCAGCAGCTTTATTGCCAGTTGTTTGGGCTGCTGCAGTCTGTTCTCACCTCACTCTAAAGCTGGTGTGGAGGCTCTGAGCTGCTGGGGGCCTGAGTTGTGCATGTCCACACCCCCCACATAGATCTACAGTGTCCTTATAATTTGCATGGAGTTTCCTCTGGAGTTTTCTCCCTAACTCTTCGCTGATATTGCACTCTCTCTATGTTTTTACAAGCTATCTTCCCCTAGACTGGAGCAGTAAATTTCCTCCCTATTCTGCTATCTTGAAAAACCCCAGGATATAAACCATAATTGGTTATTTTGATGACAACAAGCATTGTGGACAGTTTGACAGCAAAATCTCATTTGTAATCTAATATTCAAAGACTTTGGGATGACAATTAAATCACTCCAGCTAACAACATCTATTACTCAACTTATTCACCACCACCAGTCTGGCTCATTCTTCCATTGCTTCCTGTCTGAACTTGTACAATGTCACTTGATGTGTCTCCATCACAAACTAGACACTGCTACCAGGCTCATATTATTTAACTGTAAGTCTGAATATGTCAGTCTTTGCTCAAGATTGCCTAATATCACAGAAACAATTTGGTCTGGAGGTCAGAGCCACAGAGAATGATTTCAGTCTACTTTCCTAGCCTTACATTCTATTATTCTTTGTGGTTCAGATCCCAGCCAGACGGAGACATCTTTCATATCTAGAAATTATTCTTTAAGTATTTAATGTTTTTGCCTAGAAATGAACTGAGAGCCTTTAATTCAATTGTTTACAATTTGTTTTCATTATCCCACTCCTCTTTACTCATACTTCCAACTTTGCTTGAGTTTCTTTGCTGCTAACAATTAAGTTCCAATGAAATATCATTGTTGTGAAAGATTTTGATCCTGTATGGATGTACTTTAAGGCATGACCAAATCTGGGTTTCTAGTATTTAATTTACTCCCAGAAAGTGGCTTAGATATTGAAAAAACATATTTCAAGACACTGAGGAAAAGAAAGCCCAGAATAAACACCTCTTCTGTTAAATGTCACTTCCATTCGTCTTGAATCTGAACACATGCACTAAAAGGAGCAGTGTGTTGGGGAATGAAAGGGAAGAAAACTACAGGTAAATAGGGCACATTTTACCAGTGAATCAGGATTTCTGGTTTACTGTAATGACTAAAACACTCCAAAGAATATGGAATGAAAAGCAGCGTAGACATTTTTAAAGGTAAAACAGATGACCTTGAGGAAGCTCGATGCTTCTTTTGGCCTGAGCTCCCAAACTTTACTATCTATGACAATTTTGGTAGAACAAAATTGAGTTACTCTTTTTAGTAATCATCAGCTCAAAAATTGTGTCAACTACTTATTTAAATTATAAAATATTATCATATGTGAAACCTCCTCTCAACCTAAACTAAAATGAGTACTCTAGATGCTTATTTTTTGTGATGATGCACTTGGCAACATTTCTATAAATCTGGTGAATCTGCCAAACACTCAGATATAATTTAGACCTGTTATTGTTAATTAATATATAATTTTTGTTTTAAAATAATCTCCTGTTGATCTGAATAAAGACATGACTAAGAAACTGGAATTTTAACCCAGCTAGTCTCTTTAAATTATATATTGTTTGTTCATACTAGTTCAAAATATGGCATCTTCATTCCAACTCAGGATATCACGGTAGCCCCATGATGCATATTTTTAAATGCAAATTTCTTATAGGGTAAGGTATAGTACATTATCACAAAACTGTTGCCTTTCTGTTATAATTGAATTTATATTATTCTTCTTAATAAAAACAGTGAAGAAAATCATAGTGTTATCTAATGCAATGCTTTAGGGAATGCATATTTCCTTTTAATAAGAATGATGTGCTATAAATAAGGTTTTCTAAAATAATGAGATGTCAAGAGTTTGCAAATTTCTGTTTGAGTATAATCCATTGTAAAATAGAATATACATTGAGATTTAATCATTAAATTTTTAATCTGAAAGAATATATCTCTCCTAAATATTCTATGGATTTCGGTTTTAAACTAAGGGAAAAGTTAGTTTATATGAAGCCATCTTTTATATCTTTAGTACAAAAGTATATACATGTACACATATTATCTCTTCTATTGTTTTCAGAGATAGAGTTGTTAAGTGATAATATATTTTGTTGTGTATATTTCGGTAGTTGAGATAGTTTCAAAATTTAAAAGTTTTAGAGCTCATTATTACAGATGTTTGAATAATCCAAAAATAAATGCTGGATTATCAAAAGGCTCACATGATGATATTCACCTGGATAGATTCACTAAGGTCCTGCCTTTTTCAGTATCTTAGAGTCTGAAAGTCCTAAGAGATGCAAATGTAAGCTTGTCAATAGTTCTGCTAAATATTTTTACAGAGAATGCTACAACTAACAAGAGTAATATCAATATAGATTTTTGTCTCTTCATTTTCTGTCTAGATTCTAAGCAATCTACCCAAATTTTCCAAATCATGTCTTTCTATGATTAATTATATTAGGTCTTTAAAAATATGACTTTTTTTCTCAAATCTGTCGGCAAGCTGTCTCATCTCTCTCGGTTAATGACCTTTCCTTCAACTTCACAACAATCATAAGAAGTATGAAAATTTTCAATATCTGGCTACCAAATTAACAAGTCTATCTATAGCTGCGTTCATCTTAAAAGAACTTCCAGGCTAATGCTAACCCTTTTATTTTTCTGGATTTAATATCTCCCATCACATAATGATTCTTAATGAATCTTTTATCCTAATTACTGTTTATCCCTCTAGTATCTTCAAATTTACCTATGGAATTATTCACAGAATCATTTAACTATGTTGAGATATCTGATTTCTCCTAGAAAATCAACCAGATATGATACTTATATCTTTAGTTTCTTTAGTGCTAAGCATACACATATTGTCTTTCCTATTGCTTTTAGAGCCAGACCGTTGTAAATGATAATATGTTTTGTTGCATATGTTATCAACTTAACTCCTCCTCTCTTCCTTCCAGACTTGTGGAAAGAGATGTTGACATCCTCCATCACATCTTCATCTTATTCAAGAGCCAACTGCAGTCATTTCACTAAACCCAATACCAGATTGCAAACCTACACTCCCAGCAGTATTTGAATACACTAATATTCTTACTCAAACACTTTTGTCATACACTGTCTGATACTCATATTCTATGTATTTCTCTTACCACTCTGGTTACTCTAAAATATAGCTTCTCCAAATCAATTTGCTATAAGTTCTTTCTGGATTCTCAAAAACCCCTCTTAAAATTGATTATTTTCCTCTAGTCTTGGCTTTACTCTGTCTTCATTTCCAAGTACTCCATATACCATATAGTGTTTCCATTATGAAATTCACATCTGAATCTATCTTTTCTTAGGAAAAATCTTTGCTATTGGAAGTGAGTTACTTTTAAAGATTTGTGGGGCAAGTCAGAACTCAGAGCAAGAAGAGTTATTTGACTTTCACAAGCTTAGGTTCATTATTCCCTTTGAAGTATATTCACCAGATGAATGACGACTCTTTCTAGGAATACTCTAGACTTGCAAGGATGACCACTATCATTCCCCAACTCTTAGAAAGAGTCGCAGATCCGTGCCCCCTCTAAGAGGGCACCAAAAGTGTTAGGAAAAAGAAGCTCAGAATAGAAAGCAGGCAATATATAAATCTACAGCCAGACCAAATTTATTCAAAGAAAATAAATTCACAGAGGTGGGTAACCAACTGCCAGCATGCACACTGATGGAACTTGTAGCAGAAGGCTGGACCCCAGGGACCATACCTTTTTATATTAATGAGGGGCTAGGGATGAAATTGGGGTTAAGGGGAGCCGGCCAAGGTTAATTCCTGAACTGGTCTTTCAGGTGGCCATGCTAGGCTTTGGGAACCTGGGAAAGAATTGGGGGTGTAAAGACAATAGAGTATGAGACCCAATTGAGATTCAAGGGCAAGTAATAAATTCTAATGCTTATCTCTTTTGGGCAATGAGCGAGAATGGCTAAGACTTATGCCTTTGTTCCATCAAACCCCATGTTCTAATAAACATATCTATCTTTAAGTATATTAATACCTTTCATCAGCCAGATGTAGCCAATGCAAGATCCATGTTTCTTATTTTACAGATGAGGTATAAGTACATATGTATTACTTTCAGAAAAGTCTTATTTATCTTAATTCTAAATACCAATCTTTGTGCTGTTTTCCCTGCTTGCAAATATGACTTTATAACTCACTTCAACCACACTTCATTTATAACAAGTGAAAAACTGAGTTTAAGTGAAATTAATGGGATTATTCAAAGCAAGATAAGAACCCACAGTTTCTAACTTCTTAGTCATTGCAGTCTCCATTATATCTTGCTATATCTCTAGGCATATAAGCCAAATTTATTACTGTGTTGAGCCTATTGCGTATAGTGAATATAATTACAAATTTTACATATTAATATTACTATATCCTTGATACTTTTCATTATGTGAAAAGAAAGATATAGTTAGAAAAATTCTTCTTATACAATTTTAAAAGAAAAACCAGAATGTTGTCTGGTATGATTAAAAATCTTATTACAGTGATGAAATTGTTTCTCTGGCTGATTATTCTGTTTGATTCAGTTTATCAGTATTCCAGATGTAGCTGATTTATCTAATAATGCTGTCTTTTCTATCTAGAACAATGAAATTTTAATAACAGAAAACAGAATCAATACTTTTAAAAGTGTAAATTTCTTCAAACTCAGAAGCATAGAGTTACATGAAATGAAAGATAGTTTACATTTTTAAAGCTTTCTTCTACTACCATATCATTATTTCCTAAAAAAAGTATGACATATGTGAGGATAATACTGAAATTCTTTGAAAAGTAAACCATGAATATCTTTTAGAAATGCTTTGAACATTACTTGTTCTTAGCGTTATGCAGGACACACACACCAAAAAAAAAAAAAAAAAAAAAAAAGGAAGCAAGAAAAACTCTAAAGGAATATATGCTCTGATGGCCAGCACCAGTGGTACTAAATCTCTGTATTTTTTTGTTTTAATATAAAGGTGGAAATATATGTAGAGCAGATGAGTTCCTTTGCAACAATTCCCTTTGCAAACTGCATTTCTGGGTGTGTGATGGAGCAGACGACTGCGGAGACAACTCTGATGAAGCCCCTGATATGTGTGGTATGGCATTTCACATGGCTCTAGGTTACACTCTCACCTCCTGATCTGATGTACTGGCATGAGTCAATGAAGTGGTGAGGTGAAACACACACTTTTCTTTTGTGGGGTTAGGTAGATAAAGTACAACCACAGATACTGCTTTCTTCAGTTAATAAAGAGATTACCCCATGCAAAGTTCATGTATTTACAGAATACCCTCCTAAATCTGAACTTGCACTTGTCAACATTATGGAAAAGATAGACTGTGATCTATTTGGAAGGATTTAGAGTAGCTGACCTCTTTAATTGAGTGAAGTTCATGTAAGAATTTTGGCTTCATACCAAATTAGTGTTTTAGGTTAAAAATTATTTTTGCCAGATAAGTAAATGGAAGAAGGTAGGAATAATAAAATCACATAGGCTTATAAGTTAATATGGAAGTTGCTCAGTGAAGGGATACATAATCTTCCTAGGCTTCAAAATGTCCATGGAAAAATGGAATTAAAAATAAGTTTGGGAGTATGTTGTAGAATAGTAGGTTAAGCCATCATGTGGGATGCCAGCTTGCCATACTAGAATGCATTGATTAACATCCTACCTCTGCTTTTGATCCTGCTCCCTGCTAAAACAAATTCTGAAGGAAGTGGGTGGTTGTGGCCCAAGTACATGAATTACTGTCATACATGTGGGAGATACTGATTGGCTTCGTGGCTTGGGCCTGTCATAGCTCTAATTGTTGCAGGCATTTGAGAAGTGGACCAATGTATGGAAGATTCTCTCTGCAAGGTGTCCAGCGCATAACAAATCTTCCCAGGCAGACGAATCAATTAATTCACAAGCTTTTATTGGGATTCTGCTTCCTGGCAAGGTTCCCGGGTTCCTACAGAGCAGGGGCCAGGGAAGTTGCACATCAGAGATTGGGAGGGCCCCTTTTATAGTTACAGGGTGTGGGAGTTAAAGATCAAGGCAAGTCTGATCCTCATTGGTTGACCTTTAGGCACCTGTGAGGACCTTGACAAGGAATTTTCTTCCCTGGAAGTACAGGTAGGGACTCTCCATTCCCGGAAGTATAGGCCTTCCCTCCTTGCAGACCCCAAAGCTACCTCTCTCTCTCTCTCTCTCTCTCTCTCTTTCTCTCTCTCTTTATTTGCCTTTAAATTAAAATAAAAAATAAGATCAATAAAAATGAGAAATTTGTTTTGGTCCCAAAAGTTTTGAAATCCATGCATAGTTTTTTTTAAAAAAATAATATGCATGTTCATGAATTTTTGAAGACTCCCTATACATAATTCTTCCCCGCAGATGTTAAAGAACTGAAATGAGGAGTTATTTAATATTTAAACCACAAAACCTAAAAAAAATGGCTTCTTATCAATATTCAAGTTACTCTTGACTGATGTTTCAGTTGTTTCCTTATATAAGCAACAAATATAAATGTCCAATTTGAGATAACTGAAACACAGGTTTTTTTTGTATCTTTTATGAGATTTTGTGGTCCTTTTGATCATTTTTCATCTAATTTCTACATGAAAGCTTCACCTTTAACTTAAAGGGTGATATTACCACTTTAGATAGAATGAAATAACATACTGAATTAAAGAAAATCTAGTATGGGTATTGTGTTTCAGTTCCTTATTCCGGAACTGGTGTTGCAGCACAGTGGGTTAGCCTGCTCTCTGTGACTCCAGTACTCCATATGGGTGCTGGTTCAAATCCTAGCAGTTCCACTTCTGATCCAACTCCCTACTGCTTCAGAGGACAGCTGATGATGACACAAGTGCATGGGCCCTGCCAGGCAGATGGAAGATTTGGATGAATCTCTTGGCCCCTGGCTTTAGCCACGCCTAGCCCTGGACTTTCTGGCCATTTGCTGCATGAACTAGCAGATGGAAGATCTCTCTTTCTCTCTTTCTCTCTCTCTGTCTCTCCCTCTCTCCCTCTCCCTCTCCCTCTCTCCCTCTCTCTCTCTCTCTCTCTCTCTCTCTGACTCTTTAGTAAATAAATATTTAAATTCTTTATTCAATTTGGTGTTTCAGATAAAAGCAGTGTATTCTTATAGATAATGACATTTGACTGTTGATGTTGTTGTTGAAAAAATATGAAACAAGTAGGTAGCTTTATTTTTAAATGGATTTAAAGCTTAAATGACAAAGCCTTTGCTAATGTTTGTCTATAGGTACAATTGACGTAACCAAGTTTTAAACTTAATTTTTCTTTAACTAATCTTAAAAATAGACTTTAGAAAATCATTAGGTATTACTATTTTGAGTCATATAAAAATATGATAAACTAAAATAAAACTTTTAAACAAGAGAGAAAGAGATAAGATGAACTCTGCCTGAGGGAAAATTCACGGAGCTGTAGTTCTTAAGAATCTAGACTAAAAAGCAACATGGGCAAAGTCAATAGCGAGGAAAAATTATTCATTCATTCAGTAAATATTTGTTATGCTAGAGGCTGTAAAAAGTCTGGTGTTATAATGGAGAGAAACAAACATGTACTCTAACTTACAGAACTTAAATCTAATGGAAGATGGATATTAATAATCACAAAAATATTCCATTACAAACGGTGATACACGCTAGGAAAAAAAGTGTCAAACAAGGGATTCGATTCAATTGTAGAATGTAATAATGTTTGAATCTGAGAGATAGCTGCCAACCTGGTTTAAAAAAAAAAAAAACAAACTGGAGTGTTATATAATGTTGTAGGCAAAGTAAGGACCCTAGGCAGAGCAATCAAAGCCTACTGGAGGAACTGCAAAATGTATATTGCTGAGCTGTACAGAACAGGGCAGAAACTGGTTTAGGATAAAACAAAAGAAACAGAAGAGATATGTGGGAACATATGGGCCTCAGTGCAGATTTTTATACTAAGCTGGAATATATTTGATAAGAGTCATCCTATTGTGAGGAAGGGGAATCCCAAATTATGTTGTGGTTCTTGAGAGTCCTGATTGGGCTTGAGAGACCCCTCAACTAGACCCAGCCCAGGCACTTGTCTTCCTGCATGTGAAAAAAAAATATGGAAGATGTTGATAGCAGTGAGCAGAAAAACAGTATTTACTTAAAGGCAAAAGTATAGTACACATAGATATAAAAGGGACAACCTCAAGAGAGAGAATTAGTAGTGCTTGGGTCAGGATCTGATTGAATATCCCTAGGAGGCAGACTTTAGTGTTGAGCAGCAGCACACATGATGCTACCTGATAAGGTGTCAGGACATCTGGTGCTTGATGGAAAATGAGATTTAGCTGAATGATGAGGGTTTGCTGAGTCCTCAGCTGTGTCAAATCAGCGTGGAAGGTGATGGTATTTGAGCAGTGCACATGGTTTGAGTGTTGCCTGCCCTTGGCTCCTTGTCCGTCACTCACTGCTTGCTTACCCCACATCCATCCCTCCATATCTGTGGGTTCTGCTTTTACTGATTCAAACAACCAGGGATTAAATACAATGCAGGGGCCAATGCTGTGACATAACTGGTTTGAGTCCTGGCTACTCCATTTCTGATCCAGCTCCTTGCAATGTGCCTGGAAAGACAACAGAAAATGGCCCAAGTACTTAGACCCCTGCACTCACATGGGAGACCTGGGGAAAGATGCTAGCTCTTGACTTCAGATCAATCCAGCTCCAGTCATTTTGGCCATTTGGGGACGAAGCAGCAGATGAAAGTCTCTCTCTCTATGTCTCTCCTTCCCTTCCTCCCTCCCTCCCTCCCTCTTAGATTAAGGTATGATGGCAAAATATAGACAGATTTAAGGTGATGTAAAATACCAAATAAATTGGACTGAATAATATGGATTGAATATAGGAGCTGAATGGAAAAGAAACATAAAAAGAGACACAATTTTATATGTGAAAATTATAAGACCAGTTTATAATGAATTTGAGGAGACATTAAAACATAGATTTCAAGTAATCATTAGGTGTTTGCTTCTTGAGCTTAAGGGAAAGAGTTGGTCTACCGATATTTTTAAAAATTTTCCATTAATATAAAAAGAAAAGATTTCATGTATTTCATAGGTACAGTTCTAAGAAAATACCTATACTTGACAATCTGCATAAAACATACTATTAAATACCTTGGGAGTTTAAGATTATGGTGAGTGTTGGTAAAGCACAGATCCTAAAGTGGTTTAGGAAAGATACCAAACATCTAAAGGAAAGCCAGAGAGACTCAAATTAATGATGGCAAAGGATTAATGATTTTTTAAAAATTTATTTGAAAGGCATAGTTACAGATAGAGGCATAGAATCTTCCATCTGCTGACTCACTCCCCAAAAGGCTAAAACAGCCAGAGCTGGGCCAATCCAAAGCCGGGAGCCAGGCACTTCAGGGTGTCCCCTGCAGGTGCAGGGGCCCAAGCACTTGGACCATCTCTATTGCTTTTCCAGGCCATAGCAGAGAGCTGTATTGGAAGTAGAGTGCTCAGGTCTCCAGCCGGCACCCATATGGGATACAGACATTGCAGGCAACAGTTTAACGTGCTACACCACAATACCAGCCCTAAGGATTAAAGGATTTTTTAAAAAAGGTTTATTAATTTATTTGAAAGGCAGAGTTACAGAGGGGGCAGAGGCAGAGAGAGAGAGAGAGAGAGAGAGAGAGAGAGAGGTCTTCCATCTACTGATTCACTCTCACTCTCCAGATGGCTACAGTGGCCAAAGCTGGGCAGATCATATGCCAAGAGCCAGGAGCTTCTCTGGGTCTCCCATGTAAGTGCAGCAGCCCAAGGACTCCAGCCATCTTGTACTGCTTTCCCAGGCCATAGATGAGAACTGGATCACAAGTGGAGCAGCTGGGACTTGAACCAATACTTATATAGGATGCTGGCATGCAGGTGGTGGCTTTACCCACTATGCCACAGTGCCAGCCCCAGGAATATTTTTTTAAAAAATACCATGTCATTAGAGACATGTGGAATAGAATGTTTCAAGAAAGCTTAGCTGGCTTCTGAGCAAGTAGAGGGAAATGAATTCCAGAGCAGGCTAATAAATTATTTTTAGATTACTTTATCTGCTCTCTCTGTTATTAAAATATTGAAATGTTGATTAACTATATGGGTAGATACATGAAGATATGAAATCTTTTAATAATGTTTAGAGATTTTCCACTTTTTTATTTTCTACATTTCTATAGAGTAGGAAGCATGATCATGTATAGTAGACATTTGTTTAAAGTATTTTGGGAAAAATGCAAATTTGAATCATGAATGCATTAGGTTGTAGACTGATGTGGTTAAAGTTATTATATTCATGTGTGTGTGTGTGTGTGTGTGTGCACATGTTCCAAGTAGCAATCACAACTATTCATACTTAATGATTTTCGTTGATTACATAGTTAGATCATCTGCATCATTCCTGGACTTCCCAGATGCAGGTATTTAGAAAACAGATGCTTTCATTCATTTAAGTTTAGGGTTTTTAAGATAAATTAAAATTAGAAAATAGAGAAAATTCAGATAATTGAGAAGAAAGTGAGCTGCTGAAAGACCACTTAGAATAATTTCCAACATATTATACATTGTCAATAAATACTAATATGACGGACATTAAAGACAAAAAAGACATTGGTGAATTGGAAAGTGATAGGTATGTTATTACACTACAATTTCAGGTGAAACTGAAAAGGGAAGAGCCAAAATATATATACAGAGACTGCCAATATAAAAAATCTTGAAATATAGATTAAGTCAGAATTTGAGTCATTCGCTTTAGTGGTTATATAAGTGAAGCAATTGTAGAAAATAAAAAAAAAAATTCAGACTGAGACTGTGTATTAGTTGATGTTCTTATCTATATTTAACAGAAATTGCCCTGTTTGAATCAAAAGAAGACTTTTGAATCCACCAATATTCGTATCCTTTCACAATAATGGTTGTCTAAGAAATTAGAGTGAAAAAACACTGAGTATAAGAGACTCAAGGAGCAAAGAACCAGTTATTGGTTGGTGTGCTTTTATGAAAGTTGTAGTCATCTTGGACTTTGGAATTAATTTGAATGGAGAGAGAAGTAGGACAGAAGGTGCTCCAGACTTTAGTGAACTGGAGATGAAGTAATATGTATCATGTTTATCATAAAATCACAATGAAACAGAGGTATAATGAGATGTCCAGTCCATGAAATAATATTATTATATAGAAAGAATATCACTCTATAACATATAATGAAAAATTTATCTATTGTGATGGACAGAAGGGGATAAGCTTGTGAACAATGTCAATAGGACTTGGGTACAGAGTTGATCAGTTAGAAGAATGAGTTTAGAATAATCCCAGGCTTCTAGTTATGATGTGCCACTAGCTGAACTGTAGAAAGAAGATAACACACAAGCTGAGGAGAAGGGAGCCGAGTGAAACAATGAAGAACTGAGCAATGGACTTGTGCAGTTGAGTTTCCCAAGCCTTATCCATTGTGAGGTGCTAGAGTTAGAGATGCAAAGTCTTCAGACTAGAGTGACCTGTACATCAATGAGCTTGAGTGAGATTAACTAAACAAATACTCTAATAAACCAGAGCCGGGAAGAATTCTGTGTATAAGGATGAAAACTAGAGATGTTTCCCGCTTTAGAGGTGGGATTCCTCAGATTAAAAAGTGAAAGAAGAGAAAAATGTAAATTCTCTGACTTTCACTGTTGCAAAATCTCTGTATGCCTCTCCCCACCCCACTCTTGCACACACATATACACACACAGAATGAAAAATTAAGATCACATTATGCGTCTCAAATACATATCTAAACATCTGTTTGTAGAGTAAGAAACTCTCTGTGATATTGTTGATTTTTTTATTTTCCTACTGAGTGACCTACTTTCAATTTTGCAAGTGCAACATATGCTTATTCAAGCTCTTCGCTGTGGTAAATTGCTCTTTGAGATAGCCAAGTGTCCTGCATGTTGTATAAATTGTAGGCATAAATTAATTTGGTACACCAAGTGAAGTCAGCTAAGATAAGGCATCTGGAAATGAGAGCATGAAACTTGGCTTGCTTTCTTAGCTCATTCAAGACCCTCAGCTGTGTACTGTAGTTAATACAAATAGCTGGGAACTTAAGCTTCTATTATCACACACTTTTCTAGTATCTACTACTAGGCAATTTTCACAACAAAAGATATTTGAAAAGTTAAATTATGAATATGAAAGAAAGGAAAAAGAATGTTCTTCCTAAGTCAGCATATCCAAAGGACCTTTTTTATTTTTTTTCTCCAGTCAAATTTCTTTGCCCACTGACAAGGCCTCACAGATGCAGAAATAACAGAATATGCCTGCACTCCGAGCAAATGTGCGATGGGATTGATGACTGTGGGGACAACTCTGATGAAGATCACTGTAGTGGTAAATTGGTTTAATGTGAATAATTGATTCTGTGACAGCCACAAGATAACGTGATAGTTCTTTTATAGCTTAAAAATATATATCTTTATGTTTGTATTTTGTCCATATGATCTGTCTGAAGATTTTTTTTCAGGCAATTGCTCTTCTGACAAGGTATGAAAATAACCCACTAACATTTCATTTGCGTAGTAAAGTTATGTGGGGTTACCCAGGGTCCACAGTTGGCAATTTATTCCAGAAAATACTGAGTGAAGGAAACAATAGCTTTTCAAAAATGTTCCTTGATTAAGTGTTTTTTGATGGGAGAGGGCTTATATAGATTGCCTGCTTGTGTACATTACTTCTTTTCCACAATATGAAATTTTGTCAGTGTGGAGCAAAATCATTTGGAGAAAAACCTGGCTTGAATTATTAATATGGGCCATTTTATATCATTTTTAAGAAAATCTCAGGGTGAATATTCAAAAATTTTCCTGTACCAACCATTATTGTTTACTATACAGCAAGTACATTGTCACTTTTCTAAATTCAAACTACTTCAGATTTTTTTTGTCAATTTTGCTCAAGAACTTCAACAAAGCATTGTGGGCCCATGCTTTTCATGGTGTTTACTAAAATCTTAACCTTAGTCTATGTTGAATAATTTTGTTTTTTAATCTGTAAAACACTAATGGTTTTGTAATACTCTACAGGCAAGGTGACATATAAAGCAAGGCCTTGTAAGAAGGATGAGTTTGCATGCAATAATAAAAAATGCATCCCCATGGACCTCCAGTGTGACAGGCTTGATGACTGTGGAGATGGTTCCGACGAGGAAGGCTGCAGAATAAGTAAGTTTGTTTAGTATTGAAGTATAGCAGCATTCAAGTGCAATGTCCGATGAACTCTGACTAAATTTTAAGATCAGTTTAAAATTGTAACACTAACTTGAGATTGTTCCTTAAAACATGCTGAAGTTAAACCTTTTTTACAAAAGACTTTACCAAACCAATCTTAGAGCATTCATTTAGTTTTAGAAAGAGTAAGGTGGAAAAGGTTTATTTTGAAAGAAAGAGCCTTATTAGAGTTGCAGCCTAAGAATTCAAATATCCAAATTCAGACTTTGATGTCAGCAAGAAATCTACAGCCCTTTAATATTTTATTCTATAAAAATATTTTGGAAATTTGCAATCGGTGATATTTAGTTGAGTGACGCCAACAAGCTTAATCATTTATGCAGAGTTGAAAGAATTTCATTCGTTGCTGAGTTATTTTTTAAAAAGACATCATTGTTTTATTCAACTAGAGTTTGAGCTATTAGAACCTGATTGAAAATAATTCTGAGTTTAATCCTGGATATTTAATTTTCCACATTAAATAAAAATAATTAAATTTATAACCCTAAATTTGTATTGCTTCTAAAAGTCACAAAATACTTCCTGATGTTGTATTCCCTCCCTTGTTTATGCATCTCAGTTGTTTCCCACTGGGTGATGAAACAATGCCACCAGGATAGGACCAAATGTATTTCTCTGATGGCTTCATTCCGCTGGTCTATTTAAAGGAATTATGAAATAGTCGAGTCATTGAGAATTAATAATAGCTAGAATTCTAATAATTAAAGTTACCATAATTTTTTAAATTTGATGTTTAAGTAACTTAGACAAAATACAATGTTATTCATTGATAAAATTCCTTATTTGTTTGCATTCTTAAGGGTTTTCCTAAGTGGATGATACAGCAATGAAATCACAACTACCATTATAGCCCCTATTATCAAAGAATATTGCACACTCAAACATTAATCCTTACATGTGTGTCCAGGCTAAAAAGAATTCTTAAACTGCTGATTTAGTCTACTTCCTTGAGTAACTTAGTGTAGTACCTTGTTGAATTCGTAAATGCTAAGTTTAGGTTACCAATAAATGTTCACATCTCCAGGTAACTTCTAGGAAGTGTTGTGCTTCTCAGAGATGGTTGTAGTACTTACTTAAGGTAGCCATTATAAAGACAGCCTGTCATGAGAGCCAACGTTTTACTTCTCTTTAGAAAATAACATGGCATGACAACAGCTGTAAATATCCTTTGTTGGCTGCTTTGTCTAAGCCATATTTAATGTAAATGAGTTTAGTTTTTAATCTGCTTCTATACATTTGTAAGAAATGGGAGCTTAAGAGGAGAGAAGATAACCATCTTTAACATTCAAAAAGAATTTTTCATACAAGAATAAATATCACTTCAAATTAACAAAATAAACTCCTGCTGCAGGAATCAGAATTATATTCATTTTGATCATATTTTTAAATCCTAGCTCCTACTGAATATACCTGTGAAGATAATGTGAATCCATGTGGAGATGATGCATATTGTAATCAAATAAAAACATCTGTTTTCTGTCGCTGTAAGCCTGGATTTCAGAGAAACATGAAAAACAGGCAGTGTGAAGGTAGAGTACATTTCCACAACAGCTTGCTCTTAAATCTTTGAGTTATAAAAAGACTCCCAAGGCTGCTAAATTGTGAGATGACAGGGGATTGATTTTCATCAAAATGGTGTGTATCTGCGGGATACCATTTCACTTATGAGAGGCTAAATCTCTGGGGTCAAGAGCCTGTTTGTTTACACAGCTAAGCTAACCATCACTAAGGCTGGAAGAATTTCTATAGCAAATTCAGACCTGCAGGAATTTCAATTGCAGTGTTATAATTCTGTTTTGAAATGCAAATAAGTGAAATTGCTAGTTCAGGAAGTATTGGAGAATTAGGCTTACTTCATGAAAGAATATGTTTTTGGTGACCCATTTCTCTTGAATGTGGCATTTGCAATGCTGTCCTAAAGCTATGTTTAAGCAGAGCATTATTTTATCTTACTGTGTCTTTAAAATTCAAAGTCAGGGTCTAAATAAATCTCTATCATAATGCTTGAAATCATTTCAAAAGAACACACAGGCTAGCCAGACTCTTGTGGTAAGTTATACATATACACAATTTGCATCATAGATTTAACTATGGAACCATGAGATTTGGACACATAAGCACTTTCTCCAATAAAAATTTTATATATATATATATATATATATGTATATATATATATATATATATATATATATTTATCTATGATTATGACTAGAACCAAGGTTGAAATGTCTAAGTATCCAGGGCCGAGGATAAATTCAAATCCTGAAAATGCTTTCACATACCACTTCGTTTATATATTGTCTCTGTGTCTCTGTATGATATTCTTGGGAAAAGAAAAATGAGTTATGTTGTGCCAATCAGTATGAAATTATTTAGATATATTTATTATACTCAGTAAAATAGGGACAAATAATAGCCATATCGTATTTATGGATGTTTTGAATTGTATTCTTGTTAAGATTATTCAGGACATTTTATTTCTCCAATAACATGGAATACTGAAAGCTGAAAACCTATGTTTCTGTATTTCAGTAATTTCTCAAAACTACATCACTTCTTCTCTTGCATACACTTTCATGTGTAAAGACACATGAATACAATCTCTTCAACATTTTAACCCAAATAGCACTGGTGTCTTAGTATTTCCTTAAGAATAATTGGTGGTGTTTCCCATATAGTATATAATTAGTAAATTTGGAAATTCCATTCTCAATATTTTCTTTACTTTGAATTATATCCATACCAGATATAACCCTCAAGCTATGTGCTTTTGTTATCAATAACTTTTGAAATATAATTTGTTCATTTAATTAATAAATTGATTTTGATAAACAGAAAAGAAATTTCACCTTGGTGTGGAAGAGGAGATATATTACCTCATTTCTATAATCCTAATTTTTAAAATTTGTTTGTGCCCCTCATTCTTGTATCCCATAAAGCGTAAAAAGTCACTGTTTGTGGGTGAAGCTAAAGCACTTCCATTGAATTAACCAGAGAAAAGAACAACCAGTTGAATAACATAAGAGTTGTAGAAAGGGATTCATATTTACTGAAAACTGTTTTCTGCCATGATGATGCCAGAGAGCCAAGATTTTACCAAATAATGGAGATTTTGCTTATCTTGTTTTCCCACCACGGGGAAACAATAGTAGCAAACATCTCCCTCTTCAAATAAACAGATACCAACTTAATGAGCAGTGTTTGCTGTAATTTTGATGGTTATGTAGTGATGAGTACATTATACTTCATCTCTGTGTAATATTCATTAAAAACAAGTAAATGTACTTTTCTTTATCTCCTTACTTGCATTTTAATTAAACACTTAAATGATTTGTCATTGGAATCCTCAATTCTTCCTTCAGTAAGGTATCATTGTGGAGACAACAGAATCAGGAAACTTGACTTTAAGCCTTGGCAAGCTCATTTATAAGTGTTTCTGAAGTCTTTATTTACTATTAAGGTATTAGAACATTGTTGAGTGCTGAACTGAAGGTAGTTATATATATATTGTGTTGACCTTTAAGTTCTCTAATTTAAGGGATGAATTTATCTCACAGATTTATTATATACCGGGATTATTCTAAGAGTGATAGGCACAGGAATTTTGCTATATAGAAGCAAAAGCAGAAGACAGAAAACGTAGATTATGCTCCCAAATCTCCTGACCTCAAACCTATCTTTGTTTAAACCCTTAATATTAGACACAGGTGCTAAGCTAGGAAATACTGTCTATGACTTATTGCTGTTATTTGTATATACTAACGTATAGACATGAATTCAGGGTTTTTTGTTTGGTTTAGTTGTTTAGTTCACATAGTCTCCATACACTGCCACTTGTTATATAGTCATTTTGGACAGATGAACATTGGGCTGGTGCTGTGGCACAGTATGTTAATCCTCCACCTGCTGTGCCAGCATCCCATATGGGCCCAGTTCCAGTCCTGGCTGTTCCTCTTCCAATCCACCTCTCTGCTATGGCCTAGGAAAGCAGTATAAGATGGCCTAAGTCCTTGGGCCCCTGCACCCACGTGAGAGACCCAGAAGAAGCCCCTGGTTCCTGGCTTCAGATTCGCGCAGCTCCTGCTGTTGCAACCAATTAGGGAGTAAACCAGCTGATGGAAGACCTCTCTCTCTCTCTTTCTCTGCCTCTCCTCCTTTTTCTGTGTAACTCTAACTTCCAGATAAACAAATCTAAAAAAAAAAATGAGCAAGGACATTGCAGGACAAGGTACAAAGATATGTAGTAGGTAGCTAATCAGAAATGGGCTTAGAAAGAAACCTCAAACAATATTTGAGTAAATGAAAGACTGCAGAAGCTTGAAATGGATCTATTAATAATGTAAGTGGTTAAGTTAGCAATTTATAAATAATTGATGAATTATATAGTGAAACTACTGTGAAAATACATTGTGGTTCCCAAAATGTTACATAATAAGTCATTTGAAAGGACATTGAAAGAAACATAATAATTGGTTTTTTTGAATCATGGAAACAGTGGTCGTTTGAATTGGGAATGTGATGGTGCTATTATTAACTCTTCTTTTCTAGACCTTAATGAATGTTTGGTGTTTGGCACTTGTTCCCACCAATGTATAAATACAAAAGGATCATATAAATGTGTGTGTGACCACAATTTTCAAGAAAGAAATAACACCTGCATAGCAAAAGGTGAGATTATAATCTTAGAGCAAACTCTATTACAGTTTAGTTATTAATATAGAGAAAACATCTTTCTTTTTTTTAAGGGAAAGAGTTTAGAGAAAAAAGTTTCATATTGAATTTTAACAATAGTTTCATTCCTGATAATATAAAATAAATATATCTTCATGTTTTTTTTTATTTAGTCAGTTGATTGTTTGTCATCTTTTTTTAAAACAGATACAAATTTTAACTGACAAGTACTAATTTACTGTATTAGTATTTTGGGGATACTGTGTGATAATACATATATACAATGTGTAATGATCAAACCAAAGTAATTGACATTTCTGTCTTCTTGAATATTTAGCACTTCTTTGTGTTGGGAACTTTTGAATTCCTCTATTCTAATTCTTTACAAAGCAAAATAAAAATAAATTACAAAAGGAAACAATAAATTAAAAAACAAAATAAAACAAAATATATTATTGTGAATTGTAGTTAGCATACTGACCTATAGAAAACTACCACTTGTTTCTCCTATTTATATTTCCATATATTATCAATTTAAATAATGTAACTGGGAGTGGTTTATAAAAATTACTGTCAAATATGTAGGTATTGGTAAAATCTTTTTATGATTTTAAAATTTGCGTATGAAGCATTTTGTCGGGAATGGTGAAGTCTAAAAGCCAGTGTGATAGAATGTAAATGATACTCCCGGTGTATGTGAGAAATTATTGCGCCACTTGGATAAAAATAAAAGGTTAAAGTTTAACATTATAACGAAAATGTGGTTTTAAGTAAATATTTTAAGTTTTAAAACAAAGTTATATTTTCAAATTCATACTTCTTCACCTATATAAGATTTTTGTTTGAAGTTAAATGACAGATAGGGGCTTAGAGCTTATTCATCTGATTTTTAACATTTATATGTTTTAATCAGTAATATTGTAACTTCAAAATTGCTAGTTACAGAATATGATTGAAATTGCTAATAAGATGTTATGATAAGAGGAAAACAATGCAATGTGGGTGATGCATGTGTGCGATGGAGTTTCTGCTACTTAGATTTGCATCCTAGCACTGCACTTTTTGCATTTTAAAGGAGTCATTAGACTATCTGAGCTTCAGTTCTTGATCTGTAAAATAGTGATACCTATTTTCCATGGTGGTTGTGAGAAATAAAACTCATTGTGAAAGGCTTAACAGAATTGCCTGACAGAGAGTAAATGTGCATTGACAGATATTGAGACTAGATCTGAACTATGATCAGAGTGTATTAAAATTGTTATTTATTTGCATATGCTACATATGCACTAGGTTTTCATTAATTCTTAATATTTTCAGCATTCACTTTAATTCACTTGTCTGAATGAAAATGATATTAGTATTGTGCTTTGGGATTCCAGATAATTTAGGTGTTATGGAAATTTAATATAATAAGGACTGAACACTTTTTATTTTAAAAAAAAATATGTTTATTTAAGGGACAGGAGGTAGAGAAGGAAACAAATAGAGATCTATCTTTCATTCATAGGTTTACTACACAAATATTAGCAATGGCTGTGGTTCGGCCATGCAGAATCTAGTATGTGGGTGGCAGAAATCAAATTATTTGGATCCTCACTGCTGTCTCGAAGGCTCTGTATTGGTGAGAAGCTGGAGTCAGGAACCAGACCTGGCAATTGAACCCAAATATTCTGATGTGGAACTCAGGATTTTAACTAGTAGGCTAAATACCTGCTCCTGAAATTCTTGTATAATAAAAATAGAGAAGAAAATAGAATAAAGAAATAACAAAAGGATTATCCTGACAAATTTCATTTGTTAGCATAAATTAATAGTCATCCAGATATATAAACTAAATAAATACTCAAAAACTTTTTAGGCTTCTCAAGTACATAATATAGTATCTGTAAACGCTTTACATATAGTTATCTGAATATTTAGAATCAAAACATTACAATATATTGCATTGTGACTTACCAAATAGTATTCCTTCTTCATTAATAGGATATCTCTTAGAAATGCCTGATTTCTTGCAATAGTTTAAGCTTTTCGCTAGAAATATCTACATCAATACTTTTTATAAACGATTAGTAAGTAGATATCAGAAATCACATCACGAAGACAAAAAGATGATATGATTGGTTATTTTAAAGACAGAAACTGTATTAACAATTCAAGATAATTAAAAAGTAAAATATTTGCTTTTACTTTAGCTTAAATTTATTTTATTTTTGTATTTCATTATAATAATCTCCAGGCTCTGAAGATCAAGTTCTCTACATTGCTAATGACACTGATATCCTGGGTTTTATATATCCATTCAACTACAGTGGCAATCATCAACAGATTTCTCATATTGAACATAATTCAAGGATAACAGGGATGGATGTATATTATCAAAGAGATATGATTATTTGGAGTACTCAGTTTAATCCAGGCGGAATTTTCTACAAAAGGATCCATGGCAGAGAAAAAAGACAAGCGAACAGTGGCTTGATTGTAAGTAAATAGTGCCGAATGTTGGAAGCCTATGCCTTCCCAATACCCTGCTTTAAAATGATAATCATAGTACCTGATCATAGGAATTTATATATTCAATCAGTTCTTCAATATTTTCTGCATATAGAAATTTTAAAAATCCCTTTCATATTTATTGTCATGGCAGCACATACTTTATTTTTACTGCATGATTCTAAGTTTTTGTTTTAGTTCATTTGCCTTAGCTATGTAAGAATGGTCGTGAATGATATCTTTCATTATAGAACATTTCATATTTTATAATGCTTTATGATATATTATTGTAGAAAGCCTTTTTTGTCATGATGTCAGATGGGGAAAATCACTTTATTTTTACTTTAGAAAATAATGAAATACAGGGAACATTATTTCATTTATAAGAATATCAGGAATAGGGCCGGCGCCGTGGCTCAACAGGCTAATCCTCCGCCTTGCGGCACTGGCACACTGGGTTCTAGTCCCGGTCGGGGCACCGGATTCTGTCCCGGTTGCCCCTCTTCCAGGCCAGCTCTGTGCCGTGGCCAGGGAAGGCAGTGGAGGATGGCCCAAGTGCTTGGGCCCTGCACCCCATGGGAGACTAGGAGAGGCACCTAGCTCCTGGCTTCGGACCAGCGAGGTGCGCCGGCCGCAGTGGGCTGGCCGCAGCAGTCATTGGAGGGTAACCAACAGAAAAAGGAAGACATTTCTGTCTCTCTCTCACTGTCCACTCTGCCAGTCAAAAAAAAAAAAAAATCAGGAATATATTTCTATTTGAGAGCAAGGGATCAACTCAGTAGTGCAACTACTTCTCACCCCAGATATCGATATTGCAGAGAATATCCAAGCAGAGCACTATTGTGTGATGGTGTATGGTGGACATGTTGATTATCACGGCCATTCTTTTTGAGAAAATAAACTAGAACATTTGTTTAGATTTATGATTGTAGATGATCCCATTTTGTTTTAGGGCATGTCATATCATTGTGTGTTTTATATTGTGAAATAACCTGGGAGGAAAATGACACATAAATACTTATTTTATGGGACCTGGTCAATTACCATATAACTGAAAAGTCAAGTATTGTCACAGCAGGATATAATTGAAGCTTTGTATTAAAAAAAAAAATTGTGCTTATCTGGAATTCTCACTACAGTTTATACTGGCATCTGTCCTAAAATTTCCAACTGCATGAATACCAATTGCTGCAAATATGAGGCATATTTTATTTTTATCAGCAGTAGATAGCAATAAGATGGTTTCAAAGGAAGCTACATTGACTCTTCAGTTCAAATTTAGGTTAAATTCACTGTGTGTAAAAGTTCTTGCAAACAAGAGTTGTTTCTTCAACTTTTCCTCTCCTAAGCCAGTACTATGTGATAGTTTAATTCCTCTTGGAAACCGTTCTAGGACAAAGCCAGGAAAGATGGCAGATCACTCTTTTTTTGTTATTGAATAGTATATTAAGTAAAAAAAAAAAAAATTAAGTGACTCACTTGGTTCTAGAATCTATATTATGTGCTAGAAGACAATTCCATAAATGCTTTTTTTCAAAGATTTTATTTATTTATTTATTTGAGAGGTAGAGTTACAGTGAGAAGGACAGACAGTGAGAGGGACAAAGACAGAAAAGTCTTCCTTCTGCTGGTTCACTCCCCAAATGGCTTAAATGGCCAGGGTTGTGCTGATCCGAAGCCAGGAGCCAGGTGCTTCTTCCTAGTCTCCCCTGTGGGAGCAGGGGCCCAAGCACTTGGGCCATCTTTTTCTGTTTTCCCAGGCTATAGCAGAGAGCTGGATTGGAAGAGGAGCTGCTGGGACTAGAACTGGTGCCCATATGGGATGCTGGTGCTGCAGCAGAGGATTAACCTATTGGGCCATAGCACCGTCCCCAAACAACGCTTTCTTATTTTTACATTTAGAACTTTTTATTTAAGGAATACAACCTTTGTGCATTTAGAATATACAAATTTAGGAGCATTTCTCTCAAATAATATCCTTCTTCATCATACAAAAAGACTGATTGAAAGTCTTGGCGATTGGTGTCGTGGCTCACTAGGCTAATCCTCTGCCTGCGCCGCCAGCATCCCAGATTCTAGTCCCGGTTTGGGCGCCGGATTCTATCCCTGTTGCTCCTCTTCCAGTCCAGCTTTCTGCTGTGGCCTGGAAAGGCAGTGGAGGATGGCCCAAGTGCTTGGGCCCTGCACCTGCATGGGAAACTGGGAGGAAGCACCTGGCTCCTGGCTTTGGATTGGTGCAGCACCAGCCATAGTGGCCACTTGGGGGGAGAACCAACAGAACGAAGACCTTTCTCTCTGTCTCTCTCTCTCTTTATCTAACTCTGCCTGATTTAAAAAAAAAAGTTTTGGCATTGAGTTTCTCTAAAAAAACTCTACTTGGCAAAACATCACTCCCCTCTGTGAATGAAATTAAAGGTATACACTGGGGTCTGGATATTGTTTCTTCTGCTTATCAATCTCATAGCTTCTCTGTGCTCTATTTTGTGAGGTTTTAGTGAGATTTCATACATCTAAGGATATTAATTGTTAGTATAGTTAATTATAATTTTATAAATAACTCATGTAATTGATTGTAAGTAATGAGTATATTAATTTTTTAAAATTTTTGCATATATTATATCACATATAGATGCTGCTGTTCACAATATAATGATGCTGGTGATGATGATGACTGGCAAGATGTTACTCCCTACTGCATATTATTTGCAGCTTACTTCTGAATTATATAGTTGCTAAGAATATTCACATATTTAATTAATTTTTATGTAATTGTTCGTTGAAAATTATTTTATTTTTTCCTTGGGGTTGTTGATGTGTAGTCTAGTGAAAAGCATATGTATGTCAGAAGCCAAATATGTTTAATATTTGAGAACTAATTTGTTATATACACAATTCTACATACAAATATACTTTATTTGTGTATTACGTATTTCATTATAGTATAGATTTGCATATTTTTCTTTAACTTAATATGTTTATAGGATCTTTCATAACCACTAGATAAGTTATTGAGTAACCTTTTTGGAAAAGACTGTAATACTTCATTTACTTTTTTTCATGACAGTGATGATTTATGTTGTAGTATCTAAAGTTGCTGTTTTTTTTTTTTCCTTCCTCTCAGACTTTCCATGATTAACAACATTCACAGCGATAAAAGTGGGTGACAGTAGAAATACAGTTTCTACCAAGGAGCCCATCATAGTGACTAAATGTCATGATTATAAGACTAGAACTTCTGAGCCAAGATTTCTTGTACTATGCCCTATGCCAAATCCCCAGAAACTCCAAAAAATACCTTTTTAAAAACATTTTAGGGCTGCACTGATGAATGCAGCTAACTGTACTTCTGAATCTTTTTATATTCTAGATATCTCAATATTACAAATATTAAATAAATGCGTCTTCCCACCTTATTTTAATGAGTAATATGAATTCTGGGGTATTTAGGAAATATGTCACATTTCCTAGTCTCAGCTTATTCATCTGAAAAAACAACTACAATATTGAAGCAATTTCTAAAGTCTCTCCCAAATGATAAATGTAAAAGACTTCTGAAAGTTGTATGAGATATTATACATTATCCAGTTATCACCTGGTTGATTTGTATTTATTCCTCTGACATCTATCTTATGTATAAAGATTGATTTTCTACCCTTATGAATCAATCTGCCATGTAAAGCATTTGTTCTTTTAACAGTCACCAGATTATTGTGTGCTGAATGAGCACACAATCTATTTCATCTTCTAAATTTTTTTTTGACAGGCAGAGTGGACAGTGAGAGATAGAGAAAGAGAGAAAGGTCTTCCTTTGCCGTTGGTTCACCCTCCAATGGCTGCCGCGGCCAGCGCGCTGCGGCCGGCGCACTGCGCTGATCCGATGGCAGGAGCCAGGTGCTAGGTGCTTTTTCCTGGTCTCCCATGGGGTGCAGGGCCCAAGCACTTGGGCCATCCTCCATTGCACTCCCTGGCCACAGCAGAGAGCTGGCCTGGAAGAGGGGCAACTGGGACAGAATCTGGCACCCCGACCAGGACTAGAACCCGGTGTGCCGGTGCCGCAAGGCAGAGGATTAGCCTGTTGAGCAATGGCGCCGGCCTTCATCTTCTAAATTTTGACACAGATATTAAATGATAATGACTGAGAGTTCTCATACTTTGGAAAAAATAACTCAGTTTTGTTTCCTAAGCTGATTATTGCACATTGGTTACTATCTCTGAATCAGAGGGCAAAGAACTGAAAAGTATACAAATTAAAATTTGAATATCTCGTTATCACTGAACTGAATGGAGTTGGGCATGTGATAGTAGAATTCCTTATCAGCTTATACACAAATACTGAAAATGTTATATATTTCCAGCCCTTTAAGGGCAGAATATATGGTGTATTAGAAGTCAAGGGAATATTACCCAGAAAACTGTTAACAAGTCCATTCCAAAGCAAGATAATTTTTAATATGATTTTTCTTGGAAACTGTGAAGGGACTACTCTGTGAGACAGATTAGAATACTAATTATGATCGCAAATTTAAATTTCAAATGCAGACTAAGTTATTTATAGTTAGAAATGCTTATGATTTTCTGACCCCCTGGGCTATACAAAATGGATTATTTTTCCTTAAAGAAAATTAAATAATTTAAAATTTAAAAAACTGACATGATCCAATCTATATGTAAAGCATAATGGATTTCTAAATTTGAATGGTTGTAGTCAGAATATATTACCATTATGAAATACTTGTACATGTTCTTTGATAATTTGTCATCTCTGTTAAAGAACGTTATGTAGACAAGTACATCATGACAAGCACAATAAAGTAGGTCAGCATTTTTAAAGGTGAAAATTCCTTTAAGATTATAGATTACATACTTATCAGCAAAAAAGTAAACATTCCTCAGCAAAAAAAATCAATGATTGGAGTCATTCGATCTAATTGAATTTGAAGAGTGAAAGTAAAGTATCATTTTTGGCATGTTTTCTTTT
This sequence comes from Sylvilagus floridanus, assembly GCA_949820135.1. Lineage (NCBI taxonomy): Eukaryota > Metazoa > Chordata > Mammalia > Lagomorpha > Leporidae > Sylvilagus > Sylvilagus floridanus. The sequence goes on along the minus strand of OX463236.1, from coordinate 82,748,009 downwards.
ATGTGAGAGAGGATATTTATTATGAATATGCTTATAATTTTATTCATTAATAATCATATACTTTCCATAAAATCTTGAACAGGCCATTTTTCCTAGAAGCCTTTTAGCAAAATATCTAATTGTGTTATCTTGAATAGTACTCAATTTTTAATTGAAGGCTTGTTATACACCTCACACTAACACGTGTATCTGGGTGTGTCACATAAACACATAAGTGTATGGTTATGCATATGCATCCACAAGTAAGCATGTGTGTATGTGTATACGTATGAGTTTCAGCAAACACTTCAGGGTCTTGTTTTGCAACATTGAATACTGGTAAACATTGTAGTTTCTTTATTCATTATTTCTTTTTTCCTTTATTCATTATTATAAATGTGTATTAACATTATAACTCTAACTTCTTATAATTCCTCCATTACAACTGCCTCTTACATAATGAGAATAGTTTTTAAACTATCAGTTTCTTCAAACCAATCAAAAGCTACAATCATTTATGATTACCGTGGAAAAAATCTCCAGCTGTCAGATAACATTGTATTGATGCCATTTGTAACTTGACTGTAGTCAACTGCATAAGTCAGGATCTAAACAATATGTACTGACTAAACTCAAAAAGTAAAGTTCTGTTAAAATTGTGATCAATGTTCAAAATTTTATTAAATGTAATCCTTTTTTAAAAAAACAGCTTTATTTTATTTATTTGAAATACAGAGTTAACAGAGAGAGGCAGAGACAGAGAGAGGTCTTCCATCCACTGGTTCACTCCCCATATGGCCTCAATGGTCAGTGCTGTGCAAATCCGAAGTCAGGAGCCAGAAGCTTCTTCCTGGGCTCCCTTCTGGGTGCAGGGGCCGAAACTTGGGCCATCTTCCACTGCTTTTCCAGGCCATAGTAAAGAGGTGGATAGGAAGAAGAGGAGCCAGGACTAGAACCGGCACCCATATGGGATGCCGGCGCTTCAGGCCAGGGCATTAACCTGCTGTGTCACAGTGCTGGCCCTTAAATTTAATCTTATAAGATTACATACAATATATGACTCTATAAATAATAATGCTGAGGAAATTAATAATCAGATTGTATATATTATAAGTTGAACCAGCAATGATTTATTCATTCATACCCGAAGGATTATTTAAATTCTTCATGTTAGTCTTGGAGCTGAGTCAGTATACAGTAACTATAAGATAAAAAGAATCACAGTTCCATGAAATTTATATTCTATAGAAGGAAGAGAAAGTTAAATAAAAATAAGTTGATAAATAAAGATGTTATACAAAGCATATTAAAGGAAATAAAAATGCAATAAAAATAAAAAATTCAGATATTATAAATCTCCTCTAGATAGGGTGATGGTTCTAGGTTGCACTATTATGTCTCAAAGGACCAGAATAATAATGGACATAAAGGGTTTAATGGTAGAATGAATGTGAAAATGAGAATAGGAAATACTCTGTACTGATGTCTAGATTTCTGATTTTCACAACTTTATGGACAGTGATAATGGTAAACTGTGTGGTTTTAGTCAGTTTTAGTCATAAGTCTGAGGTGATGGTAAGACATTCAAGTAAGTGTCAAGTAGTCGGTGAGTTATTCCAGCTGGATCTTAGATCTCTGGGCTACAGATACACATCAAAGTACATACGAATAAAGAACTCATCTAACAACATGGATCAAGATTAGGTTATCAGTGAAAAAGTAGAAAAGAAGAATTGGAACTGAGTTCTAAAATGAGATTAAAGTGATGACAAAAATGACCAGTACATCAATAGAAACAGAAAAATATAATCACAAAAACCTGAGAGCATTTGAGAAAGAAATTTGGGTCTTACAATAGTGTACAGAATAAAAATGCCATATGAGCTGTGAGAGTTGAAAGGCAAAGTGTGAATTCTTAGTGGAAAAATGAATTTGTAAATAAATATATAGTATCTATGCAGATATTCATGAACTGTTTGTGCTATTCAGCATGTAAACTCCTAGTTGAGAGTTATTATAAAGTTTTTCTCCTCTGTCTCTAGTAATTACTATGTTGAAAGCTTGTTCTGTTTCAGTTAAAACCTTCTTTCATAGTAGAGATATATTCAAGTGTTTCTTAACATGAACCCATAGCACCTGAAGCTGTTAACCTTAGGGAAATATTTCTGACTGCACTTAAAGTTAGTAGTTTGGCAGGATGAAGTACTGGTGGCTCTCATACTCTGCATAGGACATAAAATCATTTGATTTCTCCAATATGCAATCAGCAAGTAAAGCAATTTCAGTATAATGTGGGTCACATAGATAAAGTAACATTACATTTTTTTAAGTCGTATTTATTTATTTGAAAGGCAGAGTTACAGAGAGAGTGAAGGAGAGGCAGAGAGAGGTCTCCAGATGAGCGCAATGGCAGGAGCTGCGAAGATCCGAAGCCAGGAGCCAGAAGCCAATGGCTTTCGCAGGCCATAGCAAAGAGCTGGATTGGAAGTGGAGCAGCCTGTGCTTGAAGCAGTGCCCATATGGCACTGCAGGAGGTGGTTTCACCTGTTACAACACAGTGCTGACACCATAAAATTACAGTTATTTAAGAAAATTTATATTTTATATTACTGCATTATATTCAGAAGTATTCAAGTATAAAATAACATATGCATACATTTAAGAGAATACTCAAATACCAAAAGAACACATGGTGAAAAATGTACATCTCCTCCTTTCCAAAATCTCAGTCTCTCCTTGCTGAATCCTATTTTTTAATAGCAACCTCTCTTCTGAATTTCATTTGTATTTTTCTAGAAGTATATTCACACATATATATAATATATAATACATAGAATATATAATTTATAATACTATATATAAGAGTATGTCAAGAAATTCATGGAAGTGGATTAAAATATAAATTTATTTTGGTACAAAATTTTTTGAAATTCATACATAGCTTGCTCATCATATTCATTTTTCATTACCTTTGTAAGACTTCTTCATGTGCATGGACTTAAAATTTTCTGTGCTAAAATAAACTTAGCTTTTAATTCCATTTTCCATTAACTTTTTGAAGTACATATAAGTATATGCATACACATGCTCACATACATGTATATTTTATATGCATGAGCACATAGAAGGTGTAGTGTATTATGCTTGCTTTGTTTCATTTTCCATTACTGGCAAATACATCTGGTCATATTTTTTTTTTGAACTCACTATCAAAATTATAAAGGAAGATTATTATTCAAACAACAAAATCCTGAATATGTGTATTTTTTCATTTCCTGTTGAATTTAATCATATGATTTTAGTATAATGAAGATGTAGACTTTTACAACTCTTTTAAAGCTAACCAAATCAGGTCACTTTGATCTTAGTTGAACTCTGAGAGATTTATTTAAAGATATAAAGGTCTATCAGAAAAATTGATAATATTTCATATTTGCAATGAATATCAAGAAAATTATGAGAGAGTTGTCTTACCAGGTATTAATTATATAATTTCATATTTTAAACAAAAGATATGATAGTGAATAATTTACTTGTGACCATGAGGAGAGTGCATAGTCTACTACCTGAAATTTCATTCACAGATTATCTGAGCTTTAGAATTATGCCTAGTAATGTTTCCATTATTGTAGAAGAATGGGATGTTAATAGAAAATTCACGATTCAGCCTTTTATGGTGTCATTCTCTTGCTCCACCTAATTCCAATGACCACACTAATTCCTCTACTATAGTGTAGAAACTGGCTTCAATGTTGGATTGCAATACTTTTTTTTTTCTCTGCTACTTGGCTAGAGAACATTTTCTTCTGTAGCATGTTGTGTTTTATAGGCCTGCTGGGAGGACTAAAGTATAAATGCATATAAAGCAATTAGTGCATATGAATGCAGTAAGTGCTCAATATTTAAAGGTGTAACTTAAATAGCATTGTCTTTATCTCAATGAATGGTCCAAATGTCCATCTTATTGCACAAACCAGATCTTGAGAATTAGCTTTTATACTCTCTTTTTATTCTCAGTATTCAGTTCATTACAAGTTCAAATATTTTTATGTCTATATGCATACCATTTTGGCCTACTTTTGTTTTACATACAAACAAAGCTAGATTAAACTTGTGCAATGTTCTCCCTGGGGTCCATTAATATGCTTCCTTTGATTGTCCTATATCCACTTTTGTTACATTCTCTTAAACAAGGTTATAACTATGTTATAATTTCAATCTGAACATCATATCTCTCTACTTGTATACATATTGTGGATTTTCATTAAAATCATTGATTTTCAAACCTTTTCTCTACGTGATTTTTACTCTCTCACCACTCCAGACTTGTACACTTTCACACCTATGAACATATACATACACATACACATACAAACACACAAAACCAAATTTTTGTTCCATACATACATAGAACATGTTTTATTTCCAAGAATGCAATTTTTTCTCATCATTTCACAAATGCCCCATGTGTTCTTCTCTCTCCCTCCCCTAATTATCCCTATAAACCAATGTTCCTTTGTTTATTAATAAACTGTTATCACTTTCATCATTATTATTATCATCATTGAGAATAATCTTAGTCTTATTTATGCATTGGAGATCCCAGGCCACATAATATATTTTCAGGCCTTCCAAAGGACATTCTTAAACCAATTGTCATAATAGATGGGTATATGCTCTGAGAAAGGTTGAATATCATCTGATACTCTCAATTTTTTGCCTTTCATTATTCCATATTCTGTTTTGACTTGTTAGTTTAGACAGTAACAAGACAGTAGCAAAGTAAATCTGGAAAGAAAACATTATGCAAAACCCAGTATTTCCTATATTAATGCACACATACACATATATATTCAGATTGTGGAAAAAATGGATGAGAGACATTGGAATGTCAGAACCCAATTTATCCATATGTATACACGTATGTATGTATCTGCTACATACAACAAAATATCAAGATGATTACTGAATGATTCTAGAAACACACCATCAATATTTGCTTCCTGTCTTCTTTCTGTGGATTTCTTGCTGTATTAAAGTCCTTTCCGATAGTTACATGATTACTCATTAAATTTGATTCCTGTCTATTTCAGGAATGGTTTGCAAATGAGATGTATATTAAAAAGCTTTTTATGTAAGATAAATAAGTGAAACAGGTTGTATATAAGCATGAGGGACTTATACTACAGAGGGAAAATGAACATATGTCCCAACAAACAGGACAATAGCTAATTAGTTCTACTATTCTCAACTGTTGGTTGAATTTTGTATGCTAACCTATATATTCTGATTTATTCAGAAACCCCAAAAATTTGGATTTTAAAGTCACATGTTAATTTTAATAGTAAAATTTTTAAAATTTTAATTTTGATATACTTTTAAAATTTTTATTGATATAAAGAGAACAGATTTTATGTATTTCATAGATCCCTTCCTCTTTTAATCAACCTTCCTTTCTTTCATTTTTTGTCCTTTAATTTGTGCAATAACATAATTTCAATTTACTTTACAATCACAGGTTTAATACACCACTGACCAATAATGGTCAACAAGTGAAAAGTAGAAAGACCACTCTTCTGAAGGAATGTAAACAAAGGCTATAAAATAATCAAATCATAAGATGTTGGTTTCATTTTTTTACATTTGTGGGGTTTTGTGTATAACTACCACATATCAGAGAAATCATAAATTTACTTTTGGGGACTGACTTATTTCACTAAATAAAATGGTCTCTAGTTGCATCCATATTGTTGCAAAAGACAGGATTTCATTAATTTCTATTATTTAGTAGTATTTCATTGTGTGTATATACCCCATTTTCTTTATCCACATTTCAATTGATGGATATCTGGGTTAATTGTAAATCTTAGCTATTGTGAATTGAGCTGCTATAAAAATGGGGTGGAAGTTGCAAATAACTCTTTCATATGCTGATTTCATTTTCTTTGGGTAAACTCCCAGGAGCAGGATGGCTGCATCATATACTAAATCTATATATCCCTTTGAATTCTCTGCTCTCAGATAACTCTGAATTGCTTCTCAGGTGTTATGCTTGTTTACATTGTAATTGACAGAAGATATCTAACTTCTTCATTGCCAAGAAATTCATGTTGGAGCATGAAACATCCTCCCTCATATGAACCAACAAATTATTTATTTTCTGATGTCTAAAAATTCACAATTATCATAAAATGCATACTACATACTTACAGCTATATAAATTATAAACTTGCCTTGAATGCATAATAGTTGAACTGTTACATAATTCACTGTTTATGAGCTAAAGACTTTTCACAAATTATCTAATCCAAAGTATTTGTTTTAAAAATCCATATAATTAATAGAAAAACTAGAACTAGGCTTTAAAACAGTTTCTTCTGATTCCATATTTAGTGTGCTTCTCTAATCTCACAGGATATGTTTTGTGTATCTGATATTGTGAAAGAATGTTTAGAAGTTAGTCTTGCTTTTTATAGAGTGTATAAGTGAATCAGGAGAAATAAACTGAAAAGACACTAAGCATGCTAGAAACAAAACAAAACCAATTTGACAATATTACATACAGTCTTTAATCTGTAATTTGAGAACAACTTTGAGAGTTACATCTTTCTATTTATTTTGTCTAGCAAAAGTTATTATCAAATTGACAGAGTCTTAAGGTAGATCACTATATCCTTAAATTTAATCAGATTAGAATAATGTATTCTTCAGAATAAATCATAAACAGAAACCAGGACTTTCATAAGGAAGTAGTTTTCCTAATTTTTTAATATATTCTAGCTCTAAGGTAATATTTTCCTGGTTCTTTTTGAACTTCTCAGTTGCTATGAATTCCTTGAATGAAATAATAAATACTTGAATATTTTTCTGAAAGTATACAATCAGTGGAATTTAGTAATGTTTAAAATTTGTGCAGTCACTAATTTATTTCCATTTCCACATTTATAGGAATTTAAACTGGTTGATATTGTATGGACCACTCATAGCCTTTCCATCTAGTATGACACCACACACATACAGTCTTTAGAATGATCTACAATTTCATTTTCATGGGATTATATTAGGAGATAACTAAATGAGCCAAAAATTCTATTCTTAGATGCACACCAAGATGAGAGCATCATAAAGTAATACATGTGACATCACCTTAATCTGTTCTTGCACTAGCTAAATTTTCTTAAAGAATATTGCTGACTATAAGAATTTTTGCCTAAGGAAAGACATTACTCCCAAGGCTCAAATCTTTGAATATCTGCTTCCTCTTTCTATTTTAAAACAAATATCTCCAGTGAGTTGCTTGACTGAAGTTGGAATTGTGACAAGACCTTACAATCAACAGCTAAGAAGGACCAATAATTTAAAATAGTAACCTTTAATTTGTCACAATCAAGCTGCCAGTTTTTGCCTGTAACCTTTAAGTGTTTCATTCATTTGATTCATATATCTCTACAAGAAAGACTGCCTCAGGCCCCAAAACTTTGGCTGTACGTTTAGCCTATTATGAAAGAAATCATCCGTCTGGGGGAAGCAGTCAAAATGTGTCTTCTGCTTTGTGCAACAATGTGAGCAATGCCCTGTTGTCAGGGTAACCAAATGCTTCGAACATACCACATTTCTTTAGGCATCTGGATCACTGGCCTATCTGTCTGATGAGCTAGCCAAAAGGGCAAAGGAGAGTTCTATACTTTCTTTTTTCCAATCCGGTGCATTTTTAATGTTTTGTTTTCAGCCTCTTTGGAAGCATGTGGCTTAAATTTCCTATTTCCTATTCCTATGAAAGACTCGATGTCCACTTCTTGAACCTCAGTATATATGTTTCTTGTATTTTTCCCAAACTTGTATTTACTTGATTGAGTAAGTACCCACCCTTAGATTTTCATAATATCTGGATGCAAAAGAAATTTCTGCCTTGGTATTCTCCAGCTGACATCCATTCAATGTAAGAATCCTAGTATTAATCACACTCCTGGACCAATAAAAAGGGATCACTTCATTTTCTTATGACTCAGTATACATGCTGATTTCCTAAAGTGACAGAGCTTTCTTGACAGTTGGCTCAGTTAGAATGCTGTCATCACCTTCTCACGATGGAGGTCAGCATCTTCCTTCTCATATGCTTCCTCTTCTTTCTCTTTTGTTTTTGGTATTCTGTTATGTTCCCTTCAGAGTGGAATATGAGCAAGCACTCAGTGTATTGTGAATCATTGAGATGGGAACATCTATACCCTGCTACCATCATTCTCTGAGAATCATCTGCTCACTGATGATATTATGGTTTAGCCTGCATTGATTGGATGTGGCTATTATCCTTTAGCTCATATAATAACTTCTTTAGTTGTTTCTCAACTTACACTAGAGATTCTTTGATCCAAGCAGCAGAGAATAAATGTATAGCTTTACAAATCTCCACAACATATTAGTTTGCATTTGGCATGAAATAACATTTTGCCTCTTCCGAATACATGGTTTTTATCCTAGAAATGTGGAATAAATTTGGTTTACCCTTCAACAGTTCACCATTAGTAAAATCTTCACTGAATTATTTACCGGAAAAAGTGTCAAACATCTGAACTCTAAAAATTTGAGTTCTTGATTGCTAGTAGCCCGGGTTTAGAGATATAGAATAGAAAGACATTAGACTATTTTTATCAGGTATGAAATAAAAATGAAAATATTAAATTCAAACAAATGAATCTTTGCATGAAAGATGTCATATTTTGTCAGGGATACCATTAGAGAAAATCAATTGTATATATTTACATGTAATAAAGGGAATATATGTATTTTTCTATTCTCAGACTAGACAACCAGCATCATAATTTTTGCATGCTAAAAGGTTTGTTCTACTGCTGTTAGAAAATTATAATTATGTTTCAACAGGCTCTAAACACTTACAGTAGTGATTTTGTCTATTATCTTTCGTGTTTATAAATTTATGACTCACGTTGACATGCACATGACATATGGTAATATTTAATTGTTTTAGATGCTGCCAAACTGAAAAAGTACAGTTTAAATGATACTGTATTAATTGAAAATAAAATTTTTTATTTGGCTAATATAAATTTTTGTATTCTAACCTCTATGAATGTTATTTACATGATATTTCTAGAGCAAGCTATATTATAGAGTGCTTTACATTCAATTTAATTGAGATTTCTGCTGGTTATTTGGATAATACTTATTGCTAGGCTTGAGCATTAGGGTATAATAAAATTTAACAATTTCAGTTTTGAAAGAAGAAGGTCAAAATACTAATAAAGTTCGTTTGGAATTTTCTGTGTGTTTTCTGCTTATTAAAGCCATATCACCTACAAAGACAGTAATCACACAGCAGACAGCAACTTGCAATTCCTGCTTCTTGGCATCCCGTGTTCTTTTTGAGATGTGCAATTTCTTCTGTTTTAATCCAAGTCAGCTGTTTAATAAACTAGGTTCACCAATAAATCACACAAGAAACAATCATGTTAAAAACCCACATTTTCACAGGTTGTCAGATATTAATGATGCTTTTTCACATTGACTACATGTCTAGTTGTAATCACCTTCAAATAATTATTTCTATTCTAGATGTAATACTCCTGGGAATCCCTTCTCACTTTTGGTTATGCACAATAAATCTGACCACATCATACTAATTACTACAGTGCTCCTGCTCAAAGTGATCAAGTTAATTGAAGGCCACAGAGCATACGCTATTGTACTTGCTGTCTACACCTAGTGAACTCTTTGCCTTTGTCTCACAATAATTCAGTAAAACAGACTTATAAACAGAAAATTCAACTTACCAGATATAATACCAATACAGAGATTGCAATTTTCCTGAAAAATTGTGAAATACAGTATCCACACTATTTTGTTTGTTTGTTTTAAACTCAAATTCTGAACAATGGGATGCAGATTGACTGGATCATCATAACATTGATGAAAGAATATATAAGTAGATTTCATGAAGTTTTTAGGAAATTGAATTAAAGATTTCATTTTGTTGTAAAAAATGCGAAACTCAGGTATATGAGGAGTTTTTAGAAAGTTCATGCAAAAGTGTATAATGTAAAAATATACTTGGATTTCATCTTTTTTCATCCAAATAAATTTGTCTTTTTTTTTTGCATTGGCAAGGTCGCTTATGTTTATTTATTGAGTAGTAGTGTTGTGCCAGGCCCCGAGTGACCCCCAAGGCCTCCGAGAGGACTGTGTCATGAGTGTGGAAAGAAAGCGTTAAACTTGTCTTTTAATTTCAATTCTACAAATTCTACAATTTCTACAATTTCTTTCAATTTCTACAATTTTTTGAAGAATCAATTATATTGTTAAAAATTTTTTGAAACATTTTCTAGCAGTATCTATTCATTCTAAGCATCTATATATATATCTATATGTGTATATATCTATATGTGTATATATATGTATATATACATATATATATACATATATATACATATATACATATATAGATATATATACATATATATATTGAAACATTTTCTAGCAATATCTATTCATTCTAAGCATCCATATATATATCTATATGTGTATATATCTATATGTATATATATCTATATGTGTATATATATACAGTATATATATATACTTTATATTTTAAAAGATTTATTTATTTGAAAGGTAGAGTTACAGAGAAGTAGAGACAGACAGAGAGAAAGTTCTTCTATCTGCTGATGCACTTCCCAAATTGTTGCAGTGGCCAGAGCCAGGAGTTTCTTCCTTATTTCGCACACACTTGTAGGGCCCAAGCACTTAGGTCATCTGCTGCTGCTTTCTCAGGCTATATCAGAGAGCTGGATCAGAGGAGGAGCAGCCAGGACTTGAATTGGCATGCAAATGGGATGCTGGCACTGCAGACAGGGGCTTTACCCACTACACCACACTGCCGCCCCCTGGCCTAAACTTTAAACAAGCCAAGTAGACATGATCATTAGGATGATGAACAGATTACAATGTGATCAAGCAATGGAAATTTAATAACAGACACAATGGGTAGATGTTTGGCGTACTTGTTGAGACATTTCTTAGGATGCTCACATTTCATGTCAGAGTCCTAGGTTCAAGTCCAGCTCTACTCCTTACTACAGCTTCCTGCTAATTCAAGCCCTGCAAGACAGAGGTGATGGCTTAAGTAGTTGGGTTTTTGCTACCTATGAGCAGTACCTGGACTAGGTTTCAGGCTCCCAGCTTTAGCCTCAAGCTAGTTTTGAAGTTTGCAAGCATTTGGGGTATGAAGCACAAGACAAGAGCGCTGGCAAGAGATCTCTCTCTTTCTCCCTCTCCCTCTCTCTCTCATTCTCCTTCCCATTTCTCAATCTTCAATCTCCCTTACATATGAATAAACAAATAAAACAAACTGACACATATGACAATATAGTGTAATTTAACAGACATGACCATAGGGAAAGAAATCAGGAATAGAAGGGTATGATTCTATTTATATGGATTTGTTTAAACAATGATGTTACTGTAATTGTCACTCTCAGGGAAATACTGACTGGGAGAGGTCTCAGAGAAACCTCCTGTGATTCTCACAATATTCTACAGTGGTAAAGGTTAAATAGTATAATCATAGGTAAAATGTCAATGAATAGTTTTGCAACTGTATATCTGTAGATATGAAGTGGAATCGTTCCTTGAACTTTACATAACAATGACTTAGCATGTTTTTCATGAGTAAACTCACTGTTTACTAAGTAAATACCAAAAACTCTACTGATCTCTAGAAAATGCTTTGTTGTGTTGCTTTTCTTTTAGTGTCCTGAATTTAAAAGGCCCAGGGATATTGCAGTTGACTGGGTTGCTGGAAATATATATTGGACTGACCATTCAAGGATGCACTGGTTCAGTTACTACACCACTCATTGGACCAGTCTGAGGTACTCTATCAATGTCGGGCAGGTGAATGGCCCCAACTGCACCAGACTCTTAACGAACATGGCTGGAGAACCCTATGCTATTGCTGTCAATCCTAAGAGAGGGTAGGTTAATGACTTGATAATAATATTTGTTTACATGGGTACTAATTTTTAGTGATTATTTGTGTTCTTTAGCTTTACTTCTATGCTTAGTGTTCAACAGATTCTCAAGAATTCCAAAAATCTCTTATTTACTCTCCATTCAAAAAGATGTACACCAAATGTTTACAAAAAGTGAATTTTTCTAGCAGTTACTATATTATATATTTAGTGTACACATGTATATGCTTGTGTATGTTTCTACGTATATTGCAGAATAATGAGTCTGATGTGATAAAAACAGGATTATTATTGTTAATCTAAAATGAGTGTTAAAAATATTAAAATATTATATGAAGAATATTAATGTTTAGCTAATTGAGATCATAGGAGATAATGCATATGTTTTAGCACATTTAAACAGTTTGATACAAGTATTTTTATTCTTGTAAAACTATAAACAGTGTCCAAAAAGGAAATAAGATAACTAAATCATTCTCCTGAATCACTCACAAAGTAGATGATTATCTTGAGTATATTGGAAATTTTACTTGATTTTTAGAATTATTTAATGCATTGTCTTCTAAAGGAGAGAATTATTTCTGTGTGAGAAAAAGATGACTTCTCCAGAGAAAAGATCAAAGCACATTATGCAGCATCTATAATAAAATGAATATTCCCTCAGAAAAAGAGAATTTTCCCCTAAGACTTTAATACAGTTTCAAACTTGAACTTTAGATATCAAATAATGAGCTACAGTGTATTCTAGTAAACAGTGGGACTCAAATTTGGATGTGGATAGGTAAGAATTTATTGGAAAGTGTTGATTTTCAGAGCCCTCTATTGGAAGTTCCCACTGTGCAAGCTTTTAATTGGATCCTGAAACTCTTTTGATGGGCATTTGGGGTGATTGTCTGCATGTGGTCTGAAGAGACATTACTTTGGGGAGTGGAGTCTGGTAGTAGAGGTACCATCACCATGCTAACCTCCTTGCACTTCTCTCTTCAGGATGATGTACTGGACTGTCATTGGGGACCACTCCCACATAGAGGAAGCAGCTATGGATGGTACACTCAGAAGGATTTTAGTACAAAAGAACTTACAGAGGCCTACAGGTATGCCGTGCTGCTGACACATGCTAGAATGTGGAGCAAGATGCTAAGTACATTAGTGTTAACAATTCTTTTTTAGTTTCATTGGCAGTGGAATCATTTTTACAAGTCGATAAAACACACTATGATTTTATGGGAGTCATTATCATTTCATGTTCTATTTTCCCAACTTGAAAGTCAGGTCATTATCACACTGCCATATTACACTGTTATGGGGGTGTTATTGGAAAATTGCTCAAATTGTAAGGCTATTAGTAGCATTTCCAATGCATGAAATTTTCATGGTTTATAACAATTTTAGGGTACTTTTACAGTTGATATTGTTGAGATAAATGATAGTATTTCTAAAGGATAAGAGATGTAATGGACAAAAAGATGACAAATTAGAAATTTTTTTTGTAAAAAGTGGGTTTTATGATTCCTTAAGTGACAGCTCATTGCAATGTGGCTCTTGTCTCCCTCTCAGACATGCCATCTAAGTTGTTACTCTTAACTGTCTTCCCTCAGGACCTCTCAAAGCTCCAGTCATTTTTGCTCCCACGTTGTTTCTCCTATGCCATTTCCTCTGAGCTCACCTGGCTAGAATTCCCTTCTTACTTTCTTTCTAGCTATGTATTTGTAGTACTTCTTCAACAGTTATACACTTCAGATTTCAGGAACCTCAGGCATTCTGTGCCACCCACTGTACCCACTAACTCTCACCCGAAGAATGGAATGCATTGTCCATAGCACATACCATTTAATAAACAAATGACTAAATTAATGACAAAGGATTAAAAAGTAATTTAATATTATTGATTTGTAGTATCATTCATCATTTAAAATTTATATATATATATATATGTATACATACATATGTGGCACTTATATTCTTCACTTTGAACATGCCTACACCTTGCATCCTTGCATTTACTGAGATTGCTTTTACATTTCATGAGAATAAGCAGTTTTTAGAATATATTCTATTTACATAAGTGTGTTTCTATTCAGTGATTTAGTAAATCCTAACTGAATACCCATTATGTGCTAGAAACTGTTCCACATGCTGAAGAAACACCTATGTACCCTGGTGAAGCAAGTCGGAGCCCTTGAGAGAAACTTATCTGCCTGCAGGGTATAGAAATTAACATTTCACAGACTCTTACCATGGAACCTGTCTTCATTTTAAACAATGACTCTGGCAGCAGTTTGTAGAACTGCCTGTGAGTGTGTGCTCTAGAGGGAGGCTGAGAAGGGAGATTCTTGTGTAAAAGATACGAAAGGAGGGTTTTCTAGGAGAATCCCATAGGAGATGGAGAGGGAAGGAGGGAAATTCCACTAATCCATGCCTCAGGTCAAAATCTTGTAAAGGCGTGAGCCCCTGGGGATGCACTTTTGAGCATAAATCCCAGGAGGACAAGGTCATCTTTTATGTTGCCTATCAGATGGCTTTCAGCCTCCAAGTGCCAAGCAAGCCGTTCCAATCAGTTGAGCACAAGTCTCTGGCAAAGCAGAGCAAGTGTGAAGCCTCAGCTGCTAAAGCAGCAGTTCAGGGATGGGCACCTTTATCTTGAAAAGGAGATCTGGCCAGACACCACAGCATCTCCTACAATGGCTCGAGTGAAAGATGCATGCTAGGAGCATCTTCAAAGTGAAAGCCATGCTGCTCAGCACTGTGGGTAACTTGGAGACGAACGTGACACAGTCCCTTTTCCCAGGAACTTTGCATTCAAGAATGAAACAAAGAGGCTTGCAGAGAAGTAAGTGTAGACTTCGCACAATGTGAGAATTGTTTGATGCTTTGTAATATCAGAGTTCAGAGATGACAAAGATTACCTCTAATATAGAAAAATTGTGTGAAAAGTGTCACTTTAAGAAGTGCTTGAAGTCTGGGTAGGCATTTAAAAGGTGAGCAGGTAATCAATCCATCATGAGCAAATTTTTATAAAAGTGTTATTTGGAGTTAGATACATTTAGTTTTGAATCCCACAAGAATCACCTACTAGCTGTGAGAACTCAGAAAGGAACTTACCTTCAAACTTAAGTTTTAACATTATCAAGCCAGGGAACAATAATAACTAAATTAAAATACTGCTGTGTTTCTTAAATGAGGTATATTCTGAGCCAGGGGGTACAGTGTAGAGCACATGGCATATTCTGCTGGTAATGGGGGTCATGTGACATAGAAATGGAAAGGTTTGTTAAGATAAAATGAGATAAGATTAGAGGACCTTAAATGGCTAGGCATTTAGACATGACTTTTTAGCTAAAAATGAACCATTGTACAATTTTAATTCATGGAGTGATATGAACAAAGTAGCTTTTCAGGCATATTGATTTAGCAGTCCTGAGCCAGTGAGCTGAATAAAAGAGATAGAGACTAAGACACATGTTAGTTGTCATTAGTGATCCAGAGAAGTACAGAGAATAACATGACAAGAAAGCAGTAGAGGAGGGCATAAGTATATACTTTGCTTTAAATTTTCTGTTCTTTTACTAGCTTGGTTCTAAATATTTGTTATTCTGGTTCAGATAGGAGGTTTCTGAGAATTGATTTTTTCACTTTATTATTGGTTCGTTATTAAAGACAAAAAGAAGATGTGATATTTTAAAGACAGACACAAACTTGTTCTTTCGTATAAACTTGGTTCTCATCACTATAACAGGAAAAGTTACTTGATTCCTTTATTAACTTTTTAATTTAAAAGACGATCTCTTTTATTAAAAGGCTTAAGGTAAAAATCAAAATCATTGATTTGTGGATCTTTTGGAATATGAATCCCACTCATAAAGACTTTGTTATGTAATTTTCATCTGGATGTAATTCCACTCGCTAGTACAATATGTGTCCAGAGCTGATAAAGATGGGTGTCTCAGAAAAGCCTAGACCAAAATAATTCAATATATGAGAATGTTTTACTGCTGCTGAATCTGAAAAACAATATTGTTAATTAAATTGGATTACACATTCATTGTTTTCTTCCATTCCATGATGAGAAAATTTAATATTTTAATCATAAACCAATTTTATTTAATCATAAACCAAATTTATTTTACTTCTTTATTGGGCTACATTCACACAGAAGAAACATGTTTTCAACAGTTCTTGAGCAACTCTTTTAAACTATATTGGTAGCAGCAGTAAAGTGCATCATTTTATGGTTCATGTTACTCATAATTATCCATGAAAAGGCCAAAACATAACTCTTAACATTACTATATATAGCAAATTAATCATTGAGCAGAAGCCATTAAAACATGGACCACTTATTTAATTGCTAAGCCATTTCTCAGTGGCTGGTTGGCCATGGTACACTTCTATATTTTCTCAGGGAGCAATATTTATTTTTAGTTTGATTACATTTTTGTATACAGAATGGAAGACTTATTCATGAATTATTTTCATCATAACTTTTTCTTTTTTTTTGATTGTTAAGTTTTAGTCCAATATCACAAGAATAGATATTTTATATAAATTCAAATTATCTTTCATTCAATTGCCTTGCCATTGAAATGTTCTTCAGTTATTTATTGAGGATTCTGGTTAAAAGTTTAATATTTAGCTTCCAGATGTCTTTTAATGGCATTGTACTTTCAAAATGTATAATATGTCATATCCAAAGATGATCTGTGTCACAGAGGTTAAACATACACAGCTGTGAAGATTTAGTATAGATTTATATGTCATTCATCTTCTTCTATATTTAATAGAAGTTTAATTTCTAATATATGTGTTGATCATATTTCTGCTAGAAGATAACTAGATGACATATAAATACAATATTAAATACAAATAAAATACAATATTAATATAATAAAACAAAAATACAATATTAAATAAATAGAAAAATACTGTTTTACTAAACGTTAAAGCCATTGTTATTTACTGACAGATGCCTGTGATGAAAATGAAGAGAAGTGATGTTACAGCAAATTAATGCTTAGTATAAAAATTTAAACACCACTAGAAGCTTAATTAAGGACTTTTTTTTTGTTCTATGAACATCAATCTTCAGTCACATTAAATTTTAGCATGCACACAGGTGGTTCACAACACGGTGCCAAATCCACATGATAGATAAATTATTTAATTATTGAATTCACTCAGTGTATACTATAAAGATGAAAACTGAAATACCACAATAAGTCTAAAAGGATAGCCATAATTAAGAAGCCAGTAAATGAAGAAACACTGCTTGGGATGCCTTCCTTCATAAAGCAGTGCCAGTTCTTGTTCTGGCTACTCTGCACTTCCAAACCAACTTCTTGCAGGAGATGATGCCCAAGGACTTAGGTTTTGCCATCCCCGTGGAAGACCCAGATGTTGTTCCTGGGTCCTGTCTTCAAGCTGGCCCAACCCTGGCTTGCATTTGGAGAATGAACCAGCGAATGGAAATCTCTCTCACTCTGTGTCTCCCTTTCTATCACTCTGCCTTTAAATAAATAAATAAATATTTTTTTTAAAAAGCAAGCATGGGACTGGCATTGCAGTGTAGCCTATATAAAGCCATACCTGTGATGCTGGCAACCCATATGGGCACCCGTTCCAGCCCTGGCTGTTCCACTTCCAGTACATCTCCCTGCTAATGTGCCTGGGAAAACAGCAGGGTCATCTTGGAAGACCCAGAATAAGCTCTTGGCTCCTGGCTTCAGCCTGGCCCAGCCCCAGATGTTACAACCATTTGGATCTCTCTCTTCATCTCTTCCTGCCCTGCTCTGTGTAGTTCTGCCTTTCAAATAGATAAAATAAATTTTAAAAAGAAGGCAAAATCAATAAAAAGTAAGCAATACATTAAGTATGGAAAGGAAGTATATATTTAGCATGGCTTCCTTCATGTGGTATATGATTCTTATAGCTTATTAAATAAATGCTATGTAAAATCAACACATCTGTTGAGATAAGAATTATTTCATTTTTTTCCCTCATTTCTGCAATGTCATGGTATACACTGGGAATTTTCTGTGACACTTGAAGGAATAAATCAATCATAAATGTACATTAAGAAACAAAAACATAATTTTAAATAACGTCCAGTGATTTTCCTGATGTGTTGATGTGTGTGTGTTTCACAGGTCTGGCTGTTGATCATTTCAGTGAACGCATCTACTGGGCTGACTTTGAGCTCTCCATTATTGGCAGTGTTTTCTATGATGGCTCAGATTCAGTGGTCTCTGTCAGCAGTAAACAAGGTTTGTGAAGGGTCTTTGGCTTTGTTTTTAATTGTTATTGAGAGCATTAAATAATACTACATGTGTGTGTGTGTGTGGAAGCTTTGAATTATGAATGTCCTTAAACTTTTTCCACTTACAGCTCTTAGATTAGTAAAAACTTTTATTCCTACAAAAATAATGAAGAAGTCAGGGCAGAAGAACTTTATTTAGGTAAATGTTGACCTTAATTGCCTGTGTTTAGAAAATTATTTCATCATGTTGCTTCTCTGGCTATTCCATTCTGAGCAAGGTACTCCAAGGATTCAAGATCAGCACCTGTAAACACTAACTTTTGCTTCAAATTGCAATAATAGCAAGCTGTAAAACATAATAATAACAATTATTGCTACTGAAGGAAACCCTCATGCAAGAGAAAAGTAGTGTACAAAATGACAATTTAATGTCACCACCAGTGACTGCATGTTGCACCTGTGCCCTTCTGCTGTTCTACCCTTTTCTATCTGCCTTTATGCCTGACTCCCACTCTTTTGTTTTTTGGTTCTTTTCTGGGCCCCATCCCACACACCCTTTCCTGCCTTTACAATCATTTTGCTAAATTGAATTTCTGCCATTTATTTTTCTTTCCTTTACATATTCCAGTCCTTTCCTTTATTTATCCCATGTTATTCATAACGTGAACTTGACATTTTCATATTCACACCTTATGTTTACAGAATATAGCTTTTGATTTCTATTTGTAAAATTAATTATTTTATTTATTTTTAAATGTATTTATTTGAAAGAGAGAGAGAGAGAAAAAGAGAGAGAGAGAATTTAGTTCTGATTGTGCTGATTGATTTCCCAAATGCCCACAATAGCCCAGGCCAGGACTGAAGCCAAGAGTCAGGAATGCAACTCAGGTCTCCCATGTTGGTGGAAAGAAATCAGTTACTTGATCCCTCACCTGCTGCATCCAAGGTCTGCATTAAAAGGAAGCTGGAGTCAGGAGCTGGAGCCCACAAGTTGAAGCCACAGTCTAATGGAATACAGGCAATTGAACCAGCATTTCTCAATAATTAGATCTAGTGCCTACGCACCTATTATCTTTTAACAAAAGCAGAAAAGAGAAAAATTCAATATGCATTCTGCCTTTGCTTGATATGCATGTATTTTGTATCAAGGATCTTACATGGAAAAATGTACATTTTCTGTAAGTAATAATGATCTTAAGCTGTTTTAGCCTACACGTACATTTTATTATCTTCAGAATTATTGAAGAAAATGTGTGGGCCAGCACCGCGGCTCACTAGGCTAATCCTCTGCCTGCGGCGCCGGCACCCTGGGTTTTAGTCCCAGTTGGGGCACCAGATTCTGTCCCAGTTGCTTCTCTTCCAGTCCAGCTCTCTGCTGTGGCCCGAGAAGGCAGTGGAGGATGGCCCAAGTCCTTGGGCCCTGTACCTGCATGGAAGACCAGGAGGAAGCACCTGGCTCCTTGCTTCGGATCGGCACAGCACACTGGCCACAATGCACTGGCTGCAGTGGTCATTGGGGGTGAACCAAAGGAAAAGGAAGACCTCCTTTCTCTCTTTCTTTCTCTCTCTCTCTCTCTTTGTCTCTCTCACTGTCTAATTCTGCCTGTCCAAAAAAAAAAAAAAAAGAGAGAGACAACAAAAATTTCTATTTTTTGCTTAATGCTGTTTAAAATCAACCAATCACTACCTAATAAACTAGGCATTCAGGTAATTTAATCTGACCATTAATTTGATCCATAACAAAAATGGAGAGTTTTGTGAACTAACTGTTTTGTACATCAGATAGGAGTGGCCCACAGTACACTTTTCTTTTGTCAACCACATAGCACAGACCATCAGTCTTCATATAGTAACCCATTTGAAAATGCTTTGTGATGATGAGGATGATTAAACTGATGATAAAAAATGTTTTAATGCTCTGAATGACATTTAATTTTCTGTGTATCCCAACTGCCGAGAAATTAATTCCAACAACTTCACAGCTAATATGGAAATATTCCGATTTTATGTTTTTTAAGAAACAGTAGTCAGATTTACTATATGATCTTGGATAAAATTCATTTTCTAAGTCTGAGTAAATACATTATAATTTTATAACCTCATCTTTTAAAAATTCTAGGTTTGTTACATCCACATAGAATTGATATCTTTGAAGATTATATATATGGAGCAGGACCTAAAAATGGTGTTTTTCGAGTACAAAAATTTGGCCATGGTTCAGTAGAGTTCCTAGCTTTAGATGTTGATAAAACAAAAGGTGTTTTGATATCTCATCGCTATAAACAAGTAGACTGTGAGTATAATATTTTATAAAATTTTCTACTGGTGAATGTTTTTCTTCTATACCTCTCAAAATAATTAATATATTTTAGTTATTTAATTGTCAATCCCAGTAAGTTATATAACTTTAATTTTGATGTCATCAGACTTCTTGAAACACCAAGGTCAGTAAAATTTCCATTGCTGCCATAATTTGATGTGTGAAATTTTCAAGCACTTGACTGTTTCATTTTAACCAAAATTGACATTGCTGTTCAACAATGTTATTCTTTTTGCTACAATTATTAATAAAAACTGGTGAGCCTATAGATGATATAAGCAAAAAAAAATTCAGCCTTAGCCATTTTGACTCATATTACTATAATCAAATAATTGTTGAAAGACTAACATTCTCTTTAAAAATATTCAAGGAGAACTCTTCCCAAGATCATGCAAGTGTTTTCCTTGATTTATTTTTTATCATCATTATTGTTATTCTTCCTCTTAGAAAGAAGTATGTAGATAATTGAGATAGTTATGAAATATATGTTTCAAAGACATCAAAGTCGTAGAAGAACGGTGTAAAACAAATGGCTGAAATTCTATTGATATCACATGTTTGAAAGTATTTCAGTGTATAACTTATTTATGGAAAATAAAAAGTTATGATTTGATAGTTATATGGATAGACAATAGCAAATATTTATCCAAATTAGTTTAAGATACGGATGAAAACAAACCATGGTTGCCTAAAATCTTCCTAATATCCTATTCAAGGTCTTTCTGCCCCTTGCCAATCATTCTAAAATTAAAGTAAAGGCATTCTATCTCATTTCTTAGTTGTACTTAAATCATATTCATAGTCAATTATTGCCACATTCCAAAAAACTAATATAAAACCTCATCCTGAATAAAGAAGGTTTTACACAGTAAGTCACTGATAGTCCTCAGTTCGGTTACTTCAGTGCCATTCCTGTTCCATTGTAGTGAGTATAATCTCCAGGGAAGGCCACAGATCAGCTCTGACCGCAAAGGATGCTAATTAGATAAACATCTACCCCAAAATAAGGACAGCAAACATTTACACATGCCCACAAACTCCTTACCTGATTGAAAGTGAGTAATTTTAAACAAGGGTGTTAGAGAAACAAAAATACTATCTTCTGTTTGTGTTTTTAACTGACATATATAGATCTTCAGCCTTTGAAAATACCAGTGGAAAGTTGTTCCTGCATGTTCGAGCAGTCTTCTGAAGATCTAAAAGGACTAGATCCCTGAAGACTTCAGTTGGCTTTGCTTTTAAGCAAACTGCACTTTGAGTTCTAAAACCAACGCTTTTTTGTTGTTGTTGCTTCGTTTTGCTTCATTTTTACCAAAATGCATTTACAACATTCAAGAGAGTGGCTAGCTATGGATTTGAGTAATTTATTTTTCCTTTTGGGAAGTACAATTAGGGCAAATTTCCTATTGATGAAATTTGTCTTGACCTGTAAAGGAGAACAATAGCACTGAATTGAGACTTTCATCACAAAATGTGATGTGCTTTCTTTCAACATTGTTAATTCACCAATTCACCTTATTGAACTTCGTATCCTTGAAACTATTGCTTATCTGTACCGCCACATTCTTTATTTTCCTCTCTTTTATTTTCTGCAGTACCCAATCCATGCTTGGATTTAGCATGTGAATTCCTCTGCTTGCTGAATCCCTCTGGTGCCACCTGTGCTTGCCCAGAAGGAAAACATTGGATTAATGGCACCTGCAGAGATGGCAGCCTGTTAGGTAGGTATACGTCATTGTTCTGTAAAAAAAAAGTTCATAATTACAATAAATTTTTGCAACTATTTAAACTGAGCATAATCACCTGCTCCATCAAGCAAATTGAATTAATATCCATGGTTCTGAACATGTGTGAAATCTTTTCTCTTTGTAGAAGACTTCTTATTAATTTGTTTGCACTTATTCACAAAGCAGCATTTGACACTTAAAATGCATTAGCAATAGATTTGGAACTGTGAATTATATCACAGAATCAAAAGGCATTTTTGTGTAGCTACTATATCAGAAAAGACAATTATATTTTTTAGGATGCCATTCTATTATGGGTTGAAACCCAATCCAAAAATTCATTCATTCATTCAGTAAGTTTATACCCAATATGTCTTGTGTGCCTAACACTAATTTAGAAACTACATCTCATTTTCTTCTGAGTAAAATGTGATTTACAATACATTCATCTTTCTACGAAAAAAATAAATATTTTAAGGATTATGAGCAAGGAAAAAATCTAATTAGAAACAGAGGACGGGGCCAGTGCTGTGACATAATAAGCTAAGCCCTCGCCTGCGGTGCCTGCATCCCATGTGGACGCTGGTTCATATGCCAGCTGCTCCTCTTCCAATTCATCTCTCTGCTATGGCCTGGGAAAGCAGTATAGATGGCCCAAGTGCTTGGGCCCCTTCACCCATGTGAGAGACCTGGATTAAGCTCCCTGGTTTCTGATGGGCCAGGCTCTGACCACTGCAGCCATTTGCAGAGTGAACCAGTGGATAAAAGACCCTGCTGTTTGTCTTTTCCTCTCTATCTCAAATACATAATAAAAAATCTTAAAAAAAAGAAGACAAATGTAGAAAAAAGCCTAAGGTTGTTTAATGCAATATAAGATTTAGAAGCTAGAACTTGAAATAAGCAATAAAAATTGAAACATCATTTCAGATTCTTTGTGTTAAGTGGTAAATATATAAATAAAAACAAAATAAAAAACAATCTGATGGGAAAGGCAAAGAAGAGTTTTCTCTTTAATATCCATAAAGGCTGATAATAGGTTCCCACATAATCAGAATATTTTCCATAATAGGAAAAATACTATTAAGGGAAAGAAAATTTACACGTAGGAAGTTTTACATCATAGGCAAAAACACAATGCTAAACAATCAATTGAGTATAATAGGAAACATTTGCCACCAAAATACACACTTAGGACATCTTCATTGCAGTGTTTCTAGCATGTTGTATTACTAACCTCAGTTAGAATGAACTCCTCACATGAACACTGGGCATTTGCCCTCAATCAGCATCTGCACACATCTAGTTTTCTCATTCTCTGCTGATGGTTGCATGGAGTTTGAAGAATTTTGTCTTTGACAAGGCACTAAGTATACATATGTAACTATTATATTTTTTAAATTTATGCAAAATGTCTTCTCCTAAAACATCTCTTTTTAAGCATTTTGTGTGTAAAGTTGAAGAGGTAGAAAAGATGTTATGATGAATGACATCAACATTCATAATTGTTATTTCTGTGGACAGTGATATAGGTCACAAAAGAGACAGAGTTAAAAGTATCATAAAATTTCAGATAGTTATCCAGCTGAGGGCAAGTTAGAAGTTTCTGTAGAGCCGGCGCCGTGGCTCAACAGGCTAATCCTCCACCTTGCGGCGCCGGCACACCGGGTTCTAGTCCCGGTCGGGGCGCCGGATTCTGTCCCGGTTGCCCCTCTTCCAGGCCAGCCCTCTGCTGTGGCCCAGGAGTGCAGTGGAGGATGGCCCAAGTGCTTGGGCCCTGCACCCACATGGGAGACCAGGGTAAGCACCTAGCACCTGGCTCCTGCCATCGGATGAGCACGGTGCGCCGGCCGCAGCGCGCCATCCGTGGCAGCCATTGGAGGGTGAACCAACGGCAAAGGAAGACCTTTCTCTCTGTCTCTCTCTCTCACTGTCCACTCTGCCTGTCAAAAAAAAAAAAAAAAAAGAAGTTTCTGTAGTATATATGACTTTCAAAAATCTGCAAAGAGTGATTGCATTTAGATTAAGTGGAAATAAGGGAGAACATTGAAACAGAAGAAACTGAAAAGACATGGCCACACAGCATGTAAAGAAAATGAGTCATTCTTTGCAGTTAGTGTATAGCTATGGTATGTGGGAAGCACTTTTGTGGGTGACAGTGTTGGAAATTTCCTATCAGAGGGCTAAGTATAAGTCACAGTAGTGCACTTTGGTATAATTTACAAAAAAAAAAAAAAAAAGAAAGAAAGAAAGAAAAAAAAAAAGAAAACACAAAAAACAGGAGCTGGTGTTGTTGCACAGTTGGTCAAGTTGTTGCTTGCAGCGTTGGCATCTATGTGACTGATTGAGTCCCAGGCGCTCTACTTCTGATCCAGCTCCCTGCTAATGCACCTAGGAAAGCAGCAGCAAATGGTCAAGGTGCTTGAACTCAACCCTGCACCCACGTAGGAGACCTGGATAAACTTCCTAGCTCCTGGTTTCAGACTGGCCCAAACCTAGTCATTGCAACCATTTGGGAAGTGAACTGATAGAAGTAAGATGTACCTCTCTCCCTAATTCCTCCCCATTCTTTCTATAAAATTTAAAATAAATAAATAAATCAGATTTTTTTTCAATTACCAAAAAAGTGCGTTCACTGGCACTACGAAGGGATTTTACCACTTCTCCAAAATAGGGTCGGTGCTGTCTCCACTGTGATGAGAGAATAAGAGAATTAAGTAAATATTTATTTTTATATCTTAGTTAAGGTATACAAATGTCACATATTTCCCAGATAGAGATTCAGGAACATAGTGATATTTTCAACCCTACTGTCCCTCCTGCCCACATTCCCACAATTCTTCCTTCTTCCTCTACTATTCCCATTCTCAACTTTTTCAAAGATCTATTTTCAGTTAAATTTATATTCATAAGATTAGCCCTACACTAAGTAATAGTATGAAGAAAAAAAAAAAACCACTGTTAGTCAACAATCAAAACAAAGGCTGTAAACAATAATCAAATCTCAAAATGTCAATTTCACTCCTATATATTACCTTTTATGTACCCTATTAGTTACCACAGATCAGGGAAATACATATGTTATTTGTCTTTTTAGGGATTGGCTTATTTCACTAAGAATAATGGTTTCCAGTTGCATCAATTTTGTTGCAAATGACAGGATTTCTTTTATTATTTATTCCATATTGTATATTCCATAGTGCATATATACCATAATTTCTTTATCCAGTCTTAAGTTGATAGACTTCTGGGTTGATTCCATATCTTAGATGTTGTGAACTGACCTGGAATGAACATAGGGGTACAGAATACTCCATCATCTACTGATTTCATTTCATTCGGGTAAATCACCAGGAGTGGGGTGGCTGGGTAATATAGTAAGTCTGTATTCAGATTTCTGAGGTATCGTCATACTGTTTTCCACATTGGCTGCACCAATTTACATTCCCACCTACAATGGATTAGGGTAACTTTTCCCCTACATCCTCACCAGCATTTATTGTTTGTTGTTTCTGTATGAGACCCATTCTAACTGGTGAGAGATGAAAGCTCACTGTGGTTTTGAATTGCATTTCCCTAATGGCTAGTGATCCTGAGCATTTCTTCATGTGTCTGTTGGTCATTTGATTTCCTGTTTTGAATTTGTCTAAGTCCATTGCCCATTTATTATCTGGATTGTTTGTTGTTGTTGAGTTTTTTTAGCTCTTCATAGATTCTGCCTATTAATCCTTTTATCTTTTATAAAGATTTATTTTATTTATTTGAAAGATGGAGTTACAGAGAGAGGTAGAGACAGAGAGATTATCACTGGTTCATTCCCCAGATGGCTGCAACAGCTGGAGCTGCGCCGATCCAAAGCCAGGATCTTCCTCCAGGTCTCCCACATGGGTGCAGGAGCCCAAGGACTTGGGCCATCCTCCACTTCCTTCCCAGGCCATAGCAGAGAGCTGGATCGGAAGAGGAGCAGCTAGGACTTGAACCGGTGCCCTAATGGGGTGCCGGCACTTCAGGCCAGGGCTTTAACCCTCAGCGCCACAGTGCTGGCCTCTAATCCTTTTATTTTTAAAAGAATTTATTTATTTACTTGAGAGCTATAATTACATATAGAGAAGGAGAGACTGAAAGAAAGGTCTTCCATCCACTTGTTCATTCCCCAAATGGCCGTAGTTGGCTCTGAGTGTGCAGAACTGCTCATAGTGATTTCCCAGAGACTCAGCTACACCCTGTGCACTCTCACCCATTCACAGAACTCCCACAGTCTCAGCACAAGGGCTTTCACAGTCACAGAGTACAGAAGATCCACTTTGCCCCACTAGCCTGTCCCATACATAGAGAAGCTGAGACGTTCCCAGATCCAGCTGTCCGTGGGAGTTCTGCCTAGGTGGTTTGAGCCCCAGAGCCCTGGAGTCTGTTACTATATTGAGAGGCTGGGGTCACCTCACAATCCTATATGTGTACCCAACCCCTGTCGATCCTCCCAGCCAGATTCAGAGTCAATGGGGAACATGGATTTTTCCCTCTGGTAAAGTCTCTGGACCACATACATGTGCAACAGCCATCGGCCACAGCCCTGCTGGTTTCATAGCATGCCCATTGTCAGGTACTCTCCTTTTCAGACTGGATTGTAGTGTAAGCTATGAAAGGGGTGTACATTTCACTTTAGACTCTCATTAACAGATGTTGTTTCATGTTCCCCATATATTTTTTTAACTTTTATTTAACAAATATAAATTTCCAGAGTACAACTTTTGGATTACATTGGCTTTTTCCACCCCATAACTTCCCTCCAATCCACAACCCTCCTGTCTCCCAATCTCTCTCCCAATCAATTCACATCAAGATTCATTTTCAATTATCTTTATATACAGAAGATTAATTTAGTATATAGTAAGTAAAGATTTCAACAGTTTGCACCCACACAGAAACACAAAGTGTAAAGTACAGTTTGAGTACTAGTTATAGCATTAATTCACATTGAATAACACATTAAGGACAGAGATCCTACATGCAGGGTAAGTGTACAGTGACTCCTGTTGTTGACTTAACAAATTGGCACTCTTGTTTATGGCATCAGTAATCACCCTAGGCTCTTGTCATGAGTTGCAAAGGCTATGGAAGCCTTTTGAGTTCGCTGACTCTGATCTTATTTAAACAAGGTCATAGTCAAAATGGAAGTTCTCTCCTCCCTTCAGAGAAAGGTACCTCCTTCTTTGATGGCCCATTTTTTTCCACTGGGATCTCACTCGCAGAGATCTTTCATTTAGGTCTTTTTTTTTTTTTCCCAGAGTGTCTTGGCTTTCCATGCCTCAAATAATCTCATGGGCTTTTTAGCCAGAACTGAATGCTTTAAGAGCTGATTCTGAGGCCAGAGTTCTGTTTAGGACATCTGCCATTCTATGAGTCTGCTGTGTATCCCATTTCCCATGTTGAATCCTTCTCTCCTTTTTAATTCTATCAGTCAGTATTAGCAGAACCTAGTCTTGTTTATGTGATCCCTTTGACACTTAATCCTATTATTATGATCAATTATGATCTGAAACTAATCACTTGGACTAGTGAGATGGCATTGGTACATGCCACCTTGATGGGATTAAATTGGAATCCCCTGGCACATTTCTAACTCTACCGTTTGGGGCAAGTCCGATTGAGCATGTCCCAAATTGTACATCTCCTCCCTCTCTATTTCCCACACTCAGATTTTTAAAATATTTTTGATTTTTCATTTCTGTTTATTTGAAAGGCAAAAGGATAGATAGAAATGAAGAGACAGAGACACAGCTAGACAGAGACTGATATAGACAGACTGACAAAGATCTTCCATCTGCTGGTTCACTCCCCAGCTATGGCTGGAACAGGCTGAAGTCAGAAGCCTGGACTTCCTTTCAGTCTTCACATGGGTAGCAGGGACTCAAGCACTTAAAGCATCACTTGCTGCTTCTCAGGGTGTGTTTTTTATTTATTTATTTTTTTTATTTGACAGGCAGAGTTAGACAGAGAGAGAGACAGAGAGAAAGGTCTTCATTCTGTTGGTTCACCCCTCAAATGGCCGCTACAGCCGGTGTGCTCCACCGGTCCGAAGCCAGGAGCCAGGTGCTTCCTCCTGGTCTCCCATGTGGGTGCAGGTGCCCAAGCACTTGGGCCATCCTCCTCTGCTCTCCTGGGCCACAGCAGAGAGCTGGACTGGAAAAGAGCAACCAGGACTAGAACCTGGCTCTCATATGGGATGCCAGCGCCAGAGGCGGAGGATTAACTGAGTGAGCCATGGCGCCGGCCCCTCAGGGTGTATATTAATACGAAGCTGGAAACAGAAGAGCAGCAGAGATTTGGACTAGGTGCTCATGTATATGATGTGGCTATATGAAGTGGCATCTTAACTGCTATGCCTGACAGCTGCCCCAAAATCAGATTCGATGAAATGTCAATTCTTTTGGTGTAGAGAAAAAGCTATGTAGTTTTTTTCATAATGTGTAAGTTATATATATATATATATATATATATATATATATATATATAAAATTTAAAAATTGCAACAAAATGAACACATATGTTCAATTCCATTTTTCACAAGCTTTTTGAAGTGCCCTCATTCTGGAAGAAGGTGGTGATCAGCATGGCTGTGGTGGGGCTTTGAATTAGGTCAGGTTGTATCACTTCAATCATTTTCTGCCTTGGGTTCTATATTTGCTTCTCTTGGACTTGGTTTCCTCAAATACTACAACTACCATGTAACAGAAATGGTAATATTTTATATTTAAACATTGCTGTGCAGACGGCTTTTTTGTTTGCCAATTTAATTTCCTTTGGGTAAATTCCAAGGAGTGGGATGGCTGGGTTGAATGGTAGGGTTATATTCATGTTTCTGAGGAATCTCCAGACTGACTTCCATAGTGGCTTCACCAGTTTGCATTCCCACCAACAGTGGATTAGTGTCCCTTTTTCCCCACATCCTCTCCAGCATCTATTGTTGGTGGATTTCTGAATGTGAGCCATTCTCACCGGGGTGAGGTGAAACCTCATTGTGGTTTTGATTTGCATTTCCCTGATTGCTAGGGATCTTGAACATTTTTTCATGTGTCTGTTGGCCATTTCGATTTCCTCTTTGGAAAAATGTCTATTGAGGTCCTTGGCCCATCTCTTAAGTGGGTTGTTTGTTTTGATGTTGTGGAGTTTCTTAATTTCTTTGTAGATTCTGGTTATCAACCCTTTATCTGTTGCATAGTTTGCAAATATATTTTCCCATTCTGTCGGTTTCCTATTCACTTTCCTGACTGTTTCTTTTGCAGTACAGAAACTTTTCAATTTGATGCAATCCCAGTAGTTAATTTTGGTTTTCAGTGCCTGTGCTTCTGGGGTCTTTTCCAAGAAGTCTTTGCCAGTACCTATGTCTTGCAGGGTTTCTCCTATGCTCTCTAGTAATTTGATGGTGTCGGGTCGTAGGTTTAAATTTTTAATCCATGTTGAATGGATTTTTGTGTAAGGTGAAAGGTAGGGGTCTTGCTTCATGGTTCTGCATGTGGAAATCCAGTTTTCCCAGCACCATTTATTGGGACATGTACTCTACAGAATACTATACAGCAGTCAAAAACAATGAAATCCGGTCACTTGCAACAAAATGGAGGAATCTGGAAAACATCATGCTGAGTGAATTAAGTCAGTCCCAAAGAGACAAATATCATTTGTTTCCCTTGATTGGCGATGACTAACTGAGCACCAAAGGGGAAACCTGTAGAAGTGAAATGGACACTATGAGAAACAGTGACTCGATCAGCTCTTGTGCTGACTGTTGTTGTACAATGTAATACTTTATCCATGGTAGTATTTTTTTTTTTTTATTTTTATCCTAGTACTAGTGGTTGAACTCTGTAATTAACACACAATTATTCTTAGGTGTTTAAATTTTAACTGAAAAGTGATCTCTGTGAAATATAAGAGTGGGAATAAGAGAGGGAGGAGATGTAAAACTTGGGACATGCTCAATCGGAACGGCCCCAAATGATGGAGTTAGAATTGTGCCAGGGGTTTCCAATACAATCCCATCAAGGTGGCATGTACCAAGGCCATCTCATTAGTCCAAGTGATCAATTTCAGCTCACAATTGATCACACTGATAGGTCTAAGAGTCAAAGGGATCACACAAACAAGACTAGTGTCTGCTAATACTAACTGATAGAATGAAAAAGGGAGAGAATGATCCAACATGGGAAGCAGGATACACAGCAGACTCATAGAATGGCAGATGTCCTAAATAGCACTCTGGCCTCAGAATCAGCCCTAAGGCATTTGGATCTGGCTCAAGAGCCCATGAGAATATTTTAGGCATGGAAAGCTAAGACACTCTGGAAAAAACAGAAGACCTAAATGAAAGATCTCTGCGAGTGAGATCCCAGTGGAAAGAACGGGGCCATCAAAGAAGGAGGTACCTTTCTCTGAAGGGAGGAGAGAACTTCCACTTTGACTATGGCCCTGTGGGAATAAGATCGAAGTCGGCTAACCCTAAAGGCTTCCATAGCCTCGGCAACTCATGACCAGAGCCTAGGGAGATTACTGACGCCATAAACAAGAGTGTCAAAATGTTAAATCAACATCAGGAGTCACTGTGTACTTACGTCTCATGAGGGATCTGTCCTTAATGTGTTATCCAATGTGAAGTGATGCTATTACTAGTACTGAAACAGTATTTTTACACTTTGTGTTTCTGAGTGGGTGCAAACTGATGAAATCCTTACATAGTATATATTGAATCGATCTTCTTTATATAAAGATAATTGCAAATGATTAAAAAATCTTGGTGTTAAACTGGAAATTGCATAGACAATTAATCAATTTTAAAAAAAAAATCATGTAGGATCTCTGTCCTTAATGTGCTGTACATTGTGAATTAATACTATAACTAGTACTCCAACAGTATTATCATTTTGTGTCTCTATGCGAGGGCAAACCGTTGAAATCTTTACGTAATATGTACTAAATTGATCTTCTGTGTATAAAGAGAATTGAAAATGAATCTTGATGTGAACAGAAGGGGAGAGGGAGCGGGAAAGGGGAGGGTGGGGGGAGGGAGGGAAGTTGTGGGGGGGGGGAGCCATTGTGGTCCATGAGCTGTTCTTTGGAAATTTATATTCTTTAAATAAAAGCTTTAAAAAAAATATTTTATATTTAATAGTAGTAAATATTTTGGGGACTTATGAGCAAGGTATGATTATATATTCAATTATCAATTATTAATTCATTCAATTTTCATATTTAATCTCTCTAATATTCATTTAATCTCCACAAAATCATGATGGCACCATGCTGTAATTTCTCCTATTTTATAGATAAGAAAATTGAATCACTGAGCAGCTCATTTGATTGTCTAACATTATCTAGTAATTGGTGGTACCTTGAGGTGAACCCTAGGCAATCAGCTCTTGCAACCATGAAACAATACAGCCCAATGCTTTCATGTCACCTGCTGTGCCCATTTCCAAGGTTGTGGGAAATACTAGAAATAATATGGGTAAAGTCTTAGTATCACAATACCTTACAAAATGTATACCCATAAACTGTACTATAAAACTGTTACCATAAAGTAGATAAGAAAATGAACCATGTTTTTTGTTGCATTAAATCTTCAAATTATATTGCTTTTGTCTTGAAAGAAGAAAGTTTGGTTATCTGATTGTGTATTTAACCAAATGTAAAACTTTTTAGAAATTTGTTTTACTGTGGGCTGGCACTGTGATGTAGCAGGTAAAACTACCACCTGCAATGCCAGCATCCCAAATGGGCAAAGGTTTATATTTTAGCTGCTTCACTTCTGATCCAGGTTTCTGTTAATGGCCTGAAAAAAACAGGAGATGATGGCCCAATATTTGGCTCCCTGGCACTCATATGTAGTCCTAGATGAAGCTCCTGGATCCTGGCATTGACCTATCTCAGTCCTGGCCATTACAGCCACCTGTGTGGTGAACCAATGGGTGGAAGATTTCCCTTTTCCGTTTCTTCCTCTCTCCTAATAACTCTGACTTTAAAATAAATAAATAAATCTTTTACTATTTCAACCTTGCTTAAATGCATTATTCCAGAAGCTCCTCAAAGCTCATTTCTGTAATTTAAAAGAAAATTTTTAATTTAATGGAAGTATTAAAAATATTCATATTTGTCTCTTCACATACAGTCCTTGATAATAGATGACTTGGACCACTTTAATAAGGGACATAAATAAGTAGATTTCAGAATTATTGATTGGTGTAGATAAATGCCAATTAATTTTTCCTGACATTAACATTTGATATAGCCAAGGGTTTTCAGCTCTTTATAATTGCTTGCCTTTCTCTAAGCTGTTATTGTTAAATGATGAGCACAGTGAATGTTTTTAATCTCCATGTGAGAAATTTGAAATTCAAATAGTACTCATTCTTGGGGAAGTATTCACCTGCTCTTTCCAATGGTTGATTATAATTGCTGGAGTTTGACTTCTGGAGGTGATTTAGGTATTGACAAAAGCAGCCTTCTTTTTCATTACAGAAGTATTACTGTAGGTTTTAAAAGAATGCAACTCCATTTCTGTCTTATCAGACAGTGCTGTATTTCTAAATCTCTAAATTAAACATGCTATGGAAATACGCAAGCCCCAGAATATAGAGATTTTGGATTCTCATGTGGTTTATCAGAACATCTACAAGTGAAAGTGAGATCCTCAAGATAACCCCAACTATGGTCCAAAATGCCTTACATATTTATTTTCTCTGCTCACATTTACAGACTCCATTGAGATAGATCATTCTGAATGAGTGACAAATGCAATGGTAAATTTTAACTTAAGCAAGCACTCTAGATATTTCCTTAGAAAATGACCCTATACTCAGTTCCTTGCTGGAATTTCTCATTTGTATTGCACAGGTATCTACAATTGAATAGACCCAAAGCTAAATCACCCCTACATTTCCTATTGCCCTGCATTTCCACTTACCTGTACTGATCAAGACAAGGAATTGTCCTTAATTGACCCCTATTCTCCTTATACAATGCTAAAATATGTTTTACTTCCCAGTTATCTTTAGAATACATCCAAATTCATCAAACTCACATTACTATATTTTGATATAATCAATCTCAGGCTTTGTGCATTCTTCACTTCATCTTCCTGTTGGGGCAAAGCCCAAAGTCCAGATTTCTACCCTCATTCTTTCCTTATCTCTTCAAAGATGCTTATCACTTGCAATTCCTTCCCTTCCTCCAGAATCTCTAATCCAGGTCCAGCTGGAGTATCTTTCATTCAGCTTCTTCTGGTGTTCATAGAAGATAGTCCGCTTGAGCTCTCCCTCAGTGTGCTTTCACTCAGTGTACCTTCAGGGCACTTGGGAAATAGTGCTCAGTAAGAATGGTAATTGATTACTTAACCAAATCAGTAATCCATTGCCTGTGAAAAATGTACTATGCATCTTATACACCTAGCTCTCCATTCTTCTTTGTTTTACTATTCCAGATATGGCAGATACGACTGAAAGTCAAATTCTCATTTGTGTATAGGTGTGAATGGTATGTACTTAGGTACTTCACATTTATGAAGTTTTACATATTTTTAAATTTATTATTTAATATTCATACAAATCTAAGTTACACTCTTTTTCATCAAAGGCAGTTTTAAAATGATTTATTTATTTATTTATTTGAAAGACAGAGTTACAGAGAGGCAGAGGCAGAAAGAGAGAGAGAGGTCTTCTATCTGCTGGTTCACTCCCCAGGTGGCCACAAAAGCTGGAGTCTGTTCCAATCCAAAGCCAGGAGCCAGGAGCTTCTTCTGGGTCTCCCATGGAGGTGCAGGGACCTAAGGATTTAAGTCATCCTTAACAACTCTCCCAGGCCATAGTAGAGAGCTGGATCAGAAGTGGAGCAGCTGGGACTTGAACCGGTGCCCACATGGGATGCCGGCATTGCAGGTAGTGGCTGCACTGGTTTTGCCACAGCACTGTCCCCAGATCATCCAAGCCATTTTAAAGTGAAGTAACAGAAACCCCAGGTAGGTCAACTTGTATGCCTGGTAAATGGTAGAACTAGGACTAAACATAGGTGTTGCTAAACCTGTGTTATTTTTTTTTTTACTTCATGAAAGGGTACATCAGAAAATTTGTGTAGCAATGAAATTAAAAAGTAAGTTCATGTTAGTGCAAAATAAGGACTAATATAAAAGAATATCACTTCATTTAAATATTTATAGTATAAATAACATACCTATATTCAGGTATATGTGTTTGTGTGCATGTATGCATGTGTAGGGAGTGATTTCTGTATCTTCATCCCATTCTATCAACCACAACTTGGAAATACATTTTTAAATTTTGTCTGTTCTTTTTCATGTCAATATTCCCTAAACAGTACAGGTTAGCAATGATTTATATAATATTTACATTTTGCTAGGTGTGGTAAATTATCTAGAAATGATTTTAAAGTATATGAGAAGATGTATATATACAGGTTATATGCAAATTCTAAACTATTTTATTTACAGACTTGAACACTCAAAGATTTTGATACCTACAGGTGGTTCTGGAGCCAATTACTCAAGGATATCAAGAGATATCAGTATATACAAATGTATAGATGCACACAGAGATACACTCAGGACACAGTAGTGGATGTGTACATGAAAGTATATATATATATGCTTTAAATATATTCTACATATTTCAGTTTGATTTAATGTCAGTCATTCTTGAAAAATAGAGCATGTTTTGTTCTATCTCAAAGAAAAACTCCTGTATGGGAAATACATTACTTTCAGAAAGTTTTAGTTAATTTTATTTGATATTTAGCAAATATAAAAAATGATTAATAATACTTTAAAAAGATTACAAATTAATTTCATATTTGTATTCATTATTCAACAACTAGAACCTATTACTCTGCTTACAAAATTTAATTTTTTTCTATTTTGGTACTTACAAGTAGTTATTTTATGAAAAAATAAGATCCTTGTAAGATATTTTTAATAGTGTAAGTATTCTGACTTAATCATCTCCTGAATAATATGCTAATTTGTACATTTCTTTGCATGACCAGATGATTCATGCAAATCGACTTGTGAAAATGGAGGAAGATGTATTTTAAATGAGAAGGGTGATTTGAGATGTCACTGTTGGCCCAGTTATTCTGGAGACAGATGTGAAGTCAACCACTGTAGCAACTACTGTCAAAATGGAGGAACTTGCACACCATCCACCCTGGGTAAATATTTGATTATCATTGCATATTGAAATCATCTGCATTTTTCCTTATATGTGAAAAATATAAGTAAAATACTTAATGCTATGAGTATAATTCCTAACATCATGTAAAGAATATATTAGTATATAAATTTAGTAGTTCAACATAATCAATGACATTTGTTCTAAAGTATCAAAATCAAGTAACAAAATCCAGTAACAGTAATGATCATTATTTTGTATTTAGCATATACCATGTGATAGACTTAGTGCTGAGTATTTTGTTGCTGGCTCAGAATAATTAGCAGAGCCCATTAGCCAAGCTTTTGTTTGAATCCAAAGTATGCATTGTCAACTGCAGAAATACTTTCTTTAAATTCTAACTATGAAGCATTATTGAAAATTGGGCTCCTTATGAATGTAACAACTCTCACCAGATCATATGATAGCATCCTAATGCCCATCCAAAATGACAGCTACTCTGTCGACATTAAGATGTAGCATATAATATAATTTGGAATTAATCAGGTTTTGACATGATAGGTTATACTTGATATTTGTATTAGTTTACCCAACAGCCAAGTTTGCAGAGTGTTCTCCATAGCACGTAAGTGAACCTGAAACACACTTGCCTATTGGCTTCTAAATATTAAGCATAAAATATGCTCCCATGAGAAAAAAATCACACAATGCAAATAAACATCTAATTTCCAAATTCCAGTATTCTGTGCCAGGGACATTATACAACTATTATATACAACCTGTACACATTTAATTGTACTACTTAGACATATATTTATTTAAATGGAAAAGTAACCTATATGATCTTTATTTCCTCTGTACGGTTAACTTGGATCTTACTGGGAGTTCTCACTTCTTCTATTGCATGTTGCTGTTCTTTCAAGTATTTAGCATAGTTCCAACTTTAACAATCACATGGATAAGAATTCTCAATGAGGTTCAGATAGATCAAGCTATTTCTGATTTGCATTCTTATAGAATTTTGATGATTTTACACACACATACACACACTCACACACACACATATGTGTATGTATATTCTTTGTAAGATTTATTTATTTATTTTTAAAAGATTTATTTATTTATTTGAAAGTCAGAATTACACAGAGGAGAGGCAGAGAGAGAAAGAGAGTCTTCCGTCCGATGGTTCACTCCCCAATCAGCACAATGGCTGGAGCGGTGCCAATCCGAAGCCAGGAGCCAGGAGCTTCCTCCTGGTCTCCCATGCGGGTGCAGGGGTCCAAGGACTTGGGCCATCCTCCACTGCCTTCCCAGGCCATAGCAGAGAGCTGGACTGGAAGAGGAGCAGCTGGGACTAGAACTGGCACCCATATGGGATCCGGTGCTTCAGGCCAGGGCATTAACCCGTTGAGCCACAGTGCCAGCCCCGTAAGATTTATGTATTTGAAAGGCAGAGTAAGAGAAAGAGAAAGAAACAGAGACACACAGACATCTTCCATGTATGATTCACACCCCAAATGCCTAAAACAGCCAGGGCTGGGCCAGGGAGAAGCTAAGAACCAGGAACTCTATTCAGTGGACATATTGCTCTTGGAGAAATTACAATACTGAGTCTTTCGCTGAACAAGTGAACAAATTCAGTAAATGTGTGTGATTGCATTTTACTAACACAGATGCTATTTCAGTTAGAGAGGACACTTTTCTTGAGGAATGAATTGTTTAGAGATTTTATTACTGAATTGACAACTTAATTTTGTCACAATCACAATGATAATGAAAATCATTGAGTTATAGCTAGATAATTTATTTATATTTGTCTTCAGAATATTTAGCCCAAGGAAACCATTTGACATTCTATACTATGGCTATCTTTTCAAACTGCTGTGGGTCCGGGGGGATAAATCTCTAAGAAATTTTGAATTTGCTATCCTGTTAATGGTTCCTAAGCTGTATACAGATATAGAACAATTTTGAATGTTTCATTAAAATCAGATCTGCTGCATTCTTCAAATCTATAATATGTCAACTTTATCCACCAAAATTATTAGATCTTTATATAAATAATATATTCAGGGAAATTATATTTCAGATTAGTACTATAAATCTGAATTATATAATTTAATGGAGCATCTAACAATAATAATAAAGTATTTGATGAAGTTATTTGCAAAGCTTTTTTCATGTTTATAAGTGTAGTTTTATAAAAACACTGTTTAGTATTATAGACTGTAGAACCTCATTATCTTCATACAAATGTTAATTTGTTGAACAAATTCCAATGGGAAATTCATGGATTTATTCATTGTCGGTTTACTTACAGTTAAGCCTTTTGGTAAATTCCTTTGTGGACACTCCATAACTAGGGTTTGGGGCAGCTTTAATTAAAATTTATAAGTTTATGACAGTTGTATAGAACAATAATAATTAAGGAAAATGTCACCATTTAATTAAAAGCACATATCTGAGAGGCATAATTAAAATTTTGAATGTAGGAATTAGTTTTACCCATTCCTTAAGGTTTTTGGTTTTTGTAATAAAGAACACTAAAAATATGCTGAGTTCATTTAGAACATTCTATAAAATCAGTTATTTTGGCATTAATATAATCAGCAAGGGTCCATGTAATACATTTTCATGACCTACTATGAGAGATATATTTAAGATAAAATTACTATGGACAAAACAATTGCAAACAGAGTATTACACAATCATTTTATTATTGAAAATACAGAATAATTTATCAAAGTTTATACATCAGATATCATTAAAACATTTATGCAATTGAATGTCTTTCCCATTAATCTTAATTTTAAAAATATTCCTTAAGCTATACTCATGTTTTTTTTGTAATTTCCTTAAATTATAGGTCTGCTATTTATACTTAATGTGTATGTTAAAGTGAAATGGACTTTCCTACATAGATTTAGAATAATTTAGCAAGAAGTTTTGTGAAATTAGAACAGTATAACCAGATATTCAGTGCCACTCCTGAAATTTGGAGTTATGCAGAGAATGCCCATCCCATTTTGAAAACATACAAATGGCTACATTAGAAAGTGATATTATATTTTTGGATAGAATAGTAGGCAATGCAGTACATTTGTATTGAATAATTTAAGTGAATACAAAAGGAAGAAAGTAAAATTCTCATTGTAGCTCTTTCTGCTGCCACATCTGGGGACTTCCACAGTGAAAGTTTTTTCCCCCAGAAACGAAGCAAGAGAATGAAAGCAGCCATTACTGAGGAAAGAAAAAGTCAAAAATCTCCCTGCAATGGGAAAGGCCCTTACAATTGGAGCCATGTAGGTTGAGAGGATTTTCTTTCTCCTTTATTTAAGATTCTTCTATCCATGCAGTTGTCCCAATTCAGATGTTAGATTTGTTCAAAATCAAGGTTAAGCCAGGAATTTGGAGGAACCCGGGGTATATTATGAAGCTGATGATGAAACATGAGTACTGAGTGCTGTCCAGTCACAGGTGCACCCAGGATATTGAGTCCACACTAACCTGATCCATATCTTGTTAAATGGTGAATATTATGTTTAAACTGTTCATCTTTGCTTTTCTTTTACTTTTTATTTAAATGAAGACTGTTTTTCACTTAAATTAAGCTTTGCATTCCACCTTCCATAACATAGATGTTGATTATACTTAGGAAGTGCCTAAAGCTGGACATTTGGCTCTACTTGTTTTTTTTTTTTTTTTTTAAATTTTTGACAGGCAGAGTGGACAGTGAGAGAGAGAGAGAGACAGAGAGAAAGGTCTTCCTTTGCCGTTGGTTCACCCTCCAATGGCTGCCCCGCGCTCGTCCGATGGCAGGAGCCAGGTGCTAGGTGCTTTTTCCTGGTCTCCCATGGGGTGCAGGGCCCAAGCACTTGGGCCATCCTCCACTGCACTCCCGGTCCACAGCAGAGGGCTGGCCTGGAAGAGGGGCAACTCGGATAGAATCCGGCACCCCGACCGGGACTAGAACCCGGTGTGCCGGCGCCGCAAGGCGGAGGATTAGCCTGTTGAGCCACGGCGCCGGCTTAAAATCATTCTTAAAAATCAAGTCGAGGCCGGCGCCGTGGCTCAACAGGCTAATCCTCCGCCTTGCGGCGCCGGCACACCGGGTTCTAGTCCCGGTCGGGGTGCCGGATTCTATCCGAGTTGCCCCTCTTCCAGGCCAGCCCTCTGCTGTGGACCGGGAGTGCAGTGGAGGATGGCCCAAGTGCTTGGGCCCTGCACCCCATGGGAGACCAGGAAAAAGCACCTAGCACCTGGCTCCTGCCATCGGACGAGCGCGGTGAGCCGGCCGCAGCACGCCATCCGTGGCGGCCATTGGAGGGTGAACCAATGGCAAAGGAAGACCTTTCTCTCTGTGTCTCTCTCTCACTGTCCACTCTGCCTGTCACAAAAAAAAAAAAAAAAAAAAAAAAAAGAATGATTTTAAAATTGGAAACAACACAAATAATGCTTACTGTGCCGGCCTGCAGCACAGTGAACCGGGTTTCCGGAAACAGAGAGTGGGAATGCGGGGACAAGGACGCAAAGAATGGAGCCAAGACAAATCCTGATCAACAAACCCAGTAGTATTTAAACATGACCAGCTGTATATAAGAAGGCACACAAAAGATTTACATATCCAAGAGACTTTTGGGGTTACAAAGAGTTCCCAAAGAGTTCCCGATAAGGTTCTTCCCCTTAACAGATCACAAAATGTTATCAATCATTGATTACAAGGGTATAATAAAACACCGAGGTGATAAATGCAGGTTTCAGGTGTGGCTGATTATCTACAGCAGTGAGATAAGGTTCTTCCTGTCTCTTCCTGGAATCTCCTTAGCCTAATTGTCTGTGCCTGGATGTCTCCAGCCATATGTTTAAGTGTAAACAAAAGGGGCAACTGCCTGTGGCTGCCCACAGCTTACAATTCAACAAATAGGTAAAATTGGAAAATTTAACTTTTAAGGGATCAAATAGAAAAAAAAAAAAGCAAAATGAGAAAAGGCTAAAAGACAAGCCTCACTCATGTGTAGAGGAATTTGGGAAGCCATAAGTGGAGGAGGAGACCTTGTGGACATGGATGAAACTAGCATCCTCGAATCACTACCAGAGAATATGTTCATGGTACAAATCTTGCAGCAATTTTGAAAAACTCAGCAAGATCTTTACAAAGTGTCAATATCCTTTGACTAAATAATGTTACTCTTGGAAATGTATCCCAAGTACTACATGATAATAGAAAGCACAAAATTTAAAAATAAGAATATTCAATATGCTATTTACAATATCATAGAACTGGGAATAAAAACATGAATTCCAAGTGTAAGCATGTAAAATATGGCATTTGTAAAAGATGAAAATATATGATGATCACAACCACATTTATGGAACATTTAGTAAATAAAATGCTTCATTTTGTATTTTTAAAATTTATTTATTTTAAAGATTTATTTATTTATTTGAAAGTCAGAGTTACACAGATAGAGGAGAGGCAGAGAGAGGAGAGAGAGAGAAAGGTCTTTTATTCGATGGTTCACTCCCCCATTAGCCGCTAAGGCCGGAGCTGCGCAGATCTGAAGCTGGGAGCCAAGAGTTTTCTCGAGGTATCCCACATGGGTGCAGGGGCCCAAGGACTTGGGCCATCTTCTACTGCTTTCCCAAGCCATAGCATGGAGCTGGATTGGAAGTGGAGCAGCCGGGTCTCGAACTGGTGCCCATATGAGTTGCTGGCACTTCAGTCCAGGGTGTTAACCCACTGCTCCACAGAGCTGGCCCCCATTTTATATTGTTAAAAATTTTTTAAAGATGTTTATTTATTTGAAAGGTAGAGTTAGAGTCAGAGGCAAGAGAGCTAGAAAGAAATAGAGACAGAGAGAGGTCTTGCATCCACTGGTTCACTCCCCAAATGGCCACAGTGGCTGAATCTGTGCATTCCGAAGCCAGGAGCCAGGAGCTTCTTCCAGGTTGCCATGCAGTTGCAGTGGACCAACCATTCGGGCCATCTTCCACTGCTTTCCCAGCCATGGAGACCTGGATCAGTACTGGAACGTCCAGGACTTGAATCGGCACTCATGTGGGATGCCAGCACTGAAGGCTGCAGCTTTACCCACCATGCCACAGTGCCAGCCCCTCATATTATATTTTAAACATAAAAAGAATAGGCTATAAAGTGCTATATGTAATCTGAGTCCAATAGAGAAAAAATACATAAAATATTTATCTAAGGAAATAGATACTTCTCTGAAATGTCCCATAATTAACATGAATTATTGTTATTACAATTAAAATAATAGTGGTATTAGGAATTAAAATTATCATTATTTATTGTTGTTAGGATCATGCAATATGCTTACTAAGTGCTGATGCAGTTCACTCTCCTTGAATCTTGACAATAAACCTAAGAGAGAATAAAAATAAGTTTCTTTCTAATTCTGCTGCTGGCCTAATGAGTTACAGTCACTGGTTCATTTGGACCATATGGTGAGAGTAATATTCAACTATTCAGTCTTATGACTCTCTAGGCTAATGTCAGAAGGCTTGAGTTGGCTTACTTGTATCCACAGAAAATACAAAAATGTTTCAGTCTCATTTTCACAATGCTGGCTGAAAATGAACTTTCCAGAAGTATAAATAGACTGTGACCTATAATTTGAAGCATGTCAGAATATATTAAGTAGTACCTAAGAAAATGCTAGATAAAGCCCACAATTCTTCCCTTTTCTTTGTCAGGTTTTTCTGAATAGAACTCTCTGTAATCTGTGTGATACTTAAAGACAACCAGACAGCTATAGTCAACTTGCTAAAATTATTTATAAATGGGCACTCACTTTCACTAGAGGAAAACATTATATTAAGTGGAAAAGTAGAATGTCAAATCTCCTTATCAAAAAGACTAGCAATTTTTAAAAGCATTTGGGACTTTTATTACTTGAATCTAAGTCTGAAGTCAAGACAGATTTCACCAAGGGAAGTCTCAGCAACACGAGGTGAGGAGATGAGTTTTCCGATTGCGCTGTTGTAACTGGAGATACCACTGTGATTTATGTCTCAGTTTATTATTTCTTTTCTGTATGAAAAGGACATTGTTATTCTTTTGCTCTTGTCCAAATGGCATAAAGATGTTTAAGAAGTATGTCACCTTTAAACAGCATTTTCATGAAAAGACATTATCAACATATTCTGTAATTTAAATGTCCCTTAAGTACTGATATTATATACACTCAATATGTTTATCAGAGTTCTGAAGCCAAACAATGGCTATATACACATAAGACCCATTAGGCCTAAAATGT
This sequence comes from Sylvilagus floridanus, assembly GCA_949820135.1. Classification (NCBI taxonomy): domain Eukaryota; kingdom Metazoa; phylum Chordata; class Mammalia; order Lagomorpha; family Leporidae; genus Sylvilagus; species Sylvilagus floridanus. Next base: position 82,705,303 of record OX463236.1, on the reverse strand, counting down.
CATAACCAAAGATAAAAATTTAAGACCTCTAGACTGTCTAAGCCAGTTACAGGATAACTGGGTATGTGGCAGGCTTCACATAGACAATTAGGCACGAATTTAAAAATCTCATTTTCAAAGAGAGACTCATGGTGGTCAGGACATGTATCAGCTCACTGAAACCACAAGCATGATCAGTCTCACAGGATTGTCAGATAGAATTATGTTCACTGGCATCCCTTTGTTCCAGTCAATCACACATTTTCATGTATTGTGGGTATACAGGAGAAAAATTATTTGTCTGATATTCAACCAAGGGGTTATTTTGCCTACTTTAAATCATCTAATATGGATTAAATCATTCTGATGTACATCATTTCTACATTCAACTGAAAAACAGTTTACCAAATAAATCTAGCTTTCAAAGACAGAAACCAATATGATAGAAAATTATTAAATTATATATGAAAGTGACAGCAAATTATTAAAATATATCAGCATAATAAAACTGTATAATATGAAGGCACTTCAAAAACTCTATGGAAAATAGAATTGGAGGACTTGAGATTAAGTAAAATAAACCAGACACCGAAAAACAAATAGTGGGTGTTCTTCCTTATATGTGGGAGCTGAAATTCAAAAACAAAACAATCTGAACATATATTGGTGATTACTAGAAGCTGGGAAGGATTAATGGAATAAAAGAAGTTTGGATAAAAAGGAAGAGAGAAAGCTGGGTGTGGTTCATTAATTGTGACGTATGAGATGTTAGTAGGGCAATTGAGATGAGGGCTACCTGGGAACTCTTTGTATTACTACCTGAAAATTTCTACTTTGCAATTTTAAAATTATTCTGAAATAAAATGTTAAGAAAGAAAAAGAAAGATTGGTAAAATTAAGTTAAAAAAAGATAATAAACATTTTCCACAAACTTTTTGAAGACCCTATATTCAAATAAAAATAAAAATCTTTCAAGAAGATAAGTATCAATATTGATTGCATATTACTTTATTATAAGCTACCCAGAAAATATTAATCTGCAATGATTAGGTAAAGGTATTAAAATAGGAAATTATATTGACTATAATATTGTATCTGGAAATTTAACAAACATAATTATTGTTATCTTTATTGTAGCTGTTGCCAAGTTTTGAATGCAGAAATTACAAAAAGGGTGGTAAATCCATTGAATATACATCTTAATTTTTACAACTCTATGTTTACATTGGGACATTTCTCAGACATGAGTTAGAGTGAGTGATATGACTAGATTCTGAAAAACCTAGATTATTCCCAAACCAGTGTCCTAACACTGTACCTATTATTACAGACTATCAGCAGGGTCATATTTTCTGCCAGTGTCAGAAAAAGAGCTGACTATGACTACATGACTGAAGTTAATATATGTTGTTAAATATGTTAATTAGTTATGAGATAAATCAACAAAATATAAATTTCATGTTCATTGAACAGATACTAATATAAGTTATATATATATACTAATATGTTATGATATCTATACTGTTACATCTATAATAATAGAATCAAAAATATTATATTATATATTCAAAAATGTTCTGAATTGATAAATCTAGATTAGCTGTTAGAATGTTATATCCAAGAGAATAAAAATAGGAAAACTATTGGAACAAGCATTTCATACAATGCTTTTTGAAAAAGTCATGTGCTATGACCAGTTTAAGTAATAACCTGAATATTGGTAATTTAATAATAATAATAATAATAATAATAATGTCAATGCTGCTACTAATAAAAGAAGAAACTAAATATTTTGGCCCGCTGGGTTCCAAACATTGTGCTGTGTATTTTACCTGTCTATGGAAGATGCTGTTATGACCATGGACAGAATGAGATGCAAAGAAGAAATCTAAGCTTTCTAAAGTAGCAAACGCAAATTGTGTAACAACTACACCAAGTTTATTTAATTTCCTAAGTATTAATTGCGAAAGATTGTAGAATCAACTATTTTTGCTGATATACTATTTTGCTACATGTGGACATGCAATATAAGTGAAACTTTAAAAAATTCTGTGAGATTCCAAGATGTTTCCATTTTTCTCATGAGATATAGTGTTTAATTATGTCATTGTATATTCCTTAAAATATTTATAACTGATTATAGATCAGTAGTCATTTTAGTTATATTCTCCTTATATTTGACATTAGCTATTATTGAGTTTCTAGTTCAATTGCAACTGTTTATAATTAATTCATTTTTTGGTATGAAACTATACTAGAACATGTTAGAAGATATATGTAGTCAATTACTATTTATGTACAAAGCAATATAAATACATAGAAGCAAGCTCCACTGATTCTATGCATATATGAGGGTACTTCAAAACTTTGTGGGAAAATGAAATTAAAAATCACTTTATTTTGGTACAAAAATCTTGATGTGAAGCAAGGGGAGAGGGAGTGGGAAAGGGGAAGGTTGCAGGTGGGGGGGAAATTATGGAGGGAAGCCATTGTAATCTATAAGCTGTATTTTGGAAATTTATATTCTTTAAATAAAAGCGTTATAAAAAATAAAAATAAAAAAAAGAGTTCATCAAAATCAAAAAAAAAAAAATTGAAAACCATGCATAGTTTTTTCATAGTTGTATTCTCCATGAACTTTTTGTAGCACCCTCATATATTAGGATCTTTAAGGAAACAAGAAAGAACATATGTATAGATGTGTAAGAAGAGATTTATTATTGGAGTTTATATTTATTTTCTGATGGAGTCCTAGAAGTTTCCTGACCATGCCCTGTCTGCAAACTGGAGAAACAAGAATGGGCTCATTTAGTCCCTTGCAAAGGTCTGAAAGCAGGGAGACAGTAACTCCCTATATAAGACCAAAGGTCTAAGCAAGGGGTAGTGGAGGAGGGAATGCTAGTGTAAGTCTTAAAGTCCAAGGACAACGAATCAGGAGCTCCAAGATTCAAGGGCAGGAGAAGGCAGGTGCTCAACAAAGACAATCTGTCATTTCTATTTATTTAAAAGGGAGAGAGAGAGAGAGAGAGAGAGAGAGAGAGAGAGAGAGAGAGAGAAGAGAGAAGAGACAGCTTTCCATCTGTTTATTTACTCCCCAGATGCCCCTGCAAATGGCAGGTCTGGGCTAGTATAAAGCCAGGAACTGGGATCTCAATTTAGATCTCCTGTGTTGGTGGTGGGGACAAAATACTCTAGCATTCTCCTGTTGCTTCCCAGAGTGCTTAAGTAGAAAGCTGGAATTGGAAGCAGAGCTGGGATTCAAACCTCAGCAATCTGATATGGAATGTGAGCAGCTTAGCCAGTGCCTTAACTGCTAATTCATACACCCTCCATTTCCCACCTTTTTTTTCTATTTGAGCCTGAAGGTGAATTGGATGATATGTGCCCACATTGGTGAGGATGGATCTTCTTTACTCAGTCTACTAATCCCAATGCTAATTTATTCTGGAAATGCCCTTACAGACCCACTGAGAAACAATGTTGCACCTGCCATCTGGACATCCTTTTTCAAGTTGAGACATGAAATTAACCATCACAGCAGACATTTGGCAAGGCACTAAGCTAATCAACATGTGCAGTGAAATAGGAATACAGAGTAGACCTAGCACTGAGAAATGTAAAGAATAGTGCAAACAAACATATCACTGAGGACAAGATCATTTCAAATAAATATGTCTTTCAGGGAGTAAGAAAAGTTGTCAGACCTACTGAGCTGCCAGAGAACCATATGGGACTACTCAAAGAGGAATGAACATAATGCTCTGAAGTTTAAGATAGAGAATGAGCCCAGACTCAGAAAACTGGGAGAGAGAGAGAGAGAATGAATGAATGAATTATCTGAGCTATAAATTGGGAAATATCACCAGGAAGAAGTTTGGAAGACATTTGTTGAGGGATAGAAAGGGAAAATGTAAGGACAACTATAAAAAAAAAGCATTCAGAGAATAGCTAGGGAAATCAGCAATCCTAGTGAAGCCAAGTAGAGATAATTTCAAGTATGGAGGTTATTAAACATTTTAAAGTTAGGATAAAAAATCTGAAGAGGAGAGCAGTTAGGAATAATAGCTGAATTTATTGATGAAGGGAAAAGAAGAAAGCTTTAACAGATAAGCTTTGAAATGTAAAGGGGGCTAGCACTGTGGCACAGCAGGTTGGTTTGCAGCCTGTAGCACTGGCGGCTCATGTCCCAGCTGCTCTGCTTCAATCTAAGTCTCTGCTAAGTGCCTGTTAAAGCAGAAGATGGACCAAGGATTTGGGCATCTGCACCCATGTGGGAGACCTGAAAGAAGCTCCTGGTTCCTGGCTTTGGCCTGGCCTATTCCTGATCATTTAGCCATTTATGGAGTGATGGAAGATCTCTGTGTCTTTCCTTCGCTCTCTGTAACTCTGGCTTTCAAATAAGTAATAAAATAAAAATCTTTTTATTTATGGCGTCAGTAATCTGCCTAGGCTCTAGTCATGAGTTGCTGAGGCTATGGAAGCCTTTAGGTTTCGCCGACTTCAGTCTTATTCTGACAGGGTCATAGTCAAAGTGGAAGTTCTCTCCTCCCTTCAGAGAAAGGTACCTCCTTCTTTGATGGCCCCATTCGTTCCACTGGAATCTCACTCGCAGAGATCATTCATTTAGGTCTTCTGTTTTTTCCAGAGTGTCTTGGCTTTCCATGCCTAAAATACTCTAATGGGCTCTTGAGACAGATCTGAATGCTTTAAGAGCTGATTCTGAGGCCAGAGAGCTATTTAGGACATCTGCCATTTTATGAGTCTGCTGTGTATCCCGCTTCCCATGTTGGATCATTCTCTCCCTTTTTGATTCTATCAGTTAGTATTAGCAGACACTAGTCTTGTTTGTGTGATCCCTTTGACTCTTAGACCTATCAGTGCGATCAACTGTGAACTGAAATTGATCACTTGGACTAGTGAGATGGCCTTGGTACATGCCACCTTGATGGGATTGTATTGGAATCCCCTGGCACATTTCTAACTCCATCATTTGGGGCACGTCTGATTGAGCATGTCCCAAATTGTACATCTCCTCCCTCTCTTATTCCCACTCTTATATTTCCTGGGATCACTTTTCAGTTAAAATTTAAACACCTAAGAATAATTGTGTGTTAATTACAGAGTTCAACCACTAGTACTAGAATAAAAAAATACTAAAATGGATAAAGTATTACATTGTACATCAACAGTCAGGACAAGAGCTGATCAAGTCACTGTTTCTCATAGTGTCCATTTTACTTCAACAGTTTCCCCTTTGGTGCTCAGTTAGTTGTCACCGATCAGGGAGAACATATGATGTTTGTCCCTTTGGGACTGGCTTAATTCACTCAGAATGATATTTTCCAGATTCCTCCATCTTGTTGCAAATGACCGGATTTCATTGTTTTTGACTGCTGTATAGTATTCTATACTATAGAATAGTACATAGAGTACATGTACATAGAGTACATGTACATAGAGTACATGTCCCGTAATTTCTTTATCCAAATGTATGCTTTGAATTCCCTGTGATCTTTTGCTGTGAGGTTCCCTTTGTTTACCTTCTTTCATGTTGATGGCCATGTTTCTGTGTTTCTGTGTGTAACACATCTTTAAGCTTCTTTTGCAGGGCTGGACGAGTGGCAACAAATTCTTTCAATTTTTGTTTGTTATGAAAGGTCTTTATTTCACCTTCATTCACAAATGAGAGCTTTGCAGGATATAATAAGCTGGGTGGCAGTTTTTCTCTCTTAGTACCTGGGCTATGTCTCGTTATTCCCTTCTAGTTTGTAGGGGTTCTGTTGAGAAGTCTGCTGTGAGTCTAATTGGAGATCCTCTGAGAGTAATCTGATGTTTCTCTCTTGCACATTTTAGGATCTTTTCTTTCTGTTTCACTGTGGTGAGTTTAATTACAATGTGTCGTGGTGAGGATCTCTTTTGGTCATGATTACTAGGGGTTCTATGAGCTTCATGTACTAAGATGTCTCTCTCCTTCTCCAAAACTGGGAAATTTTTTGCTATTATCACACTAAAAAGGCATTCTGATCCTTTCTCCCTCTCCATGCCTTCAGGAACTCCTAGAACTCAAAAGTTGGGTTTTTTAATAGTATCCTGTAGATTCCCAACAATATTTTTTAGATTTCTAATTTCCTCTTCTTTTCTTTGATTTGAATGTATATTTTCCTGTGCTCTGTCTTCTAAGTCCGATATTCTCTCTTCTGCTTCACCCATTCTGTTTGTAAGGCTCTCTAATGTGTTTGTCATTTGATCTATTGAATTCTTCATTTCATTATGATTTCTCGTCACTATCATAGTTTCATGTTCTACTAGTTGTTTCATTTCATTTTGATTCCTCCTTAATATTTCATTTTCATGAGAGAGATTTTCTACCTTGTCCATTAAGGATTTCTGTAGTTCAAGAATTTGTTTTTGAGTACTTCTTAGTGTTCTTATCAATTTTTTGAGATGTGCTTCTTGCTTTTCTTCTAACTCATCATCTTCGTAATCTTGAATTGGGGTGTCTTTTTCATTTGGGGGTTCTTAGTGTCTTCCTTGTTCTTGTTATCTCGGTTTTTGTGTTTGTTGTTTGGCATATTGGTTTCTTCACTGTGTTGTTTTTTCTTGTTATACTATGACTCTAGATAAGTGGACTGTCTGCTTTGAATGGAGCCTTAGAGGCTTGAGATGGGTGTGGCCTGATAGCTCTCTTTGGTTCCTCAGGGTTGTTAAATCAACATCAGGAGTCACTGTGTAGTTACGTCTCACGTGGGATCTGTCCTTAATGTGTTGTCCAATGTGAAGTAATGCTATAAGTAGTACCAAAAAGTATTTTACACTTTGTGTTTCTGTGTGGGTGCAAACTGATGAAATATTTACTTAGTATATACTGAATCGATCTTCTGTATATAAAGATAATTGAAAATGATTTAAAAAACTTGGTGTTTAATTGGAAATTGCATAGAAAATTAATCAATTTAAAAAATATATATCATGTAGTATCTCTGTCCTTAATGTGCTATACATTGTGAATTAATACTATAACTAGTACTCCAACAGTATTTTTTACTTTTTGTTGCTATGTGAGGGCAAACTGTTGAAATCTTTACATAATATGTACTAAACTGATCTTCTGTATATAAAGAGAATTGAAAATGAATCTTGATGTGAATGCAAGGGGAGAGGGAGCGGGAAGGGGAGGGTTGTGGGTGGGAGGAAGTTATGGTGGGGGGGGAAGCCATTGTAATCCATAAGCTGTATTTTGGAAATTTATATTATTTAAATAAAAGCTTTATAAAAATAAAAAATAAAAATCTTTTAAAAAAGAAATATACTGTAAGGGCAAAAACACTTACTAATATTTCTATTCTAAACTTCTAAACTTCTGCTTGTTAGCAGAAAATCAGAATCAACGTGCATTAGCAACATATGCATTTTGAGGTTTCTGGCCTCTCTTTTGAGAGCACAAGGAGAAAATATATATTTACCCACATTATTCTATATGTTACAAATAAAAATTGCTAACTCCGTGAAGAATTGGAGTTTGATTTTAGCATACATATTTTACTTTGTCATATATTGATAGAGTTGGAAACAGTGAAATTATCTTTTGAAGATGCTCCAGGATGTACCAAAGTTTGAAGTTGTGGAAATAGAAGGACTTAGTACCTATTTTATTTGTTTTTTGTTTTGGTTGTTGCTGTTGTGGCATGTGGCTATGTTTTCTTTTTAAAGATAGAGCTAAGCATGTTAAGAAACTAAAAAGAGGGAAAAACTTGTCCTTTGAAGTTTGAAAATGTTGGAGTTTGCATGTAAACTTGGTGGAGAATTCAACTGTATTCCATCGCTTCTGTAAAATAAATACAACTTTATCTCAATCATGCTGATCATATATGTAATTTAATGAAAATTTAGAAATATTTGGTTAAACTGTTCAAATGCCTTTATAGAAAAAAATCATAGAATAAATCATAACTATACATGGTACCTCTCAGGAGAAATCATAATAATCAGAGGCAAAATTCAACTGAGTGCAGTAAGAAATACTTAGCATGGATTGCATCATTTATTATATGTGAGTATACACAACCGCTCCGTGGAGGCCGTGTTACTAATATCTCGATTTTATACATGAGGAAACAACCTGCGAGGTGCAGTGGGTGCATGAGCCAGTAATTTGACTCAGGTAGACTATGAATCTGAAAACCTACTCTCTTAATGTGTGACCTAAGGATGCTCTAGAAACTAGAATAATTCAGAGCCAGAAAACAGTTTCTTTTCCCTCCTACCTCAGGTGAATTGATGCTTCTTCAAATGGTGCAATCATTGTAGGCAATCAGTTACCTAGCTCCCACTACTATAAATCTATACCTTAATCATTGTAACAGTGTTGTTTCCTTTGCAAACCGCAAAATCACAAAATCAAAGTCTCTTACCTACAAAAGATTGATACATGAACCCAGTGCGATTTGCTAGGGTGTATCCAGAGATATTCCTGAAATATTACATGGAGTGTATTATACAATCCTGCAATAGGTGGTTCATTTCACATTAGCAGAAAAAAGATCTGCTGCATCACTGTACTGTTTCAGTTCGTTAAGATTCCCTTGAATGTGAAGATTTCTACTTGTCAAAGAGATGTTTAATTCTCAGAAAGAGAAAGAAGTGCTTTTGGAAGAAAAAAAAAATCATCTGAAATCTGAATGCTAGGAAGTGTCTGTTGACTTGGGGAACACACTGGTCACTCTGCTCTGGTTTCAAAATAGATGCAGACAAGACAAAGTCCAGAAAGCAGAATCAGTTCTGTGAATGACTAAGATAAAGGCATTTTCAAGCACCTCAGCACACTGTGTGTGTTTCTTTCAGACTTCTATCATTTTTCCACCCATAATTTAAAAACAAAATAGTAACAAGAAAACCAGGAATCTACAATGCTTACAGTCTGCTTCTGTGTGACATTTTTTCTGGTTGTTCTAATGCACTTTCGATTTCTTCTGTCCATATGCGCTGTTTCACATTACACTCAGGTTACTTTGTATTACCGTTCACATATTCTATTTCTCTGTAAATCATTCATGGGCATCTATTGAAGATAAGGGATTATTTCTTTTGTTCTGGCCTCTGATTTTCCTCAGCAACAATGATCAACCTCTTTGTCTTCTATAACTATTTCTTCTCTTGCTTGTATCTTTATTTTTCACCTACTAACATGACAGAGGACGTTTAGTTTCTCCATCAACAAAAACTGGAACCATCTCTCAACACTATAGGGAACATATCCCATGAAAAGTTAGTAAGAAGTTTTCCGGTAACATAAAATGTAAGGCTACCCAGTTTTTAACATAAATAAAATTTATCTTGTTTCTCAGTTTACTTGTTTATTTTTTTTTTAAATGTGTTTATTTTGAAAGTCTAGGTTTGGACAGACACTGTGGCACAGAGGGTTAAGCCTGTGCCTGCAGGGCTGGCATCCCATATGGATGCCCGTTCAAATCCTAACTGTTCCACTTCTGATCCACCTCCCCTGCTAATGTGCCTGAGAAAACAATGAAGGGTGCCCAAGTCCAGGAACTCCTGCAACCACATCGGGGACCCAGAGCAAGCTTCTGGCATCTGGCTTCAGACTGGTTCAGTCCCACCCATTTCAGCCACTTAGGGCCTGAATCAGTGGATGGATGATTCCTATCTCTTTCCTCTCTTTTTCTCTTTATGCATCTCAGCCTTTCAAATAAATAAATCAATAGATAAATAAATACATTATTTTTAAAAAGTCAAAGTTATATAGAGAGGGAAAGAGACGGAGAGAATGAGAGAGATAAGGAGAAAGAGGAGAGAGAGAGAGGGAGAGGGAGAGAGAGAGAACCTTCCTTCTGCTGGTTCACTCCCCCAATGGCCACCACAGCCAGGGCTGGGTCATTCTGAAACCAGGAGTCAGGAGCTTTTCCCAGGTCTCTTACATGGGGGCAGAGGCCTAAACACTTGGGCCATTTACAAATCTTGCTTCTCCCAGGTAAGTAGCAGGGAGCTGAATCAGAAGTCAAGCAGCCGGGATACGAATCTGTACCCAAATGAAATGTGGGCATCACAGGCAGTGACGTTACTCCGATGCACAATGCCAGCCTCCTCAGGCTATTATTAATAGGCATTTATCCACCCTACCAAGCTAGTAATATTCACAAATAGTAAACTTGGAAGCAATGTTCTTCACCATATAGATATATATTACTTTGTACCTTTGGAGCAACAGGCTTTAGTACTTCTGCATTTGTAGTCTTCTTTCAAAGTAAAATAAATAAATAAATTGTGGAACATCAAATTACTCCTTCTCTAGTAAATGTGGATACATTTTATTTGAAGGTATTTTATTCATTTAATAATGCTTGAAATGTGTAGACTTCTTTAATGTAAAATATGTGGCAAGAGAAAAAATATAGATCATTTCACACATTAAATCTTAGTAAGCCTTACACTGATGCATTGTCTGACCATTCTAATTATGTTTTCTCACCTCAACTATGAGAGAGACTCTGACATAGAAATTCTTCAATGCTAGGCAAATGAGTGACTTTAGTCATACTAAATTGAGATCCATAATTGAAATTCTTTCCCATGTTGTTTCTTTATATTTTTGCAACATTTAATACTCAATCTTTCCCCTATACAAATGATATCCATTAGTTTTGTTCTCATTCTCTCTTATAGAGCTAGTTCCATATTTCATTCTTAGTTTTTGAGAGGTTGAACTGTTACAGAGACTCATTCCTAAAAGAACAGTTAACTGCATTATGTTCAGAACACCTAAAAGGATGTTTTCTTTTTATTCTGATGTTAGTTCCCATGAAACTAAGGAATAAAAATATTCAAAGATGATACATCAGATTTGCAACTGTTTTTCTTTTTCTCTCTGTTACTGCCTCTGTCTCTGTTTATCAAATGAAAAGAGAGAGAACACACACACACACACACACACACACACACAGAGAAAGAGAAAGTGAAGCGTAGGAAAGGAGAGGGGAGAGCAGCTATCTATGCTCCTGTTTCCAGCTCCCTGCTAATGGGAGCCCTGGGAGGTAGCAGATGTCCCTGCCACCCTTATGGCCCATCTGGATTGAGTTTGCAGCTCCTTGCTTCAGCATTGGTGCAGCTGCAAAAAGTGTGGGCAGTGAGAGAGTGAACTGGAAGGCAGGGACACTCTCATTTTTACTCTTTCTGTCTCTCTAAAAAATAAACAAATCAAAATAAATAAAATGATTTGCACTCATATTCTCTTCACACTAAACTTCTAAGTCATTTTATCTACCAGATTACAACTAACAACCCCTTTTTATGAGTAAAAAATAACAAAACCAGACAAAATAAGGCAGAGTAAGTGCTATATAGAAAGCAGAGTATGTACATTCAAATAAAATAGCTATTGTTCATAAATATAATTGTTATAAATTACATGTTTAACTTATTAAATATTTACTTATAGCAAGTGTAAATAAATATTGTGTGCAAATTCAGCAGTCATTGATAGATTACGATTGAAAAATGGGAAATATGTGTACATTTTAAACTATAATAAAATATAGTCTATGGTGCTATATATGAGTAGAACAATAATTTTAAAATTGAAATATAAAGAGAAGTATAGAAAATAAGCACTGTAAGCATGCAATGTATGCATGAAAATGTAATTATTCATAAAATAATCTCTGACTATTTGACCTAATTAATCCTTAGGTCAAAGCTTCTTTGGACATACTAGTAACCAAACAGATCGTGTTGCTGCATAGTCACAGATCTGTAGACAGCCCTTGATCAGAAAGTTAGCTTCCCAATTCTTATCTAGTCACAGTTCCATTAACATAAAAAATGCATGTCTAACAATTTACTTTTTATTATCTTTTTTTTTTTCCTAATAGGAAGACCCACCTGCAGCTGTGCAGTAGGGTTTACGGGGCCAAACTGTGGCAAGACAGTCTGTGAAGACTTTTGTCAAAACGGAGGCACCTGCATTGTCACTGCTGGGAATCAGCCATACTGCCACTGCCAGTCTGAGTACACTGGAGACAGATGTCAGTACTGTAAGTGACAGCAGCCACCAGAAGTCATTGTGGAAGCGTGCTTTGATGTTTACATCAAGTAATCTTGTTGTTATCTGTACTTTATCTGAATTTTCTTCACTTGGTTTTCTGGACATCACTCTCTCTTATTTTCCTTTCCATTTTATTGGTTACTTCTCTTTAGGGTTCGTTGTTGGTTCCTTTTTTATCTCCAATTTTAAACACCACAGGGACAGTCAATCCTGTCTTCATTTCTTTTTTCTTCTCTGTAACTCACACCTTGAGTCAGTGATTCACATTCAACTCTGCATATTAAAATGACTTCAACATCTTTTTTAAAATACTATTCCCCATACCACCTTTGAAAATTTTAATTCCACTAGCCTGTGTTTGGGGTATTTATATTACTGAAAAGCTTTCCAGATATTTTACAGATACACAAAAGTTTGATGCCCATCCTTTAAATGATTTCCTGAATTTCATTGTTGTTAATACTCTTCAAATATGAATAATTATAAACTTAAATCTCCAGCTCAACCTAGCTGAATGCTAGGTTTATCTGTGCCCTTTTTCATGTGGCTTTTCCATATTACATTTTAAATGATGTCCATCACAGGCCAGTAGTTTATCTGACACTGTAATCCAGTTACACTTATGCATTCCTACTTACATGTTGCTCACATCACCAGAACTCTCATCTCCCTCCTCTCATCAGCGTTCCAGCTCAACTTCTGTCTACTACCTCATGTTTTTCATTATATTTGCAGCACCACTTTCCAGACTCCGAATGATTTCCATATAAACAAGGAATAATGCCAACCATTATCCCACATTGTGAAAACCTCATTACTCTCTCCACTAAGTACTCAGTTTCTCCTTTATTTTAGGAAAACCACAGTCACCACCCCTATCCCAGTAAATGCCAACTACCCTGGCATGGTGATGACACCCAGATTCAACACCATTTCAACCTCTCCTAGTTTCAATTAACCTCAAAATCTGTTTGAATATCTCTTTCTCTTTTCTGTCTCTGATTACTTTTATTTTCTATTTTTGTTACCTGTGTATATTTCTCTTACTTGTCTGGGACCTCTTTGAGATTATCCTCAGCAACAGCATTTATCAAATAGATAAATGAACAAATAGGTAATCACACAGATAAACAAATGAAGGTAGTATTAATAAAAGTTAATAAAAAGACAATGTAATATACAAAAGTTACGATCTGGCATCTATGTGTGTTTAATCTAGTACTAATATTTTCTCATTTTACCTCTTGGTTCCCAATTGGTACATTACCATAAAATCTGAATCCTTTTTCATCTTTCTTGTTTTTAATTTTTTAAATTGAATCATAAACACTCTTGGTTATTTTTGAACTATTTAAAAAACACAAGGTGGCCATCATTAGAGTAATTTGGATTCTTCCAAAAATACATTTACTTAGCTTATATTTTAATTGTCAGCATAATAGAATCACAGTCTGAGGTAGCCTGATGCTTTATAAAAGGCTGCATTATAATTTTATTATCACTATTAGCAGTCAGAGCACTTCCCACCTTTTACTGCAAAGCACTTATTAAAATTAACTAATTAATCCTTAAACAGAGGTTAAATAACTTGCTTAAGGTCCCAACGTGGTAATATTATTGTCAGAATTAGACCCCAGGAGTTGTTGATCAAGATGTCAACAAATATTCCTGCAGTATGTTGATGTTCTTCTTTGGCAGCATAATAAGTCTGTGGACAGTGTCATTAAAATGACAAATCCAACAGCTGACAAAAGCATAATAAATTCAGCATGTATTAGATGTGAGTCGCCAGGGTTCAGTGGGCCTGGTGTTCTGTCAAAATTGTATCTAGCATACACAAAATCATCTCTATCAATGAAGGAATGGCAGAATGGCTCATTACAGAGCCTAATTAAAGGTCCATTAGTGGGAGGTAAAACATTCCTTCTTACTTGTGCTGACTACAAACATTTCACAACTCTTAATAGCAGTATAAAATCCTGAGATCTGAAATGCAAATTAATTCTAACAGCAGCAGCCCAGGGAGGAGAGACAGAGATAAATAACGACCAAAGTAAAATTAAGTGTTTTTAGACAAGTTGTTCAAGAACAAATGTACATGCATTTCATGCTATCCTAGAGCAAAGATTTCTAATATAATTTTCTTAAATTAAGTAAACATGGATTTTGCATTTAAATCTAATTGTTACGTGTGAGATCAACAATATGTGAGGTTGTTTGTAATTAACATTAGGGCACAGAGGTCAATTAGGAACGACTCAAAATCTAAGTCTAAGAATTAGGTAGTAAAATTAAATGATAACCTGCTTGTCCTGTCATGGATATTTTTAAAGTCTTCTAGTGCTCTATGTGCAGAATCATTTTAATTTCAATTAGAACTCAATTTATTCTAAGTGAACCTGAATGGCTTACTCTTACTGTTTAACATAGAAGCATAGATAGTAAGTGGTGTCTCTCATTACAATTAGAAGTACCTGACAGATATCCAAAGATACCATAAGTTGCAACTGGCATTAGAACCATAATCTATCAAGTAACTTATAAAACAGTTATACACTAAAATGGGAACCTATTATAGTTGATGTTATTGTGAGATTATTTTTTACCATTTGTCCTCTAGAGTAGTTTTGGTCTGTCAGTCAGTCAGTGAACATGTTTTAGTATTTACAGTGAATATGCCATTATGTTAGGCATTGAGGAAAACAATGGGCATCAAAAACATGTTTGGCTTTCAAAGAATTTACTGTCTTTCATCCAGAAGAGAAAACAAGTTATGACAGGGCAGTTTGATAAAGCACGAAGGCTATCAGAACCCACAGAAAGGACTTGAAGTTTAGCCTATGAGAAAGATTCCTTGCAGGAAATGATGTCTAAGTTGGGATCAGAAAAAGAGCAGCTAGCTCTGAAAAGGGGAAACACTAAAGAAACAGCATATGCAAAAGCCTGGAAGGGGAATCCTTTCAAAATTTATCTGTTTTGTATCTATTTGATTTTTGTAGTGGAGGGCTGTCAGGTGGAGTAACATTCACTGAATTCATTGTATCACACACAATGTGTTAGTCACGCATATAAATGTTGCGACACATTATTTTATCTAATGCATGGCTCTATAGCGTTTCAACAAATATTCATACAACCCCTTGAGATTTGTATATTAGTAATACCTTGCAGATATCAGACAATAAAATTAAGCAGTTTTCCTAATCTACCACGTTAGAGAGCATAGGAAATAAGTTCACAGCCTTTCGGATCTGATTCCAAAAATAGGCTTCTCTTGGTCGTTAATACCCTGCTATTTAATACCCTGCCCACCCTATTGCATTTTTTACAGACTCTCTATTAGGATGCAAGGCAGAAGGTGGCACACTGACTCACCCTGGTCTTCTTCATTGAAAATAAGCACTAAGGAGACTTTTAGGCTTAAGCTGTTTAAGCTTAAGACAAGTGTACATAGAGGATACCAAAGTAAATTTTTTTTAACAGGCAGAGTTAGACAGTGAGAGAGAGACAGAGAGAAAGGTCTTCCTTCCGTTGGTTCATCCCCCAAACGGCCGCTATGGCTGGTGCTGCACCAATCCAAAGCCAGGAGCCAGGAGCTTCCTCCTGGTCTCCTATGCGGTGCAGGGCCCAAGCACCTGGGCCATCCTCCACTGCACTCCCGGGCCACAGCAGAGAGCTGGCCTGGAAGAGGAGCAACCGGGACAGAATCCAGTGCCCCGACCAGGGCTAGAACCTGGGTTGCCAGCTCCGCAGGTGGAGGATTAGCCTAGTGAGCCGCGGCGCCAGCCTACCAAAGTAATTTTTTAAATGTACAAGGAAAGACAATAGAATATTTTCTTCTTAAAATTTATTTTTATTTGAGAGAAAGAGTGAGAGAGAGAGAGAGAGAGAAAGAGACAGAGAGGAAGGTTCACCTGCTGGTTTACTTCCCAAATGGCACGATGGCTGTAATTTGGCCAATCCAAAGACAGGAGACATGAGCTTTTCCTGGGTCTCCCACTTAGGTGCAGGGGTGCAAATGCTTGGGCCATCTCCTCAGTTTTCCCAAACTCTAGCAGAGAGCTGGATCAGAAGAGGAACAGCCAGGCCATGGACCAGCACCCGTATAGGATGCTGGTGCCACAGAAGAGGCTTAGCCCATCACACCACAAAGATAGCCCTGGACAATAGAACATTTTCCATGTCTCCTATTAATATATGAATGTCAATTCGAACTGAGCCTAGAGTCTTGACAAAGAGTTGTGATTTGGAAAGTAGAACTATCAATAAAGACCAGCCATGTAATCAATATTCAAATATTGAAGATTCTTTAGCACATTTGCCTGGAGGGTGACCAAGCATTTTGGTACACTCTTTACCTAGTGCTTGTCAATCCTTGTTCTCATGGTGAGAAGGTAAACATTGTCTTTCATTTTTTGTATATTGAGACAGAGGTTTTTTATTTATTTATTTGAAAGAGTTTCAGAGAGAAAGAGACAGAGGTAGGTAGGGTGGGAGGATGAGCTGGGACTCCAACCAGTACCTGCATGGGACGCTGGTATTGCAGGCAGTGGCTTTACCCATTGCACCACAATGGTGGCCCCTATACATTGTCTTTTTTCAGGTTCTTGCCATCTCTTATCTTGGATAAATGTAAGACATTACTTAATGCGCTTTTCCTCTAACCTTGAAAAACTGTAAATTGCCTTCTAAATGTGCCCTCTCTAATTGTCCATACTTCTTTTTCTTGGTGCATGAGGTCCTCAATATCTACTAAGCCCCCCAAGTCCCCTAATTTAACTTCTTAACTCCCCTTTGTCCTAGAATCTCAGCACTTTTCTTTAGAAATGTTCATACAGTATTTTATCATTGAAGTTCTCTCTTCTCTACACCAGTAGATCAAAGAAGCCGTGGTGTTTTGCAAAGCCCATTACATTACTTGTTGGTCTGTGCAACTAAAATGTAGCTGTTGGGGTATATGGAGACAAAGCATAAGCACCTTGCTTCTATCCTGCTGAGCCCAGTTTTATTCTGAGCTCTAATAAAATTCCATTCAAAGGCAGGGTCAGAAACTGGGACTCTTTCCTAACAAGGGATTCAAGATCCATGTTTCAGCAAAATGAGGTGTTTATATTCTTGGTGTGAAAAACACTGAAGATTACAAAAATAGAAATTGGCTTAATTACTATCTTAATGCATGTGAAAAAATAGATTTATTTTCTCACATGATTATAGCAGAGAATGATGAGCACAGGGTTGGGTAATGTAATTATTTTAAGTATTATTTTAGTTTAAGTTACTTAGATTAATTGTCAGGGTTATAAAAATAATGTTGATGGTGATTTTGATCTAATAGCAAAACTAGAATTAGTGAAAAAAGACTTTTGCTATAATGTTATGGCCTCATTTAAAGAAAAAATAATATGAAAAAAATGATTCAGGGCAAATGTGCTTATATAAAAAAGTGAAATTAATGGATAATGAGGTATACCTTTCCAAAATCATAGGCATATGTTAGTAAAAAAGCATATTTGGACTATTGAAATTAATTTATGCAGCTGAAATGTGTTGAGTTCCTATGTGTATCATTCATTATTTGGGCAATTGAGGATTCATCAGAACAAAACCCCTGTGAAGACAATTGCTCATGTCATTTTTCTTGAGGAGAAAACCAAATGCAGGACCTTTTGAAATAAAAAAATGAAAAAAAAGATACAACTTGGAGTTGTGTAGTCAAGATGGATCAGTGAAAGATGACATATGGATTTTTTTTCAGAGTAGTTATCTATTTAAGTTCAGATTCTAATAATTACATTGTTAACTATTGCTAAACTTATCTCTGCCTCACATACTTTAATGTTGAATTTTAGTAATTATGTTTAGTAATTTCCGTAATATTATTGAAAATAATCTATTTTTAAACTTTAGTGACATCTTTCTTCAAAAAGGTTTATTTGTGGGTCTGGCGCTGTGGCACAGTGGTTTAAAGCCCCAGTCTGCAGTGCTAGCATCCCATATGGATGCTGGTTCGAGTCCTGGCTACTCTTTTTTTTTTTTTTTTTTTTGACAGGTAGAGTTATAGACAGTTAAGAGAGAGAGAGAGAGAGAGAGAGAGAGAAATCTTCCTCTGTTAGTTCACCCCCTAAATGGCCGCTACAGTCAGTGCTGCACCAATCCAAAGCCAGGAGCCAGGTGCTTCCTTCCTCCTGGTCTCCCATGCAGGTGCAGGGCCCAAGTACCTGGGCCATCCTCCACTGACTTCCCGGGCCACAGCAGAGAGCTGGACTGGAAGAGGGGCAACTGGGACAGAATCCGGCGCCCCAACCGGGACTAGAACCCGGTGTGCTGGTGCCGCAAGGCGGAGGATTAGCCTGTTGAGCCAAGGCGCCGGCCCGGTACACTATTTTTATACGTTGTACACATAAACCTGTATAGACTGAATCTCATCTCCTTCATGTTAAAACAATTTGCTGTGATATTTGCAAGTGATCAAGGGATAATCTGTCTGAATAAAAAGTCCCTTTGTTTAAATTGTTTTATTGATTAATTATAGTAATTCAATACACATTTATTGTAACTGTGCTAGAGGTTAAATGCTACTAACTAATAATAAAATTAAAATGGTTTTCTATTATCCTTGAATTTTGATGAAAGTCTTAGTAACGTGAGAACCTGATTATTATATAGCAGCACTCTGTTTTACCTCTACACATCTGATCTTAATAAATCAAACATTTGACCAGGGAATCATTTTAGTTGTGCATTACTTTGCCAGGTGATCTTTTAAAGGTGCCTTTCTCAATATTTTAGTGAGTTCTGATTAAATAGTATATTCATAAACTTCTGTTTTTTTCATGCTGTCAAACCAGTGCAGAAACTAGCTCCCTCCCTCCCTCTCTCTCTCTCTCTCTCTCAGAAAGCTAGCTAATTAGCTATTAGCTATCTATCTTTACACTCTTGTTATCTATTTAAAGAAATATACTAAACATAAACTATAATGAACATATGTGCATATGTGTTAGTAACAGAAATCATTAACTCAGCATTTAGGTTTTAAGTGGGTAGATTGAAAGAGGAGAGGGGGGATGGAAGGTAGAAAAGAAAGAGCAAGAAATAAAAATAAAAGAAAGAATAATGGAAAGATGGAAAGAAGGAAGAAAGAAATTGAGGGTGGAATAAATTAGGGAGGGAGAAAATAAGGGAGGGGGAAAATCTGCTCATGGGAATTGTGTGGATGTCTGTAGGATGGCCCCATATGATCCCACTGTGTTCATGGTGAGATCTTCCCTGACTTCCAATTAGAGTAAAATATGCTCAATAATTTTATTCATGTTGTGCTCATCTGAAATGATCTTTTCCATGATGAACTCCTATCCATTTTCTCTTTCTATTTATATATGAAACCTTTGCAAGTTTCTATAAATGTGTATCTTAACCCATTTTCCATTACTGTAAAAAATACTGAGATAGACAAGGTTTATTTATTTTTTTTAAAGGCTTAGTTTACAATCTAGAAGTCCATAGTCCAAGATTAGACATGAGAGTGAGACCCACTGGCTCAGCTTCTGGTGAGGGCATAAACCAGGATGGCCACACAACAGTAGGTGCATCTGTGGTAGGAAGAGAGCACATCACAAAACATGCTGTCTGGGAATGGTTAAGATGTTTGCATTTCACATCAGAGTGCCTGAGTTCAATCCCCAGATCCAGCTCCTGACTCCCACATCCTGTCAATGTAGACCGTTGAAGGCAGCAGTGATGGCAAAAGTAATTGAGTTCCCACCACCCATGTAGGAGGCCTGGATTGTTCTGTCTTACAGCCATGGCCC
The DNA here is from genome assembly GCA_949820135.1 of Sylvilagus floridanus. NCBI lineage: Eukaryota > Metazoa > Chordata > Mammalia > Lagomorpha > Leporidae > Sylvilagus > Sylvilagus floridanus. Next base: position 82,685,461 of record OX463236.1, on the reverse strand, counting down.
CAGCCCAGCTCTGGCCATTATAGACATTTGAGTAGTGAACCAGCAGATGAGAGCACTGGCTCTCAGATGCTCTCTCTCCCTGCTCCCCTTCTTTTTATTTATTTTTTTTTAAGGTTTATTTATTTATTTGAAAGGCAGAATTACAGAGAGGCAGAGGCGGAGATAGAGAAAGAGAGAGGTCTTCCATCTGCTAGTTCACTCCACAACGTCTGGAGCTGAGCTGATCTGAAGCCAGGAGCTTCTTCTGAGACTCCCATGTGGGTCAGTGGCCCAAGGACGTGGGCCATCTTCCACTGCTTTCCCAGGACATAGCAGGGAGCTGGATCGGAAGTGGAGCAGCCAGGGCATGAAACTGCGCCCATTTGGGATGCTGGCACTGCATCCCATATGTAGTCAAGAAAACAAAGAATCACAATGTGTGACACGGTTTGGACTTAGGACCTGGACCTCACAGCAGGAACCACCTCTCACAGATCCATACAACCTCCCAATATTTGCCACACTGTATACCAAGTCCTCAACATGTTAACTCTTGAGAACATACTCTAGCCACATCCAATCGTAGCCATGAATAATTATTTTGTTCTCTTTACTACATCTAAATAATAATAATTCCTATATATTGGCTGAATACAGTTTTTTATTGATCTTGATTTTGTTCAATTCTATTAGCTTTTTTAGCAATAAAAATCTATCATAGTTTAAGTGTAATAATATAATTCCTTCATAGCTTAAGCATTGTGGCACATAGGCACTATTAACAGAGTAGATGTTAATAAGTTTTATTAGGACAAAATTAATTGATTCTGATAGAGAACTTGGGGGCTAAATATGACAAATGGCTTGTTTACAGTCATGGAGGTGTGTTCTATATTTGTAGGCAAAATTGTCACTTTTTTTTAAGCCAGCATATGCTTACTCACTCATTTGGGTTTTAATGAGCCATCATCTACAACTCAGCTTGTTCACATGTCTCAAATGACATTCTACCTTTTTGTAAATAACTCCTTGTAAAAACTTTTTATGGGGCTGGTATTGTGGCACAGTGGGTTATAGCACTGCATGCAACTCAGGCATCCCATAATGGGTGTTTTTTTCAAGTCCTGGCTGCTCCCCTTCTGATCCACTTCCTGGCTAATGGGCCTGGAAAAGTGGTGGAAGATGGACTGAGTGCATGGGCCCCTGCACCCATGTGGGAGACATGCATGGTGTAACTGGCTCCAGGCTTAGGCTTAGCCCAGCCCCAGCCATTATGGCCATTTGGGGAGTGAACCAGTAGATCGAAGAACTCTCTCTTTCTCTCTCTCTCCCTCACCCTCCCTCCCTGCTTTTCACCAGTAACTGCCTTTCAAGTAAATAAATGAATTAAAAAACTTTTTAATAATTAGATTAATTATAAAGCAGTTAACCCATAGCATCATAAAAAATTACAAATACCTTATACAAGGATTTCTCATATCAAAAATATATTGTCATGATAATTCTATGAGTTAATTATTTACTATTTATAAAATTATGATGCTATCATTGTTAACGTGAGTTTCACAACAGCAGTACTTCAAAAATGTAAATGATGCTGGTACATTTTAAGTTTTACTCCATACTTAACTCACTCAAATCAAATTTTTGATAACTTGTCTTCTGAGTTTTATATTTTTCTTCTACCTAAATACTCAGACATGGCGATGTTTGCTCAGGATTTTACTCTTTAACAATTTGTAGTCTTCTCTAAAGAACTACTTTGAATATTACTATTTTTAGTAATAAATTATGAAATGCTAATTTTCTTAGACACGCTTTCCTGATAAAAATTTATCAGTTCTAATCAGAGTTTTGCACACATTTTTTTTCCCTAGTGAATATTTAATTGGCATACCTGGATTCAATGTTTGCCTACTTTATTAAACTCAGTTCTGAATTTGGAAGATATATGTAGTAATGCACAATAAGTCTAACTATTAAAATGTATAAACTATTTGAGGATTATAAAAAATTCTAAAATTTCCTATTTTTCTGCTTCCTAGTTTACTGTTTCAAAGAAAAGAATCACAAAATCCTAAGCAAATGTATGCAACTCAACTTGTGCCCTTTGCCTGCTAAAGAGTATTAGATGGAAAATTGAATCTCGCTGATTCTGTGGTTTAATAGGAAGAGAAGGGCCATCATTGGTCTTGTTAATACACTTAAGGATCTCAACACATTTTCAGAAAAGCTTCCAAATACTAGTTCCTTAATTAAATGTATGTAAGCAGCGATGCTTTAGCAATGTCTTAAGCTGAGACACCTTGGCCATTGTTTTGTTTCTTATTTGTCTGGAAGGGTCCAAAGTTGATTGTTCCTGATAATTAATAGATCTCATTGATGATTCAGTTTTCCCTTCAAGTGTGAGAACAATCACCAATGGATTAAGAGACAAATAGCCAACTTGGACTGGAATGGGGCCTGAGAATGACACCTGGACTATGAATATTTTGTTCAGATCAGAGGGAGGAGACGGCCTCGTGTCTGTGGGCTCTGCTAGTTCAAGATCTGGTGGCATCGTGTACATTTCCTGGGTCTGCTCTCTTGCTGTTGCAGGATGCTTTCATTCTGATGGGTGGTAGGTCCTGAGACAACCAGAAATGGGGCATTTTCAATTCCACATCCACATAAAGAAAAAGGAATAGTAGAGACATTGAAAATTGCTTTTTAGATTTCTTTCCCTGAGCTAATAAATGAAGTATTGCTTATTATCTAGAGTTAGTTCTATTTAGATTTGGAAGGCCATTCTCCAACTTATTTGTGTGTGATCTTCATAAACTGCTTAAGCTCTCTATGCCTTACTCTACTCACTTAGTAAAAAGAGAATGGTATCATCTATAACAAACACATGTGCCTATTATGTAGAGGATACCTAAAGAGAATATTCATTGTCCTTATAATAGTTATTTCCACCATTTCAGTCAAAACTGTGTCTTGTTGGCCGTGGTAGTAGGAGGGCACTGTGGGAGTGTTAAGAGGGAATGTGGATATCATTTCCAGCCTGATTTAGCATCACTGCCTCAGCTTAAAGGTAACCAAAGAGTATCTTGGAAAAATGGGCAGTGATTAAGGGCGGGGGGAGGGTAAAACTGTTAGCCTAAAGAAGAGCGCACCATCCTTCGTATTCTACCTGATGTTTTTGTGTTTTTCTTTTTGTTTTGTCATCTTGAGACAAAGACTCATCAAAAGTTTATGAAATGTCACTGATGGCAGTTCCTAGACGTTTTAAATTCCAAATATGTATTGAAATAGCCATAAACCTCTTTGCAGCATGTTAGTTAGCAGAATTCATGGAACCTATTCCTCTGGTACACAACAACGTTGAAAGTGGAATGTGAATTGTACCGAAAGGGGCTTCAGTTATGGAATTCTTCAGGATTTGCAGATAAAATGTTTCTGTTATTCTTTGTGGAAGCAATCCAATCGTACTTTAATTTATTGTTGGTTTTCGTGTGTGTGTTTGTGTATATGTACCCCTAAATTATCAAGGACTTACTTAAACTATGAATATTAAGACCAGTCTACACAGATGAAGGTCCAGATCAACATCCATTAAAGTATTAGTGTACATTCATGTAAGTGTATAATTTACATTCCCCTTTCTAACCATTCTGTGTACCCATTAAAGGCTCTCCAAGTTTCTCATTATAGTTACTATCTTCTGCTCCTATTTAGCTGCTACTATTTAGTTTGGTTTTCTTCTCTTTAAATTTCACAGTTCAGTAAGTATTACAATGTGAATAGATCAGTTGCAAATATGAGTTAATAGTTTAGTGTCTTGGCAATTTCTTTTCAATCAAAGAAAAATACTTGGGAAGGAATTTTAATACAGTTAGAGATTGTATGGATGTATGACTCCCCATGAATATTCATAAACCTATGTCTGTGCCCATATATGCACACATTTTTAGGTGGTCTTTTAAAGGAAGAAGTATTTCCTTGTATTTCTGTGTGCATGAAAAAGCAAGATTGAGAGAGAAAGAGTGCAATAATGATCTCCCTTGAAAATTATTTCATTTCTGTTGTAGAAAATAGCCATTCACTTATTCGTTAGTTCCCATTTACCTAATTACCATATGAATACTCTGTAATTGTATGTTCATCATTGTCCTTTCTATTGCATGATTATGTTTGGTGCTACTAGGTAGTTCTTAGTGTAATTACCCTACAGAGGTTATAACAATTTTTATATTGTGAATATAAAAGGTTATGGTATAATTTCATGGTAATCTCTACTTTCTTAGCACAGATTAATTACATTTTATTATTACTCCTTCTTATGATATGAAGAACATCTCAATTGCTATGTGGTTCATGTCAGTAAAATGCTCAGAATTTACGTGATAGAACATTCCATAGGGAGAAAGATTTTGTTGGCAGTAATATTTGTATGCCTTTACCACAGTGGCCATTCAGATCGATTCAGCTGCTTTTTTCCATCTCTTAACCTTACAATAAGGCTGTCAGTTCTCTGAAAGTGAATGCTTTGTTCTGTATTCAGCAGCACTTTCTGCAGCTCCCACAATGCAATGGGATACATGCATGTTCTCAGCAAGTAACCAATTACCGGTCCACCACTTCCATTTTATCTTCATAATAAAATTACTCTGATTACTTACATGGAGATTGACTATGTTTTTCTATTAGCCTTAGTTTTCTATAAATTCAGACTACTCCTACGTAATGCTTACCAATCACTCTAGCTAGAATCTTCTGTCTTTACTCTTCAATTGCTCTCTTTGTTTAATCCCTTTTTTATTCCATCCTAAACAAAAGAATCCTTTATTACCTATGTTTTCTTTCTAACTTGTCTTCTTTTGGTCAAATTCTTTTTAAAAGTTATCTTTGATTGTCAGTAACTATTAAGGTATATTTAAATTTGTGAGGAAAGTAGTCACTGTTTCTGTGTGAAAAGGAGTTGTGGGGTGAGGTGCGGGACATCTGAATCACAAAACAGAACACAACCCCTTTCTTGTACACCTTGATGCTATCCAACCACCAATATCACTATCATTTGTTTTTTAAGGGAATTATTAAATTGTTCTTTATATTCTTTCTATGGCTTCAGTAACATTTAGTTTAGCAAAGCTCAACTATGAAAATAACCCAGAAGGCTATAAAGGTAAGTTCATATAAATAATTGATACTCATAGTGATAAATGAGTCATTAAGAAACATATCAGTGTATTTTGTATAAGATTGTGTGTATCCATACATTAGAAAGAATACCTTGAAAATGGCTTTAAAGCATTTTTGATGACTTAAGTGATAACCCTCCATAGGACAACTACTTTTCATGGTGAAGGGATAAGAAAAGGGCTCTGCCAGTGGCTCCTAAGTCTCTGCTCATTGCAGAGCTTATAGGGTTGGGAGAAAAACCCTTAAAATCTGAGAGAATAATTGCATACCAAAGAAGCCTTCTCATACACTATTTTTCAAACTTTGCTAAATTAGTAAACCAAGTTCTGCTGGGTATGGAAGTACTAAGGAAAAGTTCCTTTTGTGACTTAAATAGCTGAAGTGATCCTTAGAATTTAAATATGAATGGGTAGTAATTAATCTACCACAGTAGAGAGAGAGGAGAAACTGATGAAAATAGAGCATATGTTTATATAGTTTTACATAGACACTTCTGACTAAAATCAGGTTATTGCTGAGAGAGAGAGATTGAAGTGCCATAGCTGTGATTTATTAAGCACTACAGTCATGATTTCGAGACAATAGAGAACCTGGACTTCCTTTGTATCACCCAATTTAGAAGCCACAGAAATCAACATTATATTTTTTTGATTCTTTCCTGGACTTGTATAGTAGATGTCATGATAGCACTTGAAATAATAGAGTGCACATGAAGGGATTGTTTTCTGATTTGCAAGTTTGCAATCCAATGTTATGTGGTACCTTAAATTGTGGATAAGTTTCTTATTAAGATCTGATGTTCACTGTGTTCAAGAGTCTCAGAGTTGGAAAAAAGTTAGTGCCTTTAACATGAAAGGAGGGAGGGGAGAAAAGGTTAGGAGGGATGAAGAGGGAGGGCCAAGGAAAAAGAATGAAGATTAAATGAAGAAAAGATAATCACTAGAATCCTAAAAAGTGCAGAAAATAAACCACCCACACGTGTAACTCAGCAGCTTCCACATGCCAAATAGCAGGAGATGATCAGAAAAATGTCATAGAAAGGCACTGAAAAGTAATTCTGCCAAATCAGCAGTGTAATGAACAACTCTCTGCCTCTGAACTTCAACTCAGCATAGAATACTAAGTATGTGAACTGGGAAGAATTCCGTGTCTCTATCTGAATATCAGTGAAGAAAGAATTCAAAGATTGTTGTCTTGTTTAGAGGGGAAAAGTGGCATAGCTTAAATAACAATATGCTACTAAGAATTAGTTTTCAAGTGGAGATTCTAGTATTTGTATATTTCATAATTTTATCAAAAATAAACATTTACTTTACATTTTTGGGATTGCATATTTGTGCCTTGAGGTCAAGCAGCTGCCCTGAATAATGTGCATCTGACATACTATAAAAAATATTACAGCAATACAGAGTGAATAATTCCCTTTAAAGAATAAAATATAGACTCTTTTTTTTTATTTTTATTTAGAATATAAATTTCCAAGGTACAACTTGTGGATTGCAATGGCTTCCCCACCCATACCTCCCCTCCCCCCCGCTACCCTTCCCCCTTACCCACTCCCCCTCCCCTTTCATTCACATCCAGATTCATTTTCAATTCTCTTTGTATACAGGAGCTCAGTTTAGTATGTGTTAAGAAAAGATTTTAAACCATTTGCCCTCACATATCATCACAGAGTGAAATATACTCTTTGAGTACTAGTTGTAACATTAAATCACGTTGTACAGCACATTAAGGACAGAGATCCTACATGATATTATTTTTTAATTGATTGATTTTTATGTAACTTCCAATTTTTTTAATCATTTCCAATTATCTTTCTATACGGAAGATCGATTCAGTATATACTAAGCAAAGATTTTGTCAGTTTGCACCCGCACAGAGACACAAGGTGCAAAAATACTGTTTCAGTACTAGTTATTGCATTACTTCACCTTGGACAACACATTAAGGACAGATCATACATGGGCCGTAAGTACACAGTGACTACTGTTGTTGATTTAACAATTTGCCACTCTTGTTTATGGTGTCAGTAATCTCCCTAGGCTATAGTCATGAGTTGCTGAGGCTATGGAAGCCTTTAGTGTTCACCAACTTGGATCTTGTTCTGACAGGGTCATAGTCAAAGTGGAGGTTCTCTCCTCCCTTCGGAGAAAGGTACCTCCTTCTCTGGTGGCCCTGTTCCTTCCGTTGGGATCTCATTCGCAGATATCTTTCGTTTATGTCTTCTTCTTCTTCTTTTTTTTTTTTTTTTTTTCCAGAGTGTCTTGGCTTTCCATGCCAAAAATACTCTCATGGGTTCTTGAGCCAGATCCTAATGCCTTAAGGGCTGATTCTGAGGCCAGAGTGATTTATTAGGATATCTGCCATTCTATGAGTCTGCTATGTATCCTACTTCCCATGTTAGATCAGTCTCTCCCTTTTTTTAGTTCTATCTGTTAGTATTAGCAGTCACTAGTCTTGCTTGTGTGATCCCTTTGACTCCTAGACCTATCAGTGTGATCAATTGTGAACTGAAATTGATCACTTGGGCCAGTGAGATGGCTTGGATATGTACAATTTGGGCAAACTCAATCAGACTTGCCCCAAATGACAGAGTTAGAAATGCGTCAGGGGACCCTAATACAACCCCAGCAAGGTGGCATGTACCAAGCCATCTCACTGGCCCAAAATATAGACTCTTAATTCTTTTCAAAAATAATGTCTACAAAGAAAAGCTAAGGAAATGTAAAGTTTATATGCTAGGTTTGTTTAGTTTACCATGTGTAAATGTGCTGAAATATTGCACCTGTACTTCACAAAAATATGTGAGTATTGCATCTTAAAATAAAAATGTAAGAAAACATAATTTAAAAATAAAAAGTGTCTATAATGAGAAAATTATTTAGCTTAGTTAGCAAAATAAGCTAGAATTTCTAAATTATTCTAGTGTAGCTTATACTCTTTTAAATAAAATATTCCATTGAAATAGTATATACATGGAAATGTATAAAGTTTCAGAAGTTATTGGCAGGTATACACAATATAAACCAACATTCAGGTCAAGAGAATACATTAGCTGCACCCCCATGCTTTCCAATATTCCTTATCATTTTCCCCAAAGGTAGCTCCTTCATGACTTCTAAAACCATAGATTAGTTTTTCCTTTTAAACATCATATATAGTTTTTCCTTTTAAACATCATATATTTTAAATGCAGTATATATTTGTATGGCCAACTTTTTCTCTCAACAGTATTTTTGTGAGATACATCCATATTGTTGCTTAGTATTATAATGTTTTCATTTTGTAAGTGTGTGTGTGTATGTGTAGCATTTCATTGTATTAGTGAACCACAGTTCATCCATTCGTTTTGTGTTGTAGCTGGGACTATTTTCAGTTCTGAGCTATTTCTAAAAGGTTTGCAATGCCTATTGGATACATATTTCTGATGCACTGGTGTGTGATTTCTCTTGGGCACATACTAGAGTGAACATGCTGGGTCAAAGGTATACAAATATTCAAAACTAGTAGAAATTTCCAGTTATTTTCCAAATTGGTTGAACAATATTCACTGTATTCTTAGTGTATTGAAGTTTCTGCTGTTGTTTGGTGAATATGTAACTATTTCATTAACTAATTAAATTGCATTTATTTGATTACAAGGGAGTTATGTATGTTTTCATATCCTTTTGGTCTTAGTCCAAGGCAGCATTAACTTATGTATCAAAACTATTTATTATCAGAATATTACTGAGATTTTATTTTTGCCCTTCAACTCTTTATGGTAAAGGCAAACTCTTCATTCTTTGTGACAGTGTAGTACTGGGCTGTGTGAAACTTCAAGATGTTAACACAAAGTTTTCTAGTTTTCCAGGTCCACCATTGGTATGGTTAAAGGAAAATTCCATGAAATTTGAGATTAAAATTATATTTTAGTTATGGCTGTGTTAGTCAAGAAATAAACTATTTCAGTCAAATAAATCCATTTACAACTATTCGACAATGTAGTCCATTTGCAATCCAGTGAAATTCTCTCCAGATCTCAAATTCTCCATTGAGTCCTGGTACTCAATGAATCCCATTGTAATATGTCACAAGTTCAATAAGTCCGGAGTTCTTTATTGTGTCCAATGGGCATCACTTGGGCCCCATCCTAAACCTATGTGATGGGAGGCAGTGAAAGGCACTGAAATTTGCATTTTTTATAAGTCCCCTGCTTGATTTTGATGAATTATGGCACCCTCTGATAAATGACTCAAAATCAGTAGCCTTCTGTGTTCCATCAAACAGCCAAACCAGAACCAGCATATGCAATTCTAGAACAATTGTGGGCTTTCTTTCAATGTGAAGAAAACAGCAAACTGTCTATTGGAAGTTGTTCTTCAGAGAAGAAAGAGATGTTAATACACTCTTCATGGATGAAGACAGAATTTGTGTCATGTACACTGTGTCTGACACTCCTAGAACCACTAAAATTGGACATCATCGTGTACAGATACTAATTATAACTTAAGTTTTAGACCTCCCAATATCTCATTTTTGAAAGTGCGACTTTCCTTGAAGATGTTAAATAGGATTAAACATTGAATTTCAATGAGGGTACAGAGAATAATGTAACAATGAGTACAAGAATGCTTGAAATAAATTTCCATAGTTATAAAGCCAGCCTGTCAATAAATTTAATTTATGTCTGATTTAATAAAAGGCTAGGTAAACATACAGACATGAGAATTATAAATTATATTTTAATTTTCCTCACCCACTATCATTGTCATATAAAAGTTAAAGTTTATAAATTGTGATTTTTATCTCAGCTAATCTCATTTAACACTGCTCACAATTAGATAGCTAAAAGGAAATTGCTGCTCCTAAAGAGAAAGTCTGGGATCAATTTAATCAGCTTTTATTTGTCTTATGAATTTTAATGTTGTAAATATACTAAATTATGGTATATTTATATAAACACACATATAGATCTGTCTGCTTTTCAAAAGATCGAAGCAGAACGTCTATATTTGAAATGAGAGTGTCTGTTATATTACTTAATTGCTTTTTTTAATTATACATGTTCAAGAGATAGAGAACTATTTAGGGAATAAGTGTCCTTTGTAGTTTAGAAAACTGTGATGCTCTAATTGATCATAATGATAGGACTAAGTGTCAAAGGGATCCCTTAAACAACACTAGTGTCTGCTAATACTAACTGATAGAATTAAAAAGGAGAGAATGATCCAACATGGGAAGCAGGATGCACAGCAGACTCATAGAATGGCAGATGTCCTAAACAGCACTCTGGCCTCAGAATCAGCCTTAAAGGCATTCGGATCTGGCGGAAGAGCCCATGAGAGTATTTTAGGCTTGGAAAGCCAAGACACTCTCGAAAAAAAAAATGACCTAAATGAAAGATTTTTGTGAGTGAGATCCCAGACAAAAGAATGGGCCGTCGAAGAAGGAGGTACCTTTCTTTGAAGGGAGGAGAGAACTTCCAATTTTGATTATGGCCTTGTCTAAATAAGGTTGGAGTTTGTGAACTCAAGAGGCTTCCATATTCTTGGCAGCTCATGACAAGAGCCCTGGGTGATTACTGACACTATAAACAAGAGTGTCAATTGTTAACAAAAGGAGTCACTGTGCACTTACTCTCCATGTAGGATCTCTGTCCTTAATGAGTTTTCATTGTGAATTAATGGTAAAACTACTACTAAAACAGTACTCTATACTTTGTGTGTCTGTGTGGGTGAAAACTGTTGAAATTATTAATTAACTACTAAAACAGTACTCTATACTTTGTGTGTCTGTGTGGGTGCAAACTGTTGAAATCATTAATTAGTATATACTAAATTGATCTTGTGTATATAAAGATAACTGAAAATGAATCTTGATGAAGAATGGGATGGGAGAGGGAGTGGGAGATGGGATAGTTGTGGGTGAGAGGGAGGTTATGGGGGGAAAAGCCCCTATAATCCAAAAGTTGTACTTTGGAAATTTAAATAGAAATTAAAAAAAAAAACTGTGATGCTCAGTCAGAAACATCTTTTAAAATAAAAGGCTCAGAGCACAGGGAGACTTTCCCTTTCACTGACAGGATGTTAAGCTCTTACCTTGGTGCGGCAGGGTGGAGTGGACAATAGCCCAGATTGCTGCTATCACTTCCCACCCACAGTGGAGCAGCTAGCTTTGCTCTTGGCATTCTGTGAGAGGCAAATCTTCTTTCTTTCTTACCTGCTAATGGATTTGGAAAATAAGTGGTTGTGTTTGGCACCTGTAGCATGGAGGCTTCTCTCTGCAGCACCCAAAGTCATTGCAGAAGTAGGAGTTCTCTACTCAAACCACATATTGCATTGTTCTCCTCGAGAAAAGAGCTTTGAAGAGGAGCTATACATGACATCTAAATGAATTTGAGCATTCCTGCTTATTTTGAATTGCAGTTGCATTGTTTTTCACGGGGTTAATCTGCCACTTGGGACATCCACATCCCATACTGGAGTTCATGGTCTCAGAGTCCTATATACTACACTTCTGATCCAGCTTTCTGCTAATGTATTTGGGAGGCAGAGCATGACAGCCCAAATACTTGGGTTCCTGCCACCCACATGAGAAATCCAGATGGAGATCCTGGCTCCTGGCTTCCCCGCAACCTGTTTGATACAGGCATTTGGGGAACGAATCAGCAGATGGAACATTTTCTGTCTTTCTCTCCATTGTTTGCCTTTCAAATAAATAAAATGTCTTTTTTTTTTTTTAACAATTGACACTCTTTTTTTAAAAAACTTTCATTTAGTAAATGTAATTTCCAAAGTACAGTTTATGGATTACAATGGCTCCCCCCCCCCATACTTCCCTCCCACCCGCAACCCTCCATCTCCCGCTCCCTCTCCCATTCCATTCACATCAAGATTAATTTTCAATTATCTTTAAATACAGAAGATCGATTTAGCATGTATTAAGTAAAGCATAAAACATCTCTTTTAAAGAATAAACCTTAGAAATTTGAGTTTACCAGCTTGCCTTATATTAGTATAATTTCTCTTATAGCGAGATGAAATGAGGGCTAACTCAAGCAAAAAAGAAAAATCAATTGAATAATTAGAAAATGCTAGCTTGTGTATAATTAAAAACTGCTTTTGGAAATTAACTTATTTATAGATTGATCATTTTAATAGTAAGTGAAATGGTAACATTTATTATGACTGGAAAAACATTTTGTAATATAATTTTGATTTTTGGTGTGCATTCTTCCTAGATGTGTGTCACCACTATTGTGTGAATTCTGAATCATGTACCATCAGGGATGATGGAAATGTTGAATGTGTCTGTCCAGCACGCTATGAAGGACCAAAGTGTGAGGTTGACAAGTGTATAAGGTGCCATGGGGGGCACTGCATTATAAATAAAGACAATGAAGATATATTTTGCAAGTAAGTGAATGTCCAGTTTAATATATAAAAATATTTGAAACAAAAGAAGTAGAGGTTCAGCAATAAATGGCAAAAACCATGTAAATTATTACAATTGTGTATGTTTATTTAGCAACCATTGTGCTTTTTGTGGCTATAGATAAACTGAAATTTATTTTAATTGACCAAAACTTATTCAACACCTGTCATGAACATCTATGGAACATGAAAATCCATTGTGTACTGATATGGCCAAATTATTCCCTCTAGAATATTCCTAAAAGTAAGCAAGAAATTATGAAATACAGTATACTTTTAAAAAGCTGTATGCACTATTTTTCATTGAGAATTATATGTAGTTAGTGAGTTGATTTTTATGTTGTTACAAATTGATCCTTTAAAGATGGAGCCAGAAACTTGTCTAATGGAAATGACGTTAAATTTTTTATTCATTTGCTGTGAACATTGTGACCCCAAATAAATAGGAGAAGGAATAATGTGATCTTGGAAATAACTACCTAAAAATGTCTAACTGTGACTTTTATAACATTTTCTTTTGCCACTTGACTTTAAGTGAATATAAAACAGCAGACTGTGCCTAAAGGGTAACACCACTCAGTTCCTAGCATTAAACAAGTTTATGTCACTGAAGTTAAAGAGCAATTCTCACTCCTAAATTCTGTTCACAACCTTTAAGAGGGGTTTATTAAGAACTGATCTATCCCTTGTTCTGCTTAGTAGCATCATAAGTGAGCTTATGATGATAGACAAAGAGCATGCCTGCAAAGTGCCCATGCCTCAGCATCTTCTGAGATCTCCATGACAGTACCAGATAAATTATGATGCTCTGTCACACAAGGCCCAATAATATTTTATTGCAGACAGCATCAACATTTTTTGTTTTTAATTTACTCTCATTTTAGAATTTACTCTAAATATGATTTGTGCTATCATTATGAATGACATTTACTCAAAACCTACAAATTGGGTCGTTTGAAAGTACATTATTTTCAAAGCAAATAATTGGAAACATAACTACAATATAAACATGTGCCTTTTATATGTATGTAAATGCAAAACCAACTTTCATATAACTACCAAAATTATATTTGCTTACTATTCCTTACAATAAACTTCGTCATGAAAAAATTCTATTTCAATTAGTTGGCATACATTTCACTTTGTGCCCAGTGTACCACATCAGAATGGGTTACACTCGTCTTTACAACTTCATTCCTTGTTCCCAGCCTATTATATAAAAAAGACTCAGATCCCAAGTTTTCTACTGAATTTACCTTGAAAAAACTCAGAAACACATGCTTTGTTTACATAGTATAAAGAAATTCCATTTAAGGAAGAATGAAAAGGATTCTTAGGGCCCCTCAATTTCGCCTGCTTTGTAGGGCGAAAATCAGTTTCTCATAAACTGAGCAGGCTGTTGACATCCAATATTATAGTTCTTTTGAAAGATCTTATTTTTGAAATCTATATCTAAGAATGGATAAATAACATATGGTAACAATGAGTAGCTAGCATATCTTTTAAAATAAGAGTATAAAAAGGGTTGATTTACCAGATAAGCTATTTAACATGTGAGTATGGTAATGCAAACAGAACTCTTTGAATGTTCTGAAACATGTTAAATGATGGAAGTTTGTTTTCATTTCTATGATAATTTTTATTTAGCATTATAATGAAATTGACAGTGAGGATGGAATTCTGTTTCCTAGGTAAACAACACATAATAAGATGAAATTGTAACAGTTAAAGTGAATCCTTTTTTATTTAATTAGGAAAATTCAAACCACCAGGGGGTCTTGTTATTACAAATATGCAGTGGTATTTGTAATGCACAGCTTAGGAGCTGTCAATCTAAATAGGTACCCTATCAAGAATAAGTAGTAGTGTCTTCAAAACACAGCTAATTGCATATTTTTCTGTCTTCTGAAAATCAAAGTAAATATCAGCAAGAGATACTTGATCATATTCTTCAATAACCTTAACAATACCCTTTTACTGTCAATTGTCATGAGTAGATAACTGATAAGCTTTGAAAAGTGATATATCACAAACTGTGTGATATACATCTAAAAAAGGAAAGTATTATGAAAATTTAAATGAAAATATGATCTATGCTATTTGAAACATAATAATTTGCTTAATATGTATTTCACATTTAAAACATCTACAGATTTTTACCTTCAGTTTAGGATTCATACAAATCCTTGGGGAAGAAAAGGGTTAACATCACTTATAGCTGTTGGGAACAGACATTTAAAACCAAAGTATTCTCTTTTAGAATATGAAGTCTGGTATACAGTTATCTTTTCTTGTAGAGAGTCATTTTAATATAAATGAACTAATTTTCTTGCTTTGATGTTATCTGTCTTACCAAACAAGAAACTATAACGTTTTAATCTTGACTTTCAAGGAGACTGGTCATGGAGGAAAACTCCTTTGGATCCATTTAATGTATCAGACACCAATGTCACTGCTTGTGTACTTGATATGCTTTGCATCGAAATCAGGATACCTGTAGAGTTTGTAAAGGATGCAGTCTTAGAGACTTTAGACCACTCTGCCTCCCCCAGAACTGATTCCATTTTCACATATTTCCATTTCACATCCTGCATATAGTTTATACACTGATCCTGTTCATCTTGAGAAGAAATACAATTTTATAGCCAGACCCTTCAGAAGTTTTTTCAAATTAAACACATGATGTCAAATAAATATGCATAGAAAAAATGAATTATAGCACCACCAACCGATTATTTTCAGGCATCTTACTTATCATTGGGAATTACTCTGTGATAGATGTATTACAATAGTTACCCACTGTGGAGATCAATCAATGACAAGGCAGCCTGAATTCCTTGTCAAGTTATTTCAAGACATATTGTGATACCATTGATTATTTCAGAGCACCAAATTCTGGCATGATCACCTGATTAAAACAACATGATCTGCTGTAATTCTGATTTCAACTCCAACTTTCATGATTGTATTACCACAGTTCCCATAGAATATATAGCTCAGTAATTTGGAATATGGATTGACTTTCCTCCATCCCCTCACAATTTTCATTGTTCAGTCTAATTGTACATTTGTTTAAAAATGATTGGCATATAATAAATTAATATATTTTACAATTGTTGTACTCATTTTCAAGTATTGCAATAGACAGAATACGTACTATTAACCCAGTCATGTAGTGTAACTTTGATGTAGAATTGTCTTGCTATGTTTTTCAAGAAATCCTGCCTCATTACGTTCTTGCCATATTTCACATCACTCCTAAAACACTGCTATTCAGTGAACTCCTACATTTCTTCTATTAGAATGAAGAGTTTGACATATAATTGTAACACATATTCAAAGGTAAACCGTAAGCTCAACATGACCATAGGATACACACTATCTTACAAAGGGTGGTATTTAAAATGCCTAGTATTTCTTTGGATCACATTTCCAGTTTAGAATGAAAAGCTGAAACATATTCTTCAAGATTATTCTTTGATCATATGGTTTATAATTCACAAAGGTGTTACCAAATACTAATTTTATGAAAGAGGAACAAGATACCAGTGCTAATGTCTCCCTGTATTGTAAATGATAGACATTGGAGTAAAAAGCCTATTTTTACACACACACACACACACATATATATAGCTAAATTAAATTTTTATATTAAGCAAATGGATTGAAATTCTGGAAATTACCAAAAGAGAAAAATCTATGTCATAATTATAATAAAAAATAAAATACTTAGCCTCCAGCCAATCTCTGTTCCTGAAAGCTTACTTTTAGGCAGCCAGTTCATTACTCTTGTAGGGTGAATTATCTTAAATGCAGAGTTATAGTGTGTCAGCTTCCAACAGTAATGGTGCCAGTAACAATGGGATTTCTTTGTTGTTGTTGCTGCAGCTGCACTAATGGAAAGATTGCCTCTAGCTGTCAGTTATGTGATGGCTACTGTTACAATGGTGGCACATGCCAGCTGGATCCAGAGACAAATGTACCTGTGTGTCTGTGAGTATTTCATAACATCGTGGGCATTTTATGACAGGACTTTGTATGTTGATTCCCTATGCCTCTCCTTTCCGGGGCGGGAAGACATTTTAGATGAACGTTTCATGTACATCTCTGATCAAGTATTGTCCCTCATTGGCTCATGTTCTATAGAATCTCCTCCTTCATCAATTTGCTATTAATGATTTCATGAGGACGAGCTCATTCAGTTCTTAGCATCACATCATTACAAACATTCAAGGATCTTTGAACTTGGGAAATCTGTCCTAATTGCACTGACATGATTCAGTTACGTGAAGTGTGGAGATAATCATCTTATTTCAAAAGAACTTGTGATATCTTTTCAGCTGCATAATACTATTGGACTTAAGTATCAGACTTATAGTGTTGTATTAAGTAAACCTGTAAGCCCCTGGCATTTTGGGAATGCCTTTTCTTGAGTCTGAGCTTCTGAGAGAAAAGTACTGGAGATTCTTAAAGTTCCTGGGAAAATCTGGAATTTAATATTTCCTTCTACCCAGTTATCGGACTGTTCAAACGGATAACTTGAAATGAAACCATTAAGCTTCTGTGATCACTGTTTTGAGTTTTATCATCATTTGACCGAAAGGGTGACTGCCTCATATGATGCACATTAGCATCTGGTTCCCAAACCTGTCAGCGTAGCATGTGATGAGTGTGTATGAGAAAGTAAGCATATCTGGACACAGTTTTCTTCATTGTTTACTATCTCTGTATAAAATAAATTTGAAACATATTTGGCAAAAAAAAAAAAGTCAGACGCCTTATTTAGCTGTATTTTACTGAAATTCTGCAGATGCTCTGTGGGGTTTAAAAGTCAGCGCTGTGACCAGAAAGAGAACCCTTGTGAACACTACTGTCAGAATGAGGGGATTTGCACTTTAACTGCGTTTAATGAGCCGAGATGCAAGTAGGTTTAACCTTCCACTTACCACTGCGCTTCGTGTGACATCATTTCAGGCCACAGTTCATTGGTTTAAATCATGAACATCCACATGCATTTCACAGTGTATACTTAATCTCAGGGCTCATCTGTGTCATACACACTTAACCTTTGCTTCACTCACCGTCAAGTATGTGCACTACAGACTGCTAGAGTGTCTGGAAAGGTAACAGAGGGAATACAAAACCTGGTGGAGCTGTCTACTAAAAATGCATCTGCTAGAGTAGTAGCATGTAATTAGAGAAGTATGGAAACAGTTGTTTTAAGACTCTACTTCTGGGTGTTATATTTGTAATAGTGATTTTTTAATTTAGTGACCAACTCCATTTCATGCACTGATGGAGTAGTCCATTATTTTTTTTCTCCAAATAGACAGACAGAGGAAAGCCATGGGTATCATCTGAAGGAACCCCATATGAAAATGCCTGATCATGGTTCAAGAGAAGAGTGAAGGCTCGAACCCAAATAGTGCACTTGCAGAAAATAATAGAACAGTAGATTCATTGCTATTTTAGAGTTAGTAAGTTCAGTGTGATGGAGATTCTAATTTTAGTTCATTTTTTAAAGTATCAGAGAATACCAGTAATTGCTGGTCTGGGTACCAGTCTCCATCTATTCTGCCCCTGTCTCACTGTTCCTGGAAAAATAAACAAGTTTCAGACTCACAGATGGATCTCAGAATGACTGTATATCATACCACTGTGTCACTAGAATAAAAATCTCTCTTGGGAAAAGAAGCCCACATGATGTTCTTTTGGACTCTTCAGTCATAGCAAACTTCATGATAGACACAGTATTTTAAAATGAAAATAAGCCTATCTGATAAACCACCCAGGAAAAACATGTTAATTTTAGAGATTTGGAGAAAATTCCTTTTACTCCTGGTAACTTTCTCTGCCTGCATTTGGTTTTGTGGAAATGTTGTGATTACTTTGGCTTTTGATTTCCTAAAATTTATGCTGAGAGTAGGACTAATGTTCAATAATTACATTTCTCAACCACTAATGTCATAAAAGAAGCATAGAAGAATTATACTCTGTTATCATTCATTCATTAATTCTTTAACCAAATATTGATAATCTATAATGAGTGAGGCCTTGTGTCAATTTAGAAGAATAAAGGCTAAAAATGACTTTTAAAAACTTGATACCAAGTGCCATATTTATCACTTATACATAATATGTAATGTTAGATTATATATAATGTTATCATTATTATCTAATAGTTTCCCCTGTGTCACAGATGATAACACTGAGCTCACTTGCTACATACATTTCAGAATCTGAAGTCCATGCCCACATTGTGACTCTTAAACTGTACTACTGTTAAAATAATTTATGCATGGCTATTATTTTTTAAAAAAACTTAATTTGTGTAAATAGATGGCTTTTAAAAATTAAAATATGATTTGTTAATTGTTATAATAGGGAAATAGCCAAAGAATAGTGGGAAACCTAACAGGGATAAATTAGTGATTCCTGTTAGGAGGGTAGAAGCCTTTATAGAAGAAGTGACATTTTCATAGAATTTTGAAAAAAATCTATGACAGTTCTACAAGAGAGAAGCTAGCTAAAAATCTAGTTACAATTTTATGTGTTTATTTATTTGAGAGGGAAGGAGTGAGGGAGTGAGAGAGTGAGAGAAAGTACACTTCCACCCACTAATCCACTTCTTGAATATCTGCATTGGCCAGGACTGGGCAGAGCCAGATCTGGGAGCCAGGAACTAAATCCAGGTCTCCCACATGATTGACAAGGACCCAATCACTGGAGTCATCACTACTGCCTCTCAGAGTTTGCATTATCAGGAAGCCAAAGTGACAAGCCCAAGTCAGGCATCGTATCCTGGAACCCTCATATGGGTGAAGGTTTCAAAACTGGCATCTTAATTACTAAACTAATTGTGGGCCTCTGAAAAATCTTTTCCAAGGGAGGGAGTATCACAAAGGAGAATGGATCTGAATGTAAAAGGTGATGGTTCTTAAGACCATGTACAGAATGAGAGGAGAGAAAGCTAAAGAGATATGTTGGAACCAGTCTACAAGGTCCCTTTTACACCATGACACAAGATTGGTTTTACAGAAAGAAGAGCAGAAGACTAAGGCTGGAACTCTAGGAAGTGACAATGCTTTGGTACTGCATAGAAGAGGAACCCCAAATGTAAATGAGAGTCAATAGATGTTAGAGGAGATGTATTGGAGCAGATTCTTCTGAGTCAAAGGAGGACAGTGTCAAAGAAAACCAGCTTCAAACAGCTCATAGAAGATCAGCATTATAAAGTTTATTTGATTTTATAATTAGGTGCCCCCTATGACAGGTGTCTTAAAATCCCTGTGCAGACCAAAATTACATGACAACTGGTTAATTGAAAGGTTAGGAAATGGAGGAAACTGTATATTTCTTTCTGAATGATTGGCTATGGATTAAATGAAGGAAAAATAGTAAGTGTGAGCTAGGGAAAACTTTTAGGACAAGTTTTATAACAAGGAAAACGTACCTATTCAAAAGGACTACTCTTTCATTATTTTTAAAAAGTATTTATTTATTCATTTTAAAGGCAGACTTACAGAAAGGGGGAGAAAGAGGGAGAGAGGGAGGTAGAGAGAGGAAGAAAGAAAGAGGGAGAGGAAGGAAGGAAGGAAGGAAGGAAGGAAGAAAGGAAGGGAGGGAGGGAGGGAGGGAGGGAAGGAGGGAGGGAGAAAGAGAGAGTTATTTTCTGTGGGCTGTTCATTTCCCAAATGACTACGATGGCTGGAGCTGGACCAGGCTGTAACCAGGAGCCTAGAACTCCATCCAGGTCTCCCACATGGGTTCCTTGGGCCAATGTTTCACTGCCTTCCCAGGTGCACTACCAGGAAGCTGCATTAGAAGTGGAGCAGCCAGGACTTGAATTAACACTCACGTGGAGTGCCCACATTGTAGGTGGAGGTTTAACCTGCTGTGCCACAAAACTGGCCCCTATGCTTTCAATTAATTAGAGGCCTACTGTTAGAAGAGAAAAATGGTGCAGAGACAGACTCCATGCTCATGTTTCTTAGATCTGAGATTTATATAATATGGAAACGTGTCTAGTTTTCCCTGAGATACAAATAGATAAGTAAATATAAATAAAATTTAATGCAGAGTATCTCTGACCATGAGTAATACAAAATAGTTCAGTTAAAGAATGATGAGGCTCTCAAAATACCTCTCTAATGGCTGCTTCTCCTCAAAAGAAGAGCTTTCTAGAAAACATGTGCCAGCATCAGATCTCAATTGTTAGCAATCACACATATTCCAGTAAACTTAGTATGCACTGTTTCAGCTAAATGCTTTTGTAGAAAACAAAATCTTCTTTAAGAGATACAATATAGTGCTTACCTTGAATCTACTTGTATTATATTTTTCTTTTCCTCAGTGTAAAAAACTATTTGAATTGTATAGAAATATTTACATTTGGGAACTCCGTAAACTATTCAGATCTATGAAGGTCGCAGATTTTTCTATGTAGAAATTTTATTACTATATCCTTCCACTGAAAGCATAGATTTGTTCTTTGACAGCCTTTGCTTTTGTCTCTTGGTGGCCATTTTCACTTATTATGAAGTGTGGAGGGAAACAAGGAAACTGCAAAGAAAAGCTTAGAGAAAGGAAATCTGTTCCTTTAAACATTTATTGGGCAGGAGTTTTGGCATTTATTAGAGGATATATATTGAAAAATGTTAAAATCATGTTTTTAGAAAATTCTAATATGCTGTTTTGAAAATATATTGTTAAAAATTTTTTTGTATATTATGGAAACTATTAATATTGTGAAGAATTATTGAAGTCAATCGCAAGTTAACCAGGCCTTCCTAATAACAAGATTTTCCCCTCTGATTAGACTGTCATTTACGTCTGATTTAATATTCTTTACAGCATAGACCTACCTCCACAGCATTACTTCCCTGCAATATCCACATATGGTTCACCTTCCAGGGATAAAGATTTGTTTATAGCCGCCCTCCCATCCCTGATAGTCCTGCCTTTCCAACATGGGAACAGGCGCACTTAACACGTGGGGGTCTTTCTCACACATCTCACTGGACTCAAATGAGTCTCTTCATTTTTTTCTAGTAAACTTATTATCCCATTAGTGTCAACTCAGGTGTGATCTCTGTGTGTGAGACATATGACAAGTGAATAGCAAATATTGGTAGAATTGGACTTAACAGAAGTTTCTAAAAGAAAAGAATCAACTTTCAAAGAGAAAAAAATATATATGTAAATTTTTATTTTTGTCAACTTATAGGCTAGCAGGGGTGAGTAACCTTTTTCTCTGCCAGGAACCATTTAGATACTTATGGCATCATTCACAGGCCATACCAAATTATCAATTTAAAACTTTGCCTGATACAGATTTATTGAATTTTAAGTCTCTCCTTTGATTGGCTTGACAAGGCCAGGTCAAATGATTTCACAGGCCTTCTATGGCCCTCTGGTAAGACATTCTCCACCATGAAGGTTCCTCCATTCCTCCAAATTCATATCTTGAAACCCTAACACCCAGTATCTGAACATAGGATTATACATGGATATAGCCTTGTGAAGAGATGATTTAGTAAATGAGATCATTAGGGTGGACCCTAATCCAATCTGACTTTTTCTTTTTAAAAACAAAGATTTCAAAACCAGAGTTACACAGAGAGAGGAGAGGCAGAGAGAGAGAGAGAGAGAGGTCTTCCATCTGCTGGTTCACTCCCCA
The DNA here is from genome assembly GCA_949820135.1 of Sylvilagus floridanus. Taxonomy (NCBI): domain Eukaryota; kingdom Metazoa; phylum Chordata; class Mammalia; order Lagomorpha; family Leporidae; genus Sylvilagus; species Sylvilagus floridanus. The sequence goes on along the minus strand of OX463236.1, from coordinate 82,663,204 downwards.
ATTGTCCACAATGGCCGGAGCTATGCCAATCCATAGCCAGGAGCCAGGAGCTTCTTCCGAGTCCCCACCATGGGTGCAGGAGCCCAAGGACTTGGGCCATCCTCTACTGCTTTCCTAGGCCGCAGCAGAGAGCTGGATTAGAAATGGAGCAGCTGGGTCGCGAACCGGCACCCATATGGGATGCCTGCGCATCAGGTCAGGGCATTAACCCACTGTGCCACAGCACCAGCCCCCAACTATAGGTCTTGTTAAAAAGGAGGTTAGAACAAAGAGAACTCACCAGATGTGCTGTACATACACAGAGAGAGCATCATGTGACCATCAGCTTGAATGTATCTTTCTGCAAGCCAAACACAGTGGGCTCAGAAGACCCCAGACCTGATGGCATTTTGATCTAAGCCCACTTGCCTATGAGAAAATACATTTCTGCATTTTAAATCACCAATTCTATATTATTTTGTTACAATGGCCATAGCAAACACATAGATTTTGCAACCAGGAAGCAGAATTCTGCTATGACAAATTTGAAAATGTGGGATTGTCTTTAGAGCTGAGTACTGGGTGAAGAATGTTAGCATTTTGAAACACATGTTTAAACACATTGAGGCTAGTATTGTGCAGTGGGTTAAGCCACCACTTACAACACCAAGATCCCATATCAGAACCCGAATCACATCCCAGCTACTGTACTTCCAGTCCAGGTCCCTGCCAATGTGCCTGAGAATATGTGCAGAGGAACATGGCCCAATTACATGGGCTCCTGCCACCCACATGGGGATCTAGATGGAGTTTCAGGCTCCTCGCTTAAGCTTGGCCAGAGTAGTCTTTTGCTTCCATTTGTGGAGTGAACTTGCAGATGAAAGATGTCTTTCCCTCTCTCTCTGTCACTCTGTCTTTCAAATAAAAAAAAAAAAAAAACAGCTTTTTTCAAAAGCCTAGAATGCCTGAAGAAACTGTTTCTAGAAACACACATATTAAAGGTGCATTTGATAAGATCTCAGATGGAAGTAAGTCACATGTTAGAGAAATGAGAAATCTGGAGGAAAGATAACCCTTGTCATAAAATGACAAAGAAAGTAGTCTGATATGTAACTTAGTGTTTTGAGTAAGTAGAACTTGCAAGTGATTAATATTTAACTGAGTTTCTAAGAAAAATGTTGATGGTATAGATTGGTTGCTCTTTGCTGCTTGCGATAAAATACAAAAAGGCAGAATAAATTAAAGGAATTGTTGAGTAAAACTGAACCAGAACTTGAAGATATGGAAAATATTTAGCCAATCCATATTTCAAAAAAAAGGAAGAAAGAAAAAAATGAGAAAACATATCCTGGAGAATATATCAAGGGCATGGCTGGACAAGCATTACCTATTAAGAGCTTATGATGTGTCTCATGGATCTAATCAGCCATTCTAGCACGAATACTGCAAGCTTGTACTAAAGGAGTCAGAGACAGGACAAAATGAAACAAGGCTGCTGGATTTCAGAGTCTATATGATGTGGTTCAATGGAGATTTATGCACAGCAGACTTGTATTATCCTTTATGAAAATAGACGTATAGGCCAGCGCTGCAGCTCAATAGGCTAATCTTCCACCTGCGGCACCAGCACACCGGGTTCTAGTCCCGGTCGGGGCGCCAGATTCTGTCCCGGTTGCCCCTCTTCCAGGCCAGCTCTCTGCTGTGGCCCGGGAGTGCAGTGGAGGATGGCCCAAGTGCTTGGGCCCTGCACCCCATGGGGAGACCAGGAGAAGCACCTGGCTCCTGCCTTCGGATCAACGCAGTGCGCAGGCCACAGCGCACCGGCCACGGCGGCCATTGGAGGGTGAACCAATGGCAAAGGATGACCTTTCTCTCTGTCTCTCTCTCTCACTGTCCACTCTGCCTATCAAAAAAAAAAAAAAAAAAAGAAAGAAAGAAAAGAAAAGAAAAGAAAAGAAAAGAAAAGAAAGAAAATAGAAGTGTAACTCTGAAAGTGATCCAGAGATCAACAGGCCTGGGGGAAAGGGCTGTCTCCAACTTGGTTCCCAGGGCCAGTCAACTCCTCCATTTCAGCGGGCCAAAATGCAGCCTCCAGGACTAAGAGAGCAGAGTTTCACCCAGGGGCTTGGGGACAAGGCTGTTGCCCTGGGCCTGAGAAGTGGAATCGCCACCTACAACTGAGAGGGTGATGGGCTACATTCCAATGGATCCAGAAAATAGGACAGCCATCCTGCTAGACCCAGGAGCCAGGGTAGCAAGCCGAAGATGTTTGCTCTCAAGCCTTATATTCTAATAGAATTGGCTCTGCTGAGTTTCAGACCTTTGAGACTTTTTCCCAATTTCTCTTTGGGAAAATGCATTAAAAATTTGAAGGCTGAGTTGATGAACAAATGTATTTTGCATGCAAAAAGGATATGAATTTTGGAGGAGCCAGGGAGTGTGAGATAGAGGATCAACTTTACCACCCAAGTTTATTCGTTGCAACTCTAATCTGTATCTCAGAATGCGACTGTTTTTGGAAATCACCTCTAAGAGGTGATTGAAGTTATTGCAGTTGCCCTAAATCGATGACAGGTGTCATTAGAAGAAGAGATTTGGACACAGGCACAGAGAGGAGACCATTTGAAGGCACGGCGAGAAGATGGCCATCCACAAGCCAAGGACAGAGCCTTCAGGAGACACCAACTTGCTGATACTTTGATCTCAGACTAAGCAGTTAGCCTGAGAGAAAATAAAATACTGTTGTTTAAGTTCACCTGTCTGTGGCTTCTGTTATGGAAGTTCTAGCAAATGGGTACAGTCACTACATGTATTCTAGCCAAAGAATCCATTGGTGCCCACTCGACTAAGAATATACTCACTGATTTAATGGAGTTTCCTACATTTCCACAGTCTCTTTGTTGTTGTATAACCTCAGAAGCACAGTAGCCAGCCCCGTAAAAACCACACCATTGACGAGCAGGGAGATACTGAGATATGCCATTGAACTTCTACTGGGCATAAATCAGCAGTGCTGGGGTACCTGTGAGTGGATACAGTAAAGTACAATGAGGACAGGGATTCCTCCCTTTAGAATTCCTCCTCCTGGTTTCAGTATTTTGAATATAGATTCAAATCCTTACTCTGCTCACCCTGTCTCCTACAGGGAGGACTAAAGGGATCCATTTATGGGCTAGTATCTTCACTATCAAAGGTGAGACAGACAGAAACAGAGTTCTGTTGATTTTACAGCAAGATATGGTAAGTGTAAAGAAGCCAGGTTTTGGCCTGTGCCACGGCTCACTAGGCTAATCCTCACCGGCGGTGCCAGCACCCCAGGGTTCTAGTCCCTGTTTAGGCGCCGGATTCTGTCCCGGTTGCTCCTCTTTCAGTCCAGCTCTCTGCTGTGGCCCGGGAGTGCGGTGGAGGATGGCCCAGGTGCTTGGGCCCTGCACCCGCATGGGAGACCAGGAGGAAGCACCTGGCTCCTGGCTTCAGATTGGCACAGCTCGCCTGCCATGGTGGCCATTTTGGGGGTGAACCAAAGGAAGGAAGACCTTTGTCTCTGTCTGTCTCTCTCACTAACTCTGCCTGTCAAAAAAAAAAAAAAAAAAAAAAAAGAAGCAGCAGCAGCAGCAGCAGCCAGGTTTTGCAGTCAGACTTACCTGGATCCATATACTTATTCCTGCAGTTACTGTTGTTTGGTTCATTGGCCACTCAGCTTTCTTCTCTTTAAAATGATGAGTCTAGTGTGTACATTATAAATCTCTGTAGGAAAGAAATGTGTAGAGACAGATAAGACTGGTCTAAGTCTGTGTTTGTTGACTATCTCTTGAGACATATAACTAGCTTTTATTTTTAAATCTTGGTGATACGGTACTGTGATATATGACTTTATTTTAGATAATTTACTGCAGTTTTCTGAGGCATCCTGAACTCTAGCTTTTGTTTTTCACAAACAGCTCTTATCTAAGATTTTGGTATTTAAGTAGAGCAGTAAAGGTTTTAAAGTCCTTATTTGTTTTTGTACAGTTCATTTTTTATCTTTCTTTTTTATAATATTATTTGCAGAAATCACTCAGAGTTCTCTATACTCCTGATGACACTCAGCTTAACACTTTTTTATTCACACAGACAGTGGTAGAGAAGTGTAAAACATTTCTTCTCATACTAGAAAAAAAGAACTCAAAGCCAACATTACATAGGTTTTCTTTATTTTATTAAACCATAGATAATTATTTTAGAAAAAATAGTAATTCTGATAATTATTTAAAAGGCCCACATTTTCTAGTAATTACCATTACTATTTTATTTTCAATCAGAACTTCTTTATGCAAAATATATCAGCAGAGTATTATATACTCAGAATGATGTCATATGATATAAATTCTTTTAATTTTGTGTACATTGTGAACATTATTAAACATTCAGGTATATAATTAGATACTCTCCTTCTTAATGATTGCCCCGCGTGCCACTCTGTGGATTTTTCCTACTTTATTTTACCAACCCTGTAGAATTCCACAATTGTGTGTGTGTATGTGTGTGTGATCAGGCACATGCACAGGTGTGTATTTATTAATGTCTACTGTACTTTCCCGCAATGAAACTTTGGTACATAAGTATCTATTGACTCATCTAATTAGTTTTCTAGGCTTAAAACTCATAAAGGGAAATACCATAACCAAAGTTATGGATTTTATGAGTCAAACTGTCACTGTGGGAAGTTACATTAGCTCTTTGTATCACATTCTCTTCATCTCTAAAGTAATGGGTTTGGACTAATTGTTCACTAATGCACTACAAAACTGTAAATGACAGTGTATTCAAATGTGGACCAGTTCCAAGTTTATCTAGAAAAGGTTAAAACTTGGTCTGAGTAATAGCACCAGATATAGATTCTTTCAAAATTTCTCTAAAATACATGTCAAGACACTAAGTAGATATTCCCAATGCCAGAAAAGATAAATAACAGAAAATCTGTTGCTAATTCTACAGAGTAAATGAGGAGCTAATCACAAAATTTATGGATCACAAATAAATAATATTCTTTAATTTTTCTATATGATTTATTACTCTGAAAATTCAAAATAATATACAAAGGTTTATTTAGGCATCTGATTAAGCTATATGTGCCTAACTTGAGAAGAGAAAATATACCTCACCTCTTTGTTATTATGAACCCCTTGTGTAGTAGACGTATTATTTAAGAGAGAGAATCTCAGGTGCCTATCCTTTGATTTATTTACAATTTGTCTTTTGAGTTGACAGAATGCCCCCAATCTTCTCTTGTCATATTAATATATCAACATTACTAAACTAAAAATCAGGCATTAACATCAAAGAAGGAGGTACATTTCTCTGAAGGGAGGAGAGAACCTCCACTTTGACTATGACCCTGTTGGAATAAGATTGAAGCTGGCAAACCCTAAAGGTTTCCATAGTCTCGGCAACTCATGACTAGAGCCTAGGGAAATTACTGACGCCATAAACAAGAGTGTCAAATTATTAAATCAACATCAGGAGTCACTGTGTACTTACGTCTCATGAGGGATCTGTCCTTAATGTGTTGTCCAATGTGAAGTAATGCTATAACTAGTACTGAAACAGTATTTTTACACTTTGTGTTTCTGTGTGGATGCAAACTGATGAAATCTTTACTTAGTATATACTGAATCGATCTTCTGTATATAAAGATAATTGAAAATGATTAAAAAATCTTGGTGTTAAATTGGAAATTGCATAGATAATTAATCAATTTTTTTAAAAATAATATCATGTAGGATCTCTGTCCTTAATGTGCTATACATTGTGAATTAATACTATAACTAGTACTCCGACAGTATTTTTCACTTTGTGTTGCCATGTGAGGGCAAACTGTTGAAATCTTTATGCAATATGTACTAAACTGATCTTCTGTATATAAAGAGAATTGAAAATGAATCTTGATGTGAATGGAAGGGGAGAGGGAGAGGGAAAGGGGAGGGTTGCGGGTGGGAGGGAAGTTATGGGGGGGAAGCCATTGTAATACATAAGCTGTACTTTGGAAATTTATATTCTTTAAATAAAATTTTTATAATTAAAAAAATTAAAATCAGACAATAGAAAATGTATCAATGAACAAAAACAATAATGATGTTTAACTTTGTTGTTAAAAGTCTAAGAGTAAGGACCAAAAATGGAGAAAATAAGTGTGAACTTTGTTTTAAGTATGTTACTATTGTTTTGCATTGTATGTATGGAAAACAAAATAGAGCAGAGAGGAGGGATATGTAATTTTGAAGGGAGATTTAAAATCTGAAGTAGTGTGACTAAGGACAGCCTCTGTGAAATGGTGACATTTAAGAGTTTAATGGACCACATGAATTTCAATTACAGAAAGAAAGTAAATTAAAACATAAAATGAACATGAAAGTAAGAAAATTGTATATAAATAATTTGGCTATATATATATGTGTGCATGTGTGTGTGTGTAGCATATAATCCAATTTGGAGAAAAGTATATACTTAAACATATTTTGGTGTGTGGAAATTATACATAGAGACATACATGCAGACATATATATATATATATATATATATATATGATTATATGTAATATATATGCACAGATCCAGAGAAATCTGTTAAACCTGTATAAAAGGGTAACAATGGGTAACTATTACTAGTACAACTTTAGTAGTATTTTTAAGATCATTTTTCCCATAATTCATATACTTTCAGAAATGAAAGACAAAAATAAGTTTTAAAGTTACTTGAATCATCTGAAAACAGAGAACCAAAAAGATCTCTTACATTATTACATTGCTGCTGAAAACATATCAACTCACTCACTGTTCTGAAAATGGCAGTATGGCAAAACTCTGGGACATTTCTCATAATATATGTTATTGCTTCTTGCTCATAGCAAGAGCAATTCTCCATGTGGTCAAAAACACGATAGCGCTGTTAGTTTTTATGTTTTACTTCTTCTTTCAAACATAAGCTAACAATAACTTGCTGTGAGCATTTTCCCTGCATCCCTTTTTAGTTTGGTTTGGTTAGATTTCTTTAGGCATCTACTTTGTTTATCTTTTTTAAAGAAAATGGTTTTCCAAAAAAACAAAATCCCCTTTCCTTCATGTGTCTGTATGTGTCTTCACATCTGTTTCTCATATTGCTATATAATATTCCATATTTTTATTGGAATTGAGCTCTCATCTGTGTGTGGCCTTTGGACATGAAACACATTTCTATGAAATTGGCCCGGGAATGTTGCCTTCTCTGCTCCATGTCCCTTTCACATTTATAGGTCTATTTCTCTACAGAAAAGTTATAAATTCCTTCGTGTAAGACATGTCTAATGCATCTATTTTACCCCCAAAGCTAGTATGCATTCTCTGTGTAAGATGTGCCTAACGTTTCTAAAAACCTTAGCAACTTGATGCCCATATTGTGTTATGAGCTATGGTAGCCTATAAGAAAATAATACTCGAGACCAGCGTTGTGGTTAAAGTTGCTGCCAGTGACGCCAGCATCCCATATGGGCACCGACTCATGTCCTGTCTGCTATGCTTCCAATCCAACTCTCTGTTAATGGCCTGGGGAAAAATATATAAGATGGCCCAAGAGCTTGGGTCAGTGCTTCTCACCTGGGAGACCTGGATGAAGCTCCAGGCTTATGGCTTCAGCTTTGATCAGCCCTGGCTGTTATGGCCACTTGGGGAGTGAACCAGTGGATGGAAGAGTTTCTCTCTCTTTCTCTCTCTCTGTAACTCTTTTAAAAAATGAATATCTTTTTAAAAAGATAGTAATACTTTTATTATTATTGTGTTAGCACATCATACTTCCTTAGTACACTTTGAAGGAATGACAAATTTGTTATTCCTATGATGCTTTCTTAAATTACAATATAATGTTTCCTGAGTGTCCTGGAACTCATTGTAAATATTTCTAAATAAATAGAGAAACTGACAGGCTTAATATTCCACTTTAACTAGAAAACTTAATTCAGTTCATTTTATCTACCTCTTGTAATTTCTTTGTTGACTATTGGGTGTAGTTTGGAAGTCTTTCTCAAAAATGAACATGAAAAAAGAGGAAAGTCAGGTATAGCCCTTGCCCTTGGGGGCCTCTAAGTCTATTTGAAGATAAAGATGAGGAAAGAGGGACACCGACAGGTACATTGTGGGTATGAGTGATATAAAAAACATGGTGCTTGTAGAGGAATCCTGGGCCATAGTGTGAAACCATGAAATAATTCTCAGGACCATGTATGCTTAACTGGAAATCTGAAATTCTTTCTATGAGCAATGTGGGATCATGACACATTAGAATATAAATGGTCATGATCCTGTAATTTTTACGTATGCATCACCGTGTGATCCAGAGGAAAAAGAGTCTAGGTGTTTGAAAAAATAGATATTATAATGAATGCCAATTTGCAATGTGAAGGAGGGCAAACATTCTGGTAAACAAGGCACAGAAAAGGGTATAAAAGACCTCACATATACATCTCAGGACTGCTATTTTGCTTGTTAACTTTTTCTTCTTGTGCCTCTTTTTTACAATCTTTATATGAAAATGTTAATAGTGCCTATCCCTTAAGATTTTTCTCAGATTAAAAAATGCAGTGTATGTAAAACACATAGCATATTGTTTTAAACATAATAAACACTTTTGAAAACCATTTTAGTAGACCAGAAAAAAAAGTCAGAACCTTTAAAATTTGTTAAAATTTGAGAGTCAGCAGAGGAAAAACAAAAAGGATTTTTTTATATAAAGCTTTTATTTAAAGAAAATAAATTTCCAAAGTACAGCTTATGGATTACAATGGCTTCCCCCCCATAACTTCCCTCCCACCCGCAACCCTCCCCTTTCCCTCTCCCTCTCCCCTTCCATTCACATCAAGATTCATTTTCAATTCTCTTTATATACAGAAGATCAGTTTAGTATATATTAGGTAAAGATTTCAACAGTTTGCTCTCACATAGGGACACAAAGTGAAAAACACTGTTGGAGTACTGGTTATAGTATTAATTCACAATGTATAGCACATTAAGGACAGAGATCCTACATGATATTATTTTTAAAAAAAATTGATTAATTATCTATGCAATTTCCAATTTAACACCAAGATTTTTTAATCATTTTCAATTATCTTTATATACAGAAGATCGATTCAGTATATACTAAGTAAAGATTTCATCAGTTTGCATCCACACAGAAACACAAAGTGTAAAAATACTGTTTCAGTACTAGTAATAGCATTATTTCACATTGGATAACACATTAAGTACAGATCCCTCATGAGACGTAAGTACACAGTGACTCCTGATGTTGGTTTAACAATTTGACACTCTTGTTTATGGCATCAGGAATCTCCCTAGGCTCTAGACATGAGTTGCCGAGACTATGGAAGCCTTTAGGGTTCGCCGACTTCAATCTTATTCTGACAGGGTGATAGTCAAAGTGGAAGTTCTCTCCTCCCTTCAGAGAAAGGTACCTCCTTCTTTGATGGCCCCGTTCTTTCCACTGGGATCTCACTCACAGAGATCTTTCATTTAGGTCTTCTGTTTTTTCCAGAGTGTCTTGGCTTTCCATGCCTAAAATATTCTCATGGGCTCTTGAGCCAGATCTGAATGCCTTGAGGGCTGATTCTGAGGCCAGAGTGCTGTTTAGGACATCTGCCCTTCTATGAGTCTGCTGTGTATCCTGCTTCCCTTGTTGGATCATTCTCTCCCTTTTTGATTCTGTCAGTTAGTATTAGCAGACACTAGTCTTGTTTGTGTGATCCCTTTGACTCTTAGACCTATCAGTGTGATCAATTGTGAACTGAAATTGATCACTTGGACTAGTGAGATGGCCTTGGTACATGCCACCTTGATGGGATTGTATTGGAATCCCCTGGCATGATTCTAACTCCACCATTTGGGGTAAGTCCTATTGAGCATGTCCCAGATTGTACATCTCCTCCCTATCTTATTCCCACTCTTATATTTCACAGAGATCAATTTTCAGTTAAAATTTAAACACCTAAGAATAATTGTGTGTTAATTACAGAGTTCAACCAATAGTACTAGAATAAAAAAATACTAAAATGGATAAAGTATTACATTGTACAACAACAGTTAGCACAAGAGCTGATCAAGTCACTGTTTCTCATAGAAAGTGCTTGTTATTGGTCGGCACCGCGGCTCACTAGGCTAATCCTCTGCCTGAGGCGCCGGTACACCGGGTTCTATTCCCAGTCGGGGCACTAGATTCTATTCCGGTTGCCCCTCTTCCAGGCCAGCCGTCTGCTGTGGCCAGGGAGTGAAGTGGAGGATGGCCCAAGTGCTTGGGCCCTGCACCCAGTGGTAGACCAGCAGGAAGCACCTGGCTCCTGGCTTAGGATCAATGCAGCGCGCCATCAGCAATGCGCCGGCTGTAGCGGCCACTTGAGGGGGGGTGAACCAATGGCAAAGGAAGACCTTTTTCTCTCTCTCTCTCTCACTGTCTAACTCTGCCTGTCAAAAAAAAAGTGCTTGTTATCCAAAATAAGAAAAAAATTGGCATAAACAAAATGTTAGTAGTGCAATGGCAATGACAGTAACAGCAACAGGGAACTGTAACAAAATAAAGCCCAACTCAAATTCTATTGAGTGACAACAAAGAAAAAAAAAAAGGTGTCCACCATCAATTATGTTGAAAATCAGTCACAGGAACTGGTTTTTTAGACATGTTCAACTAGACCTCCAAAATGCAGAAAGATACTGCTGTAAGGACCAAAGGGACATCGATTAGAGAGTGATCTGAATTAAGCAGCTGGTCATTTCCTTTGGTTTTGTGATTGTTCCAGTCTAATTATTTTATTATAAGTTCGGAATTAGTTTTTAAGTGCTTAGGCTGAGAAATACGCAAGGAAATGCACAGGTATTACAGAAACCTTTGTTGAGGCTTTTAGGAGGAAGATAATAAGTCCTGTTTCTGTCACAAATTTATAAAAGGTAGAAAGTAATCTTCCACATCGTGACGGTTAATTAAGGTCTTGGTTTCTCAAAATACTGACCTCACCAAGAGGAGATCACACAATTTGTTCTTCACTGGTCCTGCTGTCAGGCTGAGCAGCACTCCTCCATGCGGACCAGCGACCTTGTGGCCCCACACCGAACACTTGAGAGGAACCCAAGGAAGTTGTCATGAGTGATTTCAGACAGATCACGAGTTTCAGCCAGGGGTACCGAGCCACTCAGCTCTAGCCGCCTGTGTTGTCCACATTTCCAGAGTCAGGTCATTGCATGTCCCTGATTTGCTTTCTACCCCTTGGCATATTTTCAAAGAACAAAATCTGAAATGTTCATGAGTTTTGGAGGAGAAAAGGCTCAGAAAACCTGTCACATCAATATCTATTCTTCATGATCCAGGTAACAGATTGGAGGTTATTGTAACTTTCATCGCCCTTGTCATGCGACAGGAAAAAAAAGTGAAACATAGATATATTGTTTTTCTGTACAAGCTTAAAGTCCAGTTTGTGTTTAGAGAGAGGAAGTGGCATTGCTTAATAAGAACAATTATTACATATTTACATAATGGGCAGCTATTGTTACATAGCTTTGTTTTAGTCATGTTACTTTCCATTGTCTTGGGGACATATTCTTGGCCTTCTATATAATCAGTAGATCAGAATATCCAAATAAACCAAACACAATACAACTACATATTACTTTCATTGTGTAATAACTGTCCCCTCTTTAACCATTTAAATTATTTTCTATCAGATTACTTCCCTAGACTTCACTGCTATAACAATCCCCAATTTCACAAATTTATAAAAACAAAGGTATATCTTGTCCTCATGTTCCACACTTGAACAAATCAAAATTAAATGAATCAACATTCAATCTAGCTCTGTGGAATTCCTCATGAGTCTGTTAGACTCATGTTTAACCAGTCACAAAAGAGTATGGAAAAAATTAATACCTTAAAAACTCAGAATTAGGGAAATATGTTATTTCTTCTTTTTTACCCTACCATAGTAGCAGAAGACACCATCGTGTTAAAGGACGGTAGAAACTGAAGTCTTACACTTATTCCCTTAGGAATACAAATCAGAAATTACAATGATACTGAACGTAGTATGCCATACAGAACTCATCAAATTTCATAGTCATAACATTGTGTCATCTCAGCAAACACAGATGGCATGCATAGTTTTAAAGTTTTATTTATTTATTTGGCAAAGCATTAGACAGAGAGAAAAAAAAAATATATATATAGAGAGAGATCTCCCCAGATGCCTGCAACAGCCAGGTCTGGGCCAAGTTGAAACCAGGAGCCAGGAACTCCATCAAGATCTCCAACATGGTGGGGCTAGGACCCAAGTATTTAGACCTTTCATGGCCTTCCCAGGGGTATTAGCAGGAAGTTGGATTGGAAGTGGAGCAAACACATGCAAACTGGTTCATCACAGATGGCAGCTTAACCCTCTGTGTGTATCACTGGCCCCTTATGCACATTTTCTATATATTATCTCACTTAATATCACCAGAGTCCTGAATAAATTTTTTGTTGCTTCTGTAATGTTCAACATGCTTGCAAAAAAAAAGTTAAAGAAAGGAAGGAAAAAACTGAGATAGTGAAAAGAAACCATACAAAATTGATTGAAATGTGAAAAATATAAAAAGGAAAGGAAATGAACTTAAGGGAGAAAAAAGTTTAAAACTTAAGAGGCTATCTAAGAACGCAGCAAGTGACAAAATCAGGAAATATGGATCGTGCTGTTATTTGACATGAGAAACCTGCACTGGGTGAAATGCTTTAAGACACACACATTGCCAAGGGGGAAACCTGAATTCCAACCCTTGTCTATATGATATCAAAGCATACATGCCATTTTTGCCATCTACTCCAGCACTTCAGTTTCAGTCATTTCAAAATTTATTGGCAGAATTAAATTATGTTTACATTTAATTTCATGTTTATTTTTTAATATAAACTGATTTTCACATGAAAACATCTATCAGGCAGACATTCATAGAACAAAATTTTTGTCCTGGAAAGAAAAATAACAATTTCTCAGTTTGCTGCATCCCAAGACAAGAACTGAATGGCATACAATTTATATAACTAGCTTTATAAATCTGCATTTGCCCAAGTTGCTAAGGTGTCTGCATTGCAATTTTATATTTAATTATAAATTTAATTTTAATTTTAAAGAGAGAAATTAATGTATAAATGAATGAAAGAAAGAAGGAAGGAATAAGAAAATATTTACTCTAATTCTAGTATGTAAAATATTTTCATAGAGAATTAACCACCCTTTCAGTGAGAACTTTACTGATTAGGAACCAGTTGAAAGTTCTTTCTTATAAATGATGCTATGTATTTTTCATAGAAAATGGCATGGTGCATGATATGTATATTAAATGTGTATTCACAAGTGCTCTGCGATGCCATTCCCATGCCTTCATATGCTCATTCATTCATTTTTGTCGTTGACCAAATATATATATATAGATTATGTACTGGGCATTGTTCAGGAGCAAATGAAAACATGAATACTAATCTCTACCTTTAAATCATGGTCCAGCATATTTATACATAAATACATATTTAGGGGCCGGCGCTGTGCGCAGTGGGTTAATGCCCTGGCCTGAAGTGCCAGCATCCCATATGGACGCTGGTTCGAGACCTGGCTATTCCACTTCTGATCCAGCTCTCTGCTGTGGCCTGGGAAAGCAGTACAAGATGGCCCAAGTCCTTGGGCACCTGCCCTTGCATGGGAGATCCAGAAGAAGCTCCTGGTTCCTGACTTTGGATCAGCGCAGCTCCAGCCATTGCAGCCATCTAGGGAGGGAACCAGCAGATGGAAAGTTTCTCCCTCTCTCTCTCTCTCCTTCTCTACCTCTCTCCCTCTCTCCTTCTCCTCTCTCTGTGTAATTCTGACTTTCAAATAAATAAATAAATCTTTAAAAAAACAAATACACTCCTCTTCCAGTCCAGCTCTCTGCTGTGGCCCGGGAGTGCAGTGGAGGATGTCCCAAGTCCTTGGGCCCTGCACCTGCATGAGAGACCAGAAGAAGCACCTGGCTCTTGGCTTCAGATCAGCGACGTGCGCCAGCTGCAGCGTGCCAGCCGCAGTGGCCGTTGGGGGGGGTGAACCAACGGCAAAGGAAGACCTTTCTCTCTGTCTCTCTCTCTCACTATCCACTCTGCCTGTAAAAAATAAAAAAAAAACATATTTAGTTGTATATATATGCAATACATATGTACAGAGATACAAAATGTATTTTTGCATATTTGTGATTGCATTTTGATCAAATATCTAAAGGTATTTATAACCGATCCCAAATATCAATTTTCTCTATAAGGTAAAATGCAACTCTAATCTTTTATAGCATTTTTGATTTACTGAGATCATTTGTTTCTAATTCTGGGTTCAGTTTTTATATCGTTACCTGCATGATTCTCTTCATCCTTACTCAAGGAAAAGTCACCTAACGCTAGATTTAGGGAAGAAATATATGTTAGTGAGCATCTTCTGTCATAAACATTGAGATGTGTCTGTCTGCAACATATTCTTATGTTCCACAAATTTGTTGAGCGTTTTGAGACTAATTAACATCTATACAGGATAGACAAAATTGTTAATTCATACTGAAGCTGGAGTTCAGCAAGTCTTTCATCATAGTCTATCTTATTTATTTTTATTGCTTTTTCTGTTTTTATTTTTTAAAGATTTTTTTTGTTTATTTGAAAGTCAGAGTTATACAGAGAAAAAAGGAGAGCCAGAGAGATAGGTCTTCCATCCACTGGTTCACTCCCCAGTTGGCCTCAATGGCTGGAGCTGTGCCGATCTGAAGCCACGAGCCAGGAGCTTCTTCCGGGTCTCCCACGTGGGTACAGGGGCCCAAGGATTTGGGCCATCTTCTACTGCTTTCCCAGCTACAGCAGAGAGCTGGATCGGAAGTGGAGCAGCTGGGACTGGAACTAGCGCCCATATGGGATGCTGGCACTGCAGGTAGCAGCTTTACCTGCTACATCACAGCTCCAGCCCCTTCTGCTTTTAAGAATGAAAGGGAAGTTGTGTGGGGGGGAGCCATTGTAATCCATAAGCTGTACTTTGAAAATTTATATTCTTTAAATAAAAGCTTTATAAAAAAAGAATGAAATTTTTAAAAAAAATATTGAAAATGTTAGCCCTAGATTTTAATGAAGGTCCAAAGGTGGTAATTGGACTATAATAAAAGACACTAATTTGAAATCCCTCTATCCATTATAACTGTTTTGCTTCCCAAAACTTCATGTTACCTTTTTTGTGAATATATAGGACTCAACAAAAAAGCTTGTAACTAGAAGAAAGGTTATGATGATGTCCTAGAAAGGAGATGAACTTCAGTAAGTCTGTGTTTCTGGCTAATCATTAAACAAGTGGCTAACATAAGCATCAGTATCTCAGCTGATGAGTGCCTCAACTGAAAGTGAATTGAGTATTTTAGAAAAGTAGAGTTATATGTTGTACATTCTCACAACCTTACTCTAACACCTCTTGATATCCTACCATTACCCCCAAATCTACAAGGCTTACCTTACTCAATACTTAAGAACTGCTGTTGGATATACAACACATTCCAAGGATACCTTCAGTCTTGTGATGTTGCACTTCAGAAGTCTTGAAGAGTAGGAAGGATCTTTGTTCCGTTTTCATTGAAAATTGTTTTATGGATTAGTTTGTGCTAAATCATGAAACAATCAGGTAATGTGCTAGTTTGTCTGCCTGGCACTAAGCATTGAGCTTTCTTCCACCATGTTGTGTTCTCAAACCACTTTTTTTTTTTTTTAAATAATGCTTTTATTTAAAGAATATAAATTTCCAAAATACAGCTTGTAGATTACAATGGCTTCCCCCCATAACTTCCCTCCCACCCGCAACCCTCCCCTTTCCCACTCCCTCTCCCCTTGCTTCAAACCACTTTTGGATTTGGCCATTTCTCTTGGGAGTTTCTCGCTAGTATTGCAGCCTACATTCAGTCTTGCTTCTCAGCTTTAGCTATAGAATATTAACCACAGTTTCTAACATAATGCCCTACTTTATGTCTTCAATTACTTTTTCCATATTACTTAATACTAATTTTATGATTGTTCCTTTTTCTTTTCAGTTGATGCATGTAATGTATTCAGTTAAACAAAATTCATCTAGTCACTTTAAAAAATACCTTATGCATTTCTGATCTGCCTTCAACAAAATTTCCTGGAGAATGTCTAGATGGTAAAAGTTTCCCATCACTGGAGATGCCGTTCTTTTAATATTTTTCAGTTATTTTATATTTCATTAGTTATTTCTGCATAAGTGAACTGTGTAAAAATTGATGTTTAAGCATTTCTATTTTAAATGACCCAAACTTGATAAGCCCCTTTTTAATGGATAATTTCTTGGAAAACCATTTCACTTTATCTTTTGTATTTGCCCTATTTATTAAGATAACTAATGTTAGCCAATTCATTTTGTTAATTTTATTTTTGCCATGATAACCTCTTCAAATGAAAATTCTTATTAGCCTGCACATTTCCTGTAATATTTTTGGTCAAAGTTTATTGAACATAGCATTATTTTCCTTTAGTTTACCACATTAACACTTCTCAGTAATCAAGAACTATTTTTGATCATATATTCTTAACATTAAGGTAAGATTAGTTTTGTCTTAATAATCTTAAGCAGTGCTTAGTTAACACTTAAAATGTAGTTTAATATTTTATAACTTGGCATTACAATATGTTATAGAGTTGGAGCAAGTCTGGCCATTACAACAAATAAAATTTAAGATATTCCCTTAAGCTCTTAGAAGAAAGCAATGCACAATAACATTTGACTAATGCCATGTAATTTGGCCAAAGGACTGTGCTGAATATGGGGAAATCATAATCTCAAGCAACTAATTTTTGAAAATATCTAGTGGAAAAAATACAGAGCGAATTTTAGAAGTTCAAAATTGTATTAATTGAATCAAAGTAAGATTCAAAATAAGATCGTATGTACTGTTTTTACATGAATTTATAAGTGATGGATCTTTAAAATCTGTGAGATAAAGCTGAAGTACTTTGGAATCATCAGAAAATGTGAAATTTATATCAAAAAAGATATTATTTTCCTTCAATATGTCCCTCGCTGTCTCTGCCAGAGACAGGGTATTACTCTGCAGAGACTGGGTATTACTGACTGCAGGTCTGAAGGAATGTGATGATTCTTACAATTTTGCTACATAAAATGAAATGATTTTATCTTAGAATGTTATGAAATTGTAGCAGATGGGGACTAGTTTTAAAGTAAAATTAAGTAGATAAATGAATACACATATACATTTCAAAAGCACAGTGAAAATCTTTGCAGTTTGCAAAGCTACTAATTGTATGGGAAAGGGTTTTAAAGGTGCCAGCAGAAAGTGCTGAGATTCAAAGTTGGGAGTATTAGGTAAATATACTCATGTTCTGAACACCTGAAAAGTGAAAGTTGTAGAGTTTATGTAAAAGGTGTTGTAATGACATAGCTTTTAATTTTTTCAATATATGAAACTACTTTTGCAAAATTTGGTGCACAAGTTGTAATCATATTTTACATTTTTATTAAATGAGAATTTGAGAGCACTGAGACATGTACAGGATCATGTACAATATTTACAGTTTCTCAAATCTCTGTCTCATTTTTTTTTTCCTGTGTGGAGAAAGAAAATGGAATATTAAAAGATTTTTCTTTCTTAATGTCTCTATCATCATGGTTAATAAGGGCAACCTCACACATAAATATAAGAGAAGACATTTAATTTCAAATTGCTTTAAAGTTCACCTTTGAATTTCACTATGATCAGAAGAATCCTATGACCTCTAACTTTTATGAAAAAAGGGAGCAGATATTAATCTCGTTATTTTATTTTAAAAAGTCTTCCCAAATTGAGCAGTGCAAGACCACATTTATGTGAAATGACACAAGTTCATGGAAATTGATCTTGATTATTTTGAAAGACAGTAACTAAAGATTTTAATACATGTTCAGTATTTTATATCTGATTTTAATCCTCTTTGTAGTAAGTAGTTTACTTCTGCAGAACTATCATTACTTTGGACAGTTTAATTATATATCATCATTGTTCTATTAACCCTAATAACTTCTATTTTAAAGATTTTTGTCCCAATGTCTATGCCAAACTTATTTTAATATCATAAAATTGTTTATTGTGCTTCCTCAATAACATCAATTATAACAATATATATTTTATGATGATAATCTATTGTTGCCTTTATATAGGATTTCCCCTACACTGTAAAAATTACAGTTTAAAAATATTGCAGCTACATAATAATTGTATAGATTTTATAAAAAATTAAATAGTCATGTGTTTCATATGAGAATTAATTATAATAAATAAACAATTATACCCACTCAGTGCATCAGAACTCTCTAAAGGATGCATACCAAGTTTATTTAATGTTTTCAGTGGTCATGGCAGTCATGTATGTTGTTATACTCATCTTATGATCAAAAGTAATGAACAATATTTGGTGTTAGAACAAAGTCTGTGGAGTATATAATAATAATTCATCTTAATTATTTCTTTAAGTGTGATTTGTGAGTTACTTGAATCTGATTCACTTTGTTAAAATGTAGACTTCTGCCAGAACCCCATGCTGCTTAATGAATTCTCTAGTATATGGGACCCCAGAATTTGAATTTTCATAAATTTTTCAGCTTGATAATTATCCTATCCCAGAATATGAAGGAAATGTTGTAAAATATGAAATAATCAAGAGAATTTTATATAAATGGCAAGTATGAAAGTGGAAGAATAAAATTAAGAAACAATGTAACAATAAATAATTTTCCTCCCAACGTAACAGAAGAAGTCGAAGAATGTTAGAGCAATAAGCCTTTGCAGGACAGCTATTTGCTCCACGAAGCTGCTAAAGCAGTATCTCTAGATGATGATATAAGAGATAAAAATTGTAAAAGGATAGGGGTGAGCATTGTGGCTCAGTGGGTTAAGTTGCTGCTTGGGATGTTCATATCCCATGGAATCAAGTGCCACCTCTGCATCCTATTCAGCTTCCTACTAATGTACCCTTAAAGCAGCAGGTGATGCCCCATGTAATTGAGTCCCTGCAACACACGTTGTAGATCTGGATGGAATTCTGGTCTCCCAGCTTGGGCTTGACCGTCCCTGGTTGCTGCTGGTATTTGGGAAATGAACCCACAGAAGGAAGTGCACTCTGTCTCTCTTTTTGCTTCTTTCATCCTGCTTTTCATAAAATTTTAAAAAATAATAAAAATTGTCTATTCCTCTACCAACAATATTCACTTATAATTCATTAAAGTGTTTAAAGAATTAAATATTTTACAATGGTATAGTAATCACGTAAGATAAAACCTATTTCCAATGCCCTTAAGGTTAAGGGCATTGGAAAGCAACTATTCAATGATTTTTTTAAATAAATGAAATGCAGTTGTTTGAAAGAGGGGAAAGGTTATATGCAGGACAAACTTGAAGATAATTGTTCCTGGATGAGTAGCAGAGAACAATGGATTGCAATAGTTCAGATTAAAGATGACCAGAGCATGGACTATGGATTTTGCTTGAGAAATAATGAAAATGAGACAGATGCTGGGAAAATTATAGTCAACATGGTTATGCAAATAACTCAGTGAGGAATTGGATGGGAAATTTTGATGATCTGCACACATTGCAGTTCTTAAATGCTAGGCCATTAATGACTTTGATCATTGTAGTCTACTTAGAGTATGAAGATTTATGAATTTCTATAAAGATGGTAAAAATACCTGGTCGTAAATCAACTACTGAAAGAAGAACTTGTGGAGAAGCAAGTGCCTTAAGTTGTAATTTTGTATGGTAGGCAACAAGAATGATTTCTATTTGATTTAATATCTCAGAAGAGATTATTTTTAAGACTGGAACAAATGCAGAACAGAAGAACATATTTTATCTTTGGCTATAAAACATTATTTTATAAGCAGTAGAGGGAGAATTGCAAAGTGATCATTATCTGATTAAGATGAATAACTGTTAAAACTAATTATTTCTTCCTTCCAGTTTTTGAGAGTTATTTCTTATATATAATAAGTAAAATAGTCCCTGAATATTAGCACTTAAATATATTTCCAAATTTTAAGAGTAAAGAGGATTAGGAAGTGACTTCGGTATGTTTCATAAATACTAGGTTCCAAACTATGGATAAATTAGAAAATTATACCACACAATTGACAAATACCACTGTCCTACTTAAGTAATTCGAGTTTATAATAAAAATCATACTACCCCATCCTCTTTGTTTAAAAATGTCATTTTTCCAATTTAAAAAAAATTGGAAATTGCATAGAAAATTAATCAATTTTTTAAAAAAATATATCATGTAGGATCTCTGTCCTTAATGTGCTATACATTGTGAATTAATACTATAACTAGTACTCCAACAGTATTTTTCACTTTGTGTTGCTATGTGAGGGCAAACTGTTGAAATCTTTACTTAATATATAGTAAACTGATCTTCTGTATATAAAGAGAATTGAAAATGAATCTTGATGTGAAGCAAGGGGAGAGGGAGTGGGAAAGGGGAGGGTTGCGGGTGGGAGGGAAGTTATGGGGGGGGAAGCCATTGTAATCTATAAGCTGTATTTTGGAAATTTATATTCTTTAAATAAAAGCGTTTAAAAAAAAATAAAAAAAATAAAAATGTCATTTTTCTCATCTGGAGCCCCCAAAGCAACTTTTATATAACTTCTTAAAGTACATAAAATATATGATATTCACATCAAAACATGATTTGAAAATTAAAATATGTTTCCAATTCCCGAGCACTTCTACTTTCAGCCTTCAAAGCAATTCTGTATGACAATCAGCCCTAAGGCTTCCTTTCTTTACTATGATACTAAAAAGGTCTCTCCAGTCATTCTTCTGATTTAAGATGATCCTTGATTTAGTTGTTTTCTTTTTTAACAAGGTAACATAAAGAGTAAATTTTTGATATTTTATCAATAACTCAATATAACTGCATATGTTTCACCTTGTACACATCAGCTGTATAAGTATTATTTTTTCATTGGACCATGTATAACATTCTCAGTGGTCAATTAGTAAGATTTGGCAGATGTGAATTTTCAGTACAGCAAAAACAAAAACAATTTTGCAGTCATCAAAATTCATTCCAAGAATATGTTGGCAAAGTGTTCTTCAGCATCTTATTTTTGATTGTTGGTGGACTGTGAGAACTTGGAACATTTAGAAACATCAGATCATTCATTTACAAAACAGTTTAGGAAGACAAGAATTATTTTAAAAGTCAATTATACTATTCATTGTTCACTTTATTCTAATTATACTGAAATGTGCTCATTCTACTACCTCAACTGAGTAACAGTTATAGACATTGCCTTAAAAATTTGTTTATTTGTAAATGATTTACTTGTAGAGTTTACAATAGATATGAATGATAGAAAATCATATATAAGCTTTTATGTGGTAACAACAAAAATCTGGGTTAATGCATGAGTGATAATCTGAGTCATAATATAAATAATATTAATTTTCATCTAAATCATGTATCATAGTCATAGTTTTACAATTTATCATTATTAATAGTAACATGATTGTCAATTATGCTGAAGTTAATATATGCTTTCCAAAATGAATTTTTGTGTTCAGTAATGATGATTTTATGAGAACTTGTGTTTTAGAACAGTCAATACTGGCTTTGCGAATATCACAAATAAATTTCATGGCATCACAGACCTAGTTCAGAAAACGGCTTCTGTTATCTGAATTGGCTGTGACAGAATTGGCAGAGACCTTGAAATTGCAGTTATTTAGTTTGGCCTACCATGACCAGAGAGATCCACTTGGAATGGTTTTGGAAGCTGTTCTTTTATTGTGCACAACTATTCTTAATATGCTGCTATTTGACAGCCATTTTAAGTAAGAACAGAAGCCAACTAAATTGTTTCTCTATGGATTTCCTCTGACAGATGCATACAGGCATCCAGTGTTAGCCAGCAGACATTGTTCAAACAAAACTATAACAGACTCAACATTTATTTTGTTTCAACCAGCTAATTATATATTTGTGATCTGTGTTTAAAGAATGCCTTTTATTCAAATCTATTATTTTTATCCTCTATAGACTTCTCATAATACTGTCATGGTACCTGTGTGCGGAAAGCAACTCCTATGTCAAACATGGCATGGTCTTTTGACTTTAGGCTTACAGAAATGTATTTTTAAGTTGGAAAGCACTGTGCTTCCCTTTATCTGATTAGTAAAGTAAAAATTCTGCAGCTTGAGCTATGAGATAAATAAATAACTTTACCGTTTGGTAGCTAGTTCCACTTTGGATATAGAACAACCAGAAAAACAAATCACAGAAACTTAATACAAAGGCATTTGCTTGATATGCAAATTCAGTTTTATATGTGGCTATCTATAATTTTTAGTAATTCTCAACTTAATTTTAAATTCTTAGTTAAATTCTTAGGGATTCAATGTACCAATTTTAATTTGAAATAGAATAAGGAAAAATGTTTATAAACCTATGATTTAGAAAATATTTTAAAAATGATGTCCAATTGAAGTTACCCTCAGCATACTGACAACATGTAAGACATTAGCAGAAATCTCTACCTAATATTTGTGAATTTGTAATGCTGGTTCCCTTATCATCTCGTTTGGTTGACAGTATTGCATCAGCAGACTTCTGGGTGTTGTGATTCACTGATATTTTCTGTTGTTGCTCATTCTAGATGCTCCACCAATTGGTCAGGCACCCAGTGTGAGAGGCCAGCCCCAAAGAGCAGCAAGTCTGACCATATCAGTACAAGTAAGTTGCTGAGATGAGTACCTTGGGGTGGTTTACTACATATGGGTAGTCTACTAAGTATAGAAATATTTTTGTCTTTTTATTTTTGCCGTTAGTGAGGAAAATGAGTTTTGGAAAATTTTCTACATGGAATTTTGTGAGAGATCTGCTGTAGGTTAGGTGCTTTTGAAAAATGATATCTTGCTCTCTAATCTGGTGGCAAAATCACTGTTTTAGGCAGTGAGAGTAAATCCCAAGCCAAGGAAGTTACCAGAACATACATCTGTGGGTAGGATAAAAAGAGCTTTGATAAACAAAAATAGTGGAAGCTGGGTATGGTTTATTAATTGTGACGAACATACAAATATGAGATGTTAATAGGAGAAATGGAATGAGAGGGTATATAGGAACTCTTTGTATCCTTATCTCTATATTTTTTGGGGAAATATAAGCTATTCAGAAATAAAATGTTTAAAAAGAAAGGAGACTTATCCTCCAGCCTATCATAAGCTTTTTATAGAGGTGCCCATCAATTATGAAGGCTGCAGACAACAGAACTGAAGTGCAAATTCTCCAGGAAGAGAAATAATCCATCCTTTTAATTAGAGCTCAGTGTACTGTCTTGTAATTCATGTCAGTGTGTTGTGGGAAAAAAAAATATCTGCAATAGATCAGTTTGTTTTGAAGCTGAGTAACTTAACATTTAATTCTAAATAAGGATCAAAATTGACTTACTGTTTCTCTGTTTTAAATGGACTGGCTTTCAAGTCTTTTAAACTACCGTTCAGTATTTCTCCGAGTCTTTTTTGTGCAACTATAATCATAGGTCTACCTGTATATTGTTCCTATGTGCATCTTGAGTGACCAATCTAAAGGATGTCACAAAGATTTTCAAAATAGGACTATGAAATAAAGTCTCCCAATTCACATTAGTGTTATTAACTTGACAATGGATGGAAAAAGTTTGAAAGTTTTGTAATGTCTATTGACATTCTGTCAATTGGTATGTCTAATGTCTATTGGTAAATACATTTCTTGAAGAGGAAAACTGTATTTCTAAACATTTACAGCAGCACTTTTTGCTAGCCCTTCACCGGTGGGTAAGAAAGATGTCATAAAAACAAATGTGAAAATACACTTTCAGAATTGGTAAACAAGGAAAGACATTATCAAAGTCTAAAGTGAATGGTTCTTTACATCCTACAGTCAGGTTCTCAGTGTTTGCTCTTCTACCTCTTTGCTTTCTTTCCCTCAAAAGAGTGTCTGCATCATTGCTTGAAAACCTTCAGGCAACACTGTGGGAACTTCTGTCATTTGGAGATTAGTTTAGGTAAATAAGCATGAGCCTCTTTGAAAAACAAAATATGTGCTGTCTCCAAAAAGTTTGTAGATAACGGGAAAAATCTAAACATGGACAACAAGATTTTTTCACTCCAAAATACAATTATATTTAAATTTAATTTTTTCCACATTTCTGAGATTCCCTCATAAGTCTAGGAAAAATAATCTAGACATGAATATCTGAATTTGTGAAGGTGAAGTAAGCAATCGTTTATTATATAACACTTTGGTTTTACCACAGAATTAATGTGTTTTCCTTATGTCAGGAAAGATAGAGGGCTTTAGGGAAGTAATGGGCCAAAAAACTAGAGATGGCAAAAATATGCTGTGCCTAATGTGCTATGCAAAAAATGAGGAAAAGAAAAAGACATGTACTTCCACGCCTCTCTTCTCAGGATCTAGGACACAAACTAATCTTATTAGCAATAATCCTGGAGACATGTTAATTTAAATGATCTCTTGTGAACTAGTTATAAAATTTAACAATTGTTAAGAGCATTTTCAAGTGAAAAATATACTTGAAGTTACCAATCTGTAGAATGCACTGAATTTGTGAATGAGGATTTCAAACTCAAGTTACTTTAATGTTTACATTTTGGCAATTTTTAAATTATATAACATATGTAAGATAAATATCCTTTTAGATAGTTAAAAAACAATTTTAAATGTCGATTAAAATCTCTGAAAGAAAAGACAAAAGAGTAGAGTATCTATTGCATTTTCAAATTTTATATACTGTCCATACAACAAAATGTGGTGTTTCGAAAATGGTTAATAGAAGGATGCTCCAAATGTCTTTTTGGAGAATGGGGCCTCTGACCATTTTGAAAATGAACAGCCTCCCTTATAAGAAAATGCCTCTAATTAACCAAAACAGAACTGAAAGAGAAAATGTGAAATAGGGGGAGTTACAAATAGTTACAACCCTTTCTTAAAAGATTCTGAGGCTCTTCCTTCCATCAATGATTGAAAGCCATTAAATTTAATGGAAGTATCAATACACAGTGAAAGGGCTATTAGCTACGAAAATGTCAAATTATCACAGACTTGAACAAAGTTGGCCAGGTAATGACTCTGTTAAAATGTGTTTATCATTGGACATTTCTGCTTAGAAAAACTTGCCCTATAACTCTAAAATGAGTAAAAAGTTAGATAAAATGTTTTATCCTAATATAAGAGGATTACTTTAATTCTTTTAGATAAAACCTAGTGGTTTTGAATGGTTGTCAAGTGTACCCAAAATGTGACATCCTCTGCCCCAATAAAGACGCAACTATTAAGAATGTTCTCAAATATTTGATTCCACATCTAGTGAAATATTCCATTGCCACTGGACCCTGACATGGTCAAGAAAACCAAGCTTCTCTGTTCAATTATTGCTAACTTGCAGTGAGATTCACCTTTCTAATTCACATACAGCTTTGTTAATCATTTCTAAGAAGTGATAAGGATGTTCTCTGAGATTTGATTTTTTTTTTTTTAAGATTTATTCATTTGAAAGGCAGAATTACAGAGAGAAAGCATCAGAAAGGGAGAGAGAAAGATCTTCCATTCTCTGGTTCAGTCCCCAAATGCTGCAATGGCCAGGCTGGAGCCAGGAGTCAGGAGCTTCATTCAGATTTCCCATGTGAGTGGCAGGTGCCCAAGTACTTAGGGCATCTTCCACTGCTTTCCCAAGCACATTAGCAGGAAGCTGGAATGGACGTGGGGCAGCTGGGACACAAACCAGTGCTTACATGGGATGCTGGCATTGTAGGTGGCCGTTTAACCCACTGTGCTTCAACACCAGCCACTGGGCTTTGATTTTTAAGGCGTCTAAAAACTAATGTTTGAATCACAATATTTTAACACAAAGAAAATGCTTGATTGTCTGATATCTGCAATTATCACTATATAGATATATACATATATATGAAATATGCAGATGTAGAGAGATATAACTGAAAATACACAAAGAAATGCTGTTATCCTAATTTCACAAAGGGGAAGTTTATCATTCTTTGTGGAATGTCAAGTAATGTACAGGATCCCAGAGACAGGCCTGAGAATAAGACAGATGGTGACTCTTTTCAAGATTCTGGTAGAATAAAACAAGGAAGCAAACAAAACAGTAACCATATAAATGCATCATGGGACTGTGAGTTTTGATTGTCCTTTGAAGAAAGGAATAAAGGGGGCAGAGACGGGACTGTCAGGGGAAAAGGGAGGTTGAGTGTTTTCTATGAAACGGTGATATTTAAGCTGAGACTTAAAGATAAAAGGGGGGAGGAGACACTCATGAAACAGAAGAAGGGAGAGCAGACATGTCAAGAGGCTGAAGATCAGATGCTGGCCTTGAGGGACAGGAGCAGGCCTGGAGAAGGGTGGGTGGAGGGAGGAGGTGTGGAGGGGGTGGGAGGGAGTGGCACCAAGTGAGGCTAGAGCATAGACACAGGGCCAGGATGAACGGCAGCCCACGCAAATCACCGGATTAGCTTTACTACATTGGGGACACAACATTTCCTGTATGATTACAATTTAACTAAGTGCCTCAAAAAAGCATTCTAATTTTCCTCACAAAAATCCCAAAGTGCTACATTTATACATATCTATAAACATGAACTTAGGAGTAGAATATATAGCAACATGTCAAAAGAGTTCAGTTGCAATGGTAGTGTTAATACATACACTTTTCTACTATAAACTTGATCAATACACAAATACACACTTCCTTTGGCCTCCAGGATATACAAAGGCCTCCCTTTTCTCCCCACTCCTCTCGACACAACCCTGCCTTCTTGTGGGAGACTTTTCTTTCTCATCCTTCGGGTTAACTCACTCTGCTTATTAATGTGTACATTCTCCTTATCATTATATAAGTCCTTCTAGGTAAGCCCAAATTCTACAGTTATCAGCTTTGTGCCCATTACCCCAAATTCCTATCCTCAATTGGTTTTCTCTCCTGAGTTTGAGACACACATCCTCTGCCCATCTGAAATAGCTGTACCTGTCCAATTGATATGCCACAGAGATCTTACATCCCCAAAATTATTTCATCAGCTACCTCTCCTAAACAGCCATTTTTATACACCATTTTTCCTTTCCTGTCTGTGGAAACAAAATCCAAATGGTTGTTCAAACCACACTTAAGAGCAGTTGTTAACCTTCCTTCTCTAAAAATAAAACCAATAGCTGCTACGGCCTGAAATTTCTTCAACATCATTGTATTTAAAATACTGTAGTACCTGTGACCAGCCCATTTAAATGGCTCACCCAGGCCTGAATGACCTCACCTCTGCTGTTTCCTCTATGGCCACTTCTCCATCAATCACTATCATTCTGCACTCCAGCATGATTGCTTGTTGTTCCTTAATCACAATCTTCCAGGCTTACTCACTCTCTTCACAACACTGAAAAATACTCATCCCTCAAATCCCAGAGACTTGCTAGTCCTCCTGCACTCCAGATCTGGTTCAGTGCACAGCCTTTGTGTGTCTCCTTTCTCTGAGATAGCATGTCAAATAGACTCATTTATTTGTCATCATCTGATATCTATCAAGCAATACAGAAAAAAGAAGTTTATATATACCTCCACGTCGAGTGACTGGGATACAGCAAGAACTCATGAGTTTCTAACTGAATGAGAATTAAATGATTACTCCCTTTGATATCACAAGAACTTCACTATCTGTATAATGAAGAGAAGTAAACAGTTTGCCTCCTCCAAGAGCGTAAGAATATATTGTGAATAGTTTACAATAGAAGCCTATACAGGATGTTATGAGAATTTCAATTTATAATTATTAAGAATATGTGTAATAACCTCAATGAGATTGGCATAATGCTATTTTCAATACTGTGAGGTAGCTATTAATAATGAAATCTGTTTTATTGTTGAATAAACAGAGACAAACCCTGGTAATTTACTCAAAGAAATGGTGCTGGTAAATAGTACAACTGGGATAGGAACAGACTTATCCTGAATGTGGAGTCCGTTACCTCCACCGCTATGCTGAGTTCGCTGTCATGGGAGGAGTCCTGCAGCACCATTTGGTACTATAGTTGTTGCTTGTAGTGGAAACAGTGTTACACAGTGAGGCTTCAGAACCACACTGTACTAAACGGCTTGTTCTATTTTATGGGAGCAAGTTGCTGTAGTGTCCCTACCAGCTAAGTAAAGGATGTACTTTAAAAAAATGTAATAATCCATTAATAATGTCCTGCTAAAAATCACCAGCAATAGGCTTTGGTTGTAATATGTTATGCTGTAATATTTACTGCTTTATATTCTACTTGGAAAAATAATTATTTTGAAAAATACTTATTTTATGAATTTTAAAATGTCTGCCAGTTGTTTCCATCAATATAAACCATTATACAAAAAAGAAAAAAATACTGTTTGCAAAACTGCTACTGTGAATTATTTATTAGCCACACTGAACATTAATGCTGTTACCTTGATTGGTTACATAAACATATCAGTAGTATAGACTCTTAATCAGAGAGCTATAATATATGGGATTGCAACTGCCATCTGTGAAGGGGGAAAAATAGGAAAAAGAAATAATTTGTTTTCTATCACGCATAACTAAAGACTTTCTTTCCTACAAGAATGTTAGAAACTATGTAAGAAAAAAAATGAAGTCTAATTTTCTAAATAATTTATAATTACATCAAGTGTAAAAAAGTATTACATCCTTTAAAGCTTACATTGGTATATATTTTACTCCCACTGATTTTACACAAACTTTAACAGGAAAAATTAAAAGTAAGGATATTTATAAAGTCATGATCAATCAGTTGAAGTCATAGTTTATGAAGAAACCAAGCTGTTCCTTGGTATTTAAAAATTTGTGAACAAATGTTAATTACCAGCTAAGGTGCCAGATTTTCCACTTTCATTAATTACTAATAAATTACACATTCATATAAAGCTCACTTTCCCAAACAAGGAGGTAATGTAATCCAAAACTCATTGAATTATATTCTTCTGCTCAAAACCTGAAAAAAATAAATTTTTACATTTTAGTAAGTAACTAGTAGGTTAACCATATTTTTTCCTGAATTGAAAAAGAAGTCACTTGGTTATGTTAGACTAGTTATTTTTTTTAAGTTCCAAAGTAGAATATTATCTTATACATGAAACTTACTTAATTAGGGCTCTTTGGTATTTTGGCAAATGATGTCCAGTACAGATCATCTCTCCTAGATAGGTTCTGGCTAGAGCAGTTAAAACAAATCTATAGTTTTAAAGAATAAAGTACCTAAATGGCTGCTATTGTACACATTGTTACCATTAATTCCTAACCCAGTGATTTTATATACATGTATATATGCAGAGAAAAATCCATGCATTTCAATAATTCTTATTGCTCCATTCCTAAACCATGTAAGATCCCCACATTAAATTTAATTAGTCTCTGGATTGCTTTGTTTCTAAGGTTAGGCAGTGATTAGCTGAATTGACTGAATAAACCAGATGTTTATTCCAAGTAGACAAGAGGCTTTGTTTCAGCAGTACTTTGTTAGGAAAGTTAACATTGGCTACTTGATAGAGCCAGTTAATGGTCTCCTGTTATCAAACAACTCTTGCACTCAGTTTTCTTCCTGAAACAAAATCACGTAACCTAAGTGTATCCTCTTGTGGGCTACATGATCGGCAAAGGAGTATTGTCTTCTTACTTCACTGGCTGAAAACAAAAAGTGATCACCTTTATTTAAGAATTGGAAATGCTTTTCTCTTACACTCAGATGCCTAAAAAACTAAGAACAACTTTCTCATGCCACTTCTGAAGATCTGTTCCATTAGCCATGCACCCTAAGATGATTCTCATATAATACTTGAAAGAAGGGGGAGATGGGCATTTGCCATGTAAACCAATTTCCTAAAATATGTTTTGCTGAAATATTCTGGAATTGAAACTTGAGAGAAGATACCCTCTTCTCTATTATTTTGTTAAATCAAACTGTCTGCCCTGTGTGGTAGTTTTCTTCTGTTTTATTGGTGAAGAGAAATCAGCCTCAAAGAGTTTATATAATTTTACTCAAGATCTCACCTCAAGTCAGCTGAAAAATCAGCAGGTATATAGGCCTATGTCCATCCTGTTCCAGTACTGAATTGTCTTTTGTTTTGCCATACTGTATTCTAAGTAGCTCCATTTATTCATGGCTGGAAAGTAGTTATAAAGAGTGGAAATGTAGCCAGTAAAATTGTGTACATGTGTGTTCAGACATGGTTGATTTACGTGTAGTTAGCATGTACTGTAGAAACGTGTGTGGTGAGAACCAGTAAAGTCGGATTGACAAAAAATCAGTATCTCTGATCTCAAGGCATTCAAATGCAACATATGAATAGTAGATATCAAAAAGAAACTGTTCCTGCAGATCAAGTATTTATTAAGAGGTGGATTTTTCAGTAATGTAGTTATGAATTAGGAATCTAAGCATTTCAGCTAAGCTTAATTTTTTATATCAATGGTCAAATGATTTGATGCAATGAAGTCTTGTTATATTAATTACATCATTTTATTTGTTCATCTATTCATTTACTTATTTTCCAGGAAGCATTGCCATCATTGTGCCTCTTGTCCTCCTGGTGACATTGATAACCACATTAGTGATTGGTTTAGTGCTCTGTAAAAGGAAAAGAAGGTAAGCTACAGTAGTGTTCCAGCTTGCTGGTAGTGAATCCATAAAATAGCTGAACACACAGAGATGCTTTCTTTTTCTTTTTCAAGATGTTGCCAATTGTAAAAGTCTGATTTTTAAGGCCATTTTATTCCTCTCTATCATTTTAAGACATTTTATTTAGTTATGAATTACTTATTTACTTATTTATTATTTGACAGATAGACAACGAAATCCCAACTAGTGGTTCAATTCCCAAATGCTTAAGTCAGCTGGGAATAGGCTGGAATTCTAAGTCTCCCGTGTGAGTGCTAAAATCCAGCACTTGAGCCAACACTGCTGCCTCCCAGCATCTGAATTAGCAGGAAATTGGAACAGGAGCCAGTGTCAGGAATCAAAACCAGGCATGCCATTATGGGACACTTGTGTCTCATCCAGTAGCAATGAGACAATCCTTCCCCAATGCTGTGCTCTCAGGATAGTTCCATTTATATACAAAACTATCAGGGGACCATGTTTTTTTAAATTTCTGCTGAGTTTTTCATTTTCAGTAGTATTTCCTGAAACAGCAACAATCTCTAAAAGTACCTTGGTATATGAATAATTAATATGATTAGTAATATCAATATAGTGTTACTGTGTATATATATATATATCACAAATTATGCATTTTACTCAAGGTGAATGTATTTTGTATCTCACTGGATATCATTCAGTCTTTCAGTGTATATGAAAATGCAGTAATAGAGAGTGAGTAGCCTCTGAGGTTATTATCTAGGAACTGAGAGTTTGTGGATCAGGTTTTGAGTTATCTCAGGCAGGATTCTACTTACAGCTTTTGGAAATGGAAAGCCGTCTATCTTACATTTTAATCACTTTACCAGAGATATTTTTCATAAATAAGGTGGAAAAATAAAATTTAAAAAGATAATTAATTGATAAATATTCAATTTCTGCTAAAGTAGTATCAGCAATTTAGGAGGAATTTATTTCCTGTGTATTTTTATTAAGTAAAAGCGATTGGGAAATTATCCAAATATAAGTTTTTGTTTCTCTGTGACTTAACAAATTTTGGTTATTTCAAATGCACTTATATGCATTCTATTACTCAAACTAAGATCTACAAATTTTGATTCATATACCTTGATTGTGATATATATACAACTAACAGTCATATTGCCGCTCATATATTCTAGGACAAAAACGATCAGAAGACAACCTATTATCAATGGAGGAATAAATGTAGAAATTGGCAATCCCTCTTATAATATGTATGAGGTGGATCATGACCACAATGACGGAGGCCTTTTAGACCCCAGCTTTATGATAGATACAACAAAGGTAATAAATTTTAAGATTATGGAGAAGAGATAACATGTTCTTGATAAATATCTCTATCAACAGTTCTGAACTTCAGCATGCTTTTCTTGTCTCTGAAGTTACAGGAAATGATTTTAGGGTACATTAATGATTCAGCTTCTAAAGGAACAAATACAATTATGAACTATATGCACCTACAGCATACAAGTGAATATAATGTGTTTTCAAAAACACACAAAGTCCCTCAGAAAGTTCATTAGAAAACGGAATGAAAAGTTTGAGTATTTTGGTGCAGAACCTTTTTTGAAATCTATGCATTTTTAATAATATGCATTTTCCATGTGTTATCAGAAAAATCGTTTGCATCAAAATAAACTCATTTTTCATACCTTTTTTCTGTGAGTTTTTGAAGCATCCTCCTTTATATTTTTGTGCAACTTATGAATAGGTATAATTTATTTAAAATAATATCCTATTCAAATATGTTGAGATGCTAGCATATCTAAATACACATTGTGGTATAAAAATATTACCTAATAATTTTTTTCATAAAGAGCATAGTGATTTACTGTCAATCTAAGTATTTTATTTCTGATAATGTTTCATTGAAGAACCAACCAAATCACTTTGGATCAGTATTATTCTGTCTGCTATAATATCCTTACTGATTTGAAATGTGTCATTGATACATACAGCCTGCTCCAGTTGGCACCTTAAGAAATAGAAAAATGATACAATTAGGTAAATTAAACTTCTAAAGAAGATTCACTTAACTGAGTTGTTTTGTGTAATAATTTTAGAATATTTTTCTGTAAATTAACAATACCTATTTCGTTTAATGGAATATTTTTCCTTAGCTTATGTATTCCTATATTGAATATTTATCTATTTTCTGATTTAATGGGGACATTTTGTCCAAAGTGCATCATCATGTTGTGAACAATCTGTTCAATCTATAGCCAGAGGATTTTGAACTCATTACAACAGTTGTTGCTGAAGAAGCTGGATAGGGTCTCAAATATGCAGTTTAGTTCTGAATCCAGATTGAATTTTCTGAGTTGATGGTCAAGTATTTGCTTCTATGAAGTGGATCAATCTTTACTGTCTAAATAAACATTACACTATTATAGAATATTTCAGTGATTTTCTCCTAATTAGAAATAAATTTATTTATTAACTAACTACTACATCTGAAATTGTTTCCAAAATTAATCACTGTATCTTTAGTTGTAGTATTTGCTACTTGAAATTCAAGACTATAGATACTGTTCACAGTCACCTGACAATTTTTCTATGAAAGAGAAAAGCATTTTAAATAAGTTTTCTGAATTTATTTGCATTTTTCATTGTACTAAAATATAATATTCAAAAGTATAATATGAACTAATGAGAAAATATTATAAACACTTTTTATATTAAGGTGAGTTCTTATTTCTTTCTCATCATTTTTATTTTTAGTGATAGAGCTAATCCAGTTTTGGGCACTTAAAAAAGAATAGCGGTTTAGTATCCCATTAAAATTTTTTTCCACATTTACTCTAGGAATATAAAAATATGCTTCAGTGATTCTCTAATATATTTTTAATGTACTTAGCACAAAACACTCGATAAATATTTATTTACCAATTTGCTGACTGACTAATCAAAATTGCATTAAATGTGACTTAGATGGCTGACTTTGGCTGCCTCTTGATATTTGAAATGTAAGTATGAATTGTAACCAAACAGAGAACTACGTAAAATATAGTCAGGCCCAATAGGTACAGAAAGTAGTAAAAGAGGGCCATATTAATTTGGCAATTTGAATGATCAAATTAATGTCACAGAGAATTTACCATGCACAGCAGTTTGATATATGAATGATGTGATAAAACATAAATCATATCACACAAATTTTTTTAAAAAAAATGATTTGTTATTTTCAAAGTGAGTAAAATTTCTAATTCAATGGTACCTTATAATTTTAGTTATAGATTTAATTATAATCCTTTTAAGGACTGGACTACTTAATAAAGTAAGTAAAATAGAATCTTGATATAATTACAAACTAGCTTGAAGTGGAATTAGTATTTCATAGTTTTATTCCCAAACTCATCTCAATCCTTACTTGGACTCTTGAATATTTTTTGTATGAGATTCTAGGGAGAGAAGATAAAGAGGCAATAATGACTTAATTTTTTGTATAAACGTTTGAGAGACTCTTCCTCTTGGCCTAAACTTTTCCATTGTTAATTAACATTTGTAAAAAATACATATTCAGTTGTATTTCATATTCTACAAATTTTCATCTAGTTTTTAAACATTTTGGATCATTTTGCGGGTACTTCAAAAATCATGAATACATAATTAAAATATGCTTATTCTAATGCAAAGCATTTTTAAATCCATATACATTTTTGTGATATGAATTTTCCATGAAGTTTTTGAAGATCCTGGGTAAATTCCATATTTTGAATAGGAGTGTACAGATCAGCTAATTCGGCCTTTGAACCCAGGAAAGTTTAATGTCAGTGCCCTCGCATGGAAAATCAGTGAGTCCATTTAATTGCAAAATTTAGGTTTAGAATTAGATTTTGAAAATCAGAGATTTCTTTTTTAATCTTTTTTATCAAGTTTGGGATTAAATTCCATCCCCCCCAAAAAAATATGGAATTACACTGAGTCTTTGATTAGAAGTAGTCAGATATTTCAATGTCCAGTAGGTTATACTGTAATAAATTTTCAAATTTGCAAAATATTAAATGAAGGAGGTTGGTACATTTTTCTCAGAGCTATTAGTTAATATATTATTACCTTGGAGAGAAAACACTAATTCATGGCACATTCTAGATGTATAACATGTCCATCACTACACAGGACATAGTAGGAATGTCTACCTATGAAGCAAAAATGTAATAAAATCATTTCCTTGTTAAGTTGTTTAAGCTAGCATGTACACATAGATCCTAAGAATATATTTTGTGTTGTTATTATGATTTAACATGATTTATATTGGTGACGATGGTTCCATGATATTAGGTCAGAAACTAAAATTCTCTGTTTATACACAGGCCAGGTATATAGGGGGAGGGCCCAGTGCTTTCAAGCTTCCACACACAGCGCCGCCCATCTACTTAAACTCTGATTTGAAAGGACCACTAACTGCTGGGGTGAGAGAAGAAAATTCATTATTCCATATCCATTCCATCACAGGACTGCTTGCAATCAAAGAATGATTACCAGACTTAAAGAGAGGCTTGTCCTTAATTAAGTTTTTAATTAACAAGATATACCAAAACAGCGTTAAAATTGGGGGCTTACATTATATGTTCTGCTCATGCAAGTTTACATCTAAAACATGTTGTCATTTTAAGCAAGCTCTTAAGTAAAAATATCTTCTGTTGTATTTGAAAATGCAATAGCCCCTTAACAATGAATATGAGTATTTGCTACTAGCACAAGTCTCTAACCAGAAATTTAAACTGAGTAGTTTGAGTTTAAAGTTGAATTTATTCATTTCCTAATAAGATTTTTATTTAATATATACAAATAGGATGTGCAATTAAATAAAAATATTGGCATACTTTAATATATGTCATCATATTGAGAATTAAAAATGGTTTAAGTCAAGTAACATATGTAGAGAAAGCTTCATCAGGTTTGCATTGTTCATTTTTTGCAGAAGTAGGGTAAAATATAGTTGTTAAGCTACCTTAGGAAGTATTCTCTCCCTTGCTGCTCTGTCCCATTGATTGCTTTTCATTCTCATTTTCTATCATGTATGTTTCATCTGCATGGCTGTATGGCTCAAAGATTATAATGTTTCCTCCTTATAGCTAAGACCTGATGTGCTGCCTTCAGCAACACCAAAACAAAAAAAATGAATCAACAACAAAACTAGGCAATACTTTCTTGAGTTAAGACACAATTTGTTAAATAGTGAACATTGTGTATGTTTTTCAACTAAAAGAGGAAATTTTGTGCCTCAATTCTACATTAAACTGCTTCATTTATAAAATTGAAGATGACTGTGTATGTCATAATTATTTGGAGGAGTCCAAAAATATTTTGTGAAAAATATCTATTAGTTGTTTGAAGCCAAAATATTGTATTAATATTTTAAAATTTATTTTGCTGCTGTATTTCTTTACTGATTTTCATATTGAAAATGACAAGCACCAATTAATTGGATGTTTTTCTGTAAACACATCTCATTTGACACTGGCAGACTTGCAAAAGCAACAGTGGGAGAAAGATATGGATTAGGAACATGAAAAAAATTGATTTAACATTTTGTACTTCTACAATGAAGCCTGAGTGAACACAGCTTTCAAAAAGATTTCTTCTGACTTTTCACATCATGTCAGAGCTCCCCTTAGGTTCGCAGGTTACCGGAAAAGCATAAAATTATGTTTTTGTCTAATACTATGCTAAAGTCAACTAAAAACTAAAAATAGGATTTAAATGGCATTGCAATATTTATTTAGTAAGTTAAATGCATTGCATATTAATATCATTACCATTAAAAGGTAGATATCCTAGATAATAATTATTGTGGTGAACTTATAATAAAATTATGTTTTTTTTCCTTTAGCCAACAAATTATTCCAATCCGGTATATGCAAAATTGTATATGGATGGACAAAACTGTCGAAACTCCTTAGGAAGTGTTGACGAAAGGAAAGAACTGCTTCCAAAGAAAATAGAAATTGGTATAAGAGAGACAGTGGCATAATCAGCGATACCTTTTATATGCTGTATAAATGTATAAAATATAAGGATTACTTTTGTATGTTCCAACAGTATTATACTTGTTTTGGCATCAGCATTACCTCTTTCTTTATCTTCTTCCTGGTTAATTGTTTTCTGAGTTTCGTAGGTTTTATTTTTTGCTGATGACTATTGATTGACCATTTGTATGGTATTTTTATGAAAAACAACTGCACTACAGTACAATTTACAACAATGCTGCTGATATGACACACATTTGAATTTGTTAAAATTAAAAAAACAACATATTACTTTGTAGTGTGAATATGAGCAATCTATTTTCTATGAACTTTTTGGGTTCTACTTAATCAACAAATAGAACCTCTACACTTTTTCATTATATGGTCTGAGAGTTGTAATACGCTGTCATTTTATTGTTCTGTTTAAATTGATGGAAAAATGATTGAATGGTCAACTCTTTTTTGTGCCCGTGAAGACTGATACAGACTCTGCTGAAAATATAGCCCTCACAGGTTCAACATCATCTGCTTTGGAATTAGCCTTAGATTGCCAAGTGCTAGACGAGAATATTGAGAAAAAAACTAAAAATATAAAACTAATAACTGCATGAAAAAAGATGACTACATTTTCCAAAACTTAGAAGACTCTATTTGATACATACCCTGTAAACAATAGTTATATTTAGGTGGTAGAACATAGCAAAAATATAACCAGAAGTGGACAGACCACACTTGCTATGGAATAAGACCTTTCCTCTCTCAGTTCTGAGGTAAATAGCCAGCCTAGAGCACAACAGGGCATTGGGTACTCATTTCTTTGTGTCTCTTCCAAGTCACATGTGTTTCATGGAAGATTAACCCAACAACTTACTTCACTGAAGAGTAAAAGATAATATAGAAGCACACAAATTGATGGTAAAATTTCAATTAAGCAAATGCATTCTCTTTGCTAGGTCAAAAGGAAGAAACCAAACAGCCATTTTGGTGTAGACTAATTGATAAATATTTTCAAGATACAGATGACCTATTCATTGTTTGCCCTATCAAAAACATAGCATTGAAGGACCTTCCAAGTTACAGAACAAGTTATCAGTCCGTAATCAAAGATTGAGAGTGACTCTGGTCCTCTGGTCCTGTGGTCCTCTGGTTTCTTTTGGTTACACGAAACACATGGACTCCAATCATATTTTTGTTTATTTGTTTGTGTTTGAATTTTGATTGAAAACAATACAATTTATTTAAGTTGTATAAAAAAGATAGCATTTTTATACAAATATCTTTAAAGGCACAAAAGATTTATTCACAAGTTGTGGAGGGCTTTTTGTTCCTCTGATAGACATGACTGACTTTTAGCTGTCATAATGTATTAACCTAACAGATGAAATATGTTTGTGGTTGCTCTTTATCCCTTTGTACAAGCATTAAAAAACTGCTGTTTTATAAGGAGACTTTTTGTTGTACTATGTGCATGCATACTACCTATTTCTAAACTTTGCCATATTGAGGCCTTTATAAACTATTGATTTATGTAATACTAGTGCAATTTTGCTTGAACAATGTTATGCATATCATAAACTTTTTCAGGTTCTTGTTTAAGTACACTTTTTAAATTGAACAGTATTTTTCATTTTGGTTATAATAGTCATTTTGCCTATGTTTCTACAATGAAGTGTTAAATACTTTATAAAAAATTGTTGACTGACTTATTTAAATGAAATTCTACATATTTAAATGCTCGTGTTGGGTAGTTTTTGAAAATAACATTCCTTAATGTAGTTTAAATATTCCTAGAATATTGTTTTAGTGAACATAGCAGTTTTTATATCCCTAGAATATACTCTCCTGGGAAGGATTGAGTTCATTGCATCATTTTTTGAAGCACAATGGAGTAGGAATTCCCTCTGCTCTTGAAGCAGAAATGCTTTCCTTGCATTTTTCCTTTTTCCTTCTTTATTGTACTTGTCAAAGACTCCATATTACAATAGAAGAATGGTAGGTTATCTGCACATTAGTGTGACAATTGTGGTGAAATAGGCCAAAACCTGCTCTTTCCCATTCTTAGAAATTCCACTTAATTGAAAACTCAAATTCTATTAGTTTCTGTTTAGACATTGTTTTGTAAATAGCATATCAACATGCCACATCAGACTGGAGATCATAAATGTAGCAGGGTCTGGTTTACTTGAGCTACCATTGAGTAACATTATCTGAAGAGGACTTTTTAAAATATCTGGGCTGTATAAATGCAACTGAAATTATCATTTGGAATAAGCAGAACCCACAGACTGGTGTGATCTTGATATGAGTAGTCTTCAAAAAGTTCATGGGAAGAAAGAGCATACTATGAAAAAATATGCTTGCCTTTCCGGAAGTTTGGGGGCCAAGATAAACTTATCTTCCTATTCAATTTTCCACAAAAATGTTGAAGTACTCTTGAACAGTTAACATTATTACAAATATCTACCAAACTAAATAACACCCAGGGCCTGACATTGATGATCAGTTTTCACTAAAGCAATAGTGAAAGCCATAGTCAAGAGAGCTCAGGATGTGTTTTTAACCCCCGCTGGGGATCTTATCTACAACAGCCTTTTATTTTCACAGTCTTTTTTCACATTATGATTCACCATTTCATTTTGGTTCATGTCAGTGTACATGAAAGTCCTTAGTTTTTCCTTTGTAAAAGAAAAAAAGATATATTTACTTCTGGTGGGGGGGTGGAGAGAGAGAGAGGATATGAATGAGAATTTTCCATCCACTGAGTTACTCCCTAAATGGCAAAAAGACCAGAGCTGGACCAGGCTGATGCCAGGAGCCTGGAACTCCATCCTGTTTTCCAACATGGGTGACAGGGGCCCAAGTGCCTAAGCCATCTTCCAGCTGCTCTCCCAGGCTAATTAGCAGGAAGCAGGACCAGCAGAGCAGAGCAGCTGGGACTCAAACAAGAACTCCAGTATGAGCTGATGGTATTGTAAATGATGGCCTCGAGAGTTCAGTCTTTCTATTTCTATTTCTATTTCTTGTTACTTTACATTCAATCTTTATAAGATAAAAACACTTTTCAGTTACTCACATTTATTCTATTTCTATAGCTCTATTTTGAATTGCAGAAAGTCACATAAATGATTTAAATTTAGGAGTAGGATTCTCTTCCACAATGACCATTCTGTATAAATGCCAGCAACAAAATACATTCTAAACTATCTCTTCAAGTTTGGGTTGGAGAAATTTTTAAAAAATTAATGCTTTCTGTAAAGTTACCTTCCTAGGCATCTTTTTGTTTGGAGCAAGGATTTTCAAACTCTTGACTTTTTAGTCAGATAATTCTTTGTTGTGCTTTAGAGCATAAAATCTCTGCCCTCTATTCATTTGGGTGAGGCTAATAGTATCCATTAAAGTTTTCAAAACCAAAAATGTCTACAGATACTGCTGAATGTCTTAGGAACAAATTTTTCCCTGTTAAGAACTGTTGATCTAATGCTATATTGTATATCCCTCTATTCAATGATTCTCAGCTAGAATAGCTGAGTCAAAAGAAGGCCTTCATTGACAAAACTGGGGCATTCTTGTGATTTGGTTTCAATGCTTTAATGCTGATGATGCATGAATTATAGTTAAACAAAATTTGTATAACTAAAGTGCCTGTGTACTGATTTTAAAAAGTCACTAAGGGAAAGAAATTTTATTTATAATCTTGTACAATTTTACATAACTGGGCCATTTTTATTTAACATTTTTTCATTTTGATATTAATGGTTTTGATTTTTTTTCTGTATTATCATTTGCTTGTTTTATTTTTGTTAAAATGGAGATTTAAGCTTGTGCTTTTCTTCTAGGAATGTTACTTTCCCATTTCTGTGATGACTCAGACATAAAGAAGTTCAATATGAAATGAATGTTAACAGCTATTATAAACGAACTGGAATACACAAAATGTCTACAATTTCCAAATCCCTAACAGGGAAAATTGCTATTTATGGTGAAGGAAATATAAAAATAGTGCTTATTTTCTTTATCCTTTATAATCTATTTTCAAACATATCATCTGTATGTAAAATCTTATTCCTTTTAAAGATTATTACTGTTTACTGATTCAACTCTTTCATGTAGTTTTATTTAAAAGACTGAAATTCAAGAGATTAAGAGTCTTGTAGAGTTAAGTACAATATATCTAACCACTTGTTGAAAGTAGTTTTCTTCTTCTGATGTCCCATTATAGTTTTCATCAGTTGATTTTATAATGACTTTCTTAAAACTAAATGACATACAGTTTAACGTAGATTAAGTCATTATTTAAATATGAGTCCTTGAATTGTATCTTGCCAGAAAGGAGAGACTCAGGCACTGCTTTATGAAGTATGCTATAGGGTAATATAGCAAAAATATTATTTCTCCCATGTATTATGAATGTGAGAAAAACAATAAAAAATTTATTTTTCTGTTGTTATGGCACCTATTTACTGACCTAATATATCCAAAAAGGTGACACATCAAGAAAATGATCATGACAATTATAAATATTCAGAAGCTCTTTTATTCAGAAATATGTTTTGTTTTTGATGTACTCATATCCAAATGCTCAGCAGCATATGTTTTGTACAGTGCTTTGCAGTCATCTGGTCTGCAGAAAGAAAAGTAGATTAAATGAATTCTTTGATTTAGCTTTTCTCCAGTAGATATTATACTTATATGGCTGCAATTTATTCTGAAAAATAGATTCTTGTGAATCCCATCATTTTTTGTATCTAAAGTGATCAAAAATCAAAAGAAAAATTGCTAGTAAAGATAGACCTATTTTGATAAATTCTATGCTTAGGGTGTATTCATTCTCTCTGAAGGATAGTGTGCCCCTTTAGCATAGAATCTGAATGATAACAGTGAACTTAAGCAGTGGAACTCTGATACTTCAGACATTTATGTACTCTGAGGTGACTTTTCATCTGTGAAGATTTAATACAGAAATTATGAGCCTCCTGATTTAAGCTGTTTTATAGCTTATTAATGTATTGGTGACCTGAATAGCCAGTAAGATAACTATTCTGGATTTTCAAA
Source organism: Sylvilagus floridanus (assembly GCA_949820135.1). Lineage (NCBI taxonomy): Eukaryota > Metazoa > Chordata > Mammalia > Lagomorpha > Leporidae > Sylvilagus > Sylvilagus floridanus. Next base: position 82,621,406 of record OX463236.1, on the reverse strand, counting down.
CTATAATGGTGACGGTAAAGCCATTAACATCTTATGCATATCAGTAATCTAAAACGCATAAGTGAAAAAGTATTTTTCATATACAGAATAAGTGAGATATATTTGAGAATAAATTTAGGAATTTAAATTATAAGCCTGTTAAGAAAAATACTTAAGTCAATATTCAGAATAAAATTTAGAGCTACTTGATTGAAGAAACACATCTCAATGAATAATGTAAAAGTTCTTTCAGGAATAACTGGACGTTTGGATTTCAAACTAGAAGAAACTTGATTCCTATAATCTGCGATTGTTAGTTATGGTTGTGGAAATGCATACAACCTCACTACCACTCGTGCACTCTTATGTTCTTTTAGTAGACTGGCTTTGATAATTCATTAATTGTGAAGATGGCACTTCTCTCCTGCTAACCTAGGATTCTATCACTCTTACCTTCTCTGGCTTACAGTTTCAGAAATCATGTGCTCATCTTTAATAGTAATAAATTGCTAGATTTTTTCCTTATTATAAAATCATGATCTCTGTCTTCATCTGTATGTCCTCTTCTATCTCAAGTGACATGGCATCAAACCAGTTTTTTTTTGAAGATTTATGTATTGGGGCCAGCACTGAGGCTTGACAAGTTAAGCTGTCCTCTGCAATGCCAACATCCCTTATGGGAGCCAGTTCAAGACCTGGCTTTTCCACTTCCAATCCAGCTCCCTGCTAATGTGCTTTGGATATCAGCAGAAGATGGCTCAGGTGGTTGGGCACTCATACCCACGTGGGATACCCAAATGAATGAAGCTCCTGGCTCCTGACTTTAGCCTGGCCCAGCCCTGCCCATTGCAGCCATTTGGGGAGTGAACCAGCCAATGGAAGATTCCCCTCTCTCTCTCTCTCTTTCTCTCACCCTCTGTGTGTGTGTGTGTGTGTGTGTATGCGTGTGTGTCTCCTTCTCTCCCTCTCTGTCACTTTGCCAAAGTCATAGCTGGGGCCCAAGGACTTAGACCAACTTCTGCTGCTTTCCAGCTGTATTAGCAGGGAGTTGAATCTGAAGTGGAACAGATGGGACTTGAACTGGCATCCATATAGGATGCTGGCCTCAACATTGCAGGCTGCAGCTTAACCTGCTTGACACCACAATGATGGCCCCACCTGTGATAGTATTTTTTCATAACCTGTATTGTTTATCTTTATTGTTTAAAATAATGAAATTTTTAAAAGTTTAGCAAGTACACATGAAGGAGGGAAACATCACTCTATGAAATCTAGAACTTAAAAACAAGTTTTTTTATAGCTCTAAAATGAATAATTTAATACTCTTATATTTCATTAATCTAACTTACCTCCATGGTCTTTATTGATTTATTTTTGTCCTTTTATTTTTCAAAATATTTCTGCAGTAATTTTTAAAATTTTTGTCTTTTTCCCATTAATTATCTTCAATATTTTTGATTATTTAATATTTAAATTTTATCATTATCTTTACCAATTCTTCATTCTTAATTTTCTTGACCTGTCTTATGTTATTGGTTCATTTCATCAAACATACTTACTGAAAGTCTTTAAAGCTTTTATTTGTAGATTTGCTGAACTTTCATGTATACACAAATATTTCTCTGAGGCTTTCCAATACAAATGTCAACTCACCTGGACATACATTTCTGGAGCTATCCCTTTTTCCTCCAAAGTTAGGTTGAGCCTGCACCACTGCTTTCGGGCATTCAGTGTTGGTAAGGCTACATTCAAGGCCAAATGGGCTTTTATTTCTTTGTATCATCTTTCACCAGACCTAAGACAAAACAATTATGATAATCAAAACATTTTACCAAACAAGTGGGTATTAATTTTGTTTACCTACTGAAATCCATTTTCAGCTGAGATTGTTTTTTTCCAAGACCATCTTTATTACTCGTATCCAAATGACTTTCTTTTAATACATAAAAACACTTAGAATTTTTAGATGGCATCTTTTTCCTTTATCATCTACATCATCTTATTAGTGTTTCTCTTGCTTCCCCCTGTATTCTTGAAGACACTTTCAAGTTTCTGGGCTATATTCTTGATACACTTTTCCCTTGCAAACTCAATTCTTTTCTCTGTGTGCTATGTGTGCAGCTGTGTATGCACATATGCAAGCACCTTCCAGAGAAATTTAATTCTGTATTTGAGAGTCCTTTATATCTAAATCAGCTTCCTTTTTAATTTACTTTTCTTTATTTTTCTGCTTAGTATATTTTCACCTCAGGGTTAGCCACTGAGATATCACAATTCTGTTTCCTGTTTTTTAGTTCCAATAACAACCATTTTCAGTTTTTTTTTTTTTTTCTGGCAGCAACTTTGTAGGTCTGCAGACCAATATGCCCATTTCCCATCAGATAAAACATTGTGAAAATATGGTCCAAGGAACTATAGCTCCAGAACTGTTAAGTAGATAGGATATGTTATATTTATTTGTACTCATTTTCTATCAGTTTTGTTGTTTACGACTCTTGGTCCGCTTTTCCCTCATGCATCCTAGTGGGTCTCCCATAGCATCTTGTATACTTATGCTTATCCTTATATCAATATATTCACATTTAACTGAATAATGAAATGGAAGAGTGCATAAAAATGCGTGTTGCCATATGCCATGGTAGCAGGGTTACTCACCTATGCTCCACCTGCCTGGTCTATTGTTGTAATAACAACAATATGTTGTAATAACATAAATGTATGAGTATTCAGTATTAGACCACTGGGCTTCTTTAGTGCTCCAGCAGTACTGTCCTGCCTTGAAAACCTGTCCTAGAATTTTCTGGACTCATTGTTTTCTGAGAGAATGTGGAAGCTTGGATCAGGGACCCTGACTGTTGAGTAGATGCCTGTTGAAGATTTATTTATTTATTTGAAAGAGTTACAGAGAGAGACGAAGAGACAGAGAGCAAATCTTCCATCTGCTGGTTCACACTCCAAATGGTGGCAACAAACAACTAGAGCTGGGCCAGACAAACCAGGAGCCAGGAGCTTCTTCCAGGTCCCCCCTGTGGGCATCAGGGGCCCAATGACTTGGGCTGTCCTCCACTGTCTTCCCAGGTGATTAACCAGAAGGTGGATCAGAAGTGGAGCAGCCAGGTCATGAACTAGCACCCATATGAGATGCAAGGCATGGGCTTAACCCATTATGTCACAATGCTGGCCCCATGCCTACTCCTTTCCTAATGCAGATCCCAGGACATTGCATCTAGATACAGAGTGTAAAGGAAACACACATACTGATTTCTTTTTTTTCCACTGTGAATGAACCTACGGTGTATCAGGGAAAATATTGCTATATCAACATTGCTTTTTGTTTGGTAATAGCTCTATTTTACCTGAAGACTCTCAATGGTGTGTCCATCATACTGATTTATCAGTATATTGTGTCCTTCCAAAGTGTCTTACAAAAAATAGTGATGACTGAGTTGTAGGCTGCTTGTAATATGCTTTTTAAAACTGTCATTTCCCCCTTAACTGCTACTAATGTTCTTGGCACAAAATCCTGGAGCATTGCTTTTCTGCTAGCTTCTGTTCAGGTTTCATACCTTGGAGTCCATCCACAGAGATTAGCAGCTCTATCTCCTTCTGCCAGACGCTGGCCTTTGACGATGATCACATACCTCTTGCTTCCCACCACGCAGGCTCATATCCACCTCACTTCCAAGCCTTGCCATAGCAATTAGCTTGCCATGAATACAACCTGAGAACACTTGGACCCAGATGTACCCAGTCTCTCTGTGTATTATCTTTCTCTTGCTGCCATAACAAATTACCATAAATTCAGAAGCATTAAACAATATGTATATATGATCTCAGAGCTCTGTGGGTCAGAAGCTCAGATTGGCTTGAGTAAATTCTGTTCTCCAGGCTTCACAAGGCAGAAATGAAGTTGTCAAAAGCCTGAACTCTTGGCATGAAGCTCTGAAAAGGATATGCTTCCAATCTCATTCGGAGTAATGGTGGAATTCAGCCCCTTGCAGTTCTTACATGGAGATTCTCATTGCCTTGCTGACTGTCATATGAGTCCATCCTTAGCTTTTTGGTCATATCACATGGGCCCCTTCTTTTGAGAACTATGTTTTGTACTTCCTTCATGCTTGTTTTCTCCCTTCTACATCATCCCTTCTGCCGGAGAAAGTTCTCTGTATTTAAAGAATTGAGATTACATTTGGCCAACCTGGATAATCTCTACATTTTAAGATCCATAACCTTAATTACAACTACAAAGTCCATTTTATCAAATGAGGTAAGACATTGACTGATTCCAGGGATTAGGATATGTACAGCTTTGGAGGATGTTAACCAGCTTAAGAAGTACTCTTGCTTTCTGCCCTGGGACATCTTTAAGTCGGTAGTAGAGTAGCTACTACTTTAAGTACAGTAGGAGTAGCTTTAAGTCAGTAGGGGTAGCTCCAGATGCCATAATGTCAAACAAATTCCCCTTTATTATCCTTCCCTGCTGATCCAACATCTTCATGATCTATTCTTATATTAATCAGGTCTTGTGATTTCCCCTTTCTCAAGCTGAACTGTTAGTTGACATTGGTTATTTTTCCCAAAATAATGAAATGAAGGCAGACCATGAGAAGGAAATACATATAATAATACACTAGATATTCATGTATGTTCAATCTGGAAATATAAAAATATTGATACCCCATAGAGTAATCATTAGCCAGTTTAAAATGTGCCCCCCCACCCCGCATTCATTTTGTTAGCTAATTCTGTACTTCATTCTTCCTTTCTTCTTTGAAGATTTCTGAGAAACAAGCCTCATTTCCCATATTGGTGATTATTTTGATCCTGCCCACTTATATGACTTTATCACATCACTACCTAATATTATCCATTTACATAAAAGTTCTTTTTCGAACACTGTTTGGAGAATTGAGAATTGGTCTTTCCAAGGAAAGCTTTAGTTGTGTGTTATAAGTTGTGAAGACTGGCATTGTGGGGCAACAAAGCCAACTATATCAGAGTATCAGTTTGAGTCCTGGCTAGTCCACTTTGTGATTCAGCTTCCTACTAATGTACCTGAGAAGGCAGAAGTAGATGGCAAAAGTACCTGGGTCCCTGCCACTCATGTGGGATGCCATTATTGGGTTCCTGGCTCCTGCCTTTTGCCTGGCCCAGATCTGGTTGTTGTGGCTATTTGGGGAGTGAACTGGAAGGAAGATATCCCTATCTCTTTTCCTCCACTATCCCCCCCTTCTCTCTGTCCCCCTGCCTTTCAAATAAGTATATAAATAAAAATTTTAAGAAGGGAATTATAAAGTAGTCAGATACAGCAAGGACCGCACCATTGGTGTTGAATTGGGTAGTGATTATTCCTAACACGCAGTACTGTCATAATTGCTGAGACCCCCCTAGATGTGAATTGGGATGAAGTACAGGTAGAAGATGAAGCACTGGATAAATGGTAGCTGTGTCCCTTGAAGAATATTATAATGGTAAGGATTTTATTGTGAGATGATTTATTTAAGCTTTATAAGAGGGAATAATTGACTCAGGTTAGGTAACAATCAATTCAAGACAAATGTGTAGTTCAAAAAGCAAGTTGGAAGCACTTAAAGAAACCATTGTTTCCAATATGTTTGGCAGACTATATGAAAAATAAAGCCTGGGGCTTCATTTTAAGTGAGCAGAGCTACAAACAGGAAGTTTGCCAGGGCCTTCGAAAGTCTTATGTCAGTGCTCTGAGAGAAAGGGAATAGGAAAGCAGATGTTGGGTAGACAAAGACATGTATTTCAAACCTGTAGATTTGCCTAAATCCTCCACACTTATAGGAGTACCTTCCCACATGCTTTAGCTAAGAAAGCAACTGCTGACCTGGAAACTCTGTAAGGACCTCACTTGAGAAAGATAATTTGCAAAGATGTGCTTGCCCTCTCTACAGTCTATCCCCATTGCATTATCATCATTTCAATGACCAAATTCAACAAAGAGGCCAGCTCAAGTAGGGAAATACGATCCTTCTTCACGAAGAATTGGGAAACATGGTTAATATAAGAGGGAATATACTCAAAAATGGATCATAAAATATTGGGCTGGAAAAATGAAAATTAGAGATTTGGCAGAGGTATCCACAGTTATTTATTTTGTGTTGCTGAGATATATCCCTAAATCTTGGAAAAAATGATGCACTTCAATAAATGAGATGGAGATTCTGGAAATTCCTAGGCAGAATATTAGAGATCAGAAAGCTCAAAAGATTGGTGCACACATCAGATAGTATCTATTGCAAATATGATGCACGTGACAGCTATGCAGAGAACACTCTTCACAAAGATAATGAAGAATTTAATAGTGAAAATAAAATTTAAAATATTTGTAACTAGAGTATTATGGCAGGAAATATTTTTCGATGCTGGACTTTCAGTGGGGATATAGGCTTTTTGAATAAGGGGCTTTAAGAGGCAGTGCTTATCTGACAGAGGGAAGGTGGACATATTTATGTACCTCAATCCTCAAGTAGAAATCAGGATGGCCTTTGCCTTTGGCAATAGAACATGGTGTTTCTATGTAGCACAGCAGATGGGTAGCAACTAGGGTGTTACTTGAATTTTCAACTAAAAAAATATGAAGATTGACAACCTTGCATACAGTGAAAAAATATCATGATTCCTTACTAAGTTTCAAAGTCTAAGCCAGAACTCAATAATTGGAAGTGAAGTCATCTGCTTTGAGGAAGGGAAGATACCCCTTCAATCTTCTTTTATAAAGATTTAAGCCAATTACCAGACTTTGAAATGAAAACGGAAATACTTGGAATTTTTAAAATTTATATAAGGTGAACAAGTTTCATGGATTTCATAGATACAGGTTTAGGAGCATATTGATTCTTCCCACCCCACCCTCCTGACCATGTTCTCATGCTCCCTCTGTCTTCCTTTCTTATTCTTCACTTGGAACTTTTTAAAATCATTGGGTATACTATCCAAGACAGTGAGGATAATAGGGTACCCAACAATCAAATTCTCACTTTAGTGGGGGCATACGGAGGCCATTTGATCACCGATGGTCTAATTCAAGCTTATCTCATGGTAAGTTGAGTAGATCCTAGGGTCCACTCAGTAATTATTTTCTGACCCCTCAAGATACAATTGAAATGCTTAAGTCTAATATCTGACAGAACTCTGACATGTTATTCTTTGATTTGTGGATAAAAAGTGATTATAATAAGGATTAAATGAAAGCTCTTTAAATTGCTCTATTTTCTGCCCAAATAGATCAGAAGCAATCAGACATTTCTTTAAAAATTGCAGTAATTAGTGCCAATATCAACTAATTAAAGGATGCAGTGGTTATTCCCATTGTAAATTATTTGTAAGTATAAAAATAAAATAGAATAAGAATTATAACATATAAAATAGATGAATTGTGGCAGGGAAAAGTGAACTTAGTGTAAACTTAACTAAGTTGTAGCCACCAGTATAATTGCAACACCTTAGCAAATACAGTATCTTTACAGTAATAGATCATCACAACTATGGAACTAGATTTATAGCCACTGATCTGGTAAATGTATTCTTTTTCATCTCCATCATATGCAAAGTCAAAAGTGTGCTTAAATGCTTAAAGCAATACATATTCACTGTTTGCCTTGGAAATATGTTCACTCCTTCAGGGATTTGATCACATATTTTTCAGGATTACACAATAGCATGGGAAAGGATAGTTTGTGTTTAATAAATATGAAGGTGCTTTAAAAAGTTTGTGGAATGGGTATTATGAGAAAGAACTATGCATGGAATTCAAAATTTTGCACCTCTGAGAACTTATCTTTTAATTCCATTTTCATAAAATTTTTGGAATATTCTTGAATAAGCATGTTAAATTCAAACTTTATAAACTAATACAATATTTATAGTTTTCTGAATTTTAAAAGTGTTTATAGGACTGACTTTATTGTCAGCAACTGTTTTGGTAGTGTTGTAACTCCAGGCACAGGGCAAAGTGTAAAATGAAATACTTTTTGCCTAAATATCCTTATTTTAGGTTGTCAAACACAAAAATATTTGGGGCATTTAGAATGCAGCCTCAAATCTTTATTATGATTTTTCCTATGAAATTCTAATTTTCAAATATTGAATTCTTTGCACTTTATTTATTTTATTTTATTTTTTTGACAGGCAGAGTGGACAGTGAGAGAGAGAGACAGAGAGAAAGGTCTTCCTTTGCCGTTGATTCACCCTCCAATGGCTGCCGCGGATGGCGCGCTGCGGCGGGCGCACCGCGCTCATCAGATCGCAGGAGCCAGGTGCTAGGTGCTTTTTCCTGGTCTCCCATGGGGTGCAGGGCCCAAGCACTTGGGCCATCCTCCACTGCACTCCTGGGCCACAGCAGAGAGCTGGCCTGGAAGAGGGGCAACCGGGACAGAATCCGGTGCCCTGACCGGGACTAGAACCCGGTGTGCCGGCGCCGTAAGGCGGAGGATTAGCCTGTTGAGCCACGGCGCCGGCCTGCACTTTATTTTTAATATAATTTATTTTTAATATAGTTTCTGTTCTAATTCCATTCAAATGTAATCATTGCCTATAGACTTCCCTCATTATTGCTTAATGAATTTGAAAAGAATACTTTTATTCACTTTAAAGATTGCAACAGGGGATGCAAACTTTTTTTGAATATTTACATTGCCATCATTATTACCTATAGGATAAAGTCTGTACATTTACATAAATGCTTTTCAGTTTCTATGAAAATATAAAATGAACTCTGAATCTCAAGCTTGTAAGTAGATGTATATAAATACTTGAAATTAATGTTTTCAATGGACTCCGCGAGACAAGATCCTGACCCTTGACTCCCAATTAATTAGTACAAAGTAAGAAAATCTAGGCAAACAGCCTCCCTAGTCATTTGATAGCTAATTAAAATGCATGCCTTGTAGAAGTTACTTGACTCTAAATTGCAATTAAATATGCAAGGTTATCAGAACACACTGCAAGCAGAAAGCTGCAAGTAATCTTCCCTTTTTAGAGTGCTCCTATTAAGAGTGGTTCTATGTGGTAAGGAAAGGTTTCACATATCACTGCTGGCTGTATTGTTCATTTGTACCCACAGGGCAATAGCAATAATAATACCACTGTTAATCCTAGGATCCCATCAGCTATAGTAGGCTCAAGGTTAAAACCTAGTGAACTGTTAAAATTGTTTGTGGACCCCATTAAATATCAACTAGAGCAGTCCAAGAAAAAAAATATGTCAAGATTTGCCTGTCGCAAAAATGGTGTTAGGTTAATTTTGTCATAAAATTAATGATGCACTTAAAATGAAGAGATTTATGATATCTCGAGGCACTTCTAATTGGGTTAACCCAACTGAGCAGCTTACAACCCAAACATTCTGAAGAAGAATGATTAATAAAGCACCCAAATTGTATCCTCCTTTTTTGACTAAATTCTTCTTCAAAAGTTTTTTTTTAAATAATTACCCCATTTCTACTTCAATTATTGCCTTTGTAAACTAGAATGCATTTTTTTCATCAGATGATTGTGTTTTCATGAATCCTGTTAGCATATTTGCTTAAATTAACCTGTAAGTAAACGCCATGTTGAATCTTAATAGAAAACTTTACTATATGTGAGTGTTTAAGACATGTCCCCTGGTCTAGTTTCCATTCTCATAAAGGAAGATCATTTTATTGAGCATGACTAGTAGAATTTTAAAAAGCTGTTCATGCATAAAGTTATATACTGAAGAGACATTGATAAAATAGCCTACACCCAAAAAGCTAAATATTCAGCATATTTCAGTGGTGCTGTCATGACAGAGATGAAAAACAGCAATGTTCCTCTGCTTCCTTTGATGGCTATATCTGAAACAGAGATGACAGAGTAAAGGTTCTAACAAGACCTGGCTGAATGTATCATTTCTTCTTTACAAAAGTCACTTTCAAGTGAATAGATTTACATTGGTTCAGTTTCCCATTACAGATTTTTGACTGTTGATCAAATGACAGGAAAGATGTGCCATGTTCAATTCATCTTCTAATGCACACATCAACAAAAGAATACTCAGTGTCACACACATGAAAAAATGACATGATCTGCCAATAATATCTAACATTTAAAAATATAGTTTACATATTGAATTGGCACAAAGAACTGAAGATTTCAGACTTAGGCTCCTTATAATTGAACAGGGTTCATTTGTTAAGTCCTTGACTCTGTAGACCTTTATATACAAGGTCCTTGTTTTATTTATTTGCTTCAAAAAACCCATTCAAATAAATATAATTGATACACATAATTTTTCACTAAAAATCTTTTTATAAAGTACTATATGCATCGATTGAACCTTAGTCTACTGTGACATCTTTTTGAATGCTGTATTAGTTGTAAAATATATTTATGAAATACACAACTTAATTGAATTTGAAACTTGGGTTTTCTTTCAATGAAATTTGTATAAATTTTTTCAGTTCAATGATTCATTGCAATCATTCTATCAGTGAGAATCGTATCAAAGCAACTTTCAAATGAGTAATACAGCACATGTTCTTCTCAAGATCAATGTCTCACAGTTGTGTTCAAACATCAAAATTCAGGATGACTGATAGCAACCTTAATCCCTTTTGAATAAATAATTTTGACTTATATGAACTGCCACAGCAACTCATTTTATGATCTGCTTTCTAATATATGAGGTCACATATATGTTATTTGTCTTAATTATTGCTTAATGCATTAACTGTGTGCTTGATAATATGACCTTTTTCAAGAATTCAAACATTTTAAACACACATAGACATATACAGACACACACACACACACACATATACTAATACATACATATACATATACAATACTACTTTGGTTTTTGAGAAGCATGGTAAATGCAAGAATCATTCAATGTTGGTCATAGAATGACTACAGATATGGCTAATTTTTCTGGGCAAATTAAAATTCAGATGCATCATTAACAATATCTGATTTCCTTGAAGTTACATTAAGAACATCTATGAACATAAAATCTGAGATATGTTTCCACACAAAATTAATGTCAAATATGTGCAAAAGTGATTTCATCGATAGATGGATGGATGGATATATATTATATATATATATATATATATATATATATAATATCTTACATATTTGGGAATGTCCTCATTTAAGATTTATAGATTATACTCAATGCCAAATGTGTATTGTCATATATTAGCCCAATGTGATATTACAAAAAGGAGCTTTATTAGAATCTGAGGAAGGAAGCCTCATGAATGGAATTAGTATCTATGAAATAGACCATAGGGAGTTTCCTTACCCTCTTTCTGCCACATGAAGATAAAACATGACAGTTTGTAACTCAAAAGACAGTCAAGAACTTGATAATGCTGGCACCCTGAACTTAACTTCCAATCTCTATAACTATGAAATATATATTTATATTGTCTGTAAGCCACCTAGTCTATTGCATCTTATTATAGCAGCCTAAACTGACTAAGCCACATCTATATTAGATCACCTCATAAATATGGATTTTATACTGGCCATGTATCAAGATTTATAGAGCTACTGAAAGAGGACAAAGTTAAATGTGCCAGTGCCTATCAAACTGAAAAATACATACCAGCAACAGCATCTCAGGTGAAAATTTTCTTTTCATAAACAATAAAACATAGATATTATCCTGATTCCAATGAACTCGTGAATTTTAAAAATTAACCTGGGGCCTGCTGTGCGTGGAACAATGGGTTAAGCCCCTGCCTGTGACACCAGCATCCTATAGGGCCATTGGTTTGAGTCCTAGCAGCTCTACTTCCAAACCAGCTGCCTGTTAATGTGCCTGGAAAAGCACCCAATTGCTTGAGCCCCTGTCACCCATATGGGAGATGCACATGGAGATCTGGGCTCCTGGCTTCTGCCTGGAAATTGCAGCCATTTGGGGTGTGAACCAGCAGATGGAAGATCTCTCCCTCTCTCTCTGTCTTTCCCTCCATCTCTTTGTCAATTCTGACTTTTTTTCTTTGTTTAATATTTATTTCTTTATTTGAAAGTCAGAGTTACATAGAGAGAAGAGGAGAGGCAGAGAGAGAGAGAGAGAGAGAGAGAGAGAGAGAGAGAGAGAGGTCTTCCATCTGCTGATTCACTCCCCAGTTGGCTGCAACAACCAGAACTGTGTCAATTCTAAATCAGGAGCTTCTTCCAGGTCTCCCACGTGGGTGCAGGGGCCCAAGGACTTGGACCATCTTCCACTGATTTCCCAGGCCATAGCAGAGAGCTGGATCAGAAGTGGAGCGGTCAGGACTTGAACCAGTGGCCACATGGGATGCCGGCACTGAAGGCGGCGGCTTTACCCACTACGCCATAGAGCCAGCCCTGAAACTTCTGACTTTCAAACAAATAAATAAATATCTTTTAAAAACAAATACATCTTTTAAAAATTAAAAAGAAAATCTGAATATTTGCTGCCTAAATATCTCAACTTTCACTACTACTTCCCAGTATTTCCACCCTGCCAGGCTTCCATTTTCATTCAATGAACATTCACATCCACTTTGCTTATTTTATTTAGAGATTCTATCAGAGCATTATGATTACTCATGCCACCAATTTTGCCTATTTAAAAATGACTCAAGTGTCTCCCTTTTGTGTTTTCTTCTGTTTATCAGAGAAATAATAGTATCATATATGAAAAAAAGAGGAAATGGAGAGAAGCTTTAATACATGATTAGAAAAAGATGATCTGGGGCCGTTGCCATGGCTTACTTGGTTAATCCTTTGCCTGTGGTGCCTGCATCCCATATGGGTGACGGGTTCTAGTCCCGGTTGCTCCTCTTCCAGTCCAGCTTCCTGCTAGGGCCCGGGAGGGCAGTGGAGGATGGCCCAAGTGTTTAGGCACCTGCACCCTCGTGGGAGACCAGGAGGAAGAACCTGGCTCCTGGCTTCGGATCGGTTCAGCACCGGCTGTGGCAGCCATTAGGGGAGTGAACCAACGGAAGGAAGACCTTTCTCTCTCTCTCTCTCTCTCTCACTGCCTATAACTCTACCTGTCAAATAAATTAATTAAAAAAGAAAAAGAAAAACATGATCTGAAACTGAAGATGGGACACAGATATTAGCATGGAGATTTGGAGTATCTCTGAGTTTAAACATTTATAATTTTCTTATAATTATACAATGTCCAGGGTCTTGACAATCTTATGACTAGTAATCAAGGTCTGTAAAAAGTAATTCATAGTGAGTTTTTCAAGTATGTATCCTCATAAACTTGCCTTGTGTTTCTATCTTCCCAAACCATTGAGAGACCAGAATAGGCTCCTGCCTACCACAAAGAATCGATATTACAGAATCATGGTTAAATACCATAAATGGTCAAAAGAAAAGCAATTGGAAACATGGTGACTCATAAGTTAATATAACATTTTCATCAAGGATCCCAAAAATAAAAGCCTAAAGAAACTTTTTTGTCTGAAGCATGCAGACATAACAAAACTATTTATGTATTTTCTGAGTAGTTGTTTTGCCTGAGTGGTTTATTTTGAGACAGAGTTGGGGATGAATGTTTATTGGGGAGTTATGCCTATGAAAATATAAGGAAGAAGGATTGTCAGAGGAAACTTTTAGACGTGGATACCTACATTTTAAAACTCCACCAGCTCAACACAGTTGGTAAGTAAATATGATTTTTTTTTTTACTTTTTAAAGATTTACTTATTTGAGAGAGAGAGTTATAGATATAGAGGGAGATACCGAGAGAGGAAGATATCTTCCATTTTCTGGTTCACTACCTAAATGGCTGCAATAGCCAGGGCTGGGCCAGGCCTGAGTAAGAAGCCTGGAACTCCATCTGGGTCCCTCATTAGAGTAGCAGCAGCCCAAGAAGTGGGATGATCTGCTACTTTCTCAGGTGCACTAGCAGTAGCTAGATTGGAACTGGAGCAGCTGGGACTCAAACTGGTGCCCATATGAGATTCTGGCATCATAGGAGGCAGGTTAATCTGATGAGTCACAATGCTGACCCAAGATGATCTCTTTAGAGGAGTCCACCATTGGGCAAAAATAGCTAGGTCCAATGTATGAATCACTGTCTTAGTCTTCCATTAGCTGACTATCCCTGAAAAACTTCACCTTGGCTTAAAAGCCATGGCAGACCAATAGCTTGAAGCTTTATCTAATAACGCTACTCACAGGTAGACACAGACTCCTTTCTTTAACTAGTCTCTTGATTACCTCTCTCTGTTTCAGGCAAAATAACAGTTCTTGGTATTAACTAAGTATTGACTGAGAAAGTGACAGAACAACGTCTATAATTTGTGATTGAGGCAAAATTGTTAACATACACTCAATGCACTTAGAAATTTACACTTCTTTATTTACATAGAACACATAGATGCAAAAAACCTGAAATAACTCCCCCTGTGATTTTCCTTGGCTTCAGTCTTCTGCACTGAAGACCTCTACAAGTATTACTACCAATCAGAACCATAATTGTGCACTCAATTGAGTGTCTCTGGATTTAAATTAGTGTTCCATTTTCCCAAATCATAGTGACTGAGGCTTGTCATTCTTTCTTACTTATCCTCATACTTCGTTAGAATCAGCCAAACCCCAAATCTTTGCATAAAGATTTTATTTGTCATAATGATCTCAAATGATCTCCTCTGCCCCAAGTAGGGCCAGAACCTTCTTCTATAAACTTTTAGTTTGCCTATGCATTTTTATATAAACTCCCTAGAATAATGACACTTCTTCCTGACTCCTAGCTTTTCAAATACTCCTCTGAATTTTCTGTGCTCTCTTCCCATAATGGATGCCTTCAGAATGACCACTTCAGAATGCAGTAAAAGATTTAGGTTCTAATGGATCTTGTGCCCATACTATTCCCTTTCCTAACTCACTTTTTAAGTTAAACTCCCAAATAAATCAGTGTAGGTAATTTTCTAAAAAGATATATAGAATTATGTATCTTGAGGGGGAAATAAAATTTTTAGTGTTTTGTGTATTATTTCATTAGATGAAGTAAAATTAATTTTTACTCATAACCAAACGCCTTGTTTTCTAATATTTAATTTTTCCCCTTTACATAAGAAAAAGCAATCATGTTTATGAGGTAACTGGATAGCATATATCATCCAATGATTTAGTTCTTTCAAACCATTTGACTTTAAACTACAATCTTAACAAATCTAGGAGTACACAAGGCAATAGAAATAGTTCTCTCAATGCTACTGATAGGAACACCCCAGAGGAGGCTCATCAGGGAGAGAGAACTCTCCTTTTAATACTAAAGGCTGAGCCAGAAATCTCCCTGAGATGACTGAGCTGAAGTTAGAGAAGTTAGAAGTGAACATGGATCTTGTGTTTCTCTAGAGCTGTTAACAAATGATAATTGAATTTGAGGACCCTGCATAGTAAGTAACCCACAACCCTATGTACTATGACTTCACAGCTCCTCCTGTGAACAGTCAGGAGCAAAACTATAAAAATGACAAATTTGGGAATAAGAGACATTGAATTTTTCTACCTATTTTCTTTTTTTAAAAGATTTTATTTATTAGGGAGGTAGAGTTACAGAGAGAGGGAGAGAACCATCCAATGGTTCACTCCCAAAAGGCTACAATGGCTGGAGCTGTCCTGATCCAAAGCCAGGAGCCAGGAGTTCTTTTGGGTTTCCCACATGGGTGCAGGAGCCCAAGCTCTTGTGCTGTCTTCTGCTTTCCCAGGACATAACAGAGAGCTGGATTGGAAGAGGAGTACCAAGGACTAGAACCAGCGCCCGTATGGGATGCCAGCGCCACAGGTGGAGGATTAACCTACTGAACCACAGAAGGCCGGCCCCTGACTATTGGCATTCAAGGAAACCTGGTTGAGCTTGATGAAATATTGAAGACCATGTGCATAAGTGATTCATTAAAACATCCAGATTCCCACAAAAACCAGAAGAATTACTTACGTGACACAGATCTGAATCAACATCTCAGAGTGATAAGCTAAGACTACTATGATACTAAGTTCCTTATGCTTTAAAACCTCACTGATACACCCAGTCATTCAAGAATGATCTAAAACATGTCACTAGGTATAGCTATTGCTAATTACATGGACTCTGAGGGGAATATATGGAACACTGAGAGTTCATGACTATCTTGCTTGGCACTAGTGGTAGGCAAGTATGGAGTACAGAAAACATGGTCCTTTTTCTTGTCTGCCCATTGTATCAATAAGTATACATGTTTCCCATCACCTAAATTAGTATACTCCCTCCTTCACTGGCCATGATACAGTTAAATCTAAAATCTAACCAAAGCATCATGAAAGAAGTGGAAAAGATTATGGCTTAGAGAGTTCATGACTAGAGGTAATCAGTGATGATTTCACATACAGGAGTGTGAAGCAATCATACAAACAAGAACAAAATCTTCCCTGGAGGGAAAATGAGACCAAAATTCTCCAGATAGAAGAAATTATTTAAACCCATTGAGCACATCTACAATATATCAGAGATGGAAGGAAGATTTCATGAAGCAGAGTGTTTGGAAAACAAAAAATGAGTTAGAGATCTAGGAATAGTATGTCTCAGGTTCCAGAATTAGTTTGTTTTTGATTTGCTGCAAATCTGAAAGTTCTTGGGAATTTTAACAAGCATATAAAATACACAGATTTGGTCTTTATAAAGCTGAACCAAAAGATAGACATAAAGTAGAGTTTAAGGGTTGACAAAGCATCACTTTTTGCAACGGTCCAGCTAACAGTTAACGCCCAATAGTAGTAGGAACACATGTGGTGTAAGGATTCTAACAAATTCAGTGAAAGACTGGATACAAAGTATTAGTGACTATTAAAATTCAAAATCATGATGCATTTGGTATGTCTTACCTAGAAATATGAAATTGGGATAAAGAATTGTTTGAGACACTGATTCTTTATTCATGTTGGAATGTTATGCATTTGCAAGTCTGATAAGATTGTCACATAGAAGCAGAAATGGATGATATTTAATCTTAAGAGATAAATTGAAGCTTATAAATAATATCCTTAATGTTAAGTCAATTATAGATAGACTAAACTTATTTGAAAATGTGCTAATTTTAAAGAAGAACTTTGGTAAAGCTAAAAAAAGAGAAAAAATAAGGTATGTCTGCAAAATCCATTTTATTGCTGTGAATTTTAAGTTGCTTTATTGTTTCATTTCTTGAAAATAAATCAAATAAGAAAAGAAGTATAAAAATATGAAAGTGTGACAAATTTAAAACTGAACATCTGCATACCACAAAAAGCAAAGTGAGAGAAAAATTTAGCAAACATGTACTTTAGTTCAGGATTTGTTATGAGGTATTTGCAAATTATCTCTCAAATTTTGAATATAAATTACAAAATAACTAATACATGCTTGTTACTGTGTACTTTAGGCCATTTTATAATTTCATTCTGGGAGCTCATTAGCTTTTCTTTTTATAGAAACTGATATAGAAGAAAAGTAACCCACAAAAAAAAAAAGAAATGTCAAATATATACTGTATACTCAGTGCTTTGATAGAGGTGGGCTGATGATAAAATACATAAAAACTGGCTGATTCTTTGATGCTATAAAATAGTTTAGTTATTCTATGTACTCATATTAATACATCTATATACTCTAAGAATTTACACTTGTATATAGCAAGTAACTTAGAAAATAGTTAAAGACTAACTGAAATGAAAATGTATGTACTTTTTGAATATGCTATTTAAGCCAAATGGACTGGAAGAAATAAATCATAGGATGATGTGTGTTATCCTGTTATATCAGAAAACCATAAAGTGTAGTGTCAAGCTAAGAAAAAAAATTAAAATGATGTTTAAATGCACCAGTTTTAACCAGAATTTGATGACTAGGAATACATTCCCACTATTTAATCTTTGTTTTCTTAGTCAATGATCTAGAAAACACCAAAATGATAGGTTACAGGAAAAGTGTGGTGGAGAAAAACAGCATCTGTCCCCAGTGTGGAACTCTGACACAGAGTCACCATTGTATCTTTGAGCTAACTGTCTATCTTGTACTTTCAAAAACTAAAATACCAAGAATGTTCAAAGGGAAGTAAAACATTGTATTATCAGTGAGTTGGTTTAATGTGTGGGATATTCCTGTGGTATCCCCATGTGGGTTTGGATATGGAGAATGGATGAATTCATTTCTCAGAGTTGACTCACTCATGTACTTGTTCATCAATAGACACTTGGGTTCATGCTTATCACATTGAATAAAATGCATCCTATACTGGAGTTCCTGGATATGAGTCCCCACTTGGGTTCCAGTTCCAGCTGGCACCAAATGATAGCTCTACTGGTTGACACCTGCCACCCACATGAAGGCTATGGATTGAGTTTCCAGCTCCCAGCTCTGGCCTGGTTCAGCCATGGCTATTGTAGGCATTTGGGAAGTGAACTAGCAGATAGGAAGCCAAATTTGTCTCTGTCTCCCTGTTTCTCAAGTAAATATATATACTGATATATATTTACTCTCAAATATATATATATATATATACATGTATATATATATATATATATTTAAAAATCATTTAATCATATGGGTGAAAATATTAGCATGTTCTGTATTCTCAAGGAAATATTGGTAAAATGTTGGTAAAAGCAATGAATAAAAAAACAGATAATTATGAATTGGGGTAGAGTATAAATGACACAAATAAAATATATGATGGGATGAACAAAAAGGGAGCTATATATTGAGACACCATGAATAGCGAATGCCCCATTGAGTAGGTAACATTTGAAGACAAGAAAGAGCTGCTCCCAATCTGACAGGGGATTGGGAGACAGGCCTGAAAGAGTTAGCAGCCTGCCCTAGGGTCAGGAAGTAAGAATGAATTTAGTTTGAAAACGCATAAGATGACATTTTTTAGAATATAGAGTTAGAAGGAGGTTGGGCCAGCTCCGTGGCACAGTAGGTTAGTCCTCCGCCTGCTGTTCCTGCACCCCATATGGACGCTGGTTCAAGTGCCGGCTGCTCCTCTTCCAATCCAGCTCTCTGCTATGACCTGGGAAAGCAGTAGAAGATGGCCCAAGTCCATAGGGCCCTGCATCTGCATATGAGACTGGGAAGAAGCTCCTGGCTCCAGGCTTCAGATCGGCGCAGTGCCAGCCGTGGCAGCCATTTGGGGAGTGAACCAATAAATGGAAGATCTTTCTCTGTGTCTCTTCTCACTGTCTGTAACTCTGCCTCTCAAACAAATAAAATCTTTAAAAAAAAAAGTTAGAAGAAGGTCTGTAATAAGCTCAGAAATGCATTGGATCTGTGTTCCATATTAAACAGCTGTTCTGCTATTGCTGTGTAACAAAGAGTCTCAGAAATCTCAGTGGCATAAGAAAATGAGCATTTATTTCTCACCAGCAACTGTTACTTCAACTCAGTTGTAACTGCTTTGGGTTAATGGTGGGTACTCATCTGTTCTTTGAGATTATCTGGACCATGTTCTTCTCATGATACAAATGGGAAGTCCATTGCACAGACACATTTCAAGACTTTGTTTGCAGAATGATGGTAATGTCAACTTTCCAAAGGAAGTCAGAGGACAGTGATGAAGAGGAAATTTGGTTAGAATTTTTTGATGAATTGCAAAGAGTAAGGGATTGTCCCATATACAATTGTAAAACATATTTATAGCAAGTTGCCATATATATAAAACAGGAATTCAAGAGCTGTTCCAACACTCTCTAAAATGGGAAAAAATGTAATTCAATCTATCAATAACATTGGTTTAGTATTTCATTCACTAAGAGAAATGCCTGGAACATTAATAGAATTAATAGTTTATGAATAGTTTTGGCAGTCTTCACTATTTTAAACTGTCAGTCATCCACACAGATATCAATGTATATAAGAAAAGCAGAAATTTCAGTAGCCACAGACAATACAGCAATTACTTTATAAGCAATCACATATAAGATGATTTTGTGTCTTCATGATTATATTTCTGACAAGCATCATTTCTTATTTCCCTCCTCTCCTCCTTGTCCTCCTTCTACTCCTTTATTATTCTATCAGAAAATTTTAAAAATTTATATTCTGAGTTTGGAAGTGACCTTATCCCATATCTCAGTCACAGTTTATGTTTCCACTTAAGGGTTAAGATATGTATCAGGTGCTTTGGTCAGTGTTGGGCACATAGTATTGCCATATTTGGCCTAAATCTTATTACAGTAGCTACAAAAATAGGGAAAATAAATTGAAATGATTTTGAGAAGGATAGAGCTATTAGTTTGGAACAATACAAATTAGAATTCTTCAGTATCCAACCCAGTTGCATAGAACAAGATAAGTCGTGCTACAGCACTCTATAATAACTTACTTGTGTATATGTAGGGTATATTCCATGAGTTCCTGAAAGTGTAGTGGAAAATCTTGTGTTTTAAATTCTTCATGGAAATCATCTAAGAGTCTGATGCTCCAGGCTCTTTACTGCAAGAGAAAATCTGCTATTTTGTGAAATTTATTAATGCAAGAATTATTCATGGACCCTATTTTTATCAAATTCTTTGAGTTTTTAGGAATTTTTGTCCTAGATACATAGGTGGCCAAATGAAAGCAAAAAAATACTTCATTAGGAGATCGTTTGAAATTTTTTTTTTCACTTCAAACTTCAAGCATTTAATAAAGGAATAAATTAGGTCAATGTCACTCCTTGAACACCAATGCCAAAATCTTACAGTGGCAAATCTAATTCAGAACCATATAAAAGGGATCTGTCGAGAGCTTACTGTTTTTTTCTAAAATCACACTTTTTTAAATGAAAAATAAAATTCAATTTAAATCACCACATGAACAGATTACAGAAACCAATGAGATGTGGATGTCCCAAGCAGTATTCTAACCACTATGTCAAATGCCCGCCCATGCCAAAGCAGGCTTTAGATTTCATGTTCAAATGCAGCTGAAGGGGTTCTTTGGTATTCTTACATAAATCTCTGGTATGGAGAGGCTGGGCAAGAGCCTCCTGAGAAAGAAATGGCTTTAGATTCTTGGATGTGCTGTCGTCTGGGGGCTACATTACTACTTTTGGATTGGTTGGTTTTGCACTCTGAGTTCCGCATCAGGCATTTCCAGGATGCCATAAATTAGAAGGCCAAGAGTTATAGTACACATAGAGGCTGCTGCTCAACCTGAGGGGACCAGTATCTCATGGAGCCTTCCTGATGCTTTGGCTTTTATTGTGAAGGGGCTTTGCCTAGGGCTGCTGTGTGGGTGACCCTGGGTTGGCCTATTTAGCATTGCTTGCTGGAGCTGCATTCCTTGCTCCCTGAGCTGGATCTTTGTAGACCCCTCACTCCAAGGCCTTTCCACTTGAGTCTTGGATTGCTCTGAAACACTAGCCTCATATCTTGCTCCAGAAGTGGTCCTGATGAGATGGCACTATTTGAGGAGATACCTACTGCAGCTGAGAGGACAAGAGGGTTTCCCTGAGTTTGAGAAAACAGACCCTGTAGTTGCATCTGTGGGGAGGGCAACTAATGCTCTAGCTCCCTATGACTCAGCCCCATTGGCAGCTGCTCCTGGAATATGATGCTTTTGTGATAATTCTGAGGCTGTTGTTGCTGCATGAGGTGACCTTGTCAGTTCTGCTTCTGTCCTTGCAACAGTGATCAAAAATAAGGGTCATTCTTTGGCTCCTCCTGCTGCTGCCTCATGCTATACCCGCCACGAGAGTAATGGAAAAGGAAGGGATATGTATGCAGGCTTTCTCTGGTTTCCTCCTTGTCTTTGTCAAATTTTGGCACAGAAGATGTAGGTGGATGAAGGCATATGCTGAACTGGAGCTGAGGAAAGGACAAGGCTGAGAATGCCTGCTTCTTCACTCCAAATATGAACCTGGTTGCTTTTCAGTGCCTGAAATCATAGAGTCGCTGGAACCCAGCAGCTGATTGGCAATTCCTTGTTTCTGCAGAGAAGAGCAAACAGCTCTACCTTTCTGAGCACAGAAGAAGCCCTGCTCAGTGTAGCGAGAGCTGCAGAATGGGTATATTGAGAGGTTAAACGTGGGTGGCTTTGGACTAGAAAGTTTTGTTTCCAAGTAAAAATATTCTTTGTCTCTCTTCCGGTGAAAGTGGGGCTCTGTTATTTCGCAACCAGTTATTATCTACATACACATGACAATGGAATGTTTTGGCTGTTTTTCTCTGGTGGTAAAATCAGGATAAGGGTTCTGTGTAAGCCTCTCATGAACTCTGCACAATTCTTCCTTAGTAAATTTATGTCAGTCTTTTTATTTTTCCTCCAATTTTCTTTGTTTCTCTGATGTTGTCATGATCATCCTCTTCAGCTGGGAAACGTTATGGGGTTTTCCCGTTGTCATTTTTACAAAGGTGTCTCATTTTCTCCTGTTTTTTGTTGTCATCAACCTGAATTAGGTTGATTCAGTGTTCAGCAAAAAGGGCCTCCACCAACTTGACCCATATAGGCTCATCACAGATGGAAGTTTGCATACAAAAATAGGCGTGGCACCACTGGAAGCCATGTAGGACCTACATACCACAGCCTTTCCCCTGTTTGAAATATTTAGTCCACTACTGTGACCCAGATGCATTGAAAACAAAATAAAATAAAACCTGCACTTAGCAATACTTAAATTCTGAATGTATATGAAATGGACTCCCTCTTGAGTTAAATTACCAGGACAGAAAAGAATGTATCTTGACAATAACCAATAATGATAAATGTCTCTCAAGGGAGGAGAGCTTTAAGGCAGTGGCCAGGGAATGACAAGGCCAGAAATCAAAAGTTTTTCTGGAAATGTTAAAGGGTGTGGAACTCCAGGAACATTTGAATGACAAGTTACAGGGGCTATAAATAATGGATGTTATTAAGGTTTTGGATGATCCAGGATCCTTCATCACAGATTTTTTTTTTTACTTATGTACATTTAAAAAAATAACTGCCTTGTTTTTAATCAATAATATAATGGGTCATAGTGTTTATCTAACATATATATATATATATGTATATGTATATGTATATGTATATGTATATATATATATATATATATATATATATGTTTAAGTAACCCTAATAGGCATAATGTTATTCTACAGAAAAAAAAAAATCAAAACCTACATGTATTCACAGAAACAAAGATTTTTTTTCCCCCAGTTCCAGAAATTGTTTATATTTAGTTACTAAACCTATAGAGGGAGTTATTAAAATCCAAGTTTACATTTCTTTACATAAACATAACAGTAACTTGGAGCTATTGCTATGTTCAAAAAGCAGAACTCTTTTAAAAGAACACACATTTTGCATCCACATGGTCCATTATCAAATTAGGAGTTAGTGGGCAGCATTATGATAAGAATCTGATTGAACTATCTACTGATAATCAGAGAATCCAACAAACATATGCAGTGTTACTATTTCCTACCATGAATAAGTAAATACATTAGCTGGCAGATGTTAATGGCCATTCACAACGAATAGGAAAAAAAAACAGATAAAATCTGCATTAAAACATCATTAGCATTTGGGATTAAAACATAAAACTATAGAAATGAGTTTCACAAGCTTAAGTCTCTCATTCTGTCTTCTCAGAGTTAGCTATATACCTCAAAGTATAAATGCATCCAGAGAACAATTTTGGTGGCTTCTTGGATAACATACTCCTTTGTTATTTTTATTTTTTGCATTTGTAATTAGAGAAAGGGTGTTAGGACCTCAGTCACAGTGCTGGTTTGAGCCTCATGGACGTTTTCTGAGCTCACTCAGTAATAGACCACTGGCCTTGGGTGGATCTTATACCAGATGTCATATGAACACATCCCAAAGCACTACCACTTTGGTTTTTGTTCAAATCTGCCTTTGGTATGAACAGTATAGTATAATTTTTCCTTTGCTTTCTGTTTCTGTCTTTATGTCTCTGAATCTTTCTGTCCCCAACTCTCTGTCTCTCAGTCTCTTTTTCTCTCTCTGTTTCTGAAAAAATAGTCTTCATTAACGACCTGACCTCATGCCAGTCCAGAGTTACTGAAAAATTTCCCCATATTCTATTCAATTCTATGGTATCCTTGCCATGTGGTGATTCAGCTCTAGGTCACTCAAACAGCTGATAGATCCCTGTAGTGTGAAAGATCTGCAGTCATTGACAAGACTGCAGGAGGTGTGTGGACACAGAAGGACAGTACCCATCCACACGGCCACCTGTTTTTCCCCAGGCATCCCTTCATCCAAATTAAAAAAATGCATCTGTAGACATCTCTTGTCATTTTTCCAATTACCAAGGAGCTACACATGTGCCTTGGAGAGACAGCATGTCCCTCCTCCTAATGTTGAAACAAAACATCTGAGATACTTTCTCTTCCTCATCCCTGGTAACCAGGTTACAGAAACAGGGCTAGTTACAGGTTCCTATATTGGACTGTTTCCTAGGGAGTGATTCACAGATGTAGGAAACAAGTTAGAATCTTTCCTGGTGGTGGAGGTAGAGGCAATACTGCCTGGAAAATGACCAAGATCCATAGTACCGACTCCAACTTTCTAACAAGATTTACCTGAGGCAAGACTTGCTGGTAATTTTAATCTCTCAATCTCATTTGCAACATATGTAATCTTTAAAGGCTGTTTTTCCAATTAATTCCTTTTGCCAATATTTGCTCCAACCAACTCCTATTGCTTTTTGTAATCATTTGTAGCTAGTATGTTATAAAGTCCTACTGAAGTACCCCTTATTTGGTAAAAATGTTAACATGCTGCTTACAGGATGGACTGGAGAAGAATACAGTCCTGAATGATCAAAGCACATGGAAAGTGCCCCTGAGGCATGGCAGTAGTGACCATGATAGCCGATATCCCTCAGCTAGCTGCTCATGTATTTTGAAAGTACAACATGGAAACTACAGGGAAAACAGGAAAATGTACTACGTACTATGCACAGGAGTACTATGATGAAATGATTGGACACTTTCCTAATTCTTTTCAACAAAACACATTTTTAGCCATTGCCTTTGGAATACTCAAAACTGTTGTGGAGGCTTCAAAAATGGCATGAGGTCATACAAAAGGCGGGTCTTTTTTTCTGCTGAAGGGATAGGGGTTTGGCTTACATTTCTTCTCTTGTTTTCCAGGATTAAAAAGTACTGAACACCTCCAAACTTCCTGTGGACAGACAATCCCTTTTTATGTTACAGTCCTTTTGCTTTAGAACAGTTTTTCTCCTTTAATACAATAGATACATGAATATGCTATTTGGCCAGTTCTTAAGTGCTGAATATGGAGAAGGACTTGGGCATCCCTGAAGCCAAACATTAGCACTTGGACACACTCTCTGGAAATGTTTCAGGGACCTGGTGTACAAGGCCGCCTGTCACAGTAGTGGGAAAGGTAGCTTTTGGCTTTATAATTTGGGAAGCAATCATTTTTTTTTTAAAAATCATTTATTTTGAAAGAGTTACAGAGAGAAAGGGGGATTTGTGTGTGTGTGTGTGTGTGTGTGTGTGTGTCTGTGTGTGTGTGTGTGTGTGTGTGAGAGAGAGAGAAAGAGAGAGAGATCTTCCAACCCCTGGTTTACTCCCCAGATTGCCTCAACAGCCAGCACTGCACCAAATGGAAGCCGGGGGCCAGGACCTTCGTCTGGGTTCTCCATGTGGGTGGAAGGGCCCAAACACTTCACAGGTCATTGGCAGGGAGCTGCATCGGGAGTGGCACATTCAGGATAGGAACCAGCACACACATTGGATGTCATCCTCTCAGGCAGCTGTGTTAGAGGCTATGCCACAATGCCAACCCCAGAAACAATCAGTTTTGAACTGATTCTTCCTATTCCTATAATTCTGGACCTCATATGGTCAGTAATACTCCATCTGTCCCTAACACCTCTATGTTTCTCTGTGACACTGGAAAGGAAAATGACCAAGATCACAAGTGGTTCCACATTTATCTGAGTTCCTGACAGGGTAACGTGCTGCTCCTAGCTTCCCCATTGTAGTTTTTCACTAATGCCATCTTTGCCAGTCTGCCATGAGCTAAAACATTAGAGTACTAATAAATTAGTGCTCAGTGCCCTTGGTAAGTACTCTGTTTTATTTAGTGTGTATTTACTGAATACATTCATGTGTCAGCACTAATCCTGTTTCTGTGAGCACAGACCAAGGGAAACATTTTTTTCTCCTAGGTTCCCTTGCAATGCGAGGGAAGAAGAAAGGCAGTAACCTAGAGTGAAAGGGAAAGCACATTAACAGACTATTGATGGGGATAAGCATTAAATAAAGTGACTATGTAAGGCCCTTATGCAACAATGACATTTGAAAAGAGGTCTGCACCCAGTGAGACTATGGATCATGTGGATGTGTGTGTGTGTGTGTGTGTGTGTGTGTGTGGGTTGGTGGTGGGGAGTGAGTGAATGCTCAGTGCTTAGTGACAGGCAATACAAAAGCAAAGCAGGATGTGTGTTTGTCTGCTTGGGCAGCGCAGAAGGCCAATTTGGCTGTGATGGAGAGAGCAAATGGAAGAAGTGGAAGAACTGAGAGGTAGATGATCCATGTCAAGACAATGCAGAGCCCTTAAATCCAATGAATAATTTAATTGCTTTTTGAGACCAACAAATTATGTCACAAACAGGAAAAATAAGTTGTTATGACTATAGAAATGGTGGCTTTAAAAAGCCCTAAATGAAAATGTAAAGGTGAAGATTAAATATAATTTCTCATATTTGTACAGTTCTAAATAATGACATGATTTTATATATTTGATATGAACAATATAAGTATTGCATCACCATTCTTCTTAACTGTCCTCCTCGGGTGTGTTTAAGCCAGGAAAGCTAGCAACACGATGAGCAATGAACAGCAATGAATAAACACAAAGAAAACCGCTGGATTGAGGCATTTCTTAAGGTCACATCCAACATTACATTGGAAAAGGAAATGCATTTGAAATGCCCTTTAGAGACTGTGTCCTTCATCTAAAGAAAACAAAACATAAATATTTGTGTTTGTATTTTCAGTGAGCATTAACCTTCAGAGAACTGAAAGAGTTGGGCAACAAAGAGGCAATTTATGTAGAACTAAATGCATTCAGCTTATTAGATGGTAAGCATTTTACCATTTCCTTTTCTAGTATAATTTTTATGCTACCTTAAAATAGTCTGGCATACAAACTCTGTAAATACAGGTAGATATCTTGGTCCCACAGAAGCATAAAGTAAATATGGATTTTCTTCCTAAACATATGCTGGTTTTTTTTCTTCAGTTGCATTAACAAATATTTCAGGCATTGAGGCTACTGCAAAACTGCATAAACCACCTAAAATCAATATTCTTGGCCTTGCCTGGTCTCATACAAAGAAATGCCAAAGTTAGAGTTTAAGAGAAATGGCTTCTCTAATTAAATATCTTACAGAAAAATGACTTTTGTTATCACAAAGATCATACCTTATCTTGGATGTGAGACATGCTAAATGCCAACCTTGTATCACTAAAAAACTCTATATAACTTCTAACCAGCAGATTTCATGGACATAAATTCTGCCAATGATGTAGATATTTTCCCACACATTATAAACTTCTCTGGTGAAGGAATGTACACCTGTTATGTCCTCAGTGCCTGCCAATTCTAGTGCCTCTCTCCTCCTTCAGCACCTCTCCTCACCCCAAGGCAACTCCTTAATTAGCTACTACTAGCATCTTCTTTGGAAGTATTTGCCTTTGAAACTTGCCTATAGAAAGCAACTAAAGCACAATGCTAGATGCGGCACAATTCAGTGCTGTCAACTGACGGTACTTAACTTACAGAGTCTGAAAAGAGAGTAGGTCACAGTGGACAAAAACTGTCAAGGAAGACTCTGGACTCACAGAATCTCTCCACAGCAGGAGATCCCATCAAAGGTAGAAGCACTGTTCCTGTAGTCCATGGGCATTAAAAAAGCTAAAAGGAATTCCAGGGCCTTTAGTAATGTGAAAACCACCCTTGGAATAAAAACATAAGTCAGCACATGTCAGAAGAAAAGAACAGATTCAGAAGACTCCAGAATATGAACCGGGGCCGGTGCCATGGTTAATCCTCCACCTGCAGTGCCGCCAGCATCCCATATGGGTGCTGAGTACTAGTCCTGGTTGCTCCTCTTCCAGTACAGCTCTTTGCTGTGGCCAGGTAGTGCAGTGGAGGATGGCCCAAGTGTTTGGGCCCTGCACCCCATGGGAGACCAGGAGGAAGCACCTGGCTCCTGGCCTTGGATTGGTGCAGTGCCGCCCGTGGCTGTCATTTGGGGTGTGAACCAACAGAAGGAAGATCTTTCTCTCGGTCTCTCTCTCTCACTGTCTAACTCTGCCTGTCAAAAAAAAAAAAAAAAAAAAAAGAATATGAACCTAAGGGTAGAAGTGAGTCTATTGTCCCTAAAGGCATTGTTCATTACTATGTGGTGTGATCTATGGTTAAAAATGAAAACATAAGCAAATAATGTTAAGAAAAAATCTATAGTGCATAGATGACCTAGTATATTATGACTTTAGTTAACTATGCACACAATTTCCCTATGGTTTCTACACAAATTCTTTAGTTTATTACTTTTTTTGAAATATCAGTTTGATTGGGGCCAGCTCTGTGGTGTAGTGGGTAAAGCCACTGCCTGTGGTGCTGGCATCCATGGGCACCTTAGAAGTCCTGACTGCTCCACTTCTGATCCAGCTCTCTGCTATAGCCTAGGAAAGCAGTACAGGATGGCGCAAGTCCTTGGGCTTCTGTGCCTGTGTGGGAGACCCAGAAGAGGCTCCTGGCTCCTGGTTTCAGACTGGAGCAACTCTGGCCATTGCAGCCGTTTGGGGAGTGAACCAGTGGATGGAAAACTCTCTCTCTCTCTCTCTCTCTCTCTCTCTCTCTCTACCTGTTTGTAACTCTGCCTTTCAAATAAATAAATAAATATTTAAAAATACTTTAAAAAAGAAATATCACTTTGATCAGGTAATGGAAAAATGAGAATATATAATCCAAAGAAAATTTTCTAGTGTCTGTGTAGAAAGTGGTCTTCATGTGTCTTCCCCACGTTGCAGACCTGAATACTATGTATTCCAGCCTTAATACTACTCTCTATGGAAAGGTTACAGGCCAAACATATCCTCAATCCTGATGCTTGATTCTGATGTTTTTCCTTGAAATGATCATTGGGACAGCATACATATGATATGGCATACACATTTAAAACCAGCCCAATAGAAACGAGTCGTTTGCACTACTTCAAATCAAAAGTGCAATTCTCAACTGCATAAAAATTATTAAATATTACTTTAAATTATAGCCGTATTTTATTGTTACATAGCCAAGTGCTGTTCTGCACATAAAAGAAAATCTGTAATTATTCTAATTGCTTGTCATCATCAGATGTTTTATAATCATTAGTAGCTACATGAATTATAAACATGTTGATGAACAGAATAGTCACCATTAACATCATGGTCGGCCGGCACCGTGGCTCACTTGGCTAATTCTCCGCAGGCGGCGCAGGCACCCCGGGTTCTAGTCCCGGTTTGGGCGCCGGATTCTGTTCTGGTTGCTCCTCTTCCAGTCCATCTCTCTGCTGTGGCCTGGGAAGGCAGTAGAGGATGGTCCAAGTGTTTGGGTCCTGCACCTGCATGGGAGACCAGGAGGAAGTGCCTGGCTCCTGGCTTCGGATTGGCGCAGTGCACCAGCCGCAGCACACCAGCCTTAGTGGCCATTTGGGGAGTGAACTCACTGTCTAACTCTGCCTGTCAAAAAAAAAAAAATCATGGTCAATGGCATATTTCTTTCTTTTTATGTATATATATATATATAAAGCTTTTATTTAAAGAATATAAATTTCCAAAGTACAGCTTATGGATTACAATGGCTCCCCCCCACAACTTCCCTCCCTCCTGCTACCCTCCCCTTTCCCGCTCCCTTTCCCCTTCCATTCACATCAAGATTCATTTTCAATTCTCTTTATACACAGAAGATCAGTTTAGTACATATTATGTAAAGATTTCAACAGTTTGCCCTCACATAGAGACACAAAATGAAAATACTGTTGGAGTACTAGTTATAGTATTAATTCACAATGTACAGCACATTAAGGACAGAGATCCTACAATATTTTTTTAAAGAATTGATTAATTATCTATGCAATTTCCAATTTAACACCAAGATTTTTTAATCATTTTCAATTATCTTTATATACAGAAGATCGATTCAGTACATACTATGTAAAGATTTCATCAGTTTGCACCCACACAGAAACACAAAGTGTAAAAATACTGTTTCAGTACTAGTAATAGCATTATTTCACATTGGATAACACATTAAGGACAGATCCCTCATGAGAAGTAAGTACACAGTGACTCCTGATGTTGATTTAACAATTTGACACTCTTGTTTATGGCGTCAGTAATCTCCCTAGGCTCTAGTCATGAGTTGCTGAGGTTATGGAAGCCTTTAGGGTTCACCGACTTCGATCTTATTCCGACAGGGTCATAGTCAAAGTGGAAGTTCTCTCCTCCCTTCAGAGAAAGGTACCTCCTTCTTTGATTGCCCCGTTCTTTCCACTGGGATCTCACTCACAGAGATCTTTCATTTACGTCTTCTTTTTTTGTTTTTCAGAGTGTCTTAGCTTTCCATACCTAAAATATTCTCATGGGCTCTTGAGCCAGATCCGAATGCCTTAAGGGCTGATTCTGAGGCCAGAGTGCTGTTTAGGACATCTGCCATTCTCTGAGTCTGCTGTGTATCCCGCTTCCCATGTTGGATCATTCTCTCCCTTTTTCATTCTATCAGTTAGTATTAGCAGACACTAGTCTTGTTTGTGTGATCCCTTTGACTCTTAGACCTATCAGTGTGATCAATTGTGAACTGAAATTGATCACTTGGACTAATGAGATGGCCTTGGTACATGCCACCTTGATGGGATTGTATTGGAATCCCCTGGCACAACAAAGAGACAAATATCATTTGTTTTCCTCGATTGGCGATGACTAACTGAGCACGAAAGGGGAAACCTGTTGAAGTGAAATGGACACTATGAGAAACAGTGACTTGATCAGCTCTTGCACTGACTGTTGTTGTACAATGTAATACTTTATCCATTGTAGTATTTGTTTTTTATCCTAGTACTAGTGGTTGAACTCTGTAATTAACACACAATTATTCTTAGGTGTTTAAATTTTAACTGAAAAGTGATCCCTGTGAAATATAAGAGTGGGAATAAGAGAGAGAGGAGATGTACAATTTGAGACATGCTCAATTGGACCTGCCCCAAATAATGGCACATTTCTTAAAGCTAATGAAATTTTTAAAAAGGAAATTCATGAAATCTCCTTTGGGAAGTTGCTTTATCTTGGCCTCTTACAATATCTTATGACTTCTGTTATTGAAGAATAGTGATAGCATGATGCTAAAATAGATAATCTGAACATTGTGTACTTGAAAAAGTAAAACTTGACTAGCTATGCCTAATGACAGGTAGTAAACTGTCTTTGCCTGCATTATTTCCCTTGACTGTGCTGTTCTTCCTTAGTTTGCCAGGATAGAAAGGAGAAAAAAATCAGCCTGGTATGACTAAAACTGAGTTTTTAATATTCTGCATTATTATTCTGTACTATTCCCCGAGCTGTTCAGGAAAACAGAGTTTTCCAATATTCACAGCCATGTACAAATTGTCACTGCAAAGCAGTTGAAAGATTGGATTAATCTTACAGGAAGCTCATGATAGAGGACAATGATATTTATGCAGCAAGGCCCAGGTACCAGGTGGTATGTTAGATAATTTATAAAAATTATCATATTCAATTGTTTCAGTCATCTGTTCAGAGAGGAGGACATTGGAGCATAGAGCAGCAAAAACAGCCAGAAGAGCAGAGCTGTGATTTGAACCTGGATAGTCTGACTCTGAAATTATATTCTGCTTCTCCCCTAGATAATAAAAATTTGAGGCCACCATTTACTTGAACATTTTCCTTGCTAAACACTTATATGTTACTTAGTCTTTGTGACAAACAATGTAACTTTTAACTATAATTTATAAGACTTTGTTTTCTTGAGAGCAGAGATTCTACACCAGGCATTTCTGTTTCCCATAATGCATTACAATAACTGAGATATCCAATAAATGCATAAGAAGCATATAAAAGATATATATATTCACTCCAAGCCTTGATTGAAAACAATGACTTTATGCATTTGGTAGCTTAATAGTTACAATTATGCAATAGATTTTGCATTCCTTTTGTTACTTACCTCTGAATTTTATTTGAATTTTTATTATTACTTGCTAAATTATGTATGTTTGTTATGTAAATGCCTTTTCATTACTGTCACATTGCAATCACTAAGCACACATTCTTTGTTTTGTAGAACATATTTAAATAAATGTGTTATTAGCAAATGAGACAAGTATACTTCAAACAAATCTTAGATAAGAGAATTTTGAAGTCCTCTCAGTTCCTACACATAGTATGGTTGCAAACAGATTAAAAACAGCAATAATAAAACAAAAATCTTTTTGGTTTGCTTATTTAATTCATTTTAGGAGAGGCCATGATAACAATCAAGACTGAGTGAAATAAAAGTCCTTGGACTGCAGAAGAGAATATCTGTGCTTGCTATGAACAGAACTAGCTTCTCATTACATCTTGACATACTTTATGAAAATAATTTCCCATTATCACTAAAGGATGGTTACTGAAGTTCTTTGGTATTCTTTAATAACCTACTTTACTACCCACATTTACATAATTCCATGCACATTATCAATTTGTCAAGTAAATTCTGTTTTAGAATTTTTTTATTTTGTTTTGTTCCTCACCCACCATAAAGAGATGTTTTCCTTCATTTTATTTTGCATTTGACGGGTTGCTTTTCTGGTATCCTTCATCGCCTTTTCTGTTTTACAGTCTGTGGTTGCTTTCCTGCATCTTTAACAGTAAATTTGTTTAAACTCAAAGACTACCCCATGTAGCCTATTATTCCCATTGGATACTAATGAATTAGTTGTATCCAAATGGCCTTATTCATGTCTTCAAAGGGCATTGACTGTCATCTTGTATGTTTAAGGGAATTTCTAGGTGCTATTATTAGAACAATGAAGAGGATAGGTTCTCTGGTCTTTGTAGTAAATTATCTAATAATAAAGATATTTTATTGCTGACTAATAGTGCTTACTATAAAGATAACCCAAGCAAGGTAGGGTATAAGAGTTGATGAAGGAAGAAGAGGCTATTCGGTGACAAAGAAAGGCCTTTGGTGAGACTAAATAGGAGCAGAGGCCTAAGTTAATTGAAGGATGGAGACATGCAACCATCAAAAGGAAGAACATTCTAGGAGAGGGAACAACAGGTGCACAGACCCTGGGGGAGGGCAGAGCTCAGCAGACCACTGTGGCTCAGGTAAAGTATTAATGGGAGTGTGGACAAAAGGCTAGAGGGGAAGCTGTGAACCACATCATGGAGGCTTTGGATTTTGTTCTCCCTTTCTTACTTTTTGTTTTTCACATTTATTTATTTATTTGAAAGAGTTACAGAGAAGCAGAGATGGACCTTCCATCCACTGGTTCACTCCCCCAATGACCACAATGGCCAATGCTGGGCCAATCTGAAGCCAGGAGCCTGGAGCTTCTTCTGGGTCTCCCATGTGGGTGGGAGAGGCCCAAGAACCGGGGCCATCTTCTACTGCTTTCCCAGGCCATAGCAGAGACATGAATCCAAAGTCAAGCAGCCAGGATTAGAACTGGTGCCCATATGGGATGTGGGCACTGCAGATGGCAGCTTTACCTGCCACTCCACAGCACAGGCCCCAGGAGTAGAGCTTTCTTACAGTGATTTATAATTGCTATGATTGAAATTGTATTAAAATTTCCATACAAATCTGGAAAATAATAAACACTGATTATGTAGACATACTAGTTTTCCTAATAACCAAGGAATACCTAGTTTCTTATTTCTGTCCTTAACTTGGACTTTCCCCAAGTTTCTCTAGAAAATATCTTTGAAAATTATATCAGAAGAAAATTTATAATATAGGAAATAATCAGAAACAAACAAAAAAATGAAAAAGGAACTCACAGAAATGGTTGCTTTCTATCACTCTATGAAAAAGGTCTTACTTTCCAGAAACAAAGGCTATGTAGTTAAGCCTATGACATGGGTTGTCATTGGGATTGGTGAGGGTACAGTGGGCCAAAAGGTCATGAATAGATAAATAAATACTTAAATTGTAAAAACAGGTCAATGTCTCACAATGACAAAAGATGATGGTGACTTGAATTGAGATATCCACTTCTCAGAGGCAAATAGCCACACATTGTGGAATGTGAAGGGATCATTAATAAGATGCACTAAAAATGTAAAAGTGTGTGTGGGAAACTTAAAATTATACTGAGGTCAGTGGCTACATCTAGGGGAAGAGAAAAAATAGCATCAGAGATGGGTACACAAAGGAATCAAAAATATCTTTACTATTTTAATGTAAAAACTGAAACAAATAGAGCAAAATCTTTAAGAATTAGCAAAGCAAGATGGGGGATACATGAATGTCCATACAGTTCTCTGTTTTCCCACATGATTTAAATATTTCATAATGAAAATTTTCAGAGAATATCCTATGTAATTTTTTATAACAACAAATTGGAAAATCTAAAGCAATAAAGAAAAAGAAAATGAGATAAACCAACAATGAGATGCTACAATATTTTGAAAGGGGAAATAAATTTTTCCTAAGAAAAAGTTTTACTGCTCCACTAGAGACCACATGCCAGTCAAAGCATTTGCTGGTTTGATGGTAGCCCAGAAATTCCTGTTCCTTCTGTTCCTTTTTCCCTCCCTTTCCAGAAGAATCTTCCGGTACCCTTCATGGCTCTCATCTTATACCCTCCACTCATCTTTCTAAAAGTTCTTTTAAAAATTAATTTATCTATTAATTTAAAAGGCAGATATATAGAATGAGAATAAAAGAGAGAAAGGGGGAGAGAGAGAGAGAGAGAGAGCCAGAGGGAGAGAACAAAAGAGAGAGAGAGAAAAGAGAGATATCTCCCATCTACTGGTTCATTTCCCAGATGGGTGCAATGGCTGGGGCTGGGGCTAGCCAAAGCACCAAATAGGGCTTCTTCTGGGTCTCTTAAGTGGATGACAGGCCCAAGCTATTGGGTCATCTTCCAGTCCTTTCTCAGACACATTAGCTGGATAAGAATTGGAGCAGCCGATACTGGAACCATAGCCAATATGGCATGCCAGCACAGCAGAGGCTTAACCTACTATACCACAGTGCTAGCCCCTCTAAAAGTTCTTAAAAGAGAGCTGTTGTTTACGTGTGTACCCTCCATCTACAATTCCTGATTATTCATTACTACTCATCATTTTATTATAAGTTTCCATTAAGAGATAAATAGAAGAAAATGTACAACACATTGAATTTGTATTTCATCTTAATATTGCAATGCTATTATAAAAAACACACTTTTATTTTTTTCTAAACAGAAACGAGACCTTTTTGTGTAAGTTGGACATGTAGGTTAGGAGGCAGGAAAGAGAAAGAGGACTGCCAAGAAACCATGATATTTTTATAGCAATCAATACAAAGGAAGTGCGGGGTTATTTCCAAACTAAAATTGAGGCTATCTTTGGAAAAAAAAAAAACACTAAGTCTGATGTTTAACTCAATTTTTATTATTATTGTTGTTGTTTAAATTCACATCATACAAAATTAACTCTTTTAAAGTGAATATTTCAGTGGCATTTAGTACCTTAGTGACAATGTTATTCAACTGCCACCTTTATCTGGTTCTGAAACTTTCATTGCCCAAAAGGAAACCTGAATTCATTAAACAGTTTCTTTCCATTTTTCTCACACCTAGTTCCTGGAAAACATCTGGCTGCATTCTGTCTCTATGGCATGACCACATGACCTATTGTAGATATTTGTCTTTCATGGTGATGGAATATACAATGCACGATCTCTTGTGTCTGGCTTCTTTCACTTGGCACAGTGTTTTAGAGGCCCATTCAGGTGTAGCATGTGTTAGTAATTCACTCCAATTTGTGGCTCTATAATATTGCTTCGTGTGTATATGCCACAATTTTCTTATCCTATTCACGCATTGCAACTGTATTTTGACTTGCTCAGAAAAAAATGAATAAAAATCACCACCTGGAGATGGATATATGTCCATTGACAGCCTTAATAGCAAGGGATTACAAAGATTACAGTTCTTCAAACACGGTCGGCTGATCAAGTGATTTTCCTTCAACCTACACAAATGTTCTCACTCTACTTTTTCAGACTTTGCACTAAGTACAAAAGATGATTTCTTCTTTCATCCTTCCAGTAGACTCAGTAATCATTGCTTCTACTAATCTGTGTAAAACACTCAAAATTGCACCTCAGAGAAGCTTCCTATGTCGATGAGATTTTCATTTCTTCCTATTTTTCTATTTGTTACTTTTGACATTGAAGTGTAGGCTGGAATTAAGATGCCAAATAAAAATATGAGCCAGTGATGAAATGTTTTTAGGGTCTGCACTTTTAACCTCTTAATCACTTACTTTCTCTTTCCTCTGGTGGCTTTAACTTTACAGACTTGAAACATGATAAGGAGAGGCATATTGATTTTTTTCTTACCTTTATATATCTGTTGTTCCTTTTACACTTAATTCATAACCTGGTGTTAGAAATGGGCAGGCGCCACGGTGCCGGCACACCAGGTTCTAGTCCCGGTCAGGGTGCCAGATTCTGTCCCAGTTGCCCCTCTTCCAGGCCAGCTCTCTGCTGTGGCCCGGGAGTGCAGTGGAGGATGGCCCAAAGTCCTTGGGCCCTGCATCCCATGGAAGACCAGGAGAAGCACCTGGCTCCTGCCTTTGGATCAGCGCAGTGCGCCAGCAGTGGCGGCCATTGGAGGGTGGACCAATGGCAAAAGGAAGATCTTTCTCTCTGTCTCTCTCTCTCACTATCCACTCTGCCTGTCAAAAAAAAAAAAAAATCAGGTGGGAAATGACCCAGGAATTATCATTTGCAGAAACACCTTGTCTCTTTGCTACAAAATCAAGACGAATTAGGGGTAAATAACACTGTGGTACAGACATGTTTTAAACCTACCCATCATTGTTTGTCCTACAAGAGACACAATTTTCTTCTCCTTAAAAAAACTTAAAAGCTTTTCCAAAGGATAATAATACATTTTAAGTGCTTAAAATTTGTGTACATTAAAATGAGACGATATTGGATTTAATAATGAGAAAATTTTTTATAGCACAATTTGCAACTTTGTGAATAAAGTGAATGTCTATAAAGAGTAACACTCTGGTCTCTCTAACATAAATAAAAAATGAAACATTTTTAAGGAAACTTTTAAAAGTTCATGGAAATGGGTATCAATAACTTCATAGATTTCAAAAAGTTTGATATCAAAATAGATTTATTTTCTAATCTCACTTTTCCAAGAACTAATTGAAGTACCCTCATATGCTAGGACTTTACTTAATAGCAATTAAAATAAAATACTTTCTAAAATCCAAGGACCAATATATGTCAAATCATACCTGGTCACAGATGAGAATGAAAAGATAAAATATGAATACTTATCTATTGAGAAGTCAAACATTTTTAAATTTTGAATTTGAATTTCATCTCTTTCCTGTTAGGGGAGTGAAATGTAAGATTTTTTTTTTTTATTTGACAGATAGAGTTAGACAGTGAGAGAGAGAGAGACAGAGAGAAAGGTCTTTCCTCCATTGGTTCACTCCCCAAATGGCCGCTATGGCTGGAGCTACGCTGATCTGAAGCCAGGATCCAAGTGCTTCCTCCTAGTCTCCCATGCGGGTGCAGGGCCCAAGGACCTGGGCCATCCTCCACTGCCCTCCCGGGCCACAGCAGAGAGCTGGACTGCAAGAGGGGCAACCGGGACTAGAACCCGGTGTCCATATGGGATGGCTGCGCCGCAGGCAGAGGATTAACCAAGTGAGCCACGGTCCCAGCCCCGAAATGTAGGATTTTGCAAAAGATGCCTTTCTCTTTGGAGAAAGATGGCATTGTTGACTGCTCTGTAAGAGCACATATGGTTACAAGAGTGGTGGAATGAAAAATGATCAACTAGGAAGTGCAAATCACTGAATATTTCTAGTAGCAAACACCATGATGTTCAAAACTGAACAGCTTCTCTTTTCCCTCTGATTTTGCTTAATCACATACGTATCTATATACATAAGCATACGCACATACACACATACACACATACCCTATAAACATTTATGCATGAATATCTAAATATACCATTTGGTATTTCAGTGTCTCTGAGCTGCAGTTAAGATTTCCCTGTCATCTTCCTTCTTGATTAATGGAGATCATTATCTCCCAATTTATGGTTTTCATAAATCAATATTTATTCAGTGCCAAGAGGTATAGAATGCGATCTTATGCTTTAGAACATGGACTTAACAAAGACATACACTTCTGCTATCTGTAAATTTTTGATTTAGAACACATAAGAGACAGTGTAGATTTAACCAAAAATTTCAGGGTAGCTTGGCACTAAGAACTAATGGTAAATGTTTATAATTTTCAGCTGAAGCAAGCTTGCATGCTATCATTAACTAGACTCCAAAGACTCTTACAGTTTCCAGGCAGCCTGTTTCCCAATAGAACAGGACTCATTATCTCTGTTCCTAATAAGCATTAACAAATATAACCGATTTAGTATATAGAAAGTACTTATTATAGAACAACAGGATAGATGCCCTATTATGTTTATAGATGGAAATAGCATAGGAATTTTAATTATATTAACTAATAGAATTAGTGCCTAAGGAAAATTAATGTAAAGAATTCAGGTGGAGACCAGTGTTGTAGAGCAGCAGATTGACCTGCTTGCAAGGCCAGCATCCCATATGGAAGTGACTGTTCTATCTAGCTCCCTGCTAATGTACCTGGGGAGGGAGTAGAAAATGGTACTTGAGTTCCTGTCACCCATTAGGAAGATCTGGAACGAATTCCAGGTTCTTGGCTTTTGCCTGGCCTGAACAGCTGTTGCAGCCATTTGGGGAGTGACCCAGCAGAGAGATGATATCTCTCTCCCCCTCACCCTCTCCTCCCCTATTGCTCTCCCCCTCTCCTTCCTGCTATCTCTCCCTCTCCCTCCTACTGCCTCTCCCTCTCTCTCTGTCATTCTGGCTTACAAAGAATAATAAATATTTTCTAATCAAAAGAATTAAGGTAAATAACTGAATAAAGACATAAATGAACAAAGAATGTCATTGCGATAACAAGGATAAATGCACACAGAGGGACTACAAGAAGGTAAGTACCACATTTGCCTCCATCAATTAAGAAACTAATTATATACAAAGGCTATATGTACTTATAAGCTAAGGAAACTTGTATGGCCAGTGGGTTCCTAGGAACTGAGGTATCAGTAACTAGGGAACTACATACTAGCCTATGTATTCCATAGGCTGGAAATTCCTTCAACACAGAAGCTTCCTGAGAGTTAAAATGTTTAAAAGTACATTTTGAGGAGATGAGAGAAGGTCTAATAAAATCAAGGAAAATATTCTTTTAATCACTTTGTAATTTTCAAATTTTAAATATGAATTTGACTTGGTTATAGCCTCAGAAGTGGGACAGCTGTGTCATATGATAGATCTCTTTTTAGTTTTGTGAGGAACCCCCATACTGATTCCATAATAGCTGGACTAATCTGCATTTCAAACTATATTAGCATTTGCCATTCTTTGACTTTTTTTTTTTTTTTTGACAGTCAGAGTGGACAGTGAGAGAGAGAGACAGAAAGAAAGGTCTTCCTTTTTCCATTGGTGCACCCTCCAGTGGCCGCTACGGCGGGCAGAGCCAGGTGTTTCCTCCTGGTCTCCCATGTGGGTGCAGAGAGCTGGACTGGAAGAAGAGCGACCGGGACAGAATCTGGCGCCCCACATGGACTAGAACCCAGGGTGCCTGCACCTCAGGCTGAGGATTAGCCTATTGAGCCGCCCATTCTTTGGCTTTTGATAATAGCTATTCTAAAGGAAGTGAGATGATACTGGGCTGTAGCTTTCATTTGCATTTCCCTGATGACTGATGATATTGACCACTCTTCATTTGTTTGAGCAGATAAAGAGAATGTATTTATTACACAAGGGAACATTACTCAACCATAAAAATGGCTGGAATTAGATATCATTAATATTACTGGGAGTAAGTCAGACACAGAGATAAACATTGCCTGTGTTCTCTCATAAACAGTAATTACTAAATATATAGTATATATATATATATACTATATATATAAAATCAATATTATTATTTTAAATCAATAGTGTAAATGAATGGTCAAGATTGCCAGTTAGAAGTCTTACATCATGAAGGAGAATGGAAGGAAAAATATTTGAGGTGGATGATGATATAATAGAAGAAGTTGACACAATAGTCTAATGATATTTATAAAAATAATCTGGATGATGCAGGCAAAATAGTGTAAATAATTAGAGTTTTAACAAGTAGAGGCTCTTGAAAATGGTAAAGAATGGCTTGTAAGTGACAGTATTTATTTATTTATTCATTCTGCTTTTACAGACATATGTATGGAACTCTTGCTATGAATCAGGCAGTGTTCCAAGCATGGAAAGAAGGCAGTGAACAAGGAAATAAGTGGTTCTCGCTCTCACAAAATCTAATATAATTTGCATGAAACAGTATTAAAAAAAGCTTTTATTCTAAAAAAAACCACAATATAATCCTTAAAAAATAAGGAGCCATAAAAACATGATCTAGAGGAATTGGTGTTGTGACATAGTGGGTAACATATAGCCTGCAACATCAGCATTCCATATGGGCACCAGTTTATGTTCCAGTTGCTCTACTTCCAATCCATCTCCCTTCTCATGGCCTAGGAAAACAGCAGAAGATGGTCCAAGTATTTGGGCCTCTGCCACCCATGGAAGAGACCTGGATGAAACTCCTGGCTGCCGGCTCCAGCCTGGCTCAGCCCTGGCCACTACAGCCACTTGGGGAGTGAACCAGGGAATGGAAGATCTGTGTCTCTCCCTCGCTTTCTCTGTAACTCCTTCAAATAAATAGACAATAAATCTTTAAAAAAAAAGGCAACAAAACTTGATCATGCACAAGGAGTTGAAAATGGTTTCACTGAAAAATAGTAGCTGAGCCAAGAACTGCAAAGCACCAGGCATTAATTGGGTTAATATGAGAATTAGAAAAGACTGAAGAGAAGGAAGAACAAAGAGATCTGAACACAATAGAAATGAGAATCAAAGTAGAATTTGGCTATGTCATGGAGGGCAGAGGTGTTGGCTTTAGAGTAATGATAACAGCTAACTTTTATTAGTTTACTGGGCATTTATTACTGAACCAGTTATTATGCTGAATGTTTTCAGATTTTACTTTCATTTAATAATGATTAAACATAGAATTAAATAATTACTTTCTCCATTTTACATGTAGTATGACTACATCAAAGGAAAGCTGAGCGATGTGCCTATATTCTCAGCTCCTGAGTGACAATGCCCAAATTAATAATTGCATACCATGTCTCTAGAATCAATAAAATGATGTGGACAAGGAACATTGGAAGGTCAGACAATCATGTGCTCACTTAGCTCTGGGGCTCCAGGAACTGAGTTTTTATAAGAATAAGGTTTTACACCAGATATTAGTGCTCTCTCCTCTAAAAGATGTAACTGAAAGGATTAAAATTAAAGAATATGTGATGTGTTAATTCAGAATATAATCTCAATTTTTCTTTTTGCCAAAGAGATTGCTGGTGGTCGAGGACAAAACACAAAGCATTTGAATGCATTTTATGGCATTTGCTTGAGAACCTTGGGTTCTACGGATTTTTTTTTTTTTTTTTTTGGACAGGCAGAGTGGACAGTGAGAGAGAGAGAGACAGAGAGAAAGGTCTTCCTTTGCCACTGGTTCACCTGCCAATGACATCCACGGCCAGCATGCTGCGGCCCTTGCACCGTGCTGATCCAAAGCCAGGAACCAGGTGCTTCTCCTGGTCTCCCATGGGGTGCAGGGCCCAAGCACTTGGGCCATTCTCCACTGCACTCCCGGGCCACAGCAGAGAGCTGGCCTGGAAGAGGGGCAACCAGGACAGAATCTGACGCCCCGACTGGGACTAGAACCCGTTGTGCGGGCGCCGCAAGGCGGAGGATTAGCCTAGTGAGCTGTGGCACCGGCTGGGTTCTACGGATTTAAGTGAGATGAACACAGACACTGCTGGCATCAAGTCTATCCCAGGCGAGAATTCTTTTCCTGAAGCAGCTGATTGTTCTCAGCCAGCAGGATAACTGAGCCATCTGAGAGGCTGTGAGAGACAAAGAAGTGGGTGCTAGCACTGGCTGCATATCCACCCTTCATATCAAAGTGAGCTGTGGCCACTGCAGCTGGATCTTTAAGGAGTTACTATGAAGGGAATGGGCCATGAGATACCTTTATTTTATTTTGGGGAAAATAGCAACCATTTTCACTGTATTTTCTGAGTCTCGACACACCAAAGAAATGGTATACATTGTGTTCTCTAGATAATTGTTTTAAGATGTATTTCTTTATTATTTGAAAGGCAGAGTGACAGAGGTGGAGAGAGAGATCTTTCATCCACTGATTCACTCTTTAAATAGCCACAATGGTCAGGGATGAGCCAGGCGAAAGCTAGGAACTAGGAACTCTATCCAGGTCTCCCACATGGGTGGCAAGGGCCCAAGTATTTGGGCCATCTTCTGTTGCTTTCCCAGGCACATTATCAGTGCTCAGATGCCAGTGTTTCAGGTGGTAGGTTAACCTGCTGTGCCACAAGAACTGCCCCTATCCAGGTTATAAACAAAGTTACTTGCAGGGAAAGTTGTTGGAAAAAAAAAATCTGTCTCCACTCTTTTAAGTTCATAGCAGAATGGGAAGAAAGGAGGGCTTCTCAAATCTTTAGAGATGACCTGCAGTGACAACTGCTACAGTGCTAAATCATACATTAACAGGTACGCTGACTAGCCCATGTCTCAGCTCTTGCACGCACCTACTGATGGGCGATGTGGACACGGAGCAATGATGAGCTCACCAGACACGAGCACTGAGCGGACTGGACATGCGCTGTCAGAATCATGATTCTCCTTTGTGCGCATAATCTTCTCGTCTGAAGGATGCTCCGTTTCACAGAAGCTGGAAAGGCTGCTCCTGCTGATCTCATCTCTCCTCATGGTGCAATTTCTTTATCGAAACAGTAGCTACATTAAGTGCTTGCATTTTCATATTACTAAGATACATATGTAAAGGAATGATCTATGTTACCAAACCTCCTTTATGCAGCAAGAAAGAGTAAGAAAATATTTGTGACTTTCAAAGTTAGAGAAAATAAGGGATTAAAAAATATCAAATACTGTCCTTGGTTAGACTATTTAAGTACATGATTTCTCAGCCTTGATAAATACATGGTTAGAACAGATACCAATTATGGAGCGAAATAAGAAATAACTACTATCCCCAGCTTTGGTTTTGGGATGGATACCCATTTTCTCTTTTCAAATGCCAGAGGGAAAGAAATCATTGCTGCTATTAATGTTACATTGTATTTCAAATTCTGCATCCTCCCGGGATTATTACAAGTTTAAGAGAGCACAATTTTTTTGCACTGAGTACTCAAAACCTATCAGCAGGAGCACATTTCTACCAGACATTCATTGTTAGTCAGTTTCACCATGCGGAGAGCAGATGCTCTTGGGAGCAGCAGCCTGCATGACTGACAAATTACATAACTACCTACTCTAAAACAAAAACAGCAGCAGTGCACACCTCTGAGGACCAGTTTTAAAGTATTCTGCATATAACAGCACTTGTTGGTAGCGTTGTCATTTATGTTTTAATGACTTAAAATAGTAACATATGATTGCAAAGTGTCAATGAAAAGTTGAGCCAGTTTCTTTTGTGTGTGCTTCAGTCAATAAATGTAGTTAAAACTACATTTTAACACACTCTATTTAATAAACGGACCGAAAGTGAGCAAAATTGTTCTCAGCTTTGCTTAAAGATGAACTGCAAAATTTCTCGTGGGGGTTAAGTTTGAATTCATCATTTATATTGATTTCTGACTGACTAGACCCCCGAAACCCACATCCCCCCACCAAAGCAGCGGGGGTGTCAGCTGAGCAGTACTGCTTGAGAAATGGTCACTATTCCTGGGATTGTGCCAAGAAACCGACACAGTTCCTTAAAAGAGGTGCCTTCCACAGATCTCTGACCTGATGCACAGCCATAATTTCAGTCTCAGCCTTGGTGCTGAGTCTCTGATACAGCCTTCAACTTCCAAGAAAAAAAAAAAAAAACAGAGTTGTTGCTCCCCGTTCCAAACTTTAGTAATTTCACTGCTGGCTTTGTTTCTACTTCTTGGTGGTCAGGGTGTTCCAAGATTTTGCAGTCCTCAGACTCATTTCAGAATGCCCCTGAAGGAGATATCCTGGCAGAAAGTCTGGCCTGAGCCTCTGAATATTGCATAAAATGCAAGAGGTTTTTTTTTTTTTTTGCATTTCTATAATAAGAAACTCTTACATGCTCATCCTGTAACCTATAATGTGGGGGATTTTAAACTATGTTTGGCAGAATTGCACAACAGCTCTTAATGACATGCTTGAACTAAGTGTCGGCCTGGGCATCAAAT
Source organism: Sylvilagus floridanus (assembly GCA_949820135.1). Taxonomy (NCBI): domain Eukaryota; kingdom Metazoa; phylum Chordata; class Mammalia; order Lagomorpha; family Leporidae; genus Sylvilagus; species Sylvilagus floridanus. The sequence goes on along the minus strand of OX463236.1, from coordinate 82,576,830 downwards.
CTCTCTGGTGCTACTGCTGCCTGCTCAGAGCCTACTGTTATATAATGCAAGTTCATTTAGAGATGACTGAGAGATGTAACCACCGACAAAAATAAATAATGCCTAGGAATGTTTTTAACTGTTTCCTCATAGTGAGATTTTGAAGTAATTTTGGTCTGTGGAATCCAACAGAGCTCTGGGTTATTTGTCCCTAAGCTGGGGAATGTATTCATGCTCACACAGAATGTACTCTTCTCTTTTTCTCAGCTTTCCTCTTTCAAGATCAATTTTTAGGAAGAGGTGCTGTCTTTAAATATTTTTCTTGGTTTTGTAACCCAGGTGTTTGATTCTTTGCCAGCCTTGATTTCTAGAAATTGTGTTATGCATTTAATATTTAGTATTTAGTGTTATTTGGTTGTGAAGAGTAAATGGATCCATGAAGGTGCGCAGTTCACATAGTGAGTACTAGAAAAACCTTATCCTTAATGTCAATCCTTATCCTTAATGTCAATCATCTTTATACAAATTCACCACTCTTTTTTAATGCTCATTATTTTAATGGTCTCCCCTTTCTACTATTGTTGTACATACCCAAGCCAGTTATAAATAATTTCTTATTATATGTTAGCAGATTGGAATAATTGGAGTGTTACTGTCCTTGAGTTTTAAAGAGGGAACCAAAAACTATGAACTTCATCTGGGTTTCCCATGTGGATGGCAGGAACCCAAGTACTTGGGCAATTATCTGCTGCCTTCCAAGCTCATTAACAGGAAGCTGGATGGGAAATGTAGAGTAGCTGGGACTCCCACTTGCACTCCAATATGAGTTGCTAGTATTCACAAGTAGGGACTTACCTGGTTTTGCCACAATGCCTGCCCTTCCCTGGGAGTTTTAGTACTGAAGAGTATTCCATCCCAGGGTCCCTTGAATCATCGCTTTATAGATCCCACCACTCCATCTATTCTAAAGGCTGATTTTGCTACACACATGAAAGGATTGGACTACTTGGGCCAGTAAATTCAGTTATAGTATATAATCTTATAAAGTTTTCAGTCTGAAATTCATATTCTGCTGGGCAGTCGTAATTTAAAACACACAAGATAACAACTTTCAAGGTTGAATAATCACCGGTAAGGGCCTGATGAGTCATAATAAGGCTAAGTAGCATATGCTTTTGACCCAGCTGTCAGATGTTATTAATAGCCTGACTTAAAAAAAATGAAAGCAGTAGGGGTGTCATCGACATTTTGAGGGCCATATGCTTAATGCAGTAAAACACCTGCCAGGGCTAGTTTTTGGTTCCAAATGAGGTAAATCAGCTTGTTTCCCCCCACAGTCAAAAATACATCAACACCTATTCAAGATGTTATCATGTGCCACAATCCTCAGTTATCTCCTCTTCCACTCTAAAGTACTTGTGATTCAAGGTAAAACAACTGTTTCAATTCTTCTCACTTCTTCAGGGAACTTTCTAATAGATCTCTTGCTGACTCTGTGAGTGTTTGTTAGCAGGAATCCTCATCTTTTACAATGTTCAGACTTTATGATGTTGAAGTGGAAATTCTGTGTGCTTGCAATATAAAAACCAGGAAGTATTTGAAAGATGTTCTATCTCAAAATGCTAAATGATGCTGACAATTAGATATGTTGGAAAGTAACGAATTTAAATCTATTGTTTGCCAATCCATGATAGTTGTATGTTGAGTGAAGAATGAGAAATGGTATTTTCCTTATACTCCCTGGAAAAGTCAATGAATATTTGTTCTGTTCAAACTCTTTGCATGATCTAATTTTAGGATGATTTTATTTCTGAAAGATTCATTTAAAAGAATAATATTTGAGTTGTTGGTCAGTCCCTGTTGGTAATTCACTGAGTGTCATTTTAGTAGAACTGAGTATGGAGAGTTTTTTATTAAGACTTACTCTATCTGAACAAGTGAAAACCATTTGCTTGGCTTTTGACTCAGATCTTTCCCCCACCCTGTTGTCTTTACAATTTTAGTAGTTGTTTCTTTTTTTTTTTTTCTTTAAGATTTATTTACTTATTTGAAAGTCAGAGTTACACAGAGAGAGAAGCAGAGGCAGAGAGAGAGGTCTTCCATCTGCTGGTTCACTCCCCAATTGACCACAACAGCCAGAGCTGTGCCAATCCGAAGCCAGGAGCCAGGAACTTCTTCCGGGTCTCCCATACAGGTACAGGGGCCTAAGGACTTGGGCCATCTTCTACTGCTGTCTCAGGCCATAGTAGAGAGCTGGGTTGGAAGTGGAGCAGCCAGGTCTTGAACCTGCACCCATTGGGGTGCCGGCGCTTCAGCCCAGGGCGTTAACCCACTGCACCATAGCCCCGGCCCCTAGTACTTGTCTTATTTCATTTTGTCTCCTGGACTGAGGAGTGCTAGATTAAAGGGAAAGTGAAATACTGCAATAAAGACTAATGCAGATAATTCATGTTTATCAAAGATACACTTGAGAATATTTACCTTACCTGCTTTCATTATTTTGCTTCATTTCCTTTGGTAAACTTTCTATTTCAGTTTTCTATCCAGTGTTCTCATTTTCTTGCATAGGTAGCAAATTGATCATTTTAATAAATATTAAAAAACTCAGCTCCCAAACTTTTAAAAATCAATGATACCAGCCGGCGCCGCAGCTCACTTGGCCAATCCTCCGACTGCGGCATCAGCACCCCAGGTTCTAGTTTCGGTTGAGGCGCCAGATTCTATCCTGGTTGCTTCTCTTCCAGTCCAGCTCTCTGCTGTGGCCCGGGAAGGCAGTGAAGGATGGTCCAAGTGCTTAGGCCCTGAAACCGCATGGGAGACCAGGAGGAAGCACCTGGCTCCTGGCTTCGCATGGGTGCAGCACCGGCCGTAGTGGCCACTTGGGGGGTGAACCAATGGAAGGAAGACCTTTCTCTCTGTCTCTTTCTCTCACTGTCTAACTCTGCCTATCCAAAAAAAAAAAAAAAATCAATGATACCTATATACTCATTTGGTTAGGGTGCATTATCCCAAATTATTATTTGATAGGTAGTTTTTATTTGACAACTAATATATTTTTAAAGCCATTATTTCTTGGTACTTTAAACACTGATCCTTTCACATTAGTTAATAAAGAGATGTTCAGTACTGGGAACCATCATTAAACTTTTAAATGCACTTTAAATACTGCCAGATAGTGACTACCAAGCTGAGAAAATCTTATTTATTTTTATTTAACCTTCCCCTCTCCTTCTATCTCCTGAGACATAATCAATTCCATTTATAGTCACCTCTCTGCTGTTGCCTTACCTAACTTAGTGCTTTTTGGTGGGTTGAAACAGCAATGCGAGTTCGTGCCAGATTCCTATAGTATTTCTAACTTTAGAGATGAACTGAGCTTACTTTTCTGTGCATTGTGGAAAAAATAAAGGTAGTAATAGGATGCCTCAGCAAAGATATTTGGAAGATAATTTCATGAGTAAATGTCAGATCAATAGCATTATGTTCTGCTGACATTTCTTCCCTTGTGATGCCTCCAGTTCAGTTAAGAATCTAAAATAGAATCACCTAATAAGCATAACCAAGAAAGCTTTGCTATTGATGTCTATTTGAGTTCTTTTTCAGATGTTTAGGCCAGGCAAAAGACAAGACTTATTTCCTCTACTTCTTTGGTCGTAATGACACTTTCTCACTACTGAGTGCACTGTGCTTTCCATTCTTTCTTCTCTAGTTCCACATTGGATTGCTTTATTATATCATTTTTACAGTCACACAAAGACATATCTCAGAAAGTGGTAGTGCCCTTGTTTATTTTATATCACTGCTCACCAGCCTCAGTTAAAACTTTAATTTTATATATGCACAGTGGATGGCTCAAGGTCTTCTCAGGCAATAAACATGACATGCACCACCTTGTATAGGCCAGGGATATAGCCTCAGTCTCCCAAGAAGCACAGGAGAGGCATTATGATTGCTGCCTACTGCTAGCCATTAGATGTCTCATTGACACTGGATTGAAAATTGCAAACATTTTTCTGAGCAAAAATTTCTTGAGATAGGCTACATTTTCCTAAGTAATAATCTGTATGAATACAAGTAATAAAGATAAAAAAAATCATTTTAGATGCTTTGAAATAACAATGATATCAGGACTGACCCCCTAAAATATGATATCAGAATATGGTCCCCTTAAAATTCCCCAAAATTCCTGTCTGGGGTGCCATATGAAATAGGAACTTGGGGTACCATATGATATCACCGTAAGCTTATTAATAAATTCTCAATATTAATAAGCCTTTATGGGTTCTTACCTAATATTCAGAGAATTCTGAATACCGGCATAGATAAATGAGGCAGCATGATCCATTTTTTAAGCTTTTATTCAGTGAGAAAGATGCATAGGAGAGTGAGGGCCTTATCTATGTGAGAGGTAAATCTGGGCGCATCTAGGCCAGAAAGCATGAGGCAGGTGTCCTGACAGCCTTGCTACCTGGAGGCACAGGGCCACAGCTAGCCCCATACTGGCAGAAGGCCAAGGAAAGGGGGTGGGCACACCATGTCCCAGTCTTTTAATCCACTTCCAAAGGGGAGTGGTTAATTAACCTAATTGGCCAGTGGGTGCATAGGTGTGGCCAGGTAGGTGTATGAGGTCACATGGGGCATGGTGAAGACATGGTCTTCCAGCTCACAAACCTAATCAATTTTAACCTGTATGCCTACCTACATCAGCAATATTTTAAATTTTTCTGGGACTGGTGCTGTGGTGAAGCGGGTAAAGGTGCCGCCTACAGTGCTGGCATCCCATATGGGCACCGGTTAGAATCCATGCTGCTCTACTTCCCATCCAGCTCCCTGGTATGACCTGGGGAAGCAGTAGAAGACAACCCAAATTCTTGAGCCCCTGCACCTGAGTGAGAGACCTCGAAGAAGCTCCTGGCTCCTGGTTTTGGATTGGTTCAGCTCTGACCTTCTTGGCCATCTGAGGACTGAACCATCGTATGGAAGACTTCTCTCTCTCTCTGCCTCTGTGTCTCTGTGTAACTCTTTCAAATAAATAAATAAATCCTCAAAATTTTTTTTTTCTGAAATAGCAATTTTGATCACTTTCAAAACTAAAACCTAAAAATAGTTTTTTTTGGGTGGCGCTGTGGCACAGCAGGTTAACACCCTGGCCTGAAGCACTGGCATCCCATATTTGGCACTGGTTTAAGACACAGCTGCTCCACTTCTGATCCAGCTCTCTGCTATGGCCTAAGAGGTCAGTAGAGGATGGCCCAAGTCCTTGGGCCCTGCACCCAAGTGGGGGACCTGGAAGAGGCTCCTGGCTCCAGGCTTCAGATCAGTGCAGCCCCGGAATTTCAGCCAATTAGGGAGTGAACCAGTGGATGGAAGACCCCCCACCGCCTTTCCTCTCCCTGTGTAACTCTTACTTTCAAGTAAATAAATAAATCTTTAAAAATAAATAAATAAAATAGATTTTTCTTCAAATAATGGAGATATCAAAATTATTTTACTATGAATAGTGATAAAATATGTTAAAATGTTTCACATTTTATTGCATATCATTGGATTCTGTTTCTCACATTCAAACTATGTAATAGGATGATAATAAATTTTTTCATTTCATATTTTTTTCTCTTCCACCCTCCATCCACTGTACAGCAAGTTGTGTGTTCGTCACTTCCAGTCCCACCACCTGGTTCTAGCCCCCACACTGTCTTTCATTCATTACTAAAATATCTTCCAGCTGGTCTCCCTACTTTGGCTCTTTTTTGTTTTCATGCAAATACTTCAAAAAGTTCATGGAAAATAGAATAAAAAATTAGCTATTTTGGTGCAAAAAATTATGACTAGTTCTCTTCATAATATTTATTTTCCTTATGAACACCTCTGTATGCATGGATTTCAAAGTTTTCATCAAAATGAAGTTATTTTTTAATTCAGTTTCCCATAAAATTTATTTTATTCTCAGTACAATATCCATAGTGATCTTTTCAAACCTTATTAGATTATACTACTTCCTTTCTCAATAGCTTTCCAACTCACATTTTTACTAAAGTCATTAAAGTGTCATCTGGGGACCTACCTGTTTGCACCTCCAAACCAGTCTTTATTTTTTTTTTCTTATGTCCTACCAACAACCCCTGGCCTTCTCCATTCCTTCCACATCAACTTCCTGGCTGTACAGATGCCAGGGACCCAATGATATGCTCTTTCAGATCCCAATTAAATGCTGTTATAGGAAGGCCTCCCTTACCATCACATTTACAGATACAAATTGCTCCTTAACGTCTTACCTCTTTCACCACTCATGTTTCTCCACTGCACGTGTTAACCAAATTAATATTTTATGTATTTATTCACTTGCTGCCTTCTTTTCCCTTTTGAATACATGACTGTAAAATGATACAATACATGACTATAAAATGATATAATGAAGCAATTTTTATTTACTCCTATATCTCCAATTACTAGACTATTTCCTGGTTTATCAGTACATAATAGTTTCCATGAATCAATATGAATTGACAGAATGTTTTTGGAGGAATATGTTGATCATGGAAACTATACCATAAAGGATAGAAATCATTAGAAAGATAATATGTTGTGTGTAATATACTCATACAAGGGATATATATACACATATATACATATATGTACACACATATATACATACCCATGAACAATTTATCACTCAAAACATTGCTGAGCACTTGCAGTATACCATCATTGTATGAACTCTTTGGCTACAAAAATGAATGAAACTTGCTCTTTGTTCTCAAGAAAATTGTAGTATAATGGAAAAGATAGATGCACGAGACATACATGCAAACTTCTGCTTATGATATAATGAGTGTGTGCTATGGAAAATGTTTGTGTGGTGGGTAACAGGAAAAACAGCAGCTTCTCCAGGGGGTCTGTCAGTTGGGTCCTCCAGGAAGTTGTTCGTGAGACAGACTTAGGAGCATGTTAGCTTTTATAGAGGCTAACACCTGTTGAAGGTAACAGAAGAAAGAGGAATGGCAGGGAGAGCCTCAGGCCAAGATACAGACCTAACAATGTCTTATTCAAGGGAGCTCCTGAAGACAGGAGTTCTGTTTGAGGATCAAAGGCTAGATCCTGGGCACTGGCTGGGACTATTCAGGTCTCAGAGGATGCTGTCAGCTCAAACCCCAAGATGGCTCATCAGGGAAACAGCTGGAGGCTGGCAGGCAATGGTGCGACTTGAAGCTCACCGTAAAGTTGCTTCTTCTTCTTCTTCTTCTTCTTTTTTTTTTTTTTGACAGGCAGAGTGGACAGTGAGAGAGAGAGAGACAGAGAGAAAGGTCTTCCTTTTGCCATTGGTTCACCCGCCAACAGCACTGCGCTGATCCGAAGGCAGGAGCCAGGTGCTTCTCCTAGTCTCCCATGGGGTGCAGGGCCCAAGCACTTGGACCATCCTCCACTGCACTCCCGGGCCACAGCAGAGAGCTGGCCAGGAAGAGGCGCAACCGGGACAGAATCCGGAGCCCCAACAGGGACTAGAAACTCAGTGTCGCAGGCGGAGGATTAGCCTATTGAGCCAGCCTAAAGTTGCTTCTTTAAAGGAGAAAAGATTCTTCTCCTTGGAGAATTGAGGCAGGCTCTTTAAAACATGGAGCACTGGAACTGGGCTTGAAAGCCTAGAAGACTAAAACTGAATGAGACAGGCAGGTGCCGCAGCTCACTTGGCTAATCCTCGGCCTGTGGTGCCGGCGCCCCCGGTTCTAGTCCCGGTCAGGGTGCCAGATTCTGTCCCTGTTGCTCCTCTTCCTGTCCAGCTCTCTGCTGTGGCCCGGGAGTGCAGTGGAGGATGGCCCAAGTGCTTGGGCCCTGCACCCCATGGGAGACCAGGAGAAGCACCTGGCTCCTGGTTTCAGATCAGTGCAGCGCGCTGGCCTCAGTGCGCCGCCTGCTGTGGCCATTGGGGGTGAACCAACAGAAAAAGGAAGACCTTTCTCTCTGTCTCTCTCTCTCACTGTCCACTCTGCCTGTCAAAAAAAAAAAAAAAAGGCACGAAGAGATTATGGGTCGGAAACTAGAGAAAAACAATTTATTGATTTAGATAAAATCTATCATTTCATTCAGTACTTGTAAAAATATAACCTATGTACTGTTTACAGACCTATTCTATAAATAAGGAAACGCATGTTCTTAGAAATGAAATAAATTATCCAAGTTGTACTAGTGGGATTTGAATTCAGATTTACAAAATAGAAAGCATCCTACATTTTTTTATATATTATATACACACATATATATATATATACACAATTTTGTGTAGGTTGATGGATTCAGGACCTCAGTTCCTCACTTGTTTTTGCCAGAGTCCACTCTCAGTTCATTGCCATGTAGGATTCTCCATAAAGTACCTTGAAACATGGCAATTGACTTCATGCAGCAACGAAATAAGAAGAACCAAAAGGATGATGATCATGATCTTACGTCACTTAATATCAGGCATGCCAACACTTCATACCATGTTTTGTTTATAAAGATTGAATAATTTGGTCCACTCCATGCTCATATAGAATGGGTTCCACAGTGTTATGAATACCAGGGAGCCTATAGCACATGCAGTAACCTTTTATGCCAACACTCTACAGCTTTTTATTCAACTTCCCCGTGATAACACTTGATGGTTAAATCCTAAGTTTTTATTAAACATTTAATTTATGTAATCATATGTCAACACTGTAACAAATGTCTTTTTTATTACTCTGTACAATATACTTATTATACTGGGATACTTCAAAATTATTCATGTGATATATACTTATTAAGTGCCTACTACACACCTAAAATTGCATTAGACATCGGAGTTTCCAAAATATATTAGGTCTTAAGAACAAGCTTGTAATTTCTGTCAACTTTAAAGTATAATTTTAATTAACTGCATTTTACACTAGAAGTGACCTTTTATAATTTTATCCTATTGCAATACTTTAAAGAGAAAAAATCATCTTTGTTAGTATGTGTACTTCAAGAATTATGCTACCAGGTTAGTTGTGCGTTGGGTTTTTAGAATGTGTTAGAAACTGCATTATTGCTCCTAATTTTGTTGTTCCTATTAATGTTTTGTTTGTCCCATAAAACTGGCTGCAATGATTTAGATTCCTGTTTATAGTAATGTGGAAACCCAGACATTTATAGTAAGAACATTAAAATAAACTAGACCGGTATATATACACAACAGTTGCAGTTCTCTTCCTCTTTTTTCAATACTACTAAATGATTGCACATTAGTTTGCATTAAACTTAACGTTATATTCCCTTTTCAAATAGTTTTGTTTCTTACTTCCAAAAGTATCACAAATTAATTGTGAATGTAATGAGATCATAGCTGTAGATGAAAAACAACTGCTTTAAGATAGACGAAAGTGATGCCTTGGGTTCCTTGAAGTTTGTATACTGGATTGTGTACCAGATTCAAACACACACAGCTTGGTCTGATCGAGGATTGTCAGAGGCTTGTTCTCAGAGTCATTCTACCTTTGCTACGATAGAAAGAGCAAAGCAGAGAAAATAGAGGAAGGGAGCTATGATAGATCAGTAGCCTGGAGGAATAAGGATACCTTGGGATTCTACTGAGTAAGAAAACAGAAAAGAAAGGCAAGTTGATATGAGATTTATTTTGGGGTAGCCAAGCAGTTTTTAAGGGGTTCTATAGATTAAAAAATTAAGATAAGTAAATAGTTACATTGATGAGAAGGATAGAAATGTTTTCATTAAATTCTATAGCATGAATCATCTTTACATGTTTGGTAAAACCATTATAGCAGACAATGTGGAAAATATTGATATGGAAGCACCAACGGTATACAGTTAACCATTACCCAAAGGTGGCAAAGCCAATTTTAACAGTGTTTAGCAAATAAAATATACTAATTTATAATATCCCTGAGATTAGCAAAGAACTATATGAATAAAACCTAGATTTCTGGCATGAAAGTGAAAATATTTTAAACTTCACTCGTTTTACTACAATCCATTTAACTTTTTTGCACTAGAGTATACAAAATTACTATTTTATTGGGGTGATGGGAAAGAAATTTTCCTATCATGAGGCATTTGGCGATGTATGGAGACATTTTGATCACAATGAGAATTGAAAAAGCAATCTAACAGGTAGAAGACAAAACAACTCTAACCATCTCACAGTATGGGGACAGGTCCCACCATAACAACTGTCAGTAATTCCAGGATGCACAGTATCAATCATTCCAAGGCTAAAACACCAGAGCTAAGTAAAAAGTGGGCACCACAAAAGAGAAACTGGTTGTATGAAAAATGTAGTATCTCTCTCCCTTCACCCAATGCAGAGGGTGGGGTTGGAACCAAAGAGTTTCATGAAAGATAAGAGATAAATCTAAGGGAGAAATGTGGCTATTTTTCAGTTTCAGCACAAGAAATGAAGCCCCACAGATGAGTCCTGGGAACAATGAAGCTGACACTTAGGCATGAGAGTCACTCAGATACACCTTTACAGTCGTACGATCATACCCAAAGTGAACTGTAGATGTTAGCTGAGAACAAGCTGAGAAGCCACCCTAAAAAAAATCAGTGCAGGCAGAGGGGGATCACATTTGATGCACTGTGCATGCATTGCCCATGCAAAGCTGAGAGAGACTGACTGGGCCAGGGCCAACACCCTCTTCCATCTAAGACACAAGCACATCAACACAGAGGTCAGCCAGCACCCGCTGTGAGGCGCTTAAGTCGTGAGGGCTCCATCACCATGACTGGGATTAGCAACCCTTATGCAAAGGCTGCATTCTCTAGCCCTTCTGCTCCACCTGCTGTGTAAGGACACAGCATTCCTCCCTTCTGAAGGATGTGGCAACTAGATGCCATCCTAGAAATAAAGAGCAGCCCTCACCAGATATTAACCCTTCCTGCACCAGACCCTGGTGCACAAAGCACAAAGCAAGTACGACATAGCCCCCTCCTTGGTACACTGCCATGTGCACTCTATGTTGCATACTGCTATTGTTCCCAATAGTGAGATTCAGGGACCCAGGCCTGAGTTCCAAAGTAGGACATGGAAGAGAGAAGGAGGAATGCTCTTTAAGGGGGAAACAGTGATATCGTGATGATCCTTTGAGCATCACTAGATGCTCCCAAAGTGGCTACACTCTTGGGAAGTGGCCTGAAAAATTGCTCAATTGGATTGAATTTACTTGAAAGCTTATTCAGTAAGTCATCTGACAGAGGTTCAAAAATTAATCAAGAAAAAATTACATTTTTTGCACCTTTGTTAAATGGACTGCTTAACTGTGAAATATCATACCTTTCACCATACTTCTAGTGCCTTTCATCTCCTGACATTGAACAGCAAACCGTGAGACAAGACCTTCTCTATGGCTGACCATTGCTTTCCCTTCCCTTTACGATTTCATTCCTAGAAGTTGCATCCTCTCAGGACAAGGAGGGGGGCTGGAGTGATTTACATTCTGGCATTGCCAACCCCTCTTCATCCCATTGATTCTTACTCGTTCTTTTTGTGTCAACTTAAACAGCTCCTCCACCTGGAAACGTTCCCTCATCACTCTAGATCAGGTTAAAAGCCCCTGAAATACCTTTTCACAGCACTTAACAAACTTAACTGTGATTCTTTATTAAATTATTCATTTTGTTTGAGGGCAAGGTCAGTGCTGATGGTTTGCCACTGCCACTTAGGTTCCTAAAATAATACTTAACACATTGCAGATATTAACAAATAGAGATTTCTCTAAGTAACTAAAAATCTGTTAAAACTTGCAGTGCTAGTCAAGTTTTAGCAGTTTTAAATTAAAGACCTTTTTAACTTCCCTTATTTTTCTACATTGAAAAGTCTTATTTCTGCAACAAATATAGGCATCATTCATGAAAATCATTAGTTCTTAAGAATCAACGTTGATTGATGAGTGTCATGGTTCAGCTGGTGAAGCTTCTGTTTGGAATGCCTGCATCCCAGATATTGGAGTGCTGGGTCAAGGTTAGGCTCCAACGCCTCTGATTCAGCTTCTTTGCCAGTGCATCCCTAGAGGCAGAAGATGTTGGCTCAAGTGCTTGGGCCCTTGCTCCTGTGTGAGGGACCTGAGTTCTGGAATCCCAGCTGTTGCAGGCATTTGGGAAATGAACTAGTGGATGAAAGAGATGCTCTCCCTTCCTTTTGCTCTCACTCTCGTTCTTACACTGCCTTTCATGTAGATGAAAATAAACAAACAGGCAAACATTTTTTAAAAGAACGAACTTTGAAACTGTGTAGCGTCCTATTTCCTCAGTGTCACAAAAAGGAACTGTGATACATAAGAATGGAAATGATGTTAGATATTTGGGTTGGAAGACTTCAAAGGCATGAGACTGGCTGTTTTATGGAGTCGAATGCACTTTGAAAATTTTAACTGGCTTCCCTTGAATGAGGGAAAATATGTGGTACAAAAGACACCACCACGCTAAAGTGTCAACTCCACTGTTTCCAATGTTGCTATCTTGGAATTCAATTATTTGGATGTCTGTTTCTTAATATGCAAAAAGGAGCAAACCAAGACCCACTCACACCTTTGTTATAATCCAACGTGGAATTCTGGTGAGAAGTCAATTGGTTTCCCAGCCACCTTGCACTGCCTTTGAAGGATGCTGATGCCATTTTTATCATGTTCAAGCTCATCATGGATTAGAATAATCCAAGTTGCTCTCTACTCTGTTAGTCATGATGTGTTCTGCAATATTTACTAGGTCCCTGATGATTATTTTATGAACTTATTTCATCATCAACACATTTAAAATTTAGAGTGTTTCCTAAAAATAGGGAATTCCCTTTGACAAAACCTGCTAACAAGTATTTTAAAAATAGATCTCCTCTCTCCCCTTGATAAGGTGAACCAAGGAAGCAAGGTCTGTAGAATGTCAATGGCTCAACTTCTCATTTTGCTTAAAGAGCTAGTGAAGCATGGAGCAAACAGAATGGAAGTGCTGAGACTGAGCTATTTTAGAGTAGAACTGATGACTTAGTATGGCATTCATCTGACTTTTTACTCTACCACTCTGAATTGGGGGAGAAAACATAATTACATACTGTCATGTTATCAAACTTAAAAAATCATTCAGAAACAATTTAGTATCTAAATTATGATTAAATTTTGGGGCATAATGTCCCAGCTCTGTGGTTCGATGTAGCTTCCTGTGATCTGGCTCTTTTCTGACTAAGTAGAATGACTTTTTGACAGCCATCCCCATTTTATAATATACTCCACCCATGCTGGATTATCTGACACTATCAATTAAATTATATTTTTAAAAAATATTTATTTATTTAAAAGTAAAGTTACAGTAACATGGAGGGGGTAAAGAGACAGAGAGACACAGAGAAAGAAAAAAACAATCTGCCATCCACTGGTTCACTCCCCAAATGACTGCAAATCCAGGCGTGCGTAAGGCTGAAGCCAACAGCCTGGAACTCCATTCTGGTTTCACATGTGGGTAGTTGTAATGGAAACCATTGAGCTATCCTCCACTACTTTTCCCAGGAATGTTAGCAGGAAGTTGGATCAAAAGTGGAACAGCCAAACGTTGAATAGGCACTCTGATATGGAATGCTGGGGTCCTAAGTAGCAGTGTAACCCATGGTGTCACAGCACCAGCCCCAAACTATGCTGGTTGATCCCCTTGTATTTCTAATAATCCAAGTAATGTTTATCATTGCCATCCATTATACTTTACATAGTATTTATTCAACAAACATTTATTAAATAACTCATGTTTCAGTTACAGCAGGAGGTTTTTGGGAAATACAGTACTAAAGGGATGAACTCATTCCTCAGAGTTAGCCATCTTAGAAAGGGAGATGTGTAGTTAACTAAATGATCACTGAGAATGTGATGGGCAGAATAGAAATGAATAGGTTGTGCAACTGAGAGCATGGAAGACTCTGAAGGGCCAAGCAGATTTTGAAAGAGACTCAACTCAAGTGAGTTGGGACTTAAAGGAGGGCTAGAGGCACATAGAGCTATGGAGAAAATGGTATAATCATGACATAATTAGTGCCTCAGGTAAAACTTTGGAGGAGCTGCACATGTGAAAGAATACTGGTTAGCAGTTAGCAGTGCCTGTGTGGGGACACAAGTTTGAATGTGGATACCAACTTGGTGGCTGTGTGCATCCCCAAACTTGTCTAGTGTTCAAATTCCTCATCTATGAATGTGCAGAAACATGTTCTGCAATATCATACAATTAATTGAGCGTGTTTAAAGCTTGAGTACATCATAGGAATGAATTCTTTTGTTTATGCTATTCTGGAGGCCATTGTATTGTTGAGGGGGTAGTCTATGATGAGATATTATTAGAAGGGCAGATATGTGCTAGTTAAAAAGTTAGGCATGCCATGTATGTTTGATGAAATAACAGTCCCCCATGGATGTCCATGTCCTAGTCCCCAGAACCTGTAAATATGTACGTTTATGTATCAGAAAAGGATGTTACAGACATGGTTAAAGATTTTGAGTTGAGGACACTATAGTGGATTATCTCAGGGAAATGAATGTCATTGAAAAGGTTTTTAAAGGGAAGAGGGTCACAGGAGAGTCAGAATCAGAGAAGATGTGATCAGGGAAGCAAAAGGCACAGAGGAGAAGGATTTGAAGGTGCTTACTCTGCTTGCGTGGAGAATCATTGAAAGAACCATGAGTTAGAATATGCAGGTAGTACATAGTGGCCAGAACAGGCAGGGGAACAGATTCTTCCCTAGAGCTGGTAGTAGAGAAAATGCAGTCTACTAATATCTTCATTTTTAGACTTCTGGCCGCCAGTAGTGTAAGATAATAAATTTGTTGGTTTTTTAAAAATATTTATTTATTTTGAAAGTCAGAGTTACAGAGAGAGGAAGAGAGTCTTTCATCAGCTGATTCACACCCAGATGGCCGTGGTGGCCAGCACTGGATCATGCCAAAGCCAGGAACCAGGAGCTTTTTCCAGGCCTCCCACATGGGCAACAAGAGCTCAAACACTTGGGCCATGTTCTGATGCTTTTCCTAGGCCATTAGTAAGGATCTCGATTAAAAGTGCAGCAGACAGGACTCAAACATGTGCCCATTTGGGGTCCTAGTGTCACAGGCAGTGGCTTTAACCTGCTGTGTGCCACAATGCCGACTCCAATTTTTGTTTTTTTAACCCACTTAATGTTGACAATTGGTTAAAGCAGCCACAGGACACTATAACCCATGTAAGCAGACTATAGATATGTATTTTATTCTGTGACCAATGGAAATTTTAATAAAAGAATCATGCTATCAGGTAGACAATTTAAAACTAATATCATAATTGCAATATAACAAGTTTCATTGGGGGCCGGCATTGGGGCATAACAAGTTCAGCTGCTGCCTGCAATGGAGGCATCCCTTATGGGTGCCAGTTCAAGTCCTGGCTGCTCCACTTTCAATCCAGCTCCCTGCCTACGCACCCGGAAAAGCAATGGAGGATAACCCAAGTACTTGGGCCCCCGCATCCACATGGGAGGCATGGAAGAAGCTTCTGGCTCCTGACTTGGGCCCTGCCCAGTTCTGTCCCTTGAGTCCATTGGGTAAGTGAACCAGTGGATGGACTATCTCTCTATTTTTCCCTATCTCTGTAATTCTTTCAAAAAACAGAATTTCATCGGGGTAGGCATTTGTCTCAACAATTAAGACATTGCTTGGAATGCCCACAGCCCATAATTGGAGTACCTCATTCAAGTTCCAGCTTCTGGGCTTCCCACCCAGCTTCCTGCTCATGCACCCAAGGAGGCAGCAAAGAATGGCTCAAGTACTTGGGTCCCTTGCACTCTTGGATTTGGCCTGGCATAGTCCTTGCATTTATGGGTATTTTGGGAATGAACCAATGTATGTAAAATGCTTCTCTCTCTCTCTTTCTCTTTCATTTTCTCTTTCTGCCCCTGACTGCCTTTCTACCTCTCAAATAAGAAAGAAAATAAATTAATAAAAATTTTAAAAATTATAAAATGAAATTGAATGGAAAAACTCAGAGTCTAGACTACAAGATAAGAAAGGTTGAAAAAAGGAGTTATTACAGAGGGGTCAGATTTATGGGCTCTGAAGCTTAGAAATTTATAATTCTGAGGAAACAAATATGCAAAATTATTGATGCAGAGTGCAATTATCTATTTAGAATGAGAACTATGCCAGAAAAATTATTTATTTTATGAAGTGTTGAGTATCACATAAATCACCAAATTTCAGACAAAGAACATAATATTTGTATTAGCTGCTGAGCATAACCCATAAGCCCTTCCCCCTACATTCCTATATCCTGCTCCAAGGCCTAATACACCAGGCAAAAGAGAGTCCCTATAGTTTAAGCTTCATTAATTTAAGAGCACATTTGCTGTTAAATTGAATATATAACATAGGAGACTTACTGAACAGCAGGACAGACAATACTTGGGGTTACACTTTGAGTATCTGGAAGGAGGTTGGTTCCCCTGATATAACATTCTGAGCATGATAACACCTTGATTTTACATCTGCTGGCTTAATAAAACGAGTTCCTAAAGGATAGAAATTTTTATTCCACTTGGCACAAAGCTATCTGCTCTAAAACAACTTTGAATGAATATCTGAGCATTACAAATTATCCAACTTAAACTGAATTTCATATACACATTTTGCATTTTAAGGAAACACTGTTTAGATATTATATATTTATATATATAATTATATAATAGAAGAGCATTATATTAATTAGAACATTAGGGCAGTTTTACTTAAAGAGAAACCTTTTTACCTGGTGTGCCTTACGAGTTTTAGTAGCAGTAATACTATTTTAATTTTCTATCACAGATTTCAATTTTTTTGTAGAGAAAAACTTTTGAAAATTAAAAAAAATCATTTACCTATGCAAATTTATGCTTAGAAACCACGTAATCATTTTGAGTTTAAAGTCAGCTTTAAGAGATGATGTTGTGGTACAGCAAATTAAGATGCTGCCTCCAATGCCAGCATCCCTATCAAACACTTATTGGAGTCCCTGCCATTCTGCTTCTTATCCAGCAGTGGAGGATAGTTCTTTCTCTCTCTCTCTCTCTCTCTCTCTCTCTCTCTCTCGCTCCGCCCCCTACTCCCTCCCTCTCCCCTTTAAATACATAAATATTTTAAAAAGCTTTTTTCCAAAATATATTAAAGCAAATCTCATTAGAGAATGCAAAATAATTGGTAACAAAAATCAAATTTATTTTTGACATCATAGATTAGATTGTGAAATAATTGTAATTTCTACATTTTCTTTAGTTATTTTGTTAATACTTTAAGTCTCTGTTTTATTTTGGGTTAAGTTCTAATATGATTTCTTTTTTCTTTAATTAAGTAATTTATTTGAAAGGCAGAGTTACAGAGAGGCAGAGGCAAAGAGAGAGAGAGGTCTTCTCTCTGCTGGTTCAATCTCCAAATGACCATCGCAATGGCTGGAGCTGGGCCAATCTGAAGCCAGGAGCCAGGAGCTTCTTCCGGGTCTCCTACATGGGTACTGGAGCCCAATCTTATGGGCCATCTTCTACTGCTTTCCCAGGCCACAGCAAAGAACTGGATTGGAAGTGCAGTAGCTGGGACTCAAACCAGAGCCATGCAGGCACTGCAGGCAGTAGCTTTACCCACTATGCCACAGTACCAACCCCTGATTTCTTAAGTAAAGGAACAAGCTGCCATTCTATTGCAACAACTTTATTACATCCAATAAAAATGCATTTAATCCATCAAGGTTGACAATATCTACCCACAAAATATTTCATCAAGGAAATATGTATTTGAATGAGAAGCAGTATCTACAAGTGGATGTAAATTTCATGGTAATAAGTATCTTTTTTTAAGATTTTATTTATTTTATTTGAGAGTTAGAGTTACAGACAGTGAGAGAGAGAGACAGAGAGAAAAGTTTCTGTCCACTGGTTCACTCCCCAAATGGCGTCAACAGCCAGAGCTGTGCCACTCTGAAGCCAGGAGCCAGGTGCTTCTTCCTGGTCTCCTGTGAGGGTGCAGGGGAACAAGGACTTGAGCCATCTTCTACTGCTTTCCCAGGCCAGAGCAGAGAGCTAGCCTGGAAGAGGGGCAACCGGGACTAGAACCGGCGCCCATATGGGATGCCAGTGGTACAGGTGGAGGATTAACTTACTGGGCCACAGCACTGGTCCCGGTAATAATTATCTTTTACCATATGGTCTAGTAAGTTCCTGTAAGCCTTAAGAGATAAAGCATAAAGAATTATGGTGGAGCCGGTGCCACGGCTCAATAGGCTAATCCTCCGCCTTGCAGCGCCAGCACACTGGGTACTAGTCCCAGTTGGGGCGCCGGATTCAGTCCCGGTTTCCCCTCTTCCAGGCCAGCTCTCTGCTGTGGCCCTGGAGTGCAGTGGAGGATGGCCCAAGTGCTTGGGCCCTGCACCCCATGGGAGACCAGGAGAAGCACCTGGCTCCTGGCTTCAGATCAGCGTGGTGTACCGGTAGCGGTGGCCATTGGCGGGTGAACGAACGGCAAAGGAAGACCTTTCTCTCTGTCTCTCTCTCTCTCTGTCTATTCTATCTGTCAAAAAAAAAAAAGAATTATGGTGGATAATAAATCAGTACTTTTAGAAAAGAATGTTTCTCAGGTGACTAGATAATAATTCTGATCATATATTTTGATTGAAGTCATTAGTGCTATCTTAAGTATGTTTGGTATAATGTTGATGACCGTTATCAAAGCTAATAGAGTGATTCTTGCAATCACTTTATAAGTAATGCATACATATGCCAGGTGCATATATATATATATATATATATATATATATATATAGTGAGATCTTAATAACTGTAGATAACCATGAACAAATAAAAGTCTGAATTTATCACTTCTGAGTTCCAAAAATCAAATGGAAACCATGTGTGGTACTTTTTACAAGTACCTTTGCTATGTAAGCTATTATTTGATGATGTTAAAGAGGATAACAAGGGGCTGGCACTATGACATAGCCAGTTAAGGTGCTGCCTGCAGCGCCCACATCCATAAGGGCATTGGTTGGAGTCCTGGCTGCTTCACTTACAATCCAGCTTTCTGCTATGCCCTGGGAAAGCAGTAGAAGATAGTCCAAGTCCTTGGGCCCCTGTACCCATGTCGGAGACCCAGAAGAAGCTCCAGGACCCTGGCTTCAGATTGGGCCCACCTCCTGCTGTTGTGGCCATTTGGAGAGTGAACCATCAGATGAAAGACTTTCTCTCTCTCTCTCTCTCTCTCTCTCTCTCTCTCTTTCTCTCTCTCTCTCTCTTTCCCTCTGCCTCTTTGTAACTCTGCCTTTCAAATAAACAAATAAATCGTTTTAAAAAAAAGTTAACAAAATATCTGAACTTTCAACAACTTGTGTAAAAACAATTTGTTATACTAGGTAACATAGGAAATTATGCAATTAAAAGATGTAATATTTAGTCTTTTATTTTTTGATTCATTTTCTACTATTACCTGAGATACATCTACAGAGAATTCTTGAGATGGGTAAGACTTTGTTCATGGAGGTTGAATTTCCTCTTTTTAAAAAGCCCAAAATGCAGTTTAGATGCCACCCTGGTGAGTATTGTGCCTGATTGAACTAGCCAATACTATTTTTGGTCAGAAGCAAGATATTATGCTAAAGAAAATAATATGATTTTATTCTTGTGGGCTGGGATGTAGGAATTAAAAAATGGTTTTGAATAATGATAGGCTCATGAAAAATGGGCAGTATCCTCCACAAAAATAATTTTAATGGCACATCAAGCACTTGGATGTGTAAGCTATCATTTAGAAGTGTCTATTATAGTCTGTCCTTGGTCTTCGTAATCCTCATTCATATAATGCTTACATAATATGTCCTTTATATTATAAGTATCAAAAGCATGGAAAAATACTGACCTTACATTCTGTATTCACTATACATTATCTTGAGACCAGAATAATTTAGCTTAATTCCAATTAGTAATTAAATAATTGAATTCTAATTATGTCAGATGAGCTCTAGATACTGAGAAATTACATAACTGATGTATAATTTATTCACACCAATTAGGGTTACATGATTTTATTATGAACTTCACACTAATCCTGTTTGAGAATGTTAGACCAGAAAATACTGAGCAGTAACTCAGGTGATGCTTGAAAGATAATTTAAGGGATTAAAAGAAAAGAAAAAGATATAACTTAGTGTTAAAATAAAACCCTGCAAAGTTTAAAACCTTCAATTATTTAGAGTCTGAGATTTAATTGAATAAACAGAAATAGCAATTTATCTTCAGATACTATACTGCCATATTAGATTTCTTGGTGTGCTGGATTACAAATGAAATATGACTGGCAGTCTACACGGATAATTGGAAGCATTTCTAGGCTTTTGTATATTTTGCCAAGCAATCGCTAGAGTGCATTAAAAAAAAATGGACCCAGTCCCTCATTAAACAGATGGAATAAAATATCTGCCTAGTATTTTGTTTTTTGGTCCATAATTGTTGCCAGTGAATTATTTTGAATGAATTTCCTGTCGGTCCTCTTTATTCCAAAGCCTACACATTTTAATAATTTCACTACACAGAGGAATACAGAATCTCTAAGTACAATTATTGAGTCACTCCTGAAAGGGGTAGTTTTGTCTATAATTTAGAAAACTCTACATTTATTTTCATCTTTCATTCAGCTGTGTTTTAGTGACCAATATAGTCATATGGAGATTTGGAAGAATATGTGTCAATGAAGAAACAAAATATTCGGGTAAGAAAGAAAATATTTACTATTTCATTATAGCTAGTGGTTTGATAGATCATGCCAAATATCCATTTGATCTGAAAGACCATTTGATTATTAAATCCCTACCCACCTCAAAATGTGTTCATAGTACAATTTATGCCTCCTAGGTAAGTTTGGAGCAAAAATATTTTAACAGGAGTTTGGTAACTCTGTCATTTATTTTTACTGTTAATACAAATCAATTGCTATAAAAATTATTATCAGTGCTTAATTTAAGGATAAGTATTAACTGAAAGCATGATTCATTCATACTAATTGGGAAATACCCACACAATGGTTCTCAAGCTTTATTTAAAAATCTTTCTATATTCATTTATTTAAGAGGAGGATACAGAGAGGGGGAAGATGGGTGGGAGGGAGGGAGAAAGAAAGAGAGAGAGAGAGAGAGAGCGCTTCTATCACCTGTTGGTTAACTCCTCCTAAGGTACCAGCAATACTGGAGACAGAACTTGGAGCAAGGTGTTCAGTGCAGGTGTCCCCTTGTGGGTGGCAGGAACAGGAATCCTTGAGCCATTGTGTGCTGCTTCCCAGGGTTTGGATTAGCAGGAGGCTGGAATCAGAAGCAGAGTGGGGATTCATATCCAGGTACTCTGATAATGCAGGTTAGCATCCCAATCAGCATCTCAATGGTTAGGCCAAGTGTTCACCCACAAACTTTATTTTTTTTTAAGTTCATTTTTTTTTCACTGTAAAGGTAATCCAAAATGCTGTGTCAACACTGAGCCATCTAAATGTGTACCATAAAAAATGCATTGGAAAAGAGTTAGCTCAGCACCGCATCACCCCAGTCTCCTTTCTCTTTCCTGTTGTGGAAACTGTGTATTTCAGTACCCTTGAACCAATGCGTACACACTGAATCTTGTTCTACAGATTCTCTTTCATTCTGACCTGGTTTTTGTTTGCTTATCACTGATAGCTCTCACTTTAAATATATGTCCCCTATCACTGATCCTCCCACTTAACTTTTCAAAAGTTTCTTTTTTGATTTCAACTTTAAAGTAAGTTGCCCCAGCTCAAAAGATTTCCAGAAACCCCCTTCTTATTAATTGAATAAAACTGAATGTGAATTGTTTAAATTGTCTGAACTTAAAACGAGAAGCTTCAGGGACAGAAATGCTATATTTCTTCTAAATGTTTTGCAGAATCTAGGGCACTCCAGGTGCTGAGTTATCCACTTAAAGGACTCCTTTCTTTAGTTATAAAAAGAGCAGGCAAGTATTTATGAAGCTAATGCTGAAAGGCAGCATAAATCCTTAAATCCTCCTCAACTTAAGACTGGAGAAAATAGCTTACTGAGGACTTACAATCGTGTTTTTGAAACACAGCTCAATTTTCCTCAACGCATTGCTGTACACATAATGTGAAATTTTAGTATCAAAATGTCAAATACAAGGTTGAATATTCTTTCTACAAAAGTGAGCACACCAGAGAACATGCAAGTTTATGATAAAGTACCAATGGCAGAATTTTGCTTGTTAACAGAGTTGGTTTAGCATGTCACTTAGTCAAAAGTTCAAATGCATATACACATGTGTCCACCTAAATAATTCAAATTAAACATGACTTATTCAGAGTGGTTAGAGATGTATGGATGTATGTCGATAGATAGATAAATAGATAGTAGATATGTGGTAGTGCAGAGAGAGAGAGAGGGAGAGAGAGATGTTGATCAGTTTTTCCTGTAGGTTCCTATACATTGTTCAATTATTCATTCATTTATTTGTTTATATTTATTATAGAAAAGAAAGATAAATGCTGTGAAGATCCTACCTGCATTCAATATATAACTCCAATAATTACCAACAACTTTACCAATATTGCTTCACCTAATTCACAACTCTTTCCCCTCTGAAGTACTTTTGAGCAAATTCTACATTTTGATTCTGTTCGCCTACCTATAAATAGTTTGGTATCCACATGTTATTCATGAATAGATTTCTTGTAGAAGTAAAAATAGTAAGCCTAGGCATGTCTGAACTTGAATTATGTAATCAACCATCAACAATAACCCTGGTTTTTAATGGGCTTATTGATATACCAAAACCAAGATGTGAAAGAATAATCAACTTAAAAAGCAATTATCAGTTTTGCTGAAATTAGGACTCAGAAGTTGAGGCTGACACTGCAGGTGCACCTGACTCCATCTAGTCCTCCTCAGTTTGGCAGCTTCCTGTCACTGCCCAGTCTGAAGGCATATCAGGCAAATCACCTTTGTCATGTCAGAAAGCAGCCATTTACAGGTTCAGTCACTGTTGAGCATACAAATATTTTGAAAAGATACAAAATACTGGTTTTTCCCATTACATTGTCTCTGAGTCCATACAGAGTTTACCTCAGATAAGCAGCAGGTTTCTGCAGCTGGTTAACCTCCTTCATGGCCTAACCTCGCACTCCATCCCAGTTCTGAGCAGTTGTTTCTCCCCTTCTGTCTGTCCCCAGAGAAACATTTTTATTGCAGGCTCATGTACTAAGCTCTAGAGGTCTTGGTTCCGTGTTCTTCATTGGAAAGATTCTTGGATTTTAGAAGAACAAATGTTTAATAATTTTTTTTTTGTTTTTTTAATATTGACAAACTCATTCAAAAACAAATCAAATATGTCAATAGTCATAAAATGCAAAATAAACTTAAAATTAACTGCTGTGTACAACTATTAACCTTGCAAACATTATATATAAAGATCTAACTGATTTACAACTTTGCTGGTATAAATGTGAAAAAATTGCCTCTTTTTCAGAAAGCATTTTGAATATATATAGAAAACATTTGTAACCTTTGAAAAATTCTGACCACAGAAATTTAATTCATATGTATATTATCAATCCATCAAAATATGTTCATGTATATATAGAATGTTTACTGTAATATTCTTCATAGTGGCCAAGACTAAAACACAGATGAATTTTTTTTAAAGATTTATTTGTAAGGCAGAATTACAGAGAGAGAAAGACACACACATACCATACACTGACACACAGAGATCTTTTTGGTTTTTTAAGATTTATTTTTTATTTATTTGAAAAACAGAGTTACAGAGAGAGGCAGAAAGACAGCCAATATGGCTGGAGCTGTGCCCATCCAAAGCCAGGAGCCAGGAGCTTCCTCTGGGTCTCCACACAGGTGCAGGGGCCCAAATGGCTGGAATGGCCAGGCTTAGGCCTTGAGTAGGAGTTCCATTTAGGTCTCCCACGTGGGTAGCAGGGTCCCAAGCAACTCAGGCTATCTTTTTCTGCTTTCCTAGGTGTATTAGCAGGGAGGTCGATCTGAAGTGTAGCAGCCAGAAATTGAACCAGCACTCATATGGAGTGCTGACAGTATAAGCAGTCGCTTACCCTGCTGTGACATGATGCAGATCCCAAGTGAATGTTTTATATTGAAGAATGGTTGAATAATGTCTATCATTAGAATATCAAATGAATTGTAATGTATTAACTATATGCTAGTTTATTTAAAAGAATTTCTAAGAGGTATGAGTAATTGCAAAAAGAGCAAGATTTAAGACTATTGACGCAATATAATTCCATTTTTGTGAAAGAGTGACTGCACTGACACACAAATAAGTGCATATTCACACACATACATAAGCAGGAGAAAATGCACAGGTGAGAGACAGGAGCTGATAGAAGGGGAGGACTGGGATAAGAGACTGCAGGTCAAATTAATACAGCATAGTTGGATTCCATTTATGGAGAAGTATATATTTGTGTGAGTTTACATGAGAAAGGAAGTCTCAAAATAATAACATAGCATTGGGATTCCAGGAGTTCTTTATTTACTCATTCATAAAAATCTACATTATGCTAATATATGATAATGAAAGTGCATGAATAAGTTAACTGGGGGAAAAGGAAAAGCACAAGAAAGGAAGGGAAAGTGTGATAGTTCCCTGAACAACATTTAAAGAAAAGGATGCAGTTGCAAAGAAGTTAAATGCATTGAAGACAGGTTCAGGTTTTGACAGCCATAGACAATGGCAGGAGAGAAGGATAAAGGAGGGTAGGACAATTACACAAATGTGATTGCAATAGCAAATCAAGAAATTTATTCTAGATAGTGAATAAAATGCAGATGAAGGATGACTAGTGGTGGAATTATCAGGTGTGGGCATTGTAGCACAGTGAGATAAACTGCCATTTGGGATGCCCATATTCCATATCAGAATGCCTGGCTCAAGACCTAGCTACACTGCCCTTGCAACCCAGCTTCCTGCTAATGCACCTGGAGCCCAGCACATGATAGCCCAAGTATTTGTGTTCCTGTCACCCACATGAGAGGCCATTATGGACTTTCTGGCTCAACCCTTGCTGTTGTCAGCACTTGGAAAATGTAACAGTGGACAAAGATCTGTCTCTATCACTCTGCTTACCAAATCAATAAATAATTTGAAAATGATAAGAATATCAGTAAAATCAATGATTTAGAAATTTTAATGAAGGCGGTTGGCACTCTGGCTTAGAAAGTTTCAGCCTCTGTCTGCAAGGTCAGCATCCCATATGGATGCAAGTTCAAGTCCTGGCTGCTCCAATTCTGATCCACTTCTCTGCAAATGCCCCTGGGAAAGCAGCAGAAGATGGCCCAAGTGCCTGTGCCCCTGCACCCATGTGGGAGACTGGGATGAAGATCCTGGCTCCTGGCTTTGGACTGGCCCAACCCTGGCCATTGAGACCATTTGGGGAGTGAACCAGTGGATGGAAGACCTCTCTCTCTTCTCTCTCTCTGTAATTCTGCCTTTCAAATAAATAAAATAAATGCTTTTTTTAAAAAAGAAATTTTAATGAAATGAAAGTCATTATGAGGATTTATACTGAGTTGGGAGAATCTTAGAAATGTCAGAAATCTGAAAATCTCTTCAGGAAACATGTGACTGATACACCGAGAAATTTTAAAATTGGATCTTTGTAGAATTGTCAGCATTTGTGAAAGCTAAAATCTTGTTCGAACTCTTTCTAGAAAAAGAACAATGTGTCCAATATTTTGTCAACATGGCTTTCCATAATTATATATAATTTTTATGTCATGTAAAAATAAAATTATAAGAAAGAATATAATTACAGTTTTCATTTGTTAGACTTCAATGCAAACCAAATCCTACATTTAAAATTTTACATATGTGATCATTAGAAAAATAAATAATAAGGCATGTTCTAGCTTCTGTTGACTCTTCTCAGTGCAAATATTGTTTCTGCTCCACTATTCACCTATCTTTAGTACGCTTACATCTTAAGATACAGTCCTATTACTGTATGCCCTCTGGTCTTCCATCTGTTGTACTAAACTGAATGAGTGAGTCTTCACAGTAGACAAGAGTATTATTTTTGGAAGATAGCACTACAAGGAGAGTGCCTAGCATTCACTATATGTGGAAGGGCTAAGAACCAAATACATATATCCAAACCCAACTTACCCAGCTCAATTGCCATTTAGACACATCTCAAAATTCCTGTGGCCACTTCTGTGTTAGCAAATGCAAGGAAAAGTGTTAAAGAGTGGAAGCTGGAGTAGATAGAAACACTAGTCTTCGTTGAATACAGTTAGAATACAAAGGAGCTTCAAAAAGTTCATATGGAGTGGGCATTATATTCAGGGTTTGAGATTTTGCTTGAAACAGCTGCATCCCTTATCAGACTTCCCAGGTCAGAGTCTCTTCACCACTTCTGAATCTAGTTTCCTGCCAAATTCGCTGGCAATGCACCCAGGAAAGCAGTAGGTGATTGCTCAGGTAGATGGGTCCCTGCCACCCAAGTGAGGAGCCCAGATTGAGTTCCAGGCTCCTGGCTTCTAGCATTTAGGGAGTGAGCCAGCAGCTGGTGGGTCTTCTTCCCTCTTTCTCTCTCCCTCTTTCTTTCTTTCTCTCTACCTTTCAAACAAAAATGAAAGTACATAAACAAAAATTTAAAAAGAAGTTCATAGAGAAGTGGAATTAAAAGACAATGTGAAATTTCCATGAATTTTGGGAAGTCCCTTGTATTTTACTTCTGCATCTTTCATGAACATGAATATATACATATTGCTGACAACCCTTCTGTGCCTCAAAAGAATCTCTAGCTCAGTGAAATATTGCACCTTCAGTATTTCTTACAGGTCTCCCATTTGTTTTCTTAGGACTCCATCATGGACTATGGAAAGTTAAAAAAATAAAGAGAGTCTCTTTTTATATATTTCTTGCTAACAGTCAATAAAATAATAGTTAGCATTTATTGAATACTTACAGTATACCTTGCATGCTTTTAAGCATTTGATCCTCATATTATAACCCAGTTTTACACACAAGACCACCAATAAGTAAGTACCTTGCCTTATACTGCGCCACTATTAGGGAGCTGACCTTGAATTTGATCCCAAGCAATTGGGTTGTAGTTTCCTTGGTGTACACTGTAAGGACACAACAGCAACATGACACAAAATGTTAAATTGGCAGGGAATGTTTGTTCTATAGGAATATTATGAAGCAATAAGGAATACAAGGAATGGAGTCCAATAGAACTGGTTTCACATCTTACTTAGACTGCTTCAGACTCATGACACTGGGAAATGTACTTAAAGTCTCCAAGATTCATTTAAAAGTTTATTGTGAATGTTAAATAAAGGATATGAAATACTTAATGGAGTACATGGTACATAACAGATGTCCTCTAAATAGCAAGAACATTATGGCTCTACTTATTTTGGTGATACAAAAAGCCTCCATAGCAATACATTCATCAGCCATGTACAATGACAGAGAATCAATGGAAAGAATCAAAAAATAAATGACCTTTATTTTGGCATTCCTATTTGTAGCACAAAATGAACTTTATACTTTTTAAGAGCATTCTATGACATGTTTTAGGGCTCCACAGCATTACACACAATACTAGAACTCCAGCAGAAGTTTTATTAAACGATTATTAATTTTAAGTAATATTACAGCCAATATCTACAGCTTTAGGAAGGTGTTGCAGACTTTATCAGATCGGAAATATTATTTTCATGGGTAAACAATGAATCGACATCACTGAATCATTCATAGCCCCCATTCTTTCAATTTTCATCCCTTTTTTTCATCTTTCAATATTTACACATGAAAATATTTTTACATAATTTAAACCATAGGATATACAGAGTTGCTAAACAGAACATTTAAGCTGAGATAAATCTTTCAATAAAAGTTTAGTGTATACTATAGAAGCATTATATTGATATAATGATATTACCAATTCTTGTTTTCTCATCCTATATTCTTCTTCCTTAGCACAATGCCTCAGAACTGGGAGACAAGACAGAATTCATCCTGTACATGTTGCCTCTTCATTATTCCTCCTCTCCATTATTATCATCTAAAATTGTCCAACTCGAGAAAAACCCTTGCAATGGTTCTGGTAATATGAATGCATTTACTTTGCTTTTCACTAAAACAATCATGCAAGAAACTTGAACTCTGAATTATCCAACACTTCCTATGTTAGGTAGGAAGGTAGACATTAGCCTACGTGTGTGAGAGGAGCCAAAAAAAATAAAGATGGGAATTTCTTATGGTTGAGTGAAGGGAGAAACAGAAATGTGCCTTGGAAGCAGACCAGCATTTGCACACCACAAGTCTTGCCCACATCCAATAAACTGGCCAGGTGGTCCCAGACCTCTCCTGGGGGCAACTTAGAGGAATCTTTCCAGTCCTGTGCTCCAGGGCTATTAGGTCCAATACCAATGTGCTGATTAAAGTCCAGGGAGGAATTTCACAAATTCCACAGCCAGAAAGCCCTCCACCCAGCAATATCCCTGTAGAAGAGTGTGGGGGAAGGAGAAATGGTGGGCCCATAGCTATGCAAACTCCAGTCTGAGATGCACGCCTGGTTTATCAGGTGTATTCTCTTCATTAAACTTCACTAGCATACTTACTGCCTCACCCCAGAAATGCTTTTCTTGCAGGAAGACAAGGACCTCTGATCTAGCTATCTTAGGTAACACACAGATGGGATTTGTAGTATTCAGGGTTTTATGGCACAGTGGGAATGAAATTCAATTCTACAGCTCCACTATGTAAGAACTTAATTAACCAAGGCTTTAATTTTTAAAGTATTCTGGATGAATAGAGTAGATATTTGGGGAAAAGAAACAAAGTATGACAAAAGGAATATATAATTTGTTGTTTTCATGCTCAAACAACTCCTTGCACAGAATGGTGTAGCTTTAAAAGTTTATATATGGTTAAATCCTGCTGTTTTTAATATTAACCACAGTAAGCACTCATTAGTGTGATCAGTGCAACTTATCAAACTCTGGGATTTTTGAATGAATGTATTCTTTTGTATCTATATTCTTTTGAGACAATTATTTAGATGATTATATTATTTAAGTTTTTTTTAAGTTTGTTAAAATTGGACTGTCTGAGATTGGGAGGGAAAAATAATATGTGTAAGCATATAATACATAGAAATACTGACAATATTCTCACTCTCAGTTGGAGACATTCACTGATATTTTCAGTGCACTGAATAGAAAAGCTGCAATCACAGTTGTGTTCTGCCAAGAGCAATGGAACTGTTAGTTCTTTTAAATGAATGAACCTCAAAAACAAATTAAGTAAAATTATTACCTTCTTCTCTAGCTGTCAAAAGTTCCAAAGTGTTCATTTCCAATGACACTTGGTAGAGTCTCACCCCACCTTCTTCAGAAGAAGGTCCAAGTTCTATTGAAATGCTAATGAGACGAATTAGGTTGTTTCCTTTTGAACTTCTTTTGTCTTTGAGCTTAACCTCTTCTTTTCTGAGATGCTGATTCGTTTTCCTTATTTAATGTTAGTAAAGTTTTTATATTCCTTTCTTCCTAGGGGTGAACAGAGCTGGGGATGGAGGGGAGGGTTATGAGAAAATCAGTCTAGTTTCTTCAATGTGGTTAATCTGTTTCAGAATCCATTCCACCTGCTTGGTTGCAAATCTGGGTGCATCCTAATGTGATGACTAAATAACTAACAGCAGGGCTGTCAAAGGATTATCATCTCAAAATTAGCCATGGCAGAAGGCAACTCCTGTGGGTTCTGGGGAAATGGCTACGTTTGGGCTATATTTAGATAGTAGAACTAGCAGGTAAGCAGAAAGAAGCATAGGATGAAGGTTAATTTTCCTACTTAGGAGAGATAGTATTGCTTGAGACAGGTGAGATGTTTTACATGGTCATCTTCGTTTTTGACTTTTTTTCTTTAATACACTTTAACTTTTAAACAGGATAACATGGACTATTAAAAGGAAAATCTCAGACAAAATAAATTTAGCAGAGTTTATTTGAGCATTAAAAAATTGATGCATCTTGCAGCAGTCAAAACTGAAAGCTGTTGGGTTCAGAATGCTCCCCATTACTCATGCGAGAAGCGGGATTTTAGGGCTGAATGCGGGAGCAAAGTACTGTAATCACTTGATTAGCTACTGCTAGGGCTTTGCCTTATGCAATCATGATCTAATAAGAAGTCCCTAGTTAAACGTTTGTTGGTAGTTTCTAACTTGTTAAATTCAAGTTTTGTTTTTCTGCATACATTGGGCTTCAGTCTGTTTGTAGGAACTCAGAAAGCTACAGTCATCTTGACATTGGATAAGGCAGATAGCCAGACTAGGACCAGGAGTTTGCAGTCATACCCCCTACCCCCAACCCTCCGTTATCCTATTCACCTGTCAGTCAAACAAGCTCCTTCCCTGAATGTCTCACTTCACCTGGTGCCTGGAGTGGGAGGTGCCATGTAGCTACGCCCCTTCTGACCCTATAAAAGAGGCTCACAGCTAGCCAATACCTCTCTCTCTTCTTTTGTCAGTGACAGGATGGGAGGAAGTGATGAGCTGCCAGATCTCTACTCCCCTCTCCTACTCATTTCTCTGGCCTACTCCACTTCACACCACTCCTTAACTATGTCCACATGTGTGTTCTCTTTCTCACCCTTTAAATAAACTATCACTATGTGCCTATATTTAGAATGCTTCTTTAGGTAGAAGTCAGGACTTAGAATAGGAATTGAAATCCTACTTCTCCTACAATAATGCAGTTGTAGATATTGCTTTCCACTGAATTTTCAGAAATGTTATAGCTCTTTTATGTAAACAGCCCATTCTTTCCACTGGGTTCTTTGTCTCTGACAGGGAAAAATTAGGCACAAGGACAAGGAATTGTATTAGTATGAAGGAAGTTTACTCAGCAAAAGAGGAAGTAAAAGAGAAAGCTCTATGAAGAAGAGTCACAAAGAGATGGCCAAAGAAGAGGTCATGTCTAGGAGTTTTTATATAACTTAAATAGAGAGTGGTCCAGGATTAAGTGTTACATGTGCTGATAAGATGAAAACTATGAGCTACACAGGGAGTAGCTGCCAGAATCCCCCTCTTTTTGCAGAGATATGCTAATGAGTGAAATTGAAGCTCACCTAGTAAACCACTCAGGTCAGAGCCAGAATACTTCATTCTGTTTGGGAAATTGACAGAGGACTCAAGCAGGTCTAAAGTGGTCAGAGCCTTTGGCTGATCCAACTTTCTCCAGTGACTCCGATGATTGCATCATTCTTCCTCAAGGTCCTTTGTCCCTCTCTATTTGCCTGTATTAAGAATCTGTCTCAAGAGTAAGTAAAGATAGTAGAATAGGGAGGGAGCCTACTGCTCTAGTCTAAGGGAAGATAATTAAAAAATAAGTGGAGACAGGGGGTCTCAGGGAAGAGTTAAAGAGAAAACAGCAGAGGAAACTGCAGGCAAATTAGAGGGACACTGTGGACCTACATGGGGGGTGTGGACACACACAACTCAGCACCCCAGCACCCAGAGGCTCAGCACCAGTTTTGGAGATGCACCAGACTGCAGCTGTTCAAGCCGCTGGTGATAAAGCTGTGGAAAGAGCCTGGTGGGAGTCTGGCTTGGAGTCTTGTGGAGGACAGTGTACCTGCCAACTTAGAGGGAAAAAAAGGGAGCATGTTTCTCTCTCCCTGACCACCCAGCACTGGCGTCCTGTAACTAGCTGAGAGAGGACAGGAGTCATAACTTGGACATAAGTAACAGTGACATCAATGCAGCTCTGCTTATATGACAACCAGCAGAGAAGAGATAACTGAGTCTGGCTGGGAGAATTGACAAGGGGCTGGGTGCTCCTACTGTTGGAGCCTTGAGTCCTAAGATTGTGAGAACTGTGGCTGTGTGGCAGGGCACAGGGTGTGGCTAGGACTTTGGGCAGTCACTGTGGGCAGCTCCACCTGATTGGGGCTCCCTGATTCCCTGGTGAGGGTCATTGCTGGGGATCTCTTTTCACACTGAGGACTGCATGGATTGTTTGTGTCATTCTTGTGGCAGTACAGATGAAAATTGTACCAACTGGGGTGAGCACCCAGGCATTATTTTCCTTTGAGGAGAGCAGGTGAGTGTGAAACTATACCAATAGAGCTGAACAAACCTCCTCTCTGAATTAAAAAAAAGTGGAGATTTACCACACCCAACTTATGTGTCATCTTAGACACACCCCTCACACTGGAACACTGAATAGAGCTCCCTGACCACATATCCAGCACAAACCTCTGGATATTCACTGAAAGAGCAGACACTCCACTAAGCCACAGAGACATAGTTCAAAGATAAAAGCCATCAGAGGGGAAAAAATAAAATATCACCAAAAATACCTAATAATAAATGCAGCAATTGAAAAAAAGAATAAAGAAGTCAACATGACTCCCCCAAAAGAATACAACACATTAATACTAGAATGAGAAGATGCCAGAGACAGAATTCAGAAATTGATTGTAGGATTACTCAGAAGTAATAAGAAGAAAACGTATGAACTATAGAAGTTTGTACATAATATAAATGAAAATTTTCCCCATGAATTTGAGAAATGAAATGAAATATTGGAAATGAAGAATTCAATAGGACAAATTAAAAATACAGTGGAAAGCCCTATGAACAGACTCAGTAAGGAAGAAGAAAAAATATCTGAGTTAGAAGACAAATCTCTGGAAATTTTACAGTCAGACCAAAAATAATAAAAAAAAAAGATCAATCCCATTCATAGATAGTAGCTGCAAAAAAACCCAAACACCTTGGCTTAAATTTAACCAAAGATGTCAAAGATCTCTATGATGAAAATTACAAAACATTAATGAAAGAAACGTAAGAAGACACAAAAATGGAGAAATCTTCCATGTTCATGGATTGGAAGAATCAATATTATCAAAATGTCCATACTACTGAAAACAATTTACAGATTCAATCTGATACCAATCAAAATACCAGGGATATTCATCTTTGATCTAGAAAAAATGATACTGAAATTCATATGGAACACAGGAGAACCCAAATAGCTAAAGCAATTCTATACAACAAAAACAAAGCCAGAGGCATCCCAATACCAGATTTCAAGACACACTACAGAGAAGTTATAATCAAAACAACCTGTTACTGGTACAAAAACAGATGGCTAGGCCAATAAATCAGAATGGAAATGCCAGAAATTAATCCATGCATCTACAATCAACTCATATTTGACAAAGGAGCTAAGAGCAATCCCTGGAGCAAGAACACTCTCTTCAAGAAATGGTGCTGGGAAAACTGGATCTCCAAATGCAGAAGTATGAAACAAGACCCCTACCTAATATCCTACACACAAATCCACTCAAAATGGACTAAATACCTAAATCTATGACTTGATACCATCAAATTATCAAAGAACATTGGGGAAATCCTGCAAGACATTGGTGTAGGTAAAGCATTCTTGGAAAATACCCCAGAGGCAAATGCAATCAAAATGAGATTACATCAAAATGAGAAGCTTCTGCACTACAAAAGAAACTCTCAGCAAAGTGAAGAGGCAACTGATAGAAAGGGAGAAATTATTTGCAAACAATGGAACTGATAAAGGATTAATAACCAGAATATATAAAGAGATCAAGAAACCCAAAAACAACAAAACAAATGACCTAATTAAGAAATGAGCAGAGGATTTAAACAGGCATATTTCAAAAGAGGGAATCCAAATGACCAGCAGACACATGAAAAATACTCAGGATCACTAGCCATCAGGGAAATGCAAATCAAGACCACAATGAGGCTTCACCTCATCTGGTTTGAGTGGCTTTCACACAGAAATCAACAATCAACAGATGCTCCCAAGGATGTGGGGAGAAATCTACCCTAATTCACTGTAGTTTAGAATGCAAATTGGTAAAGCCACTGTGGAAGACAGTGTGTAGATACCTCAGAAATGTGAATGCAGACCTACCATATGACCCAATCTTCCTATCCCTGGGAATTTACCCAAGGGAAATGAAATCAGCATATGAAAGAGTTGTTTGTAGCCCCATGTTTATTGCAGCTCAATTCACAATCCCTACGGTATGGAATCAACCCAAATGCCAAATGTCAACCCAAATGTCAACTGAAGACTGGATGAAGATTATGGGATATATGCACCCTGGCATACTACACAGTGGAAAAAAACTGAATTCCTGTCATTTTCAACAAATTGGATGAAACTGGAAAACATCTTCCTTAGTAATTTAAGCCAATCTCAAAGGGACAACAAGTGTATGTTCTCCGTGTTCTGTGAAAACTAATAGAGCACCTAAAAGGTAATCTATAGATGTGAAATTAACAATTCAAGATGCAATGACTTTGAAAAGTCCTTCTCTTGACTGTTGAAGAACAGATTTCTATTTTCATACAATGTGTTGAACTCTTTACTTAGTATAGAGTCAATCATATGTGTATGATATTAATTGAAAATAAAAAATAATCTGTTGTTTCTATCACTCTCAGCGTAATAATGGTCTACCATTATTTTTTTTAACTTTCAGCTCAGACCCACTGATCAGAAGTCCACAGAAGCCTCTCTTTTCATAGAGGAGTGCCTAATTTCACAGCAGTCCCATAATGAGAATATACATGAATATAAGAAAATTACATCATTGGGGGAAGGTGAGTTGTATAATCAATATGCTAGAGTCCTAGGCTCTGTTTTGTAAATTTCTGGGCATCAACTTACTGTACATAATTCTAATCCATGTTTAGAATATCTATAAGGGTCATGCAAAAAAATAGAGCAAATAAAGAAGTACGAAATTTGAGATAATCTTGTAAGAAAGGTAGATATAAGATTAATTTTGAATTTGTTTTCTTTTATTCTGAAGTGTGTATTTATAACTATCTTATCTATTTATACAATCCAGAGTAAGAGAAATTTCTGAAAAGTATGGAGTCTGAGGAAAATGAAACACTTTTTTTTAAGAACTACAAGACAAATGACGAGAGCTGCTACCAATTTTCCAAGATTCTAAAAGTTGTCATTGTATTTGTAAAAATAAAAATGTTGGCAATAAACAGTTCATTATGGCATGACAGTTTACTTCATTTTAACATTTTAAAAATCTTTGCTCATAGTCATGTATAAGAAAGATAAATGATTCAGAAATGTGGGAGAATTTCATATTTTTACAAAAATAAAGGCATTGAGTACAAGGATCCTGTACTACAATAATTACTATGGTTTTTTCCTAATAATAACCAAGGCCATAAATCAATGTGCATCATTGTGAGAATGGTTGAACACATTATGTCTAGCCTAATGATTATTATTCGTCAAAGGGATTGTCCTACATGCTATATCCTGGAAAGAATGCTTGGGTGCACATGCACATGTGTATTGAAATTTCATATAAAAAGTTGTGAACCATAAAAGATCATCTACATAATTGCTGCAATGGATCACCTCCTAGAAATTGGCTCAAAAATATTAATATATGTGCAGTAGAATCCAAAAACAAAATCCATTTGTGTTGTAGGGAGAAATTTCTGCTTCATTGCACAATTATGCACTATGCCAAGCACATCCATTTTGGTTATCCAATTCTAGTATTATAACACTTTTGAGTTATTTTGGAACTCTAAATTACAATTTGTGACAAATTCTGTTTATAGAAACACTAATTTTGTCTTATAGAGAATCAATTTACTTCACTTTCCAATGTATAAATAGCCAATTTTTCCTTCCTTGGTGTATTCCAATCCACTTTTGGATGTATGAACATGTATTTTATGTAGATTTTCCTATGCATCGTTACTATCTTAGCAATTTCCTCATTGATATGTAATAATATGCTTCCATCTATCTATCTTTTCACCTCTATATATAGTTTTTAATTCTCCCAAAGAAACAGTTTATTAAACGATATAGCTTCCATAAAGTACAACTTTAGGAATATAGTAATTCTTCTCTAATTTTAATTATTTCTTTTGTCCTACTAGTTTTAGATTTGGTTTACTGTTTCTTTTTCTAGACCCTTGAGATGCATTGTTAGCTCATTTATTTAGTACCTTTCCAATTTCTTGATGTAGGCTCTAATTGCTATAAACTTTCCTCATAACACTGCTTTTGCTGTATCCCATAGGTTTTGATATGTTGTATGACCATCTTCATTTATTTCTAGAAACTTTTTGCCTTCTCTTTTGATTTCTTCTATGACTCATTGCTCATTCAGGAGCATGTTGTTTAGTCTCCATGTGTTTGCATATGTTCTAGAGATTTCTGAGTTGCTGATTTCCAGCTTCACTGCACTGTGATCCAAGAAGATGCATGGTATAATTTCAACTTTTTTGAATTTGTTGAGATTTGTTTTATAGCCCAGCGTGTGGTCAATCCTAGAGTAGTTTCCATACACAGGTGAGAAGAATGTGTATTCTGCTACTATAGAATGAAAAGTTCTGTAGATATCTGTTAGGTCCATTAGTGTTTATTAACACTGCTGTTTCCTTGTTGATTTTCTGGCTGGTTGATCTTTCCATTGCTGAAAATGTGGTATTGAAATCCCCCATTACTATTGTATTTGAGTCTATGTTCCCCTTTAATCACTTAACATTTCTTTTAAATAGCCAGATGAATATATGTTTGTAATAGTCACATCTTCCCATTGAACTGATCCCTTGATCATTACATAGCATCCTTGTTTGTCTCTTTTAACAGTGTTTGTGTTAAATTCTATTTTGTCTGATATTAGGATGGCTACACCAACTCTTTTTTGGTTTCTGTTAGCATGGAATATCTTATTCCATCCTTTCACTTTTAGTATGCATGCATCTTTGTTGGTGAGATGTGTTTCCTATAGGCAGCAAATAGTTGAGTTTAGTTTTTTAATCCATTCAGCCAGTCTGTGTCTTTTAATTGGAAAGTTAAGACCATTTACACTCAAGGTGACTATTGATAAGTAACAACTTTGCCCTGCCATTTTTCCATAAATATTCCTATTTTTTACTTTGGATTTCCTTTGTGCTTTTACTGAGAGCTTTCCTTCCTTTACCTTCATTCATGGTGATGACTATGTCTCTGTTTTTCTATGTGCAGCACATCCTTAAGCATCTTCTACAGGGATGAACAGGTTGTGACAAATTCATTCAGCTTCTGTTTGTTATGGAAGGTCTTTATTTCACCTTCATTCATAAATGAGAGCTTTGCAGGGTATAGTATCCTGGGTTGACAGTTTTTTTCTCTTAAAATTTGGGCTAAATCTCATCATTCTCTCCTAGCCTGTAGGGTTTCTGATAAGAAGTCTGCTGCGAGTCTAATTGGAGATCCTCTGAAAGTAATCTGGCATTTCTCTCATGCACATTTTAGAATCTTTACTTTCTGTTTTATTGTGGAGAATTGACTACAATTTGTTGTGGTGAAGATCTTTTCTAGTCATGTCTATTAGGAGTAATATGTACTTACTGTATTGGAATGCCCCTTTCCTTCTCCAAAGTGGGTAAATTTTCTTTTATTATTTCACTAGGAAATTCTTCTAATCCTTTCTCTTTTTCCATCCCTTCAGGAACTCCTAAAACCTGTATGTGCAGTTGTTTGATAGTATCCTATAGATTCCCAGCAGTGTTTTTTAGTTTTCTATTTTTTTTTTTTTTGGTCTGATTCTATAATTTCCTGTGCCTTGGGTTCTAAGTCGGATATTCTTTCTTCTGTTCACTAATTCTTTTGTTAAGATTCTCCTCTCTATTTTTTATTTGTTCTGTTGAATTCTTCATTTCCAATATTTCATTTTGATTTCTCTGCAAGATCTCAATTTCGTGAGAATAATTTTCTTTTATGTCATGTATGGATTTCATTAGTTTGTATATTTGCTTCTGATTACGTCTAAGTAATGCAATGATCCATTTTTTGAATTCCAATATTTGCATTTCTTCAATCTCATCATCACAATCTAGTATTAAGATGTTGTGTTCTTTTAGGTGTGTCATGTTGTCTTCTTTGTTCTAGTCTCTTGGATTGGCGCATTTGTTATTTGGCATTTCATCTTTTTTTGTGGCAGGTTTTATCTTTGGACCATGATTGGATTAATGTTGTGTCTG
Organism: Sylvilagus floridanus; assembly: GCA_949820135.1. Taxonomy (NCBI): domain Eukaryota; kingdom Metazoa; phylum Chordata; class Mammalia; order Lagomorpha; family Leporidae; genus Sylvilagus; species Sylvilagus floridanus. Next base: position 82,538,767 of record OX463236.1, on the reverse strand, counting down.
CTTTCAGGGAATACCTGCAGGCATGTGGTGGGAGTGGCCAGGGAGCTCTGTTCAGTGCTCCAGGGTGAACGGCATGTCTGAGGTGACACACTCAGGTTTGGCATTGTAAATCTCTCTCTCTCTCTCTCTTTTATCAGAGGGGAGGTTTCTTCTTGTATATTGCTGTAGACTCAGCTGAGTTCTTCTCTTCAAAGGAGATCAGAGCCTAGGCACTAGCCCCAGTGAGTATATTATTCCTCTGCTCTGCCACAAGGACCACTCAAAGTATCTGTGCAGTCCTCTTTACAAGCCCAGATTCCCCAGCAATGTCTCTTTCCAGGTAAACAGGGACCCCTGATCATGTGAAGCCTCCCATAGTGACTGCCCAATGTCCCAGCCACACCCTGAGTCCTCCCACACAGCCTCAGTGTTTTAAATCTTGGCACACAAGCCTCCTACAGTCATGAAACCCAGCCCCTTGTCTATTCTTCCCACCAGACTCAGGCGTCTCCTCTAGGCTGGCAGCTGGGCACAGACACGAGCTGGTGCAGCTGTCATTCAAAATATCCAAAATGGCACCTTCTCTCTGTCAACTTGTTACACGGCATTTTTGCAGGATTTTCAGGGAGAGACAAAATGTGCCCATCCTTTGTTTTTTCTCCTCTAGAGAAAATGGGTACACTATCCCCTATGAGGCTCCAAGCCAGATTCTCTCTAGGCTCTTCCTGCAACTTTTTTGACAGTGGCTTGAGTTACTGCAGTCTGGTCTCACCTTGCTCTCCAATGTTTGTGTGGAGGCTATCGGCTGGTGGGGTCCTAAATTGTGCATGCCTTCATCCTCCACATAGGTCCTCTGTGTTTCTCCAATTTACATAGAGTTTTCTCCCTAATTCCTCCCTGAGACTGCACTCTTTCTACTTTTTAAAAACTATCCTCTTCTAGACTCAAGCAGCAAGCTCCTTCCCTACTCCGCCATCTTAATCCCTGCATGTTTCTATAGATAGCTTTAAAAATCACAGAGGCGGTTGGTGCCATGGCATAATGTGTTAAGCTGCTACCTGCAACACTGACATCCTGTATGAGTGCTGACTTGCATCCTAGCTGTTCCACTTCTGATCCAGCTCCCTGATACTCTTCCTGAGAGAGTAACAGAAGGCCCAAATTCTTGGGGCCCTACCCCAGTTCCCACCTGGGAGAGATGGAGTTCCTGGCCTGGCCCTGGCCATTGCAGCCATTTGGAGAGCGAATTAGTGAATGAAAGATCTCTCTTCTCTCTCTATCTCTCCCTCTCCCATTTCTGTAACTCAACTGAGTGAATGAATGAATGAATATTTAGAAAAGAATAATAGAAGTAGGTCAAGATTATTTCCAAAGTGGTGTGAAGCATGAGGGAGAAAAATTTTGAATTTTCTTGTTTTAACTTTCAACTATATCTGTTGTGTATTTTACTTTGTGGTATTCTTTTGTATGTGATATTTTTAAAAAAATAGAAAAAAGAAAAATAAAACAAATGATAGTTAATATACCAATCAGATAATAGATAGTTGAAGAAGAGTTGTTTTAATTTTTATTCTTGCTCTCAAATATAGTGACTAAAATATGCTGAGCACACTAGTAAGTTATTTAATAATGAATAAAATATGAAAACGAAATGCACCAGTATTTATTATTTACTATTATTCATAGGTAAAACAAAAAGTCTTGGGTGATATGGAACCTTGCTTTTCTCCATTTCCTTGGAATTTCAAAGGGAAAACTGAAAAAACATTCAAATTTTGTTCTTATCACTACAATGCAACCACTAGCTTTCAATGACACTGCAGGCCTATCAATATTTTCCAAATATCTATATCTCTACCATATTCTTGTGGTTTTCAAATACTCTGCCATGTTCAAATACAAATGAATATATGTTGAAAATCTATTCTGTCATTTGTGATATTACACAAAAACTATAAAACCTAGCATTATCTTTATCTGTATAATGGATATCTCTGTCCACTGAAATTCATACCCACGATTATCCCAACAATTTGTTCATTAATTCACTCAAACATTTGTATATTAATTTCTTAAACAAATATATTGAGTAATTCCACACAACAGGTGTTCATATAGGTATTGGAGTGCAGAGACAGACATAATAATCTTGTTTTGTACTCCTACTACATACTATCCAAAGTCCTTATTTTCTAATCTATGACTTCTCTAACCACAGTTCGATTTCAAGATCTTGAAATTTCTGTGCCTTGTACTTTGAATACTTTTTTCATGTTGTTAATGACTTAAATGTCAACGCCTTCAAAAATCACACTTCATCAACTATTCTTTAACACATCATTCTCTTGTGTATCATGTTCTATCATTGTACCAAATTTATCTTCTTTGAAAACATCTTTTGTTATATCTGAATTATTTCATTAGTTCTCATTAACTGATTCATCTAAAAGCCTACAGCAGCCATAACTGGACTAGAGTTGAAATCAGGGGCAAGGAATTCAATTTAGATCTCCTGTGAGGGTTGTTGGACCCCATTATGTGAATAATGAACACAGCCTCTCCCAGAGTGCACATTGCTGTGAAACTGGATTCAAGTACTGGAAGGGAGAATGAAGATTCAGGTACTCCAATGTGGAGCATGAGCATCTTGACTGCTAGAGCAAATGCCTGCTACCTTGTCTTCTGGTGTTCAGTTATGAATAATTCAGTTATGAGGTGGATTTTCCCCTAAATATATGGCATATATTTATAGAAACCATTATTTCATATATTTATTTGTGTAGCACTACTGAATATCATCCATATTTTAGGCTCTGTTCTAAGCATGGAAAATCTTCAGTGAGAAAACTACACATGGTACTTATGCTAATGATGATAAGATTTCAAAATATAGAATACAACAAATTAAACAATTAACTTTTTTAAAAAAAGATTTATTTATTTAAAAGTCAGAGTTACACAGAGAGAGAAGGAGAGGCAGAAGGAGAGAGGTCTTCCATCCACTGGTTCACTCCCCAGATGGCGGCAACAGCCGGAGCTGTGCTGATCTGAAGCCAGAAGCCAAGAGCCAGGAGCTTCTTCCAGGTCTCCCATGTGGGTGCAGGGGCCCAAGGAATTGGGCCATCTTCTACTGCTTTCCTAGGCCATGGCAGAGAACTGGATTGGAAGTAGAGCGGCCAGGACTCAAACCAGCTGCAGGTGGCAGCTTTACCCACTATGTCACAGCGTTGGCCCCAAATAGTTAACTTTTTTTTTTTTTTTTTGACGGGCAGAGTGGACAGTGAGAGAGAGAGACAGAGAGAAAGGTCTTCCTTTTTGCCGTTGGTTCACCCTCCAATGGCTGCCTCGGTTGGCGCGCTGCAGCCGGCGCACCGCACTCATCCGATGGCAGGAGCTAGGTGCTGGGTGCTTTTTCCTGGTCTCCCATGGAGTGCAGGGCCCAAGCACTTGGGCCATCCTCCACTGCACTCCTGGGCCACAGCAGAGGGCTGGCCTGGAAGAGGGGCAACCGGGACAGAATCCGGCGCCCCGACCGGGACTAGAACCCGGTATGCCGGCGCCGCAAGGCGGAGGATTAGCCTGTTGAGCCACGGCGCCGGCCCCCAAATAGTTAACTTTTAAAAGTTTATGTAATAGGGGCTCATTTCAGTTGGCATGGGTTTTACAGTGTATGAGGTAGACAGCAGAATTCTACAGTGACTCCCCAGATTCTTGTCTTCTAATGCAGGCAGCTGTAGAATTGAGATGCTTTCGGTGTGGGCATACCCGTGAATACAGTGAAGTCACATACTCTCTGATTACATAGCACTATATAACCAACTGGAAAATGTTCTAATGGCCTTTAAAAAAAGAAGCTGCCATGTCATGAGACAATCGCATGGCTAGTATCAGAATACAGTCTTTAGTTGCTGAGAGAACCGTCTAGCCACAGCCTACAAGAAAACAAGTTCTACCAGTCATGTGAATAATCTTGTAAGAAGACCCAGAGCTCCAGATGAAAACACAGCAGAGTCAATGTGAGCTAAAAGCATTGTGAGACTCAGGACAAAACCCAGAGCAGAGAACATGGATGGCGGTTTTTTTTTTTTTTAAAAAGATAATTTATTTATTTAAATGAGTTAAAGAGAGAAGGAGAGACACACAGAGAGATATTCCATTGGCTGTTTTACTCCCCAAATGGCTACAACCCAAACTGAAGCCAGGAGCTTCTTCTGGGTCTCCCATGTGGGTTCAAGGGCTCAAGGACTTGGACCATTTTCTGCTGCATTCCTGGGCACTTTAGCAGGGAGCAGGATTCATTGGGGCAGCTGGGACTTGAATATGGGATATTGGCATCACAGGTGGCAGCTTAAACCATTATGCCACAATGCTGGGCCCCCATGGATGGCAATATTTTAAAGACCCCAATCCCAAAATAATTAAAGGGATTTTATACATGGGGAGTCATGATTTAACCAGTCAAATGAACTTTGTGACTTCCACAGGAGATGTATTTTAGAAAAACAAGAAGGCAACAGGAAAACCACAGCTGTTGAAATATCTTAAATGAAGGAAATGAATGTCATAGGGGTTACCAAGAAGAAGGAGAATATTAACAAGGCAGAGAAGGATTATAGAAGTTGCCTATGAGTAGTATTCTGATAGACTTGGGATGAAAGCAGAAGGAAGTAGGTGAATTAAGTATGGCTCATTTTTGCCTTGAGCAACAAGATACCATCAACATTTAGTCTTTTTACTAAAATTATTATTTAAGCTAATAAGTTCTACTTCAAGAATTGCTTTAGTGATATCACTTAAATTTCATATGCAGAATTTTCATTATCACTCATTTTAAAATAAAATCTAATTTCTAGTATGAATTTCCCTTTATTGTTGTATGAGTCATTTAACGTTGTGTTTTAGAACCTGTAAGAGAGTGAATTTTCCATTTCCTTTTGTTCTTGACTCTAGTAGTTGCAGCATAGTCGGAGAGTGCAATTAGCATGACAGAAAATCCTTTGAAATTTGTTGGAAATAGCTTTGTAGCTTAGTATCTAACTGTTGGGTAAATGTTCCACACTATTCTTTTATTGAGTGCAGTATTATATAAATGTCCATTAAATTAAACTTGCTAATTGTCTTATTCGAATCTTACAGATGCTTACAGATATTTTTGCCTGTCAGAGCTCTCAATTACTAAGACAGATGTGTTAAGAATCTTCTACTATGATAATACATTTATTAATTTCTGCCTTAACTCTGTCAATATTTGCTTCATTTATTTTAAATCTGCTTCTGGGAGCATAAATTTAGGGACACCGTTTTAATGATGAACTAAACCTTTTTCCTTATTTCTAGTAAGGTATTTTACATTTAGTCTATTGTATCTGGTATAAAAATGCCAGCTTTCTGTTGGTATACAAACAGACTTCAAAATTTCATGGAAAATTAATTTAAAGATAAGTTTATTTTGGTGCAAAAATACCTTTTAGAAATCTATGCATGGTGCTTACACAATATCTGTTTTCCTTGAACTTTAAAAAGATTTTATTATATATAATTTTAAAAAATTTTGCACTAAAACAAGCCTATTTTTTTCATTCCATTTTCAATGAACTTTTGGAAGCACTCACATATTATTTCCCCACTTTATTGCCATGCTTTCTTGTGTTCTTACCTAAAGATGTAGCTCTTATAAATTGTTCATAGCTAGATTGTGTTTTACTAGATTCAGATAATCATTGGTTTTTGAATTTGAGAGTTTACTTTCATTACATTAGTTGTGGTTACTGGTTTATCTTTTATTATAAATTATCTAAATATATACTGGTAAAAATATCTATCTATCTATCTATATAGCTTTCTATCTAATATATATATATCAGTAAAATTAAGGCACATGTTGGGCGACACTTCTCCATCGATCCTTTGTGTTTCTGCTGATCCTGTGAAGATATACCATGCAAAGAGGCCTTTTTTTTTTTTTTTTTGGACTAACTTTCAAAGGAAATGTAATCTTACAGATAATTATCAAAGATCCAGTTCTGGAAGCTCAGGATTCTTATTTAATGCAGTATGTTTCATGCATGGGAGATGCCTAAAGATTTTCATGTTAATCTATAAGAACTTTTGCAAAGTGGGAAGGCACTGATAGATGTACTGCCATTACTATTGTGTTATAAATCCTTTGTCTCTGACCATATATTTTGTGTTTTTCACCAGCATTCAAGGCACTGTGGCAAGGTAACTTGTCTGCTAATAAGTAGGATATAATCTCAAAATCTTCACCATTCTTGACCTTCCCTACCCTTATCCCAGGGCTTTAACAATTATTAAGTCAAAAGGAGCTACATTTGACATCTAAATGATGGTATTTCCAAATGTCTGCTTAAAATGATATTCAATTAAATCTATTTTGGCACAAAAACCTGAAACTCATGAATAGTTTCCATGACATGCATTCTCTATGGAATTTTTTAAGATCCTATGTGTTTGCTTGAGCATATGTATCACCTCTCTTAAGATCAAAACATATTATATGATATCATATCATCCATAAACATTTGAGTACCTGTATTTAAAAACATAACAGTGATGTCAGGAATAATCACATGCCACTATCACATGTAAAATATTTAAAATAACATTTTAAATTATGTATTTATTTTCATTTATTTGAAAGGCAGAGAGAGAGAGAGAGAGAGAGAAATATAAGGTCAGAGATATCTGCTGGTTCATCCCCCAAATTCCCTCAGTAGCTACAGTTGGGCCAGGTCAATGCCAGGAGTCTGGAACTCAATCCAGGTTTCCTGTGAGGGTGCTAGGGATCCATATACCCTCCCAAGATGTGAATCAGCAGGAAGCTGGATCAGAAGCAGAGGAGCTGGGACTCCAGCTAGGCTCTCTGATATGGGACATAATGGTCCCAGGTGGCATCTTAACTCTCACTAAATTTTTATTCCTAAAATAATTTATTGTTTTATCAAATATCCCATCAGGGCTCATATTTCACCAATAGTTTAATGTTTTTAAATTTATTATGTTTACTTAGATGAAACAGTATCCACCGCAACATTTTAATACTTAAGGTATTTGAATTATTTCTGTCACATGCTGGTTTTCAATAAGTTAGTTTCAATAAGTTGGTTTCAATAAGTTTCCTAGAATCCTGCAAAATTCTCATATACATAGATACCTTAAGTAGGCAAATATGCACACACTCACAAACAGAGGCACTTTTAATCCTTAAATAGCATTTACATGTGTTTATAACCAAGTGTGATGTGTGTTGATTCATTATAATTGGTATTTCTATTAATATGTTTCTTCCTGTTGGTTTTGCAGGAAACTCCAAGTTGGCTCTTGTGTCTAATTTACATGATCCTAGTTGGCTTTGGTAGCTTTTCTTTTTTAAAAAAAAGATTTATTTATTTATTTATTTATTTGAAAGTCAGAGTTACACACACACACACACACACACACACACAGAAAGAGAGAGAGAGAGAGAGACAGACAGAAAGAGGCCTTCCATCCGCTGGTTCACTCCCCAATTGGCTGCAACGGCCAAAGCTGCACCTATTTGAAGCCAGGAGTCAGGAGCTTCTTCCAGGTCTCCAACATGGTTGCAGAGATGACTTGGGACATCCTCCACTGCTTTCCCAAGCCATAGCAGAGAGCTGGGTTGGAAGTGGAGCACCTGGGACTCGAACTGGTGCCCAAAGGGATGCTGGTACTGCAAGCAGCAGCTTTACCCACTATTGACAAAGCGCCAGCTCCGATAGCTTTTCTGTTTCATATGTGGTAAGATGTCCTAAACTCACCACACATATTTCTTATCATTTCTTATCTGAAATGTAGAATCAGCATCTCACTAGAAACTTTTATTTCTTTTCTTAACAAAAGGTAAGTTATCAAAGAACATAACTTGAGTGTCAGGAGTACTTACTGATTCAGATTTTTTTGATAATTTTATCTTTAGAATATGTCTCAATAAAGATGTAAAAAGTGAAATAATTTGATGTATTCCAAATAGTCTTTCCCAAGTAGCTATATCCAATAACTATATAAATACGTATTCATTTGTTCACTTGTTTGATTTTTATTTTAATTTTTCTGAGGGATGTGACTGAGAATTCATTTTATTTTATCACTATGCAAAATAATTTATGATTTCAAAATTGCCTGTGTTAGATAAGAGATTTTCAGAAAATCCCTTGTTCTTAACTGTTTTCATCCTTACCTTATAAGGATACTTCAGAAAACTTATGGAAAATGGAAATAAAACATGTTTGGGGATGCAGAAATTTTTAAACATCCATGCAGTGTTTTCATAATACACACTTTTCATAAACTTTTTATGGAGCCCTCTATATAACTTCCCTAAATCTTATTCCATGGATATGGTACCTTAGATAGAAATTCATGAGTGTGGGGCCCTGTTGTGATGCAACAGGTTAAGCTGACGTCTGCACTGCTAGCATCCCACATTGGAGCACTTGTTTTAGTCCTGGCTACTCTGCTTCTGATACAACTCCCTGCTAATGTCCTGGGAAAGCAGCAGAAGATGGCCCCAAGAGCTTGGGCCCCTGTCATCCATGTGAGAGTCTTGGATAGAGTCCCAAGCCCTTGACTTTGGTCCCACACTGTTGTGGCTATTTGGAGAGTGAACCAGTACTTAGAAGATCTTTTTCCCTTGGTTTCTCTCTCTCTCTCACTCTGCCTTTCAAATAAATAAATCCTGAAAAAAAAAAGAAATTCATGAGCTTATATCTTGAAGCAGTATTCTAGAACAAAATGAGTGAGAAAGAAAGAGAAGAGAAAAACTGGGAAAGAATACTGTTCCACAGGGAATACAGCCTTATCCTGATGGCATAGGGAGCTCTACAGAGCCAACTGCATCCTAATTAGTACCACCTTGAATTGAGTATTTGTACCGCACTGTCATTGGCTGTGGGGTGCTTCCTGAGGGGCCAGAGTCTCTCAGGCAAGGGGACCCCCATTTCACTGAAGTCAATCCCCCAGAAAAGGGAACAACTGTTAACTAATAGCCACCAAACTAGCAGCACTTGGTTTCACCAGACATTCAAAGAGAATACTTTGTAAAAGCATCTTCTGGCCAGTGCCATGGCTCACTAGGCCAATCCTCCACCAGTGATGCCGGTGCATCGGGTTCTAGCCCCAGTTGGGGTGCCAGTTCTGTCTCAGTTGCTCCTCTTCTAGTCCAGATCTCTGCTGTGGCCCAGGAGTGCAGTGGAGGATGGCCCAGGTGCTTGGGCTCTGCACCCGCATGGGAGACCAGGAGGAAGAACGTAGCTCCTGGCTTCGGATCAGCGCAGCGCTGGCCATAGCAGCCATTTGGGGGATGAACCAACTGAAGGAAGACCTTTCTCTCTGTCTCTCTCTCTCTCACTGTCTAACTCTGCGTCTGAAAAAAATAAAAAGGAACAGTATCTTCTAGTTTTTTGTTTTACTAATTGCATTTATTTCATTACATCATATGGATATATAATCAAATAAGTCTCATATTGAAACATTCTTTTTCTTGCCTAATGGCTCTGGCTAAAACTTCCAGAGCTATATAGAATAGCAGTGGTGAGAGTGGGCATCCCTGTCTGGTACCAGATCTCAGTGGAAATGCTTCCAACTTTTCCCCATTCAATAGGATGCTGGCCATGGGTTTTTCATAAATTGCTTTGATTGTATTGAGGAATGTCCCTTCTATACCCAGTTTGCTTAGAGTTTTCATCATGAAAGGGTGTTGTATTTTATCAAATGCTTTCTTTGCAGCTATTGAGATAATCATATGGTTTTTCTTCTGCAGTTTGTTAATGTGGTGTATCACGTTGATTGATTCATGCACATTGCACTATTCCTGCATATCAGGGATAAATCCCACTTGGTCTGGGTGGATGATCTTTCTGATGTGTTGTTGCATTCTATTGGCCAGAATTTTTTTGAGGATTTTTGCATTTGTTCATCAGGGATATTGGTCTGTAATTCTCTTTCAATGCTGCATCTTCTTCTGGCTTAGGAATTAAGGTGATGCTGGCTTCATAGAAAGAGTTTGAGAGGATTCCCTCTTTTTCGATTGTTCTGAATAGTTTGAGAAGAATAGGAGTTAGTTCTTCTTTAAATGTCTGGTAGAATTCAAAAGTGAATCCATCTGGTCCTGGGCTTTTCTTTGTTGGGAGGGCCTTTATTACTGTTTCAATTTCTGTCTCAGTTATGGGTCTGTTTAGGTTTTCTATGTCTTCCTGGTTCAATTTAGGTAGGTTGCATGTGTCCAGGAATCTATCCATTTCTGATAAGTTTCCCCGTTTGCTGGCATACAAGTTCTTGTAGTAATTTCTGATGATTCTTTTTATTTCTGTGGTGTCTGTTGTTACATTTCCTTTTTGATCTCTGATTTTATTGATTTGGGTCGTTTCTCTTCTTATTTTAGTTGGGCCAATGGGGTGTCAATTTGTTTTATTTTTCCAAAAATCCAGCTCTTCGTTTGGCTGATTTTTTTGTAATTATTTTGGATTCAATCCTATTGATTTCTTCTCTGATTTTAATTATTTCTCTTCTCCTACTAGATTTGGGTCTGTTTGCTGCAGTTTTTCTAGATCCTTGAGATGCATTGAAAGCTCATTTATTTGGTGCCTTTCCAATTTCTTGATGTAGGCACCTACTGATATAAACTATCCTCTTAGCACTGCTTTTGTTGTATCCCATAAGTTTTGATATGTTGTGTTGTTATCCTCGTTTACTTCCAGAAAGTTTTTGATTTCTCTTTTGATTTCTTCTATGACCCAGTGTTCATTCAGGAGCATGTTGTTCAGTCTCCATGTGTTCGCATATGCTCTAGGGATTCCTGAATTGCTAATTTTCAACTTGATTCCGCTGTGGTCTGAGAAGCTGCATAGTATGATTCTGATTCTTTTGAATTTGCTGAGACTTGCTTTATGGCCTAGTACGTGGTCAATCCTAGAGTAGGTTCTATGCACTGCTGAGAAGAATGTAAATTCTTTAAATGTAGGATTGAAAGTTCTGCAGATATCTGTTAGATCCATTTGGGCTATAGTGTTGTTTAAATCTATTGTTTCCTTGTTAATCTTCTATCCGGTTGATCCATCTATTTCTGAGAGTGGAGTATTGAAGTCCCCCAGTACTATTGTATTGGAATCTAAGTCTCCCTTTAAGTCCCTTAGTATATCTTTTGAATTAATCGGTGTCCTGTAATTAGGTGCATATACATTAATAATAGTTACATATTCATGTTGAATTGATCCCTTAATCATTATATGGTGCCCCTCTTTGTCTCTCTTTACAGTTTTTTTGTTAAAGTTTATTTCTTTGATATTAAGATGGCTACACCCATTCTTTTTTTCATTTATGTTGGCATGGAATATCTTTTTCCAACCATTCACTTTCAGACTGCATGCATCTTTATTGGAAAGATGTGTTTCTTGTAAGCAGCAAATAGATGGGTTTTGTTCCTTAACCCATTCAGAAAATATGTGCCTTTTTACTGGAAAGTTGAGGCCATTAACGTTCAATGTGACTATTGATAAGTAGTAAATTTTCCCTGCCATTTTCCCACAGATATTTTCTAATATATGCTTTGAACTTCCTGTGATCTTTTACTATGAGGTTTTCTTCCTTTACCTTCTTTTATATTGATGGCTGTGTTTCTGTGTTTCTGTGTGTAACACATCCTTGAGCATCTTTTGCAGGACTGGATGTGTGGCAACAAATTCTTTCTATTTCTGTTTGCTGTGAAAGGTCTTTATTTCACCTTCATTCACAAATGAGAGCTTTGCAGGATATAATATTCTGGGCTGGCATTTTTTCTCTCTTAGTACCTGGGCTATATCTCACAATTCCCTACCTAGCCTGCAGGGTTTCTGATGAGAAGTCTGCTGTGAGTCTAATTGGAGATCCTCTGAGAGTAATCAGACCTTTCTCTCTTGCACATTTTAGAATATTTTCTTATGTTTCAATGTGCTGAGTTTTATTACAATGTGTCATGGTGAGGATCTCATTTGTTCTTGTTTACTAGGGGTTCTATGAGCTTCCTGTACTAGGATGTTTCTGTCCTTTTCCAAGCACTGGAAGTTCTCCGCTAGTATCTCCCTAAAAAGGCCTTTTAATCCTTTCTCTCTCTCCATGACTTCAGGAACTCCTAGAACCCGAATGTTGGGTTTTTTAATAGTATACTGTAGATTCCCAACAATATTTTTTAGATTTCTAATTTCCTTTTCTTGTCTTTGGTTCGACTCTATAGTTTCCTGTGCTCTGTCTTCTAAGTCCGATATTCTCTCCTCTGATTCACTGACTCTATTTTTAATGCTCTCTAATGTGTTTGTCATTTGATCTATTGAATTCTTCAATTCATTTTGATTTCTCTTCTCTATCACAATTCCCTGTTCTACTACTTTCTTCATTTCATTTTGATTCCTCCTTAATATTTCATTTTCACGAGAGAGATTTTCTATCCTGTCCAGTAAGGATTTCTGTAGTTCAATATTTTGTTTTTGAGAAATTCTTAATGTTATTATCAATTTTTTGAGATCTGTTTCTTGCATTTCTTCTATCTCATCATCTTCATAATCTTGAATTGGGGTGTCTTGCTCATTGGAGGGGGTCATAATTTCTTCCTTGTTCTTGTTTCCTCAGTTTCTTGGTTTGTTGCTTGGCATTATGGAGATATTCTTTGGTTTCTTTTCTGTAGTGGTTTTTCTCGTTATACTATGACTCTAAATTAAGTGGACTATCTGCTTTTAATGGAGTCTTACAGGCTTGTGATAGGTGTGGCCAGAGAGCTCTGTTTGTTTCTTGAGGGTTAAGGGTGTGCCAATGTGACACACTAAGGTTAGGAGTGGTAAATCTACTCTCTCTCTCTCTCTCTCTCTCTCTCACTCTCTCTCTTTTAAATTCAAAAAGAAATTATGGGACTTGTACTCTATAGAATACTAGACAGCAGTAAAAAAAAAAAAAACAATGAAATCTGGGCATTTGCAACAAAATGGAGGAATCTGGAAAACATCATGCTAAGTGAAATAAGCCAGTCCCAAAGGGACAAACATCATATGTTCTCCCTGATCAGTTACAACTAACTGAGCACCGTAAGGAAACCTGTTGAAGTGAAATGGACACTCTGAGAAACAATGACTTGATCAACCCTTCTCCTGACTATTGATGTACAACTTAATACTTTATCCCTTTTAGTATTTTGTTTGTTCTATTTAATGCTATTGGTGGAACTCTGTAATTAACACACAATTATTCTTAGATGTTTAAATTTAACTGAAAATTGATCCCTGTGAAATATAAGAGTGGGAATAAGAGAGGGAGGAGATGTACAATTTGGGACATGCTCAATTGGACTTGCCCCAAACGGTGGAGTTAGAATGGTGCCAGGGGATTCCAATACAATCCCATCAAGGTGGCATGTACCAATGCCATCCCACTAGTCCAAGTGATCAGTTTCAGTTCACAATTGATCACACTGATAGGTCTAAGAGTCAAAGGGATCACATAAACAAGACTTATGTCTGCTAATACTAACTGATACAATTAAAAAGGGAGAGAATTATCCAACATGGGAAGTGGGATACAGAGCAGACTCATAGAATGGCAGATGTCCTAAACAGCACTCTGGCCTCAGAATCAGCCCTTAAGGCATTCAGATCTGGCTCAAGAGCCCATGAGGGTATTATAGGCATGTAAAAGCCAAGACACTCTGGGAAAAAAAGAAAAAAGAAAAAGACCTAAATGAAAGATCTCTGTGAGTGAGATCCCAGTGGAAAGAATGGGGCCATCAAAGAATGAGGTACCTTTCTCTGAAGGGAGGAGAGAACTTCCACTTTGACTATGACCTTGTCTAAATAAGATCGAAGTCGGTAAACTCAAAAGGCTCCCATAGCCTTGGCAACTCATGACTAGAGCCTAGGGAGATTACTGACGCCATAATCAAGAGTGTCAATTTGTTAACTCAACAACAGGAGTCACTGTGTACTTACTTCTCATGAGGGATCTATCCTTAATGTGTTGTCCAATGTGAAGAAGTAATGCTATAACTAGTACTGAAACAGTATTTTACACTTTATGTTTCTGTGTGGATGCAAACTGTTGAAATCTCTACTTAATATATACTAAATTGATCTCCTGTATATAAAGAGAATTGAAAATGAATCTTGATGTGGATGGAATGGGAGAGGGAGTGGGAGATGGGAGGGTTGTGGGTGGGAGGTAAGTTATGGGGGGGGGGCATTGTAATCCATAAACTGTACTTTGTAAATTTATATTTATTAAATAAAAATTTTAAAAAAGCAAGTTTCTAAGAGGCAACTTATTATTTAATGTTATTTAATGTTTAATGTCTAATAATATTTCTGCTGCTTTCATACTGAAAATATTTTTTGACATGGAAGATTTGGGACACAATATTTTTACCCTTCAAACTATAAAACCTTCCTCAGTTGTCTTCTCATTGCATTTTGTATATTTGAAGAAATGTACATTTTGAAGATATTTGATCCTAACATGATAAATCTATAATTTACTAGCTGATTAATTTTTTTTACTGAATATAGGACAGTGTGAAGTGTGTTATCATTAAATCCATATATGTGTATGTATATGTATATTTATTTAAAACAAAGGAAGACCAGCAAATTTTCTAGTGGAATGACATAGACTACCAAAGATAATTTTAAACTGTTTTTTTTTTCATCCACAAGTATTAGAGTAACCACTATTTTTCAAAGCATGATGCATTATTCTGTTAAATAAAGAATGACAAAATATTTTCCATTAATAATTTTGCTTTTAAGCATTTTAGTAAAATGTGAATTTATATGGATTTGAACATAAGTGAGTAAAAATATAAAATAAACTGCTAAATTGGGTGTTGTTTATAAGAGCTGTCAATGGCCAGCCAATACAGAATATAACACAATTCCTCCTTAAATTTAAGAAGATAATACAACTAGAAACACCATTTTAATCTCTTTCAGGGTTATGTTCATTTTTCTACTCTTTTCCTCTTTTGAGAACAGCATTTCTTGTTGTGTCTATATATGAGTCTGAGAAACCAGTGGGTTAAGCCACTACTTGTGATCCCGGCATGCCATGTGATAGTGCCCGCGGAGTCCTGGCTGCCATGCTTCTGATCCAGTTTCCTGAAAATGTGCCTGAGAATGCAGCATACTGCCACCCACGTAATGCTGGGCTCCTGGCTTTGGCCTGGACCAGTGCTGGCATTACAGTTATTTGGCGGTAAGAAATTTCTGTCTCTCTTTCCCTCCATCTTTCTCAGTCACTTTGCCCTCATGTAAACAAGAAAAGTTTTTAAAATATTTCCGGGAGGCCAGCACTGTGGCCTAGTAGGTAAAGCTGCCACTTGTAGTGCCGGCATCCCATATGGGTGCCAGTTTGAGTCCCAGCTGCTCCACTTCCAATCCAGCTCTCTGTTATGACCTGGAAAAGCAGTAGAAGATGACCCAAGTCCTTGGGCCCCTGCACCCATGTGGGAGACCTGGAAGAATCTATTGGCTCCTGGCTATGGATTGGCGCAGCTCTGGCCCATGCAGGCATCTGGAGAGTGAACCAATGGATGGAAGACTTCTCTCTCTCTCCCTCTCCCTCTCTCTCTCTCCCCCTCTTTTCTGCCTCTCTGTAACTCTGATTCAAACAAAAATAAATAAATCTTAAAAATCAAACAAACCAAAGAAAAGCATGAGTATACAATCTCTGTTCTGTAGTTCTTGCCAAGATTATTTTGATATGCTACATTGAAACCTGAGATTGAGGTTTAGCTTTGTTTTCAGAATATATTATATGAAGCCGAACTACGGTGATATTGAAAGCTTATTGCTCATCACACACTACCTTCCTCATCAGAGGAAATTCAGTCTATTGGAATCAGTTGATCTAAGGAATAGGGAAGATTACTGCCACCTCTCTCTAAAATAATTGAGAAAGTAAACTTTTACCCTCTTTACCCAACAGATTAAATGTTCTGACATTTTTAATGGTCCAGCAAACTCTGACAGATAAACATCACCATCAACAGTCATCACCATCAACAATCTTTTTTGCACTAATTGCAGCATATACAGATTATTATCCTGGATAAAATTACTTAATTTGAAAAAATGTCATTTTTTAGTATCTGGTATTTTTTAACAGGAACAAGCTGTATTCGTATATGTTTTTTATAACATAACTTGATGAGAAGTAAAATAATGAATTTTATTGTGAAAGTAGAATTCAATGAAAACAAAAGAAAAAGATCTCTGATGATAGAAATCTGCAGCGCACTCCTCTCTGTGCTTGCTGAATTGTCCAGCCATCAACACAGCTGAAGCAAATTCACTGAGGAAGTCCCCAGCTTGCTGGAGCATCTCGCTAAGAGAGTTATCCAGCAAGGTTAAACTAACGATCTGCTTAACTGATTACCTGGATTAGTTCCAGCATGTGCAGTGACGCAGTTCTGAAGTGTAAAGTACTTAATCATGAAGTCTGCTCTGGGAGAAAAGCATTTCACAAGTTTCACCACATCAGTACGATGTCTAATTAACCCTTTGGATGTAAGGCTTCTTAAGCTAGAGGTAAATTTCTGCTTTATGATACTTAGTGGATGCTGCCATTGGTAGTAGTGCTACATGCATTATTAAATTTTCTTAAGGGATTTTAATGCAGTGCTGGGCAACAACTATATGAACTCAGGAATACACAAATGAGAAATGAAATTCCAAACAATGAGAAGAAATGAAAATATTAAAGTTACATAAACAATATATAAATTTTTATGAGTTGTAGGATGAAGAAAAACAGCTTAAGAAATTTTAACAGAGAAATTGTGTTAATCAAGAGGCACTAGAAGTTCCTTTATAGATAATAATGGATTTCAAGGTGCTCACATGACATGGGTAGACAAAGTAGAAAACGTAGAAAGTAGGGCATGTTCCTTGGAGAGAACAGGCTGAGCAAACATCAGGCAGGCAGAAAGCTTCCAGAACACGTAGAAAGTACAAGTAATCCAATGTAGTTAGATCACAGAGGAGTTGTGGAATTAAATATTAAAAATAGTTATAGGTAACTCATAGGTAATTTTGGATGTCAGAGTTTTAGTTGAAATGTGATAGCTTCTGAAAATTTTGAACAAGGAGTATAACACATCCAGATTGGTGCTTAAAGGTTTACTCAGCAGAATATTTAAATTGGGAGAGTTTGGAAGCCAGGAAATTTATTACAGTGTATAGCAATAATATTCATCCCAAATATTTCTAATGGTAAGAAACAAACTCATGATTTTGGCTTTCCAAAGCAATATTGAGATTGCCATCTTACTAAAATGGGATTTAAAGAAACAAAGATAAGACTTGCAGGATGCTAAGGTTCATATACTTGCCCCCTCCCAAACTCATCTTGAAAATTAATTTTGAGGATTGCATTTTGGTGCAGTGGGTTAACCCATCACCTGCAATGCAGGCATCCCATCTCAGAGCACCAGCCCCAGACCTGGCTGCCATGCTTCTGGTCCAGTTCCCTACTAACATGACTGAGAAGACAGTGGAGGATGGCACAGCTGCTTAGACCCTGCCTATCACATGCCTACCCAGCCTTGGCTATTGTGTCCACTTGGAGAATTACACCGCAGATGGAAGATTCTCTCTCTCACTCTCTTTCTCTCTCTCCTCTCTCTCTCTCAAACTGTTTTCAAATACATAAATCTTTTTTAAAAATAAAATTAATTGTGACTGCCATTGTATAAGAATTAAGAAGTGAGACTTTTAAGAGGGATTAGGCCATAAATCGTCTACCATCTTGGGTGTGTTTAGTGCCTTAATAAAAAGGCCTCCATGTGTGACCTCTCTCTTTTCCTGCTCTCTTGCGTTCTGCCATGTTACAACTCTCTTAATGTTGGACTTCCTAGCTTCCAGAACTATGACCCAAAGCATTTATATTCATTATAAATTACCATCATTCTATTGTGGCAGCACAAAATGTACTATGACATAGGAAGAGGTGATAAGATGTTTAAACATATGGAGTTTGAGATAAAAGCAAGTGACAATACTGAGAAAGTAGGACAGAAGAATGGAGATTTGAGAACCAGTGATTAATGGGAATTGAAGTATACCAAGTCAACAAGAACTCTGAGAAGAGGATAGTAAATGACATTTTGCATCACAGCATTAAAAATTATAATTATGTACATTTTTCTGTCTCTTTGTTTTACATAGTCTCCACATGAGACTATGTGGTTGGGAAAGGATCTCATATAAAAAATGTATTTAGGAATTGGGTGAACAAAAATTAATGTTGACTCTAATCTAGGTGTCTTGTTCCCTTTCATACCACACAGGAAGCCATTTCTTACCTTTTCTCTTTCTGAGACTCCTCATGGAAACTACTTAGATTTTTTGAAAGTGTCTCACAAAAACTTACCCAATTTCTTATTTCCCCATTCTCTCCTCATCCCTTCATTTCCAGTGCTCCTCAGGTAATCTAGATTTTCATGCTTTTCCTTGGAGGCTGTTGTCCCTCTGTCATGAGGGAACCAAGCCAGGCTCCACCATCTCTTCCCAGTGAATTTTGAATTTAGCATGATGCTAACTGTGCAAATGACAGCAAGGTGCTTTTGCATTTGAGATCTTCTAGGAGACAGGGGCCCATGGTAGACATCATTGGAAACACTTTATGAACAGAATGACATAACCTCATGTAGTAAGGCTCAATTGTCACAAAATCAAAAAAGAAAAAAAAAATTCTAAGAGAAAAATTCTCCCAAACTGATGAGTGGCAAAAATGCTGGTTGATTTTTTTTCCTCACATGGCTGTGCCTGCTGCTATTCAAAGGGAGAGGTAGACTCCAGCTTCCTTTCCTTCCTGCTGACACTGATGCAGATGGTCTTCACTCTTGCCCATGAAAGAACCGGAACAAGTGGCTGGGACTTCCTGCCATGGAAATGTCCTCTTGTAGAGTGTCCAATTATAATACTATTCTGTACACCAATAATTTGAAAAGCAAGCAATTTTTTTTTTATTTGACAGGTAGAGTTATAGACAGGGAGAGAGAGAGAGAGAGAGAGAGAGAGAGAGAGAGAAAGAGAATGAATCTTCCATCCGCTGGTTCACTCCCCAATTGGCTGCAATGCCTGGAGCTGCACAGATCTGAAGCCAGGAGCCAGGAGCTTCTTTTGGGTCTCCCAAGTGGGTGCAGGGGCCCAAGCACTTGTGCCACCCTCCACTGCCCTCCTGGGTCACAACAGAGAGCTAGACTGGAAGAGGAGCAACCAGGACTAGAACCCGGAACCCATATGGGATGCCAGTGCCGTAGGTGGAGGATTAACCAAGGGAGCCATGGCGCCGACCTCATGCAAGCAAATTTTATGTGTTCTTATCACCACCCCCAACATACAGACACACATACACACACCCACACACACAGAACGATAATGATAGAAGATGATGTATGTACTAATTGGCTTCACTGGAGTACACATTTTTTTTTTTTAATTTAGTGGGAGGTAAAATAGCAAGGTTTATTAGGGAAGTGACACCCGTAAGGCTGGATGGGCACCTCTCCAGACAGAACCTGAGAGACTGGGGGGGGGGGGGGCAGTGGAGAGAGAATACACCTGACCAGGTCAGGCGGGAGGCCCAGCAGAGAGGCAGAGGGCTGGGCGCGCAGTCTGGTTGAGGCCAGGGGTTTTTAAGGAGATGGGTCTTGCTTCCCCACCTCTGCTCCTCTTGGAACAAAGGGCTTTTTGGATGTAAATAGAAAAACTCCTATCTGAGTTTTTCTCTGAAGGTATCAGACAGGAGGAAGTCTAGCTGGCGCCATCCTGAGTTTGGAGGAATGGTGAGCAAGACCCCCTGGAGAATGGGGATCCTGAGCAGGGTGTTTGAAGTGCAGATACTGGGCTACATCTGGGAAAAGGGGCGGGGACCCCCACCAGGCAGGTTATCAGGTAGAAGGGGGCAGGGCAGGATGGGAAGGCCGGGCTACCCCTGGAATGTTGTCAGGATGACTCTGAGGTGCAGATGCATATGCTGGACATAGATGTCTTTTCTTTAGGCCTTTATGTCACACACACATAAGCTCATAACTTCCTACCTAACATTCCCCCCTCAAGAGGTAATACCCAAAATTCTTTTTTGGGATTATGGATGGAGTTACGTTTTCTGTAACTTCTTCAAAGCTGGCATGTGGGCGTCGAGGGGGATTTGGGTATTTCCTCTTGCTATCTGTCTTATGGTGTGCAACAGTGGCCTTAGAAAGACTGTCCTGCTCAGTCCAGAGGACTGATCAGGTCGTCCAATGGAATGGGCTGGAAGCCTTGTCTGACGACCATTTGGAGTTGACAGCTTTTATTCTGTTAGAGACAAAACAAACAAGGGCATTAAAAACATAAGGTCCAAAGAGAAGCAGCAATATTACAGAAGTTATTGGGCCAAGGAGAGGAAATAGCCAGGATTTCCATGACCAGATGTCAGGCCAGCAATCCCAGCCCTGCTTGCCCTGGGATTATATACTTTGGAGATATATATATATACACACACATACATTATATATAAAAGTTTTACAAAGAATGTCTAAGTCAAAGAACTATTTCATTGTTGAAGACTAGTTTTCTTTTTTAGATTTTATTTATTTATTTGAGAAGCAGAATTATGGTGGGTGGGGGGAAGGGGAGGCAGAAAAGTCTTCCATCCACTGGTTCACTCCCAGTGGCTGCAACTGCTGGAGTTGAGCTGATCTGAAACCAGGAATCAGGAGTTTCTCCCTGGTCTCCCATGTAGGTACAGGGACCCAAGCACTTGGGCCATCTTCCATGCTCTCCCAGCATATAGCAGAGAGCTGGATGGGAGGAGAATCATCCAGGACACGAACAGGCACTCATATGGGATGTTGGTGTTGCAGATGAAGGCTTTGCCCACTACACCACAGAACTGGCCCCCACTAATTTGTTTTTGAAACCCTACTCTTGCAATCTAAATGAGAATTTTTTTAAATTTTCTCTAAATGTAATAGTGTTATTTCAGTTTTAAATATATGAATCTCTTACTTTAACATGCTAAGAGAGCAGCTTTCTTCCCTATAACTCTGTGGACTTATGTTATATACCATTTGCCTTTGATTCTACCAGCCTAAGTTGCTTTTGAAATCCAATAGTAGCTGGGAAGTCTCAGCATTTCCTGTTGTTCCCTCTGCTCCTTTCCTTACTGTCCTGTTTTCTTTCTTTTACCGCAGAAAGAACCTAAAATGTCTACTGAGCCATGTGACATTTGGCACCCCAGAACTTTATTTAACATGTGTGACTGTATATTTCCAAACAGAAGTTACTTTAGACAAAAGCATATGCTATTTCAGCACTCTGCACACACTTCTGAAATCAATGTGAAATAAAATGATCTTAATTTATGTCACTTGATGAGTTGCTGGCACAAGAATATTGCAAGTCAGGGAATGAAAGTAAGAAAAAGGAGAAAAGCATGCACTGAAGAAATATATATAAAAAATTAGGATTAGCAGTTAAGATGCCTTAACTCACATGGAGTGCCTGGGGTCAATACCAGAAATACAGCTCCTGATTCCAGCTTCCTGATAGCATATATCCTGGGGGGCAGCAATGATGGCCCAAGTGACTGGATTCCTGCCCATCCGAATGGGAAAACAGGACTGAGCTCCTGGCTCCAGCTTTGGCCCCAGCCCAACACAAGTTATTGCAGGCATCTAGGGAGTGAATCAGCAGAAAGGAATTCTCTTTAGCCCTTTCTTTTTCTTCCATTTAAATAAATACATGAAATTTAAAAATTAAATTTTTTTTTTTTTTGCTTTTTTTTATTTTATTTTTTTGACAGGCAGAGTGGACAGTGAGAGAGAGAGACAGAGAGAAAGGTCTTCCTTTGCCGTTGGTTCACCCTCCAATGGCTGCCGCGGTCGGCGCGCTGCGGCCGGTGCACCGCGCTCATCCGATGGCAGGAGCCAGGTGCTAGGTGCTTTTACCTGGTCTCCCATGGGGTGCAGAGCCCAAGCACTTGGGCCATCCTCCACTGCACTCCCGGGCCACAGCAGAGGGCTGGCCTGGAAGAGGGGCAACCAGGACAGAATCCGGCGCCCCGACTGGGACTAGAACCCGGTGTGCCGGCGCCACAAGGCGGAGGTTTAGCCTGTTGAGCAACGGCGCCGGCCAAAAATTAAATTTAATACATAAGTAAATAAAAATAGAGAAAGTAAAGGAGGCATCAAAAAGAAGACAACAAAAAAAACCACTCATAAATGAAAAGGAAAAAATAGGTCATTCAAAACCTACCTGGCTGTTGAACTTCATTGCATTGTAATCAAGGCTTATCTGATATTCTACCCTTTAACAATTGGAACGTCATCTCTCAAGTGTGTATCAAGCTTCAACCCTGAACAGCAGGCAAGGAGTCAAGTGTAATAAGGTAGCACACAATATGTGTACTCTGACGGATGGGGCAGAACAGAGCCCTGGTAACATAAAGAAGAAAGTAAGTACTAATAGCCACCTAATGAGCAAATAGTCCATACATTTTTTTAAGATTTATTTATTTATGTGAAAGGCAGAGTTACAGAGAGGCAGAGATGGGGGGGGGGGATCTTCCATCCACTGGTTCTTTCCCCAGGTGGCCACAATGGCTGATGCTGCGCCGATCTGAAGCCAGGAGCCAGGAGCTTCTTCCAGGTCTCCCATGCAGGTGCAGGGGCCCAAGGACTTGGGTCATCCTCTACTGTTTCCCAAGGCCATAGCAGAGAGCTGGATCAGAATAGGAGCAGCCGGTACTAGAACCTGCACCCATATGGGAGGCTGGCACTGCAGACAGAGGCTTTACCCACTACGCCACAGCACTGGCCCCCATAAAATTTTTGTCTGTGTCATTCTGAGCTTATACCACTGTTTAAATTTTTGTCATAAGTCATATTATTAGCTTTTCTTTATACTTAAAAATGTATTATGAATGTCTTTCTGTGTCAACAGATGTAGGAATATTTTAATAAATATTTTTAATGGCTTAATTTTAATAACTGCTTAAAGACTCTTAATAAACATTACTTATCAGAGTCATGATTGTAAGATAATTAGGTTTAATTTTTATTTCTTCTTTTCCCTCTTCTCTTTTTTCCATTTCTTCACCTTTCTTCCCTCCCTGTGCATAACTACTCACTTTCTATTTCTCTCTCCTTTTCTTTACAGTGCTTAAATAATTGTTTAAAATTTATACTAAATATGAAATTATGAAATTTGATGGTATACATATTTGAAATTTGGTTAGATCTTGCAAAAGCATTTTGTATTCTGAATACACTTTGAAAGAGAGACAATTTCTTATCTCAGAATTGTTCTTAAAAGATTTTTTTTTTATTTGAAAGAAAGGTATCGGAGAGAGAGAAAGAGAAGGAGAGAGAGAGAGAGAGAGAGACAATCTTCCATGTGCAGGTTCATTCTCACAGATGCCCCCAACAGCTGAGGCTGGGCCAGGTTGAAGCCAGGAGGCTGGAACTTGGCCCAGGTCTCCCTCTGGGTCTCAGAGACTAGCACGTGAGTCATCCTCTGCTGCCTCCCAGGGTGCACATTAGTAGGAAGCTGCAGTGGACGGTGAAGCCAAGACTTGAACTGAGGTATTCAGCTATGAGATTTGGAAGTTTCAAGCAGCCTCTTAACAATTGTATCAAATGCACACCACTCTAAGAAATATTTTTGAGATGTTCCAATACCAAGTGTGAAAATATTTCATTAAAACTTGTTACTTTGGTGCTGACGCCGTGGCTCAGTTGGTTAATCCTCAGCCTGCGGCGCCAGCATCCCATATGGGCGCCAGGTTCTAGTACCAGTCGCTCTTCTTCCAGCCCAGCTCTCTGCTGTGGTATGGGAGGGCAGTGGAGGATAACCCAAGTGCTTGGGCCCTGCACCCGCATGGGAGACCAGGAGGAAGCACCTGGCTCCTGGCCTCGAATCGGTGCAGCACCTGCAGTAGCGGCCCTTTTGGGGTGAACCTAGGGAAGGAAGACCTTTCTCTCTGTCTCTCTCTCTCACTATCTATAACTCTTCCTGTCAAAAAAATAACAATAATAAAAAAAAACTTACTCCTTTGAGCTAAATATTGGAATGTGTTTTATTAGTAATTATTTAATGAAATCCTCGTATGGTTCCTTTGTGGAGAGTTTTGCTGTTGGTAACTGGAATAAATTTGTGTTGCCTATGAGTATCCAAGTTAACCCCTGGATTTACCATTTACTCCCATCATTTTATAGTTTAATCAACTGCCATGCCTATCCCTGATGAAGGCAGAAGCAGCTAACCTAAGTTAACCAGTCAGAAACTCTTTGATGAACGTGTGATTCTTATGGAATCAACCTGGGTGTCTACCAACGGATGAATAGGTAAAGAAAATGGGTGTAGAAACATAATTGAATGTTATTCAACAATAAAAAGACATTATTTTATTAGTGTTGACATGGATGGAACTGGAAGTTATGTACCATAAAATAAATCAGACACAGAGAGACAAGTGCTACGTGTTGTCACTGCGGTGTAAAAGCTTAACATGTTTATCCTGTGGAAGTGAAGGGTAGAATAGTGGCTACCAGAGCCTGGAGGAAGGGAAAGGAAGTGATGGGTAATGTGCACAGGCACAAAGTTGGCTAGCAAGGATTGTTTCTAATTTCTTATGGCAGAATAGGATAATTATGGTTGACAACAATTAGTTGGTTATTTGCAAATGACCAGTAGAGAGGATTTTGAATATTCTCAACTAAAAGAAAGTGACCATTTCCCTGATCACTTCATTACACACTACACACATTCATGGAAAGGTTCCACTATACCTCACAGATATGTATGATTGATGTATGCAAATTAAAAATAAAAGCATACTTTAAATATTTGAATCTTAAGCTTACTGAAAAAAAAAAACGCTAAAAAACATTGGAATTGATTCTTTCTTGTTCTATTCCATCCCGATTCTCTACGTTGTCCTCCCCTCTAGAGTTCCCAGGCACAGCACCACTTACAACTTGGGTCTCAGTACCCCTTAGACAATTTTAGGGACACTGTTCTATGCCATTATGCAAATTTCTAGTCCGTGAGCACAGGAAATAAGTTACTGACATTTTCTCAGATCCTCTATAATTACCTTTTTATAAATGGATTTTATCTTATTTTTTAGATTTAGAAGGCAGTTAAGGTAGCTTTTGTATCTCATATGCAATATACAACATCTAGAATAGAGTCTTCTAAAAGGAGGAAAAGAATAATCTGGATTGTTTATTCAATGTAAGGATTAGTCTGTCTTTTCTGAAACCTATTATACTTTTATGTTTTTTTATACTTTTTATGTTTCTAAAAACTCTCCAGGCAAGTATTGCTTCCTTTATTCATTTGCTGTCATTACAACTGCCCCTCTGGTGGAAGCTATGTGCATTGGAGAAGGCAAATTGTTGGAGAGAGGAACTTGATTATCAAAATATTTTAGAACTTCCCAGAGCAAGACCTGATCTTGGCTCACACTATGGCACTTTTAGCTTGAGGAATCAAAGTCATACCTTATATTACCTTTGGTTACTTGTTTTGTTTTTGTTAAAGTAAATTTGAGAATGAGCATAAGTTCAGTTAGTCATGAGGGTAGCAAAGGAGGGAAGTTTACTATTAGATGCTTTAGAAATATTTTAATGTGAAACAAGATTTTCAAGTATTATCTGTTGGAATTTTTCTCTTCATTCTTCAATGGACCCAGTTACCCTTCCCGCTAGTGGCAACTCTTAGAGACATTACTCTTTGCCCATAGAAAGAAAGACTTTGAAGAATATCATTAAATCCTGGATTTTTGTGTTTTCCAAGCTTAACAGTCAGAACTACAAATTGATTGAGAGCTCTCTGTCATCTCTCAGACCTAGAGTTTCCTCATCCAGTTAAAAATGACACATTCTGGAGAAAAGGTAAAAGGACATATATAATTAAATGCTCATTAATAATGCTGAGAATAAACCCTTATTTCCAAACTAACATTCTACTGGTAGGAAATGGAGAATCCAAATAAATCTAGGATATCTGAGAATTAGAGGAATTAGTTCCTCATCTTTGTTGAGCCCCTGCAAGCCATTGAATGGAATAGAAAGCAATGTTAGCTTGACATGGCCACCGAATTCCAATGAAGTCATTTGTCTTTTGCAGTCTGAGTGGTAAGAAGTATCTGGTGATGATTTTTTTTTCCATCAAGACACATAATGTACTGTAACTAAGTGCCTGGGACAATCACCCATCGAACTGATGCCTTACCCCTCTCCAAGCCCTTGGGGATATGGTCACATTCTTGGGTAGAAGGAAGAAAGGACTTTAAGTGAATGAAATTTCCCTGAATTGTCTCACCTAAATTTTCCCCAATGGGCAATTTGAGAGATTTAAAGAGAAAATTTGTTCAATTTCAGAAAGATGAAGAAAAGCTATTTCTCCAAACTGCTAAAACTATAGTTATAGTATTAAGTTTTCCTGTATGAAAAGCAGATGTTCCTATTTGCTAAAGCAGTGTGAAAGAACAGTGAATGAGAGTGTTGCAGGCTAGAATAAAGATTTTATATTTTGAATATGGACAAGATTTTCTATAGAGCCCATTACTTTGCATTTTAAAACTTGAAACAGGAAAAATTTTTAGTGGAAGCTGGTACCCAGCAAGACACCAGCTTCTAGGATGTACTTCCTCAAGGTGCCAGACTGCTGATGCCGAGGAAGCAAGTGGCAAACACATGTCAAGGAATAAGCAAGTGGGAGGAGCCATGTGCAATGCATTTTGCTGGATGCACTAGATGTTTTATTTGACTTATGTAGATACTTTGATTATGTGTTACTAAACACAATATGGTAAACCAGTATGGAATTTGATTAGAAAAAGAGATCCAGAAGGCAAGTATAGCTCGCCTGAGAACCTCACTACCCTTGCCCTTGAGTAGGGATGAGAATGAGAGGACTCTGTTAAAATGCAAATATAAATTCATAAAGGTATATGGATATGTTATGTATATCATTGGTAATCTTATTATACCACTGTGAGTTCAAGTTTAAGTACCAAATTAGCAGATACTTATTTCAGAAATAGCTTACATAGAATGGTTGTTTTCCTCAGAGAAAGGAAGCATGTTAAAGCACTCAGTATTTTGAGGTTCAGCAGGGAATTTGAGGTCCAATGCTGTGGTAAAATGTTCTGGAAAATGGGGAAATGACCCTGGGGATTCTAGGGTTTGTGACTGAGGAGAGGGTAGAAGACAATGTGTGGTCTGGTCAGACAGAAGGAGGGACTGAGACTGCTAAAGGCAGAAAACAGAAGACAAGCTGAGAGGAGTTCAACTTGATTACAAGTACACAGGGCTGCCTTATGTGTCTGAGCATTATTGTATATGAATATAAGGATATTTTCTAACGACAGAATATATTCAGTTTGATGCATTCCCTTTCTCTCTCTCTCTTGCATGTACACATGTGTGTAGTGTGTGTGTGTTTGCTGTTGACATTTTCCTACAGTTATTCTATTTCACTTACAACTTGAATGCCTTTCTTTAGCACCAGCATGATGGGGTACTTCTGGTCAATTGAGTGTGTGTGTGTGTGTGATTTTCTCTCTCTATTGAAAGCTTCCATACATCATGTAATTTTAAAATATATGAAAATCCATGTATATACGTATGCAAGAGTGTTTATTGAGGTAAAAATCCCAGCAGTGAAAGATATTCCAATAAAGATACAGCTAACATTTTTATAAATAGAACAGATTGTTTCCGTAAACAATTTCTACTCCTATCAGAACTATAAGCCGTGCTGGCACCATAGCTCAATAGGCTAATCCTCTTCCTGTGGCGCCGGCACACCGGGTTCTAGTCTCGGTTGAGGAGCTGGATTCTGTCCCAGTTGCCCCTCTTCCAGGCCAGCTCTCCACTGTGGCCCGGGAGTGAAGTGGAGGATGGCCCAAGTGCTTGGGTCCTGCACCCCATGGGAGACCAGGAGAAGCACCTGGCTCCTGCCATCGGATCAGCGTGGGGCGCCGGCAGTGGCGGCCATTGGAGGGTGAACCAATGGCAAAGGAAGACCTTTCTCTCTGTCTCTCTCTCACTGTCCACCCTGCCTGTCAAAAAATAAATAAATAAAAAGCTATAAGACACATGGAAGGACACATTAGTGTGGAATTTCATAACCTAAGCAGAATGAGGAAATTATCTCAGTTTATGGGCCTGCAATAGGATAATATAGCCAGGACACCCTGTTAGGCCCCTAAACAGTAAGAAAACATGTATACACACACATTTCTAAATCCTATTGCTTGTAATCTTGGGAGACAATAGCTTATCCAAGAGCAATTAACTCATCTAGTACTTGAATACCTACTCCTAAATATCATTTTCCTCTGAAACAAACAAAATTGCAAAGTGTCTGGATTCACATCTTAGACAAAGAACATATAAAATCAATCTATAATATCTAGTGGCATTAAGCAGTAAAATTCACAAAGGATGATGAAGTATCACAAAGGAATGCAAAAAAAAAAAAAAACAGTATAAATGGGTACCACTGACAAAATCTGCAATAATTTAACAGTAGAACAAGCAATGATAGTAGTGGATTTTGATTTGATAAATAAAATAGAAATCATGGAATCATAGAAATTTAAAAATACATTAATTTGAAATTTGATGAAGAATGGGATACTCACATAATTTCAAAGCTCCTTCTCACAAAATACCTGTAATTACAAAGGGGAAAAGAGTTATCCTACTGTTGTAAAGACTAGGCATTTACCAGGGTAAACCAGAGTAGACCAGAGTTTAAAAGTTATCTATCATTAAACAAATAGAGATAGCATACCATTTGACAGGATGACATGAGAAAGATACAGCCTCACTTCTGTGACATTCCTGCCAGAGATGCAATTCTGATCTAGTCTTCATCAAACAAACTAAACTTGAAAAGTATTCTAAAGACAACCAATTAGTGGGTACTGTGGTGTGGCATAGCAGGTAAGGCTGCTTCCTGCCACACCAGCTTCCGATATGAGTGCCAGTCTGAGTCCTGGCCGCTCCGATTCCTTGTTAATGTGTATGGGAAAAGCAGTGGAAGATGGCCCAAGTGCTTGGGCACCTGCCACCCATTGTAGGAGACCTGGCTCCTGTTTTCTTTCTGCCCCAGTGCTGGCTGTTGCAGCCATTTAGGAAGTGAACCAAAGGATAGAAGATCTCTCTTTCTGGCTTTCCCTCTCTCTCTTTGTAACTCTGATTTTCTGTGTGTATGTGTGTGTGCGTATACATGTTTTCTTACTGTTTAGGGGCCTAACAGAGTGTCCTGGCTATAAAAAAGAAATAGATCTTAAAAAAAAAAAAACTGACCTGTGATTTTCAAATGTGTTGAACTTGCGGCTGGCATGACACAGCAGGTTCAGTCATTGCTTGCGATGATAGCATTCCATGTCGAAACGCTGATTTGAGCCCTGTCTGCTCTGCTTTCAATCCAGCTAATGCACCTGAGAGGGCCTTGGAAGATGACCCAAGTACATGATGCTATTTGAGATAGCTATTTAGAGCTTGGATTGCAGAGGAAATTACAGTGAGGAGTCCTGAGACATTGGGCTTGTGACTGTAAGCATCTCATGGTTGAGGTCTATCCTACTGCAGCATTTTGCTGAGTTCACTGCTAACAGACAAACTCCCTGTGATTAATGCAACACTGTCAGCTGCTAATACAGAAGCTTGCTGGGAAAAATTAATTGTTAATTTACAGGACATTTTGCTGAAAAAAAAAAAAACTGTCTAGCCAACCAAAAGGACTGTCACAAACTCCCTCTTAGTGATAATAAGTTGCCAATGTAATTACTTCTTTCTTTTTCACTGTCTTATTTAGCCTGTTTCATCAGCTGCACCTTCTGAGAGGTGTTGGCTTTTTTTGTGCTCACAAATATGTTTCCACAGAACACTCTTTAGTGTTCTCAAGAGCATCATGCATTGTAGAGGAATATCCTGTACGTTGATTCCTGTCGGTTGTTCTAGACCTATTCTTCTCCCATTGTATTTTTCAGTCATTATTTCATTTGGTGAATGATCAAAAACAGGCAATAACCCTTCCTTTAAAAAGTTCTTTTCACCCTTTGTGTATAGTTGAACTTCCTTTTATGCACTTGGCTCCTTCCAAAATAGCCATATATAATTTGAGTTGATCTGATGTCTAAATAAGTCCCACTTGCTATATTCTCACATTCAGTATCATCTGTTGAATGTTAATCAAATCTCCTTTTTCCCACCAAAACAATTTAGGTGTCTATAAGATAGAAGGTGTCAGAGCTCCCAGTGCCTCCACTTCAGTGGATTACTGAAGGCCTGTGGTCAGGTACAAGGAGCCAGATTCTCTTTAAACAAGAAATTGAGAAATGATGCTAGAGATTCAGGATTCAAAATCTGGCCAGGGAATATAATGAAAGTGGGATATTGTTCTGGTTTCACCACTACTGATATTTCCTGATTGTAGGAGATGGACTACGTACTATGACTTCTCATCTTCTGACAAGTTATTCACACTGAATCCTGTCCTTTTTTTTAAGATTTATTTATTTATTGATTTGAAAGGCAGAGATAGAGATCTTCCATCTGCTGATTCACTCCCCAAATAGCTGCAATGGAGCTGGGCTGATCTGAAGCCAGGAGTCTAGAGGTTCTTCCAGGTTTCCCACGTGGGTGCAGGGGCTCAGGAGCCTGGGCCATCTTCTGCTGCTTTCCCAGGTGCATTAACAGGGAGCTGGATCTGAAATGGAGCAGTTAGGATGTGAACTGGCACCCATATGGGATGCCAGCATGGCAGGCGGGGGCTTTACCCCCTAAGCCACAGCACCGGCCCCTGAATCCTGTTTATTTTACAGTGTCTCTTGTCATCTGTTGACTAGTACTGTGCACATTTAATTGATTCTTTCTCTATGATTCAGTTTAGCAGGACAACTGCTGTGGGCTTTTGTTGCCAAACTGTGAGCCAGAAATGGCAACATGGATTAGGAAGTGGACCCTATGTTAAGATGTAATTCCTTTGTGCCTCTTCTGTGTCAATTAAATGTAATATAATCATTTTCAATATTTTACAGTTTAACTCTACTATGATCATATAGACATATCTCTGTATCTGCTTTGATTTCTCTTTTCTAGAAGCTTGGCCACTCCATGAGTGTAGTCACAGGACTCCTTTGAAATCCTTCTGTGCTTGTGCTCACCATGCTCCTGTCAGTGTTCTGATTTTGGTGGTCGTGTTGTGGCTATGGAAGAGAATATCCTTGTTTGTGGAAAGCACATGAAAAAGAGCGTGTGAATGATGGACCAGTTGCTGCACAAAATATTATTTGCACTCCACTTCCAATTTTTTCCATGAGATTATGAGGAGGGGGACGTAGAGATAAAGGAAAAGAACTATATGCAATCACACTTAGCTTTCTCCCTGTAAGCCCTCTTAGGTGATCTATAAAAATGATTCACTATTCACTTGGCCCAGGAAATTCCACAAAATCATGCAAATTGTAGGTTCAAATTTGTGTGTTCACTTCATAAACACCCATGAAACTTCCCAGGCCATCAAGGGTATGCATATCTGAAAAAGCAGCAAGTATCTGAGAGGTGTCACAACACAGAAGCAATGTGTACCATAGTTACAATGGCAATATTGGTAAGTGTGCCAGGCCAAACAGTGGAGCTGGACACAGGGTCAGTGGCCGGAAAAGAGTATTGAATTTTGTTGCACAATTTGACAATTCTGAGAGTGAACAAAGCATCCAAGTTGCACCACTTGTAGGCACAGAGCTCGTAGTCTGATTAACTCATAGATGTGATCCTCTTGACACCCTAAGATCCTCAATGAAAAAGGAGCAAACTATTCCTAAATTAGGAGAGGAGGCAGCACAGAAGTCAACAAAAACCCAGAAGAAACTAAAAAAATATATATGCTATGTGAATAAATTCAACAAAAACATTTAATTAAAGTAACAGTAAAATAAAATCATTCTTTTTTGAAAACTTTTATTTAATAAATATAAATTTCTAAAGTACAAAATTTGGATGATAGTGGTATTTCCCCCAAAACCACCCACCCACCAGCAAACCATCCGATGTACTTTCCCATGCCATTCTTCATTAAGATTCATTTTTAATTATTTGTATTTACAGAAGATCTACTTAGTATATGCTAAGTAAAGATTTCAACAGTTTGCAACCAGCCACACAAAGTATAAAGCATTGTTTGAATACTAGTTTTACTGTATTCAAACAGTACTTTACTGTATTCAGTTTTACTCCCGTTGTTGATTTAACAAATGACACTCTTATTTATGAAGTCAGTAATCACTCAGGGCTCTTGTCATGAGTTGCCAGGGCTCTGGAAGCCTCTTGAGTTCACCAGCTCCGAACTTATTTAGACAAGGCCATAGTCAAAGTGGAAGTTCTCAATGGTAAAGGAAGACCTTTCTCTCTGTCTCTCTCTCTCACTATCCACTCTGCCTGTCAAAAAAAAAAAAAAAAAGTGAAAGTTCTTTCCTCCCTTCAGAGAAAGGTACCTCCTTCTTTGATGGCCCATTCTTTTCGCTGGGATCTCACTCACAGAGATCTTTCATTTAGGTCATTTTTTGTCACAGTGTCTTTGGTTTTCCATGCCTGAGAAACTCTCGTGGGCTTTTTAGCCAGGTCCAAATGACTTAAGGGCTGATTCTGAGGCCAGAGTGCTGTTTAGGGCATTTGCCATTCTATGAGTCTGCTGTGTATCCCGCTTCCCATGTTGGATCATTCTCTTCTTTTTAATTCTATCAATTATTATTTACAGAAACCGGTCTTCTTTATGTGATCCCTTTGACACTTATTCCTATATTTATGATCAATTATGAACAAAGTGATCACTTCAACTAGTAAGATGGCATTGGTACCTGCCAACTTAATGGGATTTGGAGTCCCATGGCCTGTTTCTAGTTTTACTATTAGGGGTAAGTCATAGTGAGCATGTGCTGAACTGTACATCTCCTCCCTCTCTTATTCCCACTCTTATTTTTAACAGGGATCAATTTTCAATTGAATTTATTTATTTATTTTTTATTTATTTTATTTTTTTTACAGGCAGAGTGGACAGTGAGAGAGAGAGACAGAGAGAAAGGTCTTCCTTTGCCGTTGGTTCACCCTCCAATGGCCGCCGCGGACGGCGCGCTGCGGCTGGCGCACCGCGCTCGTCCGATGGCAGGAGCCAGGAGTCAGGTGCTTTTCCTGGTCTCCCCATGGGGTGCAGGGCCCAAGCACCTGGGCCATCCTCCACTGCACTCCTGGGCCACAGCAGAGGGCTGGCCTGGAAGAGGGGCAACCGGGACAGAATCCGGTGCCCCGACCGGGACTAGAACCCGGTGTGCTGGCGCCGCAAGGCGGAGGATTAGCCTGTTGAGCCACGGCGCCGGCCTTCAATTGAATTTAAACACTTAAGAATAATTGTGTATTAATTAAATAGTTCAGCCAATGGTATTAAGTAGAAAAAGAAAATAATAAAAAGAATAAACTAGTAAGGTGTTCCTTGA
Source organism: Sylvilagus floridanus (assembly GCA_949820135.1). Lineage (NCBI taxonomy): Eukaryota > Metazoa > Chordata > Mammalia > Lagomorpha > Leporidae > Sylvilagus > Sylvilagus floridanus. The sequence goes on along the minus strand of OX463236.1, from coordinate 82,505,236 downwards.
GAATAAGGACGAGGGCTGATCAGTCATTGTTTCTCATAGTGTCAGTTTCATTTCTACAGGTTTCCTTTTTGGTGCTCAGTTAGTAGCCCTACCACCTGACCCAGCCATCCCACTCCTTGGAATTTACCCAAGAGAAATTAAATTAGCAAATAAAAGAGCCATCTGTACCTCTATGTTTATTGCAGCTCAATTCACAATAGCTAATACATGGAATCAACCTAAATGCCCATCAACAGAAGATTGGATAAAGAAATTATGGGAGATGTACTCTATGGAATACTACACAACGGTAAAAAAAAAAAAAAATGAAATCCGATCATTTGCAACAGAATGGATGAATCTGGAAAATATCATGCAGAGTGAAATAAGACAGTCCCAAAGGTACAAATATCATATGTTCTCCCTGGTCTGTGACAACTAACTGAACACCTAAAATCATTCTTAATTAAAGGACATCAACAAAAATATACTAAGCAATAGGAAAAATAAGCCAATAATACATGATCATTTTATAATTTCACATTTAATAGTCACTGCAAATGATTCTGCTCAGTCTTTATTTTGATCAGCAAAAGGTTCAGAAATACCAAGGTAATTTTCTCACAACATTCTGATCTTGTGGTTTCATTTTCTTATTTTCTGAACTCATTTTTTTCTTAGCTGGAAATAAAGAGAACTGGAATAAGAAGAAATCTTCTAATTGGAGAGAAAAAAGCATTTTAAGTGATCTCTTTTGGAAGTTTTATGTTTATTACTATCCTTTAGTTTTCCCTAAATGCTCATAAGCCAAAGATTTCTTGTGTTATTTCTGTAATTTCGTAGTTTCATTTAAATTATGCATTAAAAATGAATCTCCATCCTAAAAAATTGGCATGATTAATTACGTACTAAATTTTTTATTTCACAAAAGACAGTACTTTATGCTAACACTTACATGCTTAAGGGATTTTTAAGCCTCTGAGTTTTTTAAAGGTCTTGACCTTTAAGTCAGAAAGACATGTTTATGTCAACTCAAGAATCAAGCTAAAAATAGCTTTAATGTCATATTTCTATTGTACATTCACAACTTCCTTCTAGGCTTTATTTTAAAACTGCATCTCATTCACAACTATATTTTCTTTTTTTCTTTTCGACTTTTATTTAATAAATATAAATTTCCAAAGTACAACTTTTGAATTATAGTGGCTTTTTCCTCCATAACCTCCCTTCCACCCACAACCATCCCATCTCCCACTCCCTCTCCTATCTCATTCTTCATCATGATTCATTTTCAATTATCTTTATATACAGAAGATCAACTTAGTATGTACTAAGTAAAGATTTCAACAGTTTGCAACCAAAAAGACACACAAAGTATAGAGCACTGTTTGAGTAGTAGTTTCACCATTAATTCTCATAGTACAACACACTAAGGGCAGACGTCCTAAATGGGGAGCAGGTGCACAGTGACTCCTTCTGTTGATTTAGCAATTGACACTCTTATTTATGATATCAGTAATCACCCGAGGCTCTTGTCATGAGCTGCACAACTATATTTTCAAGAAATTAAATTGGAAAAATTAATGCTATTTACAGTGAGTAATATATGTGTAAGAATTAAGGGCATCAACGATTAGCACTTGCTTATTTAAGTGCATATTTTAATGTACAACTTGCTTTGCCATTTTTGTAAAATTAAAAATAAATTTTGAAACCTTTTGAATTAAATATTTATGATGAATTTATTTCTGTAGCTTTTTATTATATAAGCTGATTAAGAGAAATGTTTAGAAAAACAATGCATTAAATAAATACCATACTAATAAACCAGATATTCTATGACTATATATGACAACATTTTTATTTTCACAGATTATTTATAAACTCTGTATATATTTATCTATAATTGTGAAAATTATACATACACATGTATCTATCAGTCTTTCTATTTATAGCTAGTCTATTTGTTCCTAGGGCTACTGTAACAAAATACCACTGACAAAGATGCTTTAAAGGAATTTAATTGTCTTCCTTTATAATCTTAAAGCTAGCAGTCCAAAATTAAACTGCTGGCAAGGCCTCTCTCTACAGCTCTAGGAGAGGATCCTTCCTGGTCTCTTTCTATTGGTGTTTTCCAGCTATCCCTAGTGTTCTTTATCTTGTATCACTTCTGACTGTTTCTCATGTCACATGGCATTCTTGTCTGTGTGTCTGCTTCCCTTCTGGACATGACTGTGTGTCCAGATTTCCCTTTTCTTATAAAGACACAAGTCACTGAATTTGGTCACTCTCTAATCTGTGTCTCATCTTACTAACATCTTCCAAATAGTGCCCAATTTCTGATTAATATCACATTATGAGATATCAAGTACGTAGTAATTTTGGAAGACAATATCCTTCACTGTAATGATGATAACTATTTCTTCCATATATCAATGATAATTATTGTGTAATAATAATTATGTTGGGCCATATATATACAAAATGAAAATAATGTATAATAAATATATGATGAAAATCTAAAATTAATCTTAAAATCCAAAATAAAAATTTATATAAAATTCTATTTTCAGATCCTGAGACAATCTGCTGAATTTCTCTGATGCAGTGGAACAGGCTTTGTAATTAGATCCAAAGCGGTAGAATTGCCTGTAATCTCAACAAAGCTACTTGCTTATTTAAGTGCAGAAAATTCTTGAAAATACACTCTCACTCTTTGATTCTTATCTGCTATACTGTTCAAGATAATTGCAAATCAGTCCATTAACCCAAGTTTAGTAGACTACCCATGTTTAAATTATTAGATCTAATTTACTGTCATAAGTTTTGTGAATTGAATACACAATATACACCTCCCTTGTATTTGTTATTACTCTCTTCCTGCCTAACTCTACCTAAAAAATCAGTATTTTTCACATATTAATTTATAGCTGTGATCATTATAAGTACTCTATTTTTATATATGATCCTACAAGTACACTTCAATATAAATAACAATTTAATTCAGGCCCCACTGTAAAAACAATAACAACATATTTCAATGTATTGTGTTCAAAAGAGTGTTAGAATTCTGCTGACTGGATTCTCTAGCCTGAAGTCTTAAGTAAATCACTTCCCTTGAACGACCCCTATTTCTTCCTGTGTAAGTGTAAACTGCCTTATAGTGTTGTAAGATACTTGAGATAAAGGCCAGGTGCATATGATACATAGCACAGCGTTATGAACACAAAGGACTGTTGCTCAGGGTAATTATGACTTGTTTGAGTGTGCTTTTCCGTGGTGAGAAAGGAAAATGCTATCAGACTCTTTCGCAGGTAGAGTTCCCCTTGAGATTTAAATTCAATCAGCACGAGGACTGTATCTGTCATTGGGGACATAGATTTAAGACAGATATCACACATTTAACTTTCCTGGAAAGCATTGTCAGAAAAGTTGTGTGTGTGTGCATGCGTAGTTACATTGCTAGAATTTCCAGCCATGATGTGTTAGTGCTTATGATAGGGATTTGCTAGGCTTCTATGCCAGGTGCTACAGTTCTGTATATTAACATACAGAAGTTGAAACATGGTCATAAAGGATGAGATAGACAAGCTTGCAGGGTTCTTTGAAGGCATAGAGAAAAAAACAGTACAATCTTAAAATTTCAGCTAAAAATGGGAAAAAGACATTTTATTTACAAATAAACAAACTTTGGAACAATAACCAAACTGAAATAACATATAGATGTTTAGAACTGCAAAATTAATTCTAAAGTCTAGTTCAGTTGATTAAAGGGGACTAAAATATTTTAGATATAAATGCTTGTGAAGCTAATAAAAATTTGTTATTATATTCAGTGACTTCCAAATATAAAAGAAAGGCATTGTTCTAATTTTTGATGGTAAAATCAGTTATTTGAGGTGGCTCTTGCAGCTATAATGTATGTGAATACATAAATAAAATTCTTTCCTCCTTCACATTTTTGTGGGAAGATATTTAAAACTCATTCAGTATAAGAATTTTGCTGTTATGATTTATTTTTGGTTCTCAAGTATAACAACCAGTTTCTAAAATTATCACAATATTTCAGAGCATGTACTAAAGCCTATCAATCTGCAAGGATCAGTCACAGTACCCCCCAGTTCAGTCAAAAGGGCAAATACATTTTATGAATTCTCAAGAGTAAATGACATCCTTCAGAACTAGATGCTTATTTCTAGTAATCTACTCAGTGAATTGAAGATTACCAAAATCTGGTATTTGGAAATTATTTTTAACTTCCGTATCCTTCCCAAAAAGATTATCCTTGGACTGAAGCATCATCATCTGCATCATAAGTGGTTTTTGTCAAAGCTAATTATTTTGCTCTTAATTGATACATAGTATTTGTACAAATTTATGAATACAGTATGATGTTTTGAAACATGTATATAGCATGAATTGATCAAATTTGGGTAATCAATGCATCTGTCACCTCACTTATCATTATTTTGGTGGTGGAACATTGAAAATACTCTTCCAGTTATTTGGAAATAAATACCACATTATTTAAAGAACATCAAATCTTATTGAGCCTCCTTAAATGTAACTTTGTACTCATTGGCCAACTTCTTCCCATCCTGTCCTTCCTTTTCCCCAGCCTGTGGTTATCAGCATTCTATTTTATACTCCTATGAGATCAATTTTTTTAGATTCTAAATTTGGGTGAGATCCTGTAGTATTTGTCTTTCTGTGTTTGGTAGTCTAAGAACTCTTAATGGTTGCATTCTTGAATATCAGAGGAAAGTGATACATTGAAAGTAACAACAGAGTCTAGTTCTATTTTCTTGAACAGGAAGATGATTTTTCTGTAAGAATGTGCATAAGGATAATGTTTCAGAAAGAAAGCAATGCTTTGAAAGAAGAAATATGGAATTTATTATGCTATTTTCTCATGTAATAATTGACTGCTGGCACAGATATTCTGAGACTCATTGGGTTTAATTGGCCACATTCTTTTATTTATTATAAGCTGCATATTTTTAATGAGAGTAATGGGATCTAAAATCAAATGAACAACCTTCACTCTCATCTTCAGACAAGTTTCCTGTCTGCTAGATCTGATGGTTTATAATGAATAAAAAATTCCAACTGATTTGAATCACAGTTCACTCTGATCAATCAGAAAAATGAAACAGAAGCAAGCATACACATGAACACACACACAATTAAATGATAGATAGGTCTTTAATGTTTTTTTTTTTCCTTTCCTTTTGTTTTCAATTGTAAATGATTGACCCATCAGGTTTCATCTGAAAGTTAAGTTTTTGCTATTTTTATTCTGGATTATGTGGCTCTGAAAATGGGTGGAATATTTTTGCTCATGTATTGGAAGAATCACTATCATTAAAATGTCTGTACTACATAAAGCAATTTACAGATTCAATGCAGTCCTTATCAAAATACCAATGGTGGCCGGCACTGTGGCTCACTAGGCTAATCCTCCACCTTGCGGCGCCAGCACACCCGGTTCTCGTCCTGGTCGGGTGCCGGATTCTGTCCCGGTTGCTCCTCTTCCAGGCCAGCTCTCTGCTGTGGCCCTGGAGTGCAGAGGAGGATAGCCCAGGTGCTTGGGCCCTGCACCCGCATGGGAGACCAGGGGAAGCACCTGGCTCCTACCATCAGATCAGCGTGGTGCGCCAGCCGCGGTGGCCATTGGAGGGTGAACCAACGGCAAAGGAAAATCTTTCTCTCTGTCTCTCACTATCCACTCTGCCTGTCAAAAAATTTTTTTAAAAAATGCCAATGGTACTTTTAGAATTAGAAAAAATAATCCTAAAATTCATAAGGAATCATAAAAGACCCAGAATAGTAAAAGTAATATGAATAAGAAAAACCAAGCTGAAGGCATCACAACACCTGATTTCAAATCATACTTCAAAGCTATAGTAGTTAAAACAGCTTGATCCTGGCATAAAAACCAATACATAGATCAATGGAACAGAATAGAGAACGCAGAATTAATGAACGTACATCCAGCCAACTGATTTTTGACAAAAGTGCTCAGAACATACAGTGGAATAAGGATAATCTCTTCAACAAATTATGCTGGCAAAATGGATCAAAGACATAAATTTAAGACTGAGACTGTGAAGATGTTGGACAAAAATGTAGGGGAAATGCTCCAAGATATTAGTGTAGAGGATGACTTCTTAGATAAGATCCCCAAAACAAAAGGTAACAAAAGCAAGACTAAGCCAATGGGACTGTATCCGACTCTTCAGTACAGCAAAGGAAGCAATCAATAGAGTGAGAGGATATCCAACAGAATGGGAAAAATATTTGCAAACCACCTATCTTGCAAGAGATTAATATCCTGAATACATCACCAACTTAAAAAAACTCAACAACAAAAGAACAACTAATCCAGTTGTGAAATGGGCAAAGCATTTCAATAGACAGTTCTCAAGAGAAAAAAATACAAGTGGCCAACAAATAGATGAAAAAAAAAAATGCTCCATATCACTATCCATCAGGAAAATGCAAATCAAAACTGCAATGAGATATCATTTCACCCCTGTCAGAATGGCTAAAATCCAAAACAGAGAGTTACAAATGCTGGTGAGGAAGTGGACAAAGGGGAACTTTTATACACTGTCAGTAGGAATGTAATTTGTGTAACCGCTGTGGAAAGCTGTGGAGATTTCTTTAAAAGCTGGAAATCAACTTGCCATACGATCCAGCAATCCTACCACTGGGTATATACCCAAAGACTTGAACAAATGAATCAAAGAGATACCACCGTGTTCACAAATCCAAAATTTGGAACCAACCAAGATGTCCATCATCAGATGAATGAAGAAAATGTGGTGTGTGTTTGTGTATATATATATATTTATATATATATACACACATATATATATATACATATATATGCACAATAGAATATGTGCATACATATATGTGTGTATATATATAATGTGTGTGTATATACATACACAATAGAATATTGTTCAGCTATAAAAATAATGAAATTCTACCATTTGCAACAAAATGGATACAACTGAGGAACATCATGTTGAATAAAATAAGCTGGACTTAGAAAGAAAAATATTGCATGTTCTCCTTTATATGTAAGTGCTAAAATATAAAAAACAAACAAAAAAGAAAGAGAAAAAAACAACCAAAAGAAAGAAAAAAGGAAAGAAATATCTGTGTGTATCAGTATTGCTGCAAATAAAGTTTTTAATAGTTTGTTGTATAACGTTTTTTAAACTACTGGTTAAAAATGTTATTCTACTATAGTTTTAATGATTGGTAATTACTTTAAAATTTACTTTTCATGGGTGAAATTGTCATTTTTCCATCTAATTATTGTTTACAGCCATTGTCTACATCTTCAGTAAACTGGGGTCTTTTTGCTTACTTGTTATACTTCTTATTTGGAGAAGTGATAAGGCTTTTTACTGTAGGGTAAATTTAAAATATGTTATCTCAAAAACTAAAAAAAGAGAGAGAGAGAGAGAAAGGGAAAAGGAAAGAGGAAGGGAGAAAGAAGAAGGGAATATCATTAAGTATTTAGAATTGTATTTGATATCACACTGAATCTGTTAAAAACTAATTATAATTAAAATTAGAAAAATAAAAAGGACAATCTTTATTTTTAAATTTCACAGAAAAAAATGAGTCACAGTGCAAGGTTATTCAGGCCTGAGTTGCCACCTTCATGTCTTACAAGGGTCACCTTTTGCATGTACTTAAGCTTTCTTTGATCTTTACAGCACTTTGCCTAACTACCTTCTAACCAAGATTTTAATTAGGCATCTTGGAAGCCCTAGCTTGTAAGCAGTTCCACTCAGTTAATTTAAGTGAGGTTCTAAATATTCACAAGTGTCCATGCTTTGCTTAATTGTGTTAAATGTTTTAAAAAGCATGAAAATAGGTATCAACAAACTACTATTGCTGGTCCTCACAGTGCCCAGTTTGTGACCTTGGATTCTCCTTGTCTATAAAGATAATCATTCTTTCCTCCTTTGTCACTTACAGTTGCAAAGTTGTATTAATTTGTTCCCTAATTTTAGACATATATTCACTTTTACAATGTATTCACTCAAGCTTATTTTATGGAAAATATTAATTTAATATATTGCTTAATTTGAACTGCTATTTCATTTTACTTGTTAATATCTGACAATGAGCTATATATTTTTCTGAATAACTAAGTCATGCTTCAGTGTTACAGCTATACTAGCTTTGTAAAAACAACAAAATGATTTTAATAGGTTTTATATTTTACATTTGGTGCTCTAATTAGTGCTATAAATAATGACACCATCAGTTGTAATGTTTTAACTGTTGAATCATTAATATCTCTATACTCAATATCTTTTCACTAAATCTTTTATCAAAAACAGGGCTTGGAAAGAAATTTCTAGATTGTTTGTGTTTTTAATTATGTAAGTGAAAAAGTATGGTATTTGAATGTATACATTACCAAAAATCATAATACAGTTCACATCTAATATCTAATAAACCCTGAATGACATTTTTCAGAGGACTTTAATCTTGAAGAATTTTTCTGATATGATTACTATTTTAATTTCACTGCTAAAAATTTTTATTTAATAAGATACCTTTTTATATAGGCAAAAATGTCAGATAAATGTCATCTAGGCAGCTACTTAAGCAGTAATGATGTCTTATTTTGAACTCTATGAAAATTAAGAAGAATTTCTCTTTCTTAGTTTAAGCATCACATTCATTATTTTTAGTGAGAATATTGAATAGCAATTATATCATCACGATTTAATTGTGTTCCTTATTCAACACCTAATATATGTGCTTGTGAAATGAGAATTTTTCGTTCACAGTTTCTATTCAAATCAGCCAAGCAATAGACACTCATTCTGCTTTATGAAACCCAAATCCTTGGGCTCAAGAAATTCTGTGATTATTATTATTTGAATCATGATTTCATCATGGTGTTGATTGCAACAACTGCAGGTAATGAGGCTGATGTTGTGATGCAATGGGTTAAGCTGCTATTTATGACATTGGCATCTCATATTTGATTGCTGGTTTGCATCCAGCCTTCCCCACTTCTGATCCAATTCCCTACTAATACAGCCGGGAAAGCAGCAGAAGTGCCCCAAGTGCTTGAGCCCCTGCCGCCAATGTGGGAAACTGGGTTCTTCTTTTGAAGGCTGAATTTTGGGAAACATATATTTGGAATAAAATACAAGCACAATTAGAAGTATAAATACAGTTACAGGTATATGTCCTGTGAATCAAACCAAAAAAATTGCAAAAATGCAATTGAAGCTAACTCAAAGAAGCCAAAAGCTTACAAATTGGGGACCAGTTAGTGAAGAAATCAGCACATAAGTATGTTATAGAAAATTAATATTTTAGGTGCTTATGCAAAAGAGATTAAATGATTGTTACAAAGAGCTGTGTAAGAAGTAAGGAAAGCATAAAACCAATAAGAGGAGAATGATGTTTAGGATAGTGGTTAACCATAAGTGGCTAAGAGGCCTGCATCTCACATGAAAGTACTTCATTTTGAGCTCAATCCAGGTCTCTTAACGTGCTTGGGAGGAATGCAGTTATTTGAATCATCATCATTGCCTCCCAGATTCTGCTTTAGCAGGAATCTAGAGTCAGAAGCTGGGGTTAATCTCAAGTGCTTCGAACCTGGTTGCCCAGAAAAGTGACCCAGAATGACTTTCTGGCTCCTGGCTTCAGCCTATCCTAGCCAGGCTATTCTGGGCTTTTGGAAGGTGAACCAGAAGATGGAAGATCTCTCTCTCTCTCTCTCTCTCTCTCTCTCTCTGTTACTCTGCCTTTCAAGCATATAAATATAAATTTTAAAAATTTAAGAAACAGTAAATATGGAAACAGAAAAATCAAAATCAGTTTTCAAATTTTCATCATATACCTGCTTTGATGCAAAGCATCTTCCTGTACATGTTTTTCTTCAAAAGAAATAAATAGTTTTATAAATATTATCTTCATCTCAGGAGAGATTTATAGAGATAAATAGCATAGCCCAATATCACATCGCAGCAAGCAGTGAATTTGGGTTTTAAATCTAATGTCTGGCTATCCTGTTGGTTTGCCTCTTGGAGAGTTCTGAGTTTTCCTGTGTCAGCAAATCTCTGTTGTGTTTCCTATCTTATCATAATTGCTTTCGTCCCCATCTTCCATCCCTTGATTTTGGTTTGTATTCTATTTATCAGATGCTATCCACTTTCCATCATTAGTTCCCTTGGTGAGAAACAGAACCATAAAGTTAAGCCCATACAGTTGGCATCACAGAGCTTTCGAGGGATTAAAATTGCAAGACTCCAGTAGATCTATTGCCACTTTGAATGGTGGCTGTGGATCCCTAGTAGCACTGAGAATTGAGGACACTAAGTATAAGTACTTCAGATCATTTGCACGTTAGTTTTTCACTAAAGACCAGTGGTTGAAGCAGTGTTAACTTTTATCTTCTGTTAATAGTTTAGTTTATCAACTACATAATTGGGTTTTAATTATTCGTGTGTGATTAGGCATATGCAGCAGCCCTGGAAATGCTGAGTAACAAAGTACTTTTCTTGGCCATGTCACAGTTAATGGCCACTCTGCCCTTCCAGTTTTCTAAATAATCCTTTGCATCATTTGCTCTTAACCTCATTGTGGTCACAATTAGAACCCTACCCTTATTTCCACACCAATCTTAACATATTGACTTTATGTGAATGTATGTGAATTGAATGATATATTCAGAAATTCTCAATTTAATTTGCTGCTTTCAAATATCAAGTCTTCTTTAGTCTTGACCATTATTTCAGGCTAGCTCTGACCTGGGCTACTTTCCTATGATGCTTCTGAATTACCCAACCCATCTTCCTAAAAGCCATCCACTTGTAAGAGAGGAGAAGGCATCTTTTTGTGGTGATTATTTCCAATCATAACACCACACAGTTTTTTTAAAAGAATTATTTGTTTATTTATTTGACAGGTAGAGTTACAGACAATGAGAGAAACAGACAGAGAGAAAGGTTTTCCTTCCCTTGGTTTACTTCCCAAAAGGCCGCAAGGGCTGGAGCTATGCTGATCTGAAGCCAGGAGCCAGGTGCTTCCTCCTGGTCTCCCATGCAGGTACAGGGACCCAATCACTTGGGCTATCCTCCACTGCCCTCCTGGGTCACAGCAGAGAGCTGGTCTGGAAGAGGAGCAACCAGGACTAGAACTCAGTGCCCACATGGGATGCCAGCACCACAGGCAGAGGATTAACCTAGTGCACCACGGCTCCGGCCCCCCACCACATAGTTTTTATCACTGACCTTAGAAATTCCTCCTACAAGCCTGGGATCATAAGGATTTATCCATTTAATGGATTCTAATTGAATTCTAGTTTTCTCTTTCATATCATTAAATACGTCAAAATTTAGTTTACCAGAAAATCAACCATTAGAGATCCAAATTATGCATTTAGATTTTATTTCATTTTATTTGATATTTTTAGAAAACAGTGAATATTATAATTGTGCCAGCCAAATTTACTCATATTAAGAATGAATATAGATTTTTTTTTACTGAGTCTTTTTTTTTCTATGTATATTAACTAGCAACAGCTGAATACATTCATAGAAAGGCTACATCTGTGGAATAAATCAAAGAATGCTGTTCTCTATGGTGCAAATTATCACTCTGCATGAGCATGTGAGAGCCCAATTGAAGGGTTAGAAAATGTACCTTACTGCTTTGTATCTCTAACCAGTACTTTTGATCCAGGTACAAAGAAACACTCAATAATGTTTGTTGGATGAATCAGAACAGGTGTTACTTAATTTATCTGAAATAGAGTAGCAATGAAATAAATATCTCTAGAAAAGCACAAAATGGAATAATGGCTACAAAAGTCACTGTGTTGTACGAAAATGGAAAACATCAGGCATTTCAATTCCCCAAATTAGAATATTATCTTGTAGTCTATGAAAAAATAGAGGAAGTTTTAAATTGCTTTTCTGAAACTAATTTGCAATGAAAGGCATTTAAGGATTGATAATTATTAGTTTGCTGCATTATGGTAAAATATAGACAAAGCCTCAAAGAACTGAAAAATAGCAAATGCCTTTTTCTTCAAACTTAATATTTAAATTACACAATCTGAGGAGTTGTCCATTGAAGAAAAGCTTCAAATTATGCCTTCATCATTTTGTTAGACAACTAAGGTTATAATTAAAATCATGTTGCATTCAAATGATCCATAGATAGCTATTCTTTTTCCAAATTAGGAAAAACTATATTAATCAATACATTGCTAACGTGCATAGCAATTGCTCATTTTCTTGTCAGAGAATTCAGCATTGTATATTGTTAGAAATTATATCTGGTATACATAGGTTTTGGGAAGAGAAATTTTACTTCAAAGTATGTCACTGCCTGTCAAAGTAGTATTTCTTATCTTTTTTTTCTGTAAGGTAATTTCATGATGAAATTATGTATGAAAAGAGAATTTTCAGCTACTAGGAATAAAAGTGAGGAAAGTTTGTGTTCAACAGAACTCCATTTCCAATCCAGCATTGCCTTCCAGGAAGAATAATTTAATCTTATTTCTCTGACTCCAGTGGACTACTCAATCCTCAGTCTTTCTATGTTTTGTCAACTTTTCACACATTAATATTTGCATTCCTTTCTGATTGTGTGAAGGAAATATGAAACGAATGCCATGATTTGAAGATCACTTGGTAATTTGAAACATTGATTTCTTTCTGATACTTCCATTTCTACCACGTGAAACACCTCCCAATGATATTTTATTCTTTCTCATTATAAATTATTCTCATTCTAAAATGGTACCCAATTTTGCTCAGAAAGAGAAAAAATGAAGTATGCTGTTTGAAACATAGTGAAAACATGACATTAAAATCCAGGCCAAAGAATTGATTCCTACTTAATATTAATATGATACTTTACACACATGAGTGAAACATCCAGTTTTTCATTCATTCATGTATTCATTTGTGTGCTCTTCATTAGTTTCTATGTATCAAATACTATTTTACAATAATCACTGATAATTTTTCTTTTCAAAAGCTGGTTGCAAGGACCAACTTAGATCATGTGCATACACATGCAGACTGACCAACATGCTTCTGAATGAACAATGGGTCATAGAAGAAATCAAAAGAGAAAGCAAAAAATTTCTGGAAACAAATGAAGATGACAATACAGCCTACCAAAACTTATGGGATACAGCAAAAGGAGTGTTAAGAAGGAAGTTTATGGCCGGTGCCGTGGCTCAACAGGCTAATCCTCCGCCTTGCGGCGCTGGCACACCGGGTTCTAGTCCCGGTCGGGGCACCGATTCTGTCCTGGTTGCCCCTCTTCCAGGCCAGCCCTCTGCTGTGGCCCAGGAGTGCAGTGGAGGATGGCCCAGGTGCATGGGCCCTGCACCCCATGGGGAGACCAGGAAAAGCACCTGACTCCTGGCTCCTGCCATCGGACGAGCGCGGTGCCCCGGCCGCAGCGTGCCGGCCGCGGCGGCCATTGGAGGGTGAACCAACGGCAAAGGAAGACCTTTCTCTCTGTCTCTCTCTCACTGTCCACTCTGCCTGTAAAAAAAAAAAAAAAAAGAAGGAAGTTTATAGCAGTCGGTGCTTATATGAAGAAATTGGAAAGGTACCAAATAAATGAGCTATCAATGCATCTCAAGGACCTAGAAAAACAACAATAAACTAAACCAAAATTAGTAGGAGAGAAATAATTAAAATTACAGAAGAAATAAATATGTATGTGTGTGTGTGTGTGTCTCCCTTTCTCTCTGTAACTCTGACTCTCACTTTCAAATCAATACATAAATCATTTTTAAAAATCTGCTGCTACTTTGTTGGTGTGTGGAATTCCAGTTGTGTTTCAAAATAAAATCTTAATCTCTCTAGATTGCTGACTTAGTTATATATTATCTGTTAATTACTTGAATTTCACATGTATGCCTCTTAGTATTTTATAAATCGCTTACATAGATTTTCTTTTTAGTTCCTGCAATTAATTCATAGGTTAGGTGTCGCAATCATACAAAATCCAAGGATTGAAGATCCAGACTTTGAGAGTCTGTGACTTGCCCAAAGTCACATGATAGGTGACTAAGAAGGTACAAAACCTTGGAGCAATGCTTCTTTCATAATCTTTACATTCCATCCTCTGGGAGAAAAAATTGTGTAGGCTTTGGAAAAAGTTGATTATCTCAGATTAAATCATGATATTGGAAGACGCCACTGTGGGCAGCTAAAGTCTCCTCTTGAAATGCTGGAATCCTGTATGGGCACTAGTTTGTGTCCCAGCTGCTCTACTTCCCATCCAGCTCCCTGCTAATGGCCAAGAAAAGCAGAGAAAGACAATGCCAGTGCTTTGGTCCCTTTACCCACATGGCGATCTGGAGGAAGCTGCTGGCTCCGGCTATTACCCAGCCTGACCCAAATTGTTGCAGCCACTGGGGAGTGAACCAGTGAATGAAAAATCTCTCTCTCTCTCTCTCTCTCTCTCTCTGACTTCCAAATGAATAAATAAGTGAATAAATAAATCTTTAAAAAAAAAAAACAACATGGTATTGGAGAGGGAGAAATTCCATTCTCCCTATGTAAAATGGATTCTGGGATGAGATCACTTTTTCTGCTAGTTATAGTTCATTATTCAAGGCTGATCCATGTGTCTGACCATGCTGATGAGACAAAGCAGATGATCACTAAAGTCCAGTATCATGTTATGTAATGTGGCTGCATGTTCTGCTGCTACTATTTAATGTAGAATACGAGAAAGCTGTTCTCTGCTGGAAGGGACTCTCACAAAATAACCAAATAACATTGCATCTAGTAACACTAGCAAATGAGAACAGAAATAAATGGCTATGAAACCATACTTCATAACATTTCATATGAATGATACAGATTCCTTTGGAGGGGAGTGTGAAAAAAATTGCAATCTGTTCATATTGGTTGCCAGAAGCTTCTTGGATTTTAAACACGGATACTTCTATTGTACATGTAAGGGCTCACGGAGCTATTAGTCTGAAATTTCAACCAAAGTAACCAGTGACACTGCTGTAAAATAACAGATATTTTAGACTCAAAATGCTTATCTATGCAAATATCTTACTGAGGTATGATAAGTATTTCCTTGCCAACCTTTTCTTATAGTGTTACCATGAGCTGGAAGCAAAAGCATTTACTATTCTAAATTGAGAAAAGTCATAAAACTATAAGTGATAGAGTAAAATATTAGCAGAAGCAGATAAATAACCACTGCTATGTTTTGAATGATTCCACCAATAGCATGTGTTTGAAATTTAATTCCTGTGGCTGGTGCTGTGTCATTTGGGTAAAGCTGCTGCCTGCAGTGTCAGCAACCCATATGGGCTCTGGTCCAAGTCCCAGTTGCTCCACTTCTGATCCGGCTCTCTGCTGTGGCCAGGGAAAGCAGTAGAAGATGGCCCACATTCTTGGGCCCCTGCACCCATGTGGGAGACCCAGAAGAAGCTCCTGGCTTTGGATTTGTGCTACTCCAGTTATTGCGGCCACCTGGGGATTGAATCAGCAGATGGAAGACTTTCTCTCTCTCTTCCTCTGCCTCTGTTAATTCTGCCTTTCAAATAAATTAAAAAAAAAAAAAAAACAGGAAACTTAATCCCCAGTGAGGCAGTGTTCAGAAGTTTGGCCAAGTAGGTATTTGGATCCTGAAGGCTTCAGTATGAACGCCTATTGTGAAAGGGCTTTGTGCTGTGAATCTGTTCTCGAATTCTCTTGCTACATAGTGCCTTCCTCCATGTTACAACACAGCAAAAAAGCCCTTACCAGATGTGGCCCCTCCAACGGGGGCTCCCTAGCCCCAGGATTGTGAGTACAGCGAACTTCTAATGTTTATAAATTACTCAGGTTGCAATATTCCATGATAATAGAACAAATGGGCTAAGACAACCACCATTTGATCATTTATACACTCAAGATGGTAGAGAGATGCCCTTCACACCTTCCTGTGTGTTTGAAGTACATTCAAAATAGCCCCCACACACCAAAACTTCTGAATGATACAACATAACTAAATCTAAAGTCTCTGCTGTTTACTCTCTTCACTCTTTAACATTATATATATATATATATATATGTACACATACATATTTGTATAATTTCTACTGTGTAATTCAAAATATGTCCAGTCAGATGGCAAATTGTTATTGCAACATGGTGTTGTGTGAAACTCTGGATGAAATTTAGGCTTAAAGGCTGAACAAATGCTCTGATTATATCAATGGGGGTTTCTGTTTTCGATTGAGGTATTGTGTTATTTTCTGGAAAAAGTTAGTAGGAGCAAAATCTAAGAGAGTAGAAGACTGGATTTTCCAAGGAAGGACAGAACCATGGAGACAGAAAGGCTGATGATGTTCCTACCCAAAGGTGTCTGGACACTCTGTAAGTAAGAAAATTATAGAACCTGAAGAAATAAAGCTCCTTAAGAGTTAACTGCAGGAAAGAGATCAAATGAAGCAGCAGCATTTGGTTTTGAAGAAATTTTTCAAATGAGAAACATTTATCTGTGCTCATGTGTGTGTTGTGCAATGGATT
The DNA here is from genome assembly GCA_949820135.1 of Sylvilagus floridanus. NCBI lineage: Eukaryota > Metazoa > Chordata > Mammalia > Lagomorpha > Leporidae > Sylvilagus > Sylvilagus floridanus. The sequence continues at coordinate 82,488,692 of OX463236.1, read as the reverse complement.
GGTACTAAGGTAAGATAAAATCATATGTCTACCTGAAAAAAAAATCTGCTAGTAAGCAGGGGAAAGTGATATATATATATATATATATATATATATATATATGAATGCTATATCAAAATATGCACATATATGCATGTGATATATATGCACGACATATATCATATGCATGTGATATATATGCATATGATACATATCATATGCATGTGATATATATGTGTATATGATGTAGATTATATATATATATATATATATATATATATCAGCAAATATGATGAGAAAGGGCCGTGTTCAAAGGTGGGAAGTTTCAGAAGGGTGCTTATGAAAAGGATTACGACTTTTTACTAATGAAGAGATCATTTCTTAAAGTAAATAATGATCTTTTTGTTGCCAATTCAGCTACAAAATCACTGTTTGAACATTTTCTCTGATGAATATTTTCTCCAATGGTGTTCTCAGAGATCATCACACTAGCCATTTCCCTCACTAGATAATTATTAGAGGAGCACTGAGATTTGCTGATGAATCTGTAATCATCATTTAGTGGGGGTGGCAAGTAGGATCCATAATTAGACTATGAAGTACGTGGAAATCCTTAACTTTCCTTGAGAAAAATCCTTAACTGTCCGGGGAGACAGTTAAACCTGAGAGCCCTGAGGACTACTGAGTCGCAGGAGAAACTATGTCCAGACTGGCTGCCGAGCGGGAAGGGGCAGGAGTGCTGGACTTGGGGGTTGTGCGAGAGAAATACTGGCTTTGTGATATCCACTGGTCAACCAGAACAGGCCTTTTCAAAATTGCTTTGAGATAGTTTTTCTTTCTTTTCTTAGAAATTGAAATTTTATAAGGACTTGTCTAATTATCCTGATTCATATATACATAAAAGTAAGTAAAATCCTTTTTATATGTGACATGCTTTATTTGTTAGGGGTTCCAGGAATTTGTGACACTGTTTAGAAATTTATTAGAAATGCTATACTTCATGAAGATACTAAACTTACTTATTATTAATTTTATATGTTACTGAAAGAAGTCATAAGATTGTCGAATATAAGCTGAAATCAGTTCATTTGATTATCTAACATGTTTCTTTCTTTTCATTTTCCCTTTGAGACACTCTCCCTATAAAGCATGACTCTCAACATCAACATATGGCTACCATTTCCCAGTCTCAGAAAAGTCAAGCATCTAAAACACTTGAATTCAAGTACAAGAGATGTTTCCTTATTAAGAAATGTATAGAAAGTTACTTCAAAAAGTTCATTGAAAATAAAATTAAAAGATACATATATTTTGGTGAAAAATATGTATGAGGTTAATGCATATTATGGGGGAATCTTCAAAAAGTTCATAAAATGTGTATTATGAAGAAAATAATTATGAGTTCATTTTTTGTATGTTTTTGGTCTTAGATATGAGAACAAATATCTACTGAGGAATGTGGTGGGTAAATGAAAGACTGTGGGAAGCATCGAGGGATGCTGCAGGAACAGTGAGATCTAAGGTCAGAGTACCGTCTCAATTAGAAAGCCACTTGGGCGTCCAGGTGCCAGGAGAAACCATTTGTTCCAAGACTACAGTGCCCAAAACTTAGGAGCAGGATAAAATTGCCAAGCAATCACGATTTTTAAAGGGTGGTGATTCTATGAAAGGTTCTTGAATGCACACTGAAACTGTCAGGCACAAGTGCAATCTTTGAAGGCTTGGCCTATCTGACATCCACAGCTGTGTCAATAGGTTCTCACTAGATCTCAATTTTACAGCATCAACTTGCCAGCTAGTGTGCATACGGATTTTAAGTAGATTATGTAACAGTTTTGTTGAAAGACTCTTACTGTCTTCAAACCCCTTTGAGATATAAGGAATTTTCAGCAAGTGATGTGGTTAGTGACTTTTTTTGCAAAGTAGCTTTTGGCAGGGAAGGTACTCATGCCAATGACTTATGGATATTAACTATCCCTGGTCCAACACAAGCCGCTGGCACTTTCTGCTGGGCAGGGCGAATAGCTTCATGTCCTTTTCACCCTTTGTAGAACTCTGCGGCTCCTTTACTAACACATGACGCTGCTTGCCGGGTTGTCTCAACTGTTCTTACTGCTAGAGGAGGGAATTTCTTCAGTCTTTGCCTCCAGGCTTCCTCTTAATCTTCAGGGGACCTCTCACCCTACTGTGCATGGATTTCTTCTCTTAACAGGTAATTAGGAGAAAACGTACAAGCATTATCTTAAAAGTTATTTTCAATGAATTGGTGGGTCAGAAGCAAAGGTGAAAAACACAGTCTTTGGACCCTAAATCTTGTTGAGGTGTAAGGGTATCTTTTTGTATTGCATGGACTTCTGTAAAACAGAGATGGCCTCAAAGCCTGAGATTAATGCTGCAGATATAGAGGTTGTTGAACCTAAACAATTTTAGGAAGAAACCATTCTTCACACCCAGCTATCCAGGTTGCCACTTTAGAATGCATTTCCATCTAAGTAAAGGCTATATGTGCACATATTTCCTGTAACTTCCGTGACCAGAGAGATGAATATATTCTGATTAACATTTCTGTGGTCCACTTACTTTCTCTGACCCTACCTTATCAAGGAACAAGGTCTACCATTCAGTCTGTGACCTTCTTTCTTTCTTGCCAGGATTGTCACCTGCAGGCTCAACTGTGCTTACAACTGGCAGGAAACTGATCCAAGGTCAGAGGCCACAGGTCATAGATAGCTCACCAGTACTGCTGCTTATTTTTCTCATTCTTAAACAGCGTACATAGTTCTGTGTGTCTTGGCAGAGAGAAAACAGACCTGACAAACCAGCAAGGGCAGACAAATTTACTTTGGCAATCACTGCCATTCATACTGGCTCTTACATCTGATTAGACCCATATCTGATTTGGCAAATTTCTAAACCGAATGATTGCAAACACTTTCCCTTTCTGTAATCAAAATATACACTACATATGTAAATGTAGAAGTATTACTATACACAGTTTACCAAATAGAGATAGGACAAAAAAATGAGCATTCCTATCATCATGGACTTTTTAAAAATCACATTCCTACCAGTACAGAATTTTTCAGTAACTTCTATATATGGAACCTCATTTATAAATGATATAAGAACTCATATATAATATTCATCATAAAAAACACATAAAAATAGACATCTAAAATGAGAAAAGATATCAAGGGAAGCAGAAGCTGTAGTATTTTTTCTCCTGTATCCCAAGAGGATTAATCACACTCCTTCTCTCTAGGGCTTGTCTATGTAGATCATCATGCATACTTGGCTTGTTTCTTTCTCCCTAATCCTCCATTAGAGATATTAATTGTTCTCCTGATTTCTCTGTGGTAGCGTAATTATTTTTATCTTGTTGATTTCTGACATCTGTGCAGATCTTCAGAATTCAAGTATCCATCATATATTTTCTTACTTCTCCTGTGGCTTAGAAGAGGCTTGAAGTGCTTCTTTCAAACTCAGACTTCAACTCTAGTGGCCAACTTCTTCCAGTATCCTTATTTAGTGATTGCCAAAAACAGATGCAAGCATATGTGCTAAAAACTTCTAGTGTGTTATTCAAAAATGCAAACCTTAAGTCCCCTGTCTCAGTATAAGCTATTACATTATGTAGTGTGGGCCATTTTAGCACTACGATATCATTATCCTTTGTTTGTAAGTGTTGTCAAATTTTACAAGTATCATGGGGAGAAACAAATATGCTACATACTTGTATCTAATCTTGACATGAAAAGATGTTCATTTAAAATATAAAGTTACAATGTCTGTCATTTGAAACATTCACCCATGCAAATTTGGTGTGCTCAGACCTTTCCCCCTGTGGTGAGGAAACTCCCAGTTGGCCATTCTGCTACTGTGCTGTCTTATATCATCCTAGTCTATTTGAAGATCTAGAGATTCAGAACTGGTTGTTTGCTTTCCTGTCTTATAGCTAATTGTCCTATTGGGGGTTTTTCCTTAATTTACTTTTCTCTGAGAATGGAGACGAGAGAGAGAGAGAGAGAGAGAGAGAGAGAGAGAGAGAGAGAGAGCACTCCTATTTGCTGATTCACTCCCCTAATGCTTGCAACATTATGCCCTCCCACCCTCCTCTTTCCTTTCTTATTTTTCTTTTAGTTTTTACAATGAGATGCTTTCAATTTATTTAACCCTCCACTAAATAAAGGATTCAACAAGAAGTAAGTAGAAACACCACTGTTCCTCAAGAGTGTAGACTGTCCTGGTAATATATTTTGTTCTTAGTAGGATCAGATCCAATATCACACAGTTGATGCATCACTAGATTTTTGGGTTTTTGTTTTGTTTTGCTTTGTTTTTTAAATCCAGAACAGTTCCTCAGGTCTTTGTAAAATTCTCATGAGAACTTGCCAGATGCTTTGTAGAATATCCCTCAAATTGTGTTTGACATATTTTCCTCTGATTGAGATTAGAATGTTATTGCAGAAATACCATATACAAGACTTTTTCTTTCTTCTTAGTGCATTATATCAGAATGTATGTGATGTAGCTGTATTTACTACTGGCAATGGAAAGTGTAATCATCTAGTTAAAACGGTGTCTGTCTCTGGGAGGAAGCTATTGTTTTTATAGCCATATTTATCTTTGGAAAGCTTACCCTTTTTCCACATATTTATTTGTTTGGGCTTATAGATATTTGTTTTATTGTAGGTTAAAAGTAATCAATCCATCAGAGTTTAGGTGATAATGCAGTACTATGAACATTCGTTTTCTCACTCAAATTGTACTGGAATTGAACAATAGGCAACTTGTCAAACTGACTTTTGTTTCCTTTGACGTCTCCATGTTTTGTTTGCATATTTTATTTATTCATTTATTTTATTTGAAAGGCAGAGAGAATGAGAGGAAGAGAAACTTAGGATTCTGTTTGAGATACCTGCACCCCATATTTAGGTGACTGACATGAGTCCCATCTCTGTTTCCAATTTCTGCATCTTGCTAATGCTCACCCTGCTCAAGTACTTGGGTGCCTGCCACTTACATGGAAATCTGGATGGAGTTCATGGCTTTGCTGTGGTCCAGCCTTATCTGCTATGGGAATCTGTAGAGTGAACCAGTGGGTAGGTTATGTCCTTGTGTCTGTCTCTACATTTCAAATAAAAAAATAAGTGAAATTGTAAAAAGAAATCTGACTTATCTTAATTTACCTTATATCACATTTTTGCTTACTTTTAGGATATACAGGTACACAATTTCAGAATAGATGGCTTATATTTATGTGCAAAACAAGTTTACCAACCAGAATTAAATAGATATGTAGAGTTTCAATTCACTTAGAGTATATAGTCAAAAATATTGTTGCCTAGCATTATTTTTTTTCTCATTTGTTAGGGCAGAGCCACAGAGAAAGGGAGAGAGAGAGAGAGAGAGAGAGAGAGAGAGAGAATGAATGAATCTTCCAAATGACTGCAATGGCTGGGTCGAGGCCAGGGCAAAGCCATGAGACAAACCAGGAGCTTCCTCTGGGTCTCCCAAATGAGTGCTGAGGCCCAAGTACTTGGGCCATCTTTCATTGTTTTCCCAAATGCATTAGCAGGGAGCTAAATAGGAAGTGGAGCAGCTGGGACCCGAGCCCCAGGCCCATATGGGAATGCCCGTGTTGTAGGTGGCTGCTTAACCTCTTGTGTCACAACAGCAGTTCCAATTTTGTTTTTTTCTTATTTTTACCTTGAGAGGGTGCTTGCTACTTATTTCAGATATGTAAATATATTTTTGCTTTTTGCCATTTGTAATCTATTTTTAATTTTTCACATAATATGCTGACTGTAACTTTTAATTTTTTCTTTTTTGGGAATATGAAATATTAACATGATTTTAAAAGTCACACTAAAAATTTGTATTCATAGTTTTGCTTCCTCACCTTCGCTTCTACTGTGTTTTCATTTTCACTCAGCACCTACAGGTAGACAAGCTGATTCACTCTGTTTATCTTTTCAAATTCCCTTTTTCTACACAAAAAAGCAGACATATTTTATCTATCTAAATCTGTGTCACTCTATGTGTATATTCTTTTCTCTTATGTGACAGAGAACATACTAGTTATCTGTACTTTTTCTTCTTATCACTTAAATCATTCCAAGTCAGTTCACAGAGATCTTCCTTGTTCAAAACAACACTACATTTGCATTGCACTTGAATTCACTCAACCACTGTCAAACACATGGGCATTTAAATTATTTCCAAGATTTTGTAATAACAAACAATATGGGGTAATATCTCACTTTCTTCATATATATATATATACACACACACATATATATAAAATTTAATATTTATTTGTTTTTATTTAAAAGGTAGAATTTAGAGAGGCAGACACAGGAAGAGAGGTCTTCCATCTACTGGTTCACTCCCCAAATGACCACAAAGGGAAGAGCTGGGCTGATCTGAAGCCAGGAGCCAGGAGCTTCTTTGGGTCTTCCAAATGGATACAAGCGGCCATATTTTACTGCTTTCCTAGGCCATAGCAGAGAGCTGGATCTGAAGTGGAGCAGCAGGGACACGAACCAGCGACATATAGGATGGTGGCACCACAGACGTCAGCTTTACCCTGTATGCCACAGCACTACCCCCATATATATTTTTATTTTTTATTTTATTTTATTTTGTATTATTTATTTGACAGAGTTAGATGTGTGAGAGAGAGAGAGAGAGAGAGAAAGAGAGAGAGAGAGAGAAAGGTCTTCCTTCCATCGGTTCACCCCCAAAGGGCCGCTACTGCCGGTGCTGTGCCGATCCGAGGCCAGGAGCCAGGTGCTTCTCCTGGTCTCCCATGCAGATGCAGGAACCCAAGCACTTGGGCCATCCTCCACTGCCCTTCTGGCCACAGCAGAGAGCTGGACTGGAAGAGGAGCAACTGGGACAGAACCCAGAGCCCATATGGGATGCTGGCGCCACAGGCGGAGGATTAACCAAGTGAGCCACGGTGTCGGCCCCATATATTTTTTAACAGATAGAGGAATAGCATCAGCATTTTCTATTTTCATTTTCTTTGTGGAAACTACAGCAAGTTCCAGCCTTGGCATCAGGTGACTTTCAGAAGTTTTCCAGAACAACCCTCATCTAGTGTAACTCCATGTTATCATTCCCAGTGACAGAAATAAGAATGTCCTATTGGCTCAAAGTGTATTCTAAACATGAAGTTGAGAAATATTTTAATCAATGACACAAAAAGTAAAAGATGTGTAGAATTTCCTGAAGAAAAAAATCTGACAACAGTTTTAATTTTCATTTGTAAATAATTTCAAGTAATTTTCACTGATTTTCTATACCAATTGTTTGAAAAAGTTTTTTCTTTAATAAAATATATATTGTAGCCCACACACTTATATTTTTTCAACATTTTCATGAATTTATATGTGTGTATACACACATATATACATACATATATATGTGTGTACATACAAATATATTTTCTTTCAAGAACATGACAGGATAAATGATACTACTTCTTTTTGTCATCAATCATGTCACATACACAAAAATTACTCAAAAGCATATGGGTTTCTTTTCACATTTTGCCAACTAGATTTACAGTCCTGTCTATGGTTTGGCAAATGGAGCCAGGTTGTCTCAGTTTTACTCCCAACTCATGTTCCTTGAACAACTGCAAAGCTCTACATCAAAATAGACCATAAACATACTTTTTTTAGGAATGTAAAACAATAATTACTTTCCACACAGTAAGAAAAGATTAACGAGGTACTATTCATAAAGCACTCATTTAACAAGCTCTAAAAAAAAATTAAATGCACATTTTTATGAGCCTTTCAAACATAAAATTCAGGAACATTCCAATGAAGGAATTGAATTTTCTGTTTTTTTTTTAATTGTTATCATCTATATATTTGTGGAAAAACCTACTATTATGCTTCTCCCACCGTTAGTGCCTTGTTTTCATTATCTTCTACATTTTTCCATTTCCCTTGTACAAAATATTCTGTTGAGTGCCTCTCTCAAACTGTCTTGTCTTTGTCATGTTTTATCTTTCTCATGACCCCTCTCTGCTCCAACAAGCAAGGAAAAATATTTTTCTATTTCCATTAGTAAATAATTTATTTATTTCTAATTTACATTTGACATTTTATGGAGCAAAGGACTTTGTTTTGTATTGCGTATTTTGAAATGTCCCATATCTGGTTATAAGATATAATAAGCAATAAGGATTTTTGAGACACATAATTTTGTAGTATTCATTTATTTTAAATTAACCAACTAAATAGCAGGATTGAAAGCCTGCACATATATATCTGCTTACTATTGGATATATGTAATCTATATAACATTGTAAATAAAAATCTTCGATTACTGTCAGAAACAAAGCATTTTTTATATGATAATTAAAGAGGCTGTGTTAAACATTGTGTCAAAAAGCACAATATTTTATTCTGGGCAAATCCAATGAAAATCTTAAAACACATTCAAAAACTACATCTGCAAATGTCTTCGTAAATAGACACAGATTGGTTCATTTGTGAATATATGTGTGTTAGTTTGTGTATAAATTAAAAGGCTGGACATGACAGTTTGTATGATACTTTCAAGATACTCCTTTGTGAAGGATTAATTAGTACTAAGAACCTGAATTTATTTTTGCTATCAATTTAGTTAAAATGACCATACCTGTTGCCTGGAGCACTATTAATTCCTTCAGATAGTCACAGTGGGGGAGGAGATTTCTTTTTCTTTCATTACCTAATTAAAATAAAACAAATGAGCTATAATAGAAATCATAAAATCACCATAGGATATTTCCTTGGGCTATCAGTTTTCCCAGATGGTCATTAATACCTAGATTACAACATAGCGATTCCCATTACTCCTTGCTGTGTACTGTATCTTGAAAACAGGCTTATTAACATTTGGAAACTGGTTAATATCATTGGAAAATAGTCAAAACTAGTGATGCTCCTTAACTAGTTTAAGAATTGATTAATTAAAATTGAAAGATCCCTGGGACCACACACACATTCACACACACAAAGATATAAGGAAATATGTATTGCTGTATCAGGCAACAAGCTAAATTTGGCAATACTGTGGAAGAAATATCAGTACCTAAGAAATATCAGTCACCTAAGTACAGATTTACTGATTCCAGTCTATTACTTCTTTTTGCTTATAGACACACAAGAAGAAAATGAGCACTAACTGATCCCTAAAATGTGCTATGTGCACTTGTATGCAATCAAGAGTTAAGAGGAGTATTAAGGATACTAAATTGTGATAGCAGAGTTGTTCATACAAGTTTTTATTCAAGTTTTCACTTATAGAAACTTTTTTTCACTTTTTTTCACAAATAAGTGAAGAACCAAAATAAAAAGTAACAAAATATAAAAATTCCAGTAAAAAGAATGGAAAGTTTTTCAAAATCATCTTAATGGAAAGTATGGTTAGTTGTTCAGGAATTGATTTTTTTTTTGTTTGAAAACACAATTTAATTGAAAAGTTAATCAATAGTTTGCATGTAGAAATTGCTAAGATAAAACTAGTGGACAAAAGGGTCTGCAAAGCCATGGTTCTTTGTTTACGTTGTTTGGAGGTATATATGTCTTACTGCAGAATTCAGTAGCATTCATCAAACTTAAAGCACTAGCCCATTACCTATTAACACTTGGAAACCATTGTTGCTTTTAAATGCCTTCAATATTTTACACATTGAATTCAGAAATGCAATTAGCAAGCTGAATAGCATATCAACATTTGATAATTGCACCTAAAATATACAGCAGATTATGCAGTTTTCCTCTGAAAATGCTATTTCTTTATTCACTCCCAGAAAATGTCCCTTCTTTTTGGCATGTTTTATTTTCCTTCTTTATGCAAAAGTGAAGGTGCTGAATGCTAACGAGTTGATTCTTCCTCAAAACCACAGCGCTTATCTTCAAGTAATTAGTTCAGGCTTTAGAGTTGCTGGCATTCTGTAAGCATTTTGTTTGGATTCCTGATTTACCTTTCGTTAACAGATCAACTGGTGACCTTTAGTAAGTACTCGTCCTAGGGAATATAAAGAACAGGACAGATCTGTTCTCGCTAAGTGGGCTAGTAACAACTTCTGGCAGTTTTTAGGCTTGAGCATTTGCTGTGGGTAGCCTTGAAAACCAGCCAGAGAACATGAATTCTGGCTCTAGAAGACATTACTCGCATGTCCACTTTTACCCAGCCAATACTGATATTTCTGGTGAGTAGATGGTTGGGAAATTCACCAAAATTCTGGGATTCTTGGACTATTAAACTGTGCTTTCCCCTAGTATGCTCTAATTGTGGCCCAGGGCTGTGGCAGCTTCATCATTTTGACTGCTTATTGCCCATACAGCTTCCTTCCACAGTTACTGTTGAAAACCAGACCCATGTGGTTTCTCACAGTAATCATAGTCTGCTTCTTGAGATTCTGAAGATTAACTCCAGAAAGAACACACATTATCTACACAAGCAACAGAAAGAATGTACTTCACTGGTATTTATAACTTCAAAATCCTGGAATGCTGGACAACTTTGGGAAAACCTACTGTTTCAGGTGTGCAAAGCAGAGGGAACAGAGGAATATATAAAGATAGCAGGACTCAAGAGAGCTGGTCTTTTAACCTGTTTTAGAGACCTGAAGACAAGATTTTCTAATATTATTAAATGGGCATAATTAAACTTAACATGTTTCCCATTTTTAAAAATGTCTTATTTCTACAACAGTACTGCAGAGTATCTTCAGGCTTCAAGCTTTTTCATTCATCCCTAATTCATCAAATAAATTGTTCTGAATGCTTTTTATGTGCCCAGCACTGTATTAGGCACTTGAGGTCCTTTTGTATCAAGCAGGCACATGTTGCTAAGCTCGTGGTGTGTTAAGCACATGAATTGTTAAAGCATCCACCAAAGTGCAAAGATATTTGCAATAATAGAGGACAGCAGAAGGCAAGGCAAGACCTCATAGGAGGTGCATGAATATTCAGACTAGAGCGAGAGGAGATGGGTGATAAAGAAAAAACTTTCTTTTCTAGGGGTAATGTAATGAAGTGACTTTTTCCCCCAAAGAAAGCTTTTATTTAAGAAACACAAACTTCATGTATTTCGTAAGTACAACTTTAGTAATATAGTGATTCTTCCCACCATACCTGCCTTCCCCAACCCACACTCCCACCCCTCCTCTTCCTCGCTCTCCATTCCCAGTCCCATTCTCCACTATGATCCATTTTCAGTTAACTTTATACATAGAAAACCAACTCTATAGTAAGTAAAGAGTTCAACAATTTGCATGAAAATTAAATTGTTCCTCAACAGTCCAGACAAGGGCTGTGTAATGTCATTGCATCTTAAAGTTAATTTCACTTCTTTTTTTTTTAGAAACTTAATTAACTTTAAAGAAGCATGCAAGAATGATATATCTTTTGTGAGCACTTAGACATCACTATAACTTATGAGACTTAAGAATATTGTCCACTTAATACATTAGAAAAAGTAACTCCCGAGAACAATTAATTAAGGAGACACGTAAGAAAATAAACTTATGAAACATAAGAATATCCTCCACTTAATACATTAAAATGAAATAAATCTTTGAGAATAAGTTTTACTGTTAACTCTCATAATCCAACACTTTGAAGACAGAGGTCCTGCATGCGAAGTTAGTGCACAGTGACTCCTGTTGTTAATTTAGCAATTAACACTCTTTTTTTTTTTTTTTTGACAGGCAGAGTGGATAGTGAGAGAGAGAGAGAGACAGAGAGAAAGGTCTTTCTTTTGCCGTTGGTTCACTCTCCAATGGCTGCCACAGCTGTGGCCAGCGCACCACGCTGATCCAATGGCAGGAGCCAGGTGCTTATCCTGGTCTCCCATGGGGTGCAGGGCCTAAGCACTTGTGCCATCCTCCACTGCACTCCCTGGCCACAGCAGAGGGCTGGCCTGGAAGAGGGGCAACCGGGATAGAATCCGGTGCCCAGACCAGGACTAGAACCCTGTGTGCTGGCGCTGCAAGGCAGAGGATTAGCCTAGTGAGCTGCGGAGCCCGCCCCAATTAACACTCTTAAGTATGATGTCAGTGATCACCTGAGACACTTGACATGAGGTGCCTAGGCTATGAAAACCTTTTGAATCCACAAACTCCATCAGTATTTAGACAAAGCCATAAACAAAGGAAAGAAAGATAGAAATGGAGGCAGAGGCGGTGGCACAAAAGGACAGAAAAGATGCCCAGTACAATTATCAGGGACTGGCTAGTAATATCAATGTGGTGATACCAGGGTCACACGTAACAAAGCTGAGAGGTGGACATTGCCTCCGGAGTTTGCAAGATTGCAGGACTGATCTCTCCGTGGACCAGCATGAGTGGGGATTAGATAAATGGACCGACTCAGCATCTCTAGACTGCCCACATTGCCTTTGATGGGTTTGATCACTCAAAGGCAAGAATCTAGGAGCACATCAAGAATTCAAAGCCCAATGTGGATCTATAGCAGGTGGAAACCAACAAACAGAAGTCTTTCCCTCCAAACCACAGAATAGTGCCAATAGTGTAAGTAGCCTTTATTCTCATTCTATTTCCCAATAATTAAACTCAACCCTAGGAGAAATGAAAACTGAGAGGGATATAATCCCTTCTGTGGCTGAAATATTAACCTGAGTTTACCAAGAATTCAGTCAGTTGGATTGAGTTTACATGAAAAAAAATTAAACTGATTTTGAATCGGGGAAAGGTAGTTATAAGAGTTATATGGAGTTATAAGAAATTGAAGTTAAAACATTGCCCATTGGCATTTGTGCCTGTGAATGTCTGTTCCCCCTACATAATAAAGGGTTTGATTGTCTTCCTGAGGGGAATTAGATGCCACTGAAAGATACTAAACTGAGAGGTGGAATGATCAGATTTTTATTTCAGTAAAAAATCACTTAGGGAGAAAATTAATTGGATTGGAGTGGGAGGAAAAGCAGCAGGGTGTAGATAAGGAGACCAGTTAGGAGAATTCGCTGACACTCAGGCTAGAAAAGGAAGATCCCTAAATAATGCAATGAAGTGAATGAGTCTGAGAGAGGTGAAGTAGAAAGAATTCATGGGACTTAGTGACTGATTATGCACGTGGGAGAGTTAGAGGTTTGGAGGAACACATTCATTCATTCAATATTTGTTGAACATATGCTGTGTCCTGGGTACTGTCTTAGTAGTAGGGAATATAAAGCAGGGGCAGAAAGAACTGGTTGTGACTGTCAGAAAGTGTAATGTCTAAAAATAGATGCAGTTATTAATCAATCACATCAACAAATATAAAGTCATAGCTGTGAAAACTGGCATAATTTGGGGTTCCATGATTTAATATTAGGTTTAACCCTGACAAGAAGGTGATGGGAGTTTGTCTGAAAGAGAGACAAATAAACTTAATATTGAGGGTTGGAGAAGGGTTAGTTGGGTTGCTGGGGTGGAAGTATCTGATTTTCAGATATTCCAGATCAAGACCATCAATAACACTATTTTAATACCATTTTACCTAATGGCTTAGTACTCAGATACAGACCCACAAGTATCCAGGTGTGCACGTGCACACACACACACACATAATCAGAAAAAAAGCCACTATCAAATTTATTCTACTTGCATATAAGCTACCATACTCTATTAATTTATTGTTTCAGTATTGAAGAAAGCCCAATAAGTGAATGTTATGATCCACTCAGAAGTTGTGAGCAACAGTTTGCAAAATATTGCTTGCTGACAATATTTATTGAAAACCTACCATATTAAATATTGTAACCACAAAAACCTGGTGAGGTATATTACATCACTGGTTCCATTTTACAAATGAGTCAATTGATTATACTGGGCTAAAACTACACGGTTACTAATTGATAGAGCTTGTGTGAAGAATAAAGCAGAACTAGTATGTGGAATTGTCTTGCTATGTCCCTGAATGTCTAAATAGATGGGACTAATTCTTAATAGAATCTGAGGGTAAAAGGAGGGATAAAGTTCTTCTCACATGTTGATCCTATCATTCCGTATCCCAAGAGTGGGTCACAGGGTACCCAAACTGACCAGGCTGGCATGTCCCTGAACATATCCATAATGCGAGACACTTCCGAAGGAATGAAAGGAGAAAGGGTCCTTCTTTACCAAATTGAGGATATGAATGGAAATCTTTAACATCTCTAATACCCTCTATAGTCATATAAAATGGGAACAATAATGTCTTATACATTGGGACATGATGGCAAGTGCAGCAGTACTAAGCACGTGTGGACACACACACATACACACACTTCACAAAACCATGTGTACTCTGATTATGTTTGATGCATGATGACATTGCTCATTCTCTTTAATTTTTGGTGAAGACCCATTAAATTGAGGTTTACCTGCTTGTACACATCTTCTGAAGTATTTATTATTTGTAGTGTCATTCCCTTGGGCTATGTCTGCATCTTCAGAAATTCTGCAGTGAAAATTCAATTATCTTGTGTGAGTAGTGACATTTTAACCCATTAGCAATTTTTGACAACTTAATGGGAATCATATTTTAGATTGAGTTCAATGTAATGAACATTTATGCAAAATCAAATGTGAGATTGTATGCAAGGTCCGAATAACTAATTATTTTAGGATGATGATTAAAGGAACAGTGAAGGATTATGATCCAGCTAGAAAACTTGATAACAGAAGAACGTCCCATGGCTAGCTGTTGAAGAACCACCATAGAATGTGTCATGGACAGTCTGGATTTTCTGTGCTCCTAGGGAATTATGAGGAAGAGTAAGTGCTAAGAAAAAAAAAATCTGGTATGAGAAGCAATGACTCTCCAGGATCTCAGTTTCTAATACTGTTCTTTAAAAGACACAGTGTTTCTCAGATAAATCAATGGTTCTATGGCTAGGTCATCTATTGTTAGAAAGTAGGGAGGGGCTGGCACTGTGACATAGTGGGTAAAGCTGCCACCTACAGTACCAGCATCCCATATGGGCTCTGGTTCAAGTCCCAGCTGCTCCACTTTCCATCCAGCTCTCTGCTATGGCCTGGGAAAGCAGTAGAAGATGACCCAAGTCCTTGGGCCCCTGCACCCAAATGGGAGACCTGAAAGAAACTCCTGGCTCCTTGCTTTAGATTGGTGCTGCTCTGATCATTGTGGCCATCTGGGGAGTGAACCAGCAGATGGAAAACCTCTCTCTCTCTCTGCCTCCTGCTCTCTGTAACACTGCCTTTCAAATAAATAAATAAATCTTTTTTTAAAAAAAGAAAGAAAGGAAGGAAACATTTTTTTTAATCCCCAAAACCCACAGTAATTGGGTAATATGAAAGGAACTCAAGAGCCAACCAAAAGAGTTGCCATCACCAAAGTTAAAATGATTTATACAACAAAATAGAGTTGCATTGGATTATAACCAAAAGTATAAAACTCATATCCATGAGTTTATATTTATATAAATAACTGAGTATATAAATGTGGGGGTAGACAAATCTCAAGTGTAGAAGAATTCCAAATACTTTATGGGGATATCATCCTCTTGTGAACATGAAGCATAGTTTTTCACCCCTGAACTGACTTCCTTCCAAGTAGCACAGCCGTAAAGGGAGAGGAAGCTTCACTTTACAATGGAGAAACTGCATACACTATTTCAGATGTGCATGCAGGGTCAAGATTAGCATAATCCTTGTTAGTAGCATGCTCCCTTGATGTGACATAGTAGAACTTTTTCTTTGGGGTCTTCCTCACAAAACCCCAACATCTCTGTCTAATTATGAGAAAGAACATTTTGAAAATTAGAAATATTCTACAAATGCCTGAGAAGTACTATTAAAAACTACCAAAGTCTTTATTTTATTTTTTTTTTTTGACAGGCAGAGTGGACAGTGAGAGAGAGAGACAGACAGAAAGGTCTTCCTTTTCCGATGGTTCACCCTCTAATGGCCGCTGCGGCCAGTGCACTGCGCTGATCCCAAGCCAGGAGCCAGGTTCTTCTACTGGTCTCCCATGCGGGTGCAGGGCCCAAGGACTTGGGCCATCCTCCTCTGCACTCCCTGGCCACAGCACAGAGCTGGCCTGGAAGAGGAGTGACCGGGACAGAATCTGGCACCCTGACTGGGACTAGAACCTGGTGTGCTGGTACCGCAGGAGGAGGATTAGCCTAGTGAGCCTCGGTGCTGGCCAAAACTACCAAAGTCTTTAAAAACAAATTCAGGCCGGTGCTGTGGCTCACTAGGCTAATCCTCTGCCTTACGGCGCTGGCACATTGGGTTCTAGTTCTGGTTGGGGCACCGGATTCTGTCCCGGTTGCCCCTCTTCCAGGCCAGCTATCTGCTGTGGCCAGGGAGTGCAGTGGAGGATGGCCCAACTGCTTGGGCCCTGCACCCCATGGGAGACCAGGAGAAGCACCTGGCTCCTGCCATCGGATCAGCGTGGTGCGCTGGCTGCAGAGCACCGGCCGCAGTGGCCATTGGAGGGTGAACCAACGGCAAAATGGAAGACCTTTCTCTCTCTCTCTCTCTCTCTCTCTGTCCACTCTGCCTGTCAAAAAATTTAAAAATTAAAAAACTTTAAAAAATTTAAAAAAAAACAAATTCAGAGAAACTGTCACAGCATAGGGGAGACTAAGGAAACATAATGACTACTAAAAGTAAATGAGTAGCCTCAGTGACAGCCTTGGACAGAAAAAGGACATTAGATAAAACTAAGGAAATCTTAGTAAAGTATGGACTTCAGTAATAATAATGTGGCAATATTGATTCAGTACAAATGTATCATACACAATATGCAAGATGGATGCTAACATTAGGAGAAACAATATTATACTGGAACTGTTAGGGAACCATTCTTGGAGAAAGTAACTGTAGCGCAGTTTGAAAAAAAGTAACTGCACAGTAGAAAAGTGACCACCCTAGCTGGTAAGATTTGAAAAGGGACGGCCTAACTAGATGGCCTAACCACAAACCACAAACTGTCATTGCCATGATTACGGGACTCTGGGTGGTAGGCGTGTGGGTGGGGCTAGTCTCTAGAAACTATATATAAGGGGACCCTCAGATGCTGTAAACCAGAGGTTGCTCAGTCTCTCTCCCTGGTCCGTAGTGCCTAGTGCCAGTGCAGAGAAGCTCCTGGTCTGTAGCGCCTAGTGTCCTCAGGAGTAGGCTTGAGCGATCTCTTCTCCTAGTTGCCTAGAGTACCAATAAAGTGTGTTTAGCTTGACCTTCCTCAGTCTCCTTGACTCTTCCTTCACGGCAACCTGGCCAGTTCCCAGAGGGGGAGATCCTGACAGGAACTCTCTGAACTTTCTTTTTAAGTTTTTTGTAGTTCTAAAACTCTTATAAAGTAAAAAATAGTTTAATTTTGAAATTGCTGACCTCACAAATGGTAAAAATATGATATCATAAACTTCCAGAGATGGAAATTATTTTACCTTGCACCTTAGCTTGCATTTGGCTTTACCTATGTTCAAAAGTAGAATTTTCTCTTCCTACATGAGAGCTAAGTCACCGAATTAATTCAAATTTACTAAGCTGGCAGCAAAACCATTAGCAGTGGAGGTGAGTGACTGAACTGATGTGCTTTCAACATCAGCGGGGCCCTCTGGCACACAATTCTTTATATAAAACAAAGTGTTATGAGACAGTAAATTGAATATGATGTAATGCCAAATGATCAATTCAACATGCCTTGTCAACAGAAAAATAGCAACTCTTTGCAGAACATCATCCAAGTAATTGCAATGCATGACACAGATAGTGTTCTCCTAGGAAAAGCTGCTGATAGCGCAAGAGAAAGGGTGAGGACAGGTGGCAGGAATGGCATTGCCTCTTTTTAAGTCATTGTTTCATTTGCCCTGCAGCTTTTTTTATTCCTCCCCTCCCCTTTTTGGTTATTATGTCTAGTTGGTCTCTGTGGAGAGAGTCAAACAGATTTGCAAGGCTACTCAGCACAGCTGAAGTTGAATAGCTTCCAGATTCTTAATATTCCACAGCAACATTCCTATTTTGACAAGATAGCTTCATTCAGTTCCTCTACACAGTGTCTTTTCCAGGCTTCTATTCCTAAGAGTTCTCAGTATATTCAGAACTGTTTTTTTTTTTTTTTTCAAGACTTATTTATTTAACTGAAAGAAATACAGAAAAAGAGGGGAGGACAAGAGAGATTATTTCATGTGCTGGTGCACTTACCAAAGACTGGACATGGTAACCAGTCTGGGCAGATCAAAGCCAGGAGCCAGAAACTCCATTCTGGTCTCCCATGTGGATAGTAGCAGCCCAAGTTACTTGATTCATCTTCTGCTGTCTTCCTAGGCATCTTAGCAGGAGGTGGGAACAGAAAAAACATAGCCAATACTTGAACCTGCATTCTGATATGGGATACTGGTGTCACAAGCAACAGTTTAACTAATTGCACCATAGTGCTGGCCTATGTTCATGAAATTGTAATCCCTTCAATGTAAATGCATAACTTAGAAACTTAGTTACTAGTGAGAATACTGTGACTTAGAATGTTTAGGTAAATTGCTCAAATCAGAGATTAATGGGTTGTAGAGCCAGGGTTTGAAGTCAGGTAATCTGACCTTGGAGATTGCCCAGTTTCCCAGTGTGCCCCAGCTTGAATGGTATAAGACTTATGTAGAAGGATGGCCTGTGTATCCATCTCTGTTTCTCCCACTAGACTGAAAACTCTGTAAGGAAATGGACTATATTCTTTTCAGTTCTGACTCTATTACAGTCCCTAAGAACAATAGAAACACTCAAAATTATTAGTTAAATAACACACACATTTTAAAAATAACATGCTGGGGGATCCCAAGATAGTGCTATGGAAACAGGATGCTCTGAATCACATAGGACAAAATAGATGATTAAAAAGGAGAAAAGATATATGTTGGAGATAGAGCCATGGGAAATTTGTGACAGGAAGCCCAGGAGACCAATAGAGATTGGGCAGGTCCACATTGAGAGAGCAAATAAGAAACAGAAGCGGCAGAGGCATGGTGGAGGTGTAGACTAGGGAGGCTGGCACCAGGCCCCAGTAGACCAGGTTAGATGGGGAATTGTGGGTCCACAGAGCTGAAAATAGCAGCAGGAGGAGGAGCGTCATAAGTTGCTTTTGAATTTCCACATGGGAAAAAATAGAGAAGTTATAGAAGAGCAAACAGAAAGATCAGGTACTCCCCTGCCCATCTGCAACCCCCCCTTCCCCACCTGGACCAGTAGCCAGCTGAGAGAAGCCATTTTGTTTGTTTATATTTCCGAAGGTGAGCAGGGGATTGCCACTTTTACCTTCCTGTATGTGCCCATCAATTGTGGGGGCCACCTCACCATGCTTCCTACTCCAGGAACAAGAATCACAACATTTCAGAAGAATTTCTTTCCATTATGCAAGCCATATAAAAAAAGAAGTCCTGAATATCAAAAATGCAAGCCTTTTCTATCCACCATTGAGAATCTAGCCAGGCCACAGTAGGTGCGGCTCCATGCACTCAAGCTGGTACCCTCCTCTACCACAATTGAGAAGTGAGCAGGACTCTGGTAAGTGGGGCTCTGTGCTTCCATTTGCAATGCACAGATACATAGCAGCTTATAACAGAGGGAAGCTTCACCACAAGAGAATCTCCACAGACAAAAAAAAGAAAATATATATACAAATGCTGAAAATAAAAAAGGAAAATCCTTAAATAAGAGTAAGGAAGACACTATCAAAAGACACTATCAAAGAAACACTTCAACTCTCCAATAATAGAAGGTGAAGATGTAGAGATCGAGGATATGCCAGAAAGGGAATTTAGAAAATTAATCATCATATTACTTATTTCATTATTTAAATGAAAAGTGCTCCCAAGAAATTGGGTTATTAAGAGAAGTCAGAATAAAATGCTAGAAATGAAGAATTCAATAGATTAAATTAAAAATGCAGTTAAAAGCCTTAACAACAGAATAGATGAGACAGAAGAAAGAACTAGAAGACAAATTTCGGGAAAGATTATAATCAGACTGAAAAAAAAAAAGAAAGAATAAATTGGCAAACTAAAAAACACTTTTGGAGATCTATAAGATAAAATCAAATGACCCAACATATGAATCCTAGGAGTTCCAGAAGGTATGGAAAGAGAGAAAGGATTAGAAGGCCTTAATGAAATAATAACAAAAAAACTTTCCCAATCTGGAGAAAGAAAGAGACATCAAAGTACAGAAAGTACGAAGAACTCCCAATAGACAGGACCAGAGAAGATCTTCACCACAATACAATGTAGTAAAACTCTCCACAGTAAAATATAAAGAAAAGATCTTAATATGTGCATGAAAGAAATGGCAAATCACATTCAGAGGAAAGCCAATTTTACTCACTGAAGACTTCTCATCAGAAACCCTACAGGCAGGGAGAGAATGGTGAGATATATTCCACATTTTAAGAGAAAAAAATTGGCAACCCAGAATATTGTACCCTGCAAAGCTCTCATTTATGAATGAAGGAGAAATAAAGATCTTCCACAACAAAAAGAAATTCAAAGAATTTATAAATACTCGTCCAGCCCTACAAAAGATGATCAAGGATGTGCTACACACATATACACAGAAACAGGAACATCACTATGAAACAAGATGAACACAGAAAATGACCCGATAAAAATACAAAAATAGGACAAATTAGAGAGCAAATAGGAAACAGAAGCGGCAAAGTAGTAGGTAGGGCAAAGTCAGTACTTAACAATAGTCCCCTTGAAACCAAATGACCCCAACTCCCAAGTTAAAAGACACAGACTGGCTAAATGGATTAGAAAAGAAAACCCATCTATTTGCTGCCTACAAGAAACACATCTTTCCACAAAAGATGCATGCAGACTGAAAGTGAAAGGATAGAAAAAGATAATTCATGTTAATAGAAACCGAAAAAGAGCTGGAGCATCCATCCTAATATCAGACAAAATAGATTTTAACACAAAAACTATTAAAAGAGACAAAGAAGGACAACATACAATGATTAAAGGATCAGTTCAACAGGAAGAAGTGACTATTTTAAATGTATGTACCCCTAATTACAGGGCACCTGCCTAACTAAAATAATTGTTAATGGATTTAAAGAGAGATATAGACTCTAAACAACAATAATGAGGGACTTCAGTACCCCACTTTCAGCAATGGACAGATTAACCAGACAAACAATCAATAAGGAAACAACAGAGTAAATTGACACATAAATCATTCATAATAGCTACAAAAATTTCAAATTTCTTGGAATATATTTAACCAAGGAAGTCAAAGATCTCTATGATGAGACTTATAAAACATTATAGAAAGAAATAGAAGATCCAAAAAAAAGGAAAAAACTTCCATGTTCATGGATTGGAAGAATTAATATCATCAAAATGTCCATTTTTCAGAGAGCAATTTACAGATTCAATGCAATGCCAATGCAATATCAAAGAAGTCTTCTCATATCTAGAAAAAAATGATACTGAAATTCATTTGGAAACATAGGAGACTTTGAATAGCTACACAATCTTATACAACAAAAACAAAGCTGGAGGCATCACAATACCAGATTTCAAAACATACTACAAGACTATAATAATCAAAACATCCTCATATTGGTACAAAAACAGATGGTTAGACCAGTGGAATAGAATAGAAATGCCAGAAATCAAGCCATGCATCTACAACCAACTTATTTTCAACCAAGGAGCTAAATGCAATCCCTGGAGGAAGGACAGTTGCTTCAACAAATGGTGCTGGGAAAACTGGATTTCCACATGCAGAAGTCTGAAGCAAAATTCCTACATTACACCTTACACAAACATCCATTCAAAATGATTAAAGACTTAAATCTATACATTGATAATAATCACATTCTTAGAGAGCACAGGCAGAGTTTTGGGAAAAGATCCCAGGGATACAAACAATCAAAGCCAAAATTAACAAATGGGATTACATCAATTTGAGAAGCTTCTTACTGCAAAATAAACAGTCAGGAAAGTGAAGAGGCAACTTGCAGAATGGAAGAAATTATTTGCAAACTTTGCAACTGATAAAGGATTAATAACCAGAATATATAAAGAAGTCAAGAAACTAAATAACAATAAAACAAACAACCCAGTTAAAAAAATGAGCCAAGGACTTAAACAAACATTTTTCAAAAGAAGAAATCCAAATGGCTAACAAACACATGAAAAAATGCTCAGGAACACTAGCCGTCAGGGAAATGGAAATCAAAACTACAATGAGGCTTCACCTCACCCCAGTTAGAATGGCTTTCATATAGAAGTCAGTTGTCAAGGATGTGGAGAAAAAGGTCCCCTAAGCCACTGTTGGTCGGAATGTAAACTGGTAAAATCACAATGGAATACAGTTTGGATATACTTCAGAAATCTGAATATAGACCTACCATTCCACTCCTAGGAATTTACCCAAGGTAAATGAAATCAGGAAATAAAACTATTATCTGTACCCCCATATAATTGCAGCTCAATTTACAATGGCTATGACATGGAATCAACGTAAATGCCCATCAACTGAAGGCTGGATGAAGAAATTATGGGATATATACTCCATGGAATACTACACAACTGTTAAAAAAGAAATCCAGCCATTTGCAACAAAATGGATGAATCTGGAAAACATCATACATAGTGAAATAAGCCAGTCATAAATGGAAGAATATCATAAGTTCTCCCTGATATGTGATAAAAAACAGAGCACCTAAAAGGAAACCTGTGAAGTGAAGTTGAGAGTTTGAGAAGCAATGACTTAAACAGCCCTTATATTGACTGTTGAGAAAAAGTTTTCCTTTTTTCTTAATAACATTGTTTGAAATTTTTACCTAACATAGAATTAATCATATGTGTATAAAATCAATTGAAAATAGATCCTAGGAAAAAATAAGAGTGGGAATAAGAAAGAGAGGAGGAAATTTGTAACTATAAAGTTATATATAATTCTGCATACATTCTTATGGACTTACTTCAAAGGGTAAACCTAAAAACTTGCCATGGGCCTCCAAATCCCATTAATCTGTGTAGTAATAATGCCATCTTAAGTGTTAAAGTGATCATATTAAGTGTTTAATTTATCACATAGATAGGATTAAGTCTTAAAGGGATCATATAAATAAGATCAAGTGTCTGGTAATAACAATAGATACAATTATAAAGGAGAGAATTTCCCAACATGGGAAGCAAACTCATAGAATGATAATTACTAAATAGCTACTCAGAATCAGCCCTTAAGACATTCTGGTCAAGCTGAAAAGCCCATGAGAGAATTTCAAGCATGGACAACCAAGACCCTGTGGCAAAAAACAAACAAACAAACAAATAAATAAATAAATAAATCTTTATTATTATTATTATTTTTTGACAGGCAGAGTTAGACAGTGAGAAAGAGAGACAGGGAGAAAGGTCTTCCTTCCATTGATTCATCCCCAAAATGGCTGCTACGGCCGGCGTGCTGTGCTGATCCGAAGCCAGGAGCCAGGTACTTCCTCCTGGTCTCCCATAAGTATGCAGGACCCAAGCACTTGGGCCATGCTTCATTGCCTTCCTGGGCCACAGCAGAGAGCTGGACTGGAAGAGGAGCAACCGGGACAGAATCCAGCACCCCAACCGGGACTAGAACCCAGGGTGCCGGCACCGCAGGCAGAAGATTAGCCAAGTAAGCTGCGGTACTGTCCCCAAAACATATTTCTTACATGAAGGATCTCTGTGAGTGAGGTGCCAGTAGAGAGAAGGGACCATCAAAGAAGGATATACTTTTGTCTGAAGGGAAGAGAGAACTTCCACTTTGTTTATGGCTTTGTCTAAATACTGATGGAGACTGTGGACTCCAAAATCTTCCATAGCCTTGGCAGCTCATGTCAAGAGCCTCAGGTGATCACTGATGTCATGTATAAGAGTGTTAATTATTAGATTAGCAACAGGAGTCATTGTGCACTTACTTTCCATATAGAAGTAATGAGTTTTCCTCATTACTGTCCTCAATGAGTTGTACTAAGAGAATTAACTGTAATACTTGTTCTCAAACATTTTGTGTGTGTGTGTGTGTGTGTGTGTGTGTGTGCAAACTGTTGAAATCTTTACTTAGATTAGAGTCTGTCTTCTGTGTATAAAGTTAATGGAGAATGAGACTGAGAATGGGAGAGGGAGGAGGAAGTAGAGTGGAGTGGGGATGAGAGGGTGGGTGTGGTGGAAAGAACCACTATATTCCTAAAGTTGTACTTATGAAATTTGTACTCATTAAATAAAAGTTTTCTAATATTAATCAATTAATTAAAAAGTAACATGCTGTTTGTTACTGTTTTGAAATGCGTAACATACATTTAAAACTGTATTATCCTAAGGTAATCAGTGAGATCTGTCTAATATCTTTTCTCCTTCTTTTGTTCTTCATTGTTCTTGATATAAAAGGGCAAGCAACCAAAAAAATTTTTGCAAGCTGAGATGTTTATAGAAGGAAATTGTCAGTGACAAGTGTTCCTTTTTAGGTGCACAAAATCAGGTCTTGAAATAGCATTTCCTTGAGAAAAGATTGTCAGGAAGTATGTCCTTTAGCAGTTTATTTGCATAGCCGGCAGGGGAGTGTGATTAAGTGAAGAAGAAAATACTTTCTGAAGTGGCCCAGTGCTTCTAGGAGAGGCAAAATGTGATTAGTTGTGACACCGAGTATCAAGGAAAAATGCCTTGTCTGCCCTGTACTGCTAAGCATCCACATGTTCACATGTTCTGGGACTTGCTAATGGTGTGCGATGTGCTGTAGTAAGTCTCTAAAGGAAGGCGTTTGCAAGTTTTTGAAGGCAGAAGTATGCCAGAGGACCAATGAAACAGATGCTTCAGCATCTTCAAACGGGAGCAAGAACATTTCTGCAAGACGTCTCCATCAGCTCACCCATTTTATAACAACATGGAGCAGGAGGAGTTTCTGCACTGTATCGGCATTCTTTAACATTCCTCAAAGGGGATGTTTATTAAATTATATACACAGTGGCTTCTGAAAGGTAACAGCTAAGAAGATGCCAGGCCTATAAAATCAATCAGGCTACAAGAAACAGTGATCTCATTGGTAACTCTTTTTCTTGCCACTGGAGTTCATATTACAAGGTGAGCTAAAAGTGAGAGAAAAGGATGGAAAGTAGTGGAGGAAGAAGAGAAAGGAGGAGGGTAGGAGGAGGGACCATCTATGAGTCACAAAGGTGAAAGGAATCAGAGTAGAAGCTTTGTAACAGCCAGGAGTCTTCGTTTTGTTGTCCTGTGTCAACACTGTATCCCCAGCTCCCAGAACAGTGCCTGGCACAGAACCATTTCTTAATAAATGTATGTTGAATGAATGCGAGGATGACAGGAAGTAGAATATCAGTGGCTACTGAATCAGAGATGCTGGTTTCAAGTTCTCACTCCATCACTTTACAATTGTGATGATAGTTGTTATCCCTTGTCATTCCCAGACACTGTGTTCTCAAAAGTGATAACACATAATTACTAGGTCTCTTCTGAATATTAAATCAAATGCCAAGGAATATAAAGAACCCAGTCCTGTGCCTATAATAGCCAGTAAAAGTAACTGTCTTTTATTTGGCCTGTGAATCCTCCAAAGATATTGCAATTTTTTCAGACAACACACGGTTTAGGCACTGGAGAAGGAAACAAAGAACATGAGACTGAATCTTTACCTTTAAGGACCTCCAGTCCAGTTATCCAAGAATACAAATATAAAGTGTCTTAAATGATAAACAAAACATAGGAAAAATCAACTTACACATATCCCTATTTCAGATACACAGATCCTTCGTTCATAGCCGTGAACACATAGTATTCAAGACTGCTTGGCCAAGTCACTCATCTTCCACGGATTCACTCTTGTTATTCCTTCTGTGAAATGTAAATAAGCCTCTCCAAACAGCAAATGAGATAAAGTTGCTGACATGTTGTCTAAAATTCTAAATCCCAGTTTACACATGAACTATTTTTACTATTATTGTTGTACTACTTAGAAATAAAGACCATTGAACTAAAACACTTCCTTTTTCTTTGTAAAAATCAAATCAGAAAGATAAAGAAGACTTTGTTTCTTATAATAGAATGTTAAATTTAAAAAAATCTACGAAATCTTCTCTGCGTACTTTATAAAAGTTCTGCATTACATGTTAAGTTGAACACAGTGTCCCAAAGGCACTAACTGCTCTGAATACTGACAGGGAGTGGAGAAACGGTAAGTCAGTTTTGAAATCAGTATTCCTTCATACTCTCCTGCAATCAGTTGTCACTTTTTTCCGGCTGGTAGGCAAAGGGCCATTTGCAGAGCTGCCAAATCGAAGTCCCCCATGCTGCAATTTGAGCCTATTTCCTTTTATTTTAGCCACCATGGAAAAGAGCAACAGCTGGACACATCAATTTGCATAATAACCTCTCCTGCTGGAAGATTGTTGGAAGGTCAGATCTCCATTCTAGTTAACGCAGTTCAAGCAGAACCTCTCTCCCTTTTCTTTGTTTCTTTTACAGCAACAAAAACTATCTTTGGACAAAAGCTGTACTTCCTTTAACAATTTTGAGTCTCTGACTATTTAAGACCCCCTTTTCCAATTCTCTCATGTTTTCTTAGTTGGGAAAGATGTTTGAAGTAGCAACAAAAGCAAAAACTACTCTTCCTTTTATGAATGCACCATCCAGCTAGTGTTATGGAGTAGCTTACATATGTTTTTCTTAGGCTTCTTCTGAGACCTGTTATTATCTGTAGCGTATGAAATTCAACTGAGATTAAACCTGTGACTACAAGGGGAGCCCAGGGATTAATTTTCTCTTGCTTATACTGTGAGAAATTCTGTAAGTAAACTCATTGACAAATAATGTACATTAACTTTCAGTTTTGTATACCATTTCCTTACATGGATAAGCCTAATGGAATCAGGGGAAAATATTTCCATTTAATGCAAATGAGATGAAACTCAGTTTAGAATCCCTTTTCATGTTTCTTTAAGGTCCCTGAAGTTCTATTTTCAAAACCTATTTAATTTTATTGTTTGAACAGAAGAGCCACAAACGGAGATAGAGGAAGAAAGAGATATCTTCCATCTACTGATTCACTCTCCAAATGTCTACAATAACGGCACTGGGTCAGGTTGCAGCCAGGAGCCAGGAACTCAGTTCAGGTCTCTCACAAGGGTGGAAGGGACCCAAGTGCTTGAGCTCTTATCTGCTGCTTCCCAAGGTGCATATAAGCAGGAAATTGGATCAGAAACAGAGGCAGAACTCCAACATAGGCTCTCCCATATGAATGCAGCATCCCTAGTGTTGGCTTAACCAGCTGCGCTATAATGCCCATTCTAAGGTCCCCAAAGATTGTGATTCTTGATTTACAGTTTACTTGTGGAAAACTAGACTGATTCTTAGTCTAAAAATTTTATTACACAAAGTAGTATTAAACTTTAGAAACGATGAGGTAAGCCTCTAATAAATTTCAAATTAGAAAATAGATGAATTTTCAAATTTGGGATGTATTTTTTAGACTATAGAGAAAGTTGAAACTGATAGAAACGGTGATCCAAGCATTTAATACAAACAAATTCAAGAGAATGGAATTTCATTCATGATCTTAATGAAATAACTGGTACTGGACAAGACTCCTTACTTATAAAAGGTAAACACTTGGAGAAAATATTTGGAGTAGCAGTTTGTAGGCATAGGCAAGAGGCAGGGTAAGACTGTACTGCAGCAGTGAGTCCACAGAAAGCCTGCTGAAGCCACTGTGCTGGGACATCAGAGTTCACGATTGCTCACCTTGCTGGCGTCTGATGTTTAGGGCACTGGTAGACCATGGACAGCATAGGAAATTGTGTTTGTAACCAAGGGAGAAAGATAATCATGAATTCTTCATCAAGGGTAGAATTGCACTTGCGAAGGCTGAGATTTTGTAAGGTTTACCAGAATTGGATTCTACGGAGCCAAATATAAAACAGAGAGATTGTAGTTTGATCCACATAGGGAGACAGTAGAATTCTGGCTTAGAGAGAAAAGGTCGTTTTAATCTCCGAGCAGAAAACTAAAACAAAGGAAAGAAAGGAAGGGGGGAAGAAAGGAGCAAAGGGATTAAGGAAGAATAGAAGAATATTAATTGAGTCCTAGAAGTAAATTCATCACATTAACAGAATTAAAGAGACAAATCATTGGGTGAATTCAATGAGGTAGGGAAAATATTTGACAAGACACAGTTTCACCCATGACAAGAACTCTCAGCAAAATAAGAATGGTATAAAATTTTTCAGCCTGATAAAGGATATGTTTAAAGAATCTGGGGCCGGCGCCGTGGCTCAACAGGCTAATCCTCCGCCTTGCGGCGCCGGCACACCGGGTTCTAGTCCCGGTCGGGGCACCGGATTCTGTCCCGGTTGCCCCCCTTCCAGGCCAGCCCTCTGCTGTGGCCCAGGAGTGCAGTGGAGGATGGCCCAGGTGCTTGGGCCCTGCACCCCATGGGGAGACCAGGAAAAGCACCTGGCTCCTGGCTCCTGCCATCGGACGAGCGCGGTGCGCCGGCCGCAGCACGCCGACCACGGCGGCCATTGGAGGGTGAACCAACGGCAAAGGAAGACCTTTCTCTCTGTCTCTCTCTCTCACTGTCCACTCTGCCTGTAAAAAAAAAAAAAAAAAGAATCTGGTGCATATTTCTCTATTAATGATTAATACTGGATGGTTTCTTCTTAAGGTATACAAAAGTCAAGGATATTCATTCTCTACATCTATTCAAAGTTGTGTTGCTTGTAGTAAGTAGTAGAATAAGGAAATAATAAGAAATTAAAGACACAGAAATTGAATAAAAAGAAATAAAAATGTCACTATTTATAAACAGTATAGCTGTTTACATAGGAAATCCTAAATATGTTGTATGGGAGCTACAAGAACTAGCAGAAAAATTTAGCAGTTTCTATTTGTAAAAGCATGTACAATAATTATTTAGTAATAAATGCAAGGAAAATTGTCCAAAACCTCCACAGTACAAACTAAGAAATGCCACTGAGAAAAATTAAAAATGATCTAAGTAAATGGTGAACTGTATTGTGCTCTTAATTGGATGATTAATGTTGTTAATATTAATTAATATTCAAGCTCATATATAGATTCAACACAGTCCACTCAAAATCCTAGAACATGTTTTGATTGACACTGATTTTTTTTAAAGAGTTAATTTATTTAAGAGATAGAGTTACAGAGAGAGGGAGAGACAGAGAGAAAGTTCTTTCATCTGCTGGTTCACTCCCCAAATGGCCACAATGACTGGAGCTGTGCTTATTCCAAGCCAGGAGCCAAGAGAATCTTCCAGGTCTCCCTCATCACTGCAGGGGCCCAAGCACTTGGGCCGTCTTCTACTGCCTTTCCAGGCCATTGCAGAGAGTTGGATCAGAAGAGGAGCAGGGGGTACTCGAACCAGTGGAGGCTTAGCCCACTGTGCCACAGCGTTGACCCCTGACATTGATGCTTTTAAAATGTATCTAAATATACACTGTAATATTTTATTAACCACTTTTTAGTTGTGTCCTCATATTGCTAAATACATTACAAATATTAATATATATTGAAGATTTGCTTTTATTTTTATTTACTTGAAAAGCCGAGTTAAAGAAAGGGAGAGAGAAAAAGTCAGATCTCCCACCTGCTGGTTCATACCCCAAATGCCTACAATGGCTGAGATTGTGCCAGACTGAAGCCTGGAACTCCATTCGGGTTTCCCGCTTCTGTATCAGGGGCCCAAGCACCTGGGCCACCATCTGCTGCTTTCCCAGGCGCATTAACAGGGAGCTGGATTGGAAGTGGAGCAGCTTGCACTGGGAATGGCATTCTGATGGGTGCCAGTTGCTGCAGCTTAACTGGTTGTGCCACAACTTTAGCCCTGTAAGATGTATTTTATTTTAATAGCTTCTCAGTGATTAAAATAAATTAAAATGATTGTACATATTTTAGGTGTTTTTATATGATTCCTACTTTTGCCTGTAAATACCTGACTTGGTTGACAATCCTGAATATGATATAATCTTTCTTGTTATCCAGATTTCTTGGTGATGAAAAGAGACATATTTGTCCTTGAAGTTTTGTGACCTATTTTTTTCTTCAGTGAGTTTGTCCTGTTTATATAATCTTTTCAAGTTCATTCTGGTTCTTTTAACCTATAGTAAAATATTTCTGTAAGGGCATAGTCTTCAGGTGTGTTAAGCCTTTGGCTAAAGGGCAGGCAGGTGACACAGCAAGTTAAGCTGAAGCTTTGGGCACTCACATTCCATATCAGATTGCCTGGTTCTAGTTCCCCCACTCCTTGTTTCCAATCCAGACTGCTGCTACACCGGGGAGGCAGCAGATGATGGCCCAAGTACTTGGATTCTGGTCACTCGCATGGGAAACCTGGATGGAGTTCTTGATTCCTGACTTTGGTCTGGCTTAGCCCTGCTCTTATGGGAATTTGAGGAGTGGAAGATCTTTCTCCTGTCTATCTCTGCCTCTTCCTTTCTCTCTGTCATTCTGCCTTTCAAATAAAAATAAATAAATAAATATTTCAGTTTCTATTCATATACAATACATGATCTATTGTGGCCTGCCCCAACATTTCTTGGAATGTTGAGACTCATGAGGTCACATGTGCATCAATATAGTATGAAGACATGTGTTATTCCAATAATGAAGCCTTCTGGCGAAGGGGAGGACAGGTGTCCCAAGCAGGTCTGAAACATCTTGAGAAAACTTGGACAGGAAACTGGCTGTGGGTTTCATGGTGGCCAATGGTTGGCCTTGGATACAGCTTCCGTCCTGTGAGCAGGTGCTTGTGTGGTTTGACCATCCCACTGGCACCAAAGAAATTTTCATCCAGGCTTTCTTATCACCTTGCCCTTAATGTGAAGCTGAAGAAGAGTGGGAGGGCTGAGGTTTAACAGTATTACCTGTCAAACACTAGAATCGGAGTCACACTCTCTTACATGAGGGGAAAAGGAAAAAAAAATTAGCATCGGAGTCCAAGGTCATCAGATGAATAAGGAAATATGTAGAGGGTGCATAACCTGAGGCGTCCTGTCACATCGACAGCCTTCCTGCCTCTCTTTCTTCCTTGCTCCTCCCTGCCTTCCTCGCTTTCTAACTTTTATTTTTCTTTCCTTTTTAAATGCCTTCATCTCAGTGTAAAATTTTGCCTCTTCTCTAAATAGGGAATGTAATCTTAGTCATTAATGAGGAAGACCAATCACTGAACCACCATACACAGAGTTCTTGGAGTGCCCTGAAGCACTTTCTCACAAGCCCAGACAAGATTTATTCTACATAGAACTCTGGCTGGATAAGTTCCATAGCCTTTTCTATTTTTCTTTGAGTCCTTATATTTAAGCATCTTTTTCTTTTCTTTTTTTTCTTTTTTTTGACACAATTGGATCCTGTCAGGGAGTGTGCTTCGGATAACAGTAGTAAAGACAATTATTTCTGTATGACAAATTCATTTTATTGATGCTTGAATGACCTTTGCTGATGTATAGGCTATTTTCTGTTTATGGTACTAGCTTTGACAGGAACTTTTAGGTGGTTGTTTGTTTTTGTTCAGAATTGGCTACTTATTATAATTGGCACTGCCAGCTATACACAGGAGGGAGTTTTTCCATCTGCAAAGAGTCTCAAACCATAAATTATTTGCTGGTCTCAGTTCCAAGTTATATTTGACATCTGCAAACATTAAAATAAAATGAAAAATACTCAGGTGGCAAATGACTCATGCAACTTGGAATAGGATAACAGGATCAGCCACATAATTTGATCAATCATTCGTCTTTCTTAAACTTAACCTTGGGTGGGCAAATACTTCTGCTTCTTTCTTTTTAAGGGAGAATTTTGAAAAGTACTCAATTGTCCATATAAGTCATTTAAAACCAGGGCCAGCGTTGCAGCATAGTGGGCTAAACTACCACTTGTAATGCCTGCATCCCAAATGGCTGCCAGCTCCTGTCCTGGCTGCTCTGCTTCCCATCCAGCTTCCTTCTAATGCCCCTGGGAAAGTATGCAGCATATGGGGGGCTGACATCCACATGGGCGATCCCAATGGATTTCCTGGCTCCTGGCTTAGGCATGGCACAGCCCTAACCATCTGGCCATATAGAGAGTTAGCCAGCAGATGGAAGATTCTCTCTCTTTCTCTCTGCCATTCAAATAATTAATTTTAAAAAAAGAACTCCTGTCTTTTGCACCAAAATTAATGCAACTGGAAATCGCTATACTGAGTTAAATAAGCCAGTCCTGAAAAGACAGATATCATTTGTTTTCCCTGATCTGTGGTAACTAATAGAGTACCTAAAATGTAATGTATTGGAGTGAAATTGACATTTTGAGATTCAATGGCTATTTAGAGATCGTGTCTTTTCTGTTGAGGAACAGTATTCTATTTTTTTCATACTATTTGTTGAGCCCTTTATTTAGTGTAATGTTTATTTTATGATCATTAATAAACTGAAAATTTTTTGTAAAAATTAAGAGTGGGAATGGAAAAGGGAGAAGGAAGATGGCTTGGAGCACAAGTGGGAAGGAGGGTAGGATGGGAAGTAGCACTGTGTTCCTAAATCTGAAACTTGTGTAACTTATATAATTTTTTTAAAAAAATTAAAACCTGTTTAGTGCAGAGAGGAGAAATACTTGAAAGACTAGTGTGTTGGCCAGCGGCGCGGCTCACTTGGCTAATCCTCCACCTGCGGCGCTGGCACCCCAGGTTCTAGTCCCGGTTGGGGCGCCAGATTCTGTCCCAGTTGCTCCTCTTCCAGTCCAGCTCTCTGCTGTGGAGGGGAATTGCAGTGGAGGATGGCCCAAGTGCTTGGGCCCCTGCATCCGCGTGGGAGACCAGGAGGAAGCACCTGGCTCCTGGCTTCGGATCAGCGCAGCGCACCGGCCATGGCAGCCATTTCGGGGGTGAACCAACGGAAAGGAAGATTTTTTCTCTGTCTCTCTCTCTCTCACTGTCTAACTCTGCACGTCAAAAAAAGAAAGAAAGAAAGAAAGAAAGAAAGAAAGAAAGAAAGAAAGAAAGAAAGAAAGAAAGAAAGAAAGAAAGAAAGAAAGACAGGCTAGTGTGTACATTTTGAAAGAAAACGTGAGAAGTGTATGTTTCTAATTTAGCTTGGAGAAGTACGCAATGTCTGGAATAAAAATAAGAATTCCGAGACTCTAGGAATAGAAATTTTTGCAGTAATATAGGACTGCATTTGTAATGACTATGGCCTATGTTTCCAGAGCTTAAACCAAAGATAACATTGTTTCTCATAATGTATTCATTTGTCATTTCAACAAGTATTTATTGAGAACTTATTGTGGGCTACACATTGAGATAAATGTTTTGTCAATGATTGCACTGGAAAGGTAATCCTTGCTGTCAATAGGAAGTTTCTGGAGAAAAGACAGAAAGACAAGTAAACAATTCCAACCGAGAAAACCATAATCATTCCTGTCAATGCTGATGCTACAGAGGCCTTTGGAGGGTGTAGTAACTCTGTCTTCAAAAGTTAAGGAAGTCATATAGGGAAAATCTGGAATTTCAGGAGTGGAGTGGAGGAATATCAGGTTCAGGTAGCTGAATATATTGAAGACAATGGAGAACATAATCCAGGAAGACAAGACACGCCATGGGAGGCAGGCAGTCCCTGAAATGAAGCTGAGAGGATATGCAGGGCACAAAGATGAGCCTTGGCAGTCGTTGTGGACTTGTGTCTAAGGGAAGTAAGGAGTCAGGGAAGGGTCTGAAGGAGGGTTGCAATTTAACCAAATGTACATTTTAGAATGCTTGTTTTGTTTCAATGAGGATGATAGAGCTCATGGAGGCAAGACTGGAAGGCTTATTAATACAGAGATCAAACTTCCAAAATCCTTTTTTAAGTCATTGCCTCAGACCTTTATACTTTAGGGATGTAAAATACAGATTCTAAGCATTTCTACTGTAAAACATATTGCATTTAAAATAGATGGTAAAATTACACTTACCAATTCTTGTTGGGCAAACGTCCTGCAATCAGTATAAATATTGCTTGAAAACATATTCAAAATGATGACCTCCTAGATCTTTTATCAGAGTAAACTTATTTACCTATGTAAGTGTGAATGGAAAACAGGTTCTTTGAAAACAAATGTTAATTCCAAAATTTTTTTAAAGGTCTTCCTTCCATTGGTTCACTCCCTAAATGGCAGTCACAGCCAGCGCCTCGCTGATCCGAAGCCAGGAGCAAAGTGCTTCCTCCTGGTCTCCCATGCGGGTACAGGGACCCAATCACTTGGGCTATCCTCCACTGCCTTCCCGGGCCACAGCAGAGAGCTGGACTGGAAGAGAAGCAACCAGGACTAGAACTGGCGCCCATATGGGATGCCGGCGCCGCAGGCAGAGGATTAACCAAGTGAGCCACGGCGCCAGCCCACATATATTTGTTTTAAAGTAGAACTAGTATTTAAAAATATTTTAAATGTGATTAATTTATTTTATTTATTTAAAAAGCACACACAATGAGAGAAAGAGAAAGAGAGAGAAAGAGAATCTTCTATTTGCTGTTTTATTCCTAAAATTGAAACTAAACCAAGAACTAGACTATTAAGCCAAACACCTGTCTCAATATTTAACTGAATATGTTTATTCCTATTTTCAAACTAGCCAAAGGTATTTTATAACTTAGGATTTAATTTTAGGTAAGAAATGCAACATCTCTTTATTAGCTTGATTTGTACTGGCAAGAGTGTTTACAAATTCATCATGTTTTTTTAAAATAATTTCTGATATCTATAACATACAAATACCATCTTACATGCAAAGCATCTTAAATTCCTGCAGTTGAGAACTTTATAAATTCATTCATATATTTAACCTTTTAAATATGTTAAATAATATTTGTGACCAGTCATAACCATGTGATACAAGAGACATGATAAAGTGCATAATGTAGGAAGTAAAACTAGACACTGCAGTACTGACCTTTTTAATAAGTGTTCATAATTGATATGAAAAGTCAACAACCTGTAACCATAGATTTAAATCTCAGTACTAGCTTATATACAAATATAAATATAAAGTTACTATACCAGTACTAGACAAAATATTATACAAATACTATCAAAGACTTCCCAGAGGCATTTCCTATTTCTCAATAATTTGTTATTAACATTTTTAAGGAGAGGTGTATAGCAGGTGTTTGCTTTGTGAGAAATAGGAAATCTGATGTTGGAGATTTCACAAAAAATGTTTTTGCAGAGAATTATGTAAATTTGCCTGAAAGTTATTTTGCCACCTTAACAAAATCAAATACTATGGATAGTCAAAATATTTTCACCCCTTAGAAATGGTCTTTTATAGTCTTTTTAAATAAAATATACTCTGGATTATCTGGGAGGCAAGGGCTCATGTGTGTGATGATGCCCATCCCAAAGAAATGATTGGCTTAGATGGAATCACCCACTATGCCACAGTGCTGGTGCTCAAAATGTACTTATTAATGAAAAGAGCTATGTCGAGCATGGACTTAGGATGGAATTGCTGAGTTACAGGATACACACATTTTCAGCTTTAGAAGGTAATTTCAATGCTTTTCAGATGGTTTACAACTTTTTCTCCCACTAGCAGTGTGTGTGTGTGTGTGTGTGTGTGAATATATATATATATATATAATATGTATATGTGTGTGCATATATATATATATAATATGTATCTCTTTCATCTGTGTCCTCAACAAGACTTATTTGTGTTTATTTTTCTATTCTAGTATGTGAGCAGCACCTATTATTAAGGTTCTAATATGCTTTTCCTAGTGACTAATGGTGTTTGTTATTTCTTTCTTTGGTTTCTCCTCCTCCCTCTTCAGCGTATCTTCCTATATAAAGAGCTTGTTCAAGTTGTTTGTCCATTTCTTTATTTCATGACTTCTAGGCCTTATTGACACACCAAGTATGTTCTTATGTGATGCAGTTTGCCTCTCAATTCTCTTAACAGTGTGTCAATGAAAAGCAATTGCACATTTAATGCATGTAAACTTATAATTTTATTGTCAACTTTTTAAAATTTTTGGCTTAAGAAATACTTCATTATTTCAAGGTCACAGGACTCCCCCCCAGACACACTCTGTTTTTTCTAAAGCTTATATTGTCAGACTTAAATTTATTTGGGGAAGAAGTCATTGGGTCTTACAATACCTAGTGCCTGGCACTTTTTAGAAATTTGAAATTTGATAGATGTTTGCTTCTTTAAGCAGCCTTACTTTTACAAAAAAAAAAAAACTCACAAATTAAAACATGTTTCTAGGCAGTAACTTTGAAAATAAATTGTAAATATTTAAAATATTAGAAAATAAGCAATTCTGTTGGCAAACAAAAAGCACATATTTGTTTCTTTACCATCTTAGTATCTCTTCTTTACCATCTTAGTATCTCACTGAAACACATGATTGGAGGCTAATATAGATGCAGAAAGATGAGATACCGAGGTTGGTTTTGTAATGTAATAAGTTAAGCACTACTTAGCAGCACCGTCCGATATTGCAATGCTGATTGAAGTCACAGTGCTCCACTTCTGATCCTGCTTCCTGAAAATGCACTGGGAAGGCAGCGAATGATGGCCCAAGTGCAAGAGGTCCTGTTACCATGTGAAAGACCTGGATGGAGTTCCTGGCTCACGGCTTCAGGCAGGCACAAGCCAGGCTATTGTTGGCATTTGGTGGAGTGAATGAACACATGGAAGAGCTTCCTCTCGCCGTCTCTTCCTCTCTGCTGTTCTACCTTTCAAAGAAATAAATAAATAGACACAAAAAAGTTTTGATAATTTTCCTCTCCAGCAAAAATATTTTGGCTAACACTCCTATAATGTAAACAGGTTAATAAGAAAAAAAACGTAACATTTGATTAAAATTTTATATCATATGGGAGTCTTCAGAAATGAAATTGAATAAGAGTGGGAATAAGAAAGGGAAGAGATGTACAATTTGGGACATACTTAAGTGGACTTGCCCCAAATAGTAGAGTTAGAATCGTGCCAGGGGATTCCAATTCAATCTCATCAAGGTGGCATGTACCATTGCCATCTTACTTGTTAAAGTGATCAGTTTAAGTTCACAATTGATCATAATGATAGGACTAAGAGTCAAAGGGATCACATAAAAAAGATTAGTGTCTGCAAATACTAACTGATAGAATAAAAAAGGGAGAGAACGATCCATCATGGGAAGCAGGAGACACAGCAGACTCATAGAATGGCAGATTCCTAAACAGTGCTCTGGCCTCAGAATCAGCCTTTAAAGCATTCAGATCTGACTGAAAAGTCCATGAGAGTATTTCAGGCATGGAAAGTCAAGACACTGTGGAAAAAAAAAGACCTAAATGAAAGATCTCAGCAAGTGAGGTCCCAGTGGAAAGAATAGGCCATCAAAGAAGGAGGTACTTTTCTCTGAAGGGAAGAGAGAACTTCCACTTTGACTATGACCTTGTCTAAATATGATCAGAGTCAGCAAACTCAAAAGGCCTCCATAGCCTTGGAAACTCATGACAAGAGTCCAGAGTGATTACTGATGCCATAAACAAGAGTGTCAGTTTGTTAAGTCAACAAGAGGAGTCACTGTGCACTTACTCCTCATGTAGGATCTCTGTCCTTGATGTGCTGTACATCGTGATTTAATGCTATAACTAGTACTGAAACAGTATTTTTCACTTTGTGTTTCTGTGTGGGTGCAAACTGTTGAAAACTTTACTTAATATATGCTAAATTGATCTTCTGTATATAAAGATAATTGAAAATGAATCTTGATGTGAATGAAAGGGGAGAGAGAGCAGGAGAGGGGAGGATTGCAGGTGGGAAGGAAGTTATGGGGGTGGGGAAAGCCATTGTAATCCATAAGCTGTACTTTGAAAATTTATATTCATTAAATAAAAGTTAAAAAAAAGAAATGAACACTGAAAGACCCAGAGAAAACTGTCCATGTTTTTAAAGATTTATTTATTTGAAAGGCAGAGTTATAGAGAAAAAGGGAGAGCTTTGATAAACTTGTTCACTCCCCAAATGGTCTCAGTAGTTAGGGCTGCATCAGGTCAAAACCAGAAATCTCAAACTCCATCCAGATTTCTCACCAGGGTCCCAAATACTTAAGTCATCCTCTACTGCTTTCCCAGGCAAAAATTAGCAGAAATCAGGATCAGAATTGGAGCAGTTAGGACTCAAACAGTTGCTCATATGGGATGCCAGCATTGTAGATGGTTGCTTAACCCAATATACCACAACAATGGACCCAAGACTGCCTATTTTTAGGCTTCAGTTTAATAAAGGATGGGTGGCCACATAGAAATGTGATTATACTAAGCAAGTATGATCTCATTAATATTCTGAGATGGAAAACCCACCAAGGCCTGGGTCATATGAAAAAGGATAGTAAATGAAAAAAGTTGCATTTTAGAGATTTTATGTGGGCAGAAGAGACTAAGTATACTTTGTCATTCTTTAAAACTTCAAACTCATAGTGAGCAAGATTGGCAGACATTAAGAATAAGAATTTTCAGAAAAGCAAAACATATTGAGGAAGACAACTAAAACAGTTAACTGCCATAACCCTTGTCTCACCCAATTTACTTAAGTCATTCCATCTCTTTTTCCTTTTGCATTACTGAAATAGAGAAAATTTATTGAGCTTGGGAAGCTAAGATAAAAATGTGCTAGGCTGTTTGAGGAACTTCTTAGGTGGTGAAGTGTTTACCAACTATCTATTTAAAGTATCAAGGATCCTCTGAGTTGAAGCAGAGGCATTTGTTTGAGAGACATGTCACAGAACTAATCTTTTAGGTTTGCACACAGGCTCTTTAATGTTTCTTTGGTGTCACTGATAACTTGATTCAGGCTTGAACTAAATACAAATACTTTTGTACTATTAGAGAGATGCAACTCCAATTCCAATTACAACATACACTTTCAACATTCTTTAATAGAGCCTAACTTACTCAATAATGAGCCCTTTTATAGTTATATTATTTTTGGCTCTTCCAGTAAATCACATGCAATCTAGAAACCAATTAGAACAAAGCACCTGTATTATTAAAGTCTGTATCATAAATGTTTACTTCCTACTTTAAATTTTTATAATAATATAGTATACATTAAAATGTTAAAAACATTCTTTAAATGTCCACTCAGACTTCTGGTTGCACTTGGAATTAAGTAGTAATCCATGGCATATATTTTCATTAAAATATTCTTAAAAATTGAGAAGATGTAAAAACCATAATAAAAGTGACTATGAAAACAAAACATCCATTCCAAAAATTTGGAGCTATTTCTTTTTAGTGTAAGACCTATAGAGCTAAAGTGGAAGTGACAATCCACTGCATGTATTTGCAATAGCTTTGTGGTTAAGAGGAAAGAAAAACCTTGGGGTTACAGTTGGAGAACCACAGTATTCACTCATATTTGCCTTTCATCTATTTTATGTCACCCCTAAGAAAGCCAAAATTAT
Organism: Sylvilagus floridanus; assembly: GCA_949820135.1. NCBI lineage: Eukaryota > Metazoa > Chordata > Mammalia > Lagomorpha > Leporidae > Sylvilagus > Sylvilagus floridanus. Next base: position 82,449,279 of record OX463236.1, on the reverse strand, counting down.
ATCCTTCACCATCAGTGTCTCATTTTTGACATTTGTTCTAGAACAGTGTTTTCTAAGCACATGACAAAATAAAGCTCATCAAATATATCACTGTGTGAATAGTTAGTGTGACTACTGAGGACATAGTAAAACTAATCATAAACCTTTCCACAAGGAGAGCTCTAGGGCAAATGCTTTACACACAACTTCTATCAGACTGTTCAGGAAGAAATAACACGAATCTTATAGAAGTTTTTCTTCCAAACAGTAGAAAACAAGTGATGTATGTTTCATATTAATTATCTATTGGTGTATACAAATCAAATAACTTACAAGCTTAGAAGAACTAACACGAACCATCTCACAGTCGCTGTGGGTCAGGAATCTAGGCGTCTTTGGCTGAATCTCCCAGCACAAAGTATCTCTCAAGATTGTAATCAAGGTGTTTTTATAAACCACGGAAGAGGAGTGCAAGAAGAGTAATTAGGGAGATGAAATCGTTGCACAGTGTGGGCATTTTGAAATGTGAGTTGAGAATTCAGCCGGAGATTTCAAGCAGTCAATTGGACATAGTGGTCTGAGTCTCAGGGAAGAAATTTCACCTTGACATATAAAATCAGGGAAGAAATTTCACCTTGACATATAAAATCATGAGGCCCATTGAAACCAACTATTCATGAATTTAGACTGAAAATGTACAACAGCTGATTCCTGGGGCATTTGACACAAAAAGTCAGGAGGATGAGAAGGACCTGAATAGGCGTGGTGCAGAGCCATGAGGTGGGAGGTAGAACAGGGGAGAGGAGCCTGGAGCTTGGTGAAGGAACGATCAACTGTAGCCAGTGCTGCTGAAAAGAAAAGAAAGATGGGGATATGAGGCTTTCAATGGATGCACATTGATACGTTTGGTATCATTCACAAACGTTTGGAACGATAAGAAGTAACACAAAACTGGAAGAGTTTAAAATCATCAGAAAATTGAATAAATAGCTAGTGATTTTCCTACCCCTCTATCTTCAAAACTACCCATCATCGTCATGAAATTCTATGAAACTTTCAGAAAACAGAGAATCCTGCAGTATATCAGAATGCCTGTGGATCATTTTATAATGTTCACATAATTCTGATTTAAAACCAGACAATAAAATCCAAGTAACCAAACCCAGATGCCAGTTTCAAGAACAAGCATATATATATATATATATATATATATATATATATACACTGTGGGTGGGGGGGAGGATATAAACACTAAATAGGAGAAAATTTAATTTAGAAATATAGCCAAAGCACAAGAAATATTTACCTCATGCTCCATGGATGATTTCATTTAGAGAATCTGTTAAAGTAATTCATCACAATATTAAAGCAGGAAAACAAATGTATGACTGAGAGGCTTTTGATAACTTTCAGCATTCATTTGCAACATAAACTGAGAGCAAATGCAGTAGTAGAGCAAAAAAAATTTACTGATAATTGATAACTAATCAAACTGGCAGAAAATTGTACTTGACAGGAAAATATTAGTTGCATTCCTTCAGAGTCAGAGACAAGGAAAGCATCTCTTGATTCCTGGCTATCATTTCATGGGAAGGTTGAGAAAGCAAAATAATTAAAATAGAAAACATTCAGGGAGCAAAAAGGAAAAGACAAAATTGACATTATTCTGTAATTAGATTTTAATTGTAACTAATTATTCAGTAATTAGATTGTAAGCAAAAGTCAAAATTCTCTGGAAACTGCTGTAATAAGTAGAAGATATTAGATAATCAGAAATGGGTCTCAAGATTCACAAAAGAATAAAGAATAAGAATGTCAAGGCAATGATGAAAAAATATTTTCATATTAAGCAATATTTTTCTTATAGCACATCAATATTTAACTGAATAAAATATTTTTAAAATACTATGAAGATTTTAAAATATTTTAAAATATTATGAAGATTTCATAGACCAAAGCTGGATGAAAAGACCAAAGGAACACAATGATGTATCTAGATATAGGGCTATATGTACTTTGAAAATAGGTAGCTAAAATGTGGACATATCATAATAAAGGAGATTGTGGGCCACTTATAAATGGTATTATTCTTCTATAAGAAAAAATAGATCCATATCTCACTCTATGTATGATCATTAAATTTTTATTCTTTCACAATATTGGAAAATAGCATATTTCCCTACTATAGAGAAGTATTTCTTCAATAAAACTCAATATACAAATGCCATAAGAATACAAATATGGCTAGCTTAAACTTTCAAACTACAGAAAAAAAAAATCATAAGCATAGTAGAAATAGAAGCTACACACTCACTAAGATACATACATAAACAACAAAATATTTTTAACGGAATGTACAAAGAAATCACAAAATTTAAGAAGGACAAATCAGCACCATTGTAAAATGGGACAAAGATTTGAATAATCAATTTACATAAAAAGAAACTAAATGACAAATATTAATAGTAAAGGTGTTCAATCTCACTATTAATCAATGAAAGGTAGAATAAAGCAATTATAGCATAAAATTTCTTGCTTTTCAGATCAGAAAATAAGTTTTAAAAATCAATGTGAACTTGGGTAAGGATGTAGGAGAATTCACATTTGCATGTTTATCATGAGATTGTGAGTTCTAATTGCTACAAAACACAACTTGGAAAATAAAAATGTTTAAGAAGCTGACGTCTCTTATTGTAAGAGTCATCATTTTTGCTTTTACTAATGGAACTTGAGACACAGTCTTCCAGAAGTGCACCTAGAAACAAAATTAAGTCATTAGAAAACAAAACTTAATTTCCCTCACTGTGGTGATAGGTAACTCTAGGGTATTACTGCAATGAAATTCTATGTGGTAGTTAAAAGAATGAGCTATTTCAACTATAGCTACACCTCAAAAATATCAAGTATAATATAAAACAAATTACAAATATATCTTTAATAGTGTTATAGAAATGTTTAAATTTGTAAAGCACAGAAAGTCCAAATATAGTAGCATAGTCCAGTCACATCAGCAGGTGGGAAGTGGTATTCAGTCACAGCTTTGCTTGGCATTTTCCTAATAATTAGTGATGTTGAACAGCTCTCCATCTGTGCTGAGTAACAGAAAATGGAGACAGAGAAGAGGAGAAGGACCATGAAGTCGCTGATCCCAGGCTGATAACGTGGATTGGACAAGAGTTCCATGGAGAAGGGACCATTCTCTATATTTCTTCTGATAACTTGGCTCAGTAGAACCAAAGAAAATAGCAGGATGTTAGTTGGGCTTCGTGAAACTTCAGGCTCATACAGAATTGGCTAAGCATGTGCGAGGTGAGGTCCTATTCAGTGGGCATGCGACTCCGTACTACACACTGCAGAAGAGCCCCCTGGCTGGGTGAATATGGGTGTGTTTGTGAGAATATGTGGAAAACTTCTGAGGAAAACCAGAGGCAATGGTGAGGATATGTAAAAGACAGGATTGAACAAGTGCAGGTGGTGGCAGAGCGAGTACTGTATTCAAGTCGTATTTTGTCATAGGGATGACTCTGCAGGTATGCTCCACAACATGGAAAGTAACAATGAAACTACAGGGCCAAAAGGCAGTGCCTCCATGCTGTCTCCCTAACATGCAAGTCCTTCAGTGTTTGGACTTATGAATCATTTGACCTTTCCGAGGCTTGGTTACTTTCCATGTAAGTTTTGAGGATAAGAAACATTTGTACGCACTGTATAGCTGCATACAGAGTCAATGGAAAAGCCTTTGGAACCCCAGAAAGCATGTGAGGGATGATTATTCTTAAGTTGACAATAAAGAGAGACATGACAAACTCTAGTTCTCACTCAACAATGCCTTATTATTCGCTCGCAGAGGTTCAGAGAGTGATATGTCACACTGTGAGTCTAGTGCCAGTCAGAAGTAGACAAAGGATGACTTCCTGCTTTCTAAGCAGTATAGATAGGGTGCCTTTTGTCAGGGAGCAATATCTAGGATTTATAGGCTGAGAGAAAGTAAGATTTATATTTCTTAATGTGAATTCTGTCTTGATGACGTGTGACAGAGAGTGGATCACCTGGACATTAATGAAGATTCTGGAAAGCCCTGTATTATTTATTTCAGCGCTTTTAGATCCCCAAATGAGCAATGAGTTAGATTTTGGTATTCTGCACAGCTTCCTAATCATGACATCTCCAAAATGTGCACAAATGAAAATCAGGCAATCAGCAATATGTGAAAACAAAGCTGGCGTACCCAGAGGGAGAGGAGAATAGAAGTCTGTCATCCAGTTTTACAAGACCGACAGGTCTCTGACAACTGATGACAATGAGGAAAGACTGTTGCCTTGTGCAGGCCAAAATGACTCACTGCCACAATTCCTTCAGAATCAAACAAATGCCATGTCTTACTATCATTAACAGCACTCTTCACTATACAGGAAGACAAATAGTACTGACAATCTTCTATTTGATTCATATTTTTTGGAGGACCAATTGATGAATGATTCTACCATTTAAAAGGATTGTTGGTTCCTGGTCCTTACCAGAACAAATTTGCTGTGTAGGAATATAAATGATGACGATTTTACATTGGTGTGCCACTCTATTGCTCATTTGGAAAAAAATATACATTGTCTCCAATATCTACTATACTGTCCATCAACCCAGAGTTATAATCTATTAGAAACGCAGCATTCATAAGGATTACAAGGAGATTTTAAAACATCATAGTTGGCCAGTGCTGCGGCTCAATAGGCTAACCCTCCGCCTGTGGTGCCAGCACTCTGGGTTTTAGTCCCGGTCAGGGCACCGGATTCTGTCCCAGTTGCTCCTCTTCCACTCCAGCTCTCTGCTGTGGCCCAGGAAGGTAGTGGAGGATCTCTCTCTTTCACTGTCCACTCTGCCTGTCAAAAACAAAACAAAGCAAAACAAAACAAAACAAAAACAAAAAAACCCCACATCATTGACTGCGTGTGGAGCAGAAAATTGAGTATAAAGTGGAGGTGGTACCTGAGAGCAGGCTGTTGAGGAAGCTGTCAAAATTATCATCAAGGGCCAGCGCCGCGGCTCACTAGGCTAATCCTCCACCTGCGGCGCTGGCACCACTGGTTATAGTCTCATTCGGGGCACCAGATTCTGTCCTGGTTGCTCCTCTTCCAGGCCAGCTCTCTGCTGTGGCCCAGGAGTGCAGTGGAGGATGGCCCAAGTGCTTGGGCCCTGCACCTGCATGGGAGACCAGGAGGAAGCACCTGGCTCCTGGCTTCGGATGGGCGCAACACGCCGGCCATAGTGGCCATTTGGGAGGTGAACCAACGGAAAAGGAAGACTTTTCTCTCTGTTTCTCTCTCTCACTAAGTCTGCCTGTCAAAAAAAAAAAAAGTCATCAAATGTTTTGTGCTGAATTGTGCACAGGGAAGTGTTGTAGATGCCAGGGATACCAGCTCACAAAGTCCAAAGATTGCTGCCTTGAGAGTCACACACTATAGCCAGGGGGACAGATAGTAAACAACAAACAAATAAACTAATTCAGCAAAGAAAAGTAGCAAAGAATGGAACCAAATATATAAGTGTGGAGTTTCAGTACCTACTTTGTTTCATATTTTTTTTTCCTTTTATTTGAAAGGCAGAGAGACAGAGAAAGACAAAGAAACAACTTGAGAGAGAAATATCTTTTGTTGTCTGGTTCACTCCCCCAAACACCTGCAACAGCCAGGTCTGGGCCAGGCTGAAGCCAGGAGCCTGGAACTCCATCTGGGTCTGTATCATGAGCAAGTGGAACAAAAGTACTTTAGCCATGATCTGTTATCTCCCGGGAAGCATGAACCAGAAGTGGAAGAGCCAGGACTCCAACCAGGCTCTTAGATATGCCACAGTGGTGTCCTAAAAGTGACTTAACCACTGCACGGGGCTACTTTACATCAAGCATTCATGATAAGGACGATGACATTTGTGAAAGTAACCAAAAGAGTGAAGGCAGCCCCGGGAGCTACACAGGTGAAGAGCTGCCATGCAGAAGCATCAGCAGTGCAGAGGCCCTGAGAGAAGTGTGCCAAATGAGCTGCACGGAGATCGTGGGAAGAACACTGCGAGTAAGGAGGAGCGTATCAGAGATCCAGAGGGAGAAGAAAGGGAAGAAAGGGACAAGGAGAAGGTGTGTAGAGTACGGAACTCCTCGGGGTCCTATGAGAACCCTTGGGTAGGGTTCTGAAAAGCAAGGGAAGGCTCTTGTTAGGACTCAGAAGATCTGACCTCCATGTTAACAATGTGCTAAGGGTAGGCTTCCTGCAAGGAGAGGAGTCGAGTCCCAGGGTAGAGATCCTTGCCGAAGACACAGTTCCTCACAGCAGAGCGGTGGGAGGACTGGGAAGGGTGCACCTTATGAGGATTACTTAATAGGTGGGCCCATAAAAATGATATTTGGACACTGACTACAATAAAATCTCAAATTGAATAAAAAATAATGGTTGATATATCTGAATAGAAGGCTTCAGAAAGGCTTACTTTTGTCCCGTTTTTATAATGTTTTCTTTCCCACATCAGAATCTATTTTTTTTTTTGAGCTTGAAAAATCATTACCAATTTGGAGAAAAGATGCAGAATCATCCATAAACTTTGAATATATGCCCTTGCATTCACGGAGCACTGCCCCTGTTCCCCTGAAGCTAGCAGCGGGAAGCATAATGCATAATGCACTCCATGCCTTACATAAATACACATAAAACTTTAGCAGTTAAGAGGATGGAGCTATTAAAGAAAACAATGTGGGTGTAAAACAGTTTGCAGAGATTAAAAATTTTTAAGCCAGGAGCTTTTTCTGAAAGAACAGATTGGATTTCTGATTAGAGATTGGAAAAAAATGATAATTGAAATACTCATTTCAATACCAATAGCCTAACGTATATGAATCAGTCTCATCTACATTTTGTTTGGCTACAAAAGAGACAAATCATGATCACATGTTTGGTTCTAAATGTATGACTTTTTTCCACAATAATTCCACTTTCTTCTCAAATTAGTGCATGGCTGTGTTGTAAATTTATATTGAAATCATGTTTTAATTTTTTAAAATTATACTGTAGAGTTCATAGATATTTGACTTAAATCATGAAAAGGTGACCATAAAAAGATAACAATATGTATTGTGTAATAATCTACTGACTTCTTTACCTACTGTAGTACTCATTCCTATAAACTTGCTGGATATCTTGTAGCTATAATTGAAAGTGGCAAGCAGTCATGAACTTTTGCTTAATCAACTTGCTTCTTCTGAGACAAAATTTCTAAGTGCATATTCACATTTCAGAATAGTCTAAGTAGAAAAAATTTAAGCACTTTTTATGATGTATGAACCTGAACATTCTACTCAGTGGTATACAGATTTTATGTCCCCGGGTTTCTTACTCTGATTAAGCTGAATTAAAGCACACTTTGCATCTTTGAAATTTCAGAGGTCAGCTTTCTTTCCATTCTTTTGCAGCTATTGATATTGTGGCAAAAGTATTTCTCTCCAATACCTATATCCCAGCCTGAGTCACCAAGCCATGTCACTAACATAACTGGACATAGTTTTCTATGTTATAAAGTTGGTGGAGAGAGATGAAACAAGCTATTTCACTCTTATCCCATGATTTTAATTTTTTAAATGGTTGCCAAAAGTTGTGTTATATATTCTTTTGACTAAACTATGGGCATTGTATGTAGAATTTCAGAAATATTGTTGTCTTCCCTGGTAATGTAGGTAACTTAGAATATTTCCTTATCTTTTTTTTTTATTTCTATCCCTGTTGTACTAGTTTTATTAATCTACAAACTACAATCATTTGATGTATTGTTACTGCTATTTTTAAACAACTTGTGTAGTAGATTAAAAATAAGAACAAGGCAGGCGCCGCGAATCAATAGGCTAATCCTCCGCCTGTGGCACCAGCACCAAGGGTTCTAGTCCTGGTTGTTCCTATTCCAATCCAGCTCTCTGCTGTGGCCCGGGAGTGTAGTGGGCCCTGCACCGCATGGGAGACCAGGAGAAGCACCTTGCTCCTGGATTCGGGTCAGCGTGGTGCACGGGCCGCAGCGGCCATTAGGGGGTGAACCAACGGAAAAGGAAGACCTTTCTCTCTCTCACTGTCTACTCTGCCTGTCAAAGAAAAAAATAATAAGAACAATAAAAAATTTTATTTTGTCCTTTTTTCTAATGCTCTTTTGTATGTCGAGCTTGGCTCCTGACATAACATTTATCTTATTTATGAAGAAAGTTTTTTAATATCTTTTTAAAAAGATTTATTTATTTATTTGAAAGGCAGAGTTAGAGAGAAGCCGAGAGAGGGAAGTCTTCCATCTACTAGTTCACTGACCAAATGGCCACAACGCCAGGAGTTGGGCAGTTCCGAAGCCAAGAACCTGGATCTTCTTCTGGGTCTCTCACATGGGTGCAGGGGCCCAAGCATTTGGGCTATCATCCACTGCTTTCCCTAGCACATTAGCAGGGGGTTGGATCAGAAGTGGAGCAGACAGTACTTGAACTGGCACGGCAGGTGGCGACTTTACCCTCTAAGCCACAGTGTTGGCCTCTGATGTTTCTTGCAATTCAAATCTACTTGTGGAAAATTTCCCTCCATTTTTTAAGATTTATTTATTTAATTGAAAGTCAGAATTATAAATGGGGAGGGTGAGAAAGAGTGAGAGAGTGAGAGATTGGCTAGGGCTGGGCCAGGCCAAAGCCAGAAACCAGGAATTTAATCGAGGTCTTCAGCTTGGACCATCCTCTGCTGCTTTCCTAGGCAATTATCAGGGAGCTGGATTAGAAGTAGAGTAACTGGGACTCAAACCCACATCCAAACAGGATGCCAGCATTGCAGGCAGTAACTTTACTCACTATGCCACGATGCCAGCACCAAATTCCTACAAATTTTGTGTCTTTATTTCTACTTCACTTTTTTTTTAACTTTTATTTAGTAGATATAAATTTCCAAAGTACAGTTTATGGATTACAATGGCTTTCCCCACCCCATATCTTCCCTCCCACCCGCAACCCTCCCCTCTCCCACTCCCTCTCCCATTCCATTCACATCAAGATTCATTTTCAATTATGTTTCTATACAGAAGATCAATTTAGTATATATTAAGTAAAGATTTCATCAGCTTGCCCCCACACAGAACACAAAGTGCAAAATAATGTTTGAGCACTAGTCATATCATTAATTCACATTCAACTACACATTAAGGACAGAGATCCTACATGAGGAGTAGGTGCACAGTGACTCCTATTGTTGACTTACAAATTGACACTCTTGTTTAAGGTGTCAGCAGTCTCCCCAGGCTCTAGTCATAAGTTGCCAAGGCCATGGAAGCCCCCTGATCTTGCCGACTTTGATCTTATTTCGACAAGGCCATAGTCAAAGTGGAAGTTCTCTCCTCCCTTCAGAGAAAGGTACCTCCTTCTCTGATGGCCCGTTCTTTCCACTGGGATCTCAATCACAGAGATCTTTCATTTAGGTCCTCTTTTTTTTTTTTTTTTATTTTTTTTTTCAGAATGCCTTCGCTTTCCATGCCAGTGAAACTCTCATGGGCTCTTCAGCCATATCTGAATGCCTTAAGGGCTGATTCTGAGGCCAGAGTGCTGTTTAGGACATCTGCCATTCTATGAGTCTGCTTTGTATCCCTCTTCCCATGTTGGATAATTCTCTCCCTTTTTTATTCTATCAATTAGTATTAGCAGACGCTAGTCTTGTTTATGTGATCCCTTTGACTCTTAGTCCTATCATTATGATCAATTGTGAACTGACATTGATCACTTGGACTAGTGAGATGGCATTGGTACATACCACCTTGATGGGATTGTATTGGAATCCTAGGGCACATTTCTAATTTCACCACTTGGGGCAAGTTAGCTCGAGCAGGTCCCAAATTGTACCTCCCCTCCCTCTCTTATTCCCACTCTTATCTTCAACGGAGATCACTTTTCAGTTCACTTTAAACACCTAAGAATAATTCTATTTAATTACATAGCTCAACCAATAGTATTAAGTAGAAAAAAATACAAAAAGGGATAAAGTATTACATTGTACATCAACAGTGATGACAAGGGCTGATCAAGTCACTGTTTCTCATAGTGTCCATTTCATTTCACCAGGTTTCCTTTTTGGTGCTCAGTTAGTTGTCACCAATCAGGGAGAACATATGATATTTGTTCCTCTGGGACTGGCTTATTTCACTCAACATAATGTTTTCCACATTCCTCCATTTTGCTGCAAATGACCAGATTTCATTGTTTTCTGACGGCTCTATAGTATTCTATAGAGTACATGTCCCATGATTTCTTTATCCAGTCTACTGTTGATGGGCATTTGGGTTGATTCCAGGTCTTAGCTATTGTGAATTGAGCTGCAATTAACATTAAGGTGCAGACCGCTTTTTTGTTTGCCAATTTAATTTCCTTTGGGTAAATTCCAAGGAGTGGGATGGCTGGGTTGCATGGTAGAGTTATATTCAGGTTTCTGAGAAATCTCCAGACTGACTTCCATAGTGGCTTAACTAGTTTGCATTCCCACCAACCATGGGTTAGTGTCCCTTTTCCCCCACATCCTCTCCAGCATCTATTGTTGGTAGATTTCTGAATATGAGCATTCTAACTGGGGTGAGGTGAAACCTCATTGTGATTTTGATGTGCATTTCCCTGATTGTTAGTGATCCTGAATATTTTTTCATGTGTCTGTTGGCTCTCCTTCACTTTTAAGTAATAATTTCTATCAGTATAGAATTTTAGATTGGTTATTTTTTTAACTTAGGTACTTTAATATTTTATCCTACTTTCTTTTGCCTTGCATGATTTCTGAACAAAAATATAATGTAATTCTTATCCTTGTTCTTTCTTAGTTGAGGAGTCTCCCAGCTCTTACCTCCAACTTCCAGGCCTCTTTCCACGGTTTTTCCCTTTGTCTTTGATTTTCTACGCTTTAGTGTAATAAACATAGGTATACATATTGTGTTCCTGTATCTGTTTCTTCTTTCTCTTTTATAGCCATCTATACCTATATGGTATATTTTTTGTAATTGTTCTGCAGCTTTTCAGTATTCTGTTCCAGCTTTTCGTTTAATCTTTCTTGTTCTTTCATTTTAAGTTTGGGAAATTTCTGTTTGCTTGTCCCCAGGCTTACTGATTCTCTCCTTGACTGTGTCCAATCTATTGGTAAGTCCATAAAAACATTTTTCATTTGTATTATTACTTTTGATTTGTGGGGTCTTCTTTTAGCACTTCTTAGTATTACTCCTCTTTGTCCACTTACCTTCTGCTTATCTTCCCACAGGCTGTTGCATGTTGCCCACTTTTCTGTTAGAGTCCTCAATATTTAATTATAATATTGAAAATTTTCAGTTTGGGCACTGTGGCACAGCAGGTTAAAGCCCTGGCCTGAAGCACTGTCATCCCATATGGGCACCAGTTCGAGACCTGGCAGCTCCACTTCCGATACAGTTCTCTGCTATGGCTTGGGAGGGCAGTGGAGGATGGCCCAAGCCCTTGGGCCCCTGCACCAGTGTGGGAGACCCAGAGGAGGTTCCTGGCTCCTGGCTTTGGATCGGCTCAACTCCTGCCATTGCGGCCATCTGGGGAGTGAACCAGCAGATGGAAGACCTCTCTCTCTGTCTTTACCTCTCTCTATAACTCTCTTTCAAATAAATAAAATAAATCTTTTAAAAAAGAAGAAAACTACCAGTCTGATCATTTCAAGTGTTCCAACATATCTGATGCTTCCTTTGTTTCTTCAGACTATAATTTTTGGCTTTTAGTAGACTGTGTAGTTTTCTGTTAATGGTCACAGGTGGTATACTGAATAAAACTGAGTTCAATGGGTCTTTGGTGTGACATATTGCTTACCTGGCTAAGGAGTAGGCAGCATACTGTTTTCTGTAGATGTGGTGACAGAGGCTAGATTTCCTGCAGTGGCCCTGTTTTTGTCATCCCTTTTGTTCTTGGGCTTTTCTGGGACTCTTTATTTAACAGAGTCTGAGGACTACTGTTTTTTCACTGGCAATCTCTTATTTTTCAAGACTCCAGTGGATATTGTGGTAATATGTGTGGGAAGGGAGACTATTCTATTATGCTATGATTTTATCCCAGTATTTTAGTGAGTGGTGTGCCAGGCTGACCTTCACAAGTACTTCTTAGTCTCTACCCTACCACCTCCACCCCATAGATGAGACAGAATGGCCAAAAGGACTCCAACTTGAATACAGTAGTCAAAATAGAGAGACAACCTAAATGCCCATCAACTGATGAATGGACATAAAATACAAAATGATTCAACCTTAGCAAAGATCATCTATGGATCCACACCACTCATGCCTCCCTCCCTCCTCCTCCTCTGCTCAGTTTGGTTAAGGAAGCCATGATTTGCTGCTACTCAAAGATGCTGCAACCCCTTGGCCAAGATGTTTTTAAGTGGAGAATCTTGATGCATCATATTTTACCTAGTTTGAGGCATTGTTAGGCCATTGAGATGGCAGACTAAAAGGATGGTTTCTTCTGGACATTCATACATCTGCATTTTGTCAACCCTATTATATGTGAGTATTTTACTAACTGTGTGATTGGGAACATAGTATGTGAAGAATAGGTCACCATTCTATTCCTTGGGGAATTTTAGTATTATATAACCTTGGACTCACAATATTGCCTCCTTCCTTGACTTAGTGAGAGGAGTAAGTGAAGGCAAATACAACCTCTATCAGGTACATACAGCCAGGGAGAACCACATGTGTATGTTATCCATGTCTTCTGGTAGTAGGACTTCTCTGAACTCAGAAGTCATGGATGTCATTTTGCTGATCTTCCACAAGATCAATCACCAGATGATGGTCCAGCACAGCAAAAGCCACACCCCCATGCTCAACATTGGTGGTTTGTGATGAATGGGTCCCCAGGCCTCTCTTATTTTGATGCCACATGTTCTTACACACTCATAGTGTGGGTTGTTGTCTGTCTTTTCCATATGTCCGGTACAGCTGCTTCATATATTGCCAACAATGACCCAAACCAGCAACATGATTGTCTAGCCATGGTTTTCACTCTTGGTTAGTAGGATTTCCATATAAGAGGCATGATTCTACGAATTCTGCTTCATAGACTTCTACATTTAGGTTTATAGGAAGAAGGGAGCTTTCTGGTGGAAGACCACCATAAGGATCCCCAGAACAGACCCGTGCCTGCTGTGAACAGGCACATCAATAGCTCTCATTCCATGAAACACAATGTGAATCCAAGGAAGCAATGGAAAGTTTGCAGCTGAAAACCTGCAAAGCACGTTCTCTGATTGTAAGCACAATATGAGCTGTGCCCTCCTGATCCCCACCAGCTGCTGCAACTGGTCCAGCCGTCAGTAGTCTGATTCATGCAGGGCCTTGTCCATCAGTTCACAACCCCTAAAAACACACACAGATTACAAAAGTCTCTGAAGCATGAGATTTCCAACAATTCTGGACTCTCATTGGCCCCTGTGCTAGACAGCGGGAAGGGCATATTATTGTAGTATTCAGTAATGCTGTTGCTTTCTTAATTATCAAATAAAACAAATAGGTGAAAAATAAAACACTAAAATAAGCATACATCTGTTGGCATACAGTAGGTATTCAAACAAATGCTAGTTTCTTTCTTTCCTCTTGATCTGTCAGAAAGAATGAATTAGAGGTTTTCACAGCATGGAGGCAGATGAATAAAAAAAAAGCTGGTTCTTTCTCTTTTCTTGTTCTTAACTCAAGCTGCCATCCACACCTCTTCTCAGTCAATGCCCCTGAGTTCCTCTATGATAAGTCATAGAGCTAAAATATTTTGAATATTACTTTTTCCTGGGATTTATAGACTTGGTACCCAAGTTTATACCTTTGAGTTCATTATATGAGAGCCCCAGCCCAGGTTTCCTTGAACTTTGCTCCCATGCCTTCCCCATGGGGTGGTGGGACTCCACCTAAATTGGTATATGGACTTAATAAGCTCTCACCAAAAAATTGTGTAAGGTTGGCATTGTTACGGGGAATTCTTGCAAACATTGTTATCAAGTGTTAATGACTGTGCGGTGGCAGACTTCAGTGGTTGTTAGAAAAGACAGAATTTCAAGATGAGTGCTACTGCAGAACTCCACATTAGTAGGTGTTGAGTGGTAATTATAATCATTATCACAACATGGAATGATTTTTAGGTGATGTAAAAATTGTCTCTGAAAAGCCATAAGCTTTGTGAATTCCAGTGTATATTTAAGTATAAAATGAACATATGCAGTTGAAATAACTTATTAGCTGAAGAACCTTAAACCTTAAAATACGAAATTAAAGCAATATGAATTTAAAGCAAATACAAAATAACTTTTCTATTAAGCTGGAAATAAGTTTGCATAGAATCATCTGTAACTATATAGATGTGATAATAATTTTAATGGAAACATGGGAATACTGTGACCTTACATTTTTTCTCAAATGAGAAATTGCAAACATTGTGAGTTTGAGGGAAATTCTGCAGGTATAGTGTGTGAAGCAGAATATGACAGTAACACAGCTCAATAAAGCAACTCCTTTCCTACTTTTATGGCTTCTGTAAGCATTCTCTTATCAGTTTTGCTTCTTAAATCAAGGTTTGGGGCCAGTTCTGTGGCATAGCAGGTAAAGCCGCCTGCAGGGCCGGTTCGAGTCCCAGCTGCTCCACTTCCAATCCAGCTCCCTGCAGGCCTGGGAAAGCAGTAGAAGATGGCCCAAGTGTTTGGGCTTCTGCACCCACGTGAGTGACCCGGCAGAAGCTCCTGGCTCCTGGCTTCAGATGGCCTCAACTCTGCCATTTTGGCCGTTTGAGGAGTCAACCGGAGGATGGAAGATTCTCTATCTATCTATCTCTTTGCCTCAGCCTTCTGTAACTCTGCTTTCAAATAAATAAATCTTTTAAAAAATTTTGGTTTTACCTCATCCCTTCATATTCAACTTTCTTCTTCAAAAGCACTTTTCAAAGGATTAGAAATCCTTAATGCCCTTTTACTGAGTCTTTTTTTTTTGTTTCCACATAGGGGAGAGATCTGCTTTTTGATGACATAAAATGAAATACCCAGAGAATGGAACTCCAGTACAGCTGCTATGAGACAGAATGCAAGATTTCCAATAGCTACTGCCTCTTGGATTAGTGTAAATAGATTTCAAAGTTAGGTTTTTGTCACCTGTTTACTTTAGAACTAGAGTTTGTCTTCCTAATATCTCAGAATCCTTTTATTGTTTTGTTTATTTCTACATGGTGGAGCATTCAGTTTTTTTTTAATACATACCCTGTAATTATGTCAAATAGATAACTCATAGAACAGGCTAATATCTTGAATAAACATTCATAGAAAAGATTTTCTAACCTAAAGGTGAAAGAATCTAGAGTACCTTTATGATATAAATAAGATAAAATCCTCAAGTAAAAAGAATGTCCTCAAGATTCTAATAGGGAAAAAAACCAGTTCTTTAATTGATGAAAAAAAAAAATGTTCAAACTTACTTGTTAAATAATAATGTATGCCCAAAAGAAAGACTATTTGTCATCTGATTTCTCCAGCACTGATTAAACAAAGTATCAGAAATTTATTTTCTTCCTGTATAATATCTCACAAGTAACTAATGCAGAATAGAGTACCTTGAAAGGTACATATAAACATAATTAAATCTGCACTATCAATGCTAATCTGGAAAAAGGCAATATGAAATATTTCAAAGGCTCACTTATACAAAATTTTTGCACATGGCCTTAGAAAGTAATTTTGAATCTTCACTTGTTACCCATTTGTCTGAATCCTAGTTGGTCACCTTACTTTAAATTAGATCATTATGATGATAACTGAACAACATTTCCTTGTTCCTTCTTCTGATTTCCATCAAGGGCATCAGCAGACTCATAGGGAAGGAAGGAAAGGATGAAACAGCAGGAAGGGAAGGTGAGAGGGAGGGAGGGAGATTAAAATGGTGTAAAGAAGTCAGAAATTGGGAAGGAAGAAGAGGAAGAGGGAGGATAAAGCTAAGGGGGAGGAAAAGTGCTGAATGGACCCCATGTCTAAAATTACACATTTCAATAGCCACGGAAGAGGAGAGATGCTTGATTAAGTAGTTGGGTTTCTAAGGTCCACTGCTGGGAAAAGGTTGAAACAGGAAAAAATACTGAGCTAACTTAGTGTCAGAGACATCCAAGGGCAACATCATGGGAAAAACAATCTGAGAACAATATTTAGTGTGTGCTCTGAAGGATTGATTTTACATTTATGTTTGTGAAGGGGAAACGTTTGCAGATTCAATATACTTAAGTGCCCACTGAGCAGAAGCACTGTGCCAGGTGTTAACTATAATTTTATATCTTTCACATTTCATTCCAATAGCTCTCATAAGGCTAGGACAAAACATAGCAGGGTGAACTTGAACATATTTCTTGTGTTCTTTTATGCTATGAAAATAAATTACATTGGTAATTATCACACCAGCTTCCACACTCCAGGTAAACAGATAACCACTCTGTTGTATGGTATCTGTCCTCATTGTAGTTCTCATTTTTTTCCTCCCTTTTGTCCAAATGAAATGGGGGATATCGTTAGAAACAAGACATATGTCTGGTTTTTATTTAAGTATATTGCAGTGAAAAATTGCTCCTGTGAAGAGGAACTTTTCAAGCATCCAGCTATATACTTTGCAATTCTCGCCCTTGTTTTCTACCTGGTTGTTTAATTTAGAAATAATTTGTGTTCTAATACATCCTGTTTTTAAGAAAAGCTGGGAAAATGATTGCATCACTATCATGATCATTGTCATTCTCTGTCAATCAAGGATATGGGGTAGATGCTCATTAAAAGATCTAATGTCAGTCCAGAGATGGAAATTATGCACAAGGCTAAAAATGGTCATTATCGGGGCCAGCATTCCACAGAGCAGTTAAGTCATTGCTTTAAAAAATATTCATGGACAATTTATAGCAAAAATAATATCTAACCCTTTGTTGATAGTTAAATATGTGGTAATCACCATTCTGAAGGCTTCTATCTTTGCATTTTAACAATGAAATAGTAACAGTTTTGATCTTCAAGAATATATTATTGTTTTCTCATTTTTCAAATGGAGAAATTGAGACATGAAAAATGTTTTGATAATTACTAAGGACAAAGAAGTGAGAATTGAGAAAATATGCAATTTCCTTTTTACTTGCTTGAAAGGCAGAGAAACAGAGAGCCTGAAACACCCTCTAAATGCCTGAAACAGCCAAGAGTTTGGACTGAGGCCAAAGCAGAGAGCCAGATCTTCAGTGTTGGTAGCAAGGACCCAGTCTCTTGAACCATCACTACCATCTCTCAGGATCTGCATTAGCAAGGAACTTGAATCAGGGTCGGGAGTCAGTGACTAAACACAGTACTCTGCTGTCTGACACAGGAATCCTAACTGTTATCTTACTGTTAGCTCAAATACCTACCCAGGGAATTTGAACACAAGCAGAGTGGCTCTAAACCTGGTTACATTATGTGAGCTCTATCACAGATGTTAATTATGTGCTTTAAAATTATAGCTATATTACATTGCTTACACATTTGCTCCATCATAAGGCCAATTTTTTTTAAAGATTTATTTTATTTATTTGAAAGAGTTTCAGAGAGTGGTAGAGACAGAGAGAGAGAGAGAGGTCTTCCATCCGCTGGTTCACTCCCCAGATGGCTGCAACAGTTGGTGCTATGCTGATCTGAAGCCAGGAGTCAGGAGCTTCTTCCGGGTCTTCCACATGGGTGCAGGGGCCCAAGGACTTGGATTATCTTCCACTGCTTTCCCAGGCCATAGCAGAGAGCTGGATTGAAAGAGGAGCAGCCAGGACTAGATTTGTCAACCATATGGGATGCTGGCGTTTCAGGCCAGGGTCTTAACCCACTATGCCACAGTGCTGGCCCCAAGGCCATTTTTTTTAAAATGTATTATTTCAAAATAATCTCCAGGACCAGCATTGTGGTACAAAGGGTTATGTCATGACTGGAAATGCAGTATCCCATATCAGTGTGCTGATTCTTGTTTTGCTTCGGAAGCAGCTCCCTGCTAATGCACCTGGGGTGGCTACAGATGCACTCACGTGGGAGACCAACTAGGAGTCCCTGGTTCCTAGCTTCTGCCCAGTCCAGAGCGGCTATTGCTGTTATTTAGATTGTGACTCAGCAGATGGAAGATCTTTCTCTGTGTCTCCCTCTCCCTCTGTTATTCTGTCTTCAAATAAATATGTTTAAAACATTTCCAGGGGCGGACATTTATCACAGCAGTTAAGCTGCCACTTGAGACACCATCATCCTGGTTCTTGTCCCAGCTATTGTCTTTCTGATCCAGCTTTCTGCTACCGTGCACCCTGGGATGCAGCAGATGATGGTTCCATGGTCCTGACTGCCCACATGGGAAACCAAGATTAAATTCCGGGTGTTTACATCAGTCTGGCCCAGTTCTAGCTGTTGCAAGCATTCAGGAGTCTCCTAGAAGTTGGGAGATCTCTATTTCTCAGTGTTTCTGTCCCTCTCTATCTCTCTCTGCTCAATCTTTTAAATAAAATGAATACATATAAATAATGTAAAATTATTTTAATTCCTAACCATTTTGACTGGGATAGATGTGTGCAACAATTTTACTTTTAGGGGTTGTTGAATGACAAATGAATTTGCAGCAACATTTTGATAGGAAAATAGTGTGTTATATTCTTGAACAAATCAATAATTTTAGGACCTGCTACTAGATACAGTTTACATATTAGAAGATTCAAATGCATTTATTGTTCTCACTAGAAAGTTTTTTAAAATGTATTTGGGAGGCATAGAGACAGAGGGAGAGAGTCAGATAGACAGAAAGCTCCCTCCTTCATTTCACTTCCCAAATGCCTGCAAGGCTAGGCCTGGGCCAGCCCAGAAGCTGGGAACTTATTCCAGATATAGTAGAGAGTGGCCATAATACAACCACTTGAGCCATCACCACATTATCTCAAGGTCTATATTAGCAGGAATCAGAGTCAAGAATAGAACCAAAATACTCCATTGTGATGCTGGTGTCTTAACTGTTAGATTTACACCCCTCCCCTTTGTAATGAACAAAAAAGAGTTTCACAAAGCAGAGGTTGTAATGTCTCACAATTGAGTAAACAGAGGGGTGGGTGCTGTGACCCAGTGGGTTAACGCCCTGGCCTGAAGTGCTAGCATCCTGTATGGACACTGCTTCCAGACTTGGCTGCTCCACTTTCAATCCAGCTTTCTGCTACAGCCTGGAAAAGCAGTAGAAGATGGCCCAAGTCTGTGCCCCTGCACCGGAGTAGGAGACCAGGAAGAAGCTCCTGGCTCCTGGTTTCGGATTCGCGCAGCTCAGGCCTTTGTGGCCAATTGGGGAGTGAACCAGCATATGAAAGACCCCCCCACCCCTCTCACTCTCTGTCTCTCTTTCTTTCTCTCTCTTTGCCTTTCCTTTCTCTGTGTAATTCTTTCAAATAAATAAATCTTAAAAAAAAAAAAAAGAAAAAAGAAATTGAAAGGGAGTTAGAACTGTAAATGTCTTTAAAAGTAGAAGGGTCAAGGGGCCGGCACCATGGCTCACTTGGTTAATCCTCTGCCTGCCGCACGGGCATCCCATATGGGCCCCAGGCTCTAGTCCCGGTTGCTCCTCTTCCAGTCCAGCTCTCTGCTGTGGCCCGGGAGGGCAGTGGAGGATGGCCCAAGTACTTGGGTGCCTGCACCCGCATGGGAGACCTGGAGAAGGCACCTGGCTTCTGGCTTCGGATCGGCGCAGCTCCGGCCGTAGCGGCCATTTGGGTAGTGAACCAATGGAAGAAAGACTTTTCTCTCTGTCTCTCTCACTGTCTATCTGTCAAATAACAACAACAACAAAAAGTAGTAGAAGGCTCAACAGAAATGATTTAAGAAATACTTTAGTCATTTGGGGAATTACAATACAAGTCATGAACTGACAAATCTGTTATTTAAATTAACTGCAATTATCTGGTACTTGATGCCAACCAACATATTCATGTCCTGGATTAGGAGTCAGGAGATTTATCTCCTATTCCTAAGTAGCTTTGTGTCTATATTCTTTTTTTTTTCTTTTTTGCCAGGCAGAGTTAGGCAGTGAGAGAGAAAGACAGAGAGAGAGAATTATAGACAGTGAGAGAAAGACAGGGAAAAAGGTCTTCCGTTGGTTCACCGCCCAATGGCCGCCATGGCAGGCGCTGTGCTGATCCGAAGCCAGGAGCCAGGTGCTTCGCCTGGTCTCCCATGTGGGTGCAGGGCCCAAGCACTTGGGCCATCCGCCACTGCCCTCCCAGGCCACAGCAGAGAGCTGGACTGGAAGAGGAACAACCGGGACAGAATCCGGTGCACCAACTGGGACTAGAACCTGGGGTGCTGGCACTGCAGGCAGAGGATTAGCCATGTGAGCCATGGTGCAGGCCTATATTCTTTTTTTTTTTTTTAAATGATTTATTTATTTGAAAGGCAGATTTTCAGAGATATAGAGGCAGAGAAAAAGAGAGAGAGAAAAAGAGAGAGAGAAAAAGAGAGAGAGAGAGAGGTCTTATATACGCTAGTTCACTCCCCAGTTGTCTGCAAGGGCCAGAGCTGCGCGGATCCGAAGCCAGGAGCCAGAAGCTTCTTCCTGGTCTCCCACATGGGTGCAGGGCCCAAGCACCTGGGCCATCTTCCACTGCTTTCCAGGTCAGAGCAGAGAACTGGGTTGGAAGAGGAGCAGCCGGGACTAGAATCAGCTCCCATAGAGGATGCTGGCATTGCAGGCGGCGGCTTTACCCGCTATGCTATGGCACCAGCTCATCAGCTATATCTATATTCTTTTTACCTGAACATTTAGAAATTTAGTTTATTGTATTGGACAATGAGTGTTCTGCCCAGATGACCTTGGATATTTTGCTGTTTCTGTGCGGTCTTATATGGCTAATGACCTACACCTCTGCCTCTCCTTGTAAGACAGGACCTATTTTGTAGAAAATGCAGCCAAACATGCATGGGAATTTATGTGTCCCAAAGGAGGTCCTTAGCCAAGGACAGCACCATGCAGAAAGGTGTAGGTTCAGCCACCTTGGTTGTGGGTGGACCCTAGACTTATATTTCAGAGGTCCCCTTTATGCTCAGGCTGAGGCTGGCACTTTCCATGAAAGCGTTCTCTTTCTTTGCGCCTCCTTGATGCCACTTCCTGATTTCCTTACTTATCATCCCTGACACACTTCTGCATCAGTTTCTGTACATTCTAATTCATCCAAGTTACTTCTGAGGAAAAAAAATCCAAGGTCCCTATAAAATAAGCTGCTGTTCTGAGATCCCTTTCCCATCTACTATTCTGATTCAAATTGTGTGTGTGTCTGTGTGTGTGTGTGTGAGAGAGAGAGAGAAAGAGAGAGACCGCTATTGTGTATTTATTTCTAGTGAACAAAGAGCAGTGACAGCAATACTTTCTAATCAACCTGATTGCTATCTCATAAAAATGAAGCTACAATTGCATTTGCACCCACAATAATATTCACAGAAATTAAAAGGGCATGCTGCTTTGATAAGCTGTCTATTGATATAAAACTCTTATTTGGATTCTTTTGAAATTAAAAGGGAAGGAAATTATGTATGTAATTACCCAAGGTTGATGCTAAATTACCTGAGGTTGAAGGTAGAAAGATTTTCTTTGTAGTTTTCACATGCTGTGTTTTAGGAAGAAAGAAAATAATGATAATGAATATGTTTGGGTACTTTTATGTTTTGTGTTGTTTTTGTTTCTTTAAAGAAGAGAGAGAATTGCAAGCAATTTACAACCTGAGAAAAGTGTCAATTGACAAGAATGCAAAGACACAGTAGGTGTATGTACTCATACAGTTATCATCCATATGAAATATGGAAACAAAAATTGGACTGTGGTTAGACTTCTTAAATGAAAGCAAATTCTAGAAATAAGCAGTGTTGTTTAGCAACCTGTGTGTGTGGTGACAGTTCTATGATCCTGATGATGGGAAATGAAAGAAGGAAAACATATCAATAATTTAGACTATGCATTTACAAAATATGTATCATGGATAGAACATTCTCATAATCATTTTAAGAGTTTCTTCCTTATGTTTGTGAAATTTGAATAAGATATTAGTTATGATGAGCTGCATGATGAAGCTGCAGATATTTTCTATATTTTTAGTTCTTTCTGTCAGGAAATTGATGAAGTAGTACTTTATACATATTGTTTCATCCAAACAACCCTATGATATGGGTAATGTTAAAGCTATTTTGGTTTGGTGAGTTAAATTCATTTATTCAACATCTTTACTTTTGTTGAGCACAAATTTATAAGGATTATTGTAGTCCCTAGTAATCACTGACAGAGAAGATAGATTCGGTCCTTGTTCTGTTTGGTTTACACTCTGGTGGATGCAATGTCTACATCAAAGGATTAGTGGATCTGGAATTTAAACCTGATCCTTCAGCTGCAAAAGCTAATGATCTTAAACATGACACTGCAGTTTTTGGCAAAATAATAATTAAGATTCTATTAAAGGCCAATAAGATCTTTTACTTAATAAACCCAGGATAGATATAATTCTTGATTTATGCATTTAAGCTATCTTTTGTCTTCCTCTTGAATAAAATTTGATTAAAATATTAGAGATGAACACTAGATAAAGATAAATGACAACTTGGTTACTTTGGGACTTAAATATTCTTTCCCAGGACCTCACAAATAGGAAAAAAGGACAGAAATAGAACATTGCTGGTACTCAGTTCAGTATTTCTCATCAAAG
Organism: Sylvilagus floridanus; assembly: GCA_949820135.1. Classification (NCBI taxonomy): domain Eukaryota; kingdom Metazoa; phylum Chordata; class Mammalia; order Lagomorpha; family Leporidae; genus Sylvilagus; species Sylvilagus floridanus. Next base: position 82,426,553 of record OX463236.1, on the reverse strand, counting down.
TAGGGTGCTACTCAAATAGATTGAATAACATGCTTGCATTATTTTAGAAGATAATGACACCTCTGCATTTCATTGTTTTCCAAGACAAAAAGTCTGGGCAATTTTTGGTTCTCAGTTGCAATTTTATTTCTAAATAAAAAATTATTGGTCTTGTTAGTTTAAATATCTTCCCTTCAAGCAACTCTTTAGTTAATGTAATTTTATTTGTATAAGTGAGCAATGACCCCACTTACATGTCCCTTCTTTGTTAGAACACCTAGTTGGAGTACTCTTACAACATAGCATAGCTCACAGAAAGAGCCCTGACTCCAGAGAATGACACACTTTGCTTTCCTACATGGTGCTTTACTTTATACTTTTGTGAATGAGCTTGTGAGTTATTTAGTTCCATTAGAAGCTTTTCATATATCTATATCTATATCTATGTATATATCTATAGATATATATCTCTCTATATCTATCTCTATATATTTATAGATATATATATATCTAGATAGATATATATGGATATCTAGAGATAGATATATATCCATATATAGATATAGATATATATCCATATATATCTATCTAGATATATATATATATCTATATAGAGATAGATATAGACATATATACCAGTTATTATGAAAAACATATTAATATTGTATGGAAATATGTAATAAAATTAAGGAGATCACTTAATTCTTCAATATCAGGGCATCTAGCATAGAACGAACACTGCCAGAATAATAGCTATTATTAATAAATTAAATTAAAAAATACACTGTTGTGTGATGTGTGGTTCTTTGTTATTGAGACCAGGCATAAAGAAAAGCTAGTCAGACGGGACAAGCTAGAAATTTCAGTGTTTGTGGTTTGTGATGATGCAATGGACCTAAGCAATATGAATAATATTTCATGTATAATTTTAATAAATCAAATATTTTACAAAACACTATGATCTCAATATCAGATTTTAATTTCCTAAAGCATTTATCTTTATTGGCAAAAATATACTCTGATTATAATTACACTTGGAAAACTGTTATATGTTTTTGCATAGTAATGACTAATGGGAACAGAAGCAAATGCCTAAGACTGACTACTGAACAAGTAAAAAGAAGATCCTAGAGGATATTATGTTTTGATGTTTTAAACTGAAATAGGACACTATATACATTTTGTTGTACAATTTTTCATTCTGTATATATTCTGAATATACTTCCAGGTCAATAATTACATACTGATAGTCATTCTTATTTGTTGTATGTTCTGAAATTTATACAAACATGTTTCTAATTTGATCTTATCTAAAAGTTGATCTATAAATCCCAAGTGGTGGAAAAAAATTTATTTTCTGAAATTTGTATCAATATTGGTATTAGTAGTCTTTTAAAAAATATCTAATACAACTTAGAGAAAGTCTATCTTCATGTCGGTTTGTGGAGAGATTGATGACTTTTGTGTTATTGCTCCTTCCTAGGTCTTTCATTATTTGCCTATTCATAATCTGGTATTAATTTCCTTGCATAGTTTGCAAAATATTTCAGTGCTTTTTGTCACCACTTCTTTGTAGTTTGGCTAATAGTTTTCTATTTTCTCATATTGTTGTTCAAATCTCACATAATTTAGTTTCTACCAATAGACTACATAAACAATCAGTTATAGCTCATTCTAGCAATTATGAACTTTTGTTTTTATATTAAATTCTATATGAAATTTATTTTATTGAAATACCAAAATTATTTTTTTCAAAATATGGTAATAACCAGCATATACTTTAATAAATAACTATTTTCCCCCTACTATATTGAAAGATGTATAATTGGAGGGTGAACCAACGGCAAAAGGAAGACCTTTCTCTCTGTCTCTCTCTCTCACTGTCCACTATGCCTGTCAAAAATAATAAAAATAATAAAAAAAGATGTATAATACATAGTTAAATCTGTTGGACATGGTTCTAGACTATATAATCTCTTAAGGTGGTTAGTACTACTCTTTCTGTTATAATTTTGTATTTATATGGTTACTGGTTGCCATAATTTATTCTATATATTTTTAAATTTTTTCACATAACTTTTAAAATTATTTTATTGATTTGTAAGTAAAAGGGATTTTATATTCATTATGAAGACTAATTAAGGAAAGAATGAATGATGTGCCTTCATTTCTATTAGACATTTGCTAGTATCACATTTTAATTTTATGTTCAAGAGAATTCAGATTGGAACCATTGCTTGTAGAATAATAATTTTCAAAATGTGATTATTTTTGAGAATCGAATCATGTTTAGATATTTCTTAAAGATTCATGGAGGTTCTCTGCAGGGTGATACCGACCCAGAGAAGGCTGGGAATGAGAAAAGGGGTATGTGTGTGTGTGTGTGTGTGTGTGTGTGTGTGTGTTTACCTGTAGTGATATGGGCAGATCTTCAAGTGGATCCACTCTCCTTTTAATTACTTGAATGGTTATGCTTCTCAACTATAATTTATTTGAAGAAGAATCCATCTGACTGCTGAATGGGATTGTGGATAGAAGAGAAATCTCTAAGCACACGCTGTAGATCTTGACAGTTAATTAGCCCTGTTCTGTTCTTTTTATTCTTTTTAAGTCAGTGATTTAATAAATAAATAAAAATAGGCATGCTATATTCTCACAAAACAAAATGGAAGGAATAATAAATATGTTCAATAAAGAAATTAGGATCTCTCCTCCAAAATTTATGACATATAAAACTCAAAGTTCAAATATAAAAAAGTACAACTTAAGGTGGAAGGACATATGTTTATACTTCGTTCTGAAATACTAATGCTAGAGGTTCAGGATCATAAAGATAAACCTTGACAGCAGCATATCAAACAAAGGACTAAAGAAATTTGAGCCAATTTGCAAGCTTCTTATGAAGTAACAGAAAGAAGTAGGCAGCAAGAAATAAACTGTGAGCCTGGCCTCTCTCTCTATACATATACTAAGTAGAATATTGAGCACTAGCCAGATATATCCGTGGAAACACATTTTATTCTTTATGCAGTATTTGAGATGAGTTAGGAACAAATTGAGTTTGTTGCAGAGAACAGAAATTAGGTAATCAAGAGTGCTAAGGAGCCTGCAATCTTTTTTATGTGAGAACAATTGAGGGAAATAATAATATTTTACTTAGAGGAGAAATGACTCAGAGTGAGCAAGACAGTTGTTTGTAAATATCTGCAGTATTGTCATGTGGCTATAGGGCTCAAGAATGCAAAGCAGGATCAATTTTTTGCTAGAGAGGGACACGGATTTCAGCACAAAGTAAGCAAGAGCTAACAGCTATTTGACCATGAAGTAAGCTCTCTCAGGGGAGTCAGTCCCTAGCCTGACACCAGAGCTACGCAAATGTAGGCAAGGTGCAGGGACTTCAAGAGTGCATTCAAGCTAAGAAGTAGCTGAATGAGGTTGTGTCTGATGTTCCCATTCTAACCCAAAGACTCTGCATTTTTGTTAAATACTATCTTTGAATACAAATTCCATGAAATTAAAACTGAAGTTTTTTAAAATCTAAACTAAAATGTAGGGGACGGAAGGGAGATTAAGTTTTACTGTGCTTTGTTCAACTTAGATTATAATGGCATAGTACACTTGAAATTTTTTGAATAGATTCTAGACAAAAGGAAAGTCACAGTCTGAATAACAGATAACAAGAGCATCATCACATACTTAAGAGTTCTATGTTTAAGTTAATTTTGTGATGACTGAACATTTCAGGAAGCGAGATCCTACTCAACATAATGACCAAATGAACCTTTGATGTATTTTATATCAAGTTGTTTTGTAAAAAAGCAAGTCAATGTTTAGATGCCTATAATTATTAAAATTAAATTAAGTACATAATTCCTGTTTTCCTTCAACCTAGCTGTATGATGTGGAATACACCTCTGGCCCTTGCATGGCCTCAATTTCTTCACATGTATTAGTAGGTAATTGAAAGTAACTGACAGCTCATTTTCCTTCCAGTTCTGAAATGCTAGCACTCCTTGCACAGGTATGAGTTTGTTTTTGTTAATTCGTTCCCCTAGGCCCTATTTCCATCTTTCCTGTATTATTTTGTCCAAGCCCAGTGATGATTTTCCTCTTGTTTGAAAATCTTACTGTGATTGCCTGCTCAGAAGTCCAGTGACTTCTAAAACTTCTTGATCTGGGAACTTTCCAACCCCACAAGTTCCAGTCCAACAGAATCATTTTGAAACCTGAGAGTCTTTGTTATTTGGAGTCATTTGGAATGTCCTTGGGAAACTTACATGAAAGATTCTCTGGTAAGATAAGTTACTTTAAAAATATGACTTGAATGCAATTAGTGAATGTTGAAACACCCACACAAAGCCCTTTTGTAAACTGAAATAAATTCATGGTTTTGACATGATATGACCTTTGAATATTTTCTACCCCTCTCTTTTATCACGGTAGGAAACAGAATGAAGATTAAGTTTACTCTAAGCATTATTAAATTAAAAATATTACTACTATTTATTTCATGAGCTACTATCGTTGGCAATCTCTTGATCTATATTACATGGCTAGATGTACAGTACACAATCAATAAATGATTCGTAATGGATTATTTATTGCTTTTGTTCTGAAGAACAATTTAAAAGATATGACCCCCCCACACACAATTTTTTGACCAAATCCCAGCATAAAATGTGTATGGATGTCAGATATTTGTAAGAGACATGAGTAATGTTTTATTGCTATATAAGCATGGATTTTGAAAAAAAAAAAAGGACTGAGAAAATACCAAAATTTCTTTGCTTTAATTTTCTTATATGAAATGAGAATGTCATGCTAAATGAATCAAAATCTACTTTCTGCCTGTGAATTCCATTGCAATCATTGATGATTACACTTTGAGCTGCAGTCCAGCAACACCCATATGCTTTAAAATCTGCTGTTTATTCTTCAGCTACATCACTTTTAAAAGCTCACTGTCCAAAATACTCTCATGGGCTCTTCAGCCAGATCCGAGTGCCTTAAGGGCTGATTCTGAAGAGCCCATGAGAATATTTTAGGTATGGAAAGCCAAGACACACTGGCCAAAAAAAAAAAAAAAAAAGAAAGAAAGAAAGAAAGAAAGAAAGAAAGAAAGAAAGAAAAAGAGAAAAAAAAAAAGAAGACCTAAATGAAAGATCTCTGTGAGTGAGATCCCAGTGGAAAGAACGGGGCCATCAAAGAAGGAGGTACCTTTCTCTGAAGGGAGGAGAGAACTTCCACTTTGACTATGACCCTGTCGGAATAAGATCGAAGTCAGCAAACCCTAAAGGCTTCCATAGCCTTGGAAACTCATGACTAGAGCCTAGGGAGATTTCTGACTCCATAAACAAGAGTGTCAATTTGTTAAGTCAACAACAGGAGTCACTGTGTACTTACTCCTTATGTGGGATCTCTGTCCTTATTGTGTTGTCCAATGTGAAGTAATGCTATAACTAGTACTGAAACAGTATTTTACACTTTATGATCTGTGTGGATGCAAACTGTTGAAATATTTACTTAATATATACTAAATCGACTTTCTGTATATAAAGATAATTGAAAATGAATCTTGATGTGAATGGAATGGGAGAGGGAGCGGGAGATGGGAGGGTTGCGGGTGGGAGGGAAGTTAGTGGGGGAAAAACCATTGTAATTCATAAACTCTACTTTGGAAAATTATATTTATTAACTAAAGGTTTTAAAAAAAGCTCACTGTCATATCATGTTTTGTAAAGTTAGTCATGTAATTATGGAAATAAAACACCATCTTGAGAGATGTGGATGTATGATCATTTTAACATCAGAATCAGGGGTACAGTTTTTATTTTTTGAATTTTTGCTTTTTGATGAAAGGGAAAAGATGAAAACTTTGTAAATACTCAATTTAGATCCCCAAATAGTATATTTTTCTAAGGAAAGCAATGTATTATTTGATGAAATACATGTTAGAAATTGTACTTTCTAGATCCCTGTGGAAAAATAGAAACTTGAAAGATTTTTTTTGCATTCTTGTTGGAGGAAATAGCCATTGTGCAGCTGCCCAGAGTACATGAAATGAAAACAACAGTAAAAATCAAAAAGGATACAGCTTTTACCTGATACATGTGTTAATCTTAATGTTGTTTCTGTGGAAAACATGGGAAACCCGAAGTTATGCCCTGACTGAAACTTTTAGGACACTCAACGTTTTTCCTTAAACACCAAAAGGTAATCAAGGGTGACATGGAGGGAAAAAAAGAAATGAGAAAATGGCTGGTGCCGTGGCTCACTAGGCTAATCCTCTGCCTGCGGAGCTAGCACACTGGGTTCTAGTCCTGGTCTGGGCCAGGATTCTGTCCCGGTTGCCCCTCTTCCAGGCCAGCTCTCTACTACGGCCAGGGAGTGCAGTGGAAAATGGCCTAAGTCCTTGGGCCCTGCACCTGCATGGGAGACCAGGAGAAGCACCTTGCACCTGACTTCGGATAGGCGTGGTGCGCGGGCTGTTGTGCGCCACTGGATTGGCCTTTGGGGGGAGAACCAACAGAAAAGGAAGACCTTTCTCTCTGTGTCCTCTTTCTCACTGTCCACTCTGCCTGTCAAAAAAAAACAAAAACAAAAACAAGAAACAAACAAACAAACAAGCAAAAGAAATGAGAAAATGTTGAAGGGAGTTTAGAGAGGTCCGATTCTTTCACAGCACTTTCAGATTGACTGTCTTGTGGGAATGTCTCTGCTCTAGGATCACTCACCTGTGAAGTGGGTGCAAACGGATTGCAACATGCAGAATAAAGATCATAAATTGCATATTATTTCTCTATCTGGAAGTGAACATTTTACAAAAAGAGCTCTTCCAGTTAAGTCATTATGCAAACCCCTATATGGGTAACAATAATGGTCATAATCCTTGTATTTTATTGGTTTAAGATGAAGCACAAAATTAATCCAAACTATAATTATTAAATTCCTCACACAACATCTACTAAGACAATGTAGAAAGCACAGATACCATGGAAATCATGAAGAACAATTGTTTAACAGCAGGCAAAGTAGAGGTTGATGTTTGAGTGTGAACCTCCATTTGGGTCAGGCAAAGATAAATCAGTTAATTATAACTGCAGAACTAGGCAGAGTTCTAAATGCAAAGAAGTGACTTAATTATTACTTACTAAATGTTACAGAAAAAAACTAACTTATTGAAATGTAAAAAAATACCTTGCAAACTGGTCTTTATAAATTCTACTTCTTTTCCAACTTCTCAGGTGAGAGCAAGCACATGGAGGTATGAGATTTCTTCCTGATTTGTTATTTGATGCAAATCGTATGATATGATGACAATATGTGGAAACCCAAGACCTATGAAAAATCATTGCGCAAAATATTTCTGATGCTGTTTCCTATTCTAAGTCCATACAACACCTCCTGTTCCAAAGGATACAGATTTTTCTGCTTTCATGAGTAATTCTGCAGTTCTGGTGAAGCTACAGATCACAAAATAAAAACACAGAGTTCAAGATTCTAAAATGTTTGTAAGGCTGTGAACTTTAGGTTTTGAAAAGCCTAAAATTCAAATCAGTTAGAATGATTGGTTAAAGAAATAAATAACTTTTAGTGGCTAAGGTTTTGACGTAGTGGGTTATGCTGCTGCCAAGTCGTTGTGTATTGGGTCGAGTCCTAGATGCTCCACTGCCAATCCAGCTCCCGACCAATGAGTAAAGGGAAGTAGCAGAAGATAACGGAAATGCTTGGGCCCCTGCTATCCACACAGGAGACTCGGATGGAATTCCAAGCTCCTGGTTTGGGCTTGGCCTTGTCCTGGCCTTTGCCGGCATTTGGGGAGTGAACCAGGGGATTGGAGTCTCTCTCTCTCTCTGTGTGTGTGTGTGTGTGTGTCCCTCTCTCTGTCACTCACCTTTCAAATAAATAAATAACATTTTCCTGTACAAAAAAAAGTAACTTAGACCAGGAGGAAGCTCCTGGCTCCTGGCTTTGGATCAGTGCAGCTCCGGCAGTTGCAGCCATCTGGGGAGTGAACCATGAGATGGAAGACCTCTCTCTCTGTCTCAATCTGCCTCTCCTCTCTCTGTGTAACTCTGACTTTCAAACAAATAAATAAATCTTAAAAAAATAAGAAGAAACTATAAGTTTAGAAGAGATATATGGTATCTCATAATAGATAAATTACTATGAACTACAGAGGTCTACTTTTCTGAAGCCTTGATTTATATCTTTGTTTGGCCATTTAATTATGTATTTGAACTAAAACATTATTTCACTACTGAATGCCTCAGTTTCCTTGGTATAAATCAAAGAAAATAACACTACTTACCTCATAAAATTATTCTGAGAATTGTGTGTTTGTGTGTGTGTTTGAGAGAGAGAAATACCCTTTATAGTTTTGTTTGGCATGTTAAAAGTAAGTATATTATTATAGGGGAAAGGCATGAAGTAAATCTATGGTCTGTGTGTCTATGAATGGTATTGTGATGATGCTACAGAAAATTTAGTCTCAACTATTTGTAAAAAGTTACCAGATTTCAGTGTTCAGAATAAATACCTCTTACTGCAACTAAGGAATAATAATCTTTGCATCCTATATTTTAATCTGTTTTCCAGGTGTGTTTCCATTATGTCTGACAGTAAAAGGAAAAGAAAATTGTGTATTATAATGTAGGAAAGATTGGAATGTATTATGAAAGAACTTCATACAAACAAAAATGATGCAAACTACAGTCTGTAATTAATTATCTATACACCTTCATATATTATTTAGCATTAGGAATGAAAATTCAAATATGCACATTGTCTGGATACAAAACCAAAACATGTGAATGACACTAGAAGAAATGCATGGAGTGTGTTTTTTTTCAGAATATGATATGAGAAGAATAAGAATCACGCAAGGTGTATGTGTTTTTTTTTCTTCTATTTTTCTTTGAGTGCTCAGAGATTTATAAATATGAATATATATTGTGACCCTTGTAAGCCACGGTGGTATGTGGCTGCCTCAAGTCAGCACTGCACATCCTGTTACTTTGTAAGGAAGGCCCTGTGCACCATAGGCCTGAAAGTCCTATGTGGTATCTGTTCCATCCAGGATTATCAAAGGCATCTCCCATAGCCTGTAACTTTGGCAAGGATTTGTTGTGCTTAAGAAATTGTAGATGAACAGCATGGCTGGATTTGGTGTCAGGATTTGTGTTCTAGCCTTAGTTTTATGTGCGGACAATGCTAGCCTCTTTACTGAATTTATAGAAGTGCAATCATCAGGATGCACTCATAACCAGCAGAACTTACTGTACTTACTGCACAATGTGATTCACCAATGGCACTGCTATTCTTGTAAGAAATATCCTCTAGTCTTTACCACAGTACTTACAGCCTTTTAATCGCACCTTTTGTATTTCCAGAGTATTAGTGTATTTTAATCGCATAATTATATTTCCAGAGTATCTTTCACAGGTATCCGTATTTATTTTGTTTTGAACAACTGTTTTGAGAAACAATCATAAGGTTCACCCATTTTAACTTTATATCTCTACCTTTCAGTCAATCACTGAATTATATATGCCTCAATATAACCCAACTTTATATTTTCATCACCCTAATAAGCTCTTCCATACCAGTAAAATCTTTTCCCATGACTGTTCTTCAAGAAACCACTCATCTATTTTCTGTATGTATATGTTTGCCTATTTTGAAAACCTTGCATACATACACTTAGCATAAATGCCTTTGAGGTTTTACTTACATTGTAGCGTGTATTTAATTCCTTCTTTTGCATTCCATTACATGTACATACCTCAGTTGTTTAATTTATCAGTTGATTGACAGGTCTTTTCTACTTTTTGTCTATGATACTAGCAGTATTTGGAAGACATTGTGTGGATATATATTTTTACTTCATTGTACTCTTTAGGAGTGGAAATCATAGACTGTATGGTCATCCACATTGATTCTTGATGTATTTTCAATTCATTCACATGTGAATATGAAATTTGATTCATGACATCTGTGAGTGAAAACTCTGAAAGGTCTCCCAGTGTTCTTTTCATGTTTCTTCCTGATAGGTAAAATCATTGGCAAGACATAGAGAGACAGTGTTTGATCTTGTGCGTATCTCATTTTTGTTTTCTTCCCTCTAGTAACATTGGTTGTTTATCAGCTGGTGGAAGAAGTGGGTCTTTGCATGCTGCAAAGGTCTTTAGAAAACTCCCATGCTTGGCATCCTGCAGTGATGTTCTTTCTATGTTCTCCTGACTTTATTTATTTCTTAGGTCTCAATTTCATCACAGAAGCTGTCCTACTCCCTCCAAAATTTTTAGATTCTATTTATATGCATGACTATCAATCTAACTTTATTGTTATTTCTTACTATTTATATCAATTAATTATCTGAGTGATGTTATATAAATATTTCTTTCCCAGTAAATTACAAGATCCATGAAGCCAGGGATCACCATTATGTCTTCAGTTTTTACACAGTGGCAGACAAATGCTAGCTACTCAAAACATATTTTTTTGAACAATGAATGAATGGAAGGAGAAATTAATGATTGGATATTAAATGCCCATTCACATGATTTAAACTCAGGGACATCTTTAGGTACAATATATGTTCATAAGCAGGTACATTTTCATTGGGAAACTTATTATCTGTAAAGCACAAAGGAAGGTGTTCAAGGGGATAAAAATGTTATTATTTGGTTGCATGCATGCAAATGCATCTTCTTTTCCTTTTTTCCAACTGAGAATTACTATAACTTCACATTGTATCATCTCCTGTTTTCCTGAATAATTTAATACACTGAGACATAAGGTGATACAGGAGCCTAATATGATATTCTGAGCTATCATAATCAAAAGGTAGCCACAAGAGTAGGTGGAAACACAATATGGAATTTTCTATGCATTAATGCATAGTGGGGAGAAGATATTCTGAAATGAGACAGAGGAAGAAAATCAATATGGGACAGTTGTCAAGGATGCTCATTAATGAGAAAGTGATGACTAATGCTATTCAAGGAATATCTAGTATTTCCTGGAATGATAATACTCATATTCACAGTAGGAGAGGATAACTAGTAAGAAATGGCTTCTTTCACTGTTGAATGCTTTCGAAGTGGGGTGATTACGAACTCATGTTTTTACAAGTTCTATCTTTAAAAGCAATGTTGTGATATCATGATCTCTATTTCACAATAAATTTCAATGAGGTTTTGATTTTCAAGTATCAATATGTGATCTGAAATAATTATATTCTTGACATTCAGTAGAATGTTTTAAAAATCTTTGTTATTTATTTACTTGAGTGACAGAGAGGGACAGAACCCCCCCCCCCGACAAACACACACACACACACACACACACACACACACATACACACTGCTGATTCATTTCACCAAATGCTTTCAATGGCTGAGGCTGTCAGGCCAAAGCTGGGAGTCATAAATCCAATCTAGGTCTCCTACATGGGTGGCAGAAATGTCATTACTTGAGTCATCACTGCTACCGCCAAGGGTCTATAGTAACTGGAAACTGTTTCAGGAGTAAAGCCAAGAATTGAGGTCATGAATTCTAAATGGGATGTGGGCATCCTAACTCCTGGATCAAACACCTGTCCCAAAACTGAGTAGAAATTTTGATATTGACATGTCACTGATTTAGGAGAAGACTCTAATTTTATAAAAGATTAACATACTTTTTAACTTAAAAATTTATTTATTTTAAAGACTTATTAATTTATTTTAAAGGTGGAGTTATAGACAGAGGGGCAATTAGATAGAGATCTTCCATTTGCTGGCTCACTTCCCAAATGGCTGCAACAACCGGGGTGGGGGCAGGTTGAAGCCAGGAGTCAGGAGCTTCTTCCAGGAGTCTCACATGGAAACATGGGCCCAAGGACTTGGGCCATCTTCCACTGCTTTCCTAGGCCCATTAGCAGGGAGTTGGATCAGAAATGGAGCATGTAGGACCAGAACCAGTGCCCATATGGGATGCTGGTGTCACAGGTAGCAGCTTAACCTGCTGAAACACAGTGTCCCTTGCTCTCTTCTTTAAGACTTATTTATTTATTTATTTGAAAGGTGAGTTGCAGGGGTGGGGGGGGGGACGGAGAGTATTTGATAGGGAGAGAAAAAGAGAGAGAGAGAGATCTTCCAACTGTTGGTTCACACCCCAAATGCCTAAAACAGCCATGGCTGCAACAAGTCAAAATCAGGAAGGGAACTCAGTCTGGATCTCCAATGTGGGTGGCAGGGACTTGACTACTTGAGCCTTCACCTCCTCTTTCCCAGGTTAGTGGAAAGCTGGAATCAGGAGCAAAGCTGGGACTTGAACCCAGACAATCAAATTTGGGATGCAGACTTCCTGAGTGGGGTCTTAACTGCACACCAAATATCAGTTCCACCTTTTTTTAACTTAATTTATTTTTTTATAATGCTTTTATTTAAGGAATATAAATTTCCAAAATACAGATTATAGATTACAATGGCTTCCCCCCCCATAATTTCCCTCCCACCCGCAACCCTCCCCTTTCCCACTCCCTCTCCCCTTGCATTCACATCAAGATTCATTTTCAATTCTCTTTATATACAGAAGATCAGTTTAGTATATATTAAGTAAATATTTCAACAGCTTGCCCTCACATAGCAACACAAAGTGAAAAATACTGTTGGAGTACTAGTTATAGTATTAATTCACAATGTATAGCACATTAAGGACAGAGATCCTACATGATATATTTTTAATTGATTAATTTTCTATACAATTTCCAAGTTAACACCAAGATTTTTTTTTCATTTTTAATTATCTATATACAGAAGATTGATTCAGTATATACTAAGTAAAGATTTCATCAGTTTGCACCCACACAGAAACACAAAGTGTAAAATACTGTTTCAGTGCTAGTTATAGCATTACTTCACATTGGACAACACATTAAGGACAGATCCCACATGAGACGTAAGTACACAGTGACTCCTGAAGTTGATTTAACAATTTGACACTCTTGTTTATGGCGTCAGTAATCTCCCTAGGGTCTAGTCATGAGTTGCCGAGGCTATGGAAGCCTTTAGGGTTCGCCGACTTAATCTTATTCTGACAGGGTCATAGTAAAAGTGGAGGTTCTCTCCTCCCTTCAGAGAAAGGTACCTCCTTCTTTGATGGCCCCATTCGTTCCACTGGGATCTCACTCACAGAGATCTTTCATTTAGGTCTTCTTTTTTTTCCAGAGGTCTTGGCTTTCCATGCCTAGAATATTCTCATGGGCTCTTGAGCCAGATCTGAATGCCTTAAGGGCTGATTCTGAGGCTAGAGTGCTGTTTAGGACATCTGCCCTTCTATGAGTCTGCTGTGTATCTCGCTTCCCATGTTGGATCATTCTCTCCCTTTTTCATTCTATCAGTTAGTATTAGCAGACAGTAGTCTTGTTTGTGTGATCCCTTTGACTCTTAGACCTATCAGTGTGATCAAGTGTGAACTGAAATTGATCACTTGGACTAGTGAGATGGCCTTGGTACATGCCACCTTGATGGGATTGTATTGGAATTCCCTGGCACATTTCTAACTCCATCATTTGGGGCACGACTGATTGAGCATGTCCCAAATTGTACATCTCCTCCCTCTCTTATTCCCATTCTTATATTTCACAGGGATCACCTTTCAGTTAAAATTTAAACACCTAAGAATATTTGTTTGTTAATTACAGAGTTCAACCAATAGTATTAAGTAGAACAAAAAAAATACTAAAATGGATAAAGTATTACATTGTACAACAACAGTCAGCACAAGAGCTGATTAAGTTACTGTTTCTCATAGTGTCCATTTCACTTCAACAGGTTTCCCCTTTGGTGCTCAATTAGTTGTCACCAATCAGGGAGAACATATGATATTTGTCCCTTTGGGACTGGCTTAATTCACTCAGAATGATGTTTTCCAGATTCCTCCATCTTGTTGCAAATGACCGGATTTCATTGTTTTTGACTGCTGTATAGTATTCTATAGAGTACATGTCCCATAATTTCTTTATCCGAATATATGCTTTGAATTCCCTGTGATCTTTTGCTGTGAGGTTCCCTTCGTTTACCTTCTTTCATGTTGATGGCCGTGTTTCTGTGTTTCTGTGTGTAACACATCTTTAAGCATCTTTTGCAGGGCTGGACGAGTGGCAACAAATTCTTTCAATTCCTGTTTGCAATGAAAGGTCTTTATTTTACCTTCATTCACGAATGAGAGCTTTGCAGGATATAACATTCTGGGCTGGCAGTTTTTCTCTCTTAGTACCTGGTCTATATCTCGCCATTCCCTTCTAGCTTGTAGGGTTTCTGATGAGAAGTCTGCCGTGAGTCTAATTGGAGATCCTCTGAGTGTAATTTGACGTTTCTCTCTTGCACATTTTAGGATCTTTTCTTTCTGTTTCACTGTGGTGAGTTTAATTACAATGTGTCATGATGAGGATCTCTTTTGGTCATGTTTCCTAGGGGTTCTATGAGCTTCCTGTACTAGGATGTCTCTGTCCTTCTCCAAAAACTGGGAAATTTTCTGCTATTATCTCACTAAAAAGGCCTTCTAATCCTTTCTCCCTCTCCATGCCTTCAGGAACTCCTAGAACTCGAATGTTGGGTTTTTTAATAGTATCCTGTAGATTCCCAACAATATTTTTTAGATTTCTAATTTCCTCTTCTTGTCTTTGGTTTGACTGTATAGTTTCCTGTGCTCTGTCTTCTAAGTCTGATATTCTCTCTTCTGCCTCACCCATTCTGTTTGTAAGGCTCTCTAATGTGTTTTTCATTTGATCTATTGAATTCTTCACTTCATTATGATTTCTCGTCACTGTCACATTTCATGTTCTACTAGTTGTTTCATTTCAGCTTGATTCCTCCTTAATATTTCATTTTCACGAGATAGATTTTCTACCTTGTCCATTAAGGATTTCTGTAGTTCAAGAATTTGTTTTTGAGTACTTCTTAGTGTTCTTATCAATTTTTTGAGATCTGCTTCTTGCATTTCTTCTATCTCATCATCTTCGTAATCTTGAATTGGGGTGTCTTTTTCATTTGGGGACGCCATAGTGTCTTCCTTGTTCTTATTACCTCGGTTTTTGCGTTTGTTGTTTGGCATATTGGTTTCTTCACTGTGGTGTTTTTTTCTTGTTATACTATGACTCTAGATTAAGTGGACTGTCTGCTTTTGATGGAGCCTTAGAGGCTTGAGATGGATGTGGCCTGAGAGCTCTGTTTGGTTCCTCAGGTTTGAGGGTGTGTCAAAGGAGACACTCCCAGGTTAGGCGTGGTAAATCTCTCTCTGTTACTTTTTTTTTTTTTTTTTTTGGTTCAAAAGGGAAGTACTTCCACACAGCTGAATGGAATTGGGGGTGGTTAGCAGGCGAATGATATACCCACAGGAGCCAGAGATCGGAAGCTCCTTCCCAAGGACCAGAGAGGGAATCTTTGCGGCCCTTAGTGTGGGCTCAGATTCTCCTGTAGTCTCCCACTGGGCTGCCAAGGCTACTGAAGTGTAGCGTCTCTGGAGAGTACTCACATGAATTCGTGATTTCCGTGAGTTCTCTCCCCCACCATCTCTTTTTTCACAGTCTCAGTTCATTAGCACCACACATTCATCAGGTTCTAATCTCCTGTTATTTCACCCCTCCCACCCAGAGTCAGGTTTTTCTGCTAGGCTCGGGGCTGGTGCCGACCCGAGGTCGCCCTGCTTATGACGTATTCCAAAATGGCGCCTGCTCTTTGTCTTGTTCACCTTTGTGAGGTGAGCGGAGAGAGAGAAACTCGTGTCCATATGGGTCACTTTTTTTTTTCCCTCTCTCTCTCTCTCTTCTAGTTAGCCTGGTGAACTTTTCCCCGCACTGTTTCAAGCCTTGTTTGCTCTAGTCTCCTCTTTCCGCTTCCCTTCTGGTATCTTGGGCTATTGAGATTTGGCTCACCTCGAGTTCCAGCGCTGGTGTGTTGAATCTGCTGCGGGTGTCCCAAACTGCAGGCTCCCAGGCTCTACACGCAGGTCCACTGTGAATCACTAGTTCCGGAAGGGTTTCCTCTGCTGTTTCTTCCCCTACTCTTCCTTGAACCTGCAGTATCTCCACTTTTATTAAACTGTCTCTCCCCAGACTGTCGGTGTGCTCCCTTCCTATTCCGCCATCTTCTGCTCTCCCACCTTTTTTTAACTTTAATGAACAGATAAAAGTGAATCAATAATATGAGTAATGTGAGGAGCAAGTAGAGCAGAAAGTGTCAGTTTAAATAAAGACCACACTTTCCAGAGCTGACTCTGATAGTAAAAACCTAAATTATGACTACTTATTGAGAAGTTGAGGGAAACTCCATGAAACTGTGACATAGGAGCATCTGACTTTAGAGAAAGAGCAGAAAAAATATTTATAATATAGAGAGCTGAACAAGGATTCTTACCAGGGAATAATTTCTCTAGGCAACTGGGCAGGCCACAGTCAAGTTCCAAATACCAAAAGCCTGTGACTGAGCAGATATCAGAAAGAGGGAAGGCTCCAACTCCAACCAAGCTGTCACAAACAAGCATGAGTTTTCTCATAGTCTCCTGGAAAACTTTGGTCACTGGAATTGAAAAATTCACAGATTAACATCTAGATTCTGTTGCTATAGAATGCAATAATCATCTCTGCCTTAGCTCTTAATGTCCTTCCATTTTGCGTATTATTTTTCACGCAATGCTCCCACAGGGCCATCTGCCCTGTAAAAGCAGAAACAATGACTTTTAAGTCTGAGCCCTTAAGGACCCAGCACACCTGCTATCCCCATAGTAGATACTCAGTGTATCAAATTAACTGAAGTATGGATAAATAGATGTAGGAATTAATGAATTTGCTTATCATTGCAGCAACTAGTAGGAATGATCTTCTTTACTGAGCATGCAAGCTTACATCACACATTGAGAGGTAATAAGGAACAGTGAAAGCATCATCTTATAATATTTTATTATCTGCTGCCACAATCTTTAAAATGATGCTTCAGCAGACTCTTCACTATGTGTGAATACAGGTGAATTTTAAATGATTTTTAGCATTTATATCAGGCTAATTTCAAATATTTGGGGTACATTATTTCTTGCATAAAACCATATTTCTAAAACTAACATAATATTCTTGTCTAGTTACTTCACCCAATTTAAAAGGGAAGAGAATGTGGGACTTTTGGCAGAAATTTAAGTTATAACACACACAAATAAGGCACAGTGTAGGACATACCAATTTCAGTCTCAAAAGGATCAAAGCATCACTTTCACAAATATAAAAGTTCTTCATTCTGGTGTTCCTGGGCCTCATATTCTCAGTATTTAGATCTGAAATGGGGCATCCTTTCTATGCTAATGTTTGCAAATAATTTTATTGTCAATATGTCTTCTGTTTAGAAAGAGCAGGAATGATGTTTTACCATTTTTCCTTAAAGAATCATAAAACTGGAAGCTGTCTCTCAATGTCTCTACTTCAGATATTGACACTGTGAGAGAAATCACTCCCTTAAACCCCCAAGGGGCCACTTTCCTTTGAAAATAGGAAGATCATCCATGATAAAAAAAGAATAAAATAAAATTCAAAAGTGTCTTTGAGTGTTTTAAGTCCTTTTTGACAGATTAAGCACTCCCTTTGGTTTTGTGATGTGGATTAATAGCCATAGGAGATACGTTAAAAAAATTCTCAGTACATTTTTATTTGATTCTCAGATTAGCATAATGCATTGATTTTTATCTTTTTTTATTTCAAGGAGCTGAAGAGCTTAAAAGATTTTGCCTCTGCATGTTACTTTGCTCTACCAGCATCAAGTTGGAAGTACACACTACGGACGCTGGCATATCAAATAATATGAGGCACTACAGTCATAGATATTGCCTCTGGCACAAAATATACAGAACTAATAACACCTCATTTATCCTACTATTACCCATAGAAAACCCCTAAGTGCTAAGCATAATTCATTTTTGTCTGCACAAGCTCACTAATCCTTTTTGCATTACTGCTTTCCAAGGTATTAGTTGTTGGCAATTGTCTTCTATGCAGGAGGCCCTTCAAGTTCTAGATGCCAAGGAGTAAAAGTGGTATCAAATTATAAAGTCATTGAACTTCCTATGTGAAGAGATGCTTGGGTAAAGAAATCCTTTTGCCTATGCAATTTGACCCATCACATATTGTTGTAAAGTATGTCATCATTAAATTGTAGGAACAATGTCACCAAGCATGTAATACTTTGTTTGTTTCCTTGGCCAAAGAAGTTCTGTAGATAAAAGAGTTCAATATTCATGGAAGTGTATTAAAGTAAAAGAGAGACAAGACAAGCAGGTTTAAGTGCTATGGGAAGTTATCCTTTGCTGCTCTTTAGTATAGCTTTGGATCAGTGGATTGGGGTTTTTTACATGTTTAATCTTGGAAACATTTATTCTACAGAAATATTTGGAAGAAGTCCAATATGTGAAGTGCACACCAGGGGAATCTTTTTTGCTTGAAATTCATGTGAGCAACCTGCATCCTGCCTACTTGATCCTCCTTCTTGTCCATCATTTCTTATGTCTGAGACACCCATATCACCCTCTGAGTACTCCACAGAGTACAATTTATAAAGCACTAGTCTAAGCCACAACTATCCAAGTGGAAACTGAGCTGAGCAACTGTCAAAAACTGCCTCTTAGTGACCACTGTATAACTAAGAAATTAATTTAGCTGTTTGTTTTCCATAGTTAAATTTACAAGTATGCACATTTTATACCAAACAGAAAGAATTTCTCCCTTTCAGATAGATTAAGCAGAGAAAATGTATTAATATGACAAGTACCTAAAGGTCTTTGCCATTTATGTATAATCTCCTAGTATTTCTACATTATATATTTATGTTTAATCTCATAGTACTTCTCTTATATTGGGATTCAGGAGTCTGGACTCTTTGTTAATGGGTGAGCACTGGACAAAGAGGGAATTTAGAAGGACCAGAAACAAGTCTGAAGAGTCTCAGTAAAGGAGAGGATGCTGATATAAGAGGTTCAGAATGAGGTGGAAATCTCTCCTCCCAAAATGAACATTTTTGGTGTCTCCCTTCCCCATAACAAGCAAGGCCAACAATAAGGAAAGTACCTTTATACTTAATCTATTATAATCCTTGATGCATATCTATTTTGTGAATAAATTGAACTTTTTTTTTTATCACAGACACATTGTACGAAGAACTGAGGGGAAATAAGAGCAAGATAAAAACTAATATAGGGAAGTATTTAAGAAGACCTATATATAGTATTATAAAAGTGTGTTATTTAGCAGTATGGACCAAAACATTGACCTTAAAGCAAATAGTTGAATATAGTTGAAATTCAAAGCAAAAAGAGTAAGAATGTAAGAGTTTAAAGTTAAATATTTGATGGCCGGTGCTGTAGCATAGCAGGTTAAGCTTCTGCTTGTGGCACTTATATGGGTTCCGGTTCGAGTCCCAGATGTTCCTCTTCCCATCGAGCTCTCTGCTATGGACTGGAAAAGCAATGGAGGAATGCCCAAGTTCTTGGACTCCTGCACCCACATGGGAGACCCAGAGGAAGCTCATGGTTCTTGACCTCACATTGACTCAGCTCTGGTAGTTACAGGCATTTGGGGAGTAGAGCAGCAGATGGAAGACTTCTCTGTCTCTCCTTCTCTCTGTCTATAATTCTGCCTCTCACATAAATAAAAATATTTTAAAAAATAAAAAATATAAAGTTATACTTTTGAGCAGCAGTCAGATCAACAGAGGGTGTTACCTGACAAATAATCAATTAGTTTATGCTATTGTCAATGGAGAGTCATTGAAATATATTTTAAAGGAAATTAGCAAAATCCTATTTGTGTGCTAGGGAAATATAATGGATCAAAGGAAGATGAAAGACACATTGATTGTTAGAGTGATTCTTAGAAAAGTTAAAAAGATTTTCCTAAATTGTTTTAACTAGGAGCATTTCAGGTCAAAAACATTCTGACTTGCTAATAGAGTAATGGAATTCTTCATAGGTGTCTTGGTAAGACATAGTTAAGTAACTATGTTTAAATGCTCATAGAAGCAGAGGAAAGCAAGGAAGGTGAAAATATTCTTGTCAATCTTTCAGCCACAGTGTAAAATCCTGAGATGTGATTTCAGCAAAGTGCAGTTCAGTCCAAAAAGTTGAAACATAGTGGTTAGACAGAGAATTTTCTCCCAACCACAACATTGCATAACATGGCTTGTAACTCAGAGATTTAGGGGTTCTTCAAGAGGGCAAGGATCCCTACTACACTACTTCAAGAAAGATGCAGCTGTTCAGAGAGCAGAGCAATCCCATTTTTTTTATTTAATAAGAGAGTTATTTATTTTGAAATTCAGAGTGACAGAGATAGAGATCTTCCATTTGCTACTTTACTCCTCAGAAGACCACGATGGCCACAATTGCCAGTGCCAGACCAGCCTGAACCAGAATCTTCATCCGAGTCTTCCATGCAGGTGGCAGGGGCCCAAGAGCTTGGACCATCCTCTGCTGCTTTTCTCAGGCTATTAGCAGAGAGATGGATTGGAAATGGAACAGCCAGAACTCCAATGGATGCCCATATTGGAGGCTGGTCGCAGGCACCAGTGTTACCTGCTAGATCACAATGCTGGCCCCAGTATTCCCATGTTCTAATGCTTCCAATTCAATGCCTTTGTTTTAATCCTGGCTCCTACATGTGATGTTGGGCAAATTAGGCAGCTTCCCTATCTTTGTTGTAAAATATAGTGAATATCAGTATCGACTTCTTAAGGATGTTGTAATGCTTAAATGAATCCTGGGAGCAGGTTCTTAGGCTAGTAGTTAAGATCCTTGCATTTCTTATCTGAGAGCTTGTGTTCAGTCCCCAGCTCCAATTCTGATTTCCAGTACCTGCTAATGAGATCCTGAGCAGCAACAGTGTTGACTCAAGTACCTGGGTTCCTGCTATCACATGGGAAATGTAAGTTGTGTTTGTGGCTTCCAACTTTGGCAAAGCCTAGTCTTGGTTGTTGTAGTCATTTCAGGAGTGAATCAACTGATGGATGTTCTCTTTCTGCCTCTGTGTCTCTCTGCTTCACTGCTTCTCAAATACAAAATCAATGTAAAGAATAAAAATAAAGGATTAAATGAATTAACATAAATGGATCTTTAAAATTTTC
Organism: Sylvilagus floridanus; assembly: GCA_949820135.1. Classification (NCBI taxonomy): domain Eukaryota; kingdom Metazoa; phylum Chordata; class Mammalia; order Lagomorpha; family Leporidae; genus Sylvilagus; species Sylvilagus floridanus. Next base: position 82,405,434 of record OX463236.1, on the reverse strand, counting down.
CTTGGAATGAATTGAGCATTTATAATTATGGGCAACCAGCATTGTCATTATTTTATGCACATTCAAGTATTACCATTTGCAAAGAATGTATTTACCCATTTATTTATAAAAAGAGGAATAATGCTACTCACCTCACAGAATGATTCTAAATATGTAGTAAATGATATATTTGACTTTCTTTGCTGTGTTCAGAATATCTTACATTGTGAGCAGATCATAATATTAGGAATAGTAGCTATTGTAGCAGCAGCAGTTCTAATAGTGGAATTATAGTTAATAGATGGGACACAACGCGATGAGCGATGAGCATTATATTTTAGTACAAAGTAGAAAATATGAGGCTATAAAGAAAAAAGATGTCACTTAGTGGACCAAATTAATTTAGTCACTCTTTCTGGCAAGGGTAAGGCTATTGCAACTTTGAAGTACTCTAAGAAATTAAAAAAGAAAAACTTGGTACAGTCAGATTATAACTGAATAGGAAAACACTTCACCCCTTTTCCTGTCAGGATTTCACTAAATAAATCCAGTTAACACAGACTCTGGAGCAGATTTTGTACATTGCGTATATTCATAGCTTGCCTAAGAATGGAGTAATGAGAAATATGGAGGAAACCACTTTTCTCTTCAAACAACAGAGTAAAATGGTCCTTTCCTTAAAAAGGAAGAAATGCAGAATGCCATGAGACCTAAGATTTGTTAACACTACTGAAACAAAATGTTGTATAGTATAGATACAGAAAATATTTAAAGATTTTAGGTTTTGTAATAAGAAATTATTTTAAATTAGGAAAATCAACTGTATCATATTATTAATTAAAGTCTACAAGAAATAACTTCTAAATAAAGAAAGAAGTAAATATGGAGGGATGTTGATGTGGAATATAAGGTGGTTGAGGTATAGTTATGCATGAATAAAAAGCTAGAATTGGAGATGAAAGGTTACAAATACATTAAATAAGTGAGGTTAAAATCTGATAAACACAATAAAAGCAGAAGGAGACTGCAGAGAGTAGAAGTGGTACTACAAAACACATAGACCAAGTATTCTTAAACCATGTAGTAGAAATAGTCACTGAGATAAAACATTGATATTGTAATAGCTTAGAAAATGTCACTTGAACCAGTGAATATTTAGCCAGGTTGAAGAATAGGTGAAAGTGAATGGGTTAAAAGCAATGGAGAATCAAAATACCAAGGACATTCTTATCAGATATAGAATGAATGATGCTGAAATTCATATGGAAAGGCTGAAGACGCCTAATAGCTAAAGCAATCTTATACAAAAATTTTTTAAAAAATTAAAAAACAGAAGCCAGAGTCTTCACAATACCAGATTTCAAGACATACTACAGGACACTTATAATCAAAACAGTCTGATAACTGCCACAAAAACAGATGGATAGACCAATGGAATGGAATAGAAATGCCAGAAATTAATGCATGCATCTAGAACCAACTTATATTTGACAAATAAGCTAAAACTCATCCCTAGAGCAAAGAGTCTCTTCAACAAATGGTGCTGGGAATATTAGATTTCCACAAGCAGAGTAAAAAGCAAGACCTTCCACACAAATCCACTTGAAATGGATTAAACACCTATATCTATAACCTGATACCATCAAATTATTAGAGAACATTAGGGAAATGCAGCAAGACATTGGCACAGGCAAAGGGTTTTTAGAAAAGGCACCAGAGGCACAACCAATCAAAGCCAAAATTCATAAATGGGATTACATCAAATTGAGAAGCTTTTGTACTGCAAAAGAAACACTCAAGAAAGTGAAGAGGCAACTGACAGATGGGAGAAATTATGTGCAAACTATGCAACTGATAAAGGAATAATAACAAGAATATATAAGGAGGTAAAGCAAATCAACAACAAAACAAAAAACCCAGTTAAGAAATGGACAAAGGACTTAGACATTTTTCAAAAGAGGAAATCCAAATGGCCAACAGACACATGAGAAAAAGCTCAGGATCACTAGCTGTCAGGAAAATGCAAAACAAAACCACAATAAGGTCTCACGTCACCCCAGTTAGAATGACTTTCATGTAGAAACCCACAAATGGGGACAGAGCTGTGGCATAATGGATAAAGCTGCTGCCTGCAGTGCCAGCATCCCACATGGGTGCCAGTTCGAGTCCCAGCTGCTCCATTTCTGATCTAGCTCTCTATTATGGCCTGGGAAAGCAGTAGAGGATGGCCCAAGTCCTTGGACCCCTGCACCTACGTGGGAAGACCTGGAGGAAGCTCCTGGTTCCTAGCTTTGGATCAGTGAAGCTCTAACCATTGTGGTCATCTGGGTAGTGAAATTAACTTCAAGATGCAAAGACTTTGAATGGCCCTTGTCTCTACTGTTGAGGAATTTTTTTGTGTGCAAATTGTTGAACTCATTACTTAGTTTAGAGTTGGTCTTCTGTGAAGAAGTTCATCGAAAATGGATATTAATGGAGAATGGGACTGGGGATGGGAGAGGGAGGAAGACATGGGGTGGGATTGTGGATGGGAAGATGGATATTGTGGGAAAAATCACTATATCCCTAAAGTTGTACTTGTGAAATTCATGAAGTTTGAATTCTTTAAATAAAATGTTTCTTTAGGAATAAAATAAAACAAAATCAAATAACCAGCAAGATAAAGGTCATTAAATCAAGTCATAGGACATTTTAACTAACCTAAATGAATATTCTTGCCCTATAAAATTAATTTTCCTGTATATATTCAATAAATGTAAGTTATTAGAAAAAAATAAAAGCAGTGTAGAAAGATTAGGATACTACAATAAGCCAAGACATATTCCTTACAGAAGACACTTTAAAGGCAAAAACACTAATCGGCCTTATACAAAGCAATTCCACAGAGGTGGAGAGCAAATCTGTGGAGCAAATCTCTTCTGCTCTGTGATTGTTAGGGTTCGGCCTTGCTTTATCAAGGATGACTTGTTTACGCTCTAAGTATCCCCTTAAACACCCATGCATTTCTGCTTCATCAAAGGCTCTCAAATTTATCCTCATCCAACTTTATATTTGGATATAAATCTCTCCAGGTTAATGTCTGAAACAATTTATTTTTGTCTGCTTCAACATCAGCACAGTTAAAAATTGTGTTACATCTATAGACAAGAACAAGTGCTCATCGATACTGGCTTTGACTTACAGCATGGATGGTGCAAATTTGGTACCTTTAAGAAAGAAAGCTCCAGGTTTACTTGTTATATCACAGCATTCTTACAACTGTCACCAAGACAACATTTTGCTATAATGCCTTATACACTGCACACAGTGCTTATCAAACTTTCATGTAAGAGTAAATCACCTGGGAGATCTTGTCAGAATGTAGATTCTGATTATGTGAGTTTGAGGTGAAGCCTGAGATCCACCGTTTTAGCAGACTGTTAAGTGAGAGATTAGTCAAGCCTACGAACCACAGTTATAGTAAGAGGGTAATACAATAACTAGAACAATAATTCTGGACAAAGATTTTTGTATTAGAATTGCCTGGGGTAGTTTAAAACCTATCTTTGTGTAAGCCCTCTGTCATATTAATTAAATTAGAATTTCTGTGGAGCCTTGGCATTATTGTTGAAGAAAATTGCACAGGCTTTTGTTTATTTAATTGCACAGGGGAGAAACTGCTCATTAAAGCCTACTTTCAAAATATAGACAGGGTCTATTCTCTGTCAGGAGTTTTGGGGTTACAGACAGCCTCAGGAAATTTGCACTATAGTGAATGAAACACTTACATGTCCTGTTGCCTCATGCTCAGACTAAGAGTTTGGAGTCATTCTTCATGCAATTTCCAGCAACATAAGCATAATTTTAAAATAATAAAATAGACAACTAGTGAGGATGACGTCCTTTAAACTAAAGGTTATCAAATGAGCCAACTGTCAAATTATGTAAATTTGAGAGTCTAACAACCTTGGTAAAAGCCCTTTAATTGAATGACTGGTGTAGGAATTAAATGAACTGTCATTTAAAAGTTCCATTCCATAGCCAGACTTAAAGGAAAAGAATAATTTTTTAAAAGCCTCAAGATAGAATAAAAATCAATAAATTGCAACAATTTTTATGTTACTGAAGTACATACATTTTTAATAGAACACACATAAGTATAGTTTCATTTGCCCATGGAATATGTTGCTTTCCAAATTAATAATAGCAAAGGAAAATTTGACAATTCTTTGTGCAATATTTTGTGGTATCATTGATAATCTTGCAAACACATGAAATATTAACCATCTTAACCTCTTTGGTATTGAGTTTATGACAACAGTTCCATTTTAGTCTCCAAATTTTCTATGGCTTCTGTTTATTAATGATTAAGACTTTTAGGCTGGTATATTTAATAGCATCCCCTCTTTCCCACTCATTATTTCATTATGTGCCTGATTTACTGACTTTGAGTTTGGAAGGGCAATGCATTTTGGCTGAGTGATGCATCAGCATTTGAGTGAAGTTTTATGTGTGATTGCTTGACTTAGCTCGTTCTCTGTCATTCCTTCCCTTTGCATGAAATACAGGCACATTTCAGAGAAGCATTGCTTTGTCTATCTGGACTCTGAAATAAGAATATAGGAGAAGAGGAAACAGTCTCACCTGCAACTCAAAAGAAAGGGACAGATGAGCAAAACAGTGTCCTTGCTTAGCATGGTTATGCCATTGAGAAATTGCAGCTATTTGTTTCCACATCAATAACTAATAGGAAGTAAAGTATGAATCATAGTTACAAAAGTGATTATTCAACTTCATTCATCATACTGATGGTAATTTTAGGTAAAAGAACCACTAGAGAGGGATATGAGACAGAAGAATATAGCAGAGATTAGAAAAAATGAAGGGAGAGATGGGCTATTCAGTGGAGATCTTTATTTTGGGTGACACACCTGAAATCTGCAGCATAATGAAATAGTCCAATGGACAAAGATGCAAATAGAAAATTAATGGAACTATGTAAACACTAGAAGAAAACATCAATGACTCCTTTTAAATTTTGGTGTGGAGGAAAAGCTTTCTGTGATTAGAAATTAAGAAACAATAAAACTGTGATAAATTTGACAACATAAAAAATGAAGAAAAGTCCATTTTGGATGATAAATCAATACCATAAGCAGAATCAAAGGGCAAATGCACAGTAAAAGAAAATATTTGAATATGTGACTCCACAAGAAACACATATCCCTAACATCTAAAGGTGTTTAATACACAATGGAATCTAAGTACTTTTGAAGACAGACAGAAGATGTGAACAGTTCACAGAAAAATAAGCAAATTTCATTTATATGAAACAGTATCCAAAGTCATTAATACTGAAAGGAATGATAATAGAAGCAATCAAAAATACTCACTGATTAAAGTGACAACTGTTGAAAAGTTTAAGAATATACTCTATTCAAAACTATGGGGAAAGAGAGATTTCATTCACTGTCGGGGGAGTGCAAATTGGTGCAACCTCTATGAAGCAGATTTTGGCAGTATTTTACAGAACTTCACTATGTTTGCCCCTTTGTTCAACAATGTTACTTTTTGTAGTTTACTTGAAAGTTATACCTCCAACAATATGAAAACAAATGTGCACAAGATATTCAATACAACATTATTATGATAGTGAAATTTTAGGAAAGCAACGTAAGAACACAGAGGAAACAGATAATAAGACACAGTGCATTCTCATTGTGGAATCTGTGCAACTATAGAAGCAGAATGAGGAGGAGCTCTAAGAGAAGATTTAGAGCAGTTTCCAGGCCTTATTATCAAGAAGAAAAAGTAGAAGAAATTAAGGTTACATTTTCTGAAAGAAGGTAGCATTACTAGAATTTAACAAGAAAAGAAATGTAGAGAAGTCGGAAACTGGGTAACTGCATTGTATGGGACTATTCTGAGTATATCTCATTTTACACATATTTGAAATTTAAGTCTTTTAATATTATATGTATCAGAAGTTGAAATACATTGGGAAGAGTTAGGGAAAGTCAACACAAACAAAGATGGATGAACCTCAATCTCATCCTCAGTTCATCTTCTCCTTACTTCAAATCCCTGGAGTCCTGGGTGAGTATGAGACTCCTCCACCCTGCATCCCTGAGGGACTATGACGAGCAGAGCCCTCTGTCAACTTATTTGTGGTACCTAGAATGAGTGAGAAATAAAGTCATGCTTCATTCAGCAATCTAGATTTTTTGTTTCCACAGCATATCCTGGCCTATGTTGAATGACGAAACAGGGTGTGTGGATGGAATATGATGTCATGTCTCAAGTCCATCATATTTCCATGACATGATACTTGAGACAGGACATTTTATACAGAACAGAAACTTATTTTCTTGTATTTCTGTAGCCCTGAAAATCCAAGATCGAGGAAGTGGCAGATTTGGTTTTCTGATAACAGTTGCTGTCTGCTTCCACCTTGATGCTGTATCCTTCATGGGGGAGAAACTTTGTTTTCCTAAATGGCAGATGGTAAAAGGGCAAGAGGACCAAATACTCTGTGAACTCTCTTTTGTAAGATCCTTAAACACATTCAGAAGGGAGAAACACTAGTAGCCTAGTCATCTTTTAAATACCTTATCTCTTAAAACCATCACATTGGCCATTAATTTCCAACACTTACAAACCATAATATAGGTTATTAGCAGCTCCCAGATCTTTTGTTACTTCCTCTAGTTACATACAAAGCACTGAAGTGTAGGCATCTTGCTAAATAATTTTTGTGAGCGTCCATAAACTTACATGCATTTCTATACATTAAAGTTGGATCAAAGGATTTGTCTTAAAGACAATCACAGCTATTCATTCAGGAAGAAGAATTAAGAAATATTTCCACTTGTTTATTATCATACTTGAGAAAAATAGAGTCCCCTTTAGAAACAAAGAGCTCACTAAGAAAAGAGGAATTATAACAAGAAAAAAGTGTATGCAGAAATTGAGAAAGGATGTGCAAATAGGAAGACTAAAGGCATGCATCTACTTCTCTTTTACCAAGACCATCCCAAATATAAGAAAGAGAAGACAAAATATAAAAAGGATAAGACAAATATGAAAAGTTAAGGAGTTATGGGGACATACAATTAAAAGATGGTATAGTTTTTTATTCTGGTCTTTTCTTTTATTTTTTTGTAAATTTTGGATGCTTGATATTCACCGGCAAACTCTAAATCCAAATTATGATAGTCAATATCAGAATTACATCTCCAGCATAAAGAGCATTAAGTAGCTATGATCATTTCACCTCTAATAAATCATTAGGTACTAGGAATTCCTCTTAAATTAGTCAAAGTGGTCAGCAGCTAGTAAAAACACATTTGGTTGATGTTAAATATTGCATAGCACATTACAAATGGCTGATGCTCCATAACTGGGCCATTTATAGTTTATGGTGCAAATTTTAAAGTCAACTAAATGGTGTTTGCAGCAGTAGTTCATGTGTTATGACTTGTCGAGGTTGTAAATAATTTGTAGAGCATTTATGTATTTCTAGATTCTATGTACCTCTTGCTTATAAATCTATTTATTAACCCTTATGAATAATTGATGGCCCTACTACAAAATGAATCATTCCTAAAATTGCTTAACTGTCTAGATTTTTCTTCGGTAACCCTGTCTTTCTTTTTCTTTTCATATCTCAATCAGGTATAAATAGAAGAACTTTGCATGCACCTTTTTCCTCTCATTCTGCAGCCTAAATGTCTGTGTCGTTTTTCACCTTTATGGTGAGAAGCTTTGAATTCACGACATCAATTCTCTTTCTGGCACCTTCAATGAGTAATTGGTTTTCTCCACAACCCCCTGCCCATTGCAGCTTCATAGCTTCTCTATATGTATTTTATTTTAATACTTCTATGTACCTGGATATTCTACCAATTTCCTTCATCACTCTATACTGGGAAAACAAATGGCTAATTTCATCACTTTACTGTGATGTGGTTTTATATCCCAACAGCTAAATATGCTATTAATTAACATGGAAACCTTAGTGTAGAGAGAAGTGAGAGATGCAAGAAGAAGTCAAGGGTAGTCAATGAAGAAAAATGGGAAGATACATGACAGGCCCTTAGAAAAATTCTGAAGGTGAGGTTTTGTATCAGGCAACGGCTTCTGCCTCATTGTGTTCCATCTCCTTACTGAGGCCAAGATTTTTTTCATCTTTTCCCCTTATACCAGAAAATTCACTAGTGAAGTAACACATTTTATTTTCACTTAGTCTCCTTTTCATACATTCATTTATCTCTGTTTATTCTCTCAATATTCATCAATTATTTATTTATACACATATTACTTGATTTATTTCAGATCAAATGGAAATTCACGAATACAGAATACAAATTTAAGTAGAATAAAACCACTGGGTGAGATAATCGGGACAAAAAATAAGATGAATCTAAGGAAGCCATAGATCCTAACTTCCTTCATATGTGCAGCATGTACCTTACAGACCAGTGTTCATCGCTGGGACCAGAGTGATGCTATTATCCTCAACTTCCTTAGGGAGCTCTCTTGCTAATGTTATTTCATCCCTTCGAAAAAGTTTTCACAGAAATAATTTCTGCTGACCTCTTCTTTCAGTTGCTATTGTTAACTATATGTGTTTTCTAAATAAACTATTACTCTGGTTTTAATGACTCAATAGAGCATACCAGACTGTTCATAAATCAAGCTAGATTTTAAGGGAATTATCTACATAAGTATCTCATGAATCAAATAGTGTAGAAAACTTGTCATCCACATTGAGGTGGTCTTTGTGAGCCCAGACAGACAAATACTATTTTATGTGGGTACATTGGGAGTTTCCCTGCAGATCAAACACTTGTCCTGTGGTAGGTCTATGTAGATGAATTGAAAAATGGTTGTGTTCTGGCAACAGAAATGTGATCTCCCTCCAAATTACATTTTGAATTAAGCAATATTTGAATAAGCTCCTGTTTGAATGTAAAAGTTTCTACTTGGGTGAGAGTTCAGACACAGGTAAAGTGGTTTACTAAATCAGAAGAGAATCTCAGGCAATGTGCCTGAGAAGTAAAAACAGCAGAACCAAGATTTATTGAGAGAAGTGTTCAGTTGATAAATGATAACATTTATTTGTAATTTGAGGATTTGACCCAAATGGCACTCATTAGCTCAGCTTGTGTGAAACCAATTAGTTTTATAAATTTATTATTAGTCCTGATGCTATTTGTAAAAGGATTTTATTATAGTACTAAAAAATGAGATTTGCTTTAAAACAAATGGGAATTATTTCCTTAATTTTGCTTTTTTTTTGCTTTCTCTATAAAACCATGGTATCTCATTATCATATAGCAGGATTATAGACCTCCCTAGTAAAAGATTGTTGATGTAATAAAAATCCTTTGGATTTAAAGCAAACTTTTAGCAGCATTTTTATACATAATTCCTTTCTTTTTTAAGATTTATTTATTTATTTGAAAGTTAGAGTTACAGAAAGGGAGAGACAGAGATCTTCCTCCACAAGTTCACTCCTCAAATGGTCGCAACAGCTGGGGCTTGCGAAACCAATTGTGAGGAGCTTCTTGCTGGCTTCCCGTGTGGAGAGAAGGGTCACAAGCATTTGAGCCATCTTCTGCTGCTTTTCCTAGGCTATTAGCAGGACTTGAATCGGCGCCTAAATGGGATATTGGAACTGAAGGCAGAGGTTTTACCCGCCGACCCCCACAGTTTTTTTTTTTTTTAATTTTATTTATTTATTTATTTTAGAGGTAGAGTTACAGACAGTGAGAGGGAGAGACAGAGAGAAAGGTCTTCTGTCTGCAGGTTCACTCCCCAAATGGCTGCAATGGCCAGAGCTGCACTGATCTGAAGCCAGTAGCCAGGTGCGTCTTCCTGGTCTCCCACGTGGGTGCAGGGGCCCAAGGACTTCAGCCATCCTCTACTGCTTTCTCAGGCCATAGAGGAGCTGGACTGGAAGAGGAGCAGCTAGGACTAGAACTGGTGCCCATATGGGATGCTGGGGCTGCAGACAGAGGATTAACTTAGTGCACTTTGACAGTGGCCCCAGTCCCACAATGTTTCTTTTTTTATTATTTAGTAAATATAAATTTCCAAAGTACAGTTTATGGATTACAATGGCTTCCCTCCTCATAATTTCCCTCCTACTCGCACCCCTCCCATCTCCCACTCCCTCTCCCATTCCATTCACATCAAGATTAATTTTAAATTATCTTTATATACAGAAGGTCAATTCAGTATATATTAAGCAAAGATTTCAACAGTTTGCACCCACACAGAAACACAAAGTGTAAAATACTGTTTCAGTACTAGTTATAGCATTACTTCACATTGGATAACACATTAAGGACAGATCCCACATGAGAAGTAAATACATAGTGTCTCCTGTTGTTGACTTAACAATTTGACACTCTTGTTTATGGCATCAGCAATCACCCTAGGCTCTAGTCATGAGTTGCCGAGGCTATGGAAGCCTTTAGGGTTCGCAGACTTTGATCTTATTTAGACAAGGTCATAGTAAAAGTGGAGGTTCTCTCCTCCCTTCAGAGAAAGGTGCCTCCTTCTTTGATGGCCCGTTCTTTCCACTGGGATCTCACTCACAGAAATCTTTCATTTAGGTCTTTTTTTTTCCCACAGTATCCTGGCTTTCCATGCCTAAAATACTCTCATGGGCTCTTGAGCCATATCCGAATGCCTAAGGGCTGTTTCTGAGACCAGAGTGCTGTTTAGGACATCTGCCATTCTATGAGTCTGCTGTGTATATCCAACTTCCCATCATGGATCATTCTCAACCTTTTTGATTCTATCAGTTAGTATTAGCAGACACTAGTCTAGTTTGGGTGATCCCTTTGACTCTTAGACCTATCAGTGTGATCAATTGTGAGCTGAAATTGATCACTTGGACTAGTGAGATGGCATTGGTACATGCCACCTTGATGGGATTGTATTGGAATCACCTGACACATTTCTAACTACCATTTGTGGCAAGTCCTATTGAGCAAGTCCCAAATTGTATATCTCCTCCCTCTCTTATTGCCACTCTTATATTTAACAGTGATCACTTTTCAGTTAAAATTTAAACATCTAAGCATAATTGTTTGTTATTTACAGAGTTCAACCAATAGTACTAGAACAAAACAAAGAAAAAAATACTAAAATGGATAAAGTATTACATTGTACATCAACTGTCAAGACAAGAGCTGATCTAGTCACTGTTTCTCATAGTGTCCATTTCACTTCAACAGGTTTCCCCTTTGGTGCTCAATTAGTTGTCACTGATCAGGGAGAACATATGATATTTGTCCCTTTGGGACTGGCTTAATTCACTCAGAATGATGTTTTCCAGATTCCTCCATCTTGTTGCAAATGACCGGATTTCATTGTTTTTGACTGCTGTATAGTATTCTATAGAGTACATGTCCCATAATTTCTTTATCCAGCCTACTGTTGATAGGAATTTGGGTTGGTTCCAGGTCTTAGCTATTGTGAATTGAGCTGCAATTAACATTAATGTGCTGACGGCTTTTTTGTTTGCCAATTTACTTTCCTTTGGGTAAATCCCAAGAAGTTTTACAGCTGGGTTGTATGGTAGGGTTATATTCAGGTTTCTGAGGAATCTCCAGACTGACTTCCATAGTGGCTTCACCAGTTTGCATTCCCACCAACAGTGGGTTAGTGTCCCTTTTTCCCCACATCCTCTCCAGCATCCATTGTTGGTAGATTTCTGAATGTGAGCCATTCTAACCGGAGTGAGGTGAAACCTCATTGTGGTTTTGATTTCATTTCCCTGATTGCTAGTGATCTTGAGCATTTTTTCATGTGTCTGTTGGCCATTTGGATTTCCTCTTTGGAAAAATGTCTATTGAGGTCCTTGGTCCATCTGTTAAGTGGGTTGTTTGTTCTGATGTTGTGGGGTTTCTTGATTTCTTTTTTTTAAGGACATATTTATATGACATCCACTCCCCATTGATCTTAACAACATAGAGTAAAACATGAATTGAAAATTCTACATGGTCCAAGTATTGTACGAGTTATTGGCATGAATTCTCTTTTGAATTTTTACAACTTCAATACATTCTATTGTTTTTGCCATTTTAGGAAAAAGGAATTAGGTACTTGCAATTATATATGACTTCTCTATGGATAGACATTAGTAGCATGAAGAGCTGGAATAAATGGATTCAACTTGATTAGAGATTTGTTTTTATTCTTAACTACTACTTTATTCTCCATTTTATCTTCAGTGCCAATAGAGATGTTATTATATTCTTTATTGTTCATATCAAAGTTTCTTTTATTTCCTTTAGTATGAAATTATTAGTAAACATGCTCTGAAATGTTTTTCACAATTTTCCAAAAAAGAGAATTAATTGTATTTGAAAAATCATATTCATTTTAAATAAATACAAAATAGGATCTTTAAAAAATTTGTGTCAGGTATCATTTAAAGAGATGGAGAGAAAAAGAGAGAGAGAGAACTTGAGACAGAGAAACAGCTCCAATCTACTGGTTCACTGTTCAAATGCATGCAGCTTGCAGGGGCTGGGCAGAGCCAAAACTGGGACCCAGGTAGTTAGTCCAACTCTCTCACCACTCTCTTTCAGGGTTTGCATTAGTAGGAACCTGGAGTCAGGAGTGACAGTAGAAATTTAATCCAGGTATTCCAATATGGGAGGCAGATGTCTTAATTGCTATATTAATCACTGTCTAGAAATTTTATTATTTTAAAGGAGTCTATGGTGCATTTTATAAGTTTCTATTAAAGGAGTTCCAGTTAAATTTTCTCAGTAAACATAAAAACTAAATTGTTAGATTAAGAGCAATATGATGATACCACTTGACCTCATACAGACTGAATATGCAAGCTCTAGTTTACTTGATAATTGGTAAAAAGCAATAATTTGAACAAGAATTTTTATGGAAGAATATGTAATATCTGAGTAGACAGCATCTGCATATTCAAAATGAAATACTTCATCAACCACTGAGCTATAGCTCTTTCTAACCAAAATGGCCTTCCATATTTGGAATTAGTAGGAAAAAATTGATTATGCTGATTTTTAACTTATTTCTATGAGCCCTGAGGCAGAAATGGCTGAAGGAGAGAGAAGCATGTACACCCTTGGCCCTGAGCTCTTGTGTTCACTGATTTGTCTGGCAAATGAGGACAAGAGAATTTCAAAATGTCCATGGAAAATAAAATTTACATTTTATATCAATACAAAAAATTTGAAGCCCATTCATAATTCTTTTTTATAACAGACATATTTCACGAACTTGAAGATCTTTTCATGTGCATGCATTTCAACTTTCCCCCATGAAAATAAGTGTTTTTTTATCACATTTTCCACATACTTTTTGATTCACCACAAATTTTTGAAAAATAACCAATTTTTAGAGTACAATCAAACTTTGTTTACTCTCTTCAACACTGAAAATGAAGTAATTTGCTATTATTGCATGGCTCATGACACGTGGTACATTTGCAAGTTCAGTCTCAGTATTATGTATACATCCCATTAAACCTTGATTAATTTGTAGAACCAAAAACAATGCACCAATGACTGTAAAATGGTTTAAAACTTGTTAATGCACATGAAATACTACAATGGATTGGTCAGCTGAGTAATCTATTAATTGAGCAATTAAACAGTGAGTGTGCTCACCTGCTCTCCAGTAATGAAATGCATGCTCCCTATATAAGCACTTAACAGTTCTGAGAGAATTATGCTAAAACTCTCTAAAGTAACCATTTTGTTTGTTAATATATCAATGGAAAGGCTTTATTGAAAGATTTCTTTGGAAGAGAGAAAGGAGAGAGACAGAGAAGAGACCTTTCATCTGCTGGTTCACTCCCCAGATTCCTGAAATTGCCAAGGCTGGGCCAGGTGGAAGCCAGGAGCTTTTTCTGAGTCTCCCACATAGGTGCAGGGGCCCAAGCACTTGGGCCATCTTCTACTGCTTTCCCAGACGCAGTAGCAGGGAGCTGGATCAGAAGCAAAGCAGTCAGGACACCAACCAGTGCCCATATGGGAAGCCACACCTGCATAAGGTGGTTTACATTGTGCCACAGCACCAGCCCCTGGAATGAGTTTTGACTTTCTTACTACTTTCAATACAAGGAGTTTCCTAAATTAATTTCTAAGTCTACTGGTTGAGAAACAGTATATTAGTTCATTTTTTTCATTGCTGTACAAAAACACATGAGGCAGACTTCATTATAAACTTAAGAGGCTCCTTTGGGTTCACAGTTCTGGAGGATTAAGGTTTAGGAGTTTCATATAGTGATAGCCTTCTTGCTGGTAGAATCCCAAGGTGGCCAGAGCATCGCATATCAAGGGAGAGGGAACATACAAGTGTGTCCACCTGTTTTTCTCTTTATAAAGCTATAAGGATTCCATTAGGGGTCTCTAATGACTTTATTCAATTCTAAACATTTTCCAAAGGCCTCATCTCTAAACACCATAGTAGAATTAAGCTTCCATTCTGTGATACCATTAACATATTACTTTGAGGATTGAATTCCTGCATGAATTACGGTCACAAACTAAATATAAGCTGTAGCAATGATGATCCAAATAGTGATGGTGTTATTTGTAGCGATCTAGCCCATTGCTTATATTTTTCCATCGCTTAAGTGTTTAGAAGATAATTCAATATTATTTTCACACTTAATTCCCTTAACATGAAGAATCTGATGCTCACAAGGACTAGGCACATTTTCTAAAAAAAAAATAGTCACAAACTGTTTTTTTCAGCTGCATCAAGACTCCATTGTTAGGAATCTGGAAAACATCATGCTGAGTGAAATAAGCCAGTCTCAAAGGGACAAATATCATATGTTCTCCCTGATTGGTGACAACTAACTGAGCACCAAAGGGGAAACCTGTTGAAGTGAAATGGACACTATGAGAAACAGTCACTAGATCAGCTCTTGTCTTGAATGTTGATGTACAATGTAATACTTTATCCATTTTAGTATTTTTTTTGTTCTACTTAATACTATTGGTTGAACTCTGTAATTAACACACAATTATTCTTAGGTGTTTAAATTTAACTGAAAAGTGATCCCTGTTAAATAAAAGAGTGGGAATAAGAGAGGGAGGATATATACAATTTGGGACATGCTCAATCGGACTTGCCACAAATGGCAGAGTTAGAAACATGCCAGGGGATTCCAATACAATCCCATCAAGGTGGCATGTACCAATGCCATCTCACTAGTCCAAGTGATCAATTTCAGTTCACACTTGATCACACTGATAGGTCTAAGAGTCAAAGGGATCACACAAACAAGACTAGTGTCTGCCAATACAAACAGATAGAACCAAAAAGGGAGAGAATGATCCAACATGGGAAGCGGGATACACAGCAGACTCATAGAATGGCAGATGTCCTAAACAACACTCTGGTTTCAGAAAGAGCCCTTAAGGCATTCAGATCTGGCTCAAGAGCCCATGAGAGTATTTTAGGCATGGAAAGCCAAGACACTGTGGGGAAAAAAAAAAAAAAAAAAAAAAAAACAACCAAACCTAAATGAAAGATAAATGAAAGATCTCTGTGAGTGAGATCCCAGTAGAAAGAACGGGGCCATCAAAGAAGGAGGTACCTTTCTCTGAAGGGAGGAGAAACCCAAAGCAGGCATATGTCAAGAGAGAGAAGGAAATCAGCAAAGGCATTTTAGAAGATCCAGCAGCCCAAGGGACTGCTTCCATTTCTCTGCTTAAGTTCAATGAATAATGTATATGTGTGTAGAAATGTGATTAGATGTAAGGGGTTGGATCTATTATTTACTACATTTTCTAAAGTATTCTTGAATGCTTTGGAAATTGTGTGACCTTAACTATACTTTACCTGAATGAAAGTCCCACTTCCTGAGCAATCCTACACAGATTCACAAGAGACAATATTCCAGAAAATGTCAAACCTTTGATCTGTAAAATTTACTGTTCTTCCCTCCTTATGAAAAGAAATTTTGTTAGTGTATTTTGAAAAAAAAAATAAGCTCTATAAGCTACAATCATAAATTAATTCTTTCAGTAATTTAAACTACTTTTTTAAAAGATTTATTTATTTACTTGAAAGTCAGAGTTACAGAGAGAGAAGGAGAAGCAGAAAGACAGAAAGAGAGGTCTTCCATCTGCTGGTTCACTCCCTAAGTGGCTGCAACAGCCAGGGCTGCGCCAATCCGAAGTCAGGAGCCTGGAGCTTCTTCTAGGTCTCCCACGTGGGTGCAGAGGCCCAAGGACTTGGACCATCTTCTGCTGCTTCCCCAGGCCATAGCAGAGAGCTGGATTGAAAGTGGAGCAGCTGGGACACTAACGGGCACTCATATGGAATGTCGGCACTGTGGGCGGCAGCCACAGCATCGGCCCCTTAAACTACTATTAAAACAACCATTAAAACAGGTTGTATCTCCCACGAGAAAAGATCATTGACTCACCCAGCCCACATATATAAGTTCACAAGTTGATACATAGGAATTTTGAAAAAAGATAATTTATGCAATTCGCTCATTACAGAAAAAATTTACATTGGAATTGCTTCTGTAACTAAAGACACAAACTGGACTTTGAATCTGTGATTATACTTTCAAGATAGAAATAGAAATATTAAAATAAGCCTGGGCTGGTTTTGCTCTTTTAAAATTAGTAAATGCTTATCAATGTTCTCTAAAACTTGTCAGTGCTAAAAATCACTTTACTTTTAGATATTTTTATTTAACTATATAAGCATACTTCAGAAAGCTCATGGAAAATTGGTATTATGAAAAAGTTCATTACTGGGGGCAGGATTGTGTCACAGTGGGTTAAGCCACTGCCTGCAATATTGCCATCCCATTAAAGCACTGATTCGAGTCCAGCTGCTCTACTTCTGATTCTCTTCCCTGCAGATACACCCGGGACCACAGTGGAAGTTGACCCAGGTTCTTAGGCCCCTGACATACATATGTGAGGGACTTGGGCCCCTGCATTCAGATGGGAGACCCAAAAGAAGCTCCTAGCTCCTGGCTTCAGCCTGGCCCAGCTCTGACCTTTGTGGCCATTTGGGGAGTG
Organism: Sylvilagus floridanus; assembly: GCA_949820135.1. Classification (NCBI taxonomy): domain Eukaryota; kingdom Metazoa; phylum Chordata; class Mammalia; order Lagomorpha; family Leporidae; genus Sylvilagus; species Sylvilagus floridanus. The sequence goes on along the minus strand of OX463236.1, from coordinate 82,388,416 downwards.
AATCAGCAGATGGGAGATCTCTCTCTCTCTCTGTCTCTCTCTCTCTTTCTATAACTCTGCTTTTCAAATATATAAATTAATCTTTAAAAATAATTGTAGAAAATGTTTCTAAATTAAAAAAAATACTAGGTAATACGTACCTAAAAGCTTGGTACACTCCTGAGTATATTCCAGAGAAATGATGAGAAGAGGTAGCAGGATGGGGAGGAGAAAGAGGAAATAAAATATGAAAGGAAAGAAAAACAAGAACAATATAATTTCTGTGTCTAAACAAAGAACATAGGAAGAAAAGTACTTTATCATTTTTATCCTGATACCAACACAGATACCCAAAGACATTAGAGTAAAATATTCAAATAGAATATAAAATAGTCAAGTAGAAAGAAAAAAGGAGATAAAGACTTTATATCTTGTTGGAGCATGGGCAGGAGGGAAGGTAGGGTGGGAAATATCATTGTGTTCTTAAATCTCTATATATGAAATACATGAAAATTGTATACTTTAGAAAAATTTTTAAAAAACAAAAAAGACTATATATCCAGCAAATGAATTTCTATTTATAAAGGACACAAAAAGTATTTAAGCATTAAGATCCGAAAAAAAATTACTACTATGAGTGATTTATGTAGTATTTGCTAGGGAATATTGCTGTGGATTCCTTCTGAGAGGAGGAGTGTGGTGGGGGCAAGAGACATAAAGTCACCACAAAGACACCAGGAGTCAGGTGAAAGCAAGCTAGAGGCAAGCAGCCTGCAGACTCATTTATTTCAGTTGGTACAGCAGCTTATATATTCAAGGTAGCCAATCCAGTCGAGGAGCAATTTATGTCCTAACAAATCATTGCCTGTTGGCAGACAGGCTCCTTTGCCAGGTGGGTTCTGAAGCCATTCCTGAGTAACTGACGCTCACTTGCCAGTAGCCATCTTGGCATAGCCTTCTCATTATACCACAAGGGAACAACAGATGCTGGTGAGGATGTGGGGAAAAAGAGACACTAATCAACTGTTGGTGGGAATGCAAATTGGTAAAGCCACTAGGGAAGTCAGTTTGGAGATTTCTCAGAAACTTTAATATGGCCCTACTACATGACCCAGTCATCCCACTCCTTGGAATTTACCCAAAGGAAATTAAATTGGCAAATAAAAGTGCCATCTGCACCTCAATGTTTATTGTAGCTCAATTCACAATAGCTAAAACCTGGAATCAGCCTAAATGCCCATCAACAGAAGACTGGATAAAGAAATTATGGGATATCTACTCTATAGAATACTACACAGCAGTTAAAAAAAGTGAAATCCGGTCATTTGTAACAAAATGTAAGAATCTGGAAAACATTATGCTGAATAAAATAAGCCAGTCCCTTGCCCGGCACTGCAGCTCAATAGGCTAATCCTCTGCCTTGCGGTGCTGGCACACAGGGTTCTAGTCCTGGTCGGGGTGCAGGATTCTGTCCCGGTTGCCCCTGTTCCAGGCCAGCTCTCTGCTACAGCCAGAGAGTGCAGTGGAAAATGGCCCAAGTCGTTGAGCCCTGCACCTGCATGGGAGACCAGGAGAAGCAACTGGCCCCTGACTTCGGATCAGTGCAGGGCGCAGGCCACGGCAGCCATTAGAGGGTGAACCAACGGCAAAGGAAGACCTTTCTCTCTGTCTCTCTCTCTCACTGTCCACTCTGCCTGTCAAAAAAAATAATTAAATAAATAAGCCAGTTCCAAAGGGACAAATATCATATGTTCTCCCTGATCGGTGACAGGTTTCCTTTAAGGAAACCTGTTGAAGTGAAATGGACACTATGAGAAACAATGACTTGATCAGCCCTTGTCTTGACTATCAATAATTTACAATTTATTCCTTTTAGTATTTTTTTCTACTTTATACCATTGGTTGAACTCTTTAATTAACACACAATTATTCTTAGGCACTTAAATTTAACTGAAAAGTGAGCCCTGCTAAATATAAGAGTGGGAATAAGAGAGGGAAGAGATGTGCAGTTTGGCACATGTTCTCTCGGACTTACCCCAATGAGATTGCAATTTAATTCCATCAATGTGGCATATACCAATAAAATCTTACCTGTTAAAGTGATCAATTTCAGTTCACAATTGATCATAATGAATCTTGATGAAGAATGGGATGGGAGAGGGAGTGGGAGATGGGATGGTTATAGGTGGGAGGGAGGTTACGGGTGGGAAAAGCCACTATAATTCAAAAGCTGTACTTTGGAAATTTGTATTTTTAAATAAAAGTAAAAAAAATAACTTCAATTTAAAAATTTCATAAGAAAATAAGACTTCTTAAATCTGTAATTATGCAAACTGTTTTCAAAATTTTGAAGTTTCTCTCAAAAAAACCCCATCATTTTAAACAAAAGCAAATCATTTCGTTTCATGATTCCATGTGATTTTAGTAATAGCCAATTACAAAAGAAACTGATTTTTTTTAAAAAAAGATATTAAATGGAGAGTGTATGAAATTGGATACTAATAGTTGTAGTGACATAACAACCCAAACCACTAAAATTTAATATGCATTTACGTGTGTCATGGCCTGTGCTAAAAACTTTACACAAATTATATTACTTAATCCTCTCAGGAATCAATAAGGTGGCATATAAAACAGAAACTTCAAAAAATGGCTGCTTATTAAGGAAGTCATTCAGAAGAAGCACAATGATATACTCTACAAATAGCAATATCAGCTATAACCAAGACATTAATTCCATGAGATTTCTTTAACTTTTTCAAGTACGCAGGAAGTAAGTTATCAAAATGGACCATGAAAGCCAGAACTCCAAATGAATTTTAGAAACAACTAGATTTTTTTATGCAGCTGGAGGGCTGAAGACTACATTGCCAATGACAAATGAGAGCAATAGAATTGAGATAAAATTAATGAGGACAGCCTTGCTGGAGGCCCTATTCCAACCTGCATTTCCGTTCACCAGGTATCATTATGACCTATCCCATAGATAGCATATTCTTATCAAAAAGTGTGCTCATTTCCTATTTCCATGGATACACAAGCCACCAGTGTCTTTTTTCGTTTCTGTTCTGAAACTCCACTAAAACCTTTCATGAATGCTGATGTTGAAAATTTGAAAAGATAGGAGATTGACTTTAAGCTATTAAATAATTTGGTTTAGCTTCACTGAAGCAAAAATATGAATGCTCTAAAGTTTCATCTGGGTTTTTTCACTTCTAGTTTAACATTGAACAGAAATATGATAGAAAACTCTGTTTAGAAACTAGTGTGCCCTGGGAACGTATTAGTTGACCTGCAAAAGTTTCTTTGAGCACTATGTGATTTTTGATAGCTGGAATTTGACAAGTATACGACAGAATTTGTTAATAGACTCAGGAAATATTTATTAGCCTCTATTTAGATCGAGGGAGTGTGTTGGTGCCGTGGGGCAGACATCTGCAATGAGTCCAGCAACTTCACTGTCAGAGTGCCCTTCTGGAAATTATGTAAGTGTTTGGTGTCATCGATCAGAGATGTGAAGAAAAATATTACTTCTGAGTAGCAGTTGATGTCAGTGAATTATGATAGGAATTTTAGTTTGAAGACCTTTCACTGGGTCATTCAGTTTCTCTAAGGCAAAAGTCTTCCATCGCTTGCCTGGATCTGCCAAGATGGGCATTGTAATTTTCCTGGATGGCAATCTTCCTTGCAGGGAGTAGGGGTCAGGCAGAGGCTGCTCAGGGTCCAGGAACTGTAATGAATGCTTTCACAAAATTCCTGTTTTTTTTTTAGTCCCTGCCACCTCTCCTCCTTCATCTAGGGCTGAGGACTTCAAATGTCTTTGCAGGTTTTTGTTTGGTTTCTTTATAAAGGCAAATATTTTATCTCCCACAGCACTGAGGAGGAGGACCGGTCACCTCTTGTATGAGATGGGGAAGGGCCCTGGAGGGCTGAACATGCTCTACATAGACCAGTTCATGCCCCGCTTTTTAGTTCCTGTTTGCAAGTGCTGGGTGTGGTGCCTCTATTCTCTGAGACTCTCAGATGATCTGCAGACCTAAGTGGCTCATGTCTTGAAAGCATTGCCTCTGTGGACACACAGATTTACCTTTCTCCATTCTATGGCCAGTTACCACTTTTTCGTCTTCTAAAATCTGATTATCAACTTTTATCCACTGATATTTCATGCACTGATCCACTCTTGCCATCCTTTGAGTTTAATATCTTTTATTTATCATTTTCCACGTTTGGGAAGAAATAGTATCAATATGACTCATTTAATTAGTAGTCGATATATAAACAGTTCTAGAAATTTATTTGAGTAGTAGGCAATGTTACCAGTGAACTGTGCTGGAGAAAGATGACTTCAGTTCTTTGTCTTACATGAAAGAAGAATTTCCACACAGACAAGGCAGAGAGAAAAGCAAGATTTTTTTAAGTCAGAAAGCTCCTGCCACAACGAGTAGGAAGTGAGGAGCTCCAATAGTGGCAGACCCAAGATTGTAAGGGTACAGTCTTTTAAGTACACGTTAGGTGAAAAAAGAAAAAAAAATAAAGCGAAAGCAAAAGGAAAACAAACAAACAAACAAAAAACAGAAGGACAGCTAACAGTCCCAAGGCTGGATGTGTAATCTTGTCTGTCCTGCCCAGCTTGCTCGTGATAAGATAAAAAAAAAAAAAATCTTTGGGGCTGGTGCTGTGGCATCCCATGTGGGTGTTGGTTCCAGTCCTGGCTGCTCCTTTTCCCATCCATCTCTCTGCTATGGCCTGGGAAAACAATAGAGGATGGCCCAAGTCCTTGGGCCCCTGTGCCCTCGAGGGAGACCCAGAGGAAGTTCCTGGTTCCTGGCTTCAGATCAGTGCAGCTCTGGCCATTGCAGCCATTTGGGGAGTGAACCAGCGGATGGAAGATCGTTCTCTCTGTCTCTCCCTCTCACTGTCTATAACTCTACCTCTCAAATAAATAAATAAAAGAACTTTAAAAACATCATCAGAAGGATGGGATTGGTGACTCCTGTTCTCACAGTAAAGTGGGAACTCAGAAGAGTAGAATCCACCCACCCTTGGAATTCTCAAGATGAAACTGGAAGCACCCAAGGAGTGGGATACTATGTACTTTTGTCTTGCCAAAGGTAACTTTTGGGGAAGCAAGCATATTGCATCCTCTTCAGGAGATTCCCTTTTCCTCATTTTCCAGTGGGGCCAACCTAACTGCCTGCTGACCCATCTGACTCCTCACAGTAACTTGAATAATTTGAAAACTACCTACTTTAGGTATGAACCAGCAGAAACATTCATTTCTTCTACTCTTTCCCTCGAACAAACAGATCTGGTGTGTGTGTGTGTGTGTGTGTGTGTGTGTGTCTGATTTTATTTGATCCTTGATATTATTTAGTAATTTGTTCACAGAGAATCAGCTGCTACTCCCTGTTGTGGAAATCGAAGACTCTTTTTGGAGACTTAAATGAATACAGTTCCTCCCCTATTGCATAGAAATAACGTTGTCTGTGCTGCTTCCAGTACAGATAGGATCCAGTTGTGGATAGGATCTCTCCCCTTAATCATTATGTCTGTTAGGCAGAAATCAGGATATGATTTCTTAATATTCTATGCCACTTACGATGTCCTCAGTGACTATGTGTGTGCAGAAAGGGCGCATGCACCTGCAAGAGCCACATAGTGAAAACCTTTGACTCTTGCATTTCATAAAAAGATGTAGGCAAAATGAAAGGCTGGGAACCTAGGTATGTTGTGAATTGCCCTTCTCACCAGCGGTGAGATTTACACTAACATCCAACATTCTAGCCCAAGGTGTGCATGATTCATGATCATCACAGTTGTGGATACTGTAAGGCAGCAGACAACCTCCACTTCAGGGAGGCTGAAATAAAACACCACTTGAAATTACTTTGGCAGCTAGTCAGCATTAGGAGGATTGAGTGTATGTACATTTGCATTTTAGAACATATGAGGGGGCTTCAAAAACTTCATGGATAACAGAATTAAAATTATATAAATATTCCATTTTCTGGAGCTTTGACGATCTAAGTCAGAGAACAGGTGGACTCATTAACTATAAATCTGTATAGCCATATAAGCACTAGTAAGTGATATTATACAATTTTCCCAAAACTCCAGAATAAACCCTGCCTCTGTCTCAATTTCTAAGAGATACCCACTACTTTGACTTGTTTGGCAATTCACATACTCTCTTTTTTGAGAACGCCAGAGCAAATTTCTTGCCTTTTATTTACTGTTGTTACTCTGAATTAAGCTTTTGATTTACAGAAGCTATTTATGTGTTCTGCGGAGTACTTTTTCAGACACATGTTAGTAAATAACCTTTTCCAGGTTTTTTTGTTTGATCATTAACCCTCTTAATGCTCTTCATGAGATCTTTTGATGAACAAAATTGCTTAATTTATGTGATATCAATTTATAAATATTTTTCTTTAATGTTTTTGTGTAATATTTAAGAAGTCTTTGCCTTCTGAAAATATTCCCACAAGTTCTCCTTGGGATGTTCCATTATTTTAGTTTGCATTTAGAAAAAAATTATGTTGGAGCGGAGCCAAGATGGCGGAATAGTGAGGACGCGCACTAGCAGTCCGCAAAAAGATAGTTTAATAAAAACAGAGTTACTGTAGCCTCAGGAAAAATCTCACGGAAAAAAATGCAGTGGAAATTCTTCCGGACCCAGTGAATGAGACGCAGAGGACCTAGGGGAAAGTAAGTTTGCGAACGGCAAATCATGCCTTAGGGCACGGGAGCTGCCGGGAGGGACGGGAACCGGACGGAACACAGTCGCCATTAGAATCGAGCGCTTAAACGGGAGCCGATACAGGGATCCCGAGACACTGGCGGGGGGAAGCAGACGCCACGGGGGAAACAGCACAATTGAGGCGAGCCCACACGGACTCTAGCCTCTTTCGTTGCCCACCCTGCTCACTCGAGCTAGACTGAACACAGTGGGACGGCGCGCACCCACCGGCTGAACCGGAAGCCGGGCGGAACACAGTCGCCATTGGAACTGAGCGCTTGAACGGGGGCCAATACAGGGATCCCGAGACACTGGCGGGGGGAAGCAGACCCCCCACGGGGGAAACAGCACAATTGAGGCGAGCCTGCACGGACACTAGCCTCTCTCGTCACCCACCCTGCTAATTCGAGCTAGATTAAACGCAGTGGGACAAGGCGTGCCCGCCCGCCCGCCTATCACTGAGGCAGACGGAACCAAAAACCCGAGGCTGTAGAAACCTGAAGGGGATCCAAAAACTGGGAACACACCGCGCACACAAACTCCGTTACCTTGACAACCCAGAGAAAGAGTGTGGGGAAAAAAAAAAATGCCAAATAAAAACAGATTCCGAGGGAGCAAGATCAAGGAAGACGCTATGATGACCCCAAACGGAAAAGACACCCCAAGCCAGGATTATGAAGATAATGAGATAGAAGAAATGCAAGAAGCAGATCTCAAAGAATTGATAAGAACATTAAGAAGTTCTCAAAAACAAATTCTTGAACTACAGAAATCCTTAATGGATAAGATAGAAAATCTCTCTCGCGAGAATGAAGTACTACGGAGAAATCAAAACGAAATGAAACAACTAGTAGAACAAGAAGCTACGATAGTGACAAAAAATCTTAATGAATTGAAGAATTCAATAGATCAAGTGACAAGCAATCTTGAGGGCCTTAAAACCAGAATGGGTGAAGCAGAAGAGAGAATATCGGACCTAGAAGACAGAGAACAGGAGAGGAAACAGTCAAACCAAAGACAAGAAGAGGAAATTAGAAAACTAAAAGATATCGTCGGGAATTTACAGGATACTATTAAAAAACCCAACATTCGGGTTCTAGGTGTTCCTGAAGGTATGGAGAGGGAGAAAGGATTAGAAGGCCTTTTTAGGGAGATACTAGCAGAAAACTTTCCAGGCTTGGAGAAAGACAGAGAAATCCTAATCCAGGAAGCTCATAGAACCCCTAATAAACATGACCAAAAGAGATCCTCTGCACGACATATTGTAATTAAACTCACCACAGTGAAGCAAAAAGAAAAGATCCTAAAATGTGCAAGAGAGAAACGTCAGATTACTCTCAGAGGATCTCCAATTAGACTTACAGCTGACTTCTCAACAGAAACCCTACAAGCTAGAAGGGAATGGCGAGACATAGCCCAGGTACTTAGAGAGAAAAACTGCCAGCCCAGAATATTATACCCTGCAAAGCTCTCATTTGTGAATGAAGGTGAAATAAAGACCTTTCATAACAAACAAAAATTGAAAGAATTTGTTGCCACTCGTCCAGCCCTGCAAAAGATACTTAAAGACGTGTTACACACAGAAACACAGAAACACGACCATCAACATGAAAGAAGGTAAACGAAGGGAACCTCACGGCAAAAGATCACAGGGAATTCAAAGCATACATTAGAAAATATCTGGCAAATGGCAGGGCAAACTTACCACTTATCAATAGTCACATTGAACGTTAAAGGTCTAAACTGTCCTGTTAAAAGACAGAGATTGGCTGATTGGGTTAAGGAACAAAAACCATCTATTTGCTGCCTACAAGAAACACATCTTTCCAACGAAGATCCATACAGACTGAAAATAAAAGGATGGAACAAGATATACCACGCCAACAGAAATGAAAAAAGAGCGGGTGTAACCATCTTAATATCGGACTACATAAACTTTAACACAAAAACTGTTAAGAGAGACAAAGAGGGGCACTATATAATGATTAAGGGATCAATACTACAGGAAGATATAACAATTCTCAATGTATATGCACCTAATTACAGGCCACAGGTTTATTTAAAAAATTTGTTAAGAAACTTAAAGGGAGACTTAGACCCCAACACAATAGTACTGGGGGACTTCAATACTTCACTCACAGATATTGACAGATCGACAGGACAGAAGATCAACAAGGAGACAGTAGATTTAAACAACACTATAGCCCAAATGGATCTAACAGATATCTACAGAACTTTTCATCCTACACGTAAAGAATTCACATTCTTCTCAGCAGCACATGGAACCTACTCTAGGATTGATCACATATTAGGCCATAAAGCAAGTCTCAGCAAATTCAAAAGAATTAGAATCATACCATGCAACTTCTCAGACCATGAGGGAGTGAAGTTGGAAATTAGCAACTCAGGAATCTCTAGAGCATATGCAAACACATGGAGATTGAACAACATGCTCCTGAATGAACAATGGGTCACTGAAGAAATCAAAAGAGAAATCAAAAATGTTCTGGAAGTAAATGAGGATAACAGCACAACATACCAAAACTTATGGGATACAGCAAAAGCAGTGTTAAGAGGAAAGTTTATATCAATAGGTGCCTACATCAAGAAACTGGAAAGGCACCAAATAGATGAGCTTTCAATGCATCTCAAGGATCTAGAAAATTTGCAGCAAACTAGACCCAAATCTAGTAGAAAAAGAGAAATAATCAAAATCAGAGAAGAAATCAACAGGATTGAATCCAAAAAAACATTACAAAAAATCAGCCAAACGAGGAGCTGGTTTTTTGAAAAAATAAACAAGATTGACACCCCATTGGCCCAACTAACTAAAAAAAGAAGAGAAAAGACCCAAATCAGTAAAATCAGAGATGAAAAAGGAAATATAACAACAGACACCACAGAAATCAAAAGAATCATCAGAAATTACTACAAGGACTTGTATGCCAGCAAACAGGGAAACCTATCAGAAATGGATAGATTCCTGGACACATGCAACCTACCTAAATTGAAGCAGGAAGACATAGAAAACCTAAACAGACCCATAAGTGAGTCAGAAATTGAATCAGTAATAAAGGCCCTCCCAACAAAGAAAAGCCCAGGACCAGATGGATTCACTGCTGAATTCTACCAGACATTTAAAGAAGAACTAACCCCAATTCTTCTCAAACTATTCAGAACAATCGAAAAAGAGGGAATTCTCCCAAATTCCTTCTATGAAGCCAGCATCACCTTAATTCCTAAGCCAGAAAAAGATGCAGCATTGAAAGAGAATTACAGACCAATATCCCTCATGAACATAGATGCAAAAATCCTCAACAAAATTCTGGCCAATAGACTGCAACAACACATCAGAAAGATCATCCACCCAGACCAAGTGGGATTCATCCCTGGTATGCAGGGATGGTTCAATATTCGCAAAACAATCAACGTGATACACCACATTAACAGACTGCAGAAGAAAAACCATATGATTATCTCACTAGACGCAGAGAAAGCATTCGATAAAATTCAACACCCTTTCATGATGAAAACCCTAAGCAAACTGGGTATAGAAGGCACATTCCTCAATACAATCAAAGCAATTTATGAAAAACCCACGGCCAATATCCTATTGAATGGGGAAAAGTTGGAAGCATTTCCACTGAGATCTGGTACCAGACAGGGATGCCCACTCTCACCACTGCTATTCAATATAGTGCTGGAAGTCTTAGCCAGAGCTATTAGGCAAGAAAAAGAAATTAAAGGGATACAAGTTGGGAAGGAAGAACTCAAACTATCCCTCTTTGCAGACGACATGATTCTTTATTTAGGGGACCCAAAGAACTCTACTAAGAGACTATTGGAACTCATAGAAGAGTTTGGCAAAGTAGCAGGATATAAAATCAATGCACAAAAATCAACAGCCTTTGTATACACAGACAATGCCACGGCTGAGGAAGAACTGCTAAGATCAATCCCATTCACAATAGCTACAAAAACAATCAAATACCTTGGAATAAATTTAACTAAGGACATTAAAGATCTCTACAATGAAAATTACAAAACCTTAAAGAAAGAAATAGAAGAGGATACCAAAAAATGGAGAAATCTCCCATGCTCATGGATTGGAAGAATCAATATCATCAAAATGTCCATTCTCCCAAAAGCAATTTACAGATTCAACGCAATACCAATCAAGATACCGAGGACATTCTTCTCAGATCTGGAAAAAATGATGCTGAAATTCATATGGAGACACAGGAGACCTCGAATAGCTAAAGCAATCTTGTACAACAAAAACAAAGCCGGAGGCATCACAATACCAGATTTCAGGACATACTACAGGGCAGTTGTTATCAAAACAGCATGGTACTGGTACAGAAACAGATGGATAGACCAATGGAACAGAATAGAAACTCCAGAAATCAATCCAAACACCTACAGCCAACTTATATTTGATCAACGATCCAAAACCAGTCCCTGGAGTAAGGTCAGTCTGTTTAATAAATGGTGCTGGGAAAACTGGATTTCCACGTGCAGAACCATGAAGCAAGACCCCTACCTTTCACCTTACACAAAAATCCATTCAACATGGATTAAAAATTTAAACCTACGACCCGACACCATCAAATTACTAGAGAGCATAGGAGAAACCCTGCAAGACATAGGTACTGGCAAAGACTTCTTGGAAAAGACCCCAGAAGCACAGGCACTGAAAACCAAAATTAACTACTGGGATTGCATCAAATTGAAAAGTTTCTGTACTGCAAAAGAAACAGTCAGGAAAGTGAATAGGAAACCGACAGAATGGGAAAATATATTTGCAAACTATGCAACAGATAAAGGGTTGATAACCAGAATCTACAAAGAAATTAAGAAACGCCACAACATCAAAACAAACAACCCACTTAAGAGATGGGCCAAGGACCTCAATAGTCATTTTTCAAAAGAGGAAATCCAAATGGCCAACAGACACATGAAAAAATGTTCAAGATCCCTAGCAATCAGGGAAATGCAAATCAAAACCACAATGAGGTTTCACCTCACCCCGGTGAGAATGGCTCACATTCAGAAATCCACCAACAATAGATGCTGGATAGGATGTGGGGAAAAAGGGACACTAATCCACTGTTGGTGGGAATGCAAACTGGTGAAGCCACTATGGAAGTCAGTCTGGAGATTCCTCAGAAACCTGAATATAACCCTACCATTCAACCCAGCCATCCCACTCTTTGGAATTTACCCAAAGGAAATTAAATTGGCAAACAAAAAAGCCGTCTGCACAGCAATGTTTATTGCGGCTCAATTCACAATAGCTAAGACTTGGAACCAACCCAAATGCCCATCAACAGTAGACTGGATTAGGAAATTATGGGACATGTACTCTACAGAATACTATACAGCAGTCAAAAACAATGAAATCTGGTCACTTGCAACAAAATGGAGGAATCTGGAAAACATCATGCTCAGTGAATTAAGTCAGTCCCAAAGAGACAAATATCATTTGTTTCCCTTGATTGGCGATGACTAACTGAGCACCAAAGGGGAAACCTGTAGAAGTGAAATGGACACTATGAGAAACAGTGACTCGATCAGCTCTTGTGCTGACTGTTGTACAATGTAATACTTTATCCATGGTAGTATTTTTTTTTTTTCTTTATCCTAGTACTAGTGGTTGAACTCTGTAATTAACACACAATTATTCTTAGATGTTTAAATTTTAACTGAAAAGTGATCTCTGTGAAATATAAGAGTGGGAATAAGAGAGGGAGGAGATGTAAAACTTGGGACATGCTCAATCGGAATGGCCCCAAATGATGGAGTTAGAATTGTGCCAGGGGTTTCCAATACAATCCCATCAAGGTGGCATGTACCAAGGCCATCTCATTAGTCCAAGTGATCAATTTCAGCTCACAATTGATCACACTGATAGGTCTAAGAGTCAAAGGGATCACACAAACAAGACTAGTGTCTGCTAATACTAACTGATAGAATGAAAAAGGGAGAGAATGATCCAACATGAGAAGCAGGATACACAGCAGACTCATAGAATGGCAGATGTCCTAAATAGCACTCTGGCCTCAGAATCAGCCCTTAAGGCATTCGGATCTGGCTCAAGAGCCCATGAGAATATTTTAGGCATGGAAAGCTAAGACACTCTGGAAAAAACAGAAGACCTAAATGAAAGATCTCTGCGAGTGAGATCCCAGTGGAAAGAACGGGGCCATCAAAGAAGGAGGTACCTTCCTCTGAAGGGAGGAGAGAACTTCCACTTTGACTATGGCCCTGTGGGAATAAGATCGAAGTCGGCTAACCCTAAAGGCTTCCATAGCCTCGGCAACTCATGACCAGAGCCTAGGGAGATTACTGACGCCATAAACAAGAGTGTCAAATTGTTAAATCAACATCAGGAGTCACTGTGTACTTACGTCTCATGAGGGATCTGTCCTTAATGTGTTATCCAATGTGAAGTGATGCTATTACTAGTACTGAAACAGTATTTTTACACTTTGTGTTTCTGTGTGGGTGCAAACTGATGAAATCTTTACATAGTATGTACTGAATCGATCTTCTTTATATAAAGATAATTGCAAATGATTAAAAAATCTTGGTGTTAAACTGGAAATTGCATAGACAATTAATCAATTTTTTTAAAAAAAAATCATGTAGGATCTCTGTCCTTAATGTGCTGTACATTGTGAATTAATACTATAACTAGTACTCCAACAGTATTATCATTTTGTGTCTCTATGCGAGGGCAAACCGTTGAAATCTTTACGTAATATGTACTAAATTGATCTTCTGTGTATAAAGAGAATTGAAAATGAATCTTGATGTGAACAGAAGGGGAGAGGGAGCGGGAAAGGGGAGGGTGGGGGGAGGGAGGGAAGTTGTGTGGGGGGGGAGCCATTGTGGTCCATGAGCTGTTCTTTGGAAATTTATATTCTTTAAATAAAAGCTTTATATATAAAAAAATAAATAAATAAAAAATAAAAAAAAATAAAAAAAAAAGAAAAAAATTATGTTATCAACATCAGTTTTCCCAAACTATATGCAAGGTATATATTTTCATTAACTTCAGTTTTCTTTAATATTTATTCACTTTTTTGCTTTTCTTAAAATTTATTTATTTATTTGAAAGTCACAGGTACAGAGAAAGGTGGGGAGACACAGAAAGAGAGGTCTTCCATCCACTGGTTCACTCCCTAAGTGGTTGCAACAGCCAGGGCTGAGCCAGGCCAAAGCCAGGAGCCAGGAGCTTCAGTACGAGTCTCCCACCTGGCTGGCAGGGGCCAATTACTTGAATCATCTTCCACTGCTTTTCCCAGGCCATTAGCAGGGAACTGGATTGGAAGTGGAGCAGGTGGGACACAAAACCTGTGCCCATATGGGAAGCCAGCATCACAGGCAGAAGCTTAACGTACTACACCACAGAACTAGCCCCTCCTTTTTAATTTCCTATTGAGCCATTGGTCATTCAGTAACATGCTGTTTAATTCTCATATACCTTCAGTCCCTAGAGATCTATCTTCTGTCTCCAGTTGTGGGTGTTAGTTACACCAGAGAATATGGTACCCAGGGTCTCATTCTTGGTGCTGAGGGACAAAAAGGGGCTGTCCACTTATCCCACTGGCAAACCTGAATGATGCTGGGGATTGTGGCACCCGTAGCTATGGTTCTAACTTGTGTGATGTGACTGGGACTTTCTCTAGCTTCTGCTGTAGAGAGCAACTGGTCCTGGATAGTATAACATCAAAAATTTTTGTCCCAGGACTGGGCAATGTGAACTGAACCCTACTTCAGTCATACAGGGTGACCACATGGTATACAGGATATTTTGCACTGGCAGGTATGGGTCCAGAGAGGTGGAATGCAGGCGGGTTCTTCCCAGGTCCCACCAGGTAGATTCCAGTGGGTTTGAGGAAATAGTACTGATTTTTACAGTCCTGGTGTTGTGTGGTCATTACCCAGATCTTCCAGGGTGGGAACCAGGGGATGGGAATGTTGGTATCCACTGCCTGAAACAGAGTGATACAGATAGACCACTCCTTATATCAAAAGTGAGTATGAATTAGGAGAAATATTATAATACTGAAATCAACAGTCCCAGTTCTTCCAGGCACAGATAGAACTGTCCCAAAATCTCATGTGGCATGCAAGGATCATGCTGGGGCTTGTGTCCAAGATTCACTTGCACCAGGATCAAGGAGGTGCACAGCGAACTTCTTCAAATTGGTTCCGTATTTTTTATGGGCTGCTACTGGTGCTAGCTCCAGCAAGTTGAGAGGGGACCCCCTGTATCACACTGAGAGTGTAGTAAGGTTTATGTCCAAAACTCCCATGGTGGCAGGATGCAGTGGGTCTGCTCTCTGCCCTATAAATGGCACTGACTCTGCTTTTGGATCTGTTGCTTCTGGAGCAGCAAGACTTGCTTGCTGTCCACTGAGTCAGAACCTAGTTCACTGGTGTCTCTCTCACAGCCAGTTGAAGCTGGTGCTTTGGGGATGTGGTGTGGAGGGGAGGGAGGCAATAGCACCTCCCTTTTTAGAGCAAAGTTGTCACTCAGCCTCCAATCAGCTCCCCAGGCTGGACCTGTACTTAGTGGGGGATTGTAGAATTCGTCCTCAGTTACAGCTGCCGGTGGTGGGGCATCATGACAGCTTCTCCTACCTGACTTGACAAGATGGTGTTTCCCAAGCAACAGCTGACTGCATAGATGCAGGGATGGCTGGTGACATGGCTGGCTGTGGTGGTGTGTCTTTCCTCATTCCTCACTGTTCCGCGGAGTCCATATTCTGTACTTCTCTGCTGAAAATTTCTCTCAAGGAATTCCCTGGGAACTTGGCCCTGCCTTTGTTTCTCTGTTCCTTTCTGCAGCTGATGTCGGCACAGCTTCTCACTCTTCAGCCATCTTGGATCTCCTCATCATAGTTCAGATTTGCATTTCACAACTAGAAAACAAAAACAACAAATAACTTAATTAAAAGAAGACATACAGGCATACAGGGACCGGTGCTGTGGCATAGTGGGCTAAGCCTCAGCCTTCAGTGCCTGCATCTCATATGGGTGTCGTTTCTAGTTCTGACTGCTCCTCTTCTGATCCACCTCTCTGTATGGCCTGGGAAAACAGCAGCAGATGGGCCAAGTCCTTGGACTTCTGCACCTGTATGGGAGACCTGGAAGAAGCTCCTGGCTCCTGGCTTCAGGTCAACACAGCTCCATCCGTTGAGGCCATCTGGGAAGTGAACCTGCAGATGGAAGAAATTTCTCTCTGTCTCTTCCTCTCTCTCTCTCTGTAACTCTACCTCTTAAATAAATAAATAAAATCTTTAAAGAAAAGAAGACATCCAAAGAGACTGCCCTAATTTTTCTCAGCAGTATTTTGTAGATTTCATAGGAGAGGTGCTACGTAGTCTTTTGTTAGATTAATTTCTCAATACTTTCTTTTTGTAACATTATTAACTATACTGAAAATTCAATTTAAGTGCTATTCCTGGTATATGGAAATACAATTGAGTATTACATTCTAATCTTGTATTCAGCATATTTGTTGTTTATGTTTGCTTGCTGTATTTGTTGATCTTTTTGAGATAATAGGTACATATGGATTCAAATATTTTGTTACTGCCACTACAATAGTAAGACTTTTCTTGACATTGGGTGTTAAGGCATATATTTCCTAAAAGTATTATAAAGCAAATTTGCTTTTAAAATTTATTCCTCCTCCATAATTCCATTTATTTGTCTAATAATAGCCTTACTGAATTTTTAAATATAATATCACTCATATCTTGATACTTAATCATTATCTATTTTAAATGAAGGGATAGAAAGTGCCATATCCATAACATGTCGTCCCTTCAGGAGATATAAGAAGAAAGAACAAATAATGAATAGAGTGCCTAAAAATTGTTCGATAATTCATGACACTATCTTATTTAAATTGCACATTATACATTGTGTGGTACTCACTTCAACCTAAATCCTGATGAATGTTTTCACTCAGAAGGAGCTATGGTAGCAAAATCTCATTTTATACGTCAATAATTTGAGAAGCATCTAATTAGACTTGCAGAGTGAACAACAATAAGCCCCCAAGTTTCCAGTCTCTCTATAGTATCCATAATTTGCCACATATTAACATTGTAAATCCATCTGAGTCCCAGCATGCCTGTCACCTGTGTATGGCAGTTTCTTTTAAAATTAGAGTGTATAGCACTTTCATTTAAGGTTGTGATCAAAGTATTTGTTATACAAGAGAGGTGAAGGACGCTCACAGGATCAGTATAAATCCTACGCATAGAGGATAAGAAGCCCTCTCTTCACTTTCAAAAGTTTCTTCCATCAGGCTCTCAGGAGACTTACTCCTACATGCATGTGAATGGGCCACTTTCCAGGCTGCTCAAGGGGCTGATGATTGAGGATCATGTTTCAAGTATATAATCTATATAATCGAAAGTAGGGTAATTCTAAGAGGTGACATAAATAACTTTGGAATTCCTCTTTCATCATTCATTCAACCATTCATTGAAAGCAACTGTTCAGGATGTACCTGAATAGACAAGATTCAATTTCAGGCGCAAGAAGACAGTGAGGAATTACAGGGTCAGCAGGTTCACCTCTCAGCAGAGTTGGTTTCATGTGACTTATCAAAAATCATTCTTTTCTGTAGACATAAGGTACAAGACATAGAAATTCAATTTTTTTTTTGCTGCCACTGTGAAAAATCAATGAACCCCCAAAATCTTTATGACCAGATACCAGATACTATAAAAGTTATATTAGGAAAAACTACAAATAAAGAAATGAGGGGTGAGGATTGTGTTATATTGATTAGGACACTGCTTGGCAAAACCCACATTCTATGTTAGAGTGCCTGGACTCCCTTCTGGTCCAGCTTCCTGCTAACACACACCCTGGGAGCCAGTGATGATCACTCAAATGCTTGTGTCCCTTTTACTCGTATTGGAGAGGCTGGTTTCAGCCTGGCCCATCCTTGACTGTTGAAGGCATTTTGGGAGTGAACCATCAGGTAGAAGGTCTCTCTTGGTCTCTCTCTTGCTCTGCCTTTCAAATAAGTAAATAAAAACTTTAAATAAAAAAAAAATCGAAAACCTCTCCATGCTATATTTTTAATTATGATTAAAACAAGTCTCATCTTCTAAATAAGAAAATGAAACATGCTAGATGAAGTAGCTGCAGTCATAGTAGTCACTGTTCTTAATCTTGTTCTACTCTTTCCACATGAGAATACATTCCCCAGGATAATTCATCATAGAACAGACCAGATGACATGATCATCTCTATAACCAAAGGCATAGTGGTGTTCCTTCATTTTCAAATTTGTTCAGCTTCTTTTGTTTCTATATAATTTCAAATAAATTATAAGTGATAGAATTTTAAGAAGGAATAATGAAAATACATGTGCATCTCTCATTGATATTGGGATGATGCTACTAATTATTTCTCAAAGGTAAATGCTTTATTTTCTTTTTTTAAAGATTTTATTTATTTATTTATTTATTTTAAAGTCAGAGAGTTACACAGAGAGAAGAGAGGCAGAGAGAGAGAGAGAGAGAGAGAGAGAGAGAGAGAGAGAGTATTCCATCTGATGGTTTACTTCCCAGTTGGCCACAACAGCCATAGCTACACCTATCTGAAGCGAGGAGCCAGGAGCTTCTTCCGGGTCTCCTAGGTAGGTGCAGGGGCCCAAGGATTTGGGCCATCTTCTACTGCTTTCCCAGGCCACAGAAGAGAGCTGGATGGGAAGAGAAGCAGCCGGGACTAGAACCTATGCCCACATGGGATGCCAGTGCTTCAGGTCAGGGTGTTAACCCGCTGCTCCACAGCGCCAGCCCCAGTGCTTTCTTTTCTTATGAAATGTATGGCTAGGGACCATCATTTGCCACAGCAATTAGAATGCTACTCAGGAGTTCTATATCAGAGTATCTGGACTTGAGTCCCAGATGTACTATCAACCTAGTTTCATGCTGATGCACACTCTGGGAGCATCAAGTGAGGGCTGCAGTGTCCAGTTCCCTGCCACCCACATGGGAGACCCGGTTTGAGTTCCCAACTCCTGGCTTTGGCCTAACCTAGTCCAGCTGTTGTGAGTGTTTGGGAGATGGGAGGTATCTGTGTGTGTGTGTGTGTGTGTGTGTCTACTCTAAGTAAATAAATTAATTAAACATGTAAATGAATAAAAATGAAATACTTTTCCAGAAATATAATAATTTCTTAAGCATTTCTTAATGCAGAATCCTTAAATATCATAGCTGTTCTTTAACAAAAATTAGGATATTATTATAAATTAGGTCAATTTGACATTATTTTTGAAATTGAATCTGTACCAGTCTTTGGTGTTAATTTTCTCTTTTTTCCCTATTTTGTAGCCTACTCCCTGCCATGACAGGATATTTTCCCCACACATCTCAGAAATGGAAATAAATACGTCAGAGGATGTCTTTATAGCACACACTGAACATACTCTGACGTTGGATGTTTGTCAATAGGTGGTAATGGCAGCTTCTGAGACAGGCATCTCTGAAGTATAGCTGCCAAGGGACATCGGGAGGGAAAACCATGAGAAAGGCAGCCTTTCTGTCCACTTCCTTATGGCCCAGCTGCCACTTAGTAGGCTATGAAGTATCAATTGGAGAATGTTAAGGGGAGGACAGAAGACTTTGCTGGCAGATTGATGAACTGGTAAAGGAGAAATTCTGACATGACTGACAGAAGAAATTGAGGAAGTGAGAAGAAATTGAGAATGCTGTAGTAAGGTCTGGTAATAGGTAAAAATGGCTAAAGACAAAATCTGTTTGAATGAAGGGCAGGGATTCAGTCATACAAGAAATTTCACCAAGTCACTAAATATCATCATGCCTTCATATAGATGCATTAAAATAGTTTATTTAAAGAAATCCATCAGAAGCTTAACATTTCTGACTTTTATATTGTATTTTTATCCATAGCTACTTTCTTCAACTGCTGTTTTGCTGCAATTTTTAGGTTGAAAGTAATTTAGAAGACTAATTGTTGATTGTTTGATTTTTGCTTGCTTGTTATTGATAGAATGGGAGTAACATTCTTTGTGGTTTTATCTTCTTAGTGGAAGCTCAAGCACTCCTGTTTAGTGTGGATCCTGGTACATCAGATGGGTTTCTTCAGTGTTAGTAGAACATCTTTACTTTCAAGAGACCCTGCAGCTAGTGGCTCCAGGCATGGGATTTCTTTCCACACACTGGCCCCTATCACCTCCCCCTGCTAGCAACAGCCTACTGTTGCTTGCTACGATTGGAGAGGGGTGGGAGAAAAACAGAAAGGTGGCTTCTTGGGTCTCCTAATCCAGCCTGTTTGTTTAAAAATATTTTAGGTAGGTAATAAGACTGATTACATATAGTATTTCTTATATGGGAAAAGGAGCATGAAGGATTATGAACAATGAATATTGAATGGCCTGAGATTACTAATATTTTTATAAAATTAAAAAGTAGAGAAAATAATAAATCAAAACCTAACCAAAACACAAGTAAGCATAGAAGAGAAGCCAAACTAGTGAGAACTAAAATATAATTCAGGATAGATCACATGTAGGAAACAATTCAAAGTTTATCTCCAAAACAAAAAGTCAATGTTTAAAGTTGTTCATTTATTTTATGAGTTTAATCTTTTGAAAAAGATTTTGATTTACCATTCAAAAACACCTTTTAATCTAATAAGAATTTAATTTAGAGATAAATTCATTTCACATACAAATAGAGCAAGAAAAACTCATTATTAATAGTCTTTTAATATGAATGACTTAACTCTTTCATGAGATGCATTTAGTTGAGCAGGTAGCAAGCAGTTCATCAAATGCACTGATATTAGCTAATAGAAGGCTAGAAATAGAGTAAGAAGGGTCACTGGGGCACAGAGGTTACATTGCCCAGGTCAGGTTCTGCTGGATTTTCCATAGCTAACAGAAAAACTGTGTGTGTGTCAGGTTCAGGAGAGGCAGCTTCAGACTATAAAGTAAATGCAAAAGATGGAACACTGCAAATAGCAAAGATATTATTCAATAATAGTATTTATACTGAAGCTGATCATGCCATGAAGTTTTCTCACACAATAGTCTATGTGTGCCTGCATATTAAAAGGAAAATCATTTATTTCTCATCTGTTCATGCTGAAAAATGTTTTAAGACAGAGAGCAATGTAGAGAATACAAAAATTTTTCAAAGTCCTGAAAATCAGAATTTGGGTTAGAAATCGAATCTAATGAATTATTTAGCAAAGCAAAGTGCTCATCATGGTTACAAGTCTAGACAGTACCAAAATAGCTTAATAAAAATTGATAAATTCTGTCAACAAATCAATATTTTCTTCAGTTACATGTGATTCTCAAAAAACTCTGAGGTAACTGATGTTCTTTTATCTGGTTGCAGCTTTGGATCAAAAGACCTCAGAAGGCAAGGTACAGATCTGTTGAAAAGTGTTGGGAAATGATGCTCACGAATCCTCATTTAGATTAAATCCTGAGAACAGTGTTTCTCACTGTTCCCATTATAGTGTGTGTATGAGTCTCAGAAAGACTTTATTTCCAACTTAGGAAAGTGACATTCTTACAGAATTTTCCCTGTCACAAGAAGTCAGAAGATACGGCCTACCTGCCACTGAATATGTAACATTCACTGGATTTGCTTCTACAGGTTTTGAATCTAGCAGGCCCAGATATCTAGTTGGTTCTCTACTAGAACCAACCATGAGGAAAAGAGGCCCAGCCACCTGCAACCCCAGGATGGTAACCAGAACAAGGTTGCTGCCTAGCAGTCAGCTCCCGGTCATTGTTTCCTTACAGCGGAGAGAGCCTGTGTGGAATCACAGTGCTTGCCAAGACAAAATGAGATGCATGTTTATATCTTTAAAATCTTCAAGAAACAACTTGTTTTCTTCTCTGCAAGAAATCAAATAAATCATAAAGCGAGCCTTAAGAAACTGGTTTATCCAAAGTGCATGAACGCAATCAATATTTTTAATGTTCACTTAACGTTTTATGCAGAGTGCCAGAGGAAACATCTGGTTGCTTTGTAAAGCAAAGCATGTCTCCCTTCTCCTCCCTCTTTCCTCCTCCCAAACTCAAGAAAAAAAAAATCTCAAATTTCTCGAGGGCCACAGCTGGGTACAAAATTATGTTGAATATTAAAGTGATGAACCACATCTCCCCTTTGCATTGATGGGTGCTTATGCTGAGTGGTAAATATTTTGGCAGGATTAAATATATCATACATTGAGTCACTATGCAATATGGTGGCCAACTTAACTTTTTCACCCCAACTGGATTTATCAAAGTTTCATTTAAAATCTTGACGTTCTTCATTCTCTTTTCTGATATTAAAACAGCAACATATGGTGCTTCCTAACAAAAGATAATTAGAATTTTGTCTTGCCTGCTTTCAATAGTCTAGGTTTTAAAAAAAAACTTTTGTTAATGGAATTTACAAACAGCCAGAGTAAAATGAAAATAAGAAAAGTATTAAGCCAATCTCAATTTATCAACATCATCTGCACATTTTTAAGTTTTCAAGCTAATAAGCCCACTGCTAAGACTGAATACAAGTGTTCTGAATAATGCTTTTAGCAATTTAAAAATATATTTATGTACTTCTCTTCCCTTAGCCACCAAAGGAAAACCCTTTTTAATTCTAAAGTCATATGTCACTAGAAGGCATTTAATAATGTCATGTTCTCTGTCCTTTGCAAAAATTTCATATTAAGAAGATGTTAATGAAATAGTGGGACTTGGAAAATTTTGCTAAGACAGCTCTTGGTCATTTCTGGACCTCATGCTGCTGTTGGTCACTTGGGAAGAATAAATATGACAATTTTTACTGTCAAAATGATGTTTGCAACAAGAGTTGTAATTTCAAAGTATAGTGCTTAGCAATTAGAAGGCATTTAGTAAGACATATAGATTATCGAATGAATGGGTTCCTTTTTATTGTTTCTTTTATTAAGGTAATTGAATTTCCAGAGTCATAAGAGAGCTGGATTTTAATTCCAGGAAAAGTCTGTTGCTGTAACTCAGTCTCTCCTTTACTTTTTTTTAATTTATTTGATTGGAAGGTAGTGTTACAGTGAGAGAGAAAAACAAGGATAGAGAGAGATCCTCTATCACTGGGTTCACTCCCTGTAATGGCTGCAATATGAAGGCAGGGACATGTCAGGGGCTTCATCTATGTCTCCCACGTGTGTGGCAGAGGTACATGAACTTTGGCTGTCTTTTGTTGCATTCCCAGTATATTATCAAGAATTTGGATCAGAAGTGGAACAGCTGGAACTTGAACCAGCGCTCATACAGGATTCCAGCATTGCAGCAGGTGGCTTAACCTGCTGCATCACAACACCAGTCCTTCTCCTTTACTTTTAACTTCATTTTTATGGACTGCTATTTCTAATCTTCTCGATCAACTTGAGAATTTTTTTTTGTATTTTGTATGCTTATTCTATTTTTTAATCTTTCTTTTCTATTGCTATGGCAGTATCTGATCATGGTTATGACCCCAAATCATTTATGATTTATGAAGTCATGCTTGTAGTATTAATCACCAACTATTCTAGATTTCTATTTAGTGTGCTTGGTTTTGGCGGGAACTTGCATTTCCACTCTTCTCTCAGCTTTACATTGTCACACAATTAAAAGTGCCCTCTATCAAGCAAATTTGAACTCTCTCCCGGATTAAAAGATCTGATTATCATACTGGTTTCACATTTTTCAATTTGCAGTTAATAGAATGGGATAGAGAAAGCAGTAGGCTCCACGTCCCTAACTGTACTCCCCATTTTCCTCTTTCCATTGCATAACATCATTATGAATCATGTAATCTTCATTCACAAATACGTGTTCCAATTCAGTGGGGGTAGAAAAGAAGCTAGTTCCAGGGTGGGGATATACCAGGAAATAAACACACCCCCAACTTGTGTGGCCCTTCATTACACAGGTCCTCTGAGTCACAGGCAAGAGCCAGTGCAATTTGTTCACTTGAATCTATGGTTTGCAAATACAGCCAATTAATCGCACTGTCTTTTACTATTCAATATGTCTGCACTTTTCTCTTCATATGCAAGGATATTGGAATGGTTCTGGGAATTCTGGAAAACCAGCCAAGGTGAAGCCAAAGAGAGACATAATTATATTTGGTTCTAGTGACAGACTCATAAATAATGTTGATTGTACTTAGTACTGTCTCCTTAAGCTCAGTACTCTACACTCCCTGTGTACAGATAAGTTGTTGGTATGTCCCTACTGACCACTGTGTTGATTTTTCTGGAGCTGTGAAGTGAAGGTTTGGATCAAGTAGTTTTATTGCAAAATAATTTTTTCTGGATACCTCTGGCAATGGTATTATGTGGATAGTAGAAGAAATAAAATCTTTAGAATATTTAGGAAAAAAGGGAGTCTGCAGAAAGTTCTTTCAATTACTATACATACTATTTTTTTTTAAAAAAAGTGTTGTAAGCAGTAAAGTTGGTTTTCTTTTATGTATAGTTCTTCCATATCACATGCATATTTGATAATACAATGTGATTATTGCACCAGATATTTCATCCGTTTTTATAGAAATTAAACAAACTATAGTTTTTTTGTTGTGTTTTGTTTTTTGACATTGAGAGAGAAAGGTCTTCCTTCTGTTGGTTCACCCCTCAAGTGACCACTACAGCTGGTGCCCTTCATTGATCCGAAGCCAGGAGCCAGGTGCTTCCTCCTGGTCTCCCATGAGGGTGCAGGGCCCAAGCAGTTGGGCCATCCTCCACCACCCTCCAGGGCCACAGTATAGAGCTGGACTGGAAGAGGAGCAACCGGGACAGAACTGGCGCCACAAACAGGACTAGAACCTGGGGTACTGGTGCCACAGGCGGAGGATTAGCCTAGTGAGCCGTAGTGCCAGCCCCAAACTATAGTTTATTAAATATCCAGTGATTGTAGTTCAAAATTTTAGATAGTACCACAAACACTTGTTAGTGTTAGACTACATGTTTTATGTAAAATAAACCAAACATGATTAAATCATATTTGTTCACTCTACCTAGAAACAAACATTGCATGAAATGGAAATCAAGGAGCAACATATGTAGAAATAAAGTACTATACATTTTCAATTAATTTTTAAATGTTAATTTTCCAACTTTTAACAATTGTGATGCATTTTTAAAATTTATAATTTTGTGACACATTTTGTAATTCTGTATAAATAAATATTCATGAGGGAGGTGTTTTGGTGGAGTGGCTTAAGTTGCCATTTGTTATACCTGCATCCCATATTGTAGCGTCTTAATCTGAGTTCTGAATATATTGCTTCTGATTACATTTCCAGCAAATGTACATCTTAGGAGGCAGCAAACAGCTCATGTAATCAGCATTCTACCACTCATGTGGAAGGCTAGAATGGGTTTCCAGACTCCTGGCTTCAGCATAGGCCAGCCCTGGTGTTTGCTGGCACTTGGGGAGTGACCCAGTAGATGAAGATTTCTCTCTGTCTCTCTTTTTATCTTTATCTGTCTCTCTGCCTTTTAAATAAAATGAAAACCCCACAAAAAGTTTTAAAGAAATTTCTTTTATTCTTAACTTTTTATTCATAATTTTTAATTTATTTTCTCAAAGAAGTCTCCTCTAAAAACTTGGATATGCCACATAAAGGAATTATTGATGATGCTTTCCTCATCGTCCAAGGCTGTTGTTTGAAATAATCTAAAATGAAATATATGCCACAATTATAAATAATGATACCATAAAGTGAAAATTGTAAGTGCTATTTAAGTGGTATAATCAGTGAGTATCTATAGCTACAGAGGAAAGCTATGCTGACGTATTAATGATCAGAAAGGGTCTCAAACAAGAGGCAATATTCAATTGAAGGATATCATTGGGATGTATAAAGAGTTAGTAATAGAATGTTGATGGAATTGATAGTTCAGGTCAGTTCTCAAGTTTTCTCTGCCTTTGAATTTTTCAGAAATATAGCTGATACACCCTAGGACCTAATCGATATATTGTAAGTATTCAGACCAGAAAATAGCATTGAGCCCACAGCATTCAAGTTAAAATAACAATTATATTTTGATCAACATTGAAGTTGTCCATCATATTCCCTTCCCACAGCTGCTGCTTCTTATCCCTATAACCAAGGAAAAAGCAGCCAATTCACAAACACCGGACTTAGGCCAGAGATAAGAGAAAGCTATAACTTGGTAATAGTCCACTTCCTCACCAGTTTGTGAGTGAAACTACTAAATTCTAGGATAATCCTGGCTATCCTCAACATCAGAAGTAGTGGTAATCTTACTCAAGCAGTGTGGACTACGTAAAAGAACAATGGTGTGGGGCTAGAATAAAAGCAACAAAAAGAGAAGCCAAACAAACAGAAAAGACTCCCTAGGGTCTCCCAATCTTTTCTTGTTCCTGGTTATAGCCCTTGCTAAGGTTCACTTGTCCTGTGTTCCACAAAGTGCAACCTTATTTAATATATTTTTAAATGCTTATTTATTTTCATCTACTTTTTAGTCAGAGTAATAGAATCTTCCATCCACAGTTTCACTCTCCAAATGCTCACAACAGCCACACCAGGACCAGGCTGAAGCCAGGAGCCCAAAACTGCATTCGGGCCTCCCAGGTAGATGGAATGGGCCTAACAACTTGAACTTTCGTGTGCAGTCTCCCAGGAGCCATTAGTAGGAAGCTGGTCATGTGATAGAGCAGGCAGAGTTTAGACAGGCACTCTGATACCGGATGCAGTCATCCCAAGCAGCAGCTCAACCTGCTGCACCAGAACACCCGTCCTGTACTGGAGCTGGTGGGTTTGACACCTGGCTCCACCTTGCTGCTGCAGAAGTCTCTGAGAGACAGTAGTGATGGCCCAAGTACTTGGTTTTTGTCATCTATGTGGGAACCCTGGCTTGCCTGCCTTCCTGGCTCTGTGCTTTGTTCTGGCCCAGTCTCAGACATTGCAAGCATTCCATGAACAGAGTAGAATACAGGTTTTTCTCTCTCTCTATCAAATAAACTAATTAAAACTAAACATAAATGGAAATGTTGGCTAGTTTATGAAATGTTGAATGAATGGTACAAATGAGTATCATAGGGTACACGAAGATGTACCCTACAGTATAGTTTGAAGAACTGGACAACCATAGAGTATTCATAGAGAGCAGGATATTCTAAATGAGTTTAAGCACATTTGTGCCAAGATATTTTTGGGAAATGTATTCACAAAGAGGATACTTTCTGCTTCAGTAAATATGTCCCCTAGTGCAAAAACTCCCAATTCTGTTTGAATTCTCTGTGATATACTGGCATGCATACTAGTTTGATGTGTGTGTTTTTTCTTTCTTTCTTTCTTTCTTTTTTTTTTTTGACAAACACAACATGAACAGTAGTGCACAAAACCTAATTAACTCAAACTTGCTAAAAATTGTCTGTGGTGTTAAAAAAAAAAAAAGAAAAGAAAAAAGAAACACACAAAACCTCCCTATTCCCAAGTCATCCAAATGAAGAGATTTGAATATCTCCTGTGCATAGCTGAAGCTTCCCTATTTTTCAATTTTAACTGATTTTATTGTGTGCTGGGAGGCAGAAGTAGAAGGAAAGAAATGTAAAAAATAATGTACTAAAAATATGTGAGCATTCTTGTTTAGTTTTTCTTTTTTAATTTTGTAAAGATATGCGAATTGGGCTCATTTCATTTTCAGGTCTTTGAAGCAAACCTTCGTTTCAAGTTTTTTATTTAAAAACAAAACACACAAAAAATATTTTTTTGTCACCATGGAGGAACATGAGGCAAAAGAGTCAAAACAAATCTTGGACTAGGTTGTTTAAGGCCTGGAATTACTGCCTGTTTGGAGTGTGTGTGGTCTGATTCTTGCAACTAGATGTAATGCACCCACTGAAAAGAGGACTCAACTTACTACCACTCACCCAGAAGAACTATGATCACCTAAGAGATGACTAACAAAATGTACTGCTATTCTTTTTGAAAGAGTGTGATCTTGGGAGGTCTTTATAACGTAATTTTTAGCCTCTTCATTTATAAAATAGAATAAAAACAGTACCAAATGCACAACTCAGTATGAGAATTGAATGAGATTTCTCACGTAAAATTAGTGAACCTAGTACATCATACACAGCAGTATCTTTCTGTCTTTATCTATTTATATATAGAGAGAAAAGTATAGTACATTTCACAAATTTTAAGGCACATTTATTTACATTTTATTATCTCTCTGAAATATCAATATATCTGTTGTTGGTTCCATCTTAGCATTGTGCTCTATTGTCATTACACTTTTGTTCTTCTGTATTATTATATGAAATAATGTTGTAAATTATAATTCATTGTCCCTTGCATTCACACAAATGAATAGACAATTATCTTCTTTGAAGGCTCAAATGTGCTATGCATCCATATTTTATGTGACTGGTAAAGTGACCCAAAAAACTTTTTTTCATGGCTATGTTATTTTCTCTGTTTTTACATTCCTTGTATATATTATAATATCATGGAAGAGGCATCAAAATTTAGACTGCAAAGACTATGCTCCAAGTGTACTATGGCACTGAACAGTTGACATTTACTAAATGAATCAACACTCAATAGGATTATAAAGTTATTAGTATTTTCATTTAGATTTTATGCATTTATTATATATAACATGACAACATATCTATTAGGAAACATGTAATACGGGTTGACAGAGCACTGAGCTGGAAGTTGGGAAGTCAGATTGTAGATGCAGTCTGATCTTCACCAAGGCCAGTTTTACAAAACATTACCCTCTTTTAGCAATTGTTTCCTCCATCATAATATTAGAGTCTCAGACTGGTGATTGCTGATAACCATATGAATTTATGTTCTGCAAAGTGGTGGCAATGTCTCCTTTGTCTAATGTGAGCAGACAATTCCTTGAGAGAAAAACATCACCATGTTCTTTATCTGCCTTTATGAAATAGTCCCCTCACAAAAATCAAATAACAGCATGTCTATGCCTGGTAGCAGAAAGGATAAAATGTTGGAAATTTTTCTCCCCATGTATTTTTGGACTCTTGGGAAGTTTTACTTAGAGAAGTCAGTAGTTTTAGTATTAGGCACTATTTATGGTTATTCAAAGCCCTAGTAGAGCTTCTCATGGTTTCTCCCACTGCGGAAATTCAAGTTGCCCTCTGTAATTAGAAGTAGGACAAGGCAATTAGTATTCATTTTTGTTCAATAAGCGTGGGTTCAGTAGAGGAGGCTCTATTCCACAAACCTTATTATGAATGAAGAAAGAATGTTAGTCTAATGCTCACTCCCATTAAGTGCTCAGTAAACCTTACTGTCTAGTTCAGACAAGTGGAGCTATTCTCCCTCTCGTGACAGTAAGAATAATGATGCAGTACTGAGAGGTGACATTAAACAAATCTACCACTAACTTACTGTTTGACTTTGGCCAAGTCAGGTCTCCTCTGGAGATAATGGTGATCTGGCATTCTTTCTAATTTATCTTCTGGCTGTAACCCAACATATTATAGATACCCATTAATAAGATAATGATTGAGATTTACTTTTTGGTCTCATATGGTCCAGTGAGAATGAAAATTGATTACAAAAACTAACAGGACAGAAGAATAAGAAGAGATGGGTCAACTGTAGTCATAACTTGCTATCAGAAAAAGATTTTGAAAATAGATAATATTTGAACTGATACATCTGACCTGACTTTATGAAATACTTTTCTGTAAACATTTGTAGACAACATCAACAGAACATAGTTATAGCTTGAACTTCTGTTATTTTAGCAAAGGACTTTTTTTTCAACATCATATTGTTCATTAGAAGTAAGAGACCTTACCTCAATTTAATCTCCACTTTACCTTGGGCATGGCCAAGCATAACTAGTTAAGGTGCTAATTTCAAGTCATCTTCCCCAATCCTTCTCACCTATCACTTATGCCTAGAATACAAAGAATACATATCTGTAGGAATATTAAGTTGAAATATGTTTATCATAAGCCAAAGAAGCAACTGCAGGGCAAATACATATTATTTTAGGGATTAGTGAGGTTTGTTAATATCTCCTTTATTGTCTGATTTACAACAGGAATTTATGCCCTATATTATTTATAACAATTAAATTGCAAATCAGGTTAAGGTAACTAAGGGTTTGGGGAAAAACATAGTATTAGCAACTACCATAGTTTAGATTTAAACTTCAATATTTATTGATTCTGGGACCTTGGGAAATGTCCTGATTCACATATCTGTAAAATACCTTCTTCTTAGAGTTCTTTTAAAAAGTTAGCCATATTGTATTTATAAGGTCTCCTAAGCATCATATAAGTATCATAATCACTAAATCAAACTTTAAGATAACCATCAACACCTCAGCTGTGAATCTTAGTTGTTCTTGCTTGCATATAGAGTTCATACATTTATATTTAAATATTAAAACAAATTTATATACATGATTTTTAATCTTAAAATGATTATAAATTCCAATATTTTTACATCCTGTCACAGATGAAACAATAAACGCGTACAACATACTGAAGAAAGAATAAAGGAATTTGAGTTTTATTATTCAGGATATAGTGAAAAAAATTCATGTACTGAACCAGTATAAGGAAAATTGAAAGCATCAATGACATACATCCCAAACTTAATATAATTTAAATTTGGTTCCATGAAATGACTTGTTTATTTCCGTTTATTTTTAAACCAACATATAAGAAGCTGCCCATATTTAATGAATGCAACTTGATAAATTTAGTGATAAGTCTACACCCATGAAGCTATCATTACAACCAATGCCACGAACATATCCATAATGCAAAAAAAAAAAATCCTCCCATCCTCCTTATTGATGATGATGATAATAAGGATGATAACATGTAAGGTGAGATCTATCCTCTTAGGCAAATTTTAAGTATACCATAGGATCTTGGTGGTTTTTTTTTTTGTTTTTTGTTTGTTTGTTTTTTGACAGGCAAAGTTACACAGTGAGAGAGACAGAAAGAAAGGTCTTCCTTCCCCCAAGTGGTCACTACGGCGTGCTGTGCCAATCCAAAACCAGGAGCCAGGTGCTTCCTCCTGGTCTTCCATGCAGGTACAGGGCCCAAGGACTTGGGCCATCCTCCACTGCACTCCTGGGCCACAGCAGAGAGCTGGACTGGCAGAGGAGCAACCAGGACAGAATCTGGTGCTCCAATTGGGACTAGAACCTGGGGTACCAGCGCTGCAGGCAGAAGATTAGCCTATTGAGCCATGGCACCAGCCACAATAGGATCTTGTTAACTATGGTGCCAGGTTGTGCGATAGGCCTTTAGGACTTACTTAACTTGAGCAACTGAAACTTTGTAAACTTTGATTAGTACACACATTTACCTTGACCCCACCTCAGAAACCACAATTACTCACTGTGCTACTATTAGTTTAACTGTTTCAGATCCCTCATTTCAGCAGGATCACGTAGTATCAGATTCCTCGCTTCAGTTGGATCTCGTAGTATTTGTCCTCTGTTTGGCTCATTTCACTCAGTATGTCCTGCAAGGTCATGCATATTGTAGAAGTTGCATTATTCCCTTCCTATTAAATGCTAAATAATAGTCCACTGTGTACTTACATCATAATTTCTTTAACATACCTCCTTCAATCAACATTTAGTTTGCTTCTATGTTTTAGCTGTTGTGAATTACACTGCAATGAGGGTATGTAGTGAGACTACAACATTTCTTAATGAAGACTTTTAAACCACACGAGTACATGGAAAACAAACTCTCAGAAGCTGCATAGACCTATCATCCAAGGAGAGTAGCACACAATACTGAAGACAATGGAAGAATATGCCGCAGGGTAAAACACCTCGTTGACTGTGCCTAGGCGCCTGTAACAAAACAGCAACAAGCAATTGTTGTTTATCATACTCACCAAGAGTGAGATTTTTAGCATATATGCAGTGAATCAGTGCCATTTGGATACCCATTTGAGGTACTTCAAATGCAGTTACATAAAAAGACACAAGTGAGTTTGTGTACTCTATCATCAGATGTCATCCCACAATTTGATTGACTGACAAGTTGGCAATATTTCTGTAACTGCTTTTATATGCTGGAGTGCCATGGCCTGCACATAGAAACTCCTGAAAAAAAGATACTAAAATAAAATACCTTGTGCACAGCTCAGCAGGTAAAATAAATATTACTTTAACAGGTTCACAGATAATAATATAAAAATCTTTGACAAATTGTAGAGATGAATGTGTCACTTGCTTAGTGAATAGCTTTCAGATTAATTCGCTTAAGTGTTTATCTACTAACTCCTCGAAGAGTCAACACTCAACATGTATTTATGTACTCCCCTTAGTTTATTATCAGTGAATTATAACATATGTGATAAAATTATATACATACGTCTTAAAATATTTGAACTTGGCCAGAACCACGGCTCAATAGGCTAATCCTCCACCTGCGGCGCCAGCACACCAGGTTCTAGTCCCAGTCGGGGCACCAGATTCTGTCCCGGTTGCTCCTCTTCCAGTCCAGCACTCTGCTGTGTCCCGGGAGTGCAGTGGAGGATGGCCCAAGTGCTTGGGCCCTGCACCCCATGGGAGACCAGGAGAAGCACCTGGCTCCTGGCTTCGGATCAGTGCAGTGCGCAGTGCTCGGCTGCAGTGCGCCGCCAGATTGGCCACTGAGGGGGTGAACCAACGGAAAACGAAGACCTTTCTCTCTGTCTCTCTCTCTCACTGTCCACTCTGCCTGTTAAAAAAAATATATTTGAACTCATGATTTGCAATTTGCAAATGTTTTCAATATTGATTAGCTTCTAAATCATAATTTAGTGTTACTTACATAGTTGTGTAACTATGAGGACTTTTGTACTCATCAATGAAAATGTAAGATTAAGAGAACTAATTAAATTTCAGTATGAATTACACAACAGTTTGTCCATAGGGTGGTAATGTTAATTTCTCCTCAGTGATAGTCTTGTCACTGGTCAATTTATTTTATTGTAATCTTGTAGTTTCCATGGTTTTATGTACTTTTAAATTCTACAATTTTACAGACTTAAAAGAAGACAATGATAAGGATTAAAGAAAGAGTGACAGTTGAGATGCTTCAGAGTGACAAGATTCTTGCTAATGATATTTTTCTAGTTAGAAAAAAGACAAATTACTGAAGAAAAGTGTCAAATTATTTACAGAAACTTGGCATGTGCAGGAAATATCTGGACTTTACTGCTCTTGTCAAAACATAAACTTTTAAATATATTAATTTTGTATTAATAAAGCCTGTATTTCTATGGCCAAACATATTTTTAAAAGGTTAAAGACAGACAGTCAAGAAAATAAATTCTTTTATTTTTATTCTCAATGTTATATGCTAATTATTTTGCTAATTGGCTATATCTATCCCCCAGAGTGGGCAACATTGGCCAATTCTTTTCTTGATTTTCTTTATATGAATTATGTTATATCACATAGGTTCTAGCTTTTGCTGAAGAGGTGGTAGAAAGACAGTTCACCGTGCTTTCTTGCAATGTTTTCTTATCCAAATATGGCAATAGCCAATCCTAGACATTGAGAATTTAATATTTTTTTGACAGGCAGAATTAGACAGTGAGAGAGAGACAGAGAAATGTCTTCCTTTTCCGTTGGTTCACCCCCCAAGTGGTCACTATGGCTGGCACATTGCGGCCGGCTTACTGTGCCGATCCAAAACCAGGATGCAGGTGCTTCCTCCTGGTCTCCCATGGGATGCAGGGCCCAAGCACTTGGGCCATCCTCCACTGCACCTCCCGGGACACAACAGAGAGCTGGATTGGAAGAGAATCAGCTAGGACAGAATCTGGCACCCCAACCGGGACTAGAACCCACAGTGCCATCGCAGTAGGCGGAGGATTACCTGCTGCTGGCCGAGAATTAACTCTTAAAGTCATCAATTCTGAAAGAACAGGCACATGTTCATTTTTCACATTTTATACATTCAGGATGTTTCTTGGTACCTACAGGAATACAAAGTATTGGATTCCGTGTATTCTCAAAGTGTTTAAAAATCTAGTTGAAGAAGTCATATGAAGTCATATTTCAGATGTGAGTCACATCTGAAATACATAAGGACACATTTGCTTGCATAGGGTATTAAAATAGATTTGGAAAAGTTTGAGAAGAAAAAATAACTGGAGAAGTTTGACTTATATGTAGTTCCTGCCTGAGATACCCACAGAAGGTACAGTATGAATCTTTATTTTAAGAAATTACCTTGGGGCAGGCGCTGTGGCTTAGCAGCTAAAGTCTCCCCCTGCAGTGCATCCCATATGAATGCTGGTTCAAGTTCTGGCTACTCCATTTCCAGTCCAGCTCTCCGCTATGGCACAAATGCTTGGGCCCCTGCACCTATGTGGGAGACCAGGAAGAAGTTCCTGGTTTCGGATCAGCATAGCTTCTGCCTGTTGAGTCCGATTTTCCCAATCAATGCACAAGGCACAGTCACGGATGCAAAAGCAGAAGTTTATTTGTTACCAGCCGACTGGGACCCCTACCCACATACAGCCACTTAGCTGAGCACAGACAAAAGGCCCTCTCATTTGCATAAGAGAGGTTTTTATAGGCTCACACTTACAAGAGTGCAAGTCATCTCCTACATAGGTTACCTTCTCACTCTCTATATGGCAAGGTATTGGGACCTAACATGTTCATTGGTCCATTTAAATGTATAGGCTACATACGTTGTGTGGTGGGAAGGCCACACAAAGGGGATGGCATTGGGAGGCACCGGCAGGAAGCGCCACACAAAGGAGATGGCACAGGGAGGCACTGGCAGGAATCATTGGGCCATAAATTCCAGGGGGGCTGGTGGGGAGCAGGAGGTCATAAAGTCCAGGGGAGCATAGCAGGCAAGCAATCAGCCAGAGGACAGAAGCGGACTGGCATTTAGAAGCTAGGGACTCCAGCTCCTTCAGGCCTTTGCAGTCATCTGGGGAGTGAACCAGCAGATTGAAGACCTCTCTCTTCCCCCACCACCCCCACCCCTGTCCCCTTTGCCTCTGCCTCTCTATAACACTGCCTTTCAAATAAATAAATAAATCTTTAAAAAAAATAAATAAAGAAAGAAAGACATTATTTTTGGGACTGGTGGTGTGGCACAGCAAGTTAAGCCTCAGCCTGTGATGCCAGCTCCCCCTCTGAACTCCAGTTTGAGTCCCAGGTACTCCACTTATGATCCACATCCCTACTAAAGAACCTGGCAAAGCAGGAACTCTGCCTTCCAAATAAATAAATGCATCTTTAGAAAAAAAGGCAGCAGTCTTTGGGTCGTTGGCATAGTGAGTTAAGCTGTCACTTGGGATGTTTGCATCCCACAGTAGAGTGCCGGATTGAGTCCTGGATACCCTGCTTTGAGTCCAGCTCTCTGCTAATGACCCTGGGAATCAGCAGATGCTGTCTCAAGTGTGTGAGTTCCTATCACCTGATGGGAGACTCACATGGACTTCATGGCTTCTGGCTTCAGCCAGGCCCAGCCATTGCTGTTGTGACCACTACAGGAGTGAATCAGCAGATGGAAGATCTCTCTCTCTCTCTCTCTCTCTCTCTCTCTCTCTCTCTCTCTCTCACTGCCTTTCAAACAGACAAGCAAACAATTCAATTTTTTTAAAATTATATTTAAGGGTCCACGTTGTATAACATTTTTTAAAAAAACAGAATGTTTTTACTCATTTAGGGAACTAGATATGTGGTACAATGTATAATCTTCATGGGTGCCGGTGCTGTGACGTAGAAGGTAAAGCCACTTTCCGCAGTGCCGGCATCCCATATGGGTGCCAGTTCGAGACCCGGCTGGTCCAATTCTGATCCAGCTCTCTGCTATGTCCTGGGAAAGCAGTAGAAGATGGCCCAAGTCCTTGGGCCCTTGTACCCACCTGGGCAATCCAGAAGAAGCTCCTGGCTCTTGGCTTCGGATTGGTACAGCTCCAGCCATTGCGGCCAATTGGGGAGTGAACCAGTGGATATAAGATCTCTCTCTCTTTCTGCCTCTCCTTCTCTCTGTGTAACTCTGACTTTCAAATAAATAAATAAATATTTTAAAAATTAACACTTTTATTTAATTATGTATATATATATGTGTGTGTGTATATGTATAATCTTCATGAAGGGTTAATTTGGCTTTATTCTACTTTCAAAAATGTCAAGACAAAGGCCAGCATTCTGGCATAATTGGTAAAGCCACTGCCTGCAGCACTGGCATCCCACATGGGCCCCTGGTTCAAGTACCTGATGCTCCACTTCCAATCCAGCTCCCTGCTGATGTGCTTGGGAAAGCAGCAGAAGATGGTGCAAGTCCTTGGTCCTCTGCACCCACACAGGAGACTTTGGATTGTCCCAGCTCCCACCATTGCAGCCATTCTCTCTGCCTCTGTCTCTGCTTCTCTGTAACTCTGCCTTTCTAATAAATACATAAGTAAATGTCAAGACAGTTAACAATGGTTTAACAAATTTAAATGACTATATGCAGATTGATTTGGGACAGGAAATTAATTTCAGTAACTGTGTCTCTATTCTTAGCATGCTTGTCATCAATATGCCATGGAAATGCTCTTTTTTGGAAATCTCAATTCAAGTCAATAATTGGAAAAACATTGGTAGTATCCACTTCTCACAAGTTTCAAATCCTTTTTTTATTTGTATGTTCGTAGTCATAGTATAAAGATAAGTAAATAGTGAAAAGTTTAAAACAAATAAAAATTCAAACCATACAAGGAAGAAAGGGCAAATAGCAGAAGAGTCATTGTCAATACTTGAAAACAAGAAAATTGTATGCTTGATTTGTTTTAATAAATATATTCCATTTAATATAACATGATGTTTCAAAGAGTTGAATCTTTCTAATTTGTGTATGTACATTTTGTATATCAATCCTTCTAATTTTCTATTCATATTTATATTATTGTTGAATTCTTTAATTGTAAAAGAAATCCTTCAAATCTCAATACTTAGTAACAATTTTTTTTTTCTTGCTGATAATAGTCATGTGCAGAACAAGAAGAGGGTTAGTAAGTAAAAGGGGTTCTCTTTGCTTTATGTAGTATCTTGGAACGTTGGCTTCTTTCAGCCTATGACTTTATTCTATTCTATATTTTTGAAGTTCTCTCTCTTCAATTGGTTGATAGGAAAAATGATACAGGGAGAGAATATGGAGAAGGCACAGCTACTCTTAACCATCAAAGTAGCTGCAATGGTCAGGGCTAGGCTGTTCCAGGCCAAAGCCAGGAGCCAGGAGCTTCTTTCAGGTCTCCCACAGGCATGCAGTGACTTAAAAGAATTGGGCCATCTTCCACTCCTTTTCCATGTATGTTAGCAGGGAGCTGGATCAGAAGTGGAGCAGCTGGGGCTTGAAATAGTGCCCAAATGGGATGCTGGAGCATGGCCGCAGCCTGCCTAATGTTCTTACATCCACATAAATTCAGGGAGTTTGTATGCATGTGCCTTTATGTACCTATTAAAAACTTTGTATCTATCCCAGGAGAGTAGGGAAAATAAAAAAATAGAGAACAACTAATGAAAAATCATTTGAAAAGTGGCAACAACCTATAACTGATTACTATGTTATCCTGTGCATATTTAAGATCTTTCTTGTAAAATTTGATGTATTTAGGAAATTGTTAAAAAAATACTTTTCTTCTAAAGAACTGAATATAATACTATAAAATTTCATGTGTTATTGTTATTTTTGAGTGCATATATTAATTTGAATAACATACTTTTCTTTTTTTTTTTTTTTTTTTTTTTTTTTTTTTTTTTTTTTATTTTTTTGACAGGCAGAGTGGACAGTGAGAGAGAGAGACAGAGAGAAAGGTCTTCCTTTGCCGTTGGTTCACCCTCCAATATTGAACACCATACATGTCTGTTAGAATAAAATAACAAATCTCACCTATAGTTAATAGTTGTGTTCTTTTTTGAAAATTATTTTATTATTTATTTAAAAGGTAGAGTTACAGAGAGAAAGGGACATCCAATGGTTCACTCCTTAAATGGCCAAGTTGAAGCCAGGATCCTGTAACTCCATCTGAGTTTCCTACATGGTGGCAGGGATCCAAGCAGTTGAGCCATATTCTGGTGATTTCCCAGGCACCTGAGAAGGGAGCTGGATGGAATGTGGAGCAACTGGGAACCGGTGCTCATATGGGAAGCCATTGCCATAGGTAGTGGCTTAACCCACTGTACCACAAAACTGGCCCCAGTTGCTGTCTTAATTTGTTTGCATTAAAATAGAAAGACTATTGACTGAGACTTCCATAAATAATAAAAATGTATTTTTCATAGTTCTGGAGGATAGGAAATCCATATTGAAAACCTTTGACTTTGGTGTCTAATGAAGCCCTGATCTTTGCTTCCAAGGTGGCACTTGTTTCCACACCCAGTGGGAGCAAAGGGACAAATGCATCTGCACGTGACACAGGTCAGCAAGGCAAAAGGGCTTAGTTAGTTCCCTCCAGCCCTTTTATTAGAGCACTAATCCTATTTTGTGTGTGATGAGTACTTGGTCCTTTTCCAAGAATACCTACCTCTTAATTACAATACCTTAGAGGCTTAAGTCCCAACATGTGAATTGTGCTGGGACACATCCATTAAACCATAGCAACCTTATCCAATTAATTTGCTGAAATAACTTACAGAAATGTATAATCATAGTGGTTAAAGCTTCTTATTCAATTTTGAAGCTAAGAATTTGATGTGCGCATATGTTCTCACAAGTAATGGAAAGGTAAAATTGTATCACGGACATCCAGTGCTGTTGAGTCTCTTTCCACCTGCTCACTGATGACATCAGCCTCTATAATGAAAAGGCTGTGCAAGCTCAGATTTAGTTAGTTGAATCCAATGGCCTCAACACAAAGAGAAACCCCTGCATGAAAGAAATCCTCTACACTAACTTCTCCTTAGTGAATTTCTCACTATTGACTTTCCACTCCTGTTTGATGTGTAAAGTAATCCCAGAACAGCAATCATATCCACGGTGAAAACCAATCTATATCCTAATATATGTTATTTGACTAGCTGCTCCTCTGTGTTAGCTACTGTCTTGAGTTAATTATACCAATTTCTCTCTCTTATTTGTAAGGATAGTTGAGATAAGATAGTAATGTTATATTTTGTTGAATTTATAATTGCATTTCATTGAATAAACCATTACGGTAAATTAATGTTTACTCTCTCTCTCTGATAGTTTTGATAGAAAACTCAATTTCAGAAAAAGAGAAAACCTTCTTTATTTAAATAATCTTTACTGTATAAATTCATTTCTTTCTGTTTTAAATCCATGCTTTTCTATAAAATACCTTAAATAAAATACTGTTTGAACTATTTAAATAGCTTCCATGCTTTACTCTTAGATTTATTTAAATCTTTAATGCAATATATTCAAAATCAAACACATCAACTTTTGCCCCAGCAGCTTTTTTCATACTTTTCTATTTCTGTTTTTTAGGCAGCACGGTACTCACTGCCATTCAAAATTAGAAATTCAAAGTTATGCTTCACTCTTTTTTTCTTTTAAAGATTAATTTGTTTGTTTGAAAGCCAGAGTTACACGGAGAGAAAAGGAGAGGTAGAGAGAAAAAAAGAGGTCTGCATCCACTAGTTCACTCCCCAGTTGGCTGCACTGGCAGGAGTCGCGCCAATCTGAAGTCAGGAGCCAGGAGCTTTTTCCAGGTCTCCCATGTGGGACAGGGGCCCAAGACTTGGGCCATCTTCCATTACTCTCCAAAGCCACAGCAGAAAGCTGCATCAGAAGTGGAGCAACCAGGACTCTAACCAGTGCCCATATGGGATGCTGGCACTGCAGGTGGCAGCTTTACCTGCTACACCACAGCAGTGGCTCCACTTCACTCTTTAAGTTGTTTCCCATATCTGGTCATCCAGACTTGCTGTTTCTTCTACTATAATGCTTCCATATTTACTCCTTCTTTCTACCCTAGTTTATTTCCTTAATACCTCTCAATTGAAAATGCAGACTCATCAGTATTTATCATGAGAGGGATGCTGCTCAAATATAGACATATACATCAGGTTAAAAGCCTTGCATAAATCCTATAGGATGCATATCTTGTCTTACCTGATCTATAAAAATTGAGCAAATCATCTTTTACTAATATATTTCTAAATAATATTTTGTATATTACCACTTGTAAATTTATGAGCTTCTGTCCTTAAAATAACCCCTTAATAATGGAACTAAGCATTAAAGTATTGTTCTAATAGTGAATACATTGACATATCTACATTAGGTTATGGAAAGCATGTCATTGAACAAATTTTTATGACAAATTATTTCATTGTTTATGTTTTATATCTTACAGAAATTGGACTGTGCTGATTATTACATATGATGTAATATGAGATTTTCAATTCCTCATCTTTTCTAAAAATCATCATCATCAGCCAGCGCCATGGCTCACTAGGCTAATCCTCTACCTGCGGCGAAGGTCAGGGCACCAGATTCTGTCCCAGTTGCCCCTCTTCCAGGCCAGCTCTCTGCTGTGGCCAGGGAGTGCAGTGGAGGATGGCCCAAGTGCTTGGGCCCTGCACCCGTATGGGAGACCAGGAGAAGCACCTGGCTCCTGGTTTTGGATCAGTGCAGTGCGCGGGCTGCATCACGCCACCGCAGCGGCCATTGGAGGGTGAACCAACAGTACAGGAAGACCTTTCTCTCTCTCTCTCTCTCTCTCTCTCTCTCTCTCTCTCTCTCTCTGTCTCTCTCTCTCACTGCCCACTCTGCCTGTCAAAAAAATAATAAAAAAATCATTATCATCATTTTTATTAGTTGAGGTGACCTTAATTTGCATGCATTTAATGCACAATAGTAGTTATTGGCAAAGCCTTTTTTCACGCTAATGAAGCTCTTACCTATACTAAGTGTTTTAGATTGCCTAACCATGGAAGCAAGAGTTGAGACAGTTCAGCATGTAGCAAGTTTATTAGGGAACATACTTGGAATCAAGACCTATGAAAGAGAGGAAGGAACTAGGATTAAGAAGGAGCAAAGGATGTGTGATATAGCCCTGTGGGAAAGATCATAACTGACATGAGGACCTCTAGCACTGCAAAGGCACTTCAGCCTTGTCCTGAATTGTGGAAGGCAGGTTTAGATTTTATACTCCCCTTGACCAATCTCTATGCAGGAAGAAGAACCTTCCGTCTGGAGTGTGGAACTTAGTCCAGGGGAAAGCTAAGTTCCAGGTGTGTTTTTCTGCAGCACTCCTGGAAGATGTGGACATAAATGCTTCATATCTGATAGGCAGTGTTGATGGTGCATCACAAGGCAAATACTGTTAAGTCTGCATGTTGGGATGATTCTGAGCCTATAAATGCTATATGAACTCAAGGGAGTCCTCTCCTCACATTAACCATGAAACCATGCACCTGTTGAAAAGTCTCTCTTCCCTATATCACTAACATATGAATAAACTCAGAATTATTTAAACAAGAAGGAAAACAATTAGTTCCATTAGAAATTGTTTCCTTATATTTTTCTTACAAAGATACATGTGTGGACTTGTTTGTCAGATAACATGTTGACATATGAAATTGTTGAGAATATACTGAAGGAACAGGAACAAAAATGTAAATGCTAGTGGAGGATGGGTTATCATCAGCATCACATTATGAAAATAGAAAGTGTGAACTGAAAATGCAATGTTTGCTCAGCCACATCATTTAATCCTAAAGAGGAAGTGCTAATATTCTGCTTTCAAACTATGGTAGACAGAATAATGACTTTCCAAAGATGTCACGCTCTAAGCTTCAGAATTTGTGACTATGGCATCATACGTGACAAAAGGGCATTTCAGGTCTGATTAAGGTGACTGACTTTCAGATAGGGAGATTATTAGAGTGTCTCAGTGGGCTCAACTTAATCATGTGAACTCTGAAAAGCAGAGAACTTATCCCTAGTCAGAGAGGTGAGCTGACAAAAGAAAAAGGAGAGATTCAAAGCATGGCAGAGGCTCCATCCATTGTTGCTGACCTTAGAAATCAATGAACAGGATCACAAACCAAAGAATGCAGATGTCTCTAGAAACCCTAAGCTGATCAGGAAGTGAGGAGCTCAGCCTAACAGCCTAAATGGGCAAGAAAACCAATTGTCTCTTAGAGACTCCAAGAGGAAGAGCCTGCTGATTCCTTTACTTTAACCCAGTGAGACATGTACTGAGCTTTGTAGGCCAGAAGGCCTACAAAATTGAAGAAAATAAATGTGCTGCACCAAGTTTGTTGTAGACCATTATGGTAGCAATTGAAGGATAGCAGATTCGCTATCTTTTTTTTTTTTTTTAAAGCTGGATAAGGCAGCCCAGTGAGATGCGGTAAATCAGAGGCTGGGTGTAGAATGGAATTAAAAAGGTGGAGGAAACACAAAGAAAGAGACCATTGTTTTAATATGCTGGTTAGACAAGCTTATAAGAAATTTTACATTCACTGGTATTTTCCCTAAATGGATATTTTTGACTAAACGCAAAACAGTAGTGAGTAAATTTCTGATACCTTCTTCTACTTCTTTGATGCGGTTCCACATTCTAACCATTATCGTATAGAGGAAAGGTCAGAATAAATGGGCGTTACTGCTTCTCTCGTCCTTCTTCTTTACTCTTACATACCTACCAGGACGTTAGAGGTAAGCTTTTCAGTTCCTCCTGTGTTGTAACTGAGTTATCACTTATGTCATACCCCCTTCCAAGAAAAGTCACTCTCTTTCCTTGGGACAACAACTGCAGCAAAACAGTCTGAGAAAATTATTTTTTGTGGACAGCATGAAAAATATACTAATAATATTTTTAAACATCAACGTATTTTATGATTTCCCTTCTTCTGGAAGAAAATATTGTGCCCCAGCAAGGGGCATGCTTCCTTTCACTCACAAAGCTGGCTTTCCCGTTCTTTCACATGGTTCAGCCATGTGAAAGCCACTAGCTGGAGCCTTCCCTTTTTCCAAATGACTGCTTTGCATATTGTTGAAGAGAGCTGTAAACCCATGTGTCCTTTCTCTAAGTTACATGCCTTAGGTCCATCCCTTGGGCCATACTTGGCCAGTCTGTCTTTCTCTGCTCTTGTTACTGATTTTGTTTTATTAGTATTATTGTTATTTATTTTGATTGTTAAAATTTGTGCTTTTGGTTTGCTGTTAACTGTTCCTCTAAATCCTGGGTTAAAAAGCAGAATGCAGTATTCAGCTGCTCTCTGACAAGTACAGATCGCTGTCAGTCGATACCACAGATACCACTTCTCATACTACTGGATTTTCATGAATGCTTTGCTTTGTGAGAACTGTTATTTAGCTGACACGTATGTTGTTTATTAACAACTTCATTGGATTAGACAGGGGGTAGGTTGTCTTTAGGATAATAGAGAGATGGGTGTTGCCCACGTTTATTGTCTGGATATGCAAGGAGCCAGTATATTCAGGAAGGGAGGCCAGCCAGCAAAAGTGCGTGATATTGCTGACGTGCAGTGAGCTGGAAACCACCTGAATCCTTAAGGATATTTTTTCTTCAAATAATAC
Organism: Sylvilagus floridanus; assembly: GCA_949820135.1. Lineage (NCBI taxonomy): Eukaryota > Metazoa > Chordata > Mammalia > Lagomorpha > Leporidae > Sylvilagus > Sylvilagus floridanus. Next base: position 82,345,157 of record OX463236.1, on the reverse strand, counting down.
TTTCGAGGATCATTTTTTTTCATTCTATATATCTATTTGATTTGCTGTGTCCATAGGCAATATGGACAGATATAGTAAATATAGTATATTTTACATGATGGTCTATGATTTTTCATTGTAAGAAAAGTAGAGGGGCCAGCATGAGTGCAGGTTTACATAATAGCTGCTTCACATCCAATCCAACACTCCTCCAATGTGCGTGGTAAAGCTGAAGAAGGCCTAAGTACTTGGACCCCTGCAACCCACGTGGGAAAACAGGATGGAATTCTAGGCTCCTGGCTTTGTCCTGATTCAGCCGCACCTGTTGCAGCCATCTGGGGAATGAACCAGGATATAAAAGATCCCTCTCTTTTTCTATTCCTCTCACTTTTTATAATTAAGCCTTTCAAATAAATAAAATATTTTTTTTGACAGGCAGAGTGGACAGTGAGAGAGAGAGAGACAGAGAGAAAGGTCTTCCTTTGCCGTTGGTTCACCCTCCAATGGCTGCCATGGACGGCGCGCTGTGGCCGGCGCACCGCGCTCATCCGATGGCAGGAGCCAGGTATTAGGTGCTTTTCCTGGTCTCCCATGGGGTGCAGGGCCCAAGCACCTGGGCCATCCTCCACTGCACTCCTGGGCCACAGCAGAGAGCTGGCCTGGAAGAGGGGCAACCGGGACAGAATCCGGCACCCCGACCGGGACTAGAACCCGGTGTGCCAGCGCTGCAAGGCGGAGGATTAGCCTGCTGAGCCACGGCGCCGGCCAAATAAAATAATTTTTTTAATTAAGAAAAGTAAGTAGCACATGAGGAAACATAAGTACCATCCTTTTGCATGTTGTTTGGTAGGCATTGTCATACACTTTTGCTGGCTGGCCTCCCTTCCTGAATATACTGACTCCTTGCATACCCAGACAATAAATGTGAGCAACAACCATCTCTCTATTAGCCTAAAGACAACCTACCCCCTGTCTAATCCAATGCAGTTGTTAATAAACAACATACAGGTCAACTAAAGTATTATGTCCCTCCTTGTTTCACTCAGCAACATAATTGAAACTTGACTTCTTTCAGTTTCTTAGGAGAGAGGCAGAGCTTGGCTAGTGTAAGATTAGAGAAATTGGAAAGCTTGTTATAACTGAAAGCTTAGACTAAGCTGGGTTTGATATTGTACTCAGAAAAAGATTGTAATTTCAGGGTTTTATACAATGTACTTCAGAGGAATGATATAAAAATTGGAGAAGATTTATTTTAAGTTGCATTAATTTATAATTATTTCATTATAAACCTTTTGGTGCTGAGAATTTGTTTATTACATTACTATATTCTGAGACATCTTTTAAATATTTGCTTATATGCTTGAGATTTTCTATTCTTGCCAAAAGGAATTCAGGTGAAAAAATCAATTCACTGTCCTTAAAGAGGCATTTAATCTGGTATTCTACTCTAAATACAATTGCAGAAATTTAATAATCCCCGCTGTTGGAATTATTCCAAACAGAAGTTCAGAAATCAGAAGATTGAGAAAAATCTTTAAAATTTTACTATTCAAAACTTGTATTTGAAATTCAGAGTTATAACTTTAATTGCAGTTATGTCATATTTCTTATTATTTGAAGATATTAATTTAAAATTGCATTATCCACAGACATTATTGCAGCATATGAAATTTACTCTTTATGTAAGTAAAGAGAGCTGAATAGATTTCTGTGTGCTAGAAATTGTGCCAAACTCTAAAAATTCCTTCAAATTGCACATGCAATTACACCTAGTCAAATTCTATGCCAGGTTGTCTTGACTTATAAGTCTTTTCTCTTGAATCATATTTGGAACATTTAATTTATTACACTTTATTTATTGTCCAAAAAGAACATTTTTCAAAGGAAATTGGAGCATCATAAGTAATTACCTGGGATAAACTAGAAGTCTTCTAGGAAACTTTGAATACAAGATTACTCTTATATAACATGTGTAATTTTAGAAAATTTAGAACATACAGAAAAATAAAGGAAAACATTACTCTCAGGAGCAGCATTGTGGTACAGTGGGTTACAACTGCTCAGGGATCTAGTATCCCATATCAAAATTTTTGTTAGAGTCCTGGCTACATGGTTTTCAATGTAATTTCTGCTAATATGCCTGAGAAGGCAATGGGAGAGTTTAGTCCCCCATCACACATGTAAGAAACCTGCTTGGAGTTCCTGGCTTCTTGCTTTGATCTGGCCCAGATCTGGCTATTGTAGTTGTTTTGGAAGTGAACAAGCTGTTGCAAAAAATCTCTCTCTGTCTCTGTCTCTGTCTCTCTCTCTCTGTCTCTATCTGTGTGTGTATGTATGTGTGTGTTTCCCTTTCTTTTTTGTTGCTCTACCTTTCAAATAAATGAGTATTCTTAAAAAAGAAAAAAAAAAATACTTTCAACTACCTAATCTTATTTTCCTGTCTCTTATGTACTCACACACACACACACAAATATATATATATATATATATATATATGTACATATATACATATATGTTGTACTATTGGAAAAAAATTACAAGTTCTTCAAAAGTCATTTCACTGGCTACATATTATCCTATCATCTGAATTTAAGGAGGCTATTTAATTACCCTCTTACAGAATTTTTAGGTTGTTCCAGCACTTTATGGTTAATAGCACTGTGACAAAATAATCATTTTTAATTATATGCATACATGATTACTTTGTGTTGTAGTTTGCAGGAATTGGAATTTTCAGAGAGAGTGGCCAAAAAGTTTTGAATTAATTAAGATGTGGGATTACATTAATTTTGTTATACTCCCAAGGTAATCACCTACAGTTGCCAACAATTCACTACAAGGTTTAACTGAATTATTCTCACCTTCTAAGTCATTGGCTTACGTTCAATGTCTTCTTGATTTTTCTTTCCTTAGATTTCAGGGAAGTTGATTGTCCTCTTGTTAGATAGGAAGTCAGATATGAGCTTAGGTGTGTGTGACAAAGGCCTAAAGAGAAGACATCTATGTCCAGCATATGCATCTCAAAGTTATCCCGATAACCTGCCAGATGGGGGCCCCACCTTTCTGCCTGATAGCCTTCTAGGTGCAGCCCAGTATCTGCATTTCAGAACTATCCTGATCTTCCAGGGGGTCCTGCCCGTCCTTCCTCTAACCAGGGCATCTTCAGCCAGGCTTCCTCCACATTCTTAGCAGATGTCAGCAGATGTCAGCCATTCATAGGGGTTTTTAGGTTGGATTATGCATTGTATTGTATTGATTTTAAGTGTCCATAATTTTCTGTGTGTTTCCTTTTTTTGTTTTTTCCTATTGGGGTTAAAATATACTCTTTAAAGATCTTTAGACCTGAGGTAAAAAGGAGAAGATTGCAATTCCTTTGAGGAAATGCATTTTTCTCTAGTTAGTTTAAGGAGATTTGTAAACTAACTTTGAAGTGAATCCCAGATGAAACGTGCTCAATTGGAGTAAGGGATTAAGTTAGTTTGAATTTGTTTATTTCCTTTGGTATTCGTTGGATAACAGGGAGTTTATTTATTTTAAACTATTTCACAGGGATTTGGTGGTTTTCTTTGGTTGATGCTCTTTCTTGTTTCATTTGGGGAAATGATGAGATTCTACTCTCTGAGGAACAAATTTAGTATTAGCAGAGGTAAGACCTACTTACAGAATTTACAGAATTAGAAAACAGTAAGTGACCTTATGAACTACATTTTATCTTACTGAAACTTTTTTAGATAAAATACAATAATAATTTTTACTTATTTTACTTACTCTTAGGATATGTCAGAAAACCTCACATTTTCTGTAAAAAGCCACAAAAGGAATTCGTTAAGTTGTACATTCAACAAAATGTTTTTTGAGCACATCTCTTGTGTCCAGGACTTCAATAGATATTATTATACAATGACGACCAAAGTATTTTTTTAATATTTATTTATTTACTTGAAAGGCAGACTTACAGAGAGGCAGAGAGAGAGAGAGAGAGAGAGAGAGAGAGAGGTCTTCCATCTGCAGTTTCACAACCCAGATGGCCACAACAGTTGGAACTTGGCTGATCCAAAGCCAGGAGCTTCCTCCAGGTCCCTCAAACAGGTGCAGGGGCCCACAGACTTGGGCTATCTTCCACTGCCTTTCCAGGACATACCAGAGATCTGGATAGGAAGTGGAGCAGCCAGGACTCAAACTGGTGCACATATGGGATGCCAGCACTATAGGTGGCCACCTTACCTGCTACCCCACAGTGCCAGCCCCTAGCAAAACATACTTGACCTTATGCAAATTTAGATTTCTTTTGAGTAGCCCTGAAACCCCATCCAATACTGACACTAGGATGAGGGAAATTCATTATATGTTAAACAAAAATTATGTGAGGCTATTGTTTTGGACCAAATTCCTGTATTAGGTTCCAACAGACCAAACCAAAGCAAAATGCAGCTACTAGTGTTAAATGCCACCAAATCACATTGAAGATCTGAAGAAACAAGTAGTTTCCAAAACAGACCAGATTTTCCTAAAAGCAAGACATTATAGTCTACTTGAGTCAGCATATTGTAGAAGTACTCTCTACTTTTACTATTTCTCTCTCTCTCTCTCTCTTCTCTCTCTCTCTCTCTCACACACACACACACAGAGACACACACATGCACACATAATTTACAGTAACCTGATGTTTATCAATCAGTTATTTTTCTATTGTTCTATTTCTTTGTTCCTATTGTATAAAACCCAATATTCTACTATTGTCCAATGGGAATTCTCATTCTATTTTATAGAATGGAGCCTGCACCAATTCATGAATTGTAAATAAAAGCTAATTAGATTTGTAACTAAATTTATTTTAATTTTGTCTTGATATATATTGCATAGTAATCTTCCATAAAACAATATAAAAGGGCACTGGAATTACATTGTTGGGAAAGTATTGGAAAAAACACATTATGGGGAGATAATCAATTACATTAATGTGGGATAATAATCAAAGTATAATTTAGAGTTAACTGAGGATACACAGTGTAATTTGTTTGGTGCAAAACCTCCAAGCAAAGGGGACAGTATCTTCTATGTCCAGTGTCATAGGGGTGAAGAGGGAAAGCGGTACATAGATGAGGCTGATAATAGCTGTAATTCAGAAAGAAAAAAAGACAATACCATGAGAAATTGAAAAAAGATAATTAGAATTGACATTTACTAATTATTTACTATGTTTCAAGAACTGCTGAAAGGACTACATATGGGTTAATAATTATTTGAAAAATAATTACTTAGTTAATTTCATTTAATTGAAGCACAAGACAATAAACAAGAGAAATAGAAATATATAGAGAGAGACAGAGATCTTTCATCTGCTGGTTCATTCCCCAAATGCAATAGTAAAGTCTAGGCTAGGCCAGATCCAGGAACCTCGAATCCCTCCCAGGTATCCCATGTGGATGGTAGAGGCTTAATCAAATGAGCTTAATCCCATGGTTTCCTAGGATGCATTAACTGGAAGCAAATCTGCAAACATGTTCTTTGTTTTTTTTTTTCCCAGAAAATTTTTAATTAAGGAATAAAATTTAACTTCAGGAACATGGTGGTTCTTCCCTCTGTAATCTTCCTCCACATATACTGCCACCCCTCTTCCTCCTTCTTCTCCTATACCCAATTTTATTTTTTACTAAGATCTATTTTTCATTAACTTTATACACATATGATTAGCTTTATGTTAAGTGAAGAGTTTAGCAAATAGTATGAAAAAAAAAAAAACTGTTCCTCAAAAGTCAATATAAGGGCAGTTCAAAGTCAATGCTTCTCAAAGTGTCAGTTTCACATCTATAGATTACCTTTTAGGTGCTCTATTAGTTATCACAGATCAGGAAGAAAATATGGCATTTGTCATTTTGGGACTGGTTTATTTATGTATGATGTTTTCTAGCTTTATCCATTTTGTTGCAAATGACCAGATTTCCTTTTTTTTTTTTTTACTGCTGTGTAGTATTTCATGGTATACATATTACATATCCCAAGATTTTTTTTTTTTTTTGAGAGAGAGAGAGAGAGAGAGAGAGAGAGAGAGAGAGAGAGAGAGATCTTCCCTCTGCTGGTTCATGCCCCAAATGGCCGCTATGGCTGGCACACTGTGCTGATCTGAAGCAAGGAGCCAGGTGCTTCCTCCTGGTCTCCCATGCAGGTGCAGGGCCCAAGAACTTGGGCCATTCTCCACTGCCCTCCTGGGCCACAGCAGAGTGCTGGACTGGAAGAGGAGCAACTGGAACAGAACCGGTGCCCCAACTGTGACTAGAACCAAGGGTGCCGGTGCCGCAAGCAGAGAATTAGCCTAGAGAGCCGTGGTGCAGGCCAATCCCATGATTTCTTTATCCAGTCTTCAGTTGACAGGCATTTGAGGTGATATTATATCTCAGCTATTATGAATTGAGCTTCAATATACATGGAGGATAACTCTTTGATATGCTGATTTCATTTCCCTTGTGTAAATTCCCAGGAGTGGGATGGCTGGGTCATATGGCAGGTCTCTATTCAGATTTCTGAGGTGTCTCAATACTGTCATCCATAGTTGCTTTACCAGTTTACATTCCCAACAGAGGATCAGGGTCCCTTTTCCCCCATATCCTCACCAGCATTTGTTGTTTGTTGATTTGTGTATGAAAGTCATTGCTGAAAGTGGGTATTGAAATCCCCCCATTACTATTGTTTTGGAGTCTATATAATCTTTTAGATCAATTAACATTCCTTTTAAACATTCAGGTGCCCTATAATTAGGTGCATATACATTTATAATAGTCACATCTTCCTGTTGAATTGATCCTTCACTCAATACATAGTGACGTTCATTGTTTCTTTTAACTGATTTTGTGTTAAAGTCAATTTTGTCTGATATTAGCAGGGCTACACCAGCTCTTTTTTGGTTTTTGCTAGCATGAAATACCTTTTTCTATCCTTTCACTTTCAGTCAGCAGGTATCTTTGCTGGTGAGATATGCTTCTTTGTGGGCAGCAAATTATGGGCTTTGTGTTTAATACATTCAGCCAGTCTGTGTCTTTTAACTGGATAGTTGAGACCATTTACATTCAAGGAGACTATTAATAAGTAACAATTTGGCCCTGCCATTTTTCCATAAATATGCCTATTGTTAACTTTGGATTTCCTTTGCACTTTTACTGGTAGATTTTCTGCCCTCATCTTCTTTCATAGGGATAACCATGTTTCTGTGTTTCTGTGTATAGAACATTCTTAGGCATCTTTTATAAGGATGGAAGGGTGATGACAAACATTCAGTTTCTGTTTGTTATGGAAAGTTTTTCTTTCATCTTCATTCATAAATGAGAGCTTTGCAGGGTGCAGTATTCTGGGTTGACAGTCTTTTTATCTTAAGACTTGGAATATACTTCACCGTTCTCTCCCAACATACAGGGTTTCTGATGAGAAGTCAGCTATGAGCCTAATTGAAGATCCTCTGAAACTAATCTGGCATTTCTCTCATGCATATTTTAGAAATTTTTCTTTATGACTTACTGTGGAGAATTTGACTACAATTTGTCATGGTGAAGATCTTTTCTGGTCACATCTATTAGGAGGTCTTTGTGCTTCCTGCACTTTGATATCCCTTTGACCAAATTATGGAAATTTTCTGTAATTATTTCACGAAAAAGACCTTCTAATCCATTCTCTCTTTACATGCCTCAGGAATCCCTAAGACCGATATATTGGGTTGTTTGAGTATCCTGTATGTCTCTGATAGTGGCTTTTAGTTTTCTGATTTTTTTTTTCTTATTTTTGTGCTGATTGTGAAATTTCCAGATATTTGTCTTCTAACTCGGATATTCTTTCTTCTGTTTCATCTGAGACTTAACACCTGAGTCTGATGTTAAGGCTTTTCACTGCATTTTTATTAGTTCTATTGGATTCTTCATTTCTACAATTTCATTTTGATTGCTCTTTAAGATCTCAAAAATTTTTTTTCATGTCATTATGGATTTCACTAGTTCATGGATTTGCTTCTGATTACTTTTATGTAATCCTACAATCCATTTTCTAAATTTCATTTCTGGCATTTCTTTAATCTCTTCATTCTGAAATTCTATTATTGAAGTGTTGTGTCCTTCAGGGGGCATCATGTTGTCTTCCTTATTCTTGTTTCTTGAATTGCTGCATTTATTATTCAGGATTTGTAGAACTACCTAATGATTTCTGTCTTATTTGCTTGTGTTTTCTCCCTGTGATGGCTTTTATCTTTAGACTTTTACTCTGTGGCTTAATGGATTATTCACATTTTAGTGAATACCCAGTGGCTTGTGGTGGGTGTGGCCAGAGAGCTCTATTCACTGCTCCAGTGTGAATGTAGTGTCCAAATTGATACCATGTTAGGTGTGGTAAATATCTTCCTTTTTTATCAGAAGGAGTTTTTTTCTGCTGTTGGTGTTGTCTCATGCTCACCTCCTCTTCTCAAAGGAGACCAGTGCCTGGGCACTAGCCCCCATGGATACAATATTCATCTGTGGTGCCCAAAGAGCCACACAAAGAATCTGTGCAGTCCTTGGTGTGAGCATGGATCCCAGAACAATAATCCTCACCAGGGAATCAGGGAGCTCTGAGCATGTGGAGCTGCACACAGTGACTGCCCAAAGTCCCAGCCACAACCTGTGCCCTCACATGCAGCCACAATTGTTTCACAGTCATGGCACACAAATCTTCCACAGTTATAAGCACCCAGCCCCTTTTTAGTTCTCCCAGTCAGACTCAGTTTTCTCTGGTCAGCTGGTTGCTGGGCAAGCAGACGCTAGCTGTTGCAACCATTACATATGTCCAAAATGGCTCCCTCCTTCTCTCAACTTCTTACAGGATACTGGTGCAGGATGGTCATAGGGAGATAAACATGCCTCCTTTTTTCCTTCTCTAGTTTGGTAGGTACACTGTCGCCCACAGGGCACCAAGCCAGGCCCGCACCAGGCTCTTCCCACAGCTTTATTGCTAGTTGCTTTGGCTGCTGCCATCTGGTCTCATCTCACTCTTCATGGTGGTGTTGAGGCTCTGGGCTGCTGGGGTCCTGAGCTGTGAGCACCCACATCCTCCATGTAGGTCAACAGTGTCCCTCTAATTTGCATGAAGCTTCCTCAGCCATTTTCTCCCTAACTCTTCCTTGAGGCTACACTCTCTTCACTTTTTTTTTTTAATTATCTTCCCTTAGACTAGACCAGTAAGCTCCCTCTCAATTTCACCATCTTGGATCTCCCACCTGAATACACTGTTTTTCTGTGTAGGGCAACAAGCAGCATCGTAATGTCTTCTTCCCAAATTGAGGTGGGGGAATAAGTGATCACCACAACTTGCTAAGAATTCTGCCTTCAGGTACTTCCTGGTATTCAATTCAAGTTAGGAGAAGCCAGCAGAACTTGGAAGTTTCAATGAGTTGAGGATCAAGAAATTATGACTAAAAGATATAGAATAAGTATATTTCTAAGGGCAAGGTATTCTATAAGCAGAAACTATGTAAAGAAAGTGCTCTGGAAATCCTTTTGCATGTATCCCCTAAGCTATATATGTATTGATGAGTATCAGCAATGTCAGGAAAAATATAATTATTAACAAGTTATAAGGTAAACATTCCCAAGGTCCCATACAGAATTAGAAGATACTTAGATTCTAAACAGTCAAAGTGGACAAATCTTGCTGGACATGTGAAACATTCATTACAGAGGTAAAAGGGTCAAGTTTTAATAGTATATCTAAATTAACTTTATAATTAAGATGACCCCAAACTTCCCTAACTACAATTAGAAACAGGCTTTGGAAAAAATTTTAAAAAGTCTGGAAAGGTTCAAGTTAATCTGTTATTAATTTAACTGCCTTAGAATAATGATGCATAAAACAATCACCCAATATAATACCCACAATATTCTGAAACAACAAAATGAAAGAATTCTAACTATATTCCACATGTACAAGAGGTTATAGAAGGATTTATCAATTTTAATAATATTACATTTTAATCAATGGACAGATATGTTTTTGTTTTATTCTTGTTGTTGGGGAAGAGTGGTTGCTGTCCTATGATGTGTATGATGATTGACAGCATTGGACCCATTTACAAGTACCTAATAAAGCACCCTCCCTCATATATGATGATCAAAATTTTACCATTACCAATTTTTCTCTAAAGGAGGAAAATTGCTCCTGATTAAGAATAACCAACCTAGATGAAAACTCAATGTATTCAATAAAAAGCAAAGACAATAAAAAAGACTGAAATCTAATTCCTAGAGTTGAAAAGAGTACTGAGATGAAACATTCACCAGATAAGATTAATGGCAGGCTAGATACCGCAGATGAAAAGATTAGGGAATTGAAAACATAGCAATAGAAACTGTCCACAGAGTAGAGGAAGTAACAAAGGCTAAGTGTCTTGTATGAACATTTTAAGTAGCCAAACACACATTATTGAAATCTTCAGAGAAGAAAACAAAGGAGGGAAAGTCACATAAATCATGGCCCAACATTGCCTAAATAAGCCAACTACACATCTGCAATCCAAAAAGCACAGTGACACCTAAGCCAAAAAATACAAAGAAAATAGCACTAAGCATTATAAAATACTTGACATACAAAGGAACAATTATAAAGATGATTGCAGATTATTTACTGTGGAAAATGAAATTTAGAAAAATGGAGAAACATCTTTAAACTATTATAAAAGAGAAAGAAATAATATTTAGAAGTCTTTACTCAGTGTAAATATAGTTCAGGAAATAAGGCAAAATAATTTTTCAGTAACATAAAAGTTGAAAGAATATATCATGTCCCCATAATGGCACTTGAAAAATGTTAACAAAATTTTTTCAAGGAAAAATGCATAATATCTAGTTTCTACAAAGGACTGAAGAATACAGGGGATGATAAACAGAGGGAAATAAACACTTTATTTTTATTAGTTGAATTTCTTTATAAAATAATCAACAGTTTAAGGAGAAAATAATAACACTATATTCTAGGGCTTATAATTTTAGGATGAATTAAATTTGTAACAACAATAGCACAAAGCCTGTGAGGGGGAAAAAATAGAAAGTACACCAAAATAAGGGTTGTATTTTATTCATGAAGTAATGTGATTCTCTTGAAAGTAGACAGTGATGAATTAAATATGTATACTATAAATCCTAAATTAGCCCCTGAAATAAAACAGCAAAGAGTTTTTGTTAATAAGCTTACAAAGGAGATAAAATGGAATTTTAAAAATGCAGTATAAAGAAGGCAAGAGTTGGGTGCTTGGCATAGCAGTAAAAACTCCCCTTGGGGCACCTGTATCCTATATCAGAATGACTGAGTTTGACTTTCTGCTCTGTCTCTGATTCCAGTTTTCTGCTAATGCACATCCTGGGAGACAACAGGTGATGACCCAGGTAGTTGGATCCTTGCTACGCATGTGAGGCTCCAATTGAGTTCCTGCTCCCTGGCTTCAGACTGGTCCAAACGAGTGGATCAGCAGATGGAATCTCTCTCTCTCTCTCTCTCCATCCCTGCCTTGCTTTCAAATAAATTAATGAATTTAAAAATGAATAAAAGAAAGAAAAAGAGGGAGAAAGGAATAAAAATATGTGGTACACATAGAAATTAAATAGCAAGTGGCACTATTACACACAGTCATATTATTAATTACATTAAATAGAAGTAGCTTAAATACTCCAATTAAAATCAAATTGTGTTTTTTAAAAATTAAGACGCAAAGAGATCCATTATACTCATATACATAAAGAACAAGATACATGGAGGTGGAAAGAGTTGAGAAAGTCATATGATGCTAAGATTAATCAAAACAAAATTGGAGAGGCTATACAAATTCAGACAAAGAGATTTCAGAGCAAACAAGACAAAATAAAGTCATTTTCTCATGAACAAAAGCTGAGAATTGCTGTAGCACCCCTGCAAGAAATGAACATGAAATGCTTTTGGCTGAAGGACATATTACCTAAAGGAAATTTGTATCTACATAGTGGGTTGAATAATGCTAGAAATGATAAAAACATTAGTGCATAAATAAAAAGTTTTTCCTCAATTTTCATCTTTAAAGAGATGACTGTTTAAAGGAAAAATAATGATCATGTATTATAGTGTTTATAAAATATGTATAATAAAATGTACAATAGTGATATCATTGCTTATGATACAAAACCTAGAATAATCTCATTTGGGGGTAGATATGGCTAAACTAAAGATGCCTGCTTAAGATTCTTGGACAAGTTAAAAATACAGGTAGAGTTATAGTAAATATGAGAACATAGTTATAAGGTGAAATAATAATTACGTAAGCCAACTTTACAAAACAGAAAAACTAAAGAAAAAGACTAAATGAGACTTTTAGGATGATTGTAGACCATTAATTATTTTATATCTATAATTACTTTTAATCAAAGGGAGAGTAAAAACTCCAATTCAAAGGCATTTTTTCCAATTTGGACAAAAACGCAAGACTCAACTATATACTGCTTACCAGAAACCCATTTGAAATATAATGGTACAGATTAAAAGTTAAAGGATTGTGTCTGTTTAAAAGTTAAACAGAACACAATTTGATCATAAGCTTGAGTGAATATATTAATAACAGACAAAGTAGATTGCAGAGAAACAGCGATTTTTTATAATGATAAAAGATCCAATTCACCAAGAAAACCAAACAACCTTAAATGTGTATGTACCTAAGAGAAATGCTTCAAGTTACATGAAGCAAAAACAGAACTTAAAGCAGAAATTGACAAATCCACAATTATGGGTAGAGATTTCAACACTCCTCTCAGTAATTGATAGAACAAGTGGACATAAAATCAGTAAGCATATAGGAGTCTGAAACAACACTATCATCCAACTTGACCTGTTGACCATTTACAGAACACTTTACCCAACAACAGCAGAATGCACATTCTTTTCAATTGCACATGAAACATTTTCAAAGACAGATCCTATGCTGCACAGGACAAATCCAGTAATTCACCAAACTTTCCAAAGAAATACTTTTTAAATATAATTTTCATTTTATAGATGAAGAAAACGGGAGAGAGAAAAGTTAAATAAATCATTCAGATGTTTGAAGACCAATATGACATTTTAATTTGGAGCAGTTGCAGAGTTAATTAGCTTTAAATATTTAAATATTAAATATTATTTAAAATTTTGCCTCAGGACACCATATTATATTCCTGTGAGGTTCATAACATAGACAGATGTTTAGGGAATAATAGCAAAATAGTTTAAAAGCTCTGATGAACTTGGTTGTTTCTAAGGCTCCAATGTGTATTTATTTGATATAATATTGATTCAAGCCTCTAGTCCTAGAATAACTAGTAATGTTATGCTTTTCATTCACAAAACTGTCTTTGTTTAAATTATAAATGGTGCATTCTCAGATTTAGTAGACTTTTCTCTTACTAAGTTCAAACTTGATTTTTGGAAATGTCCATGCTCTGACCAGTCACATGGAAAACTGCAATGGAAGAGAAGTGGACATTGAAAGAGTCTGATCCTGTGTGCCTTGTGTGGGAAGTCAACATACCAGTTTTTCAGGAATACAAAGAAGACAAACAAGGGATGTTTTTGATCTCTCATTACCCTTTGAAGTAATGAAAGAGAGAGAGAGAGAGAGAGAGAGAGAGAGACTCCTTTCTGCTGGTTCACTCCCCCAAATGCCTGTAAAGGCTTAGGCAGGGCCAAGCCAAAGCTGGGAGCCAAAAACTCAGCTTGAATCTCCTACATGGAGGCAGAGACCCAAGCCATCACCACTGCCTCCCAGGGTCTACACTGGTGGGAAGCTGAAATTAGAAACTGGAGTCAGAGCAGAGACCAAACCCAGGTGCTCTGCTCTGGTGTGTGATGTGGGCATCCTAAGCAGAATTGTAACCTCTTGGCATTAACTGAGTTTTTAATCAGAGATCCAACAACTGTCATAAATTGCCACCCTTTCAGATTTGATTCCTGCTCTCTTTTCAAGGATGATAGAGACATCCTCTAATCTAGCTGTTGCACCCAGGTTTTCCTCCTGGTAGTCACAGACAGCCATTCATCAGAACAAAATACATATTGCCTGTAAAGCAGAAGCCCTGAAAGTGAACATGCGACAGGATAATTGAACAACAGCAAAGCGGTCAGCTTTTTCATTTAATTTTGCAAGTAATGCTTTAAAAAATTAAATCTTCTAGTGTTGAAGGGTAATAAAAAGTAACAATTTCAAAGATGAATTGGGTCTAGAAAATGTTAATATTTAATATAAATAATGAAACATGAAGATTCCAAGTCAATCTCTGTAATACTGAACTCAAGATGATACAGACTAGAGCTGTGCTACTCAAGATTTAAAGGTACAGTTCTCTTGATATAAAGAAAATAGCCCATGTTAAGAAATTATATTTGAGCTGAGATTGTCTATTATAATGTAGATTTTTATGCTGCATTATTTTCTATTCCTCAAAAAAGTGATGAATAGGAGCTGGTGCCATGGCATAGTGGGTGAAGCCGCTGCCTGAGACGCCGACATCCCATATGGGTACCAGCTCAAGTCCTGGCTGCTCCACTTTCAATCCAACTCCCTGATAATGGCCTGGGAAAGCAGTGGAGGATGGCCCAAGTACTTCGGCCCTTTTCACCTGTGTGGGAGTTCCCGAGGAAGCTCCTGGTCCCTGGCTTTGGATTGACCCAGATTTGGTCATTGTGATCATTTGGGGAGTGAACCAATGGATGGAAGATTTCTCTCTGTCTTTGTGCCTCCCTCTCTGTAACTCTGCTTTTCAGATAAATAAATAAATCTTTTTTAAAATTTTAATTGGACTTGCCCCAAATGATAGAGTTAGAAACTTGCCAGGGGATCCCAATACAACCCATAAGGTGGCATGTACCAATGCCATCTCAATAGTCGAAGTGATCAATTTCAGCTCACAGTTGATCACACTGATAGGTCTAAGAGTCAAAGGGATCACACAAACAAGACTAGTGTCTGCCAATACAAACAGATAGAACCAAAAAGGGAGAGAAAGATCCAGCATGGGAAGCGAGATACACAGCAGACTCATAGAATGCCAGATGTCCTAAATAACACTCTGGCTTCAGAATCAGCCCTTAAGGCATTCAGATCTGGCTCAAGAGCCCATGAGAGTATTTAGGCATGGAAAGCCAAGACACTATGGAAAAAACAGAAGGCCTAAATGAAAGAGCTCTGCGAGTGAGATCCCAGTGGAGGGAACGGGGCCATCAAAGAAGGAGGGGCCTTTCTCCGAAGGGAGGAGAGGACATTCACTTTGACTATGACCCTGTTGGAATAAGATTGAAGTTGGCAAACCCTAAAGGCTTCCATAGCCTCAGCAACTCATGACTAGAGCCAAGGGAGATTCCTGACGCCATAAACAAGAGTGTCAAATTGTTAAATCAACATCAGGAGTCACTGTGTACTTACGTCCCATGTGGGATCTGTCCTTAATATCTTGTCCAATGTGAAGTAATGCTGTAACTAGTACTGAAACAGTATTTTTACACCTTGTGTTTCTGTGTGGGTGCAAACTGATGTAATCTTTACTTAATACGTACTGAATCGATCTTCTGTATATAAAGATAATCGAAAATGAAAAAAAAAACTCAGTGTTATATTGGAAATTGCATAAAAATTAATCAGTTTAAAAATATATATATCATGTAGGATCTCTGTCCCTAATGGGCTGTACAATGTGATTCAATGCTATATCGAGTACTCAAATAGTGTATTTCACTTTGTGTTGCTATATGAGGACAAATGGTCGAAATCTTTACTTAACACATACTAAACTGATCTCCTGTATACAAAGAGAATTGAAAGGCCGGTGCTGTGGCTCAACAGGCTAATCCTACGCCTTGTGGCGCCGGCACACCGGGTTCTAGTCCCGGTCGGGGCGCCGGATTCTGTCCCGGTTGCCCCTCTTCCAGGCCAGCCCTCTGCTGTGGCCCAGGAGTGCAGTGGAGGATGGCCCAAGTGCTTGGGCCCTGCACCCCATGGGAGACCAGGAAAAGCACCTAGCACATGGCTCCTGCCATCGGATGAGCCCGGTGCGCCAGCCGCAGCGCGCCATCCATGGCAGCCATTGGAGGGTGAACCAACGGCAAAAGGAAGACCTTTCTCTCTGTCTCTCTCTCACTGTCCACTCTGCCTGTCAAAAAATAAATAAATAAATAAATAAATTAATTAAAAAAAAGAGAATTGAAAATGAATCTGGATGGGAATGAAAGGGGAGAGGGAGCGGGTAAGGGGGGAGGGTTGCGGGGGAGAGGGAAAGTATTAGGGGGGAAGCCATTGTAATCCATAAGTTGTACCTTGGAAATTTATATTCTAAATAAAAGTTAAAAAAAGAATATTTTTAGTGAAATTTTGTTTCTCATGCTAGAAAGACCTGTATAAAGGATGACATACGTTCACCACAGCTAGACTTTTATTGACATCAAGAAACAGGTGCACATTTGAGGGACAGAATTTTGCTGATTACTAAGCTATATGGTAATTTTATACTACTCACAACAATTCTCTGGTCATTTATTTTATACATACACACTGAAAATACGGATGAATATATATATGAAATAATGACAGGAAAGTTACATGACTATAAATACTTGTAACTTCTCTCTATTCTCCTGCCAATTAAAGGAAAACAATTTGTCTTTGTAATACTTATTTTTATATTGGATAATTTTTCAACTATTCTCATATACTTTTTTAAAAATTATTAATTGTATTTGAAAGGCACAGTGAGAACGAGGGAAGAGAGAGGGAGAGGGAGAGGGAGAAGGAAAGAGAAAGTTTTTCCCTCTAATTGTTCACTTTCCAAATGCCTCCAACAACTGGGGCTGGGTCAAGCTGGAGCCAGGGGTTGGAAATTCCATCCAGGTTTGCACAGGGATGATAGGGACCCAAGTACTGAATCCCAATCTACTGCTTCTCCAGGTACATTAGCAGGAAGCTGGATCAGAAGCTTGGACACAAACCAGAACTCCAATATGAAATGCAGACTTCCTAAAAGATGGTTTAACTCTCTGCACCACAATAGCACTTTTAAAAATTAATTAATTAATTAATTATTTTTATTTGACAGAGTTATACAGTGAGAGAGACAGAGAGAAAGGTCTTCCTTCCATTGGTTCACCTCCCCTCCCCCCCGAAATACCCACTAAGGTTGGAGTTAAGCCAATCCAAAGCCAGGAGCCAGGTGCTTCCTCCTGGTCTCCCCTGTGGGTGCAGGGGCCCAAGCACTTGGGCCATCCTCCACTGCCCTCACGGGCCACAGCAGAGAGCTGGACTGGAAAAGGAACAACCGGGACTAGAGCCCGGCGCCCGTATGGGATGCCGGCTCTCACGCAGAGTATTAACCAAGTGCGCCACAGTGTGGCCCCCACAATAGCACTCTTGATGAGAAAGACTGATGTAAAAACTCAATCACTTTCACTAATTTTTGTCTTTTGTTAGATTAAGATGATGTGACTGCTGCTCAGGGAATCCTTTGATATATGCTGTTATGATGTTATATAGGCTACAAATAAATTATTCTACTCTTTTAAACAAATGAGAATTGTCTGCATTAATGTAACCACCAAAAATATAAATATTTTGAGAGCCACTATCATTCCTTTCTGCAGGAAGTTTCATTTAGTGCTAAAGTTAGAAGGTGGAGGCAGAAATCATTATCTGCAGACTTTATCTCACAGATAAATTCCAGCTGCAAACCATTTTAGCAAGTCCAGATTTAATGTTTGACTTTCTGGTTGACAGGGTGAGTCATTTCAGTCTGAGTTGACAGTAGTGACCCTCAACCAGAACAACTTGATGTATTAGCAAATTCTTCTAGCGGTTAGTCTGCACTTCAAAATAACCTCTTAGTCAAGGAAAGTAAGTTACTTTGGAGGAGAATTAAATAAAACAAACTAGAGGAGTAAGGTCTTCTTCATATATATTTATTTTTGTATAGGGTTTCCTTGACCTTTCAATAACAGAAATGGCAGCTTGAACTATGTTTTAACCTAATCTGTTATAAAAATCAGTAAAGATTGAGAGCGATATAGAGAAGGGTGAAGAGAAGTAGAAATTAAGGAACTAATAGATTGCATTACATTTATTGCTGTGAATATTTTGCTAGTATCAGGAAAAATATGGAAGTATATGTTAAATGTTGTAATGACCAGAGAAATAGAAATAAAATTGACAGATTGGGGTTCCATGGTAATTCTTAGAATAATATCCATATCTATATTTCCTAGCATGGATGTCAAAGGTTTTGTTTTTCTAATTTTCAGATGAGCAAACTCCACCTGGGATATAAAAGGCAAGCTGTTTTTTTCCTACCTCTCACTTTAATAATAATCTTTATAATCCTTCACTTGGAATTTGCATAGTCATTTGTATAATTTTTATAATTTGTATAAAATCTTGAATACAGAGTGCAAATGTGTCTATATGTGTGTATATATACATATATATTCTTTTGAAAGCTCAAATTTAAAAAACAATGTGTCTTTCATAGGTAGAAGGAGTAGCATTATTTCCACATTAAAAAGAAAATAAATTGGCTGAAGTGCTTCTTAAATCTATTGTGATATACATCTTCCACTTCAATTCCACATTTCATAATATGATGCTATAATAATCAAAGAATGCTTTAGTTAACTAAAATTATCATTGGAAGCTTTTTCTACAAAAGTCTTTTTACAAAAGCAAGGGAATAGTAGCAATATAATTTTTTATGTATTTATTTTTTTTTTATTTTTTGCCAGGCAGAGTTAGACAGTGAGAGAGAGAGAGACAGAGAGAAAGGTCTACCTTCCATTGGTTCACTCCCCTAATGACTGCTGCGGCCTGCGCTACGCCGACCCGAAGCCAGGAGCCGGGTACTTCTTCCCTGTCTCCTATGCAGGTGAAGGGACTCAAGCGATTGGGCCATCCTCCTCCGCCCTCCCGGGCCACAGCAGAGAGCTGGACTGGAAGAGGAGCAACTGGGACTAGTACCCAGCACCCCAACTGGGACTAGAGCCTCGGGTGCCAGCGCCTCAGGCAGACGATTAGTGAAGTGAGTCACGGCATTGGCCTAAACAATTAATATAGAGAAATGCTACAAAAATATACCCTGAGGAGCTGGTGCCATGGTGCAGTGGGTAAAGCCACAGCCTGCAGTGCCAGCATCCCATATGGGTTCCAGTTTGAGTCCTGGCTCCTCCTCTTCTGATGCAGCTCTTTGCTATGGCTTGGGAAAGTAGTAGAAGATGGCCCAAGTCCTTGGGCCCTGCACCCATGTGGGAGCTCTTGGCTCCTGGCTTCGGATTGGCACAGCTCTGGCCTTTGCTGCCAACTGGGGAGTGAACCAGCAGGTAGAAGACCTCTCTCTGCCTCTCCTCTATCTGTAACTCTGACTTTCAAATACATAAATAAATCATATATATATATATATATATATATATATACATACACTGAAACCTTTACATACACTGTTTTGTTATCACTACTATTTACTACTACTTCTACTACCATTACTACTACTGCTATAAGTCAACAGTTTAAATCAAAGGAAATAATTTAAGCCCATTATTTTATTTCAAAACTTTTCAGTGGATATTTTGAGTGCCAGCTCATCCTTCCATTTGCTACATCCAAATTACTGTACAGTGAGAATTCATTTTTGGTGTAACTCTGAGATAGTTCACAAGAGCCATCATAAGATAGCTAAGCTCACTATATTATATTTATAAAGTCAGAGAAGTGAGTCAATGCATTACAAAAGATTTTCAAAGCACAGTTTGAAGTTTGAAAGCATTTTCCATTTTTATTTTCAGAGATTAGGACAGTGTGGTTAATATATCTTTCAAGAACCCACACAAAGAACAAAGCAATAGCTCAGATTTCAAATGAAAGAAAGTTTCTTTTTCTTTTGAAATGACAAGATCTTTTTGGTTTACAGTAACATCATTGTTCAACAAATAGCACTCTGGTACATGGCCATTCAACTTACTGGGAAGGATTAAGCACCATGAGGTCTCTCAATAATGGATGTCTATAGCATTAAACCATGAGTCACCAACTTTATTAAATTTGATATTTTGCAAAATATTTTTCCACATAACAAATTGGCACAAAACTTAGTGACTTTAAGCAACAGCACTTACCATTTCACAGTTGCTGTGACAAGTATCCAGCTTAATTGAGTCTTGGAGCTTAAGGATCTTCCACAAGGCTACAATCAAGATGTCAGCCAGGCCTCAATGGGGAAGAGTCTGTGTTCAAGGTCACTTACAAAGCTGCCAGCATTCACCTCATCACAAGCATTGGACTTAGGACTTCAGTTCCTTGCTGATGAGTGGCCAGAGGCCACCCTCAATTCCTTGACATGCTTACTTATTCATCCTTGATTCAACAGAGCAAGCACAGAACCCCAACTACAAAAACTGCCTGCAATGCAGAAGTTATGTTCCTTCATAAACTGAAAAGTCACATCCCATCCTTTTCACTATTTTTTCATCATTAGAAGCAATCATTCCATTTTGAAGACACTCAAGAAAAGGAGACTTCACAAAGGTGTGGCTATTGCAGGTCATGAATATTCCTTTGGGAGACATTGTTGGTTACCTGCCAAAACATCAGAACATTTTGTAGATTACTAAGTGAATTATTCACACACCAAAAAACTACATTACTACATTTATTTTTAGAAAGGATCTTAATGAATGAAAAACACTGATCTGATGGTAACTAATTGTATTAGTCAACTATTTGTCACTATGACTTAAATATCTAAGAGATGTTCACTGATAAAGGAAAAGGTTTAGTTTTGCTCCTTGTTTTCAGAGAAGCATCGTCTAAGATCGGGGCACCCCACTGGTCAGGCAGCCCACGTGAGCAATGGATGGCAGAATGTGTACAGTGGAAATATCACATGGTGAGGCAGGAAGCAGACAGGAGATATGCTCTTTCATGTGGTAGCTCCATATACAGTGACCATGATTCCACCATAGGACTCCACTCTACCAACCTAATCCAATCTAATCACTTTCTAATGCCCCACCTTCAGACACCATGATTGGAATACATTCCATCTTTAATCTATTAACATAGAATTCTGGGAGTGAAGTCTTTAATATTTGAGCCTTTAATGGACACCCGAGCTACTATACAAATCATAGTAGTGTAGTGTTTTTAAAGAAATAACTGTGGACCTCTCCTTGTAGTATGGAATGTAGGCTAGGCTTGATTTTCTCTGAATGATCAATATGCATAATATATAAGTAAACAGTTGCCTATGTTGCCAACCTGGCTGTAATGATTTGCTTAAAATGTCAACATAATAAGTTTCAAGAATTGAGAATTTCCAAGGATTTTTTACTTTCTAATTTTTTGAATTGTGTTGTAGGTTTTCAACCATGGATTTTAGAAATGGAAGTGCCTATTTTCTTGTTAGTAAAAATGCTATATTCATCCATGATATTCATACTTTCAGCAATTCAATTTCTTTCTATCAAATCCATTTGTGCACAGGCCCACATACACTTACATACATACATTCAATGTGTCTCTTCCTCTGAAACTTCTTTTCAGGACTATTTATATATAACTAGGAAGCGCATTCCAAGTTCATTCTTATGGCTGTAACTCCTCTTTAGGACTTGCCCAGGGCACTCAACTATGCAGAAGAATATAAACTTCTGGATTTGCATCTTATTTCTTGCTTCATTAATTTCATTAACTTTCAAATTGAAGAATTCTAAGAATTAAGGTGGCATTTACATTTAATACCAAAATCACTTTCTTTGCCTTTAAAGCTTTTAATTATATTTTTGAGTTCTAGCTCTAAATTGTATTTGTCAAACTCCTAATTAGATTTATTTCGTAGGAATATAGGAATTGGAAGAATAGTAGCAGAACTAAATAAGAAAGTTTTCTTTATAAGATTGGAAGACTACTTAAAATGTTAGGCAGATATTGTAGACTTGCTCTATTGTGCAACTAAAGTTCTGTGTCTAAGACTGTTGAATAGTTTATACATGTAACTATTGATTTATACAGAAAGATCAAATCTAGACTCCGGAAGAAGTGACTTTCTTTTCTTTTTCTGTACAAGTACAGACTATAGGATTTGTATGGAGTCTCATTTAATAAGAGATTTTATTTTGCTGTTTATTTACAACATTGACAAATGGTGGCCAGAAGGAAAAGCAAAGTATGTAATCAATCTTAACACCTTTGTTGTTTTCCTGAGAGAATAAAAAAAGGCCAAAACAGGACAAAGAAAAGAAGATCCTTTGAGGAAAAAAGAGAAAACAGTGCTTCTTGTTTCTGCTCTTGATGGTGAAGATGATAGTGACAACACTGATAATAACATAGATGATGGAAACGGTTGTTTCTGATTTTTGAAAAGGACATTGAAAGTTAGGTATTATTGTCATAGTTTCACAGGAAAGGATTTTGAGATTAACACACAACAAAACTTTGCCTCAATTGACTCTGCCATGGCTTAACAGGCTAATCCTCCGCCTTGCAGCGCCGGCACACCGGGTTCTAGTCCCGGTCGGGGCACCGGATTCTGTCCCGGTTGCCCCTCTTCCAGGCCAGCCCTCTGCTGTGGCCCAGGAGTGCAGTGGAGGATGACCCAAGTGGTTGGGCCCTGCACCCCATGGGGAGACCAGGAAAAGCACCTGGCACCTGGCACCTGCCATCGGACGAACGTGGTGCGCCGGCCACAGCGCGCCATCCGCGGCGGCCATTGGAGGGTGAACCAACGGCAAAAGGAAGACCTTTCTCTCTGTCTCTCTCTCTCACTGTCCACTCTGCCTGTCCAAAAAAAAAAATGGTAGTGCATATTCTAGTGCACACTGGTCTTTCTTTGAAGAGCAGGTCCTTTCCTTTATTTCATGTTTCTAGTCATTAAAACACTCATATGTGATAGTGGTAATCATATATGGCTTAACTCATCACGTCCTATACTTGTGATGACATATATATATATATATATATATATATATATAGTCCAATTCCTATGATTCCTTCCCAACAAGTTCTTGGATCTTATACTTTTTCTTTTTTTATGTTTTGGATACTTTACCAACATAAATACAACTCTTCTACTGGGTAGAAATATGCAAAGAAATTTAACTGTATTATGAACATTCAAAAAGTGCCAAAATTATCTCAAAAATACAGTGGGTAGTAAATTACAGATGCTGTTATCTGATCACAGTTTAAATAGCTAACAAAGTCCATAAAATAAGACAGGACTGATTTTGACTAACATTACATTTTTTAAAAATTTGATGGTTCTTTTTTGCTGGCAGTAGAGAGCAGGCTCCTGCCCTAAAGAACTCTCAACCCCAAACTTCAAAACATATAAAGTTTATAAAGGCAAAAGGTTTATAAAGGCAAAAACCACAAGGAGGGAGGGCTATACATAGTTGCTAGGATTGCAGGGGTGGGAAGCAGAATACATGGTTTTTAGGATCGGGAAATACATAACATTACATATTTACCAGTGTTGTTAGGATTTCCATAACTGTTTATTCATTCTTGTTAAAAAATTAAGAGCATAAGATTTAGAGTCAACCACAAAGGTAATTAATCCCAACTTTGCCAACAGCTATATGACTTCATATTTAACTTTAATAATATATTTTTATATATTTTACTATTAGAGATTAACTAATATGGACCAGATGGAATTACTGTGAAGAGTAAAACAAATAATGCATCCTATGAAAAGGCATTATAGGGGCCAGCGCTGTCGTGCAGTGGGTTAACGCCCTGGCCTGAAGCACCGGCATCCCATATGGACACCAGTTCTAGTCCCAGCTGCTCCTCTTCCGATCCAGCTCTCTGCTGTGGCCTGGGAAAGCAGTAGAATATGGCCCAAGTCCTTGGACCCCTGCACCCACATGGGAGACCTGGAAAAACTCCTGGCTCCTGGCTTTGGATTGGCGTAGCTCCTGCCATTGCGGCCAATTGGGGAGTGAACCAGCGGATGGAAGACCTCTCTCTCTGTAACTCTGTCTTTCAAATAAATAAAATAAATATTTTTAAAAAAGAAAAGGCATTATATTAGTTTTAGCATCATTGATTTTGATGCTTATGAGAGCACTAAACAATAGCTTTATGTATGTCAAGGTAAGATTGGTTCTTGGTGACCTTCATTTATTTACACAAGTATATGTATCAGGATAATATGATGTGCCTGGTTCTTTGAAGGCATTAAGATGGAAAGGAATAAAATATATTTTCTTCCCTGGGCTCCTCCACTCCTATGTAGTTTCTACTCCCCAAATGCTTACCAGTTTAACAAGAGAAAAGAATATCTAGCAATCCATTAGGGTATTAAGTTTGTTTTATTTGTTATTTGTTTTGCTTTGCATTCTAAAAGATTTTAAAATGTGTCTATGTGATTCTATTTATTAAGTAGGATAAGAGGGGTATGACTGTATATACACACAATAGTCAGGAGTCCACTACAGTACTCCATGGAAGAGCTTACAGTAGACTGGGAAAATCACTGGCATTAGAAATAGAGAGATGAGGATGAACTTGAGATATTGAAAAGAGGCATCATGAACAGGTCTTTTAACAGATTAAATATGTGAGGGGAGATAAAGGGGGGAAAAGAAGAATAGCTATACTGGTTTGGGCCAAAGGGACTAAGGATGTAGATTTCCATGGGGAAGCCAAAAGGTCAGCTTTGGATTTGCTGTATTTAAGATGTGTATGATGTATATGAACACAGCTGTAGTAAAATCCATCATTGTCTACAGGAAGGTGGAAGTGCTAGGAAAAGTTGACACGAAGGTGTGTGTTTTGGAGTTTCTAATGGGCAAGTGTATTAAAAGTTGATAGAATGTGAATTAGCATAGCCCTTATTGGAGATGATGTGGGAGTTTCTCAAAACGTAAAAGTAGAACTACCAGGGGTGATGCTGTGGCTCAGTGGGTTAAGCAAACACTTGGGAAACCCATATCCCATATTTGAGTACCTGAGATTGAGTCCCAGACATAAATATTTGTATCTCTACTATGCAATATTATTAAGCTGTAAAGAAGAATACCCTGGATTGCATCTTGCCTCTGCTTCCTACAGTTTCCTGTTAATGTGCCTGGGAGGCAGCAGATGGTGGCTTAAATACCTGGTTTTGTTCCACCTATGTGGGAGACTGAAATGGAGGTCCTGACCCCTGGTACTGGCTTGTTACAGTTCTGTCTGTTGTGGGCACTTTCTCTCTCTCTTATGTCTCTCCTCTCTCCCAGAACCATCGTATGATCTGGGTATAGATCAAAGGATCCAGTATCTCTGAAGACATAGATACACCATGTGTTCATTGCAGCGTTATTCACAACAGCTAAGGTACATAAACCCCTAAATGTTCTTCAGTGGTTGAATGGATTAAAAAAAAAAAAAACAGAATATATACACACAATGGAAAAGCACTAAGCCTAAAAAAATCCTGTTTTTTTCTGACAATATCGATGAACCTGGAGAACATGTGCTTAGTGAAATGACCAGGCACAGAAGGACAAATACCATAGGATTTCACTTACGGGTGGAATCTTAAAAAGACTCATGGAAGCAGAGAGTACAATGGTGGATAATAAGCAGGTATTAGTCAAAGGATACAAAGTCTCAGAAGGAATAAACTCTAGAGATCTATTATACAGCATATTGGTTATAGTTAACAATGAAGAATGTGTAAAAATTGCTAAATGTTTCTTGCCACAAAAAAGAGAAGTGTGTGAGATGGTAAATACGTTAATTCGATTTAGTCATACTACAATGTAAACATATATGTAAACATCATGTTGTATAAAATCAATAAATAAAATTTTTATTTATCAGTTTTAAAAAGTTAATGAGAAAATAAAGGAGCATTTTACCAAGCTGTGAAAAAATCCAATGTTTAAAGGTCAGATTAAAGAAGAGAGTAAATGTATGAAAGGCATTTGCAGAGTGCCTTATGCATATTTAAGTATAAATAAAACTTACTCAGGAGTAATAACTAATTACATTTTTGCTTGCCTCAAATACCCAAGAAAGATTAATACTCCAGTAAAAAGTAAGGCAGCTAAATGCATCTTAAATATTTCAGCAGTTTGTAGTTTATCAGTAACAAGTTACAGTTAAGTGGTTGTAGACAACTATATCTTGCATCTGTTAGATTCCTTTCATCTATTAACTCAATTTTGACTTGTATTACTTTTTCCACCTTTTATTTCCCAGAGAAATTGATAGCCTGTACTTTGTCTTACTTTTACTACCTAAAGCAGAATAAGGATTTTTAGGCCAAAAGCCTTTCTTTTTGATGTAGCTGAGCAAGAAGAAAGGCAGAGAACACTGCAAAGATGTTTAGAAATATGTTGGGTGAGGGGAAGCCATTGTAATCCATAAGCTGTACTTTGGAAATTTGTAGTCTTTAAATAAAAGCTTTAAAAAAATTTTAAAAAAATAAAAAAAAGAAATATGTTACGTGGTCTTAATTTTCTCCTTCCTCCTGCCTTATGATTTTGGGTACTCTGAATGCTTTCATTTGGAATGCAAATCTACTTTCCAATAAAGGCAATTTTGATTAAGTTCTATACGTTTTTGGGTGAAATGTTAGCCAAATATTAAGCTCTTCAGTCAATTTTTACTTTCTTTATTTTTTTAGCTGTCTTCTACCTTATTAAAATCTAGGTCCTGTGAATTTTCTGAATGGGTGTCATTTACTCTTCTTTTTTCAACTTACTGGGTGCTTTTTTGCTTCCGTATTTTTTAGGAGAAAAAAAGCATGCAAATATTGGTTTTGCTTGGTCTGTAATAGATGAAAAGTAATTGATGTTCATATTTGCATTTTTATCCATGTCTTTCAGACTTACTCATCATAGTTCATTTGTTTAAGGTTATTTCTGTCATGTTTTAAAATTTCATGACTGACAGCAAAACTTGGATGTGCCACTTTTTTCTGATGCTGAATATAGATGACAGGGAGCATTTGCTCAGAGGTCGTAGTACACAGATGTCTAAGCTATTGTCTTGGGCCAAACCCTCACTTCTTTTGCCAAAAGCACATATCAATTAAATGGAGTCAAAACTTTCCGGAGTAGTGCATTCATATCCTGGCTCACTGCATGAATCAACATTAACATTTTTGGGTTTGTTTGTGGTGTCCCTGTGAATGATCTAGGCATTGTTTCAATCTTTGCTTGTTATCATTTTCCCATCTTTTAAAATTACCAAAACTTTTTTCATGAATCCAAAGTTGTTTTTAGTCTGCCCCTAAATAAACTCATAAAACTTGAAAATAAAAAAAAAATCTCAAATTATCCTCATACATTTTCTGTTTTAGAGGAAGCAAGGAATAGTAGAAAGAATCCCATTATCTGAATTTTTTTTAAGATTTTATTTGAGAGGTAGAGTTACAGACAGTGAGAGGGAGAGACAGAGAGAAGGTCTTCCATCCGTTGGTTCACTCCCCAAATGGCCACAAAGGCCAGAGCTGAGGTGATCTGAAGCCAGAAGCCAAGAACTTCTTCTGGGTCTCCCACATGGGTGCAGGGGCGCAAATGCTTGGGCCATCTTCTACTGCTTTCCTAGGCTTTAACAGAGAGCTAGATGGGAAGAGGAGCAGCCTAGACTAGAATTGGCATCCTTATGGGATTTCGGTGCCACAGGCAGAGGATTAACCTACTGCACCACAGTGCTAACCTCTGAACATTTTTTTTTTAATTGCTTATTTGAAAGTCAGAATCACAGACAAGGAGGGACAGAGAGATCTTCCATCGACTAGTTCACTTCCCAGATGGTGTTAAGAGTCAGGAACTTCATCCGGGTCTCCCACATGGGTGATATGGGCCCAAGCACTTGGGCCGTCTTCCACTGCTTTCCCAGGACATTTGCAGGGAGCAGGTTCAGAAGTGGAGCAGCTGGGATTCCAATGGGCTCTAGCATGAGATGTAGGCATGGCAGGCAGGACTTCAATGGCTGCTCTGTAACTTCACAAGGCCAGCGCCCTGAACTGTTTTTGTGCCTGATGCTTTGCATAATTACATTTGTGGACTTGGGCATTAAAAAAAATATTGTTTCTTTTAATTATTAGTTTACTTTTTACACAAAGGGAATAGTAAAATCACAGGAAAACATTAGACAAGAATTTGAAAAGTCTGTCACAAGTCAGATTTGGATCTTGTAGGACCGGAAAGGCTGGCAGTGAATTCCTAGTGTGACAGCTTTCTGACTGTAGCAAGATGGTATTGTTCAAACATAGGTTAGCACACCACTTCACCTTTATCAGTCTCACAGCTCACTATTGTCTGAATGTGTCCCCCAATTCACCTTAAAATCTAGTTGTCAATATGATATTATTCAGAAGTGAGATTCTCGGGGAGTGATTAATGCATGATGGCAAAACCCTCTCTGGATGGAATCTGGACCCCGTGCTTCACAGATAGGATTATGCCCTCAGGTGATACCTCGGTCTTAAACTTCCCAGTGTCAAAGGCAGCACAAAATAAACTTCTATTGTTCATAAAGAACCAGTGCATGGTTTTTGGTTACAGCAGCACAAATGGACTAGGAGTATTTTCCCCAGTATTTCTACCTAGGATCAGTTCTTTCTGCTTCCCCACCAATTCCATTATATGGCATTCCTTGGTGAATTTTTATACAATAATTCTTTATTGAGGTCTTTCTTACTTTATGCCACCAGAGTTGATTCTACAAATGATCAATACAGTATAGATTTATATATGACAAGTAAGCAAAACGCATAATTTATTTAAGGCACTTTTTTTGTTTGTTGGAAGGGACATTCTTATTCCGTTAAATTTTATAGTCAGAAAAATTATTTTCAGGGATTAGAATTTGTAAATGAGACTGACTAAATGATATTAATATACCCATTCATCTTTTAAAAGAAGAGTAAATATATGTATAAATATGCATATATAAAGGATTACACATAAAGCAAATATAGCAAAGTGCTATAAATTGTTAAATCTATGTGTGCTCATTTAAAAATGCAACAGATACCAAAAATTTTAAAAAATAAGCATTAAAAAATCATATTGTATTTTCTTTGCTAATGATTTTTAAGTGATTTTTGTATCTATTTTCATGCAAAGATTTGGCCCATGATTTCTGTTTTTGTTTTCATCAAATGTTGCTAATAAAGACTTGTTTCTTATAAGATAAGTGGATAAGTTTGGAAGTGGTCCCAGCCTTTCCATTCCTTTGGACAATTTTGTTCACATTGGTATTTTTCTTTATTATTTATTTGGAGAAATTAACAAATTAAGTTGTGTACTAAGGAGTTCCTTTATAGAAAATATTTTAGTAAAAATTCAATTTAGTTGGCAACAATATTAAATTTTTCATATTCTTTGGGTCCATTTTGAGCTTCAACTTGTTTTTTTTTTTATTATCAACTTTAGTACACATCCTCTGAATTTGTTTTGAATTTTCCCTTTTCTGTTCCTGCAATTGAAAAATTTGTGTCTTTTCTTTCCTGATATGTTTTATTGAAGATAATCTACCATATTAATGACTTTAAAGGGCAAACTTGTTTTTGTTAAATGTTCCCGTTGTGTATTATATAATATTTTATTCTTTTATCTGGATTATTTCTTTTACTGTATTCCTTTTTCTAATTTATTGAAGTTGACATTCATATTATGGATTATCTGCCTTTTTCTTTTCATAACATATTAAATTAAGGCTAAATTTTTCTTCTTAATATGGCTTTGTCTGCATCACACACTTTATGCACTAAGGGATATTCTTGGATTCTGTGCTATCAATATTGACATTTTTATATAGGACTGAATCACATCTCAGAACAAGAGGATGGCAGTGTAAGTACTGAGTGGAACTCAGGTGCTGAACTAATGGCAGGAGGTAGCAGGGCAGCACTCCAGTCAGATCTACTGTGATGGGGTCTTCTCCTTAAGATAAATGACACAATGAGGCATCAGGGGGGTTTGAAAAGAGGATCACAAACACTTATTCAGCAGAATTTAGAAGCAAAGAAGGTGCTTAGAAATCAAAATGCAGACTCCTGACAGACACAGACTGTGTGGGTGGATTTGGTCATAATCGCCAGTCCTGGTCCTGAGAAACGAATATCAGACTGCAGTCCCCTCACTTGCTTACAGTGCCTTATTTGGCAAAGCTTCAGCCATTTGGTAAATCATCTGTTAATATTGCACATCCCAATCTGAGTTTTGCCTTATGGTATGTACATCAGGCTTTCACATAGTATTTCTGCGCACTACTTAGCTTGGCAGTGTACTCATTAGTTTCAATCTAACACTCTCCCCATCGAGCTATTTTGGCAAAGATCACTAGTTTCAGTACACATTTCTAATCTTCCCACTTCCCTTCTTTTTTTTAAGATTTAAAAAAAAAGGATTTATTTATTTATTTGGAAGGAAGAGTTAGAGAGAGAGAGAGAGGGAGAGAGAGAGAGAGAGAGAGATCTTCCATTTGCTGGCTCATTCCCCAAATGGCAGCAATGTCCGGAGCTGAGCCGATTCTTCTTCAGGGTCTACCATGTGGGTGAAGCGGCCCAAGCACTTGGATCATCTTCTACTGCTTTCCCAGGCCATAGCAGAGAGCTGGATCAGAAGAGGAGCAGCAGGGACTTGAACCGGTGTCCATATGGGATGCCAGTACCACAGGCAGCAGCTTTACCTGCTACACCACAGTGTTGCCTTCCCGATATCCCTTCTTAAGGACTCATTTTTATACACCTTGGGCAGATATTATAATTCTAAAATTTACACTTGCAAAGCTATTTTTGAAATTTGTATACCTGATATTTTCACTCTTTGGCTCCTCCAGCAATCAAAGAAGTCAGACTTCTCTGATAGGTACTGTTTCCTAAGGAAGTATGATTAATTCCCATCTTTTTTTTTAGAAAACCTGGGGAGTTATTGGAAGGACAGGAATTAATCCCATTAACAAATAAATATTACATAGCTTAAGGTATATTTACAAATAATTATCAATCACCACAAAAATTATTAATAACTAAGCCAGCTTAGGAACAATTTTATCTCAAAAAACAATCACCCGAGATCAGGTTATCATTGTGTATTTTCTCAAAAAATAGATCTTGTGTGGTAAAATGAAGCGGAGTACATGTTCTTTGCCACTTTTCTCATTGAGAAATGAAGTTACTTACTCACTTGCTTTATGGGTGCTTAAATATGAACTAGATTATGACTGCTTTGACCAACAGTGTGACAGAAATGACACTGCATGGTTACTGAGACGAAGTGCAAGAAGCCTGACTCTGGTTATCTTGGAATGATCAGTTCAGAGACCCTGAAGTACCATCTAAGGGTTCAAAGCACAGTGAGACTGCCCTGGACCCATGTTAATGGTATAGGATTTCTTTCTTGCTCTATATTCATGACCTTTGACCGGAGAATGCTCTCACACAGAAGTATGGGGGAAACCAATACTAACAAGGGGACTAACTACTGGTGGGGCTGGAGAATATGGATATGCTAGTTAGCAAAACTGCTTGCTAATCATTTGGATTTCAGTTCTCTAATGTTTGATTCAAAGATCCACTTGAGTGCCTGTGTTTTTACAGTGTCTGTAGTCCACAAATAAGATTTTTAAAGCCCATTATTGCCCTGAACTTCCTATTGACTATAGATAGGAACATGACCTTCATTGTAAGGGTCAAAGAAAACTGGAAGTCACAGAAGGATTAGGTGAGATAGAAATGTGCCTTCCTATTGCTGTATCATGGACAGACAAGTGGAACTACTTTTCCTTGTTTAATGAAGTTATATACCTAGTACTGATTTTGCCATTTAAAATTCTTTTTAGTTGTGCTAGTATGACCTAATGAAAACAACGTGAGTGATGTCCTTATGTTCTGTCACCATCACGAATAAGGAGAACTCATGTCCTCAGATAAAGTACATAACCCATTGTTCCTAGGGTCTAGAGGTAGTCAGGTAAGAGGGAACATCTTAAGCAGCCCATGGATGCCCCAAAGACTGGACAATACTTTTCCATAAGGACAGAGGCATTGTTTCCATCAGAGGACCCTACTTTGTAGAGCAGTGACAACTGGGCCAGACAGTTCCTTAATTGTGTAAGACTGAGCT
This sequence comes from Sylvilagus floridanus, assembly GCA_949820135.1. NCBI lineage: Eukaryota > Metazoa > Chordata > Mammalia > Lagomorpha > Leporidae > Sylvilagus > Sylvilagus floridanus. Next base: position 82,313,078 of record OX463236.1, on the reverse strand, counting down.
AAGAAATTCCAGGACTTTTCTTGATTTGTTGACACTGGATGCACTTAACCATTTGACTCACCACTTCATTATAACAAATAAACTCACTAATTCAACATTCAAACCAATGTTTGTCTTATCATAACAAAATATATTTGACTGCCTGGTAGCAAACTCTAGGATATCTTATAATATGATACATTAAAAAAATAAGAAAATTAGTCTCAAGAAAGGTTTTCCTGGGAATTCTTTAACTAAAGTATATTTTCCACACCTAATGGTTGTAATATCTTTTATGTACAGACCTAAAATATTACAGCAGTCCACATGCATTAAGGCAATTAAGAAATACAGTAATGGCTTCCTTGTGACTACTACTACATTTATCTTCATTCTACCTCATCTTCATTTTGTGTTTCAAAGAATTTAGGTTACCCTGGAGTAGTGCTATGTAACAATGTTCTTATTGCATAGCACAGATGCAGTGTTGTTAACCAAAAGCAAAGTATCTGTTGATTCTACTTCAAGGTAACTTCAGTCAATGATGTTGGATTACACAGTGTACTTGTTAGTGAGTTTTTTTGCTTGATATATCCTGATGATTGCATTTATTTCATTTTCATTTTAACCAACATTTTGGTGCTTTCTCTAATCACTTGGTTTTGTCTGATTTATTGTTGACACTTGTTTGCAGCTTCTATTACTTCCACTATTCTTTTCATTTAATTATTTAGTGATTAAACCATTTTTTCTTAAAATAGTGGTTCATTTTTAAAGTCCTTCCAATTAGCATCTCACAGCCTTAATGATGTTTACTACAGAAAATAGCCAGATTTATTTCAGACCCCAATCTCTCTTCTCTCTTTCATCCTCCTCCTTCACTATTACCCTCTCTCTTGATAAAAATCGTGGAGAGAAAATTGAAACAATAATGTGATGAAAGAAATACGGTTTTGAAAAATTGTGTTCCAATCTTTCATTACTGAGAATTTCAGAAATTTACCAACTGAAAATAAATCACAAAAGAACTTGACAGTGAATGTACAAGGATATGGACTCTAAGTGAGGTGAAAACAGAAAATAGAGATTGTGTTGCAATGTTCTAAAACCAAGTGACCAATTCGGTTTTTAAAAATTACAAAAAAAGAGATTTTATTATTCCTATTCTTTTGAAGTATATCTCATGAGACTCAGCATAGTAATTTCTCATGTAGGTGTATAATACTCAAAAATTTTTATGCACATATGGATACAAGAATCTTAGCAGACAAGAGTCATTAAATGCTGTTTTCAGGAAACTCTCATGTCATTTCTGATTAATGAAAAGCAAGAGATTATGATGTAATGTATCAGAGTGAATCGGTATCATTAACCTCAAAGATATATTTCTACAACTTTGGGGTTTGTAGAAACATTATGCCTTATAATTGAAGGAAGCTTTTTTGGCTCTTATTTTAAGCATCAATCTCATCTGCAAAGATCTTCTCTGTGGTGGATGCTACAAATCTGTAATAAAAAAGAAATCCATGCTCCTCATCCACAGTGTAAAGGAGATGGAGAAAAATGCTTGACCAAGCATTATATAATTATTTCTCAGTCTTTTTGTATCTCAGCAACAACTGAGATTAATTCTGGCTAATGATACGTGGGCAAAAGCAAGGAGTATCACTTTTTGAATGAGTGAGTTGCAGATGTTCTGTGCCATCTTCATGCTTTCTCCCTTTGTGACCCCAAGTGGAAGATTTCAACATTAGAAAATGCAAAAGTGTCTGAGTCACTGAATCTCTTTAGAAGAAAGCTGTCTAGTCAAACTTGCCTGTTTAGATAGGCATACTTTTTTCATGAAAGGTTCATTTTGTATGTATTTTGAACTTTGCGGACCACAGTCTCTATTCCTCTCTCACTACTACTCTTCCTCCTCCTTTCCTCTCCTTTTCCTTTTTTCCCTTTAAAATGTTAAAAAAATTAAAAACAAAGCAAAACAAAATCTTGAGAGCCATTCAAAAACAGTTCACGGGACAGATAGGCCTGTGGGTCCTATTTCGTCAATCTTCACATTAAGACACTAAAATTTGAAGGTTTTATAGAAACAATGAGTATATCCTGAGTAATTAGAGGATATTTTGAAAAATTCATGGAAAATGGAATTAAAAGATAAGTTCAGGAATGGGCATTTTCTATAGCAGTTAAGATGCTGCTTTGGACAACCATATCCTACAATGGGATACCTAGGTTCAAATCCTGGTTCTGTGTCTGATTCCGCCTTCCTGCTAATGGGAAACTTAGAAGGCAACTGGTGATGAGTCTTGTACTTGGATCCTTGCCATCCATGTGGGAAGCACGGAATGGATTTCAGTTTAGTGGTTTCAGCCTGGCCCAACACCTGCTGTTGTACATATTTGGGGAGTGAACCAATGAATCAGAGATCTCTGTCTCTGTATGCCTTTCAAAGAAAATAACAAATGCATTTGGTAGATTTTGTTTTAAAGATTTATTTATTTATTTTGAAAGAGTTACACAGGGGGTAGGGGGAGAGATATCTTCCATCTGCAGGTTCACTCCCCAGATGGCCTCAACAGCCAGTTCAAGGACAGGCAGAAGCCAGGATCCAAGAACTTCATCCAAGTCTCCCACATGGGTAGCAAGGGCCCAAACACAGGTCATCTTCCATTGCTTTTCCCAGGCCATTAGGAGGGAGCTGGATTAGAAGTGGAGTATCTGGGACTTGAATCAGTGCCCATATGGAACGCTGGCACTTCAGGTGGTGGTAATGCCACTATACCACAATGATGATCCCCATACAAAATTCTTTGCAATTCATACATATGACAGATCTTCAAAAAGTTCATGAAAATGTATAATAAAGAAATCTCATCTGATTTCAAAAAACATTTTGCATGAAAATAAATTTATCTTTTAATTTCATCTGCCTATTAAAGTTTTGAAATATCTTTGTACACTCTATTACCAGGGATTGGCAAATTTAATTCTACAAACAAAATACAGCTTGCCTCCTGTCTGTGAAAATAAAGTTTCATCAGCACTCTGGCCCCAGAATCAGCCATTAAGGCATTCGGATCCAGCTAAAAAGCCCATGAGAGTATTTCAGGCATGGAAAGCCAAGACACTCTGGCCAAAAAAAAAAAAAAAATTACCTAAATGAAAGATCTCCGTGAGTGAGATCCCAGTGGAAAGAACAGGACATCAAAGAAGGAGGTACCTTTCTCTGAAGAGAGAAGAGAACTTCCACTTTGACTACGACCTTGTCTAAATATGATCAGAGTTGGTGAACTCCAGAGGCTTCCATAGCCTTGGCAACTCATGACAAGAGCCTAGGGTGATTATTGATGCCATAAACAAGAGTGTCAAATTGTTAAGTCAACAGCAGGAGTCACTGTGCACTTACTCCTCATGTAGGATCTCTGTCCTTAATGTGCTGTACATTGTGATTTAATGCTATAACTAGTACTCAAACAGTATTATTCACTTTGTGTTTCTGTGTGGGTGCAAACTGTTGAAATCTTTACTTAATATATACTAATCTGATCTTCTGTATATAAAGATACTTGAAAATGAATCTTGATGTGAATGGAAAAGGAGAGGGAGCGGGAGAGGGGAGGATTGCGGGTGTGAGGGAAGTTATGGGGGGGAAAAGTCATTGTAATCCATAAGCTGTACTTTGGAAATTTATACTCATTAAATAAAAGTTGGCCAGCACTGTGGCTCAATAGGTTAATCCTCCACCTTGTGGCGCCGGCACACCGGGTTCTAGTCCCGGTCGGGGCACCGGATTCTGTCCCGGTTGCCCCTCTTCCAGGCCAGCTCTCTGCTGTGGCCTGGGAGTGCAGTGGAGGATGGCCCAAGTGCTTGGGCCCGGCACCCCATGGGAGAACAGGGGAAGCACCTGGCTCCTGGCTTCGGATCAGCGTGATGTGCCGGCCACAGCGCACCTGCCACGCTGGCCATTGGAGGGTGAACCAACGGCAAAAGGAAGACCTTTCTCTCTGTCTCTCTCTCTCACCGTCCTGTCTGCCTGTCAAAAAAAAAAAAAAGTTAAAAAAAAGAAAATAAAGTTTTATTGGAACACAGTCACAGCTGTTTACTTTCATATTTCTCGATAGCTGTCTTTGCACTTTAAGGGCAGAATTGAATCGTTGTGACAGCAGCAATATAGCCAGCAAAGTCTGTTTACTACTTGAACCTTTACCAAAAAAGCATCTGACCCTTTTTATTTAACTTTGATAAGAAATTCTCTGGTATCTGGAAGTGCTTCTTCATTAATGTGGCAGCCCCAGGTCTCATGGCAGCTAATTTTCCACCTTGATAGAAACTTCTGCCTCACAGTAAGCCCGAGACTCTTTCCCAGTAACATCTCTGCATTGATCCTAGTTCCTCCACCTGCAACTTCAGAGCATAAGACAATCGTTTCCTCTCTCAGAGCAGCCTCCCTAACACTGCAGAATTGCCGAACAGAGGAAAACAACTTACAGTGCTGTGTCACTTGTTCCCCACAACAGGTGCAGTTCAGTCTCTTTTCCTTATAATAATTTCCTGAAGTGTTTGTTAGAGCACAGAAAAAGAAACACCTGGTTCAGGGTGACCGCAAAAGTGACTTCTTGCATAAATCTCAAATTTCAGCGACACAACAAGAAGAAAAATATCCAATTATGTTTCTACTCTGAGACATTGGATATGTTCCCTTGGTTTTATTGACATTTTGTGGAAGATTTTATGATTGAGTAGGGAAACTCTACGGTCAAGCTGACCTAAACTTTACCCATAACTTCATCACTTATAACTGTGTATCACTGGGCAAGTCTTTCAAGTCTTTTATGATTCACTTTCTGTTTTTTTTTTAAATGAGAAAATTATTTTATTCACAAACCTTGTATCTGAGATGTGCTTTGAGAATTAAATAAGACTATACATGTGTGATGTCCTATTCTAGCCTCAGCACATTGAATCAAGAAGATGTTATTGATCATGATTTTAAGGCATACTTTGGCTTCTGCTATAAATATGCACTAAGAATAGCAAATCTGCATTCATGTTGCCCACATATGCCATTACGCAAGGAGTACAGTGTGTGTATTTTGAAAACGCTTACTGAATTTAGCTCACATTTAACTTATTTTAAGAACTTACTAATTGCACAAGTTTTCAGTGTTTTATGATTTGTTTCCCAATATGATTGCATGTTTTTGTATATACATAGTCTTAAATGTACAGGTGTGACCATTGTAAATATTTTAAATGTTCTGCATACTCAGCACACTTCTTGTACACACTGTCTCCTGTTTGGTGCTTTTATTAGTTCTGGGCTAAAAGGAAAGTCACCGATTTTTAGAATGAATGAAAACTTAATCTCCTGGCGCTCCATCTATTGTGCGAGTAGCTTCAGCAGCATTTTCTCAGTACTCAGCGTGTGCTCACTAAGTACCTGTCTGTGCCCTACATAGTTCCCATGTTTCTCCTCCTGAAAAGTTCCACCTAGCGGAGGAGACCGACACTCAACAAGTTAACAACAGTAATATAGTAATGAGACTGGAGTGGGGGCAGTGCTGTAGCTCAGTGAGATAGGATGGCACATGAAGTGCTGGCATCCCCTGCGGGCACCAGTTCCAGTCCTGGCTGCTTCACTTCCTATACAGTTTCCTGCTAATGCATCTAGGAAGGCAGTGGGAGAGAGCCAAAGTGCTTGGCCCCTGCCACCCATGAGACAGGCTGGGGTGAATCTCCTGGCTGCAGCTTGGTGCAGCCTAGGTCACTGCAGCCATTTGGAGAATGAACCAGCAGATGGAAGATCTCTCTCTCTCTTTCTCTGCCTTCTAATCTCTCTCTCTCTCTCTCTCTCTCTCTCTCTCTCTCTCTCTCCCTCTGCCTCTGCCTTTCAAACAAACAAATAAATCTTTAAAAATTAATTAAAATGTAGGGCCAATGCTATGGCAAATTAGGTTATGCCTCTGCCTGTGATGCCAGTATCCCATATGGGTGCCAGTAAGAGTCCTGGCTGCTCCACTTCCAATCAAGCTCCTTGCTAATGGCCTGGGAAAGCAGTGGAAGATGGCCCATGTGCTTGCACCCCTGCACCCATGGGGGTGACCTGGAATAAGTTCCTGGCTCCTGGCTGTTGATCAGCCTAGTTCCAGCTGTTGTGACCATCTAGGGAGTGAACCAGCAGATGGAAGACTTCTCTTTGTCAGTCCTTTTTTCTGCCTGTAACTCTGCCTCTCAAATAAATAAATCAATCTTTAAAAAAAGTTTAAAAAAAATCAGACATATAAAACTGTACACATCGATGAGTACCATGTGATGTTTTATTGCATGTGTACATTACATAATAAATAAATGTATGTATGTTTTCAAGCTTTCAGCATTTATTTATAGTAAAGCATCCAAAAATCGTATCTTAGTTTTTATTTAACAGAGAAACATACAATAAATTAACATTATCTATCTTTTCTCTAGTATAAACTAGAACCCCAGAACCTCTTACTGATATTTATCTATAACCTAGTACCCATCATTAACCTTTGCTATTCCCTTCCCCATTGTCCTCCCCAGCCATTGGTAACCACAGTTAGATTTTTTAGAGTATATGTACTAGTGAGATTGTTTGATATTTCTCTTCCAGTCATGGTCCTAGCCCCACCTTGACATCTCCAGCTTAGCTCCATCTTGATATTTTCAACAACAATCAAAGAAGATGACCCATGTGACTAGGGCTCAGCTCAAATGCTACTTCTTCAGAGAGAAGATACCAGACAAGAGCCATCCAAGAACAAGAATGAGAAGTAAAACTTTGTGAGTCAGAAATGGGCTCACATGGGCAATGTGGCATCAAGTGACAGGTCATTGGCACACCTTTAAATTATGTGTTCCAAGTGGTATTGCTAGTAGAAAGCCCCTATGACAGAAAGATGTGTCTTTATTAACCTCCTAACAGTTGTTTCTAATTGATTTCTTTGGAACTGTGTATTATCAGATAATTATTCTAATATTTGCCTTCTTTAAAACTAAATTTCTTCAATTCCCTTGAACATTGCTAGGAAGTATGTTAGGCAGTATACTGGCTTTGGTGTTAGATAAATCCAGTTCATTTTACATATACATGTGAGTGTGTGTGTGTGTGTGTGTGTAATTTGTGATACAGGGAGAAATACTTATCTTTCTGAGCTCTAGTTCTCATTTGTTTAAAAAAATCAGCAAAAATCACACTTAGCTTTCAGAAATATTGTGAGGATTAAGTGAGAAAATCAAATAAAATACATAAATAGCCCAAGGTCCATAACCTGTGTTAAATGAAAAAGGATGAGAATAATTCATAATGGCTATTACATTCTTATTGTCCTCACTTTTTTGGTGGCTCTTCTGTTTGTTTATGTTCCTTTGGAATGGAGCTCTCCAAATTTTACATAGAATTTTAGGTGGTGTGCATTGAGGATGTGAGTTTAGGAGTATTGCAATTTTTGTTCTGAACACTTCACTTTTAAAGGTGAAGTTTATGATGCTTTAACAGTTGTTGGTAAATATGTGATGCTTATGTGATCTCACATTAAACTAAGATCCCTGACGTTCCCTGACTTACTTTCAAGAAAAGCACCTTTTCTGTCCTTTTTTAATTGAGAGATTTCTGGAACTCAAATAAAAGCCAGTGTAACACAGAGGATCAGAATACCGACTTTGTGAGCAGATGTGAGTTTGAATGTTGGCTTTATACCTACCTGAACTAGGGCAAGTTGTTGAAAATTCTAAGAATTTTCCTTATTTGCTGAGTGTTCATATTAATAAATACTCTGTAGAGTTTGATTATGATCAAATGGTTTAATATATGTGAAGTGTTTTACATGAAGTCTAGAAATTATTAATTGAAAGATAAATGGTAGTTATCATTAACATTCCATTAAAGTATATTTTGTTAGTTCAATAATTTTACTTTTAGATCTTATTCTGTAAAATTTATGTTCCTCCATTTCTGAGTAAAACAAATTTTAGGGATCGGGACTGTGGCTCACTTGATTAATCCTCCACCTGCAGTGCTGGCATCCCATATGGGCACTGGGTTCAAAGTCCCAGTTACTCCTTTTCCAGTCCAGCTCTCGGCTGTGGCCCGGGAAGGCAGTGGAAGATGGCCCAGGTGCTTGGGCACCTGCGCCCATTTCAGAGACCAGGAAGAGGTATCTGGTTCCTGGCTTCAGATCGGCATAGCTCCGGCCGCAGCAGCCATTTCGGGGGTGAACCAATGGAAGGAAGACCTTTCTCTCTCTCTCTCTCTCTCTCTCACTGTCCAACTCTATCTGTCAAATGAAAAAAAACACATAAATTTTATTAGTGTTCTAATGACCTCAACTTTGAAAATGCTAAGGTGATGTGTAATAGCCTAGGACAACCCTCAATATATTTCCCTGTAAGCAAATAAGTCAATTATTCAGTATCCTTTGTTAAGGATAATCAGTCCTAAAGATAACATTGTCCTTTTGAGAAATCTTTAATTTATGTTTATTCTGGTTTTCTTTCAATTGATATGTAGCTATCTAGCTGATAATGGCTAGAAATCAATATGAAAATTAGTTTTATTATCCTTAATTTGTAATGGATATTAATCAAGTTTTAAGACTACTAAAAGATTGTTTTAAATTATTTGCACAAATAATTCTTTCACTTATCAGGAGCAATTGAGAATACATATGAAGATCATTTTTACTGCAGTCTCTATAGTGTCACCATGTGCATTGGTTCGTGTTTATTCATAATTTTGAACAGAGCACTACTTCATTGTAACAAATTGTAATAAAGATACCTGACTATTTAAAAATCATTTTTATTCTCTTACACAAAATTTATGGATATATTTTTATAGATGTTTTATTTGCTAAATTCTCTAAGACATGATATTTTCTTTTTGTTACTTTGCTATTAGGAATCAATAGCGCTAAGGTATCTTAGGTTTCAAAGTACTATAATTTATGTCAACAGTTAGAGTATTCATAATGATTCCGTAGACAAGTGGCACATTTTAGGGCTTCTCAATCACTAACAAGAAGAGCAATCCATTCCAATCTCATTATAAAGAACAATCAAAACTTTCATAAATATATAAAAGAATCAGTTAAGTTGAATTCAAATAAGTCTGATTTAAATAATATAAACATTATCAGGCAATATGTATATAAATTTATGTATAATTAATGATACAGAATATCTTTATTCGATAATAATATACATTCCCTTTTCATTTTAATCCTCAATTACAGGATGTCACAGACCTGATAATTCCACTTTAAAGGGGAAAATTGCTTTGAACAAAATGTAAATTTTCAAATCTAAATAATTTATTAAATTGTTTTTATCTTACATACAATAAAATCAGTATTATGTGCAATGAAAATATTTTTTTTTGTCTGTAACATGAGATTTCAAAAAGACTAAGATTACCAAAGAGAAAATTAAAGAACTGACTATGGCGGAACAAACCATAATTACTTTATAAACTTTTGACTAATCAGTCTTCCCTTTTGTCTTTTAATTTAAAATTTTCCTGAATATAAGTTAATAAAAGATTTGTAATTATTTATCAAGAGGTTAATAGCATTTCTGGACAAACAAACTCATTGTTGTGGTTTATTGATATTGATATTGGTATTTTAAACTAATCAGACAATATACACATAAATGAATTGGAGAGAGATAAAGTATTCATTTCTCTGAAAAGAGGTTGCCATATTCCATCAAGTTTAATTTTGGTTGATATCTATTGCATTGGATGGTTTTTAACAAAATGTATTAGAGAAAATGAAATCCCACAGTGTATTAGGAAGGAGGCCAAGATGAATACACATAAGCTGTATTGATTTGAAATTATGCTGGACTTATTTTTTAATCATTTGCTTATTTGAGTTAAATAGAGTTCAATTTTGACTTAATTCACTGAGTGGCTTAAAACTTATTAAAACGCACTGTTGAAAGACTGGGCTTTGGGAAAAATATGGCCTGCTATAATATTTGGCAGTTTAAGTAAATGGGCTTCCTTGAATCTGTGAGGTTAAGAGCTGGGTCTGGTTCACTGTTGCAATCCCACTCCTCCAAAGAGCTGGGCTGACTTAATATACTATAAAATTGTTCTCGATTAATGAACAAACGCTAGCAAATAGATTCATAAAAAATATTGGCAAGAAAGATAGCCTTGAGTTTTTATGTAGCAGTAAATACCAGTGGTCTTCAGAAAGTTCAAAGATGAAAAGCCTGTGGCATGAATTTCAAAAAAATATTGTACCAATATAAACTTATCTTTTAATTCTATTTTCCATAAACTGTTATTTTTATTTATTTATTCAGGCTGCAGAGAGAGACGATGCCCATCTGCTTGTTCATTCCCCAGTTGCCCCAGCAACCAGAGCCAGCCAACCTGAAGCCAAGAGCTGGGACTTCAGTCTGGGTCTCCCGTGTGGGTAGCAGGGATCCAAATACTTGAGTCATCATCTGTTGCTTCCCAGGCTCTTTAGCAATAGGAAGCTAAAATGGAGAGTTGGAATCAGGAATCAAACCCAGGTATTTTAATATGGGAGTTGGGTAGTGGGTATTATAACCAGTGTCTCACCATCTAGGCAAAACACTCACTAGTTCACAAACTTTTTAAAGTTCCTTTGTGTATACTCATACGCATACACACATAGATGCACTTGTATATATAAAATCGTTAAGAATCACTTTATTTATTTTTATACTGTTATTTTATTTTAATTAGTTTTTATCAGATTCAATGTGCCTTGTAGATACAATTCTATGGCCATGATATTACCTTCCTCTCTCCTCCAATTGCTCCCCCTCTCTCCCTCCCACCTTGTCTCCCTCTCCCTCTTCTTTTTTTCATTTTTTATATAACATAATTTAAATTTACCTTACAGTAAAAAGTCTAATTGCTTCACCAAATAAGAAGTTTAACAAGTAAAAGGCAAAAAGATCCTAGTTTAGTGGGAATATGGACAATGGCTATAAACAAGTATTGGAAGGAAAAAATAACCACTTCACCCAAATACATACATTTTAAAGTAATCACAGACCATTAAACCTATAGTAGTATAACATTCTTAACTATTGGTTTCACAAAGGTTTAAAACAAACAGAACCCTATTTGCAGCAATATTGATACACACATAAACATTTCTTTTTTCTTTCTTTTTTTTTTTTTGCTTTTTTTTTTTTAAATTTTAGCTCTCACATGTAAGACAGAATATGTGGGATTTGTCTTTTTGGGTCTGACTTATTTTATTCAACATGATATCTTCCAGCAGCATTCATTTTGCTGCAAATGGTAGAATTTCATTCTTTTTTTTTTATAGCTGAATAGCATTTCATTGTGTATATATCACATTTCTTTATCCATTCATCTGATAATGGACACCTTGATTGGTTCCAACTTTTGGCTATTGGGGATCAATGCTGCATGAACATGATAGTACAAGTATCTCTTTGATACACTGTGTTCAGGTCTTTCAAGTATATACCCCAGTAGTGAGATTGCTGGATCATATGGCAAGTCTATTTCCAGATTTTTAATAAATCTCCACACTGTTTTCCACAGTGGATACACTAATTAACATTCCCACCAACAGTGTATAAGTGTTTCCTTTGTTTACATCTTCCCCAGCATTTGTTGCTCTCTATTTTTTATTTTAGCTATTCTGACAGGGGCTAGGTGATATCTTATTGTAGTTTTGATTTATATTCCCCTGATCACTGATGATGTTGAGCATTTCTTCATACATCTGTTGGACATTTGTATTTCTTCTCTTGGGAATTGTCTATGGAAATCCTTTGCCCATTTCTCAACTGGACTGGTTGTTCTTTTGTTGTTGAGATTTTTTTTAAGTTGTTGATATACTCAGGATATTAATCCTTTGAAAGATACTTTGTAATCCATTGTACTTTAAAATTCTTTGTAAGATACTTGGAAATAATTTTCCCATTCTGTTGGATGTCTCTTTACTCAATTGATCATTTCCTTTGCTGTGCAAAAGCTTCTGACTTTGAGTCCTGTTTAGTTTTGCTTTCATTGCCTGGGCTGTGAGGGTCTTTTCCAAGAAGTCATCCCCTACAGCATTGTCTTGGAGTACTTCCCCTAACTTTTCCTCCAGAAACTTCATAGGCTTAGGTCTTAAATTTAGATTTTTGATCCATATTAAGCTGATTTTTGTATATGGTGACAGGTATGGATCTAATTTCATTCATATATATTTATGGGAAAACTGGATTTCCACATGCAGAATCATGAAGCAAGATCCCTACCTTTCACCTTACACAAAAATTCACTCAACATGGATTAAAGACTTAAATCTACGACCCAACACCATCAAATTATTAGAGAGCATTGGTGAAACCCTGCAAGATATAGGTACTGGCAAAGACTTCTTAGAAAATATCCCAGAAGCAAAGGCAGTCAAAGCCAAAATTAACATTTGGGATTGCATCAAATTGAGAAGTTTCTGTCCAGTTTGACTTTTCTTATTCGGGTTTGCTTTGTCTATTCTGGATATTTTGTGATTCCATATGAATTTTAGGATTGCTTTTTCTAGTTCTGTTAAGAATGTCATTGGTATTTTGATAGAAATTGCATTGATTTTTGATTGCTTTTGCTAGGATGTACATTTTAATGATATTGATTCTGCTGATCCATGAGCAAAGAATATCTTTCCATTTTTTATGTGTGTTCTTGATGAGAATTAGTTTTATTTCTGATTTTCAGTGACATTTAAAATATTCTCAGAAGTAAGTGATTAAAGATGAAGGAAAATATGTGTCAGAATATAGTGAGAGTTAATATTTTGCAGGAAATCTCACCATGTATCCCTATAAAGCTATACATTGCCCTAAGCTTCCCTTCAGCTATATTGAAGAGGAAAACTGATTCAGAGCATTTTTAAAAAGATTTATTTATTTATTTTAAAGATTGAATTATGGGGTGGGGGGAGAGGGAGGAGGAGAGATGATTCACTCCCCAAATGGCCTCAATGGTTATCCAGGGCTAAACCAGGCCAAAGTCAGCAGCCAGGAACTCCATCAGGGTCCCCCACATGGGTGACAGAGGCCCAAACATTTGCATGGAATTAGGTTGGAAGTGCAAGAACCAGGGCTCTAAACTGGAGCTCATATGAACTGGGGCTTGTATGAATGGACAACCATTAGGTGACGCCAGTGTTGCACACAGTGGCTTAACCCACTGTGAAACAACAGTAGCCCCTGATTCACAGCGTCTTTAGAACAAACTTCTCAGGTGAAGTTAACAGTTTTCCTAAAACTAAAATCTGAAAGGAATTTCTCTCATGGGCCCACAGTTAAATTTCTCTGACCAAAAATATATCCTCCTACCTACAGAAGACATTTTTGTGTGCTATTTCTCCTGTGAATATAGCAGACAGTATGATAACCATAACCTACCTGAAATTGGGCCCAATGTACTCTGAATTGTACTCTTATCACTGATAAAATGAACTCTCTGGAGCAGCAATTTTATCCAGTATTCTACAGATTGCAAGAGATACTGGCAAATAGGTCAGGGACTTTCTTCAGGTACCTGAGTCAGAGGTGATTAAAGAGAAAGCAGTGAGGGTAGGAGAATCTCTTTGGTTTCTGGGTATGATTAGAGAAATGCTTCTTCTTCCATTATAAAAGAAATTCAGAAAATCACTGATCTAAAGCAGTGTTAGATGGCGTGACTTTCAGACAATCATTCCCAAATTTTAGCTAAAATAACTCTGTTTTGGAAATAAAATGAACAGTGGAAAGTTTAAGGTTTTTGTCTATATGCACTCAGGGTTCAAAGAGGCATCAATATCAGTTAAGTAAAGAACTGAATGTGTTGGAAATTAATGATTATTTTGTTTTGGCCAAGAAACTTGTTCTCTGTTTTGGTGAAGAACCACAAGATTCTACAGTGTTCTCAATTTTTGGATCGTCAAAGAGAAAACAGGGATGAGATGTTGGTTTTGACACTCTTGTTCACCTAAGTGGCTTCCGTATGACACACAGCTCTCTGTCTTTCTTTTTGAGGGCTTAGGGTATGTTATAGAGCAGCTAAAATCCATAGAGAGGAGACCACCGCCACACAGAAGGTCTGTGCCATACCCAGGGCGATGGACTTCAAAGGGTATCATGTCCTGCCTTGCTCCTTGGTAAACTCCAGCATCTACTGCACTTGTGAAGACTCCAGACTTCTGTGGTCACTGGTCCCATGAAGCCCATCAACAAGATGCTTATACACACGAACCTACCATTTTGTGATGTCTGAGGGTGAAGAGGGCCAGTAATCCAGCAGGAACATGAAAGAAGAGGGACAACACTGGTGCCCCCAGGAACACACCGTACCACATCCCTGGGAAGAACAGGGAAGTGGAGTTGGGGCACAAGGTCCTTCTGCCCACCCGTGGCATTAGCTTCAGCCTGAGGATCTCTGCAGCAACCCCACCAAAACCCCACTGCCTCGGCCACCCCCCTTGTGCTCCCGTCAAGCCACCATTCACAGAAGGGAGGGCACCCCAAATGCTGCAGAGGTTCTCTGACCGCATCACCGTTGCCCCAGTGTCACCTTCCGCAGCGCCTCCTGCCTATCTCCCACTTTTGTTCTCCCAAAGTAAAGCCTTGCAGGCGCTGGTGTTTCCAGGGCAGACAGGGCGGCTGTTAGTGCGGGAGGCCATGCAGCATGGTTCAGGCACCTCCCTCAGCTGTTAACGGTGGGCAAGCTGTCTGTGCGTTAGCAGCCTAATGGCATGCTCTGACTATTGCTGGGTCAAGGTGTTATGATGCCACGTTGTAACAACTTGGCTACTAGAATCTTCAATATTAAAGAAAAATGCTCAAGGCTTTCCAGCAAAGCCCTCTTCCTCCTAAGGTGCCATGTAAGGTTTTATGTTTTTCAAAGCGCTGTTTTTGATCAACAGGTTTCTTACTATCACGAGCTCCCTCCTGCTGTTCAGTGATTTCAGCTAAATGGGGTGGGTGCTGATCATTGATAGTCTGTTGCCCTGCAGGATTTTTTTCCAAGGTTGCATACCAACTACTATGTACACAAAAGCTATTGAGGTTAGTCCTACGGTGACGTTTCAACTTGGATGACTAGCACTCACCTCAGCCCTGAAAGCAGTCACAGTGGGACCAGGTTCATCTTTAAAATACTGAGCAGAGGGGCCCACATTGTTGCATAAGGACTTAAATGCTGCCTGCAATGCCAGCATCCCATATGGGCTGGTTTGAGTCCCAGCTGCTCCACTTCCTACCAGCTTCTGGCTAATGAGCCTGCAAAAGCAGCAGAAAGTGACCCAAGTGTTTGGGTCCCTGTGCCTACATGAGAGACCCAGAAGAATCTCCTGGCTCTTGGCTTGGTGTTGCCTTTGTGGCCATTTAGGTAGTGAACCACAGAATGGAGATATTCTATTTCTAACTCTCTCTCTCTGTGTAACTCTGCCTTTCAAATAAATAAAATAAATCTTTTTTTAAGATACTGAGCAGAAACAAGGGTTATGGAGTAAGGGTTCTGCAGTTTGCAGATTTTTAACAACACAATGAACAGATTTTATGAGTGCATACCAAAATTGCTAAGTTTACAATTCGCTAATTGGGACATGCTCTGCTTTTTATCTCCTGGCCCTGGCAAGAGCCCTTGACAGTGTTTCGCATGTGAATATGCACCATAGAAATCTAACCACATTAATTTTCTAGCAAAGCAAGAGGTAATTTAATGTAAAGTATTGCTGCTGCTACTCTCTTTAAGAATTTCTTTTAAATAACCTCCATTGTCAATGTGTTCCTATGGAAGAATGCAATATCTCTAATTTCCCAATAGTAAATAACTTAATTTAAAAATTCTTAGCATCCTATACCATACACTTGTTTCAACCTTTGATTTCTTTTTTCTTTCCAACTTTTATTTAATAAATATAAATTTCCAAAGTACAACCTCTGAATTATAGCAGCTATTCCCCCCGTAACTTCCCTCTCACCCACAACATCCCATCTCCCACTCCCTCTCCCATCCCATTCTTCTTCATGACTCATTTTCAATTATCTTCATATGCAGACGATCAACTTAGTATATATCAAGTAAAGATTTCAACAGATTGCACCCACAAAGACACACAAAGTATAGAGTACTGTTTGAGTAGTAGTTTTACCATTAATTGTCATAGTACAACACATTAAGGGCAGAGATCCTACATGGGGAGCAGGTGCACAGTGACTCCTTTGTTGATTTAACAATTGACACTCTTATTTATGATGTCAGTAATCACCCGAGCTCTTGTCATGAGCTACCAAGGCTATGAAAGCCTCTTGAGTTCACCAACTTCGATCTTATTTAGACAAGGCCATAGTCGAAGTAGAAGTTCTCTCCTCCCTTCTGTGATGGCCTGTTCTTTCCATTGGGATCTCACTCATAGAGATCTTTCATTTAGGTCATTTTTTTTTTGCCACAATGTCTTGGCTTGGCTTTCCATGCCTGAGAATCTCTCATGGGCTTTTTAGCCAGACCCAAATGCCTTAAGGGCTGTTTCTGAGGCCAGAGTGCTATTTAGGGCTTTGCCATTCTATGAGTCTGTTGTGTATCCTGCTTCCCATGTAGGATCAGTCTCTCCTTTTTAATTCTATCAATTATTTGCAGACACTGTCAACCTTTGTTTTCTACCTAGTGTATGATCTTGGTAAGGTCAAATGCCACTATCAGTACATCTATAATATGTCTTACTAAATTTTTTAATGGCAACAAGCAGAAATTGTTAAAATGAAGAGCAATACTTTCTCTGTTCAGGCATATAGTTAGCTCTGATTTGCTTCCACAAGAGGTTGTGGTATATTATTTGGGTCATGCTGCCCTTCATAGATCAAGATGTTCTACATAAAGTGTAGACTTTGGGCTGCTTTCTAATGAAAATGTCAATAACTGACTATCATTTAGTGTTTTCATCCATACTGGTAACACCTTGTATTAAGATGATTCTGCTGAAGATCACATGACTCAACCCAGATCCCTAAAGAACTAGATCCCCTTGGCTGATTCTGAGTACCTAGCTTGCAAATGTTACTTATAATTAAAAAAAAAAATTAAAATGTCAGAATCCACACCCTTGACTTCAAATGAATTAACTTTCAACGTATTTCTGAAACATTTTAATAATTTTATGATTGATCACAAATTCAGGACTGCTTTCATTTTTCGAGAACCAGTACTGTGCGTAAGACTCTATTTTCTAGGCATTCTTTGTCTGAGCCATAGACTTGAGCAGCTACAAGCCTGGGCATGTCATCAACTGAGATTCAAAAGATCAGCAGTTAAGAACATTTTGGGATGTTCAGTTTGGGACAAGTTTACTTCTAGATGTCTACGGGGTAGCTCCCATGACTGTGCATCTAGAGTTCAGTAGGAAGTCTTAGGAGGTAAAATGTATGGGTAAGGGTTTGGAGAATATCTGAAAAGCCATGAGACTAAATGAGGTCACACTGGGGTGAATGGATGAGGAGGGTGACCTGATGTGTGCATTCTTTAAGGGTAGGTACGTTGGATAATGGGCAAGTGAGCTGAGAGTACAGTCCTCTAATATTGCAGGGGCCTTGACAGTTGAGATTTGAGATAATCTATAAAGCATTATCTTAGGCAATGTTGTAAAGTGAAGCTCAAACAAAAAATTTTTGGATGAACCAAATTATTTGGTCCTTTTTATACAGGTAATGATGCTACTGATTGGATAGATAAATGGATAGATAGATAGACAGATACTCATTTTTCAAAAAACAAATTAGTGTCCTTCACTGAAATATATTCTGAAACATACTTTATATCTGAAGTCATATACTAGGACCAAAAAGGAACATATTGAAAAGAATCTATAAATTTTGAAAAGGGAGGCCTTTAACCAATCCTTTTCTTTTTAAATTAATTAATTTATTTAAAAGCCAGAGTTACAGACAGAGAGAGGGAAAAATAAGAGAGAAAAAGAGACAGAGAAAGAGAGGGAGAGAGAGAGAGAGAAAGAGAGTCTCCATCTACTGATTCACTCCCTAGATGACAACAACAATCAGGGCTGGGTCAGGCTGAAGTCAGGCAACTCATCCAGGTATCCCACAGTGGGTGTCAGGGGCCCAAATATTTGGGCCATCTTTCATTGCTTTGCCCAACACATTAGCTGAAAGCTGGATGGGACAAGAATGAGTGTGCATATAGGTTGCCAGCATAGTGGGTGGTGACTTTATCCACTATGCCACAGGGCTGGCTCAATTGACTAAATCTTTGTTAATATTTGATGAACAAAAGCTCCTTTGTAGACTGAAAAATTGAGAGTATCATTGGTTTGCTTTTGAAATATTTAATAAGGTAGGCTTTAAAAATATTTTTTATTTGAAAGGCAGAATAACAGCGAGGTAGGGAAACAGGGAGAGAGAAAGAGATCTTCCACCCACTGGTTCACTAACCCAAATGGCCACCAGGGCTGGGGGCATGGCCAGGCAGAAGCAGGAGGCTGGAATTCAATCCACATCTCCCACATGGGTAGTGGTGACCCACATCCGTGGGTCATCTTTCACCACCTTTCCAGGCATATTGATAGATAACTGGAACCCTAGCAGAACAGTCAGGACTCAACTGGTGCTTCAATATGGGGTGCTGGCATCGCCAGCAGCTGACTAAGCTGCTGCACCACAATACCAGCTCTGACAAGACAGCTTTGTTTTAACTGTAAATGCTGACAAAAACATGAGCATGTGAGTCCGAGAGAAAAGTAATTAACAAAAAGGAGCTTGATGGCTAAATAATAAAGGTTTATAAGTACCTATTTGTATTTATGTATGTGTGTACACACTTGTATACATATGCATAGGCATATATATGAAACATCCCAATTTGAAAGAAGTATATCTCCATTCACAAATTTGCAAAAATATGAAGAGATAATAAAGATACATACTATGCCAATAAGAGATATTCTTTCTTGCCTGAAGTATTTCCTAATTTTCCTATGTATAGATGGATTTTATAGTTAGATTATACTTTTCTGTACTACTTGCAAGATGTTGCATAATAAATGTTTTAAAGTAAATATACAAATATTATAAACATAATTTTAATGGCTATGTAGCATAATTCATTTAACCACATCCTTGTTTTTGCAGAATTATGTATATCCCTCTATACTCTAAGATTTGTACCTTAATGCATATTCGCCAGCTTTGAGGTTTATCTATATTAGTTTGAAAATAAAAATAGCAGGGCTTTATTTTGCATGTGTATGCTTAAAAGTAAGATTAAACATTAAGTTATATCATCTGTGCATTTTATATCTACTTACTCATTCATTCAGTTGAGTCTTAATGTTTACCTCTTATGACTTTCTGGATATTTTAAGTACTAATTTTGAAATCAAAGGAAAGTGCTTTGAAGGCACTGATTTAAGTTAAATTTTTTATGTTTTGTTTTTAAGATTTATTTATTTTTTGAAAGGCAAATTTACGGAGAGGCAGAGGCAGAGAGAGAGAACTTCTGTCTGCTGTCTCACTCCCCAAATGGCCACAATGGTTGGAGCTGGGCCAAACCAAAGCCAGGAGCCAGGAGCTTCTTCCACATCTCCCACATGGGTGAAAGGGCCAAGGACTTTGGCAATCTTCTGCTGCTTCCCCAGACTCATTAACAGGGGTCTAGGTTGGAATTGGAGTAGCTGGGACTCCAACAGGCACCCATATGGGATGCTGGCACTTACCCGCTACACCACAGCATCAACCATTCAAGTTAGGTTTAAAAGGTAAACATATATATACATCTACTATGTATACACACACACACACACACACACACACATATGAACTAACTTTCCAATTTCAATTTCAGATGTCTGAAAGACAAGGTGATGTATATATCCAATATGATCACAGTTTTGTGGAGTGCATTAAACTCTGTATATGTATTCAATGTTTTAAAAAAATCTATTAGTCCTACCTTCCTTTACTTATCTCTTCTCACTTCAAAAAGTATTCTTGGAATAAACTACACAATGAATCTTGATATTTTCCTAGATGAAGTTCAATTTTTTCAACTATATTAATTGGCTCATCAGAATAAAACAGAAGCATAATTAAGATGGTGACTAAAACCACAATGTCAGCATTTACATAATGAAACTTTTGAGTTATTACTGGAAAACTTGGCATCAACACTCAAGTGCTCTTATTTCAAGATAAATCAATGCCTTACAAATACTTTGTACCATCAAACTAGTCCAGAAGGAGTAAGAAAATGAATGGGAGGGGAAATATGTATATTAGGTAAATATCCAATTTCTTGCATCATTGAAGATGAAATTCACTCTCTTGCCCAAAAAAATGAAATAAAATAAAAAATAAAATCTTTTGAAGTAGTGGCTAATAGCATGGTTCAAAATGAAGCTCCTCCAGGAAGTAACCATGGAGGTCAGTCAAGTTACATAACATCTCTGGGCCATAGTTTTTCATGTTCATAATCATAGCAACTATTTATAAAATTATTACTCTTATTCCAATGCAGAAATTATACATGTAGGAAAGTTAATTCTTTAAAAATGAGATCCAGGAACAATCAAAGATGGATATTTTTAGTGCTCTATAAGCAATGAAAATATTCATTTGAAGTGTGTTGAAGAATGAAAGTAAGAAAGAAGAAGGAATTTCTATTATGTCATGTTATGTAGTTAATTATTTCTCCAAAATGAAACAGATTCATTATCCATACAAGAAATGTGTAGCTAATCTTGTTTCATATGTGAAATATACACACATATATATACATATATATGTATGTGTATGTGTGTGTTTATATATATGTATATATATTTATAGGAGTGTTGAAATACATGTGCTCATATATGCTTTCAGATCCATGAAAATGAGCAAAATTATTTTGCATTTTATTTCTTAGTATTTTATAAACTTGTATATATTAAGCCTAGACTCTTTTTCCAAATCAGAATGTAATTTTCTAGTATGCCATTGAATTTAGCAGATGAACACGGAGCAGCCTTAGCAATTAGTTTGAATTGATTATCACAGAGCTCCAGCCATTCTTGGAAATTGGAGACTTCAACTGTCAGCGGTATGTCCATAGATGAGGGTAATGAAATTTACTTATCCAGTGTGATTTAGTTAGAATACCTCATAAAAGATGAGAGTGAGGAGATAGGAGGGGTCATGCTATTTTATGTTCTTTGAGAATTTTCTGGATGCATTTTTAGGACATCCTCCTGTGTAGAAATATTTCTACCCATAGTATTGCTTTACAACATCAGTTTTGATTGATACTCTCTGATCCACCTTAATTTGTTTCAAGTGAAACTAACCCTGGGAAAGAATAGCTTCAGAAAGAAAGGAATTAATTATACCAGCAATTCAAAAACTACTGCCTTCTAAATTGGTGATTCTCTTTGTCTTGATTATTTTAACAAGACTCTCTCCATTTACATAATTTCCCCTTCCTGCAGTCAGTCCAATTACCTTATTTTCTTGTTTTATGACTCTGCTAATAGGCACCTCATTTATAATCCACCCAACTAGCTTCCCTATTCTGTTTGTTTTTATCTCCAACTCCCCTTCCCTTAAATACCATTTGGCAATAAAATATTTTTTAAAAGATGTGCTGTTTCCTGTAAGTTGTAACACATTCAAATTCTCACTCAAAACCACTGATACCTGTGTGTACTGTAGTTTTAAGATCTGATTTAATTTTTACTTATTTTGAAAATTAATGGCAACACTAAAGGTGAGGTATCCCCTATTTGCAAATTCATATGTTTTTTTTTTTGACAGGCAGAGTGGACAGTGAGAGAGAGAGACAGAGAGAAAGGTCTTCCTTTGCCATTGGTTCACCCTCCAATGGCTGCCGCGGACGGCGCGCTGCGGCCGGCGCACCGAGCTCATCCGATGGCAGGAGCCAGGTGCTAGGTGCTTTTTCCTGGTCTCCCATGGGGTGCAGGGCCCAAGCACTTGGGCCATCCTCCTCTGCACTCCTGGGCCACAGCAGAGGGCTGGCCTGGAAGAGGGGCAACCGGGACAGAATCCGGCGCCCCGACCCGGACTAGAACCCGGTGTGCCAGTGCCGCAAGGCGGAGGATTAGCCTGTTGAGCCACGGCGCCGGCCAAATTCATATGTTTTTTATGAATACAAATCAAGCGAAGGAGTTAATGGCCTGGTGAATATGCAATGTATTGATTAAAATATTCTACTAAGACCAAACGAACAGCATAATATAGATAAACCAGCTTTCCACTCTGTAATCAAACATACCCTGAACTGCCAATGACTGATTGAAAAGGTAATTTAATAAAAATAAATAAATAAATAAAGGAGTAGCCAGAGTGAGTTTGAGGATCTTTATACAAAAGGCTCCGAGAAGGGAATTTCCTAAAATGAGTCCCCTCTCATGTCACTAGGACAAGAGCTGGCCCCGAGGAGTTGATATGCTAGCTTAAGGTGTCATTATACAAAGGACTGTGCACGTGTACTAGGAATGAAATCCCATGGTGAACTATACAGAATTTCTTGCCCTTGGTATTTCCACGGCTAAACTTCATTTGAAGAAATATGAATGATTACTCACAGCAGATACTCACAAATGTATTATTCAATAAGTACATTTAATTTGCACCCTAATATACTCCAAATCAAAATTACTGGTTTTCATTCCTATTTTTAGCACTTAGTTTGGAATTGTGCATTGCAAAGAAAGTATATTTCTGAATTAAAACACTGAAGACAAGTATAGTACAAATGCTTGCTTTATTCAAATTCTAGTTCTCCAAAGGGAGAGAAAAATATCCTCCTGAATAAATTACTCATAAATCATTTTTTCACAAATAACCCCTCAATTAAATCAATAACAGAGCATAACAAAAAGCAGCATTGTTCAAGAACCTAGGAATAAAAATGCTATACTTCTCAGTAGCTCTCTCAATCTATTTGTATGAGATACATCCATCCATCAAGCTGAAAACATAATAAGAACTTTATGCAATTCAGTCATATTCATATAGCAATATACTAACAAAATGCATTATTAAAATGATTCTTTTCTAAGCTTTGCAGAAGAACTGTCTTTATCTGGCCCATGAGCAAAAGAAGGAGACGGAGAAGGAGAAGAAACAAAAAAGAGCAGGCCTATGGGTTTAAATGCCCATATGCCACATCAGAGTACCTGGGTTTCGCTCCCTCTCCAGTTCCTGATTCTTCCTTCCTGGTAATGTGGATCCTATGAGACAGCAGTGATAGCTCAAGAATTGAGTCCCTGACACCCACCTGGGAGACCTGCTTGACCGCCCAACTCCTGTCTTCAACCCCAGCCCTGCTCTGCTATTGTGGGCACTTCGGGAGTGAACCAATGAACAGCAGCTTTCTTACTCTCTCTCTCTCTCTCTCTTTCGTGATTCTCTCTCTCTTAAAAAATAAAGAATATTATTCAGCAAAGCATTCAATATATTTTTCCATATATTCAAATAAGAGAAAATATTTTTGTCTTTCCAGCTGCTTGAAATTTTTGGTAATTTTTTCTTTTTAGAATTTTTTAATTTATAAAAAGAAAACAAATTGCATGAGCTTCATATACACAGTTATAAGAGCCCAATGAGCCTTCCCACCACACCCTCCCACCCTCCCTCACTACCACCCTCCCTCTTTCTTTTCTTATTTTTATCTTAATTATTATAAGGTCATGTTTTCAATTTTCTTTATAATCACAAATTTTCAAATGAAAATCAACTGTAGGTATTTATTTTCTTAAACTGCCAAGCACTTCCTATGCTGACATAGGAATACAGTGGAGCTCTCTCCCTAAGATGGAAGTTCTAATGACAATGGTATCTATTTCTTTCCAATTCTATGTCACTTCAGGATTGCATCTTCTATTTTACTTCCTTCTGTCAGACTTTACATTTCTCCTGTCTCTAAAATTTTTTACTCCTGTAGATTTACAAAAAAATGGAAATATGGGCCAGGTCAGTGAGTATCATATTAAGCTATAATGAAATATAACATAACACTAACTATGAGAGAGGGAAAAAGAAAGGGAGGATATGTACAATTTGGGACAAGCTCAATTGGACTTGCCACAAATGATGGAGTTAGAAACATGCCAGGGGATCCCAATACAATCCCATTAAGGTGGCATGTACCAATGCCATTTCACTAGTCCAAGTGATCAATTTCAGTTCACAATTGATCACACTGATAGGTCTAAGAGTCAAAGGGATCACACAAACAAGACTAGTGTCTGCCAATACAAACTGATAGAACCAAAAAGGGAGAGAATGATGCAACATGGGAAGTGCAGTCACAGCAGACTCATAGAATGGCAGATGTCCTAAATAACACTTTGGCCTCAGAATTAGCCCTTAAGGCATTCAGATCTGGCTCAAGAGCCCATGAAAGTATTTTAGGCATGGAAAGCCAAGACACTCTGGAAAGGAAAAAAAAAAAAAAAAAAACAAGACCTAAATGAAAGATCTCTGCGAGTGAGATCCCAGCGGAAGGAACGGGGTCACCAAAGAAGGAGGTGCCTTTCTCCGAAGGGAGGAGAGGACTTCCACTTTGACTATGACCCTGTCGGAATAAGATTGAAGTCGGTGAATCCTAAAGGCTTCCATAGCCTCAGCAACTCGTAACTAGAGCCTAGGGAGATTCCTGATGCCATAAACAAGAGTGTCAAATTGTTAAATCAACATCAGGAGTCACTGTGTACTTACATCCCATGTGGGATCTGTCCTTAATATCTTGTCCAATGTGAAGTAATGCTGTAACTAGTACTGAAACAGTATTTTACACTTTGTGTTTCTGTGTGGGTGCAAACTGATGAAATCTTTACTTAGTACATACTGAATCGATCTTCTGCATATAAAGATAATAGAAAATGAAAAAAAAAACTCAATGTTATATTGGAAATTGCATAAAAATTAATCAATTTCAAAAAAATATATAACATGTAGGATCTCTGTCCTTAATGGGCTTTACAATGTGATTCATGCTATAACGAGTACTCAAATAGTATATTTCACTTTGTGTTGCTATATGAGGGCAAATGGTCGAAATCTTTTTAACACATACTAAACTGATCTCCTGTAAACAAAGAGAATTGAAAATGAATCTGGATGGGAATGAAAGGGGAGAGGGACCTGGTAAGGGGAGAGGGTTGCGGGGGGAGAGGGAAAGTATTGGGGGGAAGCCATTGTAATCCATAAGTTGTACCTTGGAAATTTATATTCTAAATAAAAGTTAAAAAAATAAATTATTGGACTAATTTAAATTACTGGAATAATTTAGTTTTGGTCTACTATGAATAAAGTTGTCATAAACATTTGTGTACAGGAAAAAAATAATAGTATTATAATTCTGACAATGTTGTATTTACAGTTAAAACAAATGATCTTTCATTATTACTGTTTGAGTTTTGAGAAAGTGTGAGAAGCTGTATCAAGACTATCTTTGTTTCTATTCACATAAAAATGTGACTTTGATTTCAGCTCTAACACTTATCTTGCTGAGTAGCCTTGGGCAATCATTTAAGGTTTCTAAGTTTTAACATCTCCAGCTTTAAAATGGGGCTAGTAATGCCCGTCTTGAAGAACTACCTAAAGATCTATAGAAAAAGTTCAGTTAGTGCAATGCATAATATTAATCAATTGCTTTACAAATCATAGTTTTCCTTAGTACTTACTTGTGGTGTTGAATTTAGGTTACCTACTGTCTGCAGTGGCTGCATCTCTGCTCTGTCAATGGTGCCTGGCTTTAAATGGGCATTCAGTATATGCCAATGTGATAAAAGGAAGGACAGCGTTTCTCCTAATGATCATTACCTGCATCACTTTCCACATGTGGCTTCCCTGGATCGGTGTGTTCTCACCATCATGTTCACATTCGGTTTCCAGCTTTCTGTCCTTAACGTTAGCATACTCTCAATAGAAATGTGGTGATGAGGGGCCGGCACTCTGGGTAAAATTGCTGCCTGCAGTGCTGGCATCCCATATGAGCGCCAGTTCAAATCCTGGCTGGTTCACTTCTGATCCATCTCTCTGCTGTGGCCTGGAAAAGCAGTGGAAGATGGCCCAAGTCCTGGGCTCCTGCACCCACATGGGAAAACCTGGAGGAATCTTTTGGCTCCTGGCTTCAGATCAGCGCAGCTCTGGCTGTTGCAGCCAATAGGGGAGTGAACCAGCGGTTGGAAAACTTCTCTCTCTCTCTGCCTTCCTCTCTCTGTATAACTCTTTCAAATAAACAAATTAAATCTTAAAAAAAAAAAAGAAAAAAATGTGGTGATATGATTTTTTTTTATCACTCTCTTTCAACCAGTTCTCTGAGTTCCATCTAAAGTGAAGCCCTTTAAAGAGACCAGTTACTTTTTTTTTTTTTTTGGAGAAAGCCTATTATTTAATAAATATAAACTTCATAGGTACAACTTTTGGATTATAGAGGTTCTTCTCCACATATCCGCCCTCCTACCCCCAAACCATCCCACCTCCTCCCCCTCCCATCCCATTCTTCATTAAGATTTATTTTTAATTCTTTATATACAGAAGATCAACTCTTTACTAAGTAAAGCTTTCAACTGTTGGCATCTACACAGATACACAAAGTATAAAGTACTGTTTGCAGATGAGTTTGCCATTAATAAAAACTAGTATCTTAAATTTCTTATCCCATAACTTGTCTCTGGGATTATACCATTTAATTGTTGTTACTTCAGCTTTTGTGGATTTTATCTATTTCCTTGTCTTTGACACCATAAGTATGTGTGTTGGGGGTGGGAAGGAAATAGCTGCATTATAGTTACATCAACTATAAAATATTACTTGGTTTATATATATAATTTTTTATATTGCTGTACCAAATTAGTGCAAATTCAGAGGCTTAAAACAGAAGAGAGGCGTTAGTGTTTGCATAGCTGATAAGAGGCCACTTGGGACTTTTGCATCTCATATGAGGGTGCCTGGGTTTGAGTCCCAGTTCCACTTCCATCCAGGTTGTTGCTTCTGTTGCTCCTAGGAGAGCAGGTAATGGCTCAAGTAGCTGAGTCCCTGCTATCCACTTGGGAGCTCCAGATGGAATGCTTGGTTCTCAGCTTTGGCCTAGGCCCAGACCCAGCTATCATGGGTATTTGGAGTGTGAACCAGAAGATAGACGATCTCTCTTTGTCTATCTCTGTCTCTATGGCTTTCAAATAAATATCATAAACATACATTTAAAAAGCAATACAAAAATTATTGTCTTACAGCTTTGGAATTTAGAAATGTAAAATGTGTCTCACTGGGTTAAATAAAATCATTGTTAGTTGGGGCTCCCTTCCTTTCTGGAGGTTCTAAGAACAGGTGTTCTTGTCTTTTCTAGATTCTAGATGCTGCTCACAGTCCTTGGTTTATGGCCCCAACCATCTTCAAAGTCATAACGACTGGCTACGTCCTTCTCATCTCACATGACTTTCACACTAAGTCCCCTGCCTCTCTTTTCTGCGTGTTTAAACACTTACAATTACTTTGGACTCTCTCTAATATGCTGAATAATCTCTGCAACAGGAAGTCTGCTGACTAGCAACTTGAATTCCACCTACCAGAATAACTTTAAACTCCCTTTCCACGTAGGCTAACTTATGCACACACAGAGAATGAAGATGTGGATGTTTTGGAGGAGGCCACCACTCTGTCTGCCACAGCTCACTATTCTTAAAACCATCTGTACAATCAGCTAGGATAGAGCATAGCCCAGCCACAAGTCCAGCCTGACACATCGTGGCTCTAGCTTGTTCATTAGTTGGGTATAATTTTTGTTTCTAGTCCCATTGCTTAATCAAGTCAAGCATCGCCCAGTTGAACTTCTGCCTTGTTTCTGTTAGCAAGGCCACATCTAGCCAACATGTCTCATGTGGATTTTCCTACCTTGGTCCTCCCACTTGTGTTGGGATCGAGTATCTTTAAGACCAGAGCCCTTATCCTGATGTTTTTCTACCTAGAGGCAGAGTTTTGCCTGTATTCTGAACTATGCTTAGGATTCCAATTCATGAGACTTCCATATGTATCTGCTTCTAGGATATCTGTCAATACCCTACAGATACTTGGTTCTCAAATTTTCAGAATTCAACTATGTTCTGTGATTAACATCTTCTCTATTACTGTGCCCCGGATTCCAGCCTCAGACCATCACACAGACTTTGTCATATGGCACATGCAACATTCTGATAGATAAGTTCAGATTTGGTTAATACCACTCCGAGTTATTGCTTTTATTTGGTGGTTGGGGGTCATTTTTGAACCTCTTTCTTTAAACAGAGTATTTCTATTTATCTACATGCATATCCCTCTACTTTAACTTAAAATGCCTCCTTTGACTCTGAAAGGAATTTCTATCTGCTTTCTCTTCTTTTGCAGAAGCAAGGGTACTGGGAATGGAAGAGTGGAGCCCATCACACAAAATTTAAAGAGGCACTTGCCCTCAGGGTCGTGCTGGTGCTAGGTTGGCACTTTCCTGACTCTGAGAGTGAGTATCTCCATAAATTTTGCAAAACAGTCTATCTCTTGACTCATACTCATCCAGAATTGGTGCTTCATCCTCAAATTTCAAAGAAATTATAAGTTTACCACATTTCCTCACAAAATCATCCATCATTATAGATGAGACAGAGAGCTGCATGCTGTCCCACAAATGAGGGAGTGATTCTTCAGTATTTTCTCCCATTGGAAGTACAGTAAGTCAACCCTGAGTTCCCCCAACAAGAACTTTGACCTTACCTTTTCTCATCACAATCTGTCAACTCTGACATTCTGTCACTAAGACCTGTCACCCCAGCTTTTCCCCCTCCTAATTTTGGACCTCTTCTACCAAAAGGTATTTTGCATTTTTTTAAGGAAGTTGCATGCAGACAATGAAGTTATATTGTGCTATCCTATTACTATAACTGGATTTCAGATTTCATGGATGGTAGCAGTTAGAGAAAACTGTCATCAATTTCAATTCCCCAAGAATGTGGAAAGAGAGGATGAAAAGCAGTTCTTTCCATCCTTCCTTTACCTGGGTGACTTACTCCATCGTACATTATAATAAATCTCCATCTTAAGAGTCCCTGCTGCATTAGGCTTCCACACTTCTCTCCATTTTTCTATCACTTTTTATTCGTCTCCTGACATTAATTGGCTCTAATGAAACTCTTTAGGCTTTTACACTTACAGAATTATTTACACAGTACAGAAATCGAAATGCAGCCTGCAAGTGAGATTTTCTTCAGGCTCATGACGTTCTAAGTTTTACATTAGTTTCTTCTTTATGACATAAAATCAGATGCTTGTATTTAGGTCAATTGGTAGTGTAAAGAGAGTGGCCTATTGCTTAATTTCAGCTGTAATTTAATGCTTTTTATTTTTACTGAAATATTTCAAAATTGACTACATCTCATTAAAATGTTTCCATTTTGTCTTTTATCAATTACAAATCTAAAGTTAGTTTTTTGCTCTAAGATTAAATGTCACAAATTAACTACATAATAACTTGTAAAAATGGTGATGTATCACCATTAAAAAGTATTGTAAGTATAACTTACTTATTAATAAAACTAATTCTTTTTCCTGTTTCTTTCCTTACTTGTATATTTTGAATGTTGTTTAGTCTTATGAAATGACTTTTCATGGACTTACTATTATAGTCTTGTTAGTTCTAAAATATCATTAGAACAGCAGAATGTTCTAAGGAATCTAGAAAAAAAAAAGATATGCAACATGTTCTTATTCCAAATTTATTTCCCTAGGTATCTTTACAATTGTGTGTGTGTGTGTGTGTGTGTGTGTGAGAGAGAGAGAGAGAGAGAGATAGGGCCACATCCACTATTTTTTGGGACAGGTATATTTACTATTCAGGGGAGAAGCTTTTAAAGATGTCCTTAAGTAAAGAAAATGAGCTTGTCTTAAATATAAACTATATTTGAGAGTTATCTTTTAAAGATTCTTTTTCACTTATTGGTACTATTTCAGGTGTTTTTGAGAAAAATCTCAATTAAATGTTAATTTATCTTTAACATTTTCACATCTGTCAGGGTTCAGTTGGGGAAACATGGCTACTGAATATGAAGAAAATAAAAAAAATAAAACAGGGCTGGTGCTCTGGCGTAGCAGGTAAAGCCGCTGGCTGCAATGCCAGCATCCTATATGGGCGCTGGTTCAAGACCTGGCTGCTCTACTTCCAATCCAGCTCTCTGATATGGCCTGGGAAAGCAGTAGA
Source organism: Sylvilagus floridanus (assembly GCA_949820135.1). Classification (NCBI taxonomy): domain Eukaryota; kingdom Metazoa; phylum Chordata; class Mammalia; order Lagomorpha; family Leporidae; genus Sylvilagus; species Sylvilagus floridanus. Next base: position 82,282,855 of record OX463236.1, on the reverse strand, counting down.
AGATGGCCCATGTGGGAGACATGAAAGAAGCTCCTGGCTCCTAGCTTCGGATTGCCACAGCTCCAGCCATTGCGCCCAATTGGGGAGTGAACCAGTGGATGGAAGACCTCTCTTTCTCTCTGCTTCTCCTCCTCCCTTTGTGTAACTCTGACTTTCAAATAAATAAACAAATCTTTAAAAAAAATAAAGAAAGAACTTCTGAAAGAATATGAACATGCATAAAATAAAAGAGGCTAAAGTGTTGAAAATCCAGATGGCAGAATTGGAAAATCAAAGAGGATTATGCCTGATGCTTCACTTCACCTTTTAAATCCTTTTTTAAGTTAAAGATTTATTTATTTATTTGAAGGCAAAGTTACAGAGAGAGAGAGTGGGAGAGAAAGAAATCTTTCATCTAAGGTTCACTTCCCAAGTGGCCAGGGCTGGTTCAGGCTGAAACCAGGAGCCTGCACTCCATCTGAGTCTCTCCTGTGATTCGCAGGGGCCCAAGTGCTTGGGCCATCTTCCACTGCTTTCCCAGGTGCATTAGCAGGGAGCTGGATGGGAATCAGAGCAGCTGGAACTCCAGCTGGTGCTCAGATCGGATGCCCACTGGCAGGCAACTTATGCACTGTGCCACAACTCCGGCCCCACCCTCTAAATCTTATGCCATTTCCTCTTTTGTCGAATTTTAACCTGCAATCCCAAGAGCAAGGGGGATCAGGGAAACATGGCTCTCAGATAATCAGTTAAAAGAGCACAATCTAGTATACTTCTCATCTTTCCATAGCCCTTGCTGAGAAGAGAGTTTATTCCCCAGGGACAGTAACAGTCCAAGCAGACTTGCAGGATCCATGGACTCCTGTGAAAGACACCAGAAAAAGTTGAACTTGGAAATAGTTTTTGTAACAAACGTTGATTCAGCCCAACTATCCTAAGTTTATTAATTATTTCATGGAAAAACTTAGGCAGATGTTGCCACTTACGTTTGAACAGTGAATAAATCACTAAAATCTCTGAATTTCAGTTTCTTATTTATGAAATGGACATGATAGTATAAGTAGCTCTCTTAATAGCAAGTTCCCAAGAAGCAAACATTATGGAGGGTTCTTGTGGAACCGATCCACTCAGAAATATTGCTAAGAACATCTGGCAAGGGATTTGAGAGATAGGGAAGAGAAGGAAAATATCTCAAACGAGAATGAAGCAGCACAGAGCACAGAGCACAGAGCAGGGTTTGGTTCAGTCCTAAAAGTGAATTCTGATTACAACATAAGGCCCAGTTGAGGTGACTCCACAAGGGACAATAGAATGGATCATTTGTATTTTGCATCATCAGTCATGTGTTGAATATCCTGGGGTAGGTTCCAGGAACTTCTCTCTCCATGAGCAAAGGCAAAGCTGTCTGCCAATATGAGGTCAACCCTCATACCAAGAGACACAGATGTTGGCTGTTGGCCACAAAACACAAGAAATTAATATGCAAGGAATTTGTGAATGTGTTGCAAAGAAAAGGTTAGGGTATTGGTCACATGCTACAATAATATGAAGATTTTAGTGAAGCCTTAATAAAATATTTAGAATACAAAATCCAGTAATATGTAGCCAGCATTAACAGCAAGAGCAATAGAGGAATAGATGATTTAAGAACATTCTGAATATGCTATATAATATAAAAAAAAGGAAAAGTAACATGGACATGACTGGCTTAGACAAAAATAGGAGTGTGGGAGGGCCGGTGTTATGGCTTAGCAGGTAAAGCCGCCCCCTGCAGTGCCGGCATCCCACATGGGCACCAGTTCCAGTCCCCGCTGCTCCACTTCCGATCCAGCTCTCTACTATGACCTGGGAAAGCAATGGAAGATGGCCCAAGTCCTTGGGCCCCTGTACCCATGTAGGAGACTGGAAGGAAGCTCCTGGCTTCGGATCAGTGCAGCTCTGGCCTTTGCAGCCAATTGGGGAAGTGAACCAGCAGGTGGAAAATCTCTCTCTCTCTCTCTCTCTCTCTCTCTCTCTCTCTGTCTACCTCTCCTTCTCTGTTTAACTTTGACTTTCAAATAAAAAAAAAATCTTAAAAAAACAATAGGAGTGTGGTTGGTGAAGCTATGTTTATTCAATAAAACTATGACAATCTAGGGCCAATGTCAATTTTAGCCCCACAAGTTATACAAAATATTAAGCACAAAATTTTGTGCCATAAATTTGTTTATTTACATATGTGTTAATTTACATATGTGGAGGCATATAAGGCAGTCACCAAACTTTTTAGAACACAAAGAAAATTGTAGTCTCAAAAGTCTCATCACTTTGATAATTTTGATAGTGTTTAGAAATTGTGCAAGCAGCTTCTATCTGGAAGTCAAATAATGCTTAGCCACCACAATGTTTGTTGTCTGTTTATTCTGTAAATTGAACAATTACCACATGAAACATCAGGAGAGTCATGTGAGAAAACAGACTTGCTTGACTTTCTGAGAAATTGCATTTACTGGAGTGGGCCCTTGGAATGGTGGTTAAAACCCTACTTAGGATGCCCATGTCCCATATTAGAGTGCCTGGGTTTGAATTCCAGCTCCACTTAGGCTTCTAGCTTCCAGCTATATGTATCCTGGGAGGCTTGGCCCAGCCCCAGCTGATATGAACATTCAGGGGAGTGAATCAGTGGACAGGATATCTGTCTCTGTCTGTCTCTCTTTATATCTTTAAAATAAATATATAAAAGTTTTCAAAAATCAGATTGAGAAAAAGCTGGCAGGCATCCTGCAAGTTATTTCAGTCATCAAGTCCACCTTAATCCTTACTCATTCCTATACCCAAATGTTACCTGCCTGCCACCTGTATACGTTCAGGTTTTGTTTCTTTTCATTATCGCTTTGCTTAATACCAAAAGGTCTTGACGAGGACAAACTTCTTTGGCTATAATTCAGTGTTTGAACTTCTGCTACCTTTGCATAATAGTTAAATAAGCTGATTTTACTACTCCCTGGAGTGTGTTTTGTTCTTTCTACACAATAATGTAATGGCAACATGTAATAATGCTCCTCGTAGTACGTCACACAGGCTTTGAAGCAGTGGTGAAAGAACAAATGAGTAAGTGCAACCAGTGGCTGTGGGACACAGTAAAAGCAACTGGTGTTAAGGGCTTTGGTGTCAAGGGCTCAACGGTATCTTTGAGTCAAACTGTTATGTTTGGAGACTCCAGAGCAGTTGGAGTTTTAAGATGAAACATAATGTGCTTAAAGTTCCCCAGCTCTCTGTGGCAACACAAGTCTCCTTTGACGAGCTGCTTAGAGAACAGTGAGTTAGCTGGCACTTGATACAGATCAGAACCAATTTGGCAGGAAAATAACATAAAAGTGAAAGCTTTTTAGGTAATCCTATGTTAAACCCACATGATTAGTTCAAATTCAAGTCTATCATGGCTGTTTTCAAAGTTGAGATGAAGATTTTTTTATCTATCTCATTCTGGGAAATCTGTAGCTTTAACTTGAGAAGCAAATGAATTTTAAATAAAGCAGTGGACCAACACTGCACAGTCTCAGTTGACTCTACAAGTGAGTTGAGTACCCTGACAATGGATTCTTTTCCCTTCAATCGGAACTAATTGAAACCCAGATGTCTCTTAATCTGCCTCAGAAAGTTCTTAGCAAGGTATAATTGACTTCGGAAATGAAATAAATATACAAAACATCATGATTGATCCAGTCAAATTTCAACTTTTATCTAATAGCATTTCTAAATTCAGAAAAAGAAATGTAAAGTATGTAATTCATATTTTAACATTTCCATTTGATCTGTCATTTGATCTTTCTCTTTTGAGCTAAATGGCCCCCGCATACTCATGGGGAGACTTGCAAGAAAGTGAAGTCTTATTTTTTAATTAGAGCAAATGCGTTAAATGGATATAAAGTAATTTGAATACAGCAGAGACCGCTTAAATCTGTATTAATAAATCCAGAACAGCAGCAGGACTATCTCTGCACCATAGATTTTGTTAACGTTGGGCCTGAAATACGACAGTGAAATGAATTTGTTGCTAATGCAATCAAGTATTTCAGTAATTCATGAGAAAGTAATTCCTCAATGTACATGACTCTCTTAATAATTTAAGATTTTTCAGACTTGATAATAGAACCAATGAGCTCTTCATAGACTACAAAATAAAAGGGCTTCAGTACTTGTTTCTAGTATTATATTTCTTAAATTCATTTTAATTATGGTACTATTTATATCATGGAATGAAAATTGCTTGGGTAACAGTCTGTTTCTGTGTGGTGTTTTATCAACTCTTCACAAAAATCCTGTTTCTATGCAATTAATGATCAATCTGGTTTTATATGTTAAGTATTTTAAAAAAAATACTCAATGATTCAACTAGCTGAACATTTATCATATATAATACAGATTTATTAATTTGGGATGTTTTTTGAGAAGCAATGATCAGTATAAAAGTGATGGTCAGGGTTTTATAAATATCCATTTCTATATAGTCTATTTTATAGGCAACAAATTTTTTTGGAGACATTTGTTTGAAAATGCTGGCCAATGCATATTGCTCATGCTACAAAGGAGAGAAATAATTTGATAAGAAATAAAAGGGTAAAATGTGTTTTTTTTTTTAACCTGACATTCACTGCTTGCTCTTTGATTTATAATGCAAAAAAAGAGCAGTAAAATTCATATCTGCTTTTATCTCATTTTTATACTTCCAATTGACCACTGTATTTCTCTTCTTAATCCAATATTTTATATATTGCAAGCATTGCCTCCAATATTATAAAAAAATCTTTATTTTCATAACTTTTAGCATTGGAGGATTAAATGTCTCTTGAAAGAATTGATATATAACTGTTGTGTCCCTCAGCTTTATGTTCCTTTCAGCTCCTTAAAAATTCTAATAGTTTTTCCTTCACATAAATAATGTTGGTTTTTATCCAAAAGGTTGCTTGGTTTTTTAACTTCTGTAAAACATGTTGCATTTGTCACTGGGCTTGGAGAAAGCAGAGGAGGCTGTTTAATTTAATACAAGCTGAATTCCAGTTGCAGGGCACTCTGAGACAATAAGTGGATTACACAAGGTAAATAAAAGGCATCCAGTTACCCAGGAGAACTCTTACAGAAGGGGTTTCAATGTCATTAGCATTACATGTTTTCCTAATCTAGTTTGGGTTCAAAATCAGCAGTAGTTTAGAAGCAAAGGGGATCCTCTGCATACTCCTGCTGTACCTCTAGAACTGCGCCTTTTGTAAAGTAGTCTGTAATCAGCTGCATTAGACTCTTATATGGAATACTTGGTCTTATACAATTTCTATCTATCCATTTTCTTCATTTGAAAGGAAGGCAGAAAGAGAGAGACAGAGAGAAAAAGAAAGTGAGCGGAGAGAGAGTCCCTCTAGGGGTTTACTTCCTTAGAATATCTGTTAAAATACGTGTTACCAGGTATCTGTCAACATCCAGTAAATCACTCATTGATGGTCAGGCTGGAACCTGGGAACCGGAACTTTGACAAGCTCCTCAGGTGGTCCTCATGCACACTCATTTTTAGAAATTCTTCCTGCAGCCTTCTCCAGTATGTGATGCTCTTTGGGAAAATTTTAAAGCTTTGAGTGGGGATGTGAGCCAGATGGGATGCAGATTAATTCTTACACATGCCAAGACTTTCATTCTGAGGTTTTATGAAAATTGTGGTAAATTAAAGATGCCAGTGTCACTGAGAAATCTCAACACAGCTCCACTCTGAAGACTGACAGCATGACACAAATTCTATGCATCTGTGTACAAACAACTGACTCTGGATAAAATATGAAGAGCCTTAAGTTTATGGCTATGTCTCTGGATTCACAATGTCCTAGTACTCAAAGGATACTTTGCATCATTTATATTCAGAGATCACAGAGATGTCTAGTTTTCAAGAAAAATACTTGTTGGTATGTTTGCTTTACATAAATCTTCTTATATCTATACTTTGTCCCTAACTGTAAAATATGTTAATTTTTATTTCCTATTATTAGCTCAATAGGCTAATCCTCCACTTTGCGGCGCCAGCACACCAGGTTCTAGTCTTGCTCGGGGCAGCGATTCTGTCCCGGTTGCCCCCCTTCCAGGCCAGCTCTCTGCTGTGGCCAGGGAGTGCAATGGAGGGTGGCCCAAGTACTTAGGCCCTGCACCCCATGGGAGACCAGGGGAAGCACCTGGCTCCTGCCTTCAGATCAGTGCGGCGCGCCAGCCGCGGTGGCCATTGGAGGGTGAACCAACGGCAAAAAAGGAAGACCTTTCTCTCTGTCTCTCTCTCTCACTGTCTCTCTGTCTCACTCTCTGCCTGTCAAAAATAAATAAATAAATAAATTTAAGCATTAAGCATCAGCATAGAGCTGAAAGAAGTCCTCATGGGACTAGCATTGTGGAGTAGTAGGTAAAGCCACTGCCTATAACACCAGCATCCCATATAGGCACCAGTTCATGTAGTGGCTGCTCCATTTCTGATCCAGCTACCTGATAATGGCCCACAAAAGCAGCAGAAGATGGCCTATGTACTTGGGCCACTGCCACCTACATGTGAAGCCTGGATGAAACTCCTGGCTCCTGATGGTTGCAGCCATTTGGGAATTGAACCAGTGGATAGTAGAGAATCTCTCTCTCTCTCTCTCTCTCTCTCTGTGTGTGTGTGTGTGTGTGTGTGTGTGTGTGTTCTCTCTATCTCTTCACCTCTCACTGTAACTCTGACTTTTGAATAAATAAGTAAATCTTAAAAAAATATTTCCAAACAGGCCGGCGCTGTGGCTCAACAGGCTAATCCTCCACCTTGCGGTTCTAATCCCGGTTGGGGCGCCAGACTCTGTCCCGGTTGCCCCTCTTCCAGGCCAGCTCTCTGCTGTGGCCCGGGAGTGCAGTGGAGGATGGCCCAAGTGCTTGGGCCCTGCACCCCATGGGAGACCAGGAGAAGCACCTGGCTCCTGCCATCGGACGAGCGCGGTGCGCCAGCCGCAGCGCGCCGGCCGCGGCAGCCATTGGAGGGTGAACCAACGGCAAAGGAAGACCTTTCTCTCTGTCTCTCTCTCTCACTGTCCACTCTGCCTGTAAAAAAAAAAAAAAAATTTCCAAACATGAGAAAGTCCTCACCCTGCTATCAATCCTAACATTGTAAACATTTACCAGTATTCTAGTACACAAGCTCTATGAGAGTGAGGCACAAAATCTTAGGCAATTTTTGGCTCTTTCTGCATTTTTTTTGCTAATGCCATTCTTCCCATGGGTCATTGACTTCTCTGGGTTTGCTGAAAAACAGATTCTGTTTAGGGAGATCATTAGTCAATACTTGTAGTCAATGCATCATTCCTAGAACCTGCCTTGTTCTAGTAGAAGTGTATTAGATGAAACACTTTTCATCCACTCCCACAATTAGAGTCTGTTTGCTTTTATGGAAGTTATATTTACTTATTCATTTATTTAAAAGCAGGTGACAGAGAAGAGAAAGGAGAGGCATGTGTGTGTGTGTGTGTGTGTGCACTTCTATCCTGAAGTTCACTCCCCAAATGCCCACAGTATCTACACCAGGCCAAGAGCCAGGAAATCCATCCTGGTCTCCAACGTGGGTAGAAGGAACCCAAATACTTGAGCTGTTATCTGCTGCCTCTCAGACATATTAACAGGAAGCTGGCTCTGAAGGGGGCAGTAGCTAGGACACCAACCAGCACTTAAGATATGGGCCATAGGTGTATCGATTTGTAGCTTAAACTGCTGGGCCACAATGTTAGCACAACTGTTCTCTGTTATCTTCTGACACCCAGAGAACCTCGAATAGGCTCAGACATCCTTAAACCTTAAAGAAATAGAAAAGGCAATATTGAGATGTTCTACCACATCTTTAATTGATTCACATGTATAAGTGTTGCTAGATTTGCAAATAAGTTAGATAATAACTTCACTTTCAAGAGGTTTAAGTAACTAATATTTGATTTAAATGCATCATCACAGTTTATAAGTGTTTGGAGGAAACATTTTAACATTTAAGCCTTAATGTCATGAAGCATCATAATGAGAATGAACATTGGTAAAATGTATGAGATTATTTTGTGTGAAGCATAAAATCTTTAATTAAGAAATAGCTCACCAAGAATCAAAAACCTGTACCTTTATGTGACTTTGGCAGAGTAACTTAATATTTCTAAAGCTTAACTTTTCCATAAATCAAAACTAATATTCACCTGTTAGAATGTGTGTAAGAAATAAAACTGTGACATTGGGAACGCATTTGGCTAAATGGTTAACAATTGGCTAAGAAGTCTGATTCTCATATAAGAATTTCTGGGATCAATCAGCTTCAGTTCCTGACACTAAGCTCCTACTAATAAAGACTCTGGGAGGCAGTGGTAATGGCTCATATAATTGAGTTCCTGCCACCCCCATGGTAGACCTCACTCCTGGCTTTGGCCCCAGCAGTAGACTACTGTCATTTTTAGGTTAAAACAGTAAATGGGAGTCTCTCTATTTCTCCCTCTCTCTTTCTCTAATCTCTGGTTTCAAAAATTTTTTGATTTATCTTTTGATTTATTCATGATCCACTCTTCTTTTAGGAGCATGTTCAGCATCCATGTGCTCACATATTTTAGAGATTCCGAACTTGTTGATTTCCAGTTTCATTCCATTGTGGTCCAAGAAGATGCAATATATGATTTAGATTTTTTTGAATATGCTGAGACTTGCTTCATAGCCTAGCATGTTGTCCATCCTAGTCCATGCACTGGTGAGAAGAATGTATATTCTGCAACTGTAGCATGAAAAGTTCTGTAGATAAACGTTAGGTCCATTTGGTCTACAGTGATTTACTCTGTTGTATCCTTGCTGATTTTCTGTCTGGTTGATCTGTCCATTGCTGAAAATGGAGTATTGAAATCCCCCATCACCATTGCATTGGAGTCTATGTCTCCCTTCACATCCATTAACATTTCTTCTAAATATTCAGGCACATTGTAATTCGATGCATGCACATTTATTATAGTCACATCTTCCTGTTGAATTGATCCCTTAATCATTGCCTAGTGCCCTCCTTTATCTCCTTTTTGGTTTATCTTAGCATGGAATATCTTTTTCCATCCTTTCACTTTCAGTCTGTGGGTATCTTTGTTGGTGAGATGTGTTTCTTGTAGGCAGCAAATAGATGGGTTTTGTTTTTTAATCCATTCATCCAGACTGTCTCTTTTAACTGGAGAGTTGAGACCATTTACATTCAAGGAGACTATTAATAAGTAATGAATTTGCCCTACCAGTTTTCCATAAATATTCCTATTGTTAACTTTAGATTTCCTTTGTATTTTTACTGGGAGATTTTCTGCCTTCAACTTCTTTCATAGTGATGACCATGTTTCTATGTTTCTGTGTGTAGCACATCCTTAAGCATCTTTTGTAAGGCTGGACACATGTTAACAAATTCCTTCAATTTCTGTCTGTTATGGAAGGTCTTTATTTCACCTTCTTTCATAAATGAGAGCTTTGCTAGGTACAGTATTCTGGGTTGACAGTTATTTTTCTCTTAAGACTTAGAATATACATCACCATTCTCTTCTATCCTGTAGGGTTTCTGATGAGAAGTCAGCTGTGAGTCTAATTGAAGATCCTCTGAAAGTAGTCTGGAATTTCTCTTATGCACACTTTAGAATTTTTTCTTTATGTTTTACTGTGGAGAATTTGAATACAATGTGCTGTGGTGAAGATCTTTTCTGGTCATGTCTATTAGGAGTTCTATGTACTTCCTGTACTTGGATGTCCCTCTCTTCCTCCAAATTAGGGATGTTTTCTATAATTATTTCACTAAAAACGCCTTCTAATCCATTGGAACAAATGAACACAGAATTTTGAGGTCTTTTCTCAAAGTGTGTCAATTCTTCCAGTTCATCAATTGGTCATTGCATTTTCCTTGGATTTACCTGATATGGAGCCTAATTAGATTACTCAGAAAAGTAGGCCAAACCAACTCCTATTAAACTAAACCGCTGGCCTGGAATTTCTTAAAAATATGTATTATAAAACCTGGGAGGATCCTTAGGCTCCATAAGTACAATTTTACCCATTTTGTTTCTTGGACTATTTTGGGAAACTAAACATTTCTAAGAGTAAAACTAAATGAACATATTCAAATTCTGAGATGTCACAGTATGATATATATATGTTACTTTATTTCATTAATGACTCTTGATGTCTTTGTTTTCCCAATGTCTCAATGTTTTTTTTAATCTAACCAAAAACTCCATAAATCCATATACATTTGATTATTTTTATAAAACACCTTTTATCATTTAAGAATGCATTAGTTTAGAAAACAAAATGTTGGAAAACAACGACCTCACCCAACTCTCCCTGTGTTGAGAGGACACTGAGAACTTTTAAAATTAAGAGATTTATAAAGGAATAAGTTAGTTAATGAATCAAAGTGTGTATAAGTGTGTCTTTGTTTAGTTGTCAAACTCATTACATAGGAAGATTTTTCTGTTTTCTCATCCACTCAAACAACTCTGAGAATCTGACAAAGATCATTTGAGAATTATTTTTTCCCAAAGGGGTCTTATTTGAACAGAACATAGGTTTCTTTCAGAAATGATTTTCAATAAATTTGTTGATGGCTTGACTCATTTTGGAATAACCTCATAGACATTGAGAAAGAGACAACTTTATTCCTAAGAATACTTAAGAAATGTTGTTTTAACTGCATCAATTCTCTCCCAAGGGGGCGAAAAATGTACTAATTTGAAGTGGTCAGCTGTAAATCACATTCTGTACCCTTCACCTGGGTTTCAAGAAGTCTGTGTCGTGGAGAGCAGGTGTTCCTATCCTTTATAGAAACCTATGTGCATGCTGTTTGCTTTTACATTTATAACTGAGTTTGGTACCAAAGGAAAGTTGTTCAATTCTAGTCCATGCTTGGGGTTTACTCCTGTAAATTAAATTTGACAAAGTAGGGGTTGTTTGAAAACCAACTGTGTGAATTTTCAGAACCTCTTTTATCTGACAGTATTGTATACAAAATTGAACCCTGTGTGGCCATCAGTACAGTATATCAACTACAGAATGATTGCAAGGGGTCTTTCTTTGTAACTACTTTGAGTCTGCTGGTCTAAGATTTTAGTGATTTTGTAAAATTTCAAAGGAGACTAAATGGCCCACCACATTTTCTGTGGTTGTTTTTTTTCTTTTCCTTTTTAAAATGTTCGGCACTAGAGTCCTGCTTGCTTTGGATTAATGAGGCATGTAAACTTCAGTGGGAGCTGGTTAGAATTACAGTACACCATAGCAGAAAAGGCATCATTATCCCTGAGCTTATTGTATACAGTGGGTAAAATTCACTAAATAAATATGGGATATAGGACCTCTGATCTGGTTTCTTGGAGTTCATATTTGGCCATCTGCATGCAAAATGGTCATCGCTAAAAAATAAAGACAAGGGACAGATTGTTCAGATCCAGAAGGCCATATAGCTTAGTCAATTACTAAATCCACTTAGATAACTAAGAATATATGTGTCTATGTCTTATTTTGTGTTTTCTTTTCTTTCCTTCATTTTTATGTATTTTAAAAATGTTTATTTCTGCATTTGAAAGGCAGAGAGACAGACAAAAATCTCAAGAGAGATCGCCCATCTGCTAGTTCACTACCCAAATGCCAACAACAACCAGATATAGGGCAGGTTGAATTAAAAAAGCTGGAACCAAATCCGGGTCTCCTACATGTGTAACAGGGACCCAGCTATGCAGGCCATCACCTGCTGCTTCCTAAAAGGCATATGAGAAGGTAGCTGGAACTGAGAATGCAATGAGGACTTAAATCCACATAGTCTGGTGTGGAATGTGAGCATTTTGACCACTGTGTCAAACGCACTTCTATTTATGTACTTTTAAATTGACAGATAAGATTGTATGCACTACCATATTTACCATGATGTTTTGAACTATATGTCAATATATATTGTATTACTTTGAGTGAAAATTTACCAATGAGGGCTTCCAATAATAGTGATGAGAACTATAATAAATTAAAAAAAAGTTGGGTTGGCAATGTGGCTCACTTGGCTAATCCTCCACCTGCAGCACTGGCATTCCATATGGGCTCCGAGTTCTAGTTCCGGCTGATCCTCTTCCAGTCCACCTCTCTGCTGTGGCCTGGGAAGGCAGTGGAGGATGGCCCAAGTGCTTGGGCCCTGCACCCACATGGGGAAACCAGGAAGCAGCACCTGGCTTGGGATGGGCACAGTGCCGTCCATAGCAGCCATTTGGGGAGTGAACAGACAGAAGGAAGACCTTTCCTCTCTGTCTCTTTCTCTCACTGTTTGTAATTCCACCTGTCAAATAAATTTAAAAAAATAAAAAATAAAAATGTGTTTTGTGAATGTAATATGTATTAGAAGTGTTCTTAGTTTTCAAAAGGGAATGCTTCGGGGCCGGCGCTGTGGCACAGCAGGTTAAAGCCCCAGCCTGCAGTGCCGGCAGCCCATATGGGCATTGGTTCTAGTCCCAGCTGCTCTGCTTCCAACCCAGCTCTCTGCTATGGTCTGGGAAAGCAGTAGAAGATGGCTAAACTCTTTGGGCCGCTGCAACCATGTAGGGGACCCAGAAGAAACTCCTGGCTCCTGGCTTTGGATCAGCTCAGCTCAGGCCATTGCAGTCATTTGGGGAGTGAACCAGCAGATGGAAGACCTCTCTCTCTGGCTCTACTTCTCTCTGTAACTCTTTCAAACAAGTAAAATAATTTTTTAAAAGGGAATGCTTCTGTTAGTTCTTCAGCAGATGATTTGGATGACTCTGCTATGTCAGAAAACATAGCCGAGTGGGGACAGAATGTCTCTAGAACTTTCCACTCTCCAGCCAACTTCCCTTTTCCTCCCCCCAATTAAGATGAAAGAAAACAGTGATCATAGAAATTTTTATTGCAGTGATTGAGCTTATAAATACAGTGCAGGTAAAATAAAGAAGATGCAGAGTATCCTTTTCCTATTATGAATTTCATTGGTCTTGGTTTCCTAGGTTTCCTCATTCATGGATTTGCTATGTCCCTCTGGCATTTCATTGGTTTGCCGTCTTGGAAATGTCATTCTCTCTTCTTCTTCTTCTTCTTCTTCTTCTTCTTCTTCTTCTTCTTCTTCTTCTCCTTCTCCTTCTCCTTCTCCTTCTCCTTCTCCTTCTCCTTCTCCTTCTTCTTCTTCTTCTTCTTCTTCTTCTTCTCCTTTTGACAGGCAGAGTTAGACAATGAGAGAGAGAGAGACAGAGAGAAAGGTCTTCCCTCCGTTGGTTCACCCCCCAAATGGCCACCATGGTCGGAGTACTGTGCCGATCTGAAGCCAGGAGCCAGATGCCTCCTCCTGGTCTCTTATGCGGGTGCAGGGCCCAAGCACTTGGGCTATCCTCCACTGCCTTCCTGGGCCACAGCAGAGAGCTGGACTGGAAGAGGAGCAACTGGGACAGAATCCAGTGCCCCAACCGCGACTAGAACCCAGGGTCCTAGCGCTGCAGGCGGAGGATTAGCCCAATGAGCCGTGGCACTGGCCAAGAAATGTCATTCTCTTATTCTGTCTCAGTTCACCTCCTTGAATCTGATGCTATGGCTTGGTGGGTAAAGCCACTGCGTGCCGTGACTACAAACTTTGTGGGCACTGGTTCCCAGTCCTGGCTGCTTCACTTCCTGCTGATGGCCTTGGAAGGCAGCCAAGGATGGCCCAAGTGCTAGGGCCCCTGCACCCATGTGGGAAACCCAGAGGAAGCTCCTGGCTCCTGGCTTCAGATTGGCCCAGCTCCAGCTGTTGCAGCCATTTGGGGGAGTATACCAGCAGATGGAAAATCACACCCTCTTTGTCCTCTCTCTCCCTCTCTGGCTCTGCCTTTCAAGTGAATAAATGAATCTTTATATAAAAAAACAAAAAAATAAAAAAAACAAGAATCGCCTCCTTGAGTGAAATGATGGCTGCTGTCTGGAGTCAGCTTCTTCAAAGCCTACTGCTATGGGACATAGAAATAAGTCAAGATTTGCTTCAGGATCAGGGTAGGGACACTTTACATGGCTAAGAGCTGAAAAAGTGAATGGGGCATGAAGTTCTAAGGCTACTTACTTATATATACACGGTACTGGCAGAAAAAGTGCTTAAGGTGTACATAGACCTATTAGAACATTCCTGAGTTTGGATTCTTCTTTGGTTCTCTTTCTAATCATGCAGCAACCTGCACAGCAACTTCTCTCCATGGTGAAGAGGGGACAGTGTAAAACGAATTAGGACCAACAAACCACATGAATACTTTTCTCCAATAGTTGAACCATATTCTGCTGAAGAAATTTTACCTCAGGTCAAGTTTACCAGTGAAAGTTTTTAAGTATATAAGTGAATGCTTCATTCATTTTTAATTTTGGTAAGCATTAAAGGGTTAGAGAAAGGACCCTTTAATGTGATGTAAATCAGTGTTCCTCCATGGGTTGAAACCCAACATCAAAATCACCTGAGACTGCAGGGACAGACTCAGAAATTAGTTTTTCAAAAAGCTATCAGCTGCCATATCCACTAATGTCTCTGATTCACCTTTATAAATAACTTAATATGGGGTTTAAAGAAACAGAGACCTGGCTTATGACCTGGTTTACTGACTGACCCTTATAAAGAGTTTAATAGGAACTTTTGAGAAACAGAGAATTGGCTTAAGCCATGGTTTAGTCTTTTACTATTTGTAAAATCTTAAGAATCATGTAACTTAACTGTCTCTTTGATTTGTTATATGAAAAACAGGAATATATCCAAAATTTCTAGGTTAAGAAAATGAAATGAGGTATTACAGGTAAAGTGAGAAAAAATGCTTAACATATTGCGTATACACAGAGGTAGTTTTAAAATAAAATGCATTTGCATACATTGCTTCCAACAGTCTGGAATGAACTCTACAAATAAATTCACATGTCACATTTATTATGCAAAATTAAGATTTTTTTCCCTAATCAGATAAGTCTGCTTCTCTTTCTATTGTAACTTCTACAGTACTGTAATCTTGTGTCTTATATTTGTGCTATGATCAGAGGCATTTTAAAAATTCAACTCAAAAATGTTGAGTTGAGAACTTAATGTTTGAGTTGGGTGGGTTTTGCAGCTGTCCAAGAGTAGACTTTCTTTTCAAGAATATGCCTACCTTACATGGTGTGTACTACCCAGCAGCAAGATCCAAAAGGACAGGGCAGGAAGTCATTTTGCAATACGGTTACATCCAACAGTAGTAGACAGCATCAGAAATATGTGGGAAATGCTGATGAAATAGGGTCTGAAGGGTGTGCAACTATAGGCTACTCTGTGTAACGCATTTCTTCACACACATGCATAACAACATAAGAAAACAATTAGTCTCTATTTTTCCTTTTTGAGGAAGATCTTTATTATCACATACAGGGAACTCAACAGTACTCATTTATCTCAGCCTCATGGCACATTCTTTAGCCTTGGCCTTTTCCAGCTTGGCAATGTGAGCCATAGATTTGGGACTCAGGACATTGCCTCCCCACTGGCAGTGGCTCTCATCATATCTGTCGTGATGGTTGGTCCTGATGGCTTTTACCAGCTTAGCCCTAGCCCCTTTGTCTACTAAGTTCACCTGCATAGAGGTGACAGTGGTACAAGTCTTCCTGTGGACCAGGTGCCCTACCAGAGACAGCCCCTTGATGATGCAGTTAAGTACCCCCTTCTTTAGACACTGGGCAAGCAAGAAGACAACCAACTCAATGGGATCCACATCATGTGCAGTCACCACGAGCTGAGCCTTCTTATTCTCCACCAATGTACTGCAAGTATTTATGCCTGCCTGGAGGAAAGGTGGTCTCTTGATCAGGATGTCTCCTTGGCCAGTAGCTTCCTTCTTGGCCCCAAGCCAACAGTCTCTGCCTCTTTTTCTGCTTTGTGTCTGCTCTGTATTTGTGAGCCAGCTTTAGCAGGTGAGTAGCTGGCTGGTGGTCAAGGGCCTGGGTGAACATGTTGATGGCAGGAAGCACTTTCAGCTGCTTTTACAGCATGGCCCTCTGCTGTAGCAGACGATGTAGCTTAGTCCTTTGACAAAATGGGTGAGGTCCCACTTGGGCTGAATGTCTTGCCTGATGCCAAAGTTCTTAGGACTTTTTCTCAAATAGAAGATTTACTATCTTATTGGCCTCCTGCTTGTTAATGATAGCCCAGGTCTGCAGCTACCTTCTTCTCCTTGGCCTTCTTTTCTTTGGGTATCTGGGGATACTGGAAGAGAGAGTTTCTCAATTCTAAATAGTTGAATTCTGTCAAAAACATAAGCACTTAACATATAACTTTACTTCTAAAGCATTTTATTTGTTTATTTGAAAGACAGACTCAAAGAGCTCACATTAGCTGTTCTACTACCCACAAGCCCATAGCGGCCAGAGCAGAATCCAGGGAGTTAGGAGCTGGGAACACAATCCAGGTGTCCCACAGAGGTGGCAAGGACATGATTAGTGGAACCATCAACTCCACCTCCCGTGGACTGCATTGGTAGCAGGCTGCAGGTATCAAACTCAGATACTTGGATGTGGAATGCAGGTGTTTTAATCGCTAGGATAAATGCCCGCTGCCAACATGTAATTGTAAGAGCACTAAGAGTAATCTTAATGTTTTTGCTAGGAAATTACACAAAGTAGAATTTTAGAATTCATGAGTTTGTGGGCTCAATCTTACAGTAGGATTATAAGCACAAATTGTGTCTCTCTGGAAAGCTGATGTCTCCCATCTATCAACAAAAATAATATTCAGTCAACCTTGTGAGAGGAAAGATGAACTATATTTCCATTCTTTTGACAGCAGAAATCATTATTAAATAATACTTCTATCCAAGGGACAACCAAACTTGTGCAATACAAAATAAATAAAATGCAAAATATATTTTATAAGAATGTTACACACAAATAATAAAAATTATTGTCACAGTAAGTCATCTTTATTTAAAGTTTGTATTTTGTTATATTTGTTTTTCACTTTAAATAAATGCATTTATATTAATTTTTCATATTTTTGTTTTTTTAATTGAATTTGATGCATATTTAAATTTAAATTCCACTCATCAGGAGATATATTTGAAAAGCTAGCTTACAATAAAGATTTATATTATAGAGTATGAACATCTAACAAAGCTAGCAAAAGACATGAGAATCAAATGTATCTGTATAGCATTATATTTCATCTAAGAGAATCAATAGAGTGATCGTTCTAAGACAAAACTGAGTAAGGATTGACTTGTCTTTGATAATATAGCTACAGGGTCATAGCATAGATAACAAAATAATAACTCACTTAGGCTTATGTCTTTGTTCCATCACACAGAAGATAAATAACACATTGGAGTTGGGAAGATAGGAATGAAATAAGAGGGGTATCCAGAGTTTTAAAAACACGTTCTTATTTCCCATGAAATGCTTCCTTGCCTTACAAGATTATATCAGTCATGAAATACAGGATTTTTAAACTAAGCCTCATTAAGTACTTTTCTTCGCTACTGATTACTTTTTCTCAAGTACCTTTCACAGTGTTCTAAGTGGTTAAACAAAAGTTAGAAATATTCTGTTTTTCTTTTTCATAAGTGGACTTAGAGGTCATTAGATCTTGTGGGAAAATGCAAGCTCTTTAAAACTATGGCTGTTAGAAGCCAAGGAAATGCTATTGAAAGCTAGCATCAAAGAGTGAAATTGCCTTGGAGATATAATTCAGATCGTTGAGGAGCCATTACATACAATTACCCTAGACTCATTGTGACTCTTTTGAGGAGTTATTTTCAAGGGAGGTACTGAATCTTGAAGCAATTGGAGTAACTAAGTATAATAGGAAGTGAAAGTATGAGGTGCTAAATATGTTTTTTAAGAACTGAATTTTAAGACAATAATGTAAATTATGTTACATTATTAAAAGTGGATAAGAGTTAGTGGAGTTAAAACTATTTGCTCCTCATTTATGGTTTTCATTCATTTGTAAAGGACAGATATTTGCATACATAAAGCTCTCAGCAATTTACATTACTTTGATTCTGATCATTACCTTAGCAGAATTATAAATCTGTCTTATTAACATTTGAAGCTTTAGAAAAAAAGATGTACTTGAATTTTACTTAATTGCCCTATAACTTTTTGTGAATATTTAGTGGTGGTTATAGTTTTCTGTCATGAGTGGGTAATAATTTTCTAGGTGAAATAAACCGGGGTGGGGGGAATATTGAATTTACATGAGCTATTTTTCCAAAACCTCAGAATTGGGTGGGAACATTTGGAAGTTTCTAGACATAACAAATTGCAAGTACAAAAGAGACTTTAGTACTGGGGATGGGGAGGAGGATTAATGTACTTTATTAAGGTTTTTTCTGGGCTTTACTTGTGAGGATAAAAATAACATATTGAGAAATTCTAAATATATTCAGATGAATATGTTTATGGACACCAGGCTTTTAAATTGTAAGTAATTAGATTTGTAGTTGCATGAAAATTCTAGTGATTATTTTGGTGAAAAAGAATAAAAATTATAATTATCATGCCACCTGACATTCAAGTTCGACTCTTTATCCCTACTGTTCAATCATATTAAAGCAGAGTCTTCTCTATTAAGATTAGGAGAA
This sequence comes from Sylvilagus floridanus, assembly GCA_949820135.1. Classification (NCBI taxonomy): domain Eukaryota; kingdom Metazoa; phylum Chordata; class Mammalia; order Lagomorpha; family Leporidae; genus Sylvilagus; species Sylvilagus floridanus. The sequence goes on along the minus strand of OX463236.1, from coordinate 82,264,268 downwards.
AAATCATTGTATGTAGTGTTGTCTTAAAAACCATGAGGAGGACATGAAATTCAATTTACAGTTACTACTTGACGCACTTTCCAGTTTATTTGGGAAGATAGGTGATGGAACAAAGACATAAGCCTCAGCCATTCTTGCTCACTGCCCAAAAGATAGATAAACATTGGAATGTATTCCTTGCCCTTGAATCTCAATCGGTCTCACACCCTATTGCCTTCATCCTCCAACCCCCATGGCCACCTGAAACACCAGTTCCAGGAATTCCCCTCCACATGCTGCCCCCTACCCCGCCCCCATCCCTAGCCTTCCTAAAATATAAAAAGGCCTGGCCACTGGGGGCCATGTGTTCCATCAATGTGCACATAGGCAGTGGGTCACCCACCTCTACAAATTTATTTCCTCTTGAATAAATTCGGTCTGGCTGTAAATTTGTACACTGCCTCTTCTCTATTTTACACTGCTTTTCCTAACAATAGGGGGCAATGAATTTAATTTTGCCTACATAATTAAGAAATAGCATAGAACTAAAAAACAGAGGTGACATGAAAAAGCATTGTAGTGGAAGAGTAAAAAATTAATGGATGTCAGAGGAGACTAAAATTGAAAAAATTGCTTTCACCATGGACTTGATCAAAGAGGCAGGACTTCAAGTTAAAAAAAATCAATAAATCAGAAAATTAGGCAAAATATATTAGCACATTTCAATCTCATGTGCTCACACAGACACTTTCTCAGGATCAATCCAACATCTAATCGTCTTTGTCTACAAAATTTTTGACTTCAGGTTTTTTTTTTTTTTCCTTTTCCTAGGCTGCTGGTATGTATTCAGGAATCATGAGAATTTTATTGCTGTCATTGTTGTCAGTATCTTTTGGAGATAGTGGCAAATGTTTTCATTTTGATAGATGTTCTCAATAATCTCGTAGACTCTTTGTCCTTAGGTGCAATGCCACTTTTTAGAGTTTTAAATAAAGTTTCTGGTTCTCTTAAGTTCCCATTGAGAGTTTTTCAGCTCCATTATACCTACATATTACATGTGAAATATACATAGTTGTTCCATCTTGGTTCTTTGTAAACACAATATCAATGAATTTTGTTTATTGTTCTTATCTCAAGATTGATCAATACTTTCAAACATAATCTTCAAATGTGTGATATTATATTGATCACTGAAAATATATTTTCTATTAATTTGTACAAGTAGTATACATTTATATATATTTCAAATATAGATATGTGTGTATATATACACACTCATAAATGTTCTATGAAAGTAGAATCACATCATAACTGGATTTGCAAGTTACTTTTCCACTCAGTATTAGATCTTTATGAAATACATACCTCATTACTTGTGAGAGTATTATGTATTCCATCATTTCAATAATTTTTAGCAATCATTCTTCCCTTTAGGTGCATGTGTACTTTATTCAAGAAACATTGACTTATATGTGCTTGCTTTTATTCTACACTTTGTAAATATTAATATATTTGATCATCATATGAAGTAAAGTCTTAGTTATAACACTTTTTTCTATTACTCTCTTCAGAACTACATCTTTGCATAATCTTCAGGAAAAAGTCTTAAGTGTAGCATACACAGATTCAATAGATATAAATTTTAACATTGACTGATACTGGCAAACTACCCTCTGAAAATACCGTATCAGTTACTTCTACTATCAAAAGTATATTGAAGTGTACATTTCCCTATCTTGCCCACATTTACATGCTTTCTCTTTGAGTTACTTCAAGAGTCAGCAAGTAGTTCCACCTGAAGCCAGTCATCTCTATGAGGAACATAATGAACACACAAGAGAACTTAACAGTATGGTATTGATGCTAGAGGTGTGCACCATTCAATAAAAGTCTACATCATTACCACTGTGCAATGTCGGATTTAGGAGTATCTTCTTAGCTCAAGAATACATTTCCTATGCATTATGAATATACATATCTACTATAAGAATTTTTATGTAGTTATTTTTAAAAATTACAATATCAAAAACATTTATTGGCTCTTTCAAATCTCTATCATTATTGTGTCCATAATATCAATTACTGTCTCTTTAAACCTAGTAAAAGAAAGTAAAGATAAAGGTTTTGCTTTGATTCTTGACTGATAAATGTAAAATAGCTATTCTTTAATAAAATTTATTGTTGTTGCAAACATTGTGGTATAGCAAGTGAGGCTGCCACCTGCTATGCTGGAATCCCAATATGAATGCCGGTTCAAGTCCCAGTTGCTCCACTCCTGATCCAGCTCCCTACTAATGATCTAGGAAAAGCAGCAGAAGATGGCCCAAGTGTTTTGATTCCTGCCACTCACATGGGAGATCTGTATGAAGATCCTGGCTCCTGGCTTTGTCCTGGCCCTGCACTGGCCATTGAGACCATCTGAGCTATGAACTGGCATGTGTGTTTCCTCCTCTCTCTTTAACTCTGATTTTCAAAATAAATAAATAAATATTTTTTTAAAATAAAATGTTTTTTATTATTTTCTATGGAACATAAATATTAATAAAGGAAGTTGGGCTATCCCTGCTTGGTTGGTAGAGAAAAACATTAGCTGTTAATGTGTGAATATATTTGTTAAAATATTTCTGGGAGACAGAACTGTGGCATAGGGGGTGAAGCTGCTGTCTGCAACACTGGCATTCCATCTGGGCACTGGTTTGTGCCCAGCTGGTGCAGTTCCAATCTAGCACCCTGATAATGGCCTAGGAAAGCAGCAGAAGATAGCCCATGTACTTGGCTCCCTGCCACCCACATGAGAGACCTGGATAAAGCTCCTGGCTACTGCCTTGGGCCTGCCTCAGCCCTGGCTGTTACAGCCACCTGGAGAGTAAGCCAGTGGATAGAAGATCTCTCTCTCTCTCTCTCTCTCTCTCTCTCTCTCTCTCTCCCTCCCTCTCTCTCTCTCTCTCTCTCTGTGTGTGTGTGTGTGTGTGTGTGTGTGTGTGGTTCTCTGTAACTTCAACTTTCAAACAAATAAGTAAATATTTTAAAAATATAAAGATTTCTGAAGAGCTCTTATCACTTTTAGTTTAAAAATTATGCCATCAAAGAAAGTCGATGTTTACCTACCAAAAATTAAGCTTTGAGTTTTTCACTGTCTTTATCTTGGACCCTCAGCTTTACAATAGCAATGTGATGTCTTATGAGTCAGCACAAGATATGTTTTCTGCTAAATGACTATAAATGTGCTTTCCAGTGTATCCCTACCCCCATTGTAGTAGCTCCCATATGAACAGTTCTGGTCAATGTGCTACCATAGGAAATGAAAGTTGCCACTTCTAGATGGAAGACTAGACAGCATGCTCTGTGTTCTAAATGGTACAACCACAAAAAGTGGAACCTCTGCCAATCATGGCTGCCTGAGTAACATTAAGTAACAGAGTTCTCCATGAATGTACATTTTACACATAAACTAAGTGAGAGTAAACCTTTATTTTTGTTAATCCATTGAAATTGTGGAATGATTTCTAATTACAGCATGACATCATTTATCAGAACTAACACTGTTTGAAAAGTTAGTATATTTGTTATTAAACCCTGGGGTTCTAATGGAAGCTTTTCCAGAAGGAAACACAGATGTAAGTTTCCCTTGTCAATATGTCTCTGTGTGTACATACAAATACACATATACACACACTCACCAATGCATGAGGCTAAATTCAGGGAGAAGGCTAAGACAGGATAAAAAGAGCAATGTGTTGATGACATTTTTGTGTTTTGAAAACATCAGATGTTTTTGTTATTTGAACTTTTAGAAAAGGCTCATTCTTGATTATATAATAGAAAAATAAATTTCTCTCCTAAGAATTTGGAGCATGAAAAGTAATTAGTTTATCTGTTAATCATTGTCTTAGTGATACTCTTTTTATTTATGTATGTATTTATTTATTTGTTTTTTGACAGGCAGAGTGGACAGTGAGAGAGAGAGACAATGAGAAAGGTCTTCCTTTACCGTTGGTTCACCCTCCAATGGCCACTGCGGCCGGCGCACCGTGCTGATCCGAAGCCAGGAGCCAGGTGCTCCTCCTGGTCTCCCATGGGGTGCAGGGCCCAAGCTCTTGGCACATCCTCCACTGCACTCCCAGGCCACAGCAGAGAGCTGGCCTGGAAGAGGAGCAACCAGGACAGAATCCAGTGCCCCGACCGGGACTAGAACCCGGTGTGCTGGCACCGCAGGTGGAGGATTAGCCAATTGAGCCGGGGCACCGGCCAATGATGCTCTTCATTTTGACTGGTACTGTGGTTCTGCAAGTTGGTGCCATGATTTTCCTTTTGCTTGCAGATATTGCAAGAGTCTCAGCATTTAGTAAACTGGCCATCTCAGGAAAAGACTCTGCCATGGACAAGGTCGTCTCCCAAGGACCTTTGTTAGCATTCTAGAACCACAAAAGCTTTGCTAACTTTTACCTGATGCCTAAAAACCTAGCCTAATTAAACTGTCTACCATCAGCATCTCTTTACATCTTATAAACCTGCCAGCCATCTACCCGAACCCCTGATTCAGAAATGTTCTTGTGCCACCTGCTATGATGCCTTCTTGTTTCATTCGTCTTTCAGTTTCTTTGCTTACCTGAAATGAATCTATGGTTAGCAGCTGATGTCATCATGAGCATCTGCCTATTTTATGTGGTTTTCTTGTTTGCCTAGCTCTGGATTATTTGGCATTATTTTTACTGACAAATGAAAACTATTTAAAATGTCATTACAAAATCAAGCTTGAAATAGTATTTTAATGGCTTTAAGTTCAGTGCTAAATTGGAGGATAGAACCCATGGCAGAGTCAAACATCTGGAATAGCATCTGCAGATAGAGGGCGAACAGCTGGCAGCAAATCAAACCCCTGACCCAGAGACTGTAAATATGACCGTGGATTCATCTTATAATATTCTCCAGAGTTGAGTGAGTTGGGGAATGTGAAATGCTACAGCTTCATGCTGTAGTCATTGTGGTAGTGTCTTTTTATCAATCCTCCCAATAGATCAATTAGGCTGGAAGCATGTAATTTGATGCAGCTTGTCAATTATTCACCTATCCAAGGTGAATAAGCAAGAAATAGGAAGGGTGTGTATTTTTCATTGAAGGGGTCTTTATCTGTCTTAAACTCATGTCTTTTTGTTTAAGATTTACTTATTTGAAAAGCAGTGTTATAAAGAGGGAGAGATAGAGAAAGGTCTTCCATCCATTGTTTGCCTAGATGGCTAAAACTGCCAGGATCCAGGATCCTGGATCCAGGAGCACTGGTACAGAGGACTACAGAGTTCTGCCATCTTCTGCTACTTTCCCAGGTGCGTTAGCAGGAAGCTGGATCAGAAGTGGAGCAGCAGCGACTCTCACCAGTGCCTATAACTCACTATACCACAACACAAGCCCCAAGCTCATGTGTATGAACATTTCCCTTACAAGGAAGGGCTTGAAAGTTCCAGGCTGAAAAGTATTATAGGACTTCGTTTTCATGTTGGTTGAATGCTATTTCCTTCCTTGTGTTCTGTAAGGTTAAATAAACATACGTGGAAATATTTTTATCATTTCTTCTTGTATGATTAAAAAGTGTCAACCCAAGGGATATGCTGTCTAGAGTAGAAAAAAAAATCAGGAATTTTGTTTTGTTTAATTGCCATAAAACTTTGCATAACATATAATTTCCCTTATTTTTCTTTTTATTATTTAATAAATGTGAATTTACAAAGTGCAACTTTTGTATTGTTGTGGCTTTCCCCCCCAACCTCCCTCCCTCCCGCGGCCCTCCCCTCTCCCACACCCTCTCCCATACTGCCCTTCATCGAGTTTCATTTTCAATTACCTTCATATATAGAAGATCAACTTAGTATACACTAAGCAAGGATTTCAACAGGCTGCACTCACACAACTGCACAAGGTATAGGGTATTGTTCGACTAGTAGTGTTGTTTTTAAGTTTCATAGTAAAATACATTAAGGACAGAGATCCTACATGGGGAGCCTGTACCCAGTGACTCCTGTTGTAGATTTAACAATTGGCACTCTTATGTATGGCGTCAGCAATCACCCGAGGCTCTTGCCGTGAGCTGTCTAGGCTGATAATTTCCCTTTTAACCATGTTCAGGTGTACAATTCAGGGTTATTAAATACACTTACATTTTTGTATAATCACTAACAGAACAACTGTTTTATCATCCAATACCGAGAATCTATACCCAGTAAATGACAACTCTTTGTGACTCCTGTTCCATTACCCCTGTTAACTACTATTCTACTTTCTGTTTTTATGAATCTGACTACTATTGGTACTTCTTCTAAATGGAATCACACTGTCATTTTATGTTCAGCATATTTCCCATACCTTAGTGTTTTCAAAGTTCATCCATGTTGAGACACAGTTTTCTTCTAACAGGTATTTTTTCATGAAATTTTTAAGACCAATAATATGCATGGATTTTAAAACTTTTTACACCAAATTAAATCTCTGTCAATTCCATTTTTTCATGAATGTTTTAAAGTAGTACCCTCCAATATATATACCACATTTTGATGACACATTCATCCATCAATGAACATATAGGTTGTTTTCACCTTTTTGTTATTGTGAAAAATTTTGCTATGCAAATTGTTATATATATATATATATATATATATATATGTGTGTGTGTGTGTGTGTGTGTTTTATATATATATAGGAGTCTTTTATAAGTTTCTTTTTGGTGTATAACAAAAAATCTGAATGATCAATCATAAAGTAATTCTAGGCTTAATGTTATGAAGAGCTATCATATTCTACAGCTGATGAACTATTTTAAACTCCCACAAGTAGTGTTTTTCCACACCTTTGTCAAATCTTTTTCTTAATAATAGAAGTAGTAGTATGTATGAAGTAGTATTTTGTTTCCATTTCCATAATGCTTAAGAGAATGATGTTGATCATCTTTTCCTGTATTCAGTGACCCTTATCTTACACAGAGAAATATTTACTCATGCCCTTTGTGTATTTTTCAGTTGGATTTTTTTGTATCTTTCAATGAGCTGTAGGAGTTCTTTATATATTCTGGATATTAATCCCTTACCAGATATATTAATTGGATTTTTTTTCACATTCTATGGTTTGTTTTTCACTCCCAATAGTGTCCTTTAAGGTATAAATGTTTCTTGCTTTAAATTTATTTTGAACACAGAGAAACAGTTGAAGAGAGATCTTGTTTTTTTTTGTTCACTCCCCCAAATGCTCCCCAAAACTAGGGCTGGGCCAGACCAAAGACTGGAGCCTGGAACACAATCTAAGTCTTCCACAAAGGTTAACAGGGACCCAACTTCTTGAGCCATCTTTTGATACTTCCTAGGGTGCATATTAGCAGAAAATTGTATTAGAAGCCAGGTAACCAGGAATCAAAACAGACACTCCGAAATTCTATGTGGGCAGCCTAAGCAGTGATTTAACTGCTGCTTAAACATTTACAGCCAAAAGTGTTACCTTATTCTTAATAAAGTCCAATTTTCTATTTTTTCAATTATTTTCTGTTTCAAGTGTCATATCCAAGAGTTATTCCAAACCCAATATCATAAATATTTTCTATATATTTGTTATATGTATTTAATATTTTTGAATCCTATATTTAGGGTTTTGATCTATTTTTATTTAATTTTTGTATATGATGCAAGGCAACGTTCCAATTTAGTTTTTGATATGTGAATGTCCAATTTTCCTACCTCTATGGAAAAGACTGTTCTTTCTGCATTGAATGGTCTTGCAGTCATTTTGAAAATCATTTAATCATGAATAAAAAGGTTTATTCCTGGATTGCATAGTCTACTCCATTGGTCTCAGTGTATTTGTGTCTATATCAGTGCCACACTGTTTGATTATTGTGGAATTAGAGCAAGTTATATTGAAAAAAATCTTAAGATGTATTTATTTACTTGAAGAGCACAATTTAGAGAGAGAGAGGGAGAAGGAGAGGGAGAGAGAGAGGGAGAGGAAGGGGGAGGAGAAGGAGAGCGGGGAAGAGAGAGAGAGAGAAAGCGAAAGCGAGCTTCCATCCACTGGTTTACTCCCAAAATATCCTCAACAGCCAAGGCTTGGCCAGGCCAAAGCTAGGAGCCTGAAATCCATCTGGGTCTCCCATGTGGGTGGCGGGGGTTCAAATACTTGGGCCATCCTCCTCTTCCTTCCCAGGCTCCTTAGCAGGATGTTGGATTGGAAGTTGTGCGGCTGGGACATGAACCAGCACGCACATGGGATGCTGTTGCACCACAACGCCAGACACTGTCTTCCTTCTTCTTCTTCTTCCTCTTCCTCCTCCTCCTGCTCTTCCCTTCTTCTCCTTCTCTTTCTTCTTCTTTTAAAGGTTTTTATTTATTGGGGCCGTCACTGTGGCATAGCGGGTAAAGCTACCGCCTGTAGTGCCAACATCCCATATGAGCACTGGTTCGAGACCCAGCTGCTCTACTTCTGACCCAGCTCTCTGCTATGGCTAGGAAAGCAGTAGAAGATGGCCCTAGCCCTTGGGCCCCTGCACCCATATGAGAGACCTGGAGGAAGCTCCTGGCTCCTGGCTTCGGATTGGCGCAGTTCTGGCTGTTGCAGCCAATTGGGGAGTGAACCAGTAGATAGAGTACCTCTCTCTCTCTTTCTCTCTCTCTGCCTCTCCTTCTCTTCCTGTGTACCTCTGACATTCAAATAAATAAATAAATCTTAAAAAAAACTTTTTATTTATTTGAGAGGCAGAGTTACAGAAAGAGAGAGAAAGAGAGAGAGAAAGAGAGAAAAGAAAGATCTTCCATCCGCTGGTTCACTCTCCAAATGGCTGCAATAGAGCTGGACCAATCTGAAGCCAGGAACCAGGAGATTTTTCCAGGTCTCCCGTGTGGGTGCAGGGGTCCAAGCCCTTGGGCTATCATCTGCTTTCCCAGGCCATAGCAGAGAGGTGGATCAGAAGTGTGGTTGGATTGGAAGGGACTCAAACTGGTGCCTGTATAAGATGCTGACACTGCTGATGGTGGCTTAACCCGCTGTGCTACAGGGCTGGCCTCTATCTCCCTTCTTAATAGTAGTGTCTTATAATCATTTTGTATCAGTAAAATTGGTAGTGACTGTATCACTTTAATTCCTGAATTCAGTAATTTGCCTCTTTCTTTTGTCTTAGTCAATATAAGTAATTTTGTTTTTCTTTTTAAAAAAACCAATTCTTAGTTGTATTGATTTTCTCTATGTTATTCTCTTACTTATCTCTCTCCTAAACCATTGTTTCTTTTCTTCAGATAGTTTTTAGTTTATCGTATTTTTATTTTTAGTGATTATTTGGATATTTGGTATCTTTCCTTTTATTTTTTTAAACAATCTGCCTTAAAGAGGCTTTGCCACTGCTACTTAGCCTTCTTTTCCAGAATTTTCTAAAAGAACTTTATTCACAAAAAGAGGAAAGATATAAAATATGCAATCAATTGAATGAAAGACTTTTTAGCATAGATGCTCTTCCTCATGGCAAGCGCAGAAATGGGCTGGGCTTACTATGGACAGGGGCACTAGGCCGGATTCCTGTTTTAGGCAGCCTCTCTCAGCCACTGTGCTAATCAGTTCAGAGTTGGAGACCAGCCAGATTGTCTCACAATCCTCCAAAGCCTATTTCCTAAACTCTGTCTTCCCAGGCCCTTCTGTATTCTCCCCAGGACTCTTCAGTTCTCAGAAGAAGCCTTGTCTGACTTTTCCTGTGTCTTCACTGCCTTCTATTTTAATGTAATGGTTTATAGCTACAAATTTCTCTCTTCACACGACTTTTGCTGTGCCCCATATGTTTTGGCATATTGTACTTTCACTAACCACATATTCCTTCCTAATTTCTCCTAATTTCTCTTGTAATTTCCTCTTTTTTGCCTTTTTTGATTGGTGTTTGCTTAGCTGCTGTAGACCTCTCATTGTTTCATGGGGTCCCATGTGGCTTATTCAGTGACTTCTGATTATTTTAATTTTTATGAAGAAAAGAAATGGCTTTTCTTTTAAGATTCATTTATTTATTTGAAAGAGTTACTGAGAGAGAAGGAGAGGCAGAGAGAGAGAGGTCTTTCATTTGCTGGTTCACTCTCTGGCCCACAATAACCAGAACTGCACCAATCCAAAGCCAGGATCCAGGAGCTTCTTCCAGGTCTCCCATGCAGGTTCAGGGGCCCAAGGACTTGAACCATCTTCTACTGCTTTCCCAGGCCTCAGCAGAGAGTGCAGCAGCAGGGACCTAAACTGATGCCCATATGTGATGCCGGCACAGCAGGCGGCGGCTTTATCTGCTACACTACAGCGCTGGCCCCAAGAAATGACATTTCTTGCCATTTTTCTGATAATACTCCTGGGAGTTATTTTTAAATAGCTTATTTGAAAGCAAACTCAGCCTTTATGATGGAGCAGATGTGTAAGTAATGATATAGTTATTGATTTAAGCTCCATCTATGATGGAGCTCATATAAGGTGTACAGGTTTTGAGTTACAATGCTCGGTTTCAAATTGTGGATCCTCAGGATTGTCATTTAGCCTAGTGGTTAAGACTCAGGATGCTTACATCTAATGTTGGAATAGCTGGATTCGAACCCTGGCATCAGCTCCTGACTCCAACTTCCTGCTAATGCAGACCCTGAGACGGAGCAGTTATGGCTCAAGTAATTGAGTTGTTGCCACTCATGGGAGACCTGGATTGAATTCTCAGTTCCCACGTTTGACCCTGGCCCATGTCAGCCTTTGATTATATTTATAGAGTGAACCACCAGCTTTGAGCTCTCCCTCTCTCAATTAAATAAAAACAGAAAATCACAGATTCTCCCTATACTCACTTCTTTGTCCTTACAAATTACCAAAGCATTTTATTGTCTTAATTTTTTCTTTTGAAAAATAGTGGTAGTGATATTACATACTTTAAGCTCAAATGTATTGCCCTTTCATTTTATAAATGAAGACATAAACTTTAAAAGTGCTTATCACATACCTACTTCCCCACAAATGTTGAAATATTGTTAACATGTATTAATCTGTGTATATCAGCATTATAAAGAATACTAGTTTGTACAACTGAGCTTGCGAGTAGTTTAAAAATATTGATGAGCCAGTTACATTTTGTGATTTCTATCTATGCATATATTGCTATAGAATGTACACATTGCTTAAATATTTAAATGCAACTTTTTTCAATATCTTGGTACTACAAAATTTCATACAAATTTTAGTTTTCTATTGAAAATATTACAAAACATGTTCAACTGTACATTGCTTCTTTGTGTTCTTTCCAATAAAAACTTGAAATGAATGATAATAGAAATAAAAATATTATCTATCACTAATTGAGGCGATTTTATGTTTCAGGTATCATCTTGCCACTTGGTTTGCAAGTATTGTACTCACAACAATGATGTGAGACATGTACAACTATCATCTTCCCTTTATATTGAAAGAAACTAAAATTAACAATTCATTGTTCATGCTTTCAGACTTATATCTCTATCCATGAAGTATAATCATAAAGTAACAGAAGTTGGAAAAGCTCTCTCACTACTGAACAATTTAATCTGTAAAATAATATAATGACAGAGGATTTTACTTACCATTTCCTTTGTAAATTTTGCCTCATTTATTTACTTAGAAATCAGAATATAAGCCAATATATAAAATATCATTTTGTATGATTCTGTTAAAAATATGCAAATAATATGCAACCATTTCAATGCATTTTATCATTGTAATTTTATATGTAAATGCCTATACATTTCTTAAATGAAGAAACATATTTTATTCTTTTCATATGAATATTTTATTCATTTAAAACAAATAAAATATTATTTCATAAATTTGAAGGAATGTTCTACAATTTATTCCATACCAAAATATTCTCTCACTGTTTTTGATAGTAATGGACATGTCTGCCTTACACCTTGTGAAACTGCATAACAGGTACAAGCTGACAAGTAGGTACCTTATCTTCATTGTTCCACTGATGTCAAATTCACAGGCAATGTTTTGGATGCCAATGACAAATCTAAGGATAGAGGCAGAAATTGTGAAGATGATAATGATTTCCTGAAGGGTGAGAAACCACCTGGGAGAAGTCTACTTCAATCTTTCATTATAAAATTCATTTTTGCAGAAACAACGTTCTATGTCCTTCATTTTACCTTTGGTATAAAAAAATCAAGTGAGCAAAACCCCAGCTAACAACAGAGGATTTTATTTCTTTAGTTTTTAAAGCAAGAGCTTGTCTATTTTTAGGATAAGTGCTCATTTGCTACTGTATACTTTAGCACAGTACAAATTCTACACTTTATAATGAAAATCAAATGAGACTTAAATAGTCAAGTCAAATTTCAGTCATTTTGAGTATGCTTTGGTAACAATAGCAGGAAAATGTATATTTAAAGAAAGATTTATGTTAACAGGTTTAAGACATCACAGAAATATATGCATATACTTTCACAGTAAATATTAGAGAAGTATATACTTCATAAAACCGAAGCTTAGAGTTCTCTTAACAAGGCCCATTTCCAGAAAGAGTTGTTTTCTTGATATGATTTTTTGGTACTAATGCCTTTGCCATAAAGGGCCAGATATATAGAAATATATTTTGCAATTTGCTATCCATTTGTTGTCCATAGCAGCTACTGGACTCTGCTGTTTTAGTATGATAGCAACCATGGAGAAATGCATAAATCAATGAATGTGGCTTTGTTCCAATACGGTGTTGTTTCCAACAACAGGTGGAGGGCCAGATTTATTCCACAGCCTATAGTTTGCTAACCTGTTCTGTAGGAGCATTGCTATATCTTGGAGATTGAAGCAAATTTAAGTCATTGGCAGTGAGAGGGGTCTGGGAAGCTTTCATTAAGTTATGAATATTGAAACAATGGTGTGCTTTTCAGAGGTGAGTTCTATTTCTATCAACATATTTTATTTATAGTAATGTTAGTTATCTGAAAGAATAAGTAAAATATCCATAATGCATCTTATTCTAGGTCAGTGTTGCCTATATTATTAATTCAAAACCTCTGCCTCTGCCACAATTAAGTCATGGATTCCCTAGGTCATCAAAGAGCCTTGAGGGGCATCTAAAAGAAAACAGGGTGATTTCCCTATGAGGAGAGCCATGGGGAGATCTGTAGATCCATTACTGTCAGAAGAAGCTAAAGATTGGTGGATAGCTCTGCATGTATCTCTCTAAAATTGATTAAAAAAAAAAAAACGAATAGGCTCCTATCTAATAAACATACCCTTTCAATTCCCGCATCTAATTTAGAGATAGCAGCGTGAAAATACCCATCAACCTGCTACTGCACAGTCTGGGGGACGTAGAGACCTCATGACGGATTCCTGGGCTTTTGACTAATGTCTCCAACATGACTTGTTAATCTCTGCGATGATCAAGTGGCTATTAAAAATAAAACTGTGCTAACCTTTTCAAAAATTAGAAGAGCATGACTACAAGTGGAGTGACAACGACTTCCTGGAGAGGCAGCCTTAGAGGTGAAAGATCGCCCCATCCAGGCAGGAGTACCGTATGCATTATTTATTCCGTGTGTCGGGGGCCTGCATGAAAGATGAAATCCCAGTCTGGGAAGTGTCTTTCTCAGCAGGACTGTTTTAGTTAAAGTGCACAAAGTAGTCTGCTGCATTTCCATAAACTGAGTAGAAACGGAGAACAGGAATGTGATACAATTTCCTCTTTACTCTGGGCTTGAGCCTGCTTGAAAATAGTACTAGTGAAAATAAATGCTCTGGTTTCGTATATTATTTTGAAGAATTTTTAGTGGCATAGAAAGCAACTACTTAAGTTACTAGCTTCTTTCTCTATATTTTCTTTTATGTGAATCATTATTCAATGCATCTATTCCACCCCAAAGAGAAGTTTGTTCCTCCTCAAATCCAGAGTCCTCTGCTTTCTACTTTCAATAAACCTTCTCAAAGGTAACAAAACAGCAGCCTTGATGTCTGATTGTATATGTGTAAGGTAAGGAGAAACACATTAGGGGAAAAATCAAAGTTATTAATGTTAAACAGAAATGTTTTGTTATAGTACTTCCGTACTGTCTCATAACCTAAGTAACTCTGTGTAATGTGCTTTAGCCAAACTCACATTCTCACATATCTCAGAACTCAGTTAATGCTTTTCTTGACTGCAATGCCTTTGACAATGCTGTTCTTGATGCCCGAAATGAATTTTACCCTTTTCTACCTGACAGCTGTGGATCACCCCAGTGCAGCTCTCTGGGTTTCACAGTGCAGACTTATGCATGGGCTTATGATGAACCTTTGGGCACCTGTCTTACTCAATATTCTTTATTAAGAATTTTCTGTGTTATTTCCATATTCCTCTCCCTTGAATTATTTGCATAGTATAAAGTTAATGATGATGGCATTCAGTTCATGATCCGTTCTTGAAGAGCTAGTTTGGGGACAGGAGTTTCGAAGTCACTTGAGAGTCCGGCATCACATAGCATCACATGTTGGAGTGCTTGAGTGGAAGTCTCGGTGTCTCCACTTCCGATTCTAGCTCCCTGCTGGTGCACATGGTGGGAGTCAGCAGATGATGGCTCACATATTTATGTCCCTTGTACCCAATAGGAGACTCAGATTGAGTTTCTGGTTTGGGTTTGGCCCATCCTAGCCCCAATTGTTGTAGGCGTTTGAGGGGAAAAACAGGGAATGGAAGGTCTTTCTGATTTTCTCTCTCTCTCTCTTTCAAAGAAAATTACACCTGTAAGAAAAATGATATGTAAATAATGATATATGAAATAAAATGATAAATGAAATAAAATGATATGTAAATAAATATGTGCATATTGAGTTAGTTCTTACCTCCTCTCTGATGCTTTCCCAGGCTTCTGAGATTTGTAAACGCCACCCCTGTGTTTCCAGAGCTTTGTACACATTGCACTCTATGTACACACCTCTCTCTACTTTTTGAATTAATCACTTAGAATTCTAATTAATTTTTAATGTAAGATTTTTATTAGATATTAATTATATGTAAGTACAAAGTGGAATGATGGATGAATGAGGCAGTTTTAGTTCACATTATCATGAGTTTTATAGGCTACATTAATTTCACTTATCCAACTTTACCCTCTGAAAGCCTTTTTATGTCACATAAAAATTGCCTGTGACTAACCAGTGTGGTTACGTTCAACTCTATCAGCTTTTCTTTATCCCTCGGAATTTTGTGTCCTTTTATTTAACCATTTCAAACAATGCAGAAGATCTATAGAGTTCAGTAAATTCACATAGATTTAATAATTTATAACATTATACCACATTCACTTTACATGTAAAGACTGTATACACACACACACACACACACACACACTACTCTCTTTAAAGTTGGGCTGCATGTATTAATATCACATAATGTGATTCATGACAAAAGCCATGAACTGGGAAAAGAAGGATA
This sequence comes from Sylvilagus floridanus, assembly GCA_949820135.1. Taxonomy (NCBI): domain Eukaryota; kingdom Metazoa; phylum Chordata; class Mammalia; order Lagomorpha; family Leporidae; genus Sylvilagus; species Sylvilagus floridanus. Next base: position 82,248,868 of record OX463236.1, on the reverse strand, counting down.
TGTTACCATTTAAGGGATATAATTCAGTGTACACAATATTTATAATTACTTATGTCCCAAATAATATGGCATATATATATACATCAACACATGAGAGAAAACATATGCTGTTTGTCTTTCTGTGTCTGACTTATTTCGCTTAGCATAATGATTTCTGTTTCCATTTATTTGCTGCAAGTGTCCGGATTTAATCATTTGCATGGTTAAGTGATACTCCATTTTGTGTGCGTGCATGTGTGTATGTGTGTGTATTTCACATTTTCTTTATCCACCTAATTAATGACTTTTATATCTATATACTAATAGTAGAAACAGAAACTTACAAACTGAATGCCAACTATACTATATAAAAATTAACTGGAGAAGAAAGTGGAAACTACATTGAAAATTCTTAATAAAGAATATTGAGGAAGACAAGTTAAAGATGGACACATATTTCTGGCTATTTATCATATCGAGATTAAAATTGGGCTTATTCTGTAACTTGCTTCATCAGGAATAATGCAATAGAAGTGACTTCCTTAGATTTCTGGTGGAAGATCACAGGTAGCCTTGTAGGTTCTGCCTGTGACTCTTGACATCCTCAAATTTTCAACCTATATTGTATATCCTTTCTTTCTTTTTTCTTTTCTTTTTTTTTTTTTGACAGGCAGAGTTAGGCAGTGGGAGAGAGAGAGACAGAGAGAAAGGTCTTCCTTTTTCCATTGGTTTACTCCCCAAGTGGCCACAACAGCTGGCACTGTGCCAATCTGAAGCCAGGAGCCAGGTGCTTCTCCTGGTTTCCCATGCGGGTACAGGGCCCAAGGACTTGGGCCATCCTCCACTGCACTCCTGGGCCACAGCAGAAAGCTGGACTGCAAGAGGAGCAACTGGGACAGAATTGGGCACCCCAACTGGGACTAGAACCCGGTGTGCCTGCGCCACAGGCAGAGGATTAGCCTAGTGAGCTGCGGCACTGGCCCCATATTGAGTATCCTAAGCAGTTTCTGGAGAGGCTCATGCTCACGTGGTAAAGAACCAAAGCCTCCAGGTGATGTCTGAACTTGATACACAATCAATAGCTGATAGCCATTGACCGATCATGTGTGGGAACTGTCTTAAAAGTGGATTATTCATCCTCAACCAAGTTCCATAGCTATTTCCACATGAGACAAACACTGCTCACCTTGCAAACTACTGAGTAAGATAAATTATTGCTTCTGATCTAAGATAATAATGCGAGGATAATTAATGCAGCAATAGATAATTAGAACACTGATGACACAGTCATTTCAAGAAAACTGGTCTGCACTAGCCATAGCTATTCTTAGATACACGAAGGGAAACTTCCTAAATATAGACACAATATTTGCATCAGTTGTGGTTGATTTTCCTTTGAACATAAATTACTCTTCTAATGCATACAATACCCAAATGAAGAAATAGAGAATAGGAAATATTTATTCATTATCATAAAATGATAAAGTTTATCTCTAAAATCAACCACCACTTAATAGAAAGAGTAAACTGAAGTTAAGTGACTTATGTTGTTCAACATTGGCAAGATTGCTCCTTTATTCTAATCTGAATTAATGAAAATTAAATACTAATTTAAATCAAAGTAAAGATAGATAAATAGGTGGCTGATAGAAAGATATAACATGTTATTAAACTTTTAGTTTTCCAAAATTCTCAACTAGCAATATTCCTCAGTTAAAAGACCTTTAAGCATACACATTCTCCTGTATCAGCATTTGTCTATTATCATTTCTAGAATGTGTTCAGTGATAGGCAGTTGGGTCATTCATTTACTGGAGGTCATAAATATTTCAAGACTGATAATATATGGGCCTCCAAATTAGGGAATAAAAGTATTTTTATAACCTCACTTTCCTTTCATTAAAAACTCTCCTTATAGGCCTGTAACCACGTTTATTCATCTAAGTCATCGAGATCCATTTATGTTGTAGAGCAGTCTCAAAAACTGGAAATAAAACCCCAATAATTTACTTTAATGGATGCTATTTTCAAGAGTATTCCTAGAATAAGATATCCTTTGTTGTCACATTTCAGGTTTATGTAATTCTTCCATCCCTATTGTGTAGAACCTTAAAGAAAACTAGTTGAGAAAGTTGAGTAGAATGACACTGTGGGAATTTATGACTGAAGGGTGGAGATTACACTCCCTTTCCTCATTATTGGAAAGCACACAAAGCTCATGACCTTTGAGATAACTACTCAGTGAGTGTCTGTGCATATGTACAAGAGGCTATGATAATATAGGAATGTTACTTCCTTCATGGTTATTTTGTAGACTAGGAGTCATACGAAAAATGTATGTTTAGAAGTGCTTCCATTTTTTTCTGATTTTTCCCCTAGAAACCTTTTATTTAAGGTATAAAAACTTCATGTATTTCATAAATACAACTTTAGGAACATAGTGATCCTCCCCACCTTCATTGTCCAATACTTTGTGATCCTTCTCACATTTCATTGTCTAGTATTTTGGTCCACGCACCAAGAGTCTCCTCTGGTTTTTGTACTATACATTTGGTCCCACCTCCTTTCTAGGGTCTGCCCTTCTCATGAAAAGCATAGGACATCTGATATCAGGCTGCCCACATCCTTGGTAGTACTCTCTTCCACCCTCAAAGGGTTTAATCTTTTATTTTGAAAATAATTAGACTATTTTAAGAAAAAACGAGATATCATTTTAGATACATTTTTTTCTTTCACTACTGAAATAAATATCCCTGATAATAAAAAGATTATGTGAGGGCTGGCACCGTGGCTCACTTGGTTAATCCTCTGCCTTTCCATATGGGCGCTGGTTCTAGTTCCAGTTACTCCTCTTCCAGTCCAGCTCTCTGCTGTGGCCCGGGAGGGCAGTGGAGGATGGCCCAAGTGCTTGGGTCCCTGCATCTGCATGGAGACCAGGCAGAAGCACCTGGCTCCTGGCTTCGGATTGGTATAGCTCCAGCCATGGTGGCCATTTGTGGGGTGAACCAACGGAAGGAAGACCTTTCTCTCTGTCTGCCTCACTGTCTATAACTCTACCTGTCAAATAAATAAAAAATAAATAAACAATAAGCTTATTTGAAATGGGAGAATATAAAAATAGAGGGAGAAATACATAAACTATTTTCATCATAGATTACCTAACACTAATAGTGTTAGGTACTCAGTTAAGGAAAGTGGCAATTTATAAAATGTATATCATCAATGGAGGGTGCATGTTTTGTTGAATGGCTGGATGTCCTCTAATATTAGCAGTAGAGATCTAACACAAAAGATCAAAATTTCCTTTTGCATATGACAAATTTGAGATGAGAGAAATTTCAAATGAGCTGCCATGTTGGCAGTTGGATAATTGTATCTGGAGCTTGAAAGAGAAATATGTACCCGAAATAAATATTTGGGAGAGTTAGATGATGGTGATGTAGATGCCAGTGAAAGACATGGAGTGAGATTATCTAGGGACATGGAATGTTTTGGAGACTGATTTGGAGGATATGTGAAAGAGGGTGAGATGGAAAACATGACTGAGAATGAGAGTACAGAGATTAAGAAGGAAAATGAGAAGAGTGTGGTATCAGAGATGTTAAGGGAGATGGTGTTTCAGGGGACAAAATGATAATCAGCACCAACAACTCCTCATTTTCCAAGTGAGACTTTTAATTCCATTTTAACTACTTTCCACTAGCACAATTTTTAAGTAGCTTAAGCATGCTGTGATCTTGCTCAACTCCGAAATTTCACAGCTGGTGCTCAATCTGTGTCTATTCCTTTCCTTATTATAGAATTAGTCATTAATGTGTCTTTAAGATTTTTGTTTAAAAGCTTCTTTCTCTGGAAAGACTTTCTGATCTTCCCTAGCACTGTAACTTGCATGATGTCTAATATCACACTTATTGTTAACACCACTACTGCCTTGAGAGTATTTGGCACATGGTAGCAGTCATTAAATTTATGCTGAATTAAATAAATAATGTGAACAGGTTCAGTGTGCGTGGTTTATCATTGAAGCCCACTGCAACTTTTTATAAGATTCATTAGTTTGTTTATTTATTTGAAATATTTGAAAAACAGAGTGACAGAGTGACAGATAGAGGTGAGGGGAAGAGAGATGGATTTTCCACCCTCTGGTTCACTCCTCAAATTGCTTGGAAGGCCAGGTATGGCCCAAGCTCAAGCCAAAGTCAGGAATTCCACCTAGGTTTGCCATTTAGGCAGCAGGAGCTTAAGCGCTTGGGCCATCATCTGCTGATTTCCATTCGCAGGGATGTCAATCAGAAGTGGAGCAGCTGGGAGTCTAATTAGCCTTCAGATTTGAGATGCTTGCATGGCAAGCAACAGCTTAACCTTTCACACTACAATGCTGCTGCCAGCCCACTGCACTTTGGGCTACAATTTCTACTACTTAGATGAGTCACGTGAGACAGAACACTCACACAAGTTGAGCAAAGAGACTTTATAACTGATAGGCAGTGAAGAGTAGCAGGTGCTTAGAATTCCCTCAAGGCTCAAGAAGGCTGCCCAGGGTGGATGAAGTCTTTACACAAGCTCCGCTGGCAATGCACCTGAAGGGCCCTGGGAGGGAGCCCAGGAAACTCCAGGAACCACAAACATCTCTGTTCCAAATTCCTGAAGGACATCCTGTTCTGGGAAGCACAGGGACAGACGCAGGACTGCTCTGGCTAGAGTCTCCCTACCTCAAGATGTGGTGTTTCAAGCATATTCTGCAATTATTCTTGAGAACTGCAAGTGAGATAATGGGGAGAATCTGGTCAGTGCATGGCAATTTGGAGGAGAAATGCCCAGTAAGTAGCAGAAACTTCTTTTATTGAAAAAGTCTCAAGCTCAATTTTTCTTTTCTTGACTTCTCGGATTTCTCTCTGGGTGATGCTTCTCATTCTCTTTTGAGGTGTCTATAGTTCCATTGATAATGCATTAGAACTCCCTATATTTATTTAGTCCTTGCCCATATTCTTGTGAATCTAATCCTCTTTATGCTTCTGTGCTTTATTTATTAAATCTGGTAAATATCATGAATACATCCTTGATCATGATTTCTTCCTGTGATTAAGACCCACATTTGCAGCTGGATATCCCACAGAGTCCAATATTGAGTATAACTGGTAATATGATAAAAATTCTTTCCAATCTGTCCCTACATCTGCCTTCACTATCCCAGAATTAACATGAAAATTACTTGAGCACCAAAGGAAAATATCTGGGACTCACCACATAACTCTTCCTACCATAACAGATCAGTTGTCACCCTTCTTAATATTTTGAAATCTCAGAGGAGGCCAATTTGAGTCCTGGCTACTCTACTTCTGATCTGCATCCCTACTAATACACCTGGGAATGCAGTGAACAATACTCCAAGTGCTTGGACCCTTGCAACTCATGTGGGAGGCGTGCATGGAGTCCCTGGTTTCTGGCTTCAGCCTTGCTCAGTCCAAGCTGTTGCAGCCATCTCAGGGAGTGAAACAGTAGTTCTCTGTGTGAGAGAACAACAGCCATTGTTGAAATGCTTAAAAAATGTCCTTACCAAGGTCATTTGCCTTTCACTTTAGTTTATTGTGTATACTGTCATCTTTACAAATGGCTTGCTTCAGCTCACATGCTCCAAAGTCTGCCGTGAATCATCTTCTCATAAAGGTCCTTGTAAGGCAGAAAAGACCCCTTCTGACATGATCCTTACTCCCACTTCGAAACACCTGTGCCATCCCTCCATTTTTTACTACATAACTTTAGTTTCCTGAACATGTGTGTTCCTCTCATGCCAACCTGACTAGGTACATGTACCACTTCTCTCTAGAATGCCTTTCTGTGACTCTTGTTGAAACTATTACTTACCTCACAAGGAGATCAGATAGCATTCTTTTTGTGATGCATGCAGCTCCCACTCCCAGACCATAATTCCTTCTCAAACACATTCCTCTATGATACACAAAGTTTGGTTGCTTAAAGTTATGGAACTCTCAAGGTTTCTATGTATATGTCTTTTCAACTTTTATATCATAATATTTCTTCAGTTCAAAATACTAGAACTACCTTTGTATTTTCAAGGTCTAGCACTATATATATGCTCAGTAAATGTTTTATGAATTGAAATAAAACTGCTTCTTGAAAGAGAATTTTATGAATTTAAAAATTGATTCTCACTGTGATAGAATTCAGTTCTATCTACAATTAAAGCCTCTCCCCTAAATCTAATGACAATTATACTAGAGTCAAAATTCATCATTAAATTAAATTTAGATGAATTAATGCTACTTTTTCTATTAAGATATTCCATTTCGTTTGGAAGTTTGTTATTGATAGTGGTGGTAGTACTATTGTTGCAAGCTTAATTGATAATCTTTTTAGTAAAATCCTGCAACCATCATGTTTCTGCTAAGGCAAGTCAAAATTTAGTAGCAGAGAACTTTTATTGTATGTAAAATATTGGAAAATAAGAGGATGATACTAAAACTATCAACTAGAAAATGACTTTAGTACTGTAGCATATAATTTCCTCATGCATAAACTCCATAAAGTCAAGTATGAAAAAGAAATCCAATAAATCCCTATGGCAGTGAGGAATGGAATTAAAATTCAACTGAAATTAATTCTAAAAGATTAATGTTATCAGTTTTTTTATGACAACAATAAACATAATGCAATGTTGATAACTTATTCCTTTAAAACACAAGTTGACTACCAACAATGGTAGCCTTTTTGTACAGGTAAGCACTTATGCTTGAGTACCCCAACAAAGAACTTGGATTGCAGTAATGAAGAGGCGTGTAAGTCAACATGTTTTGTAGTGTCTTAAAAACTTCAAAGGTGTTTTAGAATTCCTAGTACATTCAACTAGTATATGAAAATTCTGTTGTCCAGGTTTTTACCTATGTACCTATCTTCAATTAAATTTCATTTTCTACTCATGTTTTAAGCATATATAGATGAATCATCAGTCTCACAATTAGACCATGCAATGTATGAGACTCTTTTAAAGATATATTTAGTTTGTGTTTTTTGTAACATTGAGGGCTCCAAAAACATTATGAAAGAGCTATCTTTGTTGAAATCAAATAAATCTAACTTCTGTTTATTTCACAATTATTAAACGATTGTATAGATCATTTAATCCATTAATCAGATTAAGAACACTGACTCCAAAATGCAATTCCGTAGATCTGCATCAAAACCACCTTGGAAATGGTTGAAAATGTAGTTTCATAGGCTCTTTTACAGACTTATTGAGTCAGAAATTCTGTATATGGTGAGGAGCAATCTGTGGCTTAATAAGTCTTCTTCTTGATTCTGATGTATTCTAAAACTGGATAACCATTGCCTTAAAGGTAAAAAGGTTCACAGAATTTTGAAATCTAAAGGAAACTTAGAAACTGTCTCATTTTCTGGATGTTGCTAATGATGATTGAATGACTTGTTCAAAGAAACTCTATACATAAAATATCAAATTTCTAAAATTCTGGAGCTATGCAAGCTTCTAATCCTGTAAACCAAGCAGAGAAATATGTTTAAAATTGGACACACACATATGTACATCCTCAAAAAACTATTTACTTTTTAAAGAAGTATCTGAAATTTTTACAGACCACTCATATACATTTTACTTTATTACTTTATAAGCAATAGCCTCAGTCACTTCATATTTTAAGAGGTAGAATTATGTCTTAATATTCCAAACAATAAATACAGCATAATACCAGGAAGAAATCGATCAATATTAATGAAGTTAATTAAATAATTGATATGCGGGGAAACATTTCAGAAAGAGACCATAAATATCTCTTCTGTCATAAATTATTATCAAAAGATATTCTAAAATTAAAGATTTACATTCCAACATATTTGCATTTGATTAAACTTACCTATTTAAAACCAATACAGATTAGAAAACTTGACAGTTTTGAAAAATTTTCAATGTAATTGCAATAGAATTATTTCAATATTTATATGTGATGACTTTTTTCCCTAGTGCAGGTAAACACAAGTTAGTCAGCACTTTGCTGATTTTTGTATCTGTGTGAATAGACATGGTACTCTTCAGAAATTAAAATGTTTACAGTGAAAAAAAGTCTGCTTCCCTAAAGAAAACATAGAAGAAATGGATGGAGACAAATACCCTATAAAGAGCTGAAATTGTGCCAAAAGGAAATTGCATTTTCCCAAGCAGGTCCCTTTGTTGGGGAAAACACAAGACACAGGCTAAATAAATCAAAGTCCCATTTCAGTGAGCCTATCTTAACAATACTGCATGTATTACATTCATTAGGAAGATGAGTTAGATTCTTGGGGTTTCCCAAAGAATTCAAATTTGATTTTAATTCTTACCCCGATTATTAATAAATTTAGTCAAAGAGGTAGTTAAAACATCAGCTTGAAAAAGTCAGAATAGTCTGCTATACTTAACCAACCCCATCACCATCTCCTCATCCTCGTGAACCCAATAAACAAACAACATGAGCTAAATTATATTCTGTGCTTTTGTTTAATATGCCCATATCAGATCATGTCACATAATGAGCCTGATAGTTTCAAAAAAATAATTTAAGAACAGATGGAACTCTCCCATTGTAAAACAAGAATATAACTTCTCTAGGCCTTAATGTGTTCCAAAGATTAGGTTACCAACTATAAATTCTGTTATGGGACTATTTATTTTTGAGTTCGTTTGGGACCTGTTACTGTATTCTAGAATTCTATGACTTCCCTTGAGTAGAACAAAGGAGAACTGTGTAAAAGTTTCATTATTTAGGACCATTTTTTCCTATATCCAGCTATGCACAGCACTAGGGTATAACACTGATTTAAATTCAAGCACCACAAGTTGAAAGTGAAATATGTCCCATTTCCAGATTAAATCCTGATGAGAATAATATTCTGTTCTGTTGTGGATTGGGATGGGTTATTCTTGAAACTCATGGAACATATAAATAACAGTTTCTCATTTAGTGCACACAGAACCAACTTTGAAGTAGTTCTACCTTAAAGGTAGTTATTGCCTAGTGCCTCACAGCACTGCAGATGTTCGAACTGTAAGATAATATTTGTTAACTATTTACAACTATATGTATGGAATTTATATCATGTATTACATAGGAAACATGTGGGGGAAAGTCCCAGTGGTAGCTCCCTCTTTAGAGAACATGTAGTAATTTAAACTTTCTGCCTGTGTATGGTCACATAAAATTTATACAGGAAGAAATTAAATGTATAAAATGATTTATAGGTAGATTTAAAAAGCTTGCAAGTTTGGGATTCCATACATCTTCATGAAAACTGTTATAAATCTCTGTAACCTAAATTGCTTATCCTAGTTCTCCAGAAACAGCATAAACAGAGCAAGCAATTATCTGTAATAAACTTTTTCTTTAATATTGTGGCAATCCCATTTTCTTAACACACTGTTCATAATATATCGTGTGCTGTCCTATAGTCAGACACTGCATTTTAGTTGTTTGTGCCTCTTGCAATTGTGCAGATACTGGTTATGGGGGTCAGGCAATGAGGTGGTAATATTGGAAGTAAAAATATGAAGAAGAATAAAAATCTTATGCGCTATGTATATGAAAAATCTGTGTTTTTTGAAGATGTACATACTTTTTGCAAGCTAAACCTTAAAGTTCTTAATACTTACAAATTTCCAAAATAAAATGTCATGCTTATAGTCCTGATACAATTTGTTAAATAAGTTCCAGATTCTATAAAAAAGTTGTGTGTCACTGAAATACTAAATACATTGAACAATGTAATAAACATGAACCGCTGAGGTAAATATTTAACCTGCAGTGCTAACAGTTAATAGTTCAGTATTTAAAATGTGCATGTATTGTGTAAACATGGTAAAGCATTAAAACACCACCATCTTCAATGCTGAAATCCTGTTAGCTAACATGCAGTCAAAGCTAGAAAATAAAGTGCTAAGCTAATCATTGATATTTCTTTTGTGGTATATTTCAGTAATTTTTATGAAAATTTAAAGATATGTGCAAGGTTCCTTTTCAAAAATTAAGTTATTTGTTTTCTTTATTTTGTGTTAAATGCGAGTCCTTTATATATATTAACTTAAATGTGGCAACACTGATCTCCTGGATGGGAACAGGAAGCCATTGAAATTTAGAACTAGGAAAACAGCTGCAACAAATAGAATGGGATAACATTATTCTTTCATTGAAAAATTTGTTTTATTTATTTGAGAGAAAAATACTCTCATAATTCTTGCCTTTTTGAAATCCAAGTCAGGAACATTTCTCTTCTTGCATAAAATGACAAACTCAGTTGGCTTCAAGGGTGATCCAGGTCGGGGGACATAGCACTTCTCATTTGAGTGACAAGAGCAGGCCAAGAAAAGTAGCCTTCAAGAGAGCAAAACATATTTCTTTTATAATAGCTATTTTTCTTGACCAGCTGAGTGATGACATTAGATAGTGGCAGGCCATATTTTTCAGTATGCTGGATAATTAAGAAAGCCAGGTTTTAGGTAGTACTTCATGATTTTTAAGGATTGGTTTAATTTACTAAAATATGATGACCTAACAATAATTATCCATCTCTATATTTCAGTCTCTGAGCTAGTTTCAACAGATTTAGGGCAAAAAAGTGAAATGTTATGGGATTTATCCTCAATTTCTAGTGAAATTTCTTATGGAAACTTACACACTTGTGAATGCAAACTCATATCAAGCTGGCTCTGAAAGTGAATGTTTTTAAAACTATCAGTGTTTACTGTGTCCATGAAATGGTTCCTGATGATTTAGATGAGAATAAAGGAAGAGAAGACCTAGTGTCTTATACTTATTTTGGAAAGCTTAAAACATATACAATTCATGTGTTTTGCTATTACAAAGGGTATGCTAAATATATTAGTATGAGTAGTGACTTTGGGGTGCCTTTTTGTTTAAATCTTGGAAGAGTTGCTCATTCTTTATTGACATATTACCATTGGCCAATAAAAATAGCAAAATATTCTGCAATCACACAGTATTATTTACTAAGTTCCTGTGTTATGTGCTAGAAGCAGAATATTTATATTTAATAAAATATATTTTATAATTCACAGAATAATCTAGATGCATATACAGAATTTGGAGTAAAGGAATGTAAATAACTTGTATTTTGTTTCCCATTACTGGTTGAGCTTAGGTAAATTACTAATTTCTGAGCATTGGTTATCTAAACTGTTAGGTGAAGATCCTAATCATTATTGTTCTACATTGGAGACAGTCTAGATAAATATTATTTATCAAATGTGCAAAACTCTGAAAATTTTATTACCATTAATAAATCACATACACACGAAATCAGAGTGGCTATAGACTAAAAATATCTCAATGAAGTTGGAGATGTTCTTTCAAATAGTTTCATCCAGTGACTGGCTTTTAAGAATAGCCCACTTTCTAATTCGTCATATGCCATCATTTTGAACAACTTTCTTTTAAAAGTCTTTCCATATTTTTAAAATCACTTTTTCATTGTTGATTAAATAATTTTGTCGGGCTTTTACACTTTCTAGCCTGTTATCTAAATGTGCTTATTGCAAATGACCATTTTTCACCTTGGAGAGCAAAAGTAAAATAATGTATTGAGTTAAGTACTATGCATGATCCTCAAACTTTCTCTTAGTATTTTTATGACAGTTAATCAAGTCTATTATGCAGATTTCTAGCACCATTTCTCTCTCCTTTGTGCACTATACAAGTTCAAATATATGAAACTCATTTTTAAAAATGACAATGTACATAGACAATATATGGCTTACTTACAGAAAGATAGCAACTCCAAACCATGACAAGGCATACATTATTGGAAACAATGCTATTCATTCCATAAGGGGTTCAGTCAGCCTTCATTCTTAGCCCTGAAATCACTGACATGCTTCTGTTATGTTTACAACTAAAAATATATATGTTAAATTAAATAAAGGTGTTTAGAGGCATTTTTCATCCACCAGAAAGTACAATGGAATAGAATTGTGCATGACAAGTTTTAGCTCAACAGGAATTAAAATTGATATGTGATAAATCACTGCAGAGTGGAAACTTCAATAGAAAGCAGTGAAAGATTTACTACCAGCTCTTGCCTTTGTGTATATAATTAGAGGAGGTATCCATCCAAACAGTAGATCTGGTAGTTGTCAAAGTCAGTAGCTACATGACGCGAGAATATCTGGAGATGATGGATTGTGATTGTGTTTTTCACTATTAATTCAGATATTTTGGCATCCGTTGGAGAGCAATGAGAAACGTTTTGAAAATATATTGAGTTCTTCAGGCTAGACTTTCCTGGGCGAATCAAATCAATATTAGCAAATTGTTCAATCTAGATGCTTCTCTACTAAGTGGATAGAAATTACAAGATGAAATCCTATGGTAGTTTTAGCTACTCCCATTTGAAGAAAGTAGTCTGAGTGATTAAAAGGGAATAACATTTAAAACCACAAACACTTCTGGTTTGGGTTCCCTAACCTGACATTTATCAGCTAAAAAACCATGGATAGATAATCTGATTCTAAATTTTTTCAGCATTAAGAGGAGGAGGAGACAAATGTATGCTTTAATAGCCTGATTGCTATTGTCTGTGTTCATGATCAAGATAATTACGTCCTGTCCAATGATTTGAATATCATCAAGATCATAGTATCAAATTATCTCCAGCACAGGTATCACCGCTTGAACTCTCAATTTATGTGATCAATTGCATACTCTGGATCTACACTAAAAGTCTTAAACCTCACATACCCTACAACAATGCCTGTGATCACACAATAGCCTGAAGCTACTTCTCCTAACTACCCATATGTAATGGAACCTGGCATCATTCTATTGCTTAGACTATTAATGCTGTCATTGTCTTTAGCCCTCTGTAACTCTCCATCAATATATCTAAAGTAACTGAAAAATTTCATAGAAAATGTAAAGTCATTCCATTCCCTGCTTAGAAATGTCCAAAAACTGTCTATTTCCACATAAAATCTGAAATCAGTATCAGGGACCATGTAGGCCTCAAATTTTTCATACATATCGCTCCACAGTCTTCAGTGCTCCGGCCATGCTGGCCACCAGGCTGCTCCTCAGACACTTCAGATGTGTCTCTGGCTCTGTTGTTTCTCTGGCGCTTTGTTCATGTCTGAGGTCAAATGTCCCACCATTAGAGGATGCTTCCCTAACCTCTGCACACGGTGTCCTCCCCACTCCCAAGCATATCGCTGATGTCCTTTGTCTTTTCCTTCTCCAGGTTTAGCTTTAACTGCTATTATATCATCTGTTAACTTCTTCATCATTTTCCTCTAGAATGGAAAACACATAGTGAGCTCTGGGACTTTATTTTATTAATTGCTTTATTTCCAGTACTAACAATAGTGTCTCCCATATAACAGAGAATCAACAATTATTTACTGTGGGAATTAACTACCTATAGATAGTAACAATAATTCTGTCTGTATTTTTATTTAGGTAAAGAGCACACGTACAGCCTGTACGATGTTGTAGGCACCATTTATCTTACAAACTGTAACAAGTATTCTCCTTCTATTATCCCTAAAAGGTAGGTAATAAAATGAACTAAATTTTATGCATAAGGGAATGAAGGGACAGAAAGTTTAAGCAATATTCCTAACATCAAAGAATTTGTAAAGGATCTACCCTTGAGAGTCTATGCTCTTAACCAGTTGGCCACCATGCCTCTCTAGAAGCTGTATCAAGCAAACATACATTATTTCAGCAAATCTCACTATTTTTCTAAATATGATGCATTTTTTTACTTTTAAATATTTATTTCAATTTTTAGCTTTTATTATGAGTAATTATGGGTTTATAGGAAGCTGTCAAGACAGTGCAAAGCATCCTATATAATCTTTGCCTACTTTCTGCTAGTAGTTACATCATCTTACAAAATTATGTTAACATATCAAGTCTAGGAGGGAATGGCATTGTGGCAGAACAAATAAAGCCACCACCTGCACTTCCCAAATGGGTACTGGCTTGAGTCCCAGTGGCTCTACTCAGAAGTCCATGCCCAGCTCCCTGCTAATGCACCTGGGAAAGCAGCTGAGGCTGATCCAAGTGCTTGGGCCTCTGCACCCTTGTGGGAGATCTGGAAGAAGTTCCTGGCTCCTAGCATCAGCCTAGCACAATCCTGGTTCTTGAGGCCATTTGGGAAGTGAACCATCTTATGGAAGAAGTTTCTTGCTTGTCTCTGTCTGTCTGTCTGTGTGTGTGTGTGTTTATGTGGGTGTGCATTTCAAATCAATAAAATACATCTTTTAAAAAATCACCAGTGCTAGGAAATTGACATTTGGATACCATTTGAACAATGTGTATACTAAGTATATGCCATTTTGTCTATCTGTAGCTTCCTATACTCTAGGGGCCAATGTATGGCATAGTTGGTAAAGCCTCTGGCTGCAATGCTGCCATCCCATAAGTGTGCCAGTTCATTTCCCAGTTATTCCATTCCAATTCCTTGATAATGCCCTGGGGAAATCATTGGAATATGACACAAGTCCTTTAGCCCTTGCCACCCACTTGAAAGACTCTAAAGAATCCCCTGGTTCCTGTCTACATTGTGGCCCTCTGGGGAGTAAATCCAAGGATAAAAGATCTCTCTCTGCTTCTCTCTCTCTCTCTCTCTCTCTCTCTCTCTCTCTCTGTGTGTGTGTGTGTGTGTGTTTGGGTGTGTAGCTCTGACTTTCAAATAAACAAATATATCTTTTTAAAAAAATGATACAAAATTAATCTATCCCTAAAAGATCCACTGGGCTCTTTATAATTCCCACCCATTTCCACCATTTGTAACTCCTGGACATACAAATCTGCTCACCATCTCTATGATTTTGTCACTTCAAGAATGTTTTATAAGTGGAATCAAGCATGATGTGACCTTTTGAGTTTGGCTTTTGCATTTAGCTTAATACTCCAGAGATTCATCCAAGCTGTTAAGTGTATCAATGGCTCATTTCTTTTTCTGAATTGTATTCCTTATTCTAAATGCAATGTATGATGATCTTTTTCTCAATATAAAATAATTAAATATGAGAGCAATGTACAACTAAAAACATACTTTGAAAGGCATAAGCAGATTTACTTAGAAAAAAATCTTTTCTTGTTATATGATCAAAAATAATAATATTCTTTTTTTTTTGATAGGCAGAGTGGACAGTGAGAGAGAGAGAGAGAGAGAGAGGTCTTCCTTTTTGCCGTTGGTTCACCCTCCAATGGCCGCTGCGGCCAGCACACTGCGGCCAGCGCACCGCGCTGATCCGATCGCAGGAGCCAGGTGCTTCTCCTGGTCTCCCATGGGGTGCAGGGCCCAAGCACTTGGGCCATCCTCCACTGCACTCCCGGGCCACAGCAGAGAGCTAGCCTGGAAGAGGGGCAACCGGGACAGAATCCGGTGCCCCGACGGGGACTAGAACCTGGTGTGCTGGCGCCGCTAGGTGGAGGATTAGCCTATTGAGCCACGGCGTCGGCCAGTAATATTCTTTTAAACATTATATAAATAGGTTCAAAATATGACAGGTAACATATTTTAGAAAATTTAATTTCAAATAATTTAAGTAAATTAATGTTCAGAAATGTGTACACATTTAAAAATCAAATCATTATCTACTTGCCACCTCTTATGATACTGTAGCTTTGCAATTGTGCTTTTCAGAGCCCTGGGAGCTTGCTGGAATGAGCTCAGAAACTGGCCCAGATGAAATTAGGTACGTTATGTAGCAGAAGATAGGCAACAGTCCTCTACATATGACAGATAATCTCTACCAAGATTACTTTTGTATTGCTTGTGGAAGCCTGGGCAGTGCAGGCAAGGCAGGAAGCTTCTATTGTGTTCTGTGCAAATGTGACAGTTGGTGTATTCCAAATCGTTTGAGATAGTTGGTTTCTGGTTGGCCTTTGTGTCTGGGTCAGTTCAAATGTCAGGGTGATGGGGGTTGAGTGGGACCTGTCTCTCTAGTCTGTTGTTTTGCTCAGAGATTTTCATTTCTGGCTTTATTTGTCTACAAGGGATTTGATCTGTTCAGGCTGTGAGTTATTAGCCGAGTGATATCACTGTGGGCCTGAGTGAGGCCAAGCTTCTCCCTTTGGGGATGTGGCTTGATAAGAACCACAACCCGGGAAAAGAGAAGGGATCACAGTTTGCACTTGTTGGAGTTCAGGTGCCTGCTCCCTCATTTCTTAACATTCAGTCAGGTTTTAAAATATTTCATGAATCATTCTCAGTCCCAGAATCTCTTCTCCCCATGTGGCCAAAGCTGTAGAGTTGGGGAACTCCTAACATAACAGGCATACCAGAAGCAATTACTTAATTCTGAGCTTCAATTTTCTCATTGATAAAAAAAGATAAATACAAAGGTACTTCAAAAATTTTATAGAAAATGAATATTATGAAAAAATCTACATGGATTTTGAAAGTTTCGCATCAAAATAAACTCATCTTTTATTCCATTTTCCATGAACTTTGTGAAATATCCTTGTGTTTCCCCTACAACACTGAATCCATTAATCCATTGCTTTTCATTTTAAAAGCATATATAGCAGTGATACTAATAAAATTTAAACTCTAAAATCTTTGATCATGAGAGATATAGGGTAGAAATTATAAACATACATAAACATAGAAATCATCTGGAAATTAAAAAGCAATGCTCCATCTCATAGAAAACCTAGCCAATGGAAGGAGTTAGGGAATTAGAAGATGTAGGGGGAGGAAAAGAATTTTCCTTCTATACTTCTAAGTTCTTAGCTGTTCTCTTGTAAGAAAAAACAGACTAACAAGAGCAAAACAAATTGAGGTTTATCAATGCATAATTCATATGTGTATGGGAGAAAACTCACAGAATGAGTACATTGCAAGATGGTGGCTTATGTTTTTGATTTACATAGACTCTTCAGCAAAGAACTGTACATTTCTAGAGAAGTGACAAGACAAAGGAAAATGATCGTTAGTCCTCATGGACAGCATATTATAGAAGGGCACACATGTGGGAAACTAATGGTAGATAAAAGCTAGTTTGTAAAGTTTGTCACAAAGTTTCCTTTGGTGTAAACTTTATGCTGAAATGGTCTAAAATTGTCTGTCTGGTGTTTAATTCTTGTCCTGACTACTACATACAACTTGGGAAGAAACTATATAACAGTAGGCAAATAAAGAGAAAACAGAAGGCTTTTTTTTTTTTTTTGTATCTATTTCCTCCCATTTGCCTGCAGGTCAAAATAACCTTTATACCAAAATGGCATGTCCTGAGGTGTCATAGTCTGTTGTTTCAGAGAGAAATGTAAAGGCATTAATAGTGCTCTCTTACATAATAGGAAGTCAGGTGATAACATCAAACATAAGTGAGACGACTGGAGTTTGATTACGTAAGACCATAGACAAACTATGTGAATGGGGAAGAGGAAGGATAAAAGGAGGTAAGAGATCATATAAATTTAATTATCATCACATGCACAATGCAGGGGCCAAAGCACTTGGGCCATCTTCCACTGCTTTCCAAAGCCATAGCAGAGCGCTGGATCAGAAGTGGGGCAGCCGGGAAACGAACCAACACCCATATGGGATGCGAGCACTGCAGGCAGCGGCTTTACCCGCTACACCACAGTGCCGGCTCCTAATATACTATTTTTAAAAATTTATAATGTATAAGTTATTTCAGCTCTAAATTTTCAGTTATAGGAACATTCAGTCTCAGCTTTGTTATATAGTCACAGAAGACAGATATTAACTACAGCAGTAGTTACATGAGAAAGATAACTAGTGAAAAAAGATGGGAAATATTTTTTTAAATGCCACTAATTCTCATTTCACACATACATAGCATTACTTGTCCAGTTGAAAAGATGACTTTTACCCTCAACAAAGTAAAAATTACAGAAAAATTAAAATGTAGTCTAATTTTTTGGAATACTTAATTCAAATAGCATTATAAAAGATCTGTGAACAAATAATGGATATGTTAATGGAAAATTGAAAATGTGGCAAGCATTATAATTATGATATAATTTTGCCAAGTTTCAATGTTGATAGAGTTAATATTTGCAATAGACCTCTTTGTCATCATAACCCTCTATGTGTAATTAATTTGCTGCATTTGATTGAGAAGTTGATTTCTAGATCATCTGGACTTTTTAATCATGATATTCCATAAATTATCAATTCTAAGAAAAGCACACAGCTAATTGCTAAGTACACAAATGTACATAAAGATAGCTTTTTCTCAACTACAATACTATAAATATGAATTAGTATACCAGAAGTATCAAATTAACTCATACATGTTTCTAAAAGAAGCTTTACTGATGTTTTTCTAGGAAGATTTCCTATTAAGATGGGACCCATAATGGAAATTAGGGCTTGAAGGAATTCTAGGAAGAGAGAAGAGCAAGAAAAACAAGCTGGGAATAAAAAGATGAACTGCAGAAAGTTTTAAGCCTGTGCCTCTCGAACTCTTCTGGGAATATCAATCACTGGGGCATCTCACTAATCTGATGGTTGGAATAAGTCAGTAGGAGCATAAGCTGAGATTCACAGGGTAGAAGAAGCTCCCAGGTGATGTTAGTGCTGCTGTTCTGAGGCCCTCATTGGTTTTCAAGAAGGCTGATGCAATGAAATGCAAAAAAAAAAAAAGAAAAAAAAATGACTGGTGAGCATATTCTCTTATGCAATGGAGAAGTGATGTTCTGGCAAATGATCATTGGAGAAGCTGTTATTCCTTCTGGGTGCTCAGTTTACCTCTTGCTTGTAGTCTTCTAATTCCTAAGATAGCAGGATCCATGTGGGTTTTAAGTCCTACTTATATACGGATGCTTTCTTTGCCTTACCACTTCACTTTTCTGAAAGTGATTGGCCAAGTTCCAGGAAGTTATGGCTTGTTTACTCTATAAACAGTTCTTTGGTCTGCACTTTGAAAAATAGTGCTCCTTTCCTCCTCAGCCAGCCTCAGTTTTGCTGTTAGTTTACTTGTGTTGGATATTTCACACCTTGAGGATTAACACAGATCTTAACCCTTACTATATGATATTTCTGACCAGACTGTATGTGTTGACTATAAACCAGAACTGAAAATATATGACTCAAAATAGGTGGTCACTCAGTTACATGTTATATCTTTCATGGTGAACATTTTTCAACATGGGAATTTATCTGCTGACTTTAACAATAATGTCTTTGTATGTGAGAAAATCACTAATAGCTTAGAGCATCAGATGGTGGATAGGGAAGGAACTTTCTGCTCTAGTCTAACAGAAGGTTTAAAAAAAAGTGGAGGGAGCTCACTCTCAGGGAAGAGATAGGGAGAAAACAGTAGAGGAAATACCACACAAATTAGAGGTAGGGACACAATGTACCTAATTGGAGGGCATGCACACACACAACTCAAGGCCCCAACAGCTGAGATCTTCTGCACCATCTTTAGAGAGTTAGATGAGAGCAGACTGATTCAGTCCAAGAAACTGGCAATAAAGTTGCAGGAAAAGCCTTGAGGGAATCTGGCTTGGAGCTCTGTGAGGAATAGTGGATCTGCCAAACTAGAGGAGAAAAAAAAGGGGGGGGAGGCTGTTTCTCCCCAGTCACCCTGCAATGGCACCTGTAACAAGCTGATAGAGAGCAGATCATTTTGGACATATATAGCAGTGTACCAGCTCCTGTCCATCCACCTCCATCAACCAGCTGAGCGGATACTCCTGAGTATGGCTGTGAGAACTGAGAGGGGGCTGGGTACTTGTGACTGTGAGAGGCTTGTGTGTTGGGACTGTGAAAACACGGAGGCTGTGTGGTACGGCTAATGGTGTGGCTGGGACTTTGGACAGTCACTGTAGGAGGCTCCAAACACTCAGGGCTCCCTGTTTCCCTGATGAGGAACATTGTTGGGGACTTTGTGCTTATGCCGAGAACTGCACAGATCCATTCTGTGGTCCTTGTGGCAGTAAGGATGAATATCATAACCACTGGGGCTAGTGCCCAGGCACTGCATTGGTCTCTTTTGAGGAGAAAAGGTAAGCTGAGTCTACACCAACAGAGCAGAATAAATTTCCCTTATGATAAAAAAATACTAATTAAAAATTTTAAAAAAGAGCAGATTTTCCATGTCCAACTTGGTATCACCTTAACACTTCCTTCACCTTGGAGCACTGGCCACACCCACCACTCAATTCTAGATACTCACTGAAAAAGTAAACACTCCATAAATCTTGAGTAATAGACCAAAGTTAAAAACCAGCACAGAAAAAAAAAATAAAAAGAAATGAAACCAATGAGTATCGAGTATCTCCACACATGCTGAATAATAAGAGCACCAATTTGGCCAGCACTGCGGCTCACTAGGCTAATCCTCCACCTACGGCATGGGCATCCTGGGTACTAGTCCCAGTTGAGGCACCCGATTCTGTCCTGATTGTTCCTCTTTCAGTCCAGCTCTCTGCTGTGGCCTGGGAAGGCAGTGGAGGATGGCCCAAGTGCTTGGGCCCTGCACCCACATGGGAGAAAAGGAGGAAGCACCTGGCTCCTGGCTTCAGATCAATGCAGCACAGCGGCTGTAGTGGCCATTTGATGGGTGAACCAACGGAAAGAAGACCTTTCTCTTTGTCTTTCTCTCACTGTCTAACTCTGCCTGTCAAAAAATAAATAAATAAAAGCACCAATTCAAGAAACAAAAATAAGGAACACAACATGATGCCCTCTTAAGAATATAACATTTCAATACTAGATTGTGAAGATGAAGAGATTGATGAAATGTCAGAAATGAAATTTAAAAAAAATTGATGATAGGATTACTTAGAAGGAATCAGAAACAAATGCATGAAATAATGAAATCTGTACATGACATGAAAGAAAATTTCTCCCACAAATTTAGATCTTAAATATTAATCAAAATGAAATCTTAGAAATGAAGAATTCAATAGAACAAATAAAAAATATAGTGGAAGGCCTTAACAACAGAATCAGTGAAGCAGAAAAATGAATATCTAACTTGGAAGACAAATTGCAGGAAATCACACAGTCAGGCCAACAACACAAAGAACTTAGAAAAAACACTGTTGGGAATCTATAGGCAATCCAACATATGGGTTCTAGGAGTGCCTGAAGGCATGGAAAGAGAGAAAGGATTATAAGGCCTGTTTAGTGAAATAATTACAGAAAACTTCCCTAATTTGCATAAAGAAATGGACATCCAAGTACAGGAAGCACACAGAACTCCTAATAGGGGCTGGCTCTGTACAATAACAGGTAAAGCCACTGCCTGGAGGGCCAGCATCCCATATGGGTGCCAGTTCAAGTCCCAGCTGCTCCACTTCTGATTTAGCTCTCTGCTATGAAAGCAGTACAAGATGGCCCAAGACATTGGAGCCTTGCACCATTATGGGAGACCCAGAAGAAGCTCCTAGCTCCTGATTTCAGATCAGCCTTTCTCAGGCCTTTGCAGGAATTTGGGGAGTGAATTAGCAGATGGAAGATTTCTCTCTCTATTTCTCTCTGCCTCCGCCTCTCTGTAACTCTGCATTTCAAATAAATAAATAAATAAATCTTTAAAAAAAAATCCCCTAAAGGACACAACCAGAAAAGATCTTCACCATGATACATTGTAATCAATCTCTCCACAGTAAAACATAAAGCAAAGATTCTAAATTGTGCAGGATAGAAATGCCAGATTACTTTCAGAGGATCTCCAACTAGACTTATAGCTGACTTCTCATCAGAAAACTTACAGGCTAGGAAAGAATGGCAGAATAGATTCCAAGTCTTAAGAAAACGAACTGACAACCCTGAATACTCTACTTTGCAAAGCTCTCATTTATGAATGAAGGTAAAATAAAGACCTTCCATAACAAACAGAAATCAAAGAGTTTGTCACCACCCATCCAGCCTTGCAAAAGATGCTTAAAGACATGCTACACACAGTAACACAGAAATATGGTCAAAACTATGAATGAAAGTGAAGGCAGAAAATATCTCACTAAAAGTACAAAGGAAATTCAAGGTAAAAAATATGAATATTCATGGAAAAATGGCAGGGCACACTCATTACTTACCAATAGGCACTTTGAATGTAAATGGCCTCAAATCTCCAGTTAAAGACACAGACTGGATGAATAGTAGTTTAAAAAACAAAACCCACATATTTGCTGCCCACAAGACACACATCTCACCAACAAAGATGCACACAAACTGAAAGTAAAAGAATGGAAAAAGATATTCCATGCTACCAGAAGCCAAAAAAAAAAAAAAAAAAAAAGCTGATATAGCAATCATAATATCAGACAAAATATACATTAAAACAAAAACTGTTAAAAGAGAAAAAGAAGAGCATTGTATACTGATTAAGGAATCAATTCAAAAGGAAGATGTGACTATTATAAACATATATCACCTAATTCGAGGGCACCTGATTTTAAAAGAAATGTAAGGGATCCAATGGGAGAGATAGACTCAAATAAAATTGTAATGAGTGTCTTCAATGCCACACTTACATCAGTGGACAGATCAATCAGACAGAAAATCAGCAAGGAAATAGCAGAGTTAATTGACACTACATATCCAATGGACATAATAGATATCTGCAAGATTTTCTGACCTTTGGCTGCAGAATACACATCCTTCTCACCAGTACATGGAACATTCTCTAGGATTGACCACATGCTAGGTCATAAAGCAAGTTTCTGCAAATTCAAAAAATTAAAAATTATACCATGCATCTTCTCAAACCACAATGTAATGAAGCTGGAAATCAGCAACTCAGGAATCTCTAGAACATATCCAAACACATGGAGACTGAACAACATACTCCTGAATGAACCATGGATCACTGAAGAAATCAAAAGAAAAATCAAAAAATTCTGGAAACAAATGAAGACAACAATACAACATATCAAATCTTATGGTATAAAGCAAAAGCAATGTTAAGAGGAAACTTTATAACAATTGATGCCTACATTAAGAAACTGAAAAGGAATCATCAAGGATCTAGAAAAACAACAGCAAACAATACCCAAAACTAGTAGGAGAAAAGAAATAATGAAAATTAGAGAATAATTCAACAAAATTGAGCAAAAAATATAAAAATATCAGCAAAAAGTACTAGCTTAAAAAAAAAAAGACATACAAAATAGACATACCGTTGGCCTGATAAAGCAAAAAAAGAAAAGACTCAAATTAATAAAATTAGTGATTAAAAAGGAAATGTAACAACAGACACCACAGAAATAAAAAGAATCATCAGAAATTACTACAAAGAACTGTATTCTGACAAACCAGGAAACCTAGAAGAAATGGATAATTCCTGGACACATACAACCCACCTGAGCCATGACAACATAGAAAACCTAAACATAATAATAACCAAGACAAAAATTTCTTGTATTAAAGTATTAAATACCCTCCTAACACAGAAAACCCAGGACCAGATGGCTTCACTACTGAATTCCTCCATATATTTAAACAAGAACTAACTCCAATTCTTCTCAAGTGATTCAAAACAATTGAAAAGGATGGAATACTCCCAAATTCTTTCTATGATGCCAGCATCACCTTAATTCCTAAACCTGAAAATGAGGCAACAGAGAACTACAGACCAATTTCCCTAATGAATATAGATGCAAAAATCCTCAGCAAAATTCTAGCCAAGCCAATTTAGCAACACATCAGAAAGATCATTCACCTGGACAAAGTGGGAGTTATACCTGGTATTCAGGGATGGTTCAGCATTCTCAAATCAATGTGAAACAAAACATTAAAAAAAAAAAAACTGAAGAACAAATACCATCTTATTATCTCAATTGATACAGAGAAAGTTTTTGATAAATACAAAACCCTTTCATGAGGAAAATTCTAAACAAATTGGGTATAAAAGGAACATTTCTCAACACAATCAAGGCAATCTGACAAACCCACAGCCAATATCCTATTGAATGGGAAAAAGTTGGAAGCATTCCCACTGTGATCTGGTACCAGACAAGGATTTTCACCACTGGTGTTCAGTATATTCCTGGAAGTTTTAGCCAGAGCCATTAGGCAAGAAAAAAAAAATCAAAGGGATATTGCAAATGACATGATTATGTCATGAGTTTGATAAAGTAGCAAGATATAAAATCAATACACAAAAATCAATAGCCTTTGTGAATAGAGACAACTCCATGACTGAGAAAGAACTTCCAAAATCAATCATATTAACAATAGATACAGAAAAATTAAATACCTTGGAATAAATTTAACCAAGGATGTCAAAGATCTGTATGATGAAAATTACAAAACACTAAAGAAAGAAATAAAAGAAGATACAAAGTAATGGAAAAATCTTCCATATCCATGGATTGGAAGAATGAATATCATCAAAATGTTCATACTACTGAAAAAAATTAACATATTCAAAGTTCTACCAATCAAAATACCAAGGACATTATTCTCAGATATAGAAAAAAATGATGCTGAAATTGATATGGAAACACAGGAGACCCTGAATAGCTAAAGCCATTTTATACAACAAAAACAAAGCCAGAGGCATCATAATACTAGATTTGAGGACATACTTTAGGACAGTTGTAATCAAAACAGCCTGGTACTGGTACAAAAACAGATGGATAGACCAATGGCACAAAATTTCCATATGCAGAAGTAGGAAGCAAGACCCCTACCTTACACCTTACAAACAAATCCACTCAAAATGGATTAAAGACCTAAAGCTATGACTGGCTACTATCAAATTATTAGAGAATACTGGGAAACACTGCAAGACGTTGGCACAGGCAAAGAGTTCTTGGAAAATACTCCAGAGGCACAAGCAATCAGAGCCAAATTCACAAATGGGATTACATCAAATTGAGAAGCTTCTGTACTGCACAAGAAACACTCAGGAAAGTGAAGAGGCAACTGAGAGAATGAAATAAATTATTTGCAAGCTATGCAACTGAGGATTAATAACAAGGATTAATAACAAGAATATATAAAGGGATTGAGAATAACAACAAAACAAACAACCCAGTTGTAAAATGGGCAAAGGACTTAAACAGACATTTTTCAAAAGAGGAAATACAAATGGCCAACAGACACATGAAAAATTGTTCAGGATCACTAGCCATCAAGGAAACGTGAATCAAAACCACAATGAGATTTCACCTCACCCCCAGTTAGAATGGCTTTTATACAGAAATCAACAAACGACAAATGCTGGCGATGATGTAGGGAAAAAGGGACCCTATTCCACTGTTGATGGGAATGTAAACTGATAAAACCACTGTTGAAGACAATATGGAGATACTTTAGAAATCTGAATTTAGGGGGTCAGCACTGTGGCAAAGTGGGTAAAGTCATTGCCTACAGTGCCAGCATCCCATATGGGCATCAGTTTGAATCCCGGCAGCTCCACTTCTGATCCAGCTCTCTGCTGTGGCCTGGGAAAGCAGTAGAAGATGGCCCAAGTCCTTGGGCCCCTGCACCTGCATGGAGACTCAAGAGGCTCCTGGCTTCTGCCTTTGGATTGGCACAGCTCCAGCCATTGCAGCCAATTGTGAAGTGAACCAGCAGATGGAAGACCTCTCTATCTCCCTTCTCTGTGTAACTCTGACTTTCAAATAAATAAATAAATCTTTAAAAAAAAGAAATCTAAATTTAGAACTACCATATGACCCAGCCATCATACTCCTTGGAGTTTACCCAAGGGAAATGAAATCCATATATGAAAGAGTTATCTGCACCCCCATGTCTATTGCAGCTCAATACACAATAGCTAAGACATGGAATCAACCCAACCACCCATCAACTAAGACTGGATAAAGAAATTATGGGATATGTACACCTTAGAAAACTACTCAGCATTTAAAAATATGAAATCCCTTCATTTGCAACAAAATGGATGAATCTGGAAAACTTATACTTAGTGAAATAAGCCATTTCCAAAGGGATAATTACCTTATGTTCTCCCTGATCTGTGATAACTAATAGAGTACATAAAAAGCAATCTGTAGAAGTTAAATTGACACTCTGAGAAGCAATTACTTGAACTGCCTTTTTCTTGACTATCAAGGAACTATTTTTTATTTTTATTTTTTTGTTATTTGTTTAACTCTACTTAACACAGAGTTAATATATGTGTATAAAATCAATTGAAAACAGATCTCAGTAAAAAAATAAGAGTGGGAATATAGGGAAGAGGAAGAGAAGTGAGAATAGGAGTGAGAGGGCAGGCATGGTGGGAAAAATCACCATGTTCCTAATATAATTATGAAGTGTATGAAGTTTGAACTATAAAGCTGTATAGTTCTACATACATTCCTATGAACTTACTTCTAATGGTACAGTTTAAAAACTTGCCAAGGCACCCCAAATCCTCTTAATCTGGGTGATAAAAATACAATCTTAAGTGTTAAAGTGATCATATGGATAAGGCTAAGTGTCTGATAATAATAATATATAGAATTGAAAGGAATGCTCCAACAGGGAAACAGTCCACAGGCAGAATCATAGAATGACAGTAGCTTTAAGTAGCACTCTGACCTCAGAATTAGCCCTTAAGTTCTTCTGATCTGGTTGAAAAGCCCACAAAAGCATTTCAGGCATGGAAAACCAAAGCATTGTGGCAAACATATCCTACATGAAGGACCAGTGAAAATAAGTGGTCATCAAAGAAGGAGGTATTTTTCTCTGAAGGGAGGAGAGAACTTCCACTTTGCTTATAGCCTTGTCTAAATAGTGATGGAGTTTCTGGATTCAAAAGGCTTCTATAGCATAGGCAGATCATTTTAAGGGCCTTGGGTGATCACTGACATCATACACAAGAGTGTTAATTGTTAAAATTAACAACACAGTCACTGTGCAATAATTTCCCACATAGGACTTCTGTCTTCAAAATGCTCTATTATAATTATGTGTAAGTGCTCACAAAAGATGTAGAATTCTTGTGTGCTTCTTTAAATTATTTCAAAAAAAAAAAAAAAACCTGAAATTAACTTCAAGATGCAATGACTTTGAACAGCTCTTGTATCAACTGTTGAAGAACAGTATTTTCTGTGTGTGTCTGTGTGAGTGTGCAAATTGTTGAACTCCTTACTATTATAGAGCTGGTCTTTTGTATATAAAGTTAATTGAACCTGGATTTGTGAATGGGAGGGCAGGTAGGGTGGGAAAAATCACTTAAGTTGTACTTACGAAATGCAAGAAGTTTGTGTTCCTTAAATGAAAGATTTCTTTGGAAAAAATAAATATAGGGGAAAAAGAAAATGAATAATAAACATCTTTAAAATATTTGAAATGTAGATCCCATTACTATACATTTAAAAATTTTATTCAGAATCTCCTGTGTAGACTAAGAAAATTATATGTTTAATTTGCACCTGATTCTGACTTCCTTTGAACTTGTACTCGGAAATTACCTTTCCCTTCCAACATGGGGAACTGTTGATAAGCATGAACTGAGGCATTTGACAACCCCTCTGTAGGTGGTCATTCTTAAAAATGAAATGTTATCAATTTGAACCATTAGGAGTAACTGTAACTGAGATTCTGTTGGTGAGCTGACCACAAACTAGATGAGTTATTTTGTTATTAACAAAGAAAGGAAGAAATTGACCTTCAAATTGGGTTCATTTTGGACTGTAAGGTAGAATGTCACTCAACTAAATGCTCATTATTCCTGATCTTTAGATGAAATATAACTTATCCCCAAAAGATATGAAAAAATGTTACGTTAATTTCACACGTTCAGCAATGGATAATGCTAAGATGTCAAAATGTCTCTGGAATAGGAAAGTAACTAATGTGTACACTAGAAATATTGCAAATAAAAAATGATTGCTATTGGGAATTTGCATGAACCTGAATCTTAAGTAGTTTTTCCTGTGTTAAAATTATTCGCTGAAAGAAGACATTAGAAAACAGAAGACAGGGTCTCCATTAGGTGTTATTCTAAATTAAACTAATGAATCAGTAATTTTAGAAATACAGATCCAAGCTAAATTCCTTATTAGAGCAGAATTGAGTATGACATTTTTTGTGACTATGTATCAATCATCAATTCCTCTGCAGATGGCCATTTCCCATCAATAAAATTATAATTTATAATATAATTTTATAATTTTCAAATAAAGTCAATCTAAAAATAACGTTTTATCCATTATTACATCAAATGATAAATTTGAAGCTTTGAAAACATGTTAACCTTTTACAAATGAAAAATAAATGACCATATTCAGAGTAAAGTGAATCAATAAGTGACATAAGATTTAAATTAAAAAGGCTTATGTCCTCACAAGAAACATAGAGCAATGTTTCCTTATATTTCTTTTAGACCAATAATTTACAAATACCTAAGTGAATATGAAATATAATTAATATTTTAGTTGGTTTAATAGTTTTAATACTGCATTTTTCATTTATTTTCAGAATTTTTGAGAGAAATTATTTCTAAAATAAGAAAAAAATGTCCTATGGATAATATGGAGAAATGTATACAGAATATATGACTATAAAAGTGAGATTTCTCCTTTGAATTGATGTATAACTATCACAATAAACTGTTCAGTAAACTAGAGAAAACTGCAGTTGTCATGATGGGACTTTGCAAAAAAGTGACCACCAGGGAAAGAGAAACTACTCAGTGGGTTTCAAGGATTTAAATCAGACACATAGGACAGTAAATAAGAATAAAATAACTAAATATATTGCCATTGCTGTACCAGCTGCAAAAAGCCTGCTTGTCCATGCTTTGATGATGCTAATAGCAAATGTCTTCTCCCTAACATAAACAGAAAACAATGACCAAGAGAAGGACAGAGAAATTCTAGCACAGATAGGCTTGTCAGGAAAGATAACAGTGGCAGTATTACCAGTTTCAATAATTTAGGATCATTTTCTACCTTCTTAACTTCAATTGAGCAAACTTGAAAGCAATATGAGCTACATGACAGACTAGTACAGGGCATAGCCTGTCCCAATTTTGTCTGGCTGCTTCAGGATTATCACTTGATGAGTAAAGCCAACTGCTTCAATTGGTGGATTATTTTTACTGTCACCAGCAATGTTGCCACAATAAACGTTTTTGACAGACATATTCTTAACATTGAAGTTCTCTCCATCCCTGGAGACACTCCAAGTTTCATGGTGCATTTCTTTTTTTTTATTTTATTTTTTATTTATTTATTTTTTTTGACAGGCAGAGTTAGACAGTGAGAGAGAGAGAGAGACAGAGAGAAAGGTCTTCCTTTTTCCATTGGTTCACCTCCCAAGTGGCCGCTACAGCTGGCACGTTGCAGCTGGTGCGCTGTGCCAATCCGAAGCCAGGAGCCAGGTGCTTCCTCCTGGTCTCACACGTGGGTGTAGGGCCCAAGGACCTGGGCCATCTTCCACTGCCTTCCTAGGCCACAGCAGAGAGCTGGACTGGAAGAGGAGCAACTGGGACAGAATCCAGCCAATTTTCTTAATGTAGGTGTTTCCTTGCATCTCTCCATTTTGCTAACACCAACAGTTAGCTGTTTCACACCCAGTGTGAAAACCAGAAGGGCATGCTCACACATTTTCCTACTTTTGGAAATAACAGCTTCAAACTTCCTGTCTAGAGTAACAATAATCATGACAGTACAGCCATCTCGATTTGGTGAAGCCTGTTTGTCCTGGGGCATCAATGATATTAAAGATACTTGTAGCCTCCTACTTTCATAGGGAAATATCAATGAAGATACTATGATACCTTAGTCACACTGGTATAATTGAAAGGGTCCTTTCCCATTTCAGCTGTCCCCTTCTCAAACTTTATACTGGTTTTTCTTTGTTGTTTTTGTTGTTGCTTTGTTTTTTGTTTTTGGTCAATCCCATCACATTTGTAGATCAGATGGACAGTAGAGGCATATTACCAACATCTCTGTGTTCAGTGACAATGATGTTGATGTGAAGATTTCCATTTCTTATTTGGACTTTACTTTAGCAGTGATTTTCATTTCTCTTGTATTCTGGCAGCAAACTCATTGAAAAAAAAAATAAAAAGCAGATAGGTTAGGGCTGGTGTTGTGGCACAGTGGCTTAAGTTTATGCCTGTGACACCAGCATCCCTTTTGAGCCCAAGTTCAAGTCCTCACTGCTCCTCTCCCAATCCAGATTCCTGTTTATGTTCCTGGGAAAGCAGCAGAAAATGGCTCAAGTACATGGAACCCCGCCTCCCATGTGGGTGACCCAGATAGAGTTCCAGTTTCCTGGCTTCCACTTGGCCCAGCTCCAGCCATTGCAACCATTTGGGGAGTGAAAAAGTGAATGGAAGATCTCTCTCTCTCCCTCTCTCTCTCTCTTTTTCTTCCTCTCTCTCTTTGTAACTCGAGTTTTTAAATAAATAATCGTTTTAAATTCAGATAGATATTTAAATAGTACAATCACACACTGTGTAGTAAGATATTGACATTCTGGAAGACACATGCAAACTGAGGAAAATTACAGCAGTCATACATGCACATCTCCAATGTCACCTTCACTGTGGGAATGAATTATTGTTAACTGATTTACTGGCCTCATATCTTCCCTTATGCATCTCCTCTATTTGGCTATTTCTGGGTTGTATCATTTACTTTAAAACATGTAACAATAGAAACAACTACTGAATTTTAAGTTCACCTGGGACAGGTGTTTGATGCAGCAGATGTCACTGCCTGGGTTATCCACATCCCATATCGGACTGTCTGATGTGAATCCTGGATACCTTGCTTCTGATCCAGGATCCTACTAAAATGCACCCTTGTAGGCAGTATGTGCTGGCTCAAGTATTTGGATGTCTGCCACCTATGGGCAAGACCCAGATTAAGTTATGGGCTCCTGTTTCAATCTTGCCCAACTTTTGCTGTTGTGGGCAATTAGGGAGTGAAATAATGGGTGGAAGATCTCCGTCTCTGTCTCTCTGCCTTCCAAATAAGGTGAAAATAAAAATTTAGAATTATCAAGGAATACCAGGATTGTTGATTACATGAAAGTAATGTGAGGGTGGTGCATGTCGGTGAGGATGGAAGCTCTATACCTCCTCCCACTCCCTATTTTGCCTATGAATCTCTTCCATTTGGCCATTTTTGAGTATTATGAACTGATAAATATAAGTTCAAAGCTATAAAGAAAGATTTATCTATGTTACTGATCATGAATGCTATGAAAGTGTTGCTTATGGAATTTATCTTAATCAGATAATATTGATATCCATATACAGATACAGAAACATTAATCCTGGTTTTTGATTGTTTTCCTACATAAATGGGTAGGTGTCATTGCATGACTCATAGTAAAGCACTGTGATTGAGGAAATAATTTCTTGAAACACCACAAAGAAGGCCCTAATTTTAATGAAACTCCCTACAGAGGGGTCATTGAAATGATAAAGTGGCAAGAATGATTAGAAGTTCAAGGAGAAGCATTACATTTTAATGACAACCATGTTCACACATGTTTTGCAAGAATGGAATACGGTCCCTGAACAAGCACTTGTTAGACAGGAGCCAGGCTTTCAATTTGATTGATTGGATATGGTGATTTTCTGCTTATTTTTTGATGACATATTCTTAAAAAAAAGTCCTGTAATTAGTATGCCAAGCTTTATTTTATGTATACCACTGGTCTTCTACTCCATGGTTATTCTTTATTATAGAGTGTGATGGTAAACTCTTTGTCCCAGCTCATTAGCTACTATACTAAGAGAATTCACTGCTAAATAATGTAGTCTCAAGGAGTTTAGTCCTATCACCAACAATAAGAGAAAAAGAAAATAAAGTAATATAGGAGTAGATATGTCCTTGACGTTAAGGTACCAATGGAGGGAAAACTTTACAAAAGAAAAATAAAATTGCAAATGATTAAAAAATCTTGGTGTTAAACTGGAAATTGCATAGACAATTAATCAATTTTTTTAAAAAAAAATCATGTAGGATCTCTGTCCTTAATGTGCTGTACATTGTGAATTAATACTATAACTAGTACTCCAACAGTATTAACATTTTGTGTCTCTATGCGAGGGCAAACCGTTGAAATCTTTACGTAATATGTACTAAATTGATCTTCTGTGTATAAAGAGAATTGAAAATGAATCTTGATGTGAACAGAAGGGGAGAGGGAGCGGGAAAGGGGAGGGTGGGGGGGAGGGAGGGAAGTTGTGTGGGGGGGGAGCCATTGTGGTCCATGAGCTGTTCTTTGGAAATTTATATTCTTTAAATAAAAGCTTTATATATAAAAAAAAATAAATAAAAAAAAAAGAAAAATAAAACTCCCCTAAATTATGTTGTAGGAATAAAACACTACTTTTTGCTAAATTATAAGACTGGCTTAGTGAGTCACTGCCTTGGGAAACAAATAGAAACTGATATTTTTTTCTTGAATTTAAGTACACAAATTATTACATTATTTTGCTGTTTTTTTTCCTGTACTTAGATCAAACTAGGCAATTGTCTGCTTGTTCTATTTATTAGTGACTTTCTATTGCTGTTTTTACTTCAGTATTTCATCCTTGTTTCTTCCTCTGTTCCCTCAAATCAAATATTCTCTTTGTTGGACTTCATATTTTATTCTGCAGCTGAAATGGCAGTATTTTCCTGCCAAAAATTTAGTCAGTGGGCACCATTGTGGACTTACGTAGCTCCTAACTTGAAGACTAATTAAGAATCCAGTCAGTAATCAGTTCCATTCCTTCCTGAAGTGCCAGCGTCCATCTCCACTGAGGCCACGATCTCCCAAGATGAATGGTGCCTTCTCTCACTGCCATTACAGATTCATGATGCAGTGCTTCCTTGTCTAGACCAGAGCTATCAAATAGAAATGTGACGCCAGCCTCGTAGGAAATTTTACATTTTCTAGTAGTCACATTGCAAAGAGAAAATGAATGCTGTGAAATAAATTTGAGCACATATTTTGTTTAATGCAATATATTCAAAATATCACTTAAATATTAAAAATTACAATCCTTTTATAAATAAGCAAAATCTTTGAAATCCATCTCAATCCACACTAGTCATATTCTAAGTAGTTAATAGTGATTTGAGTCTAGTGACTACCACATTGCAAGGAATCTGTAGTATTTGTGGAGAGGGATGTTCTCATGAATTTAGCAGATCTGAAATAGTCTTCCATAAAAGTGTCATATGAGGCAGAGAATTTAAGATTAAACAACAAATAAATCAGACATATTGTGTAGAAGGGCCTCTATTTAGAGGGAATATATGCCTAAAGGTAGTAAACTTAATAAGAGAAATACAATCAAAATTTCAAAAATCCAGTGTCATTTATTAAAAAGTATATTTCTTCCAAGATCAGATGAGATCAGGCATGTTCATGGTGGTACTGCCATAGACTAAAAAGCCTATTTCTTATAAAACAACAGAAGTAATAGCTTTGTGCTATAATGTATCAACTTTTTCAGAATATGTTATTTCTGATGTAAATACACAAATAATACACTTTTAGGTTACTATTTAAAAGATGGCAAATACTTCCACTTAAAAATAATCCTCTCCAAACTCAACTTTTATTCCGTAGTTCTCATGACTCTAACCCTTCTATCACCATTACCTCTATTATTTCTATTTTTCTCAAGCAGCAGTGTGGACCTGGAAGATAAGGAAGACAAATTTGTATTTAAATCTGCTGTGAAATGGATAGCCACATCTATGACAGAAAGAGAGAGAGAAATGTTTGTACAGACTTGTTCGTGGAAGTCAAAATAGATATTTTGTTTGCATTGAAATTCTCTGGTAATTGCTTTTTAAATGCTTGTAATTGTTTAAAAGCTGCTGTGCCACTCACTCAGGGAGAGAGGCTTTACTAACTGCACAGGGTGCATAAGCATGGGAGAGCCAGCAGAACTAGTGAAAGAGATGGTTTTGTAAAAAAAATGATATATTTGGAAGCTGTCCAGTAAGACGCTGAAGGAACTAATCTGTCACTCCCATTGACCAGTCCAGTTAGTGTGGGGGGTGTCATTTAAATTAATTGTTTGACTGAAAAGAGTGAATGTTTTGGGGCATAATTATGGTTTCAGCTGGAATCTGACTGACAGTGTTTACTGAAGTGATGCTGTAAATAAAGGAGAAAAGAGAAACAATTATACAGATGATTTAGAGTTGTAACTATATTTGTCTAAACTTTTTGGGTAAGTGGGCTGGTGTTTCCCACTTGGTTCTTGTGTACAAAGACCCACTTGAAGGGTGGGAGAGGCAATCAGAGAGTCATGAACTTCAGTGGAATAGGACTAAAAGTCAACAAAAGAGCAGGAATAAAAACACATCAGGCCAGAATGAAAAGCAAACAGAATCGACAAGAAGAGCTTAAACAGAAGGAAATGTCAATGCAATTGAGGTGATTGGTAGGGAAAAACACACCTGTTACTCCAAATTATTTTCATTTTCTTCCATTTTTAAAGATATCTTTTTTCTATCTAGGTTGTCCATAAGGACATATAAGGCAGGGAATTTCTAATGTTTACTAAGATTTTTATTTTGATAAGCTCTGTCAAAAGCAATTTTAGAGAATAATGCAATAAATCTTCACATGTAAGTGTGCTGCAAATAACCAGCATCATAGGTAGGGGAAGTTTTACTTTCTCTCCAAATACGCATATCTGCCTATTTAATTAAATTACCTACCTTTGAATGTAGGTATTCTATGACAAACAACCACTTCAGAGATAATTAAAAGCGAGAAGATAAGCCCACTTTGAGTAGAATGAGTCTCAGTTTTGATTACTGATTCAAAATATTACTCTTGAAGACTGTGTAACTCACACCTCAAAGGCTGACTTCCCTATTTAGGTTCTAGTCTTTGTTAGTGTGGCTTATTTTCCTTTCAACAGAGACTAAGAAACCCTCTAGGAATAACCACAGTTTGTGATTAATTTCACAAACTTGATAGACAAATTTATGTTGAAATCCTCATTCTACTACCAACTGGCTGAATGACTTGGTACTGCTTCTCTCAATCTTTTTGTTGTTGTTGTCGCTGCTGTTTTGAGATTTATTTCATTTATTTGAAAGGCAGAGAGACAG
This sequence comes from Sylvilagus floridanus, assembly GCA_949820135.1. NCBI lineage: Eukaryota > Metazoa > Chordata > Mammalia > Lagomorpha > Leporidae > Sylvilagus > Sylvilagus floridanus. The sequence continues at coordinate 82,213,892 of OX463236.1, read as the reverse complement.
AGAAAGAGAGACAGAGAAAGGAATTTTCCATACACTGGTTTACTCCTTAAATGCTTGCAAAGGCCAGGCCTGGGCTAGGTTGAAGCCAGGATCCAGGAACTCTACCTGGACTCCCATGTGGGTGGCAGGGTTCCAGACACATGGGTCATCATTTTCTGCCTTCTCTGTCACATTTGTAAGGAGCTGGGTGGAAGTAGAGAAGACGAGACTCCAAAACTGGTACTCAACATGGGATTTCAGAGTTGCAGACTAGTGGTTAATCCACTGATCCACAATGTCAGCCCCATCTCAACCTTTTTGTATCTAATTTTTAATGACAAAATGGAAGAGTTATCTAAAATAATTCTCTGATTTGCATTCAAATAAATGAAATTCAACCAGGACAGGTGCAAGCCATGGCTATCAGTACTCACGTGAAATGCCTTACATTCTGTATGTTGTAATGCAGTTTGTCACATGTCTTATATTTCCTATATGTGTTTCCAGGAAAGGAAGTTCAAATCAAAGATCTTTGCATGCTATATGCATTATTTCTAGTACAGCTGTGTTGCGTCAATGTTTGTTCTGCCTAGAGATTGCTTCCTTTTACCTTGAGTGTGGAAAATTAGTTTTCTTACCTCAAAAGTCACCTGTTTTCTGGGATGCTCCCTTGACTCCCTTGACCTCTGAAACCCTCATTATTCTCTTTATTGTACCTAATCATCCCATAAGACAAGTACTCAGTTTTATGGGGTTGTTTGAAAATATTTCAACTAAAATAATTTAATATTAATATATGACTATAGTTAATATGTAGTACATGCTAAGGACAGGTACTGCTTTAACTTCTTTTTTAAAAATATTTTATCTACTTATTTGAAAGTCAGAATTACAGAGAGAGGAGGGGAGACAGAGAGGCAGGAAATCTTCCATCAGTTGGTTTACTCCTCAATTTATCAAAATGTCCAGGGTTCAGCAAGATTAGAATCCAAGATCCAGGAGCTTCATCCAGGTCTCCCACATGGGTATCAAGGGCCCAAGCACATGTACCACCTTCTACTGCTTTTCCAGGAGAATTAGCAAGGAGTTCGATTGGAAGTGGAGAAATGGGGCACAAACTTGTGCACATATGGGATGCCAATGTTACTGGCAGTGTCTTTACCTGCCATGCCACAACACTAGTCCCTTAATTTCTTAACATATAGTTAATTATTTGTTTTTAATACAGCCCTGTGATATAATATTATTGTGATCCCCACTTTAAAATGAAAAAACCAAAGCTGAGAAACAGAAAATAACCTGCCTAAGACCACATTGTAACTAAGCTATGGAACAAATTTCTATGATTTGGAGCAGGAACTCCTGTTCCTAAACTTCCTTAACATTTTTTTTTTAAGATTACACAGAGTTACAGAGAGAGAGAAGGAGAGGCAGAGAGAGAGAGAGAAAGGGAGAGGTCTTCCATCGGCTGGTTCACTCCCCAGTTGGCCGCAACACCTGGAGCTGCACTGATCTGAAGCCAGGAGCCAGGAGCTCCTTCCAGGTTTCCCACATGGGTGCAGAGGCCCAAGGACTTGGGCTATCTTCCTGCTTTCTCAGGCCATAGCAAAGAGCTGGATTGGAATAGGAGCAGCCGGAACTCGAACCGATGCTGGCGGTATGGGATGCCGGCACTGCAAGCTGCGGCTCTACCCATTACTCCATAGTACTGGCCCCAAAACTTCTTTAACTTTTAACTTGAATGTTTATTTTTAGTACTTGCCACATAGAATATTTTATACATTTTAGTGAAAAATAATGAAATAAAGCAAGGGATTGTAGCTTCACAGACACATTCAGCTTGAGAAGAATTCTGCCTTGATAGATTGAGAAAGTCCAATAAATATGCTGAACATGTGCCCGAGGTAGGGCTGAATGGGTGAGGTAAGGCTGAATGTGTGAGGTAGGGCTCAATGTGTGTTTGAGCCAGGATTTAGAGACTCAATGATTTTCATGCTTTATTTTCAAACTTGCAGCATATTGAGAATGCCTTGATTTCTTCCCTGTCACATGTCAAAATTGGATCAAATGGGTGACTCACTAAAGTCGAGTAGAGAGGCGAGAAGACAGAAGCAGTATGTCCCGCTTATTTGATAATACCCAGACTAGGTCTCTGATGCTTTCTGATGTGTTTGACTTCCACGACTGAACTTACTCTCTTTTGCCTGTTGAAGACCTCAAGGAAGAATTGTTTTGGCAAGGACTATTATCCGAGGCATTGCTGTCTTTCAGGCTTTTACCTCTAACTGGAGACAGGAAATTAAATTATATGAATCAATTCACAGAGAAACTAAATCTGCTGCTACTGCAAATTATGGAATCCAGATTACAAATGAAAAGGGAGATCAGAGACAAGAGAAGAGATTTTATGGAGGGAGGAGTCTTGAACTGCATCTCAAGGATATGTCATGCTGGGTCAGGGAGAGAGGAGGAGAAGGAAGGAGGAGGCAAGTTTACTTGACAGGTTTCAGAGGGAAGAAAAGCTCTCAGGAAGGCAGATTTCTATATTTGAAGGCTACAGGTATTTGAGTTTGCATTTGACAGTTAGTCAGTAGTCACACTATTTTCAGGATGTATGTCTCAGAGACAGTTGCCAAAAGGTTGTCTATCACCATTGACACTAATTATAATAACATTACTCCCTAAGGCCACTGTTTTGAACCAGAATTGCTACGTAGTTATTTTTATTTCCATCACTTTGAAACACTACCACATTTTCCTCCTCTTAAACTTAGATGTCTTTAAAGCAGATATTAAATGAGCACAGATGGCGCAGACAGGTTCCTTAGTGCTTGTTAACGAGGTGGCAATCCCTAAATCTTCTCACCATTCAGGCTGCAAAGGGAGTGGAGGAAACAGTTGATCAATAGTGACACAGCTTTACAGAGAGCTAAACAAGACAAAAATGGACTTAAATCCTACTAAGACATTTCTGCAAGATATACGAGAAATTCCTTGATGGTCAGGGAAATTAGACAGTGAAATAGGTTATCAGCACAGCTAGTAGAATCTCTATTCTAGAAAATCAACACATTTTGAACAGACCATATGCTTCAATGAGTTTGTTGACTAGCTTGCCTGGCTCAGATTGCAGACTTCTTAGGATTCAGACTTCTGTAGCAGGACTAGATTTCACATTTTGGCTGAGAGAATGTGCACACACTTATTTTCTATCCCATGTGTTCTGGTTTTTAAGAAGTACTGTGCATGCTTTTTTCATTTTCAGCAAAGTTAATTCTCATCTAGTTTAAGATATGGATATAGGAAAAAATTAAATGTATATATTTACACCTAAAATTTTGAATTCATGAAGTACTGAAATCCTTTTAACACAGAGCTTTTATCATAAGCATAATTTCTATGACACTTTGTCCTTTGATTTGTATTTAAATTAATTAAGCAAGTGTTTAGTGATTCTTTACTATGCTCTCAAGCTGGGTAAGGGCTGGGTGATAACACACGACACAGATCCTGAGTCAGAGGATATTTTAGGTGAAACCACACAATGCTACAATTCTTTTAAATCAAATGGCTGAATATAAATAATTATTACTTGGTTCATAATAATATGTTCTAATGGCAAGGGAATAACAACATCACACAGAACAGATAATTCATGCTGGAAAAAGTGTATAGTAAGCTTCCTGTTGAGCATCAGAGACAAGAGTGATCAGAACTTTACAGAAGGAGATCAATGTGGCCTCAGCTGTCTGGGTAATGAATGTTCATTGATCTGAATTGACTCAAATTGCTTGGCCAGTTTTGTTAAGAAACAAATCTCTTCCTACTCCTTGGGGTCCTCTCTGCTATGGGTTATCCTCCAGCTACGAAAGTGAGGAATAGCATGGCTTTTGAGTCAATGTATCCTTCAACAAAGCATTTCCAGGGCAGGTATTTAAGCTAAACACATGGGGGAATATGGAAGCAAACCGAGCCCTTATCTTTACTTTTGAAGGATTAAGATTTTGTTCATTAAATTAGACTGAATACAAGAAAACATATAAGCACTATTTAGCCACGTGCTTCAGAGAAAACACTAGAGTTCAACAGGGAGAGTAATGGAATCAGGAAAGGCTTCCGGAAGTTTAACTTACCTGGGTCTTGAAGCATGCACATGCCTAGTGGATAGAATAAGGACAATATCACACTTGATGACCAGATGATCACAAAATCTGCCAACAATACTTTTCTTGGAAAAAAATTTTCACTTTAAAACACTAATTATTTCTGGTTAAGGATGGTACAGTTGGATCAGTTTTTCCCTTTGTGGATTTCCATTCAGTATTCATTTATTCAGCTATGCTGCAATAAAATTCAGTTTATGTTGACTGACATTCAGTGAACCTAATTTTTTAGAGTTATGTGTGACCATAAATGTTCATGTTTCAGAGAGGTAAGTTTTGATGTTATTTTAAGCAAAATTATATGAGATTCTGAATAAACATTTTCACTCAGTAATGAAGACAAACAAGGAGAGTAGTGACTACAAAAGCCAGTTATGCAGTAACAAAGGGAAATTGAATGATTAGTTTCAGGGTCATGGATTACAGTTCAAGGCTCAAGGTTAATGCCAAGAGCCTAGGTAAATTGTGAGTGTCATTTCAAAATGACTCAATGATTTTCAATGTCTCAATGAGGTTAGGACATCATAAAGATTTAAATATTCTATTTTATATGGGAAAAGCTCCCAAATCAAAAATTTTTAAAAATTTAAAAATCTACTATCGTTCAAATAAAAAATTCAGTGATTAACCATTTCGTAAACAAGAGATGGCACCATATTTTCTACTTAGGCAAGTGTAGAATCCTGCTGGCTATGTTGCTCCAGTTTTAGTAACTGGGTCCCCAAGTGAGCTCTACTTACCTGAGCTTTAAGTATAATCCTATGATCAATTACATTACAATAACTAAATATATAATGATTGCTTTATCTCCTTCACCTTTCAGCTTCTTTTTCTGTATGTTCCACATGTTCTTTTCAATCATGCAAATATCTTTAAACATGTTATTCTCATAGGAAATACTTAAAAACAAGGGCTAAAAATAATACATTTAAACTTGCATATGTAATTATAGGGATTTTTTTAATAAAAACTTTGAAAAATAGTCACCTGAAGGTATTGGATATAGTTAACTATTTTAAATTAATTAATTTATGCCCCATTAATGCTCCTATGTTAGCTTCCAGTTGACTACAAGTCAGCAGCATGTAGAAACACAAATCTTTGTTAAAGAAAATAATAATAACATTTTCATAATTTTTAAGGCTGAAAGACATAGCCTCTAAAAATGGTGTAGGCTTAGCCTCATCAATATACTACCACATCATCTAATTAAAATATTTTAGGAGATAGATGGAAAAGCATAAATTACCAGGTAGCATTTGAATGATAATTATAACTGATAACTTTTGAGTACTTACGCAGTCCCAGTATTATTTAAGTGTCTTACATTCATCATCTCATTTAATTACCATGTGAAATCGTGTAACTATTGACATGCATTTTATGGATAGAAGTTAAAAATCTCATAGTGGTTACATAATTGGCACAAAGTTATTTATGCCAGATACCTCCACCTATTAGATAAATCTTGTATCAATTATTTATTATAAAAATAAGTCATTAATGACACTCTGTAGTGGTGTTATGCCTTGACATCTTTTTTTCCTATGGAACATGCTCATTTTTCTACATGAAAAAGTTATGAGGGAATAATAAAGAGCAAAGAATTTTCTGAAAATTAACACTTGTACTGTAATTCTCAATTAGATCTTTTACATCTTATAGGTACTATTATATAAGGGACTGTAGTTTCTGAACTCATGATCAGAACAATCATTTCCTGTCCCCATTTCCAGATAAGAATCAGAACTCAAAGATCACACAGAAATACTTTCTAATGCTCCTTATATGTGGAGAAAGAATATCTTCTAATCTGAGAACTTGTTGATATTCTTTACTTTCAGGCAGATAACACTTATTTTTTAATTAAACAATAAAGTTTAAATTCTCTTCTATAAAATAAAAGTTCTGTATGAGTCCCTCTCCAGAAGTCAAAACCTGAAATAGAAATTAACACTTTATATGTGTAGCTACTTTTTTTTTTTTGCCATTTTGCATGCAAAGAAATTATGGCACAGCAGGGGATTCCAATACAATCCCATCAAGGTGGCATGTACCAATGCCATCTCACTAGTCCAAGTGATCATCTTCAGTTCACAAGTGATCACACTGATAGATCTAAGAGTCAAAGGGATCACACAAACAAGACTAGTGTCTGCTAATACTAACTGATAGAATCAAAAAGGGAGCGAAAGATCCAGCATGGGAAGCGAGATACACAGCAGACTCATAGAATGGCAGATGTCCTAAATCGAACTCTGGCCTCAGAATCAGCCCTTAAGGCATTTGGATCTGGCTCAAGAGCCCATGAAAGTATTTTAGGCGTGGAAAGCCAAGACACTCTGGGGGAAAAAAAAAAAAAAAGAAGGCCTCAATGAAAGATCTCTGCAAGTGAGATCCCAGTGGAACGAATGGGACCATCAAAGAAGGAGGTACCTTTCTGTAAAGGGAGGAGAGAACTTCCACTTTGACTATGACCCATTCGGAATAAGATCAAAGTCGGCAAACCCTAAAGGCTTCCATAGCCTCGGCAACTCATGACTAGAGCCTAGGGAGATTCCTGATGCCATAAACAAAGTGTCAAATTGTTAAATCAACATCAGGAGTCACTGTGTACTTACTTCTCATGAGGGATCTGTCCTTAATGTGTTGTCCAATGTGCAGTAATGCTATAATTATAACTAGTAATGAAACAGTATTTTTACACTTGGTGTTTCTGTGTGGATGCAAACTGATGAAATCTTTACATAGTATATACTGAATTGATCTTCTGCATATAAAGATAATTGAAAATGAAAACAAAACTTGGTGTTAAATTGGAAATTGTGTAGAAAATTAATCAATTTTTTAAAAAATATTATGTAGGGTCTCTGTCTTTAATGTGCTGTACATTGTGATTTAATGCTATAACTAGTACTCCAACAGTATTTTTCACTTTGTGTTGCTGTGTGAGGGCAAACTGTTGAAATCTTTACGTAATATGTACTAAACTGATCTTCTGTATATAAAGAGAATTGAAAATGCATCTTGATGTGAATGGAAGGGGAGAGGGATTGGGAAAGGGGAGGGTTGCGGGTGGGAGGGAAGTTATGGGGGGGGAGCCATTGTAATCCATAAGCTGTATTTTGGAAATTTATGTTCATTAAATAAAACTTAAAAAAAAGAAATTATGGCACAGAATAATTAGAATAGAGTAAAATTGAAATCTTTTTTTAAGGTTTATTTATTTATTTGAGAGTTAGAGTTACATACAGTGAGACGGAAAGACAGAGAGAAAGGTCTTCCCCTCTGTTGGCTCACTCCCCAAATGGCCACAATGGCCGGAGCTGTGCCAATCTAAAGCCAGGATCCAGGTGCTTCTTCCCGGTCTCCCAGGCTGCCAGGGGCCCAAAGACTTGGGCCATTTTCTACTGCTTTCCCAGAGAGTTGGAATGGAAGAAGAGCAGCTGGTACTAGAACTGGCACCTATATGGGATGCCAGCACTGCAGGTGGAGAATTAACACACTGCACCACGGCTCCAGCCCCAAAAATGAAATCTTTCAAGAGGCATATTTACCTTCATTAGTTATTTGTATATTCAAACAATTGCTATTAATTTTGGGGAATCAAAAGAATGAACTAATCTACAAAATATACAATATACATATAGGGATAGAATCCCTGTATGTTTGTGGATATAAGTAAGGGAAGGATACCACAAAATTTAGTAATTCAACATAATTCTGAACAGTTTCATCTACAAATAAAAATAATATTTTCTAACAATGTGTTCTTAATTGTATCAGCATTAAACAAATCCTTTCATGGCTGCTGATTATCAGACAATTATTTTTGATTAGCAATCATTTTGTAAACATGTTTACTGCTACAAAACATTGATTGCATCTCCATATGAACCTGCTTTCATAAGATATATTAGCCTTGTATTTCTCCCATCAAAATGTAATCTGAATTCCTGATTTTAGAAAAGTGTTCACACATTCATTCATTCAATTCACATTCTTTTTCACTCCACACTAGGCATAGGGTCATTTTTTTAAAATCCTGGACCATTCAGGTCAGAACCTTTAAAACTTATTTCAGTGAAGTTATTTCACAGAATAAATTTGTTAGCTGCTATCTTCTAGAGAGTGTTTGCCAGGAATATCAGTGCTTATCAAGTTAGTGCCTAAACTTTCATATCAGCACACCAATATCTGATAGCAGGTAATGACGCGATGACCTTTCTCTGCTAAGATTTCCGCAGGCTCATTGCTGAAATAAACTGTAGCCTCGGATACACCTTTCCTTTAGGCGGAAAGAAACCTAGAAAAAGATCCAAGTCTTTGGAGGCATGAAAGAGAAAATAACTTGAAAATAGAGGTCAAAGAGTAGATGAAATATCATCGGAAAGATCTGACAGTGTAGCAAAAGATGTAGTCAACTTGTGATTCTCTCAGACTTGACCCCTTGTTGGGTAGGTTTTTGAGGCATGGGGTATCTCTAATTCAGCTATAAAAAGCTGTGAGACCATTTTCCAAACCACGTCTCTCCAAAGACTTCACTATGAAGTTGAAATTTAGGATTGCCGAGGAAAACATGTTGTTACACAGAGCAACTATTCAAATCCTGCTCACAAACCAAGAGAAGAGTCTGTGTTTATAGTGTGTCCTGTCCATGGGTAAAGCAGTGATTCCTAAAATCCGGCATGCACTAGAAGCAGAGGATTTGTTTAAAAGCAAATTTCTGGGTCCAGTTCTGCAAATCTGATTCAGTAGCTGGGGAGCAAACAGAGAATTTGCCTTTCAAACAACTTAACAGGTTGTTTGATCAATACTTCATTGGGTTCAGGAATGATTTGATTCTAACCATAAAGAAGAAATAATTTGGAAAGATCATTTAAAAAATATTTGAAAGACAGAGTTACAGAAACAGAAGGAGGGAGGAAGGGAGGGAGAGAGAGAGAAAGATTGATTTTCCATCCACTGGTTCATTCTCCAAATGGCTGCAATGGCCAGGGCTAGGCAAGGCTGAAGCCAGGAGCCAGGAGCTTCTTCTGGGTCTCCTATGTGGGTGCAAGGGCCCAAGGACTTGGGCCATGCTCTGCTGCTTTCCCATGCCATTAGCAGAGAGCTGGATAAGAAGTGGAACAGCTGGGCTTTGAACTGGCACCTATATGGCATGTTGGCCTTACCAGTGGCAGCTTTACCCACTACACCACAATGCTGGCCTAAGATCAGTAATTTTTAAGCTGGAAAAACATTGATTGTTGAAAGGAAATGACACTATTTTTATAAAAATACCTATGCATTAACTGATTGAAAAATGGGGTCTAAAAAGTATTTTAATAATAACTATGCCATTTTTAATAGTAGCTGGGAAGAACAATCAGCTGTCTCCAACCAGAGGGTGCTAATTCTTTTTAAAGATATATGTATGTATTTGAAAATCAGAGTTACAGGGAGAGAGGGAGAGACAGAGAGCTCTTCCTCCACAGGTTCATTCCCAAGATGGCTGCCAGCGTCAGGGCTGGGCCTGTCCGAAAGATCCAGGAGCTAGGAGGTTCAACTGGGTCTCCCACATGGATGCAGGGACCCAAACATTTGGAACATCTTCTGCTATTTTCTCCAGGCCATTACCAGGGAGCTGGATGCAAAGTGGAGCATTATAGAATGCTGGCATTGCAGGTGATGGCTTTATGTGCTGCACCATAATGCCAGCCCCAGGATTTACTTCTTGGACGTTTGCAAACTCCCCTCCCCCCTCCAATCAGGAAGGTTATCCTAGCCATAGTGAAATCAGTTCTCTTCTTGCTTTTACTAAACATTGAAATCAGAGATTCACCGTATGATTTAATAACATCTCATTTGACGTCAATCATCATGGGAAGCCCAAGCATCCTAACTTTCAGTCTTATACAGGCACAAATTCCTAAATGACATGGAACACATCCTAATATGATCTATCATCCATTCTCACCTCTCTGCTCCAAATGTTCTTTTTTGTGTCTCAAGTGATTCAAGGTCTGTCATCACCAGACTTCTCATCTTCAGACGCTTCTCCAAACATTGCTTTTCTGATTGAAGTGTACCCCTATCCTGACACCCCCAGGTTTTTCTGATTTTGTTCCTTCCACTCTCACTTCAGACCTTCAATTCTTAACCTTAATAATGTTATGCTCCCCATTTTCATACTTATATACTTTCTCCTTTTTTAGAAATTACTTGCTATTGCAACATGTCATTTGATTTCCTAGTGTTGCCCATCCTTGTACTTATTTCTTTCTGTCTTCTCCCTCATTCACCTGGATAATTGTCTACCTTTCAGCACAATGCTGCCATCATCTTAGAGACTTCAACATTGAGGCACATGATCTAACAAGTAGATCTCTTGACCTTAGAAATAAGGATGTGTCCTCTGCCCCAACCCAGCCTCTCAATGAAACAATTGCATCCTCATCATTGATACCACAGGCCCAAAGGGATTTGCAAAGGCCAACTGTCCTTTGTTCACCCCTTCTTTTCTGCTCTGTTCATTCACTCTGACTCCTACCTAGCCATAAAATACTCTATAAAAAATTAACCTTAAAATTATTAAATATTAAAATCTGTGGCAGGGATTTGAAGAGTAAAGTCTTAAATAGCACACAATGACCCAACATTATATCTCTCTTCTTAATATTTGGTATATGAAGAAATGAAATCCAGAAAATTTAAATAACTTTTCAGCTGTGGAAGTTAGAAAGCAAGTTAATTTTGAGGATAATTTTTTTCCTGGCTGTATGTCCCTGTAAAAAGCAGCTTGTCAATTTCAGAATTTCTAGAAAACAAATAATATAAAGAAAGTATAAATTACATATTTTAGTTTTTTGCATCTCCATAACTTTCTTTATAAGACAAATCCCTCAACCCTAAATGATAAACATGATTGAGTGGCCTTTTTTGTTTTAACTCAACAATTAGTTCTTTAAATCATGTTTTTTTTTTTCTTGATCTAAGTGACTAAATTTAACCAGTTCCACACAGGATATTGAACAAACTTCTTATGGCTAAAGAAGATGATGGCTCTCTTCTTGCAAATTATGTAAAATACAGGACCCAGATCCACGTGCTGGAGTCAGTGGTCATATAGATTTCATGGAGGGAGGTACAATACCTTTGCTTGGTTTGACTCATGTGGATGTTGTGTGATGGATAAGACCAGATGGTCAATGGCCAAAGAAGAGATAAGCTCCCTTTCTGGTGTTGATGCAGATGGGAGCTTTGGAGCATTTCCAGGAGGGTGATTGATGACTGTACCATAGCCTCCCTTATTACCACCTGACCTCTTTCCACTTTTTGGCAAGAAAACAAACAAGAACAAATGATGACAACTACAATGAAATACCTTGAAATGGCAGATTCTGGCTGTCAACATTTTAAAGCAATCTTGATCCTAAGAAACATTTATTTGAAGGGGGTAGAATTATCTCATTCTTAAAATAGAAAAGGGATAAGGATGAGGGAAAGGGCTTAAAAAGAGAGTAGAAGTACTCCGGAAAACAGATAATTACCAGATTTAGATAGTGGATTGTGCAGTATATGATAGGCATATAATATGAACTCATTGCTGCCCAATAAATATCAGAAGTTTGACTGAATTGAGAGAAGCAATACTTATCAAGAAGATGTCGAATGCATTGCAGTTTATCCATCTTTCTAGCTATTTCAAAATAATGCACACTTGGATTTGCAGAGACAAGCAGAGAACTAGAATCTGAATTGCATGGCATTGTTTCTTCACCTTTTCTATTGCCATATTTGTATCACTGGCATTTTATATATATATATATATATATATATATATACATATATACGTATATTTTAATTATTAAAAATGATGGTAATTAGGAAAAGGCAGAAACAGGAAAATCTATCTTCCCTTCTTTTATCTGCCCAAAAGGATGGCCTATATCTCCCTAGTTAAAGTGGTCCCTTTTTTTGTTACAGGATGGGAAGATAGCAGTGGGCTATCTTCTGTTGCTTTCCCAGATGTATTAGCAGAGAGTTGGATAGGAAGCCAAGCAGCAGGGACTTGAACTGATGTGTCCCATTTGGGATGTCGGCATTGCAGGTGTTGACATAACCCTTTATGTCCAATGCCAGCCACTAAACATTCTAATAACATTTTCTACAAAATTTTGAAATGATCTTGTATATCAGGTGCTAACTTAAGTACTAAATATATATTTCTGACATTCTTTTAAGAATGTCTTTTACACTAAAGGGTGCATGGGGTTTGTTTAAACTACAGATGTTAAAGATATCAGTATGTACGCCAACAGGTCTTACCAGATACTGCACATCACCAGCACTTGAAACACTATAGAAGAATCAATGCCAGGCTTTTAGTCCAAACCAATTAAATCAGGACCTACAATGTAGATAATCTTTTAAGCTTCAGAAGAGATTGTAATATGCAACCAGGGTTAGAGAAATTGCCCTAGAGCAAAGATTAGTCAGAAAAAAATGAGGGATAGAGGAAGGTGAGAAGGATGATTTTTATTTTTTTCAAGGTGTCATTGAGTGGTGAGGTACTTTCATTCTCCCAAAAGACCTATCAGTAAATTATAAATCCTCACTCAAAAGTAGAGAAAATTAGGGAATCATTCTAATTGCATGTGACTATTCCTAGCAATACCTGTCTTTATTTTGTTACCAAATTGCCCAAAGGAAATTTCTTTGTGGACATGAACCATCTCAAGTCTCATACTGCATTCTTAGAAATCCAATTTACTTTGCATTTCATTGATAGGCTACAGTGGAATTTTCACAGTTTCATTTTCATATTTGCATGAGTCACTTTCTTTAAAGAATCAAACTGATGATCCAACAGTTTCAGCTGTATTTCAGATCTTGATAGATTTTGTCTTTCTTTCTTCAGGTAATGTTCAAATTTTAGCTGAGAGCACCTGGATGATGCTCTCATGATGGATTTGGGGATGATAATTAAGAGATGGTAACTTAGGATATCAGCCCCATGCCCCATCCAGGAGGAAAGGGAGCATCTGTCAGGGCTAGGGCCTCTTTACAAAGCGTAGCTTGGGCTTTTACCAAAGCTGATTGACAGTGCTCATGCATTTTAATGAAGTTCACATGACTAATTTCTTTGTCACCTGAATATTGATCCTTCTATACAACTTCACCTTCCTCCAGTGAACTTTCTGCACTGAAATGATTGCTTCACTTCTTAAACAATCCAGGAGAAAAGGAAACATATCTCCAATAGCTGAAGGCAAGGCAGTAGCCTGTACTGTGATAGCCGTCTTTCACCTGTCATCTGGATGAATTTTGATGTTTCAATGCAGAAGAAAGAAACATACTTTTCAAAGTTATTTTTCAGCCGATTGTAGTTGAATCAGTGAGTCAGACACAGCAAGGACATAACTACACAAAGTCATATTAGTAAATTTTTATTTATTTATTTTTCCATTTAAACTAGCATGAAAACTTTAGACAAGCAGAATGTTATTACTACATCAATCCAAATTACTGATATTTTATAACTCTTCTTTTTTGTTCTGTTCTGTGACTACAGTATGGCAAGTATTTGTTTTTGGAAAACACAAAGCAAATGGATAGAGTGTCAGTATATATTAACATGAATGGCATTCATGTGCAGGGTGACTCTTGTGATTACGTCTAAACATCCAGAGTAACAGAGACCACCCATGCTCCTTTCCTTTCCCCCTAGAATTGGCTCTGCATCCTCTTTCATAAGTAATACCTCCCTAGTCTCTTTGAAGCAAAGTGGTATGTTTTTCTATATCAAAAACATGTGTCTAATCCAATCATTTTATTAGGACTTATTCAGGCAATAAAAATGCTATTCCTGTTTTGGTCCCCCCTTTTTATTTTCTATCTTAGCCTAAGGGTCTCAGCTAACTAGCAAAATAAACCCAATCAATTGACAAACTGCGATTTTAGGTTATAAATTTATTTATTTATTTTAATGGAAGGACAAGGAGCAAGAAGTATGCTTATCCATTTATATTCCCACTTTTTGTTAACAAAAGCACTAAAAATGTGCAAACTTATTCAGAAATATTTATTAAGAAACTATGATGTATTTCGTATCATTTTAATTTCCTGGTACCAGAGCAGAGAACAGAACTTACAAAAAATGCTTCCCTTGTGAATTTACATTCTAGTGCCATGTGTTTACATGGAGATAAATTTAAAGGAATTGAAGGTAGCAGAAATCAATAGAACTGTTAAGATTAAAAATACACTGTGTTGGCATTAGCATTGTGGCATAGCAGTAAAGCCTCCATATGTGAGGCCTCTAGTATCCCATACAGGCACAAGTTTGAATCCCAACTATTCTACTTCCAATCCAGCTCTCAACTAATGTGCCTGGGAAAGCAGCTGGGAAAATGGCCCAAGTCCGTGGGCTCCTGCCACCCACTTGGAAGACCCAGAAGAGGCCCCTGGCTCCTGGCATTGGAGTGGTCTAGCTCTGGCCACGCAACCATTTGGGGATTGAACCAGCAGATGGAATATCTCTCTCTCTCTCTCTCTCTCTCTCTCTCTCTCTCTCTAAACTCTGCATTTGAAATAAATAAATCTTTTTTTTTAAGTATAATGTGAAAGTATAATACCCACATTATAAATGACAAGGCTATTAACAATCGCCACTTACTAAGGAATTACTATGGATCATGAATTGCTCATTAAATGGAGTTTTGTTTAATACTCACTCTCTTGTGAGTTTTGTACCTTTATTACCCCCATTTTGCAGATGGGGCAATTGCAAGCTTCAATAATTTACCCAAATATATACCAACTGGTAGCTGGTGAAGCTTGAGTGCAGACTCATGCACATTGAATACTGCTTCTGGTTCTCCATCACTTGACTGTGTGTCAGCTTGTGTTAATAGGTCCAAACCATGGAATAAAATTAAATATTTTAAAATTGATCCAATGTTTGCCTGTAGTGTTAGTTATGTTATTTTCAGTATTAACATAACTTAGAATAGGCTTATTATTGTTTTCTTACAGTAAGCCTAGAATAGGCCTATAGTAAGCCTAGAATAGGTTTTCTATTGCTATTCTACTTAGAATCCAAATATTAATTGAATCTGTCATCTAAAATTGATTAATATTGATTTGCCAATTTGCATCTTCATTGATTTATCTTTCAGATGAGGCTGTTTATCTTCTTGTTATCTGCTTGCAAAAGGAAGTCAGGAGAAAGCTATGGAACAATTACGATTTATGTCATAAATGATCTTTAGTGGGCAGTCCTATTGTTAGCCAATTCTAGTGTTTATCTAAAATTAAGCCCAATTCTCTTCTCCCCAGTGGGAAATGAAAACATTTTCCATGCTTACTTAGCCCCATTCTAATTTCTATTATTGTTGTTTTCCAAAATTATATTAATTAGGGTCACTTAACAGCAATCCACTCAATAACACTGTTTTGAAAATGTTTCTGTAGTCTTTAAACAGACCTCCTTATACTATCTTCTCTTTGTTACTACATTCTTTCCTCCAATTCCTTGTATTTTTCCTGATGTATCTGCTACAAAGTTATGCTTCCTTTTTCATTTTAATCCGTTCCCCTGACTCCAAGGCCCAAGACACAAAGCCTTTTTGAATATAACTTCTTTATGCTTTTAAATATTCCTTCTCCTGACTCCATTTCCGAATTATCTTCTCTTTATTGCTAAGATCTCAACAGAGGACCCTCTATTTCAACTCTGTTCCAAAATATTCCTGGTCGTATCACAAATCTACTCTACTGTTCTGCTCAACTTATCAAACTCCCTTTAAGATAACTAACAGCTTCCTGTTAGATATATTCATGGCTGTAATCCATAAAACTATTTAACACCATCTTTTATTTTTTATTTTCTTTAGTCTTTTATTCACTTTGTTTTCTCCTACCACTTATATCTGTGATAACTTCTGAGAATATTCTTTCACAGATGCCTTTGCAACTTTTTCCCATAATTGCTTAACTATAAGTTAAGTTACCTTTTGAATAACCACGTTTCCTATCTTTGCTTAACACTTTGGTTTTAAAAGTATCATTTAACTTCAGAGTTTCACCTTTCACTTTTAATTTCATGATTTCCAAGTCCATATCTTCAAGGCTTAATTCCTAGCTAGCTTTTAAATATCTCAATGGAACCATTCTGCCAGCTCCATTATCATAGCGTGGCATTTAAAAAATCTGCCTTATAAAGTTATCAAAAACCTTTCCACCTACCTAACTACAGTCATCAAATTCTTCACGTATCATTCCTTAAATATTTCATCTACTTTTCTGTCTCATTGATTTTATTCATACTATTTTCTCAAATGACTTTATCCCCTCAGCTCTTCTCATTATTCTTTAATTATCACACCTTTCTCATATCCCAAAACCTAGTTATATTTCTTTTGATATCCACACACTCTGTACTGAGTCATGGTGCATGTTGTGTTCATTTTGAGGCACTGAAGTGAAAGTTTCAGAGAATTAAATTTAAAGATATTGTATATATCTACAATGAAATATTTCTGTATCTATGCTTTTAGTAGATTTGATGTTTATAATAAAACTGATCACACAACCTAAATTATATTTTTAAAAATTTGTTTTCCGCATTTTGTAAGCTTGAAATTATTGTAGTAAATATATAATGAGATACCATGTACTCTGAGAAATGCATTCTGATGTGAGTTCTGAGCATCCTAACCACCATCTTAATTGCTGAGCCAAAAATCTATCCCTCGAGTTTAATTTTAGATGTGTTATTAAGTAATTTTGATCAAAGCCTTTCAGTAATTTATAATTCAGTTTCCTCATCTGTGATAAGATAGGTATGAAGATGAGAACCATAAAACCATAAGTTGGCTTTCTTTAGCTCCTCAAGGCATTTTGTCAAATTGTGTTTGAGTGTGCATGTCTGTGTGTTAAAAGGTGAGAGTAATCAGTGAGAAGATATAAAAAGAAAGTTTTTCTAAACAAAGGAGAACAATCAGCTAAATTCTAAATATATATATAGAAGGAAACATCTAGTAATTGTCCTTCTCATTCCCTAAGCGTTTTAAACAATATCACAATGGCCTATACCTTTCTCTAGGATGCCTTCTCATCATTGGGCCCTTTGATACAGGACACTGATCACAGTGGGACTGGGAAGGTTCTCTAAATTGAGTTTCGTTGAACATTTGCTTTCCACAAGTACCAAAAACAGCCAACAAATTTTAGGAAATAGGTTCTGTTTATTGGTAGTCTAGAGGCTTTGGTAATTAGCATTTATCTATAAGTAATGCAGTACTTAGCTGACATTAAGTACAACTCTATGTGATGTCTTACTTTAATGCTACATTGAAAGAGAGCTTAGGGAATAATCACAGAATAGACTAAGCTTTCTGGAGATTAGGGTAAAACTGTTACCAGTACTTTAAAGCCAGAATCATAGTCTTATTTGCCTTTATAACTCTAATTTTGTTTAGAGAAGTTTCATAAGAATTGTCCTCAAATCACTTGTAAAGGACATTTTCAGAAGCCCCCCTCTCCGTTACTTCGTGTTCCCTTTCCCGTGTTGTAAGGAGTGTAAACACATTCATGTTCTTGAGTCTCTCATTTGTGCGATTAAAACCACTTCTTCATATAGACAAAACACTTATCATCAAGGCACTGCACCCAGTGTCAGATCTTGAATTTTCTACCACAAAGTAGTCAGACTTCCTTCCTTGTTGTGTACATGAATTGTCCTGGCATTCTCCCATCTCTGTTGCCTGGGACAGTGTTGTCCTTTTTGTGAACTTTGTGATTCCTTTCTTTTGTGATCCAATAAATGGTTGAGAGTAAAGAATCACTGTGACCTTGCGTATTCTCAAGCAAGACCCACCTCTACCCTTCTTGAACATTCAGAAAAGACTCCCCTTCACCCTTCCTCATGATTTACTTGTTTGCCTCTTTCCAGCCCGAAATCTCCTTCCCCAATTTTTTTAAGATGTTTCACATTTTTTGAGATTTATTTATTTATTTGAAAGTCAGAATTACAGACAAGGAGAGGCAGAGAGAGAGAGAGGAGAGAGAGCAAGAATCTTCTATCCACTGGCTTATCTCCTAAATGAGTGCAAGGCCAGAGCTGGGCCTATCTGAAGCTGAAGCCAGGATTTTCTTCCAGGTTTCCCATGTGGGTGCAGGGGCCCAAGCACTTGGGCCATCTTCCACTGCTTTTCCAGTTGCATTAGCAGGGAGCTGGATGGGAAATGGAGCAGCTGAAACATGAACCGGAACCTATATGTAATGCCGGCGCCACAGGTGGCAGCTTTACGTGCTACAGCATGGCGTCAGCCCCAAAATAAGACTTTTTAAACATATCTATATCCAAATTTTTTTCTTTTTTGTCCCCCATGGAACTTTTGAGGCAGAAGGCAATATTTCATTGAACTGATAATGTATAGAAATCTATATGTGGCTGGCGCTGTGGCTCAATAGGCTAATCCTCCACCTGTGGCACTGGTACCCCGGTTCTAGTCCCGGTTGGGGTGCCGGTTCTGTCCCAGTTGCTTCTCTTCCAGTCCAGCTCTCTGCTGCGGCCTGGGAAGGCAGTGGAGGATGGCCAAAGTGCTTGGACCCTGCACTGGCATGGGAGACCAGGAGAAGCACCTGGCTCCTCGCTTCAGATCAGCGCAGCGCGCCAGCCACAGCAGCCATTGTGGGGTGAATCAATGGCAAAGGAAGACCTTTCTCTCTGTCTCTCTCTCTCACTGTCCACTCTGCCTGTCACAAAAAAGAAATATATATGTATGTATGAATAGCATTGAACATTAACAGAAAAGTAGGATGAGAAATAGAGGATTGAGGGAATTTCAAATATGAAAATTGTAAACAGCTGATTGAAAGACATATATACTATATCCTTAAATTAATGAGCTTCCTCAAGTTTTAATTCACTCTGAACAGAAAAATTAGATGGAAATCTGGCTAACTATCAGGAGTTTGTGCTTTCTCACCCAGTTTCTGTTAAGGTATCCAGGAGACATCATACATATGAAAACTCATTAAGCATTTTTGCAAATATAAGGTGGAAGAATTATTATATGTATAAGGTATGAGCCATCAATACTTGGTATGAGGTATGGGTAATAAGGTTGAAGAAACAAATTAATGTAGAAATCCACTGACTTTAGGTAAAGTCAAGAAATGTGTAATGTTCTTTTCTTCCATCTTTTTTTTTATTTTTTACTATTTATTTTTGACTCTGATTTTTTCACATCAACACATATAATAAAATCAGCAAATTCTATTGATATCAGAAAAGGATTTTATTATTTGGCAATACCATAATTTATCCAGCCAACATTCTTGACGGAATTGAAGTTGTTTCCTAATGTAGGACATTTTTCTTTTTTCTTTTTTTTATAAAGCTTTTATTTAAAGAATATAAATTTCCAAAGTACAGCTTATGGATTACAATGGCTTACCCCCCCATAACTTCCCTCCCACCCGCAACCCTCCCCTTTCCCTCTCCCTCTCCCCTTCCATTCACATCAAGAAAATCATTATCTAATGTGTAATGAGAACAGCCACCTGAGAATAAATTGTCTTTGGGAAAGGGCTCAGTAGAATTATAAAATTAGTAACAAAATTAAATCTTAGTATAGCATTTAAGCATTTGATTGATGTAATGAATAGGGCCAATATTTGAAGAAGTCTGGAAATTCTAATAGACAAGTTACTAACAGTGAGTAATTTTTTCAGCTGCATTGTTCCTTATCAAATTTATTTTTCACTCATTATGTTAAGCTTCAATATACAAACATCCTAGAAGGGGCTGGCATTAATAGCAGGTTAAGTCACTTCTTGTGAGCCAAGAATATCATATTACAGCAGTGGTTTGAGTCCCTACTTCTCTGCTTCCAATCCAGCTCCTTGCTAATGTGACTGGGAAAGCAGCAGAAGATGGCTCAAGTGCTTGGGTCTCTGCCACCAACGAGGGAAATCTGGATGAAGCTCCAGGCTTCTTGCTTCTGCCTGGCCCCAGCCACAGATGTTGGGGCCATTTGGGGAGTGAAGCAGTGAAAGGAAGATATCTCTGTGTGTCTGACTCTCTGTCTCTCTGTCTCTGTCTCCCTCTCTTTCTCACTCTCTGTGTCTCCTTTCCAAATAAATAATATGAATCTTTTTTAAAAAGATCTAGATGGAAATCTGGCTATTAGGAGTTTGTGGTTTCTTACCCATTTTCTTTTTAGATATCCAGGAGACATCATACACATGAAAACTTATTTTCTGTGGCGTACCAGGTTAAGCCACTGTCTGCAGTGCCAGCATCGCATATGAGCGCCTGTTTGAGACCCAGCTGCTCCACTTTTGATCCAGCGCTCTGCTGAGGCCTAGCAAAGCAGTAGAAGATGGCCCAAGTCCTTGGACCCTTGCACCCACGTGGGAGACCCGGAAGAAGTTCCTGGCTCCTGGCTTCGGATCAGCCCAGCTCAGGCCTTTGCAGCTAACTGGGGAGTGAACCAGCACATGCAAGACCTCCCTCTCTCTCTGCCTTTCCTTCTCTCTGTGCGTACCCTGACTTTCAAAGAAATCAACAAATATTTAAAAAAAAATAGAAAGAGTTAGAAACATCAAGGAACTTAGAAAAAGCAAAATTCTTTTCCTCAGAGGGTCAATTTGTACATTTAAAAAGACAAAAATAGGGGCCGGCACAGTGGTGTAGCAGGTAAAGCCACTGCTTGCAGTGCTGGCATCCCAAATAGGCATCAGCTTGAGTTCCAGCTTTTTCAATTCCCATTCAGCTCTCTGCTATGGCCTGGGAGAGCAGTAGAAGATGGCACAAGTCCTCGGGCCCTTGTACCCAAGTGGGAGATGTGAAAGAAGCCAGGGTCCTGGCTTTGGATCAGCCCATCTCCATCTGATGAGGCAATTTGCGGAGTGAACCAGTGGATTGAAAACCTCTCTCTCTGCTTCTCCCTCTCTGTAACTCTGCCTTTCAAATAAATAAATAAATCTGCTTTTAAAAAGGACAAAAATACTGAAAGTATAAACAGAGAAAAGCAAGATATGACAATTGCCAACACTTTTGAGAAAATGGGATGACTATATCATCTAATGTATTTAAAGAAGGGACCAAAATTCCTTGCATTTAGTAACGTGATATCTAAGAACATCATCTGCTCTATAACCTATAACACCTGCTCTATAACACCAAAGGAGAAGGAGTACAAATTCTACTCAACAGGCAAAGGATTTGATTCAGATACAGTAAGGGGAAGCACAAGAGGATAAGATCCTAAATAGTGAGACTAGAAAACACAGACATTGAAACAAGATCTATAATATCAGTATTGAGAGTCTTTCAATTTAACGTTTTTACTTTATCATATTTTAGTAATAGGCCACAAACCTGTTAAGAACACTGGGCAACTAAACCCATGGCTCTTCAGGGTGTGCTTGGAGTTATGAAGGACTCTGCAAAATGGACACATAGTTTGCAAAAGACCTTACATTCCAATCTGAAGAGTGCTGAATACCTCACACCAGAAGTAAAGTTATCTAGTAGAAACAGATAAAAACAAAACATAGTCTACACTACCCAAAAAAGTCCAATGCTTTGAGTATGAATTCTCTTTTTAAATTAAAAAAATATATATATATACTCAATTTTAGTTTAATTATTCACTAAAAATTTTTGGAAGAAAGATTTCAGAGGCAAACTTTAAATACCTGTTTGAATTATCCCCGTCGCACGAAAAATAAACTACACCACGTGGTGCTTTTCTAGCTGCTGTACAAATAAGCACTGAGACTCTGTTCCTTCTAGTGCACACAGAAGAGCTTTAGAAGATGACTACGATGCACTGAAGGCCAAATTGGACTTGCTAAATACAAACAGAAATATCATTCACAGTCGTCCTGGAAGGACACTTGTTAGGAATTTGCTACAGCTCTGAAAGGTGTTTCTTAGCTGCTGGTTTTCGTATCATTCTTCACCATTTGTGGGTACTGAAATCAGCGAGATGAGGGAGGTCTCTGCCCTACATTCAACACACCTGAAGTTGATGGGTCTTCAGAGGCAGTATTAGTGGCACCTGAAAAGGAAAACACCATAGGTTGAGACTTCTCCACTTTTATGTTAGAATCCCCTGCTTTTTTTTTTTTTTTTTTTTTTTTGGTACGTTCCTCACAATAAATGTCAAAGCTAAAATTTACCATAAAAAGTAAGGAAACTCAATTTGCCTATGGTCTCCACATGGACTGGAATATTCATAATTCCAATTGAGCACCTCAGAAACATCCAGTTATTGTTGACTACAAGAGGTCAGCTTGGCCGGCGCCCCGGCTCACCAGGCTAATCCTCTGCCTTGCGGCGCCGGCACACCAGGTTCTAGTCCTGGTCAGGGCACCGGATTCTGTCCCGGTTGCCCCTCTTCCAGGCCAGCTCTCTGCTGTGGCCAGGGAGTGCAGTGGAGGATGGCCCAGGTGCTTGGGCCCTGCACCCCATAGGAGACTAGGAAAAGCACCTGGCTCCTGGCTTCAGATCTGCATGGTGCGCTGGCCGCAGCAGCCATTGGGGGGTGAACCAACGGAAAAGGAAGACCTTTCTCTCTGTCTCTCTCTCTCACTGTCCACTCTGCCTGTCCAAAAAAAAATATATAAATAAAAAATTTAAAAAAAAGAGGTCAGGTTGAAGAATGTAAGGGGGCACTACGCTTCACTGGGGCTATTACTATAGAATCTTCTCTGAAAATGGAACTGAACATATTCAAGTTAAAGCAGTAGATCCTGGAAAAGAACGTCCTCCCACAGAGCAGCACCAGAAAGAACTTTGGCTGCCTCTGCTACCTGAGACTCAGAGAATCGGTTTTGTAAATTTCAGAGTCCAAATGTGGGGCTTGCCCTGTGATTGCAGGATACCATACAGTGCTTTTCATTTGGGGGGGTGGAGGGGTGGGGACGTTATACCACCAAAGCTGGCTCTTAATTCTTATTGTTTAATAGAACCAACCCTACTGGATGGGCCCCATGCCCATAAATAATTGATTTGTCATTTTGAAACCTTGGTGGAATATCATTAGATTATTTATCCAGACTTCTGTCTCCTAAACCATAACGCACACTGTGGAATGACAGCAGATTGAAGCCAACAGCATTTAGATTGTTAAGAAATAGTGAACATTTCAGCATATTTAAATTTGTTTTAAATCACAAAGCATATTGATTTGAATTTGAAGGTGTTTCAAATGCTAGAAGTCAATCCATTCCCTACCCTTCCAGAATCACTCATGCCTGTCTGTGTGTCCGCTCTCTCAGTACTGTAGGGACTCTTTTGGGGCTGCTACATACAGTTCAGTCTTTTTCTCCTCTGATATTGATCATGACTTTAACATTGCTAACAGTGCAGTTGTTTGGGGATGATTTAAATTGGAGGGCATGACAGTGTGTGAAGTCCAGTGCTTTCTGTCTACTCAGTAGCGCTTCTCCATCCTGCCCTCACCTTTGCCATGTATCTGTACACTGACTTTTACGCTAGTCCTTTCTGAAGTGATAAACTGTCGCTTCATTCAGTTTTTGTGTTACTAAGCTTCTTGAATGTGTACCCCAGTGTATGTGAAGGAGTAGATTGTGACCTGTAAGTGGTAGCTAATTAGTCAACTTAAAATGAGTTGGTAACTTTTAACCATTCATGTGAGGTTTGCTATTCTTGATTTATGTACATTGCTGTAAATTATGTGCATTTATTCTGTATTTATGTTATCCAGCCAACTTTTACTTGAATGGTTAAGATTCAAAAAATTAAAATATATTCATGAAAAAATGACCTTACAGATTCCTTTTGTCATTTTTCTTGATGTTCACAGGGTTTAGCAAACAATTTGTAGGGCTAATTGCAAATAAATGTGAAAATGTGGGTGAAGAAATATTCAAGAAGATATCCACCTAAAGAGAGTGGGCTACAGGCAGGAAAGACAACATTATTTTAGGGTAGGAGGAAGTGAAGAGTGATGCATAAGAGGATTTATATATATATACATAAATATAAATATATATGTATATATATATATATATATATATGCCAGTTATGTAATGAGGCCAGATGGAGGGAGTAAAGAGCAAGTCAAGAAACGTAGTTAAGAACCCTTGGGATACTAAAAAGTCTGTAATTAAACATGCCTACCTGAATATTTTGACAATTTATGACTAACAATGTCATTGCTATTTATAACTGAACTATTGTGTCCCAGTTGTCCCAAATGCTAACAAACAAATACATTCATAGTTAACAATCAGTGATTCTGTGGTCAGAGGTTCAAAAGGGGCACAATGGGGCCTCAGCTGGGATGATTTGTTGGATGGCTTACGGGCTGACTGGAAGTTTTTCATCAGTTCTAGCAGCTGTGGTGCAGTGACCCAAACGGTATCTCCACAGCAGACCATGGACCAGAATATTCAGTTGAAGTAGGACCCCTCTATCCACCATGAGTTTGTTGGAAAAGTGGCTCACTGGATCTGAGAAAGAGCCTTTCTAGTAGGAGCCTGGGGAGAAGTGAGCACACTGAAAGATGAAGGAGATGGTTCCAAGGTTTCCCCTATCCTTGTCTCAGAAGTTAAAGTCATGCAGCATCATTACCCCTGCATTCTAATGACCAGTCACTCAGATTCAAAGAAAAGGGCCATAGATATCACCTCTCGATAACAGAATGTCCACCATGGTGAGACAATGCTTCAAAGTTGCCTAATATATAATGGAAGAAAATGTGTTTCCTATGAAATAAAAGCAGCATAGCAAGTCTTTTCAAAGAACCTATAGAAATGCTATTTATTTTTTACATTACTCATGCAATTCCATAGTCCTGATGAGGTTCAAGACACATTTTCCAAGGATATGGCATCTTGACATTTGAGCAAACAGCAGAAACAGGAAAGCCATGCACACTTCCCCCTTGATGCAAGTTGTAAAATCCAGGACAAATTTTTCTGACTTTTCCCTGAAGCAGGTCATAAATCCTCATTTCATTGGTGCTTCCCTATACCCAGAGGAAAGGAGCATCCTTTTTTTGTAAGAGAGGGACGTAGAGAAGAATCTGAGCCTATAGAGCTCAGTGACTTATACCCACTTTGTCCAATCACACTCCTGTGTGACTATTCACTTGTTCATCAAACTTAGCACAAAAATGCAAAGGTTTTTCTGGGGGTCTTTCTTTCTGAAGCCTCCTATGTATATATTAGATACAGTTGCGTGATTTTTTTTGTTCAGTAATGCTGTCTATTGTTAGGGAGCACAGCCATGAACTTATTCATAATTGAGGAAATTTCTTTTCTCCTACCATAGTAAAAATTAGGATACATGTAATGGAAATAGAGACATGAGTAACAAAAATCTAAATTAAAAGTTGTACTTCTAATGGAAAATTATCTAATGAAGAGCTCAAGGGCTTTAAAAATAGAACACTGTTTGATATTTCTTAGAAATGAATGTTTAAGACTATGGTTGATCCTCAATGCAAGAACCAAATGAATTAAAAATGAGGGAGATAATTATTCAGATGTTTCAGATGTCATTATTGGCCATCACATTCACAATATACCCATTTAGTTTAAATGATTCTTTATACTTAGGTATTTGGAGTTGCATATTTGGTTCACTTTTGAGACAGCCAGACATCATATGTTTTGTTCAGGCATGAGAAATGAGACTAACCTAAGCCTTTGCCACTGAGACAGGTAAAGGGTTTCCATCAATGGCCATTAAGTTTGAGTAATGGAGTTTTAAAGAGGCAACTTGTAGTTGTTGCTCTTTAGGAACCTCAACAGCAATTGTGCTTAAGCTGCAGGTTCCATGATCCAACAGGGTAGCCCGTGTTCCACGTAGCCCCTTGCCTGCCTCACCACTGTCTGAATGCCTCTCTGGTATGCATCTGTTACCAATCTTCTTCAAAGAGCATCTGTTGCCAGGAGAGGCAAGCTTTTAATATGTTGATTTATCATTGTCAGATACAGGGTTTTTATTGCTTGCATTTGAATATTGTATTTAAGGTGCTTTTGTGATTACAGATGTTTTACATATAAATTGCTTTATATTAGAAAAATCTTTTTTCAGTATTTTAAGGAAACTTTGCATTCATGTGTTTTACATTTTAATATCTTCTTCTGCATTACTGAGTGCTTGTGAATTGCTTTCCGTCTGTAATGGCAGTCAGTATGAGCAACAGCATCTGTGACTGTTGTTGCTTCAAGGAGAAAATTAAATGTGAGTGTGGGTGTGTTTTCTTTTTCAAGGGAGCCAGAAATTATTAATTACTTAGTAAAGAAATGATTGTTAACTACCTAAAGGAATACAATAGGTCACTACAAAAAGTAACTCCCCACTCCATAACTTTTATAACCAGAAAATTTTGGTAGTCAAGTTTCCATACTTTTCTTTCAGTTGTTTGCAGAGTCTTAAAAGAGATCCTGTAAGGCTTCGGTGATGTATGGTCTTTGAATTCATAGCGCCATCTACTGTCTAGTCCTGAATTCATTCATCAGGTTAAGGAAATGAAGTTGATGGTGATGGAGAATTTGCTCTGAATAGCATACAAATGAAAAATGTGAAAATGCTCAGCTGAAATTTGAAAACAAGAAAAATCACATCTGGAGGTAGTAATTTTAATAAACATTGTGAATTGCTTTTTACATTAAGAAACATTATGGTATTTAAATTCACACATAAGACAATGTCCTTACTATCATCGCCACTATTATCTCAGTTTTCTTTTGTCTTTAACCAATTTTATTTTAACGTTATGCTAAAGTGAAAAGTAGGAGAAATAGATTCAAGAGAATACTTTAAGGAAACCCCTATCACTCAGTCTCATGTCACAGCGTAAGCAAAAGTGCATAATTTCTGCTCAGAGTGCCAGCCAGGTCTCTTCCTGCAGGTTGCTTGTTCCTAGTGAGAGTTGTCTCACTGTTCCCTGTCCTTAAATCCTCCTCCCAAAGGGATAATGTTATTTCATTACAAACCTCAACCGCCTGGATAAATGGTCATTGAAAATATGTCTCAGGGCTCTCATAACAATGAACCACTAGCTATTTGAAGAGCAGAGTGGGAAATCCAGGAAATTTTCCAATCATTCTTCATGCTGATTTCTTCCGATGAGCATGAGGTCAGTTGACATTCAGCTTCATACACAGTTATTTTCTTAACCTCATCGTTCCAAGAGAACTCTCTCGCTTCCCAAACATCCATCACAGGCTGCATGTTGCTCTTCCTTCCTCTGGAACTGCCCACAAGTAATTCCACTTATAATAGCACTTCTACAGTTTCTGTCCAGTTTATTATCTACATTCTAAGTCAATTCAGAAGGTTTCTTTTCCACTATCTGACCTTTTGTGCATTTTCCTCCCACTACTGTTACACTTCACCTTTGATTTCCAAAGGAGGCCTGAATTGAATTTCCCCACTTTTAATATTTTTATTCTATATTTTAAAATAACCGGTGACCTTTGCATAAGATGGTTGGTAGGAGAATATATTCCCATGATTGATATTCGTATTCTAGTCAATTTCTTTGAGATACCAAAAAGTAAATAGGAAATAGACAATGGCATCATTAGATTGTCAGGCAGGGTCCCATGCTTAGTCACCAGATATTTGTTAACTCTCCTTTATCTGCCCAAATGTATGAAACCCAACTCCAGACTTCAGAGGAGCGGACAGTCATGTAAATCCTTTTTTATCCCCTTCACTTTTATAAGTTACTTTATTATATGCTCATCTCCTTTGTAGAAGCTAAATACTACATAGCTACTCTATTTTTTACTTAGTCTATTGTTATCTTGGTTATTATAATAATAGTAGGATACTATTTTAAGATATTAACTTGTTTTTATTGAGTGTGGCTTTATATAAGCACCATCTCTGAAAGGGAATGAATGCAGTTAGCAATTAATTAAATAAAGTCATTGAATTGCCAAATATACATTTTTAAGTTCATGGTAGAAAACAATGGCTATGAAAGTCAAGGCATTTAATTTACAAGTTATCCAACCCCCCTGTTTTGTTCTGTATATGAGGAAAGGGATTTTGTGAGGCAAAAAGCCAAGCTCCAAAGACTGCAGAAGATAATCCACAAGCAAAGATAATCCTCAAGTAAGATGATCCACAAGCAAAAGTAGGGGTGATGATGAATGCTAGTTTCCCACTCAAATGGGATCATAGCTCATTGCTTGTGGGAGAGAAGGAAAGGATTGGAGAGGAGAGGTGCCTGGTGCTGGAGGGAGGTGAGCAAGAGGTGCTTGCCCTTTGGTTGCAAAATTTAAGGGTATACCAAAAATTCAGTAATGGTGCAAGTAATATTTTAATACAATCTTTCAAAGGATCAAAATTAGTTTTAAAAATTCAAAATGGATGAAATATTGAGAACTTAAAAATAGGGGCTATAATGGTGAGTTTATTTGAAAGGACCACAGGTCTTGAACATATCTTATGTGAGTCTGAGGAGGAGGGTGAAATCATTAATGGTAGATGGGCTTAAAGGGATTGGGAAGCACTAAATTTTTGCCTTACAGTAATGTCTTATCTCGGTGTAGTTCTGGAAGATATAAGGGTTTTGGAGAACCATGTGTATGTACAGTGCTAGTTTGCTGCTTCAAAGGGAGGTGTCCTAAAGTCAGAGACAGTAGGATGATGGTGATAGACAGCTAAGGGTTTTGTAAGATTCAAAAGTCTTCAGAAAGCCCAGATGAAACAAAAGGTATGAGTTTCAGATAAGGGGGATTTAGAATGAGCCTGGCCATTGGCCTTGCCAAAAAGAACAAAGATTCATCAGCAGAAATCCAAACTGATAAGAACACACTGAGGCCAGGCAAGCCTCAGCAGTGGCCCCCAGAATACAGAGAAAAGGCATGCAAATGATATCTGATCCAGAGTGAAATTTCCCTTGCATGTCAGAATTAAAGCCATTCAGGCATACATATGAACAATTATTACATATTAATTAAAAAGAAAAGTAAGTAAAAATTTTAAAAAACAACTAAGGAAATAGGAAGAGAAGGAGAACTATGAGTTTGACCCCAAAGAGACTGAATTTTAAATTACAAATAACTGAATGAAAAATGGAGCTTTCAAAATCTAAATTTAGTTTTAGAGAACTAATGCATAATTTTAAAATTTTTCATCTATGTTTTCATTTATTTATTTTTTAAATTTTTTTATTTATTCGACAGATAGACACACAGAGAGAGGGAGAGAAAGGTCTTCCTTCCATTGGTTCACTGCCAAAATGGCCGCCATGGCTGGCACTGCACAGATCTGAAGCCAGGAGCCAAGTGCTTCCTCCTGGTCTACCATGTGGGTGCAGGGCCCAAGCACTTGGGCCATCCTCCACTGCCCTCCTGGGCCACAGCAGAGAGCTGGACTGGAAGAGGAGCAACTGGGACTAAAATCGGTGCCCATATGGGATGCCAGTACCGCAGGCAGAGGATTACCCAAGTGAGCCACGGCACCGGCCATCCATGTTTTCAAAAGTATTATTGCAAATTATCACTGTTAGTATCACCTGGGTGTTTGCTTATTTGTCATGCACAGCCATTTCTACCATTAGATCTATCAAGAAGATTCCACAGTTTAACTAAATTACTTCTGTGGGAAAATAAAACAACCCTGCTTAGAAAAGAACCCTCTGTACTAATTCAGAAGAAGAGAGGGAGAGAGAACATAATTTTAGTATTATGTAAGCATTGCCATTATAAATCAGCATACAAGGTAGTGTGAAAATGACTAAAAATTCATTCTGGGAGAGATTTCACACAGATTTATATAAAAGAAAGGAAATAATTATTAAAACTTACTTCTTTGAGAAACAAGAGGACAAACTTGGCAGTTGTCTCATATATACCTGGTAGAAACACATGAAGTAATTCTGGAGGGAGTGTTCACAGTTGCAAAGATCAAAAGTCCCATGAACTTTCATTGTATAATCAAAAGTTCAGGCAAATTAATCAGGCATATTGTGTCTGCAAGGACACTCTAAGGAGGGGAGGCAGAGCAGGCAGCTGTTTTCCTCCTTAAAGAAATTATTATAAAGGTATCCTTCCACTCACAATACTATTTAAGAAGTACTATGTTACTCAGTTGAAAAAAGAAAATTGACATTGTTCCATTTATCAGCACCCAGGGCTAGGACTATACAGATAAAGGCTTAATGATTGAGTCATACTTATTGATTAACTTCTGGGAGATTTCCAGTAATATTTAAGAGAGCAAAATCAAGAGCAGGATTCTCACACTTTTTGGAAAGGATCAGATAGTAAACAATTTGGCCTGTCTTGGTCAGTTTTTCATTACTATGTAATACCTGGAGAAACTAACTTTATAAGGGGAAGAGTTGTATTTTGACTTATGGTTCTATAGGTTTAAGTCCACAATTGTGTGGCCCCACAGTTGGGCATTTAGTGAGATTGGCAAATGGCAATGCTAAAGTATGTGTAGAAGAGTTACAAAGACAGGCAGAAATCAGAGAGAGAAAGAGAGAGAGAGAGAGCGAGCAGGTGGACTCAACTCAGTCTTGACAATAACCCTTTCCCTAGAATTACCTTCCAAAGGCACTCCCCCGAAGACCTAAGGACTTCTAATAGGCTCATCTCCCAAAAACTATGATTGGATTAATATTTTATGTTCGTAGTACCCTTATCACATGTCTATAAAGTCCTGGGTGGAATGGAAGTCAAATATTATTCAAATCATAGTAAAAATCACATCTTTTGTAACAACTCAACTTTCGAAGTTCCATGAGAATAGGGATAGCAATACTTGCTTGAATGAACACAGCTATGTGACAATAAAACAACAATAAGCGTGCCAGATTGGCATAAAGATCATGGTTTTCATAAACTCTTTCTGGAATGTTCTATGGAATTCAAAGTATAAGATAATACTAGGCAAGGAATAGGATTTGTCACTCCTCTATGAGAAATTCTTCATAATTCCTACATTTCCTGTTATTATAGTCATTCATTTCTGTGTTATGATATCTGAACTCACGGACGGAACAGCTTTGCTTTCGTCAATCCTAGATTATGGCACATTAAAATGTTCCAGACCCCATTTGCTTCTGTTGATAGTGAAATTCCTTGCTATTATCTTTTTACATGTTCAGGTTGGATCTGTGCAATTCTTAAAATCAATATAAGAATATTTCATGTTTCTAGCAAAGTATGCCAACCATATAGAACTTGTAAAACAGGAGCATAATAATAAAGTAACAGCAACACTAGTATCTTTGGAATATTTAATGCTCTGAAATTTCTTATTATATGGAAAAATATTTCTGAGGATTCAGAAAATTAAATACCAAGGTCACAGAGTAAATAAAAGTCAGACCTGGGCTTAAATCTCTATTTCCACTTTCTATTCTAGTATACTTTTTTTCTTCTTCTTCTTCTTAAATATTTTTTATTGCATTCCTTTTACAAACACCCACAATATCCAGGAGATATTAAAGAGCAGCCTACTAGCTAATCCAAATTTCACTTCCGCCGTGGCTTTTTGGTCTTTCCACCCAGCCCTGTGTTCCATCTACTTCAAAGCACTTCCCTTGTTCCTGCCGCACCCCAGCAGAATGAACTTCACTGAGCGCGGCCACAGCCCCGGGAACGCTGTCTCCTCCACCAGCTCTACCCTGCCGCCATCACCACTCTACCACCCGTAGCTGCGGAGCGCGGGCCTGGGCGAAGGACGCCCTGTGCACTGCGCGCCTTGCAGCTCAAGGGCGAAGTCTGTATCCTCACCGCCTAGCGTTCCCAGCACGCAGTGGGCGCTCAGGAACACGACTCGCCAGGGGAGAAGTGCGAGAGCCATCATCAGGATGACCACTGACCAAAAGCCGGGAACTAGCGGCACACGGTTTCCGAGCGCTGGGCAGCCGGGAAAGCACCTTAGTGCCCACGGTCCGGAGGGGACACGTTCTCCCAGGCGGACAAGGAACTCTCCCACGAACCACCTGAGCGCAGGCAGGTCCGAGCCCAGCGGGCCTGAGAGCGAAAGGCCCAGAGAGGTTCATTTCCTGACCCCAAAGGGGTCAGAGGCCGGGTTCAGGGACCCCTCTTCCTCCTGGGGCTGCCTTCAGCCCTTTGCAGTCCTGCTGGGAGACTCCCCACAGGCAGGAGTAGGAAAGAGGCCGGGGCGAACGTCTGTGCTTGTTCTAATACCAGGAAGCCTGGGCAGACTTGGGAGCCGGGCTGCCCGGCGCGCACCCGGGGCGTCGGCCATCTTGGGGTCGGCCATCTTGGTTCCTCTGGGCTTCCGTAGGTCGGAAACCTTTCTGTGTCCTAAGGACCAGGGAAGGCTAACTACCTAAAACTTCAAATCACACGTGTGATGCGAAGGCTCACGCCACTGCACCCTCGCACCCACTAATGCCACCCCGCCGCCCCCCACCCACCACCCCCGCAGACCCTGCCCCTGACGTCAGCACCGGAAGTGCATCTAGTATACTTTTCAAAACAACATAACATCTGTAAACAATAATAGACCTATATATTAATATGGTTGTTAAAATCTATAGTTAAAATTCAAAGTTCTTATCTACAAATGTGCCCAAATTCATAAGTGACCCAGATAGTAAGAACTTCTGTATATTTCTATTTTCTTGTATTATATATTTTATCAGCGTACATTTCCATTTTGTGGAAAAAATAAATTTATTTTAGATGAATTGCTATATGCATTTTAATTTTATGCAAATATAATAGATCAATTGGCCAATGCACAACTTCCTTTGAATAAGTTACATTCTTGGAGATTCTGCCAAGTGAGTTGATTTATTCAGGTAATCCTAAAACAAGTACTAATCTCACACTGGTCTTCAATGTATGTTTGATCTCCCACATTCATACCCATTTGTTGGAGATCATCTATCCTAATAACCTTGTTCTTCTTTAAGCAAATGTTAGTTACAGCTGAGTGTACATGTTATTGAGCTTCAAATTCCATTTGGATGATCTTGATCTTTATCTGTGTTCTCCTTCTCTTTCTGTTATTGCCCTATATATCTTTAGAATATATTTAATGAAGGTTAAAAAAAATGATGTCTAAAATGTAGGCTTGCTGCTCATAGCCTCTCGTCAGTAATCATGAAAGCTTTCAAGCACAGTGGTGAATATGGATAAGGTGTGCAAAGAATGAGAGTGATCTCTATTTCTAGGTTGCTTCCTTGCCCCCAAAGTACTCTTAGTTCTTTAAAAAAATGCTGGTACTGCAAAAATAACATTATAATGTAATCCATTGTTGTTAGTACTAGTGTGATTCTTTTGATACGTGCATATAAAAGTCTCTCAACGTATTTTTGCTATAATGAATGGAAATGTATTCTCTCAAAAACCTTTTAATTTCTGTTTAATGGGAAGATTCTAAAAGGAAGTGAAAACCTGACAAAGAGTGAAAACAGTAACTAGAGTTTAGGTACAGGTACTCAGCTTATAAGTGTATAATGGACTTAGGTTATGTCCCTCATATTATTCACTTTCTTTTACTATATTGACTATCCATTTTGTTTTCTTCTTTATGTATTTTTGCCTTTTCTCAGAAAATATTTGAGGTGGCAAAAGCCAGAATATAAATAAAATGTTGATGAAAAGAAGGAGCAAGATTCATAAATAGGGGAAAAGATAAGTGGAAGGTAATAATTATTGATGCATAGAGTTGATGAATTGAGATAGGGAAGTACAATGGGTGAAAGAGAACCAAGTCCATGTATATATTCAGATAGCTGATACATATGTTTATGATTACTGACCCTAATATGCTTACTCACAACTATATAACTGTATTTATCACAGAACTGCACAAATGCATTATGACCCTAAGATATAAATGTGACAATGTTGTATCTTGGTATTAGGTACTGGATTTCTATCTAAAAAATGCATAGTTTTTAACTTTTATTTAACAAATATAAATTTCTAAACTACGGCTTTTGGATTACAGTGACTTTTCCCCCCATAACCTCCCTCCCAAATGCAACCATCCCATCTCCCACTCCCTCTCCCATCCCATTCATATCAAAATTCATTTTCAAGTCTCTTTATATACAGAAGATCGATTTAGTATATACTAAGTAAAGATTTCAATGGTGTGCACCCACACAGAAACACAGAGTGTAAAGTACTGTTTGAGTACTAGTTATACCGTTAATTCACGTAGTACAACACATTAAGGACAGAGATCTTACATGGGGAGTAAGTGCACAGTGACTCCTGTTGTTTATTTAACAATTGACACTCTTGTTTATGGCATCAATATTCACCCTAGGCTCTTGTCATGAGTTGCCAAGGCTATGGAAGCCTCTTGAGTTCACCAACTGCTATCTTATTTAGACAAGGTCATAGTCAAAGTTGAAGTTGTCTCCTTCCTTCAGAGAAAGGTACCTCCTTCTTTGATGGCCCATTCTTTCCACTAGGATTCCATTCACAGAGATCTTTCATTTAGTTTTTTTTTTTTTTTTTTTTTTTGCCAGAGTGTCTTGGCTTTCCATGCCTGAAATGCTCTCGTGGGCTTTTTAGCCAGAACCAAATCCCTTAAGGGCTGATTCTGAGGCCAGAGTGCTGTTTAGGGCATCTGCCATTCTATGAGTCTGCTGTGTATCCTGCTTCCCATGTTGGATCATTCTCTCCTTTGTAATTCTATCAGTTAGAATCAGCAGACACTAGTCTTGTTTGTGTGATCCCTTTGACTCTTAGACCTATCAGTATGATCAATTGTGAACTGAAACTGATCACTTCGACTAGTGAGATGACATTGGTACATGCCACCTTGATGGGATTGAATTGGAATCCCCTGGCATGTTTCTAACTCTACCGTTCGAGGGCAAGTCCGAATAAGCATGTGCTGAACTCTACATCTCCTCCCTCTCTTATTCCCACTCTTATATTTAACAGGGATCACTTTTCAGTTAAATTTAAACACCTGAGAATAACTGTGTGTTAATTAGAGTTCAACCAATAGTATTAAGTAGAACAACAACAACAAAAAATACTAAAAGGGATAAAGTATGAAGTTGTTCCTTGACAGTCAGGACAAGGGCTGATCAAGTCATTGTTTCTCATAGTGTTCATTTCACTTCAACAGGTTTCCTTTTAGGTGCTTGGTTAGTTGTCACCAATCAGGGAGAACATATGGTATTTGTCCCTTTGGGACTGCCTTAATTCACTCAGCATGATATTTCCCAAATTCCTCCATTTTGTTGCAAATTACCTGATTTCATTGTTTTTTTTTTCTGCTGTGTAGTATTCTATGGAGTACATATCCCATAATTTCTTTATCCAGTCTACTGTTGATGGGCACTTAGGTTGATTCCAGTTCTTAGCTATTGTGAATTGAGCTGCAATAAACATTGAGGTGCAGATAGCTCTTTTATTTGCCACTTTAATTTCCTTTGAGTAAATGCATATTTTGAGAACCTGATGTGAACTACTTGGAGTTAGGGCCTTTATGGACACACTGATAGGAGATCATAATTGAAACTGGTGTTCATCTGAAAAGAGGAAGAGTCCCCAGGAATGTGTGCACAGAAGACGGCTTAGTGGACAGTGTGGGGGCAATCATCTGCAAAGTAGGAAGAGAGGCTTCACCAGAAATCAACTGATTTGTTCCTTGATCATGACTTCCAGCCTTGCGGTTGAGAAAACCAGTGATGTTTTGTTATGAGAGCCTAAGCAACCAGAAAGAGAAATACGAGCAATGTGGAGAATGAGTTCTTGATTAACATTTCTACAGAGCATACAGTAATATTTATTAAACATCAGTTTACAGGGATTATTTTATAAAAGTTAAGGACAATACATTCAAATGTCACATATAGAAGGAAATTTCCTAGAAGCCATGTAAATACAGTTCCACATAATATAGTTGCTGTCCAACTCCATCTATAGATGGAATTTAGAGAAATAGGTAGTGTAACAGATATAGCTTTGAAACACACAGATACAAATATATAATGGATAAAAAATATGAATGGTCTTGATCCAGCTTACAAAATATGGAAAATGTTTTATTGTTTCTATACCATTTTCAATGACACTTATTATTTAAATGATATAACACAAAGTTTTCAAGGAGCTGTCAAATGGTTTTCTGAAGGGGCTCTACCATTTAGCATTCCCAGGACTTGGTTCTAAATTTTCATTCCACTCTTAGGTATGGACCCAAGGATAACGCTAACATGTATTTTTGAAAAATGTGTGCATTAATATTCCTAACAACATTATTTATAATAGCCAAAAGTAATAACAACTTAAATGTCCACCCATTGATACATGGGTACAAAAGATATCATATATTTATACAGTGAAACATTATCAATAAAAAAGGAATAAAACACTGATATAAGCTAGAGCATAAATGAATCTTGAATACAAAATGTCAGGTGAAAGAAGCAAGACATAAAAGCTATGTAATAATTTGAAAAAAAAAATTTGGAACATCCAAAATGGGAAAATTTATGAAAACATAAAGCAGATTAATGATTGCTTAGGGCTGGGGAAGCAGTAGTTGAAAATGAGAATTGACTGTTGTAGGACAGTTACTTTTGATGAGGAGTGGGTAGCAATAAAATATCCTTTGTTTGATTGTTGTGATGGGTATAAAATGCTGTGAACATACTAGAAAATTTCATTTGTGTTTTTGTTTAAACATTTACTAATGTGTTTCAAAGTCATAGTTAAACACAGAGAGGGAGAGACAACCAGAGAGATAGAGAGATCTTCCTTCTGTGGGTAACTACCCAAGATGGGTAAGCAAGAGACAGTACTGGGCCAGGCTGGAGTCAGAAGCCAAGAGCTTCATCCGGGTCTCCCATGTGGGTAGCGGGCACCCATGTTATTGGGCCGTCTTCAGCTGCTTTTCCCAGGCTATTAACAGAGAAACGGGTTGGAAGTGGAGCAGCTAGAACATGAACTGACATTTACATGGGATGCCAGCAACACAGACCGCAGCTTTACTTGCTATATGACAAGGCCGGCCCTACTTGTGTCTTTTTAAATGGGTGAATTATATTTCAATAAAACTGTTTTTTAAAAAAACTGAAAAAATATTATTAGGATATTTTGAGAACTCAAATTAAAAATCAACTGTAACTTCCACAAGATACTAGTGATACATTCATATTTAGACTCATTTTACATATGTGATTTTTTAAAAATACATTCTAATAGAATATTTTTAGTTAGTCTTTTTTTTCTCATAGAACTATCCCAAGAGAATTTTATATTACCATAAGCTACTCTGCTGCAGGAATTCATGATAAGTGTTTTGAAGACATGGCAAAATACTGTATGAAGGGCAGCAATTGCTTCCATCTTTTCATATTAAGAAATCCTTATTCTTCCTACTCTAATGGGAGTCATGGTTCATGGAACTATGTTTATTTATGCAGGTGTCAGATCCTTTGGATGTACTTAGTTAGGAAAAAACCTTCTGAACCATGAAGATTAATTAGATTATGGGTGTTTTGAGCAATCTGTCCAAAGACTTACCCAGGAATTTATTTGGGTGTGGAGACATTTGGCCCAATGTAGTTAACAACGGATTTGAATAACGAGTGTTTGGACTCACAGTAAGCTGGGGACTGCCCGGAGGGGTGAGGCTCCAGATGGTTTCTGATGAGAAGAAAACCAAGATGCAGTTGAAGGGTGGGAAGTAGCTTGGCATTCACTGAGATTAAGAACTGGAGCTGGAATAGGGATTCCAATATAAGCTAAAAATTGCAGTATTTAAAATTCATTCCAACTGTAGCCACAGAGACCTGTGTAGGCCCTTTTTACCCTGGGT
The DNA here is from genome assembly GCA_949820135.1 of Sylvilagus floridanus. NCBI lineage: Eukaryota > Metazoa > Chordata > Mammalia > Lagomorpha > Leporidae > Sylvilagus > Sylvilagus floridanus. Next base: position 82,175,969 of record OX463236.1, on the reverse strand, counting down.
GTCTTAAAACTCAAAATAGGCAAGGAAATGTGTTGAGAACCTAAAAGCTATCAAAGATCAAACGTCAAAAATGGAGACAACATCTTTATTCAAATAACAAAGACAATTTTTAAGGTTTTTAAATTTTTTTAAACTTTTATGTAACAAATATAAATTTCCAAAGTACAGCTTTTGGATTACAGTGGCTTTTCCCCCCATAACCTCCCTCCCAAATGCAACCATCCCATCTCCCACTCCCTCTCCCATCCCATTCATATCAAAATTCATTTTCAAGTCTCTTTATATACAGAAGATCAATTTAGTATATACTAAGTAAAGATTTCAACAGTTTGCACCCACACAGAAACAGAGTGTAAAGTACTATTTGAGTACTAGTTATACCGTTAATTCACGTAGTACAACACATTAAGAACAGAGATCCTACTTACATGGGGAGTAAGTGCACAGTGACTCCTGTTGTTGATTTAACAATTGACACTCTTATTTATGACGTCAGTAACCAACAGAGACTCCATCATCTCTGATGGTTCTTATTTTATTTCTGGTTACATGCATATTCAGTTATCATCAAATTCCTCCTACTTACTGACGCATAAGGAAAAACTGGAAGGAAATGGCACTGTGAGTTGCCTGTTTTTCTCTTTCCTTCCTTCTGTGTCATCCTTCTCACCATAAGTGATTGGCTAATACTAAGATTTAACATTGTAAGAAAGATAGGATTCCTTTGTCATTCTTGTTACTTGGAATACCACTGCCTTTTTTCTATGCTCCAAGCAAGTCCTGGCTCAAGTGGATTATGTAGCCAGTCAGCACCTCCTCTTACTCAGACATAGAAGAAATGCATTCAGTTGTACTGAGAACTCTCAGTGAACCACCATACCTCACTTCTTCCTTATCCCCTGTAAGTCACCCATTTTCATTCATCCAGATTTTTGTGACCTGTAAATAATCAAGATCCCTATTAATGCTGTTGCAATAATGATTACACAGGCCCTAGAACTCTTCATAACTCAGCCACCACAATTCTAGATTCTTTGTAGCATATCATTATAGTTAGAGAGACACTGCTGCAGGCTTCTCCCTCTTACCATTGATATTTGTTTGAGTTTCTCTAGGTCAGGAGCTTTCCTAGTTTTGCCCATTTGTTGAAGATAAGCCCACCTGTCTGAATTCATAATAGATGCTTCTGTAGCAAACATATTATTGACATTGGCTTCACTGGGATACAGTGTGACCTGTCTCTAGGATATGCATCCCTTCCCTCTGTCAAAGGGAAAATAAGATAAAATAATTTAGAAAATTAAATGAAATGCTTACTTGCAAAAAATGTAAGAAAATCAGGCACAAAGAAAGACTGGTTCACAAGTGGCATTTGGTCTTGACATTAATATGCAGAACTCATGTTGGACAGCCTTGCTTTGATTCCAGTTCTGACTACTGATTCCAGCTTCCACCTAATGTGTATCTTGGAAAGCAACAGGTGATGGCTCAAGTACTTGGTTTCCTGCTAATTCACTTCCTGGACCCTGGCTTTGGCCTGGTCCAGCCTTGTTCTTTGAGGAGTGAACCAGAAAATAAGAGTCTCCTATCTCTCTGTCTGTCATGGTTTGTCATGACTGTCTTTAAGTCTGTCTTTCTGTCTTTCTTTGACTGTATCTCTGCCCCTTGATTAAATAGCAATAAAAATAAAAGACTTGCTCACAAAGTAAAGAACTCATCAAGAATTTAAAAGGAAAACCAAAAATTCCAGTGTTGTAAATATATGTTACTGTGTTCATGTTGGAAAAACATCACATGATTTTCATATTTGGAAACGTCATGTTTTATCTTCAGACATCAAGAAAAATATCAGGGTTAAAATTATTTTTGTTAAAGCTTTATACTCAAGTTCTCACTTATTTTGGGTAGCAGAACCAAAGACAATGAGGTTATTACTTCTGGTTTACCTCATAATATAAAGATTTTTTTCCTTCTCTATTCATGATCTAAATGCATTGCAATATTCAAAGCAGAGTAAACTGTCAGATCTTGTGTCCATATCTGCAAGTGTTAGTATTCTTTGGACAAATTCTGAATAATTAAAATATTTAATCAGTTGTGGTAACACAGTTATCCCTAGTATAGCTCTGTCTTTTATTTACAACCTAACACTTTTAGGGTCACAATCTAGATCTTTCATACAATTCTCGGGCAAGATAATCACAGTTCTTGTCCTGCATGGGCTATATCATTACAGATTCCTATGGCCATGATTCACCTGAATGTTAACTTATCAGAACCATCAGTATCTAATTTGACTGCTTTGTTGCTTCCTCAGAAACAAACATCCATGACACAGGAGAGACAATGGTTGGTCATGACCTGTGTCCTTAAGTCTACCAATGCACCAGGTCTCATTAACTGGGCATCTATGATCACTGAATTTCAGAAAATTACGGAGTTTAGTTTGCCATATAACCCTGTATTTTAGATATTTAAAATTATATAATAGTGATATTTCATCCCTGAATACTTTAGCATTGTCTCCCCAGAAAAAGGACAATATTTACATTTTCAAGATACATTGATTAAATCCTTTATACTTACTATTTATATCATAACATCATATAATATTTATGCCATATTTAAATTTAGCCAATTGTCCCCAATTCATCCTTCATAGTGTTTTATAAAAACTTGAAGATCAACAACTGTGCTAATTTTCCTATTTTATCTCCTTTAATCCAGAATATTCTAACCAAATTTTTGCTTAAATTTTTTATTTCATGACATTAATATTTTGAGGAAACCAAGCTAGCTGTTATTTGGTAGAATCTTGTATTAATATATTGATGTGCCAATTCTGAACTATTAATTATAGAGGTTCTATATTCCATTTTAATATTTACTGTTGATTAATTCTATTTTCACATTTCACAAATTTTACAAAGTTTTCCTAGTTTTTGTTGGATATGTATTCTCCTTTAGAAACTTTTAATCCAATTGCCTACCACCAAGGCGAAAAGGAAAAGTTATTGGTATTTTCTGAGAAAAAATTAATATTACATGTTAGCTTGGAAAAATTGACATACAAGCTAGGCTCTTAATCATAAAAGTAGTGTCAGAAATATCCTTAATGTTTCAAAGAGGTAAGACTTCTCTCAGTTAACTCAATATTTATGCTTTTACTAACAATCTTGAACAAGAAAACATTAAACAGCATGTTAATTTTTAATGATTTTTATCTTCACAAATAGAAAAATAGAGAACAATGTGTAATGAACTCCCAGTACCCATCATCAAGTTTCAATAATGACCAGTAATTATTATTTCTTTACCCATAGTCCATTTCCCATGAGTTCAAATTATTACCACACAGTGTTTTTTGGTTCCCAAATAAACATTTTATTTAATGAATACAAACTTCATGCATTTCATAAATATAACTTTAGGAACATAGTGTTTCTTCCCACTGTACTCATCCTCACACAAACACACCCACCACTCTTCCTCCTCCCTCTCCTATTCCCATTCATATTTTTTATTAAGATCTATTTTCTTTTTTTCTCTTTTTAAAAAAGATTTATTTATTTATTTGAAAGTCAGAGTTACACAGAGACAGGAGAGGCAGAGAGAGAAAGAGGTCTTCCATCCTACGGTTCACTCCCTAATTGGCCACAACAGCTGGAGCTGCACTGATCTGAAGCCAGGAGCCACGAGTTTTTTCTGGGTCTCCCATGCAGGTGCAGGGGCCCAAGGACTTGGGCTATCATCTACTGCTTTCCCAGGGCATAGTAGAGAGCTGGATTGGAAGTGGAGCAGTCGTGACTCGAACTGGCACCCATATGGGATGTCAGTGTTTCAGGCCAGGATGTTAACCCACTGTGCTACAGCACCCGCCCCACCAAGATCTATTTTCTTTTCTTTTCTTCTTCTGTTTTTTTTTTTTTTTTTTGACAAGCAGAGTGGACAGTGAGAGAGAGAGACAGAGAGAAAGATCTTCCTTTTGCCATTGGTTCACTCTCCAATGGCCGCCGCGGCCAGCGCGCTGATCCAATGACAGGATCCAGGTGCTTCTCCTGGTCTCCCATGGGGTGCAGGGCCCAAGCACTTGGGCCATCCTCCACTGCAGTCTCTGGCCACAGCAGAGAGCTGGCCTGGAAGCAGGGCAACCAGGACAGAATCTGGTGCCCCGACCGGGACTAGCACCCAGTGTGCCAGAGCTGCAAGGCGGAGGATTAGCCTAGTGAGCCGTGGCACCGGCCAGATCTATTTTCAGTTAACATTATACACATATGATTAACTCTATACTAAATAAAGAGTTGGAGAAATTGTATGAAAATAAAAAAATTTGTCCTCAGCACTTGAGACTAAGGCTGTTCAAAATCATTGCATCTTGAATGTGAATTTCACTTCTATAGATTACCTTTTGGGTGCTCTATTGGTTATCATATATCAGGGAGAACATACAGTATTTGTCCTTTTGGTACTGGCTTATTTCACTAAGTATGATGTTTTGCAGTTTCATCCATTTTGTTGCAAATACATTATTTCATTTTTTAAACTGTTGTGTAATATTCCATGGTTTATGTATCCAATAATTTGTTTATCCAGTCTTTAGTTGACAGGCATTACAGTTGATTCCATATCTTAGTTTGTGAATTGAGCTGCAGTAAGCATGGAGGTACAGATAACTCTTACATATGCTGATTTCATTTCCCTTGGATAAATCCCCAGAGTGCAATTGATGGGTCATATTGTAGGTTTATATTCATATTTCTGAGATATATCCATAGAGTATTCCATAGTGTTTGCTACAGTTTACATTCCCACACAATGGATTAGGGTACTTTATTCCCTCCATCCTTGCCAGAATGTGTTGTTTGTTGATTTTGGTATGAAAGCCATTGTAACAGGGGTGACGTGAAACCTCATTGTTTTGATTTGCATTTTCCTGGTGATTAGTGAACTTGACAGTTTTTTTCATGTGTGTTTTAATCATTTGGATTTCCACTTTTGAAAATGCCTATTTTAGTTTTTTGCCCATTTCTTAACTTAGTTGTTTGTTTTGTCGTTGCTGAGTTTCTTGATCTCTTTATGTATTCTGGATATTAATACTTTTGAGTTGCATTCTTTACAAATAACTTCTCCCATTCTGTCCTTTGCCTCTTCACTTTGCTGAGTGTTTATTTTCTGTACAGAAGCTTCTCAATTTGATGTAATCTCATTTGTCAATTTTGGCTTTGATTGCCTGTGCCTCTGAGTCTTATACAAGAAGTCTTTGCCTAAGCCAATGTCTAACTGGGCTTCCCCAATGTTCTAAAATAATTTGAAGGTATTGGGTCACAGCTATAGGGTTTTAATTCATTTTGAGTGGAATTTTGTGAAAGGTGTAATGTAGAAGTCTTGCTTCATACTTCTGAATGTGGAGGTCCATTTTTCCCAGCACCACTTGTTAATGAGACTGTCCTTGCTCCAGGGATTGCTTTTAGCTACTTTGTTAATAATAAAGTTGGTTGTAGATGCATGAGTTGACTTCTGGAGTTTCTATTCTTTTCTGTTGGTCTCTCTATCTGTTTTTCACTAGTACCAGGCTGTGTTGATTATAACTGCCCTGTAATATGTCTTCAAATCTTGTATTATGATGCCTTTTTGTTGTAGAAGCTTTCTTTAGCTATTCAGGGTCTCCAATTTTCCATATCAATTTCATCATCATTTTTCTATATATTAGAAGAATGTTCATGGTATTTTTATTGGTATCACATTGAATCTGTAAATTGCTTTGGGAAGAATGGACATTTTGATGATATTTATTCTTCCAATCCATGAACATGGAAGATTTTTCCATATTTTGGTGTCTTCTTATATTTCTTTTTCTAATGTTTTGTAATTCTGCTCATAGAGATCTATGATGTCCTTGGTTAAATTTATTCCAAGGTATTTGAATTTTTTTTTTGTAGATTTTGTGAATGAGATTGATCTTAGAAGTTCTTTCTCAGCCATGGCATTGTCTGTGTATACAAAAGCTATTAATTTTTGTGTGTTGATTTTATATCCTGCCACTTTACCAAACTCTTTTATGAGTTCCAATAGTCTCTTAGTGGAGTCTTTTGGATCCCTTGTATGTAGAATCATGTCTTCTGCAAGCAGAGATATTTGACTTCCTCCTTTCCAACTTGTATCCCTTTGATTTCTTTTTCTTGCCTAATGGCTCTGGGTAAAACTTCCAGGACTTTATTGAATAGTAATAGTAATAGTGGGCATCCTTATCTGGATCCAGATCCCAGTGGGCATTCTTCCAACATTTCCCTATTCAATATACATTGCCTATGGGTTTGTCATAAATTGCTTTGTGTTGAGGAATGTTCCTTCTATACCCAATTTGCTTAGATTTTTCATCATAAAAGGGTGTTGTATTTTATCAAATGCTTTATTTACATCTATTGAAATAATCTTAGGATTATTGTACTTCAATTTGTTAATGTAATGTATCACATAGATTGATTTTTAAATGTTGAACCATTCCTGAATAGCTGATATAAATCCCAGTTGCTCCAGGTGAATGCTTTCTGATCTGTTGTTGGATTTGATAGGTTATTATTTTGATGAGGAGTTTTGTATCTATGTTCATCAGAGAAATTGGTCTGTAATTCTCTTTCCCTGTTGTATCATTTTCTGTTTTAGGATAAGGTGATGCTGGTATCAAAGAAGGAGTTTGGGAAGATTCCCTCCCTTTCATTTTTTTTAATGTCTTGAGAAGAATTGGAGTTAGTTTTTAACTGTCTGATAGAATTCTGTAGTGAAGCCATCTGACACTGGCCTTTTATTTGCTGGGAGGGTCTTTATTACTTATTCAATTCCTTTCCTGGTTATTTGTGTGTTTAGATTTTTCTGTCTTCCTGGCTCACTTTAGGTAGGTTATATATAGCCAGGAGTCTATCCATTTCTTCTAGGATTCCTGAATTTTTGACATACAGCTCTTTGTGGTAATTTTTCATGATTCTTTTCATTTCTGTGATGTCTGTTTTTACACTTCTTTTTTCATCTCTAATTTTGTTAATTTGGGTCTTCTCCCTCTTTTTTTGATAGTTGGGCCAATTGTGTATCAGTTTTGTTTTTTTTTTTTTCAGAAAAATAGATTTTCATTTTGCTGGTCTTTTGTATTTTTTGTTTCAATTTCATTGATTTCTTTTCTAATATTAATTATTTCCTTTCTCCTACTAGTATTGAGTTTGGTTTGCTGTTGTTTTTCTAGGTCTTTTAGATGCACTGATACCTCATTTATTTGATGACTTTCCAATTTCTTGATGTAGGCAACAATTACTATAAACTTTCCTCTTAACACTGCTTTTGCTATATCCTATAAGGTTGTTTTTTTTTTTTTTTTTTTTTTTGGACAGGCAGAGTGAACAGAGAGAGAGAGAGACAGAGAGAAAGGTCTTCCTTTGCTGTTGGTTCACCCTCCAATGGCTGCCGCGGCCAGCACACTGTGGCCAGTGCACCGTGCTGATCCGATGGCAGGAGCCAGGTACTTCTCCTGGTGTCCCATGGGGTGCAGGGCCCTAGCACTTGGGCCATCCTCCACTGCACTCCTGGGCCATAGCAGAGAGCTGGCATGGAAGAGGGGCAACCGGGACAGAATCTGGCACCCCGACCGGGACTAGAACCCAGTGTGCTGGCGCTGCAAGGCGGAGGATTAGCCTGTTGAGCCACAGCGCCAGCCATATCCCATAAGTTTTGATATGTTGTATTGTCATTTTCATTTATTTCCAGAAATTTTTTGATTTCTCTTTTGATTTCTTCAGTGACCCGCTGTTCATTCAGCAGAATGTTAGTCTCCATGTTTTTACATATGTTCTAGAGATTCTTGAATTTTGATTTCCAGCTTCATTGCATTGTGGTCTAAAAAGATACATGGTATGACTTAGATTTTTGGAATTTGCTGAGACTTTTTTTTGGCTAGCATGTGTTCTACCCTGGAGAAAGCTCCATGTGCCTTTGAGATGAAGGTGTATTTTTCATCTGTAGGTTAAAAAGTTCTGTTAATATCTGCTAGATCCATTAGCTCTATAGTTTCATTTAACTCTTGTTTCTTGGTAATTTTTTGCTTTGTTTATCTGTCCATTACTGAAAGTGGAGTATTAAAGTCCCCCAATATTATTGTATTGGATTCTATGTCTCCCTTTAGACCCATTAACATTTCTTTTAAATAGCTAGGTGCTGTGTAATTAGGTGCATATACCTTTATAATAGTCACATCTTCTTGTTGAATTGATCCCTTAATCAGTACATAGTGTCTTTCTTTGAATCTATTAACAGTTTCTGTGCTAAAGTGTATTTGTCTGATATTGGTGATGACTATACCAGCTTTTTTTGGTTTCTGTTAGCATGGACTATCTTTTTCCATCCTTTAACTTTCAGTCTATGAGTATTTTTGTTGGTGAGATGTGTTTCTTGTAGGAAGTAAATAATTTTTTAAAATCCACTCAGCCAGTCTTTATCTCTTAACTGGAGAGCTGAAATCATTTACATTTAAGGTGACTATTGATAAATAATGACTTTTCCCTGCCAGTTTTCCATAAATGTTCCTATTGTTTACTTTGAATTCCCTTTGTAAATTTAATAGGAGATTTTCTGCCTTCATCTTCTCTAATACTGATGACTATGCTTCTGTATTTCTGTGTATAGTGCATCCTTAAGCACCCTTTGTAAGGCCAGATGGGTGGTGACAAATTCTTTTGGTTCCTATTTGTTATAGAAGTTTTTAATTTCCCCTTTATTCATAAAGGAGAGCTTTGCAAGATACAGTACTCTAGGTTGACAATCTTTTTCTCTTAAGAATATATCTTAAGAGATATATTGGAATATATCTTACCATTCTCTCCTAGACTGTAGGGTTTTGATGAGAAGTCAGTTATGGGTCTAATTGGAGATTCTCTGAAAGGAGAGTTTGATTACAATGTGTCATTGTAAAGATGTTTTCTGGTATGCTTCCAGTATTTGGATATCACTTTATTTCTCCAATTAGGGAAATTTTCTGTATTATTTCACTAAAAAGTCCTTCTAATCCATTCTCTATTTCCACACTTTCAGGAACTCCTATGACCCGTATGTTGGGTCATTTGATAATATCCCATAAATCTCCAACAATGTTTTTTTTATTTTCTAATTTCTTCTTTTTTTATCTGACTGTAAGATTTTAAGAGATTTGTCTTCTAACTCAAATGTTCATTCTTCTGCCTCACTGAGCCTGTTCGAAAGGCTTTCCACCATATTTTTTATTTGTTCTACTGAATTCTTCATTTCCAACATTTTGTTTTGATTTCTCTTTAAAATCTCAATTTTGTGAGAAAAATTTTCATTCATGTCTTGTACAGATTTCTTTAATTCATGAATTGCTTCTGATTACTTCTAAGTAATCCTATGATCAATATTTTTAATTCCATTTCTGGCATTTCATCAATCTTTTCATCTCACATTCTAGTATTGAAATGTTTTCTTTTGGGGGCATCACATCATCTTCCTCATTCTTGTTTCTTGAATTACTATGCTTATTATTAAACGTTTGTGTTTGATACTTTTTTTTTTCTCCCCTGTGATGACTTTTGTTTTGAACTAGGCTTTTGTGGCTTAGTGCAGTATTGGTGATGACTACACCAGTGAATACCTAGAGCTGTGTGCTGTGTGTGGTCAGGGAGTTCTGCTCATTGCTCCAGAGTGAGAGGGTGTCCAAAGTTATGCCCAAGTTGGTCATGGTCAATATCCTTTTTCTTTTTTTAAATCAGAGAGGCAGTTTGTTCTGCTCTATTGGCATATTCTCACACTCACACTCTCTCCTCAAAGGAGACTAATGCCTGGGCACTAGCTCCTGTGGGTACAATTTTCATTTGCATTGCCTCAAGAACCACACAAAGGATCCATGCAGTCCTTGGTGTGAGCATGGATCCTGCAAAAATGACCCTCACCAGAGAATCAGGGAGCCCCAAACATGTGATGATTGCCTATAGTCCCAGCCACACCTTGCACCTTCCCATGCAGCCAGATTTTTCAGTCCCAGCATACAAGTCTCCCAGTAACAAATTCCCAGCCGGTAAATTCTCCCAGCCAGACTCAGGAGTCTCCTCTTGGCTGGTTGCTGGGTTTGTTGATACTAGCTGGTGCAGCTATTACCTATGTCCAAAATGGCTCCCACTGGGTGGTCTGGGAGAGAAAAATGTCCTTTTTTTCCCTGTAGGTTTGTAGGTACTCTGTCCCCCACAGGGCTCCAAGCCAGACTTATGCCAGGTTCTTCTGGCACTTTATCGCCACTGGCTTGGGCTGCTGCAGTCTGGTCTAACCTCACTCCAAAGCTGATGCTGAGGCTCTCAGTTGCTGGAGTCTTAAGTTATATATGTCCGCACAGTCCGCGTATGCCCACAGTGTTCCTTTAATTTGCATGAGGTTCCCTCTTCCATTTTCTTCCTAACTTTTCTCTGAGGTTACTCTCCACATTTTTTTAAATTATTTCCCTTAGACTAGAGCAGTGAGCTGCCTCTCTATTCCACCATCTTGAGAAACCTCCCACACTGTGTTTTAAAGATTGTTCCCTTATGTGTTATATACATGTGATCTAGGTTTGCTAAAATATATTTACCTCTTCAAGTATTATTTAATATTTAGTGTTCTGAATTTAAATCTTTATTATAAGATTTGACATTAAAAGTACAAACCAGTGAATTTAATTTAATCAAAAAGTAAATGATTCATTGAATAGATAATTCTTCCTACTTGCTACATGTGTTCTGGGCTGACCATGTATTAGGCTAGATTATGTAGCTAATTCATTTAAAATCCTTTCCAGGAGTACAATGATATACACATTGTAAATGGAAGTCAAATTTCTTGCCTTCAATAGATATAACCACATTCTGCTTAGGAAACTATCTCTTAACAAATTAATCCTGAGAGTGAAGTATAGTTTTGGAAAGCCATTTACATCTGAGTACTTGCATTTGAGATAATCAATTATCTTATCACTTCTGTCAAACTCATGGTACCCATTGTCCCTAGGGGGAAAAAAAAAAGGTGATGGCTAAGGTCTATTTTGGGTAACTAACTCCTCACAGTTCATGATTCAACTCTTGTGCAGTGCTTTTTGTTTCTCCAAATATGTTGAACTCTCTTGCCCCAGGTCCTCACTCCTCTTTCCTTTTTCCCACTTTTCCTATTTTATCTGACTTGTAACCATTCTTCAAACAAATGTACAGTGATATCACTCGTTTTGGAGATCAACGTTGACTCCCATATTCTGATTTGTTAAAATTACCAAGTTTAATTACTTGATATATATTTATGTTTCCTTTCCATTTAAAGAATAAGATTCATGAAGGAATGAGTTTTAAATAATATTTTCATCTGCATCTTCTAAATAAATCCTCATTATAAAACAGAAGTTTATAAATATGTGTGAACAATGTCATCAAAATTTTTTTATACAGAATATTGACTCAGAATCCAAGATTCAGATAATCCAGGTGACAGTTCTTGGTCTGCCAAGAACAGATTGTGTGATATACAAATCACTTTCTCTCTGTGGGTGATTTTGATTGTTCTATAATGAGAATTCTAACATCAGTCATAAATAACTGAGAGAACATTGAATTTATTTTACAAAGTAAAAATTTTAAAAGATACTAAGACCAACAATATTGGCCTCAATCTGCAGTCTCTAGTCCATTGCATTATAAGGAATAGATTCATTAGTGACAGATACAGCTTTCTATTATGTACTACTTCATGTATATTATCCCACAGTTGATCTAAGATATTTAAAGAGAGATGAATTTGACTTGTAATTATCACTAAATGTCTAAAATGATCTTCTATAGTGGGAATACTTAGTTTTATGTTAAAATATTTAATTCTTTGAAAATCAAAGTAATGGAGACACAGGCAGTGAGGAAGACAGTGGGAGATAGAGGCGGGGGGGAGAGATATATATATAGAGAGATCTTTCATGCACTGGTTCACTCCCCCAATGTCTGTAACAGCTAGGATGAGGCCATCCAAAAACCAGGAATCAAGAATTCCATTTGAGTCTCCCACATGGGTGGCAGGAACCCAAGTATTTGGGCTGTTATTCACTGTTTCTTAGAAGCATTAGCAGGAAGCTGGATAGGAACTGCAGAATATCCAGGGATCAAACCAGCACTTCAATATGGGATACAGGTGTCCTATTTGGTGGATTAACCTACTATGCCACAATACCTGCTCAGAACATTTTCTATAAGGATTTTTAAATTATAAAATTTCAGAGGTCCTTGCCCAAGGTAAATTAGCAGAAACAAGTGGTATTAAGTTCTAAAAATATTTAAACAATTAACTGTGGATATATAGCATACTTTTTTTGGAAAAGTACCTTGATTTGGGGCTTGGTGAATTTTATTTGGTTAGGCACATTGTTACGGCTGTAGGTTTACTCTGTAGCTGGCAAAACTGTTGCAGTATTATAATGCTTGATGAAACACTACTTCTTCTGCTGAAATGTATATCAAAGTGAAACAAAGTGGAAAGATTACTGCTTTTTAGATTAGTGTCTATTACCAATAAGCAGAGAGTTCCAAGAGCTCCAGCTAATATGATTTCTTTGCCATTAAGGATAATTTATTGTTCTATTGTATGAGTAGTTGTCAAATCTTTATACAATGAGTCATATAATTCTTTGCACAATATTTAGTGCCTCTGTAAAAAAATGATATTTGAAATGGATCAAACAAGAGTACCTTTTAGCATTTCTTCTCAGACAAAATTTTGCTGCTTGAGCATTTGATACAGTTATAATTTGATAATATCTGCATGTGGCAGAATGCCCAGCAACTGTTTACATGTGGCTTCCATCTTGTCAATTAATCACACAAGAGCTACATGAATTTATGAATCTGATATGACCAAATTGATCATGCTATCACTCTTACTATGTCAAAACAGACCCAACAAATCAAAGTATTTAATTCTAAATTTTGCTACATACTAGCTTTTCTGGCAGCAAAAGATGCTAATTGGATATTATAATGTGTCTGAGAAGGTGGAGGGAAATAGCGAAGACACAGAAGAAGTAAAGAAAGGCAGTTTCAGAAACATCTTCCAGTTAACCCTTGGAAAGAATGGTTCAGGGAAGATGTTGGATGCAACAGTTAAGATGTTACTTGGGACAACCTGCATCCCATATCGGATTCCGTATCTAATACCAAGTGCTGATTCCTCTCTCAATTCCAACTTCCTGCTAGCGCACAACCTAGGAGGAAGCATTGATGGCTCTAGTGCCATCATTACTCACATGGAAGATTTGGATTGAATTCCAGGCCTCTGATACTGACCCCCACCTGGGGCCATTGTGGGCATTTAGGGAGTGCCTGCACATGAGAAATCTCTGTCTGTCTCTTATCTTTGTCTCTGACTCTCTGTTTGTCTTTCTACATTTTAAACAAATAATAACAAGTAAATAACAGTATTCTAAAAAAAAAAAAAAACAAAAACAAAAAAAACCACAATGGCCCAAATGAGCAGAAGCCAGGGTAAAGGAAATTTAGAACGAGTGATGGGTTATTGTAACAGAGAACTGCGAAGATTGCAAAAGTCTTGGCAAATCAGATCTATCACAAAATTGTATTTCTGGGTCAAATTTCCGAGTCACCAGTAGACTATCAAGAGTAAGGTAAAGGGGCCGGTGCTGTAGCATAGTGGATAAAGCCGCCACTTGAAGTGCTGGCATCCCATATGGCTCCAATTCAAGTCTTGGCTGTTTCACTTCTGATCCAGCTCTCTGCTATGGCTTGGGAAAGCAGTAGAAGATGGCCCCTGCACCCACGTGGGAGTGCTTTGGCCATTGTGGCCATCTGGGGAGAGAACCAGTGGATGGAAAACCTCTCTCTCTGTCTACCTCTTCTCTCTATATCTCTGCCTTTCAAATAAATAATTAAATCATTTTTAAAAAAGAGCAAGGTAATATGGCTGAGAAAGAACTTAAAAGATCAGTCCCTTCACAATAGCTAAAAAAATGCCTTGAAAAAAATTTAACCAAAGAGGTCAAAGATCTATACAATTAAAAATACAAAATATTAAAAATACAAAAATACAAAATATTAAAGAAAGAAATAAAAGAAGACATCAAAAAATGGAAAAATCTTCCATGTTCATGGATTAGAAGAATTAATATAATCAAAATATCCATATTACTGAAAGATATTTAAATATTCAATGTAATCCCAATAGCATCACTATGCTCCTATATCTGTATATATGAAATACATAAAATCTGTTCAGCTTATATAAATAAAAAATATTTTTAAAAAGAACAAGTCAAGACACAGTATTACAGGAAATTTGCAAAGCACGACACTGCAGGGTAGGTGTTAAATAAAAACAAGTTTGAGAGCCAGTCGTCATCTCAGGAACATGGCTGGACCTTCATACCTCTGAGAAAGAAATCAAAATATGACATTTAAAGCAGACCACAGAGAAACAGTGACTTGATGTTTTCAAATATAAGCTATGAAACAAAGAATTAATCCATCATCAATTAGGGAAAGGACTTTCCCAGGGGGTTGGGTTCAGATGAACAGATCTAGATATAAAGAAATCCAAGAAAGTGGGCAGGACGTGCACAGTGCTAAGAAATGCAGTCAGAAGCATACTGATAAATAACCAACATCCACCTCTCTAAAAGTGGAGGTACAGACCTAATTGGTAACATTTTCCAATTTATTTGTTGTAAATATTTTCAAAGTGGCTAATTTCAAGCTACCATGACATTATGAACTTGCTCATAAAATGTCAAAAACATTAACAACTGGCTCTGTGAGCTACTGAAAAACAGTTCTGGAACACTACCCTTTAAATGAATGAGTTCATGTTAATCTGGCTTTATGAATAACTTATTTGAGCTTTTTTGTCAAAAACTTCCAGTTATTTTTAATCAATATTTGTTTCATTTTTATTTTCTCATTCAGAAAATATGTGCTGAGTATCTTCTATATACAAGAATTTGCACAGGGTATTACTCAAAATACTTTAAGTCCACTGGAACATTTATTCTGGGAGGTCATGGGTTGTTTCATATATAGGACATAAACAACCCCTGAGTTGTTTTAAATTATGGATTTTAATAATTAATCAGAAGGTTCATTTATTTGCCTGTTTTTTAAGCTTAAATATAGACATGGATTATTTGTCAATCCTTCCACTGAAAGTAGAACCTAAGTCCCCTCTCTTTGTATCTGGGCTGTCATTTGTGACTAGCTTGTCTGAGAGAGAGAGAGAGAGAGAGAGGGAGAGAGAGAGAGAGAGAGAGAGAGAGAGAGAGAGAGAGAGATCTAAGTGATGTGCACAGTATAATAAGGATCAGTGCTGAAGCCTTGCAGCTTTCACAGAGCCTCTAGGAACACTTGTTTTTGGAACTGTAAGTCTCCATGAAAGAGGTCCAACTATCCTCAGACTGTAAGGCTATATGGAAGTTAAGTGAGTGATCCCCTAGCTGTCCCTGTCTTGGTCTTTGAGTCTTCCCAGCTGAGACTACCGACATAACAAGACAGAGATATGCCATTCCCACTGAGTCTGAATTCCAGACCTTCAAAACTGTGATCTATGGTATCAATGATAATAAAAGATAAATATTTTTTGCTTATCCTTCCAAATTAGTGTCTTGTTTGAACTGCTATAGTGGAATACCATAAATTGGGTAGTTTAAACAACAGAGACTGACTTCTCACAGTTTAGAAGCTTGAAGTCTTATACTAGGGTGCTAGTTCAGATGTGGGCCCTCTTCCTGGTTTGCAGAGGGCTATTTCTTTCCTGAGTTCTCATATTGTGGAGAGAAGAGAGAGAAAGGTATGGGCAGCGTGGAGTGAGGGCTCTCTATTGTATTTTTTAAAGAGCATGGCTATGGTAATAATCATGTATTAGAAACATAGCCCCCAATGCAACATTGCTGAGAAGTATCACCTAGTAAGTAGTGACTGGGTAATGAGTGTGGGGACCTCATTAATGGATTAATGTCATCATTATGGGATTGAGTTTTTTAAGAGTGGGTTGTTATAAAGGAAATTCCATCCCTCATTCTCTCTTACTTGTCCTTCAGCATATCTACCACATTATGACACAGCATGAAGGCACTCTCTTGAAACTGGCATGATGTCCTTGGACTTGTCAGCCTCCAGAACCATGATATGAATACATTGCTTCTTCTTTTTCAAACTCAGTCTGTGGTATTCTCTTATAGCCAAAGAAAATAGACTAAATATTAATCTCAGTGATGAGAGCTCAACTCTTATGACTTCATTACATCCCAAATGTCCTATCACTTAATACCATCATGTTGAGGTTAGAATTTTAACACATAAATTAAGGGTAAGGAATGGAAATAATGAGTGCATAGCAGCTTAGGTGCAGTGCGCTGCTTTGCTAAGATACTGGCATACCAATCGTCTTCATTATTCAAGTTACCTTCTGTTTTATATGTATCTGTTTTTGTATCTGTATTGTTATTTGTATGGTTATACTTCAGAGGGATAAATACCATGCTAGAATATGAGCAAGAATGGACTTTATACTAAAATAGTTATGGCATGAAAATACAATTAATTGTTGAAAGCTGTCTTTAAAGAGTTCTAATAATAGCGATATGAAAAAAGAAATACTTTACATTTTCCACAAGTAGAAAACAATACATTGACCCTTTCCCATTCTGCATTCCTATAAGTGTAAAAAAAACACCTGCAAAATTTCCAGTTTGTTCTTCAGAAGCATCATACAGAGTTCATGACTCTATTATGCTCCATATCTATTCTTCTAATTCAACATTGCACCTTGTTTCCTCTTCTAGGTATCAGGGGTACAAAGTCCATTGTGCTTTCTTGGCAATCTTAATATAAGATATGATATATCACAAACATCTGATAAATAGCTTGAGTCCATAGGCAGTCTCCAAACATGAAATTATTATAATTTTGTATGTATTTATGTATGTGCATTTCTCTATGGGGAAAATAGTCATTTTCATAAAATTCTCATATTGGAATACAATGAAAAAGTTTTGTTTTTATCTCTTGTAATCTGTTAAGCATACAACTTATATGCAGTCTCTTATTTTCCAAATCCTTAAAACATTTTATTTGTTATTTTGTTATAAATTCAACTTGCAGACTATGCAATCATTTTTCCTTCCAGAATATTCTAACTTCCTTGAGGTCAGTATCCATATCCTGTTGCCTTATTTATTTTAATCCTTTATTTGCAGACCTGGTACACAGTGTGTACTCAATGTATTTGTCAAATTGATTTTAAATTATTTATTACTCTTTCTAGAAATATTTATTTATTTATAGAAAAAAGAGAGAGTTAGAGAGCACCCATTTACCAGTTCACTTCCCAAATGTTCATAATGGCTGGGGCTTTGTACCAGGGGATAAGAATGTAATCCAAATCTCTCATGGGGTGGCAGGAACGCAATTACTTAAATCTAGTATCTGCATTAGCACGATGCTGAAGTCAGGAGCCAGAGCCTGGAATCAAATCAGGATAGTCTGATGCAGGATGAGGGAGTTGTTATTGCTAGACTAAACTCCTTATTTGGAAATTTTAACCATTAACAAATAAAATACATAAGTTAACAGAGTTCTGGCTAGCAGAATTCCCATTGCTTCAAATTATGTTAATGTTGCTGGTGTTCACTTTCTGCTTAAAGTATTTCTAAAGGTGACATTTGTAGTATATAAACTACTATCAATTAAATACAAAATTATTAAGAAATTACTTAAGAAATTCCATAACAGACCCTTAGTGGAATCAAGTTTAAAGATTTGGTAAAATTACAGGGGCCAGTGTTGTGGTGTAGGAGTTAAAACCCCCTACCACTCCTGCATCACATATGGGCACCAATTTGTGTCAGAGCTGCTCCACTTCCTGTACAGCTACCTGCTAATAGTATGGGGAAAGGAGCAGAAGGTGTCCCCTGACACCACATGGGAGACCCAGATGAAGCTCCTAACTCCAGGCTCAGTCCTGGTCATTGTGCCCACTTGGGGAGTGAACCAGCAGACGGAAGTTCTGTTTCTCTCTGCCCTGCTGTCTTTCCTGTATAACTCTGCTTTCAAATAAATAAATACATCTTTTTTAAAATTGTCACAAAATTTTAAGTGTATTTAGAGTTGTGTCAGTGGTTTAATGAGAAATTGTACAGTGGAAACTCCATCTCAAACACTAGTTGTATTAAATTGGCTTTAACGGAAGGCAGCACCTGCATCACCAGCAAGGACACAAGTGTTCAGAGTCAGTCTCTGGCTCCACATACCATCTCTGCTAAAATCACTGAATTTTTGGCTACAGGTTGACATATCCTCTCACCCACCAAACTACCCTCATGTCATAAATCAGGATATTATTTAAGGTCATCTTTTTGCATTGGTCATTTGCATACAGCTCTTGCACCTAAGAGCAACCAAAGAGAAGAGTTAATATCTATATATCACACTTGACATTTTCCCTGAAGAGATGGTGATGGAAGAGTAGGCTATAAAGGAGAACCTTGTCATGATTCTATGCTTATTTTGTAAAAGGTTAGAGTCACACTTAGAGCCTAAAGCCCTATATTTCAATTTTAATTCAAGCATTCTTTGCTAGTGACCTTTCCCTTTTACTGGAAAAAGCCAGTGTTCTGCCTGACAATTTTGTTCTTCAAAATCTGCCTGCTTTCTTGACTTTTAAGTAAGAATTGAATCAACCAATTAGAGGACTTTTGAGTTGTTTTTACTGGGGCTGGCATTATTCAGCCTAAGGAAAGAAAGCCCTCAGTGCTGTCTTTATGGGAGTTGGACTGTTAATGGAGAGGAAACAGAGGATACCACCTTGTCTATGATGTGGTGTCTACAACCTCTCACTCTCCACTCCCTGCAAAGCCTATTGGGTGCCTCTGCTTGTTATCAGATGGATGATAAAAATTGACATATATTTTACTTTGTGTTTATATCAATCTTTTTGAGGGATGGAGTTCGGTGTCAAATTATTGTTACAACATTTGTATAAAATTAATATTTTTCTGGGTATTGGTAACTTCCATAAATTCAGTGATTTTTACCATTAGTTGTATGGGGAACTAGTTACCAAATGTGAAACCATCAATGTAGCTGCCACCAGAATATCTAATAAAATCTATTCATGGGTTGGTTAAACCTCCTCTGGGGATAGCCATGTCCCATATCTCAGCACATGTATTCAACTCCCAATTCTGCTTCAAATTCATGCTTCTGACAAATGTGCACCCTAGGGGACAGTGGGTGATGGCTCAAGTAATTGAGCCCTTGTCAGCCATCATGGGAGACCCAGACTGAATTTCTGGCTCCTGATTTTGGCCTGGTCTGGAATCAGCTGTAGGGGACATTTGAGGAGTAGACCATTGAATTGGAAACCTCCTTCTCTCTGTCTCTCTGTCTGCTTTTCAAATTAAAATAAATTCTGAAAAATTTTTAAAAATTAAGCATAGCAATTAGATTTGTTATAGTTTTGGCTGTAATAATTTGCTTTGCAAGCACTCTATGGGCAAAATATAAGGAAATTAAAAAACATTTCAAAAATTCTAACAACAGTATCAACACTTATTTATTGAATAAAAACATAAACTAGGACAGTATGAATCAGAAGAAATATACAGTAAATAATATCTATACAACAGATGTGGAAGCTGCCTTCAGCAAGATGCAAGGATAGCCATGTGCTTCTCATCTGAAAATATGTTGTTTAAAATGGAAAGAGAAATAATCACGCAGAAGTTCATTCACCTAAACTGATTAAGTTTCTAGTTGACATGATTTTCTTTAGTTTGGGAAAAGGAAATTTTGTTGAAATTATTTGATTCAATAGAAACTATTTTCTTATGTTTTCAAGAAGACACTGTTGAAAACACTTTCCTTGCAAAAATGGTTGTCTAATACTCGATAGTCATTCTTGTGTGTCTCTCTTAATTCTTTCTCTTCCTTTCCTTTATTTCTGTCCCTTTCAAGGTTAGTCAGCAACAAATTTATTTTAGGCATGGCGTAGGCCAGCAACTACTCTTTGGTACAGCAGTCAAGCTACCACTTGGGATCTCCACATCCCTTAAACGTAACACTTGCTAAGGTTGAGCACTGACTTTTGCTCTCTCCCCCAACTTCCTGCTAATGCACACCATGCACTCCTGCTAATGCAGCAGGTGATGGCTCAGGCAACAGAGCTCTTGACATTCACATGGAAGACAAGAATAGAGTTCCTGACTCCTGGTTTCACACTGGTCTGTTCCTGAAGGCTGTGGGAATTTGAGGAGTGAACTGGAGGGTGGAAGAGTTCTCTGTCTCTCTGTCTCTCATTCCCTCTCTTACTCTCTGTATGTCTGAATTTCAAGTAAAAAAAAAAAAACAGTTAATTAGTTAACTACATGGTGTTCCAGCCTTAGGGAGATATTATTTAATGGAGATTGAATAGGAAAATATCTTTGAAAATAAAATATACAAAAATATGTATTTTTATTAAAATAATAATTAAACCTCATTATAAGGATTTGAAATGGAACAACAGGAGAGTGGTGAATTTGGCACTTAACATTTGGCCAAGGTTCTATAGAGGTTTTTCTCTATTCTGTTTTGAATAATATGTGTAAATTTCCTTCCTTACCGGGTTTATCGCCCATCAGGACTTCTCTGATGCTTCCTCCTTGCCCATCTCCTCCCTACCCCCTGCCATACACACACTTAATCCCTACAATCACCTGAAATGTTTTTTTGTTCAGCAAAATAACCACATCCTATGTTTATATATTCAGCTCATGTCCTATCAAGACTTTCTCTAAGCCCATAGCATCATGCCACCTCCATGCAGCTTAGTCTTAGATGCAGTCAATAACTTCTCCCACTAGGTTACAGTTGTCTTAGAACTTACTATGTTTTTTCTCCCCAGCTAGACCAGAAACTCCTGTGAGCGGATGATACAGTCCTATGGATGTTCTCCCTTCCTGGGAAGGAAATCTGACAGTTATAACTATGTACGATTACTTTGGTTCTTTTCTCCGGGCTATTGCTGTGGAGCTGGACAAGTACTCTGTAATCTTTACTCTTTCTTATCATCCCTCACCCAACAGGTGCATAGTCTGCTGAAGGTTGTAAACAATAAGGTTTGTAACCGACTGAACAGTGCTGTAGTTTTTTTGAGGATAAAATAAGCCAAGGGAAAGGAATTGAAATATGCCAGTTGTCCTATCATCAACCAAGAGAATGGTCTGTTTTTAAGCCATATAAAAGCCTTAAAGACATTTCAGTAGAAATCACTCTCAGTGATAATGGCACTTGTCCTGGATTTGATAAGATCCTTCAGATGTAAAATGTTAAGGAATGGTCTCAAAAAAACATGACTTACGCACAGGAAATACCATGTGTATAGTCATAAAACATTCTAGGTGGATAATGTTTGCCTGAGGAAATTGAAAATGTACTCTCTGATATATTTGACATTTTTAAAATTTTAAGCTTTTAGGGGCCGGCACTGTGGCACAGTAGGTTAATCCTCCACCTGCTGTGCTGGCATCCCATATGGGCACCGGTTTTAGTCCTGGCTGCTCCACTTCTGATCCAGCTCTGGAAACGGAGTAGAAGGTGGCCCAAGTACTTGGGCCCCTGCACCCATGTGGGAGACCCAGAAGAAGCTCCTGGCTCCTGGCTTCAAATCGGCCCAGCTTTGGCTGTTGCGGCCATTTAGGGAGTGAACCAGCAGATAGAAAACCTTTCTCTCTGTCTCTCCCTCTCACTGTCTGTAACTCTGCCTCTCAAATAAATAAAATCTTTAAAGAAATAAATTTTAAGCTTTTAATGGAATTTCCCTCTGAAATACAATGAAGACAAGTTATGAAAAAACTTTAAAACGATGAAAAAGTTGACTACAATTCTCTTTCTGACTTATGGTTCCAAGTCTTTAATGATCTTGTTTTAAAGTAGGTTGCACATGTATTTTGTAAAGAAAGATCATGATGTGTTTTGATTCATGTCCTTCCAGTAGTTATTCACTGTTTTAAGGAGAAGAAAAGAAGATTTTTTGGGGGAGGGAGGAAGGAGCTTGAAAGATTTACATATAGGGAAACAGGGTATGACAGTGCATTTAACCGTTCCCCTCCCCCCCACGTTCTTTTGCCTACACTGAGCACAAAGAACTTTCTTTTACAAGTTTAGGAACAAAATGGTATTTCCCTTCAGCTGTCCTTGAGCTGACAGCTGCAGACTTCACATTTTCAAGATAACTCATGTAACAGCACATGCAAGGAAACAAGTCCTGCCCTCGCTTAAAAGTTCAAAGGCTATGGTAGAAAAATGTGCCTATATCAAGGCGCTTGTGAAGATGCTGAATGTGTACTGAGCTAACAAGGTTAAGAGTGGCAAATATTAGGAGGTTAGGGTGAAAAGACTCAATAAAGTCCTTCCAATAAAACTTGACCAAAAGAGAGATGATCCACACAAGGTCACAAAACAGAACAGTTGAGTAGCAGGAAACACACACTGTGGTCACAAATCAAAGTAAGAAGAGGAACTGCGGAATGAAATGCCTGCTGAATTTTTTTCCTTCCTCAGGTGTAAACATGCATGCATATCAGTGGCAACAAAATATTTTTAAATAAACAGCAATCATGCATATACATCCAACTTGTAGGTGATTCAGGACTCTCATAATTATTGTTTCTTTATTGTATTGCCAGTATACCATCTGGAATTTAGAAAGTGAGCCTAACATAGCAAATACACTCCATGTCATTTGATGATATAGTTTCAGCTTGATAAGTGTCGTCCCTTTGTTACAGACCTGTAGGTCACACTAATTACTTTACTGTGTTGTTCTGGATTACAGTAAAACAACAAAGCTATTACTAATCCAAAAGCATTGAGGGATGCCTATAATTTTCTTTGGAGTAGCCTCTAGAATGTTTTCTCTAAAATCCATATCTAATCACATGGCAGATAATAATAGTTCTCCCCACATATTCCTTTTAGTACTAAGAGAAGTGTTGTACACAGCAGACTCATAGAATGGCAGATGTCCTAAATAGCACTCTGGCCTCAGAATCAGCCCTTAAGGCATTCGGATCTGGCTCAAGAGCCCATGAGAATATTTTAGGCATGGAAAGCTAAGACACTCTGAAAAAAAAAAAAAAAGAAGAAGAAGACCTAAATGAAAGATCTCTGCGAGTGAGATCCCAGTGGAAAGAACGGGGCCATCAAAGAAGGAGGTACCTTTCTCTGAAGGGAGGAGAGAACTTCCACTTTGACTATGACCCTGTCGGAATAAGATCAAAGTCCACAAACCCTAAAGGCTTCCATAGCCTCGGCAACTCATGACTAGAGCCTAGGGAGATTACTGACGCCATAAACAAGAGTGTAAAATTGTTAAATCAACATCAGGAGTCACTGTGTACTTACGTCTCATGAGGGATCTGTCCTTAATGTGTTGTCCAATGTGAAGTAATGCTATAACTAGTACTGAAACAGTATTTTTACACTTTGTGTTTCTGTGTGGATGCAAATTGATGAAATCTTTACATAGTATATACTGAATTGATCTTCTGTATATAAAGATAATTGAAAATGAAAAAAAAAATCTTGGTGTTAAATTAGAAATTGCATAGATAATTAATCAATTCTTTAAAAAAAATCATGTAGGATCTTTGTCCTTAATGTGCTGTACATTGTGAATTAATACTATAACTAATACTCCAACAGTATTTTCAGTTTGTGTTTCTATGTCAGGGCAAACTGTTGAAATCTTTACGTAATATGTACTAAACTGATCTTATGTGTATAAAGAGAATTGAAAATGAATCTTGATGTGAATGCAAGGGGAGAGGGAGCGGGAAAGGGGAGGGTAGCGGGAGGGAGGGAAGTTGTGTGTGTGGGAGCCATTGTAATCCATAAGCTGTACTTTAGAAATTTATATTCTTTAAATAAAAGCTTTATATATATATATATATATATATATATAAAGAGAAGTGTCGTAAGTGAAAGTTCCAGTACAAAGCTGTGCATGAAGCAATGTGAAGCAATCTTAAGCAGCCTTGGAAAAAAGTATACCGATGAGATCATGTGAAAACTCTGCTCATCACAATATTCATAAATGATGCATGAAGTTTAACAAATTCTCTTGAATATACAACTGGATTTTTTAAAAAGTAAGGAAAAATACAAGTGGGGAAGCACAACATAAGAGTCAAATACAGATTGATGAGGATTTGTACTGAAAGTAAAATGGACAGGTTGTAAGGATTTTCCATTGGAGGAAGAAATAGAAATTGGGGTTTAATCGCCATTCAGAGACAGAGAATGAGGCTTTGGTTTAGAGGAGTCCAGGAGTAGAATATCAAACAAATGCATAATGCTGAGGCTCTCCAAGGACTGATTTCTCGGTATAAATGTGGCTTAAAAGTAGAAGTCACTACTTATCCTAGTTCATACAGACCACCAAGAAACTTTACTTCATGGTCTTGACTGTTACCTGAATAAGTATCTTTTGAGAATACCAGAAATCAATAAAATATTAATTAAAAATTCACTGGATAATAAAACAACATAATGAATCCTAAGAAACACATACCCAGGCACTTCAAAATGTTGATGGAAATGCATTGTTAAAGTATAAGATTATTTTGGTGCAAAAGCTTTTTTAATTCTTTTGTGATAGGCGATTTCCATGAATTTTCAGAAGCTGCCTCAAATGCATGGACTTAAAATATTTTTGAACCAAAATAGACTGACCTCGTTTCACAATTTATTTTTAGACTTTCAGTTTTTAACAGATTCCATATAGTTCATAGGTACAATACTAAGAATTTAACAATTTTCCCTTCCCACCTTCCTCCTTCCCTCTCATCATTCCCTTATTCTTTTTTCTTTTTTAAATTGTATTTAAAGTATAGAAATTTCATATATTTCATGTGTGCCAATTTAGGAACGTAGTGGTACTTCTCACCCTAACCTCCCTCCTGCACCTGCTCCCATCCTTGTTCCTCCTTTCTCTCCTATTCCATCTCTTAATTTTTACAAAGATCTACTTTCAGTTTACTTTATACTCGTAAGATTAACCCTATACTGTGTAAACATTCAACAAATAGTATGAAGAAAAAAACACTGTTCCTCAACAGAAGAGACACGGGCTGCAAGCAATCACTGAAGATCCAAATTTCAATTTCAATCCTACACGTTGCATTTTAGGTACTCTATTAGTTACCACAGATCAGGGAATACATATGATACTTGTCTTTTGGGTACTAGCTTATGTCACTAATTATAAGTATAATGGTTTCCAGTTGCATCCATTTTTTTTTTTGCAAAAAACAGGATTTCATTTTTTATGGCTGAATAGTATTCCATAGTGTATATATACCATAATTTCTTTATCCAGTCATCAGTTGATGAACATCTTGGTAGATTCCACATCTTAGCTATTGTGAATTGATCTTCAATAAATGTGGGAGTACAGATAACTCGTTCATAGGCTGATTTCATTTCTCTTGGGTAAATTCCTAGTGGGATTGCTGGGTCATATGGTACACAAATTTTCAGCTTTCTGAGGTATCTCCATAGTGTTTTCCACAATGGCTGTACTAGTTTGTATTCTCAGAATACTAGATTAGAGATTCTTTCTTTCTTTCCTCCTTCCTTCCTCCCTTTCAATTTTCTTTCTTCTTTTAGTGCTTGAGATAACATTTTTTAAATTTATATAATAGTCAAGTACTTAATTCTCCACAAAATAAAGAATTCAACAGGTACAAAGCAAAAATATCTTAATTTAGCAGGAATATAGACAAGAATCACACACAATAGTTAAATAGAGAGATGACAATTTCATTCATGTATTGTAAATTTTAAAGCAATCCCAGATGATTAAAAGTATGGCAGTATAGAGGGCAGTGCCATGGCTCACTTGGTTAATCCTCCGCCTGAGGTACCAGCATCTCATATGGGCACTGGGTTCTAGTCCTGGTTGCTCTTCTTCCAGTCCAGCTCTCTGCTGTGGCCCAGGAGGGCAGTGGAGGATGGCCCGAGTTCTTGGGCACCTGCAGCTGCGCCAGAGACCAGGAAGAAGTACCTGGCTCCTGGCTTCGGATTGGTGTAGCTCCAGCCATGGCAGCCATTTTGGGGGTAAGACAGCGGAAGGAAGACCTTTTTCTCTCTGTCTTTCTCTCTCACTGTCTAACTCTGTCAAATAAATAATTAAAAAAAAAATTTTAAAGTATAGTAATATAACAGTCTTAACCATTGGTTTGACAAGGTACAAAAGAAGTTTGACAGAACTATTTGCAGCAATACTGATTCACACAGACATTTCTCTCTTTTTCTGTTTTTATTTTTTTGTTTTTCATTTTAGATCCTACATATCAGAGAGAATATGTGGTGTTTGCCTTTCTGTGTCCAGTACATTTCTCTCACCATGATGTCCTCCATAGTCTGTTTTTAGGAATAATTTTTTAAAAATATATTTTATGAAAAAGGTAGAGTTTGAGGAATTAATAAGATCTAAAAATTACTTTAGGGCCAGCGCCATGGAACAGTGAATTAACGCCCTGGTCTGAAGCACTGGCATCCCATATGGGCACCGGTTCAAGATCTTGCTACTCCACTTCCAATCCAGCTCTCTGCTTTGGCCTGGGAAAGGAGTAGAATATGGCCCAAGTCCTTGGGCCGCTGCACCCAGGTGGGTAACCTGGAAGAAGCTCCTGGCTCCTGGCTTCGGATTGGCACAGCTCAGGCTGTTGCTGCCAATTGGGGAGTGAACCATCAGATGGAAGACTTCTCTCTCTTTCTTTCTCTCTCTCTCGCTCTCTCTCTCTCTCTGCCTCTCCTCTCTCTGTGTAACTATGACTTTCAAATAAAGAATAATAAAAAATTCTTTTAAAAAAACCCTGAAATATATAGTTGGCTTTCAATTGAGAAGGAGATGTGCTATCATAAATATAACATAAACTCAGACTAAATCAGTTTATGAGTTTGAGGTTCAACTCCTCTCCCAAACCCAGCTTTCTGCTAATGTTTTCCCTGAGAGGTAGCTCAACTGGTTGTGACCCTGCCACTATATGGGAGTCTTTAATTAGGTTTCCTGTTCCTGACTTTGTCTTGGACCAGCCCCAGCAACAGCTAATGTTAAATTGAATAAATGGATAGGAGTGCCACCCCATCAAGTAAATAAATAAATCCATATGTTTCATTTTTTTGCAGAAATCTTTAGGTTCATGCATATTTTTTCACAATATGCATTTTACATGAGTATTTGAAGACCTCACATATGCATGCTTATATAGTTATATATATATATATATATATATATATGCAAAACTATCATTAATCTCCAGAGAAAAATAACAGTAGATACAATAACCTTTACACAGAAATATACTAAAAATAGAGCTTCAAAAACAAAAAGAGCTCTTAGAAATTCATGTATTATAGCAATAGTATTTATTAGAAGACTTAAAAATACAATTAAGCTGTTGTGCCATAAAGCAATCCCAAAAGTGAAGAAATGGATATGAATGATACATAATGAAAATGACTGCTGACTGCTGAGATTGTGAAGGTTCATTGAAAACACAGCCTAATATCCCACCTCTTGAATCTGCATAGTGATCTTGAATCTGTGTAGTGACTGCTTTGATAAGCAGAATATAGAAGAATTGACATAAAGAAAAAAGATGAACAGATCTGACTTGTGATCTATTGACTTCCTTCACCAATGTCACGTCCCTGGGGAAGAAATGAATGGTGTGTACTCAGAATAATATTTGGGCCCTTGGATACATAAACTAATATTATTCACTAAAATGAAAAGACTTTATCTCCTTAAACTCTTCAGCAAAATGTCTTCTCACTAAAGGATTATAAGAATTTGAAAAAGAAACCTAGAATTTATGAAATTTGATTTCTTACAGAATATTACATAAACCAAAAAGCCCCCTGGGATTTAAGCAGGGTAAACTGGTACAATATTTCTGAACTCTGGATATCAACTAAAGATATACAACAAAGCAACAATCTATTCATGAAATTATTGAATTTCAGGCAAGAAGAGCATGAATCTATTGTGGTCCTACAAAGAATAAATCCTCTGCAAAAATTGCATCTTTTGTTATACATTAAAGACGCATTTTAGATATAGAAAAGAATAATTTTAAGTAGTGCCTTTGATAGGTTAGGCCTCTTGTCTGTATTGTATAAACCTCTCAATGATCTGCATCCTTGACACAATTAGCAAAGCTCAATATTGGACTTATTTCATGTGTTGAATCCCTAACAGCTAATATGACTGTATTTGGAGACAGACACTATGAGAGGTAATTAGGGTTAGATGAAGTCGTGAGGATGGTGTCCTCATGGTGAGTTAGTGCTCTTATGAGAAGGGATAGCAGATAGTGCCCCACCCTTGCCTGCCTCTTTCTCTTTCTTTCAACTTGCATGCACTGAGAAAAGACAATGTGAGGACCCAGCAAGAAAGGAGCCAGCTGCACATCAGCAACAAGCGTTTGATTAGGAGTAAAATTAATCAATACCTTGATCTTAGCGTTTCCAGTCTCCAGAACTGTAAGTAACAAACTGCCATTGTTTAAGCCACCCAGTCTATGGTACAGGGTAATTACAGTAACTCAAGCTAAGTCATTGTGTTTAATATTTTAGCTATGAGACTCTCATTTGACCACCTGATCCTATTTGTTAATTCAAATATTCAGCCTGTTTCCAGGTGTAAGTCTTAAGACACTAAAGTGTCCTTTCTTATGTCATGGAATAGGCTAATCAGCCATGCACCTGTGGATCTGAGGTGGTTTCAGCAATTGCTTTACAACTAGCATATGATCAAAGTTCTGCTGTGTACTTTGGGGGCACAGCCTTTCAGAGGAAAATAGCTGTCTTAATGTTTCCTGAAACATTTCTCTGAGGTCCCATATCATATGTCTAACTAAGATGAAATTGTATAATTAGAAAGCTATGTAGGTAGCCTGGTAAATAGCCCCAGATAAGATGAGCCATTCATCCTTTCCTGCTAAGGGGGTAGGTTATGTGAGACTGTGTTGGTTCATCTATTCCATCCAGCAGATGTGTTCTTAGTTTTTAGACCAAGTGACCTTAGTCAAAGCCTCAGCAATAAGAACTGCTCAATTGTTCAACCAAGCTTGGCCTGAATCCACAAATTCTAAAATCAGGATATGATTAAATTACTGTTGTTTTCTTTTTAAGGATTATTTATTTATTTGAAAGACAGAGTTACAGAGAGAGCAGACGAGAGAGAGAGCAAGAGAGAGAGAGAGAGAGAGAGAGAGAGAGAGAGAGAAAAGCTTTTTCATCTGCTGGTTAATTTCTCAAATGGCTACAACAGTGGGGGCTTGGCCAAGCCAAAGCCAGGAGCCCAGAACTTCTGAGTCTCCTACATGGTGGTAGGGGCCCTAGAATGTGGACCATCTTCTGCTGATTTCCTGGGACATGAACAGGGAGCTAGATTGGAAGTGGTACATCCGGGACCCCAAGTGGTACTCCCATGGGAGGCCGGCATTTCAGACCTCAGCCTAATCTGAGCCACAACACCATTTCCATAAATTACCATTATTTAATAATACAAAGTATTTATGTAATGTCATTAGAAATGAGTAAATAAACAAATCAAGGAGTAATACAATCATATTAGAGGTTAATTTCAGGAAGTGAAGCATTTTAAAAGAGAAGTATTCTGGGAAACAACAGAGAAACAGATAGAAGATAACCAACAAAAAGCATATCAACAAATTCCCAGAATCAAAGAACATTAATTTTTAGATATAAAATGTCCACCAATTGCATTACATAATGGCAGAAAATAGACCTACAACAAGACACACTTGGAAAAATAATATATTTGAGAGTTTTGAGAACAAAAATGAAAAATAAAAATAACGTAGAAAAATCCCAAATAAAACAAAGCAAATAACATGCAAAGGATGCAGATTTAAAATGGCTTCCAGAGAAATTCCTCCAAAATTCTGAAGAAAATTTTTTCCACACAAATTATACATTAGCCATGTTATCAATAGAAAGTCAAGATAAAGTCATAATAAACACATAAGTTCCCCCCCAAATCTCACCAGTTATACCATCTTTTGTCAGGAACCTGTTAGAAGCCAGTGTCCATTTAAATAAATAGAATTGAAACAAGGACAAAGGATGGGGAAAGTAGCAGATTAAACAAAAAGAAACACAGGAAATATGCAGAATGTTGTCATAAAGATCCTACTGTGGTAACTGCGCCAGTGTGGTATGTGATACCTGCTGAAGTAACTCAGAATTCCAGAATGGAACAATACGACTCAAGAGGCAAGAGCATTGCAGTACCATCAGTATGGATTCTGCTGTTCAGTATTCAAATGCACAGAATTTCTAGGCAATGAGATCTACACTAGAAAGATGCAGTAGGGCAGGGAGGGTAGGGGGAAGAATTTCTTCAAAGAACATACCAAACCTAGAGAAAGGGAAGAAAAAATAAACTGGTAGCAAATTATATTATTAGGCTAATTAAAATAAATCTTTCAGGTAGCCAGCATGGAGAGGAAAAATAAAAAAAAGTTGGAGATTTCCAGAAGGAGTTTCTCCAGGGGGAGGAGAGGTGGGGTATGGAATCATTAATTAACAAAACAAGGGTGACATTCTGGAAAATAAATTGTGAATGAGGAGTTAGTATTAGATACAAAAGAATAAAAGCAAACAAAGCATAGAAACAATTATTAACTTCAAGAAAAATTTATTGAATGTAAAGAAGATGGAGTGAATGTAGAGGGAATAACGTTAGGGAAGATTTATGAGCTAACATGGAACTTCACCCTAAAGAGCAAAGTGAATTTCATTTAGCCCAGGGATAAATTCATGGTTATCTTCTCTGAAGAGAAGCAACCTAGTATGTCTAAGTGTCTAAAATTTAAATGTGACAAATGGCCTTTCAGAGAATAGAGATATAAGCAGTAATCCTCATAAGCTCTTGCAAGAATGTGAACCTAAATTTGCCAGATATTTTAACATGCCAAGAGTATCAGAATATGATGATTTTGTATACAAAATAAATTTTTTAAACATTTTTAATTTTTTCCCAGAAACCATTTATTTAAGGTATATAAACTTCATGCATTCCATAAATACAAATATAAGAAAATAGTGATTCTTCCCACCTTACCCGCCCTCCCATTTGCATTCCCAACATTCTTCCTCCTCCCTCTGGGTCATATTGCACATGTATTCAGATTTCTGAGGTGTCTCCATACAGTCATCCACAGTGGCTATACCAATTTACTTTTCCATCAACACTGGATTAGGGTACCTTTTCCTCCACATCCCCGCTAGCATTTGTTGTTTGTTGATTTCTGTATGAAAGTAATTCTAACAAGGGTGAGGTGAAACCTCATTGTGGTTTTGATTTGCATTTCCCTGATGGGTAGTGATCCTGAGCATTTTTTCACGTGTCTGTTGGACATTTCGATTTCCTCTTTTGAAAATGCCCATTTAAGTCCTTTTCCCATTTCTTAACTGGGTTGTTTTGTTATTGTTGAATTTCTTGATCTCTTTATATATTTTGTTATTATCTTATTAATCCTTTTTAGTTGCATTGTTTGCAAATTTCTCCCAATCTGTCAGTCACCACTTCACTTTGCTGAGGGTTAATTTGCAGTGCAGAAGCTTCTTAATTTGATGCAATCCCATTTGTCAATTTTGGATTTGATTGTCTGTGTTTCTGGGATCTTTGCCTATGCAAATGTCTTGAAGGGTTTCCTCAATGTTCTGAAATCATTTGATGGTATAAGGTCATAGATTTATGTCTTTAATCCATTTTGAGTGTAAGGTAAGTGTCTTGCTTCATACTTTTTGCATTTGGAGATCCAGTTTCCCCAGTACAATTTGTTAGAGACTGGCCTTGTTCCAGGGATTGGTTTTAACTCCGCTGCCAAAACTAAGTTGGTTGTAGATGTGTGGGTTGATTTCTGGGGTTTCTATTCTGTTCCATTGGTCAATCCATCTATTTTTGTATCAGTACCAGGCTGTCTTGAAATATAATATTATGATGCTTCTGGGTTTGTTTTATTGTATAAGCTTTATTTAGCTGTTCAGATTCTCCTGTGCTTCCATATCAATTTCAGCATCATTTTTTCTATACCTGAGGAGAATGTTCTTGGTATTTTTATTGGTATCACATTGAATTTGTAAATTGCTTTCAGAAGTATGAACATTTTGATGATATTGATTCTTCTAATCCATGAACATAGGAGATTTTTCCATTTTTCATGTTTCCTATGACTCACATTTCATTCAGCAATATGTCATTCAGTCTCCATGTGTTTGCATATGTTTTAGAGATTATTGAGTTGTGATTGCCAGCTTCATTCCATTGTGGTCAGAGAAGATGTATGGTACGATGTTGATTTTTTTTTTTAATTTGCTGAGACTTTCTTTATAGCCTAGCATGTGCTTTATCTTAGAGAAAGTTCCATGCACTGATGAGGAGAAGGTGTATTCTACATCTGTAGGATAAAAAGCTCTGCAGATATCCATTAGGCCCACTTTGTCTATCCTATTGATTAACTCTGTTGGTTTCTTGCTGATTTTTCTGTCTGGTTGATCTGTTCATTGCTAAAAATGGAGTATTTAAGTCCCCCATTTCTATTGTATTGGAGACTATGTCTCCCTTTAAATAGCCAGACATGCTGTAATTGGGTGCATATGCAATTATTATTGTCACATCTTCCTGTTGAATTGATCCCTTAATCATTACATAGTGCCCTTCTTTGTCTCTTTGTCTCCTTTAACAGTTTTAGTGTTAAAATCTATTTTGTCTGATATTAGGATGGCTACATCAGCTCTTTTTTGATTTTTGTTAGCATGGAATATCTTTTTCCATCCTTTCACTTTCAGTCTGCATGGGTCGTTGTTTGTCAGATGAGTTTCTTGTAGGTAGCAAATAGATGTGTTTTGTATTTTAATCCATTCATCCAGTCTGTATCTTTTAACTGCAGAGTAGTGGCCATTTACATTTAAGGTGACTATTGATAAGTAACAACTTGGCCCTGTCATTTTCCCATAAATATTCTTATTGCTTACTTTGGATTTCCTTCATACTTTTACTGGAAGATTTTCTGCCTTCACCTTCTCTAAAAATGATGACCAAGGTTCTGTGTCCTCTGTGTAACACACACTTCATCTTTTTAAGACTGGATGAGTGGTAACAAATTCTATCAATTTCTGTTGTTAGGGAAGGTGTTTATTTCATCTTCATTCATAAATGAGAGATTTACAGGGTATAGTATTCTGAGTTGACATTTTTTTTTCTGTTACGACTTGCAATATATCTCATCATTCTCTCCTAACCTGTAGGGTTTCTGATGAGAAGTCTTCTGTGAGTCTAACTGGAGATCCCTGAAAGTAATCCTGCATTTCTCTCATGCACATTTAAAATCTTTTCTTTGTGTTTTACTGTAGAGAGTTTGATTACAATGTGTCATGTTGAAGATCTTTTCTGGTCATGTCTATTAATTCTAATTAGTTCTGTATACTTCCTGTAGTTGGACACCCCTTTCTTTCTACAAATTAGGGACATTATTTGTAACTATTTAACTAAAAAAACCCTTCTAATCCATTCTCTGTTTCCATGCCTTCAGGAACTCCTAAGACCCGTATGTTGAGTCATTCGATAATATTTTATAAATATCCAACACTGTTCTTTAGTTTTCTAATTTCTGCTTCTATTTTTTATCTAACTGTAATATTTCCAGATGTTTGTCTTCTGACTCAGATATTCTTTCTTCTGCCTTGCTGAGTCTGTTGCTAAGGCTTTCAATAGCATTTTTATTTGATCTATTGAATTCTTCATTTCCAATATTTTATTTTAATTTCTCTTTAAAATCTCAATTTCATGGGAAAATATTCATTCACGTCATATACGGAGTTCTTTAATTCATGGATTTTCTTCTGATGACTTCTTAGTAATCCTATGATCAATTTTTTGAATTTTATTTCCAGCATTTCTTCAATCTTTTTATTTTCACATTCTAGTATTGAAGTGTTGATGTGTTCCTTTGCAGATATCATGTTGTCTTTCTTATTCTTGTTTCTATGTTTGTTTTTAGAATCTCTGTGGAGATTCCTTTTTTTCCCTGTGATGGCTTTTATCTTTGGACTATGCCTCTATGACTTAGTGAAATGTCTGCTCTTTCAGTGAATACCCAGAGACATGTGCTAAGCATGGACAGGGAACACTTTTCAGTGCTTCATGGTGAGGGGATTATGAAAGATGACACCCAAGTTAGGTGTGGTAATTCTATTCTTCTTCTTTTTTTAATCAGAGGGGAGGTTTGATCAACTCTGTTGACATAAGCTCATGCTTACCTCCTCTCCTCAAAGGAGACCAATGGCTGAGGGCTAGCCCCAGTGGGTACAGTATTCATCCATGCTGCCACAAGAACCACACAAAGGATCTGTGTAGTTTTTCGCATGAGCAGGAATCTGTAGCAAAGACCCTCACCAGGAATCAGGGAGCCTCAAGAGCATAGAACTACCCACAGTGACTACCCAAAGACCCAGACACACCCTGTTCCCTCCCACATAGCCACGGTGTTTTCATAGTTCTGACACACAAGGCTCCCAGTCATGAGCACTCAGCTCCCTGTCAATTCTCCCAGCCAGACTCAGGTGTCTCCTTTCGGGTAGTTGCTGGGCACACGGACATAAGCTGATGCAGCTGTTATACATGTCTGGAATGATGTCTGCTATCCATAGGGTAGTTACAGGACACCAGTGCCTGGTGGTCAGGGACAGAGGTTGGCAGAGACACTGTCCCCCACAGGGTTCCAAGCCTGATTCACACAAGGCTATTCCTGCAGCTTTATTACCAGTGGCTTGGACTGCTGCAGTCTGGTCTCACTTCACTCTCCAAAGTTGGTGCTAGCATTAGTGGTATAGTGGTGAGCATAGCTACCTTCCAAAGTTGCTATTAAGGCTCTCAGCTGCTGAGGTCCTGAGTTGTGTGCGTCCATACCCCCTATGAAGTTCTACAGTGTCTCTCTAATTTGCATAGAGTTTCCTCTGCAGTTTTCTCCCTAACTCTTCCCTGAGATTGTATCCTCTCCATTTTTTGTTTTTTGAACTATCTTCCACTATAGTAGAGCAGTAATCTCCTCCCTATTCTGCACCCATGTGGGAGACTGGAGGAAGCTCCTGACTCCTGGCTTCAGATTGGCATAGCTCCTTCCATTGTGGCCATTTGGGGAATGAACCAACAGACAACAAATCATTCACTCTGTCCCTCCCTCTCACTGTCTGTAATTCTACCTCTCAAGTAAATAAATAAAGCAGTTTAAAAGAAGTATCTGTCATGAGAATATGGCCATCACCAGTTTGCAAAAATGATAAATTATTGTTATCAAAGAAAATGAGTAAGAACTAAGTATCAGTTTGTAAGAGAGCTTGAAATTTGAGATAATAGATGACAAAACAATATTTCTATGTGTGTGAAAAGGGGAATCAGATGATGAGGGCTATGGCTAAAATTATATATATATATATATTCCTGGATTTATATATATTTTCCTGTATTAAATATATATATATCCTGTATTAAATATATATGTTTATATATATTTTCCTGTATTGAAATATGTTTTAACCCACAATAATAGCATAATATCTTACACACACAGGAATCTTTAAAAAATAATCTACGAAATCAAGAGACTTAATGGTAATTTTGACTTAATTAGTAAAAGACAATTTGTTCATCTATACAATGAAAATATTGGCTATCCAATTAATGGATATACAGAATTAACAGGGATTTTGGAATTAGACAGAAACTGCACCTGGAAAGGTGTGTGGCATTTTACTATTCAAATTCCAATTGCACTACCAATGAACTGTGTGATGTTATAGAACTTGATTCACTTCTCCAGGTCTCTATATTCTCATTAACAAAATGAAAATAATAATGAGTTCAGTTATTATAAAGGTAAATGCCACAGTGTTGACAATTTGCAATATAGTGTCTATCAGGTGTTTAATGAGTGGCAATTTTTTTTCTTTCACTTATTCTTTTAGTTATTCATCCTAACTTCTTAACTGATAACATTACAATAACCATTATCAAAGGCTGTTCAGAGTCCTTCAAACTGGGAGAAAAAACACAAGATAAAATAATCTTTGGGAATAGATGGGTGAAGGAATAATTTATTTGAGAATAAAATGAAAGATCTTGAATTTGCTGCCCCTATATGAGGAACAAAGAGTAGGAACTATGAATTTAATTGCTGTGGTATTACTGTGGCTGAATATCAGTTGAAACACTCATCTCAGTCAGAATTCATAAACAAAGCCCGAAGCAGCTCATGAGTGAAAAAGACGTAAGCCAATGTTTAGGGGGAAAAATGTATAACATAGTATACAGTTATTTTTGGTTTTTATTTATTTAAATGTTTCTTCCAGTTAGTGCAGTCTATGTCATAAATAGTGCCTGCAAACTTAAATCATATACATTATTGTCCATGTAAGTAGTTTATTTATAAGGCAGAGAAATGTTCTCAATTACTATGCAGATTACTCTTTTTATAAATCCATATCTGAAATAATTCTAACCATGGAGGCTGTAGTACAATAATCAAAAACACCAATCACTTGGAAATCACTATCAACCAAAAGAAAAGGCAGATGGAGCTTAGTTTCTCTGTGATTTGTCCTGAAACATCATCACTTTTTTCAAATAACAGAAAAGTCATTAAGGAGAGAGAGTTTTCAAAGAAAACTTGTTGTAAAGTAGCATATTCTAGAAGCTAGCCTTAGGGCCTACCTCCTGAGTTATTTGTTTCTAAGAAATCACTGAAAGAGATTATAAACTTTCTTTGCTTTGTTTTTGGTTTTTTCTAAATCTTCCTCATTTACAGAATCACAAAGGCTGAGAGGAGCCTTAGTTGAGAAGCGATTTAATCACACCTTGTGATTCATGGAAAGAGAAAGCTGAGCGATTTAAGTCTAAGAGTTCTAATGCAGACCCCCTAGGCAATTCATTCTTTTGCTAAAACTTTTCACCAGGCGAAAGTTACTTGTAAACTTGGGAGTCTGCTTCTCCTAATCCCATTTAAATAGACCATCCTACTTCCTGTACAATCTGTTTTCTGACTGTCACTATTTCTCAAAGATGCAATTCTGAGACTAATTTAACAAGTTCAAATGCCATGAAAATAATTATCTTCTCTCCAGTGTGGTTCATTATGATCTAATAAACACACAAAGCTCCTTCCCACATAATGTTTTGCAAGCATACCAGCTGTTTCATGGAATCCTCTTTTCTCACTTAAGTCTGGTCAAGTTCTCAGAATTCCAGGTGTTAGGAAACTGGCACAGTCTTATCTATGGCATGATCTACACCCTGACACCATCCTAGGCTCTAGCTCCCGCCTCCATTGCTGGAAGCCAGGTGGCCACATGGCCCAATCGCTGTTGTCAAGCTCCACCCCCATCCTAATGGGATTCGCTGCTCCTGCTTCCCTGCCCGCACTCCGGCAAAGTTTTAAAAGGGCCTGTTCCTGAACACGTGGCTCTCTTGGCTCTTCTCTCCTGCTCTGTTGACTCCTCTCCTCCTCTCGTCTCTCTTCTTTCTCTTCTCTGTCTCTCTCTCTTACAGTTTCCTTCTCTCTCTTTTGCCTTCTTTGCCCCTTCCCTCCAGCCTACTGGTTTCCCCCAATAAACCCTTTTCCTTACTCCAATGTTTGGTGTGTCTTGTAACGGCCTAAAAAAAACACATAACACCAGGTATCAGCCAAACCTCCAGATTATTATCAACTCTTGCAAGACTAGCAATTGTATTTTTCTGTAATGTTCATTAAAACATTTCATTTGAGTAAAAGATTGAAATACACACACACACACATACATGCACACACACATATACACACCACTACCACCACCACCATCTCAGGGGTACATAGCTATCATTCAAATTTGGAAGAAACTTTTATGTCAGTTCAATGCAGAAACTTTGCTATTTCGTATAATGAATGCTGGCACATTGTTTTCCTTTGGGAATCTTGCGCTTAGAATATCAGCTAGTCCTTCCAGATCAAATTCTTTAATTTTTATCAGTCCTTCAAAGTCAAAGTCATTTTTTTAGTAGTTTCATTTTTGAGAAAAAAAAATCATTACACTTCTCCCAACAGGTAGACATTTCTTTCAAGATGTGTGGCAGCATCTTTTCCATGCTTCAAGTCCACTACCCACTGGCTTCTTCAAGCAGTGCGTTTGTTATTTGGAGCACCAGAATGTCCCTCATGTCACCAAGCCTATGGCAGATGAAGCAATGTCAATGCAAAGATGTCTGTGAAAATGTGTTTCCTGCGATTGCTAAAGGTCATGTATTCTCTCTACTTTTTTTTTTTTTTATAAAATCCAATATATCAATGAAAATATATCTTCATCTTGTATTCTTAGATACTGCAGAAGTCAGAGAAAGGTAATGCTGCTATTATTGGGATTTTCAACCCATTACTTTGAACTGCATCAGATACGGCTTAGAGGTCCAGGTCTTTACTTGCAAATTTGAGTCCTGATTGAGTCACATAATCAAGTATTATTGTGGCTGTAATCTGGAAAAATATTGGTATTTACTATTACAGATTCCTCGTTAATTTGAAATTGCTGGAAATCATTTTGCCCAAACATTATTAGCTATTTTGTTAATACCTTCTTCAACCT
Organism: Sylvilagus floridanus; assembly: GCA_949820135.1. NCBI lineage: Eukaryota > Metazoa > Chordata > Mammalia > Lagomorpha > Leporidae > Sylvilagus > Sylvilagus floridanus. The sequence continues at coordinate 82,137,225 of OX463236.1, read as the reverse complement.
GATTCTACTATTCATTCTGATTAATGAACTACATATAATAACATTCAATCTATTTTTTTTTAAAGATTTATTTATTTGAGGGGTTGACACTGTGGTGTAGCGGGTAAAACCACCAAATTTGGCACCAGCACTCCATATGGTCACTCGTTCAAATCCTGGCTGCTCCTCTTCCAATCCAGCTATCTGGGAAATCAATAGAAGATGGCCCAAGTGCTTGGGCCCCTGAAACCACATGGGAGACCCAGAAGAAGCTCCTGGCTCCTGGTTTCAGATTGGACAAGTTCTGGCCATTGTGGCCATTTGGTTGAAAGATCTTTCTCTCTGTCTCTCCTTCTCTGTACTGTAACTCTACCACTCAAAAAAAATGTATTTATATGAAAAGTAGAGCAGCAGAGGGAGAAGGAGGGAGACACAGAGTGAAACAGAGTTCATCCATCTGCTGGTTCACTCTTCAAATGGCCATTAACAGCCAGGTCTAGGCTAAGCTGAAGTCAAGGGTCTGAAACTCTATCCCTGCCTCCTACATGCGTGGCAGGGGCTCAAGCACTTGGGCTGCCTCAACTGCTTTTTGCAGGAAGCTGGATCAGAAAGACAGTAGCCAGGACCTAACAGGTACCCTGATCTTGGATGGTGGTATTGCAAATAACAGCTTAATCCAGTGTGTTACAATGCTGGCCTCTAGTCTGTGAGATTTCTAACATGCTAAATTAATCATTATGATCCAAACTTCTATTTCATGTAATCTCTTGGTATATGTAGCCAAAGTATCCAGTTAAATTGGAACAAGGTAAAGCAAAATGCTGAGCCTGCTCCAACAGTGCCTTAGGCGGGGCAGTTCATAACCGGAATGTCAGTGCCCAGGGACAGCGGCACGGGCAGAGCTGGTGTCCCAGGAGCATCTGTCCACAGAGACGCTTCCTTCTGCATGAGAATAAAAAAAAAGGAAAAGCAAAATGCAAAACCTGTATAACGAGTTCATTGAAATATGTAGGACTCATATTTGGCTTAGTTTATTATGTTAATGTAATCTATCTTGGAAATAATGCTTTCAATTCCCTTTTAGTCCTACATTAGATCAGTTTCCTGTAATTAATATGATGTTTCCTTTTGCTGTATGTAAGTTTTTATTTTGGGGTTTGGTGTGAATATCCAGGGAAAAATTCTTCAGTTGAGTACATTTGGGAGAAAACTTGATCAATTACTGCCATTTAAAATATGAACAAGTCCAAAGTCAAGCCTATTGTGGAATCATATTTTCTTCTAAAACAGAAGGGACGTTGATTAACTCAAGTGAACTATTCTTGTAAGGTGTTACTAGCATGTCTGCAAAGGAAGAGCAAGCTGACTCTCCACTAAGCATTTTCTACTGTGGTACTATGCTCATATTAGCAAAATAGTTTACACTGACATTGCTTGAGAATCTGCACTTTATAAGTCTTTGCCTTTTTGGACTCTGCAATACAAGATGCATTGAAAACACATTGTAAAAAAATTACTAGCATCAGCAAAGTATTACTCAACACAAAGAAGCCTTCAAAATGAGCTAGTAAAGCCCAAACACACACTCACTGAAAGCACATAAGAACTGTTGAAAGCACCCTAGCTGGGGATCTGTCTAACTCAGTTGGAAAAAATTTCTAGATGTATTTACCTTGCCATCCTCAGCATTGGATCAGATTATCAAGGATAACTGGGTTCAAAGGCTAGCTCCTTTGAGAGTTACAGCGTTATACAACCTACTAAAGTGTCTCCCATCCTCACAAGTATAATAAGAACAATAAGAGTAAGCACCTCATGAAGTTTTATAAAAATTAAATTAGTTACTATATTTGATGTGCTTACAGTACAAATTATCACATCGAAAGGATTCAATAATTATTGATTATTACTGTGGTTTTATTGACTTCCAATAATAATAGACATTTACCTTAAATCATATTAATTGCCTCCATTTTCATCTCAAGATGTTGCAAAACAACTTTTTTATAGACCCACAGATATTGGTCTATTCCATTTCATCTGTTTCCAACATAATTTATTTTGAAAATATATTTTATTAAATATTCACTAGACAAGATTTTACAATAATGTGTGTATACATATATGGGACATATATGCATTTCATTCATTAATTAGATACTACTATATCTCCTCCTTGACAGGGAAAATGAAAGCACAGAGTAATATTTTAACCCAAGTTATTAGGGTAAGTATATTATAGAGCCAGAATGTAAACCAGTTCTATCTAAGCCCACCCTACTCTGTGACTGCTCATACTATACAACTGACTAGTGAAACAGTATTCAGCAAGCAATTAATATGACAAGCAATTAACCTGAAGAAATTAATTATCCACAAATGCTGAAGCTATTTGCACGATTTGTTCTGTATATTCTTTTTTTTTTTTTTTTTGACAGGAAGAATTAGACAGTGAGAGAGAGAAAGACAGAGAGAAAGGTCTTCCTTCCATTGGTTCACTCCCCAAATGGCCACTGCGGCTGGTGCACTGTGCCGATCTGAAGCCAGGAGCCAGGTGCTTCCTCCTGGTCTCCCATGCAGGTGCAGAGCTAAATGACTTGGGCCATCCTCCACTGCCTTCCTGGGTCACAGCAGAGAGCTGGACTGGAAGAGGAGCACCTGGGACAAAATCCAGCGCCCCAAGAGGGAGTAGAACCTGGGATGCTGGTGCGGCAGGAGGAGGATTAGCTAAGTGAGCTGCAGCACAGGCTGTGTATATTCTGTCATACAAATGATATATTAATGGTGACTTGAGAATCACACTTGGTTTATATTTGTTGAACTAAATATATTTACATTAAGCAATAGAATACCTTCAACTTTTGAAGTTTTTGATTTGCACTTCTTTAATTGCTTTTATGACATTTCTTGACCCTCTTCTATTTTTCTGAATCACTTTTAAGGTGTGAAAACTAACAGTAGATACAGTATACTGGATAAAGCATGACTAATGCAAATTCTAATAGATGTTTATTTTTTGGGAAAAAATTCCCTTTATTACATCTCAACTCAATTTTCCCCTTCATTCTGGCAAACCTTAGCTTTCCTTTACTGGAAGGAAAAATGATTTACTACTTTCCCCATCCATTCCATGTTCATCTGAATTTTCAGGCAGACTGGGACAAAGATCAATTAATACCTTCACAAAAAATCTCTTAGAATTGATTCTTTTTAAACAAATATTTATTTTCACTTTATTTGAAAGGCAAAGAGACAGAGAGATAGATGGAAGAAAATCTTCATTCACAAGATCACTTCTTAAATGCCCATAAGAACCAGGGCTGGATTAGATCAAAGGTCAAAGCCAGGGACCAATAACTCAGTATGGATTTCCCACATGGGTGGTAGGGACCCAACCACCTGAGACATCATTTGCTGCCTCCCAGATTGTGCAATAACTGTATCACAAATGGAGCAACTGGAACTTGAACCAGGCACTCTGATAAGGCATGTGGACATCTAATCAGTGAATTAACTGTGCAGCCAAATGCCTCTATTAGAATGGATTCAATGCACAAAGAAATTAAATCCAATGCAGATTTAAAAAATTGGCTTTCCTGCCGGCGCTGTGGCTCAATGAGCTAATCCTCTGCCTTGCGGTGCCGTCACACTGGGTTCTAGCCCGGTCAGGGCACCGGATTCTGTCCGGGTTGCCCCTCTTTCAGGCCAGTTCTCTGCTGTGGTCCGGGAGTGCAGTGGAGGATGGCCCAAGTGCCATGGGTGACCAGGAGAAGTACCTGGCTCCTGCCTTCGGATCAGCATGGTGCGCTGGCCACAGCGTGCTGGCCGTGGCAGCCATTGGGGGGGTGAACCAAAGGCAAAGGAAGACCTTTCTCTCTGTCTCTCTCACTGTCCACCCTGCCTGTCCAAAAAAAAAAAAAAAAATGGCCTTCCTTGGATTTGTTTGTTCCTGCATTTCCCAGCTCAATTGTACAAACTTTTTCTCATAGAACCCATGAGCATCTACTGCCAGCTCTAGTATGGGGTACAGCTAACTATTTATCTGACATTTTATCCTTTACTGCTGCTGGCACTGCAACTCTTTATTGCTGATTCTGGGTATTTTTCAGAGAACTGAAATAGAGTATAAGGGTAACAGAGATGTGATTCAGGGCTGGTGCTGTTGTTGCACGGCGGTTAGAGCCCTGGCCTGAAGCGCTGGCATTCCATATGGGCGCCAGTTCTAGTCCTGGCTGTTCTTCTTCCAATCCAGCTCTCTGCTGTTGCCTGGCAAAGCAGAAGAAGATAGCCAAAGTGCTTGGGCCCCTGCACTCGCATGGGAGACCTGGAAGAAGCTTCTGGTTTCTGGCTTCGGATTGGCACAGCTTCAGCAGTTGAGCCCATCGAGGGAGTGAACCAGCAGATGGAAGACCTCTCTCAGCAACTCTGTCTTTCAAATAAATAAAATAAATCTTTAAAAACAAGAGAATGTGATTCAATTTCTGAACAAACAATGAGCAATTCATCACAACAACTCAACTAGAATGGGGATTTAAGACCACAGAAGAAGATGAAATGTACTGATAGAGAGCTGTGGAATAGATGTATGAATTGTGAATATTAAGACTTGTTGGCCGGCGCCGTGGCTCAACGGGCTAATCCTCTGCCTTGCGGCGCCGGCACACGGGGTTCTAGTCCTGGTTAGGGTGCCGGATTCTGTCCCGGTTGCTCCTCTTCCAGTCCAGCTCTCTGCTGTGGCCCGGGAGCGCAGTGGAGGATGGCCCAGGTGCTTGGGCCCTGCACCCCATGGGAGACAGGAAAAGCACCTAGCACCTGGCTCCTGCCTTCGGATGAGCGCGGTGCGCCGGCCGCAGCGCGCCATCCGCAGCGGCCATTGGAGGGTGAACCAGTGGCAAAGGAAGACCTTTCTCTCTGTCTCTCTCTCTCAGTGTCCACTCTGCCTGTCAAAAGTAAATAAATAAATAAATAAATAAATAAATAAATAAAAAAGACTTGTTAAGATCATCTGGCTTTGGTTCTAGACCTTACTAAGAGGGAGCTAAATCTAAGCAAGAATATTTCATTTAATATGAATCCCTGAATTATTTTCTTGAACATAATCAAAACTGAATCATAGGAAGATATACTTTTATACTTACATAGTTGTCTGTCATTACATAAATAGCTAATACAAGGAAGAAAGCCATAAGAGCCATATGAATAATGCAAATAAAGTGCTAGAGTCTTGAGAAGTAAGATAATAATTTATAGGAAATATATTATTTCAAGTAGGCTATAAAGTATAGGAAAAATTTACACATATCAAAAAAACTGGTTAGATAGTTCAGAAACATACCAGATAATTCAAGGGGGCTCCAAAAGGTCTGTAATACAATAAAATTAAAAGATGTTATTTTTGTGCAAAAAATAAAATAAATGCATAGTTTTTATAATATACACTTTAAACAAATATTTCAAAGATCCCTTATATATATGGATTTCAAAAAATTTTTGCGCCAAAATAATTTATTTTTATTAAAGAAACATGTTGTTAAGGGAAACCCTTGAGGAGTAATGTATTCATTTGTTATTCATAAAGTTCATAGGTTAATACAGGTAATAAAGGAAGCGTGATTTCAGTAATATAATACTATATATTTTAAGCCAATGATCCAACTCAGAACAAGTTGGAAAATATTTTTATAATGTCAGTGTTATTCTACTGACCTTCTGTTTCCATTCAGTATGGGAGCTTAGACGTCATCATTCCCATCCTCACCTCAAGAGAAAAGCTGAACATCAGCAATATTTTTTACTATATAAGAGAATTAAGTCACAAGATGACCTGCTGCTCCCCAGTGAGACAAGCACATACAGAGACTCACACTTACTACTCAAGGCTGTCCTAGAGTGTGGCTAACTTGGATTATAACTATGGTCATTATATATATATATTATATATTATATATTATATATTATATATATAACTATGGTAATTCAAAGTGGGAGAAATTATCTGAAAACTATGCATCTGATAAAAGATTAATAACCAGAATAATAAAGAGATCAAGAAACTCAACAACAACAAAACAAAAAACTTGGTTAAGAAATGGACAAACAACTTACACAAGCATTTTTCAACAGAGGAAATCCAAATGACCAACAGACAAATGAACAAATGCTCAGGATCGCTAGCCATCAGAGAAATGCAAATCAAGAACACAATGAGGTTTTACAGAAATTAACAAACAACAAATGCTGGCAAGGATGTGGGGAAAAGGGTATTATAATCCACTGTTGGTGAGAATGTAAACTGTAACAACCACTGTGGAAGGCAGCATGGAGATATCTCTGAAATCTGAATGTGAACCTACCACATGACCTAGTCATTTCACTCCTGGGATTTCATGTTATATGCATGTTATATGTTTGAACATACACATGTATTTATCAAGAAGCATCAAGACTATCCTGCAATGATTAGGGTGCATATTTAGTCAGTAAGACCACAAATCTGTAAATAAAACATAGAATATGTTGGGGCTGGTGCTGTGGCATAGCAGGTAAAGTCACCGCCTGCAGTGCTTAAATCCTATGTGGGCACCAGTTCAAGATCTGGCTGCTCTACTTCTGATTGGGCTTTCTGCTGTGGTCTGGGAAAGAAGTAGAATATGGCCCAAGTGCTTGGGCCTCTGTACCCTTGTGGGAGACCCAAAAGAACCTCCTGGCTCCTGGTTTCGGATTGGGCCAGCTTTGGCATTTCAGGCCATTGTGGGAGTGAACCAGCAGACAGAACTCTCTCTTTCTGCCTCTGTCTCTTTGTAACTCTGCCTTTCAAATAAATACATCTTTAAAAAACATAGAAGGTGTTAACCATAAAACATAAAGTCAGAAAATTTTACTTATGTTTGTGAATGGAAGATATATTGATTGGGAAGGTACAGGGTACCTTACAGGGATAACAGCACTCTCCTCCATTTGATGTGGGTGTTGTGTGATCATTTAATAAACTATAAGTGTTTATTTTTGTCTTTGTTCCTGATGCTTCACACACACACACAAAATAACAATCACACAAAATAAAAGAGTAATGTGGGGGGATTAGCTAATTTTTATAAAGCACTTAAAATAACACTTAAGGGCACAACCACTACAGGAAATCATTCAAATCATAGCTCCTCTACTTCCTAGCTTTGAAATTTGGACTAAATTACTTTAATTTCTATATAGTTTTAAATTCCAACTTGTAGGAAAAGTATAAATATTCTTTGTTATAGTTTAAGGCTTAGTCATATAAAAATAACTAAAATAGTCCTGGCACATAATAAGTGCACAATGTTCAATAAACACTAGATGCTAATAGCATCTCCATTACAACATCAGAAGTGCAAAGAAAAGAAATACATTCGAGAATAAATTTGACATCACAGACATTCATTTAAAACAAGTAAGAGCAGACTAAATAAGGGCTTTATGTTTTTTTCTATGGCAGTTGCTATAGAAAAATTCAATAATACTCATTAAAGCTAAATAAAGAAGGTTTTAGTCAGGACCACTGTGACAGGTGCAGTGGAAGGGAGAGAGTAGGCTCATCTTTGAATACAAGTGGGGATTAAAAGCCCAGGAGCATATGGAGATTACCCAGTGGACAATTACTTAGAGGAAACATCAGAGGTAAGGAGGATTCCAGCCAAACCAACCTATCAGGATTCTTACTGAAGAATGAGCACAATGGTTAGACATCTCCTGGGGAATGGTGGAAGATGAGGAACCTGAACAGATGCTGAGAGTAGGGAATTTCTTGCTGAACTGTCAAAACGAGATTTTACAACTAAGTGCACAGATAAACTTAGGTGAAGCTTTTGTTACAATAGGACACTAGAAAACAACAGAATCTTAAGCTGATAGATGAAAAACTGGAACATGAAGGGATTATCTACATTTCTTGGCATCATACACCAAGTAATGGAAGAGTTGAAATTCAAAGTCTTCTGAAATCTTCAGTTGGCAGTAAGGTAATAAAACAGGCTCAAAGGGGAAGGCAAGTTAGGAGACTCTCAATATCCTGTCCAAACAGAGTAAGGGAAGTAGCAATAGAATATTGAGGATAGATGAGAATCAAGGAGGCTCAAAGAAGAAATAAAGATGGTGCCAAGAACATTAACAAGGATCACAGGTTTACCCTGGTAAGATAAACATTTAAATTTAGACAAAGTGTAATCATGAGGTCAGCACATTCTTTGTCATTAGGAAAAACATTTGTTAAATACTGTGCTATGAAAGCCCTTTGCTCAACAAAGCAAGACAGTGGATCTGCCAGCAAAATTCACAGCAGGAAGGCAGGAAGGTAAATGCTGCAGCTTGAAGCACAGCAGGTGGGACGGGGAGGAAAAGTAAGACCAAAAGGCTTGAGCTGAGCTTTTGGTGAGCTCCCCCCTAGTAATGCTCTGGGCAGCTTAGAGTCTCTTTGAAATCAATGAAAACAGAAAGAAGAAGGTTCAGGCAGGATGGAAATAAACCCATGATAAATTTTGCCTGTGAGGTATCCTGTCAGAACTTTCTGAGCCTGGACCAGGTTTCCAAGTGTCTGGGCTTGGTACTGGGTGGTATGGAGCTGGCAGCCAAAGTACAAGCAGGGAGCTAAAAGAGTTGTCCAGGAACAAAGCCGGAATCAAGCTAAGCTGCAAGGCAGAGACCAGGTGCAAGGCAATGAGCAAGCTAAATCACCAAGGCAAGAAAGGCAGACGGAAACAGAGGAGCGAGCGAGGCAGCAGGTGGAGACATCCACGGTGGTCTGCAGTGTCAGACTGTGTCTTTTTATAGGGAGCCTCAGGCCTTGATGATGGCTGTTAGGGGAGTTACGAGCAAGCACTGGGGTCTGTTCAGACACAACAAAGATGGGCAGCGAATTCCAGGGTGGCAAACTGGCTCGCAGGCGAAGAGGAGGAGAAACTGCATGGAGGAGTAGAGCTCTCATCCTCGGATTCACCAGGAGCCCAGAAGGCACCTTTGTGAATGTCTTCCCCAACTTTAGTTCTCTGTTTTCCTTCTGACTGCTCTGTGTATCTCGGCTCATTTTTATTCCTCTGTGAAAGAAAGCCTATCTTTTACAAAAGAAACACTCTCCCACAGAGCTCTTTCTCCAGGATTTGATAGCAGGCATATGGCTGCTGTGAACATGGAAGTGTGGCAGCCCCTGTCCATATCATGTGCATCTCAAAGATAACGCAGGACTTTCGACTCCCTGGCTGGCAATCTTCCCTCTCTCGTCTGCACCAAATTCACAATGATGAGGAAGAAAGGAAAGCAATTTAATTCTCAATGGGACTTCATATAGCCGCTGTAAAACATCATTTCTATTTTATACCAAGTAAGCAGTAATAATACAGGAACAATGAAAATTGTCAGTTGGATGGTGAAAATGGTGGAAAGAAGGCTTTACAGAATAAATCTGAGTAATAAGGAAAAAATATGTATATATACATGCTACAGTGGGTTTTCATCACAGACTCCAAAAACACCCACTTATCCTCTGCAAAGAACTTGCTACAGCTCATTTTCTATCTGTGTATGTATCTCCCTCCCAAGATGAGCATCTGTCAAGCCTGGAAAGCATAACATTTATAATATTGTTTTCATTCTTGACTGAACACATAAAAAGCACAAAATCTAGTTAGAAGAGTGGCATATGTGTGTATGAGTTTTTCTCAAAGCCTTTGCTACAGGCTCTCACACACCCTCTTCTATTATTTACAGGCTATTGGTAGATTTTGCTCAGAGGGTGATGCGTGAGATAAAATGAATTGTTGGAATTTCTCTTCAGGTGGCTCCAGGCTAGGCATGGGGATGAAAGGGGCTGTCTCACTCTAATCTTCGTATTTCCATTTTTAAGTGTCTTGTTGTCATCATATTGCAAGCTGCATATTCAACCTGAGTTTATTATCCAAGAGCCTGGTTAGATGAATTTGTTGGAATTCCAGCCACAGTCCCATGCTGTGGTGATTTGGTTTCCATTTCGTTGGGAAGCTGCCACTCAGACAATTCACCTTCTCTGGCTCAGTTGTGAACTTGTACCCATCTGCATTCCTTAACTCCATATTCTTCCATGATCGCTACATTTGGCTTTGAGGTGGCTACACTCTAAGATTGTTCATCCTAATGTTATAATTCTCAATAAAGATCCATGGGTACATCAAAAATGTGGAAAATTAAATAAAAGATGTTTACTTTGATATAAAAATAATCCTTGTATAGTTTACTCCATAATATGCATTTTCAGGAACTTATTGAAGATTCATTGTATATGCTGATTGCAAAATTTTTGCATGAAAATTAATTTTAATTCCAATTTCCAGGACTCCTTTTGAAGTTTCCTGCTGTATCTTAAGGCTGTGTGATTTCATTATGAAGGCGATAGGGAGGGGAGAGAAAAGAGGACTTCCAGACCTTAGGGACATATCTTTCTCCAGAAATGTCACTTGATTAGTCCTCATTTTTCCTCTGTATTACTCTCATTCCCCACACCTGACAGAGCATTGGACCCATCTTAGCAACAACATGGAATCCTGCTGTCAAGCGCATGGAATTGCATTTTATAAGACTGAACTTTACATACCCATTCAATCACTTATTAACTGTGTAATTTTGAATGCCCTGTGTTATCTTTCTCAGCCTATTTCTGCATCTGAAAAATGGAGATAAAAATAGCCACTTGGAAGGAGTTTTTTTTTTTTTTTCACATTCGTCCAGATAACCTTTTATTACATCAGCAAGGAAGGACTTTTGTTTGTTTGTTTGTTTTGATTTTGTTTTTTAAAAGGTTTTATTGATTTATTTGAAAAGCAGAGTTAAAGAGAGGCAGAGAGAGAGAGAGAGAGAGAGAAAGAGAGAGAGAGATCTTCCATCTAATGGTCCACTCCCTAAACGGCCACAGCAGCTGAAGCTGGGGTAATGCTCCTAAAGCAAGGAGCCAGGATCTAGGAGCTTCTTCCGGGTCCCCCATGCCGGTGCAGGGGCCCAAGGACTTGGGCCATCTTCTACTGCTTTCCCAGGCCACAGCAGAGATCTGGATTGGAAGAGGAGCAGCCGGAATTTGAACCCGCCCCTATATGGGATGCTGGCAGGTCAGGCAGCGGCTTTACCTTCTACCCCACAGTGCTATGTTAAATAACTGGTCCTCAACATATTACATTTATCTTATTAGAATAGTTACCCAGCAATATTTGTTGTACTGAATGACTTTTGACTGAGATCAGAAATGTTGAAGTCCAGCGAATGTAGGGGCAGGAAAGCGTTTGCTACTCCTCCCCACTCAGCATGCATACATAAAGCTGGGATTTTTCTCACGTGGATCCCCCACGATGCTCATTCAGGGCTCCATTTTATGTTCCTTTGCCATAACTCAGAGCCATGAGGAAAGGACACAGGGCCAGAAAAGCATTACTCTCCAGCAGAGAAATAGTTGAGAATTTCTCTCACCCTATTAGGATACGTAAACCTGTTTCCTGATGGTGATACTCATACACTTTCTGTGATGTGCCCCATGCATTCTGTATGTCATTCTGATTTTATCGAAGTCATTTAAAGAGTTGCACTTTTCAGAGAAGTACTTTGTGTAAACAGGACGTTAAATCACCCCTGCTCTCACTTTGTCACTTCATTTTGGGTGGGCTACTTTTCCCCAGAGCAGTGCTTCCTCAGATGTGGTGGCAAATTAAAATCACCAAATCATAGGAGGAGATTTTAAAAGGCCATGTCCTGGCCAGAACCCTGTCTTTTTTTTTAACTTTTATTTAATAAATATAAATTTCCAGAGTACAGCTTTTGGATCACAGTGGCTTTCCCCCGCCCTGTAACTTCCCTCCCACCAGCAACCCTCCCATCTCCCACTCCCTCTCCCATTCCATTCACATCAAGATTCATCTGCAATTATCTTTATATACAGATCAATTTAGTATATATTAAGTAAAGATTTCAACAGTTTACACCCACACAGAAACACAAAATGTAAAGTACTGTTTGAGTACTAGTTATAACATTAATTCACATTGTGCAACACATTAAGGACAGAGATCCTACATGAGGAGTAAGTGCACAGTGACTCCTGTTGTTGACTTAACAATTGACACTCTTGTTTATAGCATCAGTAATTGGAGTTGGCGAGCTCAAAAGGCTTCCATAGCCTTGGTAACTCATGACAAGAGCCTCGGGTGATCATTGATGTCATAAACAAGAGAACCCTGTCTTCCCACCTTCCAGGCAATGCTGAAATATACCACAGTGTCTTTAGGTGAGACACAAGTAAGGTGATTCTAATGTAGACAGGATGGAGAAGCTCCAGTCCATTTGGAGTCCACCTTTTATCCAGGGCTAAAACTGGCTGGGTTTAGGTGAACCACATAAAGCTGGTGATTGATGTGATATTGCATTCCGCATTCCTTGGGGCACATGACTGGTGAAAACACAGACTTGTTGAGTGTCTGGATACCGAAATTTATCATTCCCATCTCTCAGACTTCTCAACATTGATATCTTCCCACTCGAATCTCATCTTCTGAGGGCTTAAGATTTGTTTCATTTCAATAATCTGCTGCACTTATTCATGCTAAAATTAGAAGGGGGCATATAAACATATTAACTGATTTTTTTTTTGACAGGCAGAGTGGACAGTGAGAGAGAGACAGAAAGGTCTTCCTTTTGCCGTTGGTTCACTTCCAATGGCCACTGTGGCCGGCGCACTGCACTGATCTGAAGCCAGGAGCCAGGTGCTTCTCCTGGTCTCCCATACGGGTGCAGGGCCCAAGCACTTGGGCCATCCTCCACTGCTGTCCTTGGCCACAGCAGAGAGCTGGCCTGGAAGAGGGGCAACCAGGACAGAATCCGGTGCCTCGACCGGGACTAGAACCTGGTGTGCCGGCGCCGCACGGCAGAGGATTAGCCTGTTGAGCTGCGGCGCCGGCCTTAACTGATATTTTCTGAAGAGTATATCCATTTATTTTCTTGCCAATGTAGAGTTCAGTGTTGGAAACTGGCCTGGGGTATGGCCTAGGCTTTGGACTTTTAAAAAGTTCCAAATTGATTGTACTGTGCAGTACAGGTTGAAGATCCCTGGTGTAGAAGCAGCGAATGACACGTAAGTAGCCTAAATAGGACATTTTCCCATAAAATCAACCCCGTGTGTCACAGGCACCACTCAGGGTCTTTCCTGCCTTGACTTTGTGGCCCCACATTTCATCATTTTTGCAGAACACTGAATTCTGTTGCTCCTTAAAGGCAACAGTAACTGAAAAAGAATGATTAAAAGAATGATCAATGTGTGCTACTTATAAAAAAGGGAAAGAAAAGAAACATCTAAACTTGGCTTTTAATATACCTATTCCCTTAGCTGTGCAAGTAATAATAGCTCAAGGGAGATTGGACAAAATTCAACAGTGATAGCTTTAACTTATTAATGTTAAAGTTATTTCCTTAAATTCCCCAGTGGTGATTTTTAAAGCACTTCTTTCATTCATTTTACCAGAGGCTGCTCATATTTAATCTGAGGTTACAGTGTTTTCAACATTTAATTCAAAAAAGAAATATATTTTAAAATTTTCTCTTATTATATTCTCTTTGTTAAACATTTGAGGATATACCCAGCATACCGATTTCTACAAGTAATATAAAATTTTTTCAACTTTGATAGGGTTAAGGTTTTATAACAGTTTTAACCATGTAAGAAAGAGAAAGAGGGAGATTTTTCTCCCTCTTTCGAGAAAGAATGAAAGAATGAAAGAGAAATAATATGTTTTTAGTTTGTACTTATATGTATCATTAAGCTAAGTGGCTTAAAGTGTGAAAACAGGAGCTGGTGCTGTGGTGCAGCAGGTTAAAGCCCTGGCCTGAAGCACCAGCATCCCATATAGGTGCCAGTTCGAGTCCTGGCTGCTCCTTTTTCTATCCAGCTCTCTGCCATGGCCTGGGATAGCATTAGAGGATGGCCCAGGACTGGGCCCCCTGCACCCACGTGGGAGACCCGGAAGAAGCTCCTGGCTTCAGATTGGTGCAGCTCTGGCCGTTGCAGCCATGGTAGTGTGAACCAGCGGATTGAAGACCTCTTTTTCTGTCTCTACCTCTCTCTATAACTCTGTCTTTCAAATAAAATATAAAATAAATCTTTAAAATAAATAGTGTGAAAACAGATGATTTTGAAAAGAATATAAAAATATTTTTAATCACTGAAGAACTTAATAGCATAAATTTAAAGGTGCCTAAATTGTAGACTCATTTAAAGGGCATGCAATAAGATATTTAAAATGTTCAGTCACTGGCTAAAATGAATTAACATAGTAATTTTATCTAATACTTGCATTAGCACTATAGTCCTTTCATGAATTTTATGAGGTAGTTATTCATGCACCCATTTTATGATTGAGCAAACTGACAAGTTAATAGTATGTCTAGAATCCCACAGCTACATAACTAAAATTCCTACTTAGATTTTTTGGGTTGCAGCATTCATATCTTGACTGCTCTTCCATTGCATGTTCCCAAGCACCCCGCATGGCTGCAGTCACACAGATGCACCTACTGAGATTCACGCTGTTAAAAATCCCTTTTTATGTACTGTAAAAGATTCAACTTATCTGAGCCACAAATATTCTAATTTCATCGCACATTTGACTAAACTACCAAATAATAAAACAGATGTGTCATAGAGGAATATCAGGTGGCAGGCTTAGGCTGAGTCCTAAATGATGGCCATAACTTGAAGTTGTCACCATAGGTTATCTGATTCTTAACTTCACAGGCATGAAAACTCGGTTGCGTTAGTTACTCAGAGTTAATCATGCTACCATAGGATGATTTATTAAGTTAAGTTCCACAGTGGCAATGTATTCATTGTATAATAGGGGCTATATATTTACCTTTTCAAATGTTGCAATATTCATGTCTTCTGTTTTGTGAAATTTTGCTGTTCTATGGAAAGTGAATCCAATTTATGAGATTTCTTGTTGAACACGGATTCAGTACAAAAAGAAATTGAATGCCACTTTCCCAAATCAGGACCTTTTATTAATGTAACATAAATCATTTATAGTGTGGAGATGTAAAATATACAAAAATACACCTCAGGCATTGAGCTCAGCAGTTAAGATACCACTTTGAATGCCTGCCTGCATCCCACACTGGAGTGTCAGGTTCGAAGTTCTGCCCTTCCTTTTGATTCCAGCTTCCTGCTCCTCTTGGGAGATAGCAAGTGATGACACAAGTACTTGGATCACTGACACTCACATTAAAGACTGGGATGGAGTTCTGGGCTCCTGGCTTTGGTCTGGCTCAATCCTAGCTGTTGTGAACATTTAAGGGAATGAATCAGTGGATGGAAGATCTTTCTTTTTCTGGTTCTGGTCTATCTCTCTCCTTGTCTCTTTGATTTTCAAACAAAAACAACAACAAAAAAGATATCTCACAAAAAAGTGCTACTACTCAAAAGATATTTTAAGAGTTTTTCACTCTGCTAAAAAAAGTGAAACCATATATTCTGAAGATTTGCTAAGTTCTCTTTTCTAGATAATAAAATTAAACATGCTCAATAGAAATAATTTAAAATATATAATCTACATTATATAATTATGTAACTATCAAATATATACTATAGATAATTATAATTATAAAATTGGTTTTGATTATAAGGCAATACTATTAGAAATGCATGCTCATTATTAAAAGTAGACATTTTAGAGAAGTGTAAAGAACATAAAACTTACTTATAATTCTAACACTTTGATTCCATCTATAAATATTCAATACATATCTGTTATGCATTAGGTGCCAGGCAATAAAAAGTGCATAAGGTACTCAGAGATGGAAGAAAAGTCAATGGATAGGAGCATTGCAACGTGTGTTCTGTGACACACTCATAAGATGTCTAAAAGCATGATGGAGGGGGACATAACTCAGAGAGTGCTTTTACTGATTCAGTGTTACCTAAGCTAAGAGGCAAAAGTAAAACAAAAATGAAGAAGGAAATCTTAATGTATATGCTCAGGCACTTTAGAAGACTCGAGAAATTCCTCAAAAGATTAGAATTCCCAATATAACTCCTCAGTTCTATCCCTAGGTGTGCCAAAACTTGTGCATGTGTGTCTGTAGCACTTTAGACATAATAATGAAAAAGTAGAAACAACCATAATGCTCATCAATGGATAAACGGACAAACAAAGCAGTGTACTCACATGCAAAGGGATGATGATGCATGCTACAATGTGGACAGGCCTTGAAAATATGCTCAGTGGAAGAAACCAGTCAGAAAAGACTACATTTGTTATGAACCCTTTTATATCAAATGTGCAAGATAAGCAAATTTACAGAGCAGGAAGGAGGTTGATCAGTGCTTGCCTAGAACAAGGAGGCAGGATATAAGAAGACTAGGAGGTAAAGGTTAAAAGTGTGTGAGTTTTCTTTAAGTGTTATTTTCTAAAATTGACTGTGATATTTCCTATACAACATTTTGACTATGTTAAAAATCATTAAATTGTATGCCCTCAGTAAGTGAATTGTATAGTATGTAAATTATAGCTTAATAAAGCTCTTATCCAAGGAAAACACATTTGGAGGGAAGTACCTTATTAGGGGTTCCTCACTGTACATGGGATTTCCATTTTCACAATCTTGACAGTCCTCAAAGAAATTCCATGAAATTTATTTCAAATGCGTGGAGAGGTAAGTTATTTTTACAAGGTCCCCTGTTTCTAAGTAAAAATTGGCACACTCAAGACTTAAACTCAGAATTTTTATTTCACAGTGATGTCCTTTAATTATTCACTGCTGACTCAAGGTTTATAATAATAAAATGTAAACAGTGTTATCAGTATGATGTTGATGTTACCTTCCATGTTAAAAAAAAAAAACAAAAAACTGAACTGACTGAAGAATGTGCTTGCAATTGTAGTAATAAAACAAAAAAAGCAATTTTTTCTTTGCTGACATCACCTTATCATCTCTTTTCATAGCGTGTTCCTCAGAATAATTATCCACTCTCATCACCCATGTATTAATATCAAGAAGCCCCTAAGGGTCAGCACTGCCCCGTTAAAATCTACAAGGACCATAGCCAATGATAGTGTTGTTGCCTGTTTACCTCTTCATTGATTTGTTAAAATTCCTAATCATCCCTTTCATCTTCCATCTCTGCTTGTTTGACCAATGTCTACTTATCTCATCACCCAAATCCATAGGTCCCTTCAGTTTTTTAATCCTGTCTTTACTTTCTGCCTGTCCATATTTCCCAGACTACCACCGTAGGCAATACCTTACACCCCACAAATATTAGTGTGTCTTAAACTGTGGTCTGAACTACTTACAAAATGAAAATCACAGGAGAGGGTGGGAAGAGGACTGTGAGCAAACACTGTAGATTCTGAAGCACTTTCTAGTCTGTGAATACACTGAACTGCCGTAGCCACCAGCTACAGGTGAGTATTTAAACATGACTTTATACTGATCACATTAAATACAATTTAAAATCATTTTTGTCAGTTCATTTGCACTAACCACATTTTATGTTTTCAATAGCCACATGTGGCTGCTAGCTACCACACTAAGGAGCATGTTTATTGAATATTTCTATCAATGCAGAAACTCTCATGGATAACATTTAGCTAGCGTTTGAATTGACCATTGTTCTTTTGTGTTTTCTTATGTCACCAGAATATTCTTCCATTATATTAATTTCCATCTTTTTTATTAATTTCCATCTTTTTTAATTTGTTCACCTATTATCTATTTATCAATCTACTTCCAGATTCTGCTCTATACTGAATATTATAGTTAGTCTTTAGGAAAAAGGAATGTCTCAAGTGCACAAGTCTATTTGTGCCAGAATATACAGGTCTTGGAACAAGATAAATTCCTAGGGAATTATACTGTATTGAACAAATGAGAAGATAAATATGGGTAAACATGGATTTCTTTGCATGCTAAAACTGACAACAGCTCCTTAAGTTCATTGTTTTATCAACAAGAAACACACTTGTAAATGTTTTACTTACTGCAATACTTGCCCCTATCATTGGAAATTAGGTCTATGTAATATGTCTTTTTTCACAACACCCATGTAATTATTAAAGTACTATTGCTTTTGTATTAGAATTCCCAAAGTTTAACTATCAATTGGCTATCAAAGTTTGACCAAATTCAGATGGCTTCACTATTCTATAAACAGATTAATCATGTGTTTTAATTGTTCTTAATATGGAGTCAACCCTTGTAATAGTACTGTGGTTTGAATGTTAGTAGCAACAAAACTCATCTAGAAATTAATTGCCATTATAATAAAAATAATAATAAAGAGGTACAACTTTTAAGAGATGATGAGGGTGTGAAGGCTCTGTCCTCGAGAATAGATTAGTGCCATTTTGGTAGGAACAAGTTCTATATAAAAGGAAGAGTTTGGTGTTCTTTCATTCTGTCTTTCTCTCCCTCCCTCTCTCCCTCTCCCTCTCCCTCTCCTTCTCCCTCTCCCTCTCTCTCTTCCTCTGTCTTTCTTCCTCTGCCTTCCTTCTCTTTGATCTGCATCCCCGCATGAGATTACGCATCATGAAGTCCTTTGTCAGATGCCAGCACCTGAGCTTAGAATTCCTAACATCCAGAGCTATGAGAGAATAAATTTCTCTTCTTTACCCAATTTGAGGTATTCTGTTACAGCAGCAGAAAACTAACTATGGCAGTACGTTAATTACTTTTAATCTCTGATTACAATATGATGCCAGATTTCAAAAGTTCCTGCTGTAGTTGAATCTCAAAGACTTCTTCAAACACAGAGAAAGAATATAAAACACAAATAAAATGTGAAAAAATAAACTTTCAGGATTATATAGTATGGGAAAAAGATTGTGTTAAAAGGGCTTTATAATCCTATAAATCAGAGATTCTCAAAGTGTGGCCTCCAAACTAGTGTCATTGATGTTATTTAGGAAATTGAAATACAAATTATTGGGTGCCACCACAGACTGGATCAGAAAAAATTGTGGAGCATTGTCCTGTGTGTTTTAGTGAACCATCCAGGTGATCCAATGCATGTGAAAGCTTACAAACTACTGTCTTTAAAACAAATGGGCAGCAACTAATCAGGTTAAAATGCTACAGATAAAAAGGTAAAAACCACAAGAACAAGTAAGTTGGAGTACAGAATAATGCAGCCCTTATGCAATATACCAGACTGGAGTTTGAGATATGAAAGCAATTTCTTCAAATTACAGATTGAATTGAGAGCACAGTTATATCAGGCTTATTGGGCACATACTCAGAATTCATGAACCACATCAGAAAAGCTTTATACCATAGACATTTCCCAGTGTAAAGGAAATTTGGGGATTTATTTCTCTAGAAAAAGATGCATAGCAAAGAAAGACTGTATTTTTTACTCTTTAATCCATGATTTTAATCTTTTTTAATTATCCATGTTTATGCATTTAGTGATATTTTTAGAATTTTTATGATTGAACATTAAGTATTCGAAATTATAAACATCAAACAAATATTTTTTTTTAACTTATACAATAATAGCTAGTGACTCTGCTAGAAATTTCTCATTTATCTTTTGAATCAACTCTTTAAGTTTCTTCACCTGGATCTCTGCCTATCACAGTTGGCCTGTATCATTCTATAGTATCAATAAAGCTTCACTACTCTCTAGCTTATGATTAGGCATGGCCGGTGAAATTGTCTGCATGAGGTCAGAGAGAGGGAGGAAAGAATGCCCAGATGTAATTTTCTTTCAACTGCTTATGCAGCCACCCAGGCCTTGTTGCTTTTCTTTTTTTTTAAATTTTTATAATTTGTATTTTAGTCTTAACTATAAAGTTGAAAAAGACAATTTGGGCAATAAAAGGGCACTGCTCACATTCTAGTTTAGTTAAGGGGAGTAAACATATATGCACATTCCTAATAATCTATTCTTTTTTGTCTAGTTGTTTTTCTTGAACAAAGGTTACTACTCTGTCAAAGGTACTTCTCCATATAACTCATTTCTTCAAGCTTCCAATTACTCACTCACTTCTCTTGTTCCTTCTGATCTTGGCAAAATAGCAGTATCTCTTGTTCTGTGATTATTACACTACGTCTTACATTTTCTCCAAATCCTATTTCTGCTCTTGTAAATATTATCTTTATTAAACTTGACTCAAACTATGCAGTAAAACTATGGTACCCAGTAACTTACAGAAGCCTAACTAATATGGTGACTTTTGATGACAATAATAATGACTATCAAGAAACTTACAAAGGTTTAAAAATACTGCCTCTTTGCTGGAAGAGAAAAAGGGAGAAAATCAGGAAATAATTTGTTGAGATTTTGTTTGTTGTGTCTTGCAGATTAGGGAAGAAAATGTAAGACCTACTCATGAAGTTGCTTCATTGAAGGGCTTAGAAAGAGAGTGCTGCTGATTACAAGGAAAATGCAGAATAGCATGAGGATTCTATCAGAAATTAATCAATTTGATAGAGATTTTGTTTCATGCTTACTTTGTGCCAGACAGATAGTTATGGCGTTGTGGGTACATAGGGCTGAATAAGCAGATATGATCTCTGCCTCAAGACTAGAGGGAGTGTTTCTGATAGAAGAAGGAACATAAACAATATCTAAGGGGAGTGAAGTTGGGAGGAGCAGAAAGAATGAGACATATAAGAACCTATTAATAAAATAATTAGATAAATTTGACATACTTGGTAAATTTATAGAGTTATAAATGATGAGAATAAGGCTGCTTTGCATCAGCATGAATATTATTGCTAAAGGTAGAGAGAGTATAATATGAACCAAGAAGAAAGACTGATAAGCATAGGAGAAAAGGGATATTAGAATCTGCAACCAACAATACTATTTTCCATTCAGCTTTAAATATTGAAAGTTAAATTTTAAGAAGTCTTCTGTTACAACAAACAGAAAGAAGTAATGATTCAACTTGGTACATTCTTTATTTTCCCTTTTTGTTAAATATTACTTTAGATTCTAGCATTTTCTAGATACATTCTGATAACAGATTTGATTTCCTGACTAATAAGCTTCAGTTTTCAGTAAATAAAACTTATTTTCAAGTATTAATTTGAATGAGTTATTGAAGTAAGATTTCTCAAGAAAGAATAAATTAGATAAAGGAAAATTAATTTTGAAAATTGATTTGAGGGGCTGGGTTTGGCCTAGTGGTGAAGATACCACTGGGAATGCCCTTCATCCCATTTAAGAATGCCTGAGTTTGAGTCTAACTTCTTTTCCGGAATCCAGCTTCTTGCTTAAGCAAACCCTACAAGGCAGTGGTGATGGCTCCGGTGGTTGGGCCCGACCACCCACGCAATAGACCTAGATTAAAATCTTTGGGCCCAGCTGAAGATTGTTGAGGGCACTTGGTAAGTGAAGAAATGAATGGAATCTCTCCCTCTCCTACAAATGAATGAAGTTTTTTTTTTTTTATTAAAAGGGAAGTGGTAAATTTTTTTTAACTTTTATTTAATGAATATACATTTCCAAAATACAGTTTATGGATTACAATGGCTTTTTTCCCCCTAACTTCTCTCCTACCCACAACCCTCCCCTCTGCTGCTTGGGAAGTAGTAATTTAACCAGAAAATACAGATGTGAGATTGTTAACTTTTTGACATGTAACCAAAAATTTAAAATTCATCTTTTAAAAAATTTTAATTCAACACAAATAGAATGAAAATCATGCTTAAGGAATGGAAAAAATGTATCAATATATTTGAAATATCTCTGTGGCATTTGTAAAACTCTGCTGAGAGATTACATGTACCTTGTCAAGTGTTCAAGTACATAGAACTTAACAAAATCTATTTGATTTGGAGCTAAGGCAACTTTCTGAGAATAATGAAACTATAATCACAGTTGATGTTGAAACATGTAGTATAAACCACCTCTAGAAATACTTTGCCTGGTACTAGCCCTTGAAGTGCACTGGGCAGGCAGTCAGGAAGGGAAGATTACAGGCAGGCAAGAATCTTTTTTTTTTTTTTATAGAAAGCTTTTATGCTTTTATTTAATAAATATAAATGTTGTAATTCTGTAATAAATATTTTGTAATAAATTTGTGTAAATAAATTTTGTAATAAATATTAATTTTGTAAGTATAATTTTTGAATTTAGCAGTTCTTCCCCCCATACTCGCCCTCCTATCCACAAACCGTCCCACCTTCTACTCCCTCTCCCATCCCATTCTTCATTAAGATCCATTTTTAGTTATCTTTATATACAGAAGATCAACTCTATATTAAGTAAAGATTTCAATAGTTTGTACTCACACAGACACACAAAGTATAAAGTACTGTTTGAAGACTAGTTTTACCATTAATTCTCATAGTACAACACAGGAAGACCAGAGGTCCTACATGGGGAGCAAGTGCACAGTGACTCCTGTTGTTGATTTAACAATTGACACTCTTGGCCGGCGCCGTGGCTCAACAGGCTAATCCTCCACCTTGTGGCACCGGCACACCGGGTTCTAGTCCCGGTCGGGGCACCGGATTCTGCCCCAGTTGCCCCTCTTCCAGGCCAGCCCTCTGCTGTGGCCCAGGAGTGCAGTGGAGGATGGCCCAAGTGCTTGGGCCCTGCACCCCATGGGAGACCAGGAAAAAGCACCTAGCACCTGGCTCCTGCCATCAGATGAGTGCAGTGCGCCGGCCGCAGCGCGCCGATTACGGCAGCCATTGGAGGGTGAACCAACGGCAAAGGAAGACGTTTCTCTCTGTCTCTATCTCTCACTGACCACTCTGCCTGTCAAAAAAAAAAAAAAAAAACAATTGACACTTTTAATTATGACGTCAGTGATCACCCAAGGCTCTTGTCATGAGCTGCCAAGGCTATGGAAGCCTCTTTAATTAACAAACTCCAACATTATTTAGACAAGGCCATGATCAAAGTGGAAGCTCTCTCCTCTCTTCAGAGAAAGGTACCTCCTTCTTTGATGGTCCCTTCTTTCTACTGGGATCTCACTCACAGAGATCTTTCATATAGGTCATTTTTTTAACCCAGTGTCTTGGCTTTCCATGCCTGAAATGCTGTCATGGGCTTTTTTGCCAGATCTGAATGCCTTAAGGGCTGATTCTGAGGCCAGAATGCTGTTTAGGGCATTTGTCGTTCTATGAGTCTGCTGTGTATCCTGCTGCCCATGGTGGATTGTTCTCTCCTTTTTAATTCTATCAGTTAGTATTAGCAGTCACTAATCTTGGTTATGCGATCCCTTTGACAATTAATCCTATCATTATGATCAATTATGAACTTAAACTGACCACTTTAACTAGTAAGATGGCATTGGTACCCAGGCAAGAATTTTATGATCCTTGGCTAGAGCCCCACAAGAATGGACTGAAACTGTGCCTGCTCTTATTGCCTCTGCCTTTAGTCAAGGTGTACTGGCTGGATATCCTGCAGGAGGTAGGCCCTGGGTCATAAAGGTAAACACACACACACTTGATCCAGTAGTTGGAACCACTGTGGAGAAATCTCAGGAAAGATAGTACAATGGCAGGCCCAGCTGCTGCCTGCCTCTATGGTCCTAGAAGCTAAGTCTCCTGTATAGCATCTAACTGGAGGCAAACAAGGAAGGAAATTAAATAATCACAAATCAATGTGGAAAGTTGACATGTGACAAAGATTACAAAAGCATTACACAATCTCAGTTATGGGAGGAATACCAAATGTCTACTGCCAAAAGTCTTAAACTTTTTATTTTTAATTAAAATTGTGTGTGTATGTTATGACTGTAGCTATTTGTTATGAGATAGATATTCTATTTTTCCCATGTAAATAACAGTTTTTCTCCATTGATCAGATTTTATTAAAGATAATATATGGTTGCTATCATACATTAACTTAACAATAGAGTCCAGATTATTTATTTTTGACTTTGCTCTAATTCTTAAAACACTGTCTAAAGTAGTTTAGATTTATCATAAGTCTGGCAGTCTACACAAGGTCTACACAAAGTCTCATGAAAATGAGAAGGGTAGAATGAAAGGTAATAATAATTAACAATGGGGGCCAGCATAGTTGCTCACTAGGTTAATTCTCTGCCTGTGGTGCCGGCATTCCATATGGGCACCGGGTTCTAGTCTCAGTTGCTCCTCTTCCAGTCCAGCTCTCTGTTGTGGCCTGAGAAGGCAGTGGAGGATGGCCCAAGTGCTTGGGCGCCTGCACCCATGTGGGAGACGAGGAGCAAGCACCTGGCTCCTGGCTTTGGATGGGGGTAGCGCCGGCCATAGCAGCCATTTGGGGAGTGAACCAACAGAAGGAAGACCTTACTCTCTGTCTCTCTCACTGTCTAACTCCATCTGTCAAATAAATAAAAATAATAATAATTAACATTGGAAAATATTGAACAAAATAACAAAAGCTGAGAGAAAACAAGCAGAGAAATATATAATACTATATCACTTCTATGTCATTCAAAATTCTGCTAAATCATACATTATTTAGTGATATACAATCTGGTGAAAATATAAATTTATATTACATGGGGAAAGGAATGGAATATATAAGGATTTTCAAATATATTGATACTGTTTTCTTTCTCTGAGTGGTAGATATGATAAGATTTTATTATCTTTCCTACCTTTTCATATATTTGACAACAGAACACCCAACTTAGTCATTGGAGTCATCCCTCACCATATTCTATGTGGAGGGCTTTGACCAGAAGAACCTGGGGAGATGTGGAGCAGCCCTGCAGGGTGACATGGGGAAGTCACATGACTTTAAGAAATCACAACTGCGCTCAGTGCAATAGCTTTGTGACTGGGGCTCAGGCTAGTTTTTGGAATATATGTATGTCTTTTCCATTAAACCTGGAAATACTTGTAGTGTAAATGTGGGAATTTACAGACATACAGAATTTTACAGGACATCTCTTTGAATGAAAAGAAGTACACAGTAGGGCAATTCAGGGGTTACACATAATTTCTTTCATGTATTTATTCTCTGATGTTTAATAGCAGCTATAAAACCATGAAACTAGAATTTTACATTTTCTTCATTTTAAATGACAATGGAATGCTAAGTGGTAATGGATTAATGGATAGGTCAATAAATATTTCTTTGATATTGAATTTTCTAGGTTATTTAAATTCCCTAGCAAAATGAATGATACCCAAGACTTCCACTCACTGTGAAATAGTCTGCCTCGGTAAAGATATGAAAAATAAATGTAATGAGACATTGACATTCAAATGGAATATACTTATTATCTAGTCTGCATATAAACTAGCAGTGATTTGGTACAGGATGTATAATACAGCATTTATAAAAATAATTCATGGGCAGTTTTTTAAAAGTTAAAAAATAAAGGAATTTAAGGTTTTTCTCATTTGAACATCAAAGCATTTACCCCTAAGGTTTGCAGGACAGAATGCAGGCGATGCCCTCTTCCTTTTTATCTTCAAATATCACAGTTGCTTTAAGAACCCTTTTGAAGAGTTACTAGTTTTGCTGAGGTACAACAGCCCCTCATCCAGAAGCAAAGGTTTGCATCAAGGGTAAGTTGACTTTAACTTTTCATAGCAAAGCGAAAACTTTTCTACCCCAAGTCACTTGTTAAAGATAAAATACCTAGAAAATTGTAC
This sequence comes from Sylvilagus floridanus, assembly GCA_949820135.1. NCBI lineage: Eukaryota > Metazoa > Chordata > Mammalia > Lagomorpha > Leporidae > Sylvilagus > Sylvilagus floridanus. The sequence continues at coordinate 82,111,659 of OX463236.1, read as the reverse complement.
TTAGTACTAAAGGAGATTTGAGTAAGTTTGATTATCTTTGGGCAAATCAAGGAGTGTGTGTCTGGGATAGTTAGTTCTTTTATTTTTTCCTAAGACTAGAAAATAGGATTTATTAAAGTTTCTCTCTTATCACATTTTACCTGATTGACTTAAAGTCTGATAAAATTTCCCATCATTTCCTTCAAAGCACTTAAAACACACACACATGCCCACCCACATTCTTGGGGAAAAAAGTATTGCATATATGTAACTCAGTCTCCCTTGATAGTAGAAATAAATTGCTGTCATTTTATTTTAAAAAATATGTATTTATTTATTTGAAAGTATTACAGAGAAAGAGGGAGAGGGAAGGAACCAGGAGCCTCTTCCAGATCTTCCACATGAGTATCAGGGGCGCAAGCACTTGGGATATTTTCCACTAATTTCTCAGAGCCACCTGCAGGAGCTGGATTGGAAATGGAGCAGCCAGGACCTGAACTGAACCGGTGCCCGTATGGGATGCCAGCACTACTAACAACAGCTTTATCCACCACAACCACAATGCTGGCCCCCATTTTATTAAGTACGATAATGAATAAAATGAAACTCTCTTTTTTTAAGATTTATTCATTCTTTTGAAAAAAACAGAGTGACAGAAGGAGGGAGAGAGGAAGGACGGGAGGGAGAGACAGAGACAGAGAGACAGAGAGAGAGAGAGAGAGACTCTTTCATGTTCTTTCATATGCTGCTTCACCCCCAAGTGGCCACAACACCTAGGCAGGACTGGGTTGAACTCAGGTGCCTGCAGTTCCATCCAAGTCTCCCACATGGATGGCAGGTGCCAACGCAATTGAGTTATTATCCTCTGCCTTCCCAGGCTCATTAGGAAGCTGACTCAAACTGGCACTGCCATGTGAGATGTGGGTGTCCCATGTGGTGTCTTAGCCCACTACACCACAACAGCTGCCACACGGTGGGATCCTGGTTCTGTTTTGTGTACTTTCTTATAATGGTATCTGCATGTTTTCTGAATTTGGGGGCTGTGAGAAAGCCCTCTATAAAGGCTTACACTATTTTGAGTTGGCAGTAAAAAGTCCTTCCTTGAACCGTACCTGGGATGTAGGCTATCAAATGAGCTTGTCATATGCTATCTAAAAATTCAATAAGTCAGCTGTAAGGGTTATTTTTTTCCTAAATAGTAATTTGCCTGGATGAAAATGTCTCTCTTTTGAAGTATTGTCAAATAAGAGAACGAAGTAAAATTGGCACTGCATCTATTGGTTTTTGTTGAAAATGAGGCAACACATAAATTAGAGGGAAGACTTTCTCTGACTCAATTTATTCTCAAAGTAAGGAAATGTACTTGGATGGCTACAGGATGAATTAACATCGCTCTAAGCATTTTTCATGGGGTCATGATTTATGTTCAAAGCCCCTTCTTTTCTTCCAATCCTCATCTTCCAATAGCACCCATAGAACATTCCAGAAAACCGTGACACTGTAGTGATTTTAAAGAAGGTAATGGAAACGCTCATACTGTTGTTTTTTGAGCTTAACAATTGACTGTGAGATAAACTGGCATGTTCAGAGACCATCACAGACCAGAAAATGATAGTCTTTTACAATATATTTATGATATATTTTATACTATATTTATACATCAGGAGAAACTAGAAAAAGCTTTGGAAGTTTCATGCCATGTTCCCAAGAGGAATTTTAAGTTGCTATTGTACCTCCAATTTTTCCTTCTTTATTCATGGAACAAACATGAACTAAACAAGGACTTTGAGTGTAACATTCATTTGTAGAGGTGAGTGACTAAAGGAAAATAACACAGTATTAAGGAAAGAGCATACATTTGGAAGCAAACACACCTGTTTATAAAATAACTTGTCATATCCTGGTTACAGGCCCCATTGGATTTCATGGTTTTCATTTGTAAAGTGGAAATTAAAATTAGACACTACATGTGGTAGCAACGTGGTAGTGTAGGGAACGAGGCTGCAATTAGAAGAAATAAAATAGAGAAAGGAAAGCTGGAGCCAGAATTGAACATGTGTTTGCTAAAAAGTTTGGATTTTATTCTTTTAGCAATGACAGGTGGCTGAAGCATTTGAAAAGACACTGGCATCTATATTTACTTTGAAATTCACGGGAGGTTGGCAGGTTAGAAAAGTAAATCAATATGCTTCCAAAGCACCACATGATGCAGCACAAAAGAAGCAAGCGTATGCATATAAGTTAGATTACCAATATTGGTTTAGGAGACTTTGCCACGGCTCCACTTCATTATGGAACAGTGATTTTCAAACTTGCTTTTCCCACAGACCCCTCTCTTTAGATGGAATCTTAGCCAGGAGCATAAACAAGTAAAGCAGATGAAAGCAAGTGATTTTGTTGAAAATGAGAATAAATCAGAGAGCTTTACAACTGGAGAGTAGTATCTCTTCACGCTATGGATTTCCATAGTATTCATTGCCTATGTCTCTCACTTGTGCCAAGTTGCAAACTACTTTGAATTTTATTGTTACGTATTCCTGTGGTATTGCATCAATTAAGTGACAGAGACCCCAGCTTCCAAAATTGTACTTCTCTTTCCAAACGTTCAACAACAACTTTTACATAGTAGTCATTTCTTACTATGTACATGTTTGCAAATTAATTGAACATGGTAGTGAGTGCATAGATTTACAATGAAAATTCAATTCACTTTTCCTAGATTTTTAGGATGTCTTTTCTTAGGGTCTTTAGAGCCACACAGTTTGAAAAAATAAACTCCACAGAATGATATATATCAGAAATATCAAAGTAAAACATGTCAGAAAAATGAAATGTATGTAAATTTATCAAATGAATCTTCCAGGAAACTAACACATAAAATCATCCTTGATAGTGATTTACATATATCGTGGCATATAAATTTAAAAAAATAGAATAAATGTTCGTGTTGATTATGGCTAGCATAAAATTCCATGTTTTTACTCACTGAACTTGCTTACTTTTCATTGTAGGTAAAGTCGACTTACCATCAAATCCATGCCATTTATAATTTTTTAAAGAGAGAGAAAGCCTATACATCTGACTTAGCACAAATAATCAGGGGTTGAACTAAGAGGATAACAAGGGGAATGAAGAAGAGAAGATCAAAATGTTTTTTCTCCCTTGTATCCACATTGAGCGAAGCTTGTACTGTCCTTTACAGGAAGATGCACATGTTCACATGGGACATTGTCAGTATTTGTCACAAGTCTTTCTATGCATAAAGCTTTACAAAATATTATTTTAAGTTTTTTAGCAAAATTTTTTATTTCTATTAAAGTATAGTTGATTGATTATAAATATTGGTGTCATAAGCAGCCATCATAAATGAGTTTCCAAGACGTGCCAAGATAGTTTGGTGGGAGCTGCCTTGTCTCTTCTGTTATGCAGGAATGTAGCAACAAGTCACTGACTGTGGGATTGGAACTTCACCAGAAACTGAATCCATGGATACCTCAATCTTGAGCTACCAAGCCACCAGAACTGTGAGCAATAGTTTATATAATTTACTGATGACCCCATCTGTGGTATTCTGCTTCAGCAACCCTAAGAAATGCTTTATAAATTAATAAATGCTAGTTTACTTATATACTCATGTGTTTGTGTGTGTATATATATATATACATATATATACATATATATACACATATACATATAAACACTCATATATATTTCTAGTTGCCTGTTGGAGAAGCAATTAAATATATGGAGCCTATATTTCGTTTACTTTATATGTTCTTTGTAATGGGTTCTTTACAAGACTTTCCAGGCCGGCGCCATGGCTCAACAGGCTAATCCTCCGCCTTGCAGTGCCAGCACACCAGGTTCTAGTCCCGGTCGGGGTGCCGGATTCTGTCCCGGTTGCCCCTCTTCCAGGCCAGCCCTCTGCTGTGGCCCAGGAGTGCAGTGGAGGATGGCCCAGGCGCTTGGGCCCTGCACCCCATGGGAGACCAGGAAAAAGCACCTAGCATCTTGCTCCTGCCATCGGATCAGCACGGTGAGCTGGCCTCGGCGGCCATTGGAGGGTGAACCAACGGCAAAGGAAGACCTTCCTCTCTGTCTCTCTCTCTCAGTGTCCACTCTGCCTGTCCAAAAATAAATAAATAAATAAATAAAATAAAAAAAAATTACAAGACTTTCCAAATAATTGAACAATCTAAGTTGGCAAATCTTGATGGGTATCTTTTGAAAATGTTCACTGGAAAAGTGATGACAAATAAAATTATTGTTGTCACATTTCATATTTATTTATACAAGTTACTACTTTTTAAGAGTTATTTTTTATTTATTTGAAAGGCAGAAATACAAAAAGAGACGTAGAAATCAGTCTTCATCTGCTGGTTCTCTCCCCAAATGGTGGCAATAGCCAGGGCCTGGAGCTTCTTTTGGGTCATCCATGTGGGTGTCAGGGTCCAAACAGCTGGGCCATTCTCCATTGCTTTCCCAGATGCATGCATCAGCAGGGACCTGCATTGGAAGAGGAGCAGCTGGGTCTTGAGCCAGTGCCCATATGGGATGTCAGCACCTGTGGCAGCAGCTTAACCCACTATGCCACAGCACCATCCCAAAGTTATTATCTTAACACACATTCCCTTTAGAAATGTTAATCGTAGTCTTGAATCACAACTACTTCTCAAATGTTTTCAGGGTTTATGTAAATTTTCAGAAATCTCTTTAGTTAAGATAGTTAACAGATGTCTTCTTCAAAAAAAGGTCTAACGCATGTATAGTTCTTAAGACAGCTTTAGCCATTACATGTAATATACATTATTTATTTATTATGGTTTTGCTTAAATATTTTGAGGAATAAGGTAAGGTCAGAAAGCACATTCATGACAATTTAATGAACATTCCAAAAGTCCTTTTGCACAGAACACTTTAGGGTCAACCCTGTAAAATATTTACTGATGTGGTCAGCACATAATTTATTAGAAGATTTTAAAATCATTTGGACATTTCAAGATCAAGTGGTCAAGACATTAGTATCATCTTTAGTAAGACATAATATAGAGGGTTCCTTTCAGAATCAAATTGTTCAATAATATAACAGTTTGTTAAAGAAAATAGCAAAGCCAAATGAAATGGCTAGGGTATTGAGACAAGTATGATCAATTTGTATTACTTTTGCAAAGGAAATTGTGGCCTTGTGAATTTGGCATAGTAAATTCTAAACATTTGTGAAATGAAATGGTGATGATAGAAACAAGAGCTGAAGGGAGCAACAATATACATGAGCCATTCTTTGGGGATTTAGAGTATAAAAGTGGAGTCTGTTGGGTGTCTAAATTAGTGGAGGCTATCAAAACTTATATTGCTTGATTCACCTGTTACATCTGTGAAAATTCATTCCATAGATATATTTTCTCATATTCACACAGAAACATGGATTTTTGTTAAAATATTGCATGTTATTTTTAAGTGAAAAAAGCTTAAATGTACAAAGTAAGAAACCTGTAAAATAAAATAGTAGCAAGTTAGGCAACATGATATGATCATGAGAAGAACAATACAATAACAATATTAATATTGTTACTAAGAACATCACTGAGTCCATGCTATATGTATGAGATTAAGATTGACAAATTAGCTAGTGTATTGTTGAAGAAAATGTTCTGGAGTCTGACTACTTGGGATAAAGTCAAATCCTTATCACCCTTGTACCCTGAGCCTCAGCTTGCTAACCCACAATGGTTAAACTATAGTTTCTATTTTATAGGAAAAATAAAAGATTAACTGAGAAATTTGTGCCATAAGTACTCGATAAATATCAGCATTATTTTTAAAGAGTAAAATTATTTACATTTACCATGGAATCTAGATAGCATTGTTATCTCCACTGATATGCAAAACAGACAAAGTTGTTATCATATGGTCACATCATTAAAATTATTCTTTAAATAACTGATCTCTTCATCATTTCAATAATATTTATTGAGAGCTGACATATCAGGATGCTTTGGAAAGCATGGCAGTGAATAAAACCTAATCTTTATTCTCTTTAAAATGTCTTCCTTGCACTTTAGTAGGAAGGGTGGATAGTAAACAAAATAATATATAAAATCAATGTGAATAATAAGGAGTGGGAATTTGACCTAGTAACTTGACACTGTTTGAGAGTGCCAGTCCATATGGGAGTGCCTGGGTTCATGCCCTGGCTCTGCTCCTGATTCCAACTTCTTGCTATTGCAAACCCTGGGAGGCAGCCAATTCCTTGCCTTCCTGCCACTCAAGTGGGAGATTCAATTGGAGTTCCAGGCTCCTGGCTTCTGCCTGGCCCAGCCTAGCCTTGGCCATTTGGAGAGAGAACCAGCAAATGGAAGATGTGTGTGTGTGTGTGTGTGTGTGTGTGTGTGTGTTTATGTCTATCTCTTCCTCCTTTTCTGTAATTCTGCCTTTCAAATAAATAAACACACATTTAAAAAAAGTAGCCAGAAGATAAAAAGAATGATGAAAATGGGTATGATAAGAACAGGGAAAAGATGCTTGTTGGTAGGGAAAAGTGATCTGAATAAAAGGTTGATAGATATCATGCAGGTGGAGAGAGTTTTCTAGTCAATCAGATACAAGTGCAAACCCAGCCTGAGGGGTGTTTAATATACTGAAAACCCAGGTTTCAAGTTGAAGCTCTGTGGATTTAGGGTCTGAAAACCGTCAGATGCTGGAAATGTATTCAAGATACATCCAAGAGGTAAAAGAACTTGTTGGAAACAGTATATAGATTATACCATTTGTATTATAATAAGAATTTTAATGTCAAAATCCATATCTATATTTATATGTCAGTGCCTCCAAATATTTCTAGGTAGACAATTTAAATTACGCGATTGCCCTTGAAATTCCTGAGTTCTCTGGTTTGACGTGCTAGCATGACGCTGTTGTGTGTGGCCGATACTTGCTGTCACCACTGCTCCTGGGCTGCTCCCGGTGATGTCTCAGAACTCTCTTGTCCTTCTTTTCATATTGTGACTGATCTCCCTTTGTCTGCTGTTCTCACAAACGCATTTGACATTTGTCTTTTAATACTCTGGACAACTTGACCTTAATTTTGTAGTGTTGGTTAGGGACATGTCTTCTATCACTTTGTAGTTTGTTCTTTTTATGGGGGCATCATATCAGAGTTACCAGGGTCCCAGAGCTTCAGTAAAGCTTCTCTTCCTGTTTTATAAGTGGTCCTGTCTTGTCTAGAAATATGTAAATGCTTAGCCATATTGACTGAGTCAGGGATGTGTCCAGATGATCACTGTACCTTCCTCTTTAAATCTATCCCAGTGGCCAAGTCCTGGTGGCTGTACTTGCATCTTTCTATCATAGTAAACCAAATCCCAAGGGCTCCGGATCCCTGTGTACTATTTCGCTTTGGTTATCCTTTCCTATATGCACCATAGTTACTTCATAGATCTTTAAACCCTTAAAGTTCACAGCCTATTACTTTCTCAAGATGCTCCTGCACATCAAGAAAAACCAGAGAATGCATATACATTGTTAAGGTGATTGCAGCATAAAGTTTTGGCTCTTTTTGATCATGTTTTTTTTTTTTTTCAAATTTATTTCAATTGAACGTATCCACCTGAATTTCCATAGGCTAGGGGAAAACTCCACAGCATCTTACAGCGTGGGTTGAAGAATAAGAATACATTTATTGAGGAACTTGGCAGCCAATGCTCCATAAGAACAGAAGCAGCAGCAGTTCTGATCCTCAAGATTCGCACACAGTCCTCATGACAGTATTCTCTACAGGACAGGGGATATACATCTGCATCCTGAGGAGAGAATTGCACCGCTCCATTGCTTCTGCTCCGGGCAGAGCAACTGACATGTAATGAGACTACTGAGGTTCCAGGCTGCTGGAGGAAGCCTTGCTGGAGCTGTCTAGTAAGAGGTATTTGTGGTTCCTTTTGCTGGGGAGAGAGAGCCATCAGTTCTATGAGAAACTCAACTGTGATAACTTCTGCTTTTCTGTATTAAGGCATAATTAGGTGGGAAGATGTGGATTCTCTAACAGTTCGGTGTCCAGACAACCCAGTGTGAGCTTCCAGAGTCACATCTGCCTGTCACACCAGGATTTCTGAGTTTCTGTAGCAGCTGAACTGTCTTCTTTGCTATAAATAGTCTGAAAGATTGAACAGAGCTCTGCAATAGAAGACTTAACCTTTGGGAGTTATGCATCCCATTAAGAAATAGATTAAACCTTTTTCCCCAAAAAAATGAGTTCAGACAAATATATTAAGTCTACTGATACGCGCAATTTCAGCAGGAACATGGTAGTCTACATAAAAAAACTGTCACCCATACAGATCATACTCTAACCTTCCAAACTAATATATTTATATACTTGTGGAGTACCATGCTCTCTCTTTTTAAGAATTTTTATTTTAACTTGTTCTTCATTTAACAAGCTAGCATTTCTATATTATTTTAAAAATTTTATAAAATATTACAAATTGTCTATATAAGAAATCATGAAGCATGGATCTATATCAAGATATCCTTGATAAAAGTCAACTGCGATTGTTTATTGTATAAAATTTTGTACATCATTCTTATAAAACAACTTGTGGTAGTTGTGGTCCTTATTTAAGAAATTTTACTGCATTAAAGTGAAAAGTAACATCCCTCTGATGTTATGATCTCACATTGGCATGTATCAGGTAAAACTATTAAAAACTTTGAAATGCAAAAAATGATTACAATTATTCTGTCCATAATACATTTATTATTTTATTTCAGTTTTTCATGTTCTTCAATCTGTTTCAAAACTCCAAGATGTGTGAAGCTAATAGTAATTCAGATGATTCTTTTTGTTAGAAAGGCAAAGGAACTGTGTCCAGTGTGGATGCAGTTGATTATTCATCTGTGGATATTGACTATACTTACATCTGTTTGCAAATTCATCTGAAGTATTTTGAATTTCCTACAAACATGGTTTCTTTGACTTCTCTTTTAAACATTTACATTTTGCTAGTTCCCCTACTATTGCATTGAATAAAATTTTCGTGTTTATTTTATATTTCTGTGTGTCACAGTTTTATTTTTGTTGTTGTTGTTTTTTTTTTTGTTTTGTTCTGTTTTTTGATAGGCAGAGTTAGACAGTGAGCGCGAGAGACAGAGAGAAAGGTCTTCCTTCTGTTGGTTCACCCCTCAAATGGCCGCTACGACTGGAATTGTGCCTATCCAAAGCCAGGAGCCAGGTGTTTCTTCCTGGTCTCCCATGCGGGTGCAGGGCCCAAGCACTTGGACCATCCTCCACTGCCTTCCCAGGCCAGGACAGAATCCAGCGCCTCAACCGGGACTAGAACCCAGGGTGCCGGCACCGCAGACAGAGGATTAGCCTAGTGAGCTATGGTGCCGGCCACAGTTTTATCTTTAAAGAGTGTTTAATACATCTCTTAAATCCTGATAAGCAATAAGAATTTAGAACATCATATAATTGCATGGGCATATGATCTTAAATCTTTATAGAAATAGTCCTACAACATCAGAGTTCCTGTTGTGGATTAAGTATATGTAAAAGAAGATTGGAATTTTGCTACTTTTTTTCGAATTTAATATATGATAAACTTGTTCTCTAAAATCAGAGTATTTACCAAGACTACTGTTTTAAAGTCTTCTCTTAGTCGTTCACAGTTTTCTTTGCTATTATGTGTTTTATATGTTTATAGGAAAATTTAATAACAGCATTTGCATTATTCCAAGTTTAATGAGGCAAGATTATTCTAGGCACACTTAACTTTCAATGTTTCCAGGTGTTGTTACAGACCAAAAAAATTAAAATTTATATTCATAATATGCATTCCTACTGAATGAAATATACGTTTATCACTGATGCTATTTGTTCTTATTTCTAGTGTTTTCATTACAAATGCATTAGTATTCTTTAGATAATGAGCTTCTGATCATTTGGCTAAAAATCAGATGAGATATCAGTTCTATTGTCTGATTTCTGTGGAGTAACTGCTTCTTTAGGGAAATGGATTATGACAAAGTACAAATTCATTTCTGTTCTTTCAAAAAATCAAGCTTCAATTAAATGTTAACACCCCAGGTGTTTTACATCTCTTCAATAAAAACATTACCACTTCAGCTATTGAGACAGAGGTATGTCAAAAATCCAGATGCTTCATACATTTCCCTTGGAATTCAATGAAAAAAGGTAAGGTAACTATCTGCATGTGAATTATTCTCTACAATGGAAGCCATCCTGGAACTGATTAATTGCTAGGCAAAACCCATACTCACTGGATGATAGTTATATGCAAATAGCAGAGGCCAACTGAAGAGGGCCTAGAATGACAATCTACTTAGAAGAAATTTAATTTTCAAGAAATAAATTCAATACACTAAGATAGCAAGACTTAGAGAAAAATAAGCCCATATACCTTAAAGCTATAATTTTATTTCCCTCTTTTTAAGCCATGTCTCACTTCATATGTTCATGAAGGTGATTTATAATTTTTTTCTAATATAGGGCATTTTTATTAATCCAAAGAATGCTTCCAGAGCCAGCCTTAGGAATAGGTAAGACCTAATTTTTCCTCTTGTATTATAAAGACCAAGAATTAACAGTTGTGCTAAAGTTACAAATGAGAGATTTGGGAATTGAAAATATAATAATTTTCTGTAATGATTTGTTAGAGGCTGACGCTGACACCAGCTAATGCAAAAATACCACCAGCACATGATCAAATTCTAGAATGCTCAAGAAAAGAACTTTTGGAAGGGGATCAGAATATGACATCTGCAACATGCAATTTGGCATATGGATTATTTGGAACTGAAGACAGTTGAAACACAGTGGATACCAGAGGAGCCCTCTGCTCTCTCCCTTTCTTGGTAAAAACACAGAGAGTGGATGTCTAATCTAGTGGTCAAGACCCTTCCCCCATTACACACTGGAGATCCTGGGTTCAATTCCTGACTCTGATCCCCGACTCCTGCTTCCCAGCAATGCAAACCCTGGGAAGAGGTTCTGATGGTTCAAGAGACCTGGATTGAGATCCCACTCTGGATAGACTGATCTTGACCCAGGACTGGCAATTGCAGGCATTTGGGGAATGGACCAATGAATGAGAGTTCTCTGTCTCTTTGCCTCTCAAATATATATATATATATATATATATAATATTTAAAAATAATTTAAAAACCAAGGCATAATACCCCCTTGTGAAGATGTTACACATTTCCATTTGTAAAGATATTAATCTCTGCTGTATAAGAAAGACCAGAGAAGGAAAATAGATTAGTCTGCATAACAAATTTATTTACCAGATATTTCCTAGTTACTGCATCACAATTCATCACTCTTTCTTATAAAGGTTTTTATAAAGTTCCTGAGTCTAAATACTATTTTGAGATTTTTACTTTTTCTCTGGAAGTCCCTTTGTTGTATACAAATAAAGTATAATTTGAATTTTTTTCTCCTGCAAACTTGTCTTTCATCATTTTAATTCACAGGCCAGGTAGATATTCTAGGAAGGTAAAGAAAAAAAATTTCCCTTCTGATTCTGACAAGTTAGATGGGGTAGAGTAAGACACTTTGCTTGCTTCAGAGACTATAGCTGAAGTTTTAGGACACTTGAGAAAGCCACTTTATCTTTTTTCTCACCATTTTTAAAAATTTTCTTTCAACTTTTATTTAATAAATATAAATTTCCAAAGTACAGCTTTTGGATTTTAATGACTTTTCCCCGCATAACCTCCCTGCCACCCACAACCATCCCATCTCCCATTCCTTCTCCCCTCCCATTCTTCATCAAGATTCATTTTCAATTGTATTTATATACAGAAGATCAACTTAGTATATACTAAGTAAAGATTTCAACAGTTTGCACCCACACAGACACACAAAGTATAAAGCATTGTTTGAAGGCTAGTTTTACCATTAATTCACATAGTACAACACGTTAAGGACAGAGATCCTACATGAGGAGCAGGTGAACAGTGACTCACGTTGTTGATTTAACAATTGACACTCTTATTTATGGCGCCAGTAATCATCCGAGGCTTTTGTCATGAGCTGCCAAGGCTATGGAAGCCTCTTGAGTTCACCAACTCTGATCTTATTTCGACAAGGCCATAGCCAAAGTGGAAGTTCTCTCCTCCCTTCAGAGAAAGGTACCTCCTTCTTTGATGGCCTGTTCTTTCCACTGAGATGACCCGGCCATTCCACTTCTTCGAATTTACCCAAAAGAAATTAAATTGGCAAATAAAAGAGCTGTCTGCACCTCAATGTTTATTGCAGCTCAATTCACAATAACGAAGACATGGAATCAACTTCAATGCCCATCAAAAGAAGACTGAATAAAGAAATTATAGGATATGTACTCTATAGAATACTATACAGCAGTTAAAACAAATGAAATCCGGTCATTTGCAACAAAATGGAGGAATCTGGAAAACATTATGCTGAGTGAAATAAGCCAGTCCCAAAGGGAAAGCCACTTTAAAAGTTAATCATTTTATGAGAAGCCTCCCAGACTTTTATCTATTGAGTATCCTCAAGATAGGGTAGTTAAGATGCTTTCCCTGTCATTTCTTTTCAAATTTAGATTAGCAGGAGAAATCCTTTGTGTGTGGTAGGACAAGGTGCTGTAGCTTAGGGAGTTAAGCTGAGCACCAGCATCCCATATGGACCCAGGAGAGTCCTGGCTGTTCCTCTTCTGATCCAGCTCCCTTCTAATGTGCCTAGGAAAGTAGTGGAGGATTGCCCAAGTTCTTGAGCCTCTGCACCCACATGGGAGACCCAGGCTCCTGGCTTCAGACTGACCCAGCTCCAGCCATCATGGCCACTTGGGAGTGAACCAGTGGATAGAAGATCTCTCTCCCTTTCTCTGCCTCTGCCTCTCCATCTCTCTAATTCCACTTTTCAAGTAAAATAAGTCAATCCTTTGAACTAGTTCCTTGCATATTACAGCTCTTGTTTTGGCTTTTATTATTGATCTGTTCACTCTTAAGGGTAACAGTTGTTTTCCTTTGCCTCTTTCTTTGTGCCCTTATTATAAAAGTGAGAATTATAGGGTAGAATATAGGCATGAAGGCATACACCTTATAAGTCTGTTCAAAGCGTCACAGACCACTGTGTTTATGGTTGTGTGTTTGGAAAAATTTAATGTAGGTCACCAATAAAATGGTGAGATTCTCCTTCTATCTCATTTTCTAGCTTGTGAGCATGGCTTGATCCAGCAAGACACTTTATCTGATGTTGCACATGCTGCTGAGTGCAAGTTGTTGAGCCTGCATCTGGTGGCGGCTAGCCACTGAGCTAGTAATGCAAGATACAAGTGCAAGCAGCATAGTTCATCCAGCTATGAAAATTGTCAGCGGTTTTTGTCTTAATAAGGGTTTCATTTCAAAGGGAGAGCTTGTAGTCTTTCTCCTGCATTTCCTTGTTAAGTATTGGGAGAGCTCCATCTCAGTATCACCTGCTCATTAATGCAGACGGGCAGACCTATGATTGGAGACCTCTCATATTTGTAGTAGGCTAGAGACAGTACTTTTTACAAATACACATCCTTACTGCTTGTGGAAATGAAGTGATTGCTTTCTTTGGCTATCTTTCATAGTGACCCTTTAGGACATTAGATATGGGGGCTATAAAAAGACATTCTGGTTTGTGCAACATTTAGAATATGTATAAACTTGAAGAGTTAGCAATTCTAACTATTTTTGGGCAGAAAACAGATTCTATTTTATCTGAAAGGAATGGACTGAAGGAAGTAGAAAGAGAAAGAGAGAGAGAAGTAAACAGACACAGAAAGATTTTTGATATACTAGTTTGATCAATTCCAAAATGCTTGTAATACCTAAGACTGGACCAAGCTGAAAATAAGAGTCAGGGATTCAATCTGTGTCTCCCACATGGGTGCCTGTCCCAGATGTGCATTAGCAGGAAACTATAATCGGTAATAGAGATGGTACTTGAACCTAGAAATTCCTGCATAAGATGCTGTGTTTCCAAGTTGTGGTTTAAAATGTGCTTAATGCCAACTGCATTTGATATATCATTGGGTCTGGAAAAAATGTTGTACCTAAAACATTTTTTAGAGGTTTCTCATTTTTATATATGTATATATATATCAAAATAATTGTGTGTATAATTATATATGTGTGTATATATAAATATGTGTATATATATATATATCTCCTATTCAAATCTATGGGAAGATCACATTGGAATCAGGTTGTAAATTGAAACAAAAAAGCATCACAGCATCACAACATTATTAAAGAGGAAAATTCAGATTTAGAAGAAAAAGTAAAATACACAGCCACCATGAATTTCGGTCTTCCTCCTGCTTCTTACATCACCTTTACCTCCAAACTCTCTATTTCTGATCCACAATTTCTGAATCTCTGCCTCAATCCCTGCTTTCCGCAAATAAGGCTCCATATCCTCAAATTCTACTAGTCCCCCAAACTGCCTTGATTTTGCCAGAAAACACTAAGTATTCAGTTGTCCCACTAGCTTTCCCTTCTTATAAGAGTTAAAAAGCAGTCTGGCTCATGACCTCTAGTCCAAGCAACTCTGGCCCCTGAACTCTAGTTATGGCATGTTTCAATTACGTATGTAAATGCTGATAGCCAGGCAACATTTTGGTAGAAGGTTTGAAAGCATACAGCTCATTTCCAGGTCCTCTGTAACTCTACCTATTTCCTGAAGTTCTCTAATCATACCCCCATCACCTCCATCAGCTCCAAGCCTTGCCATGCAATGACTTTTGTAAATATAGCCTGAATTCTGACACAAAAAAATTAAAATCATGTCTGTTGGATAAGAATAGATCCATTGTCACAAAATCCTTTCACTCTCACTTTTAGAAGAACCTGACACATTTAGCAAGGAAGTCCATGCTGCCACCAAAGTAAAAGAAAAATCTTCCTGTATTCCTGTGAGCTACAGCAAGCTGGACCTAGATCATCACTCATTATTTCCAAGACAATTGAAAAGCTATTCCTATAGGTGATGTCAAAATAGTGGTTTCCAGAGTCAAATCCCAGAATCCAAAAGCAGACAACAACATGAAATAGACAGCTTTTCCCAAGATCGAAAGTTAAGTACCTGACCTTTACCATTTTTATTTTATTTTATTTTATTTTATTTTATTTTAAAGATTTATTTATTTATTTAAAAGTCAGGGTCACAGGGAGAGAGGAAGAGACACAGAGAGGAATCTTCCATTTGCTGGTTCATTCCCCCAGATGACCACAACAGACAGCACTGGGCCAGGCTGAAGCAGGAGCCAGGAGTTTCCTCTAGGTCTCCCACATGGATGGCAATGGCAGAAACCCATGGACTATCTTCTTCCACTTTTCCCAGGCCATTAAAAGGGAGCTGGGTCCCAAGTGGAGCAGCTGGGACTCAAACAGGTGCCTACGTGGGATGCTGGCGTCACCGGCTGTAGCTTAAAGCCACAGCACAATGCTGGCCTCATCCTTGAAATATTTTTACCCTTGAAATATTTCTCCTCAACAAGTAGAGAAAAGTTAAAAACTCCTATTTGGAAATTTTAAATTGAACACTCCTTCCCCTTTTCTCCCATTGATTGAACGGTGGACTGGAGATTGCTTGCCACAATTTATCTTATGTTCCCTCTGTTTCTCCTTCAAACTGTGTCTTGCTTCTGTTAACCTTTACTGTTTTCTTAACAAGCATAAATCCAATGCTAACTAATCAATGAGATTTCTGATTATGTTAAGATGCCACAAAATAACCATGCCATTGACAGCATCAGGTAGACCAACTACTGAAGACAGATAAATAAAAGTTATATAGTATCTATGAAAAACAATGCAACACTATCTCTCCCACTGGTGTTACTTAAGCCCAGGAAAGACCTCATGAAATCCCGTGGACCAATCCTTGTCCAGATGAAGTCATTTGAACAAAATTTTTCCTTTTTGTTTAGAAATAAGAACATAGTGGAAGATCGTTCGTGAATGATATACAAGGCAATATTACCATCAAATGTGATTTGATTCCACAAGTGACACCTTCAAGCCCCTTGGGGAATTGAAAAGCGGTTCTGGCACTAACTTGTTTTGGAAAGATACTTGTCAGCTTAACAAATAATTTGATTTGTTCTCAGGCTTAGCTGTTTCACCAGTTAGGGTGCGAAATACCACAAATTTTATGAGAGTAGACTAAAGATCTGAGCTTATTTAATCAGGTGACAAACCTAAGGCTTGACAGTTATTGAAGTCAGTCTGTTGGTCTCCTATATCAGTAATTGAACAACCTGTTCTGTTCTTGAAACATTGAGAGATGTACGCATGGGAAATGGAAGTGGGTAGATGCCAGGTGTAGATGGCCATGGTTTCCATTCTATGCTTGCCCATGAATAACACTAGAAATATTATCTTATGTGATGGCAGGATATGAAATTCCTACTTAAATATCAGGATCTAGGCTAGCATTGTGGCACAGAATTGTGGTACAGAGAGTTATGCCACCTCCGGCAGCACTGGCATACCATATGGGCACCGTTAAACACCTGGCTGTTCTGCTTCTGATCCAACTCCCTGCTAACACACCTGGGAAAGCAGCAGAGGACGGTCCAAGTCCTTGAATCCCTGCTTCCATGTGCGAAACCCAGAAGTGGCTCCTGGTTCCTGGCTTTGGCCTGACCCAGCCTTGGCCATTGTGGCCAATCAGGGAGTGAACCAGCTTAAGGAAGATCTTTTCTTCCTTCCTTCCTTCCTTCCTTCCTTCCTTCCTTCCTTCCTTCCTTCCTTCCTTCCTTCCTTCCTTCCTTCCTTCCTTCCTTTCCTCCCTCCTTCCTTCCCTCCCTCCTTCCTTCCCTCCCTCCTTCCTTCCCTCCCTCCTTCCTTCCCTCCCTCCTTCCTTCCCTCCCTCCTTCCTTCCCTCCCTCCTTCCCTCCTCCTCCTCCTCCTCCTCCTCCTCCTCCTCCTTCTCTCTCTAACTCTGCCTTTCAAATCTATAAATACAAAATATCAAGATGATGTGGACTTGGATACCCCATGCCTCCTGACATCATATGCTCCAGCTTAAATGCTAACCAAAAACAAACTCAGGTTTGTTTTTATAGAATGTAATACCACGTAAATGTACAAAATTACATCACATAGAGTTTTCATGGGTATTGCAACTCCATGTTCTTTAAAATGTTGGAAATCTCTCTCTGTATTTTGGAACTTAGGTTTTGGAAGAGGCAATTCTACATCTCTCCATGGTTGTAAGAAAAGGATGTAATGCCGCTATACAAACATTGGAAGCGCTCCAATCAAAAGTTCATAGTTTAGCCTCTGCTGTACTCCTGAATGCAACTAATGTCAAAAAAAGGAGGAGCTTATGCAATCATTGGTGAAAAATGCTGCTTCGGTGAAAACTGAGTGGCATAAGTTGTACATAATTCACACTTTTTAAAAGAGAAGATTAACACTCTCCATCAGCTAAATGAGGCTTAGTCATTTTATTGGACTGAAATAGTTCCAGGGTTGACAGAATGATTTAATGCAAAAGTGCTTGCATTTGCTATTTTCTGTTTAATTATTTTTGTTATGCACTGTACTCTTCTCTCCTTTGAAATTCCCTTACCACTCAGCTACTAACCCAAGTCTTCTCTCCACAGTTATCAACTGAACTTTTATGTGCAAATTCCTGCAAAGTATCAGATGGCAGAAATGAAGAAAGTCAGAATATGGCCGGCGCCGTGGCTCAACAGGCTAATCCTCCACCTTGCGGCGCCGGCACACTGGGTTCTAGTCCCGGTCGGGGTGCCGGATTCTGTCCCGGTTGCCCCTCTTCCAGGCCAGCCCTCTGCTGTGGCCCAGGAGTGCAGTGGAGGATGGCCCAAGTGCTTGGGCCCTGCACCCCATGGGAGACCAGGAAAAAGCACCTAGCACCTGGCTCCTGCCATCGGATGAGCGCGGTGCGCCGGCCGCAGCGCGCCATCCGCGGCAGCCATTGGAGGGTGAACCAACGGCAAAGGAAGACCTTTCTCTCTGTCTCTCTCTCTCACTGTCCACTCTGCCTGTCAAAAAAATTAAAAAAAAAAAAAAAAAAAAAGAAAGTCAGAATATGCCATCCCAGAAAATGCCATGTTGTGCTGAAGGTCACTGAGAAATAGAACAATCTCCCTGCCCTCCCCTTTTCAATGTAAAACTAAGGCATAATTTCCCTTTATAAAGGCGACATAATTCTCTATTTTAAAGGTATGCCCTTCTCTTATAACAGAAATTCCAGAGACAGTACTAAGTAGTTTGTTTAATACACCTTACTGAACAAGACCTAATTTTCATGTGTTTTCTAGTCACTTCTGATTTCTTGCTTTTTGTTGAAATGATATTTTAACCTCTGAGTTTACCCATTTCTTTGTGTTTTTTATTATTTTGCTATGAAGCCCTTGTGTTCACAAATACATTAACAAAAGATAAAATCTGTGTGCTTTTCTGTTGTTAATCTACATTTATTTTTTACAGGCAGAGTGGACAGTGAGAGAGAAAGACAGAGAGAAAGGTCTTCCTTTGCCTTTGGTTCACCCTCCAATGGCCACCGCAGGCCGGCAGGCTGTGGCCGGCGCACCGTGCTGATCTGAAGGCAAGAGCCAGGTGCTTCTCCTGGTTTCCCATGGGGTGCAGGGCCCAAGCTCTTGGGCCATCCTCCACTGCACTCCCTGGCCACAGCAGAGAGCTGGCCTGGAAGAGGGGCAACTGGGACAGAATCTGGCACCCCAACCGGGAATAGAACCCGGTGTGCCGGTGCCGCTTGGCAGGGAATTAGCCTATTGAGCTGCGGCGCTGGCCTAATCTACGTTTTGACACTTTCATTCATAGGCCCCAGATATAGAACATAAGAGGACAGAGGAAATCTTTTTTCTTCTCTGTATTTCCATGCAAGTCATTGTTCATTTAACACTTGTTTTAAATATATTATCTCATGAGCTCTAGGAATACATAAAAGGAAAGATCTGAAATTGCATGGTTCATTTTGAGAATGATGTAACTGTCAAGGGTAATTTGGCATGAATGAAATAGAGTTCGTGCAATGTTAGGGCTAATTATGGCAAATTCATTAGTTGGATCACTGGAAAACATAGCTAAGATATTTAGTCTAAAGCATATTTCCAGAAATTCTCAGTCTTGTGCTCAATCATGTATTTACTGAGCAAGTATTTAATTATTTGTGTATTTATTTATTGATATAATAAATATTTGTTGATAACATATTATGGGAATTTTACTGTTTCAGGCATTGAGAATAAAATAGGATAAGACAGACATGTACTGTGCTCTAAAGGAATTTATAATAGATTCAGAGACCTGAACACATTTATAGCAAGTTGATGGTACTGGTTCTAACAAACTGCTAGGGGAACATATTAGAGCTTAACATTTATATTAATATCTTGGAAATAAACAAAGGAAACTTCCCATAATTGACCACATATTTGTTTTTGTGTCTTCTTACCTGTATCCAAGCCTCGTGTGTCCTATTAATACAAAATGGTTTACATTTTTTTTACCAGACCCTGGAGAAAAATTTGTCTGTGACTGGAACTAGTAACTGAGTCACAGGAATGACTGCTTTGTCACAAACATGGTCTGCCCCTTTGCACAAAGATCAAGACAGAAGACACTGATGTGGAGAAGACACAGTAGGACAGTTGTCTCCTTCATGATCATGCACCCCCAGGCCCATTCATCAGCAGAATGGCAGTCAAGACCTCCTAAATTAGCCAAGGTTACATTCACTCTCAAGAAACACTTGAAATGGAATTTTCTCCACCTAGAATATCCATTACAATGAAATAGAAAACTGAAAGATTTTTCCAGTAAAAATATTTATCAGTTTTTTCTTTTTCAAAGTTTACTGGGGGGCGGGGGGGGGGGGGTGTGCTTTGTGGCGCAGTGAGTTCGGCCGCAGTTTACAATCCCAGTGTCTATATCGGAGTAAAGGCTCCACTCACAGCTGCTCTGCTTCTGATGCAGATCCTCACTAATGCACCAGGGAAGGCATCAGATGATGTCTCAGGTAGCTGGGGCCCTGCAACCCACGTGGGAGGAACACACAGAGATTTGGGTCCTTGGCTTTGGCCTGGACCAGCCTTGGCTCTTGAGCTCATTTGGAAAGTGAAGCAGTGGGTAGAAGATTCTCCTTCAATCTCTATCTCTTCTTTCTCTGTCCTTCTCTCTTTTTGTTACTCTGCTTGTCAAAGAAATAAATAAATATTTTTAAAATTTAAAAAAAAATCACATTGGGTACTTTAAAGTATGTTTTTTAAAGCATAGCTAATCTTTGACAAAATACATTTGAATTTAAAAAGGCAAACTCTCAACAAATATGCTTTACTACCCCTAAACTACTTTTCACATGCTGAGTTGAGGTAAATCAGATAATAAGCAAACACATTCGGCTATTTGATTTTGTTTCTGCAAGTTTATGCAATGTATTGATGATTTTATTTTACTTTAAACAAAAATTTTATATTGTGTGAAAACATATAAAGACAATGAAGCTACACCCGCTAATAAGAAAAAGTACTGTTCTCAGTACCTTATATAGGGTACTGGTGCTGTGGCTCAGTGGGTTAATGCCCTGGACTGAAGCGCCAACATTCCGTATGGGTGCCAGTTCGAGGCCTGGCTGCTCTGCTTCTGATCCAGCTCTCTGCTATGGCCTGGGAAAGCAGTAGAAGATGGCCCAAGTCTTTGGGCCCTTATATGCTTGTGGAGACCTGGAAGAAGCTCCTGGCTCCTGGTTTTGGCCGGCTCAGCTCCGGCCTTTGAGGCCAACTGGGGATTGAACCAGTAGTTGGAAGACCCCCCCCCCCCCGCCGCCTCTCCTCTCTCTGCGTAACTCTGACTTTCAAATAAATAAATAAATCTTTAATAAAAGGAAAAGTGCTGTTCTCAAACTGAAACAAATATTCTACAAAGCATGATACCAGGAAATATCTGATATGAAATATCACTTAAGTTTTTCCTTTGACAATATTTTATTAACAGTTATTTTTTAAGGATTTATTTTATTTGTTTGAAAACAGAATCACAGGAAGAGAGGAACAGAGGGTAAAGACAGAGAGAGGGAGAGAAAGAGAGAGAAAGAGAGAGATCTTCCATGTGCTGTTTCACTCTCCAAATGGCCACAATAGCCAGAACTGGACCAGGCTTAAGCCAGGAGCTTGGAACACCATTTGAATTTCCCACAAGGATGGGCAGGGGACCAAGCACATTTTCTGCAACTTTCCCAGATGCATTGGCAGTAAACTAGATTAGAAGCAGAGGGACAGGAACTCAACCCTCCTGGTAAGGTACTCCGATATGCGATGACAGTGTCACAAGCAACAGCTTAATCCACTATGCCACAATGCCGACCCCATGACTTTATTAAAGATTTTTGGCATGCTTTTTCTCAAGGAATATAAATATCTTTATTCTATGCATATGTAGATTCTGTTTTTTTTCCTGCTGACTTGGAATACATACATGTTTTCAAGAAGGCATGACATACAGAAATAGCTACTGTATTATTAATAATGCTGCAGTGAACATCTTTATACATGCATTTTAAGCTGTGTCTCTTAATATTTCACCCTGCTAATGTCATACTATCTGCACTATGGGCAACATTGCTGTGAATATTTTAATAATTGACTGCACTGTCATTATTTGATCAGGGGAGATTACTCAAGTGATCCCACTGCCTGAACTGGAATAAGTAATAAGAAGCTGTAAGGTATGCATCTCATACTTTGCTTTACTGAGAGCAAAACATGGTTCAGGGTGGATTTTGGCAATGTTGAAGGAATGTTTATAATTTAAAATTATTTTATATTTGAATGGAAAATGAAATGCTTCCTTGCACTAATTTGCAATTATTTTATTTGTATCAAGCTTGACTGCTATTTTGTTATTTGGCTATTTGTATATATTTTGGGGATTTGTTTTTCTGTGTGTCATTTATCATATTTTTATTAATCTAAGAGCATTTGTTTAAAAAGATGAAGTTTTGTATATTTATTTTCAATTATTGAACCAAATTATTTTCTTTGTTAAGAGTGTAAAATGAAATCCATACTAATACAATTTTTTCTTTTGAATTTCTCTGGATATGGCCTTCTCCTTAAACAGCCCAAGAAATTCTTTGCCTCAGGTCAGCAGGAGTATAGGTAAAAATTATTAAAAAGAGTACTGAAATGAAGAGTGGTTTAATTTCTGATACTTAAATTTGGATTTTTGGATCATCAGAAAAATAGGCAGTAATATTTTTAGCAAGAAAGGCAGGATTGTGAAGAGAAGGTTTTAGATAATAGTTTTTACATTAATACTGGATTATAGGACTCTACATAAGAAATATGGTATCTAGAAACAAAGATAAAGAATAAACTTGCTAAGTTTTAGCTATATGGTTTAAAGAGAGTATAAAATGAGTATAAAATTATTAATAATTTCAAGATAGTGAGAAAAGAACTAAAGCAAGTATGAGCCTATACAATTCCACAGATTGTATGTACTTGAAGCCAGCCTTGAATCTGCCTCTTCTGATTGCTGGATTGCGGGTGGTAGGGAGATGATGTTCCCCTCTTGACTTCAAAGCTTACATGATTGCTTTGCAGGTTTAGGAATTTCCTAGGGTAAGGAGACCAATTTCCCCACATACATTTCACATATAGAGTTAGAGATAGAGACGCTCCTCACATTTCTCCATAGTACTACTGGGTGGGAGGTCACATCAAGGTGAACTCACTCACAGCATGGCCAGGCAGAGCAAGGCTTCAGTAGAACTCTTGGTCTTGTGATATCAAGAGGAACTCGTCAAGTCCCCAGGGGGAATCAAGAAGCTATCTGAGTTGTGAGTCTGTGCAGACTTCAGCGATAGCTAGGGAAAGGCAGTCCTAGGCAGAGTGGTGAGTGCAGAAGTGAGCCACATAGAGCCACCCTGACACACAGCTACTTCACTACACTCATCCCTAGGAAGTGGTCATCACGAAGAAGAATGGAAACTACTGCTATGTGTGTGACAATACATACTTTACCTGATGTTTAGTCTCACAAAAAAAGCAATACATGGAAAAATAAATCAAAAGCCAATCAAGAGTGTTGTGATGTTTATGAGTATTACTGAGGTTACAACTTCTGTTATTATAATGCTCTTTGTATTAGTGTCAGCTGTCAACTCTCTCAAAAGAACACCAAAGTAACCTGCTGCTCAAGGAAGAATCAGTGTATTAACTCAGCACAGTAAGGGATTACACTGCCTTAAAATAGACTCAGTCAAGTCCTAGAGGAGGAAGACTGGGAATAGTTACTTGTAAGATACAAGTCTTCAATGAAGGAAGGCAGCTGCTTAGTCCTGAATTTGACTGGGATTGAGCACAGGTTTTTTATGTGGTAGTTTAAGATCAGTGTACAAAGCAAGTGGAGGGTCTTAGAAAAAATGTTCCTAATTACTCTTTTTCAGCTAAGTGATCTCGACACTTTTGAGGAATCTGCTGTCTTCCTAAACCAACTAACTATTGTCTTAGAAGTCTCATTGTTTGTACCTTCTCAGATTGTTGGTTTGGAATGCTCTTGAAGCTAACAAGGGGGTTATTAATTTGGTTTACACTTTTATCTTTGTGGGAAGAATTTTCTAGAATAAAAATAGACTGACTGAGGCAATCTTAGTTCTCCATCCATGATAGTGAATCTACGGTGCTGCAAGTGATCCATTCCTACTGGACTTAGAAAGGCAAGATCAAATACAGATCCTGAAGAGGAGATTTCCTTGCCATTATCCAGACATCCACAAAGTGATCCCTGATTAAAATGGCCTGTCTTGGGTGAAATTTTAAGGAGAGTAAAGTTCTTCCACTTCTTTCTTTGTATTTTTAATTTTGCTCCTCATCAATTTGTTGGAGTCTCAGGCATTTTTCAGTCACATCATTTTCCTTATCCACTAAATTCTTAGAAGTTCTTCCTCCTTAGTATTCCTACAAGAAACTGAGTAAGAGTAAGTAAACCTCCTTTGCTTTCACTGAAAGTATAACTTGTGATCAGTACATTTATATAGTAGGTGCTATCCTGCTTCAATAAACATTTTAGAAAAATATATACACATATCTACTTGCTACAATTTCTCCTATTAAAAAGAAACTGCAACATGCAGAATTCCTGTCTGTGGAGAAGATAAATTACTTAGAAATGCATAGTATATTTTATAGAAATATTTACTAACTGCATAATGGATTGCACACTAACTCTCTTCAATATTTTCAAGTTTTGGTTTGCTCCCTTCAGTTGCAGGGGACTTAGATAAAATATTAAATTGGCATTTTAAGACCAAGATAGTTGGATTATATAATCATAGCTCATCAATCACTTTTGTGTGGTTATTTAGAGTAATGTAGTGAGAAATCACCACATTGAGAGTAAGGAAATCTTGGTTTCAGTCTTGATTCTGCTGGTAAATGACTGTGGAACTCCATATATCACTTAATTACATTAATTCCAGTTTATTTATTCATTAATTGAAGAACTGACCTCTAAGATGAATGCCTGCTCCATCTTCTCTAATAGATGATTCTAATTGTGCGGTATCTCCTAAGTGAGCTGGGTAGACGTGAAAGGTCTCTTTATTTTCTTCATGCATTTGCCAGTCACTGACTAAATTTGAAATATTATTTATTTCATATTATTGGTTTAGTATAGATATTTCTATAGATACATTAAAGTATTTACAATAAACATTTTATAGCAGTTCAGGAATTCATAGAACATTCTGTAGAAAATAAGCAGCTTTGTTTGCCAAAAAGCACATTGAGGAACTTAATGAGATAATGAAGATTATTTGGGAACTTGAGGGACTGTTGATTAACTCCTCGGATTAGCTGTAGTGTCTCTCTGCTCCATCTCAGTGAAGATAACCTATCACGGAAAGATGCCTGTCTTCTCAAGTGGTGACATTTGGATTTCAAGGGAAAAGAATTGATTAATTCCAAATGCACAAATTGCTCACTCTGACTTTCAGATGAGGCTCAGTGAAAGTGACATTGAATTGGTTTAACACACTTCTGTGAATGCTTTCAAAAATTCATTTATTTTTATTTTATTTGAATGGCAGAGAGAACGAGAGAGAGAGAGAGAGACAGAGAGACAGAGAGACAGAAGAAGATCTTCCATCTGTTGGTTCATTCTCCAAATGCCCACAAATAACAAGCCAAAGTCAGGAGCCCAGAACTCCATTTGTGTCTACCATGTGGGTAGAAGGAACACAAGTACTTGAGACTTCATTTCCTGACTGTCAGAACGCACATTAGCAGGAACCTCATTCAAGATCAGAGGAGCCAGAACTGAAAGCAGGTAGTCTGAAAGGGATGTAGGTTTCCTAAGCACTAACTGCTATATCAAACTCTCACCCCAATTCTGTGGAATTTGAATGTAACAACTATTTAAGTGGGAAGAGGTACCTACTTTGTATATAATTGTAAATAGTAAAAATAACAAAATACACAATTCAATATTAAAAGCTAAATTAAGCTTTCAATGGACTTTATTTTACCACAGCTAGTTTTTAGATCATGAGCAGAAAAAAGTGAGAGCCTGATCTCCAGCCATGGTTCTGCACTCTCAGGCTGAGTTTGGTTTCCTCTTCCTCGCAGTTCCTCTTTGGTCTACATGTGGAGCGAAGGGGTTGAGTAGAATATGAGCTCACTACACCACATGCACCAAGCTATAGCACTGTCTGCTTTTAGATCCTCTCATAGCTATTGGCTGCACTGTGGCATGGTGAGTGTTTATGTGTAAGGATAAGAATAGTCAGCAGCTCACTAGGCTAATCCTCCGCCTGCGGCGCCGGCACACCGGGTTCTAGTCCTGGTTGGGGCGCCGGATTATGTCCCGGTTGCTCCTCTTCCAGGCCAGCTCTCTGCTGTGGCCCGGGAAGGCAGTGGAGGATGGCCCAAGTGCTTGGGCCCTGCACCCGCATGGGAGACCAGGAAAAGCACCTGGCTCCTGGCTTCAGATCAGTGCAGTGCGCCGGCCATAGCATGTACTTTTGCTGGGTTCCTGAAGTGTGCACCTTGAGAGGTGGTGGAATCTTTAAGAGATGGAGCCTCGTGGGAGGTGATTAGCTCAGAAGCTACCACCCTTGGAAGTGATAATGCACATCCATCACAATTTGGTTAGTTGTCGATGGACAGGATTAGTTAACTCAAGAAGGAATGTTTGATCTCCTCTGCACATGCGCACATGCGCACACACACACACACACACACACACACATCACTCTCACATGATGCCGTTTGCCTTGAGATCCTCACTAGAAGCAAAGCATATGTAGGTGCCATGTTCTTGGAACTCCAGAACTTTAAGTGAAATCAATCTCTTTTCTTCATTAATCACTCAGTCCCCAGTGTTTTGTTATGACAGAAACAATAGACTAAAATAATTTCCTTCAGATCATTTGAATATCATTTTCTTCTTTAATTCTCCCTCTGTTGTTTTGTATTTGCAATAATTGCTCATACTTTGTGGGCTAGTGAGCTTCCTTATCTGAGTGTGTGTGTGTGTGTGTGTGTGTGTGTGTGTGGAGAGAGAGAGAGAGAGAGAGAGAGAGAGAGGGAGTTTTGATTTATTATAATTTTTAAACCATTTATAGAGGCCAAAACTTAAGGAAGACAAGGTGTAACATGCATTTGATCCATCATCTTCCAATTATAGGAAAACATAAAATGATATAAAGTAGAAATGATTCTGAGAGAAAATTGAAGAACAAATAACCACGCAGAGGAATTGTTTGTAGTGATAAACAGAAGTCAAATGTCAAGTCAAGAGGCACAAAACAGAGAAATGAGGGAGAAAATGGTGAGTTTATGGGGATGCATGGGTACAGCTCACCTAACATCTGACTTTTACCACCTCAAATTACAATGTCACCAAACTAAGGTAATAACACTCTAATCAAACTACCCCAATACACTTTTATATATAATTTCAAGTGTAATCAAAAATTTTGTTCTTACTTTCTAACCACTTTTAGTCAAACTAAAAAACCTAAAAACCCTCAAAATTTAATTTTCACTCATGTTTCCCCCTTCCCCCTAAATTGTCTGGACTTCTAACAACTGAGAAAGTTTAAAAACAAGGAAATTTGCTTTATTATAAGAGAAAAAGTTACATATTCTTTGTAATCCTGAGCTTGGTAATACTGGGATTTCTGTCATTTAGCTCAGATTATCATTCAGGTAAAAATATTTGCTGCACTGGATAAAAATACTCAAATGATTTATTGGAAGTTTTTAAAACCAAGATATCTAGCATGTTGAAACAAATAAATTGATATCTGAATTTATTAAAAGGCCAATACTAATTAATACAATGTTAAATACAATATTAATATTTAATATAATATTAAAAGGTCTACTTCTGTTTCTGCATCTACATGCATATCTATGTTGAGTCTTACTTGATTTCCATAGATAGACCTAGCTCACATGACTGTTCAATGTTCATTTTTTTAATCGCAATGATTTTGTAAAACATAGTTTTTTTAACCCAGAAAACCACATTTTTATCCTTGTCCTCCCACGCAGAAAATACTCTCCAGATATTCTGGAGGAAGTTGTATTTTAACATGTTGATTTCAAGCAGAGACGCACTCACAAATTTACTCAACAGAACTTCTAGTTAGAAAATATCACAAAAAATAAAATTGAATTTGTGTACTATTTGGATGAACCAGAAGGTTTTGCTTTGAATTTTATGCCAAACAACAGTAATGAGAAGTCCCCGGTTCCTAGGAGCCGTCTGTGTTGTGAATGTGGCCTATTTCCACATATTTCAAAGAACTCTTGTGTGTAGCCTTTATTTTGCCCTAAAGTTATTTTTCATTTCTATAACTCATTTCTGAGTGCAATTTGAGTGAAAGATAAACATGGTTCTTCAAAAGTGTTAAGATGTATCTTCAAAAGAATAATTCTCTTTCACTACTTTTCCATCACCTTTCAGTAATAACTCCAATCAACCTTCTTTTTCTTCTGAAAGAGCACGGTAAATTTTTATTAATTTCAAGGTATTTGTAAACTATATTTATATTGTTACTCTCACAGGTGTATTTGTATAATTCAATTAATTTTTTCTATTTGTAAAAACTGTGCATTTGAGGTTAATATGAAATGTTTCATAATATTCCAGCAAAATCAATGTAACTGTACATTTTGAAACTTCATAATGTTTTTACTTATGATCATGCTCCATTAAGGATGTTTTGGTAGTCCTGTAAGATGATAATGGAACTGAAAATTTTTATTGCCTAGTGATATTGTAGCCCTTTTAACAGCAGCACAACACATTTACTCATTTGTTTCTTATGATGCTGGTATAAACAGACCTACTGCACTGCCAGCTTTATGGAAGTACATCACAGAGGCAGGCACTGTGGCACAGTGGCTAAGCTGCAGCTTGGGCTGCCCACATCCCTTATCAGAGTGTTCATTGGAGTTCTGGATCCTCCACTTCCAATCCAGGTTTGTTCCAATGCACTTGGGAATACAACCGATGAACAGCCAAGTAGTTGGTCACCTGCCACCCATGGTGGAGTCCTGAATGATGGCATTCAAGGCTTCTCATTTCTTCCTGACCCAGCCCTGGCTGTCGCAGGCATTTGAGGAGTGAACCAGGGGATAGAAGATCTCTCTCTCTCTCTCCCGTTCATTCCCTCTTTCTGTCACTCCGTCTTCCCACTAAATAAATAAATAAATAAAATATTTTAAACACTGTAATACATGCTATTAAGTATGGTATATACTGCATACTTAATAATAACCATGTAACAACTAGGTTACTGGTTTATATATTCATTAAAGTACACTTTTAATTCCTTTGTAGAGTGTGCTATTCTACTTACGAAAGTTTAATATAATACTGGATGCTGTCTTAGACAAGAAGCAATCTCAAATATCTTATGTTTACCATGTGTCTGAATTTCATGAAGAAGCCCCAGCAAGTGAATGACACATACCCTCCATATTTGTTTAAGTACATTCTGTGATGGTCACACAACAAAATCAACTAACAATGTACTTCTCAGGACATGTTGTTGTGCTAATCAACTGTATAAGAAAAGTGTTCAGAGAAAAGTTAAATTCTTTAAGAGGTATAACTGTGCATAATTCAATTTCATTATCATCACATAGTATGTGTATGTGTTGTTAAAGTAGAATTCCCAAAAAGCTATAAGCAATTGTGTCAAAGCTTTTCATGAGTTCATAAACTACTAAGGGAAAGAGTAAGATGTTAAAATAAGTTTAAGATACAATTCAAGAAATGAGGATTCATGTAGTCTACCAATCACTATAAGGGAATTTGAAAGTAGATACCAAACTGATTCATATCCTATACATCAATAAATTCTAGCATTTGGAGTTCCCTTTCTTTACTGGATAAAAACAAGTGTGCAGTACTATTGAACAAACATCCCCTGTGTTGTTCTCAGTTAAGAAACATTTGCATTAGTATTCTTTTTCTGTCAGTTTACTTGAATCTTTACAGAGCTGAATAATATTCAAATCAGTAATAAAATGTCAACTAATAAAGGCAATGACTGTGGGTTGGATGCTGAGAGTCTCCAGAGGTCTGTACATTACAGCCTTTTTGCCAGGTTGGTGCTATTCAGAAGTGATGGAATCTTCAGGAATGAAAAGCCCTTGGGTTATTGGGGGTGAGATTTGGGGAGGTAATTCTCCTGCCACCTATTGAGTCATTGCTATAAAATCTGAATTTGGTCCTATTTTGTTCTTTCTCTGTCTGCTCCCAGCTTGAAATGGAATCGCATACTCTGGCATGTCCCCCACCACTGCCACCTGCTGCCCTCACCGGAGGTCATATCAGTGGGACCCTGCCACATCTTGGACATTGAACTTCCGAGATTGTGAAGAAAATAAACCTTGTCTCTAAATGTGTAAGCTGCTTCAGGTATTCCATGGTAGTATTGCAGAGCTGAGCTGAGCAGCAACCACTGCTGAGAAATATGATAATCCTTGGTTAGGTTTTATGCCATGGGCAGCACTGGACCCCACACAAATGAAAGGATGCCCACAAACTTCTGTACCTTTGTTGCAAATAATTCTTCTCTTAGAAGTGTCTACATGTGTGTGGATTTAGAGGCAAACCCATGAGCTGGCGTCCTGGAGCAGTGAATGGGTGCAGGTGTGTTCTGTGATGCCAGCTTCCCATGTAAGTGCTGGCTTGAATCCCAGCTGCTCCACTTCTGATTCAGCTCCATGCAAATGTGCCTGGGAAAGCAGCAGAAGATGGCCCAAGTGTTGGACCTCTCACCCACATGGGAGACCTTGTTGAAGCTCCTGGCTCCTGGCTTCCGCCTGGCCCAGCCCTGGCTGTTGCCACTATTTGGGGAGTAGAGGATGGAAGCGCTCACTGTGTCTCTGTCTCTCTGTCTCTGTCTCTCTCTCTCTCACTCTGCCTTTAAAAAATAGATAAATAAAGCTTTTAAAAATGATTACTATACTTCAAAGACAAAGCAGAATAAAATTAATATGCAAACCTTGAGTTTTACTCAAACCAATATTTTTGAGGCTATAGAAAGAAAGAAGTTTAAAGGTATGGTTCTTTCAAGAGAGAAAAGACCTTTCTCAATTCTTTTATCTATTCATTTAACATATCAAGGAAAGGTCTGGAGGATTTGATTGCTGAGTTTCACCTAAGGAAGAGCCAGAGAAGAGAAATGAAGTAATATCCATGATCACCTTCAGGCCTGGTGGATTAATGGGCTGAAGGAAGCAGTTCAGAAAAGGCAGGCAGGCAAGCAGATCTTGTTTCTTTGAATTCAACTTCAAAAGTAGGGCATAGATTTCTTTTATTTAGCAGCATAGAATGCACAGACCTCAGGAGACTCTGAGAAAAGCAGGAGACCTCCAAACCTCCCAAAGAAGAGCCTTATAGAAGGCAGTGGTAGCAGAGCATAGTTGGGTTGCCTTGCAACTGCTGTGCGCAGTGTTGGATCCACAACTTCTCAAAGGGCCTCTGGAGGGCATTTGTTTGGGTGCAAGCAAGGAATTTCTGCAGCTGCACCTGGGCCTGGGGCTGAATGGGACCCAGACTCAGATCTCAGCAGACCCCACAGTCATGGAGTACCCAGGTATGTTCAGTTCATCAGTGAGAGCTGCCGGCACCTCTGCTAAGCAAGACTCAACGATGGGCAGTTTCCCAGCTTCAGGTTTTAGCAAAAGATACAAGCAGATGCCTTAGAGGGTGAGAGGCCGGAAATATCCACATGACCCAGCCAGTACTGCAGAGAGGGCGCCAGGTCAGCTCCGGTGCAGGGAGATGCAGGGATGGAGATGGAGCTCCCTGAGGGGCAGAGGTTAGGGAACCCCGCGGAGACTACACACCCTGCCTTTTCCATCCCTCCTCTGCTTATCTGATCACTACACCCCTCCTTCATGCACCCAGGTATTACCAAGGAGGTAAGCAGGAAACAGGGATTAAACTCTGAAATACTACCCCAAGTTGTTCAAACATTTTCCTAAAAAGATTTTAAATATGAATCAAACTTCATTCTACTGAATTAGAGAAAGGTTTTGTTTTCTTTTTCTTACACTCAGAATCCTTAGGAGCAACTGGCAAAAATCAGATAGCTATGGAAATTAACCTGCATTTCTTTAGGTGGGTACTAACATCACTAAATGTGCAATGCTGGAATTTCTGGTATTTACTCTGCTCTGTCAGTGCCTTCAATTCTCATTTTAAATTAAAATGAACAAAAGGAGCAGGAAGGGATAAAGTCAACTAGAAATGGAGGGAGAGAAACTGAAAGAGATAGACATACTGAAGAAGAAAAGTAGAGAAAGTTTGGAGCATCTTTAGTTGAGAATCTGGTGTGTGAAGCCGGAGAGACCAACTTATTCATGGCCAAACCTTTGCATATATCTCCTGTTCACTCCAAGTGAGTGATCTACTTACTGCTTTTATATTACATTGTTCTGTTGATTTGGAATCCCACTAGAATTCCTCAGAAGTATGAGGATAAATAAGAGGAGATGACACTGTACCTTGTTCCTTAACTGAGTTTGCAATGTCCTTTTCTGAAAGTGCAGGCAGAACCCACTCTCAGTGGCAGAATTGGATATTGCCCTCAGAATGCCCACCGCTTTTGTGGCCTCAAACATAGCGCTGCAAATATTAGGGGAAGAATTTTGACAAGTTGTGGTGTGATTAGACAAATATATTGTCAAAAATATGAAGGTTCGATGAGTAGTACCAGCAAGAGTAATGAAACCATTTCTTCTGGGTGGGAATGTTCTCAGGAAGCCTCCATCCAGCTATCATAGTGCTGCCCCTACTGGGTGGAGACAGGAAGAGCCCATCAGTAATGGGAGCAGGAGAGCATGGATAGAGACCAGACCACCACAGACCCAGAGCAACCCAGAATCAAGGAGGGGAGGGTAGTGGAGGAAACAAAAATAACACCTGGAGAAAATGTTGAACCAGACTGACACCGAACCGCAGACTTGGATTGAATGAGAAACAAATCACCATATTACACAGAAATTAAGCTCAGAAATGACTAGACTAAATTGACCACACAGGCAAACAGGTAGATTGAAGTCAAAGAGTTTAGGAAATAAAGTATATATATATTTTTTTTCTTTTCAGGCTGATATTTGTCACTGGGGTTCAATTATTAAATGTGAACATATTAATATTATTTATTAAAGTAGATGAATTAAAATCTGAAGTCTAGTTCCACTGTTTGTGTTGTTATACTCAGAACTGTACATGTAATAATTTTTAAAAAGATTTATTTACTTATTTGAAAGGCAAGAATTACACTCAGAGAGAGAAACACTCATGCACACACACAGATCTTCCATCTCCTGGTTCATTCCCCAAATGGCTGCAACATCTTGGACTGGGCAAGTTAAAGTCAGGAGCCAGAGGCTTCATCTGGGTCTCCCACATGGGTGCAGGGACCCAAACACTTGGGCCATCTTCCACTGCTTCCCCAGGCGCATTAGCAGGGAGCTGGATCAGAAATGGAGCATCCAGGACTCAAACCAGCACCATTTGGAATGTCAGTATTGCAATTGGCAGTTTAACCCACTACACAACAACGCTGGTCTCATGAGCATGTAGTCATTTTTACAAACATGAGAATGCAGCAGAGGACTCCAAAGCAATGGTTGTTTCACTGTATGCCAAATATTTTAATTGGAAATATTTGAAGCCTTTTATTCTAATGTACAATGGTTTGTGACAAGCAGTGACCACAAATTAAATGAGAAAACATTGTAGCTGACAGTTAATTATGTTTGCACTACACCTAGGAAAGCACAGAATATATCTGAAAACAAAGATGATGCTAATGAAAAAGAAAGAGACAAAAAAGAAAAGAAAATTTATAAATTAGAATAAAGTATTGCATTATTATGATAATGGCTTGCTTTACTGAATTATCAATAGCTCAAACTTATTTCGAAATAAATTCTTCAGAGTTATGCTATTGTGCCTTCATATGTTGCTTCTTTGGATGAAAAAATAGTATAAACAAACAAAAAACTCCATTTCAACTGCTGCCAGTCAGTGACAAGAAAGGGACTTTCCTTTCTATTCCTGGTGAGTCCTCTTATTGTACTAATAAAAGGACATTACTTTGTATAAATTGATTTTTTTTGTAGAAAGATATGCAAACATGAGATTTAACATTATATAAATGTTCAATATAATCATATCATATATGGTTTCATATTTGGCTTCTTATACTTAAAATAATGTCTTCAAGGGGCCGGCACCGTGGTTCACATGGCTAATCCTCCACCTGCAGCGCCGGCACCCCATATGGGCACTGAATTCTAGTCTCAGTTGC
The DNA here is from genome assembly GCA_949820135.1 of Sylvilagus floridanus. Classification (NCBI taxonomy): domain Eukaryota; kingdom Metazoa; phylum Chordata; class Mammalia; order Lagomorpha; family Leporidae; genus Sylvilagus; species Sylvilagus floridanus. The sequence continues at coordinate 82,077,824 of OX463236.1, read as the reverse complement.
TCCTCTTCCAGTCTAGCTCTCTGCTGTGGCCCGGGAGGGCAGTGGAGAATGGCCCAAGTGCTTGGGCTCCTGCTCTCGCATTGGAGATCAGGAGGAAGCACCTGGCTCCTGGCTTTGGATTGGTGCAGCACTGGCTGTGGCGGCCATTTGTGGAGTGAACCAACGGAAGGAAGATCTTTCTCTCTGCTTCTCTCTCTCAGTGTCTGTAATTCTACCTAATAAAAAAAATAAAAAGTAATGTCTTCAAGATTCATACATGTTGCAACATGGAACAGTATTCATTCCTTTTAAAATAAAATAAATATATTTCTTAGATAATATTAAATAATAATAGTTATCCATTGCATAGTTATTCATAGCCCATTATCTTTTTGTTGATGGACATTTGGGATGTTTCTACTTTGGATTAGTTTTTGTGTGGGCTCATTTTCAATTCTCTTGGGTATATGCCTAGAGATGGAGTAGCTATGTCATTTGATAAGTGGATCCATAATATATGAGGAATTTCCAAGTGTTCTCTACAAATGCTGTACATTTTACACTTTCCAGCAGTGTGTGAAAGTTTCAATTCCTTCACACATTCACCAAAATTTTTTGTTCTCTACTTTTTAAAAACAGAAATTACCACTTTACTGTGTGTAAAGTAGTATCTAATTGTAGTTCTTATTTGCGTTTCCCTAATAACTAATGATGTTGAACACATTTACACAAGTTTACTACCCATGCGTGTATCTTCTTTGGAGAAGTATCTGTTCAAGTCCTTTGCTTATTTTTAAAATCGGGTGGATTGTGTTTCTGTTATTGTTGAGTCACAAGATAATGAATTTGTGAGTAAATTAGAAATCCTTGAACACATTGAAATGGTCTCTAGTCTTGCAAAAATGGAAAATGAGGAGACCCTGCGAACTTAGTGGCATGACCAGCTCTTTTAGTCATCAACTGGTCCTGGGACTCAGACATCTCCGATGCTCAAGCTGTCCCTGTCACGTATTCTTTTCTATGTCACACAATAAAACCAACAAAGTTTTAAAGATAATTGACTGTGATGTGGAGGGCAATCTGTAATACTGAAAGAATCATGAGTGCCTGAGGCAATCTTAAACACTTCAAAATGATGAACACATATTTTGACTTTGAAACAAGATTTAGGGTTTAATGAAGGAATACATATAAACCAATGCATCCAGACATGTCAAATGTGAAAATATGTAATTTGAGTGTCATTTTGTGATTTAAGGCAATTATCAAAGAAAATGCAAACAGAAACAGATTTTAAAGACCTCAGACTAAATCCCGAGTTTAAAATATCTGTTGGATAACATGAAATGGAAAGAGATTAGCATGACTATGAAATAGACACTATATTACTAAAAGAATCATTCACTCTTGCAGCCTTTAATAGTTTCTGAAGATTTTTTATTGAGTTTAGTTGTTTTTTTTTTAAAGCCAATTAGTTGCAAAACAAGGAAAGCTTAAAAAATGTTTTTTAAAAATGGGTGATAGCTCTGCTGAGAGCCTATTTCTTTTGTCAACGCATTAAGTGAGCTGCAAGGACGCCAGCCCTGTCTCCCTTAGAGCTCTGAAGCAAACCTTTGCTGTTCTGTATCAGCATGTGGAGTGAACATCAGAAACAATGAGGCCAAAGGTCCAAAGCCACTGAGATAGGAGATAAAAGATGGAGCTAATCAGATGCTTAGACGCTCCAGGAACCAAAGCATGGATTTAGGATGAAAGCACTTAGCTATTTCAGACATAGCAAACAGAGCAGAGCATGACCTTCGATTGGGAAGAGAATGTACCAGGTCCACATTTGCTCAGAGGTCAGGAATTATAAACGAAGGAACGTTGATAAAAATATAGACAGGAGTAAATTGCCTTAGTGCCTTGTGACCGGGAGATATATTTGCCCTGATATTCGTTCCTGTGTAAGAGAGACCATCCTTTATTTAGGTTACCAAAAAGCGTTATAGCATTTCTCCCAGTGTTTCCATTCATTTTTTTAAAAGTGATTTTAACACAATCAAAATCTGTTCTTCCATTTATATGAAAAAACCTCAGTAATCATCAGCAGTTTCTTTACCTTTGACATTGTAATGATCTAACACTTAAATAGAATTTGGGGGGCTCTGCCAGTACTTACGTGTGGCAGCCTTCCTTTGGGGAGAGAGATGTAGTAGCAGTGAGGGAAGCTAAAGACTGTTACACACGGACATGGAAGCATTTGGAACAGTGGTTCTTCCAGGATAATTAATTTTCATCGAAGACAAAGGACATAGGAACTCAATTTCCCATTGAGCACTTGTATATTTCTCCCTATAGATAATGCAGGCTATTAGTTTTAAACATGGGAGCTACATCCTAAATGCAAAATATGTTTTCTCTTGATATCTGGCAATGAGAAAACAAAAACCGTGCAGTTTGTCGTAGAAATTAAAATATGAGTACATTTATTTTGCTAGAGAGAATTGTATAATTCATCCATATATTTTCTGTGTTACCTTTGCAAGCATTCTTTTATTTTTAGTCTCAAGTAGTTGCCTGTTCAATTTATAGAGCCAACTCTAATTCACAGATAATGTTACATAAATTTGCCTGCCACTTCTCCATTTGTTAGTCATAGTGTAGTATAGAAGAGATGCACATAGAATATGAAATGCTAAGAATGAGGTTTATATTATGAGTTAATCTTTCATTCTCAAAAAATGGTGGACAGAAGCAGCATGTTGCACACTCAGACCAAATCTGTTTGTACTCCTTACTATTACAAACCTGTTGTCCAGCTCTTCAACTTTCAAAGGTGTCCTTTTCTCCAGCTCAAGAATAAATTCTTATTTGTCTGAAGTTACAGTCAGGTCCAATAGGAATCTCATGACAGAAATATTTCATTTCTACACTGAGCAGTATGGTAAACTTATGGATGGCCAGCGACCTTGAAACACTGTAGTAAGACTGAGAAACTAAATTTACAATGTTATTTAGCATGAACTGAAGTTTAAATAGATATATGTAGCCACTGGCTCCCAAATTAAACAATGTGCTGTCAATAACTGATTTGACATCAAGCATTGTTCAAACCTTTGGAAAATGGGCAGGAAAAAAAATGTCTGGCAAACGACATGATCTCTTCTGCAACTGGACAATGATTTGCATTCCACTGTTGCCTGGAACCTGCACCAATCTTATTGTACCCTGGATACTAAGAACATGGAGGAGCAAGGCTGCTTTAGGATTGATTAATTCAATTCTAGAGCAGCGTTATTCTGAGACCATTGGTAAATGAGATAATGATTTTCCCCTAGAGGATAACAGATTTAAATAGGCGTGTCCTATTATTTACAGAAGTGTCATAATTAGTATGAACTTCTTATAGATTATTATTTGATTAAATTGCCAAAGGAAGTGTTTTTTTATCTCTGAAGTTATTTGATTTTTAAATAAGTTTTTTTTTTTCTGTATGGTGTATATTCTTGGTATAGTAAGGTCAAAGTACTTACATAGTAACAACAATAGTAGTGAAGATTATATGTATACAATGTTGTGATATTTGTTGTCTAAACTGAAAAGTTTTAGAATGTTGTGAATTGTAGCACAGGTGCAATACGTAAGCTATTTTGTTGATAAATACTATGAAATTAGGAAAGGTTAATGAGCTTAGATAGCTTTGAAGTAATGAGTATATATCTCAATCTTCAGTCATTTTTTCCAAAAAATATGAGTTTTATTTGCATCATTTGCCTCTATATAATTATAGTAGATAATTATCTGCTTTGTATTTGTGAATTCCAAGAATACAAGACAGACAGATTTAGATATTTGCACATGCAAAGGTCCAGTAATTTCTGCCTCCAACAAATCTCTGGCTATGTAGAATCAAGAAAATTGTGAGTCAGGGGGTGTGCTGGGAAATGGCACATTGCAGGGACAAGCAACATCTGCTAATAAAAAAGAATAAAAAAAGGAGTCATTGAAGTAAAAAGCCAGATCCTAGAAAATCTATAAAATAAAATATATAAATGTATGAAGACACATGCAGTGAACGACAGTAAATTTCACAGCTCAGAAATTGAATAGTTAGCATTTACCACCATACCAGTTAATTACTCCAACCATAGATGTTAAAAAAAAATCTGCAGTTAGCAAATGTTAAGGTGAATTTTGAAAGTGTGCTTAACCACGGGAGTGGGAGGCTTTGTTTTAGTGCCTCCTGCACTCAGAGAGGCAGCTATTGTTTTTCTTTGTCTTTAAAGGTTATGGTAAGGCACGCTTTGAGCAGTAGCAGAGGCTCCTGGTTGAGACATTGAGTTTGTGAAACTCTGGACTGGCTTATTGAGGAAGAGTATATCATTTTCTCTGAAAGCATTTACATGTCGATTTACTTGTCATATGTGTACACAATTTTTTTCCCACCCGCAATCCTATATGAAGATAAAGTAATAAACTCAAAAACTATTTACAGTTCTATCTGTATGATTTTTATCATTTCACTTCATCATTGTTAACTTGAGATGATAAGTATGTTCAGATAAGTTTAGAATTTAAGTATTTTAAAACTTCCAACTTTTTTAAAAATAATTATTCATTTACTTGAAAGTCAGAGTTACACAGAGAGAGGAGGAGAGGCAGAGAGAGAGAGGTCTTCCATCTGCTGGTTCACTCCCCAGATGGCTGTATCAGCTGGAACTGGGCCAATCCGAAGCCAGGAACCAGGAGCTCCTTTGGCGTTTCCCATGCTGGTGCAGGGGCCCAAGGACTTGGGCCAGTCTTCCACTACTTTCCCAGGGTCTCAAACTAGCACCCATATGGGATGCAGGCACTGCAGGTGGTGGCTTCACCCGCTTAGCCAAAGCACTGGCCCCCAAACTTCTAACTTACCCCTAGGAAGCTTTACTAATTCAGTTAATGAATTACAATTCTAAAATGCAAACTTAAGAGTGGCTCAGGTGAAGATATGTGGAAGGAGAATTATTGCTATATAAGGAATCTATATCTAGATACCATAAAACATAGCAACACCTAAGATATATAGAAATAATGATAAGAAATTATAATAACTATTATAAATATAATAAAAACTGGGGGAGGTCATTGTTTGGATTGAAATCTGAGAAGAGAAACCTACAGACAAGAGATAACCAAAATGAAGACATTCATGTTAGATGCCACATAATCAAACTGAGATTTTAAGGGAGCAAATAGATCTCAAGACACACAACTTGTGCTGGAAACACAGATATCCAGTTTACTTAAATAATCATAATTAGGAAATCCCCTCTGCTTTGACTTTTACCAAAAATATAAACTGAAATAACCTGATGTTAACCAGTCAGCATTTTTTTCTGTTTTTCTATTTCTTTGTCCTCACCCTACAAAATCCACGGTTCTCAGTTGTTCAAAGGATGTTCCACTGTATTTTGTAGAATGAAAGCTATCTAATCAATAAATCATGAATCAAAGCCAATTGCATCTATAATTAAACTTGCTATAATTTCATCTTTTTTCATGTATTATAAATATATGTATTACATGTGAGGATAATTCAGAAAGTTTATGGGAAGAGAGAATGAAAAGTATGAGTTTACTTTGGTACAAAATAGTTTGAAATTCATGCATAGATTTTCATAATATGCACTTTTCATGTACTGTGAAAAAATGTTTTTGCACTGAAAAGTTGTTGAACCAGAATAAGCTCACACTTTGCATTCTATTTTCCATTGGAATCATTTCATATGCATAACAATTTAAAGTCATGATAATAATAATAGATACATCCATTGATCTTTCATTTTGTAACAAATAGCAAAACCAAATATTTTATTCATGGCATTAAATTCTTACAGTAATTTGGTGAGATAAATATCAACATTATTCCTATTTTACAAGCAAAGAGACTGAAACTTAAAGAATCTAGCCAATTTGTTTTAAATCACAATTTATAGTCAAAAGTGTGGGGTGATTGTTGCACTGAACTCACTTATTTTATTTCTCTCAGTATCCAGCTGTGCCTGTAGTCTAGAAACTGTGGTTTCTTTAATTCTTTATTTTCTTTTAAGTTTTATGTAAATTGGAAAATTAGTTCAGGACCCTATGGGTGAAAATTAAATTCTGAATTAAGATTGAAGATTTGAAGATGAGCAGGATGTTTTGCCTCATTTTCCAATCGCAGACAACAGGAGGCTGCATTACTCTTAGTGACTAGGCCAAAGACAACCTCACAAAGAACTCTGTGCCTTGGAATAGAATAGAAGTTGAGAAAAGATTCCCATAACCCAAAACATGGCTTAAAACTCTTGAAAAAGCGGCTTAAATGGGGTGGATGAATGGAGAATTTAGCAAATACACAGATCCCCAATGGTCTTCCTATTTAAACAATTAGTTAACCAATGTTTTGGCGACAATGTAAGTCTCTATTATTCAGACCTTAAGGAATGCCTTGGAGATGTGCAGGGAAAAGATTCAAAATCACCTGTGCTTAAGATTCTGCTAAGTTGACTGAATACCAGTTACTTATTTGTTATTAATTTGTCTAAAAATAGCATTTTATTTTCATAAGCTTGAGATGTGGAAAAATAAATATCTAATTCACTCATTTGGTATAACATTGAAACTTTTAAATTATTTTACAATTTTTACAACATGATGATGTACTGTATACTACTCATCTAATTGTTGATGGCATGCCATCTCTGTCTTTGAAGGTGATCTTAACATTGTATGCTTAGTTTAAGTGAACAGTGGGAAATTATTGCATCAGAAATGTGGTACTCTCGTTGCTGCACAAAATTCTGTATGGCTATAGTCCTTTAGAACTTAATGCAAGTTCCAATAAAGTAAGAAGCATGGTTATATCTTTAGTGCCTAAAAATTTCCTGGTCCTTAATTAATACTGAGTAAGTAAATACATAAATTAATAAAAATATCAACATACATTTATAAATATGAAAAAATTCATGTATACATATATAAAACATCCCACAACTTCCTTTTTTAATCTTAAATCTAGTATACAATTATCTTGACAAATCTAAATATATCTGTTATCTTGTCATTTTATATATGTAATATTAAGATATACTAGATACTATGTAAAAAATAAAGTTAGGTAATAATTTGAAACATGTGACCTATTTGTGCAAAAAAAAGGGAGAAGTCAATAAAATATATTGTATCTTGTCACACACAGTGATGTTTTTTGTGCAGACATATCTGAAATAATATACTAGGAACTATTAATAATATTTGTAACAATGAAAAATTAGAAATCTGGATTCGGGAAACAGTTTTTGCTAATGTTTTATTTATTTCTACCTAGTTTATGTTAATGACAAAATTATATACATTGTTTTACTTTATTATTTTGTTCAGTTAATTACTTTATTATTTTAGATCAATAGCATGGTTAAATATCTCAAATTCACTTGCCAATTTCCCAAATATGCTTCAGAATAATATGTCAACAGTTTAATATCAGGGTATGTCTATTGGACCAATATTGTGTTACCCAAATTTTCTTTATTTTACTGATCTACCAGTTTCTGAGAACTATGTCAAAATTTATTTGCTAATATATCAGTTCTGTAATTCTGATCACGTTTTCTTCATCTACTTGAGGCTATATGTCGGGTACTGCCTCTGCACGATAAATATGAGTGCTTTAGGACAGTTTGTGAAAAAAATGAATTGTAAGATCAATTTAATGACAGCTGTGTGGTGTGGTGTGCTAAGCCACCACTTGTAACCATGACATCCTATTTCAGAATTCCAGTAAAACTCATAGCAGCTATACTTCTGATCCAGCTTCCGGATAAGGCACCTGTACAGCAAAGGAAGACAACCCAAAAGCTTGGGCCCTGCCACTGTGTGAGAGATAAATTTGCAGTTTCTGACTCCTGGCTATGGACAGGCTCAACACTGGCTGTTCTGGTCATTTGGGATATAAACAAGCAGCTAGAAGATTCTGTCTCTCTCTCTCTAACACACACACACACACACACACACACACACACACACAGTTTCTCTCTCTCTTCTCTCTTCCCTTTAAAAAAAGAAATAATTTTTAATAAAGAATAAAATATGTTTATTAGGTAAAAACATTTTTGAAATCCATACAGACATTTATTTTTTTTTTCATGAACTGTTTGGTGACCCTGTGTATGTATTCTTGTCAATGTGTTCTTTTCATTATTGAATGATTGTTTATTTTTCCTGTAATTTTCTAGAATTAAGATTCATATTTATTAAACAAGTCCAAGTATTGCAATGGTTGTGATACAACGGGGATTCACGAATACTGCTGGTGGGGCTGTTAATTTTATAACACTATGAGGAGCTTTTGATTTGAATTTAACAACTAAAGTTGAGTGTTTTCTTTATAACCCAGCAATTCTACTCCCAATGGTATACTCAATAGCAATTTTTACTAATGCAATGTATATGAATATAAGAAAATTCATGCTGACATTTTTTCATAATATCCTCAAATTGGAACCATTCCAACATGCATCAATAGTATAAGAGGTATACAAACTGCAGTAAATTTATACAAATGATATTATAGAACCATAAAATGAATATAATCATAAGGGTGAATCCAGAAACCTACTGTTGAGTGAAAGAAGTCAGTTAAAAACCTCTTACATTCTATATACTAAATCACATTTTTAAAAAGGATTTATTTTACTTATTTTAAAGGCAGAGTTAGGGTGGAAGTCAGGATGGAGAGAGAAGGAGAAAGAGAGAGAGAGAGAGAAGCTCTTGCATCTGTTGGTTCACTCCACAAATAGTCTTGACAGTCAGGGCTGGGCCAGGCTGAAGCCAGGAGTCTGGAACTCCATCCACATCTCCCACAAGGGTAGCTGAGACTCAAGGACTTGTGTCATCTTCTGCTGCCTTCCCAGGCATATTAGCAGGAAACTGGATCAGAAGACGAGCAGTTGGGATTCAAAACAGTGCTCACATGAGATGCCAGCGTTGCAAGTGGTGGTTTAATTTGCTGTGCACAATGGTAGCTACAATGAGAATGAGAATAGTACTCAGACTTACGTTGAAAGAGAAGTACTTTCAAAGTTGGCAATTACTTTCTTTGACCTTGCTGAGAGAAACACAGGTTTTTGGGTTAGAGTAATTCATTTATCTGTATGTACCTTCAGATGGTACTTCAAAAAGTTCCTGCAAAAAGAAATCAAAAAATAACTTTAACTCATGGTCAAAATTTTTGAGATCCACTCAGTGTTTTCATAATATACATTTTCTGTCAAGTTTTGAAGACCTTCATATGTTTTGTGTACCTTCTTTTACACTTACAATTTTTGGTAATGAAAAGTAAAAATAAAATATTCATGAACTAGGAATACATTAATTCTCCTAAATTACAACATTTTTGTCTTACTTTCTAAGCCTCCATGGTTTCTACGAGAAACAATAGAACTTCCCATGTTAAGTCAAAACAAGAAAATAGACTTCTAAGACTATTCTTTTTACCACATTTTACTGAAGAGACTACACAATGCATTTGGACAAAAATATTGAACATTAGAAATATGGGGTGGGCGTTGTGGCACAGTGGGTTAAGATGTGGCTTGGGATGCCCACATCCAACATCAGAGTGCCTGGGGTTGAGTTCCACCTCCACTCCCAATGCTGCTTACTGCTAATTCACACTCTAGGAGGCACAGATGATGGCTTCTGTTCTTGGGTCTTGGCCCCCAACCAGGAAGACGCAGATATAGTTCCTGGCTGTTGGTTTTCCCCTAGTCATCTCTTGATTGTTTCAGGAATTTGGGGAGTAAATCAAAGGACAGAATATATCTGTCACTTTATTTGATAAATAAAAATAAAAAAACCTTGAAAAACAGAAACAATGAAAGTGTTTAAAGAAACAGTAAAAACTTTATTGATTTATTTAAATGGTAAAGTTAGGGTGAGCTTTTCTGCTAGTAGCTAAGATATAGTTTAGGATGCTGACTTATTGGCATGCCTGGGTATGTCCTAGCTCTACTTTTTTGTCTTTCTGGCAATACTGACCCTGGGAGTCAATGGTGATGGCTCATGTAGTTGACCCCTTGTTGTCTACAATGGACACCCAAATTGCATTCTCTGTCCTAGAATCAGCACAGTCCAGTCTCATCTGTTGATCTGGATAGAGAACCAGTGGAATTATCCACCAGATGTTTGTCTTCCTGTCTATCTCTATTTCTCCATTTCTCTGCTTCTCAAATAAACAAAATAAAATTTTTAAAAATAAAATAAATGACTGACGCCATAAACAAGAGTGTCATATTGTTAAATCAACATCAGGAGTCACTGTGTACTTACATCTCATGAGGGATCTATCCTTAATGTGTTGTCCAATGTGAAATAATGCTATTACTAGTACTGAAACAGTATTTTTACACTTTGTGTTTCTGTGTGGGTGCAAACTGACGAAATCTTTACTTAGTATATACTGAATCGATCTTCTGTATATAAAGATAATTGCAAATGATTAAAAAAAACTTGGTGTTAAATGGAAATTGCACAGATAATTAATCAATTTTTTAAAAAAAAATCATGTAGGATCTCTGTCCTTAATGTGCTGTACATTGTGAATTAATACTATACCTAGTACTCCAACAGTATTTTTCATTTTGTGTCCCTATGTGAGGGCAAACTGTTGAAATCTTTACATAATATGTACTAAACTGATCTTCTGTATATAAAGAGAATTGAAAAGGAATCTTGATGTGAATGGAAGGGGAGAGGCAGAGGGAAAGGGGAGGGTAGCAGGTGGGAGGGAAGTTATGGGGGGGGGGAAGCCATTGTAATCCATAAGCTGTACTTTGGAAATTTATGTTCTTTAAATAAAAGCTTTATAAAAAATAAAATAAAATAAATAACAGCTATTTTTTGTTTTATTATTTCTAGTGACTCCATAATATTTTGGTGTAACATCCAAGAGAAAAGCCTAAAAAATTAACAAGCTAGTTACTGAGGGAATAAATTGATATAGACATCAATAGCTATTCTGTCTCAAAGAAACTGCCACTTGAAAGGTCAAATAAAAGTCATAATTTATCATAAAAATGACAACAAAAATCAAACTCATGGGAATACAACAAATAAAAAAAGTGAATGCTACAGACACAGAATACTTCAGAGTACTACTGAAGGACACTACAGAAGACTTGAACTATGGTATCAATCTTGGTTAATGAAATCCCAATAAAACTGGTATTTTTGTTGTTTTAAGTCAATGGTTCATAAGAGCAAACAAACAAAAACAAAACTTGGAAAACTCTGAAATTTAAGAAAAATTAGAAAGGGATCGACTCTTCCAGATTTGTTACCTATTTTAAAGCATCCCCAAATTAAAATACAGTATATGATTTTATTAGCAATTAAATAGACCAACATAAAATACAGAAACCAAAATGTAACCAAAATTCATATGGCTGCTTTTTATAATATAATATTGACATAGCAAATCTAGTTGAAAAATAGTTATAATTATCCAACAGAGTATGAAGACAACTGGAATAGACCTATTTAACTAATTTTCCTCTATGCCTCACATTGTACAGATGGTTATATTACAAGTATATCAAAAGTTTAATGAGAAAATAATTTTAAATACTTGAAGAAAACATGGAGAAAAATTTTTAGGAAACCAGAATGGGGGAGAAAAACTCTATGTTCCAGAATGCAGAAATTCTAAGAGAAGAAATCCATAAATTGTCCTAAGTACAACAAACATGAAACTATGGCTGTCTGGAAAAACTGTAAAAAAAAGTGTTATAAAACCATACTTGCAACCACATCAGAAAACTGCACACATGGTAAATGCAGATTAATTAAAATTCAGTTTGCAAGGAGAGGTGACAATGGCCAACCACTTTCTGCTCTGTGAGCATTGATCAGTTCTGGGCATGATCTGAGGATGACACATGACCTATGGAGTACTCTGCATGGGAAAACAGAAACAGTGAGTTTGTGATGGTTGAGACCACTGATGTGAGAGATCATTACATAGGGGAGCCCCCCAAAGCAGGCATGGCTGTCCTTGTGAGAAAGTTGTAATCTGTGGTAAAGTCAAAAGCAGGAGAGCTAGGCTCGAAACATCTAAACGGGTTGAGTTAAATATCTGTGCTTTTGTGGCATTGGGCATCAAAGACCAAGCCACAGAGAAGACCTGCTTCAATTAAATGGGAGCTGTATTTTTTTTTTTTTTGCACAAACTACTTTCTGAAGCTTTGCCAGTGGCAGCAAAAGAGCTAACCTCAAAACCTTCAAAGTATAGAACCAATTCTTCTGGAAATATTCATGGCCAAGGAGACAGAAACCATCACATTTAACAAAACCAATTAGGAGGGCCATGCCTAAGGTAGAAGACAATCCAAAGAAGACAGACTCTTTCTTTCTTTCTTTTTTTTTTTTTTTTTTGACAGGCAGAGTGGACAGTGAGAGAGAGAGAAAGGTCTTCCTTTGCTGTTGGTTCACCCTCCAATGGCCGCCGTAGCCGGCGCGCTGCGGCCAGCGCACCACACTCATCCGATGGCAGGAGCCAGGTGCCAGGTGCTTTTCCTGGTCTCCCATGGGGTGCAGGGCCCAAGCACTTGGGCCATCCTCCACTGCACTCCCTGGCCACAGCAGAGAGCTGGCCTGGAAGAGGGGCAACCAGGACAGAATCCGGCGCCCCAACCGGGACTAGAACCCGGTGTGCCGGTGCCGCAAGGCAGAGGATTAGCCTGTTGAGCCACGGCGTGGCCGACAGACTCTTTCTAACATTGCAATTCAATTAAGCCAGCTCAATTCCCAATTGGTTGAGAATTCCAGTTTATATCCCTACTTGCTGTCCGAGTCAGTTTCTACTCCTGAAGCAATGTGATATGGCCTGGGTGGCATATAAACAACACAAATTGATTTCTCATAGCTCTGGAGTCTGGAAGTCCAAGATAAAGGCGCCAACAGAGCTTAGTTTTGGTCAGGACCCTTTTCAAGACTGCAGACTCTCTACTTGCTTCCTTATGTAGTGGAAAGGTAGAAGGCAAACTCTCTGATCCCTATTCATAAAGGCTTCACCTAATTTTTTTTCACTTAATTTTTCCCAAGACCTTTCCTCCCAATAACATCCCATTAGGTTAGATTTCAATATATGAATTTTTAGAGAACATAAACATTCAACCTATAACACTTGCCTAACAGAAACAATGAAATCTTTGTATTGTAAAGGAACATTTCTCCATGATCTTTAATTCTCTTGCACATACATCTGACATAGAATTAAAAGTTAGAAAAAAAAAGTGGGAGCAAGAAAGTATGACCAATTGTAAAGAGAAATAATCAAATAATAGAAATAGTCAGTGACCACTATTTTAGCTTTTTACAGCCCAAACTGGATGCATCAGGGTTATGATGCAGTCCCATTGCTGCCCAATAAGTGATTCTTCAAATAAGTATATTTTGCTTGATGACTCCCATCACCATGATTGAAGGTTTCCCATATGTGTGCTACAGTGTAAGTCTCTTCTTATCTGATCCTTCCCTCTCTCCAGTAACATGTCAGACATTCATTGCAGTCTTATATCTTTCCTTGTTTGTGCCTATTTCTTAACAAATATCTCCCCCAATAAATGTATTGTATATCTAATTCCATCTTGGCATCTGTTTTTCAGCAGATCCAAATGACACAGGTAATGTTAAAAGAAAAAAAAAGTTGGACTTCACTGTGGCACAGCAGGTTAAAGCCTTGACCTGCAGCACTGACATCCTATATTGACACCAGTTCGAGACCCAGTTGCTCCTCTTCCGATCCAGCTCCCTGCCAATGTACCTGGAAAAGTAACAGAGGATGTCCCAAGTCCTCTGCACCCACATAGGTGACCCAGAAGAATATGTTGGTTCCTGGCTTTGGACTAGCCCAGCTCTGGCCATTGTGGCCATTTGAGGACTGAACCAGTGGATGGAAGACCTTCCTCTCTCACTGTCTCTACCTCTTTCTCTAACTTTGTCTTTCAAAAAAAAGGAAAAGGTCAAACTGTGGTTGTGCTTATTGGGAATCCAATATAAAGGTGCCAAAAATGCTGAACTAATTTTAATGTTAGTCTAAGAAAATGTCAAATAACAAGAAAATTTTCTATTACAGAGAAAAGATATTTAAGCAGTATAAATCCTACTATGTAATGTATTTCTCTTTCTGATTATCTAGGCAATTGCTGCCCCCTATGGCTTAGAAATCTGAGAGCATGCTGCAATATATTTAAGGAGCAGACCTTCAGAAATGAGTTGTTGAAGGTGAGCAATGTAGTGAGCAGTCAGCTCACATCATATTTGGCAGAATCCAATTCCCACTACAATATAATTGAATAGCTCTAACCTGCCTGACTGAAATTCCCTCGGAGCTTAACTCCACAGTGTTCATTTCCTTCTGCCATCTGTTGATAGTGATAGGCCACCAGTCTCCTGGGCTACTGGCCTGCAGTCCAGTGATTACTGCCTCCAAGAACTGTGTGACAACATTTCCAAAGATCTAGTCTTGGTCTCATGAGATGTCAGTGAAGCAGGAGCAGAGATACACTGGTCATCCATAGTTATAAAATCTGTCCAACTAGAATTCCTAATCTACTAGCTCTTCCTAACCACACTTTACCAGCAATAGGAATATATAAACAGAGTTAATTTGGTGAGTTAGCTAACATACGGGTCCAGAATGTCCAATCAGATAAAATCAGAAAGCTATATTAAGATTTGATAAAAAAAAAAAAAACTACAGAATGTTGACTACCAAAAGGCTCATGTAAAGCAAAAAGAAATCTTGAATTTCAAAGACAGATCCCCAGGTCCTTCCTTCCTGTGTCAGGAAACATAGGTGTGTAAGCAAAGTTCACAGAGTTCCTTTGACAGCAGGGAGCATTAAAGAGAGCTGCACAGCTTACACTCCATTCTCAAGGGAGCCATGCCTCCTGGTTCTTGTGTCTTATTTATGAAAGGTAAAAAGAGAAATCCTGCCTAGGGCATTTCCAACACAAGTCGTTTCCTCCTACCCAATTCCATTAATCAATTTACTGGAAGGTCCAGCTGACAAGGTGATTAGACTTGGTCACCTGCCTTCTTTCAAGTTCCCTGGGGACATATCCTGCCATATCCTTGAAGGAAATGAATGCATCAAAGCCTAACTGTTTTAACTTTTTCTTAGTGAGTAAAAGATGTAAGAACAAATCCAAAGGCAATGACCGATGAGGAATGAGGAATGGGCCTTCAAGAGATATAAAGGAAAGAAGATCAAGAATTCACTGGCAATAAGAGACAGAGTGATTCACTCAGAATATATACGATGGAATTCGTACCTGGGATCTGGCTCCCACTTTGAGGAAAAAAAAAAAAAGACACCTTTCTCATATAATTTAGGTTCTCTGAGTTTTAGCTTCCTTGGGACTAAGTTGGTGAAAACATTTTTCTGCAGGAATGCTGGAGATCTAAATGAGGCAAATTATATGAGAGTGCCTGGTGCCTGATAGAAGCACATTAGATGTTATGTTTCATTTTTTTAACAAATGGAAGCTACATATCTTTAAAATTTTTCTCTTTATAATGCATATGACACAAATATCCCAAATATCTATCTAGTTTTGATTTTGTTTCTGTTCTCAAAATATATGTTATATTCCCCTGGGAAAGACTTAATTGGTCTTACTGATTACAGAAGTTTTAAGCCTAGAGAGGTCATATGTCAACTCTATTGCAGACTATTATTATAAAACTAAGTTCACACAATGCTTTTAACTAATGCTATCTTTCCAAAACCTCGCACAGTACCAGGAAAATTGCAATTTATAAATTAGGAGTCAGGGGAGAGGTCAAATAATTAACCATCTTTATTCCAGTTCCTGGCCCTTTCTTTTATTTAAAAGCTTTTATTTAAAGAATAAAAATTTCCAAAGTACAGCTTATGGATTACAGTGGCTCCCCCCACACAACTTCCCTCCCACCCGCTACCCTCCCCTTTCCCACTCCCTCTCCTCTTCCATTCACATCAAGATTCATTTTCAATTCTCTTTATACACAGAAGATCAGTTTAGTACATATTACGTAAAGATTTCAACAGTTTGCCCTCACATAGAGACACAAAGTGAAAATACTGTTGGAGTACTAGTTATAGTATTAATTCACAATGTATAGCACATTAAGGACAGAGATCCTACATGATTTTTTTAAAAGAATTGATTAGTTATCTATGCAATTTCCAATTTAACACCAAGATTTTTTAATCATTTGCAATTATCTTTATATACAGAAGATCGATTCAGTATATACTATGTAAAGATTTCATCAGTTTGCACCCACACAGAACACAAAGTGTAAAAATACTGTTTCAGTACTAGTAATAGCATTATTTCACATTGGATAACACATTAAGGACAGATCCCTCATGAGACGTAAGTACACAGTGACTCCTGATGTTGATTTAACAATTTGACACTCTTGTTTATGGCGTCAGTAATCTCCCTAGGCTCTAGTCATGAGTTGCCAAGGCTATGGAAGCCTTTAGGGTTCGCTGACTTCGATCTTATTCCAACAGGGTCATAGTCAAAGTGGAAGTTCTCTCCTCCCTTTCACTCAGATAATAGCAATATTAGGGTGTCTTGATAGTACATGCTAAAGTTATATCAAAGAAGGCTCCTTTATCAATCATGCAATTATCTACTAGATAACTCTATCGGTCAGCTTTGGGTTGCTTCAACTAAAATACCCAAGAGGGATTTCTTGGGAAGGAAAAGTTTGTTACAACTTACAGTTTGGAGGGTACACGTCACAATCAGGTGTCCCCCACCCCAAGTTCGGTGTATTATTGAGACTAGTTATGGCAGATGCAGAGGAAAGATGACATGATGAACCAGGAAATAGAGAGAAAGAACCTAAGCCAAACATGAACTCAAATAATATTCAGCTCTCTTCCCAGAACCACCCTCTAATGTTGTTTTTCTAACAAATCGGATAACTTATATGAAATAAACTAATATGAAAAACACAATATGTCACAATCTACACAAAGAGAAACAGATAATCTAAATAGGACCATACATATTAGAAGCACTGACTTGATAATTAGAAATTATTCAGAGTTAGGCATGTGGCATAGTAATTAAGGCACTACCTTGGACACCCACATCCAATATGGGAATGCCTGAGTTCAGGTCTTGACACTGTTTCTGATTCTGATTCTAGATTCCTGCTAATACGCACAGTGGAAGGCCGCAGCTGATAACTCTAGTAGCAGGGTCCCTGCCACCCACCTGGGAGACCCAGGTTGACTTCTGGGCCCTTGGCTTTGGCGCAGTCCAACCTCAGCTCTTCCAGGGATTAGGGAAGTAGACTAGCAGATGGAAATTCTATTTTACAAATAAATAAAAAAATTAATAAATAATGGTCTTCTCAAACAGAAAATAACAAGTCCAAATAAGTTCACAGTAATTTCTATCAAGCATTTAAGGAAGACATTATACCACTTTTCTATAATTTGTTATGGAAATTAGCAAAAGATAGGATGTTTCCTATATCATTCTATGAGTCCAGGATTACTTTAATATCAAATAAAATAAAGGGGCTGCCCTTGTGGTGCAGGGGATTAAGCCAGTGCCTGCAACACAGGCATCTCATACCATCCTTTCAAGTCCTTGCTGTTCATCTTCAATCCAGCTCCTTGCTAATGTGCCTGGGAAAGAAGCAGAAGTGGTTCAACTATTTGGGGCCTTGTGTGGGAACCCAAATGGAGCTCCTGGCTCCTGGCTTCAGCTTGGCCTAGCCCCAGCGATTTTGGCCACTTAGTGAATGAAACAGCAGATGGAGCATTTCTCTGTCTCTCTGTATCTATGTGTATTCCTCCCTCTATCACTCTGCCTTTTAAATAAATAACAAAAATAACATAAAGACAAACTACCAAGGCAGACTACAGACTAATACCTATCATGGCCATAAGGAAAAAAAAAATCCTCAATAAAATATTAGCATATGGATCCCAATCATATATAACAGGAATTGTATTCCATGGTTGATGGGTATTTATTTTTGACTTTTATTTATTATTTAAGGAGCAGGAAGAGAGAGAGAGAGAGAGAGAGAGAGAGAGAGCGAGCGCGCGTTCCACCATTAGTTCATTCCCCAAATTCCGGCAGGGGCTTGGACTGGACTGAGGCCAGACACAGAAGCATGGATAAAAATTCAGGTCTCCTACATGGGTGGCAGGAACACAATAGTTAGACCATCATTTACGGCCTCCCAGGCAAATGTGGGTTATAGCTCCTTGTTTTTCCATTAAACTGGTTTAGTGCCCTTCCTGCTCTGAAACCTAAGTTCCAATGAAAGAAAATAATTATTTCAGGTAGCAAATTTTGGGATATTTATAAAGATTATTTGAAAGTAAGAATAATTATTATAAAATGGCATATTTTTGTTTTAATTTTTTTATTTAGTAAATATAAATTTCCAAAGTACAGTTTATGGATTACAATGGCTTCCCCCTACCCCCATAATTTACCTCCCACTCGCACCCCCCATCTCCCACTCCCTCTCGCATTCCATTCGCATCAAGATTCATTTTCAATTATCATTATATACAGAAGATTGATTTAGTATATATTAAGTAAAGATTTCATCAGTTTACACCCACACAGAAACACAGAGTGTAAAATACTGTTTGAGTACTAGTTATAGCATTACTTCACATTGGACAACACATTAAGGACAGAAATCCCACATGAGGAGTAAGTACACAGTGACTCCTGTTGTTGACTTAACAATTTGACACTCTTGTTTATGGTGTCAGTAATCTCCCTAGGCTCTAGTCATGAGTTGCCAAGGCTATGGAAGCCTTTTGAGTTTGCCCACTCCAATCTTATTCAGACAATGTCATAGTCAAAGTGGAAGTGCTCTCCTCTCTTCAGAGAAAGGTACCTCCTTCTTTGATGGCCCCGTTCTTTCCACTGGGATCTCACTCATAGTGATCTTTCATTTAGGTCTTCTTCTTTTTTTTTTTTTTGCCAGAGTGTCTTGATTTTCCATGCCTAAAATACTCTCATGGGCTCTTCAGCCATATCCGAATGAAAATGGCATAAAGAAATCAATAAACAAATATGTTCAATACAAGTATTGATGATGTATCTAGAATTCTGTGCCAGTTATGTGGTATTTCAAATCATTAATGAAACCAGTATTTCTAAGTTAGTCATAGACAGGGGTTAGATGTTTAATAGTCATTATAGTTGCTGGCACACCTTTCTTACTTTTTAATTTATTTGTTGTAGGTGACAGCTATCATATTACAGAGTACGAGCTGCATCCACTTAAATTAATTCTAGAAACAAGTGTTTTTCAGCTAATGTGTTTCCAGAGCATCTTTTTTAGTGAATACCTTTTAAATAAATTTCAAGGGTCATATTAAAAATTGTGATTGCTTTTCATATATGTGAAGGTCTTATGAATCTTTGCTAAAAGGGAAAGCTTTCTTCTGCCAAGGGTCATTTGGATACTTACGGCATTATTCACGGGCCATACAAAATTATCATCTGAAAAATAAGCCTGCTATAGGTTATTGAATTTTAAGTTCTGACCTTGGCAGGGTCAGATCAAATGATTTCATGGGCCTTATAGAACCCACAAACGAGACATTCCCCTGCCAGGCATAAACTAAAAGAGCTTATCTGAGTTCTTTATATCCAATTCTATTAGTTTCCTGCTACAGATATTTAAGAAACAATGGCCTTGAGGGCTCTGTACCCATGGTTTAAAAGACAATATCAGATGTAGAATCCTTACTTTATTCAAAATCACTCTCCATTAGATATTTTTCAGGAGAGCTCCCAAGCGGTTAATATAAATGGGATCCGGAAAGCAGTCAGAGAAGGAATGGGACGAAAACAGCCAAACAGGTCAGCTTTGGAAGTTGTGCTACATCCCCAGGAAGTAGATTCACACCTCTCATGTGAGGCTATTCAGGCTTTCTTTTTATGAAGTGAGGGGGAAGCTTGTGGGAGGGTTGGTTGAGGTTGCAGGGGTAGAGAGGGATGAGACGGGAGGGGCAGCATGTAGGGTTCAGGTTTATTGAACAACGTATTGTACGTCTCCACATCATTTGTTTCAGGCTTATTTCTTTATTTGCATTTTCAACTCTGATAAACATGTTTGCAGTTTCTACACTGTCACAGGAAAAATCCCTTTAGCATTTTGTAATTCCCAATTTACATAGCTGATTTAACATGTTTTCAACACTCTGTCAAGCTTCTGACAGCTGTAACTTTTCTCCTCTGGAACGCTGGAAGGACACCATGTTGGAATATTGCTTCCGTATAATAGTTAGATTAAAATCCAAAGAATGTGAGAGCAAAGACTTCTGCAGCTACATCGTGGGGGTGGTGGCTAAGGGCATGACTCACAGGTTCAGGACCTTTGGGGACCAACATTTTTCAGTGTCAGATCAGTCTTGCCAGTAAAATAAAATGTTGGAGGCACTTAAAAATTCCAATGCTTGGGGGTCTCCCTAGATTAGAAAAATCAGAATCTGTGAGATGGGGCCTAGGCATTCACACAGTAGCAGACATATGTATGCATGGATTTATAGTCATCTCTTTGTTCCCTCATGGGATTTGTCCCTGGATGCTTAGTGACACCCAAATCTTTGGATGTTGAAGCCCTATGTAAAATGGTATAATATTGTATCTAACCTACCCACATTCTCCTAGATTGTTTAAATCATCTCTACATTACTCATGACAACAAAGAGAAGTCTGCACACGTTAAATATGTATGCAATTTTCCCCAAATATTTTTGATTCATGGTTGGTTGAATAGACAGATGTGAAACCCTCAGATATATAAACGTATTTCCTTTAAAAATACCTACTCACTTATTTGAGAGTAAGAGAGAGAGAGACAGAGAGAGAAAGAGAATTCCCTTGTCCTAGTTCAGCCCCCATATGACTGCAATTGTCAAGACGGTACTGGGCTAAAGCTGGGAGCCAGGTGATGGGAACACAAACCAGGTCTCCCACGTAAGAGGCAGAAACCAAATTACTTGAGTCATTATCCATTGCCTCCTAGTGTCTACACTAGCAGGAACTTGGGATCAGAAGTAGGAAGAAGATAATAACCGTAAGTAGAATTATATGAATGTGAGCATCTTAACTGGCATCTCAACCATGATTCTTTGTTTCATATTTCATTTTATGATACACAAAAGGTTTAGAATATCTTTTAAAAGACATTAACAAAAGAAGGATATCAGTTTAATCTTCACTAATGGAGACTGGGAGCTGGGTTCAAGGTCTATCACATATTAGTTCTGTTCTATGTTCTACCAAGTACTATCAAGATTGATCATGGAAATCCATATGCAGATTTCCTAAATGCCTCAAAATTCAATCTAGAGATAAAGGGCATTGCCAAAGAGGAAATGAAATAGACAGTAAAACTGGCTTTAGGTGGCTAGAAACTGCATAATCAATGTTGTCCCATCTCCTAGTCAGTGTTCTCCTACTGACTGTTGTGGTATGTTGGGTTAAGCTGCCACTTGTGAGGCCCACATTCCATATCTGGGTACTTGTTCATTTCCAGCTACTCCTCTTCCAATCTAGCTTCTTACTAATGTACCAGACAGAGGGCAGTGTGGATATTGATCCAAATGCCTGGGGCCCTGCCAGCATGTGGGAGATCCAGACAGATTTCCAAGCTCCTGTTTTCAGCCTGGTCAGCCCTGGCTGTTGTAGGCATCAGGAGGAGTGAACCAGTAGATGGAAGATCTCTCTCTCTCTCTCTCTCTCTGACTTTCTCATCTCTCTTTCAAACAAAAAATAAATATTTTATAAAATATAAAAAAGACTAATTTGTGACATGAAAAAGTTAAAATTTCTATCAGTTTTATTAGATCACAACTATGCATATTTGTTTGCAAAGTGTCTTTGTTTTTAGATTAAAAGGCAGAGTTGAATAGTTCCACAAAGACTATGTGGCTCACACAGCTTAAAATGTTTACTATGTGTACAGTAGTTTCCTGGGATTACCATAACAAGTGGCCCAAACTGCATCATAAAACAATGAAAATTTATTCCATAAACTGCCTCTTTCAGCTTCTGGTGGCTCCAGTGTTCTTTGACCTGGGGCTGCATCCCACCAGCCTCTTCCTTGGACTAGACTGCATATCCAGTGGGTGTTCTTCTCAAACAGATATTTTTCACTGGGCTAAGAACATACAAGGGTGATCTCATCTTAAGACCTTTAAATATAGTTGCAAAAATTTTATTCCAAACAAGGTTACATTCCCAGGTTCCAGGTTGTCACAGTTTTTGAAGGACCTCCATTCCACCCACTGTAGCCCCTTTATAGAAAATGTTTGCTGTGGTCTAGAATGTAGGAGAGGTAGAAGGTTGATATGAGAAATCTTATACTTTGCACATATAGGATTTTGTTTTATTTAAAAGGGACAGTGAAGTCTGCTCATCACTCATTGATATTCATAGACACTTGACAAGATACTATTGAGAAGACAGGGATTAATTCCACGTTTACAGAATTGCTTATCTTCTAACAATGACTCCTAATCACAGCATATGTCATGGACTGACTAATCTACAGATTCGCTTTCAAAACTAATTTGACACTTTAAAAACACCAGTAAATACAAATGATCAATACTCCACTAAGCAGAAGCTGTATTTAAGTGGTAGATCTGTCTCAATTAAGACAATCCACTGAAAATTGTGTAATTTAAAAAAAAAAAAAACAAATCTCCTGTAAACTCTATTAAATTGGATTCTTGTCCCCTGAAAAGAAAATGTTGAGGGAAATTTGATTCAGACTTTGGGGAGTACTGGGGGTTACTTTGCTGGCCATTTAAGTATTAGGAGGTTTGAGGGTGGCATCAGAATGTGGTAAAATCCCTCCTTCCTGTGTCCTGAGTCCGTGGCTTCTTCTTTAAAGGTCACAATTAAAGGTAAAATACACGGAGCACTCAACCTCAACACTTCAAGAAAATTAGCTTGGCCTGGATCTGTGGAATCACTACAGGCAGATGGTTGCTCATAAGTAAGGAAGTTTGCAGGTAGGAAAAACAAAAACAGCCTTGGGCCCAAGGAAAATGCTGAATTAACACTTGGAATTCTAGACAAATGTATCAGGCAGCATGGCTGTCATATTCCTCCACGAACATGAAAATCAACTCGGGAAAGCGCTTGGCTTTCTGACTGAGAGTTGAGTGAGAAGACTGAGAGGCAGAACTGCTATATTTACATAGATGCAGATTCCAAACACTTTGAGGGTAGAGTTGAGGATTTGGTGGTAGCATCAGGGAATGTTCATGGAAGTATAAATTATTTGTAACAAATAAAAAAATAGATCTAACTTTTCTCTGTCTAATTCTTTTTTGAAAGATTTATTTGAAAGTCAGAGTTACAGAAACAGAGACAGAGAGAAATCTTCCATCCATACAGCCCCTCTGTATAACTCTTAATAGAAGAGAAAGAATGTTCCAGTGACATATGAAGCATAACTAAAGGCTTTGTGATATGTCCTAAAATATGACAATTTAATATAAATATGAAATGACAAATATGCAATTGTGTGCATGTGTGTACATAAATAGTTACACACATAGTAACATCCAAGAATACAAATGCTTCTATATGAACACATGGATAGTAACCATATGAATGTAACTGTTTAAAAGTGTAAGTATAGGATCTGGAGTTGTGGCATAACCAGTAAATCCAGCACCTGCAATGCTAGCATCCCATATAGACACTGGTTTGTGTCCTGGCTGCGCCACTTCCAATCCAGTTCCCTGCTAAGGACCTGTGAAATGAAGTGCAAGATGGCCCAAGTGTTTGGGCTCTGGCACACACATAGAAGAACTGAACAAAGCTCCTGGCTCAGTCCTGGCCGTTATGGCCATTGTAGGAGTGATCCAGCAGATGGAAGGTCTCTCTCTGTCTCTCCCACTCTGTCTATAACTCCTTCATGTAAATAACTATCTGTATATATAGATAGTTAATTAACACAACTATAAAATCAACTGGATGGAAAGAAATTATAATTTTCATGATATGAGATGGGTGGAGGGAGTCAAGAGAGCATTGACACCCAGAAAATTCACTCAGTCACGGACATGCAAGGCATGGCATATCCTAACCTATTGCCCTGACAAATCTTGATTTCTTTATTGTTGTTATTTTGGGGACATTTTTCTTCACTAAGTCCAAAGTAAATGAAAAAATCTAAAGTAAGATGCTTTGGTTGTGATATGGTGTTCTATGGAGCAGTATAAAATGGATTAATTGTAAAGGAATCATGCCCTTGTAAGTTAAATAATGGTTTCTTCTAAATCTAGATTTATTTTTTATTTATGCTTGAGCACTATTTTTTTCACAAGGTCAAATCCTCATTTCCTTATTGAAGCATTTGTTACGTGGCACTCAGAATCTGGAATCACGGTTTTGGAGAGATGCAAATCTGATCTTTCAACTTCATGCTGAAGAAAAGAAGATGAACTGTAAATGTACTATCCTCTGTTGCTCCTTGGACTGAGGGGAAGTGTCTCAGCTTCTGTGCCATCTCAAAATGAAAGACTTTAAAAGTCACTGTTATTTCTTTTTATTAATATTATAAGTTTTAAAGATTTTCATTTACTCATTTGAGGCAGAGTTACAGACAGAGAGAGGGAGAGACAGAGAGAAACATCTTCTCTCTGCTGGTCCACTCCCTAAATGACCACAACCACCAGAGCTGGGCCAATCTGAAGCCAGGAGCCAGGAGCTTCTTACAGGTCTCCCACGCAGGTGCAGGTGCCCCCACATTTGGTTCATCTTCCACTGCTGTCCCAGGTACATTAGCAGAGAGGTAGAATGAAAGAGGAGCAGCCAGGGCATGAACTGACACCAATATGGGATGCTGGCGCCATAGGCAGAGGCCCAACCAACTGTGCTGCAGCAATGGCCCAGCACTGTTATTTCTTATCATAGGGCAGGTGCCACACTCTTGTGAGGATGACATTTCATTTGAATGTGATTCTTTCTGTCATTCCCAGGCAGGAAATCAGACATGACTGAGGTTGGAATACAAAAAGTTTTCTTCTATACAGCGTCTAGAGAAAGTTGAGCTTCACTCATGCATAGAGATTTGAGGGAATATATAGTGTTCTGTGAGCTGGCCTTCCCACATTATGACAGACTGAGAAAGTGAGGATAAATGGATAGCACCAAATGAGGGAAGGAAACATTTTTATTGCTTCTGTTATTAGAGAAACAGGAGTTGAAAGATCAAACCAGGTTAGGAGTTTGGATAAAATATTTCATGAACAGGTAGAATAAGGGAAAGAAAGTTAAGCTATTTGAAACTGTCTGAAATAAAAACTGGTAAAAAAGTAAAAGAGGTAAAAGAGGTAAAAGAGGATTTAAGAAGTACTGTTTTCCTTTATATTTGAATCACTTGCATTTTTACGGACAAAGCCTAAAAATATACAAGGTGTGATTAATAAGTTTCGACTGTTGGTTGTGCATCTGTGAATATGTAACTGAGAGACATAGGGCCTGTGCTTGTGTTCAAATGAGAAAATATACTTTCTTGAACACAGATGCAATTTCAAGTGTGGGGGATAGCTTGCTTACTTGTTTTTTTTTTTTTTTTTTTTTTTTTTTTTTTTTTTTTTGACAGGCAGAGTGGACAGTGAGAGAGAGACAGAGAGAAAGGTCTTCCTTTGCCGTTGGTTCACCCTCCAGTGGCCGCTGAGGCCGGTGCACCACGCTCATCCAATGGCAGGAGCCAAGTGCCAGGTGCTTTTCCTGGTCTCCCATGGGGTGCAGGGCCCAAGCACTTGGGCCATCCTCCACTGCACTCCCAGGCCACAGCAGAGAGCTGGCCTGGAAGAGGGGCAACCGGGAGAGAATCCGGTGCCCCAACCGGGACTAGAACCCGGTGTGCCAGTGCCGCAAGGCGGAGGATTAGCCTGTTGAGCCATGGCGCTGGCCTGCTTACTTGTTAATAGCAGCTTTAGCTGGGGAGGAGCACAACTGTCTCTTTCACTAGAGAATTATTTTTGTCTTTAGTAGATGATGTAGATCTAGTTGAGGGATGGAGTATGATGGACTACACTTCATAATGGCTAAACATAGATGATAAGGGCCATTTGGGGAATGATGGCTTTTTTGACAGGTGGCAGAAATGGTGGCATAGGGCATTGAAATGTGACATGAGTATGTGAGATAGTTGATTGGCACATGCATTGCAATATGACATCCTTGCACAATTTATGCCTTAAATTAAATAACTCATGTGAAAGCATTATTGGACTTCTTGAAGCCAAAAAAGGCAGAATTTTGTTTCAGTTTGGCATCAGGATCTGAAGGTGAGTTTTGAATAAATGGAAACATTCCTCTTGATTGTAGATAAAAACATAAAGGGAATAATAAAAAATTAAGTTCAAGAACTCATTGACATTGTTTATTAGATATGAGATTTACCTAGGTTATAAAGTCAAGATTACTTGAACTGCTGAAAAATTAAAATAACCCCCACCACTAAACATCAAAAACAACAGCAAATCTAAAAATTTACAATGGAGGGCTGGTGCCGCTGCTCAATAGGCTAATCCTCCACCTTTGGCGCCGGCACCCTGGGTTCTAGTCCCAGTCAGGGTGCCGGATTCTGTCCCAGTTGTTCCTTTTCCAGTCCAGCTCTCTGCTGTGGCCTGGGAAGGCCCTGCACCTGGCTCCTGGCTTCAGATCAGTGCAGTGCACCGGCTGGAGCGGCCACTGGGGAGTGAACCAACAGAAAAGGAAGACCTTTCTCTCTGTCTCTCTTTCTCTCACTAACTCTGCCTGTCAAAAAAAAAAAAAAAAAACAATAAAATAAAACAACAACAACAAACTTACAATGGAAAAGTCTTGGAAAATAGGGACACAAAACAAAATGACCTGTCATTGGAGGTAATTTACATAGGCTATCATTAGTCTGAGAAGAGTAAATCATACATTTTCTCTTGAGGATAACATAAAGAATAAAAAATAAAAAAGCACAACCCCTAAGGATTATAGAGAATGAGTCAGTATCCTGTCAATCAATGCAAACAATTAATGGCTTGGTAAGGAACAAGTTGCAAATTCAAAAGTTAATACATGAGAAGGTACATGGCAAAAGTGATTTTTTTAAATAGTCAACTCCAAATCAAGATCCAGACACTTCTCTCTGTCTTTGCAAACATCAGAAAGAGGCTTCTGAATCGATAAGAATATTAGTTTATCTTGAACATGAGCCAAATAATAGCAACAGTTGGTAGAGGGTTGTTCATCAGAAAGGAGGCTGGGGAATCAGGAACAAGTTTGTTGCGAGAAAAGGCTAGTGCCCATCCACAGGGCCTTCCCCAGAGGGATTTGCAGACCTGGGCAAATCAATCACATGGAGGAATCCCTGCCCCATCACTTTTACACAACCTAAGTGGGAATGAATTGAACAACTTTTTCTTTAAAAGAAAAAAATAAAAACAGAACCTTCAAATAGCAGCTTGAAACTTTTAGAAGGGTCACAGTGTGGTCAATAGCAATTTGTGAGCTGATGTTAGCAATAGTAAAGTAATATTTAGCAATTATACATGCCAGGCAATGTGCCTAAGCACTTTATGCACACTGCACTGCACTAGCTTCATAATAACTTATACACAAATAATAGTAATGCCCTTATTTTATAGAAAAAGTAAAAGTTACTTTGTTCAAGTATAAGATTGCTATTACAAGTAACACTAATAATACCAGTAATAATAATAACATCAGCTTTGAAATGCTTATTGTATGCCAGCAATTTTCTAGGAATTCCTCATGCATTAAGTCATTTATTTTCACCTGACCCTTCCTGTGAGTAATAACATGTTATTCCCATTTCAATGATAACATAAAAAAGTCAAGTTCTAAATTCAATTAGCAATTTCTGCAGCACATTTTGTACTAAGCTTTGTACCTTTTGTACCAAGCTACTCCTGTGTTTTCTGACCATGA
Source organism: Sylvilagus floridanus (assembly GCA_949820135.1). NCBI lineage: Eukaryota > Metazoa > Chordata > Mammalia > Lagomorpha > Leporidae > Sylvilagus > Sylvilagus floridanus. The sequence goes on along the minus strand of OX463236.1, from coordinate 82,049,826 downwards.
GTCTGCCAGAATAGTACCTTCATATTTCTGTGTACTAATTTAGTGGGTCATGAATTTAAGGCTCCTTCCAGGCTAGTGAAAACTGTAGAAGTCTCGGTATAGTTAAGAGTGATGGAACCCAAACCTGGTAGCTAGTTGTTATGTTCACAAATTGTTATTTATACAGATATTGTGAAAATTATGATACTTTTGTGCCGGCACCATAGCACAGTGGGTTAATCCTTCACCTGCATTGCCCGCATCACATATGGGTGCCGTTCCTAGCCCCAGCTGCCCCTTTTCCAATCCAGCTCTCTGCCATGGTCGGAAAAGCAGTAGAAAATGGCTCAAATGCTTGGGCCCCTGCCACCCGCATGGGAGACCAGGAAGAAGCTCCTGGCTCCTGGCTTCAGATCATTGCAGCTCAGGCCATTGAGGCCATCTAGGGAGCGAACCAATGGAAGGAAGAATCTCTCTCTCTCTCTCTCTCTCTCTCTCTCTCTCTCTCTCTCTCTCTCTTCTTTCTGTCTCCTTCTCACTGTCTCTAACTCTACCTCCCAAATAAATAAATAAATAAAACTAGCCAAGCACCAAAAAGAAAACCTGTTGAAGTGAAATGGACACTGTGAGAAACCGTGACTTGATCATCCCTTGTCCTGACTGTTGATGTACAGTTTAATACTTTATCCCTTTTAGTATTTTTTTTTTGTTCTACTTAATACTATTGGTTGAACTCTGTAATTAACACACAATTATTCTTAAGTGTTTAAATTTAACTGGAAAGTGATCCCTGTAAAATATAAGAGTGGGAATAAGAGAGGGAGGAGATGTAAAGTTTGGGACATGCTCAACTGGACTTGCCCCAAACAGTAGAGTTAGAAATATGCCAGGGGATTTCAATTAAATCCCATCAAGGTGGCATGTACCAATGCCATCTCACTAGTCAAAGTGATCAGTTTCAGTTCATAATTGAGCATAATGGTAAGATTAACTGTAAAAGAGATCACATAAACAAGACCTGTGTCTGCTAATACTAACTGATAGAATTAAGAAGGAGAGAACAATCCAACATGGGAAGCAGGATACACAGCAGACTCATAGAATGTCAGATGTCTTAAATAGCACTTTGGCCTCAGAATCAGCCCTTAAGACATTCAGATCTGGCTAAAAAGCCCATGAGAGTATTTCAGGCATGGAAAGCCAAGACACTCTGGCAAAAAAAAAAAAAAATCTAAATGAAAGATGACTGCAAGTAAGATCCCAGTAGAAAGAACAGGGTTATCAAAGAAGGAGGTACCTTTCTCTGAAGGAAGGAGAGAACTTCCATTTTGACTATGACATTGTCTGAATAAGATTGGAGTCGGCAAACTCAAAAGGCTTCCATAGCCTTGGCAACTCATGACTAGAGCCTAGGGAGGTTACTGACACCATAAACAAGAGTGTCAAATTGTTAAGTCAACAACAGGAGTCACTGTGCACTTACTCCTCATGTGGGATCTCTGTCCTTAATGTGTTGTCCAATGTGAATTAATGCTATAACTAGTACTCAAACAGTATTTTACACTGTGTGGGTGCAAACTGAAGAAATCTTTACTTAATATATACTAAATTGATCCTCTGTATATAAAGAGAATTGAAAATGAATCTTGATGTGAATGGAATGGGAGAGGGAGCACGAGATGGGAGGGGTGCAAGTGGGAGGAAAATTATTGGGGGGGGAGCCATTGTAATCCATAAACTGTACTTTGGAAATTTGTATTTACTAAATAAAAGTTTAAAAAAATAAAGTGATCATATAAATAGGAAAAAAATCTTTTTTAAAAAAGAAAATGATGATACTTAACAGAAGGGACAATGAATGAAAATTGGCTGATTTCTGTCTTGGATGTTATCCTATTTAATAAAAATATTAGCAGTGATATTTCCAAGGCAACCAGGCATGAGAAAATGCTTGACTGTCGTCTCTAAGATATGTGGGAATGTGCTTGCCTTGATGGAATGCCTCTCACGGTGATGCTTACATTCCAGTTTGGATTTCTTTGTAAAACTGTGCCAGTTCTCTAAAAACATAAAATGTGCTGAGTTTTACATGAAGTGTGTTATCATTAAAACACTATACTCTCCTAGAAACTGCCTATTGCCTGTTTTGTTATTAAAATGTCTTTTCTTTTACAAGATATGTATAAATATAATTACACATGTAAACAAATATGTTTCCCCTAAGAAATTTTATGATAGTTTCTAGTTCTCAAGATTCATTTTTAATTTACTTGATGGAATCCAGGGCTTGAATTCACTGATGTAGCTATGCCCCTATCTTTAGATAGATGGAGTGATATGAACTTCCCACTGTGCTTTAGAAATAATGGCATATTCTAAATATTTTTGGAGGAAACAAATGTAATTATCACACTGAATTTGCGTTCATTTTATTGCTTAGCCAAAAATATATTTTTTAAATATTTGTTTATTTATTTGAAAGTTGGAGTTACACAGAGAGAAGAGAGGCAGAGAGAGAGAGAGAGAAAGAGAAAGTCTTCCATCCACTGGTTCACTTCCCAGTTAGCCCCAACGCCTGGTGCTGCACTGATCTGCAGCCAGGATCCAGGAGCCTCTTCTAGGTCTCTCACATGAGTGCAGGGGCCCAAGACTTGGGCCATCCTCTACTGTTTTCCCAGGCCATAGCAAAGAGCTGGATCGGAAATAGATCAGCCAGGGCTGGCGCAGTGGCACACTTGGTTAATTCTCCGCTTTGGACCATAGCAGCCATTTGGGGGGTGAACCAACAGAAGGAAGACCTTTCTCTCTCTCACTAACTCTATCTGTCAAATAAAAAAAAGTTATCAGACGGGTCTTAAGCTGGCTCCCATATGGGATGCTGGCATTTTAGGCCAGGACATTAACCCTCTGCACCACAGCATGGGCCCCCCAAAATATTTTTATATGTAATAAAACAAAATCTATGGCTAGTTGTTCATCAACTGACATTCATTAACAACTATGTAGTGCACATTATGTGCCATTACTTAGAACTGATTCAGGTGGAGAAGGGAGTCTTTACACAAATAACTATAGTATAGACTACTCCAAAAATGTAAGCAAAGAACTTATGCTGAAAGAATTTACAATGATATAGCTAAATTGATATAATTGCAAAGAACACTACTTTAAAAGCACAAACTGATATGCTAACAGGAGGCACAAAATGTCATCTGCAAGAGGGTTAGCATTAGGTGCTACAATGAACATTTTAGAATAATAGTGCTTCCTATTCCTAATTTCAAGGACAGATGAACAGTTATTTAAAAAAAAAGGACTGCAGGAGATGACTTGTAGACTTTAGAAGACATTAGATTATTTTTAAAGTATTTGTAAGCAAACTCCAGAAGCAAAATTTTTATTTTAATTGTTTATTCTTTCAAATTTTTGGACAATAATTATCCATCTAGCTTTTTCCCACATATCTTAAATATATGCCTATTTAACAAACTTATTTATCTGAAAATTCTCTCCTTTTGACAGAGTCAAATGTTGCTATAGAGCCATAAGATCATTAATTATCAGTCCAGGCATAAGATTAGTACTATAGAATTGTTTGAGTAAGTCAGAGATTTCTTAAGATGTACCAGGACTCCATGGCCGGTGCTGTGGCTCAACAGGCTAATCCTCCGCCTTGCGGCGCCAGCACACCTGGTTCTAGTCCCGGTTGGGGCGCCGGATACTGTCCCGGTTGCCCCTCTTCCAGGCCAGCTCTCTGCTGTGGCCCGGGAGTGCAGTGGAGGATGGCCCAAGTGCTTGGGCCCTGCACCCCATGGGAGACCAGGAAAAGCACCTGGCACCTGGCTCCTGCCATTGGATGAGCACGGTGCGCCGGCCGCAGTGGCCATTGGATGGTGAACCAACGGCAAAAGGAAGACCTTTCTCTCTCTCTCTCTCTCTCTCACTGTCCACTCTGCCTGTCAAAAAAAAAAAAAAAAAAGATTTACCAGGACTCCAAAGATTCCTGCATAAGATACTTTATGATAATCTTTTTAAAAAAATAGATTTATTTATTTATTTTAAAGGTGAAGTTATAGAGAGGAGGAGGGGGAGAGAGAGAGAGAGAGAGAGAGAGAGAGAGAGAGAGAGGCAGAAGAAGAGCGAGAGAGAGGTCTTCCATCCTCTGGTTCACTCCCCAGATGGCTGCAACAGCTGGAGCTGCACTGATCCAAAGCCAGGAGCCAGGAGCTTCTTCTGGGTCTCCGACACAGGTGCAGGGGCTCAAAGACTCAAAAAGAGCTGATTCCTGGCACTGCAGGTAGTGGCTTTTACTCGCTATACCACAGCTCCAGCCCCAAGAATAATTTTATTTATTTATTTTTTATTTTTTAAAGATTTATTTATTTATTTGAAAGGTGGAATTACAGAGAGGCAGAGGCACAGAGAGATAAGAAGACAAGTCTCCCATTTGCTGGTTCACTCGCCAAATGGCCACAACAGCCAGAGCTGTGCCAATGAGAAGCTAGGCGCTTCCTCTCAGTCTCCTACATTGGTGCAGGAGACCAAGGACTTGGGCCATCTTCCACGGCTTTCCCAGGCCATAACAGAGAGCTGGATCAGAATTGGATCAGCTGGGACTAGAACTGGCACCCATATGGGATGCTGGCACTGCTGGTGATAGCTTTACCCATTACACCACAGCGACGGCTCCTCTGTGTTTCTTTTTAAGCTATTCTTGTAGTTGAAAGATAGCGAAATAACTAGAAGGCAAGCGAATCTGCCAATTTGTTGGAATCATTGCAGTCTTGCACCAGAAGTTTTCTCCTTGAAGTGATTAAAAACATCAACAGCATACTTTTCCTGTCACTGGAGAAGTCATCTGGTGAAAATTCAGACAGGGCCAAAGCAAACTTCACTGGGTCATGTATGTTCCCTGTTGTGGACAATAGATCAATATATTTATAGTCACTGATAACAACCCACCCTTCTGCTATCTCCTGCTGGATGTGAGGGAATATTTATCTAATGCTATTGAGTCAGATTTATCAATACACTAACCAGTCTCCCTGCTTCTTTGCGCATCTAAGAATGAGTTGCTATGGAAACAGCAGCAGATCTCTGAAAAGCCCGGTAAAAAACATTTCACTCTAACGGGCTTACCTAGCACCTCTTTCCTGAGAATAAGCCTACTTAAAACCTGACACTTTCAAAAACCAAACTTGAAAAAGCCATCTAAAAGCTGCATTTAAAACAATGTTTCTCAACATAAAAAAATAAGCAGCTGTAATTGGGAACACTACACAATATTTACTGCCATGTAATATGATACATATTTTGATACCCACTTAATTTGATAAGAGTGAAAAATGAATTTACTTATGGAAAATCTATAGAGGCAATTATAAACAAATATAATATTTTATCAAAACTAAGAGCTTATTAAAATGCAAAAAGTAAGCATTATAGTCAGTCATTTGCACCTGCTACCAACTCTCATTCACAAATATATGCTCACCTCCAATATTTGAGGGCTCTATCTACACCTGGACAATTGTTTTCTGAGCTTCTTTGTTTTATAATTTTCTGTTTGTAATGCCTTTCTCCCCAAAGAAAATATCTGATCTATAATAGCTGATCTATAGAGTTATTCAGTCGCAACAATATATCACAACATAATGCTGCCATATTATCACACTTCCCACATGTGCAGGAAAAAGTGTAAAGTGATAAGCAAAGTGATTAAGTAGTTTCTTTAAGTGGCAACAAATGTTTTCTGTTCATGTACACCCAAATAATAATTTTGATATTTTGTGGAAGTGTTGACACCCTAAAATCTTGTCTTCCTTCTTTCCACAGTGTAGTTACACAATTTGTCTAGTAAAATATATGAAAAATTCACTCTTGTTCATTGTTGAATTCCAAGTACCAAACAGAGTACTTGACACATAGATGATGTTAGTAAATGTGAGCTAAGTAGGTGAATGAGTACATGTTCTCATTAGGAAGGAAGAATCAAAGGAAAACAAATGGAACAGAATAGTGACCATTTCTGTGGTAGCGGGTGTTGCTTTACATTGTCTCACCTATTCTCAATAACTATTTGAGAATGAAAGACTCGAGGAAATGTAAAAGGAATTGCTTAATTAATTGTTAACAATCATAATTCAACATTTCATTTTTAATAAAGCAAGAGTATTTTATTTCTCTTGCTTATTTTTTCACCTTTACCTACTGCATTTACCTTTCTTTTTTCATTTTTTTTCAATGAAATAAAACTTTGTTTATAACTCTTGTCACTATTTGACCAATTTGTGCAGCATGTGAGCACTAGAATCAATGGCAAATACTTTGCCAAGGGAAAAAGCACAAGTCCTCATGGATTTGTAAAGGTTGTGGTCTTTAAGGTAATGATGAAATGTAAGAGTGCATTTAAGAGATGATAAGATTATAATTATTGATTATATTATTCTGCTTCTACACAAATTGAAAAAAGAGAAGAAATGATGGAAGTTTCTTTTTGGCCAATAGTCTCAAATAAGTAAAGACAAAATAAACTAAGATATTTGATCCTTGAAGCCAGAACACTCCATCCTGATGTTCATTGATTTCCATTTTTTCTCCTGTTGAGAAAATGTGTCTCCCGTAGGAGCCTATGGGTGATCCCAGCAGTTAGCTGAGCCCAGGTACATTTCTCCCCCATTCCACCTTCTTCCAATCAGATAAACTGCTCCTGAGTGTGGCCCAGACCCATTAAGCCCACCTGGGAAAGCTATGTGACCTTCAGGCTGATTAGAGAGGCATATTGGCATCAGTGTCAGTTCTGTCCTATAGTTAGCATTCCCCAGAGTTAATTATGCCCTGTTCCACCTGCTCTTTAAAATGTACATGCCTGTGAATAAACGTGGACATGTTCACTGAAGCCTGTCCCTGTGTCTTTATGGGAAAAGGACACCACTGCCCTTCTCATTCTCAACAGTGTGGCTTAGTAGAAATAAGTTGCATGAGCACTCTTGCATTTTTTATTTTATTTTTAATTAATTTTAACAGATTCAATATGGCATGTAGATACAAGTCTAAGAATATGATGATATTCCCTTTGTCACTCCCTCCTTCCTCTCTCCTACCATCCTTTCTTCTACTTTTCTTTTTTTTTAGTTTTTGAGATAACACTTTAAATTTATATTACAGTAAAAAACTTCACAGGTCACTGAATGACAAGTGTAAAAATAAAAAGCAAAAAGACTCTAGTTTAGTAGGAATATAGATAACAGCTATAAATAATAATTGAATGCATAAATGACCAATTCACCAATATGAGTTTTTTTGCTCAGTCATTCATAGTTTCTTTCAATGAAATATAATCAGTAAAAATGTAACATGTAAATATTTCCTGCCTGATTATAAGATAATTATTAAGTTCATTTAGGCTTTAAGCCATTTTCTCTCAAGAGTTTATGCACAGAAATAATTTTATGCAAATTGCAATGTAAATAATTATACATTACATTTTGTACTCAATTAGTTACCACAGATCACTGAAAATAGAAATTTTTCTTTTTGGAACTAGGCTATTTCATTAAGTATAATGGTTTCCATTTGCATCCAATTTGTTACAAAAGACAGGATTTCATTCTTTTTTACTGCTGAGTAATATTCCATTGTGTGTGTAGGGGGGTAACACTTTCTTATTCCATTCATCAGTTGAAGGTCATCTGGGTTGATTCCATATATTTTAGTTTCTGTGAACTGAGACACAATAAACATGGACATACAGATAACTCTTTCATATGCTGATTTCATTTCATTTGAGTAAATTTCCAGGAGTAGGATGACTGCTTCAAACAGTAGATCTATTTTCAGCTTTCTGAGGTATCTCTATACTGTCTTCCTCAACAGCTGTACTAGCTCACATTCCCAACAATTGTGTATTAGGGAACATTTTCCTGACATCCTCACCAGTGTTTATTATTTGTTGATTTCTGTAGGAGAGACGTTCTAACTGGGTGAGGTAAAACCTCCTTGTGGTTTTGATTTGGAGTTCCCTGACAGCTAGTGATTCTGAACTTTTTTCATCTGTCTATTGGCATTTGAATTTTATGTTTTGAAAATTCCTGTTCAAGCCCTTTGCCCATTTCTTAACTGGATTGTTTGTTTTATTGTTGTTGAGTTTCTTGAGTTGTTTATAGATTCTGAATATTAATCATTTATTAATTGCATAATTTGCAAATCTTTTATCCCATTCTGTCAGTTGCCTCTGCAGTTTGTTGAGTGTTTCCTTTGCAGTGCAGAAGCTTCTAGCTTGATGTAATCTTATTTGTCTATATTTGATTTTATTTCTTGTATTTCCAGGTTCTTAACCAAGAAACCTTTACCTATGCCAATGTCCTGCGGTTTCCCCAATGTTTTCCTCTAGTAATTTGATGGTATAAGATTGTAGATTTAGATCCTTGATCCAATTCCAATTGATTTTGTATAAGGTGTAAGGTAGTGGTCTTATATACCTTTACATGTGATGATCCAGTTTTCCTAGCATCATTTATTGAAGAGATGGCCCTAGCTCCAGGGATTGATTTTACCTCCTTTGTAAAAGATTAGTTGGTTGTAGATGTGTGGATTAATTTCTGGGAATTCTATTATGTTCCATTGGTGTATATGACTAACTCTATGGCAGTACCAGTCTTTTTTGATTATAACTGTGCTATAGTATGTCTTGAAATTTGGTATTGTGATGCCACAGCCTTGTTGTTTAAGATTGCTTTAGCTATTCAGGGTATCTTGTGTTTCCCTATGAATTTTATTATCATTTCTTCTATATCTGAAAGGATGTAATTGGTATTTTAATTGGGACCACATTGAATCTATAAGTTGCTTTTGTGTGAATTAAACATACTCCAACTTTATCCATGAATTCTGAAAGCATTTAAAAGCTATTTGAAATGAATCTTTTAATTGCTGCTGACTGTGAAAAGCAAGATTTGCTGCTATGTTGGGGACCTGGATAATGACATAACATGCTAACTCATTTTTTGAGATTGGTGGAATAAAAAAAAATTGACATCCCTGGATTGAGCTGTGACTTTCTCTGAATCTCTGCCTCATGATCTTCCCACTGTACTTGATTCTGGTTCAATATCGATACCTCTGGCTTCCTTTAGTAAAAATAACTGGATTCTAAGAAACGCTATGGAGGCTTACTTGTCCAATAGGCATAAATCATTTGTTAAACTATTTCCTATGTATTTTGCCAAAAACTGACAATTATCTTTCACCACTATTGTTTCAGTTTACTTCAACTCTACAAGTATCCTTTAATAACTATGCTAAGAATGTACCAGTATAAGACAAAGGAAACACAATTTCATGTTTCCTAGAGCTTATGTTAGTTGTAACACTATACAAATCAACAGCTCCTTCAATTTTAATCATCAGGGAAAACTATTGGTTGGTAGCTTCATTAGTATTTGTATTGCACTATTTTTCACTGAGATGAACCTCATTGCAAATCAATGGACTAAAGTGTGAGCATTATATTTATTCACTATTGAATTTTGAGTGCCTAGCAGAGGGCCCTGTACCTGGTAAATTTCAATGCACATGAGCTGAATAAATTTTTTTGTGAAATTAGACAGGATTCCTTCTCCAGGTGAAGAATAAGAATCCAAATCATACATACATTACAAATATCCTTGTCTTCCTTTTCAGACTTTTAATGTGTTTTAAAGCAACAATATAGAAGCTCTACAATTTGTTTATATTTATTTGTGCAAATGTCTTCTATTACATTTTAAAGTTATTTTTGCTTGGCTCCTTCCTCTTCAAATTGTACGAAATGATGTGAGTAAAATAAATTGTGAACGGATGGGTATTAATCATCATTTATAAAATTTCTTCTCACTGCTTAAGCATGTAATCAATAGTAAGAGAAACTCTACATCGTCATGTTGGAATAGCATCCGAAATGTCAAGGAAAGAATTCAGAAACAGAAACACTCAACAATTCTGCCTGGCCCGGATGATAAGCTATGGCTTTGTACTTCCAAGCATGAATTAAAACATTAATTCCAACAGCTTTGTTGTAGCAGCAGTTTATCACAAATTCTCAGTGTTTGATTTTTCAGCATTTGCCAAATGTACTGCCTAGACACATGGTAATGATTCACTTTGAATATTCAAATGCTTGAGCTTTCTATTACATTTTATAATTAATATAATAACAAAGTGATTTTGGTTTCTGTTGGCAGTTTTACTATACCCATTTGTTGTTTGTTTAGGAACCTTTATACTTTCTGGAGGAATTGTACTTCTCTGGCAGTAGGTATCTGTTGGTCATTACAGAGATATGAAATATGAAACAACACGTCTTTGTCACCTATGAAGAAAGAAATCTACAAAAACAAAATATCTGTTGGATGGATATACATTTTCTATTATTTCATTCAGGAGGAAACTTGGCTTTTTTTTTATTTAAGATATTCTCCAAATGGGTTATATAATATCCTCTTAAAATTTACCAACAGCAATAAATTTGGTTAGAATAACAACCTTGTTTAAAAATATGCAGTCATTGAAATGGAATTTACTAATATCAAAGGCAGTCAACTTAAGCTCTTTATTGTAATGTTATGAGTGGATTTATGACTCCTCATATTTGAGAAACAATGTTTAACTTTGTGGGTTTTTTTTGCCGTCAGGAAATAATGAAAATTAGAATTCTAAGGAATGATTTTTGAGATAGAGCAGAAGACAAATGTGTTTACCAAAAATCATGTCTAGTTCAGAATATTTGATGTAATGAGCAAATTGATTCAGAAACAATTTTGCTACTTCCAAATGTGTGTTATAATGAGAAAAACAGTGAAAGCCATAAAGCCAACCTGGAGTTACTGTAATGAACAGTTTCTTTCATGAAGTAATTCAAATATTCTTTTGTTTATATTATCTTATTCAAATGGAATCAATTCCATATTTTTGAAATCATTTGCATACTTCTACAGCACAAAAATAAAAGAACGAAGGCCAGCATATCACAGTGTGCAACACCACAGCCCATCTCAGAGAGCTGGTTAGAATCCAAGCTACTCTCCTCTGACCCAGCCCCCTGCTAGTGTGTCTGCAATGGCAGCACAAAACGGCCAAGTACTTGGACCCCTGACACCCATGTAGGAGACCAGAATGCCAAAATGGCTCCTGTCTTCAGCCTTCACCAATTCTAGCTGATATATATATATATATATATATATATATATCACAATATACATATATCACAATATACATATAATCAATCAATATATACATCAATCAAAAGATCAAAGATTTTGCTTGCTCTCTTTGTGTTTGTATGTGTGTCAAGATGCCTTTTAAATAAGTAAATAAATAAGACCTTTTTAAGAAAAGAACAAAACTTCCAAGCTTCCTTGTCATTTGTTCCTAGTCCCTAAAACATTTTACAAAAAAAAAAAAAAGTTAAAATCTCTCTTGTACTTAATTACTTTCCCTGTTTATTGGTTTGTGTGAATTTGGTTCTATGTACCATATTTTTAAAACTTCAACCACATAGAGGGAACCTCTCTCAATCCATTCATGATGCACTTAACACACTGAGCCCAACAGTTCACACAAAGAACAAGTTAGGTATTAGTTGTGATTGTCCAATTAAAGGTTGACCTGGAAGAGTTACCTAAGTGAAGCTGATGATTGACAGACTACTTTTGTTTATTTGTTTATTTATTTGAGAGGAAGAGAGACAGACGGAAAGAATTCTTTCAGCCCGTACAATCCTTTCATGTCCACAACAACCAGGGCAGGGCCAGGCCAAAGTCAAGAGTCAGAAAACTCCATCCAGATCCCCCAGTGGTATCTGACTAACTGAGCCATTCCTGCTACTCCTTGTTTATTAGCAAGAAGCTGGAGGCAAAAGTTAGAGCTGAGAATTGGACTCCGGCATTCTGATATGGAACCTGGACATCTTAACTACTAGGCCAGCCCCTCCACCCCCAATTCTTGTGATTCTCTAAATGAATGTGCTATTGAGGCCAGTGAGTTACATTTTTTAAGGAAAGACCTCAGAGAACAGCCCCAACTCTATTCAAATCTCTTGCTAATGCATTACAGGATGGAAAGGAAAACAGAATGAATGCTTTAGAAATTATTTCTACAGCCAAATAAATAATCAAATAACATGATAATTTGAGATGTGAAGAATACTTCTGAAAGAGGAAGTACCCTAGCCTACATTGACAACAAATTTTTTTTTGGTAAAATAATTCAGTACAAGTAAAATGAAAGCATACGTAAGAAAATTGACACACAAAAATAATCTAAATTCTTCCATTTTTATTAATGAAAGCTTTGAGTTAGATTATCACAAAGGTCCCTTGGAACTCTTACATTTGAGTAATAATTATGTAATAACTAAGTAGATTATTAGAAAAATACAATTTTATACATTATAGAAGTTATAATGATATCAATAACTCAAATTAGCATCTGACTTTTCTTCTACATTATATATGTGGTAGATGAAGACAGTTAGAAGATTAAAAACAAACAAGCCAAAAACAATTTAAAAAAAAAAAGGTTAAGAACTGATCAAGGAGTTAAAACATTCAGAACTGAGGTCCCAGATTTAATTAACCCAGTACATGTAAGAATCCCTGGTTTAATTACAGTTGCAATGTGAAGTCTTTGATTTCCAAAGGTAAAAAGAATCCAAATGTGGCCCAGCCTTCACCAAGCAATTATACCAACAGGCAGAAGTATTATCTTTTCCTCTCCTGGTTGTTTTGTGTACACGGTTGCCATAGTATCAATCACATAATTTCATTCTCATTTTTCTGATAATCAATACTGATATTCCGAGAAGCAGCTTTTCTTAGGAGGAAGGTTATAAAATCTCTTGGGAAACATGAAAATACGTACAAAAGAATCTGCCTTTAAGAATTTCTATGCCTGTCTCTCTCTCGCTAGCTCTCTTCCTCTCTTTCTCTTTGCGCCATATTATTTAGTCAATGGCAACGACAGGCCGAGAAGTGAGCTCTTTGGATGACCTAGTTAAAGGCGGCTTGCACTTCGTCAGTTCAGAATCAAAGACCCGAGAGGCTGAGCGAGGACTCCGGAGGTCGTTTATCTCAGACCCCTGCCTTGAGGAGTAACTCTTCTAACTCTACCTAGACGGAGGTTGGATGAGTCGCTTCCAAAGGACCCCAGGGTGCTATAGAAGCTGTGCTGGTGACTCAGTTCTCTGCATTCTCCTTCGCAGTCAGGGCCCAATCAAAGTTCCTGAGAGGTGGAAAGGCCACCGCACCTTTAGATGTTCTGCCTTTTAAACGAACTCGAAATGAGTTCCTCACAATGAGCGGCCATTTAAAGCTTCCTAGGCTATCAGAAAACGACAGAGATGTAACTGTTCCTTTAAAGAACAAAATTCACTTGGCACATTGAGTCTTCTTTCTGTTCCTCAGAGTGCAAGTGCGCTTTCCAGTCTTCTATTTGCTCTCCACTTTGTGCATTTGGTGTTACGTCTGAGTCTCATTACTCATTCATTTTCCATGGTGGTGAGGAGTGTGGACCACAAATGAGTGAGCTGTTTTGTGAGTCTGTCATAAATAGAATTTTACAGAGCCCTAAAGTACACTATACTTAAATACCTTAGGGAATTAAAAATAGACATCTCTTCACTGATTCATGTGAACAGAAAGTGGATCAAACATTGGCAAATGACATCTTCACCCTTGGAACACTGAATTCTGATACTTTTCATGATAATAGGAAGGTCAATCATAGACTTTAAATCTAGGATGTGCTAAATTAGCATGATTCCCAGCCCATATGTTAATCATAGATGCCATAGATTTACTCTAATCTAGTAACCAAAGTGCTAACACAGGCTTTTTACACATTTCTGATTACTTTGGGAAGGGTATCTGTTGGATCTTCCCCTGCTTATCTGAAGCATCTCATGTGAAATATCTTTTCACTGAAAAAACTGATGCCCCATCACAGAATGACTCTACCTCCAGATCCAGGTATTCAAGTCACAGTCACCAACAGATGCCAGGAATCTCAGGAGGACCAGCAAGGAGGTCCACTAAAAGTTCTTCAATCAGATTACTTACAAAGAAAAAAAAAGACTAAGTATTTATCTAAAAAAAGAGGAGTTCCTCTTGATTTTTACAGACAAGAATAAAACACAATCCTCTCGATTCATGCCAATGATGTTATATGTTAAACCAGATAGATATTATGTGGGTCAAACTTCCAGCTATGCAACTATGGTGCACATATATCTAACACTTCCTTACCAGTAAATCATAGAAAGAAGGAAAATATGGCTCCATGACAAAAGTCTGGAATCTGCCTTTTACAGGAAAAGAAATCAATAAAACACAGATTTCATGATGTCCTCTTGGAACACAAGCCAGAGTCTCTTTTTGGAAGAAATTATTTGGGACTCATTCACATGAATGAATACGAGAGATTTATATAACCTGCCTTTCAGAAATTTCTGAATTTTCCATAGCCTAAATTTTTTTAAATTCACAATATTATAAATATAGCTTTCAAATTAATGGATAAAACGTGACATAATAAATATTGTTTAATTTTCCAAAAATAATGCTGTATTTTCATTATATATCTCAAGAATCAGTAACCTTTTTCAGTAAAGGGTCACATAATAAATATCCTGATTTTGCAGTCATTTATAACTCTGTTCAACTCTGCCATTACAGTAGGAAAGAAGCCATTAACTAATTGACATAGCTGGAATTGACTTATTGAGAAACATATTTTCCCCATGGGCTATAGTTTACCAATCCTTGTCTTAGACCACAGAATGTCAAGAAATACCAAAGTTATAAATGTAAAATAATAAAGCCAAAAAAGTACTAGAAGAAAATTTAAGTGAAAAATCTTCTAGAGTTAATTTCAGAATATGTTCTAGATTATGATGCTAAAGCCAAAAATTAAAATAAAAACAGCAAATGATAAATCTGACCACGAAAAGTTGAAAAGCAAAAATAACCATGACAAAACACTAGAAAACAAATAGCAAATTACATATTCTTATAGTGCTTATTGTAGACAATAGGCTGACATCTTTACTACATTAAAAAGTTATCCTTTAAAAAAGAAAGGGACAAAAATAGGAAAATAATAAGTCGCAGAAAATAAGTATAAACACATCTTAAATATATGACTCACATAATCAATCTCAATTAGAGTGATAAATTTGAAATGAAATGACCATGAGTTACCCTTCTTTTTTTATATATTTTATTGAATTGAAAGTCAGAGTAACCATAGAATGTCAGATGTCCTAAACAGCACTCTGGCCTCAGAATCAGCCCTTAAGGTATTTGGATCTGGCTCAAGAGCCCATGAAAGTATTTTAGGCATGGAAAGCCAAGACACTCTGGGAAAAAAAAAAAAAAAGACATAAATGAAAGATCTCTGCGAGTGAGATCCCAGTGGAAAGAATGGGCCATCAAAGAAGGATATACCTTTCTCTGAAGGGAGGAGAGAACTTCCACTTTGACTATGGCCTTGTGTAAATAAGATTGGAGTCGGCAAACTCAAAGGCTTCCATAGCCTTGGCAACTCATGAGCCCAGGGAGATTACTGACACATTAAACAAGAGTGTCAATTTGCTATGTCAGCAACAGGAGTCACTGTGCACTTACTCCTCATATAGGATCTGTCCTTAATGTGCTGTACAATGTGAATTAATGCTATAACTAGTACTCAAACAGTACTTTCCACTTTGTGTTTCTGTGTGGGTGCAAACTGTTGGAATCTTTACTTAATATATACTAAATTGATCTTCTGTATATAAAGAGAATTGAAAATGCATCTTGATGCGAATGGAATGGGAGAGGGAGCGGGAGATTGGAGGGTTGGGGGTGGGAGGGAAGTTATGGGGGAGGGCCACTGTAATCCATAAGCTGTACTTTGGAAATTTATATTTGTTAAATAAAAGTTTTAAAAGAAAAGAAAGTCAGAGTTATACAGAGAGGAGAGGCAGAGAGAGAGAGAGAGAGAGGTCTTCCATCCGTTGGTTCATTCCCCAGATGGCTGCAACAGCCAGAGCTGCGCCAATCAGAAGCCAGGAGCCAGGAGCTTCTATTGGGTCTCCCACGTGGGTGCTGGGGCCCAAGGACTCAGGCCATCTTCCACTGCTATCCCAGGCCACAGCATAGAGTTGGATCAGAAGAGGAGCAACCGGGACCTGAACCAGCACCCATATGGGATACCAACGCTTCAGGCCAGGACTTTAACCCACTGCACCACAGTGCCAGACCCTAGTTACCATTCTTTATCACCAAGATTTGAAAACATAAGTAATTTGATAGGGACAAATGTTGTGATGTGGTGGGTTAAGCTGCTGCTTGTAATACCAGCATCCTCTGTTGGAGTGCCAGTTCTCCCTGGTTCACGTACCTACTAATGTGCCTAGGAAAGCAGCTAAAAATTTTTCAAGTATTTAGGATTCTGCCACCCACATAGAAGTCTCAAGAGGAGTTCCAGTTTCCTGGCTATGACTGCCTCAACCTCAGCATTTGCAGCCTCTAGAGGAGTGAACCAGAGTAAAGAAGATCTCTCTCTCTCTCTCTCTCTCTCTCTCTCTCTCTCTCTCCCCCTCTCTTCCTTTCTCTCTCTCTCTCTCTCGCCTTTCAAATAAATAATTTTTTGTAAAAAAAACTTGATAGTGTGTTGCACTGAAGAACATTTGTGGAAGCAGTGCTGCTTAAACATTGCAAGGATACTGGTAAATCAATATAGTTTCTGTGGAAGTAAATCAAATTTTCATTTAACTTTATATAGAAAGGCTTAAATTAATGCACAGTTGATGTTCATACAATTTCAACTGACATTTTAAAATGTGTTTTAACTAGTTTAAGATTTGATGAAATTCTCATAAATCAATAAAATATTTACATGGATTAGTGCATAAGGTAATTTATATTCACTTATTCTTCATAAATTATTGCAATTTCATGAGAAGCATTTTAAAGGTATTATCAAAACCCTTGTTTAGATGATTTCTAACATAAATATTCAAGGACAGCTTTGCAGAGTTCTTTGTCATCACCTAAAGTAATAACATATTATCCCTAGTCCATGGAGTGCTGACTAATTCATAAAGTAATACTAATTTCAAAATCCTTTAAATTATGAGTGTTCTGGTGGCAGGTTTCTATTTGAATTTCCTGTGCTTTTTCATTTTTTCTGCAATTCTTTAATTTTGTGAATGTTCTACCCATAATTCATGAAAGTTTAAAATCCCTGCCTACAGCTATACTTTTATCATGATTGCACAGCCTTGTTTAACATTTGCCAGGAGAGTTTGTCCACTTTATCTTGCTATCCTCACACTGTTGGCTGAGAATTTTTTATTTTTTTATTTTTTAAATTTTTATTTATTTGAAAGGCAGAGTAACAGCGAAAGAAGGAGAGACAGAGAGAGAAATCTTCCATCCACTGATTCATGCCCAAATGGCCTTAATGGACAGAATTAATCCAGGCCAAAGCCAGAAGCCTGAATCATTGTCTGGATCTCCCATGTGGGTGGTAGAGGCCCAAGCAACTGGGCCATCCATCATCTGCTTTCCCAGGCATGTTAGAAGGGAGCTGGTTCAGAGCAGGAGGGATTGGCACTCAGATAAGGAATGCCAGTATTGCAAAAGGCAGCTTAACCCACCACTGCAGTACAGCAACAGCCCCTGTTGGCTGAATCCTGTAGTGAGGATAAATACAGATTTTTCAAACACTGAAGATTGGAGAAGGTGGGAACTAAAGGCAAAGGATCTTCATGTATGTGTAAAGAATGGGGGAGCTAATCAAACCATGAAGTTTTCACAGAAAGGTTTTAGCTAAGATATATGATCTGATAAATTAACTGAAGACATATGGACATTGGATTGGAGACTTGAGAGAATGCAGCCACAGGGTTGAGTTAGATGGCTATTACGATAAACTACAAGATAGGAGAGGCGAGAATGATTGCCAACAGGAATTAAGAATGAAAAATAGAAATTACCCAACTAGTTTATAAGGCCATGTGGGAATAGGGGGAAGAGGAATTTATTTAAAAGCAATGCAAGACTTTATTTCACCCACTCATTCTATTTTCTGTTGTAAAACAGCATACTTAATCTGATAGCTAATAGTACTTTTTTTTTACTGAAGACTAATTTTAAGGAAAGACACATTCCTTACCGAGTTTAAATAATATAGCTGTTAGATTTCCCTGTTTACTGGCATACAGCTCATTGTAGTAATTTCTGATGATCCTTTTTATTTCTGTGGTGTCTGTTGTTACATTTCCTTTTTCATCTCTGAAATTATGGGACATGTACTCTACAGAATACTATACAGCAGTCAAAAACAATGAAATCCGGTCATTTGCAGCAAAATGGAGGAATCTGGAAAACATCATGCTGAGTGAAATAAGCCAGTTCCAAAGGGACAAATATCATATGTTCTCCCTGATCGGTGACAACTACCGAGCACCAAAGGGGAAACTGTTGAAGTGAAATGGACACTATGAGAAACCGTGACTTGATCAGCTCTTGTCCTGACTGTTGATGAACAACTAAACACTTTATCCCTTTTCTATTTTTTTTTCTGTTTGTTCTACTTAATACTATTGGTTGAATTCTGTAATTAATACACAATTATTCTTAAGTGTTGAAACTTAACTGAAAAGTGATCCCTGTTAAATATAAGAGTGGGAATAAGAGAGGGACGAGATGTACAGTTTGGGACATACTCAATCGGACTTGCCGCAAATGGGAGAGTTAGAAACGTACCAGGGGATTCCAATTCAATCCCATCAAAGTGGCATGTACCAATGCCATCGCACTAGTCCAAGTGATCAATTTCTGTTCACAATTGATGATAATGATAGGACTAGAAGTCAAAGGGATCACATAAAGAAGACTAGTGTCTGCTAATACTAGCTGATAGAACCAAAAAGGGAGATCCCAGTGGAAAGAACAGGTCATCAAAGAAGGAGGTACCTTTCTCTGAAGGGAGGAGAGAACTTCCACTTTGACTATGACCTTGTCCAAATATGATCAGGGTTGGTGAACTCAAAAGGCCTCCATAGCCTTGGCAACTCATGACTAGAGCCCAGGGAGATTACTGACACCATAAACAAGAGTGTCAATTTGCTAAGTCAACAACAGGAGTCACTGTGCACTTACTCCTCATGTAGGATCTCTGTCCTTAATGTGCTGTACAATGTGAATTAATGCTATAACTAGTACTCAAACAGTATTTTTCACTTTGTGTTTCTGTGTGGGTGCAAACTGTTGGAATCTTTACTTAATATATACTAAATCGATCTTCTGTATATAAAGAGAATTGAAAATGAATCTTGATGTGAATGAAAGGGAAGAGTGAGTGGGGGGTGGGAGGGAAATTATGGGTGGAGGGAAGCCATTGTAATCCATAAGCTGTACTTTGGAAATTGTATTCATTAAATAAAAGTTTTTAAAAAATAAATAAATAATATAGCTGTTATCTAATATGTATCATGAGAAAAATATCTTGATAAAAATATTGTAAGGATTAATGTCATATAATGCTCTATAGCTATAGCTTCCTCCTCCTAGGCAATTAATGAACTCACATTTCAGTATATTCTCTACTTTGAAGCCTTATCACATACATTTCCTGTGAAATTCAGTGTTTTCACTAAATGTTTTAATTAAAGTGTCATTGCAAACTGCTCAAATGTTGCTTGAAACATCTGGGCATTTTGTGATCTTTGGGAATAAATGATCATCAGCAAAGAGTGAAACAAAATCTTTCATTTGATGACATGTGTGAGGTGAGTGCAACCCATTGAATGGATAGCACATCTTGCCAGTATGTTTCGTTTCAGTAAGCATAGACAACAGCAACAAATCCAGTGCTGTTCTCATGCTTGGCTACATGAACATGGCTGTCAGAATATAAACAGTGGTTAATTTTATCTAATATGTAAAATGTTCAGATTTACAAAGCAGCAAGTGGGGTTCATATTTCCAGAGATACAAACCTGGGGATAGTATAACAGTAATTTAAGTATTGGGTGATAAATTAGCATCCACAACCTGCAATTTCTATGATTCAGTATGGTCACTCCAAGCCATCTCTGCAGAGAAGTGTTGGTCAGAACTTTAGGGGCTGGGCTTCCAGGTAGGAATCTAATTACTTTAGTTTTGTTGGACTGTATACAAGCTGTTTGATCTCTCAATATCTCAATGTAAGCTGTAGGTGACAATGCTACCTCATGGTGTATTGTATTTTGTGAGTAAATAGATATAAAGTGCTTAGGACATATAGTACAGCAAGCATTTAATAAATATAGTCATTTTGGGTATTTGTTCTTCCATATGACAAGAGAATTAGCTGAAGTCATCAGCTAGAATGCTAACTTCTATGGTTACTTTCAGAAAAATGTCCCTACTTCTGGAAATTTGTAATTTAAGTCAACTAAGAAATTGATCTTATTAAGGTATTTTAAAATCTGCTTCTAGAAATAATAAAAGGAAGTTTTTAAGGCAAAGACCACAGTAGGGAGAAAGGGTATCTACTTCAGGAGCAATGGGCTTATCTCTTTAGTATATTTTTCATCCTACTTTACAAAAGCCTTTTGTTCATATTTTATTATGGGAACCACAAATAAGAATTTTTTTCCTGTATTGTGACTGCACTCAGCTGGTAGTGCCACCAGCTCACTCCCACAAGGACTGCTGACAGCACAGGAAAGCACAGAGGGACAGATTGCAAAGGCAGTGACTCAAATGAATAAATAGGAAGACCAGAAACCAAATTATATTTTGGCATTTTCTTCACATAATTTCTTTTATAAGTAGTTCACTTCTTTCCTGAAACACTTCCACATTTCTTGCCTACCTGTTTGGTCAGAAGGGAAAAGAAACTTTTATTTCAATATCTTTTTTTTCTAGGTCAAACAGCACTATAAAGAATTTGGGAAGTTTAGGAAACAATTTAATAATGAAAAGAAAAAGAGCTGTGTGCAAAATGCATCTGTAGGAGCCCCCAGAGGTCACTAAAGAGAGAACAGTTGCCAGACTTATACTTTTTCTTTAAAAGATTTTTCATTTCCCAATAAGAATAGGGGTATTCATTATTCCATGAACTTTGTTACATTTCTTTCTTTGTGTAACTTCAAGTACACTCCTTTTGTTAGTTCATGAGTTTTACACTTAACTTTGAATAACCATGTTAGTAGAGACACAAAAGAATATAGAAAATGAATGTTATCGAATCTCATTTCAACTAATAAGGTACCTCCCAACCACAAGCAATGATGTGACTAACACATGCATTAACTTTATGGAAATTCTAATGGAATTTTTCCAGGCAAGTGCAGTAAGCAAGTTGATGACCTTGTACAATGTACAATCTATATAAGTGCATGTGACAGCTTAACTTTGAGGAAAATAAAATTTTACTTGACAACTATACTTTATAACTCAATAGTAAAAGCAAAAAAAGTGCTTCAGCGAAACTAATTAGCATTGCAATTTAATCATGTAAATGCCAATGCAACAAAATCAGAAATATTAAAAATAATTGAATGCTTTAGCAGCCATAATCTTACCATCCTTTCACCACTATGTCTGTTTTGCATATCATATTAAATATATATAACAATGATTATATAAGGTTGCCACAATAGTGTGTGTGTGTGTATACTTTAATATTATCCTTAAATAATTCAGTGGTTCATATAAGTCATATAATTAATTTTCCTTTTGGTGATGGTTTACCTTTCATTTTAAGAAAATAATTTGTGGTGTTTCATGATTTACATTTTTCTTAGTTTTTCCTAACTCATTTCTCAAAATCAACATTTTACACTGTGATCTCAAATTGCTATTTCAGCGAAGTTTCCCAAATTTTTTCCTTACATTATTACATACATTATTTTTCTTCTCTGGCATTTTCCCCTCATTTTCTCACTCTGATCCCTCTGTCTTTCCTAGTTAATCCTATTCATCCTCCATGTTTTAATTTACAGGTTACTTTCCATGGCAGATAGGTTTGCTTACCCAATAGTCAAGTCATATTTTATATTATTTACATAATGTTTGGGTCTTATTTAAGTCAGGGTTGAATTTAGTATGGGCATAGCCCCTCTACCAGTATCAGGGCATGAGCAATGAGATTAAGTTCATCATGAGAATTCCCATTCCCTATGTCAGAACTGCATTTTATTATCCCCTCACTAATGAAGCCTGTGACATCATTAATATTCCTTTCACAGCAACAACAACAAAATAGTAAAACACAGTGAAAAGATAACCAGTGGTTCCACTCCATACTTTTTCACTGTGTGTGATGGCATGAATCTAAAACAACCATCCTACCTGGGATTGAAATGCCAGATGGCAGAGCAACTCTTAAATCATATACTGGCCTTTCTGGTATGGTAGGCCCAACAGTGAGACATCACCTCAGTGTAAATTATCAAGTGAAGTCTTATAAATTATAATTATGCAGCAACCTAAAACCAGAGCTGGACTTGTAGCCCATCACCTAATCTTTCAAATAGAGTTTTACTGGGATGTGGTGAAGGCTTTTCATGTACATGTTATGTATGCCAACTTTTGTGCTACAGCAGCGTATTTGAGTGTCGTTGTGATAGAAACCATATGGATGCCTAGTCTAAAATATTTACTTTTGGGGCCAGCATTGTGGTACTGTGGGTTAAGCCACTGCTTGGAAAGCCAGCATTCCATATCAGAATGCCAGTTTGAGCCCCAACTGCTCTGTTTCTGATACACCTTCTTGCTAATGTGGTTGGAAAGACAGAGGAGATAGCCCAGGGACTTGGGCCCCTGCCACTGGCCTGGGACTAGGGTAGAGTTCCTGGCTCCTGGTTTTGGCCTGGCCCAGACCTGGCTATTGTGGCCATTTGGGAAGTGATTCTCTCCTCTCTCTCTCTCTCTCTCTCTCTCTCTCTCTCTCTCTCTCTCTCTCTCTCTTTATTTCTCTGTTGCTCTTTCAAGTAAATAAATAAATACATCTCTAAAAATAATTAATTACTATTGTCCTTCATAGATAATATTTATCAATTCCTAATCTTAAAGATGTGTCTCCTCAAAGAATACAATAAGGATCATATTTTTCTACTGGAGAACAATCAAAACATGTACACCAGTTGCAATATGTACCACAGAAAGCTTAGAAAGGAAAAATAGCAAGGTGTTATAGTATGCTCCAGTTTTCAACTCTTACTTCGAATATCCTATGCTATATTTTTATGCAACTATGATTTTCCATAGCTGATGCTCACCAAAATGATCATATTAATTAGTAGGCATGAACACTTTAGTTATGAGATAATTGTGTACTTAACGGATTGAAATCATTTCATGATTCATGTTTTCTCAGTTTACTTAATACAAAAAAAAATTCAGTTAAATGAAACTGAAATTTAAGGAGCTATACATGCTATTGCTAAAACTTGAACAATGAAAGGGCAATAAAAGGCAAGATGCTGGTAAGTGCAGACCTCTTCAGCAAAAAAGTAATATCATAATATTTTAGGAAGGGATAGTACCATAGTAACAGAACAATAATTTAATTGTCAAACTCACATACTCTTGTGCCTCATTTCCTTCAGTTACATATTTTTAACAAAATAGAATATTCTAATTATAGATTATTGTTATATATTCCCCATGCATATTTGGTAGCTTTATTTTACATGTATACATTCACTAATGACATATAGCATAATGTCCCAGTGTTGCAATTATGTAAATAGCATTGTGGTTCATGTATGTTTCTTTTAAAATACATTAATGTAATTTACTTCAGCTTGTTCACATAGAAAGGCACAGATCTTGTCTATTCATTTCATTTGTTTTATGGTAACTTTCATGTGACTCACTTTAATAATAGCTCACAATTGTTATATGCTCACTCTGTGTCTGACTGCATGCTGAACTCTATATTAACCAGTTAATCTTCATAACCAAAACATAAGTTTGATAACATCTTTACTTTCACTTTACAAATGAAGAAGCTGAACCATAGAGTTACATTTTGCTCAAAGTTGACAGACTTAGACTTAAACTATCAAAAAATCACTCAATTACTCTGCCAAAATTGCCTACTTTAACAAAATTTTTAGTTCTTCTATTGGCGGGAATTTAGTTTGATTATGATTTTTTTCTATTTCAAACAATGTTTTAGTAAACATGTTTGAGTGTGGCTCCTCTTGCCCATGTGGAAATTTTTCTAGGAGTTTCGACAGTGGGATTGTTGATCTGTATAGTATGCACTTCTTTCATTTTATTGGATATTGACAAATGTGCTCTCCAAGTTAGCACATTTAAAATCCAACCCATATATAATATCTGGTTGATATTTACAGATTTAAATGTCTTTGTTTTTCATACAATATGATGGATTGAAAATGATAGATCCTGGCTTTTTAAAACTGACATTTCTGGGTCAGTGTTGTAGCACAGGGTGTTAAGCCACCACCTGCAATGCCTTTATCCCATATGGGTGCCGGTGTGAGTCCCAGATGCTCCACAGAGAAAAATATAGAAAGAGAGAAAGGGAGACATTCTACCCACCAGCTCCTTCTCCAAATGCCCACACTAGCTGATGCTGGGTCACTGTGTAGCCAGGAGCCCAGAGACTCACCCAGGTCTCCTTCTTGGGTAACAGGAACTCAAGTACTTGAGATATCATCAGTTGCCTCCCGGGAGCATTAGCAGGAAGCTGAATCCAAAATGGAGGCTGGACTTTATCCCAGGCATTCCAATAGGAAATGAGGGCATCTCAAGCTGTGATTCAATCTGCTGCACTGTAACACCTGCCCCAGTGAAGCCATACTTCACATATTCCTTTACATTCTCACTTTATTATTAATCAAAGTATGTGCTATGAATTGAACATGTCCATCCCAAAATTCAAATGTTGCCAAAGTGATAGCATAAAGAGGTGGGACATTCAGGAAGTGACTTGGCCATGGGTGCTCCTCCCAGATGATTTGAATACATGTCTTTATATAAAAGAGCTTGACAGTAGGAGTTTGTTCCAGTTTTAACCCACTTTTCCACTGCCACATGAGAATATAATGTTCCTTCCCTTCAGAGCATGCAATATTCAAGAAATCATATTGGAAACAGCTACCCAATCCCTACCAATCAGTGAGCTCTCCAATACCTTGACCTTAACTTCCCATTTTCCAGAAGTGTGAAAAATAGATTTGCTTATCATGAGTTATTTGTTCTGTGGTATTTTGTTATATCAGCACAAATAGATTAAGATACTAAGTTTGTACAATGATTTCCTTTTAAGGTGTTAATTACATTATGTTGCTTTATCTTTTTTAATTTGCTCTAGCTTCAAAGTTAAACTTGACATATTATAGTACAAGTTTCCTAATGTTGTTGGTCTTCCTCATGAATGTCTTCTATATACTTAAGATCTGATATTGTGTATGCATTTTATAAAATCTTGCTTGATTGTCAACTGGAATCTCACTATATTTAGAGATGGAGTTTTTTTGCATTCAAGATCATTGTATATTTCTACATCTAATTATTTTAGTTTGCATGGAATGTTTTTTCCTAAAAGCCTTGAAGCATTTTGTTGTTACTATTACATTTATGCCAGTAATATATAATTTTTTTTCTTATTATATATGTATTCTTAGAATAAAATTTTCAAGAATCTGCAGTTGGATATGGAGGCCATCAACATGTGCCACTCAGACATTCATTGAAGAATGAACTCATTGTATGTGGTTTATTCAGTTAACAGCCTGAAGCTGCTGCACTTTGGGGATATATTGCAATATTTGAGTCAAATACCCACTTTATGTGAGCAACTCTCAACTGACAGATAAAGATGATAGAGATATTAGGGCATGTTGTTGACGGCACTGTGCAATACTCCTTCATTAAATGTTTGCCCAAGAGCATTGCATTAAACTGCCAAAAACTTTTTTTATAGTTGCCTCATAGTTGAAGGTTCTTCCTTCCTATTTCTTTAGATTTTTGAAGAAACAATAAATTTCATGATTATAAGATTTAATTTAAAATATTGATATAAATTCATAGCAAAAAAGCTTCCATTTTGCTACTTAAAAAATCTGTTACATATTTGTCATCACTACTTCTATTACCAAAATACTTAGTATAGTATAATCTTACATGTCCCAAGATTCCACTTTATTTGCCACTTTTCACCAGAGTGAGAACTTCCATGAACCATGGTTAAAGAGTACATTACTGATTCAGGCTCCACTTAATTTTCCCAACTGATATCAAGTTTTCTACTCAGTTCTATCAAATGCAATCTGATTAAAAAATTAAAATCACATTATAGTTGAAACATAGGAAGGTTAAAGAAAAAGATCTAAGATATCATTAAAATGCACTTATACATTTTCATGTTGTCAAAAGAAAGAAAAATGAATGATACAAGTTAATTAGGCTAGGAGGCTGCACCAAAAGTTTGGTTTGAATGCAGGTTATTGATTCCGGTAGTAGTTGCTACTATACACAGTTTTAGATATCTTAAGATGTTTGGATTGATATTTACAGGGGACAGTGTGTGTTTTCCAGATAGTGATTTTTTTTATTACACGTACATTTGAGTTATCTGGTGAAAAATAAATAAGGTTACTGCATCAGAAATTCAGTTTACTGTCAAGTCACTGATTAAGATAGATGTTACTACACACAGTTTAGATATTTCAAGACATTTAGATTGATATTTACATGGGACAACATGTGAGTCTTCCATATGGTGGGTTTCTATTATACATACTATGAGTTATATGGTAAAAGATGGGTAGAAGTTTTTATTCCAAATGTTCTGGGTTTCATTCTTGTACACGTAGACATGATCTCACACATACAAACTCCTTCAAGCTTTAAAGCTTACTATGAACATTTAATACAAGAAAAACAGTATTGGGGGCTGATGAAACGGGAGTACTGGTTTGAACCCTGGCTATTCTGTTTCTGATCCTACTTCTTGCTATTGTGCAAGAACGGACATAAAAGATGGCCCTGGGACTTTGGTCTCTGCCCTCCACGTAGGGAAAAGGGCAGAGCTCCTGACTCCTTGTTCCAGCTTTGCCTGGACTTTGCTACTACACCCCTCTGGGGAGGGAACCAGCAAGCGACACATCCTGTCTTTCTCTGTCTCCTCTACTCTATTTCTCTGACTTTCAATCAATCAATAAATAAATAAATAAATAAGTGTTTTTAAAAAAGAAGCTAGTCAGATTAGCAGCCTAAATCAATACTGGGAGATCCTTTAGCAAAATATGGAATTATTTTTCCTAAGCTTTTAAAACATGGCAATTTTAACACTTCCCTCCCTTCAAAACTATTTCTTCGGTGGAAATAGAAATGACTAATTCCAGATTTGCTCTGTTGCCTGAAATCCAGATACCAATACCTAACTCCATCACCTAACTCCATCACCCTCTTATTGCCTTCTATACATTGAAAAAAGAAATGTAACTAATATCACTCTTAGTTGTATTATCCAATGAGTAAAAGACTACAATATGAGGGAGAAATCTATAGAGTAAATTTAAAAAGTTGAAGTTGCTTAATCAGAACCAATAGACAAATGAATCATCTTACCAATAGAATTTTAAGGGCTCCACTAATATGACAGATATGGCTAACTATCACACAATTAAAATGGAATTATTTTGGTAAAATGTTCAGCAGAATACAAGCTCTAATTCTGCTTTTTTCTTAGTAATTGTGAATCCTCATAACCAGGAAATCAGTCTATATTTTTAAAAAAAGGTTTATTTATTTATTTGTTTTGAAAATCAGAGTTACAAAGAGAGAGGGGGAGACAGAGAGAAAGAGAGATCTTCCATACACTGGTTCCCTCCCCAAATGCCAGGCCAATGGCATGTTCTAGGGGCTTCATCTAAGTCTCCCACATGGGAGGCAGGAGCCTAAATATCTGGGCCATCTTCCACTGAGTGAAAGGCGATTAGCAGGGAACTGGATTGGAAATGATATAGTCAAGATATGAGCCAGCATCCATATGAGATGCCGGCATTGCAGGCGGTAGCTTAACCCAATACGCCACAATGCAGTCCCAGTCTTCCTATTTTTTTTTTTTTAATATTAAGGGAAGTGGATTAGCAGGCGATGACTTATATCACATACATCAGAAAAGATAGGTGGGCATAGAGGTAATTGGATGAATACTTAGATGATATATGAATAAATTTTAAATAGGTATGTCTTGTTTTTACATTGATTTACATCTATGTAATTCCATTTCAACACCTTGAAAGGCAAAATTCTCAAACTCCAATCATCTCAAGTTGTATATTGTTGACCACTCTTCCTTGCTTGCTAGGTATTGCGTAAATATTGCTTAATAGTTGGCAATGAATAAATGATAGCATTCTTACCACAGAAATTCACACAAACAAACAAATCCAAGTTGATCTCTCTAGGCAAATGGACTGGAATTGCAAATGTCAAAGCAGTGCTCCCGATTCCTTTTCTCGGTGTCAGGCTTTTCCATGGTGACAGAAGATAACAGAATTTGAGAACAGATGGCTTTGCCTAAAAAAAATGGAAAATTCATATAAGAAATACCCTCCAAGTAAAGGTAATGATTCATTTCTGGTTTAACTGAAAGTAATTCAGGTGGTAATGTTTACCTTTAGCAAGCCCCCAAAGGAGAAAATTTAACCCAAATAGAAAGTGTTGTAGAAGTCATAATTGAAATGAATTCTCTTAACAAGTGAGCAGAAATTAGAAGATAAAGACTGTGTTTTTGCATATAGTCTCTTCCATACATCCTTGGGTAAATATAAATGATAAGAGAATTTGAAACTATGTGAACAATAACCATGAAGCTTTGCTGCCAGAGGCGAGTGGTATGGCCCAGTGCTATGGAATTGGCTACTGTAATTTTACTGATGCTTAAATATCCTATGTAAAGTTGATTAGTTAAATTGGAATGTCATGGGAGATGTTAACATGTCCTTGATTTGTTTTCATATTAAATTATCATACTTTGTAATATATTATCTGATAAATGCTTTGGGGAATGTAAATCCATTTAACTAATTTTGGTGTGATGAATAATAAAGATCTAACTCTAAGCAATACATTTTATTATTTCTTTTAAAACAAATTAAATAGCACCTTTAAGGAAATTTCTTTTTTCCTAAGTAAATTTTTATTTTTCTCCTTTAACGTGTGATGTCTAGTGTTTACTTCAAAATAATATGTAGGAAAAAATACATTTTATTCACAAATACATTTCAAATGACAATATTTAGCTTTGGGTATAATACATATACTAAGGAGCTGGGACATAATTTAACTGAGCTAAAGTTATAATACAGACAAAAACTTTCTAATTCTTTAAAGTTGTTTCACTTTATAACTTAAGTCAATTGGATTATTTGATTATCTTGTACATTTTCCTAAATAACAAAATCATGGTGGGGATTCCAGCCTATTATTTGCAAGCACTATTCCACAAATATGACTTTACAAGTGTATCCTTTTCTTTATTTTCATAAAGAAGCAATATGTTTATTTTTATCATTGTTTCTTCACACATCTACTAACACTCTCTTCCTGTGCAGTGGATCCTACCCTACTTGCTCTAGACATTCTTTCTTTTTTATCTTAAATTCTCAAATTTCAATTCTCTCCTGGATATTTCCTATCAGCATACAAATATATCTCATTTTAAGAGAAAAAATTTCATATTCCACTTCCCTATTACTTCCCTATTACTCTGCTTTGTTTTGCATCAAACCACCTAGAAAGAAGTGTTTTATTTCCTCTCTTCACACATTCCTGCAATCTCATTCCAATTATATTTTCTATTTTATCACCCTGTTAAAACTGCATTGTCAATATCACTGTGAAAGTGACCAAAGCCAATCTATTTGCCTTGCAGGTTGCACCTGAAGTAGTCAATCACATCATTCTCTTGTATATATTTTCCTACATCTCTTAAAATAACCACTGTTCCTGGAGTTTATCTTGCCTCAATTGTCATTCTATCTCACTCTTCTTTGATGGTAATTCTCTCCATTCACTAAAACTAGCTTCTGGTCTTCTGTTCTTTATTTATACATATTCTATCACAGCTATCATCTATTTTCATAAATTTTAAAATTAGTATATGCTAAAGAATTACAAAATTATATTTCCCATCTGTAATACTATACTATATAAAACACCTGTAAATCCAATTCTGTACTTAAAATTTCTACTGGGTAGCTGATCAGCTTTTTACACTCAACATATTTCAAAATGAATTCTTGGGGACCAGCATTGTGGTACAGCAAGTTAAGCTACTGTTGCAACTCCAGCATCCTATATCAGAGTGCGGTTCAAATGTACCTGGGAAGGCAGAGGATGACGATCCAAGTGCTTGGGCTCCTGCCATCCCTGTTGGGAATGCAGAGTTCCTGATTCCTAGTGTTGGCCTGGTCCAAGCCTGGCTCTTACAGCCTCTTGGTCAGTGAACCAGTGGATGCAATATCCCTACACACACACACACACACACACTGCCCCATCCTGCTGATGCTCTGCTTTTAAAATAAATAATAAATATTCTAAATTAATTGTTAATTTTCCTTCATCAAATCTGCTCCAGCCATAGCCCTTCTCCTTACCATGTTCCAGCACTCATGCCAAAATAATCGCAGTCATTCTTGAATCTTTTTTTATCCAATCCCTACCCAATCTGTAAGGAAATTATGTTCTCCAAAACATAAACATTGCCACCACTGAAATTTATTTCTAGGGGTAGTACAATATCCTCCGACTGATCTTGGTACTTACATTTTAGTCTTTTAGAGTTCTCAACACAACACGCAGAGTTTATTAGGAAACATTCGTAGAACTACCACCTGGAGGGTGTGGGGACTAGAGAGGGAAAGCAGCTCAGGGAGATGTTGTGCTGTGATACAGTCTCAAAAATGGTCAACCAACCCCATAAGAATTCCTGAAGCTGCAATGACCCTTCTAAGTTGTTCCAAGGTGGTGAGGAGGGAAAAGACCTTTATTTTTCCATCAACGATTCATTCAGTACATTGATTCCCCCAAGACAGAGCGAGACTGGGTGAGTAGGCTCCCTTCCCCCATAAGAAAATAAAGGATAGACAAAACCAGTCAGACAGTACCACTGTCAGCCACCATTGAGAATCTTCCAGGTCTGGTGGTTGGACTATCACAATATTTACTGCACAACTGCAACCAGCTGGTCTTAGGGAAACTAGAAGAGTCAGTAGGTGCCATTTATATCTCAGTTCCTCTAATTGGAAAATAGCATGTTGCTATGATAGCTGTTTACTTTCTGATAAGTTATAAAGTTCAAATACACTTTGTTTACAAAATGTGAACTCAAAAGTATTTTCAAATAGTATATGTGATTAATTGTCAAAAGAAAAGTAGGTCTCCTAGGGTGTGATGTGAATTTTGTCTTTTTAGTGACTTCAGAAAAGTTCTCTTATTACCAGATATATTTCTACACTGCTTATTTCTGAGTGAAATTAGTTTCCAAAGTGGCTATTAGTTACTTAGCAGATATATTTTCTTTTGCTTAAAAACATATCTGCCCTTTAAAAAATATACAGTTTTGATCATTTCAACTCAGTTTTTCCGGAGCATCAATCATTCAATAAAGAATATTAATCCTTCATGTGCCAGATGTGGGTATACTGAGGTGAATAAAGTACCAAACACGTATGACCTCCCGAAATTTAGTAAGAGAGAAAGTAAAATCACATCATTTTAACACAGCTTGATATGTGCATTGATAGATTTGCTCTAGGTCCTGGTTGAGGGTCACCAGAGAGGAGCCCTTGAGGACAAGTAGGGTTAATCAGTTGAAAACAAGAGGAAGAGATAATATTTCAGAGGAAACAACTCTATTTGCAAAGGGAAAGAGGTCATAGAGAAGATGAAACTCATTGGAAAATCATAGGCCTGGGGCACAGAGCCTGAGAGAGACAAGCTACGGTTTGAATGAAGCTGCAGCAGTAGGCAGAAAGCAGGAAAATCGTATTTACAAAATTATTTGTCCAAATTATAGTTCTTTTAGAAGAACAGTGAGTGTTCTTTGAAGGAAAAGAAAAGTTGTAATAGACTGTGGGATAATCTCTTCTTTGTTGATAGTTTAAGACACAGTGAAGACATCATAATTTGAAAGAATGTGAAAATGTCCCTTTTCCCTAGTTCCCAAGTTATCTAAAAGAGTGGCACATAACCTTTTTGTAAATATGAGGATAGGCTATATAGAGAACGTGCTGAAAGACACAGATCTTCTTTTCCTATAAAAATGTGTATATGTATGCAAATAAAATTGTATATACTTAATTCCAACTTTTATAGATTTCCTGAAGTTCATCCATCGTTGATATAGGGCACTGAATTAGGAATTCCAGGTTCTGTATGTATGTATCAGTCCAATAAGAACATAACTAGTCTGTTTTTCCCTCTACCCTCAAGTATACAATAATAATTCTTATTGCCAATACATTCATTTGGTGACCCATACTCACAAAGTACTACATCACTTGGCTTCTGGGCAAGTGCAAATGTATATCATCCTAGTCACCTAACCCCTTATCTATGAGCATTCAGGGTGTAGTGCCTTTCCTTAAGCCTGTTCTAAATCACTCAGATGGTATTATAGTCCTATTTCTTCCTGTTGTGTCCTCAGTGGAGTTGGAGGCTAAATGTGAACACAGTTAAAAGAGTCATTTTGCAGTAGTAAGTGTAGGTGCTGGAAGCAGGAGCACCATGATTTACAGTTACAGCGTATCACGATAACTTTATTGGGGAGATAGATTTCGTCTATATCACTGAGGAAGCCCAATTAAATAATTACATCTGTCCTTTCAGATGTTTTCCTCAAATTGGCACTTAAAACAGTTACCTTTTGCTCTAGAGAACAGTGGAAACCTTTTGTGATAGAGTGAGAAAGAAGGCGATTTTATGTTTGTTTATTTCTCATCTAACACTTCAATATACCTTCCAATACAAGCTTGATTTATATTACCAAAAGCATGCCTTTTAAAATTAAATGTCTGTTTTTTTAAACAAAGTAGATCACATAATTGTGAAATTCCCTAGTTAATATAAAATGAGTACACATTTTCCAAATAAGAAAAATACCTATTGCTACCAAATATGTTAATCAATAAAATGTGAACGTACACTGATAGAAATGAGAGACCTAAGAAGCCTCATCTATCTGCAAATTATCTAGTACACTCCTCAGTGAAGAGCAGCCTGAGAAGGTCTCAGATACGTAGAAAGTAGGTATTTTTTGATAATCATATTTGCAAACCTGAGAGGTAATTGGAGACACAATCTGTTGTGAAGATATTGACATGATTAGTAGTTAAAATAATATATAAATATATGTGATATTTTATATGCACATGTCTTTGATTAGCTTGAGCCACAACATTTCTGATTATTAAAACTAATCATTGAAAGTAATTATAAGGGACCTTGAAAGTCTTCTCTCAAACTGTTTTTTAATCACAGATCATACCTCCCATGTACTTCAGACATTACTTTCAATTAGGAACAATCTTCAGAAAATATTAGGGGATTGTAACATGTAAACTTATTTGTTAAGCACATTGAGATGAATTAATAGAGTTATCGCCTGCATCCAGTATGATTCTGAGGGTATCTGATCTAAGGAGAAGCAAGCACATTATTTTACTTGAATGAATATCCAGTGTGGGTTTTCTGATTCCTACAGACATTTCAAGATAAGGATAAACCAAGAATTAAAGATGTACTTACTTGGCTGATAGCCAGACTTCCGTCCTTTTATAATGCACCTTCAAAAGCTTCATAGAAATACATAGAAAAAGTATTAAGAAAACCTTATGTTTGGGTTTCAAAATTTTATTGTTTCAAAGTAAATCCATACTAATTAAAAAATATCTGAACAAGAGCTAGTTTGAGCCACTAAGAAGGTTAAGACATTAATTCTAGTTTTATGTGCCTTCCAGAGCAACACGAATTTCTCTAACATTGGAGCAAGAACAAACATTTTATTCATTGTGACATTTGGTTGGAAGAATGATGAAATCACTGATGCTTTAGAAAAGCTCTTGGGAGCAACTCCTCCAAAGAAATTGGAAGTTTATAAATGGATATCTCATTATCAGAAGGGATGAGATCTTGTTGAAGATGAAGTCTTCTGTGCCAGAATATCTACACAAATTTGCAAGGAAAAAATGTTCATCTTGTTTGTGGCTAATTGAAGAGGACTAATCAGCAGCAGAAACAGTAGCCAACACGTTCGACATCTCAACTGATTGAGTTTTCACAATTCTAATTGAGAAGTTAAAATGCCTATGGGGGTGAAGGGGACAAACTTTCTGCTTGATGGGTGCCAAAATGATTTTACCCAGATTAGCTGCAACAAGAGCAGAGTTTTCAATGGAAATTTTAAACAACCAAGATCAAGATCCAGAAATAGTTTTTCCCAAGAATTGTAACAAATGATGAAATGTGGCTTTATCAGTTTGGTCCTGTAAGCAAAGCACAATCAAAGCAATGGGTCCCAAAGGCAGAAGTGGTCCAGTCAAAGCAAAAGCAAACCGAGGCCAGAGTTCCTGAAAACAATTATTTGTCATTTTGCTTGTTGACATTCTGGAGGTCGAACGATATATAATATTTGCTTATTATGAATATTTTGAGAACGTTAGCCAGAGTTTTAAAAGAAAAATGCCTGGCAAACTTTACACAGAGTTTTTCTCCACCCTGCCAATGCTCTTGCTCATTTTTCTTATCAAAAAAGGGCAATTCTTCCAGTTTAGATTGAAGTCATTAGTCATTCACCTTACAGTCCTCTGATTTGGCTCCTTCAGACTTCTTTTTGTTTCCTAATCTTAAAAAAAATATTTAAAGGGCACTCATTTGTCTTCAGTTAAAAAGACTACCTTATTTAAACTCCTAGGATGGACTAATGGCTGGTATCTCTGTTTTCAAAACTGTCATGAACTTGTTGGGGTATATGTTGGGAAATAAAGTTCATATTTTCTATTTTTACACTTAACTCTACATTTTTAACAAACTGAAGTCTCCTCATACTAGAGGTAATTTCATGCAAACATACTATTTTTATAGCTACCTGAATGTTTATTACATCGATGTATACTGATTTATTTGCCTAGTACCTTTTTAAAGAATAGTTTTTACAAGATAGACTTTAATAACATCCATAAGACACTTTGTGCATCTTCAGATGAATTTCTTGCGCTTTCTGCAGACCCATATATTTTAAGCATCTACTTCAGTGTAAAGGATGGGGAATAGCTAAGAAAAACTATTTCATAACTGGTATCTTCACTTTGTCATTTAAAATAGTTTTCCCAAAATTCAAGCAAAAAAAAAATAGATTCTAGCAAAAAGTCAAGAGGATCCTCTTAACACACTAATTCTAAAGTAAGAGTTTAGATAAGATACTTATCTATGAATACATGTGAGATCGCATCTATAAAGTACAGGGGATAGGAAAGATGACCATGTGCCTCATTGTATTTAAAATTTTCACATCACTTGAACTAGTTCTTATAGAACCAAACTATCAACTAATTCCAATGTTGAATGTCTTTTATATGTACACATATTTAAATATATGCACTCAAAATTTATCTCATATGTGATGTTGCCACTATAGTTGTTAGGAAACTGGCGCAGTTTTAGCCAGGTGGCCGCATGGCCCAGCTACCTGAGCCAGGCTCCACCCCCATCCTAATGGGATTTGCTGCTCGGGCTTCCCTGCCCCGCCTCAGGCAAAGTTTTAAAAGGGCCTGTTCCTGCACACGTGCTCTCTTGGTTCTTTTCTCTTGGCTCCTCTCCTCTCATCTCTCTTCTCTCTCCTCTCTGCTTCTCCTCTCTCTTAGCTCCTCTCCGCTCTGTTTCTCTCATATTCTCTTTCTCTCTTTTTCCTTCACCACCCCTTCTCTCCGGTCTGTAGGGTGTTCCCCATTAAACCCTTTCCCTTACTCCAGTGTTCCGTGTGTTTTATGAAGGCTAACATTAATATATAACAATAGTCACAGGCCATGATAACTTTGTAAATGAAATAAAGCTTTGTCATCACAAGAGAAAAAGAGAAAAAAATAACATTAGATTTTTGCTAAGAATCTTACTAAGTATTTCTTGCATTTGTTACTTTTTCTCTTGCTCCAAATTTCCTGTTTCAGCTTCCCAAGATGTTTTTAAATTTTGGAGTAATAGTCTAAAGATGTTTCTAAAATTTTTTTCATTATCCCTTCTATAGGAAGGCAAATATAATTTAATGCTAAAATTTTAATTAAATTTTAAAAATTTAAGTTGAATTATTCTCCATCTAATCAAATAGATATTTTCCATAATAAGAAAAATTAAATATCAATTAAAAAGATTTTGTTAGATCAGACTGAGCTTTTAGAGGGCCACAAACCCTTATGGTATTGAAGATTACACCTTCCCTAGTTTTTACACCCTGAGGTAAATCCTGCCCCACTGAAAATGCACTTTTTTGTCTTTTATGGGCTCCCTGTTTATAACTATTGACTTTTCTAGCCAATCCTATATGCTATGGCTAGGATTATCTTACTAATGTGCACATCCAATGACACTGATTCTCTGTTTAAAATTGTCATTAAAATTTTGACATTTTTGAACTTTGTCAACTTCTTTCAAGATTTATTTATTTATTTATGTTATTTTTTTGACAGGCAGAGTGGACAGTGAGAGAGACAGAGAGAGAAAGGTCTTCCTTTTTGCCATTGGTTCACCCTCCAATGGCCGCCGTGGCCCACGCGCTGAGCCCGGCACACTGCGCTGATCCAAAGCCAGGAGCCAGGTGCTTCTCCTGGTCTCCCATGGGGTGCCGGGCCCAAGCACTTGGGCTATCCTCCACTGCACTCCCAGGCCACAGCAGAGAGCTGGCCTGGAAGAGGGGCAACCGGGACAGAATCCGGCGCCCTGACCGGGACTAGAACCTGGTGTGCCAGCGCTGCAACGCAGAGGATTAGCCTGTTGAGCCACGGCGCCGGCCAAGGAATTTTCAAAATCAAATCTGGCATCATTTTCCATGTGAATATGCATTAGTCTGTAACTTCA
The DNA here is from genome assembly GCA_949820135.1 of Sylvilagus floridanus. Lineage (NCBI taxonomy): Eukaryota > Metazoa > Chordata > Mammalia > Lagomorpha > Leporidae > Sylvilagus > Sylvilagus floridanus. The sequence goes on along the minus strand of OX463236.1, from coordinate 82,012,717 downwards.
GCCCACTGAGAAACCAAATAAGAAAAGGAAAGCCCGATTTGGTCTCTAAATTTTTTTTAAAGCCAAGACCAGATTTTGATTCAGAATTCAGAAATCTATTCTCATGACTTTAAGTAATCTTCTACTGTAAAAGAAAGTTTTAAGTCCCTATATCGAGTATTCAGAATGACTGTAGTAACTTCAGTTCTCATTCCTAGGAATACGGAAACTCAGATTCAGCTGAGAGTTAATGATTGTTAATGATTATACAAAGCTTTTATTTGTTAAAAAATAATAAAGTCTTTTGATGTACGGTTATAAAATTTATTAGCACTTTTTTGCACTGAGAGAGAAGAAAATATTTCTTGTCATTCAAAGATAAATTCATTTACATTTGTGCATTCGTCTTGGTTTAAAAATAGGCGATCTTCTGCCAATGATCTCTACTCCAGCTATGAATTTCCTTGTTAGAATTCCATAAAAAACACATCTACCAGCCTGGAGTTTTTCTCTCTGAAGCAGTGAAATCCAGATGGCAGAAAAAAAAAAAAAAATCGGAAGCTAAGTTCTTGAGGAGAACCAGAAACTTCCTCTTTAGTAGAGGTTTTGGTATTCACTGAATTTCCATCCATTAGGCTAGAGCCAACTTAATACTCCTGGCTATACACAGAACTGATGTTTCTTACTGGCAGGTGTAGATAAAAAAAACAAAACAAAACAAAAAAAAAAACCCTGGATTTCTTTTCCTTCCCTGCTGCCTTAAACTTGGAGGTTACACGTTTCCAACAGCAAAGTTATCAAATAGGGGAAGACTGGGTCACTAATATCTTTTGTTAGCAGGGTATTTAACACCATAGTACAACAAATATGACTTACTATACCCATGTTTTAGCATGATTCTGATTTAACGCTTCCGTTAAGTGGTTTATATTAAGGTGGTGATATAGTCTTTCCCTTTAACAAAGATTCTGTCTAGGAATATCTGACTAAAAAGTACATTTTGTGGCAAGGGAGGAATCAATTCACAAAATCTGGTGTGAATATAATTAGCACACTAAGAATTATTCCACTATTTTCTTCATTTTCAATGACCTAAGTAATTACCTTAAGTCATTAACAATTTTGAAGAGTGAAAACACAACGAATGAAAGCAATCTACTACATAGTTTTTTTTTTTTTTAGATTTATTTATTTGAAATGCGGATTTATAGAGAGGCAGAGGCAGAGAGAAGGGGAGAGAGAGAGAGAGAGAGAGAGAGGGAGAGAGAAACGGTGTCGTTCATCTGCTGGTTCACTCCCCAAATGGCCTCAATGGCAGGAGCTGAGCCAATACAAAGCCAGGAACCAGGGGCTTCTTCCAGGTCTTCCCTGTGAGTGCAGGGGCCCAAGGACCTGGGCCATCCTCCACGGTTTCCCCCTGGCCACAGCAGGGAGCTAGATCGGAAGTGGAGCAGCCGGGACTCTAATTGGTGCCCATATGGGATGCGGGCACTGTAGGCAGCAACTTTACCTTCTAAGCCACAATGCCAGCCCCTACTACATAATTTTGATATGACTGTGAATAAATGTGACTACTCTGAAACGTAACTGAAAGAAAACATCAGGAAGGTCACTGTTAAAACCTATACTTGAAAAGAAGAGGCGACTGTTTCTTTTTCACAGATGAAAGAACTTCAAGATCAGAAGAATTGAGGAATTGGACAAAGATCACACAATTACAAAAATATCAGTATGTACTAAATGTTTGGTTAATTATGTTCAGTGACAGTACGAATCCAGTTGAATCAGAGCACACCACATTCCGTTGAACTAGCAAGTAAAACCTCTGACAAAGCAATAACATAAAACCCAGGAAGAGGGAGAGAGAGAGAGACAACAGATGTGCTGCAGGAGAACCTGCTGTTTTTATAGGCACTAAAGTTTCTCTTGAAATAAATACAGTCATTTAAAGTCTTTGAGTCATGGCTGGAGAAGCACCACATGGAGGAGATAGAGCAATTAAGAGTCCTTTGGGAACAAGAGAGCACTGGAAGAGATTCTCTATGGAGCAGATCTCAAATATGCCAATTAAATTGTCTGTAAATAGTAGATTGAAACCTGTCTGAAACTGGTTCCCTAACAAAATAGGATTCTAAACTATACTAAGTCTGGTCTTTGATCAAGTCTAATCTACAAAGATTAAAACAAACAATCATCACATTTCAACCCTTACTCCATCCCATCACTGTCTCTTCATTCCTTTCTTACTCTGCATGGCTGATTTCATCATTCTGTGGATAACCAACTAGAGAGGATTCTAGAGTTTTGAGTGAAAAAAAAAAAAATAGATTGGTCTTTGGGTTTGAATCCTAGCTCTATTTGCTAGTTGAGCATCTTTAAGTTTCATAATTAGTTAAGGGCTGTTTCCTTGTTTATTTATTTATTTATTTATTTATTGGACAGGCAGAGTGGACAGTGAGAGAGAGAGACAGAGAGAAAGGTCTCTTTTGCTGTTGGTTCACCCTCCAATGGCCGCCGCGGTTGGCGCACCTTGCTGATCCGAAGGCAGGAGCCAGGTGCTTCTCCTGGTCTCCCATGTGGGTGCAGGGCCCAAGCACTTGGGCCATCCTCCACTGCCTTCCCAGGCCACAGCAGAGAGCTGGCCTGGAAGAGGGGCAACCAGGACAGTATCCGGCACCCCGACCAGGACTAGAACCCTGTGTGCCGGCACCACAGGCAGAGGATTAGCCTATTGAGTTGTGGCACCGGCCTGTTTCCTTGTTTTTCAAGTAGTAACAATAGCCTTACTCAAAGAGTTCTTGTAGAAATTGGCAGGTAGATTTGCAAACTATTGGCTACACAACAGGTGATCAATACCATTTTTCTTCCTTGTCTTAGGGAACAAGGTAGATCATACAGTGAGGTTATAAGGGTCTTGAGCTAAGCCCTGAAGTAATTTTTTTAAAAAATATATTATTTTGGCTCTAAAAATGTATGTTAAGTCAGTTGGTAGAGTCTCAAATAAAAGATACCTTGGGGATTACTGTCCTTTTCAGGTATTTTAATATTTTATTGAAAATTTAAAACTACATGTATTATTAAGCATGGTTTTATAAAGATTATTGCAATATTTGCTTTATAAATGAATATATGACCTTTCCAAGATAAAGTCAATGTGCTTGAATATTTAGCATATATCTTAATTTTTTTAAAGCATTTATTTAAGAAGCAGAGAGGGAAAGACAGAGACCTCCCACCCACTGGTTCAGTCCCCAAAAGTCTACAATAGCCATGGAACAAAAGCTGAGATTTGGGAAGGCAATCTATGTATTATTCCACACGGGTGGCAAGGGACCGGTTACTGGAGTCATCATCATTGCATTGCAAGGATTTGGAATCAGGAGTCAGAGCCTGAGGTCAAATTCAGATACTCTGATACAAGATAACTAGGCATGTTAACTGCTAGGCCAAATTTTCACCCCAGATATCTTAAATCAGATAGGTCCAACACAAAATTATTTTTTCTCTTCCCTCAAAAAAAATCTTTTCTTTTTAAAGGTCAATTTCATGCTAAGAGCAGCATTCATTTTTGTCTTTATCTCATGTTCCAAAACCAGACCAAACTTGTTATTTCTCTTATCTTCAAAAAACTCAAAATCTTAATACTTCTCATCAACTCATCCACTCTGTTAAAGTGCAAATTATTGCAAATTATTTCATGTGCAAGCATCCCCTAAGTAGTATTCCTTTTTTGAGACTTCCCAGAGAGCCTGTTCCCAAAAGAGAAATCCAATGATATTTTAAAAATATGAATCAAATTACATCAGACTAGCACTTAAAAGACTTTATAGCCTCCTGTCTCATTGGGAAGAGCAGCTATTGCCATTAGAGGGCCTAGGAGACCCACTATTCGCTCTTCATTTACTCTGTCTCATCATTCACCAAGCTCTCCTTCCCTTCCTCATATCAGCCATTCTCATTTCTTTATAGAAACTCAAAAAGAGAACACTTTTCATTAATAGTGTCAAGAATGCTTTTCTCCACATTCTTACATTGCTTACCCTCTAATCTCCTCTACTCAAAGATTGTCTTCTAAGCAGATGCTTTGCAAACTGTCACACTTTGTAAAATACCAACAAAACAATCCCATCCCCGGTATCCTTGTCTGCTGAACTCCACTTCCTATTCCTCCATAGCTCTTATCACCATGTGAAATACTTGCTGATTGACTTACTTGTCTGACTCAACTCCTAGTTTTTCTGTTCCTGACACTTTTGTTTTTTACTACAGTCTCAGTATCTACAGTAGTGCTGGGTCTATAGGTAATCTCAAAAAATACTTGCTGAAAGCAAGAAGGGATGGAGGAAATAGTTCTTATTCAATGTTTTTAGATTACTAAGGAGACACATTTTGGAGGTCAAGATCCATTTCTAATACAGTTTCACCAAGAAGTTGTCAAATGTCTCTCAGAGAGAGTAGATTGACTGTTTTAATAAAGCTTCAAAACTTTCTCCCCCATAATATTTGGAGGAACTTGACTTGAAAGAATAATGTACACTGGGTAGTTTGCCACTTTATATTGCCAAAGGATCAGGCACAACCCACTACACAAATGGAGTAATGGCAGTCAAAGTCTGGATTATCTCACTGGGCAATAAAGTACTTGCTAATCCATTGTGAAATTTGTCCCTAGGAACAGAAATAACAGTAGTTACTCTCTGTCATGAGGTAATTTTTTGGAGTCCTATGGAAATTATTTGTCTTATCAATAGTCTAATCAATATTAGTAATGCATTAGTGGAAACATGCTTCAAAATGAAGGAAAATATATTGGTAAAGGCAGCATTAAAAGGTAAATAACTTTGGCCGGCGCCATGGCTCACTAGGCTAATCCTCCGCCTGCGGCACCAGCACAGGTTCTAGTCCCGGTCAGGGCACCGGATTCTTTCCTGGTTGCCCCTCTTCTAGGCCAGCTCTCTGCTATGGCCCAGGAGTGCAGTGGAGGATGGCCCAAGTGCTTGGGCCCTGCACCCCATGGGAGACCAGGAGAAGCACCTGGCTCCTGGCTTTGGATCAGCGCAATGCGCCAGCTGCAGCACACCAGCAGCAGCGGTCATTGGAGGATGAACCAATGGCAAAGGAAGACCTTTCTCTCTGTCTCTCTCTCTCTCTCACTGTCCACTCTGCCTGTCAAAAAAAATAAATAAAAATTAAAAAAAAGGTAAATAACTTCTTGTTCTCATGTGTTAAATGGCGAATTATTATTTGTTGAATACCTACTATATTGTGGAAAGTTTACAATATTACCTTAATTCTCTAACAACCCTGTGAGTTACATGTCAGTGCCTCTACTTTCAAAGTAAAGAAGTAGACTGCAAAAAGTTAAATGTTTGTTCCATGATTGTAAATAAAATACAAATTAGGGCTGGGAATCAATCCAGCATCTACCTGAGTTCATAGCCCGTGAATTCTCTTGAACATGGCATCTTGGTTTAGAAGTCTTCTTTGTGGAGATTATTTTGCTTTTAATGTTAAAAATGAAGCACCGCTATATTATATACAGCAAAATAATACAGAATAGTTTGTCCCTGCATGCCAAATTAGGTTCAATGGAGTTCAATCTGCTGTCAAAGTGATGCCTTATCATCATTCTCAAAATATAAGATTGTATAAATAAATTAGGAGTTACCCCTCATCATTACATAGAATGAGATTCTGCGGAGTTCCTGCTGAATCAGAGAATGAACTCTATATAGCACTCATTAATTTTAAGGATTATTACAGTCATTAGTTTCTGTCAACTTACAATTGCTTTAAGTGAGTCTAAGATATCTGAGTTTTCAAGTTGTGCTACATCTACATTTGTCTTAAAAATGTAATGCTTTATCATTATACCTGGCAGTTATTTGGCTTTCCCCATGCACGACATTTGGCAGTACTCACAGAGGTAGGAAGTCTTTTCTTTGAAGCAGTTTGTTATTTTTATGTTTTCAATGTGATATATTTTCCCTATGGGTAATTAATTATAAAAACTAACACTGTTAGCTATTAATTTGAAATTAGTTCTTCAAAATATAACTCACAAAATATATACTTTTTGTGCACAAGCTACATCTTGGATAATATATCTTACATATTAGAGAATATGAAGAACTATATCAAACATTTTATGCATTTTATATTTACTACTTGCTGTCTGTCAGGTAAGTGTGTGCATCCTCATTTTACAGAGGAAAATCAATGAAGTTCTAATAGATGGCGACTTGCTAAGAGCAATGTAAAACTGCCAGTATCCAAATCCAAGTTTGTCTGCTCTACAACTGCATTCATTCAGTCTCTCTCTCTCTCTCTTTTTAAATCCATGATGCCTGTTTTATTTAATATATAAGACTGGAGAGTGGCTAAAGTAAAAAAAAATAACTTCTGATTTTTTTTTAACAAGTGAGAGACGCTCTCTGTAACAGGAAAGCTACCATCTGTTTAAAAAAGGAAGAGACAAATTTATTAGGTTGTTCATAAAGTCCATGAGATGGAGAGAAAAGTACAGCTGCCTCAGTTGTACACCTTTCATCTCCCTGAAAACTGTACAATTGCATTTTCCAGTAGAACAGAGACTTCCCCTGGGAGTCTACAGTTGACAACTCAAACTGCTAGTTAAAAGCCTTGCTTTGTGAGAACAAACTCTCATTACATAATAATGCCCCGAGAGCAGGCCCCTGCTCCCAAAACCTACTAAATCCTGCCTTTTCTCAAATTACCATTTTTATGGGTTTCACATACAAAGCAGAAGGCTTCAGGTGATGGAATTCAGTCTGATCCATGTGGTTCAGATGGTAATTGCACCTAGGCAATGAATATCCATCACTAGCATATTGCTACTTCCCTTCCCCAGTAGTGTGGGAAAGCTAAACTCAGCCAGTGTCACATATTGAAAGTTACAAAAAAAAAATTTCTTAACATAGTAGAATTTTTGAAAGAAAATAACTTGAGTAAAGCAGATTCCAGCTTCTAACCTAGGCTGGTATATAATTTGAGGCCAAATGTAAGAAAGTTCTGTACTAATTTATTGTGTCTTTCTAGTCTCAAGACTAAGGAGCTAAGAAAGTTAAAAGTTCAGAAGTGCTGTCTATGTGACAGTACCAAACACAACCAAACTTGAATCAATGTCCATAAAGCATGATTTATGTGCATGTACTTTCTTTATTTTTTTTTGTTTTTTTAAAGATTTTTTATTTATTTATTTGACAGGTAGAGTTACAGACAGTGAGAGAGAGAGACAGAGAGAAAGGTCTTCCTGCCGTTGGTTCACCCCCCAAATGGCCGCCACGGCCGGAGCTACGCTTTTCCAAAGCCAGGAGCCAGGTGCTTCCTCCTGGTCTCCCATGTGGGCACAGGGGCCCAAGCACTTGGACCATCCTCCACTGCCTCCCCGGGCCACAGCAGAGAGCTGCATTGGAAGAGGAGCAACCGGGACTAGAACCCAGGGCCCATATGGGATTCCAGAGCCACAGATGGAGGATTAGCTAAGTGAGCCACGGTACCGGCCCATTGTACTTTCTTTATTTAGAGGCCCAATTTGATGAGGTATAAAAGTGCACCCTTGTATGCAGCTCAGTTAAGATATGTAATGTTTTATAGCATCCGCAAAGTTTCCTCATCTCCATTTGTACTCCATCCCTCCTCTTCCCAATTTATCAATGTTTATAATTTTATGTAAGTGTAATATATTCTGAATCTGGCCTTTTTCATTCATCATATTAATTTTTGGATCTATTCATATTGCTATATGTATCAGCAGTTCATTCTATTTTATTGTGAAATGCAATTTAATCATAGAATTATGTATATTATTTTTTCTTAACTCTTAAAAGATATTCACCAGTGACTGTGTTGTTTCATTTCTTAGCTAAGATGAACAAAGCTGCAGGGAGTACTTATGTGAATTTATGTTTTAATTTATTGGGGGGAATTCCTAGGTACAGAATAGCTAGGAGAGGTAACACTTTTAGAAAATGTCAAATCATTTTCAAAGTCTTCTGTACATTTTTTTCAATCCTTCCACCATTGAATGAGAATTCCAGTTGCTTAATCTCTTCATCAATACGTGATAGGGAGAGTTTTATTTTTTAAAGTGCTTCTATTGAAGTGTAACACATACTTCACAAATGCAAATATGATCATTGTACAGAAGTCACTGTGCACTTACTCCCCATGTAGGACCTACGTCCTTAATGAGTTGTACTATGAGAATCGACTGCGAATCTTGTTCTCAAAACTGTAGTCTATATGTTGTGTGGGTGTGGGTGTGGGTGCAAACTGTTGAAATCTATACTTAACATGGAGTTGGTCCTCTGTGTATAAAATCAAAGTAAAAATGAACCATAATGAGGAAGAAGATGGAAGAGGGAGAGGGAGGTGAGATGAGAGTTCGGGTGGGAGGATGAGTATGGGGGAAAGAACTACTATATTCCTAAAGTTATATCTATGAAAAAATGCATTCATTAAATAAATACTTTTATAAAAAGATTATTGCAAAATTGAATGAACTTGCACAAAATGTAACAACTTTCCTGTTTAAAAAAAATGAAAAGAAGTGCCCATGTTTAATACTATAATTTGTTGAAGTGGTACTTATAGAAGGTAAATGCGAGTGAGAGTGTGAAGACTGTAAGGGTGTTACTTTCATTCAGATGGTTAGGGAAAGTGTCTTAAGAAAAAGGTGTTGAGATAGAGGATACCTGCCCAGAGGAATGGAGTGCCATTCTTAAATCTGCAGTAGGTGAGCTGCCTGTATGAGGAGGGAAGTGCAACATTCAGAGACTCAAGAGAGGAAGATGCTGCTTTGCTTTGAGCAACAATTCCACTGCTTTCACCCAGTCTGAGGGCTAGTGTGCATCATGCATGCTCCCTTTCTTGGGTTCTTCATTCTTTCATGCAGGTCCATATTTTCAGGTGGTATATTCTTCTGGCTGAAGGTCTTCTGCTAACATTTTTCATTGTGTGGGTCTGCTCGTGAAGAATTATTTCAGTTTTTTATGTGTGTATGTCTGGAAATGTCCTCATTTACTTTTAATTGCTGAAAGATATTTTGCTGGGTTTGGATTTATGTTACGTTTTTCTTATTTTGGTAGATTAAAGTTGTTGATCCGTTGCTTTCTCACTTGCATTTGTTTCCCATGAGCTTTCTGCTGTCACTTTTACCTTTTGTACCACAAGTGCATCTTTATTTGGTTGCTTTCCTGACTTTCTCTTTATCCATAACCGTGAACAGTTTGATTGAAACTTAACTCAGTGTCATTTTCTTTCTGTATCCTGTGCTTATGGTTTTTTGAGCTTTTGCATAGGTGATCTTGCCATCTTCATCAAATTAGGATGCTGTTCGAACAATTTTTAAAAAATTTCCCTCTGTCACTTTGAGACTTTACACATCTGCTATTGCACACCATTGCTAATGCAGCTCTGTTGTCTTATTTTATGTCATATTTTATGCTGCATTTCATTTTACATGGTTTCTATGTGTCTTCACGTTCAATAATCATTTTATCTTCAATATTGAATCTTTTTCATCTCATCTGATGTATTTTTCAACTCACACCTTTCATCAGTTGGATTTTCTAAATTGCCCACATCTTATTTAATTTTTTGAGAGAATAGAATCAATTATAGTATGTGTGTTAATATTCTTACCTATTGATTCTAATATTTGTCAGTTATGAGTTAGTTTAAATTGTTTCCTTTTTCTCCATGTTAGGAGTCCTGTTTCCTGGTCTCTTACTCTTTAAATTACCTGGTAACCTTTGAAAGAATCCCAGAAGTGAATTTTACCTTGTTCAGGACTGGGAATTTGTGCACCTCTAGTCTTATATATGGTTAATTTATTTGTATATTATTTAATCTCTTCAGGAATTACCTTTAAGATTTGTTACATAGAACAAAAACAGTGCTTCCTTTAGGATTAAAGAAAAGTCACAATCGAGGCAAGTCTTATTCATGTCATCTGCCCAGTGTTTCATAAATAGGGAGAGTTTCCAGCATCGATGAAGGTGATATTTCTATGCCTTAGCGAGCACTGAACAATGTTGCTTCTATGGCTTTTATTGGGGTAAATTAGAGATGTAATGACAAGCAAAGTGGGCACAGAAATGTTTAGACACTGATCTCATGTTAATGAATAAGTGAATCTCATCCTTATGCTATTTTAATCCATTAACAATACATTGCATAATATAGAAATTATTCTATAAACATATAATGCTGTTGGTCATGCGGTTCATAATAAACTTGAAGCCCAAGAGGCTGAGATAGTACAGGGCACCTAGGGATAAGGATGGACAGAAATATTATCTCTAGTTGTTATCTGGTCCAACTTCAAATTCAGTGAAAAAACCTCCAAGAGGGGTGGCTTTGTGGTGTAGCAGGTTAAGCTGCCTCTTGAGATGCCTGTATCCATTCCCAGAGGCTAGTTTGAATCCCAGCTACTCCATTTCCAATCCAGCTCCTTGCTCAGGCACCTGCTATGAACATGGGAGACTCTGTTAGAATTCCAGACTCCTGGCTTTGGTCTGGCCCACGCCTATCTATTGTGGGAGCTTGAGGAATGAACCAACAGTTGGGAACTTTCTTAATTTTTCTCACTCACTCTCCCTTATAAGTAGATGAAAATAAACACCGAAAACACAACACAACAAAACCATACCCTATATAACAGCCCAGATAATTGGCCATTGTCGTTGTTTGCCCAATTATAGGGAGTTTTCCCACAAGATGGAATAGTCACTTCTTTGCAATATCTTGTTATTTATAAAATGCTTTTATGTAGTGAATTTTTATTGTAACCACTACTTATTGCTTCTGTACCTGGTGACTTAAATTATATGGAATTGTTGCTCTCTGTCATTACTGCTTTGGTTTTTAAAAACAACTATAATAACTTTGAATGTCTTCTATTGGACAAATAGTCATATACTGGATCCATAACCCTGGTTGTTTTCTCAAAATTTCACATTTTATCTGTCTCCATTCCCATGTAACACAGACCTTCACCTATAACTCTAGATAGAGCCAGCCCACTGAAGAGCACCATGAAATGATTGTCTCCATTATTCAGGCCACTAAATGCCTATTAATGTATCAGAACTCAGCAATAAGTTTTATGATAATCACATTCTGCTGTTGATCTTTATTTTGAAATAACATGATACAGTGGAAGGGCATAAAGTGGAATTTTGCAAACCTATTTCCTTATTGGATTATACACCAGCTGTGGAACAGGAATTTAACTCTCTGAGTTCCAATTTCCTTCCACATAAAATGGGACCAATACGCCTAATGTATAGGTCTGCTGTAAGGATAAATTTGATAATGTATGTACTTGGCAAATATATAACGGCTGCTGTGGAAATGCTAGTGAATTTCTCTTCTGCTTTGACACACTTACAAACAGCTGCAGAAAGAGCTCAAACAGATACTGATAAATAGGTTGAACAAAACAGGGCCAAAAACAGAGCACTGGGACATGGTGCAAGATAGTTTCCACCTGCTTGACATTGCTTCATAAATCATCACCCTGGGTATGGGCACAGAAGCAGGCTCACATCCATCCTGTGTCCTATCAGCTGGTCCACATTGCTCTGGCTTGTTTGCAAAGACAGCTGAGAAACTTGTCAAGCATTTTTCTAAAATCCAGATGCAATATATTCTGGGACATTCCTCTCATCTAGCAGTCTGGTAGCTGTATCAAAAAATGAAATAAATTTAGTTTGCCATGTTTCATTTACTGAGATCATGCTGAGCCCAAATGTTATGTGCTTCCTTTTGTGAATGTTCACAGACCATCTGTTTTGTAATCTGGACTAGACATGTGGGGAGTTTATAATAGGTGCTATAATTTTGGGCATCTTTAGTGTTACCTTTTTGGAAACTGAGGAATTCATCCATCTGCAGGTTCCTGGTTTCTTCTTTTGCTTACTTTCTAGAGTCTCAAAGCATTCTTTTAAATTTTTGCGGTTAGTGAGAACTTTCTGATTAAAGATTGTTCTTGCAAAAGAAAATAGGAGCAAAATTGAATTCCTGTACAACTCTAATGGTTGTCTTTGGTATTAACATCACAACTTGATTTATTTTTCCTTGTACATTTGCTATGAACCCAGCTTTCAAATTCTTATCTTTTTCTTAGTGTGATTTGTCATGATTCATCCTGGCATGTAACACTCTTTCACTCAGTTTGCAGTTGTAATGCACTGTTTTGTACTCTTTTTTTCTTACTGTTTAATGTCCTTTTCCTCATAAGTCAGAACTTGCTGGACAACTTTTTCTGTGGTCAGAATGAATTTTAGATATACAGCAAATGTTTCTTGCTGTGATCCCTTGTGATTTTATCACCTCCACTAAATATCACCCTCACTCACCGCCCTGAATATCACACATTTCCCTTGAGACTTAGTCCCTCATGCAGCTTCTGTCCAGAGGATTGTGTCTTCTTTTGTCTGAGAAACTCGATATTTATTTATTTCTAAATTCACAAATTTTACCCTCAGATAGGTGTACTATTCTCTTCCATGGATATTGAGAATTCTCCACCAAGTTTGATCTGAATTCAAAATTTATCCATAAGTTCTTTTGGTGAAATATTCACATGCAAATTGATTTTTTCTGGGGCCCAGCGCCTATGGTGCTGGCATCCCATATGGGCACTGGTTTTGTCCCGGTTGCTCTTCTTCCATTCCAGCTCTCTGCTGTGGCCTAGGAAGGCAGTGGAGGATGGTCCAAGTGCTTGGGCCCCTGCACCCACTTGGAAGATCAGGAAGAAGTACCTGGCTCCTGGCTTCGGATTGGCATAGCTCCGGTCATAGTGGCCGTTTGGGGGTGAACTAATGGAGGGAACACTTTTTCTCTGTCTCTCTCACTGTCTAACTCGATCTGTCAAATTAAAAAAAAAATAGATTTTTTTCATCATCATATTATAAGATGAGCCTAGTTATAATGAAAATTTATGGTTATTTCTTTTATGCCATACTTATATATGTAATATATACTTTCACATTCTTCGCCCTTTCCTCCACAAATCTTTATGAAGTAGGCACTGTAGCCATATTTCAGTTATCTAAAACTTTGAAATTTTGAATAATGTTCCTCAAATTATAATCAAGTAAAGGATATTTCCAGTACTCAAGCTGAGGTAGGCCAACTTTAGAGTTAACCTGTGCATGTCTCTATTCAAGTTGTCAATCATTTTTGCACCTATCAATAGACTAAGATGAGTATTTGGAGTCCTTCATAATTCTATTTCTTCAATTCTTCAGTTTGTAACTTTGGGTAACATTGCCCATATTAGCTTCCCTTCTTACTATCATAAATGTGTGTGTGTGTTTTATAACATTCCATTTTTAAATGTTTAATATATTGATTGGAATACATTATACAAGGGTGTTTCAAAAAGTTAATGGAAATGAATAAAGGAAAGGAAAGTTTATTTTGGTGCAAAACATTTTTGAAATCCATGTGTAGCTTTTGTAACAATGCATATTTTTCATGAACATTTTAATGACCCTTCATATATTGTCTTATATAGCAATTAAATGCACAGCTCATTTTCAAACTTGGTTCTAGATATCTGCTGTCAGATTTGTAGTTTATTGAATTTTTATGTACATATTTATTCTTCCCACCCCATCCTCCTTCCCCCTACACTCCCACCTTTCTTTCTTTTCCTTCTCCTATTCCCATTTTTATTTTTTCAGTTAACATTTTTAACTGAAAAATTAATAATTAACTATTTTCAGTGAACTTCATACTCATAAGATCAAACTGTTCCTCAGCAATGGAGGCAAGGCTGTTCAAAATCATTGCATACCAAAGTGTCAATTTCATTTTTATAGATTTCCTTTAACATGCTTCATTAGTTAACACTAATCAGGGAAAGTGTATATTTGTCTGTTTGAGACTGGCTTATTTCACTGAGTATAATGGTTTTCAGTTGCATCCATTTTGTTGGAAACAATAGGATTTCATTTTTTTTTACCACCAAGTAATATTCCATAGTGTAAATATACCATAATTTCTTTATTCAGTTTTCAGTTGATGGACATCAAAGTTGATTCTAGATTTTAGCTATTGTGGCTTGAACTACAATAGACATGGAGGTACAGATAACTCCTTCATATGCTGATTTCATTTAGTTTGGGTAAATTCCCAAGAGTAAGATAGCTGGGTTGTATGGAAGGCGTAATTTCAGATTTGTGAGGTATCTCCATACTGTCTTCCACAATGGCTATCCATGTTTACATTCCCAGTGACAGTGGATTAGGGTACCTTTTCCCTACATCCTCACCAGCATTTATTGTTTGTTGATTTCTATATGAAAACCATTCTAACTGAAGTTAGGTAATACCTCACTGTGGTTTTGATTTGCATGTATCTGATGACTATAATCCTGAGCATGTTTCCATATGTCTGTTGTCCATTCAAATTTACTCTTGTTGAAAAATGCCCATTCTAATAGTGAAGTGTTTTTGTATTCCTTTGGAGGTGTCACATTGTCTTCCTTATCCTTGTTTCTTGAATTTCTACCTTTATTTTTAGGCATTTGTGGAGACACTTGTTAGTATATTTCATCTGATGGTTTTTATCTTTGAGCTATGCCTCTGTGGCTTTGTAGATTGTCTGCTCTTTTAGTGTCTGGTCAATGCTTCAGGGTTGGGCTTTTATCCAGGGTTATATCCAAGTTGGGCACGATAGAGCTCTTCTGTTTCAACAGAAGGAGGGTTTGATCTGCTCTGTTGGTGTAGCCACACCCTAACCTCCTCTCTTCCAAGGTGATCAGTGCCTGGATATTAGCCCATAGGGAGTGCAGTACTCACTGGTGCTTCTGGAAGAATCCCACAAAGGATCTGTGCAGTCCTCAGTGTGAGCAAGGATCTCATTGCAATGAGCCACTCCAGACAATCTGGGAGCTTTGGTGTGTGAGCCACTCACAGTGGTTGCCCAGAGATCCAGCTATACCTTGTGTCTTCTTGTGTAGAATGTTCCTACACTCTCAGCATGCAAAGCTCCCACAGTTACAGGTGCTCCACCTAGGCAGCTTTCCCAGAGCCTGTGATGTGTTGGGAGGCTGGGGCCTCTCCCAGTCCTATGTGGGTGCCTAGCTTCTGTCTATCCTCCCAGCCAGACTCATGTGTCTGCTCTTGGCTGATTTCTAGGCATGCATAAACGAGCTGGCACAGTTGTTACATGTGTCCAAAATGCCATCTCTCAGCCAGTTGGAGGGTGCCATTGTAAGGGGGATGGAGGAAGAAAAATGTGTCCCTTTTTTCCCCTCTAGGTTGGCAGGTACCCTGTCCCCCAAGGGCTCCAGGTTGAGCTCATACTGGGCTCCCCCTGCAGGTATGTTCCCAGTAGCGCTGGCTGGGGCAGTCTGGGTTCACTGTTCAATGCTGGCACTCAGGCTCTTGGCTGATGGGGTTCTGTGTTGAGTTGGTACCATGTAGGTCAACAGTGTCCCTTTTCCTTCTGTGGGATTTCCACTGCAGTTTTCCTTCTAACTCATCCCTGAGATTGTACTCTCTCAACTTTTTTATTAAATTATCTTTCCCTAGCCTAGAGCAGTAAGCTATCTCCCTATTCCACAACCTTGATTCTCCCAAGATTTTGTATTCTTCTAAAGTATACCACAGTTCTGACTATCATCCCATCTCAGTGTATCATACCAGAGGTACATGATGTATTGTCTTATTACTGCAGAGGTTAACCTTGAATCCCTGAGTAAAGTACGATGTGTCTACTTTCTCCAATATAAATTTATAAATTTTCTTCTTGTAACTAATAAATACTTATTTTGAATATACTTTGAGGTTATGTGAATATGGTACATCTCCTTATAATTTTTTTTCACTAATTTTGGCAATCATCTTTTTTTTTTTTTAATTACAGGCAGAGTGCATACTGAGAGAGAGAGACAGAGAGAAAGGTCTTCCTTTTTGCCATTGGTTCACCCTCCAGTGGCCACTGCAGCCAGAATGCTGCAGCAGGTGCAACGCGCTGATCCAAAGGCAGGAGCCAGGTGCTTCTCCTGGTCTCCCATGGGGTGCAGGACCCAAGCACTTGGGCCATCCTCCACTGCCTTCCCCGGCCACAGCAGAGAGCTGGCCTGGAGGAGGGGCAACTGGGATAGAATCCAGTGCCCCGACCGGGACTAGAACCCAGTGCGCAGGCGCCACAAGGCGGAGGATTAGCCTAGTGAGCCGCGGCACCAGCCGGCAATCATCTTTTCATTAGCAACAATTATGGCAGTGTTCCACTGGTGATATGCTATTTTTCTCATTTCCTACACAATTATTAATCTGAATTTTCTTTTAAGAATATTTATTATTCCTTCTGTTTTACTTTTATATTCAGTTACTTATTTTCATCAGTGTGGTCTAAAGATAGTCACTTTACTTGGAGGAGGGATACAATTCGATATTACTATAACTTGCTGTTTCCCAAATCTTCACTTTGGTCATTGGGAGTTCTTTTAGCTCAGACTCTGTGCCTTTTAAACACACTATTCTTTTGTTTATGGGACATGTCCTTGTTTCTGCCAACACTAAATGCTTCAGACTCATCTCGTGCATTCTCTGAGCTGCCACTGGATTCAGCACCTTTTCTAACATACCCTTTTTATTAAAGAATGTACTCTGAGACAGTGTTTCTCTCAGGGTGCAAAATTAGAAAATATATGTATGCCGGCACCACGGCTCAAGGCTAATCCTCCGCCTTGCGGCACCGGCACACTGGGTTCTAGTCCTGGTTGGGGCGCCAGATTGTGTCCCCGTTGCCCCTCTTCCAGGCCAGCTCTCTGCTGTGGCCCGGGAGTGCAGTGGAGGATGGCCCAAGTGCTTGGGTCCTGCACCCCATGAGAGACCAGGAGAAGCACCTGGCTCCTGCCATTGGATCAGCGTGGTGCACTGGCCACTGCGCACCGGCCTGTGGAGGCCATTGGAAGGTGAACCAACGGCAAAAAAGGAAGACCTTTCTCTCTGTCTCTCTCTCTCTCTCTCTCACTGTCCACTCTGCCTGTCAAAATAAATAAATAAATAAATAAGTAAGTAAATAAATAGATAAATAAATAAAAAATAAAATATATGTATGAATATTAACACATATATACATACACATCTGCATTTATTTATCTCTCATCTCTTATCTAAAACATGAGTTCATATGCATAACATTGACTCCAGTCTATATTTTGAATATTTATACATATTTATAACCATGTTTTCTCCATGACCATGTCTGTATTCATATTCATGTCTATAGCACCATGGGCTTTACTGCTTCCTAATTTGTAGTTCATTTATTCAAGATTGGGACTGTGGCACTGACATGATGATTTTTCTCCAAATTCTGGTCATCATATAGGTTTAGGATTGGTAATGTGCATTCCTGTCAGACACTCATTCACTTAATAGAAGATGGTGTCTGTGGACAGTTCCCTATTGGTTCTAGCCTCACAGTAAACAGCTAAAATGATGATTTCTAAAGTACTTCGGTTACCTTCTTTCTCCTTACTCATTTCAGTGTACTTACATGATTGATTTCTGATACATTAAGATTAAGTGATCATTGTCTGCACTCTATTTTGAGTTTCCCACACACTATGGTGCATTTTTAAAATAATCATCTGTAGTAATATTTCACATTGTGCTGTGGTCTGACAGATGGCTAGAGGCATGTAGCAACCACTATTGTTAGTTAACTGCATGTTCTTCCCATTGTTATTAAAATTCCCTCATGCCATAATTTTATATTTTTTAACTTTTATTTAATATATATATATAAATTTCCAAAGAACAACTTCTGGATTATAGCACCCCCTCCCCCATAATTCCCCTCCCACATGCAACCCTCCCGTCTCCCGTTCCCTCTCCCGTTCCATTCACATCAAGATTCATTTTCAATTATCTTTATATACAGAAGATCTGCTTAGTATTAACTAAGTAAAGATTTCAACAGTTTTCACCCACACAGACAAAGTATAGAACACTGTTTTAGTAGTAGTTTTACCGTTAATTCACATAGTACAACACATTAAGGACAGAGATCCTACATGGGGAGTAAGTGCACAGTGACTCCTGTTGTTGATTCAACAATTGACACTCTTGTTTATGACGTCAGTAATATCTGGAGGCTCTTGTCATGAGCTGCCAAGACAATGGAAGCCTTGTGAGTTCACCAACTCAGATCTTATTTAAAAAAAGCCATAGTCAAAATGGAAGTTCTCTCTTCCCTTCAGAGAAAGGTACCTCCTTCTTTGATGGCCCATACTTTCAGCTGCAAGGATCTCCCTCACAGAGATCTTTCATTTAGGTTTTTTTTTTTTTTTTTTTTTTTTTTTGGCCAGAGTGTCTTGGCTTTCCATGCCTGCGAAACGCTCATGGGCTTTTTCAGCCAGATCCAAATGCCTTAATGGCCGATTCTGAAGCCAGAGTGCTGTTTAGAACATCTGCCATTCTGAGTCTGCTGTGTATCCTGCTTCCCATGTCGGATCTTTCCCTCCTTTTTAATTTTATCAGTTAGTATTAGCAGACATTAGTCTTGTTTATGTGATCCCTTGGAACTTAATCCTATCATTATGGTCAATTGTGAACTGAAACTGATCACTTTGACTAGTGAGATGGCATTGGTACATGCCACCTTGGCCATCATATTATATTGAAGTCCTACTCTCTCACCTCTTACCAAATCTCTGCCTTTCATAGATCTTTCTTCTTTCCCCCTAGTTTTACCATTTCCTGAATGTCATGTAAATACATCCATACTCTTCTGTAAAAGTTCTTGCCTCTTTTTTTTTTTTTTTTTTTTTTTTTGGACAGGCAGAGTTAGACAGAGAGAGACAGAGAGAAAGGTCTTCCTTTTTCCTTTGGCTCACCTCCGAAATGGCCACTATGGCTGGCATGCTGTGGCGATCTAAAGCCAGGAGCCAGGTGCTTCCTCCTGGTCTCCCATGCAGGTGCAGGGCCCAAGCACTTCCCTGGCCACAGCAGAGAGCTGGACTGGAAGAGGAGCAACCGGGACTAGAATCCCAGGTGCCGGCGCTTCAGGCAGAGGATTAGCCTAGTGAGCCATGGCGTCGGCGGCCATAAATTTTTTAAAGTAAGTCTTTTTGTGTTCTTTTTTTTTTTTCTTTCAGATTTCAGTGTTCCATGTATTTGACTATTTTATATTATCCAAAAGGCCATGGTTAGTCTGTTTTTATATCCCTCCTCCTCTTCTTCTTCTTCTTCTTCTTCTTCTTCTTCTTCTTCTTTTTTTTTCAATTCTTCTTTGTATTTCAATCCAGGTAATTTCTATTGACTTATTCACTGGCTATTTTCTTAGTTGTGCTGAACTTCTGATGATTCTACTAAAGACATTCTTCATTTCTTGTATTATTTTTTAAAAATGTATTACTTCCATCTCCAACATTTTGTGGAAGTGCCGAGTGAGGTTTATGAAAGATAAACTCACAAAAGGGCTATCAACTCCACAAGTCATGTGACCCCAGGGGTTCATCAGCCCTAGCCAGTGTATTATCAGCTTCCACCAATTTCCTGCCAATGGGTAGAAACTTTGGCCATGGACACCTTGTTTACCTCCAATAATTCAGTATGTATATTGACTCCCCTAGGTTTTTGTGTCTGTCTTGCTTTTGGACCAGCTTGCTACCACTAATTTTATATCAAATTAAAAAAAAAAACCCTAAAATTAAAACTCATGACTTTGTATTTTTCCAGCTTTTTCAGTTCTTTGTGTAAGTAGAAGTTGTGTTCTTTCCAATTCTCTAGTTCCCCCTGAGGAAATAAGAAGAAATTTTCTCTAGTAATTAAGTTTTCAAAAAAAAATTAAGATTTTTTTTCTAAAATGGAGAGAGGTAAAAATTAGAGACAGATTGAATTGATGATATGTAGAAATTTAAAGAATGTAAGTATAGTTGGATCCATGTGTGAAATTGGAAAAAAAAGAACATTGATAGTGATAACATTTATCAAATAATCATTAATTCAATTTAACCTTTATCAAGTAACTAATAATTTAAGGTATACGTACCTCTGCCAAATGACACAATGAATAAACATTTCATTGAAAGACAAAGCACCTGTCCCTCCCCCTGGATTTGTTTATCTCACACTTATTAATGTATTAATGTTTCTTTAGTTTCTGTGTTCTTTCTCTGTCACCTGTCAAAAGATTTTTGAATACTTTTAGAAATAATGTGCATGTGGCATGTGTGTGTTGTAGATCCTGGCTTTATTAATAAGGTGATGAACTTGTTTATTTTAGAAAAGTAGGGCAATAACTGTAACAAAGCTTGTTTATAATGAATGCCTATTTAAGGGTATTTATTAAGCTCTTCCTTTTTGGGGGGACCATAGTGGCACAGCAAATTCAGTGCTGACTAGGGCAGACAAGGACACTGGACTAGTAGGGCTTCCATTGTAATTATGTAGAGTGATTTAAAAATTTCAGATATAAAAGTTTTTAGTAAGATTTTAGTGTAATTAATAGCATCAAATCTTAATGTAATTAATAAAATCAAATCAGGTGATAATATTTGGGATTATTATTTCAATCAAAGAACTCCTGGGTAGGGTGATATTTGAGCTGAAATCTAAAACAATTCAGAGGATCTTACTCTGAATATATTGGGAGAAAGAAACATAAATATGTAGATATATATATATTTATATACAAAGAAGGGGTACATTACAGATAATGACTGGTCAACATACTGCCAATAGTATGAGATACAGGAATGTTTTCTCCACTTTCACTCTGAGCCATTTAAATTTGTTCCATTCATCCTAATCTGAAATCATTCATCATAATCATTCATCCTAATTCTGGAATATATTACAAAGTAGTCTTATCTATAAGATGCTCTTTTTTCCACATAACTTTAATGTGATTCACATAATATAAGGCAAATTAGATTCAGCTTCTTTGCAATTAGAAAACACCTAAGATGTTCCAATCAATCAAAGCACTTGATCACTCTTTATCACAAGACAGGAAAGAGATGTAACTTCATGGTCCATTGCTAATGGGTTGCTTCACCATCATGGTTAATAGCATGAGTTTCTCCTACATCTAAATTAAAGCTTCTGCATTAAATAGATTAAAAGATTAGTAAGAGCTCAATGATGTATTAGAGTGTGTGCAACCAATTATGTCTCTTTTTAACTTCATTTTATCATAGTCCCACTTTTTATTAGAAAAGTTTTTGACTTGGCTTGGGCTATTAATTCTTCAATCATATTGTTCTTGGCACAATAAAAATATTTTATGAGGTAGCAGATTTCTGTTGGTGTCTGATTTCATGATTGGACTTTCAAAAACAGTATAGTGCAGTTAAAATAAATAAATGTACAAATAAACAAGCATTATTTGGGGAAATGGAGACTTGAATTCTAATCCCACATAAACTCCAAAAAACCATAGGTCTTTGTTCAAGTTGTTTGATATATCCTACTGAATTTTCACATTATCTTATAAAAATACCAAAACTCATCTCTCCAGTTATCATGAGCAAATAGAACCTGACATATTTACTAAGATTACAGGTCACTAAAGACCTTTTGTCAGTCAAAAGCTAATGGTATTTGTTCTCCACATGGACATGCTATATGGATTGTAAGTTGGGTCATGTTCTTGTTCATACCTGACTCACTCAGAATGAGAGTACTTCTCAAAGATTTTTGTAAATTTTCAACTCATAATAAAGTCCCATCACTCTTCTATTTCACTGAAATAATTAGAACGTCCCACATAAATGTGTGGTAGGCAAATTTGCCTCTAAACTTTATACTTTTCATGAGAAATTTGATATTCCTTTGAGACCTGATCAGACTCCTTAATACTCCAAGTAATAAATATCCATTTTCCATATTTCTAAATCTAGAGTCAATTAGCTGTAAGTGAAAGTAACAGAGAAAATTCCTTATGCAGATATACCCATTAAGAATCATCTTTCTTTAAAGGTTAATTGCGATGAGGGTGCAAATTAACTGACCTGACAATTATGCTTATAATTAATGTCATAGTTTCTAGTTTTATTCATATTATAGCTCAACATCTGAAGATCTGAGGCCTCTGCTGGTACAATTCTATCCTCACCATAATATTTATGCAGTGACTATCATATACAAGCCCCTGAGTTTATGGTTCTCATCCTTGTTGTACTCAAACTGCTAGCATCCGTTTTGGCATATCATAAAGTTGTCATCCTTCGAAATGATTCCAGAAGGCTTTCAGCTATGCAGAAGTCCTGAAGTAATGCCTTTTTTTTTTTTTTTGTAAATTTTGGTCAGTTATTTGAGTCATTGAAATGCTGGATATTTTGTATTAAAGTACCTCAAAGGGTCTTTTTAATTCAGGAATTTAGGAACACAAGAAAAGGGATTATTTAAGAAGGCAAAACAATTGAGGAAAATTACATATAAACTTAATGAAAAGCTTGCTAGAGAAAATCATTTACTAAGGCGTACATTTGACAAACAGGCTTGATTTGTTTCATAAATTGTTCTGCCTTCCCAAACATTGATTGTTCTTAAGCTTTGCATACTTAGAAACTTGGTTGACCAAATGATGGCTATCTACTTACCTAGTACTTGCTTTCCCTTTCAAGTTTGTATTTATATTCAGAGATATTCAATGTATCTTGCAAGTTCTTCATTCTCTACCACTTTGCAGTGCTGGTATTTTACTATTTTTTCTTCTTCTCATTTTTAGATTCTCCTTGAGAGATGTTATCCATTCTTATATTTTGACTGGCATGTGTGTCTTAATGAAAGCTCTGTGTATACTATCAACTCCCAGGTATTTATTTCCAGATCATATCTCTTTTTTGAGCTCCAATTTCTTAGTGTCTTCTATGAATCCCTACATGAATGTCCTACAAACCTATTAAAAATTTAGGAACACTGGTTCATGCTTTCGCCCCAAATCACTAACTTCCCCCTCTCTAGTATTTCATATTTTGGTATCCCCAACTATCATACTTCAACTCCAGTCATCTCCTTAAATATAAATGTACATTTTTTTTCAGACTAGTAATCTAATTCGATCTTTTTTGAGACTGCTAAACTTGCTTGGATAATTTTAATAATCATGTAATTTTTTTTATTCTAAATGGCATAAGATACCACAATGGTGTTCCTAAATTGGAAACCTTAGTATGTGATCCACCTACTCTAAATCCTTCAGTCATTTCTCATTTCCTCTTAGATAAATTCTGAATTAATTTATGTGATCCCTTACTCATTTTTTATAATAAAGTTGGTATTTACTGTATGTAGGCACCATTTGACTCTGGAAACATGGCAGTTAACAAAGCATGAGGCATGCGTCTTATCCCTGTGCATGCCTCTGTACTTTTGTCCCCGCACCACTCTTCCCTGACTGGCACTCTCTAGACTCCAGCCATACTGAAATCTCTGCTTTCCCCGAAAGTTGCTAATCTGCAAAGCTTGTGTGGTCAGCTGTTTCTTTCGTATGTGATATTTTTCTCATTCCCAGCCCCATCTCCCTCCACAACATTTAATTATTGTAACACTCTGATTAACTAACGTCTTCTTCAGAATGTCAGAAAGGCTAACAATTTGAAAAAACCATAGTGGAAACATCACGAGGCTTCAAGGATAGTAGAACAGAGCACTCTCTCCGTGGGTTCTTTTTATTATTGTGTGCCTTCCTATATAGTAGCCACTTTGTCTCAGGTCAAATCATTACTCCAAAAATATTTTCATGTTGATGTTTATTTGATATGAAAACCTGTGGTGATATGGAGACAAATTAGAACCTTACCATGTCTTCCTTCCCAGTTGCTCCTCCTAGTACCCAGGAAACCTTCTATAAATGTGCTTCAAATCTGGGTACAGAGTGTACACTGAGTGTATTGGTTGAACAGATGTGAGGACTTCACAAGTTTTTATCAACAAAGGAACACATGCATATTTCAAAAAGCATGTAATAAAAGCTTATATAAAATTATTTTTCTCTAAGTAGGCACTATTGATGCTAGCTTGATAAAATTGAATTATTGAGTACCTACACATCTCTGTTGTAGAGTCACTTTGTATATTCAGATGACTGATCTTGGCTAGGTGTCTGCAATTCTGGTAGATTGTGTAAAGACTTAATGCTATTTCTCCTCATTACACTTCCAAAATTTTGTTGTTTTTTTCTATTCATGTAGAAATCTACCATCTACTCTTAAACTGTTGGATTTCTTTAGATAGGCATATTGTCGTCTCAGCCTATTTTATTGTGACATTGAATGTTAAACCCCTTGAAGCTTGATAATGTGTTGAATAAATGATTTAACACATCTGTGAATACCTATTGAGTGTGTACTGTACACCAGGTTCTCTATTTGATGCTGGAGATGCATGGGCAAACAAATCACAGATTCTGCCTTCACAGATCATGCACCCTAGTGTTCAACATTTACAGAAAATGTCTGCAAAATTTTACAACAGAAGCTTTATTATTTCAATACCTCATGAACAGGCCTGTGGAAAAGACTAGAAACATTTCCTCAGATTGTTTTTGTTTATTCTGTGCAATCTGCTCCACGTGTGATGTGCATTTGGATATGTTCTCAGTAAGGAAACTTGTGGGTCCTTCATAGGCAGACCCATTGTTTACTGCTCTGTACATGGAACACTCATTCATAGTCACAAAAAGACTGAAGTTGTGCAAGCCAGCATCTCAGTTTACGAGTTCACAAACGTGTCAATGATCAGAATTACTGTGGATATTTCAAAATACACATCTTAATACTCAGTCTTTAAGAAATATGAACTCATAAATTTGCAATGAATTGTGGAATGTGATATTTTAAAGCCACCCCCTCTACCCTCGATCTCCTTCTTCTACCAGCCAACCACTCCTCACCCCACACTATTATTCCACTGATCAACTGTGTATGGAAACCAGTTTTCCCAGCTATTGATAACTGGCTCTATGGGGACTCCCTTAAAATCACTTCAGCAATTGTGACTATATTTTGTAATGCTCACTCTCATATTTCAAGCCCAAACTGCCTCCAATATGAATTTAAATTAGTTCGCTATCCCTATATCCACCCAAGATAGAATTCTCAGAATCATCTTTAATGTGTTCTTGTGTCTCAAAATCCATATTTAAGTCACCAAGCCATTGGATTTGGCCACCATCATGAATTTAAAATTTCTCCTTTCATCTTATTTCAAACCCAGTCTTAGTTTATTCTGAATCATGCCTCTCCAGAACACTTCCAATTTTCTCTGAACACGTTGCTTTGCTCTTGTCCCTTGGCACTCTAATCCAGTTCCTAAGCTTCCTCATAAGTGATTTATCTAAAAAAAAGCCTGGTCACCACTCCCCAATTTAAAAAAAAAAACATTAATTGTTTCCCCATTGTCCATAGTGTTAGCTCTAAAACCCCTGACATGAAGTTTAAGCTTCTCTTAACCTGGCTGAATTTATTTTTCGATTATGTTGCTAAATACTATAGTTATTCTTTACTTTTCCACTGATAATTACTATCCACTCCCTTTATAAATACATTATGTCTCCTCATTCTTTATGATATTTCTGCCCAAATGCCACCTTCTTTCTAAACTTTTTTTTTCTTTGTTCATCGGGGATAATTAAAACACTAGTCTTACTTTTTTGACTAAATGTGCTTTTCCCCAACTATTAGTTTATTGTTTGGGTCTAGAATTTAATGAAATAGGTAAATATGCATAAATTAAGTGTTAAAATAAAGATAAATACAGGGCTATGCTTAGTATATTAATCTATTTTTACAACAGATTTTATACACACACCCACACACACAGAGAGATACACAGTGCAATGGACTGTGCTGTGTCAACTTGATTAACCTGGGAAATATATGGCTGTAGTTTAGCATTTGACAAAGAAACACTGGTTGGTGCTGTGGTGGAAATATTAAGCAAAATTAGAAAACAGAAATGAAATAGCAGTCATTCCTCTCTTTGACATTGAAGGCATCTCCTTCTCAAAGTACCATGCAATGATAGACAAGCACAGGTTACATGGCAATTTCCAGCTTGGTCTCTCCCCTCTGGTTTTCTTGCAGCTACTCTTCCTTCTTGATTCCCCTGTTAAGAGTGACTGTGAGTTTAACACCAGACCCTTGTTTGTGAAACTACAGAGGTGTTAGCTATACCCAGACACAGCTTCCCTGAGCCCTCACCACAACTCCTACATTGCAGTCCCATTTTAGAGGGTGACCATAATTTCCCATGCTGGACCTTCAATTTCACAACTCTGGCTTCTCTATCCAAGAACACTCGTGATGATTTGTTCAATGATTGACTTATGATACATGCCCAGAGAGAGAAAGATGAGAGGGAAGGAGAGGAGAAGAGAGAAGAGTAGAGGAAACGAGGGAGAAGAGGAGAGGAATGAAAATAAGAAAGGAGAGGAGAGGACACATGTGCATCTCTCAGAAAAAGCTATGAGACACATCAGTCAAAGGTGGTTGGGTGCTCTAATGGATCTAATCTGTGATTCATAGGATCTCTGTTTCTTATCATGCTGTCATTGAAAATTTCTGTTTATATTTAATTACATAAAGGAGAAAACTTCTGCGACAAGACCACAAGGATTCCAATTAATTGGAAGATTTGCTTGCCTTCTGGTTATTTTGATGTTTTTCAACTATAACAAGAATAGCTTTACACACACACACACACACACACACACACACAGGCCGGCACTATGGTATAGCAGGTAAAGCCACCGCCTGCAGTGCCGGCATCCTACATGGGAGCCAGTTTGAATTCCGACTGCTCCACTTCCAATCCAGCTCTCTACTATGGCCTGGGAAAGCAGTAGAAGATGGCCCAAGTGCTTGGGCCCCTGCACCCACGTGGGAGACCCAGAGGAAGTTCCTGGACCCTGGCTTTGGATTGGCACAACACCGCCAGCTGTTGCAGCAGATGGGGAGTGGACCATCGAATAGACGACTATTCTCTCTGTCTCTCTCACTTTCTCCCTCCCTCTCTCTCTCTGTCCATGCCTCTAAAAAAAGAAGAAAACTAGAGCATACCTGAAATCTTTAGTTTGCATGCTCACACACTGATGCTTAGATATTCCAATTTCTAATATGGTCACGGTGGTCTTGATTACCAGGGAACCCAGGTCACATTTTGCCATCTTTACAAACCTGCCTAAGAACAACCAGGTTGACCAGATCTGAGTCTATTGTGTTTTTTAATTTAACATGGCTTTTTGCTTCATGTCTAAATACTGTTTATCTGTTTTGGACTGTACATGTATTTGTATATTTGTGCTTTGATTCACAGAAAATTCTCATGTTATAAAATTGATTTGCTTTGAATACAAACTGAAAATAAGATAAACAAGATGTTGAAAGATACAAAGAAAAAGAATGCATATTATGAAAAAAATTAATGGATTTAAAACATCCTGCATCAAAATGAACTTACCATTTTATATTTTTGTTATGCAAAGTCAGTCACAACTCCTTGAAGCAAGAAAACTGGCACTATTATTAATAATAGTCTTCCATTCACTGGTTTACTCCCCAAATTTCCACAATGGCCAGAGCTGGGCTGAACCAAAGCCAGGAGTCAGGAGCTTCTT
This sequence comes from Sylvilagus floridanus, assembly GCA_949820135.1. Taxonomy (NCBI): domain Eukaryota; kingdom Metazoa; phylum Chordata; class Mammalia; order Lagomorpha; family Leporidae; genus Sylvilagus; species Sylvilagus floridanus. Next base: position 81,985,120 of record OX463236.1, on the reverse strand, counting down.
CAGGTCTCCCATGCAGATGCAGGGACTCAAGGACTTGGGTCTTCTTTTGCTTCTTTCCCAGGTCATAGCAGAGAGTTGGATCGGAAGAGGAGCAGCCAGACTCGAACCAGTGTCCATATGGGATGCCAACACTGCAGGCAAAGGTTTTTCTCAGTACACTACAGCGCCAGTGCAGTCTTTTCTGTTTATACACATGCATATCTGTTTAATTCTGAGGATTTTCCTTTGAAAGATCTGCCAGTCATTGCTTCTGAGTACTAAGTCTTTCAAAATTTTGCTTTTTTGGAAGTAGCATTATTAATAAAAACACACATTTAACTATCCAACAGCATTCGTTCTTACCTACTAAAAAACTGGCAGTGAGAATATTTATACATACACACATACATAAGATCAATACTTTGTTCTTGGTGGATTCATGATGCTAATAAAAATATTTGTAATATGTATAAATAATATAAAGCTAATTAACACAATTTAGAAAGTAATATAAGATTTTTATTTAACATTTTAGTTCACGTAAGCTTTCATGGATAACTTTCATGTAAATTTTCAAGGATAGCTTCAAGGGTATCTTATTAAATTTTAAAAATGAATGCCATAATGTATATCTGCATGCACATATGTATATGTACAAAAGTACATTGCACTAAGTTTATAGCTGCTAGATTCAAGAAATGTTCTTTGCAGAACATCATAAGAGCTGAAAGATTGCTAAGGAGAATACATAGCATATATGGAAGATTTGTTTGGTGAAATTTAATCATGAAATAATGAGAGGGCAGAAACTTAATTCAATTGTGATTTTTAAGATCTGGGGTCATGGGAAGTGATTTGGTTTGGAGATGGTGGTAGGGTAATGGCATACTGGTGGGGTTTTAAAAGGTAAAACACCCAGGGTTGGTGCTGTGCATATTGGGCTAAGTCTCCACCTGCAGTGCCAGCATCCCATAAGGGCTCCAGTTCATTAAGTTCTTTGCTGTGGCCTGGGAAAGCAGTAGAAGATGGCCCAAGTCCTTGGGCCACTGCACCCGCATGGGAGACCCGGAGGAAGCTCCTGGCTCCTAACTTCAGATTGGTGCAGCTCCGGCTGTTGCAGTCATCCGAGGAGACAACCACCAGATGGAAGACCTCTCTCTCTCTCTCTCTCTCTCTCTCTCTCTTTCTCTCCCTGCCTCTCTATAACTCTGCCTTTCAAAATAAATCATTAAATCTTAAAAAAAACATAGTTGTTGTCTCTGAAAAGCTTTGGGATACTGACAGAGCTATTTCCAAAAGTGGCAGTTGACCTTCTAGGACAGGCATCTACTTGTCCTGAAAGGAGAAGAATGTGTGGCCCACATAGAAATAGAAAGCTACAGTCTAAAACATGAATTCGATCATGTCTCCTACTTTTCTAAACTTCAGTGTCATGAAAATCTAACAAATCTGAGATACGTGTGGTGTTTCAACATAACAGTGTACTCTGTGTTAACCAAACATCAGCACCTGGCAGCTTCAATAGAGGGCATTGCTCTGAAGTTGAAGTCTAGAACTTGGGAACTAGTGATTTTACACCACTGCCTCCTTCCTTGATGTACAATGCAGTATCTTTGCAAAGCAAGCATGCCTTAAACATAGAAACAGAGTTTCCATGAAGTTAGAGCAAGAGACAACCAGAGGTTTCTGCTTTTGATTTTCATTTCAAATGCTCATTGCTATTTTTGTCTCTTGTCCTTTACTTTTTAGTAAGCTCTGGTAAGAACAAGAGCATGAAAGCTAAAATTGAAATTGCTCTAGTAAAGCCACCAGGACCTTAAAGCTTGACAGGCATATTGGAGTTTGGTGACATTAGCTTTAGGTTTAAGCTCTCTGCATTCCCTTTCACACGTTTGTGGAAATGTCCAAACTCTTTTGAGACTTTTTCTTGAAAAATTCTCTCCTGCTTTTTCTACTCTCTTATCCCACCCCCAAACATAAACATTCAACCCTACCATATTGAGTCTATCCTTGGATATGAAAAATGGCACTTTTCAAATATTTTTCTAATCCTAGCTATTGACAGAGTTGCATTAGCATCAGAAGTGACATTGACTGTGGCCGCTCTCAAACCTAGGCCTGATTATATTCAGCCTTTTATTTTATTTTTAAAATTTTCTTCTATACAAGGACAGATTCTCTTTCAAATCCTACCTGCTGTGCAAGCACAACGGACGACTAAATAGATGGGAATGCACTGAAGCAGCCCAAATTCATCCTTTGACCTCCAAGCTCAAGTGGCTGTCATGCACAAATTTGATTTTTGCTAGAAAGATCCATTTCTCCATCCCTCAAAGGAGAAAGCTAATGAGACTGAATGAGTTCAGAAATTATTTCTTAAGCGATTTTTCATAAGTGACGTATAGCAAATCTGGGAGTTTTCTTTCCAGTTGTATTTTTCAAACCAGAGAGCTTTCTTGCTTTAGAAAATAGAAAATACATAGAATCCACTCATAGGGGCCACATGGAAAGTGTTTAAAACTCAGATTTTGAAGATGTAGGCTAAAATCATAGACTGCAGCTTGGACTTTAGTAACCTCATGTTATCTTTTGCTCCACCTCAATTTGCTCTTTTTACTCAACTGGGTTAGGTATCCACCAAGGTAGGGTTCATTCTGTTCAATTTCTCCCCCTCCACACAGAAAATTTCCTGAAAAGGAAACTAATTTACTCATTCACAAATTGTTGAGCATAAGTGAGTGAGGCACTTGCTTTATTCCAATGAATTTTAAATTGATTTAAGCTGGGAGAATATGAACATATGAAGTATGTAAAAATAGTCCTATAACGTTTGTGCAAATTCCATGGAGAGGAAATTTTTGAGATAGCATTTCAGGAAAGAGAAAGATGAGTTTGGGCTAACTGAATGGGGAAGTTTCACGAAGGAACCAGAGCTATGTCTGTTCCTTGAGTTCTTGGTAGAATTTTCCGAGTTTAACGAAGAGGCATCATAATATAAAAGCAATTGCACTGATATTGATGCAAAAACTGCTACCCGATTGGAAAAATCATTTGATATTCATTGACATTCAATTTTCCCTTCTATTCTATGAAATTAGTATCCAATCATCACAGAAAAATTCAAATTATTCAACAAGTTAATGTATGTGGGGACCAGTGCAGTGCCTGGTATGCCTCACATACTCACTAGATGCTGATTCAGTTCTAGAGGAGGAAAGCATACAAGCAAAGCCATCGCGATGATAATAAATATACCAGATTCACAGAAGAGAGAAAAAGCAAGGCTGGCTAAAGAAGAGTCAGTCACTTTTGAAAGCAAACTCCAGCCACAAAAAGCCATATCCCTTTGTGACTTAGAAGATCACTATAACCATCCTAAGTTAAGTCTCACATCTGCATGAAATTGCCAGTAGAACGTGACTTTCCAGATTTTCTACTCATATTTGTATCTTTATTTTTAGTTTGTTAAATTCACTAAAACTAGTTTGAGTGGTAACTGCACAGCACCAGATCAGTGGTCAATAAAACCCAAACTGATGAACAGAGAGAGGAAGAAACTACAAATGACTATCATAATATCATGGGTTATTGAATAATTATATAAGTGAGTTCAGCAAAAGAACCTGATACCCTAAAGGTGTATATGGTGAAAAATACATTTATCTACATTTCAAGATCATATATTAATTAGTTTCTTTTCTAATTCGTGTTATGGTTAAAAAAAATAGTCCCCCAAATCTCTGAGTTTACAATTGTTGTTGTTCCTCACATGAATCTATTGCAGTTTAATTTTGTTTTTGTTTTTATATATGTTCTGATTCCAGGACCCAGATTGAAGCAGCAATATTGTGGCAGAGGACAAAGAGGTATGACCATGTTGCTAGCATTCTTCAAGTTCTACTAACAGGAGGGTTAGGCACCCTGCTTATGTGACATTGGCCAAAGAAAGCCACACAAAGCAGGGATGTATACTTTCACCAAATGGAGGCATGCCAAACACCTATCAGTAGAAAGTGAAATATGGCCTTCCTATGAATGAGAAAATGAATAATCAGGAACAGAAACACACTCTACTAACAACATAAACACTTACATTGAAGTTTTCTAAGAATTAGCATAGTTTATGTTGCCATCAATCTTTAATGGAAAGTATAGCCCAAAGCTTAAATGTCCCTTTTACTTTACCAAAGCCATCCGTACATTGCAGATCTACAAGATTGCAACTTTCTACCTTACTTGCTATCTTGCTTGTGCTTCTATAGGCAGGTCAGAGGCTACTCTTTATTCCTAGTACATCTCAATCAGACATGGTGGCAGGTTGTCATTCTCTGATATCTCACTCTTGGATATGCATATTGTCATTCAGAGTGTTTAGTGGGTTTCATAGACTCCAGATTTATTTATAAGATTCTGGGGGCTTCTCACACATGTTCAAGGCATTGCAGCACGCATTGTAGTGACCTTGCATTTAAAGAATCGCCTCAAGTAAGATGCAGAATATGTAATGGATAAATCACTCTCCGGCATTTTTGGAAAATATGACTATGATTACTGCCAGAACAAGGAGTGAGCTGGGTTTGCTGTTTCCACATAGCCTTCCAAGCAGTTTCTGTCTGTAGATAATATTATAAAGCTGGTGACTGAGACATCTTTGTTTTTTATTGTGGCACTATATCTAAGCCCTCTCTTTGTCTTAAGTAATCCAGTACCCCTGTAAGATGATGCCGAAACTCTGAGAGAGAAAAAACAGCTGATGAGCTAACAGCTTACAGTGACATTTATATAATTGCCCCCAGTCAGAACTCATTTCCAGCTGCCTATGCAGGAGCTTGCTTCAATGTTGTAGCTAGGAAACAGGCAAAGCAAATAGCTGCTTCTCTTCGGTGCCAACCTTCTGTTAGAAGTCCACTGATGCTTAGAGGAAAGCATTCCGTGCCGGAGTCCTGGACTGCAGTCACACACATTTACCTCCCAATACCCAATCACTTTTAAAGATAATCAAAGGGACTTGTCCTTGGAGATCAGATTGTCCCTATCAATAAGACAATGTCTTTAGAATCAACACAATTCCTCAATTTTGTATATTGTGTATGTTTCCAAACACTTTAAGTGAACTTTGATTCAATATTCAGTTGTGTTTACAGTAGGATGGTAGCTGTTGTGTCCCTCTCTGCAAGCAACAGGAATTTTCTGCACTTAATAGGAATTGCCCAGAAACTGTTGCCATGAATTCATATATGGATACTTCAGGAAGTCATTCCTTGCACATTTCTGCTATCTTAGGCCTCTCTTTGCTCTCATTCCAGAAACCTCAAGCTTTACAGGGATCAAGATTTTGTCTTGATGCAGGCAAGATACACGCATGTATTTTGTGGCCTCAAGCCATATGGCAATTGGCCCAGTGCCCTGATTGGGTTGAATGAGAACAAAGTTGAAGATATCTACATTTATAAGTTTGGGATTTCGAAGAAACATGAGCTTCCTTTGCTTCAGCTCAGATGATCTTCATTATGACAGAGCAAGGATCATCCAAGTGGAAGTTACTCAGAATATAGTTTATGACTTTGTTGATTTAGACTAACTTAGCTTTAAAGATCTGTACAATGGAGAAATGTAACAATTTTAGGGATCATCTAACTTGGCCAAAGAATGCATACAAAGAACTTCATGCCATACAATGCATTTCCATTGTGATGGGAAACTCAGAGGACGGAGAGTGTATCTATATATTAACAATCTAACGGCCGACGCCGTGGCTCACATGGCTAATCCTCCACTTGTGATGCTGGTATCCCATATGGGCACTTGGTTGTAGTCCCAGTTGCTTCTCTTCCAGTCCAGCTCTCTGCTGTGGCCCAGGAAGGCAGTGGAGGATGGCCCAGGTGCTTGGGCCCCTGCACACGCATGGGAGACCAGGAGGAAGCACCTGGCTCCTGACTTTGCATTGGTGCAGTGCTGGCCGTCCCGGCCATTTGGGATGTGGACCAATGGAAGGAAGATCTTTCCCTCTGTCTCTCTCTCTCACTGACTGTAACTCTACCTGTCCAATAAATTAAAAAAAAATATACGGACTAATATCTGATCCATAGTTTATGCTCAAATAACTGTGGTGCTAACAAAGATTACAGGAGGAAATATTAAAAGAATACATTGTACATTCTTATAATATCACTGGCAAATGTAACATCATTTACTAAGTTAAGAAACTATGAAAATAGTGCAAAGGGCCTGAAATCCATAATTTCCTATTGCACTGAATATTCTCGAACATCTTACAAAATGAAAACTCTTATTATCATCACTTTGCCATTGATAAAAAATTAAATTTTTAACTTGCTTGCAAAAATTTTGCCAGAAGAGCTCATGTAATGCCTAGTGAATATTTCCAGATGGAAAAAAAAGCAAAGATAGGAATATGAATAAACAAGAACCCTACCTCCAGGGACTTTCTAGTCTAATGGAAAGATGATAATTCAGTATTTAACATGCTTTTTTGTGTAAAAAAGGAAAAATGGGCAATCATCAATCAAAAACCATGGTATTTTTCATGATATAGCATGTAAGTAAGTCCTCAGGAAGACTGAGAAGCTGGGAATCAATGATGGCTGCTTGGTCTGCCATGTTGGCCCTCAACAATTTCTCTCAATGTTTTCTTCTCTTTTAAGCAAGTTAACCTTCATCCATTTCCCTCTGCCTCCTTTTGAAACTCCCTCTTACGGGGATATATTATCATTTATTGACATGGAATGTGAGTTTAACTCAATGAGTTACTGTTTTGCAGTTTGCAAATGTTGAAACCCATCCACACTTGTGGAATTTAAGGTATTAACAAGAAGGTGGAGGGCATTTTTGTGTAAGGAGCACCTATAGCCTGTGTCATAGGAATTATTAAAAATGTTGAATGACAATATATGAACAAATGACTTCTATTCACAGTAACATAACCAGATATGCAATCTTCTGTTTTATTCTTTTTCTCCACCAACCACTACATCCACACATTTATGCAGGTCTCTTTTTCACATAACATCTAAGGTCAGTAACTCAGACTGTTTTCTCCCTGCTTAGTTACACTAATGAACTATTAGTGACCCCAAATTACTGCTACTGAAGTTCCAACTGATGCTATTTGACCCCTCCAGTGGGACAAAATCTGGAGCCGTTATGTTAGACATTCTGTCTGTTCCAATGTAGAGTTACTATCTGAGAATTCCTTATGTTCATTTTATATTAGAAAGGATTTTAAATGGCACCTTTGACCTATCCTATAAGAAAAAATATGTATTATCACAAGCTCTATGATACTTTCAAAAGCTCTTTGGGACTCCAACATGTGAGTAGCCTACAAAATGTTAGGATTCTTTCTGACAGTGTCAGATGAGACACCTAAGCAACAGCTTTAGAAGCCAAAGGACAAGTTTCATGACTTCAAAATCTGTCTCAATGGCCCTTGAATTAAAGTCATTGAACTCTGAGAAATATTTCGTTTATTCTCCTTATTCATCTCTGAATCTAAAGTATGGAGCTGGAGTCATTGTACAGCAGCCTCTGCTTCTTTCTTTCACCTTTCATTATTAAAGGAACAGCTACATGTTGTTCATGGAGGGTGGTACAATAGCAGAATGATTCCTTATACAGGAAAAGAATAGACCATAGACATATTTGCCTTCTTCTTCTTGCCTATTTATCTGAGAGTCAGGATTTCAAATGCTCTGTTGAACCAGAAATAAGTCATTGCCTTATATTCATGAAAGAAAACATTCTTGCAGGATCAAAGCAACTTCTTTCATTTCTAGAGAATATCAGGTAACAAAAGAAATCCATGTAAGAATTTAATAAGTTATAATGAAAATGCAGATATAACAAAAATGGAGAAATTACTTTCATAAAAACAAGAATAGACATTTGAAATAAATTTTTCCATATTTTTCTAAAATATGGCAATTTTTTTCTCTCACATTCAAGAAAGAAACAAAATATTACCCCTTTCTCCATAATGCTAATGACCTTAGAGTGGAGCAGTATAAGAAACCTAATTGAGGCATTTATGTAAGGAGAAGTCATAGGTTCTAATCTGACTGGTCTGTAATCCTTGGAAGAGACCGTGGAAGCATTATTTGAATTCTTTCAATCTAAATTTTCAATTAAACTACTTATAACACTTGATATTATTTAATAAGTAGCCATTATTATGATTTTAATGTAGCTTGATTTGATGTGATAACATTTTAAGCAGGTACTTTTGTTCCTGTCCAGAATTTATCCATTACTATGATCACTGAGTCCAATTTTCCTTTGGTGAACCACCCCTTACTTTACGCTTACCATGTTGTGCTAAGAAAGTTCACTTCTCCATCTCTTGTTTCAGAGGTAGACATTTGATTGTTTGACTAGTTTACATTGATTGTCTACATTGATTGTTTAACAGTAGATGCAAGATGAAATTGAGAAATGAGAAACCAGGGGTCATCCATGGGAATTTAAGGCAAGAATTCTCATGTGTTCCATGGGACTTTACAATGAATACTTGTGAAATCAAAATCAATAATTGGACCACGATCAGGTGAGGATGAAGTTTCAGGGAGCTAATGCATGGGACAACAAAATGAATCCTACTAAGTACAAGAGAGATTTAAGGGAGACCAGACAAATTTGATGCAATGATTTGACATCTCATATCCAGCCATGGCTGAGGATACAATACTGAGAAAGCTTGAAGCTATACGTGGAAGCTAGTGTTTTTTTGTTTGTTTATTTGTTGTTTTTTTTTGTTTGTTTTTCTATTCTGAGACCAAGACATCAGGCAGGATAGTAGAGAATACATGTAAAAAATATATTTCCAACATGACTTTAATGGAGACTAAAAATTAAAAGGTAAGAAGTTTTCAGATTTGTTTCATTTGGATGGGCAAAGATTTCCTCAAGAATCACTTCTTTTGATTTCTCTTATCTGTTTTCCATAATAAGGGCTTCATATAAGGACTGACACCCTCCATTCTTCTCTGGTTCAACCTGGTTTGCATGTTTTCTTGTCTTAGATACAGTGATCCTACTGTGGCACAGAGGGTTAAGCCACTACTTACAATGAAGATTTTTATATCTGAGTGCCAGTTAAAGTCCCATTTACTCTATTTGTGTGTAACTTCTTGCTAATGCACCTGGGAAGGCAACAGAAGATGCTGTATTTGGGCCTCTGCCACCTATGTGGGAAACGTGAATAGAACTTCTAGCTCCTGACTTTGACCTGGCCTATCCCTTACTATTGCAGCCATTTGAGGAGTGAACTGGCAGATAGATTGATCTCTCTGTGTCTCCCTCTCACCCTGCCTTTCAAATAAATAAATACATATTTAAAATTAATTAGTAAAAAATAAAATAAACCTGTCAGGAGAGTGTTTTTGCCTATAACTCGGGACCTTCAGATTATGAGACTGACACACTGTCTACGGTGCTAAGGAAGCAGCCTTGTTTTTTGCTATAAAATACTATCCCATGTACTAAGGAAAAGTTGGAGGAAATGTTCATTCTTATAGAGCCTCTACGGTCAGAGACCTGTGACTGGCAGGTTTAGAACTAGATTGTCTGATAAAATAACTGTGTCCTTATGGCTTAAACAAGTCTGAGTTTACCTACTCATATGCTAGAGTGAATCAATCTTACCCACAATATACGGGGGTGACACACAACAGAGAAGGGGTAAAAGTGGTATTGAGGAGACAACCACAACATCCATGAGTGCAAGGTGGATTTGTGTGTTCTGTCATTGGCACCTGATCAAACCTGATGTAGAAACTAGAAACTGCAGTTGTTCTATTTGCTCGTTCTCCAGTCCTTCCTTGATATAAAGCTTTAGGAAGCTCAGGCAATCTAAATGAGACAATAAGGGGACAGGGGATTGTTTACATAAAAGGGATTTCTGAGAAGTGGACTAGAAGTGAAGTAGGACAGAAAAAGTTTCATGAATCCAGAAGCTATGGTCAGTCCTTGGACCCATTCTTTAAATAGCCCCTGATCCAGCTTGAATCCTTTGATAGTTGCTGAAGGTTTTATCAGGGCTTCCGGTAGTCTCAAATCCTGGTAATATTTGAAACTAAAACCTTTAATAGAAATGTTATCCTTTGCTGTCAGATCCAAATTGTCTTGTGTGACACTGCTGTCAGGGCAAGGAGTGTTTGTCAGGGGCCTTATTGTACCACCTCACTCCAATGTAATGGGCCAGAGCAGGTTGTTGATTTAGATAAACCTCCTGATGATAAATGCAAAAGAAAACCATATAGGAGATTGATGCCTTCTGGTTGCAATTCTTGGACAGATTTAAAGGGAAAAATAACACTCATAGAATCATAAGAGCCTTAGCTAGTAAAAAATCTTAACGCTCATAAGAATTGGAACTAAGGTACAAAAAGACTCTGGTCCTGGGCTGCTAGATATTAGAGCTATAAAGTTACATGAAATAGAGATGTGGAGGAGCTGCAGTCATGACAAGGAGCAACTATAAACCATGTGGAAAAACTTAGCGACAGAGAAAAGAATGGGCACACAGAAAAGAAAGAAGGGAGCTTGTGATCTTGAAGGATATACCCACAGAAAGGGCAAGTTCAGTCAACTCCTTCCCGTGAAATACAATTCTAGTAAGGTCCCTAAATTCTGAAAGTCCCCCCACCCTTACTCCATCCACATTTGCTGAAGCTTTAAAGTTAAATTAGGTGGAGCTATTTTCTTTCATTAATTAACAATGTTAATGTGATAAGCCTCCTAAAGACAAATGCAAAGCAATAATTGTATAGGAGATGGATGGCTTCTGTTGCAATTCTTGGACAGGCCTAAAAGGAAAAATAACACAGAATCCTAAGAGCCTTAGCTGGGAAGTGGTATTAAAGTCATAAGAATAATGGTATGAAATGAACCAAAAACTGGTATTTATTTTGCCTATAACTTTTCATATGACCTTATTTAATCCTCATAACAACCACATGACATGCACGTTATGATCCTCATTTTTACAGATGAGAAACTAATGCTCAAAGAGGCTTCATAACATGCGCAGAGGAGAGTGGAGAAGTGAAAACCCCTTGCATAACCCTGGAGGAAATATGCTATACTTTGATATATTTTTCTCTTTTGCCTCTCATGAAAATATTAAGAAACTTAATGCATCTAAGTATCTTTATCAAGTGGGTTGGAGGGCAAGTATGGTGGAAAGAATCACTATGTTCCTAAAGTTGTACTCATAAAATGCATGAAGTTTGTATTCCTTAAATTAAAAGTTTCTGGGAAGAAAAAAAGATTCATTTAAAAGTTTTATTATTTATACCGGAAGTACGTAGCACTCCTAGCAGAAGGAACAGTCAGTGCAAACCTGCACAGGTGTGTGATGAGCAGCACTTGACAAAGCTGTATGGAATTTCATTTCTAGAAGAGAAAGCCCAAAATAAGGAGTAGTTGCAGATGAAGCCGCAGCAGAAGGGAAGCAGTCAATTCATGGAGTCCCTTTGAAGGGATTCTGATGTACTTAGTTTGTCTACTAAGCATTCAAAGAAGGGAAGTAGCAAAAATGCCATCAAAGTCTGTTGTTTCTTTCTTTCATAAATTATTTATTGATTTCTTTGAAAGGCAGAGTTATAAATAGAGACCGAGAGACAGAGAAAGTGAGAAAGAGAGAGAGAGAGAGACAGAGAGAGAGAGAGAGAGAGAGAATCTTCCATCCATGTTCACTTCCCAAATGGCCACAGTGGCCAGAACTTGACAGCCACTGCAAGATGCGCCTTTATCCACAGCATCATGATGGTCTGAAAGGGCTGTTGTTTCTGAGCTGCAAACCCACAGAAATCACAGCCATGCATACATATGGAGAGAAACACACACCGATAAATGAGCCTTCCCTTGAGATCTTGGAACAAGAAGTAAAGAAATGTGAAATGATGCAACATTGTCTCTATTCACTGGATTTTTTTTTTATGTGTGGGCCTTAGGGGTACAGACCCATTTATTCAGGATATAGCTAATATCTTCTGAAATATATCCAGGTCCCTATTTATTAAATAGTTTGTATAGTTCCAATAGATTTAGTGGCAAGTTTACATAATGGGACTGCTGGTAGAACAAGCATCCACTTGATGATGAGCATGTATGAAAGTCCCTTGCTTCTATGACCTGGGTAACCTGGACATTCAATTCCAATTCAGTCTGCCAGCTGGTTCCTTGGGTGCTGCTTCTGCCGACACTTGCCAGTGTGCAGATGGATGGTGTTAATTTCAAACTGGGAAATCTAGTAATGCTGTCCTGAACTCCATAAACAAGGTCAGACATTTGTACATGTTTTCCTCCAGAAATATATGTGCTTGTTTATTCTGTCTGCCCTGCTCCCCTCTTCTATTTTGTCAGCGCTTACTTACAGAAGTTTTGTATGTATTAGAGAACGTAAAAAATATCCCCAGTTTAAATTTCCTATAATTTCCAACAGGGACAGCAGCACAATCCTTTGGTGTGATTGGATAGCAAGCTGTCAAGAAGCTAGAAAGCATCATTGTGTAGGTTGTAGCTGAGATCAATGTATGCTGACCACAGCTGATTGGGGGACATTTAAGCTCCTGAAGACCTCATTCTAATAACTGGTGTGATATGGGTGACCCATCTTTGAACACCTCTTAACTTCTTTTCATTCCTGATGGCTTGTGATGCTTCGTTTCCCCACAAGTTCTCATTCTCTGATGTAACTGACCTCTGCACCACCATCGTCTAATCAAAGTCTGCCAATATTTCTAATAAGTAATTATATACAAAGCTGTAATAGGTACAATAAGGTCACTGTCTTTCAGGAGCTCTTAATTTAGATGAGGAGACAAGACATTTACAATAGAAGTTTAAGAACAATAGAAGGTGAAATGCTACAAATTGGATGGTTGTTAGGTAACTTGTTTCCTGCCCAGAGTCATTCTGACATCAAATGGGAAATGGTGATACAGAACAATCAAAATTTATAACTTACACTGTCCTCAACACAGAAGCAGAGGAAGAGGAGATTCCAAATGACCTTGGAGGCTTGGCTTGGATGACAGTCAACGGTTGTACCCCACAAATACATGACATCAAGGAGCTATTTTTGAAAAGAAAATTAATCTCTAAAAATTTCTCAAATGGGATTACTCTCCTACTTAAAAAAATGCCCAAGATTTCCCACTGTTTGACTGCTGAATTGGGCAGAGCAAAACTATTTTCATTACCAGTCTTCATCCTACAGACTGGTGACTCAAGCTTCAGTGAATTCAATTTTTTGCCTGTGAACTCCATGCAAGTAGACAAAATCATCATGAGAGTGGATGGATTCTTTGAGAAAAGAATATTGTGGATCAAGTGAAGGTGAATTCTCAGGGATCACATACTCCAGTCTTTTGGAATAGCATTAGCGAAAGAAACTCACAGAAAGGTAAGTAGTAGCAGTGGGAACACAGACCTCAACCGGCCTTTTGCAATTATAGCAGTCCCCCCTAACCTCCCTCCCACCTGCAAACCATCCCATTGCCTACTCCCTCTCACATCCCATTCTTCATCAAGATTCATTTTCAATTATCTTTATATACAGAAGATCAATTTAGTATACACTAAGATTTCAACAGTTTGCACCCACACAGACACAAAGTATAAAGTACTGTTTGAATACTAGTTTTACCATTAATTCACATAGTATAACACATTAAGGACAGAGATCTTACATGGAGAGTAAGAGCACAGTGACTCTCATTGTTGATTTAACATTTGACACTCTTATTTATGACGTCAGTAATCATCTAAGGCTCCTGTCATGAACTGCCAAGGCTATGGAAGTCAAATGGTTTTGAGTTTGAAGAAACAACTTAAAGAATGTCAATGAGGACTTTCTATCAGTTGACTGCATTCTTTGATTAAGTCTAATTTGTGATTCTAACTCAAGAGAATATCTCTAATGGTGACTTTTCAGTTCGCAAGCCAAGAAGAGAAAATTTTATTCTGGCTGAGTCACTTCTCCATGAAACCGTGCATGTCATCTTCTATCATACAAACAGCTCAATTTCTACAAAATGGAATAACATACATATTTCTCATTGCCCTCAAGCTCCAGCCAAAAAAAAAAATGTGGTCAAAAACCTGTGGTGGATAAACTGAATAGAAAATTTCCTCTCTTTCTAGGAAAGCATGTTTCTTAGTTTTATTAATCGTTAAAGGCAAAAGTCAGGAAAACAGAGATGCACACTCTACTTTTTCTTGTCATACATTCAGCCCTATACAAACTTAATTTATATTTGTAGTATTTGTTGAGATGCAATATTTAGTTAATAAACAGGAAATGCTGGTACAGGAAACTTAAGAACATTTTCAAGATCACAACAAAGGCAAACAGATGTACCTTCTCTAAAGTGACATATGTCTCTGATCATTTTTCCTGTTCTATGAACTTTTTCCTTGAGACCTTGCAGATGAAAGTGACTTGTTTCTGGAGGCAAAGGCAACTTACCCCCGAGTTTGAGCTTCCTATCTTTGGTGAAATTTTTCTACCCTAGACACTTCTGTTTTGTGACTTTATGGCTTTATGTAAGATACATCTGGGAAATACCATATCAAGTGACTATCTCAGGTAGTTTATTGTAAATTAAGTTAAATATTAGTCTTGTATCATGTAGACACATTAACCAATTGCATCACAGTCTTTTATTTCCTTCACATTTAAACCTATCATCCATAAAAATACACATACAAATCCCTAAAAGTCATTCCATATAAAATATATTTACCACATTATATCATACTGAACAAAAGTTAAAATCATTTCCTGCTTTCAGATTCAGATTCTTGGTTACATCATTAAAAAGTTTCTCAGCACATACCAAGACCATAAATCTTCATTAGTTTTATCTGAGGTGTAGGTAACATTATGTAGACAGCCAGTGATAATTACATCTAGAGAACAGGCATATGGTCTAATTCACACCATAATTTTCTCTCTAGATTGAAAGATGTTGGGTTTTTAAAACACATGCCTATTCAGACTATGGTTGGTTGTCTTGACAATTTGTAGGTTGCAAGCTCTTAGTGTGCTAAAGCTGGCACTCCCAAATATATTATGGGATATCCTTTCCATAGCAGAGACTTACTTTGCAAGAGCCAGATGGGAGTGAGTTCATTGTGAAATGTGGGACAAGGAAGATCATCCACTGTATCTGCCATCCTATTGCTTTAAAGAGCTTTTCCCTACTAACATTAAAGAACTAAAAGAAGTGCTGCTCCAAAGAGTCCATCTGAGGTATATTTTTTTAAAAAACAAGATGTTTATATAACAAGAATCATGATACAAAAATGTCAAACATCAGTTCACTTCCACCGACTACCGCAGACCATTGATTCTGTCTCAAAAATATCTTTCCAATTGTATGGCCAATATAAGCCTTCAAAATTTTCTAACTGGATCATTGCAACAGTTTATTCCTTATGTTTGCCTGCCTTACCACTGCACATATATGTCAGGATAGGTTATCTTTATGTAACATGCTATATATTCTACTCTTGTGTGCTTTCATTTTTCTCTTTACAGGAATATAAATGCCATGAAGATAGATATAATGGTCTTGCTCACTCGTGCTTCCTCACCTCCCAAATGGCGCCTTATAAATGTCCTATCCTAGAAGCTGAATGAAAAATGAGTTGTGTCTCATACAAAATTTCTCTCAGTAAATATCTGTTTAATGTATAAGTTGAATATGTATAATCAGTATATATATATATATGCACAATATGCACAATCTGATATATATGTATATATCACATCAGGTTCCATTGAAGTTTCTTAAGAGTTGAATGTCCAACACTCTTTATCATTTTTCTTCTATGCCTTTTTTTTTGGTCCTGATGGCAGGAGCTGAAACAGCTTTTGGGTACCATGTGGTAGAACCTATTTGTAAGAATGGTGAAGCAAATAAATTGAAGGATGTCAGATTCATGGCCCTAAAAAGTCAACAAACTATGTCTCATTATGAGAAAAAAATTCTTCTATCTTGCTTAAACTACATAGCAATGGTATGTAATATATACCCTCTTTGGGGTAACATGACCTTCCCAGTTATGTAGGGTTTTCAATCCTCTTTCACTATCATATCTAATTTTGTAACTGATGTTGGAAACAAGAGATTCAAAAAGACATATAGAATTAGAGATACTTTTGGTCAATAATAATTTGAAAATTATTTATTTTTTTCAATATTAACTATCAAGAATTACACATAAAATCTCAGTGTTGGGTCCAAATCCATCATAATAAAAGTTAGTCAGAATTGAGAAGAGGTAGATGTTTTGCAACTTTCTATAGGCTTCACACCTTCCTTTTAAGTCCTAAAAATCCTCAAATATAGTTTATTTCACACAATGAGACGTCTGAGGCATGTGTATTTATGACCATGAATTTAGGAAAAATATACTGTATGTAGAAATATAAATCTCCACATATCAAACACTTCCCAGTGTTCTTTCTTCTATATGACCAATGTTTTTAAACTAGTAACATTCTAAATGATGGAACTATGATGGTCATAAGGACCATTAAAGTCCTTACATTTTAGATGGATAACAATCAAATAAACAAAAATATAACTTTAGGGTCAGCACTGTGACATAATGGGTAAAGCCACAGGTTGGAATGCTGGCATCCCATATGGGTGCCAGTTCGAGTCCAGTTGCTCCACTTCTGATCTGGCTCTCTGCTATAGCCTGGGTAAGCAGTGTAGGATGACCCGAGTTCTTGGGCTCCTACACCTGCATGAGAGGCCCAGAAAAAGCTCCTGGTTGCTGGCTTTGGATTGGCCCAGCTCCATCCATTGTAGGCATTTGGGGAGTGAACCAGCGGATAGAAGACTTCTTTTCCTCTCTCTGCCTCTGCCTCTCTGTTCTTCTGCCCTATTTATTTATTGTGGCGCTGGCACACCGGGTTCTAGTCCCGGTTGGGGTGCTGGATTCTGTCCCTGTTGCCCCTCTCCCAGGCCAGCTCTACGCTGTGGCCCAGGAGTGCAGTGGAGGATGGCCCAAGTCCTTGGACCCTGCACCCCATGGGAGACCAGGAGAAGCATCTGGCTTCTGCCATCGGATCAGTGTGGTATGCCAGCCGTGGCAGCCATTGGAGGGTGAACCAACGGCGAAGGAAGACCTTTCTCTCTTTGTCCCTCTCTCTCACTGTCCACTCTGCCTGTAAAAAATAAAAAAAAATCAAATAAATAAATAATTTTTTAAAAAAGAAACATAACTGATCAATTTTCTAACAGATATAGGCATTGTGAAAAGAATGAAGGAAATGTGAAGAAAATGAATAGCAGTGTTAAGGAGTGGGATTCTGTAGGTAATATTATCAGGTGAACTTCTATGAGGGAGGCCTTTTGAACTGGGACGTGAATGATAACCAGGAGTCAGCTATTCAGGATCTGGGGGAAGATTATTTCAGGTGGAGAAAATGGAAAGAACAGAAAACTGCAGTAGAAATGAGCTTAGGGTGTTTGAGGAATAGAAAGATGATTGGTATGGCAGGAACACCATGAACCAGGGGAACAGGATATCAGACGAAGTCAGAGAAGAAAAAGGGCTCATATTACCCAAGAGTTACCTAAGAATTGCCCCAATTTTCCTGAGACTATAAAAACATCAAACAAAAATCTTTTCATTGTCTGCTTTCATGAAACTTTAATTTCTTAAAAAATGAAATGAATAAAAAGGCTAATTGCTCTTTGTATTAATAGATTATCAGTAATTTCACAGACTAATCAAATATGTTAAATTTAACAAAATGGAGGATAATAGTAACCATGAATTGTTCATTGTATGGGCATAGCAGACTAGTGGCTGTCCAATGGCTTCTTTTCTGAGTCTTCCATTCTTCCATTTTGTTTTCTTCAAGATACACTGAAAGTTACTCTATTTATGAATCTTGGAAAGGAGACAGAAGCTCAGGTCTTACTCATGTGCCCCCAAGCAAACACTTAAGGCATAGATACCATTTAAATGTCCAGCAAGAATGAAAGCTGTAAACAGTGAATTCAATGATGTAGTAATAGCTGCAAGGGATAATGGATCAGTCCATCATTGTCAGGAACCACACACACACACACACACAGAGAGAGAGAGAGAGAGAGAGAGAGAGAGAGAGAGACTGAGAGAAACACATATGTGCATATTATTTTGAAACTCAGATCTACCTATATTAATGTAAAAGGCACTTTCCAAAATAGCAATGTAGCATGATTAAATAATAGTTTTCATTAACTCAAAAGATTTAGATTTTTTTGCTGTTGAAAAATTTTTGAGTTAAAAAATTAAACCTTGACATGTACCTTGTGAGGGAAACAGATATGTATTAGAACAATCACTTTTAATTAAGGAAACACCATGTCACAAACAATCAGAGCTGAACCCTTTGATATGTTTCCTCTTTTGCCAGCATAATATTCTTTCACTGTCACATTTTCTGCCTTATTCATAATGCTCTGGTAATTAACCTTATAAACTTATTTTCTGAGCAACTCTCATAGTTGATAAATGTAGTTAAGGGCAAAATCCAGCAAAGTTATTGAATAACAATCAGTACATCCAGAATGAAAAATAATCCACCTTCTTCAGAAATAAGATATGAATAGACTTTATCCTTATAATTAATGCTGCTGCATTTTGCATGAAGTTGGGATATTTTTCATTTAAAGCCCATGTGTTAATTTTCCTTCACAGATAAGCCAAAAATCTTGACTGTGTCATGAGACCTCCGGCATCTCCTTCTGTTTCAGTCTTGGGCCTCTGCCAATGCACAGCATTCTGCATTTGGGCTTCCATGCTGGGCTGGGTCATAGCTACCAGAATTCAGATCCAGATTAAAAGAAGCCACATACAAACCAATTGCAACTCCAAATAACAAAATATATTTCAAATACTCTTCTAAAAGACAGGAGCCCTAAAAGCCTACATTAATGAAAGCAAGCTATCAAATCTTTTCTAAGGGAATGAAGGTTGATAAAAACCAGGCCAAGTACTGACATTTTGCAGCAATCTTCCCATGTCATAATGATTTGAAATCTCCAAATAACTCTGGACAATTAATTAGGAGACCTGTGTTCCAGTTTAACTCTGCACCTGGTCGGTGGTAAGACCTTAAAAATCTCATTAACTTTCTAAGAACCTTAATTACTTTAATCTGCGCAGAGTCACATTGGCTTTAAAAATCCCTCCAGTTCTATCCAAAATTAAAATGTACATGACTTTGAGAAAATTCAATTGTTTTCTTTATTCTTTTGGAAATACAATTTACATATCAAATTTCCTAATATGAGGAGTAGCGTGTTTGTGTTTGTGTGGGGTGTGTGTTTGTGGGGGGGCAATGTACTGCAATTTCTGGCTTTAATAATCCCTCAGGGGTTAGCCATGTCCAAATGATAAAGGGATTAGCATGGGTCATGACACATTGCAGAAGTGAGATCATATTTGTAGTTCACCTCTTGCTGTGAATCTTGTCCAGTTTCACTCTATTGTCAATACCCTTTTTCACCACTCTCATTTACCTGATTGAGTTCTGTTTATAGTTAGAAGCCCATTTAAAGGAAGACTGCTTCCCCAAAGTCTACCTTGTGACCCCCACCCAAAAAAAAGAGAATCTATGCATCCATGCAAGGGTGGTGTTGTGGTGCAGAGGGTAGGTTATACCATCACTGGAGACGCTAAAATCCTATATGTGAGTGCCTGGGTTGGAGTCTCATCTCTGATTCTGATCCGGCTTCAAGCTACCGTGCCTGGGAGGCATCAGATGACGGCCAGAGTCCTGGAATCCTGTCACCCGTGTGGGGGATTCGGATGTAGCTCCTGACTCTGGATATGACCTGTCCTAGCTCCAGCTGTTTGAGAAGTGAACCAGGTAATGAAAGATTCTCTCTCTCTCTCCCCTCTCTTTCTCTCCTCTCTCTCTGTCACTCTGCCTTTCAAATAATTAACTAAATCTTTGTTCAAAAAGTTCATTCTTTTTTCTTCTGTTCTGTACCTTTGCCTCATACCTCTTTTATGTCACTTCCATTTATAAGTTATATTTGCTAGGCACAAAACAAGGCTTATGTTATGTTCTTCCTTACATTACATAGCATTATGTCTTATACATAGAAAATGCTTACTACAAATGGATGGCGGTGAAATCCCTTATCCTTTTGACCTTGAGTTAACACACTCTACATGCTCTGATTTACTAATTAACTTAGTAAGCTAGTGTGAAAATCTGCACAGTATTAATATAGATCAGTTTAGTGAAACATTTTAAAATGATCAATTCTTGTTTGATTGTTCAGTGTCAATAATTATAATAAAAATGACAATACCAGAGTGGATGTTGTGTGGAGGGGTTAAGCCATTGCTTGGAATGCCCTCATTGGATATCAGAGTCCTGGTTTCAGTGCCAGCTACTCAGTTTTTGATTCAGCTTCATGCTAATATATCTCAGAGGACAACCAATGATGACCCAAGTATTTGGGTTCCTGTCACCCACCTGGGAGACCTGGATGGAATTCCTGGCTCCTGGCTTCAGGAAGGCCCACCCTGATTCTTGCAGCTGTTAAAGGAGTGAACCAGCAGATGGAAAATCTTTCTCTCTCTCCCTACCTTCATCTCTTCCTTTCTCTCTGTTACTCTGCGTTTCAAATAAATAAGCAAATTATTTTAATAAATTATAACACCTACAATGGAGACATACATTTTTCAGTACTCTTAGTGTTAAAAAATTTCCAAATTTTTAATATGATTGGATAATTGGATATCCAATTGGATAATTTTATAATGGACAATTAAAACAAAATTGTAAAGCTGTGTTTTTATATGACACGTCAGTTGTTTTAGATTTCACAATTTGTGGAAATTCCAGGTGTTGCCACATGGTCAATGAACAAGCTAAAATTTCTCTGGTTTCTTTAGTTTCATCCCATAATCACTGGGCACTAATATTGTTTTTCGAGAAAATAAATATTATTTCTTCACACATTTAAAAATATCCAGATAGGTACTTAGGTATAGAGATAGAGAAACATGGGTAGCATGTATATATTTTAAAGGTTAACAATTATTAAATGCAGATGCTCCATTTGTTGGTAGAAGTATTATCTTAAGTGAAATAAGCCAGAGATATGGAGTTTGCATTGTGGTACAGTGAATAAAGCTGCCACCTGCAACTCTGGCATCCCTCATTGGCACTGATTCATGTCCTAGCTGCCCCACTTCCAATCAAACTCCATGCTAATGACCCACAAAAGCAGCCCAATATGGCCCAATGTGGGAGATTTGGATGAAGCTCCTGACTTCTGGTTTTTTCCTGGCTCAGACATGGCTATAGTAGCCATCTGGGATGTGAACCAGTGGATAGAATAGCCTCTCCATCTCTTCCTCTCCCACTGTACCTCTGATTTTCAAATAAATAAATAAATCTAAAAGGAAGGAAGGAAGGAAGGAAGGAAGGAAGGAAGGAAGGAAGGAAGGATAATAGATTTTAAGTGTTTTTTAAAACCCCAAAGGAGGTAACTATGTAAGGTGATGGATATAGAAATTACATGACTGTAGTAATCACATCAATTTTATGTATGAGGGTATATTGTATATGCAGTTACCAGAAAAAGATGGCATAGATTTATGAGACTCTTCATATACAGTGATTTCAAATTTTTTTCACCAAAATAAACTTAAATTCTACTTACTATGAATTTTTTGAAATACACTCATATATGAATGTTGTACATATTAAATATATATAGCAAAACTAATTCAAAATAATAAAATATCATCAAGCATTTGGAAAGCACTTGCTGTCCTTGTGACAAGCTATACTATTTCTAAATTGACATCATGGAATGAAAGACTACAAAATTTTATAGTTGGAATGATTTTTTTCTATCAATAGTTTAAAACTTTTAAAATTATTATTTGTCTACTTGTTTCATTAGAAAGAAAGACAGATAGAAGGAGAGAGAGAGAGAATTGATACCTACTAATTCACTCTCCAAATGCTTGCAAAGACCAGAGATGGGTCAGGCCATGGCCAGGAGCTGGTAACTCAACCTGGTCTCTAATGTGGGTGATGGGAACTCAACCATTTGAGTTGTCACTGCTGCCTCCCAGTGTGCTTTAGCAGGAAGATACAACTAAGTGTAAAGCAAGACTCAAATCCAAATACTCCAGGGTGGAATGTTAAGACCCCAAGCTACATCAAATTGAGAAGTTTCTGTACTGCAAAAGAAACAGTCAGGAGAGTGAAGAGGCAACCGACAGAATGGGAAAAAATATTTGCAAACTACGCAACAGATAAAGGGTTGATAACCAGAATCTGCAAAGAAATCAAGAAACTCCACAACATCAAGCAAACAACCCACTTAAGAGATGGGCCAAGGACCTCAATAGACATTTTTCCAAAGAGGAAATCCAAATGACCAACAGACACATGAAAAAATGTTCAAGATCACTAGCAATCAGGGAAATGCAAATCAAAACCACAATGAGGTTTCACCTCACCCCGGTCAGAATGGCTCACATTCAGAAATCTACCAACAATAGATGCTGGATAGGATGTGGGGAAAAAGGGACACTAACCCACTGTTGGTGGGAATGCAAACTGGTGAAGCCACTATGGAAGTCAGTCTGGAGATTCCTCAGAAACCTGAATATAGCCCTACCATTCAATCCAGCCATCCCACTTCTTGGAATTTACCCAAAGGAAATTAAATTGGCAAGCAAACAAACAAAAAAGCTGTCTGCATATTAATGTTTAATGCAGCTAATTCACAATAGCTAAAACCTGGAACCAACCCAAATGCCCATCAACAGTAGGCTGGATAAAGAAATTATGGGACATGTACTCTATAGAATACTATACAGCAGTCAAAAAAACAATGAAATCCAGTCATTTGCAACAGGATGGAGGAATCTGGAAAACATAATGCTGAGTGAATTAAGCCTGTCCCAAAGGGACAAATATCATATGTTCTCCCTGATCTGCAACAACTAACTGAGCACCAAAGGGGAAACCTGTTGAAGTGAAATGGACACTATGAGAAACAGTGACTTGATCAGCTCTTGTGCTGACTGTTGATGTACAATGTAATATTTTATCCATTTTAGTATTTTTTCTTTGTTTTGTTCTAGTACTATTGGTTGAACTCTGTAATTAACACACAATTATTCCTAGGTGTTTAAATTTTAACTGAAAAATGATCCCTATTAAATGTAAGAGTGGGAATAAGAGAGGGAGGAGATGTACAATTTGGGAAATGCTCAATCAGACTTGCCCCAAATGGTGGAGTTAGAAATGTGCCTAGGGATTCCAATACAATCCCATCAAGGTGGCATGTACCAATGCCATCTCACTAGTCCAAGTGATCATCTTCAGCTCACAACTGATCACACTGATAGGTCTAAGAGTCAAAGGGATCACACAAAGAAGACTAGTGTCTGCTAATACTAACTGATAGAATCAAAAAGGGAGAGAACATCCCATCATGGGAAGCGGGATACACAGCAGACTCATAGAATGGCAGATGTCCTAAATAGCACTCTGGCCTCAGAATCAGCCCTTAAGGCATTTGGATATGGCTGAAGAGCCCATGAGAGTATTTTAGGCATGGAAAGCCAAGACAATCTGGAAAAAAAAAAAGGAAGACCTAAATGAAAGATCTCTGCGAGTGAGATCCCAGTGGAAAGAACGGGGCCATTAAAGAAGGAGATACCTTTCTCTGAAGGTGGAAGAGAACTTCCACTTTGACTATGACTCTGTTGGAATAAGATTGAAGTTGACGAACTCAAAGGCTTCCATAGCCTCGGCAACTCATGACTAGAACCTAGGGAGATTCCTGACGCCATAAACAAGAGTGTCAAATTGTTAAGTCAACAACAGGAGTCACTGTGTACTTACGTCTCATGTGGGATCTGTCCTTAATGTGTTGTCCAATGTGAAGTAATGCTATAACTAGTACTGAAACAGTATTTTATACTTTGTGTTTCTGTGTGGGTGCAAACTGATGAAATCTTTATTTAATATATACTAGATCTATCTAATGTATATAAAGATAATTGAAAATGAACCTTGATGTGAATGGAATGGGAGAGGGAGCAGGAGATGGGAGGGGTGCAAGTGGAGGGAAGTATGGGGGGGGAAGCCTTGTAATCCATACACTGTACTTTGGAAATTTATATTTAGTAAGTAAAAAATAAATTAATTAATAAAAGACCCCAAGCTACATGTAAAATGCTATGCCAAATGCCCACCAAAATGGTTTCAAATTTAGTATGCAAAATTCAAATCTAATAATAATGATAAACATAGAGCCTTGCTTAAAATTACTGTTGCACTATTTTTAAATATATGTCTGAAATTGTTTATGTTTTGTAAGCACTTGATATTCAATATAGCTTGGTAAAAGAAGAAATTTTTTTTTTAATTTTTTTTTTGACAGGCAGAGTGGACAGTGAGAGAGAGAGACAGGGAGAATGGTCTTCCTTTGCCGTTGGTTCACCCTCCAATGGCCACCGCGGTCGGCACGCTGCGGCCGGCGCACCGCGCTCATCCGATGGCAGGAGCCAAGTGCCAGGTGCTTTTCCTGGTCTCCCATGGGGTGCAGGGCCCAAGCACTTGGGCCATCCTCCACTGCACTCCCGGGCCACAGCAGAGAGCTGACCTGGAAGAGGGGCAACCGGGACAGAATCCGACGCCCCGACCGGGACTAGAACCCGGTGTGCCGGCGCCGCAAGGTGGAGGATTAGCCTGTTGAGCCACGGCGCCGGCCAAAAGAAGAAATATTTTAAATTTATTACCCTTATAATAATTTTGGTTCTGATTACTTTTCTTCAGTAATTTATATAATAATTTTTATATTAGCTACTTATAAAATTTGCCATTCAAAAATACTGTTCATTTAATTATATTGTCTTATGAAGGTAAATATCATTATTAGAAAGTGAAAGAAGTTACAATATTGAGAAAGTTATACATATTTACCCCCTTCTCTCACTCTCTCTCTCACTTTAATATTCCAGGGCAAACAAAAATTGATCACTGTCTCCTTTGCAACTCCTCTGAATGCTGTAACTTTTTCAATTTGTAATACATGATTATATTTATATATTTTACACTTCTCCTCTGAGAAAGAAAATAAGTTATAGGGGAATAGAGATTTGTCTCTTCATTACTATCAACGAGCACAGAACGAGATGTATAGGAGACACTTAGTAAGTGCTGATTCAATGAGTGAACAAATGAAGGGAGAGTTGGATGAATGAGTGGTTGAATGACTGAATAAAAAATGATGAGAATGAATGACTACCGGCTTTACTAAGTCAGAGGACTTATCTACTAAATGGCTGACAAGCTAGTGATGTGTATAGCATCCCAAAATCACTGTGTTCACAATATTTCAGATATTACTCTTTGTTTTTCAATTTTCTTCCTGATTGCCTGTCTAGTACTTGCCTAGCTCATAAAAAAGTTGATGTAAAATTGAAAGCTAACTTATTAACAATGCTAAGCAGACAAGATTTGTATTTTCTTGATCAAGTTATTTATTTTGCAAAAACCACACAGAAAGTCAGAATACACAGACAATCTTGCTTACTAAATAAAGAATCAGTACAAGCGATGTAAGGTGAATGATTATAATGTCAAATCATGTCATGCTCAATGAATACTTCAGGAATTTCATTGCCAAATTTACTTTCTATTAAAAACTCATTCTCCAGCATAATAAATATTATTCTGAGTAATTCACTTCTTATTTTCTCTGTTTCAAATATTTCTTACACATGCATTTTCTTTCATATGTTGTTGAAATAATCATTATTTGTTTTTTGTTCTTTATTATCTAAGACATTTCATGTCATCAAAAAGAACATTTAGAACTATGATAACGTATTTGAATGTTAGTAAAACAACCAGCTGTCTATGGAAAAATGATGGGACTTATCCTCATAATATCAAAGGCAATGTCCAATTTAATTTGTGTGGGGAGAATATCAATAAAATTAATTATTTCACACCATCAGTATTGTGCAAAAGCATCTATCACAATAAGGGTGATATGTTTTAGCTAAGTTCTTTTCTCCAGCTTCCTGTCAGAAATAAAGAAAATTGTATTGCAGGGAATAATTATAAATGTTGTCTTTAAAATTGTTACTTAGGATTGCTTTAGCAATATGGTTCTTTGATGGTCTGAGTGGTATGCATTAATAAATATCTAGAAATGATTAATATTTTGACAAACACATCTTTTTTTTTAAAAGCATTAATTTGAAAGGCAGAGTTATAAAGAAAGAGAGAAAAAGAGAAAGAGAATCTTACATCCACCGGTGCACCAGAACCTGGAACTCCATCTGGGTCTCCCATATGGTTGACTGGGACCCAAGCACTCACGTCTTCACCCTCTGTGTCCCAGGTGCATTAGCAGAAAGCTGAATGGAAAGTGGAGCAGCCAGGACTCAAACCGGCACTCATACAGGATGCCAGCATTGTAGGCGGTGGCTTAACCTGCCATGCCATAGTGTTGGCTTCAACAAACTCATCTTACAATGTGTAAGGGAACTCTAAGGAAGCTAAAGGAAAATCAAAACAGGGAAAAGTGGAAAGAAAATTGAAACCGATGTGATAAGCATGAAGTGAAGCCATATCTGTCCTGCTAGCTTATGATGATGCCAGGAACCCAAACCTGTGGGCATTAATCCTTACCTGAGGGGATAGGAAAAGGACTTGGACCAAGAGAGAGCTTCACACACATTCATAATCTTTACACCATTTCAGCTTCAGTACAAAGTAGCCTAGGGAAAAAAAAAAAAAAAAAAACCTGTAAAACAATGAGACAGTGAAAAAAAATAGTAAGGATTCTCCCCCTCTCCCCCTCTGTTTTAGATAAGACATTTTGAAGAAAATATATACAATTATTGGCCTAAATTAGAAGGGATGAAGGGATCAAGGTTTTAATTTAAGAATATGTATATATATATATATATATATATATAGTATAAAAACAATCTAAGAATTCACTCAAATTAGTAAAGTAAGACATGCACACAGTGACAGGCACACAAATACATCCTTTGAAAACTTTATGATGGGGTGGCTACTAGTGCAACCACTAGTTTGAACTAACAGCCAGATGCCTGGATCCCATACCAGAGTGCCTGGGTTAGATTTCTGATTCTGGCTCCCAACTACAGCTTTTTGCTGGACTCAGTGGGGCAGCAAGACATAGCTCCAGTAGTTGGTTCCCTGCCACCCATGAGAGACCACCCAAACAACTCCTGGTTCCTGGCTTCTGTCTCTCTCTCTCTCCCTCCTATTCTCATGTCTCTCAAATAATATTTTTAACAGTTTATCGAAAATAGAATTAAAATGTATGTATATTTTCATGAAACAAAATGAAATCCACATATAGTTTTCTCACAATATATGTTTTCTATGAATTTTTGAAGCCTCATCCTATATATTTCATACACTGTGGTTATGCTTATATGTGTGTGTGTATATATATATATATACACATATATACTCACATTTAATAAGATGTTATAACTTTCTCTCAACAAATATGTAAATATACATAATGCATATGAAATTATATATGAACAATAATTGTTATGACCTTGCATATCAGGCAGTGAAGAAGAGTGACACATAACTGACACAAAGATTATATGAGCCCTTATGATTTTTTCAGTTTACTGCTTAGAGAGTGTCTACACTGCGTACTATGTCCATCATAAACCAGCAGTGGATTTTATGCTTATGACCAACATAAACCAAATTGGGATTCAGGAAAAGGCAAAAAAAAATGTCTTAAAGATTCATTTATTTATTTATTTGAAAGCAGCATTTCAAAGAGAAAGAAAGAGAGGGAAAGAGAGAGAGAGAGAGAGAGAGAGAGAGAGAGAGAGAGAGAGAGATTTTCCATCTTCTGGTTCACTCTCCAAATGGCTGCAAAGGCCTGAGCTGGGCCAATCTGAAGCCAGGAGCGGGGGTCAGGAACTTCTTCTGCGTCTCCTACATGTGTGCAGGGGTCCAAGCACTTGGACCATATTCTGCTGCCTTCCCAGGCACATTACCAAGAAGTTGATCAGGAGTGGAACAGCCAGGACTCTTAACAGCACCCTTATGAGATACTGGCATCCAGCGCCTGTCCCAAAATTTGGAGTTCAAAGGACAAAAGTGTGGAGAACTAATAGTTACCTGGAGTAATATCTAGATATATTCAGATTATCCCACTCAAGTCTTCAAATCAACGCAGATTAGCCAGTGCTTGAGACTGGCGCTGCGGCTCACTAGGCTAATCCTCCGCCTGCAGCGCCGGCACCCTGGGTTCTAGTCCCAGTTGGGGCACTGGATTCTGTCCCAGTTGCTCCTCTTCTAGTCCAGCTCTCCGCTGTGGCCCTCCCGGGCAGTGGAGGATGGCCCAAGTGCTTGGGCCCTGCACCTGCATGGGAGACCAGGAGGAAGCACCTGGCTCCTGGCTTCAGATCAGGACAGTGCGCCAGCTGTAGCAGCATTTTGGGGGGTGAACCAACGGTAAAGGAAGACCTTTCTCTCTGTCTTTCTCTGTCTCTTTCTCACTGTCTAACTCTGCCTGTCAAAAAAAAAAAAATTAAAAAGGTAAGTGATTGGACCAAAAATATACCTTACAAAAGGATTAGAGACAACAGTTGTTGGAAGTGAGGCCCACCTGGCTTGGGCCCTAGGCCCCTCCTTCCACACAGACCTCGGAGCACCCTCCCTGCGCTCAGCCCGCTGGAGGCCCTGGCGTTCCTGCCCGGTGGTGGACACAGGCCTGCCTCCCCCTGCCCCGTGCTCTTCCGGGGGGACTGGCTGAGGCCCTCCCTGGCCGGGCCCAGTACCTTCATCTGCTGTTTGGGCTGCTGGTTTACGGCTTCCTCGTAGCCAGGGGGCTCCTTCTTCAGCAGGGGAGTGGGGATCCCAAAGAGGGGCTGTGGTGGGTGCTCCAGGTCCATCTGAGCAGGGGCACTGGGCCAGGAGAGCCAGGCTGAGACAAAGGCCGGACAGGACGGGAAAGCAGCAACAGTTGGTGGGCAGATGGGTCAGGCCCCTGCAGGCTCCAGGACAAGGACCCCCCTCACAGAAGGCCATGGTGTGCAAGGGTCCAGGCGTAGGTGGGGGTTACCCAGGGGTCCTGTGGCCTACTTGCAGAACTGCCCTGATGTCACTGGCTAAAGGAGGGGGCAGCTCTTGCTGGGTCTGTGGGGTCCATCTTTTTCAATATACAGAGTAAAAAAATTAACAACTTATGGGTAACAGGTAGAAAATCCAAGAATGTTTTGATTCCATAGTAAGAGAAAATTGACCCTGGATTCTATTTCATGCCAACTAGTAACACTTCAAAGTAAATCGGACTTGCCCCAAATGGTAGAGTTAGAAACGTGCCTGGGGATTCCAATACAATCCCATGAGGGTGGCATGTACCAATGCCATCTCACTAGTCCAAGTGATCATCTTCAGCTCACAACTGATCACACTGATAGGTCTAAGAGTCAAAGGGATCACATAAACAAGACTAGTGTCTGCTAATACTAACTGATAGAATTAAGAAGGAGAAAACGATCCAACATGGGAAGCGGGATACACAGCAGACTCATTGAATGGCAGATGTCCTAAACTGCACTCTGGCCTCAGAATTAGCCCTTAAGGGATTCGGATCTGGCTGAAGAGCCCATGAGAGTATTTCAGGCATGGAAAGTCAAGACACTCTGGAAAAAAAAAAAGTCTCTGAAAGTGAGATCCCAGTGGAAAGAACAGGCCATCAAAGAAGGAGGTACTTTCTCTGAAGGGAGAAGAGACCTTCCACTTTGACTATGATCTTGTCTAAATAAGATTAGAGTCGGCAACCTCAAAAGGCTTCCATAGAATTGGCAACTCATGACAAGAGCCTAGGGTGATTTCTGACACCATAAACAAGAGTGTCAATTTGTTAAGTCAACAACAGGAGTCACTGTGCACTTACTCCTCATGTAGGATCTCTGTCCTTATTGTGTTATCCAATGTGAAGTAATGCTATAACTAGTACTGAAACAGTATTTCACACTTTGTGTTTCTGTGTGGGTGCAAACTGTTGAAATCTTTACTTAATATATACTAAATTGATCTTCTGTATATAAAAAGAATTGAGAATGAATCTTGCCAGCGTTGCGGCTCAATAGGCGAATGCTCTGCCTGCAGCACCAGCACACCAGGTTCTAGTCCCAGTTAGGGCGCCGGATTCTGTCCCGGTTGCTCCTCTTTCAGTCCAGCTCTCTGCTGGGGCCCAGGAGTGCAGTGGAGGATAGCCCAATTGCTTGGGCCCTACACCCCATGGGAGACCAGGAGAAGCACCTGGCTCCTGGCTTCAGATCAGCGTAGTGCGCTGGCCGCAGCTCACCAGCCGCAGCGGCCACTGGAGGGTGAACCAACGGCAAAAGGAAGATCTTTTCTTTCTGTCTCTCTCTCTCACTGTCCACTCTGCCTGTCAAAGAAAGAAAGAAAGAAAGAAAGAAAGAAAGAAAGAAAGAAAGAAAGAAAGAAAGAAAGAAAGAGAAAATGAATCCTGATGCGAATAAAATGGGAGAGAGAGCAGGAGATGGCAGGGATGTGGGCGGGAGGGAAGTTATGGGGAGGAAAAAGCCATTGTAATCCATAAACTGTACTTTGGAAATTTATATTTATTAAATCAAAGTTTAAAAAGGAGGAAAAAAACAGGAAAAAGACAAAAGGACTTGCAACTAAGATAAGTGCATCTCTTAATAAACTCAAGGATATTTATAGGAATACTAAAACAATGTAGCACTGGGGAGAGGCATTTAGCATAGCGGTTAAGACTCTGGTTAAATATTTCTGTCCCATATCAGAATACTTGGGTTAGTTTGCTGGCCTGGCTGCTGTTTCAGCTTCCTGCTAATGCAAATCCTAGGAGTCAGTGGTGATGCCTCGCCATTCATGTGGCAGACCCAGATCAACTTCCTGGCTCCTGGTATTTTCCCCAGCTCACCCCCAACCATTGTGGGCATTTGGGGTGTGAACTAGCAATGTGAGGTCTCTGTGTTCACGTCTCTCTTTTCTCCCTCTCCTTCGGATTCTCTGGCTCTCAAATGTGTACATTAAACAAATTTAAAATATAAACTTTCAGGGTAAAATTCATAATCCTTGAAACTCAATTAAAAAAAAACAAAAAAATGGCTGAATCATAAAGGGAAAACCAATGATTTTTTATTGTCTTAAACATATCACAGAGATAAAATTAGTACACAGTAACATTAAAACAGCTATCACATGGTCAGCACTGTGGCACAACAAGTTAAGTCACAACCCGTGCCACCGACATCCCATATGAGCACCAGGTTGAGCTCTGGCTACTCCGCATCTGATACAGCTCCTTTAGTGTGCCCAGAAAAACAGTGGAAGATGGATCGCGTACCTGGGTCCCTGTTGTCTATATGGGAGATCTGGAAGGAGTTCCAGGCTCCTGGGTTTGGCCTGGCCCAGCTCTGGCCATTGCAGTCATTTGCAGGGTGAATCATCAAATAGAAGATCTGTGTGTGTGTGTGTGTGTGTGTGTGTGTGTGTGTGTGTTCCTTTTCTCTGTCACTTTGCCTTTCAAACAGGTAAATAATTTTAAAAAATAAATAAATAGCTATCACAACGTTATTTCAAATGTTCAATAATCAAACGTTAATTCTTCTCAGTAATATTAGTAGGTTTCAGTGTATAAGTCCCAAGTATATGTTAACCAAAATAGCCCTAAATACTTCACTTGCAGGAAATCTGGATGAACAAAAGTAATGAAGAACACGGAAAATGAAAGATTTGTGCATAAATTCATGGGTAAACTTGAAAGTATTTTTATTAATTGTCTTTTAAAATAATTGAAAATTTAAATAAAATTTCAACATTATGTGGTTTATAAAATTTGTAGAAGTGAATTGTATGACAGTGGCACAGAGACTGAGGAGAATTATAAGCATAAAGTTATCACATAATTATACTATATGTGAAGAATTACAATATCATTTGAGTTTAAATAAATTAAAATAAGTATGATATAATAAAGATGTATACTATAAAACCTAAAGCAACCACTAAGGTAATATACAAAGAATTACAGCTAGCAAGTCAAAAAGGAAGAAAAATGAATCATAAATGTAGTCAATTAAGTTCAAAATATGGCAGATAAAGTGCCGAACGCAGAGGGAAGCAGAGTCAGTAGAAAACAAATAGTAAGATGAAAGTTAAAACCAGCTATATCAAAAATCACATAAAATATATAAGTTCTTCAAACTCCAGTTCAAAGGCAGTACAGTCATATTGAATGAATAAACAAGATAGAGCTGAAAGCAGTATACAAGCCATGCATTTTCAATATAAAGACAAAATTAAGTTCAAAGTAAAAGGACAGGTAAAAATATAGCATATTGGTGATAACTAAAGAAATGATGGACTATTTTAAAATCAGATATATTGATCTCAGTGCAAATAATTTGCAGGAAAAAAAGGACTCATTTGAAAATCTGAGAAAATGTATGTATAGTCTTAAGAGTATCAACAAACTAGGTATAGAAAGAAACTTCCTTAAACTAATAAACTACCATTATTTCTAAGGTTTATAACACTCCAATTATTACTGTTAAACTCACCACTTAATGGTGAAAGACTGTGTAATTATCCCATGACTTAGGAACAAAGTAAATATGTTTTCCTCCTCCAGTTTCATTAAAGATTGTCTGACCAGAGCAATAAGTCAATATAAGACATAAAAGACATTGACATTGGAAAGGAAAAAATCAAAATATTTCTATTATTTGAAGATGATTTTTTTCATATTGCATATTTTGTAACATTTATTTAAAAACATACTAGAAATAATATGATAATTTAGAGATGTTGCAGCTACAAGATTGATATGAACAAATCAATTGTGTTTTATGAAACAGTTACAATAAGAAAATGACATTTAAAATATCATTTGTAGAACATCAAAATGAGATATTTAGGGCTGTATTGGATAAAATATACTTGGCATCTATCACTGAAACCTAGAAAACATCACAGAGAGGAATTAGAGAAAACCAAAATTATTGGAGTGTTATCGCATGTTCTTGGATCAGAAATTGTATTATTGTTAAGATGTCAATTCTCACAAAATTGGACTACAGATTCAAAGTCAGCCCAATAAAAACCTCAACAGGCTTTTTGGTATAAACTAATAAACTGATTTTAGAATTTAGAAAGAATTTCAAGTGACGGTAGAGTCAAAACAATTGGCAAAAGAAGAATAAAATTATAGAATTTACACTATCTGATTTCCAGACTTATTGTATGACACTGTAGCTTTAAAGTACTGGAAGACACAAAAGCAGATCAATAGTATAGGATTATATGATAAGAAATAGATTTATTCATAGATCATCATAAATTGATTTTCAACAAAGATGCTAATTCAATAGAGAACGGATAAATTTTTCAATAAATGATGAAACAATTATATATTCATATGCAAAACTAATGACAAACTTTGTTTAATGATCTGAAGCATAAAAGTCATCTAAAAATAGACCAAGGATCTCACATTTACATCTGAAAGAATAAAGTACTGAAAGGAATTATATGAGAAAATTTTGTGACCATAGATTAACAAATTTCTTTTATAGTATGTGAATCCACTTCTACAAAGTTCAACAACAATAGAGCTAATTTACGCTTACATAAATCTGAATGGTAATTTTCTGCATGTACTAAAAAAAGAGGACAAAGGAAATATATGGGGTAATGGGTTATTCTATATCTTGCTCTAATTTTTTCATCATTTTATTGTTTGAGGTTCACAGCAAAATGAACAGGAAGATTCAAGATTTCATTCTATCCCCTCACACATGTAGCCTCCCCCTTTATGAACACCAAAAGACAGAGGGGCACATTAATTACAATTAATGAACTTACATTGACAAATCATTTTCACCCAAAGTCCACAGTCTACATGAGTGTTCACTCTTGTCCATGCTACAAATTGAAACAAACATGTGATAACTTACTTGAGCGATTGTAGTATTATGCATGGCCATTTCACTGCCCCAAAAATCCCCTGTTCTCTGCATTCCTTCCTTCCCACATGTCCTGTAAGTCTCTGATCTTTTAACTGCTTCCATATTTTCAACTTTTACAGGATGTCTTGCTGTTGGAATCATAAAGTACATGGTGTGTTTTCACTTTGTAGTGATAGTTGGTTTGATAGTTGGTTTCTTTCAAGTTTTAAATCACATTCCATTTTCTGAATGTATTATTTTTTCCCTTCCATTCAACTGTAGTAGTAGCTCTGCCCAAATTTCTGCAATTATGAGTTATTTTATTTATTTTTTAAAATTTATTTATTTATTTGAGTTACAGAGAGAGAAGGAGAGGGAGAGGGAGAAGGAGAGAGAGAGAGGGAGAGGGAGGGAGAGAGAGAGAGAGAGAGAGAGAGAGAGAGAGGTCTTCCATCCATTGGTTCACTCCCTAAATGGTCGCAATGGTCAGAGCTACACTGACCCCAAGCCAGGAGTCAAGAGCCTCCTCTGGGTCTTTTTATGTGGGTGCAGAGGCCCAAGGATTTGTGTCATCTGCTACTGCTTTCCCAGACCAAGGCTGAGAGCTGGATCAGAAGTGGAGCATCCCGGACTCGAACCGTCGCTCATACGGGATGCCTGTACTGCAGGCAGTGGCTTTACCCGTTATGCCACATCACCGACCCTTGCAATTATGATTTTTAAATGCTGTAATTCAGTTTTTTTTTTTTTTGGAGACATAATATCTCAAATACTTCAGGTAAATTCTGATACCTTTCGTGAATGTGATTGGTGGATCATATTGTCAGAATATGTTTAGTTCTGTAAGAAATCATCAAACTGTTTTTCCAAGATGTTGTAACATTTTACCTTCCCATCAATGATGAATCAGAGTTCTTATGACTACACCTTCTCAGCAGCCTTTGGTGTTGTCAGTGCTTTGAATTTTAACCATCTCCTAGGTATGTTGCTGTGTTTTGTTGTTCTTTTAATTTACATTTCCCTGAAGACATCTGATGAGGAGCATCTTTTCATTTGCTTATTTGTCACCTGAATATCTTCTTTGATGAGGTGTCTGCTAAGGTATTCCATTTTCAATTTGTTTGTTTTCTTATCTTTGAGTTTTATGTACTGTTTGCATATTTTAGATAACAGTCCTTTATCAGCTATGTCTTTTTCAAATGTTTCCTCCCAATACAGGACTTGTCTTTTCTTTCTCTTGACAGAGTCTCTCACAGAGCTTATCAAGTATTTCTTTGATGGATTATGCCCTTGATGCTGTATCTTAAATGCCAATGGTAAGTCCAAAGTCAACAAATTTTCTTCTATGTTTTGTTACAGTTTCATATTTCTGAATTTTTGTTTATGTTTGTAACACATTTTGAGTAAATTTTTGTGAAGTGTATAAATTCGGTTTAGAATTATTTACTCTTGGCATATGGATGTCTACTTGTTCTAGCATCATTTATTCACTTGTTTGCATTTGATGATTGTTATTTCAGAGACAGAGAGAGACAGAGCTCCCATCTGCTGGTTCATTCCCAAAAGCTACAATGTCCAGACCTAAAGCAGGCTGACACCAGGAGACAGAAACTCACCCCATGTGGGTGGCAGGAACCCAACTACTTGAGCCATCATCTGCTACCTCCAAGGGTGTGCATCCATTATCAAGGCTGCCTTGTCTTGCAGCATTGTCTTCGACCCTTTGTCAGCAGTTAATTGATTATATTTATGTGTTATGCTTATATACCCAGACTTACATGGATCTTTTTCTGGGCTCTCCATTCTGTTCCAATGCTCTTTTGGTAAATTATTGTGCCAACACTGTGCTGTATTGAATACTGTGGTTTCAAAGTAATTCTTGAGGGTTGATAATGCCAGTTCTCCAAATGTGTTGTTCTCTTTCAATACGGGCTTGGCTATTCAGGGTCTTTTGTCTTTCCTTATAAACTTTGTAATCAGTTTGCTGATACATAAGCAATCACTGGCTGGGTTTTTGACAGGAAATGCATTGAATCTGTTCATCAAATGGAAAAAAAACTGATATCTTGTCACTATTCTAATTTGTAGGTCTAAAATATCTCTTCATTTATTAGTTTTTTAATGTCTTTAATTAGAATTATGTAGTTTTCTCATATTTATTCTTTACTTTTTTATAGATTTATATATTTATTTGAAAGCCTGAGTCAGAGAGTGAGTGAGAGAGAGAGAGAGAGAGAGAGAGACTGACTCCATCCACAGGTTCACTCAACAGATGGCTGCAGTGGAAAGGGATGGGCCAATTTGAAGGAGATTCTAATGAGTTTCCCATATGGGCAGCAGGGGCCCAAGCGCTTGAGCCATCTTACATTCCTTTCTCTGTCCTTTAACAGGGAGCTGGATCAAAAGTGGAGTACCAGGACACAAACCAGCACCTGTGTAGGATGCTGGCGTCACAGGCAGTGGTTTAACCCACTAGGCCACAACACCAGCCCCTATCTTTTACATTTTTCATATCATGTGAGCACCAAAGCATTTCATCTGGGGCAATTATAATGTGAATTCTGCTGTGTTTTAATTTCAAATACTACTTGTTAATTACTGATATGTAGGAAAGAGATTGCCTTTTGTATGATAGCACTGTATTCTGCAACTTTGTTATATTTAACACTTAGTAGTTTCTGGGTTTTCTTTTTTTTTTTAAGATTTATACAATTGAAAGGCATAGTGACAGATGGAGAGAAAGAAAGAGATCGATCTTACATCCATTGGTTCACTTCTATCCTAAATGCCCATAAGAGCGAGGGCTGACCAGGTGCCAGGAATCCCACATGGGTCTCCCACAAGGGAGGCAGAAACCCAAGTACTTGGATTATCATCAACTGCCTCCCAGGTGCATCAGCAGGTTTTGTATCTGAGCACAGAGTAGCTGGCATTGAGTCAGGCACTCTGATCTGAGCATGTGAGTTATCTCATGTTGTAACTTAACCTACTACACCACAATTTCTGTCCCATCTGGCTGACTTTGGCCAGTTTTTTTTTCTTCTTTTTCTTTTTTTACATGGGTGGTGACATAATCTGTGAATAAAGGCAGTTTCATTTCTTCCTTCCCTGTATGTATCCTTTCTCTCTTGTCTGATAATGTAAGCTAGAGTTCCAGCTTGATGTCAAAGTAGTGGTATGAGGGAATATTCTTGCCTTTTTCTCCATCCTCGTGGGAATGCACCTTGTTTCTTACTGCCAATGATATGGTTAGCTGTAGGTTGTTAAAATAGATATTTTGTAGAGATCTGAGAAACTTGCTCTCTACCCTTTGTTTGTTATTTTTTTGTCATGAATGCACATTGGTTTTGCAAAAAATCTTTTTATATTTATAATATGATTTTCCTTCTCCAATCTGGTAAATGATAGATTATATTAATGGATTTTTGAATGGTGAGTCATCCTTGCATTGCGGAATGTTTTCACCTGCATATGGTATATAACTTTTCTTACATTGTTGTACTATATTTGCTAATGTTGCTATGCTTTGGTGAGGACCAAAACTTGTGTTACAATTTGGTTTCCAATGTAGTTGTGTTGTAGATGGGGCATTTAGGAGTGACTATGCTGATGGTACTGTGGCTTGGAAGGTTAAATCACTACCTGCAATACCAGCTTCTCACATGGTCAATGACTGAAGTTCTGATTACTCCACTTCCAATCCAGCTCCCTGCTGGTGCACATGGCAGGGAGCACAGAAAGTGGCCCACGTCCTTGGGCCTCTGCTACCCATGTTGGATACTTGGATAAAGCTCCTGGCTTTGGGCTGCCTAGCCCTAGCTGTTGCAGCCATTTGAGGAGTAAACCAGCAAATGGAAGATTTCTCTCTCTCTCTCTCTCTCTCTCTCTCTCTCTCTCTGTCTCACACACACACTTTCTCTCCATTTTTCTCTGCTTATCAGCCTTTTGAGTGAAATAATAAATCTTTCTTAAAAACTGCAAAGGGCAGTTTTTATTTCTATAAAAACCGAAATAGAAAAATCCACAATTAGAGTTAAAAAATGAGACATGACTAGTTTCCCCCATGAGAGTAAGCTCTCACGCTTGTGGAACTGGATTGGTTACAATCTCTTTTCTGCAAATACTCATTTACTCCTCATCCTCTGCTATGTGGCCCTCACCAGATGCTGTGTATATACTGGTGCCATACTATTAAAATTCCAAAACTGTGAGCTAAGTAAGAGTTTACTGTGAGCTAAGTAAGAGTTCTTTGCTTATAAATTATTCAGCTTTGGGTATTTAGTTATGGCAAAAGAAAATCAACTAAAATAAAGGAATTTTACAACTATGTTTGAGAATAATTGGAAAGTAGCTTCCCATTTTTGTAATTTTATTCTGATTTTTTTCTGATATCATGATCCTGGCCTCATAGAATTAGTTGAGAAGTATTCTGTTCACTTCTATCTTCTGAAAGAGAATGTAGGGAACTTAATTAATTTATTCCAAGAATGTCAAGCAGAATTCACCAGTGAACTCATTTGGGTCTCATGCTTTGTGTCTGGAAGTGTGTCATTCTGTGTAGGCTGTTTAATGAAATACTACAGAGTAGATATTTTACAAGCAAAATGGTTTCTTTTTTTTTTTAATTTTATTTATTTATCTGAGACCTAGAGTTACAGACAAGGAGGCAGAGACAGAGAGATTTTTTTTTTTAATTGGACAGATAGAGTTAGACATTGAGAGAGAGAGACAGAGAAAGGTCTTCCTTCCTTTGGTTCACCCCCTAAATGGCTGCCACAGTGTTTCTTACAAGTGTGGAGGAAAGGAAGTGTAGCACGGAATTGCCATCAGACTGACTGTCTCAGGAGGGCCTGCTCTCTTGTAAGTGCTTCCTTCTGTGTCCCCACAGGACAGCTCTCTAAGTCTTCTTTAAAAGGACACTTATCAGCTGGCGCCGTGGCTCAGTAGGCTAATCCTCTGCCTTGCGGCGCCGGCACACTGGGTTCTAGTCCCGGTCAGGGCGCCGGATTCTGTCCTGCTTGCTCCTCTTCCAGGCCAGCCCTCTGCTGTGGCCCAGGAGTGCAGTGGAGGATGGCCCAAGTGCTTGGGCCCTGCACCCCATGGGAGACCAGGAGAAACACCTGGCTCTTGCCTTTGGATCAGCGTGGTGTGCAGGCCGCAGCACGCTGGCCACAGCGGCTATTGGAGGGTGAACCAATGGCAAAGGAAGACCTTTCTTTCTGTCTTTCTCTCTCTCACTGTCCACTCTGCCTGTCAAAAAATAAAAAAAGGACACTTATCCCATACACAAGGGCTTAGCCATCATTCTCCTGTCTCTCCTGTCTTTCAAAAGCCCATCCCCTAACTTCATCATATCAGTGATTGGATTTTTAACTCATTTTATTTCAGGGGTTGTAAATATCCAGGAGATAGAATAATTCCTCAACCCTCCTTTCATCTTCCTCTTGCATGTAAAATACATTCAAACCAATACTGTGACTCAAAGAAGACAGAAAATGCCTATTCAACTCCACCAAATTTATGAGTTTCTTGGGGCTGGCACTGTGGCACAGAGGGTTAACGCCTTAGCTTGAAGTGCCAGCATCCCATATGGGCGCTGGTTGGAGACCCAGCTGCCCCTCTTCGGATCCAGCTCTCTGCTGTGCCCTGGGAAAGCAGTAGGAGATGGCCCCTGCATCCACATGGGAGACCCGGAAGAAGCTCCTGGCTCCTGGCTTCGGATTGGCACAGTTCCAGCCATTGTGGCCAATTGGAGAATGAAGATCTCTCTCTCTCTCTCTCTCTCTCTCTCTCTCTCTCTCTCTCTCAGCCTCTCCTCTTTCTGTATAACTGTGACTTTCAAATAAATACATGAATCTCTTAAAATAAAAGAGTTTCTGATATTGCGAAGTTGCTGTTAAGGTACTCAGAAAGTCAGTCATAGGATAGGAAAAAAGCAAGCACAGGTGGGGCTGGTGTGGGGCAATGGATTAAGATACTGATTGCAACTCCAGCACCCCATAATAGAGCACTGGTTCTAGTCTCAGCTACTCCACTTCTAATTCAACTCCCTGCTATTGAACACCTTGGGAGGCAGTGGAGAGTGGCCCAAGTGCTGGAGCCCTTACCTCCTGTGTAGGAGACTAGGGTGGAGGTCTTATTTTCTGGTGTAGCCTTGTCCAAAATTGGCTGTTAGGGACATTTGGGGAGTGAACTAGCAAACTGAAGGTCTCTCTCTCTCACTCTCTCCTTCTCTCTCTTTGTACTTCTACCTTTCAAATAAGTAAATAAATAAACCCAAGCACTTGTAAATAACTTTTTTATTTTGACAGGCTGAGTTAGACAAAGAGAGAGAGAGAGAGACAGAGAGAAAGGTCTTCTTTCTGTTGGTTCACCCTTCAAAATGACCGCCACAGCCAGCGCACTGCACCAATCCGAAGCCAGAAGCCAGGTGCCTCCTCCCGGACTCCCATGCTGCTGCAGGGTCCAAGCACCTGGGCCATCCTCCACTGCCTTCCTGGGCCACAGCAGAGAGCTGGACTGGAAGAGGGGTAACCGGGACAGAATCCGGCTCCCCAACCGGGACTAGAACCTAGGGTGCCGACGCCACAGGCAGAGGATTAGCCTAGCGAGCTGCAGCGCCGGGCAGTAAATAATTTTGTGACAAAATATTTGTATGAAGAATATTTAAAGAAGCTTCCAAACACAACAGTGAGTGAGGAACCCTTTACACAAAGGGATAGTCATCAGTGAGCATGTAAAAAGAGGTGCGATTAAATATGGAAGTACCAATACACACCAAGTAGAATGCTCCCTAAAGAGCTGATCAGGGCCGGCGCCGCAGATTCTGTCCTGGTAGCTCCTCTTCCTGTCCAGCTCTCTGCTGTGGCCTGGGAGTGCAGTGGAGGATGGCCCAAGTCCTTGGGCCCCACACCCACG
This sequence comes from Sylvilagus floridanus, assembly GCA_949820135.1. Classification (NCBI taxonomy): domain Eukaryota; kingdom Metazoa; phylum Chordata; class Mammalia; order Lagomorpha; family Leporidae; genus Sylvilagus; species Sylvilagus floridanus. The sequence continues at coordinate 81,944,167 of OX463236.1, read as the reverse complement.
TGGGAGACCAGGAGAAGCACCTTGCTCCTGGCTTCGGATCAGCGCGGTGCACCAGCCACAGCGGTCATTGGAGGGTGAACCAACAGCAAAGGAAGACCTTTCTCTCTGTCTCTCTGTCTCACTGTCCACTCTGTCAAAAAAAAAAAATATGAATTAGACATCACACAATCATTTCATTCCTAGATACTTATAAAGGAAATATTAAACTTTATGTTCTTTATGTCCATATAGAAACTTATATATGAATATACATAGCAGAATTTCAAAAAATATTAGCCTAAAACTTGAAATACTCAGAATATCCGCCGGTGCCGCAGCTCACTAGGCTAATCCTCCACCTGCAGCACCAGCACACCAGGTTCTAGTCCCTGCGGGGGCGCCGGATTCTGTCCCAGTTGCTCCTCTTCCTGTCCAGCTCTCTGCTGTGGCCCAGAAGTGCAGTGGAGGATGGCCAAGGTCCTTCTGCCCTGTACCCGCATGGGAGACCAGGAGAAGCACCTGGCTCCTGGCTTCGGATCAGCGCGGTATCCGGCCACAGTGCGCTGGTCGCAGTGGCCATTGGAGGGTGAACCAATGGCAAAAGGATGACATTTCTCTCTCTCTCTCTCTTTCTCTTTCTCTCTCTCTCTCTCTCATTGTTCACTCTGCCTGTCAAAAAAAAATACTCACTTAATAGTTGAGTGCATATGCAAATTATAGTGTATCCATGTAGTGGAATATACAATTATTGCTGTACACTTAACATATGTGCAGTTGGTTATATGTCTCTTATAGTGCTATGATAATATTAAATGTAATTTAACACACAGTACACAAAAGGAACCCTATTGACATACAGTTTAGAAACATATTCTAGATTTTATAAATAAAAAGCAATAGAAATTAAAATGCAAAAATAAACTCTGGCTTTGTCACTTAATTTTGACAAGAGAATCTGCCTTAAACTTGTGCTAGTTACAAATTCAAGTTTAAAAAAAAGCTTAACAAAACTACTGCTTATCATGATGGTACTCTACTTGCATGACACAAATATTTCTAGGGTAAGATGCTGAATGATGAGAGATTAAAGGGGAAGAGGTCCAGTAGTCCTAATTGTTCAAGCTATAGCTACCTTAAAGCACTCAGCTTGATAGATCCAACTGACCACTGAGGCAAGAACACACCTACCTAATGTCAGCTATGATCAGTGCATAAGTGAAGTATCAACCACCTGCACACATTCAAAAGTGCTGACGTCCAGAACCGTGAGCTGGATAAGTTCTTACTCCAAATTCCGAGTACCTTGATACATATCAAAAGCTATCATCTATGTAGAAGTTATACAAAATACAACAAAGAAGGGCACACAGTGATGGACATGAGGACTATGGGATTGAATGTGACATCTAATTCTCATTTAATTCTATTTTAATCTAGCTTAATTGGGGCCGGAGCTGTGGCGCAATGGGTTAAAGCCCCGGTCTGCAGCACTAGCATCCCATATGGGTGCTGGTTCGAGTCCTGGCTGCTTCACTTCCAAGTGTTTGGGCCCCTGCACCCACATGGGAGACCCGGAAGAAGCTCCTGGCTCCTGGCTTCGGATCGGCACAGCTCTGGCCGTTGCGGCCATCTGGGGAGTGAACCAGCAGATGGAAGACCTCTGTCTCTCTCTCTGCCTCTTCTACTCTCGCTATGTAACTCTGATTTTCAGGTAAATAAATAAATCTTAAAAAAACTAGCTTAATTAATTTAATTCATTAAATTCTACAGGAATAAAAATGAATAAGTAATATTTGAAGAAATAACCTTTGTAGTGGGTTAAATGTCCTTCTCTCTCAAAGAAAATTCCATAAAGAGACTCAGAATGTGCCCTTATATGAGAAAAGGGATTTTACACATATAAATAAGATAAGTTCTAAAAAAGATCATCTTGGATTTGGATGGGTCATAAATCAAATCATGGCTATTCTCTTCTGAGACAGAAAAGAAGACACAGAGAGGAAGGGCATGTGAAGCCAGAGGCAGAATTTGGAGCTACCCATGTATGGGCTAGGGAATGTCAAGAACTGCTGAGTGCCAGCAGATGTGATGAGAGACAGACAGGCACACGTTTTCCCTCAAGCTCCAGAAGAAATGTACTTGGCTGACACCGGGATTCCAGGCTTGTATCCTCCAGAACTGTAATACAACATTTGTGCTGTATTAAGCTACCCAGTTTGTGGTGATTTGTTATTGCTGTCCTTAGAAAATACTAAGACTGTTAAGAAGTTGTCAAAATTAATGAATTTGACTTCTTAGCTTCAAAAGCAAGATGAAATATCAAACAGTAAAAGGAGCTATCTATGTGTATCTAGATGGATTTGGTTAAAATTCAACATCAAAGATATGTACGTGAAATAAAAAACAATCTACTGGCACCCAACCCTCCTCCAACTGGGGACAACTGCTCCTAGTTTGTGTGCATGTATTTATCCCACCCTATTTTGTACTCTCTATTATTTTACTCCCTATTATGTTTTTAACATATTCATTTATTTATTTGAAAGACAGAGTTACAGAGAGACAGGGACAGAGAAATTGAAAGTGGATCAACCAGATCCACTGCAGGCAGTGGCTTTATCTGCCATGTCACAGTGATGACCCCACTCTCTATTATTTTTAAAAACACAGTTCAGCACTAATAATTCAGTTTTTAAGGAGTTATAAATTTATATTAAAAAAAACTTAGGGATACTCATGTGTCTTTGCCTATTTTTTCAGATCAAATGTAAATATTCAAGCATTCTATAGCATGGTTAATTTTCGTTAACTTTCTTTTACCAACCTAAATAGTCACAGTTATTTTGACTTAGATGCTAATGAAATAACAATCATTAGACAACACTTACTGATGGGTCAATTTGGAATAGAAAATATTTCTATTTTTATTTTTAATTAATTATAATATCAATTATATTGGACTTGGGTTCTCTGGTTATTTCACAAGGCTCTACTGTCAATTCAGAGACCTGAGTTATATGCTTGTCCAGCTTAAATTTCTTTATAGAATATCAATTGCATAACTCATGATTAACCCATAAATAGAATTAATAACACTATTGCAAGTGATATTCACACACACATCCACACACACTGCCTTGTCCTATAAAAATATAAAACTAGCTGTATGTTAGGAATAAAAGTCCAGAAGAAAGCTTATCAAAATTTGGTAATAGGTACTTCCTGGGAAAAATTATAACTATTACAATGTTTGGCTCATGAAATTACTCAATTTTTTTTTTTTATTTTTGACAGGCAGAGTGGACAGTGAGAGAGAGAGAGACAGAGAGAAAGGTCTTCCGTTGCCGTTGGTTCACCCTCCAATGGCCGCTGCAGACAGCACGCTGCGGCCGGCGCACTGCGCTCATCTGATGGCAGGAGCCAGGAGCCAGGTGCTTTTCCTGGTCTCCCCATGGGGTGCAGGGCCCAAGGACTTGGGCCATCCTCCACTGCACTCTGGGGCCACAGCAGAGGGCTGGCCTGGAAGAGGGGCAACCGGGACAGAATCCGGCGCGCCGACCGGGACTAGAACCCGGTGTGCCGGCGCCGCAAGGCGGAGGATTAGCCTGTTGAGCCACGGCACCGGCCGAAATTACTCAATTTTTAACAATGAAAATATACTGTATTGAAAATTTTAGAGGAAACAATAGTCATTTCATTCTCTAGAGGATCTTGAAATGTCTTTATTTTTATTTAATTACATCATGTTTTCTGTTAAGAAGGCTGCTGATGAGGAAAAAAAAAACTAACTTAAAAAAATCCATGAACTAACATGCAAAGACTAATACACTGGTTAATACAGATTTTCCTTTTTGACTATTATCAAACGAAGAAAATCTCAGTGTTATAAGACACTAGATCTACCTATTTTAGTTTCTATAGATTTTTAAAAATACTTCTGTGTGACAGATTAAGGCAATTTTTAAATCATTAAATTGGCATACATATATTTTGTAATTTTATGAGCTTTCCTATAAAATTCCACATTTTGAAGAAGGAATGCCATACTCCTTCTGTAATAAGCATTTTAAACACATTAACATATAAGTAATTTTCATTCATACATTTTATTGATATAGCATGCAAATAGCTCTCCATGGTAAGATTTTCTAATTTTCTCTCTCCCTCCATTCATTGTATATATAAAGTAATCATGTATTATATAGAAAAACTTCTGACAATGTAAACACTTATTTGCCTTTTACCTGACTCTATCTGCTTGTTCTTTTCTTAATTTCATAGAAATTGAAAGCCATCAATATTTTGAGACACACTGCTAAAAATGAAACATAAACATTTATTATTTTATATGTACAATCTGGTTATTGAAATTCATGTATACCAAGTGTCTACTTAAATTGGATCACTTCCCATAGATGGGGAAAAGAAAAGGGGGGGGGGGGATGATGGACTACTCCAATATATAATCTTTAAATTTAACCTACTCTTGTATACTGATTTATTCATATTGGGTTTGACCTTCCATCAGTTGTACACAGTTTGGGCATTTTATTGTCTGAAGGGCTAAATATAAATTCCTATTACGTGCTCAACAAATTCAGTGCTTGATGAGGGGAAAGATGTCTTAAATAGAATCCTAGAAACACTGAAACCCCACAAAGATCTTTATTCTACAGCTACCCCATTAAGTAAATACCAGATCCAAAAAGGGAAAAAAACATCAATACGCTTTCCCAAATAAATGAAACTATGTAATAGTTTTAATGGTACCACAAAGGGTAATTGAGATTTAGTATCACTTTATGGTTTGAACTTTTATTGACTTTCTCCCAGCATAGACTGGCAGATAAATTTCTTTATAATGTTCAGATGTGTTGTTTTTTTCCTTCAATCTGACTCTGGGTGCTGATTTTATTATTACAGACAATATGTTGGTAGCATTTATTTTACTCAAACTATTTTAGCTTTAATACATAAATCTATAATCCATCACTCTGTCTGCATAAGACCAGAAAGATTGTAATTTCTCTCATTTGAAAATCCTGGCAGACTTTTGTCTTTTTATATAGTACTGGCAGAGGTCATTCCTTTTCTGGATCATGGACATCTGTAAGTAGGTACAGAGCTGTGTAAAGCATTATGCTGACAAAGGGAATGTTAACAGAAAACAGACGATTTCACTCAGAAAATCAGCTGAGCGTTTATATTAAAAGCAGCAATAAATGCTTTAATAAAGCTACAATTGTACTTATATTTTGTCTTGAATTCTGATCTCACTACTTCATTTTATTTCATCGCACTTTTAAAAACCAAATACTGAAATACAAGATTCTGTTCAGAACAAAACTTTCTGCACCTTTTCATTTCCTTTTGTGTAAGAGGTTTATTACGATTGCAAACAGTTAAGAAAAATCAGAACTCAGCAATCTCCTTTTGAATTCCTACTTAATCTTACATGGCAATATAATTTAGGCAAAAAAAAAATTGAATCTTTGAACTTAGTTTCATCATTTGCAAAATAAAATTTACAGTCACTTTAAAAAGGATTAAAAAGATGGTGTTGAAAAAATGTCAGGCATATTGTAGATACTCAGTATGTTACGTTTTACTTTCCTTTAGGTTGGTTTGTTTGGTTAATTAGGTTTTTTGAGGACATTGTAAAGACTGATTTCTACATCATCAATTATGTCAGTAGCCTATTCATTGCAGACATTTGGGGCTCTGTTCAACTAGCTTGTGAGTTTTTCCTTTAACTGAATTTTGCAAGGTTAACAACCAAATATTTCTTGTTCACCATTGCTACTCTGAGATCTATCTACAGTGCCTGATACATCGTCAAGACCAACACTTGATGAATTCACTGACTGGTTTTATGCTTATCCCTTACTCTCCTGGTCTTTATGTCTTTTTCTTTCTCATTGTTTTTCTCTCTCTTTTCTTCCTTCCATCTACTAACATTCCCTGTAGACATCTATCATAAGTACTTTGGAGGCTTGTTCCAAGACTTTTTTGGTGCATAATATCAGACTACTAGGTTGTAATCTTAGAACAGCAGTCAATCTCTTGCAGTGCTTCCACTGTTGAGCACACAGTAGAAATCCAAAATATAGCTAATGAGTGAATGAACAAGTGACTAAAGAATGACTCCTTTGTAACTAGGATTTCACAATTCAAGAAAGCTCAGGCACTAAAGAAAATAGGATTCAAGTTCAACAGCAGCAATAGTTACTTGGGGAATGATTATGGCACCTGATGACCCATTTATCCACAAGAGGAGTTGTTGAAAATCTGTTTTACTTTTTACTTGTGATTCAACAATATTTCAAATCATACAGAAAAGTATAAAGAAGAGCTCAATGAGCACAAAAAGATTTAATGATTTATAACATTTTGCTACATTCACTTCATATGTAAATATCACTTACATACAAACACATACTATTTTATTGGAAGTAGTGATAATATCAAATCATGTGGAATTAATGACAAAGATGCTAAAGCGAGGATTATTATGCAGAGATATAATTCAGTGAAGACAGTGTTTATAAATATCTGTTTTCCAAGTAGCATGGCTTCCACAGATTATTAACAATACATATAATTATATTTATAGTATGTATTAACTTTCACATGTGTCTGGCTCCTTTCACTTAGTGCGGTGATGGCTAATTCAGTTTATTTTTGTAAATATAATTTCATTATTTTTATGTCTGAGTAATATTTTGTCATACATATACATCAAATTTTCCTTATCTAGGCAACCATTCATGGGCATCTAGGCTGATTCAATATCTTTGTTATTGTGATTTGGGCTATAATAAACTTGGGAATGCTGAGATCTCTATCATACACTGACTTCATTTCATTTAGATACATTCCCAGAAGTGGATAGCTGGGTCATATAGTAGATCTATTTTTGTTTTTAAAAAGCCACCTCACTGTTTTCCTTATAGCCATACAAATTTGTATTCTGACCAATATTGAATTAGGTTTCTCTTTTTTTCATGTTCTTACAGGCATTCATTTTTTTTTTTTTTGGAAAATAATCTTTGTAACTGGAGTGAGATGAAATTTCAATGTGGCTTTTATTTGAATGTCTTTAATGGTTAATAATTCTGAGCACTTTTCATGTGTTTGTTGGAGATCTGTATTGCTTCCTTGAAAAATGTCTTTTAGATCCTTTGCCCATTTCTAAACTGGATTGTTTGTTTTGTTGTCATTGAATTTCTTGAGCTTCTTGCATATTCTGGATGCTAATTCATTATAAGACATATAACCTGCAAATATTTTCTCTTATTTCTCAATTGTCTTCTCACTCTTCCTTTTTTTTTAAAGATTGTTTATTTATCTATAAGTCCCTGTTACAAAGAGGGAAGGAGAGACAGAGAGAACTCCCATCTGCTAGTTCACTGTCCAGATGACTGCAGTGGCCAGGACTGAGCAGACTGCAGCCAGGAGCCAGGAGCCAGGAGCCAGGAGCTTCATCTGGGTTTCTCATGTGGGTGCCAGGGGTCCAAATACTTTGGACATCTTTTTCTGCTTTTTCCCAGGTCATTAGCAGGATGCTTGAGTGGAAGTGGAACAGCTGAGATTTGAACAAATGTCTGTATGGGATGCCAGCATTGCAGGTGGCAGCTTTACCTGCTTCACCACAACACCAGACCCACCGCTCTCTTTACTCTCTTGTATCCTTTGCTGTGCAGAAGCTTCTTGGTGTGATACAATCCCACGTGTCTATTTTTACCTTTATTTCCTATGCTTTTGGAATCTTATTCAAAAGGTCATCGCCTGTGCCAATGTCCTTGAGTATTTCCTTTCTGTTTCCCTCCAGCCGATTCAGTCTTTGCTCATACATTCAGACCCTAATCCAGCCTGTTTACAATAGCACTGTACTTTGGAAGACAGAAATGGAACACATGGAATACGTTAGAAATAGTTCCTAACTTCAAAATTTTTACATTAACCAATATAAATAAAATTGCCTCTCATATCTAAAATGTTGACAATTCCAGACCATTCTTAAGTGAGTATTAGAATGTCACATCAGAGTTTTAATTCAGCCCATGGGTTTCTGATTATAGTCTTGTCTAATGTATAAACTAAGATTAATTTTGGTACCATTGAGAATTCAGAAACTCATTGCTTATAAAAAGATAACATATTTAGGAATGAAAATATTCTGAATGTTATTTGAAACAAATAATGTACTAAATTTCCTATATTAATAAATAATTGCTACTTGTTTCCTTCAGAGATTCCATCCATCAGAAATGTGCCAGGTCATTCTGATTCCAATCCCAAATGTCATTCTGCTGTCAGGATGTGACAGTCACCAGTGTTAGATGTTCATTCCAAGAACAAATTATTTCCGGCAATAAAAGCCCATCTGTTTATCCAATTTGTGGATGTGCTCTGCCTACATTATCATTTGCCCAACTAGCCATGAAATGATCTCTCTCATATCACAAAATATTACAAGCCCTGCCATGACACCATTTCTTTACCAAAGCACAGGAAGATACCAACTGCTCCAATTTGGAGAATAAAGTTTTTGATTTCTTATTTTTTAGATTTTATTTATTTATTTGAAAGAAAGAGTTACAGAGAGAGGAGATAGAGAGGCAGAGAGATCTTCCATCAACTAGTTCACTCCTAAAATATCTGCAACAGCCAGGGCTGAGCCAGGCTGAAGTCAGGAGCCTTGTACTCCATTTCTGATCTCCCAAGTGAGTGGCAGAAGCCCAAGTACTTGGGCTATCACCCACTGCTTTCCCAGGCACATTAGCAGGAAGCTGGAAAAAGGGGATCAGACGGGACTTGAACCAGCACCCATATGTGATGCTGGTGTCAGAGGCCGGGGCATACTTGTTGGTTCCACGATGCCAACCCTCATGAACTGCAATTTTCAAGTGACAGTTTAAAATAGAGTGCTAGATTCCAATAAAGACGTTAGTATTAGGTAGGTTGGGGGAGTTCTAAAGTGAGTGGTGATCTGAATTCTTATGGAAAATAGAGTTGTGGCAGTTTGCATGTTTTTTGACTGTGTACTGCAAGGGATCTTGTGTGGAAATTTAATTTCCACTGTGAGGAAGTAAGAGTGTGGAAAACTAATCTGACCGTGGTGTTTATGATGGGACAATTTGAGGATGAGTAGTATTTTTCCTGATTGATTTAGGGCATCGCCTTGGAGCCTATATAACTGAAACTGGTGGCTGTATAAGAAGAGTGACAGTCGTGCACACATGCCCCTTGTCTCTTGCCGTTACTGTGGAATTTTGCAGCAAGAAGGCCATCACCAAATGTGAGCCCCTGCCCTACAGAACTCTGTGCTAAATAAACCTTTTTTATACAGTTATCCGGTCTTAAGTACTTCTGTATAGTGTCATATAACAGAGTAATACAATAGCTTTCTAGGGAGAATAGTTTAGAGTACTTATTCTTTTCACTGAGTTTTTAAAAACTATTGTTTTTTTTTAAAAAAAAAAAGAAAAGAAAGAAAGAAAGAAATGAGAAGGAAAGAGACAGAGAGGAAGAGAAAGAGTTAGCTCTAGCTCTTCCATCTGCTGTACACTCCGCAGCAGATCACCCTGGCTAGGCTGGACTGGAGCCAACCCTCAGAGCTGGGAACTCATTCCAGGTCTGCCAAGTGGAAGTCAGGAACTCACTGCTGCCGCCCAAGATCCACATTAACAGGAAGTTCGATTCCAGAGCCAGGCACCAAATCCAAGCACTCTGAGGTGGGACATGGATATCTCCTGTGGCGTGTTAAATGGCTGATTATCCACACCAAAAGGCAATGTCTTTTAAAGAAATACATAAACAGATAGCAAGTTAAGGGGCTGGCATCATGGCACAATGTGATAAGCTGTTGCTTGCAATTCTGGTGTCCCATATTGGAGTGCCTGTTGAGTCCTGGCTGCTCCACTTACAATTGAGCTCTGTACTATTGTACCTGGGAAAGCAGTGGACAATGGCTAAGTGCTTAGGCCTCTGCCACTCAGGTGGGAGACCCAGATGGAATTCCAGGCTACTAGCTTCTACCTGGCCAAGCCTCGGCAGGCATTTGAGGAGTGAACCAGCAGTTGGAAGATCTCTTTTTCTCTCTGTCTCTCACTCTCTCTATCACACTGCCTATCAAATAAATGAAATAGATTTTTTTTTTTTTTAAAGAGTGACCTAGATTGAGTTCCCGGCTGTGGTTTGGTTTAGCCTTGACAGATTTGGGCATTTGGGGAGTGCACTAATGGATGGAAGATCTCTGTCTATCTCTGTCTCTCTGCTCTTCAGATAAAATGAAAATATATTAGAAAAAAGAGTTTTAAAAAATAGCATGTTAAGTTTGCAGTAATAGAACTCAATTTTTAAATACTTATTTTATTTACTTGGCACTTTTGTCCACCTTCTGTTGCTTTCCCAGCTGCATTAGCAGGGAGCTGGATCAGAAGTGGGGCAGCCAGGACACGAACCAGAGTTTATATGGTATGCTGGCACCATAGGTTGCAGCTTAACATACTAAATCACAACACCAGTCCTAGTAATAGAACTCTTAAAGGAAGACCCCTATAAGGATATACATCTAAGTGATAGGACCATGTCTCTGTGGATTATATTTTATTTACTCTTTTCTGCATTTTAGAGATTTTCTAAATATTTTATATAATTAAAATAAAAATATGTCTCACAAGGGCAGGTGTTGTTGTACAACAGGTATACAACTGCTTGGGATGCCTGCATTCCTTATCAGAATGTGGGTTCAAGCATTGGCATCTCCACTTCTGATACACCTTCTGCTAATGCACCTGGGAGACAGTGGGTGATTGTCCACGTACTTGAGTTCCTACAATTTTCATGGTGGACCCAGATGGAGCTTCTAGTTTCTGGCTTTGGCTTGTCCCAGGCCCGATTGTTGTGGAACACTTACAGAGTGAACCAGTGCCTGGGAGATCTTTCTCCCTCTCTGTCATTCTGCATCCAAAATAAATAAACAAGTAAATTTTTACAAAAATATGCCTATAATGGATTTAGGCTTGAACTGTCTATGCTGGCTATTACATAATCTGGTACAAAAAAAAATCTACCCTGGCAAAAATGTAAAGGAAGAAATTGATTACAGATGAATTTTTTTATGGGAGTCCCCAAATAAAAAAAACATCCATTATTACATTTCACCAAATGATTTCAGAAATATGTAATTATTTTTTCTACTCAATCACCCTAGACAAAATGTACTAACCTTGTTTTTACATTTGGGAAATTCCGACTCAGGTTAAATGACTTGTTCTAAAACGAAATTTAGTAAATGTCAACACTGAGCCTCAAATCCCCATTTCATAACTCTGGGACCAAGATATATTTTCTGCACATATTGTCTGTCACTCCAAGAATAACCCCTGACTCACCTGCATGTTGGGACAAGTTATTTGGAAAAAAAATTTTAAAAATCAATTTATAAGCATTTTTATCCACTATTATATGCATTTCCTTTGTCTTTAAAAAGAAGCTCATTTTAATGGTTCACTTGAAATAATGCATCTAATATTTAAACTAAAATATATCTGTGGCACTTGTAGGCCTCAAATAACTTCTGTATTTCCTTCTAGGTCCACAGCTTATAATGTTTTTCTCTGTTATCATACAAAAAATGATAAGAATGAGACAGTTACTGAAATACTAAAGGAAAGGTAATTTACAGTGTTCATGATTACTATTGAAGTATCTTCCATTGGAATAAACACTCCCTCCCACCTTCAACACAAAAAGATCTTGCAATAAAGTTACATAAAATTATTTATTTTTTTATTTTTAAAGATTTTATTTATTTATTTGAGAGGTAGAGTTACAGAGAGAGTTAGAGACAGAGAGAAAGGTTTTCAACCTGCTGGTTCACTTCCTAAATGGAATGGCCACAACGGCCAGAGCTGAGCTGATCCAAAGCCAGGAGCCAGGAGCTTTTTCTGGGTCTCCCTTGTGGGTGCAGTGGCCCAAGAACTTAGACCATCTTCTACTGCTATCCCAGGCCATAGCAGAGAGCTGGATTGGAAGAGAAGCAGCCAAGAATAGAACTGAGATGCTGGCACCGCAGGTGGAGGATTAAGCTACTGCACCACAGCACCAGCCCACTTATTTATTTTTAAAGATCTATTTATTTATTTGAAAGTCAGAGTTATAGAGAAAGGGAGAGACAGAGGAAGAGGGAGAAAAAACTTCCATCCACTGGTTCACTTCCCAGAAGGCCATAATAGCCAGGGCTTGGCCAGGTCAAAGCCAGGAGCCAGGAGCTTCTTCCAGGTCTCCTATGAGGGTAGCACAGGCCTAAGCACTTGGGCCATCTTCTGCAACTTTTCCCAGGCCATTTGCAGGGTGCTGGATTGGAAGTGGAGCAGCCAGAAGACAAACCGACACACATATGGATGCTGGCATTGCTGGCAGTAGCTATACCCACTATGCCACAACACCAGCCCAAAAGACATTTATTTTAAGACTTTCCAACCAGCTGTGCATGTGCCACAGAGGATAAAAACAGCAATTAGTATTGCATCATTTGAATAGTATAATTGTAGTCAAGAGTAGCGGCTCAACGACTAAAATGTGGATAACTTTCTGACTTCAGTTTTCCAGAAGTCTTTCGACACCAATGACCAGCAAACCCTTTTCCAGACAAAAATCTAAATGTCACAAGTATGGAAAGAACATATTACAAGCATTAACAAGATCTCTTCTTTCAGTATTAATAAAATATTAATGATACTAATCTCAAGGGAGGAAATGTTATAAAAAAGCAATACTAAACGGTTATGGTCTCCACACAGCATGAGTCTTCCAGGCTCTGGAAGTACTGTCAAGTACTTTGTCTTTGGCCTACACATTCTCCAATGTCTCTTCATCATCACAATCCTCATTCTCTGTTTCCACACCCTCTTAACACTCAGCAGACAGAACAGCAATCAAGGGTCATTTTTCTCAAACAGGAAGATCCTGTTCCACAACTATACTTTATTTACATTGTTCTCTTAATAATCTTTTTCTCCTTTCTTAGAAGATGCAGTGCCTCTCATATTCAAGGGCAATCTACCATCTCTTCCTTGTGTCTTCGACTGTACTTCCTAGGTCTTCCTTTAGATTTTCTCCCTTTTCTCTCTCAACTCCAACCCTCTCCCTCAGCCACTTATAAACTCCTATGAAGTTTTCCTAGCCTGAGTCTAAAACTTTCAATAGTAACTAAATCTCTTTACTGTGTTTCTCATACAAACTTAACAAGAGTGGTCTATTCTCATTATTATCACTTTCTTACCTCATACATCACTTTCAATCCATTGAATTCTTGCTTCTGCTTCGTGATTCTTAAAGTTATCTCATTAAAATCAAAAAGAGCCTCCAGATCTCTAAATCTGGTAGACATTTATGTCTTTATGGTGCTCAACCTCTGTTTAATTTGCCTTTATCAATTACTTCTTTCTGTTTGAAATTTCATACCTCAATGGCATCATATCCTCCTTGCTTTTCCATATATTTTTATTATTTTTTTGCAGATAGTATTTTTGAATTGTTAAAACAATGATATTGAAGGAGTATTTCATCATAACCATCAAATAAAGATACCTGAAATACAAGCTATTTTATGTCTTGCAAAACTATAAATGGAACTATGATAAATAGAAACATAATAAGAGCATATGATTTGTGTAGTTAAGCTATTGCTATATAACCCATCAATCTGGCTAATAATTTTCACCTCACATTCAAATGTGGCCTAATAAACTGTTACTTCATTAACCCTAACTGTAATTGAAAAAGGACCCTATATTTCATACAATACATTCATTCCTGGGTTTAACTTTTTTTTTAGGGAGGGAGTAAATTTGCATACCATACTATCACTCATGAGTACAATTAGAAGTGTTTAGAAAAGTGCATTGTGCAAGATATTGCGCTTATAATTGCCTAATTGTGCTTACGTCTATCCAATTATCAGCATGATTGGCCACTTACACCATCAAAAGCAAAAGTGTTTAGCTGCATGTGCAATTATCTGCATGCTTAATTCAGAATGTTCAGTTGTTCCTTCATTTAAGGTTCTTAAAACTGATTTTAAATAAGGAAGCACAGAGATCTGGCAGGGAATGACCAATAATATGAATATCAAGACAAATCTGGAATTGGATTGTTTTATTGGCTTTGGCCAAAGTATTATTAATTTAACTTATAATTTATACTACAAATAATATGTGTATTTTATCATCAATTCCTTATATGCCTTCCTCACTTCATTATATGAAGAATTAATGGAGGAAATTTTATATTGTAAAAATTAATTTCTCTTTTCAATTAATGATAAATAATTATGTTACTTAGGTGGCTAGCATGTACACTGTAAGTTGATTTCAAAACCTTTATGAGCAAGATAGAAAACAGCCTATAAAATGAAATACTGAAGAAATTTGAAAGATGAAAATACATCTAGTCCCTGTATTGGGATAGATACAGCTAAGACAGGTCTAGACAGACTGTTATACCTGTAGTTTATCCAAAAAATCAGACCAGTGAAAAACAGATTTGACTTTTGGTTGGTTTCTAGAATTTCATGAAGATCCCAGAGTCAATGATAGTCATCTGTATAGGAAAGTAATTTCAGAAAGTTTGAACAATAGAAATTAACAATAGAATAATACTGGCTTCTGAAATTAATGTTTTTGCCTATCTCTTGGAGGAAAACATCAGCACACCATTTTTAAAGTATCTAGGTATCGCTGGACAGCCACTATCAATAGAATAATAAATAAGAAATCCAGTTAATAAAACCGGTACTGGGAAATGGAAATGCGATATAATCCATTTAAACAAATTGTTTATGAATCCATGATACTGTAAAGGATAGGAAATGACACCAAAAACTTAGGAAAGAATTAGAGTATGTTATGTACTTCTCATCTAATATTAGTGATATTCTTGAAGAGGAAGCCAAGGAACAGTTGCAGAGACTAGACATATGTTCTGAAGCAAGGCTTTGGCACCTAATTTATGATAAGCTTTATTCAACTCTAGCTGACTTCATCAGTGTCTGTACAGGGTCCATCCTAATAATTTTAAGAACTCCCTTTATGAGTCAAACATGTACTCAGAATTGAAGAGCACTGCAGGAGATTAGGGTCTAAGTAAGATGAAAAATGTAGAGACTATTTCCACTAATATGCACTTTTTGGTAGGTTTTATGTTTATAAAGTCTGATAATTAAAAGATAATAACATATTTGAGGAATGGTTTTTGAATAGAGACTTGAGAGTGATGTCAGCAAGATGGCAGAATAGAAAACTCTCAATTCAGAAAAGCCACATTCAAAACAATAGGGAAAAAAAAAGGTATTTTTACTCTCTCTCATTGCTTCTCCCTCTCCAGTGCCATGGACTCAAGAGCTCAGACAAGAAACAGTAGTACAATTCAGCTCCCAGACTACAGGTTATAAAGGCAACGGTGGGAGCAGCAGTATGTAAAATCTCCAGGGGACTGCAAACCAGCAGCCACATTGAGTAAAATTCTATGGGCAAGGGAATGCTGTAGAACATCTGAGGCAACAAGAAAATACTACAGAGAAATTCTTTTGGAAATTAACACAATTAAAGTAGCTGAGGGTATTTTAATAAATAAACAACAAAGTGAAAATACACGCACACACGCCTAAATAGGATGCCTAAAGGTTCAGAACACATGCAATGAACTTAAGCCTTCACCTTGAGTTGTTGACAAGGTTCAAGGGTCTATTAATTAGTTATGGTTTTCCATACTTGTATTGAAAAACTAGAAGAGGTGACATTTTTTCTCTAATGCCCAATTTTCAGCAAAGGTTTGCAAGACAAAAAATGTGGAAACATTGCCAAAAAAAAGAAGTTCAATAGATCTCCTGATATCATCCCTGAAAGTAAACACATGCTAAATTTATTAGACAAAAATAAATAAACCTTTCTTAATATGCTTTAAGAGACAATGAAAGTACACAGAAAGAAATGTGGTAAATCAAGGGAATGTTTTATGTGCTAACTGAGAATGTCAACAATGAGACAGAAATTGTAAGAATCACAAAGCAATTCTTGAGCTAATCCATATACAATAGCTGAATCTAATATTCACCAGATGAGGGAAACAAAAGGCTCAAACAGGTAGAAAACATTGCATACCATTGTCTTTTATAAATATTCATGCTAAAATTCATGACAAAGTAATGTCAACCCAATTTAAAAACACCTTAAAAGGAAGGACTTACTCCTGGAATCTAAGGATGCTTCAATGTACAAAAACCCATCAATACAATACATCACATTAACAGGATAAAGGGGTAAAATCTACATAACTATCTCAATTGATGTAGGATAAGCATCTGTCAAAATTTGATACTTTTATTAATTAAAAACCCTCAACAAATCAGGAATAGGAGTAAACTATCTACAATAATAAAGTGAATGCCTAATATATTCAGTGATAAAAAAATAAAGCTTTCCTCTAAGATGAGGAAAAAGACAAGATACCTCCTAATACCACTTTTATTCAATATATTACTGGAAGTATTGATGAGAGTAATTAGACAATAAAAAGAATAAACAAATTAATTTAGTAAAATTGTGCAAGGTAAGAATGACACTCAAAACTCATTTGTGTGCCAGCGCCAAGGCTCACTAGGCTAATCTTCTGCTTGTGGCAC
Source organism: Sylvilagus floridanus (assembly GCA_949820135.1). NCBI lineage: Eukaryota > Metazoa > Chordata > Mammalia > Lagomorpha > Leporidae > Sylvilagus > Sylvilagus floridanus. Next base: position 81,927,498 of record OX463236.1, on the reverse strand, counting down.
CAGCACTCCGGGTTCTAATCCTGGTTGGAGTGCCGGATTTTTTCCTGGTTGCTCCTCTTCTAGTCCAGCTCTCTGCTGTGGCCCAGAAGTGCAGTAGAGGATGGCCTAAGTTCTTGGGCCCTGTACCCACATGGGAGACCATGAGGAAGCACCTGGCTCCTGGCTTCAGATTGGTGCAGCACGCCGGCTATGGTGGCCATTAAGGGGGTGAACCAATGGAAAGGAAGACCTTTCTCTCTGTCTCTCTCTCTCTCACTGTCTAACTCTGCCTGTCAAAAAAAAAAAACTCATTTATAAGGATGAACAATTTGAAAAAGGTAACAAAGAAAGTAATTCCATCAACAATAATACAATATTTGGGAATAGTTATCCAAATAGCTAAAAGACTTGTAGACTGAAACCTGCAAAACATTGCTGAAAGAAATTTTAAAAGACATGAAAAAAATGGAAAGCATCCCATATTCATGGATTAGAAGAGCAAATATTTTTAAGATTTCAATTCTACCCAAAATGATTTGGAGATTCAAAACAATGAAAATGCCATCTTAAGTGTTAAAGTGACCATATTAATTGTTAAAGTGATCATATAGATAGGATTAAGTGTTAAAGGGATCATATAAAGAGGATCAAATATCTGGTAATAATCATAGAATTAAAAAAGGAGAGAATGTTCCAACGTGGAAAGTAGTTCACACAGCAGACTCATAGAATGACAATCACTTTAAATAGCACCCTAACCTCAGAACCAGCCCTTAAATCATCATGGTCTGGCTGAAAGGCCCATGAGAGCATTTCAGACATGGAAAGCCAAGACACTGTGGCAAAATAAAATAAAATAAAATAAAATAAAATAAAAGTCCTACATGAATGATAACTGTGAGAGAGATTCCAGTGGAAGGAAGTGGCCAGCAAAGAAGGAGGTACTTTTCTCTGAAGGGAGGAGAGAACTTCCACTTTGCTTATAGTCTTGTCTAAATACTGACAGAGATTGTGAATTCAAAAGGCTTCTATAGCCTAGGCAGCTCATGTCAAGAGCCTTGGTTGATCACAAACATCATACATAAGAGTGTCAATCGTTAAATTAACAACAGGAGTCACTGTGCACTTACTTCCCATGGAGGACCTCAATGAGTTGTATTATGAGAATTAACTGTAAACTTTCTCTCAGAGTTTGTGTATGTATGTATGTGTGCATGTGCAAATTGTTGAAATCTTTACTTAGTAGAGTTGGCTTTCTCTGTCTAAAGTTAATGGAAAATGAATCTTAATAGAGAATGGGACCAGAAATGGGAGAGGGGGGGAGGAGGTGGAGCAGGAGTGTAGATGGAAGGGCAGATATGGTTGGAAGATCACTATATTCCTAAAGTTGTACTTATGAAATTTATATTCCATAAACCAAAGGTTCGTTGGAAAAAATAAAGCAGTTCCCATCAAAATCCTAATAATATTCTTTTGCAGAAAAAGAAGAATTAAGCCTAAAATGCATTCAGACAGAATGATATTGATCCATAAAAACACTGACTAACTGAAAAAAAAAGAAAAAAGAAAACAGGAAAAAGGAGCCTGGAATAGCTCAGATAGAGATACATGCTAACATAGTAATTTTATTCATAGCAAAGTCATTTGCTTTATAATACTATAGGGCACATGAACAAGCATGACCTTTCAATAAATGATGCTGGAAAAATTTTGAATTCTTTCCCTTATCTCACACTATCGGGAAAAATCAGTTCCAGGTGGATTATAGATCTAAATACAAATTACAAAATAATTAGGTATTTAAGCAGAAAAAAATAGGACAATTATTTTTAGGAAGATAGGTTTTTCTATGTTTTGAAATATTTTCAAAATGTTTATTTTAATTTTTTGACTGAAAATCAGTTCAACACAAAGAAAAAGAGATAATGAGAGATCATTCATCCATTGGTTCTCTCTGCAAATACATGCAACACTCAGGGCTGGGTCAGGCCAAAGCCAGTGGACAAGATTTTCATTCCAGACTCCCATGTGTGTGGCAGATACTCGTGTATTTGAACTACATTTCAGGGTGCATATTAGCAGTATATTGGACCAGAGCAGAGGTAGGACTCCATCCTAAACTTATATGGCACATGTGCATCCTAAGCAGTAGTAGTTTCACCTGCTATGCCACAACACCCACTCCTGAAAGCAAGGTTTTATAAAGTACATTGTAGGAAAGACCACCTATATTGAAAAATATTATAAAGCACGTTTTACTAATATTGAGAAGTTAGATTCATAAAAGACAATCTTGAGAGTGCAAATGCAAATCACATCTGCCACAATGGATTCATATGCAGTATATTTAAAGAGCTTTAACAAATGTATAGAAATATAGACAGTGAAAAGAAAAGTCAGCATAAACTTCAAAAGACATGTTTCAAAAATTATCAAATGACTGTTAAATATATTAGAGATGTACACCTTTGACATCAGAGAAATATGAATTAAAATAAAAAAATACGCTACCTGTCAGAATTGCTAAATTTAAAGAGACAGCAATATAAAGTCTTTTAGAGGCTATGGAAAACTGTAATTTCTATACATTGATGGAAATTATGTAAATTAGGAAAACCTAATAAAGACTATCACAGACACAAGTTTTGCCTGGGCTTCCCACTTTTAAATATATTTTCAGTATAAATACATATATACATTCATAAAATACATATACAGATTACATATACATAAATACATATATACATTCATAAAAGACTAATAAACAGCTCTGACTGAGCAACTATCCATTGTAGTATATTTTTATAATATAGCACTATATAGATCAATGACAAAAATATACTAGTGTTAGAAGTAATAATGAATACATATCACACACATACTTAAGAAAACAAGATATACACAAGTGAACATTTGCTAATTATATTTTCATATGTTTCAAAAGCAGTCAAAGATGATCTATGTCCAGTTCAGTGTGATGGTTACTTTGAGGGGAAATAGTGATGGGAAGGGACGGACATGAGGTTTTCTCGAGTACTGACAGTTTCCATGTCTTGATCTGAGTGATGGTTACAAGATGGCCTTTACTTTGAATGAGTTTGTCAAGCTCTGTTATTAACTGAGTACATTCATCTTTTGAGTACATGATATTTCAGTAAACTATACAAAAGGAAAGAAAGTACATTTTATTTCTCCCTCTTTTTCCTTACTGCTACCTAGAATGTGAATATAAGGACTGGAGTACAAGTAGCTGTTTTAAGTCAGCAGTCAAGAGACAACATCCTCAGAAAGACAAGGCAAAGATAAACAAGGATTCTTGGGGTGGGCATTTGGCACAAATGATTAAAAGTTTGCTTTTGGGGCTGGAGCTGTGGTGTAGTGGGCTAAGCCTCCACCCTCAGTGGTGGCATTCCATATGGGCGCTGGTTTGAGACCCAATTGCTCCTCTTCCAATCCAGCTCTCTGTGGGGGCTGGGAAAGCTGTAGAATGTGATCCAAGTGCTTGGGCCCCTGCATCCAAGAGAAAGCTCCTGGCTTCAGATTGGCTCAGCTCCTGTCATTGCAACCATTTGGGGTGTGGCCAAATGGATGGAAGACTTTTCTCTCTGTCCCTCTCTCTGTAACTCTGCCTCTCAAATAAATAAATAAATCTTTAAAGAAAAAAAAAAGAAAGATTTTGCTTCTGATGCCTGCATCCCATTTCAAAGGTTTGAGTCCCAACTCCACTTCTGATTTTCTGTTTCCCAACAATGTGCACCCCAGGAAGAAACAAGAGATGGTTTAAGTATTTGGGACATTGCCACTCACATGTGGTCTGAATTGAGTTCCTCGTTCCTGGCTGAGACATGGCCTAGTGCCAGTTCTTGCAGGCATTTTGGAAGTGAACCAGCAGATGGGACACTTTCTCTCTCTCTCTCTCTCTCTCTCTCTCTTTTTCTCTTTCCCTATTCCTTTCAAACAAATAAAAAAAAATTTAACAAAAGAAGCAACCTAGATCCCAGATTACATTCATTATTACACCATTCTTAAATTAGCAACTTCTAGGCTTCTCATGCATGAGAGAAATATATTTTATCTTGCTGCATACAAACAAGAAATCACTGATTATTTTCTAAGTGGTGAATAGTCTGACCACAACAAACTCTACATTGGCTGAGAGATTAGACTGTTCTTTTCCTTCTTGATAAAAAGAAATAACAGCAAATTAAAGGTTAACAAGTCCAAGTGTCCTGTTGATTTCTCTATTTCCATTAGACATAAAATCTCCCAAAGAGATTAAGGGAAAAGATGCAGATTTAATTATTTTCCTATGCACATTAACAAATGCGAAATCACACATATATTTTTTATTTAGGTTGTCCCACACCATTGTCATTCTTTGGAGGGCTTTACTCATCAGCATTCTTCTGAGAAGAGTGATGATTTTTCTGGTGAAGTTATGGTAATTCCACAGCTCAGCTGAAGTGCACACCCCTTAGCACATTAATGAAAAATATTTGTACATTAGCAGATTTGCTCAAGAGACAAAATCAAATCAAATGAACTTGAATTTTCATAAATTCTGACAACTATAAGCTCTCAGAGAGAAACTGCTTCCTAATACATTTCAAGGGTTACCTGCATTCCAACAGGAGATTTAGAGCTTTACTGTGCTTGAATAGAGTGAAATTTAGTTACGGATAAAATAGCAACAGTAATTAAGAATTTTCACAAATCCATAAAGATTCTAATTAAAATTTGACTTCCTAATCCTTGGATGTGGAATTTCAGTGTGGACTGAAACACCTAACCGTTGGCAAAGTTCTGTGCACCGTGGCACACCCACTGATCACTGCATTTCTACAAGTCTCCTTGGGCTCTCTCAATTATTTTGGTAAAATTTAGGTTCTGGGATAATGATAGAAAAGCTTCCAAAAGGTACTTAACATGAGAATCTCAAGTTAAGTAGCTTGCAATAAATAATGCTCCTTAAGCAATTAGAGGCCAGTGTTTTGGCACACCAGGTTAAGCTGCTTATGTGACACCAGTATTCCTTATCTGAGTGCCTGTTTGGGTCCTAGCTGTTCCTCTTTCAATCTAGCTCCTTACTAACATGTCTGAGAAAGTAGTAGATGATGGCCCAAGTGCTTAGGTCCCTGCAACATGACATGGGAGGCCCGGATGTAGTTCCAGGCACCCAGCTTCCGCATGGCCCAACCCCAGCCATTGTGACTATTTGGGGAAGGAACCAGTGGATGAAAGATATCTGTCTCTTTCTCTCTCTCTCTATGCCTCTCTCTCTCTCCCTCTTTCTCTCTCTCTTCCTGATACTTTGCTTTTCTAATTTAAAAAAAAAACCTTAACATAAACGGGAAATTAAACTTTTTAAATTTTTTAAAATTAAAAAAGTCAGTAATTGAATATATTTTGGTGCACCTGCGGTTTTGATTTCTTTTGTGTAAATCTTCCCTTTCATTAATATTGAAATTAGTTTTCAAAGCCCTTTGTTAATACCCTCTCCTTATCCTATCCTAACATCTATTTTAGTTCAAATTCTTGCAGGAAGTGTTTATATTTTATCTACTTTTTCACAGCCACCACTCATATGATGTACAATCTGGCTTACTTCTCTACCACTTGCTGAAAACTAACCTCGCTACAATCTTTCTTAATCTCCTTGTCCCTAAGCATAATGCACATTTTGCAGTCTTTGATAAACTTGTACTTTGAAGCATTGGATAACACGAACACCATTTTTGGTAGAAATCACTGTCCCTTGGCCTTCCTAGAGTCTTTGTTTCCCACTATTTCAATAGACTGTCTTTCCTTGATTCTGCATCAGTTATTTATAGCTTCACTTATTTTTATGCCACTCACCATAAATTTAAGCACCTGTCTGAGTACATTCTATATTACGATATCAGAATACAACACAATAGGCATTTTATAAAGAGTCTGGAATCTGGAAAGCCCCACATCACAGAGGCATCATCTAGAGAGGGCCTTCTATCTGTCCTGGCGTGAAGAAGATCCCACATAAGGGGTGAGCCATAGACAGAGAGGTAATCAGTGACTCCTGAGTTAACAACAGGAATCCATTCATGAAGGCAGGAGGAAGGCTCCTTCTTGGCGTTCTAATCACTAAAGCCCCACACCTTGATACCGCTACAATGGTAATTAAATTTCAATATGGATTTTGGAAGTTACATTCAAACCATTGCAATCCTAATTTAGTCTTTCCTTTTGTACTCCATGCACAAAAGAAAATTAGTTACAATCCTCTAGAGAGTCTAAACCCCTATGGAAAAGGGTCTCCATTTGGTTACCTTCAATACATCAAATATTAAAAATCCAAATAAACAAAAAAAAGAAATACTAAAAATTCAATGTCTAATCTTCTTATAAGTACATTAATGTTTTAAACCACCTAAACTCTGTCAAAATTTTTCTTCACAAATATCCTAATCAAATATTTGCTATTTGAATAAATAATAGTATATCTGATGGTAATTGTAGCCATAAGATATGAAGTTACTCTTAACTCACTCTACTCTCTGCCACTAAAATTGATCATATCATTATGAATTTTTAAAAACATTTATTTTTATTTTTCTGATACCTTTTATGCTAATGTAATATTAGTAAAAGGAGAATAGATTCAATGTAGTTCATAGGTTCAATTCTAAGAATATAATGATATTCCCTTCCTTTCATCCACTTGTTCCCTCCCTCCTTCTCCTTTCCTTCCTTCCTTCCTTTCTCTGTTTTTCTCCCATCCTGTATACCTTTCTTCTTTCTTTTTTAGTTTTTTTTGTTTGTTTGTTTTTTTAAGATTTGAGAGGCACGGTTACAGACAGAGATGGAGAGAGAAAGAGAGAGGTCTTCCAGTCACTGGTTCACTCCCCAAATAGCCGCAATTGCCAAAGCTGGGCTGCTTAAATGCCAGAACCAGGAGCTTATTCCGGGTCTCTCACAAGGGTGCAGGAGCCATGCACATGGCTGTCTTCCACTGCTTCCCCAGGTCATCAACAGGAGCTGTATCAGAAGTGGAGCAGCCAGGACTTGAACTGGCACACCTAAAGGAGGCTCACACAACAGGCAGAGGTTTAACCCACTATGCCACTGTTTGGGCCCCTCTTTTTCAGTTTTTGAGGTAAAGTTTTTAATGAACATTACAGTCAGAAATTTCATGCTACACTAAATAAAGAGATCAATAAGTAAAAAATAAAATAAAAAACCCTAGTTCAGCAGCAATATAGGCAAGGAATGTGACCAATAACCAAATGGAAAGATGACCATTTCACAAGTATCCAGTAAATTTTTAAATAATCATAGATCATTAAAACTATGGTAGTACAATGTTCTTTTTCTTCTTCTTTTTTTTTTTTTTTTTTTTGAGAGGCAGAGTGGACAGTGAGAGAGAGAGAGACAGAAAGAAAGGTCTTCCTTTTGCCGTTGGTTCACCCTCCAATGGCTGCCACAGCCATTGTGCTGCGGCTGGCGCACCACACTGATTGGATGGCAGGAGCCAGGTGCTTCTCCTAGTCTCCCATGGGAGACTTGGGCCATCCTCCACTACACTCCCAGGCCACAGCAGAGATCTGGACTGGAAGAGGGGCAACAGGGACAGAATCCGGTGCCCTGACTGGGACTAGAACCCGGTGTCCCGGAGCTGCAGACAGAGGATTAGCCTATTGAGCCGCAGCCCCAACCAGCACAACGTTCTTAACCATTGGTTTGACAAAAAGTTGACAGAATATGTTTGCAGTAACACTGATACACACAGGCGTTTCTTTCTCTTTTTTTGTTTTTATATAAACTTATTTATTTGACAGATAGAGTTAGACAGTGAGAGAAAGAGAGAGAGAGAGAGAGAGAGACAGAGAGAAAGGTCTTCCTTCTGTTGGTTCACCCCCTAAATGGCCACTATGGCTGGAGCTACGCCGATCCAAAGCCAGGAGCCAGCTTCCTCCTGGTCTCCCATGTGGGCACAGGGGCCCAAGCACTTGGGCCATCCTCCACTGCCCTCCTGGGCCACAGCAGAGAGCTGGACTGGAAGAGGAGCAACCGGGACTAGAACCAGTGCCCATATGGGATGCCGGCACAGCAGGCAGAGAGAGCATTAACCAAGTGAGCCATGGTGTTGACACCTATATAAACTTATTTTAAATCTGTCTTTTAATTAGCTCTCAAGAATATCTGTTTACTATTCTCTCCATTTATTTCAGTCTTATCTACCACATTATCTTATCTAAAGTGTTTAGCAGTTCATTGTGATATGGATTCAGTTTTAAGCTTTTATTCTAGCAGCCTTATAGGACATTAGGGATATGATCTGTTCTATCCAACGTGGGCAGCATCTTAGTCTTCCTCACTCTTCAGCCAGAGTGGCAATTTAAACACCAAATTTGAGCTTAACACTCCATTATTGAAACTACTACATTATCTTTGCACTTAGGATCACATAGGAATTTAAAATTATTACTCTTTTGATTCTTCAGATATATTTTGAAGGGCACACTTTGGTATCTGAAGAACACTGGATTGGATGTGTTCTATTAGTGGCCTCGCTTACCCAGTTTGATTTTAAAAATTAACTACTTCCTGTTGATTACTTCCTAACGCTTTCCTTGCTATATCTTTTCTGCATAACCCCTGGAAATATTTGATTCTGTGACCTTTTAATGAAGTCTGTACTTTCAGCATAGTTTACATAGTCCTTTCTGCTTTTGTTCCAGCTTATTCTTCGCTCTAACTATTGCTAAACTATTTGCTTATTTTATAACCCAGCCCAAATCTCATTTTCCCCTCAAAGCATTCACTGGTTCAAAATGTAATTCTCCATATCCTGATCCCTCTATCTTAAGGACATCCTTAGTTTCTTTCATACATAATGAACATGTATTCATTTAATGCTCATCCCAAATGACAGGATTCAATAAATATTTTATTTTCCTCATAGAGCAGTGACCACTTCTTCCTTTGTGTCACAGCTGTGACATCAGCAAACATCTACTTTAGTCCCATGGCCATTATTATGGTTTTTAAAATATGTTATACTTTAATTAACTATAAGCTTCTAGGTTTTTTTTCTATGCTTACAGTACCTTGTTTAATGTCAGATGAACAATGGAGACTCAAAATGAGTTTTTGAATAATTAAGGTACAAATGGATTCTTTAACAATTTTCAGGTTTTTTTTTGTTTTGTTTTCTAAAACCTTAATAAAATTTTATTCTCACAATCTTCATCTTCTGAGCACTTCATGAAACTGCAGGAACATAATCCCTTTAGTTTTCAAGGAAGCGTTAGGAGCTGTCTTCATGGAATCAATTTATACTGGATTTATCACAATCACATCACTTCTAGTAGGCACTCTAAGAGCAAAGATGGATTCTACCCAATTAAAAAGCCCTAATGCCTTCTAAACCTGAGCTTCTTCAGCAGGAGTGAGCAATTATTCAAAACCCTTCAAAATGTGGGCCACAGACCAATTTAGTATGTCAGGGCTTTACAACTTAATTGGGCTCAATGCATAGAAAAAAGTCTTAGGCCCTTTCCAGACAGCTGTTAGCTGATAGAGGAGTCATATGGATAGCATTTGCATTGTTGAAATGGTGTCGGGCACAGCACTGAATGGTATCCAACTTTATGACTTCCAGACCCTTTTTTTTTTTTATTGTTTTCCCCACAGGAAACATTATACACATCAAAATAAAGACTCTGCCTTTCACATCTGACTGCTAACTAGGAAAAGTGTAGATTTACGGCGGAGCCAAGATGGCGGAATAGTGAGGACGCGCACTAGCAGTCCGCAAAAAGATAGTTTAATAAAAACAGAGTTACTGTAGCCTCAGGAAAAATCTCACGGAAAAAAATGCAGTGGAAATTCTTCCGGACCCAGTGAATGAGACGCAGAGGACCTAGGGGAAAGTAAGTTTGCGAACGGCAAATCGTGCCTTAGTGGCACGGGAGCTGCCGGGAGGGACGGGAACCGGACGGAACACAGTTGCCATTGGATTCGAGCGCTTAAACGGGAGCCGATACAGGGATCCCGAGACACTGGCGGGGGGAAGCAGACGCCACGGGGGAAACAGCACAATTGAGGCGAGCCCACACGGACACTAGCCTCTTTCGTTGCCCACCCTGCTAATTCTAGCTGGACTGAACGCAGTGGGACGGCGTGCCCGCCGGCTGAACCGGCAGCCGGGCGGAACACAGTCGCCATTGGAACTGAGCGCTTGAACGGGGGCTGATACAGGGATCCCGAGACACTGGCGGGGGGAAGCAGACGCCAGGGGGGAAACAGCACAATTGAGGCGAGCCTGCACGGACACTAGTCTCTCTCGTCACCCACCCTGCTAATTCGAGCTAGATTAAACGCAGTGGGACAAGGCGCGCCCGCCCATCACTGAGGCAGACGGAACCAAAAACCCGAGGCTGTAGAAACCTGAAGGGGATCCAAAAACTGGGAACACACCGCACACACAAACTCCGTTACCTTGACAACCCAGAGAAAGAGTGTGGGGAAAAAAAAAATGCCAAATAAAAACAGATTCCGAGGGAGCAAGATCAAGGAAGACGCTATGATGACCCCAAACGGAAAAGACACCCCAAGTCAGGATTGTGAAGATAATGAGATAGAAGAAATGCAAGAAGCAGATCTCAAAGAATTGATAAGAACATTAAGAAGTTCTCAAAAACAAATTCTTGAACTACAGAAATCTTTAATGGATAAGATAGAAAATCTCTCTCGCGAGAATGAAGCACTACGGAGAAATCAAAACGAAATGAAACAACTAGTAGAACAAGAAGCTACGAGAGTGACAAAAAATCTTAATGAATTGAAGAATTCAATAGATCAAGTGACAAGCAATCTTGAGGGCCTTAAAACCAGAATGGGTGAAGCAGAGGAGAGAATATCGGACCTAGAAGACAGAGAACAGGAGAGGAAACAGTCAAACCAAAGACAAGAAGAGGAAATTAGAAAACTAAAAGATATTGTCGGGAATTTACAGGATACTATTAAAAAACCCAACATTCGGGTTCTAGGTGTTCCTGAAGGTATGGAGAGGGAGAAAGGATTAGAAGGCCTTTTTAGGGAGATACTAGCAGAAAACTTTCCAGGCTTGGAGAAAGACAGAGAAATCCTAATCCAGGAAGCTCATAGAACCCCTAATAAACATGACCAAAAGAGATCCTCTGCACGACATATTGTAATTAAACTCACCACAGTGAAGCAAAAAGAAAAGATCCTAAAATGTGCAAGAGAGAAACGTCAGATTACTCTCAGAGGATCTCCAATTAGACTTACAGCTGACTTCTCAACAGAAACCCTACAAGCTAGAAGGGAATGGCGAGACATAGCCCAGGTACTTAGAGAGAAAAACTGCCAGCCCAGAATATTATACCCTGCAAAGCTCTCATTTGTGAATGAAGGTGAAATAAAGACCTTTCATAACAAACAAAAATTGAAAGAATTTGTTGCCACTCGTCCAGCCCTGCAAAAGATACTTAAAGACGTGTTACACACAGAAACACAGAAACACGACCATCAACATGAAAGAAGGTAAACGAAGGGAACCTCACGGCAAAAGATCACAGGGAATTCAAAGCATACATTAGAAAATATCTGGCAAATGGCAGGGCAAACTTACCACTTATCAATAGTCACATTGAACGTTAAAGGTCTAAACTGTCCTGTTAAAAGACAGAGATTGGCTGATTGGGTTAAGGAACAAAAACCATCTATTTGCTGCCTACAAGAAACACATCTTTCCAACGAAGATCCATACAGACTGAAAATAAAAGGATGGAACAAGATATACCATGCCAACAGAAATGAAAAAAGAGCGGGTGTAACCATCTTAATATCGGACTACATAAACTTTAACACAAAAACTGTTAAGAGAGACAAAGAGGGGCACTATATAATGATTAAGGGATCAATACTACAGGAAGATATAACAATTCTCAATGTATATGCACCTAATTACAGGCCACAGGTTTATTTAAAAAATTTGTTAAGAAACTTAAAGGGAGACTTAGACCCCAACACAATAGTACTGGGGGACTTCAATACTTCACTCACAGATATTGACAGATCGACAGGACAGAAGATCAACAAGGAGACAGTAGATTTAAACAACACTATAGCCCAAATGGATCTAACAGATATCTACAGAACTTTTCATCCTACAAGTAATGCATTCACATTCTTCTCAGCAGTACATGGAACCTACTCTAGGATTGATCACATATTAGGCCATAAAGCAAGTCTCAGCAAATTCAAAAGAATTAGAATCATACCATGCAACTTCTCAGACCATGAGGGAGTGAAGTTGGAAATTAGCAACTCAGGAATCTCTAGAGCATATGCAAACACATGGAGATTGAACAACATGCTCCTGAATGAACAATGGGTCACTAAAGAAATCAAAAGAGAAATCAAAAATTTTCTGGAAGTAAATGAGGATAACAGCACAACATACCAAAACTTATGGGATACAGCAAAAGCAGTGTTAAGAGGAAAGTTTATATCAATAGGTGCCTACATCAAGAAACTGGAAAGGCACCAAATAGATGAGCTTTCAATGCATCTCAAGGATCTAGAAAATTTGCAGCAAACTAGACCCAAATCTAGTAGAAAAAGAGAAATAATCAAAATCAGAGAAGAAATCAACAGGATTGAATCCAAAAAAAATTACAAAAAATCAGCCAAACGAGGAGCTGGTTTTTTTGAAAAAATAAACAAGATTGACACCCCATTGGCCCAACTAACTAAAAAAAGAAGAGAAAAGACCCAAATCAGTAAAATCAGAGATGAAAAAGGAAATATAACAACAGACACCACAGAAATCAAAAGAATCATCAGAAATTACTACAAGGACTTGTATGCCAGCAAACAGGGAAACCTATCAGAAATGGATAGATTCCTGGACACATGCAACCTACCTAAATTGAACCAGGAAGACATAGAAAACCTAAACAGACCCATAAGTGAGTCAGAAATTGAATCAGTAATAAAGGCCCTCCCAACAAAGAAAAGCCCAGGACCAGATGGATTCACTGCTGAATTCTACCAGACATTTAAAGAAGAACTAACCCCAATTCTTCTCAAACTATTCAGAACAATCGAAAAAGAGGGAATTCTCCCAAATTCCTTCTATGAAGCCAGCATCACCTTAATTCCTAAGCCAGAAAAAGATGCAGCATTGAAAGAGAATTACAGACCAATATCCCTCATGAACATAGATGCAAAAATCCTCAACAAAATTCTGGCCAATAGACTGCAACAACACATCAGAAAGATCATCCACCCAGACCAAGTGGGATTCATCCCTGGTATGCAGGGATGGTTCAATATTCGCAAAACAATCAACGTGATACACCACATTAACAGGCTGCAGAAGAAAAACCATATGATTATCTCACTAGACGCAGAGAAAGCATTCGATAAAATTCAACACCCTTTCATGATGAAAACCCTAAGCAAACTGGGTATAGAAGGCACATTCCTCAATACAATCAAAGCAATTTATGAAAAACCCACGGCCAATATCCTATTGAATGGGGAAAAGTTGGAAGCATTTCCACTGAGATCTGGTACCAGACAGGGATGCCCACTCTCACCACTGCTATTCAATATAGTGCTGGAAGTCTTAGCCAGAGCTATTAGGCAAGAAAAAGAAATTAAAGGGATACAAGTTGGGAAGGAAGAACTCAAACTATCCCTCTTTGCAGACGACATGATTCTTTATTTAGGGGACCCAAAGAACTCTACTAAGAGACTATTGGAACTCATAGAAGAGTTTGGCAAAGTAGCAGGATATAAAATCAATGCACAAAAATCAACAGCCTTTGTATACACAGACAATACCACGGCTGAGGAAGAACTGCTAAGATCAATCCCATTCACAATAGCTACAAAAACAATCAAATACCTTGGAATAAATTTAACTAAGGACATTAAAGATCTCTACAATGAAAATTACAAAACCTTAAAGAAAGAAATAGAAGAGGATACCAAAAAATGGAGAAATCTCCCATGCTCATGGATTGGAAGAATCAATATCATCAAAATGTCCATTCTCCCAAAAGCAATTTACAGATTCAACGCAATACCAATCAAGATACCGAGGACATTCTTCTCAGATCTGGAAAAAATGATGGTGAAATTCATATGGAGACACAGGAGACCTCGAATAGCTAAAGCAATCTTGTACAACAAAAACAAAGCCGGAGGCATAACAATACCAGATTTCAGGACATACTACAGGGCAGTTGTTATCAAAACAGCATGGTACTGGTACAGAAACAGATGGATAGACCAATGGAACAGAATAGAAACTCCAGAAATCAATCCAAACACCTACAGCCAACTTATATTTGATCAACGATCCAAAACCAATCCCTGGAGTAAGGTCAGTCTGTTTAATAAATGGTGCTGGGAAAACTGGATTTCCACATGCAGAACCATGAAGCAAGACCCCTACCTTTCACCTTACACAAAAATTCATTCAACATGGATTAAAAATTTAAACCTACGACCCGACACCATCAAATTACTGGAGAGCATAGGAGAAACCCTGCAAGACATAGGTACTGGCAAAGACTTCTTGGAAAAGACCCCAGAAGCACAGGCACTGAAAACCAAAATTAACTACTGGGATTGCATCAAATTGAAAAGTTTCTGTACTGCAAAAGAAACAGTCAGGAAAGTGAATAGGAAACCGACAGAATGGGAAAATATATTTGCAAACTATGCAACAGATAAAGGGTTGATAACCAGAATCTACAAAGAAATTAAGAAACTCCACAACATCAAAACAAACAACCCACTTAAGAGATGGGCCAAGGACCTCAACAGACATTTTTCCAAAGAGGAAATCCAAATGGCCAACAGACACATGAAAAAATGTTCAAGATCCCTAGCAATTAGGGAAATGCAAATCAAAACCACAATGAGGTTTCACCTCACCCCTGTGAGAATGGCTCACATTCAGAAATCCACCAACAATAGATGCTGGAGAGGATGTGGGGAAAAAGGGACACTAATCCACTGTTGGTGGGAATGCAAACTGGTGAAGCCACTATGGAAGTCAGTCTGGAGATTCCTCAGAAACCTGAATATAACCCTACCATTCAACCCAGCCATCCCACTCCTTGGAATTTACCCAAAGGAAATTAAATTGGCAAACAAAAAAGCCGTCTGCACAGCAATGTTTATTGCGGCTCAATTCACAATAGCTAAGACTTGGAACCAACCCAAATGCCCTTCAACAGTAGACTGGATTAGGGAATTATGGGACATGTACTCTACAGAATACTATACAGCAGTCAAAAACAATGAAATCCGGTCACTTGCAACAAAATGGAGGAATCTAGAAAACATCATGCTGAGTGAATTAAGTCAGTCCCAAAGAGACAAATATCATTTGTTTCCCTTGATTGGCGATGACTAACTGAGCACCAAAGGGGAAACCTGTAGAAGTGAAATGGACACTATGAGAAACAGTGACTCGATCAGCTCTTGTGCTGACTGTTGTTGTACAATGTAATACTTTATCCATGGTAGTATTTTTTTTTTCTCTTTATCCTAGTACTAGTGGTTGAACTCTGTAATTAACACACAATTATACTTAGGTGTTTAAATTTTAACCGAAAAGTGATCTCTGTGAAATATAAGAGTGGGAATAAGAGAGGGAGGAGATGTAAAATTTGGGACATGCTCAATCGGAACGGCCCCAAATGATGGAGTTAGAATTGTGCCAGGGGTTTCCAATACAATCCCATCAAGGTGGCATGTACCAAGGCCATCTCATTAGTCCAAGTGATCAATTTCAACTCACAATTGATCACACTGATAGGTCTAAGAGTCAAAGGGATCACACAAACAAGACTAGTGTCTGCTAATACTAACTGATAGAATGAAAAAGGGAGAGAATGATCCAACATGGGAAGCAGGATACACAGCAGACTCATAGAATGGCAGATGTCCTAAATAGCACTCTGGCCTCAGAATCAGCCCTTAAGGCATTTGGATCTGGCTGAAGAGCCCATGAGAATATTTTAGGCATGGAAAGCTAAGACACTCTGGAAAAAACAGAAGACCTAAATGAAAGATCTCTGCGAGTGAGATCCCAGTGGAAAGAACGGGGCCATCAAAGAAGGAGGTACCTTTCTCTGAAGGGAGGAGGGAACTTCCACTTTGACTATGGCACTGTGGGAATAAGATCGAAGTTGGCGAACCCTAAAGGCTTCCATAGCCTCGGCAACTCATGACCAGAGCCTAGGGAGATTACTGACGCCATAAACAAGAGTGTCAAATTGTTAAATCAACATCAGGAGTCACTGTGTACTTACGTCTCATGAGGGATCTGTCCTTAATGTGTTATCCAATGTGAAGTGATGCTATTACTAGTACTGAAACAGTATTTTTACACTTTGTGTTTCTGAGTGGGTGCAAACTGATGAAATCCTTACATAGTATATATTGAATCGATCTTCTTTATATAAAGATAATTGCAAATGATTAAAAAATCTTGGTGTTAAATTGGAAATCGCATAGACAATTAATCAATTTTTTTAAAAAAAAATCATGTAGGATCTCTGTCCTTAATGTGCTGTACATTGTGAATTAATACTATAACTAGTACTCCAACAGTATTATCATTTTGTGTCTCTATGCGAGGGCAAACCGTTGAAATCTTTACGTAATATGTACTAAATTGATCTTCTGTGTATAAAGAGAATTGAAAATGAATCTTGATGTGAACAGAAGGGGAGAGGGAGCGGGAAAGGGGAGGGTGGGGGGAGGAAGGGAAGTTGTGTGGGGGGGGAGCCATTGTGGTCCATGAGCTGTTCTTTGGAAATTTATATTCTTTAAATAAAAGCTTTATAAAAAAAAAAAAAAAAGAAAGAAAAGTGTAGATTTACAATTGTCTAAACAATTGTTTCTTAATTAGTTACCTGCTTTGTGTGATTTAGTTTAGTACTCACATTTTGTTGAGAAATAGTTTTCTGTGCAGTATCTTCTTGCCTTTCTAAAAGAAGCAGGAAGCAGAGCAAATCAGAAAGTGCTCCACGGGTGGCATGTTCAACATTATTGGTGAACATGTACCTGGCAATTTTTTTTGTGTATAAGGCACAGGATTTACTTTGGAAAAGAAAAAATTTATAGAATTCTTCTTCCTCAATACTCATATATCTGAAATCTACTTTCTCTCTCCTGTTTCTGGTGTCACCCACTCTGTCCAGACCAATTTAATTTCCTGCTTGGACATATGCTATAGGTTGCTAACTTGGACCTCTCACCAATTCTTGTTCTGCCATCCAATCATCACAAAACCTTCATCAGGACGCTGTAATCATTCTTAAGACAGCCTGAACTCCAGGTCCCTGGAGGATCTGACTACTGCTTCCCTTTGCAGCCTCACCTCAATGCCCTCTTTCTCATTCCCTCTGGGAATTTCTGTCCTATTAGCCTTTTTCTAGACACACGCTATTTTCAAGTTGTTTCTCAGAGTTTATGCCTTTGCTCTTCTTTTTACTTAGAACTTTCTCCTCACTCCACACCTGCTACCTTGGGCCAACTCCTGCTTATTTTTTTTTTTAAGTTTCAGCTTAACTTCCACATGCTCGGAAAAACTTTTCCTGTCTCTTCAGAGAAGATTAGGCTACCCTGCTATTTGCTTTAATAACAGGCTCTGCATTAATCCAGACAACTAGAAAGAAATTAGTTGAGAAAGCAGCATGACTTTGAACGCTAATATGGGGGTTACTCAATACAGAGATTATTTTTAAATTCATCAACCTCTGGAAAGTAGATGAAATAACACATAAGCAAAAAATCTTGAGCACCAGAAACTCACTGATTTACATGATGTTATGTTTTAGTCTCATAATTTTAGATGACAGTTTTTCTAAACTATATTTATTTTTAAATAAATCATAGTGAGCAAAATTAATCACTGCTTTAAAACATGAGGTTATTATGATAAATATAAACTGGTACATAGAACTATTGTAATAATTGTCAGAATCTCTACCCCTTTTCCCTGACGAGATCCTAAAATATTGAGTAACAAAAAGCAGAGAAGTGGGAAATGGGTTGAAATGTCAACCTCATGACTGATCATTGCTAAATGTGAGAGTCAAGTTTGTGAGAGTCAATTTGACCTGTTGCCAGAACCCTGGGATTATTAACTTCCCTGACTAGAACTTCTAGGCTTTTAGTGGAGAAGCCACTGTTGGAGGAAAGAGAGCAGAATCCAGCATCATAAGTTATTCCTTCTCCATTTTCCAACGGTAACGCTAGAGAGACAAATTTCCAGAGATATTCCATATCACTCCATATTCAGAAGCTTCTTCACAAAGAAGATCCGTGAATGGCAAATAACTTTGAACTTAAGATGTAATGTTTCTTTCCAGGGAGATTTGAAAATATACCTCCCTAGAAATAATATCTCAGGGTAATAATGACGAAAGTCTTCACTTTGCCTTCCCTGGGGACATTTACTTCCATTCCATGGTAAAGAATTTTCTAGGGCCGATGCTATGGTGTGATAGAGTAAGCCTCCACTTGTAGCACCCCCATCCCGTATGGAGCTGGTTCATGTTCCAGCTGCTGCTCTTCCAACCCAGCTTTCTGCTATGGCCTGGGAAAGTAGTAGAAGGAGGCCCAAGAGCTTGAGCCCCTGTACCTGCATGGAAGACCCGGAAGAAGCCCCTGGCTCCTGGCTTCAATCGGCACAGCTCCAGGCATTATGGCCAGTTGGGGAGTAAACTAGTGGATGGAAGACTTCTCTCTCTGTCTCTCCTTCTCTCTGACTGTAACTCTGTCTCTCAAATAAGTAAACAAAATCTTTTTTTTAAATAAAGAATTTTCTTGCTCATATTCTTTCTCCCTCCCTTTCTGCTTCTTCCTCCCCCTAACCTAAGAAGAATAGATGCACTAGAAACCCTAAAGAAACTGGGTCTTTAATGACAGTAATTCTCCTGTGATGCTATCCCCTGGACACACAAATGACACTCAGCCTTCATGCCACAGCACTTTGAGAGCTGTGGTGTGTGGAACCAATGCAAGATACTGTGTGGGCTGCTCTAAAAAGGAGTCTATTTCTCTGATTCAGAGATTTTGTGTCCTTTTGTCAATGCAGGACTTAAAATGAAGTTCTCTCAATTCCTCCAATGTGGAAAACACATAAAAACGTAAAAGACAAATAGTATATTCTGAGACAACTCTTTTTCTGGAAACTAGGATTGGAGAAAAGGTGTGTCCTAGTTTCTAACAATGAAGATAATGGTAATATCAATAGCAACAAGAACAGATGCTGTGTGTAGTAGGTTAAGCCTCCGTCTGTAGCACCAGCATCCCATATGGGCTCTGGTTCATATTCTAGCTGCTCCTCTTCTGATCTAGCTCTGTGCCATGGCCTGGGAAAGCAGTGGAAGATGGTCCAAGCCCTTGGGCCCCTGCACCCACGTGGGAAACCTGGAGTAAGCTTCTGGCTCCTGGCTTCGGATCTGCCCAACTCCGGCCGTTGTGGCCAATTGAGCAGTGAACCATTGGATGGAAGACTCTCTCTCTCTCTCTCCCTCTCTCTCTTCCTTTTCCTGTCTCTGTCTGCAACTCTGCCTCTCAAATAAATAAATAAATCTATAAAAATAGCAACATACTACTTTCTTTTTATTTAATGTTTTCTATGATCTCTGTACAAAGAACTTTACTACCATCATCTCACTTAATCACTAGAAGTTGCATGGGAGGAGTACGTTCATCACTTCCCATTTCATAGAAGAAGAATTTTAAATTCAAAAGATTAAGAAATCTGGGGTGGGTGTTGTGGCTTAGCTGGTTAAGCCACCTGCTTGTGAAGGTGGCATCACATATGGGTGCTGGTTTGAGACCTGGCTGTTCCACTTCTGATCCAGCTAAATGCTGATGTGCCTTGGAAAGGAGTGGAGAATGGCCCAAGTGTTTGGGCCCTTGCACTCACAAGAGAGACCCAGAAGAAGCTCCAGGCTCCTAACTTCAGCCTGGTCCAACCCCAGGCATTGCAGTCCTTTGGGGAGTGAACCAGCACATGAGAGTGCTCTCTCTCTCTCTCTCTCTCTCACTCTATCTCTCCTTCTTACTCTCTCTCTCTCTCTCTCTCAATCTCTCCATTTCTCTTTGTAACTCTGCCTTTCAAGTAAATAAAATAATTTAAAAAAAAGTTATGAAACTTGCTCCAAGTCATGATAATGTGTTAGAATAGCAGATGAATGTCTAGCTCTCCTTGACAAAGAATCCATGCTTTTTTTGCTAAGTAACAGTGAAAACACAGAAAGAACAAAATTGTATTTAGCCTTACCTACTACTAAATTTCCACTCCAATTGCAATTCCAAATATTCATGTATATCGCCTCTCCACAGGCATCTCTCAGCTAAGCCTCTTTCTCTGGTCACAGTGAAAGCAAGAGGGTGAGAGGGTGCGAACACATGGCCATGATCTTGTAAACTAACATTGGAAGTGACATCTCTTCACTTTTCCAGAATTCTCTAATAGAAGCAAGGCTGTATATCCATCTTATACTCAATAGGAAAGGCCTGGTTACATTGGTATGAATATAGGAAAATGAGAATCCTTAGCAGCCACTTCAGAAGCTACTTATATCAGGGGGTGCCCTCCACTATGACAGGAAACTGGTCCCAGTTGCAAAGCATAAGGTGCCATTGCTCCCAGACTGTTCTCTGCACTCTGCGGGAGTGAGGCCGAGGTGCCATCTGCTACCTCTGGGCTGCTCTTCCCTCTTCCACTTTCATAATGGACTTAGAAGCCCTCTCATTTTATTCTGGTAACTGCTCTCTCTTCCTCAGCAATCCCTCATGATATCCCCAAAAATAATTGCTAAGAAGAGTAAAAGAGAATCTATAATCCAATATCCTTACACTCTGTTCTTTTTAGTTAAATTACTCCCTCACATGACTGATTTGCGAGTCACTCCTTTAAAATTAAAATATTGTCAAGAATAGTAGTTTTTTTTCTTCCATGACCCAGTGTTCATTCAGGAGCATGTTGTTCATTCTCCATGTGTTTGCATATTCACTAGGGATTCCTGAGTTGCTAATTTACAGCTTCATTCCACTGTGGTCTGAGAAGCTGCATCCTTTGATTCTAATTCTTTTGAATTTGCTGAGGCTTGCTTTATGGCCTAGTATGTGGTCAATCCTAGAGTAGGTTCCATGTACTGCTGAGAAGAATGTAAATACTTTAGATGAAATCAAAAACATTCTGGAAGTAAATGAGGATAACAACACAACTTATCAAAACATGGAATACAGCAGAAGCAGTGTTAAGAGGAAAGTTTATAGCAATAGGGGCCTATATCAAGAAATTGGAAAGGCACCAAATAAATGAGCTTTCAATACATCTCAAAGATTAAGAAAAACTGCAGCAAAACAGACCACAATCTAGTAGGAGAAGAGAAATAATTAAAATCAGAGAAGAAATCAATAGGATTGAATTAAAAAAATTACAAAAAATCAGCCAAAGAGCCAGTTTTTTGAAAAAATAAACAAGATTGACATGTCATTGGCCCAACTAACTAAAAAAAAAAAGAAGAGAAAAGTCCCAAATAAAATCAGAGATGAAAAAGGAAATGTAACAACTGACACCACAGAAATAAAAAGAATTATCAGAAATTATTACAAGGAGTTGTACGCCAGCAAACAGGGAAATCTATCAGAAATGGATAGATTCCTGGACATATGCAACCTACCTAAATTGAATCGTGAAGACATGGAAAACCTAAATAGACCCATAACTGAGTCAGAAATTGAAACAGTAATAAAGGCCGTCCCAACAAAGAAAAGCCCAGGACCAGATGGATTCACTGCTGAATTCTACCAGATATTCAAAGAAGATATAACTCCAATTCTTCTCAAAATATTCAGAACAACCAAAAGAGAGGGAATCCTCCCAAATTCTTTCTATGAAGCCAGCATCACCTTAATCCCTAAGCCAGAAAAAGATGCAGCATTGAAAGAAAATTACAGACCTATGTCCCTGATGAACATAGATGTAAAAATCTTCAATAAAATTCTGGCCAATAGAATGCAACAACACATCAGAAAGATCATCCACCCAGACCAAGTGGGATTTATCCCTGGTATGCAGGGATGGTCCAATGTTCGCTAATCAATCAATGTGATACACCACATTAACAGACTACAGAAGAAAAACCATATGATTATCTTAACGTATGCAGAGAAAGCATTCAATAAAATACAACACTCTTTCATGATGAAAACTCTAAGCAAACTGGGTATAGAAGGCACATTCCTCAATACAATTAAAGCGATTTATGAAAAACCCACGACCAGTATTGAATGGGGAAAAGTTGGAAGCATTTCCACTGAGATCTGGTACCAGACAGGGATGCCCACTCTCACCACTGCTATTCAATATAGTGCTGGAAGTCTTAGCCAGAGCTATTAGGCAAGAAAAAAAAAATAAAGGGATACAAATTGGGAAGAAAGAAGTCAAACTATCCCTCTTTGCAGATGATATGATTCTTTATTTAGGGGACCCAAAGAACTCTACTAAGAAACTATTGGAACTGATAGAAGAGTTTGGCAAAGTAGCAGGATATAAAATCAATGCACAAAAATCAACAGCCTTTGTATACACAGACAATGCCATGGCAGAGAAAGAACTTCTAAGATCAATCCCATTCACAATAGCCACAAAAAGAATCAAATACGTTGGCATAAACTTAACCAAGGATGTTAAAGACCTCTACGATGAGAATTACAAAACCTTAAAGAAAGAAATAGAAGAGGATACCAAAAAATGGAAAAATCTTCCATGCTCATGGATTGGAAGAATCAATATCATCAAAATGTCCATTCTCCCAAAATGCAATTTACAGATTCAATGCGATACCAATCAAAATACCAAAGACATTCTTCTCAGATCTGGAAAAAATTATGCAGAAATTCATATGGAGACACAGGAGACCTGACCTTGAATAGCTAAAGCAATCTTGTACCACAAAAACAAAGCCAGAGGCATCACAATACCAGATTTTAGGACATACTACAGGGCAGTTATAATCAAAACAGCATGGTACTGGTATAGAAACAGATGGATAGAGCAATGAAACAGAACAGAAACACTAGAAATCAATCCAAACATCTACGGCCAACTTATATTTGATCAAGGATCTAAAACCAATTCCCGGATCAAGGACATTCTGTTCAACAAATGGTGCTGGGAAAATTGAATTTCCACATTCAGAAGCATGAAGCAAGACCCCTTCCTTACACCTTACACAAAAATCCACTCAACATGGTTTAAAGTTCTAAATCTACTACCTGACATCATCAAATTATTAAAGAGCATTGGAGAAACCCTGCAAGATATAGGAACCAGCAAAGACTTCTTGGAAAGGACCCTGGAAGCATAGGAAGTCAAAGCCAAAATTAACAATTGGGATTGCAACAAATTGAGAAATTTCTGTACTGCAAAAGAAAGAGTCAGGAAAGTGAAGAGGCAACCGACAAAATGGGAAAAAAATTTTGCAAACTATGCAACAGATAAAGGATTAATAACCAGAATCTACAAACAGATCAAGAAATTCCACAACAACAAAACAAGCAACCCACTCAAGAGATGGACCAAGGACCTCAATAGACATTTTTCAAAAGAGGAAATCCAAATGGCCAATTTGTTTAATAGTTCTAATAGCTTTTTGGTCATATCCTTGTGATTTTATATATAACAGAATATCTGCAAAGAGTAACTTAAATATATATTTTATTTGAAAGGAAGAGTTACATATATGTATTTGTGTAGATATCCAAATGGCCAACAGACACACGAAAAAATGTTCAAGATCACTAGCAATCAGGGAAACGCAAATCAAAACCACAATGAAGTTTCACCTCACCGCGTTTAGAATGGCTCACATACAGAAATCTTCCAACAACAGATGCTGGGGAGGATGTGGGGAGAAAGGGACACTAACCCACTGTTGGTGGGAATGCAAACTGGTTAAGCCACTATGGACGTCAGTTTGGAGATTCCTCAGAAACCTGAATATAGCCCAACCATACAACCCAGCCATCCCACTCCTTGGAATTTACCCAAAGTAAATTAAATAGGCAAACAAAAAAGCGGTCTGCACCTTAATGTTTATTGCAGCTCAATTCACAATAGCTAAGTCCTGGAATCAACCTAAATGCCCATCTACAGTAGACTAGATAAAGAAATTATGGGGCATGTACATTATAGAATACTATACAGCAGTCAAAAACAATGAAATCTGGTCATTTGCAACAAGATGGAGGAATCTGGAAAACATTTTGCTGAGTAAAATAAGCCAGTCCCAAAGGGACAAATATCATATGTTCTCCCTGATTGGTGACAACTATTTGAGCACCAAAAAGGAAACCTATTGAAGTGAAATGGACACTATGAGAAACAGTTACTTGATCAGCCCTTGCCCTGACTGTTGATGAATAACTTAATGCTTTATCCTTTTTAGTATATTTTTTGTTCTACTTAATACTATTGGTTGAACTCTGTAATTAACACACAATTATCCTTAAGTGTTGAAATTTAACTGAAAAATAATCACTGTTAAATGTAAGAGTGGCACTAAGAGAGGGAAGAGATGTACAGTTTGTGTCATGCTCAGTTGGACTTGCCCCAAATGGTAGTTAGAAACGTGCCAAGGGGTTCCAATTCAATCCCATCAAGGTGGCATGTACCAATGCCATCTCACTAGTCCAAGTGATCAATTTCAGTTCATAATTGATCATAATGATAGGACTAAGAGTCAAAGGGTTCACATAAACAAGACTAGTGTCTGCTAATACTGACTGATAGAATTAAAAAGGAGAGAAGTGGGATACACAGCAGACTCATAGAATGGCAGATGCCCTAAATAGCACTCTGGCCTCAGAATCAGCCCTTAAGGCATTCGGATCTTGCTGAAGAGCCCATGAGAGTATTTCAGGCATGGAAAGCCAAGACACTCTGGCAAAACAAACAAACAAACAAACAACTAAATGAACGGTCTCTGCAAGTGAGATCCCAGTGGAAAGAACGGGGCCATCAAAAGGGATGAGAGAACTTCCACTTTGACTATGACATTGTCTAAATAAGATCAGAGTTGGCAAACTCAAAAGGCTTCCATAGGCTTGGTAACTCATGACAAGAGCCTTGAGAGATTACTGACACTGATGTCCTGTACAGGCTCTGTACCTGATCATCCGCATGGTGTGCTATGACGACGGCCTGGGGGCCGGGAGGAGCCTGCTGGCCCTGAAGACCACAGATGCAAGCAACGAAGAGTTCAGCCTGTGGGTCTATCAGTGCAACAGCCTGGAACAAGCACAAGCCATCTGCAAAGTTTTATCCACTGCTTTTGACTCTGTACTAACATCCGAGAAACCGTGAGTTCTGCAGCGGTGGAAGTCGACTTCATCCGAAGGGCGAGCTGGTTCCTACGAGTGGTTTCCAGCCTGCGGTGCTGAGCCGTCCCGGACAGATGAAGGCGTCCTCGGTCCTGCATTTCCTGAAGCGTGCATGTAGAATGCTGATCATTCCCTTCTGTATTAAAAGTGTTGTACCGGCAAAAAAAAAGAAAAAAGAAAAAAAGAAAAAAAGAAAAAAAAAAGAAAAAAAGAGTGTCAATTTGTTAAGTCAAAAACAGGAGTCACTGTGTACTTACTCCTCATGTAGGATCTCTGTCCTTAATGTATTATGCAATGTGAATTAACTCTATAACTATTACTCAAATAGTATTTTACACTTTGTGTTTCAGTGTGGGTGCAAACTGTTAAAATCTTTACTTAATTTTACTAAATTGATCTTCTGTATATAAAGATAATTGAAAATGAATCTTGATGTGAATGGAATGGGAGAGGGAGCTGGAGATGTGAGGTGTGCAGGTGAGAGGGAAATTATGTAATCCATAAACTGTACTTTGGGAATTTATATTTTTAAATAAAAGTTAAAAAAAAATAGTACTTTTTCTGATCTTCATTTTCTCTTTTTGTTATTCATTTACAATGCTGCTGTTTGTCCAAAAAATAAAACTAAAATCAAATAAAATTAAAAATTAAAAATACTTACAGTGGATGGAGAAGTTTATTTTACTTTGCTTCTCAAGCTTGCTTGTTCCTTTTCTTGCTTGATTTTAAATATGTGCACACACCTTTGCATCCTGAAAATGGAAAATCCTAGAAACATATTTGTTTTGACTTTGAATAAATTACCAAAATCCAAAGGTATACTCTCAAAAACCCGAAGTATTTGGAAGAAGTTCTAAATTAACCCAGGCTGCTACTCTGGGAAGTGAGGGGAAAACCTGTCAATCAGCTCGGGTCAATCATGAGCAAATTATATCTGAGGTAAGGAAGCTTAAAATGGTCATGGAAGTCAGATTGGCCCCACAGCAGCCAGCATTTCTTTTCAGAAGAAAACAAAATAAAATTTAGAGTATGCTTGGGCATCTAAATGGCTTGATAACTAATTATTTTTCTTTGATATTTCTGTGATTATTTTAGGCTATTTTCCAGGAATAAGATGCTGTTAAAATACTTAAGATTTAATTATCCTAAGCAACTGTCTTTTCACTGAATGCCAATGACTTTACAAGGAAATAGAATTTCATAACCATTTTAATTATATTTATTTTCAGAGACTAATCTTATAATTAGGATAAGATGATAACAATCTCTGAAAAGCAGGAGGACCAACATTTTAAATCACTTATCCTATACATAAGCTATATGTATTCTATATAAATTATTATGGTTGGCATAAAGACATGATAGATAAAATATCTACTTTTAAGAAGTTCACATTCCAGTTGAGGCAAAAAATTAATTCTAATGCCAAAAATATCTAGTTCTCTGTAAAATGCCATATGAAAACTTTTTATTTCCATATAATTCTAAATTTCAAATTTAGACCAATGAAAAATATAGATTAAAAATGAATTAATCTTGACTGATTCTTCATTAAAATTATGTGGTTTTTAATAGTTTTAAATTCCTTACTATGTATTATTTATAATATACTTTTCTAAACTTTTCTAACCCAAGGGCTCACAAGAAACTTCTGAGTTCATCAATACAACAAGAAAAGGAAAATGGAAAGAAAAATGGAAGGCGATTGAATGTGTACTAGGGTCATTCCGGTCCAGAGGTAGGTTTTTCTGCTGTAAACTGTTGGCCAGCTATGCTCTGTCAGTTACATCTGGCCACTGTGTAGTGAATAACGTTTTATTAGAACATAACCCTGCTCATTATTATTGTGTTTTCTGTGGACATTTTGTGGTTCAACGGCAGATTTAAGAGGTTTAGATAGAGACCAGTTATGAGAGAGTCTATAGGAAATGTAAAGTCTGAAGTGTTTATGGTCTTGTCCAGAAAAAGCTTGTCACCTATGACCTATATTAGACTTCATTCTTATTTTGTGATTTTATACGTTTTATATATTAGATTTAAATATATAAATAGAAGAAAAACTATAAGTGAAAAAAATTAAAAACATTGGATTCTACAATCAAATGGAGTAGTAGCAATTTCTTTAAAAATACAAAATTTGTTTTAGAAAACACCATTTTAAAAAATATTTTAGCTACTTGACATAAAATTGATAAGGCAATTTTTTATATATTTAAGGTGTATACCATGTGATCTTTTGATATATGTAGACATTTTGAAATGCTTATTACAACCAAATTTGCTGACATAATGATCATCTCAAAGAGTGACCTTTTGTGTATATGTTTGATGAGAACCTTTAAGGTTTAATCTTTTGGCAAATTTCCATGATTTACAGTAGATCCCCATAATTCATTTATGTTGCAAAACTTCTCCATTTTACCTCTGCCTGTTTCCTCATATATTCACTTGCCCCCAACTAGTTCCTAAAGTTTTATTTTATATTATTATGACTTGAAATTTTTGGATACTGCATATTAATGAGATCACTTATTTCATTTAGCATAATTTTTAAAAATTTATTTATTTATTTGAAAGTCAGAGGTACACATAAAGAGAAGGAGAGGCAGAGAGAGAGAGAGAATTCTTCCAATTGCTGGTTCACTCCCCAGTTGCCCACAACAGCTGGAGCTGCACTGATCTGAAGCCAGGAGCCAGGAGCCAGGAGCTTCTTCTGGGTCTCCCACACAGGTGCAGGGGACCAAGGACCTGGAGCATCTTCTACTGCTTTCCCAGGCCATAGCAGAGAGGTGGATCAGAAGTGGAGCAGCCAGGACTTGAACCAGCACCCATATAGAATGCCAGTACTGCAGGTGGCAGCTTTGCCCGCTATGCTACAGTGCCGGCCCCATAGCATAATGTTTTCTAGGTTAATCCATGTTGTTTCCATGATAGATTTTCTTCTCTTTTAAGGTTGACTAATATTTCATGGTACATACTTATATGTCACATTTTTAAATTTACATTTCCATTAATGAACATTCAGGTTGATTTTGTATCTTGTTTATTGTGAATACTGCTACAGTTCGTAAGTGTGCAGATATTTCTTAAAGATACTGATTTTATTTCCTTTGACCATACAGTCACAAGTGTTATTATTGGGTCATATGGTTATAATATTTTTGAAGAATCTTTATATTCTTTTCCATAATGACTGTACACAATGTTTTTTTTTTCCCAACAATGTATAAGGGCCCCTTATTCTCTATACCTTATCAATAAATGTTATCTTTTGAATTATTTGGTAATAACCGTTCTAACAGATGTGAAATGATATTTTGTTAGGAAAATGGCACAGTCTTATCTATGGCACGATCTACACCCTGACACCATCCTAGGCTCTAGCCCCTGCCGCCATTGCTAGAAGCCAGGTGGCCACATGGCCAACCACCAGCGTCAGCTCCATCTTCATCTTAATGGCATTCATTGCTTCTTCTTCCCTGCCCACCCTCTGGCAAAGTTCTAAAAGGACCTGCTCCCGAATGCGTGGCTCTGTGTGCTCTCTGCTCTCTCTTGGCTCCTCTCCCCCCCCTTACTCTCTTTTTCCTTCCTCGTCCCTTGTCCCTTCCCTTCAACCTGCTGGGTTTTCCCCAATAAATGCTTTCCCTTACTCCAGTATCCTGTGTGTTTTGTGGCGACCTTACATATTTCATTGAGGTTTTTTTTTTTAAGTTTTTGTTTTCTTTCATCTGAAAGGGAGAAGATGAGGGAGAGAGATAAAGGGAAGAGAAAGATGGGTGAGAGAGACAGAGAGTGTGAGAGAAAGAGAGATCCTTCATCTACTAATTCACTCCTCAAATGCTCACCCAGCTCAGGCTGGATCAAACCAAAGCCAGGAGATTGGAACTCAAAGGCCCCAAGTACTTGAGTCTTTATCTGCTCCCCACAAATGTGTACATTAGCAGAAAGCTAGATAAGAAGTTGAGGTGGGACTCAATTCCACGCACTCTGATAGGGGATTGGGTGTACGACGCAGCAGCTTAATCTGGCATTTTGCGCACTCCACATTGAGGCTTTAATGTGCGTTTCCCTGGTTGAGTTGCTGACCACATACCTGTTGCCCATTTGAGTGTTTGCCTTTGAAAAATATCTATGTATTTTCTACCTAGCTTTAGATAAGATTATTTGGTTTTTGCTGTAAAGTTGTTTTGATTTTTCATGTATCTGGAACATGCCTTATCTGAGATAAGATTTGCATAAATTTTCTCACATTTCATGGGTTGTCTCTTCATTGTGCTGAATTTTCCTGTGTTATGCAAATACTTTTGAGATTGATGTAATTGAGGCTATTTTTGATTTCTTTTCTATGCCTTTGGGGTCATATCCAAATCATATTCAAAGAATCTTCGCCCAGCCTAATGTCAATAAGCTTTTTCCCTATGTATTTTCTACTTATTTCCTCATTCAATGTCTTGCACTTGTCTTTAATACATTTTGAGTTGACTTTTTATATGATGAGACAAAACGGTCACATTTCATTCTTCTAAATCTGGGTATCCAGTTTCCCAACTCATTATTGCAGACAATGTCATTTCTTCCAAGTGTGTTCTTAATACTTTTGAAGAAGATTAATTGACTGTAAATGCATGATTTTATTTTTGAGCTCTTTATCCTGATCCACTAGTTTGTGTCTGTGTCTGTTTCATGCCATTTACATGGTGTTTTAATTGTATTAATTTTGTGGTATAGTTTGAAATCAGGTAGAATGATTCCTCCAGATGTGATCGTTTTATTCATAATTGCTTTAGCCATTTAAGGTCTTTTGTGATTCTACAAGAATTTTGAGATTTTTCTCTATTTCTATGAAAAATGCCACTGGGGGCCGGCGCTGTGGTGCAACAGGTTATCGCCCTGGCCTGAAGCTCTGGCATCCCATGTGGGCGCCAGTTCAAACTCCGGCTGCTCCACTTCTTATCCAGCTCTCTGCTATGGCCTGGGAAAGCAGAAGATGGCCCAATTCCTTGGGCCCTTGCACCCACGTGGGAGAGCCGGAAGAAGCTTCTGGCTCCTGGCTTCGGATCGGCGCAGCTCTGGCCAATATAGCCATCTGAGGAGTGAACCATTGGATGGAACACCTCTCTCTTTCTCTCTGCCTCTCCTTCTTTTTTTGTGTAACTCTGACTTTCAAATAAATAAATAAATCTTTAAAAAAAAGAAAAATATCACTGAACTTTGATTGACATTACATTAAATCTGAAAGCTACTTTTAGTGGGATAGACCTATCAATCATATTACCTTAATACGTGAACATGAGACATGTGTGTTCTTCATTTTTTTTGTCAATAGTTTATAGTTTTAGTTTAGAGATTTTTTACTTCCATGTGTTGCATTTTTGTGCTCTTGTAAATGGGATTGTTTCCTTGTTTTTTTTTTTTTTTAAATAGGTGATTGTTAGTGTATAAAGTGCTTTTGTGGGGGCAATTTTGTGGTGCAGTGTGTTAAGCCTCACTTATGATGCTGGCATCCCTTATCAGAGTACCAGATAGAGTCCTGCTGCTCCACTTTCCTTCCGGCTTCCTGCTAACGTGCCTGGGAGAGCACCAGAAGATGGCCCAAATACTTGGACCCCTCCACCAATGTAGGAGACTCTGATGAAATTCATGGATCCTGGCTTTAGCCTGGCCCAGACCTGATGTGGGATGCTGACATTGTAAGTAATGACTTAACCTGCCCCCGCATGACTTTTTCTTGCCTAATTGCTCTGCCTAGGACTACCAGATATGCATCAAGTAATGGAGTTATACTTGTCTTGTTCCTAATCTTAGGAGAGAAGCTCTCAGCTTTTCATCACTGTGTGTGATATCACCCCTGGACTCATCAAAGTATGACCTTCATTATGGTGAGGTATGTTCTGTATCCAATTTGTTAAAAGATTTTAATCATAAGATGTTGTTGAAATTTTTGAATGTTTTTCTACAGCTCTTGACATAGCATATGATTTTTACCCTTTTTTCTGTGCATGTGATACATCACCATTATTGAACTGCACGTGCTGAGTCATCCTTGCAATCCAGAAATGATTCTCACTAAGTCATGGGATTGGGCTCGTCTAAGCCACTGTTGAATTTGGTTTGGAAAAAATTTTAATAAGGCTTTTGGTTGGTAAAACAAGGTTGATCTAGATGAGAGAACTTATTCTGAAATATGTCAGTTTCACTTTTTTATACTTAAGGTATTTCTCAGTCTCTTCTTATTATATCTGTCTAACAGAACAGTGTCAGTGTGGTGCTGAAAGTGACTCTGGCATGCACAAGAAGCTGAAAAAAGGATTAACAAATTGACATGGAAAGTTTACTCTGCAACGTGGTATTGAGAGGAATCTCAGAGGATTTGGTATTTTTTAATTGCTTCTCAGCCTTTTAGCTAAATTCAAGGAAGAAATTTTCTTGTAGTGGAAGTGGTCAGTGAGTATCAAAATTCAGTTTATTACATTATAATTTGTTTCTTTCTTTTGATAAAACTATCCCCAAATCACCTCCATAATCTGAAGTACGTAATTTTCTGATACTGATTGCCCTATTTATCTTAGAGGAAAAGTGGTGAAAGAGTGATCCAAGGTGAGTCCGCCAGTGCAAATGGTAAGCATGTTTCAGAAGTGCTGACACAATGCTTAAGAACTAGGAAGACACTGCAAGGCAGGCAGTAAGCATGTGGAAGGAAGAGTTAGGTAAGGGTAAGCCCAGGATGCAGAGGAAGGAGATAATTGACAGAAGTGGGAATTAGCTGCTACTGTTTTCTGATACCAGGTTTAGGCCTCTTGTTTCTTTTGTAGGTGATGGGAATTCGGATTATAAGTGCTAGGGACTTAATATACAAACAGAGATTGACCCAACCAGATATGGAAGATTCTTTTTTTTTTTTTTTTTGACAGGCAGAATGGACAGTGAGAGAGAGAGACAGAGAGAAAGGTCTTCCTTTTTCCGTTAGTTCTCCCTCCAATGGCCGCTGTGGCTGGCACGCTACAGCTGGTGCACCGCGCTGATCCAAAGGCAGGAGCCAGTTGCTTCTCCTGGTCTCCCATGGGGTGCAGGGCCCAAGCACTTGGGCATCCTCCACTGCACTCCCGGGCCATAGCAGAGAACTGGACAGGAAGAGGAGCAACCGGGACAGAATCCGGCGCCCTGACCAGGACTAGAACCCCGTGTGCCGGAGGATTAGCCTATTGAGCTATGGCAGCGCCGGCCTGACCCAACCATATATAAAAATAGAACTTTGACCCATAACCACAGGAACTTCCCCATGAAACCAATCCCTTAATCAATAATAAATGACCCAGAAAAACAACCTGCTACAAATCAGAAGCCAGATTATTATCTCCAATAATAATCTAAAAAAGAGAAAATCTATAATCATCAATCCCAAATAGCTGGAACTTGATTAATAACTGATAGCTTTTCTAATTTTTATTCCCATGTCCAGCTTAAGATCAACCAGTGAACATTAAATATGTAGCATTAATTTACCCCTAAGATCTTGCTTCAACTTAACCCCATGCAGTTTTCCTACAACAGTCTCCAATTGGAAACAATAAGAGTCTTTTTTCTACCCTCGTGCTTTCCCACTCTTCTGCTTGCCTGTGAATCCCTGCCAGAATACAGGTGACACCAGCAAATTCTTCTTGCATTTTTTATTTTTGTTGTCTTTACTTTCACATTATAAGATTTTGTTGGCAGAATGAATTGAGATTTATACCCCTTACACAAAAGATTAAAAAAAATTATATGGATGGGAAAGTTTATTTTGGAGAAACTAATTCATAAACCAGCAATCTTCAACCTCCTGCACATTAGAATCACCTGGGAATTCTCAAAGCCTCTGATGCTTTGAGCCTTACCTACAGAGAACCTGGGGCAAAGCCAAGCATAAAGACGTATTGTACAAGTACCCTCGATGATTCTAATGGGTCACAAGAATCTAGAATCTCTGACTTAAAAGGTGTAAAAACAATGTAAATGCTGAAAACTTAACTCCTCACCTGTTCTCTACTCTGTTATGACATGTAAAACCTTAAAGGCAAGCAGAAGAAATACAGCAACCACCTTCCTAGGTGGAATTTTAATACCAAGCAACATCATTCGTCTACCAAATAAGACAAAGGAAAGAAAAAATGACCTCTAAGTAGTCAAAAGTGGTATTGCTCATTCCTAGAGGATTCCCACAAGTCTTCACTCAGTAAACAGGAGTTTATTATTGTACACACACCCTGACAGCCTTGGAAATCCAGTGTTCAGATTTACAAATTTTATGAAAGAATTTTCATGATCATCCTGAAAAGTGATATCCAATAACAAAGGAAGAATTGGGAAATATACAACATCCACCAAAACTAGGACCTGCATCAACTTTTCATGCTACACATTCTGCATGTCTTAGGATCACAAAACAAACAAGGATCTTATTTCTGAAAAATAAACATTAAGAATACATATTTATTGTAGCTTGATTAAAGATACATAAGTTCCCAATTATTGAGACAACTTGGATATTTCAAATGATACAATTCTTGAGATTTTTGCAAAGCAAAGCAGAAATATTTTGAAATTTATCAATACTATATGTGGGTTTAAATATATGAAGAAAACTGTATCAGCTTTTGTTCCAAAGGATGTTTACCCACTGAGGAATGTTTTTCAAAGACCAATAGATCAATAAATACTATTAACTTTGATCCATTCTTCTTGTTATCTTGTCATCAATCCCACTTTTCCAAAATGTTTTTCCCTAGAATTATATGTGAAATACGTTTTTGTGAGTAACAGCATGTAAAGAATCCCTGGTTATGATATTCTCAAGCTATGGTTCAAATGAAATTCTCAGAACTAAGTCAGAACTGAACTCAACAGTTAGTATTTAGGAAAAGTTTTTTATTGAGCCTTGAGTTTCTGTCATTCCCATCCTTATAGTTTGTAGCCTAAACTAATAAACCATTGCCATGAATATGCTTCCTGAAGAGTGATCATCTGACTGATACAAAGGCAAAGTAAGAAAAGTATATATTCATTGACGTTGATGCTTCTTTCCTGCATACATTGTATATCTGCTTGAAATAAGGTAGCAATTTCAGCAACCATGAGGGTAACAAAAATATCAATTTTAGTGGAAAGCATTGCAAACTGTTGAACTATGTTTCTAAATGTCCCAAAACCAAATATTAAAGACATTTGCAGGATGGGTATTATTTTTCATTCAAATATTTCTCATCATGAGACACCTTCAAATAAACTCTGAAATTCAGATCTCCTCAAAACTAAGCATTTAAAGTCACCTATCTTGAAATGAAAATCAAAACATCAATGAGATATCATCTCAACCAAGTTATATTGCTCTTTTCAAATAGACAAAATGTAACAAATAGTAGTGCGGAAGTGGAGAAAAGGAAATTCTCATAAACTCTTGGTGGGAATGTAAATTATTACAGTCATTATGGAAAACATTAGGTTTTTCAAGAAACTATAAATAGAACCACTATGCAATCTAGCAAACTCACTACTGTGAATATATTCAAACAAACAAAATTAGTGTAACAACTATCTGTACTCACATATTTATTGCAGCACTATTTACAATAGCCAAGATATAAAGTCAATGTAAGTGTCCATTTATGGATTAATTGATAAAAAAACATGTGGTATATATACATAACTGAATGCAATTCAGCCATGAGAAGAATAACATCTGGTCAGTTATGAAAGCATAGCTGGAATTGGAAGACTTTATGTTAGGTGAAATAAGTCAGGCACAGAAAAACAAATGTTACATATCTCCCAGGTGATCTAATGGAAACAGAGAATAGAAGACCAGTTACCTGAACCTGGGAAGGGTGTAGGTGAAGGGGGAATGGAAAGAAGATGGTTCATGGAAAGAGGAGTGCAGGTGAATATGAGAAATAACTTCTATTCCACAGTACTATGGTTGACAAATATTTTTATATTTTAGAATGGTGAATACAGACGATTTTGAATGCTACAGACACAAAAATGATAAATGTTTGTGTGATTAATATGCCAATTACTGTGGATTAATAATTATACATTGTGTACATGTATTGCAAATTCCCTCCATCCCAATGAATATATGACAATATTGTGCATCAGAATTTTAAAATGCTATCCTTTTTAATCCACAAATCCACTATGGCTTGACTAAGCCAGAAGGGAAAAAAAAATCTTCAAGGTTTTAATTACTAATTTCAAGTTGCTGTCAAGGGGGTTATTCAAAGTAGATTGAGTGGCACCTGACACCTGAAGAGGAGTCTGGCATCAAGTGAAGCACTGATGTGTAATTTTTCAAGCCTGATCAAAGGTGATTACAAGAGCCTTTCCTGGCAGAACTCATGAAGAAGTTGCCCTCCCTTGCCAGACTAGGTGTACAGCCTTACACTGCTCTCTGTGAGGGTCTTGCCGCCAAAGTCGCAAACCCCTTAGCTTAATCATCCACTTGGCACATTCACATTCCTAGCCCTTTGTTTCTAAGACTCTTCATCTAAGACTTTGAGCAGGTGTCCTCTTCAGTGGCTTCTACCAGTGTCTCCTAATGGTGGTGATGGTGGTTGGTTGCCTTCTCTTCCCCACTCTTATTAGCACACAGCACTTTCCCATTCCCATGCCCTGCCATAACCCTAGATTTTGTAAGCTTTTAAGCCTTTTGTTGGGGACTCCCTGCACAGCAAGACAATTCCACATCTATCCATCTTCCAGCCTCCCCCTGCCCCTTCACTGGTGTTCTCCTCTACCCAGGGAAATGAAACAGAAGCAGTCTTATTTTCTCTGGTTTTAGCCTCTTGCTTTTCCTATAGCAGTAAATGATTAACTATTTCATTTTCTTTGACAGGGAGAGTGGACAGTGAGAGAGAGAGACAGAGAGAAAGGTCTTCCTTTGCTGTTGGTTCACCCTCCAATGGCCGCCACAGATAGTGTGCTGCAGCTGGTGCACTGGGCTGATCCGAAGGCAGAAGCCAGGTGCTTCTCCTGGTCTCCCACGGGGTGCAGAGCCCAAGCACTTGGGCCATCCTCCACTGCACTCCCTGACCACAGCAGAGAGCTGGCCTGGAAGAGGGGCAGCTGGGACAGAATCCATCACCCCGACTGGGACTAGGTGCCAGTGCGGCAAGGCAGAGGATTAGCCTATTGAGCCACGGCGCCAGCCACTATTTCATTTTTGACTTATTTCTTTAATCAATATTTGGACACCTGACAGGTCAGTAATCTCTCTCTCTCTCTCATACACATACCCACCCACACCCCACCCGTACACATACCAGCTCATGAGATCCTGACACTAGTTTCAATTCACATTTTTGACACAGTACCTAAGGAAGGCTCATGAAAAAAATCATTTCCACACTATTAATATGTCTTGAGAATTTAGCAATGTTATACCATACTTTCACATTTTGGGAGACAATGCAATATTAAAACTAACAAAGCTTTAATAATATGAATGAGTGTCTGAACTTTGGACCTTCTCCATCCTCTGTTGAATTGACAGCAATTTTTTTTCCTCACAGAAATCCCTATACCTTATCTGGAGTACCCCAAAGACATCCCTAACATCCCAAGGCCCTCAGCTCCCACAGTCCCTTATTCTTGGCATCACACAAACCTCACCTCTAACTTATGTGTTTCAGTTTTGATCAGAACTTTCCTCTTCAATCTGTGCTCTTCTCTCACTACACTCCTGTTGTAACAGATTAATTCTAATGAGCCACATAGGAGAGCTTGGTGTATAGTTTTATTTTGGGAGACTTGCAGTAATGCTACAGCCATTTCTATAAGCAGATACTTTCTCTTCATCTTTCTTAAATTGGATCTGTAACTTCCTGGGAAAAACTCCAGATTTATGCATAACTACTCCAGCTTGAACCATTCCCAGTGTTCTCAGTCTTCAGTACAGAGATGAATCAACACATATGGGAGCCAGAAACTGATTAAATGAAAGATCAAAAGTAAAATATTGAGGTACTGATGGCTATGGGGTTCTTGGTGTGAGATATTAGTGATACTAGAAACCTAGACGTGACTTTAAGATTATTTCATAATAACAGACAATTTCTTCTGATAGTTTCTTTGTAAAGCACTAAGATTTGCAAATGATTTTATAATGGAAAACACTCTTCAGGCTGCAAAAAAGTAGTATACTCTCTTAAGCAGAAATTTTCTTGAACAAGAGATGGTGGAGAAAAGGCTCTGAAATGTTCTGACCCCTGAGGCATGCCTGCGGTTGTTTTTCTCACTCCCTGTGTGTATATATGTAAGGAGCATCACCATCCAGAGTTTAGCATTTTTTTTTCCCGGGGTGAGTAAGCCAAGCAATAGATCTAATGCAGTGCAATCTTTTGAGAAAGTAAGCAAGGTTTGCTTCTTGTTCTTACTAACACTATACCAGTGGCATTCATTGCCTCAGGAAGTAGTGTAGATCAGTCTAAAAAAATGAGGACATAATAATTTCTAAGTAAGTATTTTTGCAAATAATAGAAAGAAAATAAAATTCAGAGTACTTTTTATTAGCAAGAACTAGGCTTTAACAAAGTAAATATTTTTTGAAATCTGAAAACATGTCTTTGCATCTTATTAGAAAATACTAAATGAGTTATAGTTTTGAGTGAGGAAGAAATGGTGATGATAGAAGAGTAGCTTTCCCAACCTCAAAAAGACAATGAGAATTTAAGAACCTCTCAAAGATTCAAAGTGGATTGGAGAGCATGTAGAGACAAGACCTGAAAAATACAGAAACAATTTGGGGAGTGATGTCACCATCTCTTCTGTGTTATTTGTAGTCAGAATGCTGCTTAGAAGTTTAATACATTTTAAAAAATGAGAATATGAAAGAAATGATCTGTTCTTAGAATGGTTCCTCATTTGTTAGTTTAAATTGAACTATAATGACACAAACCAAGTTTCCAAAATATACCCAATCCTATGACTTTACTGTTTGGATTTAATACATAATAGCTAAACAGGCTATATGTACATAGTATGTAGATTTACAATCAATAATATACTATAAATAAGAATAAGCTTATATTGTTATAAATTATGATAAAATAGAAATATACATTTTATATTTAACACTCTACTAAATGTTGTGCTTTCATTTTTGGGTACAAAAACA
Source organism: Sylvilagus floridanus (assembly GCA_949820135.1). Lineage (NCBI taxonomy): Eukaryota > Metazoa > Chordata > Mammalia > Lagomorpha > Leporidae > Sylvilagus > Sylvilagus floridanus. The sequence continues at coordinate 81,888,923 of OX463236.1, read as the reverse complement.
AGGAAGCAATCCATCAAAACTTGCATCTAATGCTCAGAGGACATAGTCTGTGGTGAGAGTGTTCCAAGGACAGGACAGCTATGTGCATTGATTTTCTACTGCTCCTATTTAAAAAGTCCATCAAATTTTGAGCTTTTAAACAACACAAAATTATTATTTTCCAGTTCCGAAGATCAGAAGCCATAAAGTCAAAGAGCAAGTAGGGCCTCATTCCTTCTGGAAGCTCTAGGACAAAATGAAATCTCTTATCTTTTCCAACTAATAAAAGCCTCTTGCATGCCTTGGCACTTGGCCCTTTCCTCCATGATCAAGGCCAGGGGCTTAGCATCATGTCATCGTTCTTTCACTGTCTGCCCTCTCTTCCATTTTCATGTCCCCTTCTCTACCTCTGAGCCTCCTGCCTCGTCTTTATAAGAACTCTTGTGATTACACAGACTCCCTTGCATAATCTAGATTAATGTTTCCATATCAAGACTTTTTTAAAAAGATTTTATTTATTTATTTGAGAGGTAGAGTTACAGACAGTGAGAGAGAGGCAGAGAGAAAGAGAGAGGTCTTCCGTCAGCTGATTCACTCCCCAAACGGCCGCAACAGCTGGAGCTGTGCTGATGCGAAGCCAGGAGCCAGGAGTTTCTTCCAGGTATCCCACATGAGTGCAGGAGCCCAAGTCCTGGGGCCATCTTCTACTGCTTTCCCAGGCCATAGCAGAGAGCTGCATATGGGATGCAGGCGCTGCAGGTGGAGGATTGACCTACTGAACCACAGCACTGGCCCATCCGTATCAAGACTTTTAAAGTCTGAAAAATCCCTTTGACATATTCGCTAGTTCTGGGATTCGAGCATGGACACGCTGCACTGAAGAGGATGACATCCAGCCTCCAAAAATCAAAAGCAGGATATGGACTGAATATTCTGCAACAAAACTATTGTTCTCACAGAAAATATGAGATTATTAGAACCTTTATTATTTCTAATCTAGATCCTATACCTGCTTCAGGTCTTCTCAAACAGGCAGGAAAAAAAAAGTGAATTGTCTTAGATTAGTACTCTTTGGGAAATAATCTCTAACCCTAAAAAACAAATTATGCTCAGTAAATTTAGTTAATATGGGAGAATCTTTCAATTATGCAGTGGTTTTATGAAAATATCTTATTATTGATACTCTACAGTCATTTATCATTCACCTCATTTGAAAGCAACAAAGGAAAAGTAAAAACAATCTCTGAAACTCATTCAATATGTAGTTTTCTCTAAAACTTAAACTTACGTAATAATTATGTTTTATTCAAATAAAATGTTACTTTAAAGCATGTATTACAGATATTTTTTAGGACAACACATTAAACAGAATCATTCATCTTTTTGTAAACTTATTAAAACTTTCCCAAGAAGGAATAAAGTAGACACTAAGTTCAAATTGACTCATGAGAGTCCTAACCATTAGTGTTTGCAATTTCAACTCTCAATTAGGTACTAGTTTGATGATAAATTATATGGTCACCCTATCATTGATTCCTTATATATTAAATTATAAGGGGAAGATGATTCAATTTTTTATCTTCCTTCTCCACAGGGTATATATGAAGTCACTTCAAAAGGTTGTAGAAAAGTTGAATTGAAAGATAGCATTTGTTTAGTGCATTAAAATATATGCATGAGTGTTTATTAATGTAAACATTAATATATTTTAATATATAACATAATGTAGATATTTTTAAATACAAAAATTTTCCTCAAACTGTTTGAAGAGCCTTCATATGCTGGGGATATAAAGAGGAAATGTGAGAATGTCTAGAGGTAAACAAGGGATGTCTTGTAGCAAGAGATGTTGTCAAGGACACTTAAGAGATGGAGGACGAATGGGATGTGACATAGAAATAGAAGGGTAGCCTGGGGTCCTGCCGACAACTGAGAGAGGGACGGCAGAGAACAGCAGTCAGGAGTTCTGCAGTGCTTCCCAATTGTAAACATTAATGAAGAAAAAGAACTGCCAGGCATACAAGAAGTGTCAAAGCCAAAGCATTGAAAACAAACAGAATACATATCCAGTGAAACACATGACAGAGCGCTTATACCAGGTGTTCAACCAAATAGAAATAAGGATCTCAGAAGGTGAAGACATGTATTTAATCAATGGACATTAAATACATGTCTTCACCTTCTGAGATCCTTATTTCTATATTATATTATATTTCTTATTTCTATATTATATTATATTTCTATAAATATATATATATATATATATATTTCTATCTGGAGGGCCTGAACGTGAAAAAATAATATTATCTTTCAAAAGTTGATAGTTTTACTGAACAGTAGAAAAACTCAAATTTGGATTTAGAATATTTTCTCTCAATACATCAGAAAGAGAACTGTGTAATAAAGAAATTGGAACAAGATTTTTAAAAGTGGAATTAATTTGAACAGAAAAGAAACTATGACAGCTCTTAGTGTAATTGTCAGTGAAAACATTGTTTTCTAAATAGTCATAATGTATTCAGATACTTTATTAAACTTTTAAAAATTATTTATGCAAATTTTCCCACTTACATTTTTGTTTTCCTATGCAGACAATAATAGCATCTTTAAAAAAATGAAAGAAAATATCTTCATGTCCAATTCATTTTGCTTTTTCTTTCATACTAATCTAAGAAGATACTCATGATAATGAATAGAAGCTACAATTTTGGAAACACTATCAATTCAGGAAAGGGATAAATAAAGTATAATTCAGTAATATACAGCAATTAAAAATCATGTGACAAACATAAAATGGATGGATTTTTAAAAGCAATACTGAGAACAGATTATTAAAGGAATTCTGTGGTGACATACATTTTAATGTAACATCCTATGGTCCACATTAAATATTACTATTCATGGTTCATAGATTTTACACATTTAAAAAACAGTGATCAAAATATTAGAGGTATTTACCTTAGATATGTTAAAATTCTTTTTTTTGTCTGGAAGAGGAAAATGGAACTGGTAATGGAATTTTAAATGGACTAGAAAGCAAAAATAAAAAGGGGTTATTATTTAGACTTGTAAAGAAATCATGCCATCAACTAAGGAATATTGATTAAATCAATACAATTCATTCCACCTAAAGTCTAATGCATAAAGATGAAAACAAAATAAAAAACTATATAAAGAGAATGGAAAATGAATCTTGATGTGAATGGAAGGGGAGAGGGAGAGGGAAAGGGGACGGTTGCAGGTGGGAGGGAAGTTATGGGGGGAAGCCATTGTAATCTATAAGCTGTACTTTGAAAATTTATATTCTTTAAATAAAAGCTTTATATAAAAAAAGCTAACAAAATGTTAGCTCACTTGTCAAAGATTAGTTGGTTGTATTTGTATAGATTAATTTCTCTGATATCTATTCTGTTTTATCAGCTTATTTTTTGTGCCAATACCAAGCAATTTTTATTATAAGATCACTGTATTGTGTCATCTCAACCCAGTTAGAATTACAATTTTCCTATTTGGGTGCCAGTTCAAGTCCCAGCTGCTTGACTTCTGATCGAGTTCCCTGTTAATGTACCTGACTCCTGGCTTCGGCCTGTCCCAGTCCTAGCCACTGTTGGAGTGAACCAGTGCATGAAAGAGTTATCTCTCTGTCGCTCCTTTTCTCTCTCTCTAACTTTACCTTTACATGAAATGGCTATTATAAAAAAAAAACCCATAAAATAGCAAATTCTGGAGAGGAAATGGAGAAAAAGGTACCCTCATACACTATTGGTAGGAATACAAATTGGTACAACAATTATGGAAAATAGTATGGATATTCTAAAGAAAGGAAAAATAGCTCTTTCATATGACCCAGCTACCTCAATCTTGGGAATACATCCAATGGAAATGAAATCATGGGCTGGCATTGTGGCATGGTGGGTAAAGCTGCTGCCTGGTACTTTGGCAAACCATATGAACACTAGTTCATGCCCCTGTTGCTCTACTTCCAATCCAGCTCCTTGCTGATGCTCTGGGAAAAGCAGTGGAAAATGGCCCAAATTCTTGGGCCCCAGGCATGCTTGTGGGAGATCTGGATGAACCTTTTGGCTGCTAAGTTTGGTGTGGCTGAGTGCTGGCTATTGGAGTCACCTAGGGAGTGAACCAGCAGGTGGAAGAGCTCTCACTTTCTGACTCATCGTCTCTCACTGTAACTCTGATTTCCAAATAAATAGTCTTCAAAAATGAAATCAGCCTATGAAAGATATACCTACACTTCCGTATTACAGCAGCTCAATTCACAATAGCTAAATTATAGAATCAAGTTAGATGTTCATCAACTGGTGATTAGATAGAGTCAATGTAGTGTATAAAAAGGAACGAAATCCTGACAGTTGCAATAAAATGCATGAGTTAGAGACCATTTTGCTTAGTGAAATAAGCCAGACCCACAAAAGACAGATAGCTCATGTTTTATTTTTATTTGTTAGTTAATAAATAGAGTATAAAATTATGTGGATGTCATATTATTTGGTATACAGTTGTAAATATTGCTTCTCTATCATATAATGTAAATGGCAATGGCAATATAATCTTCTTGCCCATGTTAATAAAAGGAAATCGAGAGGGAGGAATAGTGAGGACTCTTGGGGGTACTAGTAATGTTTTCTTCTTAATTTGTGTGTTATGAGTGTGATCAAAAGACACAAAACTCATTCATCTGCACACTTATGTGCATTTTTAGGTGTGTAAACTGTATTTCAATAAAATGTTTTAAAAAGAAACAAGTTATATTTCAGACTCCAAGACTTTTTTGAGTAGAAATCTCTTCCTATTTGAGGTTTTAATCTTGTTTTTATTTGTGACTATAATGAAAAATTATAGAAGGGCTAAGGACTTCTGTTCAGTATTAGGAGTAACAATGTTTTTCAGCCTGTAGAGTTGTTTCTTCCCAATTTAACTTCTGCTGTCAGTGTTTGTATTCATTGGCTGGTATGATTATTTCTAGGGATCTGAGTGACAGAATTGATTAAGTAACTGCCACAGTTTACTCAAAGATAATCTGGACTGGGATAATTGCTTCCCTAAGGTTTCTACCTATTATAGATGTGAATGTAGAAAAAAACTGATATTTGATTAATAAATGCAGCTGAATCATGGCTGATGGGAACAAATCTAGGTAATATGTTTCTTACATAACTCCAAGGTACTGCCGTCCTTCTCTAATGCCCTCTTATGAACATCTATGACCTGTATACATCTCCTTGATGCTTATAATTACATAAGGAGATTGAAAGATTATGTATTACGGGCATTTCTTAAAAGTTTAACCATGGACCTCCTTCTTTAGGTTCATGGGGATATGTTTATGAGGCATTCAGATTCCTGGGCCTTATTCAAGACAATCTGACCCCTCTTAGTAGGCACCAAAAAAATCACATTTTAACAAGTTCCTCACAATTTTGAACCCTAACCTAGAAGATTTTAGGTCAGTAGTCTAATAATTCTTTTTTATTTTTCATTACAAAAAGTTATGTTGGATAATGGAAAAAGTCATGAATTATTTATTATAAGTGAAATATGGATTCTCTTATCATAAGGACAATCCTGAACGCAAATCTTCCAGACATTATGGATCCATGGTGCAGTGGTCTGTTTTTATGACATATGAGGTTACCCAAAACTAAGAAGCTTCTGCACAGCAAAAGAAACAATCAACAGAATGAAGCTATAACCGATAGAATAAGAAAAAATGTTTTCACAGTATGAATTTGATAAAGGATAAATATCCAGAATATATGAGGAGCTCAGAAAATTCAACAACAAAACAAAGAACCCAGGTAGGACATGTGAAAAAGATCAGAATAGATATATTTCAAAAGAAGAAATGCAAATGTGCAATGAACACATGAAAACATACTCAGGATCCACCAGTCATCAGAGAAACGCAAATAAAAAGCACAAGGAGGTATTACGTTACTGCAGTTAGGATGACTACTATAATAAGTCAAAAAATTAACAAATGCTGGTAAGATTTTGGAGAAAAAGGAACCCTAATGGAATCTTGGTGTAATGTAAGTTAGTGCAGCCATTATGAAAAACAGTATGGAGATTCTTCAAAAAGTGAAAATAGAGCAGGCATTGTGGTACAGCAGGTTAAGAAACTGCTTGAGGTCTTGTGATGCCTGCATCTCATATTGGAGTGCCTAGGGCAAATTCCTCCTCTGGTTGTTGTCCAGCTTCCTGTGAACATGCCTAGGAAGCAGAAAATGGTAGATAAGCACTTGGGTTCCTACCACCTCTTTAGAAGACCCAGGTGGAGCTCCTGTCTCCTGGCTTTGACATTTGGGAAGGGAACCTGCAAATGTAACATCTGTCTCTTTCTCTCACAACCTTCTTTCTCTGTTCCTTCCAAATAAGTAAACTCTGTCTTTCAAATAAGGAAACCTTAAAAAAAATGAAAGTAGATCTACATATGACTTAGTTATCCCACTTGTGGGTATATATCCAAAAGAAATGAAGTCAGTGTATGAAAGAGATACCTCGGCTGGCACCACGGCTCAATAGGCTAATCCTCCTCCTGTGGCGCTGGCACACCGGGTTCTAGTCCTGGTCGGGGTACTGGATTCTGTCCCGGTTGCCCCTCTTCCAGTCCGGCTCTCTGCTGTGGCCAGGGAGTGCAGTGGAGGATGGCCCAAGTGCTTGGGCCCTGCACCCCATGGGAGACCAGGTTCCTGGCTTCGGATAAGCATGGTGCGCTGGCAGCAGCGCACTGGCCGTAGCGGTCACTGGGGGGTGAACCAATGGCAAAGGAAGACCTTTCTCTCTGTCTCTCTCTCTGACTGTCCACACTCTGTCTGTCAAAAAAAAAAAAAAAGAAAGAGATACTTGTCTTCCCAGTCCCATGTTTATTATAATTCTAGTCAAAAGAACAAATATGTAGAGTCAATTTAGAATCCTATCAGTGGATAAATAAAGAAAATGTGCTACATATAAACAATGGAATACTACTCAGTGATAAAAAATAAAAAGGACAATCACAATAAAATGACCTGGAGATCATTGTGTTAAGTGCAGTAAGCCAAACACAGAAAGAAAAATAACATGTTTCCTTTCACATGCAGAGGCATTTTTTACATATAGTGAAAATATGTGGATGCTATAATTACCTATGCCATATTTGTGATTTGTAGATATCTGTAAAAGCTGTCTTCACTGAATTATACTTCTTGCATAAAAATATACTCACAAATCCCGCATCTTTCCCTGCTTTTAAAAACGTAGGTATCTGTGTATATATGACATTTATATATGAAACCAATATGATAAAATAATATAAATTATTACATCTATGTGTACTCATTAAATTCTTCTTTATACTTTCCTTTATAACTGGAAATATTTTAAACCAATAGATAAAAGGACTATTCATATAATCATGAATACTATATAACTAATATTTCTCTGCACATCACTATTTTAAATATTATACCATTTGTCATATCATGACTCAAATCATGTGTTGCAGTTTGGTGTTACATGAATAGCAAAACTACATATGAAAAAATAAAAATGTTGCCAGCTGTTATGTACAGTTTATTTTATTTAAACTTGCTAAGGATGATCTTCAAAACAATTATATAGAGTTTACATTACTATTTACATGAGGTATTTGAAACAATGAAGACATAAAGAAGTTTACAACACTTCTAAGAAAACACAGCTTAAAAGTGTTAGCCATCACATTTGATGTAGGTCGGTATGACCCTGAACACGCTCTTTCCTCAATGTTACATGGTTTGACATACTTTCCTAGCTAGTAAATGAAGGCAGTTCCTGCAGCAAAGCATTTATAATTTTATTCTCCTCGGAGAATTTCTTAAATCCTTTTCCATCTTAGATAAAAGCATGCAGTCTGATACATTGAGAATAATGGATATAGAAGTACAAATGAAATGTATTATTAAAACCTTAAATTATGTTAGGGTATTGTCAGATTTTTCTAACAAATTCTGTACTTTATTCTTACTTTATTCAAAGCATGCAGTTAACAACATTGAGTTTTAAACTAAAGCAAACTATATTTTGTTCCATCAAAATTGACTGCTGTGAGTCTAGACAGATAATTGTTAAATAATAAATCATCTTCATAATCCATTTCATACTAAGACCCATCCTTAAGTGCGAGTCGTTTCACGTTCTGAAATATTATGGGGTTAGTTTATTATATAATATTACACAAACATCACAATTATTATCAGTTCATTTTAAATTCATTCTCTATTTTTGAGAAATTTTATTATATCAGGAAATATGAAACTATTGCTACATTTTCAGATACCCTCAGGCATTATTTCAGCTCTTTTGTTGGTGCCAATACATGAAGTGATTCAGAAATATTTTGTTTCTGAGAAAGATTCATACTGCTTTGCCTCTTCCTGCACTTTCATGTTTTACAGTGTATTTTAACACTAGTAGTACCCTGTATGGCAAATTTATTAATCAAGCTTTGAACAGCAAAACATATGGTCATATTTTTTGAAGGCTTAACTTGCAAAAATATGCTAATGGTATATAATTGCATATAGCTTCATGGCACTCTTCAGCATCTTAAACAAGGAGATATCACTCTGCAAGAACATTACATACTCCAGAGGGGCCATTTCTTCTTAGAAGGAAGTTTGATGCACAAGTTTTTCTTCCAAAAAGATTTCAACAGAAAATATATTATACCGAGATGGGCAAAATACAGCTTTTTGCTCACTGTATATACATCATTAATGTCAGCTGTTTAAAAATGGATGTCTCTAAGCCAGTTTGCAGCATGTTTTATGGCTGCAAAAGTGTTTAGGTGTGGATATAAGTCAGACTATGATTTGCTCCTGACACCAGATGCTGCCTGTGACGTTTGATGTGAAGAGAATAATGAAGGGAAGCTGCTGCATAGACGCTATTCGTTAGGTTTTTCTTTTTAATCAGGTCACAGTTTGAGACATTTTGAGTAGGTAGTGCCACTTCTCTACCAATTCAGGGATTAAATGTGGTTGATGGACAGCGATTCCACCTCTACAATATTTGGGCTGATGACTGGTTAGCAGTTTCTTATTGCAACATTTGTTTCTATATTGGACCATAAAAAGGTTGAAAGACTTCACTGACTAATTTGCTCTTGGAGATTAATTCAATACCAGGAGAATCTTAAAGTTTTCTAGTCACTCATCAACTTGTCTACTAACAAAACCAGAGAATTGATATATTTGAAAGAGATTATGTTTAATGTACTATGTTTGAAGAGTTCTATTAAAATAGCTGCTGAAAACTAAGACTAGGTAATTTCTAATTGGAAAGAATATGTAATGTAAGGAAAAAGAAGGAGTCATGCTCAATTCCAAAAGCTAATTGACATTAAGAATATCAATAACTCGTAACTACACATTTTTATGCAGTAATGAAATTGTGAATTATTTTTTACACACTGCAGGCAAATCCAAACATTCTGATCAACATCTTAAAACTGTGTTTTTAGGTAAAACAATCTATTCCAAGGAAGTGTAGAACATTCCTTTCAGCTTCACTCCTTCTTAATAAGAGAATCCAACTTTACTAATCAGCTGGAGATTCATTTTTGCTATGCAGTGCCAAGCTCTGAGTTGTCATGTTTCATTGGCTTGACCCGATTTGCTTAACAAGATATATTTATTTTTGTGTGTATGTGAATGCTTCCTGAAGTTTTTTCAGTTTCACCTATTGTTGTCTTTTTGATTACTTAACATTATCATAAAGTGTTATATAGTCTCTGCCTTATTATTTAGCTTGTTTTAAAATGCCCTAGACACAAATATTATATCGAATTTGATACTATACCTAAAATTGAGAGTTAAAACAATTTAGAAGAAAATATAGGAATAAATTTTAGATGTTGCATAGTGGGAAATGGTTTCTTAGTTATGACATCAAATTTATATGTGATTAAAGGAAACAGATTAAGTTGGACATTATCAAAATTATAAATGAGTAAAAGCAATACAGAAAAAAATATTACTTCCTCAAAACAGTTAAAAATAGAAAAAAAATAAGATCCAGCAACCTCACAACTGAGTACATTTCCAAAGGATATGAAATCAGTGTGATAAGGTATATCTAAATTCCCATGTTTACTGCAGCACTATTCGTAATTTCCAGACCATGATATCAACCCAAGAGTCTAATTGGGCCAGTGCTGTGACATAGCGTGTAAAACTGCTGCCTGCAGTGTCAGAATCCCATATGGACTCCAGTTCGAGTCTTAACTGCTCCACTTCAGACCCAGCTTTCTGCTATGGCCTGGGAAGGCAGCAGAAGATGGCCCAAGTCCTTGGGCCGCTGCACCCACATGGGAGACCTGGAAGGAGTTCCTGGCTCCCGGCTTCAGATCAGGGCAGCTTTGGCTGTTGCAGCTATGAGGAGAGTGAACTGGTAGATGGAAGACTTTCTCTTTCTCTCTTTCTCTCTCTGCCTCTGCCTCTCTGTAACACTGCCTTTCAAATAAATAAATAAATCTTTTTTAAAAAAAGAGTCTCTCCATAAGTGAATGGGTAAACAAAATATGGTATGTAAGTAATATGGAGTACTATTTAGCCTTTAAAATAGAAAATCTTGTGATTTGTAATAACACAGATGAACCTGAGGACATTAAATAATAGAAATTAGCCAGGCACAAAAACATAAATAACACATAATCTAATGCTAAAAAGGTGAATTCATAGAAACAAAAAAAAAGTAGTTAGCACAGAATGGTGTTTAGAGGCTAAGGGACCTGTTTGTCAAAAGATATAAAATTTCAGTTACACAGGAAGAGTAAGTTCTATCAGTTGTACATCATGTTGACTACAGTTAGCAACACAAGGGGCCTTGAAAAATTCATGGAACATGTGCATTATGAAAAAATTTAGCATGGATTTTCCAAAAATGTTTACACCACAATAGATATTTTTTAATTCTATTTTCCCTTAAGTTATTGGAAGCTCCCTAGTATACTTGAAGGTTGTAGAAAGAGTAGATTTTAATGTCCTCACCACAAGAAAATTTACGAGTATATGAGATTACGCATTGTTTACATATCTTGATTTAGCCATTCCACAAGGTATACATATATCGAACATCATGTTGCATACTATAAGTGGCTACAATTTTACTTTTCAATTGAAATAGAGAAATTGAAAACTTTTATGCTAAAATTAATGCTACTAAGAATAAAAAGGTGAATTACAGAATTGAAGAAAAAGTACAAATTATATATACAATAAAGGGCTTATATGAGGAATATACAAATAACTCTCATAATTCAATAATAAAAAGAAAAAAGACTAAGAAATGAACTACACAGCTAAATAGCCATTTCTTTAAAGATATGCAAATACATAATAATCCCTCAAAATATATAAAAATATGTTTTGTATAATGAGTCATTAGAAAAATGCAAATCAAACCTATAATGAAATATTCAGTACTCCATAGATTGAATGGAGTGTGTAGAATTGAATAGAACAGAAAACTGGAGAAAAGAAAGAAAAGAAACATTAGAATAGGGGATTATATATATAAAGTTGTATTTTACTAAGGCTGGTGATGAAGAAAGTGTGGAAAACACTGATCTACGTTTTCACTATTATTCCTGCCCCTCTTCCACTCCTTCTTCTTGCCCAGCCAAATAGAAAAAAATAATACATCCTCACATAAAATACACAATTCTGATTAAATGTCCGTTTACCTTTTACATTGCTCTTTGTCATCACTGACTAGAATTTGATTTGCCTGAAAACACTACAGGCTTGGGAGAAAGAAAGTACTAAAAACTGTCACTGTTAACTAACAAAGTAACACACCTAAATTTAGTCAGTGTTTAATGAATGATGAGTGGTATAGAATAAACTATTTTGCAGAAGATACAAATGTCCTTGTTTGCCTGGTTTTTTTCATGTTCTTGCTTGTGTGATGGGTTCGTATTTGGCACTGGTGTTATTGGCCTATGTAGCTTAATTTTTATTCCTGTTTCTTGCCCCCATGGAGATAAGAATTCAGAGGCATAATACAGTGCACAGGTGAAGGCAGGATTTATTTAAACAAGCGAAAGAGTGAATATAGATTCTCACTTGAGCGCAGGCCACCCCACACTGAGAAATGCCTGTTGTGAGTGGACCATACATTTGCATAAAAAGAGAGAGGGTCTAGAGGAGGCCAGAGAGGGATCCTCAAGCATAGTCAAGGGCAACTGTAGAATAAAATATTTGTTCTAGGATTCCAAAGAACACACAGCAAACACAGAAAAGAGTACTAAAACTACAGATAGAAAAACCCAGAATTGCAACAGTACACAGTTCGTCTCATTAACTCATAAACCAAGCATGATTTTATAGAATATATTTGCAGGGAAAGAAAAATTCCCCATGAATTCATTAATAATAAAGTCTTTCATAAAATTAGACTTTGTGTAAGGGCATAAGCAACACCTAAAACCTTTTTGGGACTGGTTGTAAAGCTGTCAGTCACCATGTGATTCTTGATGGAGGACAGATGGTGTCAAGAAGGAGTCTACTTGGAGACACATAAAAGGAGACTAAGAACCATGAAGATGCCTCCCGGGCAGGCAAAATGTTCAAAGACTATCTCTAACCTCTGCAACTCCAAGCCAATGCTGTGTAAAAAAAAAAAAAAAAAAAAAATGAATGTAAATTAGTATCCCAATTCAAAGAAGAAATGATTTTTACACCATATTTCAGCATATTAGCTTTATTTTAAAATGATAATCAAATTAAGGATACAAGCTCATTTACTTTCAATTTCCTCCCCTACATTAGGAAGGTCTAGGGGTGCAGCTACTTCAGCCATCACCAGGGAGATCCACGTCCTGTACTGCATTCCTGGGATTAACTCCTGTCTCTGCTTCTGATCCAGCTTCTTTCTAATGTGCCTGGGAGGCATCAGATGATAACAAATACTCAGGCTCCTGCCACTCACAGGCAAGACTCAAATGGAGTTTCTGGCTCCTGGTTTCTACCTGACACAGCCCCCGACATTTGGTGAATGAACTAATGGGTAGAAGATCTCTATCTTTCTTAGTCTTCTTTTCTCTTTATGTCCCCCTAACTTTCAAATAAATAAATATTTAAGGGAAAAAAAGTTCTAAACTGAAAAGCAAAAATTCCTCTTTGGTTAATGTTATTTGTGAATCCACGAGCCACATAATTCATCAGATTGTCACTATCAACATTAAAATGAAAATCCAAGTTATTTTTGTACCTTTGAACAGGCTGTCTTTATGAAGATTATTTCTCTTTGGATGCTGTACTAAAAATTGCACAAGATAAGGAACAATCCCTGAGCTTTCCTGGTAGTCAGTCTATGTTGTCCTATATCTGCCAAGGTCAAAAGCGAGCTTCCTCACTACCAACAAAAAGCTCAGTTGTGACACTGTAAAATGAAATACCTTCACTGGGCAGCTTGAAGCTTCACAGTATCCTGCCTCTGTTGTTTCATGCAGCATTTGCAATAGTGGCTGAAATACTGACTTTTCTATTCATCCCCCAGACTGCCTCAAACAAAGCCCTTAACATCTCTGTTCTGTCTGTAAAACTGGGGATAATATTACCTGGTAGATTATATAGGATCAATGTACAGTATTAAAATAGAATAATTTGGGTAAAATGTAGTGTTTAATAAACTTTAGTTGCCTCTATTACTTAGAGTTAACAGTAAGTCCAATTGTCTATGTTTTTATATGTCACTGCTACCTTTGCCTTTCACACTTACTGCGGTCATTACCCAATTATTAGCAGAAAAGTAATCTTACCTTTTTGCTGTTTGATACATAAAATGCACTAACTGAATTGAAACCATTTTCCTCTTGAAATTAAAATATACAGAAAAAGAAGAAAAAACAATATATTGCTGCTCTAAATTCTAGTTGTTGCATATGTCCAAAGTAGAGGCTCTTAATTTCACCACTATTGACATTTTGATCTGAATGATTAGTTGTTGTGAGGGACTGTCTTGTGTATTGTAAAGTGTTTAGCAGAATTTTAGGCTTCTGTCCTCTAGGTGAAAGCAGTGCCTTCCTCCATGTGACAATCAGCTGCTCATGCTCCCAGCTTACTGCCTTTCTGAAAGGCTCCAAGCTGCGGAGCAGGGAGCAGACCCCAGGGATCTCACTGGAATTCATGAATTGAGGACATCGAGCTGAGGCCAAGGAATCTGATGTTCAAAGAACAGAATACCTGAGAGGAGAAGTATGCATATATCAAGAGAATACATAGAAACCTGGGACTTGCTCAAGTCAGCGAGATCAATGCTTTGGAGTTCTGAGGAAGAGCCACAAAGAAAACCAAGCACAGAAAGGAAGAGAGGGAGAAGGATAATACATTCATTTTCAGAAAGCAAAACAATGATATAGGTCAAAAACACATCAAAGAAAGGTTCAGAAATTTACCAAAATGGAAAAGCAAAGCAAGGGAAGAAATCCTGCATCTAAGCCAGGAGCAAAAGCAAGAGCCATAAGACACAAATGGCACACGGTGTACTATCAGGATTAGAAACTGATTTTTTCTACTCTTCAAAAGGGAAAGGGAACTTAAGAACCTGAGGAGTAAGGAAAAGAATCAGCTGATGGGACAGTAGGCATCTGATGATATCCTCCCCACTCTTGCAACTACAGAAGAGTCACAACTGTTTATACAATTAGCAAACAACTGAGTTCAGTGCATTATCTATGTTACCTACTAAGGAGAGAGAAATATTTCAGGGGCTGAACCAGCTCACAAATCATTCTCTTAACATGCAGGGAATTCAATCACTTTGTGAATCTCTAGAATATTTGATTTCATTTCATAGACTTGAGGTTTTTCTGCCTTGTTTAGTTATGGTCATGTTTCTGTCAATATGTCTTGTCCCCTCAACTAAATTATGTGTCCTTAAGATCAAGAATTTCAGCTTCTTCACATTTTCCATGCTGCCTGGAAAAATGCTAACTATTTAGAGGATGCTCTGCTAACCTGTCTAGAATGATTAATGAATATCACTACCCCCCAAGTGTGACCATCTGTTTTCAGGAATGACATGAGACTTGAGGGGTTTGGGAACACACTTGATGGCATTGTGGTTGTGGGGGGTCATTGTTATGGCACTAGAAATGATATGAGGTTGGTCACTTGGGTCTAATTTTTATGTAAATCTTAATGAATATAAAATGATATTAAATTAAACAATGAATTTAAATTAGCACATTTGATGAGAAATTTCCATCTGCATCCATCTGGGCCACTGTTACTCTTACTCAGACTAAACATCTTGGACTTCTACTCATTGAGGTATTTTTGATGACAGAATAAATGAAGAGTCAGTGTCTCTCTCCTTCCCCCCCACCACACATGTGTCCAAACACACACACAAGGGTAAAACAAATGTGGGATGGGGATGATCAAGAAACGTGTGTTTACAATAACATGTACAGATTATTAAATGTCATTTATAATCCATTAACCCCTAGTAATTCACCATAAAGTTTTGAGACTAATGTATATGAGGGCATTTCAGAATTTTATGGAAAAAAATGGAACTAAAAGATAAGATTATCATGGCCAAAGAATGAAAGCCACATAAAAATTTCTTGTAGCATGCATATTCCATAAACTTTTTGAAGCCCTCTCATATATATCGTCTTCAGCAAACACAAAACACGTGTTTAAGACTACTGTTTATTGCTTGTCATATATTTGTATAGGATACATATTGAAAACGGTGAGGAAAAAACTGACTTTGGTTTTCTAAGATTTCATGGGAGTAAAGTACATTCACACAAGGTGATTCTCACTGGATAAGTGTTTCAGCATTAGTCACTCCTCTCTGACAAATCAGGAAAAAAAATTATTACAATACAGTTGTTCCAGCAATTAAAGTTATCTCATTGAGCAAAACTCTTTCAAAACAACAAAAAATGTCCACTATTTATAATTTAGCTCTTTTTTTTTCTCTCCTAGAAGTGTTGCTTCTCATTAATTATGCATTGGAAAAGACTTAAAAATATAAAGAATGTGTAGAAACATGCAAACTTTTGTATAGTAGAAAATGTTGATTAATCCAGTTGTACATATGCTATGATTATAATTTGAAATGTGAAGGAAAATGAGCAAAATATTGAACATGTGAGAACTGAAATAATTGTCTAGGTTAATAGAGTCATATATGATTTAAAACATTTAAATATAGTTAGGGTATAGTAACCTTTTGATGACTACAAAGTAAACAAATGTTTAAAAATAGGATCATTGCCATTTCTAACCAAAAATCATAACAATTTTAAAACAATACCCAAGGCTAACACATTACTCAAAGAAAACATCCATAACATATCTATGATGCCTTTGTTTTATCTTTTTATTTGCTTATATCAAAGGGAAAAGATTTATTTCAAATTGTGCCATGTCCTTTAATAAATACATTTATATGGGAACACTTAACTCATAACTCCTGATTTTTTTCATCAAAGGAAGTAGCTGATAATAAAAAAGCTTCCATTTTTTATAGTACAAGCTCCATCAATTTGAGCTTGTTGATGCATTTAAGTGCAATGACGTTAATTATACTGGCAAAAGCTCCAAAAGTGCACTTTATTTTACAGCAAAATGCCTTTTAAATGAAACATTTTCAAACCTGGCAAAGGAAGAGTTGGGGGAGGGCTGATAAGCTTCATTATCACTTATGAGTACTATAAATATTAAATCCTTTTATGTAATAAATTATAGTTCCTTAAACATGAATTATCAGCTTCAAGCTAAATACAATAAATTAAATTTTATTTCATAGTAATTTATCTCAAAACCATGTGTGTTTAAATATAAATTCTTGTCTGTTATCAGAGTTACATTTTGATATGAAGAATTCAAAATTCTTCCATATTTTTTCAACTCAGGTTTAAGTTTTCCTCATTTTCTTAAAAAAATTTCAGGGACTGTGATTTAGGAGGTGATATTTTTGCATCTTTGAAAAATAAAATCTTGTCAAATGATGAATAAAAATGTATCATAGGCCGGTGCCGTGGCTCAACAGGCTAATCCTCCTCCTTGCAGCGCCAGCACACCAGGTTCTAGTCCCGGTCAGGGCGCCGGATTCTGTCCCGGTTGCCCCTCTTCCAGGCCAGCTCTCTGCTGTGGCCCTGCAGTACAGTGGAGGATGGCCAAAGTGCTTGGGCCCTGCACCCCATGGGAGACCAGGAAAAGCACCTGGCTCCTGCCATCAGATGAGCGCAGTGCGCCGTCCGCAGCGGCCATTGGAGGGTGAACCAAAGGCAAAGGAAGACCTTTCTCTCTGTCTCTCTCTCTCACTGTCCACTCTGCCTCAAAAAAAAAAGTATCATAAACTATGAACTTACTAAAAGGCTAACTCATATAGTAGGAATAGTTTTATTTCAGAAAAGTACTTAGTAGGTTAAGTTGCCAACTACAACACCTGTGTGGATGCCACTTTGAGTCCCAGATGCTCCACTTCCAATCCAGCTCTCTGCTAATGTGCCTGGGAAAGCAGTGGAACACAGGCCAAGTCCCTGGGGACCTGCAACCACGTGGGAGCCAGTCTTGGCATTTGCAGCCATTGGGGAGTGAACCAGAGGACAGAAGATCTCTCTCTCTCTGTCTCTCTCTGTTGTTCTCTCTTTTGTAACTCTACCTTTCAAAAAAAGAAATAAATATACTAGAAAAAGCATTTGCCTCTGTCTTAAAGTCATCAAAATATTTAATAAAACAAAACACTCAGAAGAATCATGTTTCACTAACCAGATTTAAAGATGACTTTGAACAGCCCTTGCCTCAACTGTTGAGGGAGATTTTTTTTTTTTTTTTCATATTATTTGTTGAACTCTTTACTTAGTATAGAGTTAATTTTATGTGTATAAAGTAGGTTGAAAATAGATTTTATTAAAAAAATAAGAATGGGTATAGGACAAGAAGGAGGAAGAAGGGTAGGAGTGGGAGGTAGGAAGGAGGGTAGTATGGAAGAATCATTATGTTCCTAAAGTTGTGTATAAGCATGTATGCATTTATTTATTTATTTTTATGAAATACATGAAGTTGGTATACCTTAAATAAGAGGTTTCTGGGGAAATATAAATTAACTATAAATTACAAAAAAAAAAGATGGAATTTATCTACAGGAACACATATCTGTTTATTTCTAGTATTACCAAGCATGTTTCTCTGCGTTATTTCCCCCAAAATTGGTTAAGAAATTAACATATACTCAGAACTGTGAGCTGTCTCTATAGAAGTAAGTTTTTTAACGTCTGTTCTGTTGACTGATGCACAATGGTTTTTCTTGGTACTTTAGCATTTACAGACAATATGTACTAGATCAGTTTACCTAAACCCTTTCAAAGTCATGATCTTCAAAAAAAGTGATAAAAATCCTTATTTCTTTAAGTTCTTTTTTTTAAAAAACTTATTTGACACGCAGAGTTAGACAATGAGGGAGAGAGACAGAGGGAAAGGTCTTCCTTCCCTTGGTTCACCCCCCAAATGGCCGCTACAGCTGGCACGCTACGCTGATTGGAAGCCAGAAGCCAGGGGCCTCTCCTGGTCTCCCATGTGGGTGCAGGGCACAAACACTTGGGCCATCCTCCACTGCCTTCCCAGACCACAGCAGAGAGCTGGACTGGAAGAGAAGCAACCAGGACTAGAACCTGGCACCCATAAGGGGTGCCGGCGCTGCAGGCGAAGGATTAGCCAAGTGAGCCACTGCACTGGCCCCTCTTTAAGTTCTTCTAAGCATTAAGTAATGTTTTTATAATATACATTCAATTTTTTTTTTAATTTCTGTCTCTACTTCATCCCTAATATCCAAACATCAAATAAATTACATGGGACCTTCTTTGTTTTTTTTAAGATTTATTTTAATTATTTGAAAGGCAGAGAGAGAGATTGAGAGAGAACCTTCTGGTTAAAATGACTGCACTAACTAGGCTTGAGCCAGGGCTAAGCCAGGAGCCTGCAACCCCATCTGGGTCTTCCTTGCAGGTAGCAGGGACCAAAAGTAATTGGGTCATCTTCTGCTTTACCGCCAGACCTATTAGCAAGAAGCTGGTAAAAAAAAAAAAAAATGAAATCCGGTCATTTGTAACAAAATGGAGGAATCTGGAAAACATCATGCTTAGTGAAATAAGCCAGTCCCAGAGGCACAAATATCATATGTTCTCCCTAATCAGTGACAACTAACTGAGCACCTAAAAGGAAACCTGTTGAAGTGAAATGGACACTATGAGAAACATTGACTCGATGAGCCCTTGTCCTGACTGTTGAGGAACAACTTAATACTTTTTCGCTTTTAGCATTTTTTCTGTTCTACTTAATACTATTGATTGAACTCTTTAATTAACACACAATTATTCTTAGATGTTTAAATGTAACTGAAAAGTGATCCCTGTTAAATATAAGAGTGGGAATGAGAGGGAGGAGATGAACAGTTCAGCACATGCTCAATCAGACTTGCCCCAAACAGCAGAGTTAGAAACAGGAGTCACTGTGCACTTACTCCTCATGTAGGATCTCTATCCTTAATGTGTTGTACTATGTGAATTCAAGGTATAACTAGTACTCAAACAGTACTTTACACTTTGTGTTTCTGTGTGGGTGCAAACTATTGAAATCTTTACTTAATTTCACTAAATTGATCTTCTGTATATAAAGATAATTGAAAATGAATCTTGATGTGAATGGGATGGTTAGGGAGTGGGCAATGGGAGGGTTGCAGGTGGGAGGGAAGTTATAGGGGGGAAAAGCCACTGTAATCCAAAAGCTGTACTTTGAAAATTTATATTTATTAAACAAAAGTTAAAAAAGAAATACATTTATGTAATACACAGCAATGAAATGCATAACACAAAATTTTAAGAAATATGAATACAAAGAAACTGAGAATACTATAGTCAGAGCAAGAGATATTAGTGTATTCCTGTGGAATAGGAGAGATGAAGAAGATACACTGATGTTTAAGATGAAAATTATGTGAGGGTTTTAATTAATAAATTCTTTACTTTTATTTGCAAACAAATGTTAAAATTATTTTATGTATACGTATAAACTTAAGGTAAATAAATTCTAAGCAGGAAAGTTGCTTTTGGTTGCATTCTCTGTGCAAAAATGATAAACAGAAAATAGGCAGTGGAAAAATAAATTACTATATTATAAATATTTAAAACACTTAAAATTGAATATTAGATGAAAATATGAACTGAAATGGCAATTAAAGCAGAAAATAATGTAAAGTACTAAACTAAAAATATAGGTATGCTTTTGTTTCAGCTATTATATTTTTATGGACCTGTCTACTGGGTGCCTTCTAAATTCTGATGCAGATTTTCTTTAGTGAGTCCTGCATATCTTGCTTTTGAACAAGGACCAGGTTGAGAACAGTAAATTCTTGAGAATAAATGTAAAATGATAGAAGAATTGTAGCCTTACACTCTACTTTTCTAAAAATTTGAAACAAACTAATTATGTATTTAGATTGATATTTGATAAAATATATACAAGTTGTAACCAAAGATAACATACAGAAGAATTAAACAAAGGTAAAATAAAGGAGAGAAAGTTAAAAGCATCCAATTAAGAAATGAAATACATTCTATTGAGTCTAAAATATTAATAAAATAGTCATGGTTGACGAATTTCATCTAAGGAAACTGGAAAATGAATATACAATGACATTCAGAGTGAAGAACAATAAACAACATTAAGTAAGAAAATAGAAATTCAGAACAATTTCAAAATGATAAATGTGAAAACAAATTTTAAAATTATCAAACTACACTCAAAAACTCAATTTATATCCATACAATAAACTGAAAATAACAAAGATCAATCAATGTATTAGGAATCAAAGAGTTTTAAGGGTTAAATTTGTGATTTCCTTTCTATGCTAACTAGCTATTCAGGAAAATAAATAAGATTTCATGATTCATTTAATAAACATTAATTATGATTTAAATAATTTACATATAATAGCTTACTAATTTCATTTATGCAAAATGTAAAATAATATCTTATCTAGTATCTAAAGAATGCTTGATATACATCCTGCTTTTTATTCAGATTATATTATTACTTTATTTAACTCATAGAAAATGCTATAATAGAAGTTTTCATCTTTGTCTCTTTTTCAAATAAATAAAAAAATTAAATAAAATAACCTCATTTTGGTTCAAAATATTTTGAAATTCAAGCAATTGTTTTTAATTACATGCATTTCCATGAACTTTTTGTAGATCTGTCATTCTGCAAAAATATTTCTTTCTACGTGGAGTAAAATTTCATACAATAAGGTGATGGATCCTGAAAAACAGAATTGAAGGCTTGCATGCAAGCCTGATCCTGTATGGTACACCTCAGTGATCAAGTGTCCGAAAGCTACAGAAAGAAGAAAATTGATCCAAGGAGACATGGGCTAATTCAATTTACCCTGCTTGCTTGGATGCCAACATGGTGACTCAAGAGAGGTTGCAAAGAGATCATGCTGTTTACCCAATGTTGCCTTTGGATGAGCCCTCATTTTCATGACTCATTTCCTGATTGTGTGTTAGCATCTTCTACCTGAGAGCACCTGGCAGCATGATCTCAATGACAGGTCTTGAACCCCCTTTCTTTATTGTCATGTAACTGTATATATTTATGAGGTACAGTGTGGGAACTCAATATCTGCACACAAAGTGTAGTGATTAAATCAAGATACTTACCATTCCCACCTCCTTAAAAACTAATCATTTATTTGTGCTTGGAAGCTTCAAATTTTTCTGTGGTTCTTCATAAAATATATAATATGAATTATAATCTGCTGTAGAACATTAAAACATTCCTCCTTTGTGATTAAATTTGGGATCTGTTTCCAATCTCTATGATCTCTCTAATTGCCCTTCTTCCCATCTTTCCCAACTTCTAGTGACAACCGTGCTATTCCAGACTTCTATGCAACCAAAGTTGCTGTTGTTCAGCTTTCATATATGGATGAAATATGTGACTTTAGTCTTTCTGTGCCCAGCTTATTTCATTTGACGTACTCTCTTTCGATTCCATCCAGGGGAACTCTTCTCATTCGCTTCAAAATTCTATTGATGACATATTTTGTATTGCAGCATCATTATCAACTTTGGTCATGCTTACTAGGATGAGATTATTAGAACCTAAATGATTTGATAAAGGATAAAAAAGATGAGAAAGAGGGTTGGAAGACAAGGACAAGAACTTATGTCTTCTCCAAGGAAGCTACTTTGGAAGTGAAGTATTATCAGAGCCTCACTGAAGTAAATGGAACCTGCAACTTTAGCCTAAAATGAAAGAAGTATGACTTAGAACATTTCCTTTTAAGAGTAGTTCAACTACAATGCAAAGTCTCTAGGGTTTTACCTTTTGTCCCCCTTAAGCTACATGTTTCCACTAAAATTTCACACTTCACATTATTTTGAGAGTTGTGTCCTATCAAAATTCACCAGATAACCTATTTCCTTTTATAATTTCTTCTTAGAATTTGTAACATTTCATTTAAATTGTGGCATCATATAATTTTTGTATTAGTCTAAAAAACCCTGTATCTTAGGATTGGAATATATAATTTATTTCAAATTACAGTCAAATATGTAATCTGAATTGGCAAGAGATATTTCTGCACCTCAATTAGAAGAGCAAATATATGACCAAATGTATTCAATTCTAGTAGTTCAAATATGCATTACTAGAAGAAAACCAATAGACATTTATTGTCATATTAGTAAATACAGGAAGAAATTATCAGCATACAATAGACACTAAAAAATAACATTTGACAAAATATAGGTAGTCTCCTTGACAAAGAGTGTACAAAGACATTTCCATTGAAGCAAGAACAAGACTGGTATCTTCTTGAGCACTATTAGAGATTCTACAAGGTCTAGACAAACAAATATAAACAGAACAAAACATATATCATTATTTAATACAACAGTACTTCAAAGCATTCAGGGGAAAATGAAATAAAACAATAAATTTAGTTTGGTATAAAAATAATTGTGTCTGTTGGCCATTTGGATTTCCTCTTTTGAAAAATGTCTATTGAAGTCCTTGGCCCATCTCTTAAATGGGTTGTTTGTTTTGTTGTTGTGGAGTTTCTTGATCTCTTGGATTCCCACTCTTAATTTTTACAATGATCTATTTTCAGTATACTTAGTGATCATACAGTAACTCTATTCTAAATAAAGGAGTTCAACAAATAGTATGAGGAAAAAGAAAAGGAAACAAAACAAAACTAAACACTCCTCCTCAAAGGAAGATGCAAGAGCTATAAATAATCAGTTCTCAAAATGTCAATCTTACTGCAATACATTACATTTCAGTTGTATGTATCCAGGAATTCATCTATTTCTTTGGGTTTTTCCAATTTGTTAGAATATAGTTGTTCATAGTATCCTGACTTCTAATGAGTATCTTCCTTTGGATGATTGAAAAGACTGTGTGTCCTTTTTATATTATCACACCATTGTACTTTGATGCCCTGGGTTTCCTTGACTGTCTAGCCTACAGTTCTTCCCTGATAAAGTCAATACCACTCCTTTTTCCCACTGAGTGTCTGAAAATCACTCTTGTATCCTGAGACAAAATATATAAAGGATCAACAGTCTTTTTTTTAGTTTGTGTTAAATTGACCTATGTGTGTTTTCAGAATCCTTGTACTTGTGGTTCTATTTTTGATACAATCTTCTATTCCTCTGTTGGGTAAGTCCACTTATTTCTGCAATGTTGTTTGAACTCAACACATACACCTCCTTTATTTGTATTATGGGCTGAAAGTGGGTGCAGATTTTAGAAGATGCATTCAGATTAACTCTCAATCAGTTGACATCTTTTGTAGTGACCATTTTCCCATACTAAACTGCATTAGCTATAACAGTATATATTTTTGGCCTTTGCAAACTTATATAGTAAAAAATAATACCTCAAAAATTTATTTAACTGCAGATTAATTACATGTATTTATTGGTCATTTGAAATTTTTTCACATAAAATTTCTCTCTCCAACCTCTGTCACATTTTTTATAATTTTTGACAAAGATGCCAAGGACAAATATTGGAGAAAGCAGTATTTTCAATAAATGACTCTGGCAAAACTGAATGTATATATGCAGAAGAGTGAAATTATATCCATCCCTCTCCCTCTCTCTCATCATATATAAAAATAATCTCAAGACTGAAATTCCTAGAATAATAAGCAGGGAAATACTTCAATACATTGGTGTAGGTGATGACTTATTGGATAAGACCCCAAAAGCACAGGCGACCAAAGTAAAACTACCAATGAGATTATGTCAAACTCAGAAGTTTCTGCACAGCGAAGGAAACAACAACAAAAGAGTAACGAGATATCCAACAGAATGGGAAAAAATATTTCAAGCAACTTATCCAACAAAAGATTAACATCAGAGTACCAAGATATCAAATAACAGCAACAAAAACTACCTATCTGGTTAAAAAGTGGGCAAAAGATAGATAATCCTCAAAAGTAGAAATACAAATGGTCAACAAACATTTCAAAATGCTCAAATCACTTCCAACAGGGAAATGCAAATCAAAACACATTGAGATATCATCTCATCCCTGTTAGAATGGCTATTATCAAAGAGAGTAACAAGTGCTGAGAAGAAACTGAAGAAAGGAGGACATTAATTTATTTTTTTAAGATGTATTGGTTTATTTGAAAGACAGACTTACGGAGGAGAGGGAGACATACACACAGAGAGTGTTAGTATAAAGGTCTGGTCTTATCTGTGGTGCCATCTTAAGCCCTCTTCCTCCACAACATCTTAGCTCTGGACCCTGAGGCCATCTTGCACAGTAAGCTTCAATCCTAAACCCAGCCTGGCTTGCTAGAAGTCAGATGACCAAAGGGCCCAACCATAAGCATCAGCTATACCCCTCACCCTAATGGGATTTGTTGCTCCCACGTCCCTACCCCCTGCAAGGCTATGGCAGGGCCTGCTTCTCACACATTCCCTCTCTTGACCTCTCTCTCTCAACCCCTTTTCCCTTTTCACTCTTTTTCACCCTCTTCCTCCAGCCTGAAAGGTTTCCCCAACTCTGGCAATAAGCCCTTCCTTTAGCTCCAGTTTTTACTGTTTTGTGGTGGCCTGTCTGGGGTGGGAGCAAAGGGAAAGAGAGAGAAAGAGATCTTCCATCCACTGTTTCACTCCCCCAGATGGCCACAAGCCACAGGCCAAAGCCATGAGCCAGAAGCCAGGAGCCAGGAGTTTCATCTGGGTCTCCCAAAGTGGAATATTATTCAGCTAAGTAAAGAATGAAATCCTGTCATTTGCAGCGAATGGAATGTAACTGGAAGATCTTTAATGTGGGAGCTAAAATTTTAAAAATAAATAAATAAATCTCAATCTGAACACAGAGTTCAGGCCAGGAATGCTGAGGAAGTTTTTATACAGAAGCAAAATAGAGGAAGCTGTGTGTGGTTCATTGTGACAAAGATAATAACAGGAGATGTTAATAGGGGAAGCTAGTGGGAGGCATTTGAACACTCTTTGTAGTACTACCTCACAATTTGTGTTTTGTAAATTTAAAACTATTCCAAAATTAGTACCTGGTAATGTGTTTTTCCTCCCAGCCAAATCTCATTAGAGTTCAATAGTAAATAACCCATGATAATAGACTCCCATTGTTGAGGCCTTCCAAGCTTAGTAGGGCTTTTCTTTGTCAGTGTATGAAAGATGAATGGAGAAAACTTGACTGCCTGATTTGGGAGGGAAGGGACAGATTCTTTCTTTAATGTCAGCACAAACATAAAACCAAAACTGGAAATATATCTTAAGAGCTAACAATAAAGATTTCAGGCTGTGAGGTAGCTGGGAACATATCACATAGGAAAATATTTATACTTCATTATATAGATCTTATTTAAAAAGAACATTTTTGTTTATATTTTGCTTTCTTATTTTGGCCTTTCATAGTTTAAAAAAGAGCCTGGACATATTTTGGGTTGCAAAAGTAAATATGATGGGGCTGGCGTTGTGGCATAGTAGGTTAAACTTCTGCTTGCAGCAACAGCATCATATTTGGGCACCAGTTCAAGTCCCAGCTACTCCTCTTCCAATCCAGCTTCCTGCTAATTTCCTGGGAAAGCAGCAGACAATGGCCCAAGTACTTGGTGTTCTGCATCCATGTGGCAGGTCAGGATGAAGCTCCTTGCTCCTGGCTTCAGAATGACCCAGTTCCAGCAGTTGCACCTATTTGGGGAATGAAGCAACAGATAGAAGACCTCCCTTTCTGTCTCTGTTTCTCCTTCTCTCTCTCTAACTCTGCCTCTCAAATAAATAAATAAATAAAAATTTAAAAAGAAATCTGATATATTTTTACAATAAAATATGAGACATTAAAGTCATTTCTTGTCCTTGCAGCTTCCAACTACATCCCCACAGTCATTGAGAACAAACCCCTCCCCCCAACAACTTTCTATTTCTAGGAGTGTTTTTGTGGAATGGTATGAAAACAAGGACTCAGATCCCATTTCACAAAATGAGAAATGCTGGAGTGCTTCAAATATGTCAATCATTACCTTCTGAATTTGGAGATGTACAATGGAGTCCAATGTTCCCCTCATAATTTCCCTATTCATTCATTCAGTGTTACTTAGCCTATCCTTTTTTTTTTTCTTGGTTAATCCTTACTCAGGGATCCTGAAACTTCTCCTAGCTCCATCTGTACTGAAATCCAGCATTAGCAAGAACCTTGCTAAGTCAGTCTAGAAAGAAACCCTCCATCCTCCACGCCTGATCATCTTCCATGGCTAATCAAGTTTCTCATCATCCCTATCCGCAAGGTGATGTCAGAATCTCTCAGAAACCACTGTTGTTATTCTTAATAATTGCCCATCCACCTTATTCACACCCATCCTGTACTCTGAATTGAGTCCAGTTGTATAGTGAAGACTCATCCTCTACAGCAGTAGTCCTGGATACAACCTGTTTTTACTGATTTAACTATTGTCTAGCCCTAGATTTTCTTTCATGCCTTCTGGAACTCACAATGACTTTCATCTTTTCCTTATGTTAATTTGAGGGTTCTGATTCTCCTCTTCTACATAAATTGCCTTTCCATTTCTTTCTTTCACAGCTCATTTGCTTCATTAAGACCCATTTCCTCATGCACACATACAACTAACAAATGCTATAGCTTTCTTGCTGCACTGATTTTCTTCTGAACTCTTTTCTTCTCCCATTCACCCAACAAGTCTGGCCTGTGCTTCAAAGTCCAATTAAAATCACCTACCTTCATAAGACACATTCATTAAGCGCCACTGCTCACCAAATTATACTGTAGTTTGTAGTAATAATATTCTCCAATTAACACAAATTTAATCTTCAATTATTTATTTGCATTCATATGATAATTATTGCTTTGACAAAATTGCCTTAGAGACAATGGTTACAATTTCTTTATAATATTTACCAGTCACTCCATGTTACACTCAATTACCATTCGATATTCCCCATGTAATGCTTACCAAAATCTTTATTACTGATCTTCTAGCAAAATGTGCACTTTAAAAGCAACAATATTTACAGTGAGAATTTTACTCTGTTGGAGAGGTTTTAATAATGTGTCTCTGGATTGATCATCACCTTGAATTTTTTATATTGCTCGATAAAAAAAATGCATTGCTTGAAAAGAAAACAATAAGCACAAACTTCACGCAACAGATGCTAACCATGTACAGGTGGCTGAAGAGCTCATGGGATGGCTGATTGGATTTGAGACTTTTCACCTCGTGGTAATCAGTCTAGATTTGGCCCATGGCTGACAGGTCACCTTACAGCTGTTAGAGGGATGCCAGGTGTGATAAGCCCTCGTTACTAGTGGGGTGGGCAGGTGTTTACATCACAGTGAGCACTCTTGTGGCCACTTGCAGAAGCATCAGAGGCCTTGCTTCCTGGAAGGTGCAGCTACCTGTCAAAAACAATGTGGTCTTCCATGCATAATGATGACAGTGTTCCCAAATCATACTAGAAATGTTATAAAGTGTGCAGGAGCACCACACTGTGACTTACTAAGATGTGATAAATGGCACATTTGGAAATAATATGGTGAATATTACAATTCCAAAATCAGCTCCAGTTGAAGCTCATTATTTTTTCTAAATGAAATGACTTTTTTCCAAAGACTAATTTTTTATGTCCAAGAGACAGTTTCTTAAGAATATTTTAAGATTCACATTTAAGTTTTCCATCTTGAATATTTTGCAAATGAGGGGCTTTGTTTCATGGAATGTGGCTTGGTTACTTTTTTAAACTTCAAACCACAAACTGGCAGAGCCCAGGTGGTGCATTCGTTGGTTAACCATTGAGGTTTCTGGGGAAAGTCTCTTTACATTCAGTGTCTTGACAATAGAACCATCAAATAAATGTCCATTGAATTAATGCATGAATATATTTGATTCCTTTTCTAAATAGGTGGATTGAGCCTGATGATGCAAACATAACTTTGTGTTCTCAAATGATGTCTGAAAATGCTCAGAAAGAACATTCCTGCATTGTGCAATCAAAATATCCCAATATGATATGGGCTGATTCTTCCATGAGAGGAATACTGGTCTTCGTTTTGCTACTAGAGCTCTGCTACTGTCTTCTTTTGTTGTCTTCTGAATTCCAAGTGCCTCAACCAGAAGTTCACAGAGTATGGCTCCTTCTCTTGCAATTCTGTCATTAACTAACACAGTTTAAGTGAAGGCAGGGCCATTTATAGAGCAACTGATGCAGTCAGTTGGCAATGTTGTTAGCACATGAGGAAAGAGGACACTATGTTCATAATAGGATACTTGGAGTTGCTTGACAATTAGTATCTATATATTAATATAAGATCAAAGCAACCATATTTTCTCTAGAGAACTTTCAAGGCCCTGTAGGGAACTCCTTTAATGTTTTTAACAAGGTATTTAATTTAGTTAATTATCCTCAGCCATCACTATGTTCTCCTGCCCTTACACCAATATCTAGGGAGGGCAATCAAGAAAATCTTGTTGACTTTGAACCTTGGGCAGGGCTCTAAGAGATGGGGAAGATCAGGCATATCACCTTGTGGTTGGATATTTGGTCAGTTGCAGAAAGCTTCAATAACCTAAGGACCTAAAGCCAAAAGAAGTGCACAAGGAGCTTGAAATGTGTTTTCTGGAGATGCGTTCACTTAAAAATAACATCTTACATCTCTTGCCTTCCTAGAATACACTGAGGAAATTTGTAGAACAGCCTTCCTTGGGAGAGCAGGAAGGGAGCAAGGTGTCTAGGAAAAATATATCATCAACTTTTCAGAGCCCCAACACTCCAAGTGCGTTGTAGATCAGAACTTGAGTCCTTTCATGACTCTATCATCAGAGAATGTGCCCCACCAGGACATGGAAGATCAGAGCATCCTCCACATTACCCAAATATAGCTCATTATAGGAGGCCTATTTTCTCACCCTACTTTCCAAACCCAGGGGAACTAGAACTGAAAGGTAAGAATAACAAGCCAGTGCTCTTGACAATTGGAGTCACACTACAGTTCAAGCACAAGCTAGGAGGGCAAGAGATGACGATTAAATTTTACATCATTCTTACTAGGCAATTTAAACTGAGAATGACCAGAAAGTTGTAGCTATTATGAATTCAGGAAAGAGGAATTTAGAAGAGCTTGTTTGAAGGTGGCAGTTATTGGAAAGATCAAGCTGTTTTATATGTGTACCCTGCTGGGTCCCAACTGCAATAAACCAAGTGCACAGAATAAAAGGGAGCATTGTATGAGGTAGAAAGCAAATAATAGGGGAGAAAAGAAGAAAAGTATTTTTTATTTTATTTGAAAGGTAGAGTTACAGAGAGGCAGAGGCAGAAGCAGATGCATAAAGAGAGAGAGAGAAGTCTTCCATTTGCTGGTTCACTCCCCAAATGGCCGCAACGGCTGGAGTTGAGCCATTCTGAAGCCAGGAGCCAGGAGATTCCTCTGGGCCTCCCATGTCGGTGCAAGGGCTCAAGAACTTGGGCCAACTTCTACTGCTTTCCCAGGCTGTAGTAGAGAGCTGGATTGGAAGAGGAGCAGCTGGGACTCGAACCAGCACCCATATGGGATGCCAGCGCTGCAGGTGGCAGCTTTACCTGCTACACCACAGCGCAGACTCCAAGCAAATGATTTTAAGAATGATGTTTGTATCTATTGGAATCTTACTACATCAAGCATGGTATATGGAGCAACAATGCCTGTACAACCTGGGAACCTCTTAGAAATGCAGAACTTCTTGCTAGTTTGCAAACTATAGCAAAGCTTATCAAAACTGAGTGGGGCCGGCACTGCGGCTCAATATGCTAATTCTCCACCTGCGGCTCTGGCACACTGGGTTCTAGTCCCAGATGGGGCGCTGGATTCTGTCCCGGTTGCCCCCTCTTCCAGGCCAGATATCTGCTGTGGCCCGGGAGTGCAGTGGAGGATGGCCCAAGTGCTTGGGCCCTGCATCCCATGGGAGACCAGGAGAAGCACCTGGCTCCTGGCTTCGAATCAGTGCGGTGTTCCAGCCGCAGCGTGCCGGCCAACGCAGCCATTGGAAGGTGAACCAATGGCAAAAGGAAGACCTCTCTTGTCACTCCTTCAGCCACAAAGGAACGACGCTGCTCGCAGCTAATCGGTCTTCAGTAGATTTTTACTTAGAAAGAGTGGGAAAAAGAGTGGATGAGAAGGAGAAGGGAGAAAGATGGTGCGCGCATTCCTTCTCCTGTGGTCCACTTATATACAGAATTCAACTAATCACAGTCCATGCACGGAGCTCTCCAATCCGGCACTTGATCACGATCAGCTGTGGAGTCACGCAGAAGCTATATCAATCAACTGTGGAGTCACGCAGTAAGCAGGGCATCAGCGCCATCTTGTTGTATACCACGATCCTCAGCTAGATGGAAAGTTTTTCGCCGCTATCTCCACATTTTGGAAAGTCGCATCAAGATCGAAACTAGAGTGCTCGCTTCGGCAGCACATATACTAAAATTGGAACAATACAGAGAACATTAGCATGGCTCCTGCACAAGGATGAAACGCAAATTTGTGAAGCAAAAAAAAAAAAAAAAAAAATCCGAAACTAGAAACGTCTGCCTCGGCATACTGTGTGCGTACTGCTATAAGCCAGGCCCAGCATGGGGGTCCCATGGCAGGCCTATCCATGGGTCCCCACACTCTCTCACTGCCCACTCTGTCAAAAAACAAACAAACAACAACAACAACAACAAAAAAAACTGAGTGGGGCAGTTGTTGTGGCACTGCAGTTCAGTCCTCAGCTGTGATGTGCCACTCCCACATTCAAGTACCTGGGATCTTATCCCGATTCTGCTTCACATTCCAGTTGGCTGCTAAGTTTTACTCTAGGAGGCAACAAATGATGGCTATGTACTGAGGTACTGAGGTCTGTTCCACCCATGTGGGAGTCTTAGATTCAGCTCCAGGGTCGTGGCTTTGGTCTGGCCCAGTTCCTCCTGTTGCAGGCATTTTGGGAGTAAAACATAAGATGGAAGACAAATCCCTCTCTCTCACTCTCTCTCCTTTTCAAAAAAGTAAAAATAAAATAAATACACTTTTAAAAATTCAATGTGTATAGAATTATCTGGAAAGTTTTATAAAATTGTTTCTTTGGCCCAAATCAGAATTCCTGAATTGGTAAGTCTGGATCAGACTCAGAGATTCTGTACTTTTAATAAGCTCCATAGTCATTTACAGACATATTCAAAGTAAATAAAGCAAGAAGAAGTTAAAACTAGTCATCATGTTCATGCTTAATTTTCCAAATAACTAAAATTATCTAAATATCAGAGTGATACAAAAGTATTTCTTTCTGCTTATTTCCATCATATGTAGCTTACCAAGGCCAAAGGACTAATCTCCTCCCTTGTTTGATAGTAATGCTTTGGAATGCACACAAGAATATTTAGCCAAATGTAAAAACAAAGAAAATACAAACAAATCCAAGAAGACAATAATAATATGCCTATTCCCTTTAATTTCTTTCATTCTTCTATTCTCTTAGTCTTTGTGTGTATTATATGTTTCCCCTAGCATTTCTGGTGGCAAGCTCCTATTATTTTACTGCTTTAATAAGACTCTGAGTATATTCTCTAAACACCTCTTTTTTCTCTTTCATAGGATCTAAAGAAAAAGTCTGTAACTAAGAAATATATAATAGAACTGAAAAAAAACTATATAAAATCAGCTGCACAATTTACAAAGTCCCTGTTCTATTTATTGTATGAAAATGTAAAGCTTGCAAACTTTTGTCATTGGTCTAGAAAATAAAAACACATAACAAATAATCATGCCATACCTATGTTATGAAAATCTGGCACCCAGAATGAAAGTGAAGGCCATTTGCTTTTTGTGTGAGGCAATGTTCAAAGAGATCCTTTGATGAGAAGTTGAGTAAGGTATCTGAGATAAAAGATAAGATGGAAAATTTTGCTCAGCCTACCCTGGCACACAGCAGTCTTATCTGAGCTTCTCCCTGGGAATCAGCTAATGCTTTCTCTGTTCTCAGCATGGAAGCGACAGGAGAAGCTGAAAGCTGGTGAGGCATCATAAAATTCCATCTCAGCATCTTGTTTCCCCATAGCCATCATTACCACTAACAATAGCTGAGGGTTTCTCCACTCTGCAGTTTGAACTCTTTGAAATAAAGTTCACAGATAAGTATGCTAATCGACTACATAAAACAATAATTACTTGAGGATTCCAAAATAGCATCTGCCTTCTGCGCATTGGATAAAAGTCAGACACAAAAAGCTAAGGGGGAAATACCAGTCCTCAACATTTTTCTCTATATGAGGCTAAATTTCCACCTGGATTTTTGACATAGGAACATCCGTGCTTTACTTTAAAAGATTAAAGATTAAGCCCCTTTTCTCTTAGGGGAAATGTTTGTATTTCCCCATGTCATTGTTGTTGCTCTTAGGATCAGCATGTATTTCATAAATGGCTGGCGATTTGACTTAATATCTCCCCTCTTTGCCTCTTCTCTTCTCCAAATCACTCATCCCCAAATTACATGTCATGCAGGTCTCCAATTCAGACAGCTTCTGTCCATTCTTGTTCCAAACTCAATACTAAAGTAAAAACCATGATTCACATCTCTCAAAGTAAAGTTTCAACCAGTTGCAGCTGAAAAAGTCAAGTGTCCACATGGAAACATTAAAGCTATTTTTGCAACACAATGAGACAACTCTGTTTGTCTCATTAAACCAAAGCTGCTAAGCTAGAACATATGTGCCTCATTATATATGAATAGCTTTAAAATGAATGCTATATCTTTAATAATAGATTTGTATCTCCCCGCCCTCATTTTATTTTGAGTAGAGTCCTACTCATAGGTCCTATGAATGGCAAAATTATTTATTTTCTATAACATGGATATTGCTGTTCTGCACCACAGCCCTAATGCTTTTAGGAAAGAGCATACATTGACTTGACTGTCTTTTGATGTCATAAAAAAAATAAACAAAGCATCCCTTTGAAGCATGCTAAGGGCTTGGTTTGGGGCTGGAAGGTGTAGCTTACTTTTTCCTATGCTTTTCTTTTGGCTAAAGCCACTGTTATTTTTGGACAGTCTATTGTGACAGTGTCCTGAGGAAAATAATCTCCCTATTCCATGCTGCTCATTTCTAGTTGGTTCTTCACATAGCAGCCGGAACACTCTGCTGTAAATGTAAATCAGATCATACCACTCGCAGGACCTCAATGCTCCATGACTTCACATTGAATGGCTTAGACTCTGCATTTCTCATAGCCAACATAAAATAACCTTGAAGTACTTTTATAGTCTCTATCACTAGACCTTTTATTTATTCTGACTCAGTCGCACTGGCCTTCAAGTTTTTTTGAACACAGTAATACAATCTACTGTCAAGACTTTTGTCCTCATTGTTTCTTGTGCCTGGAATGATGTTCTCAAGTTATTTACATGGCTCCTTTCCCCTCTGTCCAGATCTCTAAATACTAGCTCCCCAGAAAGGCTTTCCCTAACTACTATAATTAAAATACACCTGTCGATCTTCAATCCCTTACTCAGCTTTATTATTTTCATAGTGCCATCTGATATAGTGTATATGCACTTGCTTAATTTATTGCTTATCTTTCTCAATGTAGTATATATTGTGGTGAATATTTCAGATTGGCTCAGGTTCATCCCCAGCACCTGGAACAATAAGTGGAATAATAATAGACACATGATAACAGCTGAGTGAGTGGAGAAAGCTGGAAAGTGTATGTATTTGTGTGTGTATATCGTAAACACGTTGGTGACAATGCTCTAATCATAGACACTTTATCTTTACTTGTGAACTAACTTATTATACTCTAATAAACAGACTTTTCAGACTCATCTTGCGAAAAGATACTAAGTCACTAATATTTGTTATTTGCTAGAGAACACTCTACAGAAGCAGTTGATAGAAATCCCATATTGTATCAGACGTCAGAAGTGTTACATATTTGAAAAAAAAAATATATATATAAACATATATCCACCCTCCTAGTGCAGATCATGTACCTAAAACCATAAATACATAATTAAGTGCTCTTCTCCTTCAAGCCTTTCTAGTAATTTTGGTGTATCTTCTAAAGGTTTTAGCATATTAAACCTATTACTAAAAGGAATTAAAGGGGCAGGCACCTTGGAGCATCGGGTAAAGCTGCCGCCTGCAGTTCCAGCATACATATAGGCACTGGTTCTAGTCCCAGCTGCTCCTCTTCCAATCCAGTTGTCTGCTATAGCCTGGGAAAGCAGTAGAAGATGGCCCAAGTTCTTGGGCTCCTACACTCCCGTGGCTTTCGGATCAGCACAGCTCCAGCCATTGCGGCCAATTGGGGAGTGAAACAGCGAATGGAAGACCTCTCTCTCTCTCTCTCTCTCTGCCTCTCCTTCTCTTTCTGTGTAACTTTAACTTTCAAATAAATCTTTAAAAAAAAAATTTAAACACGAAAGAACATATCTAAAACCATAGGAAACTGGAACTGAGAAGCAACCAAAACTAGGAAACACTGGGGCTCCTCTGAATGAAGAAACCACACTTGGTGAGATCTAAGGAAAAATCACTAGTCCACATGTCATGCAGAGAATAGAGATCAGAAAGAAAGGTGCAGGATTATTTGATTGGGCAGCCAGATGTTGAAGCTTAGATGAAAGTTAGGGGGCCAGTATATGTCACAGCGTATTGAGCTGCTGCCTGCAATGCCAGCATCCAGTTCTAGTCTTTGCTGCTCCACTCGGAATCCAGCTCCCTCCTGTTGTGTCTGGGGAGGCAGTGGAGGAAGGAATATGAAGAAGCTCGCGGCTCCTGGCTTCAGCCTGGCCCAGTCCAGGCATTTGTGTCTATTTGGGGAGTGAATCAGCATAGAGAAGATTCTCTCTGACTCTCCCTCTCTCTCCTTGTGTGTAACTCTATCTTTCAAATAAATAATTAAAACAAAATTTAAAAAATAGAAATAAAAAAGAAATATCTTGGAACCTGGAATCTGGGGAAAGAAATCCAGGGGAAAAAGGAGTTTATCAAGTGTGAGCACACATTCTCACATAAGCTTTCAGATAAATTTAGGACTGACATCTGAATTGTTCACACACAAGTGAGGCTATATAAAATCTAAGAGAGAAAACAACTCTAAAGGAAGAAATTTTTCATGAGAAATTTCAATTGCTATTGGCTACTGAGGAGACAAAACTTGACATTCCATTCATGAGGAATTGGTGAGCCCTGGTAACCACACCAGGCTTTCCAATGAAACCCCAGAAGTTCTATGTTTTACATTTAAACTTACATCCCATAACTAAGGATTCCTTCTAGAATTGACAGAAAAGAGCAGATTCAGCTTGGTCCATATAAGATGTAATGTAAAGCTAACCCTTAGCAAATCAACTTAACTCACTGTAACAGTCTACTGAACCAAAATGACATTTAAGGTGGAAAAAACAAAATATATTCTTCTCAACACATTGCTTAAAACATCCAAGTAAAATAAATAATTGCTAGATAACAAAATATACTGGAAAATGTTCTCTACAGACAGGGTAGAGAGAAACAGTAGAAATAGAGAAATGATCCACTTTTTGGAATCAGCAAAAAAGGACTTTAATATAACTATATCACTTGTGTTGCTGACAATGGGAAAGTAGACAAAATATTTGGACAACAGCTTTCAGACCTGGCTTGTGGAATCACTGCAGAAGTGGGGGTGTGGGCGTTGTATTCAGCATCTTAAACTCCAGGTTGAATGCCTGCCTCCCCCCAGTATATTAAACATCATAAAAACATTATAGAGAAAAATGAGAAAATATTATATAAATTTTATGCCAATTAATCCAACAATTTAGATGTTATGTTATCAACAACATCTTTGAACAATATAATTTACTAAATAACTAGTAAAAACAGAAATTATGATCAGTTCTACAGTTATTTTGAAAAACTGTATGTATGCTTAAAACTTTTTAAAAGTAAAATGCCATCCCTGTCCCACAGGTTTTCAGTAGTGTATTCCATCCAACATTTAAAAAAAAAAAAAAACTAATGTAAACTGTAAAATCAAGATTATTCCAAGCATTCTTCATGAGACCACATAACATTAACACTAAAACCTATCAAAGTGTCACAAACAAGGAAATGACAGAACAATATTCTTTATGGATATAGTCAAAAAAAATCCTTAACAGAATATCTAAGTACTGACTCTAGCAATATATGTAAGAATACTATAATGGGACTATCATGTTACTTAGCCATGACCTACTGCCTCACAGTATGCTGATTAGTATTTTTACTGCAATAACAGTAATTCAACATTCAAAAAAATCACCTTATATAATTTTATGTAATTAATGTTGGTAGAATAAATTTATGGTCAACTTGATAATTACAGATGACGGGATTCAGCAAAAAATCAACACATTCATCTTTACAATGTAGGCTAGGTGGAACAGATGTTTAGCCTCGAGGTTAGGACTTCCACATCCCTTTTAAAAAAGGCGGGGAAGGGTGGAGGAAGGGCAGCATTGTGTCACAGTCACAGCAGTTTGTGATGCCAGCATATCATATCAGAATGCTAGTTTGAGTCTCTAGTGCTCCTCTTCAGATGCAGCACCCTACCAATAAACCTGGGATGGTAGCAGGAGATGGCCCAAGTACTTGGACCCCTGCCACCCATATGGAATATCATTATAGAGTTTCAGGTTCCTAGCGTAGTGCTGGACCAGCCTCAGCCTCAGCTGTTGCCATCTCTTGGGGAGTGGATTAGTGAATGAGAGATCTCTGTCTTTATCTTTCTCCTTGTCACTCTTTGAAATAAATAATCTTTGGGGGGAAGGGGAGAATAAGCTCCCCACATCCCATCTCAGAATACCTGTGTTCAAGTCCTCATTCTACTTTCGATTCCAGCTTCTTACTAAACTGCATCCTGGGATCGAGTGTGTGATGAATCAACTATTTGGATTCCTGCCCCCAGTACGGGACACCTGGATTATATCCTCAGCTCCTGGTGCCACCTCTTGTTCAGTTCCGATGTTACAGGCATTTGGGGTGTGAATCAGCAAATGGGAGTGCATTCTCTCTATCTCTTTCTGTTTCTCTTTCAAAAAATTAAAAACAAACAAATAAAATATTCCCAAGGTATAGAACTCAACCTGTTAAAAATAAATCTTAAAACATTAAAGTTAAAAATGTTACTTAATGGTGAAGGCTTTCCAAGATTGCAACAGGGAAATGGTAACTTCTATCACATTCTCTTTTTGACCATGTGCTAGAGGCACTAGTCAATGAAATACAGTAAGAAAAGTAAAGAAATAAAGTTTAGAGAAGAGGAAAAACTACTCTTTTTACAGATGATGAGGTGTTACACAGAAAATCCTAAGGCATCTACAAAAAAATTACAATGTCTTCACTGTCTTGGAGTAGAAAAACATTTCTCAGAGTTTAAAAATAACAATATTCGGGAGGGGGGATGGTAAATTGGACTTCTACTTAATTAAAATTTTATATTTAGCACAATGTTACTAACATTTTTAATGTATAAGATCAAAATATTTTAAATTAAGAATAAACAGAGAAAATTGAGAGTCTGAAAATAGAACCACATACATGTAGACAATTGATTTCCAAGGAAAGTGATGCCTAAGTGTTGCAATGAGAAAGAAAAGCTTTTCCAACAAAGATTAATGGAATAACTGTGCATTTCTGTGAAAAAATTAACCTCAAGCCTTACCTCAAGTGATGCACAACAGTTAATGTGGAGGATCACATACCTAAAGATATAAACTGAAATTATCAAAACTTCAGTGTAAATAATTGCAGATTATGCCTTTATCCTGAGGTGGCAACTCATAAACAGCACTAAACA
The DNA here is from genome assembly GCA_949820135.1 of Sylvilagus floridanus. Taxonomy (NCBI): domain Eukaryota; kingdom Metazoa; phylum Chordata; class Mammalia; order Lagomorpha; family Leporidae; genus Sylvilagus; species Sylvilagus floridanus. The sequence continues at coordinate 81,850,545 of OX463236.1, read as the reverse complement.
CAAATGTTAAATTTTTTTGCTCATCTAAATATATTACTAGGAAAATGAAAATATAGGCCACAAATTAAAGAAAACATTTGTAATACATATACAATGGAAAACTAATATGTGGGTCAAATAGGGGCTATTGAACATGATAATCCAAAGTCAAACAACATAATAAAAATAATGATTAATTCTCACCAGATACTTTTGAATTTTCTCATAAGGATCTATTCAAATTTAATAGTGTTTTGTGCAATAGGAATTAATAATTAAAATACCAGTGAGATATGATTACCTACCCAATGAAAGGGTTACAATGACAAAAGCTGAAAATTTCAAATTTGCTAAGATATAAATCAACTGGAATTATCACACATTATTAATTGCAGTGTTTTCTTAGTTTCTTCTTGCTGTTATAAAATAAAAGCCAGACTTTTATTTTATAAAAATATAGTTGTCTTTTATTTTATAAAAATACAGTTTATAACAACACAAATATTTGCTTACACTAAAAATCCAAAGTCTAACATGAAAACATTTTTCAATTGTGTCCCTATTTGAAATTTGAAAAGAGAACTCATTCCCTTGCCTTTCCCAGCTTCCAAAAGCTACCTACACTCTTCCTCTCTTCAAAGTATATTATTTCAATCTTTTCTATCATCATTTGGCTTCTCTCTTATAAGGAATTGTGTGTAATCACATTGAGCCAACCAAGTAATCCAGGATAAAATCTCCCCAATTCAAAATCCTTAATCTCATGTACAACAGCATCTTTGTCATGTGAATTACCATATTTTCAAATTTTGGAGATTAGACTATCTTGGGAATGTCAGTATTCTCTTTATCATAGAATGTTACGTAATCTTAAAAGTTTCTCATTAAAGCAAGCATAAAACTAATCTATGATTCAATAATTCTACTCTCATTTTCTCAAGAGAAATAAAATTGTCTATTAAAATATTTGTTCAAGAAGGTTTATAAAATCCTTTTCTAAAACAGGCCCCATTTGGAAATAACATAATGTCCATGAATAAGTAAGTACAAAATTAGGTAGTGACAAATTCATAATAAAATACAGTAGTTATAAATAAAATAGAATGAACTACAGAAACAACTTGGATTCATATTTCAAAACAGAAACAAAAATATTATGCAGAATGAAGGAGGACTTACATTCAAGATAATTTCACTTACATCAATTTCTACAAGCAGCAAGGTAATGCATTGTGATGGGGAGAAGGGAGCAGGGAGGAGAAAGGCAGGGAGAGGAGGTAACTGACTGAAAAGAGGCACAAGGGAACCTTCTGGGATCATGAAGACCTCCTGTGCCCTGACTAGCATAGTGATTGTAAGGGAATTTACATTTGTCTCAACTCTACATCGAAAACTGTCACATTTTACTGCGTGTAGATTAAAATTAAGTCAACTGACTTTTCCTACTCAGCTGCAGAGTTTTTAAGAGAAAATATATTTCCATGGTATTAGAAATAAAGAGGGAAAAATCAATTTACAAAACTTCCAAAACATTCTACACTTAACGTTTGCACTGTCAGAGCATATCATGAAGGAATGTGATTATGGCATAAAAGTACTAAACAGAAGACCCAGAATGTGGCCGAGATACTAAATATTTAATTCATAACCAAGCCATTGCACTTGACCATTAAGTTTAAACTTTTCTGGAGAATTCTCTGCACTGTGAAAGAAGGATTCTGTCCCTCTCAGCCTGCTGCCTGTGAGGAAGGCAGGGGAGGCAGCAGTTTAGCTCCACCAGAAGAGAAAGGGACAAACTGTCCAAGCTCTGAGGCTGCAAACAACCAGGTGAGCCATTCTGAACCTCAGTCTACTCTGTGCTACAGCTGAAACCTCCTCAGTAGCTTGTAAATTGTCAGCAATCTGAACTTCCTCTATGACTACAAACTTCCTTTCTCCATCTCTCTCACAGAAAACAAATTCTGCTTGTCTATATTTTGCGATAGTGTGGCTTCTTGTTATAATCTCACTTCCTTTTCCCAGGTTATCAGTTTCTCCACATTGCCTAAACTCTTATTTAGAGAACTTAGTAATGCAGTCAACAGGATCTTCGAAATTTTTCCCTTGAAATTCTGCCTGAGGACAATAGTAATCTACACCCTCAGAGCAGTCCTCAGTACGATTGTCCATTGGTTTCCTCAGGATTCCGGGGATACCCACAAATATCAAAGTCTACACGTGCTCAAGTGTCTGATACACAGTAACATAATAATTTGGATATGGCATACACCCTTCCTCCTGTCTATTTTATGTCCTCTCTATCTTACAATGCCTAACACAATGCAAATGCTGTGTACATGGGTGATAGACTTTGCTGTACACTCTATTGTTTAGGGAGTGATGCCAACAAAAAGAAATTTGCACTGATTCAGTACAAGTGCAATTGTTTTCCTAACATTTTCTCTCTATGGTTGGGTGAATCTGAGATGTTGAACCCGGGGACACAGAAACTGAGTATATTTTTCTGTTTCCGAATGATTTCAACTGATGTTCTTTGATTCATCTCGTGATACTTCACTCTCTCTACCTTCTATCTGCATCCTCCCCACTGGAGAGGTTAAATATTTATTCTTTCTCTAAAACTCTCTCTTTGCAAGTATCCCTTCAAACTCTCATGGCTTTAACCTCGATACCTATGAAGAAGCCAATGGCAATACTTTGTGACTTATTTACATTAAAATAATTTGCCTTAAGTTTCCAACATTTTTTCTTGTTCTGAAGTCCCAAACAGAAAAATACTTTCATATATTTTTAAAAAATGCATCCTTATTGCAAATTATATAACCATGTCTCACCCAAGTCTGCCTTAATTGATCCAAATACAACTTTTTCAAATATCTTCCATCATGTAGATAATTCACAATGAATTATTTGTTCCCCAAATCATAGAATTTTCATACTTTGAGGGTAGCTAGCAAGTGTGAATATTGTTAATTATATCTCAAAAAGCAATTTGATGTTTTGAGAGACTGCAATGCTGCAATGTTTTCATTTGTGGTAACCTAGGATTTTTTCTTTAGGAATCTAGAAAGAAAAAATAACTATAATTATAGTAAAAAGAGAGAAGGAGGATCAGGCCAAAACAAAACAAATATTTGTAAATTAATTATTTTTAATTTATCACAGCTTATGATAAAATAATTCCTCAAAACTTGGAAAAATTATTATACAACTGAAATACTTAGAGTTATCCAATTTAGGTGGGCTTTACACTCGTAAAACTTTGTTTCTAACATTAGAGTTTCCTTTCCTAAAAAAATCACCTAGTAGAATTCTGCTTTCCCCTTTATTTGTGACCTCTGAGCAGTACAAGAGGTCCTTTAAACTGGTTCTTAGAACTATCATATTTACCATTATTGTCTTTTCTATGCTGAACTTAGGATCTTCTGTTTTGCACAGTTGCTCTTTCTCTGTCTGCCACTCCTTTTTTTCCCTCTCTTCTTCCTCTTCTTTCTCCTCCCTCCCTTGTTCCTTCGCTTCATGTCTTATATTAAGCATCCTGTCTTTTGCAACAAAATGGCTGCAACTGGAAACCAACAAAATGGATGCAACTGACTTGGTGAAATAAGCCAGTCTCAAAAAAGAAAAGTATCATATGTTTTCCCTGGTTTGTGGTAACTGACATACAGAGCACAAAAAAATGTAATGTATAGAAACAAAATTGACAATTTGAGATGCAATTATTGGTCACAACCCTTATCTATACTCTTGAGGAAACAGTGCTTTTTTCTGCTTATTACTTGTTGAATTCTTTACTTAGTGGAGAGTTAATCTTGTGATTAATTCTGTACATAATAAAATTTATTAATATTATAGAAATAAATTTAAAATTAAAATAAAGTAAACTGAAAGTATTTCATTGTAAAAATCAAAGAAAAATAAGAAAAAAGGAGTAGAGAGGGTGGGAGCTTGGGCAGGAGGAAGGATAGGGAGGGAATTATCATTATGCTCTTAAACTTTTATATATGAAATTTGTTCACCTTATATAAATAAAAAAATCAAAAGCTTAAGTATTTTTAACCTGAAACAATTGTCCTTCCTCCTCTCTTACTTCATCCCTCTCTCCAGATACAATCACCTTCAATTTTTCTGAGTATTTTTTCAGATATTTACATCTGTATCACTAAATAATAAATGTATCCTGATATGACAGTATTGTATATTTGATTGAGAAATGTTGACATGGTGAGAACCTCGTACATTTCTTAATGGAAATTTGTGTAGATGACATCACACAGCAGGAGACACAGGGAAATGCTCCCACATGGAGGTCTGACTTTCCAGTCTCTAGGACACTGAGCTGCCCAGGATGCCATATTTGGCAAGTGAAGGATCCACCAAGAGGCACAAGGACCTTCTACAAGTAGAGTGTCAATTAATATCTCCTTCTACAAGTAGAGTGTCAATTAATATGCAAGAAATAGTCACTAAAAAAATCTAGGCTTGAAATCACTCTGTGGTGATTTTAAGTGGAAAGGTCTCATTGCAAAAACAATTAGAAGATTGGCTGCTTTTTGCTTAGCAGCTTCTTAGTGTTGTTAGTGAGGGAGCCTCTATCCTTCCTGGTATTTGTCAATCTGTCTATTGGTTTCCTGGAGTAATATGGAGGAAGTACTAATCAATGGCAGTTTTATTCAAGACCCCAGTTGCCTACAGGAGCTCTCAATTTGTAATCCACAAATGCCAAACATCTCAAGCCATAAGTCCTTTCAGTTCAATTCCTTGATGAAATATAAAATAAATCTAAAGGAATTGGGAAAGAAGACTTGGATCTCAACTATGCCTTAACACAGTGTTCAAAGCACTGCTTTATTCCAGCTCTTACATCATTCCTACCAATAAAAGTATCAGCAATTTCCAAGTCTCCAATAGATTCCTTAGGAGAAATCAATGTTCTTATGGGTGCATCCCTTTCTGGTACTTTGGCTGGATTTCTTGTTCAGGAATTCATCACTTTTACAGTTGCATTCCATACATGGTGCAAGTTACAGGTAAACCCTGGTTCTCATAAAAAGTGAACAATAAATTCCTTACTTTTATGTAGTGAGTGTGGGTATAAAATATCTTTAGTATATTCTATGGAAAGAAAAGTGTGTCATAACCTTTGTGCTGATGTTGTGGATCCAGATGTTGGTATAGGAATACTTGGGTATGTGGATGCTATCTCTTAGATTCTTATCCATGGCAGACATCTTGCTTCAGATTTGAGCACCTGCTTAGAAGCCATGAAATTCAGCCAACATTTTTATGGTTCATAAGCTGCAGTAAAAGCACCAGATAAGAAATTCAAAATAAATTAGATCCTTACTAAATAATGTGGGATAGAATTTTTATAATTGGGTGTATTTGAGTTGACAAGGAGAAACAAAATAATGTCATCATTAAAACTGAGATTTTACACTACTAGTGAAAATATTTTATTTACCTGGGTTTTGGAAATCATATTTTCTGTTCCCAACAGGCCGGTGGGTATTATAAGTTCAATAAAGTTTTCTTAGATTCTTTAAGGCTGACTGATCTCTACCTTCTCTCTATTACCCCAAAATCCTCAGGGAAAACTCTGTCCTAATGGGAGAGAGACTCCCGGGAGTAATACAATGAGGTCATAAGAAATCATGTTCATAAAGTCTATGCATAAATGTGAGAAGATACTTGTAGAAAAAAGATGAGGGGAGATATAAAATAAAATATATTAAATAAAAATTTTATTTTCCTACTCATGTTAAAAACACTTAAAATATATAAGCATGCTATGGAATAATTATATTTCGGTGATTATAAATAATTTTTCTTTTGTAATAATATTTAATGAATATTTATGACTTTTAATTACTCATTTCTTTAATAAAGTGTTTAATTTTACAACTTATTTTGAGGCCTGACTCCAAAGTCACTCCTCTTCGTTTTTCCTCCTAGTCTCTTCAGTTGATATGATGTTTTGCTCTTTTTTAAATCTACAAAATTTGTTTTGGGGTAGCTTTTGTATTGCATATCACATACTGCCTTGTAGCTTAATTAACTGCTTGGGTGTTGTGTTTCCTTCTTCACTTAAGACCTAGCATTTAGTAGCATGTGTCTCACTATTCCCCACAGAGCCGAGTACAGTGTTTTGCATATAGTGGTTGCTTTTATATTTGTAGAGATGAGAAAATGCACTGTTTTTTTCCAGGCTTCACAGTGATTCTGGTAAGATGCTGGACAGACTAAGAGCACATTGCTTAATACTGATTTTTGGTTCCAAAACATCATGCTGTGCATGCTTCTCATTACAAAGCTCACCGTATTTATTACTCCCTGTAGGTAGGGACTTTTCCCATTTGCTTTTATCAAATGTTTATCCTTTTTTATCCATGTCTGTTGCCATAGCAGCAGCTCTAAGACAGAGCTGAACAAATCAAAAGAATTCTTACACGAGGGCTGGTAACTACAGTGGTGGCAGCTTGCTTACAGCACTGCATGAGTGTTTTCACAGCCCTGAACTGCCTCCTTCCTGCAATGCCAGATGCCTTATTGCCTTAATGAAGGTGCTTGTCTGTCAAAGCTTAGTGGAAAGTTAAGTAGAAAGATGCCTGCGACATCTACTAAAGTTCTGAGTCATTCATTTCAATGTTTTAAGCACCATAATAATGATAGTTTATCTTAAAATGTTTTTTATCAATTATACGAGTTCCTTATTGAGGCACAGTGCATGCGAAATAAAGCTGCTTCTACATTTCCTAAGAGGAAAATGATCATGTAGTAGCCTACCACTCAGAGTCCTCTGGTCTGATCTCTCTTGCCTCCAAAAAGGACTCCACTCTTCATGATCTGATACTCACTCATCCTTTCCCTTCAGTTTCCTGAGAAAGCAGTGCTGCAAGTCTCCTCATATGTTGTCTCTGTGATATTTTCCTAATGTTCCTCTCTTAATATTTTCTTTTCTCATGTTCGATCCACTGGAAATGAGAAATTGGAAGAGTTAAAGGTCAAGGATCATAGAATGTTCTGTGATGGAGAGGATTCAGAGAATACCTACTGTAATATTTTCATTTTATTTGGTGGAAATCACGGTTAGAGAAAGAAAGTTAACCTTCAGGAGCCATGAAGTGAATGAAAGGCATACTATGTTATAATCAGCATGGTTTGATTTCTAATTCAGGGCTTATGCTATTTGTTACTTGTTTCTTGACATTAGCATGAATTTGTAGCACATAATTTAGATCCGTGTTAAACTAAAAATAAATAACAATAACAAATACACGTTCTGTGATGGACATCTTGGAGTTTATCAAGAGAAAAATTGGGTAGCTCAGGGCATGGAGTGAATAATATAAAATTTCTCACAATTCCCTAAGGCATTATGCATCATATGCTTTTATACCTTTCTCTCATTTACTGGGACATCCTTCTCCTGTTGAACTCCTAGTAACTTTATCTTGTCATTTAAGCATCAAATCAAAGTCTAGCATCTCTTCACATGCAGTCATTGAGCCCTGAGATACTTTTCCTATATACTTCTGTACTGAAACACTTACATCAGTACACCAGAGGGAAATAGTTTATTTCTGTGTGTCTATAAGGATCAACTTACTGACAGATAGTCCATTCAATGGGCAGGCATTGCCGAGTTGTTTCTCCAGGACATTTGATATTTTGGTGCTGATCATCATATGCTCTTGCTTCAAACTCATTTATAACAGGAGTCCAAATTTTTTTTATTTATTTATTTACTTATGAGGTAGAGAAATGGGGGCTGGGAGAAAAGAGATAGACAAATGGACAAAAATATCTTCCATCTTCTGGTTTGCTTCCCAAATGGCCACAGTGTTCAGAAACAGGCCAACTAAAATGGGGAGCTTAGCCCATGTCTCCCTTGTGGGTGGCAGGGGTCTAAGTACTTCAGCTATCCAAGCTGCCTCCCAGAATCTGCACTGGCAGGATGTTGGAATGAGGAACTGGAGTCGTGGCTCAAACCTAGGCATTCTGATATGACATGTGGGTGTCTTAACCACTATACCAAAGCAGACTCACAGTAGATCAATTTTAGAAATTGATCTATGATATCAGGTGAACACCTGTGGATTAAAACTGGTTTATGTATTTAATGGATGGCTAGATACAGTAAAAATAATATAAAATAATATTAAGCAGATGTATGCTTTTATTTTTCTCTACTGTGATCTTTATCTGTAGTAATTTAAAGAATGAACAGAAAAAAGGAAACTCAGTAAGACACAAAAGACTTCAGACTTCCTACAACCAAGAATGATAAATATAGGTAGAAGTCATTTGGGTGTTGTCTTCTTAATACTATTACATTTTTCTGATTAACAACATAAATGCTATAAATATAAATATAAATGTATATTTGTATATTTTTGTGGTATACAGTGTAATATTTCAACACAATTTATACAATATACATTCATCAAAAAGGCATACTTCATCTAGGTTGCCAGATATAGTCAATATGCATTCAAATAATTATGCTTACTCTTCCCTATTTAATATACGTATTAATTATTACCAAATTAAACATTTCCCTAATTTTTATAAATAAAATTATAACGTAAATTGGGTGAAAAATATCATGTTCAAACGTTTGCCTCATCATACATGCTGCTGATCTTTCCTTTAAGCAAAACCTATGACCATATATAAGTGATTAAATACATATGACAAAACAGGATCATGTTATTAGAGTATAATCATGGCATCTTATTCACAACTAAATTATTATCAGAATTTGTTTACAATTGCATGCATGCACATACACACGTATCAGTGTGTGCACAGACTTACATCAGAAGCAGCCATCATTTGCAACTCAAATGCAAAAAGTGAGACTAAAATTTCATCCTGTATCATGAAATATTTGAAAACAGTTAAATTATAGGCACATTATATATGTTTTTAGGGAGGATTATCTTTGAAAATGCATTGGAGTAATACATAATATGTAAATAATAAAACTGGACCCAAAACATTTAATTCTGAGAAAATTTTAGTTCAGATACCCAAAGGAAAAATAATTTAACTTTATTTTATATCTTTATTTAAAGTCTGAAGCTTCAATGCAAATGTCTGAGTTAAAAATTGGGAAAATTTTTCCTCTGAAACAGGTTAGTTGAAACAAAATTATTCACAAAAGCCTAATAATTTTAAGGAACAAAACAAGCTTAATGGGTCTTCAATTATAGGAAAAACTCAAATGTCTTTCTCAAGGGTTCCCTCTTAAATTTTCTAGCGCTGTATCACTATCTTTCAAGAGCAAAGTGGATTAAAGCACTATCATTGTCTTATTGAGGACCGTATCTCAATAGACTGAATTTTGAAGGAATCTAAAATGTCTTTTGTTTTTCAGTAATACGTCTTTAAAAATGAATGCTACAGACCATGCAGTATCTGAAACACAACTGGAGTCAAATCTTGGTTGTACACACAATCTCTTGCCCTATAACTTATTTTTAGAAAAATTTTAATACCATAATCAGTTTTCCTGATGCCCCACACCTTTTGAAAAGCCTCTTCTCTACCGTTTCGTTGATGATGGCTTGGAAAATCTAAAGCAATTTTAATTTAAGATTAATATACTTGAGAAAGTAATCTCAGACTCTAAAAAATCATGTTATATTTGCAAATACCAGGAAACACACAGCACACATACACACACACATAAATGCGAACAATCCCACATAATATTATGGAGAGAAAAAAAGAACAGAAATATTCTCTCTCTTATAGCCTTCATCAACACTGGCTGTGCCTCTCTAGAGCATTTTGTTTTAGACCAGATAGGAAAAGATTCAGAGGTAATGGATTTTGTAGAAAAGGTGAAAAGTTTAGGAGAATGCAATATGGAGGGCTAAGAAGAAGATAAGATATTTGATGGAGCCAAGAATATTAAATATGACAATAAAAACACCATGGCTCTTTCAATTATCCATTCATAAAGTGGAATAGTGAAATTGTAGTTTTGTTAAGGAAAACAAGGACACAATTTTTTATCTTCTATCTTTAATCCACTACTCTACTCTCTTAATCCATTTTCCCTACAACCAAAAAAAAAAATCAAAGAATATTTGGGATTTTCTTTCTTTTATGGCACATGAATGAATTTCTAGAATAAGGATAGTGAATAGTGGAGTCAATAAGGTGTCTCCTAAGTCATGAAAAAGCTTAAGTTACCGAGTAGCAACAGAATGATAGCAAACCTAAAACATTTAGCTACCAGACATAGACAAGAAACAGGCAGCATGGATTTCAGACATTATTCTGGATATTGAAGGTCATATAAGGAATGAAAGTAAAATAGAAACCAAGGTGCCCTTTTTGTGTTAACTGAGATAAAAGAAGTAACTTTACAATAATCATAGCATCTTAGAACCCTAACACAACAAACACATATTTCTCATATACTCTTCATGTTTAACAAAGGTAGGAAATTGATCTGTTCCACTCCATTAGTAGGGATCCATACTCTCCTCTCTTTTGTTGTCAAATGATCTGGAATATGTGGCTCTCCTGAAAACTGCAAGTAATTATCTCACTGGTGTCAGCCTACCAGTGAAGTCTGACACACACTCTCTCTTTCTCCTTCTCTCTCTCTCTCCCACCCCCTCCTCATATTTCATTGCCTAGAAATTATCACTTAGTCCCACTAATGTGCAAGTGGCCTAAGAGATGTAGTTTTTGTAAGCCTGGAAGCAGAGATGAACTAGATACTGATAGGAACTGTATCTATACAAACTAGTGTGAAAAATAGTTAACAAGCAAGCAAACAATTTTATTAATCACAAATACTGTGAAGGCATGCAGTATTTGATAGTACTAAAGGCAATGACACATATTTTAAATAGAATAGTCAAGGAAGACCACTATGAGAAATTGACAGTCGATCTGAGATTTGGATGATGAGTAGCAGTAAGCCATGTAAAATTTTATGGTAAGTTGGGAGGGGTTGGGAGAATAGCAGACAGATGAACTAGAAAGCCAGGCAACTGGGAAATAGAAGGTGACATGGGGTGGTCATTTTGTGCGCAATATTGTCTAGCTTATATTCTAAAAGAATTATTCTGTTTACACTCTGGTATTGAGCTGTAAATGTGTAGAAGTGAAATTAAAACAATCAACTATCTGATTGCTGAATCATTCTAAGGAGAGATAACAGCTTTCTGGACGAGGGGGAAGTACTGAGATTAAAAAGAAGTTTTATTCAAGAATTGTATGGTAGAGTTGGTATGATTTGTTAATACACTGAATTTTGAGTATGAGAGAAAATAAAAAAAAATCATCCCAATATGTGTTCTCTGTGAAACAGAGTAAATGGTAAATGTTGCTGCAATAGGGAGGAACAAGGGCAAGGAATACAGATTAAGCCTTCTCATTGGATGATAAGTTTTGGGATATCTATTAGATCTCCAGATGGAGATATCTAGAAGTCAGCTGCTTATAGAGATCAGAATTTAGGGCATAAGTCAGGCTTGGCACAACACTAGGATCATCAGTACAGAATGCTTTAAAATCCAAAGGATAAGTTGAGATCACATAGGAAGAGAAGCAGATGATGATACTGGACCAGGACTGTTATTTAAATAGCACCAGATAGTCTAGATCGTACAATCATAGACTAAATGACTACATCAACCAACATTTCCACAAAGGTTTGCTATGGGTGCAAAAACAGAGAAGTTGTGAGAAATATGAAATACAACCATTCTTGCAGTGAATACAAGATGTTCCGCGTATACTTAAAGAGAGCAGAATATGGATCAATATGCATACACTCACAATTAAGATCAACAGCAACAACCAACACAAACAAATTTAAAAAACATAAGGCTACATCCCAACAATAGATGATTTCATCTTCACAAGGAAGCAGAGAAAACAACCTCTTCAATTCTGCCACATGAAATGTCACTGATGTGCACGTTTTTAGTATCCCACACTTCCTGGACTCTGGTCATTGAGAGTGTGAATGGAAATAACCCCCAGAACCCATGCAGTCAAGCATTATGGGAAATATAAAAACACACATTTTCAGAGAGGAAGATACCTACAAGAAGATGGAAATCTAATTTGATAGGCATATTTCATAAATTATTTCATAAATTTCATAAAATGCTCACTAATATAACAGCCTGTGTTGTTGCATTGAAATCTTTGGTAAGTTATGGTTTTCATAAAAGGTACGGAAACAAAGCACTTTATTTTTTTAAAGAAATTTTTGTTAACAATAAGCTTACAAATTTAGGGGTGCAGTGTGGTATTTCAATATAAGTATACAATATACACTGGTTAAGGTAGGGTAATCAATATTTCCCTTTCTTTGGCATTACTCCATGATCGAGGTATGTAGCTTCTTCTTTCTATTCATACACTGTATACTAGCATATTGTAAACTATAGTCTCTCCACTATGCTGTATAATACCAGGAACTTAATCCTTCTCTGAACTCTCATTTGCCTATCCTGGACCTCCTTGTGAGACAGGGCATATGGACAATACTGTGATGTCAAGGTTGGTATGAAGGTATCATAACAGTAATTCCAAAGAAGCTCTCTGTGAAACTGACAGCCAATTCAACATGGTTTTTTTATATAATATTGGCAGTGTGTCTAATGAGATCAGCAATGCAAACGGGGCTTTGAAACGCAGATCTAGTCAAGTTGCTTCACCTTTCTAAACTTCACTTTTCCCATATGGAAAGAATTCTAAGTACCTTTCAATGTGTATATCTACAACATTAAGTTAACTCTCAAGTATACCATCTATTCAAATCTCTGATAAGGTAACACCGAATATCCAGCTCTAAAAACCAGATGTTTTTTGCTTTGTTTTTATTTTTATTATACATTGACTGGCAACATCTGTCTTGACCTGAACGCCTTTGGAAGCAAAACTTGACCTGTGTTGATATGAAACTGTTTACATTCTATTCATTCCATTTTAATGAATATTCATAATTTTCTAGAGAAATAGCATATTTTGTTTGGGCCACTGTTGGCTTCACACTGGCAGTAATATGAAAACCATGGTTTGTACATGTATCACCAATATGAGATTCAGGGGATTGCATTAAGAAATACAGACTTTCGCATAACAATTGTAAAGCTAGAGAGCAGACAACTTGAACATCATGTATCCTCATTCCTAAGTTCTTGTATCACAGATCCTGAATGTGGAGCAATCAGGCTGGAGTAATGGAACAGGTGCAAAGATGATGTTCAAACAAGCAGCTTTGACCACGAGTTTAGAGGTCTAGGAAACAAGCCCTCCAAGAGGAGCAAAGTAAATAGAGGCTCCTGTCATAGTAGGAATACATAATAGTAATATTTTATTTAAAACATTTATTTAAACCGTTTTGTTTAAAACAGATTTGTGACATGCAGATATATGATATGTGGGCTCTACTTGTATTTACACTCTTGGCCTGGACTGCAAGTGTTAGTGGGTGGATCTGTGCAATGATGATGTAAATTCTGTCCCCTTGTATCCATTCCATAGTATGAAAAATGGAGGGGACTATGAGGGCAACATTAATGCTGTGAGGCACATTAGTTTTATTTCAATATTTGTCAGTCCTGATGACTATCAATCTGAGATCACAGACATTTAACCTATTTAGAGAACATACAATAAATAATATTCTTCATATATAATTGCCTTTCATATAGAAAATAACTAACGAGAGTAAACTTTTTTTTCTGCTTTTAGAAGTGATTTTAGCTTTCAAAGCCATCTACCTTTAAAAAGTTCAAGGAAAATACATATTGTGTAAAACTGCATGGATCTCAAAATGTTTTGCATCAAGGTACAAATATTTAATTCCATTTTTTCAAAAACTTTCTGAAGCAGGCTTAATTAAGCACACAGGCATGAGAATGAAATTCGACGTTCTGAGAATTGAAGAGAAAATATTAAAAAATTCCTATTCAATGAAATCAATCAAACCCCAAGATGTCTACTACCCATTCTTACTAAAAGCAGTGTTGCTGGCTTACACACAACAGAAATCACCCTAACTGATTTACAATAAGGTTTTTATATATTTTTTTTTTACTTACTATAAAGAACAACTCAAAATAATAAGCGTTTCCCCCACAAATTTTTGAGTAAGGGCTGATGGGACCTATCTTTAGAATACCTTAGAAGGTGCACTTATACTGGATAATATATTGACAAGAGTAACTGCAAGATACATGGACTTAAAGAGAAGCAGATTTTGTTATCATCATGATCAATGCTGTTTAGATTTCTTGCATGCTCATTAAGACTTTTAACATAGATACAATCTGCATGTGGGTAAGGAATCTATTCTTAACTCCTCAAAGTAGTGTTTTGGATATTATTGATGATAATGTGAAAGAAATATGGGTCATTTTTAAATGAGAATTATTGCATTTTAATCAAATTAAAAGTCATTGGCCTGTATACAGTCCTCCCTAGACAAAGCAGAATGGAGGATTCTGCTGTAATTGTTAATGTTAAAACCTCAGTACAGATCCCAGGTCTAGGTATGCAGTAGACAGCTGATAACTATTTATAGAAGTGATTTTCATTTTGATTATAATCCTCCATCAAGTACCATGACAAGTAATCAATTATTTTTGCTTCTTATTTTCAATATCTAATTTCATTTACACCAGTGCTCATATTAACATAATGTAATATAAATATAATCATATTTTGATTATTGCTTTAAGCTTTTGTCAAAGGCCATACAAGAAGTTGCCACAGAAATCAATTATTACATTTACAGTAAAGACGTTGTTAAAGACATCATTGATTACATTTCATTCATGTCTTTTTGATAGTAGCTGCTAATGAGAAATTACTTTTAGAACTCAGTATTATGAAAAAATTTCTGCTTGGGGAATGATTATATTCCCTAATGATAATAGTACATATAGTAGGCATTGTATATCTCTTATGTGAGTGAATAAAAAGATTGTATAAATGATCACAACTTATTGAAAAGATATTATTGTAAACCTAGAGAAAAATTAGAACAATCATTAATTATTTATTGCTACAACATTTTAATTTTTGTTTCCTTTGATCTTGAATTTGTATTCATACTTCTATTTATATTTTACCAAATGTCTGTGGTTTTTTTTTTTAGGTTAGTGGCATATTCTGTAGGAAATAAGCGTTTTTTTTTTTTTTTAATTTACTTGCATATTTCATAGGAAAGTAGTAAGGCAGAAACTTAAAATAAAAATAAAACTTGAAGCATGAAATACAAATAAAAGCAATTTGGGGGTAATTTGAGATAGGGTAATAATAGGTAATCTGCGACAAATTGCACAAACTAGCACAGAGTGAATTTACAATTCAGTGTTTCTTTTGTTAAATATTTATTATTGTATTATTCCTTTTAGTTAATGAAATTAATTTATAATTCCAGAGTTCAGAAAAGAGAATGAGAAAAAGTCCCCAACAGAAGAGGAGAAATATTTTTTTCTGTGATTAATAAACAAAAACAATAATTTATCAGTTTAATTTTATTAGCCCAGATAGCAATCTAAACTCCTTTTGTATGTTATTTAATTTGTGTGAAAAATTATTTTTATTTTCAGATGAAACAAGACCAGAAGAGTTCAAGTGGATCTCCTGAGATCACAAAACTAGAAAGTATTGAAGTTAGAATTCAAAATCAGGTAGTTCAATAGCTTTTGGTAAAAATCATATGGCCTTATTTTGCTTCAAATGGATTTTTATTCATTCAAAAATTATGCATAGATGGTTTGCTATTTGCCAGAGATAAAAATAAGCAATAATAACAAGCCAATAGTCTATAAATAAACAAATTAAGAAATTACTATACTTTATAAATTCATTATTATTCTTGTTCTGTTTCTTTGTCTACCTATATACAGATTTAAAATGACAAATAATAAAACATTGTCCATTAGATTTTAGTTTATTTGTCCTTATGTATAATACCTCCTAAATAATATTTACCATGTGTTGGATTACAGACCAGACTCAGGCACCCACCAAACACAAGTTTGATTATTTTATGTAGTTCACTCCATAAATAAAACTTTTCCTTTTTGGTATAATGACAAATATCAGGTTAAACTTTCTTCCTGTTAGCTTGCATTGTTGGTCTTATATAAGTGAACTTGCTTTTCCCTCCTACTCAATATGCTTTTCTGTAATATTCTTTCCAATTTTACACAAGAATTGATGCTTGTTCAATAAGTTTGAATGTGACTCTTTCAAACTAGCAAAGGCAGAAATGAAAATTTTTCCAACAGCTAGAAACTGAGGAATAAAGGAATGAAGTATTCAATTTTGCCTTTTGATAAAGCAGGTTAGATTTAGATTGAGTCAGATTTGAGATAGTGACACAAAATTTCTTTTTATTTATTTATTTTTTTAATCTTTTTGACAGGCACAGTGGACAGTGAGAGAGAGACAGAGAGAAAGGTCTTCCTTTGCCTTTGGTTCACCCTCCAATGGCCACCGCGGCCGGTGCACTGCGGCCAGCACACCGCGCTGATCCGATGGCAGGAGCCAGGTGCTTCTCCTGGTCTCCCATGGGGTGCAGGGCCCAAGCACTCGGGCCATCCTCCACTGCACTCTCTGGCCACAGCAGAGAGCTGGACTGGAAGAGGGGCAACCAGGACAGAATCCAGCGCCCCGACCGAGGCTAGAACCCGGTGTGCCGGCACCACAAGGCAGAGGATTAGCATATTGAGCCGCGGCGCAGGCCCAAAATTTCTTATTAGGTAAATAATAGACTAGATAATTACTCTGCTCCATTTCCTACTTCTTCAATACTCAAATTACCTATGATGAACTTGTATTGTGGGACCTGATAGTAAACGTTCTTCATGGTTACAGCAAAGACATTTTGACTTTGGGAGCTGATGGCCTCTGTGCAGTTGTCCCGTCTTGTATTTCACACCATTTTTCTAACAACAGTGTCATCATCAAAGATCTTAAGCATTTTTTATTACCTACTAATCACATGCTTCCAAAACATCTGTCCGAATGTTCTTTTAGAAAATTTGTCTTTAATGAGCACATTGCTTTTATAAGATGCTTGTATGTTTTTAGAAAGTTCTGTAATTGTTCTCAAATGCAGAAAATCTCTAACAGGATACGCAATTAGTACAAATGAACATAAGAAAGAGGGAATTGGACATTTATTCAAACCATATTTCAATTACAGAATTTTTCCAAAATGGATAAAGATCTGAAAGTTTTTTATTTTATTTTTTTTTGTGTGTGTGATTTTTTAAAGGAGAGATTTGGCAAATTCTGAGGAAAAATTGTTATGTAACAAACTGCCTGGTGTGAATTTATGTTTGATACAGCAGAAAGACTGTGTCAATATTGTAATGGAACTAAACCCTTGAATTTTGTCTTTAGACATCAGAAGCATGGGTTTTTAATAGTTCATTAAGAGCTTATTTTAGGCATGAAAAATCAAGGAAAGCAAGTATGATTTATAATATATGTACCTTTCTGTTTCTGTCTCAATCATCTCATTCAACGATGTCTTCACTAAATGTAGCACTCAATGAGGTGGGAATGCAATCTGCTAGACTTTGGATGTCCTTGGGACATTTGATGATTGATTTGCCAAGACAACCTGTGAGATTATGTAGAAGGACCTGTGCTCAGCCTCATTCCTGTTTTGCTGTCACCAAACCTATACACCATCAACCGATGAGAATAAAAATTTAATCAGGTAAATTTGTATAAGAAATGCATTGATGACAAAAAAAAATTCTGTCTGTGTCAATGACCCTAAAGGATAGTTTTCTCTTTCTGCTAAGCCTTTTGAACATTATTGTTAGTATTCTTGCTGCCTCTTAAGAACTTTCAAACAATGTGGATATCTGACAGGAAGGGATACAAGCCCAATCTTTTTTCAGTTCCTTTTAAATAAACAGTTGTCTCCTTTCAGGGTTTTCCCTAGGTGAGTGATCCTTTACAGATGCCTCTATGACTCTCAGTCACCCACCATTTCTTCATAAGGGCAATTGATTCTTTCAAATCCATTATTAAATATGAATGTTGCCTGTGCTACCATCATTTTGTTGGAAACACATCAGTTGGGAACATACTGCCTTTAAAAACATATGCACTTTGAATTCAGACTGGCTTGGGTTTTTGTTCCACCTGGTCACATACTAACAACTGATCTTGGGTATGTGATGGTGATTGAATCATTAAACCTTCATTTCTCTCCCTGTCTACACTGTGGGCCAAGTTCTATTCTCTTCAACCAAAAGGTAGGGTTTTTTGGCTATCTCACTGATGCTGGGCTATGCATGTGTCTGCATTTCTTCAGTGGGATATTCATATCTATGATATAAGCAGAGATTTGGCATGTGCTTACAAAGTTGGGCTTGTGTGTGTTTTTGTTATTGTTGTTGTACCACCACTATGAGAACAGCCCCTTGCCAGCACACTCTTCAAAGATATATCCTCTAGAGCAGATTTGGATTCAGTTTGCATTTTATTTTAGCCAAGCCCAGCCTGAACCAGTTGACTTCAGGTAATCATTGGCTACTTGACAGATACATGAGAAAAAATAAATATTTATTTTAAGTCATTGAAATTTAAAAGAATTTGTTATGAAACAGTAGTAAATGGCACAGCACATAACTCAAATTTTCTTATACTCAATTTCCATGTATTTAAAATGGGAATAGTTGAAATATGTAATACATAGGATTACTATGAGGACTGCTACACATATATGTAAGAGATCTTAAAACAATCAATAAAATTTATGTATATACTAAAAATGGATTAATAGATACAAAAGTTAAAAATATGATGCCACTTAAAATGACTCATAAAAAACATTTAAGTGTAAATTTATCAAACATATATAGAACTTGTATGCTGAAAACAGCATAATTCTGATGATAGTAATAAAATACATAAATAAGTGATGAGATACTGTATTCATGGATTGGAAGGCCAGAGTAGCCAATTCTTCCCAACTTGATATGCAAGATTAACACAATTCCTACCAAATTCCCAAAGAATTTTTATAGACACAAATAATATTATTTGAAAATATATATATTTTTTAAAAAGAAAAGCTAAAAAATGAATAAAGTAGGAAGAATCAGTCTACTTAATTTCAAGATGTATATAAAGCTACAGCAATCAAGGCTGTGTAATATTTATGCAGAGATAGACAGACAGGTGTACTGAACAGAACCAAGAAAGCAGAAATAGACCAACAAAAATAAGCCCAAAACAAATATGAGAAAAGTACAAAGGCAATTCAATGAGGGAAAACTAGATTTCAACAAATGCTACTGGGGCAGTTGGATATCTATAGATGAAGAAAAGAAATGAACCTTGGCCTAAGTCTCACATTTTATATAAAAATTAACTCAAAATGGACCACAGACTTAGCGTAAGATGCAAATCTATAAAACTTTATAAATCAGAGACAATTCAACATCTAATGCCTGGAAAAAATTTCTTAGGCAATACACCCAAAATAGGATCTGTGTTAAGGAAAAATTGATAACTTGGTCTTTACCAAAACTAAGACATTTTGCATTGAAAAGAATTTCATGTTAAGAAGATGAGAAGACAAAAACACAGAGAGTAGTAGAAAAGTATTTTTCGACTACATGTTTTGCAATGTTCTACTATTTGGATGCATGTATATATGATCTAGGACATATGTATATATGATCTTAGTAGCATTATAAAACCAATACAACATGAAAATGGCAAAATTCATGAAGTGATATTTCTCTGAAGAGGATAAATTAATGGTTTAAAAAAGTACATGAATGATACTCAACATCATTAATCATTGGATATTTAGGATTGAGCACAACTTGGCTCTCCAAACCTGCAGATGTTCATACACCAAGGTCTCATATTAACAAGTTGAAGGATTAAGGTTGGAAACTTGATCTAATGATGGTGTCCGAGAGGTGGTAAGAAGGTTTTTAGGTCACTGAGGACTTGCCTTCAGGAGGTAATTCTCGTGAGTTGCTTCTTTAAGCGCAGCATATTTCCTATGCTTTGTAACTCACCACATGAGAGTTCCTCTGCACCAGCTCTGATGCCAGACTCCACCAGATGCCAGACTAGTAGGACCACCCAATGAAGAACCATGAACCTGCAAACTACAATTCAAAATAAGCCACTTCATTCTAAAAGCATTTTAGCTCAGGTGACAAAAATTTGACCGATAAATTGAGAAAGTACAAATTAAAAACATAATTATATATTTCTACACAAGTCAACGGACTAAAATTTATAATAGTGGCGATTTCAAATGCTAACAAGGATGAAAAGAAACTTGAGCACTCAAACATTGCTGTTGGAAATGTAAAATTGTACAGTCACTATGGAAAGTAGTACAGGGGATTCTTTAAAACACTAAACACAATAGCATGCAACCTAGCAAGTACACTATTGAGCAATAATCCCAGAGAAACAAAGATTTATCTGCACACAAACATGTGTGTACAAATATTTATAGTATGTTTATTCATAATAGATAAATAATTTAAACAAAAACAGATGAACAAGTAAACAAGCTGTGGCACATCCCTACCATCAACTACTAGTTAGCAACAGAAAGGAAGTGAATACTGGTACATGCAGCAACCTAGATAACCCTTCAGGAAATTATAATGAGGGAAAAGAAGCCAATCTCAAAAGGTCAAATATTGCATGATTCCATTTATGTAACATGCTTGAAATGACAAAATTACAGGAGCGGAGAACATATTAATGACTGCCAAAGTTCAACATGAGGAAGGGCGGGTTGCAGAGTGTGATTGCTTTTAAAGAGAAACATGAAGGATTTTTTTGGCAATGACTGTGTCCATGTCCTGACTATCTCAATGAATATATATATATGATGTATATATATATATATATATATATATATATATATAGAGAGAGAGAGAGAGAGAGAGAGAGAGAGAGAGAGAGAATCTTCCACTTACTGTTTCACTTCCCAAATGGTTGCAAAGTTTGGGGCTGATCTAGAGTGAAGCCAAGAGCCTGGAACTCCATTCAGATCTCCCACGTGGATGACAGGGGCCCAAGTACAAACTCCTTCCTCCACTGCCTTCTCAGGAGCATCAGCAGGGAACTGGATAAGAAAGAGATTAGCCGGGACTCAAATTGTTCACATCTGGGATGCTGGCGTCACAGGAAGCAGGTTCACCCACAGCTCTACAACACCTGCGCCTGTACTATAGTTTTGTAAGATGTTTTTGTTAGAGGAAACAGAGAAAAAATTATGCTTGATGTTTCTGGATTACTATTTTTTTGTGGGATGACAATTATCTCAAATAAAACATTTTATTAAAATATTTAAAACTCTTAAGTCAATGGCATCTGTATAAGTTTTTCAAAGTCCATTATAAATTAAAACAAGTATTTCCTCCACTAAAATGTTTTTTATACTTTCAATTTTATGTAGTTCAGGTTCTGAAAGAGTCTACTTTTTTTCTTTCTTTCATTTTCATTATTATTCATTCTTTTCCAAAAGAGAGACACATCAGTTTGTTAAGTAGTTAGATTAGTAAACTTGCTGTTCAAACAGCAATACAGGCAGCCAGCTACAAATGTAGCATCTCAAGGCTCTGGAAGGAGACCAGCATTTCATGGGGTCATTCACTTTAGGCACATTTTCTCCTTGGGCTGACTTCCAATCAGGGTCAAGATTGTATTGGTTCCAGTTTTGCATCAAAGACTAATTCATTTAGGATTTGCTGAAGGAAAAGCTCTAATTTAAAAATTCATGGTACTTTCCACTCCTGAAGAGATTGGTATGTAAATATAGAAAAAAATGAAGAATTATCTTAAAGAATGGAAATTTCTGCTTTGCATGTATTAAACACTCAATCCTTACTAGGTTTTTGACCTCTTAATGAGTGAGGCGTTTTATGGAAGTAATTCTAAAGGGACACATACTCCCAGATGCTGAGATGATTTATTATATCAGGTGCATCATCTAAATGAACTGATATCTTTCTTAGCCATCAGATTAAGGTAAAATTACTATTATTGCTTTAGATTCACAAATTCTCATTGTCCTTGATAGAGCTTTGAACCAAGAACATGCATACACTGTTATGAAAAACTCGATGGTTTTTTCCCTTTCCTTTTAAAAAGTATGATTTTGTTATTTTGCTATCATTCTTCGCTAGGATACAGATTCCAGGGGTTTTGTTTGAATATAATCCAATGTGGTTGGTCTTTGACATGCTATTGAAACACACAAGTACAGTTTGTATGGCCTGAAAGTTAGTTCCTGTTGATCCTGAATTATGGGTCAACTTACTCAAATTTTTTCTAATTATGTGAACATTAGAAACCAGTTTTAATTCTATTGGCCTCAGTTTTCTAAATCACAAAAATGGATTTAGGTGAATATAGCAGATATATTTTATTCACCATTTCACCATCTATTTCTTATATCTTTTCTCAGCTGCCTGCTTTGTGTGATCTCCAATTAATTTCAGTCAGGAACACCGCACAGTGCCATAGCACTTGTCCATGCTGTTTACCTCTCACTATCATCACAGAGCTGTCAGTTGATGCTGACTCTGCTCAGAGGCCACAAATGTGAAATATGTATGGAAGAGGCAGGGAGTTAATAGACCTCAGGGAGATGTTTGGCCAGTGCAAAATGGAGTACAGTGGATAAATTCTTCCTTCTTTCTCTCAATGGGAAGATCTGAGATATAGTTTGTATCATTTCTCAGAAACTGTGCCAAACGATTAAGGAATCAATTTCATATGTTGGTTGCCAGCTTGAAAACACATCTCCAATTTTCTTTTCCTATGTCCCCGATTCTTTTCCTGCAATGGTTGATTTTATGCCAACTTGACTAGGTTAAAGAATCTTACTTAAGTATTTTCTCTTGATGTGTTGGTGAGGCTGTTTCTGGAAGAAACTACTTTGGAAGTAGTAGATAAATAAAGAAGAGCCACTCTCACTTATGTGGAAGAGCATCATATAATCAAATATTTGAAGAGAACAAAGTGTCAGAAGAAGGGTGAATTCTCTTTCTTCTGGAACTGGGCAACCACTTTCTCCTGCCCAGGCTTTAGAGCCCTACATTCTCAAGCTTTTAGACTCCAGAACTCCAATGTCTGCTCAGTTTCTCAGGCTTTGGCCTCAGATGGATTTTCAGTGCATGGAAGTTTGCCCCCTCTCTCTCTGTGGCTCTCATTCTCACTTTCCCCCCACTTCCCATTACTCTGACTTTAAAATAAAATAACCATAAAAAAAAGAACCTGGGGCCAGCACTATGGCATAGAGATAAAGCTGTTGCCTGCAGTGTCGGCATCCCATATGGGTGTCAGTTCGATTCCCGGCTGCTCCAATTCTGACCCAGCTCTCTGCTATGGCCTGGGAAAGCAGTGGAAGATGGCCCAGGTCCTTGGGCCCCTGCAGCCATGTGGGAGACCTAGAGGAAGCTCTTGGCTCCTGATTCTAATCAGCACAGCTTCGGATGTTGTGGCCATCTGGAGAGTGAACCAGCAGATGGAAGCCCTCTCTCTCACTCTCTTTCTCTTTCTCTCTCTCTTTCTGCCTCTGCTTCTCTGTAGCTCTGAATTTCAAGTAAATAAATAAATCTTTAAAGAAAGAACAATATTTGAGGAATTACAGAATTCCATGAATCATTGGTATAATATTGTGGACAATATTGCCATAGACCAGTAGACTTTTTATTGCAAGACTCATTGCCAGTGGGATTCACTGGTCTTGCCATGTGAATCTTCACTGCACCTCCCCTTTCCCTGCTGTCCATAAAAAGCTGGCTAATTCAAGACATGGAGGAGCCTGCTAAAGGGTCAGTTAATGTACCACTGACTCTCCTGAGTTTTAGGCCTTCATACGCAGACTGACTTACTCCCACTGCCTTTTTCAGCTCCTCAGCTTGCAGACAGCACATATGGGACTTCTCAGGCTCCATATAGGCCAATTCCCACAATAAATTCCTGGTAATATCTCTGTATATACCCTATTTATTTTGCTTCTCTAGAGAACTATAGAAAATGCATTTCTTTTTCTCTAAATTCCTGGGATTGCATTTCTAATGAAGTGGTAACATATCAGCCTTGCCTCAGGCTCTGCTTTCTGGACAATCCAGGCGTAAACAGTAAGTAAGAGGAGAAGCAATCAAAAGGCTTAGAATGGGAGTAAGGAGGAAGACTATTCAGCAGTAAGATGATAAAATCTCCCCTTTGCTTGTGTCATCACAGTGACCTAGCATTTCACCCGAGATTACTTGGAATGAAGTACATTTCGAAGGTGTGGTGTGTGAATGTGCAGTGGCTGTGGAATGTGAACTGTGTGACAGCAATGATTAATTTAGGAACTGTAGAATTATTTCTTTAAACTTTGTATTTATTAATTATCTCGGAAGTCCCACTTTTTAAAAATGGATCAATTGCCAACTAGAGGCAAACCAGGGTTTGACAGCTACTCACAAAATGCACTTCCGTGTTCTCCTTGCAATCCTCACAGGCCACCACTACTGCCTTCAGGCTGGCATTCAATGTCAATCCTCAGAAAAGCCCAAGTGAGTAAGTACAATTCTTGTTAACGAAAGAAATCACTCACACGCAGAAAGAACATTGCCTATAATGCACTGCTGGGACCAGAAGCGAATGTAGAAGTGGATCTTTTATTAGAAAATAGGGCTAAACTCTGGGCTATAGAATAATTTGCTTGTATGGATCACTCTCCTAAGATGTGGGCTTCGATATTCTGACACAGGAACAGTGTTAGTAACCGCTTCTTGAAGTAAAGTTCTAAAGATGATCAAGAGTGATGGTCCAAGTCCCGAAAGTAATATTAAGAAAGTAGTTATAGGGTCAGGGAAGGTGGGAATGTTATAATGAGATTATTTCACTACACTTGAGAACTCATTTCCTGTCTGTGCTCCTCTAGGAGCCTAGGGATACTCTCATTACTAAGGACAATAGAGAACACTTCAGTTTCTTTGAACAGTTCCATAGTGCCTAACCTTTGTATCACAATAATTGAAGATACTTCCTTGATACTGGCCTCCCTAGTAATAATGGGGATAATAGATACTGGAGTAATAGTATTGATCTAGTGGCTATAGGTAGTCTTCAGAAGTAAACACAGTTACCATTGCCCAGTAGCCATGAGGTCTCTTTGGTCCACAGGGATCTGTGACAATGAATGGCAAACCACAGCTTTCCTAAGAGTGAGAGAAATGGACAATCTGACTATTGCTTGACTCATACAATAACAAGAATTTTAAACACTCAAATACCAGTGTCAATTGCCAAAGTGGAAACTGGAGTAATTCATCTAGTTTCTAGATGTATTCAGATTCTAGACTTAATTTTTTCTAGACATAGAGTCCATTGGTTGAAGAAAAAGCCAGGAACTTTTCCAAGAGAATTTTGTAATGCGACAATAAGTAAATACAGTAGATCTCTACCAATCACTTCCTAAAGGAACTTGATAATTCACTCAAATAATTGTGTATTGGGAAAAAGTGGACTATTTATACTTTTTTTATGTCTGTTAGATATAAGATCGGAGATGACACTGGTTCCAGAAAGCTGAAAATGCTATCATGACTCTCTAGTTAAAGAGAAACTTATGGAAGCCAGACAATGTGTAGATTTGCAACATGGGTTAACTTCTACAGAGTCCAGGAGGTTTGTGTTGTCCGATTGTATAACCATCATAGATTCTAATCAGTTGATTACCCCTCTTCTTCTGAAGTAGCACTTCTATTGCAGCAGATCTGCACAGCCTCCAATATATAACTGTGGCTACTGATCTGACAAATAAGTTCTCGATCACATTATTAAGGAAGTTAAGGGCAATATAGCTTCACATGGCAGTGATGCAGTATATGTGCTCAATTACTCCATAGAAATGCTAATACTCCTGCTTTCTGTCATAATACTATTTGAGAGAACTTGATGACCTTGAATTCCACTGGGTGATGAATAATACTAATAAGAAGTGGTGATAACCCAGATGGCACAGCAAGATACATATGTCCCTTTTGTGTCATAAGAGGTAAATGTACTTCATCAAAATGAAGAAGTTTGCACAAAGTCTACCATATTTTGGTACAGTTTAAGGAAATGGCTATATAAGGTATTCTAGATAATTTCAGCTAAGAGAAAGAATAAAGTGTTGCCCCTCACACCACCTATCACTATTAAAGAATACTCTTTGGTAGAACTTTTTGAGTTTTGGAGGAACATACACTTCTCTTGGGAACACTGCACTGATTCATTTATAGGATTTCATGGGAGGCATCCAGATTTGAAGGGCAGAGAGAAAGTGAGAAATCTACAGCAATTTCAGGCTACATTGCAAGCTTTTCTGTCTCTCAGGCCAAGTATCTCAGCTAAACTAATCTTGATAGAAGTGGTTTCTTGCGTGCTTTAGTATGCGGTTCAAAACAAAAGACCTCTAAGATGCTGGAGCAAGTCTATGTTCTCTGTGGCAGGGAACTACTCTATGTTTAAAAACAGCTCCTGTTTCACGACTGCACTCTGGAAGAGGCTGCCCATCAAGTGATGGAGGATGTGGGGCTGCTCATCTCTGGAAGAGCATTATCAGTTTCATTGTGTCTTCGATAAGGTAGGCACAGTCACAGCCAATAGCACAGAGGAAATGGTATAAATTGGATGGGGTCCCTGAAGTTCTGAAAACAGGCCTAAATTTTATGAAAAAATGGTTCAGAATCCCAAAACACCAACCACTAATGCTCCAATGCCTTTTTTCATTATGTTGTTATAAATTTATTGAGGCTTAGCAATAACCAGGTATTTGATTAGAAGAACTTCTTCTAGTCATATGTGAAATCATATTTAAGACTGTCCCAAATGAAATACTAACACATTTTAGGCCCATTCATAGTAAAGCAGAGTGGACTGTGGTTAGAAGATATCTTCCCAGTGGACAGAGATATGAGCAATGCTCTTAGTCATCTGCTTTATGTAGAAAACAAAGTGTTTTGAATTGCATATGTGTATGGCCTATTGTGAAGTTGCAGATTATTTGGTAGGTTATTTGGGGGCCTGGAAGCAATTTGATTCAGGGGCCAGAAATGAGGAGGCCTAGGAAAATGTAGGTAGATTAACTAATTAGTTAACACAAAGTATGTGGATTTTTTTAACCCTATGTCAATATCAATAAGCAAATATCTATTGTATAAAAGTCTGTTAGCAGTGAAATTATAGGATGATTCATCTTGTGGAGCTCAGGAAGCTTTCCTTCCTGTCCATGTCAGAGAAAAAGCAATGGTTGTGTTAGTAAAGTGACCATGGTATATGATTATAGGTTATACACATGCTCAATATCAGTCTTCCACTCAACAAGACTGATATAGCTACAATAATATCAATATAATACAATAATATCACTAAATAGAAAACATTTTAGGAACATAAAACAAATATGGTTTCTCCATGTATCACTATCCTTCAAGGAACCCAATCAGCCATTAAGTAATGTAATTAACGTATTGGATCCCCTCTCCTCTTAAGATAAAAGATGGCAATGATTTTCCAAAGAAAAACTGCCATGTACTATGCTTATGATATTGTTTTCTATACCAGGATTGCCAGAAGAGAAACAATCTTTAAGGACAGGCATTGTGGCATGAATTGAGCCACTGCTTGGAATGCCTTCAAACCATTCAAAACGCCTGCAATTGAGTTCTACTTCAGCTTCTGATCCAGCTTCCTGCTAATGCAGCAGGGAGACAATAGATGATGGCCTGTATACTTGGCTTCCTACCACCAATGAGGGAGATCTGGATGGGATTTCTGGCTCCTGGTTCCGGTTTGGCAAAGCCTTGACTGTTATGAACATTTGGAGAGTGAACCATTAAAGGGAAGGTCTCTCTCCCTCTCTCTCTGTATCTCTCCTTCTCTCTGTCACTCTGCCATCAAAGTAAAAAAAAAAATCTTCAGAGGAATTACAGAATTTTCTGAAGCAAGTGTTGGCATGGTATTGTGTACAGTATTGCCACAAATCAGTAGACTCTTCTCATTGCAATGGAGGTGTACCAGAAAATATTTTGATTCACTGCCACGGGATTCACTGGCTTTGTCATGTGACTCTTCACTTCCCTTGATGCTGTTGCCCGTAAGAAGCTGTCCAATCTAAAACCAGGAATGTCCTGCTAGAGGTTCAGTTAACACCACTTCAAGGACAGTGTTGAAAAGGTGCCTCAATGACATATCATACAGTTGATAAAGGGTCCTGGAATAAATGGACCCAGAAGGGCAATAGTCAGTCAGTCTTCTGACTATTTTTGTTTTGGACCTGAAATCTTAGGCTCTGCTAAGGTAAAATTTTATTTTCTGTTTCTATGTATTTTCTATGTAGGAAGACTATACATTCACTTGGTTCACATGCAGTTTTTTGTTTTTTTTTTTTTTTTTTTTTTTTGACAGGCAGAGTGGACAGTGAGAGAGAGACAGAGAGAAAGGTCTTCCTTTGCCTTTGGTTCACCCTCCAATGGCTGCCGCGGCCAGCGCTCTGCGGCTGGTGCACTGCACTGATCCGAAGGCAGGAGCCAGGTGCTTCTCCTGGTCTCCCATGGGGTGCAGGGCCCAAGCACTTGGGCCATCCTCCACTGCACTCCCGGGCCACAGCAGAGAGCTGGCCTGGAAGAGGGGCAACCAGGACAGAATCTGGCACCCCGAATGGGACTAGAACCCAGTGTGCCGGCGCCGCAAGGTGGAGGATTAGCCTATTGAGCCGCTGCGCCGGCCAACATGCAGCTTTAAACTGAACTTCAAGCTGTAACTCCTTCCTGGCCTCTTTCAATTTGCCATTCAAGTAAAGTAGCAAGAAAAGAAAAGAATGGTTGAACAGGCAAGCAATGATTCCTGACTACCATGAGGAGCTAGGTGTGCTGCTAAGCACTGGGAAAGAAAGATTGCAGTGGAACCCAGGTAATTCACCCACATACCTCTTTAAGGTTTTTTTTTCCCACTAAGGGAGAAATTGATAACAGTTTATAGGTGAAAACACAGCAACCATGATCCAACCAAGATAATGCAATAAAGGCTCAGATGCCTTGAGGAGGAAATTCTGTTTCCCATTTAGACCAGCTGGAATGATAACAAAGGATACAAAAATCCTGAACTGAATGCAGCTGTGGAATATTACAAATATCCTCTTGCTTTGTGAAGTTATAGTGGAGTAGACTGTATGTAAATCACTAAACTAATCTGCTGCCTTATAAAAATTCTACCTTAGTGAACTAGACTAAACCTGAAGAAAATACCAGTTTTATCCATAGATAAAATCCATGATATCTTGAAAGTATAATTCCTAAAGAACATTCCAGTAACACTTAAAATATTCTGCATCACTGCCTCATTCAGCTTTCAAGGTGCTTTTATTTCCAATTACAATTCTTTATAATGATTCCTGTTAAGGACAAGTGAAAATAATTATTTTTTATGTTTGTACAACAGCACATGTCAGCAGTCATTATTTTCTACCAATATGTCCTTGCTTGCCTCTCACAGGATTGTCCCTGAAGAGCACTTTAGTCTTTCAGGAGTCAAGTGAGGGAATATAGAAAAGTATTTAAGGAAATTCTCATTTATATCCCCTACTAGTTTTCAAATACCACAAAAATATAATAGTAGCTTCAAACAACTCTCATCTATAATCTTACAGTTCCTACAAGTTAGAAATCCCTTAGGCTCTACCATCCGTGCTTAAGTATCACTATACTGAAATCAAGGTGTGGACGGGATTATATTCTCTTCTGGAGGTTCTGGGGGGAGTCCATTTCATTGTTCATTCAAGGTTTTGGTAGAATTCATTCCCATGGAATTGTAGGCCTGGATCTCATGTTTTCATTGACTGTTGGTTTCTGGAGCTACCCACATTCTGCAGCTTGTGGCCTCCTTCATCTCAGAACCAGTAATGGCAGGTGGAATGCTTCTCAGGCTCAAGTGACTCCAACTTGTTCTTCAGCCTATTGCATCTCTGTAAGAGGCTTCTTGCCTTCTCCTTCTTCCCTTCAACACATACGTGATTATAGCAGGTCAATTCAACCATCAAACCTTAAATTCCTTAACCATAATTTCATCATCAAATCCCCCTTGGATGTGTAAAAGAACACATGTGGGAATATGATTTGCTGATGTCATTCTATCAGACATGTTCTAGTTACGTTACATGTTTTAAAAAGCATACACTCTAAACGCAGGGAAGAATGAGTCCTATGAGTTTATAGGTCCCTAATTAGTAATGAAAGAAGGAGTCCTTTTCTCTCTCTTTTTTCTTCTTTTGACAGGCAGAGTTAGACAATGAGAAAGAGAGAAGCAGAGAGAAAGGTCTTCCTTCCATTGGTTCACCCCCCAAATGGCCGCCGCAGCTGGCGTGCTGCGCTGATCCGAAGCCAGGAGCCAGGTGCTTCCTCCTAGTCTCCCATGCGGGTGCAGGGCCCAAAGACCTGGGCCATCCCCCACTGCCTTCCTGGGCCACAGCAAAGAGCTGGGCTGGAAGAGGAACAACCGGGACACAACCTGTGCCCCAACTGGGACTAGAACCTGGGATGCTGGCGCCGTAGGTGCAGGAATAGCCAAGTGAGCCACGGCGCTGGCCAGGAGTCCTTTTTTAGTATCCTGAAAATGTTATAAACTAAAGCAAAGAAACATAGTAACATGATAAACCCATGTAGAAAGTCTTTCTTTTGTGCAAGTAAAATAGATTATGAGAAACCAAACAATTTATCAAAAGAGTTTTCTTTGAGCTGGATACAGCTATTATTGAGAATTGTGAAATTAAATTTCTTAAAACTGTACCGTGTAAAATCTTTTATACCCTCCTGTATTTCAACATGCCCTACTCACTGAAAATCACAGTGTGATGAAATCTTTAGGAAACATTCCACCTCAAGTACTTCAGCAATTGGCAATTCTGCCCCCAAATGAATGAGTCATGACTTTTCAAGCTAATTTTTCAAAGAAAAAAAAAAAAAAGAATCGGTCAAGTAAAAATTTTTGAGTAGATCTAAAGCATTCATTATATGGGAATATTATAGATACAAATTAAAACTAAAAAGACTATCAATTAAAAATATTGCCCATATTCCCTGGTAAGATGATTAAATAACCAATATAAAGCATTGCCACTCAGGAGTATTAACTGAAAATATTACTATTCAGTAGATATTAATGCAGTCACTATAGAAAACAGTATGGAGTTTTTTTTATAAAACTAGAAACAAACTTGCTATATGATCAAGGAATTCCAACAACATATATACAAAATACATGAGAGCACTGTGTCCGAAAGATACCTTCATCATCATGTTTATTACATCACTGTTCACAATTGCAAATGTATGTAATTAATCATTGTGTCCATAATCAGATTAATAGATAATGATACATACATAAAATGGAATACTATTCAGCAAAAGAAGAAAAGAAAGAAAAAAGAAAAGAAAATTACCATTTACTTTAAAATGGTTGAAACTAGAAGACATCATGTTGAGTGATATAAGCCATATACAGAAAGATAATGCTCTCTCTTATATTTGGAAGCTAAAAATAAATGAGAAGGAGAAAGAGAGAGATTTAATGCCTGGCGCTGTGGCATAGTAGGTTAAACCTCTGCCTGCAGTGCCAGCATCCAAATGGACACCAGTTTATGTCCCAGTTGCTCCTCTTCCAATTGAGCTGTCTGTTTATGGCTTGGGAAAGCAGTAGATGGCCCAAGTGCTTGCGCCCTTGTAACCATGTCAGAGACCCAGAAGAAGCTCCTGGCTCCTGGCTTCAGATTGTTCAGCTCCAGCTGTTGAAGCCATTCAGGGAGTGAACCAGCAGATGGAAGACCTCTCTCTCTGTCACTCCCTCTCTGTCTGTAACACTGCCTCTCAAATAAATAAATAAGTCTTTTTAAAAAGAAATTTCATGGATATAGTTGGGGTTGAAGTGTATTAACTTAATCCACTATTGAGATTCACATCTGATATTATAATCTCAATGTGTGTTAGTAATGGGCAAAGCCTGTTGGCACTTTCAAGATAGAAATTTTTTCCAGAGAATCAAGGTAGGTTGCAAAGTTTAGCTTTGGAGGCACTGTTTGCTCATACTTTCCCTAACATAACCACACATGTTCTGGTAAACTCTTTAAGATTGACCACGAAAAGGCTAGAAAGATATGCATGCTGTTGTAACACAAGGATATGAAATTGTCGGTTTTCTTAAGTCATACTGTTTAGGTGATACGTGCATTGATGATTAGAACAAATAGAGACAGCACTGAATGATCTCCTTGGGGTGTAACTGGATTCTTTTCTTCGTTGTTTATTTACTAGAGGAAGCTCTGGTGCCTACACTATACAGTCCTGTAGGGGAGATACTGATCACATGGATTGCTATGTACTTGAATTATAGTTTTAGGAACTGAGATGGTTCGTGTGTCTAAAACTTACAATAATGGGAAGGCTTTGTGGCACAATAGTTTAAACTGCTGCCTGAGACTCAGGCATCCTATACGGTTACTGATTCCAGTCCTGACTGCTCCACTTCCAATCCAGCTCCCTGCTAATGCTGCTGGAAAAGCAGTAGAAAATGGCCCCAAGTGCTGGGCCCCTGCACCCATGTGAGAGACCAGGGCCAAGGCTTAGGCTCCTAGCTTCAGCTTGGCTTAGTCTCGGCAGTTGCAGCCATTTACAGAGTGAACCAGTAGATGGAAAATCCCTCTCTTGGTTTCTCCCTTTCTCTCTGTAACTCTGCCTTTCAAATAAATAAATAAATATTTAAAAGTAATAAAAAATGAATTTCAAAATATAGTACCAATTAAATAAAGGATGTATTTCATTAAAGCTTTTTTGTATTGATTACATATTGGGTAATAATTTTAAATTTTAAATCAGTTGGGTAAATAATGTATAATATTGAAATTAATTTCTCATTCTTTACATATTTTCATATGGCAACAAGAACATTTAAAATTACATATTATCTTAGATTATATTCCTATTGTTTAGTACTAGTCTAGGCCATAAGTCTCAAAAAATCATACATTCAATAATATTATGTAAATACTTGGCAGCTTTGTTTTATGACAAGTGCTCAATCTTAATACAAGTCTTTTTCTTGCTGTACTACCCATCAGAAGGAGAGCCACAGTAGCCCACAAGACTAGTAGTTCAAAAGAAATTGCTGGTCTCTCATTATCTTAGTTTTTCTAATACCCACTTAGAGAAATTTAGGGCTTAATTATTATTTGTACAAAGTTTGCCTAGGGAGATAAATAAAATGTAGTGATATTTGAAAAAAAATTTCTGTGATCAGGTCTGCCTAGGCAGTCTGAGGTTTTTAATCTTTATTTTTTAATCACAGTACTTGCTCTTCATGAGCAAGCTGACACTTGCTCACCTTTCTTCATTTCCCAAGATAAAAAAACCACAAGCAAAATTTATTTTTTTTCTGTATGAGGATGAATTGAACATAATTAAAAAAAATTAGTACTGAACTGCTTAAACCTTCAGTACAAAGTAAATATGAATTTCATCTTTGATTAGATTGTTATCTATAACTTCTGAATGACTGCTTCTAACATACTAGTTCAGCCTGGCACCTTAACTCACCATGAACACGGACAGAAGCCGATCAGGCTGCTTGGTATGCAACTATGACCACTGGCATACTGAGATTTGTCAATCAGAGAAAGGAAAACTTGCAGCCAAAATATAGGCAAGCTTATTTCACTATCTTTCCAGAGAACCATCAAAATTACTGAAGTTTATAACAGAGAAAGTGAATGACACAGCACTGTCCAGTAGAAAAGACCCTGAACTCAAACTGAAAGACATTCTATATGTAACAGAATGCACTATAGACCTGTGATTGGTGTATGGGCACTGAAATATTAACAAGGCAAGCATTTCACAAATCTAAGTAAAAAGAAAAATGTGTGGTGGAACAAGTTCTATTTAATGATACGAGAGTCTGGAATTAAATAACTTTGAAGTATGCATACACAGCCAAAATCAAGCAAGAAGTCAGAAGCTAGAAGTCAGAACCAGACAAGATGGATGATAGGACTGTGCACAAAGAGGGAGCCAAGTGATTATCTGTCTACAAGTAACTGAACAGGTAAGTTGAGAGGAAGAAACAGACAGCAAAACAAAGTGGTCATCTAACATCCAGGAAAAAACTAAAAAATCCACCAACCACCAACCAATCATCCAAAAACAACGAAGTTATGTAGGAACTGATGTGACTATTAAGGAAAGAACATTTCATTTAGGGGACTGCATTGTGATTTAGCAGGTAAAGCCACTGTCTGTAATGCCGGCATTCCATTTGGGCACAGATCCGAGACCTGGCTGCTCTACTCATGATCCAACTCCCTGTTAATGCACCTTGGAAAATCAGTAGATGGTCCAGGTACTTGGGCCCCTGTACCCACATGGGAGACCCCAGAAGCTCCTGGCTCATGGCTTCAGCTTGGGCCAACCTTGACTGTGCCATTTGGGGAGTGAACTAGCAAGTGAAAGACCTCTCTCTCTCTGCTTCTCCCTTTCTCTCTCAAACCCTGACTTTCAAATAAATAAGTAAGTAGGTAAGTAAATAAATAAATAAATCTTTTTGAAAAAAAACACAAAAAACAAAAAGCCAGCGCTGTGGCACAGCAGGTTAATGCCCTGGCCTGAAATGCCGGCATCCCATATGGGTGCCAGTTCGAGACCCGGCTGCTCCACTTCTGATCCAGCTCTCTGCTGTGGCCTGGGAAAGCAGTGCAGGATGGCCCAAGTCCTTGAGCCTCTGCACCCACGCCAGGGTCACGAGAAGGCTCCTGGCTCCTGGCTTCGGATCAGTGCAGCTCCGGCCGTTGCAGCCAGTTAGGGAGTGAACTACTGGATTGAAGACCTCTGTCTCTCCCTCTCTATCTCTCTGACTCTCCTTTCTCTGTGTAATTCTGACTTGCAAATAAATAAATAAATAAATATTTAAAAAATAAAAAAGCAAATTTCACTAGCACTCCAAGGAAATTTTCATGTAACTAAGATACATAATATACCTTCTTTCCTCTATTTTTTGATCATTTTAGTATATTCACTCATTCTTTCAAAAATCAGCATGTATTTACGTATATTTACATATGAACTGAACTGAACTCTTCTTTATACTTTTCTTTATCATTTAAAGTATTTCAAACAGAAAGAACAAGATTATGAAAGTTAATTACCAAAAAGGTACATGCACTATTACAAAGGAAGAATCTTAGTACCAAAGTAAATTCTTACAGAGGCGGAAGTGAAATGTGATCAATCTGAAGGGATAACTTGGGGCAAGATGAGGCTGAAATGGCAGGTGAGGACTAAAGGGGCTGATCCTGACACTTAGAGCTGTGCAGAGTCTGGGACCCAGCTGGCCTGTCACCTGCAGAGCGTTCTCGATGTCCTGCAACTTGTCAGAAGTTTTCTCTTTTACCAAGTCATGGAAACCTGCAGGACATGGTGGTAGAGTGTTGTGCAGGCTGCTGGGCTAGGTTGCACTTTTCTGTTTACTTCAAAATATTCTGAGTGCTCATATATTTACTGACATGATTTTCTGTCATGTTTCAACTGAAGTGGTGGATGTTTTCAGGAATCTGCAGCCTGGTTTTGTACTGTTTTATCATTAGTCGTGAGTATGTGGTACATAAACAAGAGGCAGATAATCAGGTGTGACAAATACATAGCCAGAATCTACAGCAGAATTGCAAGTGTAGAGATTAACATTATACATAGACCCTTGGTTCATACTTTACAAAAAGAAACAAAAGAGCTTCTTTTTCATATTTGGTACCTTCCTAAATAAATAATTCTGTCAAATAAAAAGCTAAAATCTAATCAATCAAAAGCACATTTTATGCTACAAACAAAATATTTATTCGAATTTCTGATTCAGTAGTTCTGGGGCAAGGTCCAGGGATGTACATTCCTAACATGTTTCAGCTGGTGCACACATACTGGCCCAGAGATTACATTTTAGAAATTATTCACCTAGTCAGTGAGTCAACCAAGACTCTAACTCTGACTCCTCCTAAATTTTTATATTTAAGTGTTCTACAAAGAATTAAGAGAAATAATGATATATCTACATACAGAGAGAGACTTTGCCATTTTTCTAGACTTAAGAAGCAGAAATCACTTAATAGTTCAGAAAAGTTTGTTTCCCTGGGGAGTATGAGTGAACTGGTTTGACAAGACTCAAGAGTCACCCATGTGGGAAGGAAAGCTGAGAAGACTGCTTGTGGATGTCACTCAGAGGGCTTGCTGTCTCTCCTCTCCTGTAATTTCAGGACTGCCACTAGGATAATGTGGATTACACTTCAGCAAGTCACTGTCTAGATGTTACATTAGAATATGTCACTAACAGGGAATGGGATCTTCTGTAAGAAATGATAGACAGTGCTGGCCAAAGTCTGTTAAAAATAGATATATTCCTTAGCCAGACACAAAGAAAGATAACCCTGAATGTAGATTAACCCTACAACACACAGACTTTCTTGATTCTGTCATTTTCATTAGACAGTAAATCCAGAGAGATTTTAAGCAGAATTTTTTATGAACGTTTACATTCTATTGAATCCCTCTTGAAACTTGTGAATATTCGCCCTTTGTGTCATGTTAAGGCTTCAGGCATAGCAATGTGGAAAATCTGAATGCTATTTGGGAGCATGCAGTCAAAATTTCCAAACAGAAGGTGTAGGTGGCTTTATTATTACCATCATTAAAAATGTATATACCTATTTTCTTGTGGCAAGATGACAGGTGATATACAAAAATGATACACCTATAATCCATGTCCTTGAGGATCCTTAATTCAGGACAAAGACAAATGCTGGTTTACAGACAATAGTCTAATAAAGCAGCTTGCAATAAGATGGTTTTTAGTACAAGCCTGAAGTGAAGAATAGCACACTTTTATGCTTTTTGGGTTTTGGTTTTTGGGGGAGGGTTTATTATTTTGTGAAACAAGTAGCAAGTGAGCAACCTCTCCTTTGGGTGGAGTTTGCAATGCTGATTAGTGTCAAGCACATAGGCGCTGTCTATCCTGTCACTGACTCTTTTATTTTTATTTTTTAAAAGATTTTGTTTATTTATTTGACAGGTAGAGTTACAGACAGTGAGAGAGAGAGAGAGAGAGAGAGAGAGAGAGAGAGAGAGAAAGGTCTTGCTTCCGTTGGTTCACTCCCCAAATGGCCACAATGGCTGAAGCTGTGCCGATCCAAAGCCAGGAGCCAGGAGTTTCTTCTCAGTCCCCCACGTGGGTGCAGGGGCCCGAGCACTTGGACCATCCTGTACTGCCTTCCCAAGCCACATCAAAGAGCTGGATCAGAGGAGGAGCAGCCAGGAGCAGAACTGGTGTCCATATGGGATGCCGGTGCCCCAGGCGGAGGATTAACCTACTGCACTATGGCACTGGCCCCACTGACTCTTCTAATTAGTCTGCCCAGGTATATTGTCTTGGGGTGAAGGAGTGAAGGGGAAGGAATATTTTAGTAAAGATTCGATAGATATACAAGCACTATTTTCAGTTCTACCATTGGCTATATTTTGCAAGATGAATTGGGTTGCAGAATTCCTTGGCAGCTGTTAGTACTGTATGTGAAAGAATATAGATAAAGTAAGTTAAACTTCAGAACTAAAAGTTATTTGTAGTCATTGGTTTCCTAAGAACTCATCTTACAAGGGCAGAATGGGGAACTCCCACGGCCAGGGTCTAAAAAACTTGCTGCCAAAGAAGACACATGAGATGCCCAGATGCTCTAGACGAGTTTTCTTCCCATTTCAAGAAGAGGATCCCATCTGGACTAATCTATATAAAAGCATACATTGAGGAGCCAGCACTGTAGCACAGTAGGTTAATCCTCTGCCTGTGGCACCAGCATCCTATATGGACGCTGGTTCTAGTCCCAGCTGCTCCTCTTCCAATCCAGCTCTCTGCTATGGCCTGGAAAAGCATTAGAAGATGGCCCAAGTTCATGGGCCCCTGCACCTACATGGGAGACCTGGAGGAAGCACCTGGCTCCTGGCTTGGGATCGACACTGCTCCAACTATTAGCCTATGGTGGAGTGAACCAACAGACATAAGACCTTTCTCTCTGTTTCTCCCTCTCACTGTCTGTAACTCTACTTCTCTAATAAATAATCTTTAAAAAAAACACATACATTGGACTGGCTCCATGGCTCACTTGGCTAATCCTCGACCTGTGGCTCTGGCATCCTTGGTTCTAGTCTCCATTGGGGAGACGAATTTTATCCGGGTAGCTCCTCTTCCAGTCCAGCTCTCTGCTGTGGCCCGGGAAGCCACTGGAGGATGACCCAAGTGCTGGAGCTCTTCACCCACATGGGAGACCAGGGAGAAGCACCTAGCTCCTGGCTTCAGATTGGAGCAGCGTGCCAGCCATAACAGCCATTTGAGGGGTGAACCAACAGAAAAGGAAGACCTTTCTCTCTGTCTCTCTCTCTCTCTCTGTCTAACTCTGCCTGTCAAAAAAAATACATTGAGCAACTAATATTTCCAAGTTGTGGGCAGTCAGGATACCTTACACAGGAAAAGTACACCATGCTCTCTATAATTAGAATTTATAGGGGTGGTCCCAAGATGGTGATATAGCAACAGGACCATCTTAGTCACATGGGGCATAATAGATAGTTAAAAAGGAGAGAAGATTCATGTTAGAGTCTTGTGAAATTCTCAATGAGAAGCCCAGGAGGATGACAGAGACAGGGCTGGTCTACACTGAAAGAGCAAATAAGAAAGGGAAGCAGCGGACACTCAGACCAAGGAGGTTGGCACCAGCCCCCAGAGGACAAGGTGAGATGGGAAATCATGGGTTCATAGAGCTGCAAGTCACAGTGGGAGGGAGAGCTTGGTGAACTGATTTTGAAGTTCCATGTGGGGAAAAAATGAGAAAGTATAGAGGAACAAACAGAAACAACATCCCTCTGCCCATCTCCTCCCTCTCCCCACCCCACCTGGATCTGCAACTGTCTGGGAGAAGCCATTTTTTTTTGTTTACATTTTTGAATGTAGGCAGGGAACTGCCTCCTTTGCCTCCCATGCACACACCTATCAATTGCAGGGCCACCTCACCACACCCTCTATCTGGGAATGAGAATGACAGCATTTCAGAAAAATTTCTTTCCCACCAAGCAAGCTGTACAACAAAGAAAAGTCCTGAATATCTAAAATTTCCAGCATTGAGAAACAAGCCAGGCTCCAATAGGCAGGGCTCTGTGCACTGGAGCTCATACCTGCCACCACCAGGATTGATCAGTGAGCTGGGCTCCAGTAGGTGGGGCTCCATGCATCTGCTTGCAATGCAAAGACATATAGAAACCCAGAATACTGTACCCTGCAAAGCTCTCATTTATGAATGAAGGGGAAATGAATATCTTCCACGACAGAGAAAATGAAAGAATTTTTACCTACCTGACCAGCCCTACAAAAGATGCTGAAGGATGTACTGCACACAGAAACAAGAAAGAAAATGAATTTAGAAAATGACCCAGTAAAAGTACAAAGGTAACCCAAAGTAAAAAAATTGGACTATTAATGAAAATATGGCAGGAAAAAATCAATACTTAACAATAGCCACCCTGAATGTAAATGGTCTCAACTCTCCAGTTAAAAGACACAGACAGGCTGAATGGATTAAAAAAGAACAACCCATCTATATACTTTCTACAAGTAACACACTTTACCTACAAAGAGGCACACAGACTGAAAACGAAAGGATGGAAAAGATAATCCATGCTAACAGAAACCAAAAAGTGCTGGTGTAGCCATCCTAAAAACAGACAAAATAGAGTTTAACACAAAAACTACTTAAAGAGACAAAGGAGTATACTATGAGATGATTACATGATTAATTGAATAGGAAGATGTGACTCTCCTAAGTGTATATGCACCTATCTACAGGGCACCTGGCTATGTAAAAGAGATGTTAATGGATTAAAAGGGAGATATAAACTCAAATACAATAGTAATGGTGGACTTCGACATCCCACTTTCAGCAATAGATAGATCAATCAGACAAAAAAAAATCAATAAGAAAACAGCAGAGTTAATCAACGGTATAGACTAAATGGATCCAAGATATAGCTACAGAACATTCCACCCCACAACCACAGAATACACATTATGTTCACCAGTGCATGGAACATTCTTTAGGATTCACCACATATTAAGCCATAAGGAAAGTCTCAGCAAATTCAAAAAATTGAAATCATACCATACATCTTCTCAGACCACAATGCAATGAAGCTGAAAATCAGCAACACAAGAATTTCTAGAATATATACAAACACATGGAGACAGAACACAGCTTCTGAATGAATAGTGTCTCATCGAAGATCAAAAAAGAAAACAAAAAAATATCTAGGAACAAATGAAGATGACAATACAACATATCAAAACTTATGGCATACAGCAAAAGCAGTGTTAAGAGAAAAGTTTATAGCAATCGGTGCCTAAAGCAAGAATTTGGAAAGACACCAAATAAATGAGCTGTCAAATCATCGCAAGGATCTAGAAAATAATAGCTCCTGACTTCTGGCTTCCAATTGGTGCAGCTCCAGCCTTTGTGGGCATTTGGGGAGTGAACCAGTGGATGGAAGATTTCTCTCTCTCTCTCTTCTCTGTCTGTAATTCTACCTATCAAATACGTAAATAAAATCTTATATTTAAAAAAAAAAAACCTTATGGGATACAAAAAAGCAGTGTTAAGAGGAAAGTTGAAAGCAATTGGTGCCTACATTAAGAAATTGGAAAGACACCAAATAAATGAGCTATTAATGCACCTCAAAGACCTAGAATAATGACAGAAAACCAAGCCCAAAACTAGAAGGAGAAAAGAAATCATTAAAATTAGAGAAGAACTCAACAAAATTGAATAAAAAAATACAAAAGATCAGCAAAACAAAGATCTCGGTTTTTTTGAACAAATGAATAAAACTGACAAATAATAAGCCCAAGTAACCAAAAAAGGAGATAGCAGACCAAATTAAAGACTTTGAGATGAAAAAGAAAATTTAGTAACAGATACCACATAAATAAATAGAATCATCAGAAACTACTATGAAGAGCTGAATGCCAATAAACTGGGAAACTTAGAGGAAATTTATATATTCCTGGAGACATATATCCTAAATTGAACCATGCAGAAATAGAAAACCTAAGCAGACTCATAACCAAGTCAGAAACTGAGTTAGTAATAAAGACCCCCCCAACAAAAAAGCCCAGGACTGGATGGCTTCACTGCTGAATTGTACCAGACATTTAAAGAAGAACTTACTCCAATTATTCTCAAGTTATTCAAAACAATTGAAAGGGAGGGAATCCTCCCAAATTCTTTGTATGAAACCAGCATCTCCTTAATTCCTAAAACTGAAAAACTTGCAACAGAGAAAGAGAACTACAGCCAATTTCCCTGATGAACATAGATATGAAAGTCCTCAACAAAATTCTAGCCAATAAATTTCAACAACACATCAAAAAGATCATTCACCCAGACAAAGTGGGATTTACCCCTCGTATGCAGGGATGGTTCAACATTCACAAATCAATCAATGTGATACTTCACATTCACAATCTGAAGAAGAAAAACCATATGATTATCTCAATAGATGCAAAGAAAGAATTTGAAAAAATACAACACTTTTTCATGATGAAAAGCAAATTGGGTATAAACATTCCTCAACACAGCCAAGGCAATTTATGACAAACCCATGGTACTATTGAATGGGGAAAAGTTGGAAGCATTCCCACTGAGATCCATAACCAGACAACGATACCCATTCTCACCATTGCTATTCAATATAGTCCTGGAAGGTTTAGCCAGAGCTATTAGAAAAGAAAAAAAAATCAAAGAGATACAAATTTGGAAAGAGGAAGTCAAACTCTCCCTACTGGCAGATGACATGATTCTATATATAGTGATCCAAAGGACTCCACCAAGAGACTATTGAAACTCATAGAAGAATTTGATAAAGTAGTAGGATCTAAAATCAACACAAAGAAACAACAGTCTTTGTATACACAGACAATGCCATGACTGAGAAAGAACTTATAAGATTAATCTCATTCACAAAAGCTAAAAAAAAAAAAAAAAACCCAAATACCTTGAAATAGATTTAACCAAGGATGTCAAAGATCACTATGATGAGAACTACAAAACATTAAGGAAAGAAATTGAAAAAGGTACAAAAAATGGAAAAATCTTCCATGTTCATGGATTGGAAAAATCAATATTATCAAAATGACCCTTCTTCTGAAAGCAATTTACAAACTTGATGTGATACCAATCAAAATATCAAACACATTCTTCTCAGATCTAGAAAAAATGATGCTGAAACTCATATGAAAATACAGAAAACCTCAAATAGCTAAAGCAATCTTATACAACAAAAACAAAGCCAAAAGCATCACAATATCAGATTTCTTTTTTTTTAAGGTTTATTTTATTTATTTGAAAGAGGAGTTACAGTGAGAGGTAGAAACAGAGAGAGGTCTTCCATCCATTGGTTCACTCCCCAGATGGCCACAACAGCTGGAGCTGTGCTGATCCGAAGGCAGGAGTCCAGAGCTTCTTCCAGGTCTCCCACGTGGGTGCAGGGGCCCAAGGACTTGAGCCATATTCTACTACTTTCCCAGGCACAGAGAGCTGGATCAGAAGAGGAACAACTGGGACTAGAACC
Source organism: Sylvilagus floridanus (assembly GCA_949820135.1). NCBI lineage: Eukaryota > Metazoa > Chordata > Mammalia > Lagomorpha > Leporidae > Sylvilagus > Sylvilagus floridanus. Next base: position 81,807,823 of record OX463236.1, on the reverse strand, counting down.
ATCACCCATATAGGATGCTGGTGCTTCAGGCCAGGACTTTAAATCGCAGAGCCACAGTGCCGGCCCCACAATATCAGATTTCAAGACATACTACAAAGTAGCTATCATTGAAACAGCCTGGTACTGATTCAAAAACAGATGGATAGACCAATGGAATAAAATAGAAATGCCGGAAATCAATCCAAGCATCTACAACCAACTTACCTTTGACCAAAGAGTTAAAACCAATTCCTGGAGCAAGGACAGTCTCTTCAACAAATGGTGCTGGGAAAACTGGATTTCCACATGCAAAAGAATGAATTAGAGCCCCTACCTTACACTTTTTACAAAAATCCATTCAAATGGATAGAAGACATAAATCTATAAACTGATGCCATCAAATTCATAGAGAACATTGGGGAAAACCTGCAAGACATTGGCAAAGACAAAGAGTTTTTGGAAAAGACCCCACAGACACAGGCAATTAAAGCCAAAATCAACAAGTGAGATTACCTCAAAATGAGAAGGTTTTGTACTGCAAAAGAAATACTCAGGAAAGTGAAGAGGCATCTGACAAATGGGAGAAATTATTTGAAAACTATGCAAACTGATACAGGTAAATAAACAGAATATATAGACACTGAGAAACTCCACAACAACAACAACAACAACAAAAAACAACACAGTTAAGAAATGGACAAAGGACTTAAACAGAATCTTTTCAAAAGAGGAAAACCAAATTGTCAACAGGCACATGAAGAAATATTCAGGATCACTAGCTGTCAAGGAAATACAAATCCAAACTGCAATGAGGTTTCGCCTCGCCCCAGTTAAAATGGCTTTCATACAGAGATCAACAAACAGCAAATGCTAGTGAGGATGTGGGGAAAAAGTTACCCTAATCCACATGTTTATTGCAGCTCAATTCGCAATGACTAAGACATGGAATCAACCTAAATGTCCATCAACTGAAGAATGAATAAAGAAATTATTGGATATATACTCTATGGAATATTACACATTGGAAAAGAAAAATATAATCTGTCATTTGAAAAAAAAAAAATAGGTGATTCTGGAAAACTTCATACTTTGTGAAATAAGCCAGTCCTAAAGGACAAATACCATATGTTCTTCATGATCTGAGTTAACGAATAGAGTGCCTAAAAGGAAATCTGTAGAAGTGAAATTGATACTTTGAGAAGCAATGACTTGAACAGCCCTTGTCTTGACTGTCGAGGAACAGTTTTTTCTTTTCTCTTCCTCATAGTATTTGCTGAATTCTTTACTTAACATAGAGTTAATCGTTTGTGTATAAAGTCAATTGAAAATAGAGCTCAGTGAAAGTAAGAGGAGGAATAAGAGAAGGAGGAGTAAGTTTGTAACTGTAAATCTATTCCACATACATTCCTACAGACTTACATCAATGTATATAGTTTAAAAACTTGCTATGGGACCCCAAATCCCATTAAGCTGGGTGTTAAAAATGCCATTAAGTGTTAAAGTGATCATATAGATAAGATTAAGTATTAACAGGATCATATAAATAAGATCAAGAGTCTGATAATAATAATAGATAAAATTAAAAAGGAGAGAATGTACCAACATGGGAAGCAGTCTACAGAGCAGACTCATAGAATGACATTCACTCTGAACAGCACTCTAACCTCAGAACCCGGCATTAAGGCATTCTGGTCTGGCTGAAAACCCCATGAGAGAATTTCAGGCATGGAAAGTCAAGACACTATGGCAAAAAACTCTTATACATGAAGGGTCTGTGTGAGTAAAAACCCAGTGGAAAGAAGTGCCCATCAAAGAAGAAGGTATTTTTCTCTGAAGGGAGGAGAGAACCTCCAATTTGCTTATGGCCCTAAGTATTGACAGAGATTGTGAATTAAAAAGGCTTCCATAGCCATGGCAGCTCATGTCAAGAGCCTCGGTTGATCACCGGCGTCATACGTAAGAGTTTTAATCGTTAAATTAAAAGCAGAAGTCACTGTGCACTTACTTCCCACGCAAGACCTCTGTCCTCAATGAGTTGTATTATGAGAATCAATTGTAAACTTGTTCTCAAACAGTTTGTGTGTGTGTGTGTATGTGTGTATGTGCAAATTGTTGAAAATTTTACTTAGTATACAGTTGGTTTACTATGTACACAGTTAATTGAAAATGAATCTTGGGGCCGGCATTGTGGTATAGTGGGTAAAGCTGCTGCCTGCAGTGCTGGCACCCCATATTTGCGGTGGTTCCAGTCCAGGCTGCTCCACTTCCATTCCAGCTCTCTGCTATGGCCTAGGAAAGCAGCAGAAGACAGCCCAAGTCCTTGGGCCCCTGCACCCATGTGGGAGTCCTGGAGGAAGCTCCTGGCTCCTGGCTTTGGATTGGCGCAGCTCTGGTCATTGAGGCCATCTGGGGAGTGAACCAGCAGATGGAAGACCTTTGTTTTTCTCTCTCTCTTTTTCCACCTTTCCTTCTTTCTCTGAAGTTGGACTTTCAAATAAATAAATAAATATTAAAAAAAGAAAATGAATCTTAATGGAGAATGGGAGATGGAATGGAAGAGAGAAGAGATGGAGGGGTGGGAGTGAGGGTGGGAAGGTGGGTATGGTGGGAAGAATTACTATATTAAAGTTGTACTTATGAAATTTGTACTTATTAAATAAAAGGTTTCTGTGGGGGAAAAAAAGGAATACATGTGATTAAAATTTATCTATGTATCTATATACCTATATATACTCAAACGATTATGCATTAAGTATATTTTTTCTGTAAAACAAACAAACAAAAAAAGAATTTATAGTAGTTTGTCCTTCAAGCCAGCAGGTATAATTGACATTTGAGATAATCAACTAGAACTACTACAGTCAAAATTTCTCAGCTCTTATTATTGAGAATATTCAATGTATTTATTAATGATGCAAGTGTTGTTCAGACCAATGAAGGCATTTTTTACAGCAATGGAAAATTCTGTTTGTTCTATTGATGCCTTTTTTCTGGAAGCATTAGAGTTATTAAATGCAACATCCACACAGAACAGGTTGTTTGCTTTTTGAATAACTTTAACAGAAAGAGATATTTGATGAATTAGTAATATGTTTGACCTTGAGAAACTGATCAAAATATCTGGTTCTTTGGTCCTTTACTTTGATGCCTCAGTCGCTTTTTAAAGCTGAATTTTACAAACCCCTTAGCAAATTGGTTTTGCAATGATGTTTTCCCTTATATCTGATATATTTCCTGGGTTCTGACAACCTGCTGGAAAGGGAAAAAATGAAGGTCTTACTAGCCAGTAGCCTCTGCAGTCAATATGGATGCCTAGTGGGTGTTTTAGCAACCTTTAATTGAAAACAAATTATGTAAATCCACATATGTATGAAGAAAATTTACAATAATAACTTCAGAAACTAAAGAATCAGACACATCAGCACAGTTGAAAGTTAACTTCCAAGACATTAAAAGATGTTCCTAGGTCTGTAGCTTCCTGTTCTATGTCCAAGAAATTTATTTTCTAGACAATTACCTCTATGGGGAGCACCCAGGGCTGGAGGGAACAATTTTACAGAATCTTACTGTTATTGAGTCAGCACTGCTAGCTATTAAATAACAGGTGGCAAGCAGTGATTTATATGCAAAAGTTGCACTGTGCAGTCATCCCATCGAGGCCTCGGCCCTCAGGAAAGAAAGGCGAAGATGGTACATCAATTACGATAAAACACAAGCACCTTGCTTCTCAGTACAAATATGCTTACCTATTAAGTTATAGAAAATATAATCCAAGATCCAAGATACAAAACCACCAGGGGACACTCACTCCAAACATAGGTAATGGTTTAGAGTCCTATCATCACCTTGACATGTCCATCACACATGTGCAAATAGTTCTCACTGCCTTTTCTTATAAGAAATGCTATGCACTAAGGGACGTTTGTGGCAATGAGCCAAAAGGAATCTGGATCAAATCTTTTCTTTCAGTAGATAAGTCTTAAAGTTTGTTAAAAAATAAGTATGATTTCTTGAGATATTTTTGTTTTACTTGATATTTGGTATCCTTATTTTAGGAACATTGAACTTATTCCATGTTTGATATAATTTGTTTTTCAGATCACCAGTGTCTTGGATATTATAAATATAACACACTAAATTTCTAGCCAATCTTATACAAATGTTGTTGTACCACCATTGAAATGCCTGAGTATTCACTCCTCTGAGAAATAAAACAACAATTTATTCAAGGTCCTTATCTCACCAAATCGCTCCTGATCCTGTTATGGCATGAGGACCTATTTTACTCTGAAGGTAGGATCCCAGTGTAAAATAAGACAAAATCAATTGGTTTCCACACTAAGAAATGTTGTTGGTTACTAGACATAGTCCATGGTGTGAAAAACAGGAAAATCCCAGATAAAACAGAAGTTTTAAAAATCTATACAAGGCTGGTGCCGTGGCTCACTAGGCTAATCCTCCTCCTGAGGTTCTAGTTCTGGTTGGGGTGCTGGTCCTGTCCTGGTTGCTCCTCTTCCAATCCAGCTCTCTGCTGTGGCCTGGGAAGGCAGTGGAGGATGGCCCAAGTGCTTGGGCTCTGCACCTACATGGGAGAACAGGAAGAAGCACCTGGCTCCTGGCTTTGGATTGGAGCAGCGCACTGGCCACAGTGGCGGTTTGGGGGATGAACCAATGGAAGGAAGACCTTTCTCTCTGTCTCTCTCTCACACTGTGTAACTCTGCCTTTAAAAAAAAAAAAAACTTATACAAGATTCAAACTTCTCAATACTCCTTTCTCCAGTTCCAGGCTGCCTCCCCCAGCTTGACAAAGATGAGAAATGAGGAAAGAACATTATGAGGGAAGCCTGTAGTATCCATCCCTGTCTATCTCCTTGTGCTGTGTGCTCTTGGCATTGTATAACACCCAGCATCCATTCATAAATCCTGAAGTATCAGGTTGTTATTAGATATTTCACAGATGTTCAGTTGTTCACAGTCATACTGTCATAACACATCATGGCTCTGCTTTTGGCTTTAATATCATTCCTTATAAAGGAATGAATAAGCCATGGTAGATTGGAAGTTTATTGTTCAAAGTCATCTTTTTTTACAGTTAACATGCAGTAAATACAAATAATTATTTATGTTTAAATCAACACGTACTGAGTGTGCCAACCTCTAGCAATATGGTCATTCTTTCCTGCTCCTGTTAATAGTATTTTTTTTTTTTTACTTTTAGTCAGAGACCCATTTCAGAAATTTCAAATGGGATTTAATAAGAAACCAAAGATGCAGGTTTCTGAGTCTAAGAAGCTAAATACCATGTCTGACTTGATCCAATTTACTAGACACAGAGATTCTTGCCCATTTATTCAGTATTTCTAAGGAAATCCAAATGTCAGGCAATATTTATATTGCTCTATGTTTAGAGCACCCATTCTCTCAGTTTCTCAAGCATTGTTCATGGCTATTTGTTTCTACTTCATTTAGCAGAGCAGATATAATACTGAATCTTTGAGAACTTTCTGGCTTTTTGATTATTTCTTGGCTGTTCAAAATCTTGAATGAGAATGATCCATCCAAAATGAATTCACTCCATTCTGAAATTCAATTCATCCTAAATTGTAGGCATCTTGATTTTCCCTTCTGAAATTCCCAAGTTCAACAAAGTTTTGAAGTAATATTTGACATATTTTATCTTATAAAAGAGGCAGAGATTCACAATACTAGGAAAGAATGCATCTCAGAAGTGTTTATTATTACAATCTTTTCTGCAAGTAGTGAAGTTTATTTTGACATGTATATGTTACATAAGAATTCAGTCTCTTGTTTGATACTATTAGTGATAATGAACTTGGTACTATCTAGATACTTCCTTAATCTCCCTTCCTTCTTGGTGTCATACTCAAATTCTTGTAATCCTTCTTAGGAAAGACATGCCACCAGTAGTACTTTAATGTTCTTAGATTTTCTCTGAAATTCTTACTTACTGATGATACACGGAACATAAATGACATATGAACTTAAAGCCTGACACAAATTCTGACCACGTGATGTTGAAAGTAATCTGAAACATTCAGTGAAATTCTTCCAACATTTCCCTGTGACAGTCCATATTAAGACATGTGAGTCTCTCGGAGATGCTGTCCTAGAATAGGAACTGCCTCACCCCGCCTCTATGGACATGCTCTTACTTTTAATACCATTTTGGTTTAGCTCTAATATCAAAAGAATAGATTTTAGGACCTCTAAACATGACAGTCAATTACATATACCATCTGTAAAAGTCAAGATGAATTAGTTTACACTGCAGTAGTGAACTCCAAATCATAGAGTGGCTCAACACAAAAGATTTCTTTGTCAACCTCATTTTCTCTCCAACATGGGCCAATAGATCTCTAATCATTTTAGATCCAGGCTGATGTAGGGCTTACCTCTCAACACAGGCTTTGTCATCGAAAGAACAGAGCAATGTATTGCTCCAAGGAGTCAATCAGATTTTCTTCTTGGAGGAGGATGCAGGCAATTTCTGGCACTTCTGCTCATGTTTCATTGGCCAAAATAATGCTAATTACCTCCAAAAGGATGAAAAAGGCCAATGTTAATAAGGCCTGAAATAAGAGAACAAGAGTGTCTGTGAAGAGGCCTGATGGCTTAACTCTCCAGCAAACACCTGACAAAAGTGGCTATCAGTAGCCAGAAGCCTCAGAAATCATGGAAGTACTACCCTGATTTCTCTTTCTGCTGAATCCTCTCACACTGGGATGAATAATAACTGTAAAATGTGTTTGTTAAGATCTGTTTTCATACATGGCATGCAATTTAAGTATATTAGCTAAATCAAAGAAGAAATGGTTAGTTTCTTTATAATGAAGTTTCTATTTTTGATTTGTAACCCTGGAGCAAAAAAGAAATATACTCCTAATTCTCTTCAAGACATTATGGTAACTAGAAAAACATCCCCTATTTTTCTGTTCCTTGCCATGCCAGGAATCCTTTCTATCCCAAGCTCTTTACACTTGCTCTCCATTAGCATGTCCTTAGCAGCTTATTTCAGAACCCACCACCTCCACCAGTGCTTATACCTTCCTTATACCCACAGCTTTCTGTATTATGGACTCTCAGAGCACCTCTCAGGCTCAATGCCAGTCCTCCCAGGTATCCACTTTGTCTTTTCTCAGCTCTTTTAACACCCCTTCTCTATGCTAAATACAGCTCATCTGAGGAAAGAGAGACTAATTGCTGCAATTCCCATATTGGAAGCTGCAGAGATTGTTAGAAACTGTTCTCTAGCTCCCGGCTACAAGTGCTTCACTGGGTCTTACATGTTTGTTTGACAATCTCACAGCAGGAATCACTCTTGGGAGAGGGGAAAAGTGAAATAACAAGGAGATGGGATGTCAAACTCTTTTTTATATCAGCTCTCCTAATAAGAATATCCATCGTCTAATACTGAAGACGAAAAATTTGTCTGTTCCATATCTTGCACAGCCTTGGAATATGAGTCTCTCTTCCAGTTACTGCAGCTCATTGATTTTTTTCAATGAAAGTTACTACCTTATCATCCTAGACTGTTGTCTCAGCAGTCACCTGTGGATTACTGCCAGGGTCTTTAAACTCTCCTCCTGCCTTTCCAGACTGTCTCTCATCCAGTGGATCCTGCTGACAAGAATTAACTTGCTTAAACACCTGTAACAGGGTAATTATTGAGATGTTAATTTTATTATGCTGGATAGTGAAGATGGGAATTAATTAGAGGTGGATTTTATGCTCAGCCCCACAAGCCTTTTGTTCTGAGCCAGGGCTACAAGGCGACCTATGATTTCTGCCAAGCAGGACCAGAAGCAGACAGCTGGAGACATCCAGAGCACTTTCTACCATGTTCCAGCTTTCATGCAAGTAAGTTGAACGAGAAAAGTTAATGTTTAGGGTGAAGAGAGCTGAAGTGGTTCTACAGTGATTGACATCCTGTCAGTTAGATGGTGGAGGGGCCAGAGCCCAGTTTTCCACAGTGACTTGAAATTTTCTCTCTACTGCAAGTGCTAAAAATAGCAAAGTGGCAAAACACAAAAAGGCCATAGTGTTGGAGCCTTGGAGAAAGAGCCTTTCTTCATCCTTGGGACTTGAAGAATACAGCAGGCTGCACTGAGAGGACCGTGATGGCTTGAGAAGAGCCTCACAGGAACAGCCACAGTAAACCCAGATTAGAGCGCTCCTCCTCCCTGGAAGTTTCTGTGTGAACTGCCAGCAGGGTGAGGCTCCCTCTATTCACAAAATACGTAAGTATGACTGAGACTTGGCATTGCCACTTCTTATTCGTAGAAGAGAAGCCTGATTGATCTGATTTAGAACATCAATTCGAGTGCAGTTGTCTTCATTTGAAGGATTTACTTTAAAGTGGAAGCCACTGTAGACCAACATCAGCTTTGCACTTGTCATCTCAGAAATCTTACAGGATCAGATTATTTATGGTGTTAAATTGAGCCCCATGGAAGAGTGTTCAGAGACATCTATAGTTGGCCTCTCCCTTAGCCATGAAAATTTGTTTCCTCCTCTTGTCAAATGCTCAGTATGTGCTCTAGTCTCTGTCACATCTTTACTTTGGCATCATGGACTACAATTTTTTTCACTCCCTGAACTGTGAAATACTTATCTCCAAGCAACTCTCTTTTTTTAATTAAAGATTTATTTATTTTGAAAGTCAGAGCTACACAGACAGAGAAGGAGAAGCAGAGAGAGAGAGAGAGAAAGAGAGGGAGGGAGAAAGAGAGAGGTCTTCCACCCACTGGTTCATTCCCCAGATGGCCTCAATGGCCAGATTCATGCCAATCCAAAGTCAGGAGCCAGGAGCTTCCTCTGGGTCTCCCACACAGGGGCAGGGGCCCAAGGAGTTGGGCTATCTTGTACTGCTTTCCCAGGCCATAGCAGAGGGCTGGATCAGAAGTGGAGCAGCCAAGACACCAGCAGGTGCCCAAATGGGATGCTGGCACTGCAGGCAGCGGCTTTACCTGCTATGCCACAGCGCCAGCCCCATGCAACTCTAATATTTAAAGTAAACCAGTAGGTTTATACTTTGAATTATTTATAATTGCCTCATTATGGTTAGAGTTCTTAATGAAATTAAAAACTCCTCTTGTACAAGGACCAGGTGTATTTATTACCCTCATATTGTCTAGGAAAGGGCTAAACACACTATATGTAAATGCTTCTCATGTGCCATAGTGCCTGGTCCAGTATCTTATTCAAGGTCAGTATATGCTGCACAGGATAGCTAACTGACATAATGATTTATCATGGTGGAGATAGACAAAATATAGAATTGATTGATTTTTAATCCATAGAACATAATTTAAATAATATGGCAAATATGAGAATTAGATGGACTAACTCTATACTTTTCTTGGCTTTATCAAGCACAGGTTCATGTTTCCTGGCTGGTGAACATTGAAACTCCTATTATTCTGAGAGAAAAACAACCCAACAAAAAGAACCAAATGTTCAAATCCCATAACAGGAAGAATCAAAATATCAGATCCTGATGTTGTACTTTCTTTTATTTATTTATTTATTTGAAAGGTGAGTTACAGATACTAGTCTTATTTATGTAATCCCTTTGACTCTTAGACCTATCAGTATGATCAATTGTGAACTGAAATTGATCACTTGGACTAGTGAGATGGCATAAGTGATCAATTTTTGTTCATAATTGATCATAATGATAGGACTAAGAGTCAAGGGGTTCACATAAACAAGACTAGTGTCTGCTAATACTAACTGATGGAATAAAAAAGGGAGAGAACGATCCAACATGGGAAGCGAGATACACAGCAGACTCATAGAATGGCAGATGTCCTAAATAGCACTCTGGCCTCAGAATCAGCCCTTAAGACATTCGGATCTGGCTCAAGAGCCCATGAGAGTATTTTAGGCATGGAAAGCCAAGACACTCTGGCAAAAAAAAAAAAAAAAACACAAAAACAAAACAAAAAAAACAAACCTAAATGAAAGATCTCTGCGAGTGAGATCCCAGTAGAAAGAATGGGCCATCAAAGAAGGAGGTACCTTTATCTGAAGGGAGGAGAGAAGTTCCACTTTGACTATGACCCTGTCGGAATAAGATCGAAGTTGGCAAACCCTAAAGGCTTCCATACCCTTGGCAACTCATGACAACTAGGGAGATTACTGACACCATAAACAAGAGTGTCAAATTGTTAAGTCAACAACAGGAGTCACTGTGCACTTATTCCCCATGTAGTATCTCTGTCCTTACTGTGTTGTTCAATGTGAATTAATGCTATAACTGGTACTCAAACAGTATTTTACACTTTGTGTTTCTGTGTGGGTGTAAACTGATGAACTCTTTACTTAATATATACTAAATTGATCTTCTATATATAAAGATAACTGAAAATGAATCTTGATGTGAATGGAATGGGAGAGGGAGCAGGAGCTGGGATGGTTGCGGGTGGGAGGGAAGTTATGGGGGGGGAGCCATTGTAATCCATAAGCTGTACTTTGGAAATTTATATTTACTAAATAAAAGTTAAAAAATAAAGGAAGGTGGAGTTACAGAGGAAGGAAGAGAGAGAGAGAGAGAGAGAGAGAGAGAGAGAGAGAGAGAGAGAGAGAAGTCTTCCATTCACTTGTTCATTCCCCAAATGGCCACAACAGCCAGAGCTGGGCAGATCCAAAGCCAGGAGCCAGGAGCTTCCTCCAGGTTCCCATGTGGGTGCAGGGGCCCAAGGTCTTGGGCCATATTCTACTGTGTTCCCATGCCATAGCAGAGAGCTGGATCAAAAGTGGAGCAGCTGGAAATATAACCAGTATCTATATGGGATGCCAGCACTGCAGACATTGGCTTTAACTGCTGTGCCACAGCGGCGACCCATGAACTTTTTCTCAGTCCTACCTTAGAATTACTAAATTAAGATAAGAAAAGTCTTGGGGATATATTTAGGAATACTATAGAAAGGAGAAGAGAACAGGTAACTGAAACAAATCATTTTACTGCTTGTTTTCTTTGGGTGAAGACAATAGGAAATTCTCCTTTGCATTACAAGGGAAAAAACAGAGAATTCTTCCTGTTCATTGACCTAATTTTTGTGTAGAATAACATTAAGGATATCTGTAAACTAGTAACTGACTAGATTACTTATATCAAGCAAATATGCCCTGAAAATAAAAGACCCAGAGAGCTCAGTATTTCAAAAGACATAAACATTTTAAAGATGAAACCAAAGAAGTCATCTTAATCTTGATGCTATAATTCAATCTTCATTAAAATTCAGAAAATAAAAATTAGTATTCATTATATCTGATTTTACTGTGCCCACTCTATCACAGGATTTCTGTAAAAATGACTAACTCTCACAGGTCTCCTGTTTTCTGCTAACCTTTCTTGTTGTGAAAGGCAGAGACAAGAACAGTCATTGATTGGGGAATTGAAGTTCTCCCATAAAAGATGAGCATGTCAACAGAAATGCCATCAGTTCCCCAACACGCAGGTCAAATATTCCTTAATCTCACTTCTGTCAAGGGATTTCCTGACCACCCTCAGACAAGGACAGCCACGGTTACCTGTACTGGGAATCAGACATGCTGAAAATGTGTGGAAAAGGGACAGAGTGAAGTAAAGAACAGCAGTGCCTCCCTCAGACATCCATAATCAGGTCTGACTATATGGTAACACCAAGCGAACTATATTTTTGGTTTTACTGTCTGACATTTACCAGAGGGAAAAAGATACATAAGTAATGAGGCAAAAGGGCATTGCAAGCCAGGTGTGTATTTTCCCATTACATTAAGAAATGAACTTAGCAAACATTGCACTTTGAATTCCAAGTTAAAAAAATGAATTAAATGAGTATCCTTCACATTTGGCACAGTAGCCTCAACAAATCTGAGTTCTTAGTGGATACGTGTAGTTTATCATTTTTAATGCCTCACGCTAGCAATATTGCCTACTTGTTTTGACTGTGATAAGCTGCACATTATTTTAGGTGAGTGTATAAACACTGGCATCAGTTTCTGCTTCCTCATAACAACAGCTGCCCTTGTTACCAACTGTATTTATCACGCATGGTATTAGTACCGTCCATGCAAAGTATCTTAAATTTTAGCAGGAACATTGTATAATGAATGTTCTCTCCATCATCTCACCAAGGGCAATGCGTTCAGCCAGGTTGTACAGCACTTCCAGTGGTGGAATTCCTTCTGAAGTGCAAAATCAAATCTTTCTTCCTCTCCAGGCTCCTTTTCAGAGACCGGCACAATGTTCAGCATCCTCCGAGTTCTCAATAAATGCATTCACTGAGTGAACTAGTTGTGCACATGAACAAAACAACAGCTGAAGCATAATTGCTGTGGTTGCAGGATGGTAACTACATAAACCATTAGGTCAGTCAGTTTGCACCAGAATAACTTCACACACAGACACACACACACACACCCCCACACACACATACCTACCTGCATGCATGGGGTGCATATTTGACATTAAACAGAGAGAGTCTAATACTTAGCCATGTAGAATGTAATGATTCTCTTTTTGTGTGTGTGTTTTTTTTTTTTTTTTTTGGACAGGCAGAGTGGACAGTGAGAGAGAGAGACAGAGAGAAAGGCCTTCCTTTTGCCGTTGGTTCACCATCCAGTGGCCACCGCGGCCATTATGCTGCAGCCGGCACACTGCGCCGATCCAATGGCAGGAGCCAGATGCTTTTCCTGGTCTCCCATGGGATGCAGGGCCCAAGCACTTGGGCCCTCCTCCACTGCACTCCCTGGCCACAGCAGAGAGCTGGCCTGGAAAAGGGACAACCGGGACATAATTCGGTGCCCTGACTGGTTGCCCTGACCGGGACTAGAACCGGGTGTGCTGACGCCGCAAGGCGGAGGATTAGCCTATTGAGCCACGGTGCCGGCCAGAATGTAATGATTTTTCTTTCATTTGGGCAGTCACCTGTTCCTGATACTCAGTGGACTATATGCAACCAAAACTGTAGTGCATTCTGAGCCAATACCTGTTAATATTGCTTAGTAATGAATAGGTGTTTAATTTCTGGACTTGTACAGTTCCAAATATTTACTGTCCTCTTGGGGTTTTCCTGTCTTGGAATCACTGGTGTGACAGTGAAAACTGCTATATACAGTTGAAAGGCACCTCTATAATCTGGCATGGCTCCAAACACTTAGACTTCTTAATGCTGTTTCATATAAAGAAAAAACTCTCTAGCACCTGTATAAGGTGCTTAAATCATCATTATCACCTGTAATTACATGAAGAATCCAATTGCCAGAGGTACGGAATCAGATTGCTACCTGTGGTTTGTACATGATGACCATATTGGCCATAAAAATTATATCAAAAGCACACATAGTGGGTGATTGTGTGCATCTTATATAAAACCCTGAAGTGCAATTGGGATATAAAAAGTAATGTGTGGAATAAGAATAAATTAATTTCACTGAAATAATGGCACTTTATAAGTTTTAGTTTAAAATTTCTTTAGCTTCAAAGACATAGAAAAGATAGTTATCTTTAAAAGCAAAATTCCATATAACATGTTGGAGTAAGCATGAAATATAACACTATGACACCATAACAATAGAGATGTATTACACTTATCCATGTACATTGTGCAGACTTGATTTATGTTGCACAATGCAATAGAAGGTCTTCCACATACTCTGAGAAGTTTCTGGGAACAGAAGAGTTATTCAGACAGGTGAGTGTTGGAATCAGTAAAACAGAGCCATGCAAACGCCTTAGGACATTCATCATAGAAGTTACATAAGTTACACTAAATTATGATCCTTTTTCTTACAGACAGTGGAGTGATAAATGCAGAGCTATCTACCTGCCTATTATACGGTCCAGAGCATTGAAAGAAATGGAAAATGACAGGAATAAATAACATAATCTGATCAGTTTGTGGCACAAAAAGACTTCTGTATCTGTGTCTTGTGTGACAGTTCCTCGTCTCCTGGGAGCTACCTTGGAAGGACTGACTGTTGTTACAGATGAGTTCAATTGTGTAAAGGACAAAAAGCATTCATGTTTAGTTGCTAGTTAGGCTATTGTGTATTTTCCTTGCCATATGAAGTAAATGGATTTGATATCAGAGTTCCCCGACGTAAATTAAATTATGTTGAATTTAAAAAGTCAAGTTTGCTAATTGATAATAACTATTTCATGAATAAAGTTTGTGACTTAATTTCTTTTTAAAATATCTAAAAATATCTGTAACTCTAAATGGTATGTGATAAACACTCCTTGTTTAATCATTATATGTACATGGTATGAAAATATACAAAATTGCAATCTAGTCTCATGAAATTTTGCTTGTGTAGATGCAAGCAATGATATGACTTTGAAATTAAAGTAAGTGGTAAATATGAAAAGGCACACAGAAATATGACAAATTTAAATACTGATTGGTTTATTTTAAGCTTTAATTTTTAAATTGTAACATCTTATTTTAATTTTTGAAAAAGATTTGTTGATTAAAATTGATACATAAAGGTTACACATATATTAAACAAAAACAATTTGATTAGGTTGGACATGGCAAACACTGGTGAAGCCAACATTAAGGTTCTAGTTTTTATTCATCGCTTCCCAATATTGCCTTGGCATTCTCGATTGATTTTTCCATTTTTATTCTTTGGAGTGCCAAGCACTGTGGAGACTCTCTTTTTTAAAACTTTCTTCTCTCTTGTCCTTGTGACATGACTTTTTCTTAGTTCTTCTCTGACTGTAGACCCTTTTTTCAGTCTTCTTTGCTGAATCCCCTGGAGATAGTCCTCCTCCCTCTCTGAAATGGCTCTGGCTAATTTCAGACACTTCTGTCATTCTATCTTGATGCATGTAACATGGGTTTTTTCCTTTTATGCTTCTTTAAAATTACCTATTTATTTATTTGAAAGACAGAGTTACAGAGACAGAGAGAAAAAGAGAGAGGGGGGAGAGAGAGAGAGAGAGAGAGAGATTGATCTTCCATTTGTTGGTTCACTGTCCAAAGGCTGCAACAACCTGGGTTGGGCTGAGCCAAAGCCAGGAACCAGAAAATCCATCAGGGTCTCCCACTTGTGTGGCAGTGGCCCAAATGCTTGAACTATCTTCTACTTCCATCTTCCAGCAAATTAGCAGGGAGCCATATTGGAAGTGGAGCACATGGAATTCATACTAGTGACCATATGGGCTTCAGGCATTGCAAGTGATGTTTTAATCTGTTATGCCAACCATGGTTATTTTGATGTACTCATATCTTTCTAGCAGAATCTTAATTTACACCAGAAAAATAGTCTTAATTGCTTACTGGACAAATCCTTTAATTATTTTCCCTGTTGCTTAAGATAAAAGCCATACTTCTTGTTAAGACTCCCTGGTTCCTCCCCAAATTTGTCTACTCCCTTCTATTTTTACTTCACCATCTCCTGTCTCTCTCAATATCACATATTGTATTTTATCAAATACAAGCATGTCATTCTTCAAGGTTTAAAATAACACTTTATTTCTTATCTTCCAGGCAAAGTCATCTCCATTCTTCAAGATTTTGATCAAACATTCATCTCTGAATTTTTTTTTGAGGCTTTCCCTGTGCTTCTGATGACTTCTCTGTAGATAACTATTATGGGACTTGCTGTATCATCTGTGGGTTATTTATCACTAGGCTATTAAATTGTTAAGGCAAGAAAATATTTCTTACAGCATTTTTCACCCTCTTAATCTAGCATGCGGTACTGTTTGCTGACAATGTAACCCATGCTGGTGTTTTTAAAAATTTTGGGAATTGCCAGTGTATATGAGATGGCAAAGGAAAACATGTCCTGTTTTTTTAGATTGTTATGGTAGCAAAAAACTAGTTATTTTTGTATTGTTATAGGAATGAGAGGAAGGGCAGAGCACCAAATGTTTTTATTATTCTATTTACTCAGTCACCTTCTTCCATGAATATTTCTTGAAAATGCCCTTCATATGACACAGTAGTTAAAGATTTATAGAGCTGTACGATCTATATGATTATAAACAAGATAATCTATGTGGGAAAATATAAGGTCATACTTTAGTATGTGGTCATATGATGGAAATATACCAACTTAGGTACTAACACGATTTGGAAAAGGAACTCAGGTCCATTTGGAGCAGTTCAGGGATGCCTTCATAGCAATAGTAACACTGAATTCAGCCCTTCGAACCACAATAGGTTTCCTCACGTGGAGAATGACATAAGGGTTTGCCACAACAGAAAACCATGTGGGATAAAACACAGGAAAGGTAAGATACTCTGAACCAGATTTTTGTAAACTTAGTTAAACAGTGGAATTGAAGGGCATGAAAGGTAAGGGCTAAGGTTGAGGGGCCCTCAAGAGGCTCACTGCAGCCCGAACTTGAGTCTGGGTGCATGAAACCACATAAGCAGGAAAGCAACATCATACAGTGATCTTATAGGACCATGAATTCAATCTCAGAGAGTACTGAATTCAAAGACAAACTACTACATTAGTCCACAATACAAAGATAAAAGTGGCTGAATTAAAGTATTTTTGTAGGTGTGAAAAGTAAACAAATTTTAATTTATTCAACAAAGGTGTAGAAAATTAATTTTAAATATATTTATTTGCATCGGATTTAAAGTGAAAGAGAATGCTATTATTGTGCCTTTTACATAATAATAATTTTATATAAATTACAAATAGAGCAATTTCTATTGTACACCTACAGTTCTATAAACGTCTTTATAACCTATGACTGCACAGTACCATGTGTATATTGAAAAAAACTGTTATCAGAGCAGATTAACTAAGACAAAAGTTTCTGCAAATAAATTAAAATAGCCCTTCAATATTACTAATTAAGTAAGCTCAACAATTTTTCTTTCAGCCATTTTCTCTTATTGGTGAAACGTTTCCCTGTATGTTTATAGGCAATAAAACAGCATGCAGTATATCATCAACAGCATAGAATTATGGCTTGGAATTAGAGAGCTCATTGTGTTATATTTCTGTGACCTTGGACAAGTCAATTACCTCACTTGTCTTGAATACAACAGAATCTCAGTCAATTGTAGCACTAAAATCTTCCCTCTCTCTGTGTATTTAACTTCAGGCTATGTGAAGATTTTTAACATTTGTTAAGTGTATATAATGTCTAGAAGAAACATAAATTTAATTTAATTTGAAAGTATTTCATTAATGTAACCACTCCATTGTCTCTGATTGAAAAATGAATAAAATCTCTTAAACGAATGATAAAACCTTCCATTTTCCCCAAGGTATTCTTAACTAGAGAGAAGGTTGGTTCTACATTCAAGATAAGCCACAGCATATTTAAATTCCTTTTCCTATAATCTCTTGAAAGTGCAAAAATTAATGTTGCATTTCTTATGAATAGAAAGTTTAAGTTTCACAAAAGGATTAAAAGAGCAAATGTCTGTAACATACTTAGAATAGCCACTGGAACACAGCACATTATAGAAGAATTTGCTATTACTATCATCATTATTAGCAGGGAATGATTCATATTCTTTCACAGGCCTTGGAGAAATTACCTGTTACATTCTGTTTACATAGGTTAAAATGTTCTAGAAATAGGTTCTGGGTCAGAGGCCAAATTATAAAAGCTGCATTAAGAGACAGAGCAAATTAGTCATACTTGTGAAACTAGCCTTGACATAACTTCTACTTCAAAGTGCAGGTTTCCTGAGGTGAAATAAAAGTAAATGTAGGGCAATGGCCTCATTAACTTTATTGAAAAGAACAAGAGCAGACAATTGAAGGCAAAAAATTAATAGCATTTACACTAGTGGTCATTCATTCTTCCTTTCTGTCTTTTTTGTTGATGTTTAATTTTATTTTGTTTGCATTCAATGATATAAAATGTTGAACTGAATTTATTTTTTTTAAGATTTATTTATTTATTTGAAAGGTAGAGTTATAGAGAGGCAGAGGCAGAGAGAGAGAGAGAGAGAGAGGTAGTCCATCTGCTGATTCATTCCCCAGTTGGCCATATAGTCCAGAGCTGGGCAAATCCGAAGCCAGGAGCTAGGAGCTTCTTCCGGGTTTTGCATGTGGGTGCAGGGGCCCAAGCACTCGGGCCATCCTCCACTGCTTTCCCAGGCCATAGCAGAGAGCCCAATAGGAAGTGGAGCAGCTGAATCTTGAACCAGCGCCTATAAGGGATGCTGGCACTGCAGGCTGGGGTTTTATTCGCTAAGCCGCAGCACTGACCCCCTGAACTCAATTTAGAAATGCTGATTGCTATGGGTGAAATTGTTGCTTCCCTAAAACTCACAGGAAGTCCTAACCTCCAACACTTCCAAAGATGGCTATCTGTTGAGATATAGCCTTGAGAGGGCTGATTAAGGTTAAGTGAGGTCCATGGTTTGGGACCTCATCCCCTGTGACTGATATTGCAAGAAGGTATTGGGACAGAGACAGACCCAGAGGAAAGACCACATGAGGACATGGAAGAAGGTGGTCATTACAGGCCCAAGAGAGAGGTCTTAGAAGTTCCAATCCTGTTGACATCTTCATCTTTGACTTTCAACCACTTTGAGGAAATAAATTTCTGTTGTTTAAAGCATTCAGGCTGTGTTACTTTGTATGGAAGCCCTAGAAAACTAACATACTTGTCTAATAACATTTTGAATACAGGTTTACAATACTTTTCAAGGCAACACAGGCTCAATAGCAATTAGATAAAGGACTAAAACTTTTAAGAGGCCTCAGAGCTACATTGAGCCATATCCAAAGCATCAAGCAGATTTATAGTGTATTCTGTGATATAAGATCAGATGAGCTTAGAGAGGTTAAATAAATTGCCAAATGTCATACAAATAGGAAGTGGGGGAACCACTAACCAAATTGAGGCCATTTAATTCCAAAGGCTATGATCGTAACCAAGACGGATGAAAATACTTGAGTCAATTTAAGATTTTAAAGTGAATCAGAAATTGCTGCATGGAACAAAAACAATTCTTGAAAAGAATACTTCAAGCTATAAAAGAAAACAAAAAACCAAGACTACTCCCTGAGGGACAAGCATGCAGATAATGGCACTAAGTCAGTTTTCCTTCAGCCTGTGACTCTAGGATACAGTACTTTGCATCATAAAAAATATATAAAAGGGGCTGGTACCTTATGCTGTGGTGTGGGTAAAGCCTCTGCCTACAGTGCCAACATCCCATAAGGGTGCCCGTTCGAGACTTGGCTGCTTCACTTCTGATCCGGCTCTCTTCTATGGTCTCACAAAGCAGTAGAAAATGGCCTAAGTCGTGAGCCCCTGCACCCATGTGGGAGGTCTGGAAGAAGCTCCAGCTCCTGGCTTCAGATCAGAGCAGCTTTGGCTATTGTAGCCACCTGGGGAGTGAACCAGGGGATGGAAGATGGAAGCCTCTCTCTCTTCTCTCCCTCTCTCTTGTTCCACCCCCCCTGCCACTCTATAATTCTGTCTTTCAAATAAATAAGTAAATCTTTAAAAAATTGTATACATATATAGTTTACACACAGAGAAAAAAACCAACCAGTAAGCAAATAGGGTTGCCTGAGTACTAAGCATGAGAAAATCAAACCACACTCATAATTAATTAGAATGGGGTGAAGACAAGGCATTGCTGCTGTAGGTGACATCATAGGCAGATTCTGGTTGTGAGTCTGACCAACCAGAACAGAGCACTGGCTTGGACCTTGAACAGTCAAACAGGGAAATAAAAAAAAGTGCGCTTTCATAGCTCTATAGAAACATGTATACTTGAGCACTGTGTATTTAAGAAACTCTGAACAACAAAGATACATTGCCTCTCATGCTGCCTGTGATTGGAGTTTTCCTTTTCGCGGTATGCTGTGCAATTCCAGCCCCCCAAATTCCCATGATGACAAATGAGCAGTGTAAGCTATAGCCTCCTGGATCTCTGTAGTCCTGCACCTTCTCTCATAGGAGTCAGAGAGAGCCCTGAGTTTTCTCAGGCCTGATTTCGAGTGTATGACGCTGCATGTCATTATAATTTAATCTATGGCTAGAATTCCATTCAGATAGAATGATTTGAGGACACTGCCTAGCTAGGAATCAAGGTCAAACTGATTGGGGAATATTTGGGCAAGGGAAAAAATGTTCTCACTCCAATGGCATAGTTTTTTTTTTTTTTTTTTTTTACAGACAATGAGAGAGAGACAGAGAGAAAGGTTTTCCCTCTGTTGGTTCACTCCCGAAATGGCTGCTACGGCTGGCGCTGTACCAATCCGAAGCCAGGAGCCAGGTTCCTCCTCCTGGTCTCCCTTTCGGGTGCAGGAGGCCCAAGCACTTGGGCCATCCTCCACTGCCTTCCCCGGCCACAGCAGAGAGCTAGACTAGAAGAGGAGCAACCTGGACCAAATCTGGCACCACAGGTGGAGGATTAACCAAGTGAGCACGGCACCAGCCCCCCATTGGCATAGTTCTTATGAACAAAAACATGTACTTGTGTGTATATAACATATCTATATATGATTTAAAATATTTAAATGATTAAACATTTTATTATTCAATAAATGTTTGTTTTAAGTGTTTTTTCTTCAAGATTTTGACATAATTTGTAAAACCTTTTTATCCTGCTGTATATAAATATTGTTTTCTTGACAAATCCTGTGTGTTATAAACAGGCAAATGTATGTTTAAAAGTATTAAGCTGTTCCTGCATGGGACAAATGATACTGAGCACTAAAGAGAATTTGCCTATCACTTTTCCTCTGGCCTTGAGTACCATGAATAACATTTCAACACACATTTATGATTTCTCACTGCCTTTTATGTTCCAATCTCAAACACATTGTAAACATTCATTTTCAATAGCAGCATGCTGAAAGAAAGCACTACCACCTGCAGTATTATTATACAGAGGAAGTTGAGCTAGAATGACTACCCACGGAAACCCACAGGGAGGGTGGAGAACAGACCACCTTCTATTGCCAGCAACAGCTAACCTGAGTGAGCCACCAACCATGCATCACATTGAAACAGACTTCATTTCCACGTTAGCTTCCAATATGGGGAGGCATCTTCCATAATTCCTGGAGAAGCTTCTTTCTTTCCAACTCCCCTTGCAAGGCTTGGTTATATGTGATAATTGGGACATATTACTCAAGAAAATATACAAAAGTTTTTTTGACCTGCATCGACCACCTGTGCTTACCCAACTGTTGCCTTTCTGTGGCAGCATCTGTGATTCCATCTAATACTCCTTTGATAATATTTCTATCTCCTAATCACCTAACTCATCATTTTTCTTGGTTGTCAGTATGAGCAATGTGAGAAGTGCATAAAGGTCTGTGTTGTAAATTTATCCTTTTAGGCTTTTAATTCACGTAGTGATTTGCGACTTAAACCTAAGTAAAGGAGAAAATATGCTTCAAGTTCATTTACAGAAGATTTAAAATCTGAAAAGTAATTTTAAAAGTATCACTCCAGCAATGTGCAGGTTTGTGTAGCTTGGGTATATGAAACCAATTCAGAAGCAATTCTGAAGGCCACAGGAATGTGGTCGTGTTGAAGTGCATTAAATTTGTCTTATAGCTGATACAAATGATAGGAAAATGCCTACAACAACGTTTTTTATAACTTAGAGATTTATTGAACGCGGAGCACCAGGGAGAGAAGAGAGAAAGAAGACAATCAGGCTTCTGGAGACATACAGCTGTGTAGGTTTTGACTCCATGACTGAACAAACCCTCCATGAGTTAACTATGTGCTGCACTAGGTATATAGAGACGATATAAGCCTTTGCATGCCTGCCTCAATCAATTCGCCTTCAAATTATCGCTTTGAACTTTTGTTCAGAATGCTTTCACATACTTCACAGGTTACTATCTTGCCATATTTTTAGTTCACCAAAAGGGTCACAGCAGAATAAAATTTGATAAGTTAGTACCTATGATACAGGAAGAGAGGAATCGCTGAGTGCTGAGGAGGAGTTGGTTTCTCTGGCACTCACGTGAGACACAGAATGAACTGATGGAACATGATGCTAACTTTTTGTTAGACCGCATTGGTCCAGGGCACATTAACAAGCAATTTTTGGTGAAAATAATAATGTGATATTATGACTAAACTTGATATAGTCTACATACCAGTTTATCATCTTCCTATCTTGGGGTTACTCCCTAATATTGTTGAAGTGCTTTTATATACACACTCATCATGCTCAGCCAGAAACTTAAAGGGACAGCCACATGGTTTTCCTAAGCATAACTAAACTTTAAAAAATACTAATCCACTGGATGTATATGAAAATTACATAATCATAATAAATTATGCTTTACCTCATAATCCAACTTCTATTTATATTTCCAGTGCTCTAGTACCAACTCCATGTTATCCTCAATGTTAGTATATTCCCTAGCACTTGCTGTAACATTCTACCAGGTGATATCTCTTTTATTCCCAATATTGGAGGCATAAGAAACCATATTATTTTCCCCAATTAAGGCTAGGTGGCGCTGTGGTGTAGCAGGTAAAGCCACCTCCTGCAGTGCTGGCATCCAATATAGGCGCCAGTCCAAGATCCGGCTGCTGCACTTCTGATCCAGCTCTCTGCTATGGCCTGGGAAAGCAGTAGAAGATGGCCCAATGCCTTGAGCCCCTGCACCTGTGTGGGAGACCAGAAAGAAGCTCCTGGCTCTTGGCTTTGGATCAGTGCAGATCCAGCCATTGCAGCCATTTGGAGAGTGAAGCAACAGATGGAAGTCCTCTCTCTCTCTCTCTGTCTCTCCTTCTCTCTGTGTAACTCTGACTTTCAAATAAAATAAATCTTGAAAAAAATACTAAAGTTTCTCTTGTCTCATTTGCTTAACGCTTCTATTTCTTTTTACAATGCATGACAATAGAAAAGCTAAATATCAAACTAAAATATCACTAATGCATTTAAAACTTGCATATTTAATGATTATCTTAAGAGTGCATCTGTTGCTAGGAATTGAAAATAGAAGATAGTGAACACAGTATGGGAAACTAACTTTTTTGTCTTAAAATTCATAATTGGATACAATGACCCTGTTTATATATATGTGTGTGTGTGTGTGTGTGTGTGTGTGTTTGTATGTGTGTTGTTTTATTTTGCTTTCCTTGTAAGGGTGTTAAGTAAATTTACATGGTTACACTACTATGCTATTAAGAACTGACAAAAAGAACAAAACAAGCTACATCCTGTCAGAAGAGAATGAATGGAATCAGTGTCTCCAAGACTCCAACCAATTATTTGGGATCAATCATATCTTTGGAACAGAAGTCACCTTCACTCCTCATCAAGAAATGAGGTCTTGTGCAGGACATGTGCTTGCAGCCCAGATATTAAAACTGAAGGAATTCCTGTGAGATGCCTGTAAAACAGGAAACCCATTGCAGCTCTCTTCCTTTCTTGATGACCACACAGAATATTAAGAGTCTTGAAAATCCTAGTAATAATCCACCTGTTGCTCTTTATCAACTAGGTTGTTATTAAATTTTTAAATTCACATTACTTCCTTCTTAATATTTTTCAGAGGGCTTATATTTAATGTCCATGCACTCTTAAATGTGTCACAGTGAATAAGTATTATTTTTTTCATTAATGGAGAAGGTTATCTGCAGACGCCTTCCCTTGAGGCTTGTGTAATTATGACAGCAGGGTTCCAAGTAAGAAAATACTTAAGATGAAATGTAGGCATACAGACATAAGTGCTGCTGGAGTACCTCCACTGCTTATGGGGAAAATCTTTTTTCCAGAGCAAAGATTGGAATTTCTAGAGTCTATTTTATTAGTATAAGTTGCAAGGGTTTTTGCATTCTATCTGCACTTGGTGCTTGTGATAAGCACCTGTGAGCTTTGGGTGCTCTAGGTACCCAATTATTTTCTGGAAGTTATGATCTAGGAACTCAATTAGATCTACTTTCAATTTACTTTTTTTCAGAGAAACCATAATATCTACTAATTTTTTTTCTTGTTACTTCCTTTACTGCCCTTTTCTGAGAGAACTGAAGACTGAGCAATAAAATCACCAAAGAGCATAAAGTTTTTTACTCCTGGTTGGTGTGGAAAGCTGTCTATGATTGTTTTCTTTTAAATTCTCTGATATGGTTTATTTGCTAAAGAATAAAATATAATTCCCAGAACACTGGCCAAGAAAAAGTAGAACAAAACATATTCATTTCAGAATTCTCAATACGGGCTCTATTGAACTTTTCTAACTCACCAGTGCCATTATCACCTCTCACACAACAAATAAAATAGCAAACCCGGAATTTGAACTCACATCTGTTTAGTTCCAAAGACCAAGCTCGAAATTAACTACAAGATGCAGTTTCCCCTCCTCTTGAGGCTGAAAATGATGCCTTTCCTAGTGCTCTCTGTAATTCTCTCTCCTGTCACTTACACAGGGCAGGGCAGGCCTGGTCGCTTGTGTGTCATGCTACTGCTTCGTGAATTTATGGGCCAAGTAGGTTCTGGTTTCCAGTGACTTTTTGGTTCCCAACACAGCGCTGGACATATAGCAGATACACAACATATATTACACATGCTTCTTCTTTATGGCCAAGGAACCCCCAAAGAAAGAAATTGCTATAAAGATCATAGTTTGATCTTTCAGACACCTCCTTTATGCTATTTGATTACACTTAATTGTATTATTTCTTCTTTAAAAAGGCATATTACTACATGTATCATGGTACTAATTTGAATATAGTACATTAAAAACAGACTAACCTGTAGAGAAAAATAATCCCTTTAACTCTTTGATAGGATTTTCTGAAAATAATGTAGATTACTGAGTATGTAACCCTCTCTCACTCTTATGATACATACTTGATATTCTCTACATCCAATTTCCATTGACTGCACAACTTTCAAAGTACCAGATCCATTATATCAGAGGCAGCATGGTGCTTTCAAACAGAAAAGTAATGTGTGTTTAAAATGATAGATTTCTAAAACCTTTAATTATTTTGGTGTCATCAAATGCCTGTTTGTTAACACCAAAGTTTATTATTATTTGTGTTTCATCTATTGGATGAAGAAGAGGAAAAAAACAATATTTGATAGTACAGAATACAGGTAAATTTCAGCACTGACATCTGTTTGAAGATTGGCATTTAATTTAATTTTGTTCTATGATCTGTAAATAATAATCATATTTTCTAGCCACAGCAAAATATGAGATGAATAAGAGAATTAGACAGTGGGCAGTCTT
Organism: Sylvilagus floridanus; assembly: GCA_949820135.1. NCBI lineage: Eukaryota > Metazoa > Chordata > Mammalia > Lagomorpha > Leporidae > Sylvilagus > Sylvilagus floridanus. The sequence goes on along the minus strand of OX463236.1, from coordinate 81,782,674 downwards.
GGAGCACACCCATGCTTCATGCCTCACTTCTTGAAGATATATTTAAGTAATGTTGAAAATTCATGAGGATAGAAACCCAATTTTCCTAATAAAATCATAATAATTTTTAATAAAACTATTTGGAAGGGGTTATAATAGCATGCATGTATAATATATTTTATAGCAAAAAGTGGTAAGAATCTCACACTATTGAGAAAATGAGCTTTAAAGATTAATCCAGATGGCAATTCTAGTAGATACGGGATTTACATCAAGAAAGCACATTTTCTTTTAAAGCTTTCATCTATTAAGGAGCATTTTCCATACTATGAGTGTCCAAATCTTGCATCTTTAATATGCATTTCTAACAGCTCAGCCTACATATCAACACATTTATAAAATAAAATGTTAATTATTCATCATGGTGTTTGAGCAACTTTACATAAAATGAGCAAAATTTTTAAAATAGCTCCAACAGTTTTCAAGAATAAAATATAATTCCCAATTTTGGTATATAAGTGTACAAATATATATATATATATATGTACTATATATACATGTAGATGAATATATATTATATATATACAGGGGATCATGTGAATGTGAATGAAAGGTCAAATACTGCAAAAATTATATAGAATTGAGGACCCTAAGTTTTTATCTTTAAAACAAGACAGCTACATGAATGTGAGCAAATCTCTAATAACTTCATGTTCCTTTTTGCTAGAATCCTAAAATTGAGAAAGTTATGCAAACTCATCTTGCCAACTACCAACCTAATGTCCAGTTATCAATGAGGTTTGGATGCTCAAATGCCTCCACAGTCAAGCAAGTAACATCAATGTATGAAAGTATGTGACAATAGGATGTAATAAAATGACAAGTGATGTGAACATTGACTAATTCAAATGTTCATGTTTTATCTAATGTCATTCAATATGACATTGTCAAATTCATTGTTGGCCAAATCCTTGCACTTCTCTGTAACATTTCATTTTCATGGTTTTCTAGTCTCTATGTTAAATACAAAGAGATACTATATTTTGAGTCCCATTTGCAACTCAATACTAAAAAAAGAAATTAAATGAAAACATGAAACAAAGAAAGAGTGCTATCTCCAACTGAAAGTGCTGAAATCTTTTCATAATACAAATATCAGACTATGTGTTTTCTTAGAGTAATTCTAGATCTCTACATCTAGGTATCTCTTTTCTAGACCATTGTTCCTCTAAGTGTGGTGTCTGGACCAGTAGCATTAGCATTACTGGGAACATTTTATAAATGAAAACTAAGACCTCAATAGACTATCTGAATTGAAAATTGTATTTTAATAGCAGCCACAGAGACTGTGCATTCATTTTTTTAAAGGCAACCATTTGTTTCTTTAATTTTTTTTAAAAATTTTTTTCACTTAGAGAGAGAGAGAAAGGGAGAGAGAAAATCATTTGCTGGTTCGCTCTCCAAATGCCTGCAATAGACAGGGCTGAGGCTGTGGGGACCCATGGATAGGCTTGCCATGGGACCCCCCCATGCTGGGCTTGGCTTGTAGCAGTAATGCGGATGTAGCAGCTGATTGAACTTTCCATCTAGCTGAGGATCGTGGAAAACAACAAGATGGCGCTGATGCCCTGCCTGCTGCGTGACTCCATAGCTGAGCATGATCAAGTGGCGGATTGGAGAACTCTGTGCATGGACTGTGATTGATTGACTGTGATTGGTTGAATTCTGTATGTAAGCAGACCGCGGGAGAAGGAACAGGCACGCCAGCTTTCCCCCTTAAGGAATGTGTGCGCAGTCTCTCCCTTCTCCCGGTCCCCCACTCTCTTTCCCACTCTTTCTAAGTAAAGTCTACTGAAGACCGATTAACTGCGAGCAGCATCGTTCCTTTTGCGGCCGAAGGAGCTGACATGAGGCATGCAGAATCTGGGAACCAAGAACTCCAACTAGGTCCCTGATGTGGGTGGCAGGGCCCGAATTCCATGAGTCATTATTTGCTGACACTCTTGGTACATTGGTAGGAAGCTACATCGGAAGCAAAGGAACCGGACTAAACAGTCCAGTGTGAGATGCTGGTGTCTAAAGCAGCAGCTTAATACATTGTGCCACAGGAACTTCCAGTGCATACACTTTAATATTTGGGAAACCTTGCACTAAAAGACGTATTATAAAGGCACTTCAAAAAGATCATGGAAAAGTGGAATTAAAAGATAACCTGATTTTGGTTCAAAAATGTTTGAGATACATGCATAGATTGTTCATAATAATAATGTTTTGTAAACTATTCGAAGATCTCTCATATGTATGAATTTCAAACTTTTTATACCAAATAAATTTATATTTTAAACTTACTTTCTATCATTTTTTGAAATAGCCCTACCTAAAATGTACTTAATCGGCAGAGAAATGAGTCATCTGGTAGTTGTGGCATAGAGAATTGAGAAATGAGGCATTTTAGAATGTATAGAATCTTTACTGTAATTTGAGATTTTGCAATTATTTCCTGAAGTCTTACCTTTCTGCTGTTGATTAAGCACATCCATTTACAAAAATAAGAGGGACAGATTAATGACCTCTTATTGTGGTCCACTCCCACAGACTCAGGATCACCTGTGTTAGCTTGAAATTCACTGTTGTTTAAATGACTGCATTCACATAATAGGTTTCAATTTTTCCTTTCTTTGTGGGAGTGAGGAAAGGTTGAAAGTTCAGCTTTCATTTACACACACAATTTAAACCAAACACTCCACAAGACTATTGGTTTTAAGGAGAAATATTTCCCAAGCGTTAGAGGTAAAATTGAATATTCTTAGTAAATATGAATTCAGATCTTGGATGAACTGAGTGCTTCTTAACCGTTAATCAGTTATAAACCTGAAATAGCCCTGTTAGCATACTTTCTCCGTTCTGAATCTTTTAGAGTAATTTTGTGTATAGAATTTCCAAGTCCTCTGCAGAGCAATATATTTAGCCAATCCTGAAACATATTCTTTCAATATCAAGTACAAGATCAATCTTGAGTATCACATATAAAAACTGAGAATATCATCATATTTTAAAAATTCACCAACCAAATACTAAATTCTATGTAAATAACCATTTTCTAAGTTAATTGTAAGTCTTTCTTTTTAGGATTAAACTTAAAAATGAACCAATATATATCATTTTATATTTAATATTTTACCTATTAGCTACTATTTCCCAGCATAGTACTTGAAGGTACAGATGGAAGAAGTGTCATGAATAAATGTGGCCCACGATCACCCCAATCACTCCTACCTTGGAATGCAATTTGTTATTGGCACATTGTATTTATTGAAAAATGCACATCGGCGACTTCCCTGACCCCCACTCTGTTGGGACCAGGGAACCTTGCCCAGGAGCAGAATCCCAATAAAAGCTTGTGAATTAATTGATTAGTCTGCCTGGGAAGATTTGTTATGCACTGGACACCTTGCAGATGGTGCCGAAACCCAGGAGCTGAGGTTGCATGCCTCCCCTTTCTGGGTTCGAAGCCCCCTCGCTCCTTGAACCTGTCTGGTGCCCCAGGCTGACTACAGCCCACCCTTGACCAACTGTAACTCCTCTCTTGCTCTCCCTCCCTCCTCTGGGTTGGCCTGGTCTCTGCAATCTCTGGCTAGCTCTCCAGAGATCTCCAAATCATGCGCACTTGGGCTCTGTTCTCCGCTGTTTAGCCTCCCAGCAGCTGTGGAGACACGCCGCCACTGGCTTGGACCTGTAGAGGACTGACCTCTAATTCGTCTGCTGAAGTCCAGGATGGGGGATGCCTTGACCGAATTTCAGTAGATCCAGGCTACCGGGGAGACCATGGGATCTGGCCAATCCCGAGGGTGGGATTCAAAATGCCCCCTGTCCTGCCTCCTAAAGAACTTGAAGAAACTGGGACTGGCCCAAGACCTACGGAGTAAACGCCTAATGTAATCCAGCCTCCCACCCCCATATGCGCATTCTTCCACCCTGCCCCACCCCATGTCCTGCCTCTCCCTGCCGCCATTGCTGGAAGCCAGGTAGCTACGTGGCCCAACCACCATTGTCAAGCTCCACCCCCATCCTAATAGGATGCTCCTGCTTCCCTGGCCACCCTCTGGCAAAGTTTTAAAAGGACCTGTTCCTGAACACGTGGCTCTCTAGCCTCTTCCTCTTGTCTCCTTTCTCTTCTCTCTTCTCTCCTGCTCTCTCTTATCTCCTGCTTGCTCTCTCTTCTTTTCTCACTAGCTCCTCTCCTCTCTTGTCTCTCTTTTACACTCTCCTCCTTGGTTTTTCCCTTCTTCATCCCACCCCTCTGGTCTGCTGGGTTTTAGGCCAAGTGCGTAAGCCCCACATGGCCAACTGAATATGACATCATGGGCCTAAGGTGTTCTTAGGAAAAATGCAACTGTAACTAGACACTGAGTTTGAAGGAATTTCTCTTTAAATCTAAGAAGAAAACATTGCTTTGTAACTTGCTGAATATTTTGTGATTTATTTTAACAGGTTTCCAGGCAATCAGTACTCAATGAAACAGCAATGGGTAATTAGTACTTGTTTTAGGTGAATGCAATTTTAATTTTAATTGAATTCATTTAGTGATATATAATATCAGCATCTTAAGTCATTTAGGTGTAACTGCTAATTTAATGTAAACTCTTTGTATACTTAGCATGTTAAATTTGTATTAAAAATGTTATAGAAATGTGCATTTGGTAAAGAAGGTTAAAAGGAAAGAGTTATTTTAAATAAAGGACAAGGTTTGTAAGATTGACTTCATTCTGATGGCTAGTTTACTCTAGTCTGGAATGGAAATGATGCAATGTTTCAAGTAAGTTGAAGAGGGTGTGTGGAAGTCACAGAAGGTTATGGAAAAAATCTTGGATCTTAATGAGAAAGCCACAGAGGCCTAAACAGTTAAATGTTCTGTAAAATCTTACAGGTGCTTTCAAAAATGCTATGTGAAGTAAGCAAATGCCTCTTGTTGAGTTTATAATGAGTTTATAATTTGAAACATGGCAATATAAACTCTTTTTGTCATCCATAGTTTTATATATAAAATTTACTGCTCATAAAACTAAAGTGTTGTTGGTTCTGTGCTAAGCTGTCCTCCTATAGGTTCTGATGCACTTTTTCCAGCCACTTCTATTGTATTCAGTGCTTTGGGATGGCTCTATAAACAGATGAAGCCAATAATATATTATAGGTACCAACTGAAAGTATGGTTAGCTGAGGTTACTAAGAGCAGAAAGTAATTCGAATCAATTGGTAAATTAAAAAACAGTTAAAGAGTTTAAAAAGCTAGTATTGACACTACTGTATCTTTTATGTAATGATTGAAATTGCTTTCTAAATTTTCATTTGATATTGCTATTTTCAATAAGTGACCTGGACTTGAGCACCCCCTTGAGTTGCATCCTCTGGTCTGCTTTAACAAAAACAAGGAGGAAGAGAAAGCTAGGCATCAGAAATGTAAAGATAGGTGGCAGGACTATTAATAGCTGTTCTGTACAGTGATCTGCCCTCAGGGAGACCCAACAGGCCAGTCCGCTGCAGTGGCTTTCAAAGTGGTAAGCCTGGGCTTCAACAGAAATCAGCTTGTGATGGGCCCTGGCAGCTCTGCCAGCCAAGATCTCTGGAAGTAGAACTGCCCTGGAGTTGAAGGACTTCAGGTCAGAGCCACTGATCTTGTTGGTTCCAAGCTGAAAAACCCCTCACTCAGCCCAGCTTCCAAAGTGACCACCACAGCTGAGGGGACAACCAAGTAGGGTCGGTAACATTGCAGGCAGAACTGTAAATTTCCTGTTAAAGATGCCACCTGCCTTTACCACCTTTGGCCAGCTCTCCTCCCAGGCCAGGTAGGTAATGGAAGTCAATAGGGTGCCTTCCCTAAGGAGGCTCACACCTCCCTTAGGATGCACCCTATGAAGAGATAGGTCTGGGCCTCTTAACTTACAAGGCCTAAAGCCCACCAGATTATTTTCAAGCCACTTCTGTCAGTTTCTATTTGTCTCTCAATAGGAGAACTTATTTGTGGCTTAAAAATCACCTTTCTTGGGTTCTCTAATAATGACTCTGTCCTTTGTTCTAGACCCTGTCTAGCCCACTTGGGTCTCATTCCTTTGTAATCATAGCCTCTACTCTAACATCAATGGCTCTACTCCCAACCTGTGTGTACTGATGGTCCTCTCCTCCACTTAATGTCATATGATTATTCAGAATTTCTCTATAGACAAACCCCTCTAACCCACAAAAGTTGAGTGGCCTTTCTCCTGGTCTTGGCTGGGATAAGATTTAAACCACATCCATCAAGCAATCCTCCCAAGGGTCCAGGGACCCCCCATTTCCTCTCCTCTATGAAATCCTTTCATTACCTGGTTAATGCCACTCTTAGGATCATTGGTTGCTATTCTCACCCTGACTTGTATACTACAGTGTCTGTTTAAGTGTTTACAGCAGGTGATAATGGAATGAATATTGCCTTCAGCAACCAGGCAGTCAACCAGATGCTTCTCCATCCATACATGCCTGTCCCTGAGGAGCCCCAAGATACCCCCAGCAAGCCCCTGTAGATGACATCCCCAGTTAGCAGGAAGTAGCCAGAGAGACTCATTGTCGCCCCCTTTCCTATTATCAAAAGTTCGGGATGGTAGCTTTGGGATCCACATGGAGGAAAGGCCTATACTTCCAGGAATGGAGAGTTCCTACCTGTACTTCCAGGGAAGAAAAGTCCTTGTCAACATCCCTGCAGGTGCCTAAAGGTCAACCAATGAGGATCAGATCTGCCTCAACCTTTAACCCCCATGCCCTGAATCTATAAAAGGAGCACTCCCAACCTCTGATGCACGACTTCCCAGATCCCCACTCTGTTGGGACCGGGGAACCTCCCCTAGGAGTGGAATCCCAATAAAAGCCTGTGAATTAATTCAAAAAAAAAAAAAAAGAAAAGAAAAATGCACATCATTCTAGTAGTTAAACTGAGTGATTAATTACTTAAGACAAAGTAAATTCAATCAAGATAGTCAATAATTATATAACTGGGGCTGGCACTGTGGCATAGTAGGCTAAGCCTCTGCTTGCAGTGCCAGCATCCCATATAGGCTCCAGTTCATGTACCAACTGCTCCTCTTCTGATCCAGCTCTCTATTATGGCCTGGGAAAGCAGTAGAAGATGGCCCAATTACTTGGGTCTCTGCACCCACGTGGAAAACCCAGAGGAAGATACTAGCTCCTGGGTTTGGATCGGCCCAGCTCCAGCCATTGTGGCCATCCAGGGAGTGACCCAGCAGATGGAAGACCTTTCTCCCTGTCTCTCCCTCTCTCTCTACATAACAAATAAATAAATAGAATATTTTCTAATAAATGATTATGGAACTGTAACTTTTGGAAAATTCTCTAAGTAGCTGAATGGAGAAGATTCAAATGGATGCCATATACAACAGAAATTGTCTGGGAGCCATCTGGAAAGACAACATTTGACCTTGAAGGCACAATAAACCGTTTGTCCTCTCTATAGTCATTGTCTATATCAATAGGCAAAAACTACTTATTGCCCAATTTTCTCATTTTAAACTTGGTTAATCTACAGTTTATTGGGCATTGAGTAAGATATGTGAAGAAAACTAGTGCTTTTGTAAATAGTAATGTTTGTATAATATTATCTCTTATGGAAATATTGCTATTGCTCAGCAAAAAGTTTTGTAAATAGGCCTTGACTTTCATCATTCTGAAGAGGAAACTATTTTTGTTAAGAAAAAAGAAGAAAATTTGCCATTGTATCTAAAAGAATACGTGAGTTTATTCATTTGTATTCAAATTTGAATACGAAGAGAAATAAAATGTTTCCACTGCAACAAGGTGGCTAGCCAATACAAATCACCTTGTACACACACGCACGCACACACATTTTAGGTTGAGAGTTGTTTGAATCCTGCCTGACCATCTAATTTCTCTGTTGGTTTCTCTGGTGATTCAGTCAAGTGAGGAAGAAAAAGAGGTTTGTGTCTTATATGACAATCCAAAATGTGCAGTGTCTAGAGTTATCTATATTAATAATTTTGTTATAGGCTTTCAAACATCTGCTGTGTATTAGTACACACAATGGGATTTACAGTTCACACTTCTACCAGTGATGCTAATGAATATAAATTCATGACAGAGTCATTCACTGAATAGAATCCTCATAAGGAAAACCAACCTCATCATCCTCAAAAACATGGTTTGAAATTCCAAGTCTCTGTATTTCTAAATATGAAACAGAGTCTTCACGTAGACAATTTAAAATGTTCACTAAGCTACTCCTTGATTCCATATGATTGGTACCTTTATTAATGGGAAAGTTAGAAACATGAGGGAGAAACATGTGTGAAAGAAGGCATTGTGAAGACACACAGAAAGGATGCCACATGAAGAAGGCATAGATCCGTGATTCATCTACAAGCAAAAGAACACCAAAGTATTGCCAATAAAACAACAGACACTAGGACAGTGTCATGGGACTCAATATCTCTCCAAAAGCTTAGAAGAATCAACAATTTCTACTATGTAAATCAGGCATATGTGGTACTTTGTTATATAAAACTATATAAATGCATGCACACATTCATATATATTTTATATAAATATGTATTGTTATATATACATATATATATATATATATATATATAACACAGATTATAGTTATTAGCATTACTATAGTATAGCCTTAGTTTAGATCTTTGACAACAAAAAAGATACGGAAATAAACTTGTGAATGAATAAATGATACAAATTGAGAAACCAAAGATGTATATCAGAACTTTAAAACTAGTTAGTTTTCAGCATTTACTGAGATGAGTTGGCTGAATTTGACTAAAAAAGATTTGGTAGGGAATGCCAAAATATTTCCTAACGGTGACATGAAAATATACTCAGTGCTCTAGCAGGCCTATTGAAATATATTGGAATCTTTTAAAATGAAGGCCGGCACCACGGCTCACTAGGCTAATCCTCCGCCTGTGGTGCCGGCACCCCAGGTTCTAGTCCCAGTCAGGGCACCAGATTCTGTCTCGGTTGCTCCTCTTTCAGGCCAGCTCGGTTGCTCCTCTTTCAGGGAGTGCAGTGGAGGATGGCCCAAGTCCTTGTGCACTGCACCAGCATGGGAGACCAGGAGAAACACCTGGCTCCTGGCTTCGGATCAGCATGGTACGCCGGCCGCAGCGGCCATTGTGGGGTGAACCAATGGAAAAGGAAGACCTTTCTCTCTATCTCTCTCTCTCACTGTCCTCTCTGCCTGGCAAAACAAAAAAATAAATAAATAAACATAAAATAAAACAACAACAACAACAAAAGAGTCACATCTAGTGACCAACTGACCAGAGTGAATCTTGTATCCCCACCCAAATAAAAGGTGGAAAGGAAATGCAATTTTACTTTGCGTTTAGAAAACAGATATTTGATAAATTTGCTAGACAGCTCTACTAGTTGTCAAAATTGTTTCGTCTTATTTTCATGCATTTCTGAAGCACAGTGTCGTGACTCATAGCCAAAGTCATATAGTTAGAAAGTGGTGGTTCTGACATTTGGACTCTAGTTAATGTGAAAGCTTTTAACAGCCACACTATAATTTGTTTATAATCCATCCACCCATTTGATCTTTTCTATGAAAATTGAGTTGAATGTGCTGTATAAATGCAAGAAAATGAAAGAAAGATACAGTTGAAGATGAGACAACTTGTGAAAAAATAAAGTTCTAAGTCTATTAGTGATTGACCACTGAGATTTCATTTGGTTTAATTTACAATATGTGAATTTTAAAAATACATTGGATATTTTATATGTACAGCATGCTTCTTTTTTATTTCTACAAAAGAAAAATACATTTGTTCCTTCAAATCACATATCGTGCCGCACAATACTCTATATTGTTTATTTCTATAAAGCACATGAATGACTCCCTGCAGTTTCACATTCAGATTAGATCATATCAGGTCTCATAAGCTGTGCCAAGTAGGGGTTGTGCACAAATAAAATATCTCTAAGTAAAATACAGATAGTATAAGAAAATACTCTCAGACACTCAATAAATAACATTTGGATTTAACAGAATAATAATGACAGGCATGAGCAAACCACATTAGAGTGCTCAGGTTCAATACTAGGCCCTGGTTCCTGACTCCAGTTTCCTGATAATGCAGACCACTTAAATTTGTAGTGATGGCTCAAGTGGTTGTGTTCCTGTCACCGATGTGGGAGACCTGGGTGCCTTCTGTCTGTCACCTTCAGCTCCCTGCTTCACTCCACCTTGCCTCTCCAGCCCCAGTCATGCCACTGCAGGCATTTGAGGAATGAACCAACCAATGGAAGCACTCAAATTCTCTCTCTCTCTCTGTCTCTCTTTCTCTGTCTCTGCCTCTCTCTCTCTACCTGCCTCAAAAACAAATAAAATATTTTAAACAATAATTGCTACAAGAATGTTTTTTTTTTTTTTGACAGGCAGAGTTGGACAGTGAGAGAGAGAGAGAGAAAGAGAGACAGAGAAAGGTATTTCTTCTGTTGGTTCACCCCCTCAAGTGGCCGCTACAGCTGGTGTGCTGCGCTGATCCGAAGCCAGGAGCCAATTTCCTCCTCCTGGTCTCCCATAGGGGTGCAGGGCCCAAGCTCTTGGGCCATCCTCCACTGCCTTCCCGGGCCACCACAGAGAGCTGGACTAGAAGAGGAGCAATCGGGACAGAATCCAGCGCCCCAAAAGGGACTAGGGCCCGGGGTGCTGGCGCCGCAGGCAGAGGATTAGCCAAGTAAGCCACTGTGCCGCCAAGGATAATGTTTAATCCTTATCAAGCTGTTAAAATTCAATACCATAGGACTGAGTTTAAATAAATTACATCAAAATACTAGATTGTGACAATCTGCACGCATGTTTGTTTATTGGAGTAAGTTATAAAATGTTCACGAATGTGCTAGATTTAAATATCACAATAGAATATCATTTTGATTTGTACAAACATCTTTTCTTTTTTTTTTATTTTTGACAGGCAGAGTGGACAGTGAGAGAGAGAAACAGAGAGAAAGGTCTTCCTTTGCCATTGGTTCACCCTCCAATGGCCGCTGTGGCCGGCGCGCTGCGGCTGGCTTGCTGCGGCCTGCGCACCCCGCTGATCCAATGGCAGGAACCAGGTGCTTCTCCTGGTCTCCCATTTGGGTGCAGGACCCAAGCACTTGGGCCATCCTCCACTGCACTCCCTGGCCACAGCAGAGAGCTGGACTGGAAGAGCAGCAACCGGGACAAAATCCGGCACCCTGACCGGGACTAGAACCCAGTGTGCTGGCACCACAAGGCGGAGGATTAGCCTATTGAGCAGCGGTGCCTGCCAATTTGTACAAATTTCTTTATTACATTATAGTGTCCATATATTCCTTTAGAGTTTTAAAAAAAGATTTATTTGTTTGAAATGAGGAGTGACAGTGAGAGGGAGAGACACATATAGAGTGAGAGTGGGATAGTGAGAGAGATATCTTTCATCAACTGGTTCATTCATGAAATGGTTGCAACAGCCAAGGCTGAGACAGCTAGAAACTCTTTCCTGGTGTCCCATGTGGATGGTAGGGGTTCAAGCACTTGGGCAATCTTCCATTGCTTTCCTAGGTACATTAGCTTGGAGCTTGATTGAATGCAGGTTTACCAGGACTTGAGCTGGTGCTGTGATAAGGAATGTTAGCTTTGTAAGCAGCATCTTAACCTACTACAGTACTAAGCTTGCCTCTTCTTCAGAATTTTAATCTTTTAAATTTAGTAGTAGATAATTTCTCTTTTTGTCAATCTCTCAAATTAATTGAGAACTAGACTACATACAGTTATCTATAATGAAATTTGTTCATACTATTAAGTTATACAAATTCATTAATTAATAACAGATAAATAAGAGGACAGTTTTAAGTCATGCTTTATAAGACACTAATATTTTTTATTTGCCAAAATTTGAGAATGGGAAAAGCTATTTTGTGAAATTTCTTTTCAACATATGAAGACTTTTATAAAATAACAATCCCCCAACAATGTAAAAGACTTCTGTAGACAGTAGTGACATTCAGATTGTAAAAAGCTTTGAGCAGAGTTTTAAACATCCATATGGAGTTGTTGTAGAAAGGATCATGATAGGGGACTGATGGCACATGAATTTTGTTTCTATTATAAAATTCTGTGAGTCAGCTAATAAGTGCAATATGAATACTCAGCAAACACTATTTTAGAACTACTGAACACTTCTTATGGCTAAGCTACCTGGCCATCCCAGAAACGACCTAATCAATTTCAGCAAATTCTGAGAGAAAAATTGCATTTGTGTGGTCACCTCAAGAGCATATATCAGCTTATGTTAGCTCTAAGAACACCTGAAAACCCAGTGATGTTGGAAATGGGATTTTGACCACCCAGAGTCCCCACAGCAGAACACAAAAAAATGACCAAATTAAAGAACACAAGGGTTGAGAGGAGTAGATTCTACTAAATGGGAAAAGGCAGGAGGTGGAGAGAAAAACAGATTTCTGAACTTCAGAAAAGGGACATCCTACTGTCAGCTGGTACCCTGTTATCAGGCAAGTGCTTTCTGAAGAATAATGAATAAAAGATTAAAAATCCCTTTTCAAAGGTTGAGCTCATACCAGCTCTCTAGGGAGAGTAGAAAGGGACATTGCTGCTATGATGGCAACTTTGAACATGTCCAGCACTTATCTAGCACCCTGCTGGGCCTAAAAGACCAAACTAAGTCCATTAAATACTTAAATTTTAAGAGTTCCTTAAGTTTTATTTTCTGAATGTGTGGATTATAGTGGCTACTTGGCAAAGATAGATAAATAGTTCCTAGTGGTACTCAGATATACAAAGTCCGTAAATGTACTATTACTCACAACATAAAGTACCCAAGTACCTCTCAAATAAATTCATTTGCACTCTAACATTTAAAAATCAGCTTGTCTAGAAGCAAATCCATTTATGTTTTTGTAAGTCAAGAAGGAAGTTCATGAATGCCATAAATCTACAGGAGGATATTCCAGTAAAGGACCAAAAGAACCTCAGAGTATTATTAATAAATTATGTGTTCTATCATTTCAGAGATGAAGGGTGCAGCACAGAAAACCATAATGTGTATAGAAAGATCAGTTTATGCATCATTGTAGTCATTTCACTTCCATTTGATAAATTGATCAGTACCAGCAACGGTGAACTAGGTTAATGCAGCAAAATGAAGAAAATAAACCTGGTAAACACCTATTATCAATTGTAGGTAAATTGATACATTTAACTTTAAATTGATAAAATTGCCTCTGGTACATTGGTATTCTCTCTCTTTTTCTCCCTCCACATCTTCCTCCCTTTAAATGACTAGGCACTGATAACAACATGTTGTAACTGTGCTCTTATATAAAATCACTTTCCACAGATGGTAGGAATTTCAGCATTGAGCATTCTTTGCGTGGTATGCCAGGATGTGCGGTCGAAGAACTATAATGAAGTGCTGTAGAGCTCCTCAATTTTAGTCACTACCTCCTGAGTCCTTGCTCATTATCTGATATGTGTCAGGTATATTTGCTTCTTCGTTGTTCATTGTCGAAATTTCTAGCAACCCAGTATAGGATATAATCTACCAGCACAGCATAAGCGCTGCACCCAAGTAAAAAGTCAAGATGAACAAGTCATTTCCCAGAAGTTCACTCCACATACACAGCTCATTATTTTTAACATTAGATAGTTAAGGAATGCCACAAATGAGTTATTTCTACTTTGTCTCCCCACAGGTCATTTTAACTATCTTAATTGCAATGGCTCCTTAATATTTTAGTCATTATTCCCCATTCTACCCTTGATCTTAGCCAAAAGGCAGAGAAGTGATCCCCATTTATTTCTGAATATTCAATCCTATTACAGTTCCTGAGAATCATGATGACCCTATAAGAACAAAAAAGTTCAAATTGCCTAGTGTGTGTGTGTGTGTGTGTGTGTGTGTTGGCATGTGTGCATCAATTATTTAATAGTTCTTGTTTGTCATGTATCCTTACCTCAATCCTTTTATTGAGTGAAGTATGATTATGTTAGGCTGGTTTTGAACCTTATGGTAGAATTTAGAAAAACAGAGAAGTGATTGAAATTGCCATAGTTGGATTTGTCTTGTTCATTTTTATATCACCTTTCTGAGTTCGCAAGCCAAAAGCAAGGTAGGATCTTGATGATAAACATGCCTTTGATACCCAGTTGGGGCATATACAATCAGTGAATTTATCATTTCTATTGCTTATAAATCAATGGGGTGACCACATCAAGTACCACATGAGTTGAAGTGTGGTGACTACCTCCTGAAGAAATGCCCATTTTCATTTGTTGCTGCTGAGAAGACAGAGTGAGTAAAAACAATTTATCCACAGTCATTTATCTGGCAAGCATTTAACAATTGTTTGATTCAGAATTTCGACACTCTAGTTCAGTGAAGCTTGAAATCACAGTATTATTTCTCATTTTCCTCATATGTTATCTGTATGCTTGAATGTACTACTAAATAGATTTGAATGTGAATTATCAGTACTAGGTAGAAATTTTTTTTGCACGACCAGAGCATCTTTCATGTAAATATTCTGGGTTGTGCTAGACTATTATGGAGCACATGTAGGACTGTTGTATCCTTAGTATTTTGAAGAATTACAGAGAGCATCACACTAACCATTTAGTTAACACCACAGGAAAATACATTTTCATTTATAAAACATTACATTAATTTATTAAGTGTCACATATATTAACAATTTTGTAGTATTGATCTGCAAGCAAGACCTCACATGAGAGGGGCCACATATTATCTAGTACTAAATTTCAAATCACCAGTTTGTTCTGAGCTCTCAGTCCTGCCTGTTGATTCACAACACCACCAGTCGCAAAGTCCCTCAGAAGCTGCAGCAGCTCTCAGATGCACAGTTCTAATATGGATAGCACACTATCTTCCTTCTCATTAGGTCTGTGTCCTTGAATATATCATTTGCTTGGGTATAAACTGATGAGACTCAAAAAACAAGAAGGAAATCAATAAATTGGAATACAACAGTGAGAGTAAACACTGAGTATTTTAGGTAGAAGGCATCTTGAAGATGTTTTACTTCAACCTTCTAATTTTATTTTTAAAGAGTTTCATAGAGTGAAGAAGTGAATGAAATACAAGAAAAAAGATTTAGCTGAGTAAGAAAAGTTGTAGAAGAATGACAAAACCATAAATTTGCCTTTACAGAGGAGTAGGGAAGAGTTTAATAAACTTTGTCCAAAAGACATGTAACATGTTGGTGCATAATTTTACCTGAGATATTTTCAGACAGGACCAGTGGAGCATCTGGTGGCAAGTGCATGACAGCACAATTTGCAAAATTTTGAAGACAAGTATATGTGTTTCCCAGATCCTGTGATCACTGGGAAATCATGTTCATGTTTTTACCCATGATCCAAACCAGTGGATAAAAATATGAGAAAAAACAAGTGTTTTAGAAAAATAGGTGATTTGCTAAAACTTTTTAAAACTAAGTTTCAGGGAAAATCTTTAATTTCTAGAGAAAAGCGGTTTACTAGGTCATAGTCCAGCTGTACCAGCCTAGAGAAAACTGCAAGATGGAAGACTGTGACATTCCCAGGACTTGTTTCCATCCTGCTGATTATTTCCACTGTAATTTGCTGGTTCTTGGATTGTACATTCATTTTTGTGCCCCATATTTTATTCAATTAAATTCCAATATTTTAAAACTCAACTGCATCAAAAAATTAATCAGTTTCAAATATATATATATATATTTTATGTAGGATCTCTGTCCTTAATGTGCTGTACAATGTGACTCAATGCTAAAACGAGTACTCAAAGAGTATATTTCACTTTGTGTTACTATATGAGGGCAAATGGACGAATTCTTTACTTAACACATGCTAAATTGATCTCCTGTATACAAAGAGAATTGAAAATGAATCTGGATGTGAACGAAAGGGTGGAGGGAGCGGGCAAGGGTGGAGGGTTGCGGGGGGGGGGGGGGAGAGGGAAAGTATGGGGGGAAAGCCATTGTAATCCATAAGTCGTACCTTGGAAATTTATATCCTAAATAAAAGTTAAAAAAAATCAAGAAATTTTATGTTAACACTTCTTGTTCCCTATTTTTTTTTATGTCTTAAGACCAGGGACATGATACAATTTTATCATTTGTCTTGAGCTATCAGTTTTGATGCATTTGGAATATTTACATTACTTCTCTTACTTATATTCTTTCACCAATAGGATTTTACTCTCTGTGTCCTGATTTATACTTTGTAAAAATAACTGATAATGTCATAATGAATCATATAATTTTAATTATACTCATGTTTTGAGACTTTATTATCCATATACAATTATATTATTAACTGTTTAAGCCTTATCTAGAAAGGTAGTAGAAATATTCACAACAATCATTCAAATCTTATGCCCCCATATCCAGGTCTTTTCATTGTTACTCAGAGTTACCATATCACTGTGGCTTTAGTCTCAGTCATTTGACTTGAGTTGGCTTATGGAATGCAAGGATTCTTGCCGCAATCAGTAGTATGCAAAAGCACTTCAACATTTCTGCTTTGTCATCTTGAATCTCTACTAGGACCAGGAGAAAATGCCCAGGGTGACTTGTTGGAACATGAACATGTGTATCACAGCTGAACTACACTAATTGTTTCAACTAATGTCATATGTGATCAGTCAACAGCCAAAGAACCATGGAACAGGTGCATGAGTACAGCTTACTCCACAGAACTAGACTTGCCCAATTGAGCCCAACTGAAATGACTGATCTGTTGGCTTGTGAGCTATTTAAAGACTCATGGTTTTAGTCCATTGAATTACAGATGGTTGGTTGAGGATTATTATAGTATCAAATTACATTTACAGAAAAAAAGTTACCTAGAAATGAAATACTTATATAACAAAATCTAGAACACATGGGTCCAGCTTTTAGACCAGGTAGAACGAGATAAGAAAATTGGTAGATAAAGTAAGACACATAGCAAGAGAGCTGTACTAGAAGACTGGAAAAAATAGTAATGTATTCTGTAATGGCAAATCAATGGGTAAAACTGTTGCCTATTGTAACTTGAATGATAAACTGAATACTTAATAAATTTTGGATTTGAAAAAACATATTCCAGGCAAAATATTGGCAACATTTACTAGACTTCTTTTTTCTATGTTTAAACATAAACTATAAGAGTATGGGCATAACAAAATGAGAGAGAAAGAGGGGGTCGTAGAGAGAGAGAAAGAAACAAATGACTGCATTGCAGGACAAGTTACAGGGAAAGCAGAGGGACCAGACATTGCTAGTTTGTGACATAAAGCTAGTTTGTCAAACATGTGGAGACACTCAAAGAAAGCCAACTTCTCAAAGATCAAAACAACAGTATGACTGTGAAGCTCTCATGAAAGATTTATGGTCATGGCCAGAGCTGTGGCACACTTGGCTAATCCTCCACCTGTGGCACCCTCACCCCCCCTCCCGGGTTCTAGTCCCCGTTGTGGTTCTGTGTACTAGTCCCGGTTGCTCCTATTCCAGTCCAGCTCTCTGTTGTGGCCTGGGAGGGCAAAGGTGGATGGCCCAGATGCTGGGGCCCCTGCACCAACATGGGAGACCAGGAGGAAGCACCTGGCTCCTGGCTTCAGATCGGTGCAGCGCTAGCCATAGCGGCCATTTAGGGGAGTGAACCAATGGAAGGAAGACCTTTCTCTGTCTCTCTCTCTCTCACTGTCCAACTCTGCCTGTTAAAAAAATAAAAAAATAAGAAAGATTTATGGTCATGCCTGTAATAGAATTGCTCAGTTAGACAACGTTGATTCTTGCAACTTTAGGTGTGTGGTCCCAGAGAATTTTGATTGCAAAAGATCAGTAGTTTAGAGAAAGAAGAATTTCTCAAATAAAAGTATGAGTATGGTTTATCAAATATTGGTACAAGATATTATTATTAAAAGCTATTTTTAATTAATACTTTTTATTTTAGAGCAATTTCAGTCTCACAGAAATATTTGTTGAAAAATATGGTGTTTCCCTATAGCTTTGCTTCCACACAGCCGCAATCTCCCCTGCTATCAATATCCTTCACCACAGCAGTACATTGATGAACATAATTGTTCATGAAGGTGACATCATTGTTGCACAGGCATATCTTACCATTCACAGTTCACCTTAGGGTTCTTTGTACCTTCTGTGAATTTTGATGAACGTATAATGTCATATAGAATCAGTTAACTATTTCTTGTGCTTTTATCTTCTGGAATAGAATATAAAGAATTGAATCTGGCCGGCGCCGTGGCTCAACAGGCTAATCCTCCGCCTTGCGGCGCCGGCACACCGGGTTCTAGTCCCGGTCGGGGCGCCGGATTCTGTCCCGGTTGCCCCTCTTCCAGGCCAGCCCTCTGCTGTGGCCCGGGAGTGCAGTGGAGGATGGCCCAGGTGCTTGGGCCCTGCACCCCATGGGGAGACCAGGAAAAAGCACCTAGCACCTGGCTCCTGCCATTGGATGAGCGCGGTGCGCCGGCCGCAGCGCGCCTGCCGCGGCGGCCATTGGAGGGTGAACCAACGGCAAAAGGAAGAGCTTTCTGTCTGTCTCTCTCTCTCACTGTCCACTCTGCCTGTCAAAAAAAAAAAAAAAAAAAAGAATTGAATCTATCATTGTACCTATACACAGGTAATTTTATTTTCCTAAAAATATGCTGTCCCCTTAACCCCAGATGCCACCGATTTTTTTTATTGTTTCTATAGTTCTGGTTTCTTAGAATCCTATTAGTTATAAATTTACATATAGGTTTTATGGATTCGTTTCTTTCATGTAGTAGTAATTCACATTTAAATTTACTTCTTGTCATTTAATGGCTGATATCTCATTGCTTTTTAATGCTGTGTAATATTTCATTGTCTGGATGTATGGCAGTTTATTTATCCATTCACCTATTGATAGACATCATGTTTTTTCAAAGCTTGGTGAATTATGAATATAGTTGCTTGAAACACTAAAGTGCAAATTTTTGTGTATACAAAGTTTTAAAGTCATTTGGGTAAAGCCAAGGAGCATGATTAGTAGATGATATGGAATAAGCATATCTAGTTTTAAAAAATAGTCACACTGTCTTCCAAATAATGTCATCATTTTGCAGTCATATTGGCAATGAATAATAGTTCATGTTATTCCACATCTTTGGCAATATCTGGTTTGTTAATGTTTTAGAATTTTGATCATTCAAATAGGTGTACAGCAGTATTTCATTGTTTCTTTTCATAAATTCTTTTTATGCATTTTATTTGCTTGAAAGTCAGAGAGACAGAGTTCTGTCTACTGGCTTACTCTTCAAATAGCACCAATAACTGGAGCCAGACCAGGTTAAACCTGGCCACATGAGAGACAAGAACCCAACCACTTGAGTCATTACCTGCTTCCAACTAGATTGCATGTTAACAAGAAACTAGAATCAGGAGCATAGCTGGAATTTGAACTCAGGCAGTAGGATAAGGAATGTGGGCGTGCCAAGAAGTGTCTTAACTTCTGAACCAATTGATTTTGTATGTTGCATACTACAACCTTGATATAATTGCATACAACTTTTGGGATTTTTCTTTTTATTATTTGGATTTTCTACATAGATTATTATGTCATCCATAAGAAAAACATAATTTAACATCTTTTTCCAATCTGAATATCTTTGATTTATTTTTTAATTTTTATTTTCTTAGAATTAGACATTACTTCTATCATCACATTGAAAAGCAGTGTTGAAGAGATTTCATTCCCTTGTTCTTAACCTTGACATGTAAGACCATACTAACTCTCACTATCAAATGTATTGTGAGATATCTTGGTTGTCTGTTTAGAATTTCTATGTCTTCAGACTCATCTTTGTTAAATTATATCTGTCTAGGAAGCTACCCATTACTTTTAGGTGTCCCAATTTGTTGGCATATGGCTCTTTGTCATAATTCCCAATGATTCTATTTATTTCTGTGGTATATGTTGTTACATTTCCTTTCTCATCTCTGATTTTATTGATTTGGGTTTTCTCTCTCTCTCTCTCTCTCTTTTTTTTTTTTTGGTTAGTTGAGCCAATGGTAATCCAATTTTGTTTATTTTTTTTAAACATGATTTCATTAATAGTTTGTGTTGCTTTTTTGGTTACAATTTTGTTGATTTCTTCTCTAATTTTAATTATTTCTTTCCTCCTGCTGATTTGAGGTTTGGTTTGTTGCTGTTTTGCTAGGTCCTTGAGATGCAATGATAGCTCATTTATTTTGTACTTCTCCAATTTCTTCATGTAGGCACTGATTGCTATCAACTTCCTTCTTAACACTGCTTTTGCTGTATCCCATACGTTTGGATATGATGTGTTGTCATCTTCATTCATTGCCAGAAATTTTTTTATTTCTCTTTTGATTTCTTCTAAGACCCACTATTCATTCAGGAGTATGCTGTTCAGTCTCTGTGTGTTTGCATATTATTGAGAGATTCTTGAGTTGTTGATTTCCAGCTGTATTCCATTGTGGTCAGAGAAAATGCATGGTATGATTTCAAATATTTTGAATTTGCTGAGACTTGCTTTATGGCCTAACAGATGATGTATCCTAGAGAAAGTTTCATGCACTGATGAGAAGAATGTGTATTCTGCAACTGTGGGATGAAACGTTCTGTAGATATCAGTTAGGTCCGTTTAGTCCACAGTGTCGTTTCCCTCTGTTGTTTCTTGTTGATCTGTTCATTGGTGAAAGCGGGGTGTTGAAGTCCCCCTTTACTATTGTGTTGGAGTCTATGTCTCTTTTTAGATCCATTAGCATTTCTTTTAAATAGCCAGGAGTCCTATAATTGGGTGTATATACATTTATTATAGTGATATCTTCTTGTTCAATTGATCTTTTAATCATTGCATAGTGCCCCTCTTCTCTTTTAACAGTTTTTGTGTGAAAGTCTATTTTGTCTGATATTATCATGGTGACACATGCCATTTTTTGCTTTCCTTTAGCAGGAATATCTTTTTCTATCATTTTACTTTCAGTCTCCATGTATCTTTGTTGGTGAGATGTGTTTATGTAGGCAGCAAATAAATGGGTCTTGTTTCTTAATCCAATCAGTCTGTATCTTTTCACTAAAGAGTTGAGGCCATTTACATTCAAAGTGGCTATTGATAAGTAACAACTTGGCCCTGCCATTTTCCTGTAAATATTTCAATTGCTTATTTTGGATTTCCTTTGTACTTTTATTGGGAAATTTTCTGCCTTCACCTTCTATCATACTGATGACTATGTTTCTGTGTGTAGCACATCCTTAAGCATTTTTGTAAAACTGGATGAGTGGTAAGAAATTCTTTCAATTTCTCTTTCTTATGGAAGTTCTTTATTTCACCTTCATTCGTAAATGAGAGCTTTGCAGGTACAGTATTCTGAGTTGACAGTATTTTTTTCTCTTAAGACTAGGACTGGGTCTTGCTATTCTATTTTCACCCATAAGGTTTCTGATGAGAAGTCAGCCATGAGTCTAATTGGAGTTCTCTGAAAGTAACCTGGCATTTCCTTTTTCCATATTTTAGAATCTTTTGTTTATGTTTTACTGTAGAAAGTTTGACTATAATGTGTCATGTTAAAGATCTTTTCTGGTCATGTCTCTTAGGAGTTCTATGTGCTTCCTATACTTAAACATCCCTTTCTTTCTCCAGATTATGGGTTTTTTCTGTAATTATTTCACTAAATAATTTTTCTAGTCCATTCTTTCTTTTTACACTTTAGGAACTCCTAGGACCCATAAGTTGAGTCATTTGATGGTACCCATAAATCTCCAACAATATCCTTTAGTGTTCTAATTTCTTTTTTCTTTATCTTACTGAAACATTTCCAAAATTTTCTCCTCTAGCTCAGATATTCTTTGTTCTGCCTCACCAAGTTTGCTGTTAATGTTTTCTAACACATTTTTTGTTTGATCTATTGAATTCCTCGTATTTCATTTTCTCTTATAATCTCAATTTCATGAAAAACTTTTCATTCATGTCATGTATGGTTACTTTAATTCATGAATTTGTTTCTGATGGCTTTTGAATGATCTTATGATTAATTTTTAAATTCTATTTCCAGCATTTCCTCAATATTTTCATTTTCACATTCTAACATTAAAATATTGTTGTTTTCCTTTGGGAGGTCATGGTATCTTCCTTATTCTTGTTTCTTGAATTTCTGCATTTATTTTAAGGCATTTGTGGATTTGTTTTTTTTCTCTGATGGCTTTTATCTTTGTGCAATGTCTCTGAGGTTTAGTGGGATGTCTGCACTTTCAGTGAATATCAAGAAGTATGTGGTGGGTGAAGCCAGGGAGCTCTGTTCATTGCTCCAGGGTGGGCAAATGTCCAGGGTAACATTAAAGTTGGGCATGATAGATCTTCTTTTGCTAACAAAAGAGAGGAATGATCACCTCTGTGAGTGTGACCACCCCTCCCCTCCTCTCCTCCAAGCTGAGCAATGCCCAGCTATTAGTCCTCAGGGGGATTAATACTCATCTGTGCCACTGTATGAACCACACAAATGACCTTATATTATATATAAATATATAATAATATATATTTAGTATATATTAAGCAGTCCTCACTGTGAGCACGGTTCCTGCTGCAATGACCTGCCTTAGGCAAACAAGGACATCCAAGTGCATCCAGTGATTGTCCAGAGACCAATTCGGTTCCATGTATTTTTAAAATTTCTTCATAAATTTCTATTTTGACCCATTGTTTAGAAGTCTGTTGTCTAATCTCTAATATTTGGGAATTTTCAAATTATCTCATTGGCATTGGCTTCAGTTTTATTTTTATTGTGGTCTGAGTTCTCACATTGTATATTTTCTATTCTTTAAATTGTAAAATATGTTTTATGGCACAACATATTGTCTATCTTAATTAATGGGTATGTAAACTTATATTCTCCTGTTGGAAGATGCATTCAATAGACATCAATTAAATATTCTCAGACTTCCTTATTCTGGATTCAAAACTCTATTTTCCTATTACATATCATGACTTAGGAGGAGCATAAATAATAATCTTTAATTTATATTTAGACTCTCTCCAGTAGCAACAATTAATATATTCTCTACCTTATCCCCCAAATCATCTTTAAACGTGTTTCTTAAAAGTCAGATCATCTAAATTTCAGCTGTTATCACTTCTGTCTATATAAATTCTGTGAAGTATCATATGTTTGTCATTTTCAGCTTATTTCAAACACAAATAGCATGCATGCCCAAACTTGCTCTAGAAAAAATGTGTTAAATAAATATGCACAAATACATATATCAGATAACTATAAGATACAGTAAAATATTCTCAGAGATATAGAAGCCAGACAGTCAATGACCTGGCAAAGTGTTTTCAAAGCAAGTAAAAGAGCAGTCATTCTTCACACATTTCCACACAGGGGGATGTATTATTAAACAGTATTAAAACAAATTCGGAAAATATCAAGTAGACAACAGAGTGATCAGTTGGTAATCATTTATGTGACCCACAGTACTGTGAGTTTGCTATAGTGCTAAAGGAGTAACATATTTTGTTTTAAATGTATTTGCTCTCATTCAAGCAAATAAAATCGGTACTATCTACCCAACCAGAGAAAATGCTTTGTTTCTGAAAATCTCAGGAGTCCTAGAGGACAAGTTTGCACTGAATTTTTAACATGAGAATGCTTGTGAGGGATTTCTCTGGAGATGTAGAAATAGATAAAGATGAACCATGGGGAATTATCCACTCCCAAGCGTATTATCATATTCCCAAGTATCCATGTTTCTAGAGGTGAACACTCTGCAGTTTTATTGTCCTTGGGAGGGGGACAGGCAAACAAACAAAGAACAAAAATAAACAAACAAACAAATGAAATACAAGGAATATAAATTAAAGTGTATATACTATTCCAATAATAACTTTACTGGGGTAAAATTTTTCACTTCCAAAATATACTTAAGACTGAATCCCCGTAAATGGACATATCCCAGGAAGGAAAGGCACTTCCATGATTTCAAAAGATGAACAGCAAGCTAGACTGAAAATGAGCAGGAAATACAGGATCCCCAAAAAGTCTTTTCTCTTTCACTTTGGAAAGACATGTTCTTTGGATTCCTATATAGATGAACATGCAATGAAAAAGTATGTTAAGGGGAAGAAAAAATGGCCTTCCCACCAAAATCTCTGTGTCTGGTTCTCCATGTTGCTTGACCTCATAAAAATGATCATAGGCATTATCTAATTGGTATTGATCTTTCTTTTTTATGTACTTGATAGATTCGAGGCCTATGTTCAGTCAATAGGAAATATTTAATAGAGGGACAGACATAGTTTTCAGATTTCTTAATCACAAGGGATGACTTCTTCCCTTTGTAGCCAACTGAATGAGTATTAATGAGGTTCTAGATGTACAATGAGATGCATGATAGACAAGTTTGAAATTCCATGAACATTAGGTTCCCAGAGTGAGTCTTAAGAAAATAGCTAACAAAAATATTTCAGACATTGATAGGTGCTAGTGAGAACATGAAATAGAGTTGCATGCTGAAAAGTGCCATCATGACTGGGAAAGGTGGCAATATATGAAATGGTTAAGGAAAGATGTTTTGAACCAGCCTTCCAAGTAGTAACGTAAGCAGTGCGTGGTCAAAGGATAGAAGATATTCAGATGTTTAAAGGACTGCAAGAAGCCTAATGAGGCTGGAGCAGGGGAGCTAAGGACAGCATATCAGGAGACAAAGTAGAAAAGTCAGGAAGAAGCCAGATTCTGTAACAATTTTCAGGAAATGGGAAGTGGCTGGAGTTTTATTTTAAATGTAATGTACCCTTAGTTTTATAATAAGGGTAGGCATATAATAGGTAGTTAAATATTTTTTTTTAACTTTCATTTAGTAAATGTAATTTTCCAAAGTACAGCTTTATGGGTTACAATGGCTTCTCCCCCCCATAACTTCCCTCCCACCCGCAACCCTCCCAACTCCTGCTCCCTCTCCCATTCCATTCACATCAAGATTCATTTTCAATTATCTTTAAATACAGAAGATTGATTTAGTATATATTAAGTAAAGATTTCATCAGTTTGCATCCACACAGAAACACAAAGTGTAAAGTACTGTTTGAGTACTAGTTATAGCATTAATTCACATTGAACAACACATTTAGGACAGAGATTCTACATGGGGAGTAAGAGCACAGTGACTCCTGTTGTTGACTTAACAAATTGACACTCTTGTTTAGGGCGTCAGTAATCTCCCCAGGCTCTTATCATGAGTTGCCAAGGCTATGGAAACCTTTTGAGTTCGCTGACTTTGATCTTATTTAGACAAGGCCATAGTCAAAGTAGAAGTTCACTCCTCCCTTCAGAGAAAGGTATTTTTAGCATTGAAATAATGTTGGAAATCTGTATCCATCTGGGCTGGAATTCATAATTAATTTTCCATTAAAATTGTTCACATGCCTCGGATCTCCTATTTAAAGTAGTGTACTTAATATTCTTTCAGACTATCTTTTATGATCAAGTCAACTTAACTAACCAATAAATACCCACATTTACATTTGAGGACTATTTGTCATTAAAGATGAGGTAAAGCCGGGGCTATGGCCTGGGAAAGCAGTAAAGGATGGCCCAAGTCCTTGGTCCCCTGCATCCATGTGGGAGATCCAGATCTGCACAGTTCTGGCAGTTGCAGCCAATTGGGGTGTGAGCCAGCAGATGGAAGACCTTTCTCTCTCTCTCTCTTTCTCTGTGTGTGTGTGTGTGTGTGTGTGTGTAAAACTCTGACTTTCAAATAAAAAATAAATCTTTAAAAAATGAGGTAATTCATTAGTTTTTATCCATATTACTTGTTATGCATATTTGTTGCATTTTATCCATTAATCACAGCTTGTATATAACACTGAGTACAAGGTTTGTTTCTCAACTGTTTATTTTATTTTCCATTTTGTGTCTGCTGATCTATGAATCAGTTATGGGAGTTGAGTTGTTACTATTTTTCTCAATTTCCTCACAGAAGAGCTTCTTGTTCCTTTGGCTTTCTTACAGATTAGACATCCAAAGCCTACACTGAACTTTGTTAAGGGCTGGGTCATCTTTCTAAGCAGAGTAGTTGTAAGAAATTAGACTGTCCTCAAATGATGTTTTATGAGTCAATTAATGAAGACTCCTCCTCCTTTCAGCCTTTGATGTTTGAGACTTCATTCTTATTTACTTAAACTTCATTTAGCACTTTACAGGTCTTTACTGGCTACTTCCTTACATACTTCACAAATGTGGATTCTTTATTTTTTTTTTTTTTTTTTTTTTTTATATACAGAAGATCAGTTTACTATATATTAAGTAAAGATTTCAACAGTTTGCCCTCACATATCAACACAAAGTGAAAAATACTGTTGGAGTACTAGTTATAGTATTAATTCACAATGTATAGCACATTAAGGACAGAGATCTTACATGATATATTTTTTTAAAAAAATTGATTAATTTTCTATGCAATTTCCAATTTAACACCAAGATTTTTTTTCATTTTTAATTATATTTATATACAGAAGATTGATCCAGTATATACTAAGTAAAGATTTCATCAGTTTGCACCCACACAGAAACACAAAGTGTAAAATACTGTTTCAGTGCTAGTTATAGCATTACTTCACACTGGACAACACATTAAGGACAGATCCCACATGAGACGTAAGTACACAGTGACTCCTGAAGTTGATTTAACAATTTGACACTCTTGTTTATGGCATCAGTAATCTCCCTAGGCTCTAGTCATGAGTTGCCAAGGCTATGGAAGCCTTTAGGGTTCTCCGACTTCGATCTTATTCCAACAGGGTCATAGTCAAAGTGGAGGTTCTCTCCTCCCTTCAGAGAAAGGTACCTCTTTCTTTGATGGCCCCATTCGTTCCACTGGGATCTCACTCACAGAGATCTTGCATTTAGGTCTTCTTTTTTTTCCAGAGTGTCTTGGCTTTCCATGCCTAGAATATTCTCAAGGGCTCTTGAGCCAGATCTGAATGCCTTAAGGGCTGATTCTGAGGCCAGAGTGCTATTTAGGACATCTGCCATTCTATGAGTCTGCTGTGTATCCTGCTTCCCATGTTGGATCATTCTCTCCCTTTTTCATTCTATCAGTTAGTATTAGCAGACACTAGTCTTGTTTGTGTGATCCCTTTGACTCTTAGACCTATCAGTGTGATCAATTGTGAACTGAAATTGATCACTTGGACTAGTGAGATGGCATTGGTACATGCCACCTTGATGGGATTGTATTGGAATCCCCTGGCACAATTCTAACTCCATCATTTTGGGCAGTTCCGATTAAGCATGTCCCAAATTGTACATCTCCTCCCTCTCTTATTCCCACTCTTATATTTCACAGGGATCACTTTTCAGTTAAATTTAAACACCTAAGAATAATTGTTTGTTAATTACAGAGTTCAACCAATAGTACTAGAATAAAAAAATTACTAAAATGGATAAAGTATTACATTGTACAACAACAGTCAGCACAAGAGCTGATCAAGTTACTGTTTCTCATAGTGTCCATTTCACTTCAATAGGTTTCACCTTTGGTGCTCAATTAGTTGTCACCGATCAGGGAGAACATATGATATTTGTTCCTTTGGGACTGCTTAATTCACTCAGATGATGTTTTCCAGATTCCTCCATCTTATTGCAAATGACTGGATTTCATTGTTTTTGACTGCTGTATAGTATTGTATAGAGTACATGTCCCATAATTTCTTTATCCAAATGTATGCTTTGAATTCCCTGTGATCTTTTGCTGTGAGGGTCCCTTCGTTTACCTTCTTTCATGTTGATGGCCGTGTTTCTGTGTTTCTGTGTGTAACACATCTTTAAGTATCATTTGCAGAGCTGGACAAGTGGCAACAAATTCTTTCAATTTTTGTTTGTTATGAAAGGTCTTTATTTCACCTTCATTCACAAATGAGAGCTTGGCAGGATATAATATTCTGGGCTGGCAGTTTTTCTCTCTAAGTACCTGGGCTATGTCTCGCCATTCCCTTCTAGCTTGTAGGGTTTCTGATGAGAAGTCTGCCGTGAGTCTAATTGGAGATCCTCTGAGTGTAATTTGACGTTTCTCTCTTGCGCATTTTAGGATCTTTTCTTTCTGTTTCTCTGTGGTGAGTTTAATTACAATGTGTCGTGGTGAGGACCTCTTTTGGTCATGTTTCCTAGGGGTTCTATGAGCTTCCTGTACTAGGATGTCTCTGTCCTTCTCCAAAACTGGGAAATTTTCTGCTAGTATCTCACTAAAAAGGCATTCTAATCCTTTCTCCCTCTCCATGCCTTCAGGAACTCCTAGAACTCGAATGTTGGGTTTTTTAATAGTATCCTGTAGATTCCCAACAAATGTGGATTCTTTAAACAAAACATGAAAATAGTATTGAAGTAATCCTCAAATTCATGACACATGAGTATGATTTTCACCGAATTATGCCAGGAATTCTTATTCATTACCAGTTAACCTTTCTTAAAGATACTTTATTTTTGAAAATAAATGTAATTTGCAACAAGATTAAAAATTAATACCATATAAAAATGCTTGATGTTTACTGACAGGCAGAAATTTCTCTAAGAAAACACTGGTGGAAAGAATAATTGATTTTGGATTAAATAGTAGAGTTTTCTGATGTTCTTCAGGTTTTAAAAAAAGTTTATTTATTTTCATCTACTTGAAAGAGAGGCAGAAAGAGAGAGAGAGAGAGAGAGAGAGAGAGAGAGAGAGAGAGAGAGAATCTTCCATCTGCTGCTTCAATCCTCAACCCTCCAAATCTTCAAATGTCTGCAACAGCCAAGGGTGGGCCAGAATGAAGCCAGATCCTGGAACCCCATCAGGGTCTCCCACATTGGTGGCAGGGGCCTGGGTACTTGAGCTACTATCTGCTGCCCTGCAGGATGCATTAGCAGAAAGCTGAATCAGGAGTAGAGTAGCTAGGACTGGAACCTTCACTCTGGTATAGGATGTATCACAACGTCCATCCCTAATGTACTTAAGTGTAAGTAGGATAGGCCAGAGCTGTGGCTCAACAGGCTAATCCTCCACCTGCGGCAACGGCACCCTGGGTTCTAGTCCCAGTCAGAGCACCAGATTCTGTCCCAGTTGCTCCTCTTCCAGTCCAGCTCTCTGCTGTGGCCCAGGAGTGCAGTGGAGGATGGCCCAAGTCCTTGGGCCCTGCACCCGCATGGGAGACCAGGAGAAGCACCTGGCTCCTGGCTTTGGATCTGCGTGGTGCGCCGGCCGCAGCAGCCATTGAGGGGTGAACCAACGGAAAAGGAAGACTTTTCTCTCTGTCTCTCTCTCTTACTGTCCACTCTACCTGTCAAAAATAAATAAATAAATAAAAATTAAAAAGTAGATTTAAAACAAGAAGTTAAGGTAATAACAGGATATTCAGGTAATGATGTGTCTTAAGAAGGAACCTTAATGAGGTATGAAAAACCAAGATTTCAGACAATCGCATCAGGACATGCTACTATTGTTAATGTTTCAGGTCAGCTAAAATTCATTTGCGAACAGGCTCAGAACAAGTTGACTGACAGACCAACACATAACTGCAAGAGCCAACATAATGTGTAATATCAACCGAAGAGAGGAAATTCATGTAAAAAAGTGCCTCTGCCTAATGAAGGTTAAAATGTCCATTTGTTAAACTAAGGGTTTCTGGTTTGAATAGATCCATCAAGATAATTAATGTGTATTAAGACTTCAGAGGGTTGCTGGGTTTGCATTTTACATGAGAGAGTAAAACTTAGAAAATATCTCTTGATGCATAATCAGAAAGCAAGGTTTGACTGAAAGCAAACACTTAGTTATGCCAATGGAGGGTAAAAAGGAAACACATTTTAAATTTGCTGGTGATTGACTCCTGATTTATTGCTTGCAATATTTGTATTTAATCAGAACTTTGCTTCACTATAGAAAGTTTTACTGACCTTTTTTTCTATTTACTTAGAATATCCAAGACTCCATGTTAATGTTCGGCCTTAAAAAAAGTTAAGTCAGTCATGGTATAACAACACCATAGGATGAAATTAACATAGTTTTATTGAATATGTTGATGATACCTTGATCTGTATTCACACTAAGCTATAAAATGCTTAAACTTGTTGTTCATATCCTATCAGATTTATTTTAAAAATATTTGTTACACTATGTAGTATGTTATTGAATTTCTTGGCCCATTGTGTGCTAAAGGTGATAGAAGGAGATCTTGTTTCTAAAGAATGTATAGAAATTCCATTTTCCTATTCTCCACAAACCCACATTTACCTTGTAACTGAAACATAGGTAGAATGTGAGTCAAACTAAGTGGTAATAGTAATAACTGGGTTTCCAGTCTCATGCATTTGAACCATCAAAATGATTTGTTTAACAGTGGAGACCTAAGCTGGAAACTCATGTTGATTTTGAGAACAGAGGCTGCTATGTACAAGCATGACAAAGACTTGTGTATGCTAAACAGTGAGCATGAAGACATTTATAAGACAAATGAGATATAGTTTCAGAGAATCACAACCCAGGAGATTCAGAACACTGGAGTAGGTGAAATAATAACTTATAATTGACTTTGCTGTTATATGGCAAGTCTACCTCCAGGTCTTAAGTGTCTTGAAGTATATTCATTAACTTCTTCCCAACTCTGTCATTTCTGTTTGAAATCATATGTTTCTTCTTCAGACACTCATTACTATGCTGCATTATCTTTCATAGATAATAAATCAAGTGGAGTATCTGGGACTCGAACCAGTACCAGTATGGATACCATCACTGCAGACAGCAGCTTTACCTGCTATGCTACAGCACAGGCCCCAGGGCCTCAAATTCTTAATATTGATTTTAGACCATCCAGATTATCTTAGTCCATTTGGGTTGCTATAAGAAAATACCATAAATTAAGTGGCCAAAAACTTCAGAGACGTACTTCTCATTGTTCAGAAAGGTGGAAAATCCAAAGTCAACGCAGGGGTAGATTCAGTGTCTGTTGAGGGCTTGCTTTCTGGAACATAGATGGTAACTTCTTGCTTGTCCCCAAATGATGGAAGGGGCAAGTGATTTTCCGTGGGACTTCTTTCATATGAGCACTAATCTCATTCATAAAAGCTGATAATCAACTCCCGAAGTTCCCACTTCCAAATATTAACGCTTTGTGAGGGGAGATTTTTTTTTTGACAGGCAGAGTGGACAGTGAGAGAGAGAGACAGAGAGAAAGGTCTTCCTTTTCCGTTGGTTCACCCCCCAATGGCTGCTGCAGCCGGCGCACCACGCAGATCCAAAGCCAGGAGCCAGGTGCTTCTCCTGGTCACCCATGGGGTGCAGGGCCCAAGCACATGGGCCATCCTCCACTGCACTCCTGGGCCACAGCAGAGAGCTGGACTGGCAGAGGAGCAACCGGGACAGAATCTGGTGCTCTGACTGGGATTAGAACCTGGGGTGCCAGCGCCGCAGGCGGAGGATTAGCCTATTGAGCCAGGGCGCTGGCCGTGTGAGGTGAGATTTCAATGTATGAATCTGAGAGTATCCAAAAACTTTCAGATGATGGCCCATATGGAACACGTTAAAAGATTGTAAAGCTGGTTCAGGTAACTGCCACACCACTCACAGTGACCACTTAGGGGAAGATGCGGATTCATGAAACAAGATAGGTTTTCTTGGGGAAGATTGAATGAGTCTGTCTAATTCATCCTCCTGAGTTACTATTTGGGGAGGAGAAGTACATCAGTAGCAAATAGCGGTTGGACAATGCAAAAGCAAGTTCTAACCTGCAAGTTCTTGACAAAAGATCAAACAGAATTGCCTGTGACAGCAGGGAGAAGATAGCAGCACAATGCATTTACTTATGATAAATATGTGATCAGTAGCAATAGGGGTTGGACAATGCAGGAGTAGGTTCTGACCTGTAAGTTCTTATTGACAAATATCAAATTTAATTTGATGTATTTACTTATGGTAAATATGTGAGATTCACCTGTGCAAATAGAGTCTGTGAAAATTGACCAAACTTACAATGTCTGGGAGAAACTTTAGCTATGGGATTGCCTGCCAGAGATGGGTAACCACCACAAGAGGTGCCTGTGTGGGATGTACAAGAACTGGATCTGAGGGAGACGTAATTATCTGCCTCGTGAAAGGCTGATCACTCAAAGGTCACAGTGAAGTGGAAGGCCCTCATGGAGCAAGAGGGATAATGGTCGCTGAAAACCCCAAAATAGCAACCCAAGCAGAAGAAAACAGACTCTGCACCAGTCAAGTAAGAAATTTCTCATTCTTTACCTCTTTTACTCTCGTACTGGTTGAGCCAAAGAGAATAGGACCACCACGGGAAAAGATGGAGAATAACAAATGAAATAAAATGCAAATAATTAGTAGTAAATAATTAACAATGAAGAATCTGACTATGCTCCCATCACACACTTTAGGCTTATTAGCTCAAACCTAAAGTAATCTGACTTTAACGTGAATGGGAAGCCAAAACTTTTAATTATTCTGTTGTCCTACTTGTCCACTAACACTTATCAAAAAGACAATAGTATGCCAGCACTGCAGCTCAATAGGCTAATCCTCCACCTTGCAGTGCCAGCACACTGGCTTCTAGTCCCGGTCGGTGGGGGATTCTGTCCAGGTTGCCCCTCTTCCAAGCCAGCTATCTGGTGTGGCCAGGGAGTGCAGTGGATGATGGCCCAAGTGCTTGGGGCCTGCACCCCATGGGAGACCAGGAGAAGCACCTGGCACCTGCCTTTGGATCAGGCAGTACTCCGGCTGCAGCGGCAATTGGAGGGTGAACCAACAGCAAAGGAAGACCTTTCTCTCTGTCTCTCTCTCTCACTGTCCACTCTGTCAAAAAAACAAAAAAACAAACAAAAAAAGAAAATCGTGAAATGAAAGTGACAAAGAATTTATGTATTTCTCACAAACAAGGAGGAGAGAAACAACAGGGTCTATTTGGAAACCAGTGCTTAGAGAAAAGTAAATCCATTTCTGGACCTCTTCTTTGAAAATGTAGATTGTTCAATAACTTCATTACAGAATTCTTAAGACTTCTTATCCAACATAAATGTCAAAGATTATGTTCTAGATAATATGGATACTGAACCACATAGAACTCCATGAAAGCTCCATATGTCATTTAAATGTTTTACTGTAATAATGAGTATAGTCATATGGATATTTTACCTTTGTGTTATCCTTGTCCATAAACTACATTCATATCCTATTGTTACTTCTCATTGAACCTTGTTTATTGCTGCCTGATGTCAGAATCATTTAATAAACAAATATTGAATGAAGACCAAACTGTCTTATGATGTCTTTTATCATGAACAGCTTTTTTTTTTTTAAAAGATTTATTTACTTGTTTGAAAATCAGAATTAGAGAGATAGGGAAAGACAAAGAGAGAGAGCTCCTCCATTTGGTAGTTCACTCCCCAAATGGCTGCAATGGCCAGGACTGAGCCAGCCCAAAGCCAGGAGCCAGGAGTTTCTTCCTTGTGAGTTCAGGGGCCCAAGCGCTTGGACCATTCTTTGCTGCTTTTCCTTAGCCATCAGCGAAGAACTGGAACAGAAGTGGAGCAACCTGGATGAACATCTTGCCTTTTTTTTTTTTTTTTTTTGACAGGCAGAGTGGACAGTGGACAGTGAGAGAGAGAGAGAGAGATAGAGAGAAAGGTCTTCCTTTGCCGTTGGTTCACCCTCCAATGACTGCCGCGGACAGCATGCTGCGGCCGGCGCACCGCGCACATCCGATGGCAGGAGCCAGGTGCTAGGTGCTTTTCCTGGTCTCCCATGGGGTGCAGGGCCCAAGCACTTGGGCCATTCTCCACTGCACTCCCGGGCCACAGCAGAGGGCTGGCCTGGAAGAGGGGGCAACCGGGAGAGAATCAGGCGCCCTGACCGGGACTAGAAGCCAGTGTGCCGGCGCCGCTAGGTGGAGGATCAGCCTGTTGAGCCACGGCGCCGGCCATTGCAGCATTGTGGCACAGCAAGTTAAGTTGCTGTCTGTGATGCCAGTGTCTCATATCTCAGTGCCAATTTGAGTCTTGGGTGCCTCTCTATCTATCCAGTTCTCTGTTGATGCGCCTGAGAAGGCAGCAGAAGATGGCTCAAGCACCTGAGTCTCTCCCATCCATTAGCAGACCCAGAAGGAGTTTCTGGCTCCGAGTTTCAGCCTGTTCCATCCTGAAAAGTTGCAGCCATTTGGGGAGTGAATCAGTGGAAGGACGATCTCTGTTTCTTTCTCTCCTATTCTCACCATCATTCTCCTTTCAATTAAATTAATTAAATAAACCTTTAAAAATAGATGTTTGGGGCCAGTTTGTGGAATAGTGGGTTAAACTGCCACCTGCAATGCCAGCATCCTATTTGGGCACCAGTTCATGTCCCAGCTCTTCCAATTCTGATCCAATTCCCTGCTACTGACCTGGGAGAGCAGCAGAAGACAGCACAAGTATGGCAGTCCCTGCTATCCATGGGGGGAGGCTTGGAAGAAGCCCAGGCTCCTTGCCATCATCTGAGGAGTGACCCAGTGGATGGGCTATCTCTGTGTGTACATCTCTCCCACGCTCTACCTCTGACTTCCAAATAAATAAATATATATTTTTTTAGAAAATAGAAATTTGACTCACATTGGCAAATGAGACAAATTTGATTGTAAATTCCTCTTTGATGGGGTCTGCCATGTTTTCAAGTGGCTATTTTACTTGCTTTATATAAAGCAAGGTGGGGGGCTATTGTAGCATGGACATTAATATTTGGGGAAATATATTAATGTAGGAGAATCTACCATTTCTTCCTTGACTAACAGATTCTGCAATGTGAACGAGTGGATTAGAGGGAGAAATTGGCTCAAATGAAGTTGACTCTAATATCTTAGAGCAAAAGGAAAAACATAGTTTCTCCTCTCAAGGCTTCATTTTCCTATCAGTAAGTAGAGAAATCCGGGATGTATCAGATAGCCTCTTTAAACTCCCCTCAGTCCCATCATTCTTTAGGTTTATCCACTTGTGTAGCAAAATAGCAAATTCCGGGCTTATTCATTTCTATTTCTCAATTATACTGCACATTCATTTTCAGGATTTCTTTCACAGAATAAGGTTAGCCAGGGTTGCACAGGATCACACATTTCAGATAAAACCCACTTACATTCATATTAATTCTTTGCCACTGCTAATACTTATTATTATTTGTGTGCAAAATCTAACACCTTAAGGATCTTGGAAAAAGAATGTCATTAAGGAGAAAGCTGGGTGAATATTTGTATTTTTCCTCTTCAGAGACAGTTTGATTTGCCAATATGCAACCTTTTTAGAAACAAAATAAATGGGGTTATTCAGTCTGATGCAAGGAGTCCTTTGTTCCTCAGTTTAAATACAAGACCATTTTTCTTTCAGGATATCAACATTTACATACTGTCTCATGAAATTCAATGTTTGAAGAGTGCTTGAAGTTTTAATAAACAATGATAGTAATAAGCATTCTTTCAATTACAGCTTTTTGGAATAGCTTTTTCTTCACTTCCAAATTCAAATTTAAATCTCTTATGAATATAATTATTAGGAAAGAATTGCTATATTTCTATTTGTTTTCAAATGAATAGAATCAGAATGGAATATATTTTTGATTTTAAGACAACTGAATCTCATATCCTGAGACTACTTACTTCATTATAAATAGAGTGACTTCTCTTCCAAAATTATTAATCTTCTTGGTCAACTTGTTAAAGTTGTCTATTTGTGTGCTACTTGATGTTTTCTCTCATGTTCTTGGAGGTAAATTGAGTTTTTGACTATGAACACACACATAACTGACTTTATTGTATCCACTGGATTGACTGGTAGATTGTTTATAAACATACACACACACACAGGTATGTACACACTGCTATATAGATACAAGTATAAATACACATACTCACACACACGTACCCACACACTGCTGTATAGATACAAGTATAAACATACACACACACATGTATGCACACACTGCTATATAGATACAAGTATAGACATACATACAACAACAAACAGAAACAAAAATTACTGGAAGGAATAGAAAATATTATTTGAAATCTTCATCAATGTTCTTCAAGATTTTTGTAAGACAGAAGTTTCCTTGAAGTTAATGCTATTATCTAGCTGAAAATTCACTGTAATTATCCATTTCAATTTTACCTCAGTGTAGCCAGGAATCTCAAGGAAAGATTATATAGAAATGCAGTTGTAACATGTGACAGTCTATTGATATAATGAAACTAAATACATGCAGTAAAGTAAGAAGACAATCTCAGTGTTTCATGAAAATACTGGAAGCCAGAAACAGTGGCCATTATAACAAAATCATGGTAAGGGAACATTAAGTAGAACTTAGTTTCTTAGGAACTTCACCTTCAGGTGGAAAATTAGGAAAAATAAATTATTTAAACCTTAAAATTATAGATGTTTCATACTGCCAAATAAGACGTGGTTTTACACCTCAAAAACTTGAAGGTTACTATCCCTCAGTGGTTTCCAGTGTAATATTGCGTACTTCTATATTGGCACAAAAGTGGCCCAGGAATGACTCATTTTTCTTGCTGTTTTGGTGTTACTGTTACTATAGTCCTTGTTTATTTTTTATTTATTTATTTATTTATTTTTGACAGACAGAGTGGACAGTGAAAGAGAGAGACAGAGAGAAAGGTCTTCCTTTTGCTGTTGGTTCACCCTCCAATGGCCATTGTGGCCGGCACACTGCACTGATCCGAAGCCAGGAGCCAGGTGCTTCTCCTGGTCTCCCATGCGGGTGTAGGGCCCAAGCACTTGGGCCATCCTCCACTGCACTCCTGGGCCACAGCAGAGGGCTGGCCTGGAAGAGGGGCAACCGGGACAGAATCCGACGCCCCGAATGGGACTACAACCCAGTGTAACGGTGCTGCAGGTGGAGGATTTGCCTATTGAGCTGCAGCGCCAGCCTTGTTGCTGCCTTTAAGTCCATTTCTGAATCCAGAGGTTATGAAGATAGCACTTAAGAGAATTCGGTAATACCCATCTGGAGGGTTAGCACTGAGCATTGTGATTTCAATATTGTTTCCATATTAATGACGGTTTCTTAAAAAAATCCTTATTACAGAGTCTTTGCTCATCCACAAATCTCATCCTAGTGTATCTTGTGAATGAAAGTGTAAAAACTTCAAAGGTGTAGAAACATATTTGCTCATTAGCAAAAGCTACTGTTATTCTCAGCTCAATATTTCCTCTCTTGCCACTGTATTATGTGCCAGATACCCTTCAGTGTACTGAAAGAGGAGGATCTAATTTATATGTGTAGTTTTTGCTAATCAAGGAAGAAAGTATTGAATGTCTTGTGTATTTCCAATATTACATTAGTATGTCAGGTAACAAGCTAAGGACAGAAAGACAGTCCATTGACTCAAATGGCCAACTGAAGACCAACTATTTTATGTCCTGACTTTAAACTCTACCTTTAATGCCCTCAATTCAGCCTTCCCAAAGATGGTTTGACATAGTTAATTTAAGCATCATAGTTTACCAAACTTTTATTGTTAAGATATTGTCTCCCTCCTTTATTGTTGAGGTATTGTCTTTTTTTTTTAATTGATATTTTTGCTTGATCTGGGATCCTGGTCAATAAATATAGGGATCTTCAATCTTTTGTCTATATACGCTTTCAGTTGTGGGTTTTATTTAATATTGATTTATTTATTCAAAAGACAGAATTACAGAGAGAGAGAGAGAGAGAGAGAGAGAGAGAGAGAATCTTCCATCTGCTGATTCAATCCCCAAATACTGCAACAGTCTGAGCTGAGCCAGACCAAAGAAAACCTGGAGCCAGGAGCTTCAACCAAGTTTCCCACATGGGTGCAGGGGCCCAAACACTTGGACCATGCTTAACTGCTTTCCCAGGAGCATTAGCAAGGAGCTGGATGGCAGTGAAGCAGCCAAGTCTCAAATAGGCACCCTTACACTTATGGGATGGAGGTCAGTGCTACAGGCAACAGACTTAACCAATATAACACAACTCAGGCCCCTCAGGCTTTTAGTTTACACTTGAAATGATCGCATTCTGGGGCCTGCACCTAAGCGCAGTAGGTTAATCCTCCTCCTGCAGCTCAGTTATCCCATATGGGCGCAGGGTTATAGTCCTGGTTGCTCCTCTTCCAGTCCAGCTCTCTGCTGTGTCCCAGGAAGGCAGTGGATGATGGCCCAAGTCCATGGGCCCCTGCACCCACATGGAAGACCTGGAGGAAGCACCTGGCTCCTGGCTTCAGATTGGCTCAGCTCCGGCCGTTGAAGCCATCTGGGGAGTGAACCAACAGAAGGAAGATCTTTCTCTATCTCTCCCTCTCACTGTAACTCTACCTCTCGAATAAATAAATAAAACCAGAGTGTCTTGGCTTTCCATGCCTAAAATATTTTCATGGGCTCTTGAGCCAGATCTGAATGCCTTAAGGGCTGATTCTGAGGCCAGAGTGCTATTTAGGACATCTGTCATTCTATGAGTCTGCTGTGTCTCCCACTTCCCATGTTGGATTGTTCTCTCCTTTTTGGTTCTATCTGTTTGTATTGGCAGACACTAGTCTTGTTTGTGTGATCCCTTTGACTCTTAGACCTATCAGTGTGATCCATTGTGAACTGAAGATGATCACTTGGACTAGTGAAATGGCCTTAGTCCATGCCACCTTGATGGGATTGTATTGGAATCCTCTGGCATGTTTCTAACTCCATCATTTGGGGCAAGTCCGATTGAGCATGTCCCAAATTGTGCATCTCCTCTCTCTCTTATTCCCACTCTTATATTTAACAGGGATCACTTTTCAGTTAGAATTTAAACACCTAAGAATAATTGTGTGTTAATTACAGAGTTCAACCACTAGTACTAGAATAAAAAAATACTAAAATGGATAAAGTATTACATTGTACAACAACAGTCAGCACAAGAGAAAGCCAAGACACTCTGGAAAAAAAAAAAAGAAGACCAAAATGAAAGATCTCTGTGAGTGAGATCCCAGTGGAAAGAACGGGGTCATCAAAGAATTAGGTACCTTTCTCTGAAGGGAGGAGAGAACTTCCACTTTGACTATGACCCTGTTGGAATAAGACCTAACTCGGTGAACCCTAAAGGCTTCCATACCCTTGGCAACTCATGACTAGAGCCTAGGGAGATTACTGACGCCATAAACAAGAGTGTCAAATGGTTAAATCAACAACAGGAGTCACTGTGTACTTACGTCTCATGTGGGATCTGTCCTTAATGTGTTGTCCAATGTGAAGTAATACTACAACTAGTACTGAAACAGAATTTTACACTTTGTGTTTCTGTGTGGGTGCAAACTGTTGAAATCTTTACTTAATATATACTGAATCGATCTTCTGTATATAAAGATAATTGAAAATGAAAAAAAAAAACTTGGTGTTAAATTGGAAATTGCATAGAAAATTAATCAATTCTTTAAAAAAAATCATGTAGGATCTCTGTCTTTAATGTGCTGTACATTGTGAATTAATACTATAACTCGTACTCCAACAGTATTTTTCACTTTGTGTTGCTATGTAATGACAAACTGTTGAAATCTTTACATAATATATACTAAACTGATCTTCTGTATATAAAGAGAATTGAAAATGAATCTTGATGTGAATGGAAGAGGAGAGGGGGCGGGAAAGGGGAGGGTTGCGGGTGGGAGGGAAGTTATGTGGGGGGCGCCATTGTAATCCATAAACTGTACTTTGGAAATTTATGTTCTTTAAATAAAAGCTTTAAAAATAAATAAATAAATAAATAAATAAAACCTTAAAAAAAGAAATGATAGCCTTCCAGTCAGAGATTCTCTAAAGGAGAATCTTCTCCTTCACAGGAATCTTCGTACATCTGAGGCTAATCCCCTGTGACTGGGAGCACTGCCTCCAGGTTTGAGTAGTGCTTCAGTCCTCTGATTCTCGCCAAGGATTTTTTTTTTTTTGACAAGCAGAGTGGACAGTGAAAGAGAGAGAGAGAGAGACAGAGAGAAAGGTCTTCCTTTACCATTGGTTCACCCTCCAATGGCTGCCACGGCCGGCCGGTGTGCTGCGGCTGCCGCCCCACGCTCATCCGGTGGGCAGGAGCCAGGTGCTTCTCCTAGTCTCCCATGGGGTGCAGGGCCCAAGCACTTGGGCCATCCTCCACTGCACTCCCAGGCCACAGCAGATAACTGGCCTGGAAGAGGGGCAACCGGGACAGAATCCGGCGCCCCAACCAGGACTAGAAG
This sequence comes from Sylvilagus floridanus, assembly GCA_949820135.1. NCBI lineage: Eukaryota > Metazoa > Chordata > Mammalia > Lagomorpha > Leporidae > Sylvilagus > Sylvilagus floridanus. The sequence continues at coordinate 81,742,419 of OX463236.1, read as the reverse complement.
CCAGTGTGCTGGCGCCAAAGGCGGAGGATTAGCCTAGTGAGCTTGGGCACTGGCGCCAAGGATTCTTTGTGTATCTCCATTTCTGCAGCAGTTGGAAGTGGCCTGTATACTTTTTTAGACAACAAGGAAAACTATTCTGCAAAGTGGATTTGAGACTAAAAATGAGTCTCACAGATAGCAAATAATACACATAAACATCTATGTTTAATAACAGGAAACTTCACTGTTATTTTGGCCATGTAAAGTTTGATGTTTAATCATTTGAATTTCATTTCTATATCTAACACATGAAGTTTAGAGAGAAAAAGGATGAACAGACAAGCTTGTCTTTAGCTTTTACATAACCTCGTATAAGAGGGATTGGGTAGGCAACTTTTACCTCAGTGTAATATTTTTCCATATGTATATTTTTCAGAACTTATTAATGTATCAATTTGTATGTTTCTTACTCCTGTCTTCTCAGCAGAATATAAGCCTCACCAATGCAGGGACTTTACCTGTCTTATTTACTACTCATTTTCTACATTTTCGTTATCTTGAAGTAACTTATAATATTGTTGAGTAGAGAAAACTTTCTATATTTAGCAGTTAATGTCACATGCTGTTTTGTAAAACTGAAAAATATACTACATATAACGGGAATGCTTAGACAAGCCAGAAATAAGCAATCTTATGGTTGTTGAAGAATATGAATCTGCATATATAAACAAAAGCATGGAGTCACCACTACAAACTACTGTCTTAAGCATATTTATTGGGCACTGGTGTGGCAGTGTAGCAGGTAAAGAAACCACCTGCAATGCCAGCATCCTGTATGGGCACCTATTCATATCCTGGTTGCTCCACTTCTGATCCAGCTCCAGCTAATGGTTCAGGAAAAGCAGTGGAAGATGGTCCACGTGGTTGGGCCCCTGCTACCCGCATGGTAGACTGGGAAGTTGTTCCTGGCTGCTAGCTTCTGTCTAACTCAGCACTTTCTCCCATTCTCTCTGTTATTCTGACTTTTAAATAATCAAATCTTATTAAAGCAAAGAATATTTACTGGAAATAATTTCCTAGGACTTCATTATAGTTAGGTCATTCCTATTCTCTAGTGAATAATCTGTTTTACATCTTCTGGAAGTATTATTAATTAATCAATTACTACTTTTATAAATCAGCAATATATTTATCTTAGACTATTGGCTTCTTTTTCCATACATGTATAAAATATGTAAGAAAAATAAATTAGGCCTGCGCCGCTGCTCAATAGGCTAATCCTCTGCCTGTGGCGCTAGCACACCGGGTTCTAGTCCTGGTCGGGGCACCGGATTCTGTCTCGGTTGCCCCTCTTCCAGTCCAGCTCTCTGCTGTGGCACGGGAGTGCAGTGGAGGATGGCCCAAGTCCTTGGGCCCTGCACCCACATGGGTGACCAGGAGAAGCACCTGGCTCCTGCCTTCAGATCAGCGCAGTGCGCCAGCCGCAGCGGCCATTGGAGGGTGAACCAATGGTAAAGGAAGACCTTTCTCTCTGTCTCTCTCTCTCACTGTCCACTCTGCCTGTCAAAAGAAAAAAAAAAGAAAAAATAAATTTATCTTTTTAAATTCTGTGTGTGTGAGCATGTATGTGTGTGTGGAGAGTGGTATGCAGGAAGAACTAAGAACTAAAAGACAATATATCTTCTCACAAAGTCTGCTCCCACATAGTAATGCATATTGTAGGTCAGGCTTGGGATAAGCACTGTAAACACTGTAAACACTGTTGTTTAAAAAGTGGATAAAAATGAAAGGCCGAGAAGTCACCCTTCCACAGCAATTCTTGAAATCTGGTCAGGCACATGCTAACAGTTCCTATTCAGGCTCAGCATCACTTCCTGTGGTTGCTCTTGCTGTATCCTTGTTCTACCCTTGCAGCTTTGACTTCTACTGTTCAGTCATTCTTTATTTTCACTGATAAATGATCTCATATCTCAATGGTTGTCATAGCCTTCTTCCTATTAAAATTACTAAGAAGGTCCAAAGACATCTTTTCATTCTTTACTGTATTTGTTCTTTTAGTTCAAGTTGATACAATTTCCTTGAACTCTTTTGATTCTAAGTATCACCCACTCTTTAGAGAAAAGCACCCCCATAAACATCTTCTAAATAATTCTCTACCTTAAACGCTTCAGGTGACCATTATGAGATAATGATCTTAAGTATCTCCAACACCCTATTATACAATGGAAATAGCATAGAAGGAATACCCTGAAGATATTTAGAATATATACCTATATATTTAGAATATACCCTGAAGATATTAGAATGTCTTTTGTGTGTCTACACATAACTGTTTCACACATAACTTTTGTCTGTCTACACAAAACTATTTAAAATATTTCTGAGGTATTAACAAAAATCTTACAGGCCAAACACATATTTCATCTTCTTCCTGGTATAATTTCTTTTGTTTTTTTAAAGGCTTATTTTATTTATTTGAAAGTCAGAGTTACAGAGACAGAGGCAGGGAGAGAGAGAGAGAGAGAGGTTTTCCATCTGATGGTTCACTCCCCAGATGGCTGCAACGGCTGGAACTGTGCCGATCCTAAGCCAACAAGCCAGGAGCCAGGAGCTTCCTCCAAGCATCCCACACGGGTGCAGAGGCCCAAGGACTTGGGCCATTTTCCACTGCTTTTGTGGCCATAGCAAAGAGCTGGATCAGAAGTGGAGCAGCCGGGACTCGAACCAGTGCTCATATGGGATGCGGACACAGCAGGCGGCGGCTTTATCCGCTATACCACAGCGCTGGCCCCATGGTGTAATTTCTTAATTTGAGAATATTGTTATAAGTAAAGTCTGGAAAAAAGCAACATTTAATTTTCCAATCCAACAAAATGATGGATTGTTTATATTTCTTTCACATTTCTTTTAAATTTCCTGAGATTATATGTAGTTAATACATGTAGATAGATAAATAGATAGAACATATATGTATATGATCTTATAGGTAAAGATAATGTTTTAATGGTTATATTCATCAATAAGTGGAGCTGCAACACTGTTAGAATACTTCTTGCCATTCAGTCTTGACTTAAATGTCACCTTCTGTGATGTACCTTACTACGTTGTGTAGTCTCTCAAAACTGGTATCATGTAATTATTTGCATGTGAGACAATTATTATAATCTAAAATTATTTTATTCACTTATCTGTTCAGAAGGTTGGCTCTGTTTTTATTTTTCCTCAATATAAATGAATCTCCTTGGGGATAGGAGCTTTGCTCTTGGTCTTCACCACGTTATCCTCAGCATTAAGCATAATGCCAAGCACTAAGTAAATATTTGTCAAATGAATGACTATACAAGATGAAGTAGAAAAATTAACTATGCCTTCTAGAAACTTATGATGTAGTTGCAAAGAGATTATACTTTAGAGTAGAGAAATGCATGCTATTTGGTGGAAATTAAGCATCTTGAGTCAGCTTTAGAAAATTAGTAGTTGAACTTCTTCAAAGAGCTAAGGGATGAATACACAAAAACTTCTATATGACCACATCAGTTTCTTTGGTAACACATAGGTAACCAGAATCTGACTTTATCATCCATAATTATTCCTTGGATAATGTTACAAGCAGCCTAATTAGTCTTCAGAAGCCTAGCCATTCATAACCATGAAGAGTGTTAATATCTATTATCTAATGGAGACAATCATATTCTCCTAGGGACAATCATTACTGTAGGATTATACATATATAAATATGTATTTATTATGAAAATTATGCATCAATAGTCTACTGGTCTGTCAATCTATCTAATCCACTTACCTATCTAGTTCCCTATCTTTATATAGAATTATGGAGATGGATACAGATATAATAGATGTATTCATACAAAGCAACAAATTGTCAAGCAGCACCCCTAACCAAACTGCAGAGGATAAGCAATACAAATTACTGTTTGTTGTAAGCCATTAATTTGGGAAAGAGGGCATTTCAAAATTTAGAGCTCTATCTTTATTCATTTCTCAGACTTAAAAGCAATTTCTTATTAAACATTGAGATAAATAGGAGGTATGTAATTTTCAACCACACATTTCATTTTATCAGATCTTATTTTAGAAATTAAAAATTATCAATTTCCCACTCCTTTCATGTCTGAATTTACCTATATCTATTTAATTGTAATACTAATGTGGAAAAATGAAAAATTGAACCAAATTCAATAAATTCAGGGCCATGGAAAATAGAATGTACTAGGAGTGTTAATCATGGCTCTAATACAGCTATGTGACAAAGAATAGATCATCCATCTTTGTTTAAGTTTCTAAAGTCAGCTATTGGACTAGATTATGGCTAATTTCTTTCCCATCTCAGATAATCTGTGCTTTTATGGTGGCCTAGAACACTAAAAGATGAAGACCCAAAGGACAGGCTTTGACTTTAGCCAAGGTTAATAATGATAAAACAATGTAACATCCCAGATGGCCACTTTTTGAAAAGGTGTCATCTTGATACAAATTAATTTCTTTCATCAAAAATCTTTTATTCTCAGCAAAACCCTCTTTAAAATGTCATTGCCTAAGGAGTATGGGTAATTCTAAAAGGATCAAGAAGATAAACTGTTCTTGATATTTAACAAAATGTGACAATGATATTCTAATACAGCATGAGTACCTCCAAGCTTTTCCCTTAATTTGTGTAGTGTGCATGCATTTCTTTTTAACTTGGTTTTAATAAGACTGCTAAAATGTCCACAAGGCATTTGACTGAATGAAAAGATAATTATTTCCTAAAGAGTTATAAAGATATTCATCCAATGAGCAAATGGTTAGGGGTGTAATTTGCTACTTTTGTAGTCAACACATTTCTAAAGAGATTTCAAGGACATCGTTTTATATATTTTTCCATTAGGAATAATGGGGAAAAACTACAGATGCAGAGATGATAGAGACAGAGAGAGGTAGACAAAGAGAGTCAGATCCAGATAGAGGGAGACAGAGATAGAGACAGAGATAGATGGAGAGGTTGAGGCAGATAGAACAGTTCAAGGTTACACAGATTTTTCAGTAGACCATATTTTTCTGCTTAACTAATCTTTCTCCATATGGGTGTGTTTCATCCACTTAAATTTTTTTATTTCCCTTTCTGTTGTTTGCTCACTGGATTGTAGGTAAGAGCTTGGATTCATTGATTATACATTATTGTTGATTTGGCAGTGTAAACTTGAGATACTAAATTATAAGGTATTTGAAAATTAATTAATGGATAAAGAGATGTTTCTGAAAACTGTGTCTTCTCTTTTATTCTCTCAAATATCTGACATTCTGAGAGGTACTGCAAGATGAGGAAGTTCTCTTAAAATGGGACATAATAGCTATTGCTGTATTAGCATTTTGATAAAACTTGAAACACATCCATTCATAATATATCCAGGATGGATTTCACTGGATATTAGAAGAGGAGGAAAAGCAACCGGAAGCTCTAGGTATTGTTAGAAGTGACTAGCTCATCAGGGAGACTTCTTAGAAACTGTGAGAGCAACAGGACTGTTGGGGAAAAGTAAATGGATAAAGAGGGTTGCCTGGAGGAGAAAAGAGGAAAGCCATAAAAAGTGATATACATGACAGTCGTGGCTAGGCTATTCCCAGATTAATGTTAGCTTCATTTTAGGAAGTAAACAGCCAAGGGATTAAATCTTGGAAACTGTATCACTTCTGCTTTTAATGGTACTGATGAAACCCAGGACACTTGATAGTGGAGAATTTGTGAGCAAAAAAATTATCCTTTCTTAAACTTTTCCTTTTAACTCTGTTCTTGTAGGAAGATAGGAAAAGGTCTGTGATCTACAGGTGCCTTTGAATAGAAGGTCCCCAAACTTGCCTTTAAGCCATATATCTAATCACGTAATTAAAGATTGCTTTTGAAAGTATGAGGAAACTAAATCTGGAGAACCAGGCAGCAGGTTGGCAGGAATTGAGAGTGGGGTGAGGCAATAGGAACTAAATATGATCTTTGATTTTAAATAAAATAAATCTGAATGTTTATAATGAAGTGGTTGGAAATAAAACAAGAGGAAATACTAGGCAATAAAATGCTACATGATAAACATTTTATGTTAATTTCATGATTTTGCCACGTGCCTCTCTATTTACTTTCACCAGTGCTGAGATAAACAAAAGGCAGAAGGCAACAAACCCATTTTGTATCATAAATATAACAATAAACCACATGATGCTAATAATCATAATAGGAAGAATTAAGATAATCTCCTTTTAATGAGGATAAACTGTTTTATGCACTTAAAATTATTTCATTGAATCCTTCTAACATCTATGTGGCCAGAGGAATTGATATTTAAAGGATGAAACCAATTTCTCACCAATTTCTCAAGGCTCCAGTGTTAATAAATTCGAGCACTGGGGTTCAATCTAAAGGCTTTGTATTCCAATGATGTCATACTTAACCAGTTTAGTGCACTGTTCTCTTGGTTAGATGGAGGTTTATAAGGAGATCTGGCTTTCTCCAACACAGAACAAGTCAGGTTGAACTCAGTAGATAGCAGTCACTTTTATATTCTTAGAATTGAATTCTTTTGTGATACTATAGGCTCACTGAATAACATTAGCATCTTAACAAATTTGGTAAAATTTTAAAAGGTATGAACACAAGGATTAAACATTTGAGCTTTCATTAAACCGTCAGGAATAATCCCATGTTTAAATGCTTTGCCTACAACTGCCCATCACTATATAGCCCATTTCTTTGGAATCTCTCCCAGTAACACAGATTTAGAGAATACTTCCAAAGCACAGTATCTCTTCCATGCTTTTCTCTATCCCCAGGGAATCTCGTTGGAAAAATCAGCAAAGAGGAGGACAGATTTCTAAGTCTTTGTCTTTGCGTGGTCCTGAAACTAGAAAGAGTTTATCCATTTTCTATTTTATAAAATTTAAAAAGAGAAGAAAAATCTCATTTCAAAATGATTCATGCTGTGGAAATGAATTTGAAAGAACTTTTGCACAAAAAATGATGCCTTTGGTGTATTCTTCAATACACACTTTTTCAAAATTATAATATAAAGATGCTGAAGCAATAATGTGAGAAATTATGATAGCCCAAAGAACATGTTATTATGCAGAGCTCATGCAAAGAAGCCTATGTCTGGGGATAGAAACCGGCTCATTCTGGTTACATCTGTACTTAAACATTGTTGTTGCTGGCAGAGAGCTAACATTATTTCCCTGATGCCTTATAAACAGTCCTACAAAAAAAAAAAAATGTACTTTGAACTAATTTGAACCCAGTGGGGAGGAGGGCTAAGTGAGATGTCAACTTGAATATTTTGTACTTCCAAGTATACAGCCATTGAAGAAAATGTTTTCAGAGTCAAGTTTTTTTCTTCACCTTCCATCCCTGTGACAAGAGTAGTTGTCTCAGACCTCTCATATTTACCACTGTCCCCAACAACACAATGCGAGGTGCAAGAAGCTCTAGAAAGGAAGGAAGCTGCCTCAAAAATTATCCCAAGAAAATATTTGAATTAAGAATTACCCATGTATTACTTCTCAGCCTTTTGGCTAAGATCAAGTGTAAAAATTATCCATGCAAGGGAGAAACCAAATGTCATTGGGAAATAAGAAATAAATAATTCTCAAAGAACTAAATACTGGCATTCAAAAAAGGAAAGGACAACAGAGATAAATTGAAATGCATTTTATGAGAAAAGTGACCATAAATAACCCAGGGACTAGCTAATTAGCCATCAGGAAGATATTATGCTAAGCTTGAGAATCTGATGATTATATTGATCCAGTGGATTAGCAAGTCACAATCAATACATAGTGACCAAGAGTCTTATCTTTGCATTGAATTATAAATTTTCTTCAGAAGCTAAAATCTAACGAAAGCTGAATTTAGTCTACATTTCATAGCAAACATATTCTTTTCTGAAAATCTTTTTCTGTTCCCATAGTTTTTTGAGTTGCAACTTATGTGAACAATGCCAGAAATTCAATGAACTGCATCAGGGCGTAAGAACCAAGAGAACATTAAGAACAGCCAGGCAGACTTCAGGCTTAGGAAGGATTTCCTGTCTCTCATCCAAGCCCTGTTTAACTTGTCTGCTGAAATGGCTCCAGCTGGAGAAGATTCCAGAGCATGAGATATCAGAATGAATGGAAAGAAGGCAACTACTTGAGATGAAAGGATAGGCAAGCCTGAAAATGAAGGAGCGATTGATAGTCACTTTTCTACTGGTAAGTAATTGTGCCTTATCAGAAATACTTAAAAGCCTATTTGAACATGTTCCAAAATATTGAGGTGGTTTATGTACTTAAATATAAGTGTTAAAATTATGATTATAAAATATTGACACTACCTACCCCAACATTCAGCCACTCATGAATTAATTCACCTTTGAAAACCTTGTGTCTTGTTCACTAGATGTCAGGATGCTCTTTTTTTCCTTTGTGGATCTATAATGCTTTATGATGATATAAAACTAGACTGTAGGGGATCTCAGAAGATTCTTAAATATTTCTATATAGAAGTTGATATATAATTCTTGTTTTCTCCAGGAGAATGGACTACTTCATTTTCCAGTTAAAAGGAGATGGGCAGGCTTTTCGCATAGCAGTCAAGGCACTGCCTGGGATCCTTCATTCCACATCAGCATGCCTAGGTTTGAGTACTGCTACCCTATTTTCAACTTCCTGCTAATGTGTACCCTGGGATGCAATATATAATGACTCAAGTAGTTAGGTCCCTGCCACCCAGTGGGAGATCTGAATGGTGTTTCAGGCTCCTGGTTTTGGTCTGGCCCAGCTCCAGTGGTTGCAGGCATTTGAGCCAATTTGGTAGGAGTTTGCTGTGTCTGTGTCTCTGCCTCTCAAAATATAAAATGACAAAAAAAGAGTAAACACATGCATAGTTTAAGAAGACAATTGATGGATGTGTGATGTGTGACTGAGTGCACTATGTCACAGGAGTCCTGAATCTACAGTTTTTCACCCAGCAATCATGCATCTACCTTACTGTACATTGCTCCCATGTAATCTCCTGGTGCTTCCTGCCTACTCCAAGACTCTATGTTATTCTGTGTTTATTTAACCTGTTAGTACTGCCCCATGTTCTGAATTCATCCCAACGTATACACTCTCCTCAAGCCTTCTACTCTGACTTCCTTCAAAGCAAATATGTTGTTCAAGTTGAAGAAATAATAAAGGATTTACTCATAGAGATGGGACTTTCTCTAAAATTCTAGTTATGACTTATGTCCTCACTTTCTCTCCAAGACCCTTGATTTCGAAACATTTTTTTCTCTGCATTCTTTTGTTATAGTCTGAGGCAAAAAAAAGCACAAAGTGCATTCAAATGTGGAGAAAGGACACTGGAAAAATAAAGATGAACACTTCACAGACCTTATTCTGTAATTTGGTAAAATGTATTCTATGCTAATTCTAGGGCCTTTTTTAATTTCTGTAAATTGATTTTCATATCACTTACCACTGCCAAGGATGCTCTTATAAAAACCTGCAAATAGCTGCCCTATTAATCCTAAACATAGATTACTTTTGCACACCTTTACAGCTTACATCCCCTATGTTCCGACAATCCTCTCCTTTCAAGTCGAAAACCATCTTGCCTGGTGAAAACCAAGCAAGGTAAATGTAACCAGGTTTATAGATACAAATCTATTCTCAGTGAAACACTCTTTTTTTTTTCTGGGAGAATGCATGCTTGGTTTTTGGCATCACATTCATCCACAACATGACAGCATTTTAAGTTATTTCTGTGGCTTTTCTTTTTCATAATATTTTTAAGATCCATTTATTTTATTTGAAAGGCAGAGTTACAAAGAGGCAGAGGCGGAGAGAGACAGAGAGAGAAAGAGGGAGAGGTTTTCCATTTGCTGGTTCACTTTCAAAATGACTACAATGGCCAGAGCTGCAACAATCAGAAGCCAGGACCCAGGAGCTTCTTCCAGGTCTTCCATGCCAGTGCAGGGGCCCAAGAACATATGGCTGATACTCCAATGCTTTCCCAGGCCACAGCAGAGAGCTGGATCAGAAGTAGAGCAGCTGGGACTTGAACCAGCACGCATATGGGATTCCAATACTGCAGGCTGCGGCTTTACCCACTATGCCACGGCGCTGTCTCATTTCTGTGGATTTTGAGACAATTCAGAAGCCCTTTGACACAAAGATATCATTGACATTTGTTCTCTCTGGGTAGACTGGAGTCAGATTGCTTTTTTTTTTTCCCCTAAGAGTCAGAAGATTACATTTGCCCTACTTCAGGAAGCTAATGAGAATGTTTGGAAAAAATGCAAGGTTCAGTTGGCAATGTATCCAAAGTAAATAAAAATAAATAAATAATTGAATACATCACACAGAGCATCCTCTTATTGTATTGCTTGAATGCAATTTCTACTACAGGTGATAATTTGTTACTGCCCTAAAAGCTAAGCCTTCAGCTATTTCTTAGTAAATGTGTATTATCCAGCATGGCAAAAATGATCAATTAATCAAATAAATATCTCTGAGAACATAAGAACTGTATATAGAGTGGAGAGAGGAGGAGCTATTGATTGCTATTGGAGAGAACATTCTTGCAGAGGTTGTTAATGGTTCATTAATTTGCTTTTAAATTCAGAGTCTACATTTGAATTTTGTAGGTAAGTGAGTGCATGACAACACAAAATAGAGACTTTAGCTATAAAGTGGATATTATAACTCTTCTGCTATGATACTTTTTAGAGTCTCTTCTTTCTACTTCCACAGTATCTTCTTGAGCCCTAAATGAGCTGTTATATGTGTCCAGTTGATAACATAGGGCTAATCTGGTACAATGCAGAGTTCTCATATCAGAATAATTCTTTCCACTTATGAATTATTTTCTGTCTCATTTTCAATGACTGAACTGGTGAAATTAATTAGGGAAATGCAAGAAGACTTAAAGTATTTTTCAAGTTTAGTTGTTAAATGAAACTCACCTCATGAAAAGAAACCAACATATGTCACACATTGAACAAGAAGAGAAGAGTCACACATGCTAATGTAATGAATCTCATAAAAAATCTATTGGAACAAATAGATTGCCTCATTATTAATCATAATTTCACTCCCATATTTAAAGAAAACATATACTGTATGTTCTGGAAAATATACTACATTTCCAAAGCAGAAATTGTATAACTAAATAAGTAACATATATTCCACATCCTTTTCTTGTTAAAATTTTCAAATAAAACTGTGGAAGCACTAAATACTGCTGCCGTATGTTTTAGTTCATTTATTTGGAAATATTGTGGATTAAAGAAGAAAAGTTAGTGAATAACTTATTCTGTGTTTGGAGATGAATTTGGCAAGAAAAAAGTTAATGATGTTATAAATCCTTGGTGGAAGACTCATGGCAAGGTGACATGAATGACTAATGTCACAGCATTATGTATTTCTTTCAGTTGCTCCTTTATTTAAAAGGCTTATACAATAAGGAAGAAACACATATCCTCAAGATATTTCTACTTGGTTTTCCATTGTTATGATTATTCCTTTACATATTTATTAATCTGAAAAAAGGAGAGAATGTAGGCATTAAATCCACATGTGCTGAGTTTAATCCTCTATTAGAACCCACCATTAAATTGGCAAATAAAAGACTATCTGCACCTCAGTGTTTATTCAATTCACACTAGCTAAGACATGGAATCAACTTAAATACCTATCAACAGAAGACTGGATAAAGAAATTATGGGACATATACTCTATGGAATACTATACAATGGTAAAACAAAAATGAAATCTGGTCATTTGCAACAAAATGGAGGAATCTGGAAAACATCATGTTGAGTGAAATAAGCCAGTCCCAAAGGGACAAATGTCATATGGTCTCCCTGATCTGTGAAAACTGAATGAGCATCTAAAAGGAAACCTGGAAAATTGAAACTGACACTATTAGAAGCAATGACTTGATCATCCCTTGTTGACTGTCTAGGAACAGCTTACAATTTTATTCTTTTCAGTATTTTCTTTTTCTATTTATACCATTGGTTGAACTTTTTACTTAACACAGAATTATTCTTAGGAATTTAAATCCAATTGAAAATTGATCCCTGCTAAAAATAAGAGTGGGAATAAGAGAGAGAGGAGATGTGCAGCTCAGTACATGCTCATTCGGACCTTACCCCTAAGGGTAAAGCTAAAAACTTACCATGGGACACCAAATCCCATTAAATTGGCAGGTACCAATGCCATCTTACTAGTTAAAGTGATCAGTTTAATTTCATAACTGATCATAAAGATAGAATTAAGTGTCAAAGGAATCACATAAATAAGACCCAGTGTCTGTTAATAATAATAGAATTAAAAAGGAGAGAATGATCCAACAATCCAACATGGGAAGCAGGATGCACAGCAGACTCAGAAAGACAAATGCCTTAAATAGCACTCTGGCCTCAGAATCAGCCCTTAAGGCATTCGGATCTGGCTCAAGAGCCCATGAAAGTATTTCAGGCATGGAAAGCCAAGACAATAGGGCAACAATGACCTACATGAACAATCTCTGTGAATGAGATACCAGTGGAAAGAAGGGGCCATCAAAGAAGGAGGTACCTTTCTCTGAAGGGAGGAGAGAACTTCCACTTTGATTATGGCCCTTTTTAAATAATGTCAAAATTTGTGGACTCAAGAGGCTTCCATAGCCTTGGAAGCTCATGACAAGAGCCTTTGGTGATTACTGACATCATAAATAAGGGTGTCAATTGTTAAATCAACAACAGGAGTCACTGTGCACTTGCTCTCCCTGTAGGACCTCTGCCCTTAATGAGTTGTACTATGAGAATTAATGGTAAAACTAGTCTTCAAACAGTACTTTCTACTTTGTGTGTCTGTGTGGGTGCAAACTGTTGAAATCTTTACTTAGTATAGAGTTGATCTTCTGTACATAAAGATAATTAAAAATGAAATGAATCTTAATGAAGAATGGAATGGGAGAGGGAGTAGGAGGTGGGACGGTTTGGGGGTGGGAGGGTGGGTATGAGGAGAAGAACCATTATAATCCAAGAGTTTGACTTATAAAATTTATATTTATTAAATAAAAGATTTCTATAAAAAAAAAAAAACCACTATTGCATTTGTGTCCCAGAGGCTCTACTTCTTATGGTACAGCTGTTGTGGAAGGTGATTTCTGCCATGGAAATAAAAATGCAAAACACTGATCTCATTTTAAAAGATAGCCTTCAAATTTAATAACAACAAAATCTTGGAGAAGTGAATCTATCTGCTACTCAATTTCCACTTCCATAAAATGTGAGGGGTTCTAAAGATGCTTCTGCATCTAATATAATTTGATTCAGTGTATTTATGTTTTGTATTTTGAAAAATAAAAAATATTACACTGTTGGTGGGTGAAGTTTCATTCTTCTACAGATATTTGATATTGGAGTGCTAGGTCTCTATCTTTGATGTAATCTGAAATGTTGCCTGTGGGGGAAGGCAATGGGAACATCTCAGTTGTTCCTACCCTGAAGCCTAAATCAGGCCCATGAAGTGGGAGTGTCTGGGGAAGACACATGGAGATGATCATTTAGCTGTGAATTAGTAATTGCTCAAAACATAAATTGTTTACTTGGTAAAGATTTTTAGGTGATTTGTTCTGTTGCCATTTTTCAAAAATAAAGGCCTGAAATAAAAGCCCAAGTAATGGGACAACTTAAGGAAAGAGAAACCAATTGAAGTGGCACCCAGTGAATACAGACATCGTTGTCTGCATATAACAAACCACCCTAAAAATTACTATACAATCCAAGATGAAATCCCTTTGCCTTTAAGTTATCAAGACACAAAGGAAAGGAGATAAATCCATGCCAGGTAGTTTCCACTTTCTTAACCTCTGGCTGTCCATTACAAGGCTCTATGTGAAACTGAAAATGTTTCTATCTTTAAGTAAGGAAAAAATGATAAAAAAAAAAAACATACTTACTAAGCTCTCTTATTTCTATCTTTCCTTAAAGGGTATTATGCAAAGACCTGAACTATGAAGAGCTAGATTTTATCATATTCATTATTTAGAATTGCGTATTTTGCATGTTAAGTCCTGACTTTCTTTGTATGTGTATATGTATGTGAAAAAGAGGCAGAGAAACAGAGAAAGATAGAGAATAAAAGGAGAGAAAGCAGTGAAGAGTCATTTTTAAAGGACATTAACATAATTTGAATGATTATTTTTCCCTGGATTTTAACTAGCTGAATAATCATGGTTAAATAGAATGCAGCCATTTAGTCATATATGGTGTTTAGATGGCAAGGGTAAATGGGGGGGGGGCATTTTTCACTCTGAGACTAAAGCTTTGTCTGGTGGGCTCACTCTGAGTAAGAAGAGGATAGTGCTATTTGCCCTCCTAGAACTCGCGGCAGAGATTGTAATGTCTGGTACCAATTACGATGTGGATACCTGACTATAGGAACTGGTATGACACCACCAACTCATTTCACCCGAGCTAACAGGAAACTGTCAGACAAAAAGAGCTCTGTGCTTCTCTCACCTCAGGCTATATCTACACCGGTTGCCTGGAGGTGAAAGATTCAGTATATCCCATTACTGGTAATTTCACCCATCTCGTTTCCCTGAACTGATCTCATTCCGAACTGCAGAGTTTGAAATAACCTCAGTGCCATCTCAAAGAAGATAACAATGGTCAAAATTTAAAAGAATAATCCAAACATCCTAGGAAACTTTTTAATGTGTCAATCCTTAGTGGAATTTTGTCTTAAATAATTTATGTCAATGGCAAAAGAAATATTCTACGTGCCAATGTACATAACAAGATAATAGCTTCATTATGAAATATGTAAAACTAGAACATGAACTGAAATTAGCTATAGTCTAGTAATGCTTTTCATGTTATAAAAAAATTCAGTAAGAGGCAAGATTATGTACTCATTGTAGATTTACTTGGAAATGGGGAAATCGTAAGTGAAGATCACTTGTGTCATATAGGGGTTATTAAGAACACTATTTTTACTAGTGTACTTGAATTCCAGCTTCACCACTACCTACCTAGCTAATCTTAACTAAATTACATTAACTATGCCTTAGTTTATTCATCTGTACAATTGAGAGTGTAATGTCCATAACTGGTTAGTTTAATAACTGGTTAATTAATTAGCTTATTGAAAACTGCAATTTTAAAAAATCATAGAACAGCACTTGGCACATAGTTAATATATGCACACAGATAAAATGGATAGGATCAATAAAACACAAAATATTTATTTTACTATTCTTTTTATCTTAATTGTTTTTTATTTCAATGGAAGAGAGACAGAGGCAGACACAAAGATCTTCCATCTTCTGGTTCACTTCTCAAAAGCCTGCAACAAATGGGTAGGAGAGCCCAAAGCCAGGAACCCGGAACTCAGTGAGAATCTCCCTTGGGGGTGGCAGGAACTCAAGTATTTGAGCCATCACCTGCAGTCTCCCAGGGTGCACATTTACAGGAAGCTGAGCTAGAAGTGGAGCTGGGACTCAAATTCAGGCACTGCTTTCTGGAATGCAGAAGTCAAATTGTCACCTTTTTTTTTTCTTTTTGGCAGGCAGAGTGGACAGAGGGGGTGGGGGAGGTCTTCCTTTTCCATTGGTTCATTCCCCAATGACTGCTGCTGCTGGCGCATCATGCTGATCCAAAGCCAGGAGCCAGGAGCTTCTCCTGGTCTCCCATGCTGGTGCAGGGCCCAAGCACTTGAGCCATCCTCCACTACCTTCCCGGGCCACAGCAGAGAGCTGGACTGGAAGAGGAGCAACTGGGACAGAATCCGATGCCCTGACCAAGACTAGAACCTGGTGTGCTGGTGCCGCAGGCGGAGGATTAGCCTATTGAGCCGCAGCACCAGCCGAATTGTCATCTTAAACACTGCTCATTGCCCACCCCAAAGTACCAGCTTTAAAGGTGAAAATTGTATATATAGTCACATTTTTTTAATTTGTCAAAAAATAGCTTTTTTTTTTTAGCATTTAGTCATATTGCTGTCTTCCTTTTCTGCTGCCACCATCAAATGACAGCACCAGACATCCTTTGTTCTAGGATAAATGAGGGTTGTCTATGCTTGTTCTGACGAAGAGATTCTGCCTGTCTAGGACTGTGAGCTTCCTGGATTCTGGAGCTCTGATCTAATGATAAACACCACTGTTTTGGCCAGCCCTGTGGTGCTGGCCTGAAGCGCTGACATCCCATATTAGTGCCAGTTCTAGTCCCAGCTGCTCCACTTCCGATCCTGCTCTCTGCTGTGGCCTGGGAAAGCAGTATTAGATGGCCCAAGTCCTCGGGCCCCTGCACCCATGTGGGAGACCCAGAAGAAGCTCCTGGCTCCTGGCTTCGGAATGGTGCAGTTCTGCCATTGCGGCCAGTTGGGGAGTGAACCAGCAGATGGAAGACCTCTCTCTCTCTGCCTCTCCTCTCTCTGTGTAACTCTGACTTTCAAAAATAAATAAATCTTTAAAAAAATTGTTTCCTACTTCTTGAATCTTTGCCTTTGAATTTTAGTTCCCGTCAGTTAAAAGAAACTATTGTTTCCTTCACATACAACTAATGCTCATCAATCACATGTGCAGTGCACATTAAACAAAAAGGAGTTGCAACAGGAAGAGACATCTCTCTCTGTTGCTATCTGAGGTCTAATAGCTGCAGTAAGAAAACATCTCTGGTTTTATCACACGTAATTTTCTTTAAGAGATCCACTGGTGCATAAATTATTTTTTCAGTACCAGTCAGTATTTCTGCTTTCCTCGTGCATTTTTTCCAAGAACCAGCCCATTTCTGAAATCAATATTTATTAATTTCTTGATTTAATAATTCCTAATTATCTGAGTTATTTTTAGAATAAATAAGGCATCATGTCACTTGAGCTTTAGCATAACAGGCTAAAACAATTGTTAAAATGTGAATCTAGAGGCTAGTGAGGTGGCATAGTGGTTGAAGCCTCTTCCTGTGATGCTGGCATCCATATGAGTTCTGATTTGAGTCTCAACTGATCCACTTCTGACCCAGCCCCCTACTAATGGACCTGTGAAAGCAGCAGAAGATGGCCCAAGTGCTTGGGCCCCTGCTACTCACACGTGAGGCTTGTGGAGTTCCATGATCCTGGCTTTTGTCCAGCCCAACCCCAGCTGTGTGGCCATTTGGAGGGTGAACCAGCAAATGGAAGATTCTTTCTCTATCTCTCCCTCATCCTCTCTAACTCTGACTTTCAAGTAAGTAAAATAAATTCTGTTTTAAAAAGTAAAACTATTAAATGAAAATAATATTTAAAGAATAAAATACTGCCATTTTGTCTCCTTTTAATAAATGCTCACTATGTAAGCATACAACTATCCTCTAAATTGTGGTTATTTATATTTTATTCTATAACCTCAGGAGGTAAGAACTAATTAAGAATATACTTGAAAGACACAGGAATGTCTCTCGGTGTTTAAATAGGAGTTGAGAAGTCACAAGTAAATTGAACAAGAGGCCAACTGGGATATCAGGGATGTTTCTTTAGGAAAGCTTATGTCTGCTTTCCATTACAGCAACTAAAATACCCAAGAGGGACTCTTTGGGAAAGAGAAGGGCTACTGCAGCTTACAGCTCGAAGGTTACAGTGCAGGATCAGGCAGCCCAATAGGCTGGCATCTGATGGAAGCCTGCCATGCAGGTGCAGAGGACAATTAAGTGGTCAGAAAACAGAAACAGGCAAGGCAGAACTATAACTCAAATAATCAATCCTCTCCCAAGAATCACCTTCTGAGGACATCCCCAATGTCCTAAAGACCTCACTCCAGGTTCACCTCTGAGACCCCATAATTACATCAAGTCTTCACCTTTTAATCCACCAACTACTAGTGTTAAGACCTCTGAGTTTAAATGTCTGTACAGTTTGTGAAGACAAGTCCTGTTGTACCTATAACAGATAGGTGCAGTGCTTTAACGGTGAAATCTTAGCCTTGGTGTGTCCCACTAATGTTTTACAAAGGAACGAAAATACTGATTTATTTTCCAGATGGAAAAATAAGGCAGTTGCCTTTCTTTTCTCCAGTGTGAAAAAAATTGTTTATGAATTTAGTGAAAAAGCAAAAGAAAAGTAATTTCTTCATGAACAATAGAAGATCCAAAAACTCATTGGCAATTACATGCAGAGCTTGAAAAAGAGCTGCTATTTAATGGGCTAAAACACATGTGCCCCAAAAAACACATAAGAGCATCATGGTTCCAATGTCTTAAATCAAATTAAATAGAGTAAAAATTATAACCAAAGTTGTATTTTAAGGAACATTTTGTGTTCTTTTCAGAGGTCAATAAACGGCTATTATGTACAAGTTACGTCAAATACCTGCATATTTATCCTTAACTAACGTATTTACCCTTCTATTATTGGCACTCATTCTGCTAACCACTTTATGACTCTGACCTTTTCAATATGCCAAATTTTAAAAATTCATTATTTCCTTTTAAACCATTGATCTCAGGAGAATTCTAATTTTTTGGCCTGCAGCTGACTCGTGGACAGGCACCAGCTGAATTTTGCAGATAGCCTGTAAACTAAGTGACCATTTAAAACACTGGACTCTTTCGCTTCTGTTTGATTCCCCAGTTCTCAGACTTTTCTTTTTCCCTATGTCAGATGTCTAGATCTCCCTAGTCAAAGTCTTGATCTTTTGGTTCCCAGATTACTAACAACCTTTGCTTTTTTCCTCAGACCACACCTATCACAACTGATCTAATAGGGATCCTAAGCTTTTCCCATAAAGTTTTCTTCCACCTTTCCTGTGCCTAGCTCCTCTGATTTCAACACAGAGGAAGGACACAGAGCCTAATCCATTCTAAATCTACAGCCTAATTGAAAGTAGGTGAAAGGACTAACACTGTGGCATAGTGGGCAGGCATTGTGACACAGTGGGTTAAACTGACAGCTGCAATGCTGGCATCCCATATGAACACTGGTTCCAATCCCAGCTGCTACACTTCTGATCCAGCTTCCTGCTAATGCGTCTATGCAAGCAGCAGAAAATGACCCAAGCGCTTGGACCCCTGTCACCCAGGTGGGAGATCCTGGGTGGGGTTGCAGGCTCCAGCTTCAGCCTGGCCCAGCCCTGGATGTTGAAGCTATTTGGGGAATGAATCTGTGAATAGAGGATCTCTCCCTTTCTCACTGTGACTCCACCATTCAGACAAATAAATACATCTTTAAAAGAAATAGTGTATTGAATCCTTCTTTGAATTACTGAAAAGTACTTTCAGGAACATGTGACGAGTAGAAGGGTGGCTCACAGACACATTTCAGGGCTGAATCCAGGAGTCCTGTGAGTGGCAGTTGGAGAAATTTGTCAATATGATCATCTCTTTTACACAATTGGCTGGTTTGCTCTAATCCCTTGATAATTTGAGCACACTTTTGGGTGGTTTCATATATTTATTCACTTATTTACTTTTATTTCATTTTTATTTTGTTGCAATATAGTTTAAAACCATGCTTATTTATTTATAAGCAGGGAAAGTGACATAGCCCTAAATTATAAAAGTGACTCCTTCTTCCTATTCCCTAAGGTGCATATTTATCTAAAACAATTGTGCTTTCTTCCATATATTCTAACAAGAATGACTTACTATATTATCCCAATAATTTCAAAAAATGAGTTTTTTTTTTTTTCAGGAATTAAGGTGTCAATTTTCCTGCCTGATACTTCAGGACAGCTCCTGAAGCTGGTGTTTTGGTTTCTCTTTCAGTGCATGGTTATATTCTAAGGCTGCCCTTTGCTGAGTTCCTCTTTCCCACTCTTCCTGAGACATTATTTTGGCTTTTCTAGGCGTTATTTCCTGGGCCAGACCTTTCTCTCCCAAAGTTTACAATGCCTTTTGTAAGCATCACTTATTCAACTGAAATGTCAATTTAATTAGAGCTGAAGTAATAATAGCTGAAAAAAAGAAAAGTATTGATGTACCAGTAAAAATAATATTAATATCCTAATAAATATAAGATTGATTCAGTCTTGAAAAATAAAGGCCATATGTTTGGTGAGTTTATAAATCCTCCACATGTTTCCAAATACACTGGTTGAGTGAAGGCCTTTATGAGACTGTATGGAATCTAAGGCCACCACATAGAGTTGTGTAGTTTGCTCACTTGAAAAGGATGTCAAATTGAGGGAGCAATTGGGAATTGAAATGAAGATTGCATTCTTCTTGCCAAGTACACTCTCCAGCATAAGGCCCCATAAATCTAGAGTACAAGGGACCTTTTTTTAATTAACACAAAGGATGTAGCTATTTGCCAAACAGTGTATTGCTGGCTATAAGTCCATCTGGAGCAAACACTGATTTGTTTTAATTTTCATAATAGCTATAGAGGTGGTCCTGTTAAGACGAGCTCTGCCTCTTCTGTATAATTAGCATTTCTTTTATTTGAGACTCAAAGATATCCATATTCTCGATTTTCCTAAAAAATGTATCTCTTGCTATACCCTGTATTTTATGTATTGCAATATCTAGTTCATAATTCTGAATATTTTAGATTTTTATCTCAAAAGCTTTTGATGTTTAGCTAACCTTATGACATTACATTATATGTTCATTATATTAAGCATTTTAATTAGCATGCAATACATATATCATGTCTTATGGGGCACAGTGCAGTAGTTCAACACATAGGCACAATTTAAACCAATCAGATGAGACAATTAGCCTTTCTGTTTCCTCTTTTCTCTGCGCTTGGAGTCTACCAGCTCCTCTTTTAGTTCTTTATTCAGCATATAGTGCAGTAATAGGAGTTATCATGAGACAAATGTACTATGGATACCAGAACTTCTTCCATTGCCATTATCCAACCTCCCATTACCCCTTTCTTCACTTCCCAACCTCCAGTAATCACAATTCTAAGTTCAAATTTACTATGTTTTTCCACATATGAAAGAGAGCATATGACATTTGTTGCACCACAGCACTGGCCCCATTGCTACTGGTTTTTGAGTGTTGATTGTGTATCCTGTGACTTTACTGAGTTTAGCAATATTGGTAATCTCTTGGTGAATCCCTTTAAATTTTTTAAAATTAATTAGTTTTTAACAGATTCAATGTAATAAGTAGATATAATATTAAGGATATGATGATATTCCCTTCCTTTCTCTTTTCCTCCGTCTTCCATCTCTCCTCTACTATCCTTCCTTCTTCCTTTCTTTCTTTTACATATTTTAAGTTTACATTATAGTAAAAAAGCTTAATACTTCAACAAATAAGAAGCAACAAGTAAAAAGCAAAAAGACCCAAATTCTGAACAGCTTTAAACCATAACTGAATGAAAAATAAACAACTTTACATATACAGTGAAGTTAAAGTAATCACAGATCATTAAAGCTATAGCAGTGGGGCCGGCACTGCAGTGCCGGCATCTCATATGCACACTGGTTCATCCCAGCTGCTCCACTTCCGATCCAGCTCTCTGCTATGGCCTGGAAAACAATAGAAAATGGTCCAGGTCCTTGGGCTCCTGTATCCACATGGGAAACTCAGAAGAGGCTCCAGGCTCCTGGCTTTGTATCTTCCCAGCTCTGGCGATTGTGGCCATTTGGGGAGTGAACCAGTGGATAGAAAACCTCCCTCTCCTCCCTTTTTTTTTAATTTTAGCTCCAACATATAAGGAAGAACATGCAGTATTTGTCTTCCCTGGTCTAGCTTATTTCTTTTTACACCATGTCCTCTAGTTGTGTCTATTTTTTTGCAAATGGTAAATTTCATTCCTTTTTACAGCTGAATAATATTTTATAATATAAATAATGTTATATATTCTTTGTCCACTCATATGATGCTGGACAACTTGATTGATTCCATAATTTGGCTGTTGTGAACAGTGTGGCTGTATACACAGTGGTGCAGGTAGCTCTTTAATACATTGTGTTCAAGTTTTTTGGGTTTATACCTAGCAGTGGGATTGCTGGATCATAGGGCAAGACCATTTTCAGGTTTTTAAGAAATCTCCTCTCTGTTTTCCACAGTGGCTGCACTAATTTACACTCCCACCAACAGCATATAAGTGTTTCCCTTTGTCCAAATCCTCAACAGCATTTGTGACTCTCTGTGTTTTGGATTTTAGCCATTCTGATGGGGTGAAGTAATGTCTCATTATGATTTTGATTTACATTTCCCGGATGGCTAGTGATGTTGAGCTTTTCTCATATATCACTTTGCTACTTGTATTTCTTCTTTTGAGAACTATCTATTGAAGTGTTTTGCCCATTTCTCAGCAAGATTGTTTTTTGTTGTTGCTGTTGAGTTTTTTAAGTAGCTGATACATTTGGGATGTTAATCCTTTGTCAGACAGGTAGTTTGCAAATATTTTCCCCATTCTATTGATGTCTCTTCACTCTATTGATCCTTTCCTTTGCTGTGCAAAACCATCTGAGTTTGAAAAAGTTCCCTTTGCTTAGTTTTGCTTTTGTTGCCTGTGTTTCGAAGGTCCTTTCTCCTATGTTTTCTCCCAGCATCTTCATAGTCTCAGGTCTTAAATTTAGGTCTTGGTCCATCTTGAGTTGATTTTTATATATGATGAGAGATATGGATCAAATTTCATTTTCTACATATATACATCCAGATTTTTAAAGATTTATTTATTTGAAAGACAGAGTTTATAGAGAGAGGGAGAGAGAAAGACCCATACACACAGAGGTCTTCCCCTCTCCCCAAATGGCCACAACTCCCCAAATGGCCACAAAGGCCACAGTTGTGCTAGTCCAAATCCAGAAGCCAAGAGCATTATCTGGGTGTCCCATGAAGGTATAGAGGCCCAATCTCTTGAACTATATTCCATTGCTTTCCAAGGTGCACTAGCAGGGAGTTCGATTGGAAGTACAGGAGCCAGGAGTCAAACCAGCACCCATATTTGATGCCAGCGTCACAGGCGGCAGCTTAATCAGCTGTGCCAAACTCTGTTCCTGTATCCAGTTTTTTTAAAGATTTATTTATTTATTTATTTGAGAGAGAGAGTTACAGAAAGATAGAGAAACAGAGAGAAAGGTCTTACGTCTTCTAGTTCACTCCCCAAATGGCCACAATGGCAGGAACTGGGCAAATCCGAGGCCAGGAGTCAGGATCTTCTTCCAGGTGTCCCACATGGGGACAGGGGCCCAAGCACTTGGATCATCTTCTACTGATTTTCCTAGCCATAGCTGGATCAGAAGCTGGGACTTGAACTGGCACCCATATGGGATGGCAGCACTGCAGGTGGCAGCTTTGCCCATGAAGGAAACAACATTGGCCCTTCCATATCCAGTTTTACAAACATCATCTGTTGCAAAGGTTATCCTTAATCCACTTTTTAAATTTTACTTTTTTTGCCTGTGCTTTGGGGGTCTAGCCCAAGAAGTCATCCCCTACACCAATATCTTGGAGTTTTTCCCCTACATCTTCTTCCATGAACTTTGTAGTCTCAAGTCTTAAATATAGGTCTTTCATCCATTTTGAGTTGTTTTTTGTCTATAGTGACAGGTATGGATCTAATTTCATTCTTCTGCGTATATAAATCCAGTTTTGTCAGCACCACTGGTTAAAGACACTATCCTTATTCCACTGAACAACCTGAGCACTTTTGTGAAAAATCAGTTGGCTATATATAGGTGGATTAATTCTGAGTTCTCCATTTTGTTCCATTGATCTGTGTATTATTTTGTAAAATAGAATTTGTTTATTTATTTGAAAGTCAGAGTTACACAGAGAGAAAAGGAGAGGCAGAGAGTGAGAGAGAGGTCTTCCATCCACTGGCTCACTCCCCAATTGGCCACAAGGGCTGGAGCTGAACCCATCTGAAGCCAGGAGCCAGGAGCTTCCTCCAGGTCTCCCAAGCACCTGGGCCATCCTCTACTGTTTTCCCAGGCCACAGCAGAGAATTAGATGGGAAGTGGAGCAGCCAGGACCCAAACTGGTGCCCTTATGGGATACTAGCACTACAGGTGATGGCCTCACCAAGCGCACCACAACACCAGCCCCTATGTATTGGTCTTTATGCTAGTACCATGCTGTTTTAATTACTATAGCTTTGTAGTGTGCTTTGAATTCAGGTATTATTGTTATGCCCAGTTCAGTTGTCCCCCAAGACCACCAAGGAGCCGATACCCTTGTAAAGCACACAAGAGTTTTATTGCAGGTCCGGGCCTGGTCTCTCAATCAACACTGATGCAGCAGGTCTGAATTGAGAGCCCCGACCCTTCAGTTAACAGGATTTTTATAGGGTTTTCAGAGACATCATGGTACCATTTAGCAAATTGTCTCATCCCGTGGGATATTAAAAGGATGTCTCTTAGAATTGATTAGTGCATCCAGTGGTGGGAATGGACCTACTAAAGGTGGTTGGATGGCTTTGGGGTTGATACCTTTTGAATTGATTGGCCAAAGCATAGGGTCCGAGCTGCTGGGGTGTATGTGCCGAACTGCAGGGTCTCAGGAAGCTATTAATGACCTTATCTGCCCTGAGAAGACACCAGGAACTCTAGGTATTTCTCTGTTATCTGTTAATCGGCTGTTGCTGGGAGAGTTTATCGCAAGGGGAGTTCATTTATTTACTTTTAAGAGCTTCTGGCTAAGGGTTCAGGGCCTGGTCAGGCCCAAGTTACAAGATGGAGGCCTAATTTAAAATAGTTACACCTTGATCCAGGCTCAGGTCTCACATTATGATGCCTCCATCTTGATTTTTCTTTTTCAGGATCACTTTGGTTATTCTGGGTCTTTTGTGATCCACATAAATTGTAAGACTGCTTTTTCTAGGCTGTAAAGATTGGCATTGGAATTTTGAGGGGATTGCATTGAATTTATAAATTGCTTTTTGTAGTACAGCCATTTTAATGATATTGATTTTTCCAATCCATGAGCAGGCAATTTCTTTCCCTT
Organism: Sylvilagus floridanus; assembly: GCA_949820135.1. Classification (NCBI taxonomy): domain Eukaryota; kingdom Metazoa; phylum Chordata; class Mammalia; order Lagomorpha; family Leporidae; genus Sylvilagus; species Sylvilagus floridanus. The sequence continues at coordinate 81,717,559 of OX463236.1, read as the reverse complement.
TTTGTGTTCTTGATGGTTTCTTTCATCAGTATTTGATAATTTTCATTATAGAGATCTTCCAATTCTTTGATTAAATTTAATACTGAATATTTGATTTTTGTGGTTATTGTGAGTGAGACTTCTTTCTTGATTTCCTTTCTGTGAGTTTGTCATTAGTATACAAAGGACCTACTATTTTTTGAATGTTTATTTTCTAACGTGCAAGTTTACTGAACTGGTTTATCAATTCTAACAGCTTTTTTTATAGATTGGTTAGGTTTTTTGATTTACAGCATCATTTCAGTTGCAAACATGGGTACTTTGATTTCATCCTTTCCAATTTTGATGCCTTTTATTTGTTTCTTTTCCCTAATTGCTCTTGCTAAAATTTCCAGTACTTTATTTAACAAGAGTGGTGAAAGTGAACATCCTTGTCTTTTTCCAGATCTGAGCGGAAATGCTATCAGTTTTTCCTCATTCAGTGTGATTTGGGCTGTTGGTCTTGGTGTGTCTAGATTTCTTTCTGAATAGAATCACGCCATCTATGAAAGGGAGAATGACTTCTTCCTTTTGTATTTGTATGCCGTTCCCCAGTGGCTGAAATTATTCTCCTTGCTGTATGTTGAAAGTTGGGGGAGTGGTAATGAAGGCAGGCTGTTGGCCATCTAGGCTGAGGGTAAGCTGGGTTGAACTTGAGTCTTGCAGTTACAAGACTCTGTACTATCTGGCAGATGCACCCCAAGTCTAAGAGAGACTGGTGGTGATCACAAGCTGAGACATTTGTCTACCCCACCAGGGTGCAGGTTTCTGCACGATGCTCAGGCAGATCTAGAGGCTGTGTCTATTTGCATAGGGCTGCGGATAGATGCTTTGGGCTTTATCTGGTTGCTGGGCTTCAGCACAGCAGGCCTGGTTCTAAGCTTTAAAGCCATGCCCTAAGTTTATCTTCCCACCCTATATCCAGCAACCAGAGCAATGCTCTTGTACAGCTGGAGGTTGAGGAAGGTTAATGGAAGTTGGCCCTTGACCAAAGAATCAGTCTGTAAGTATTGGCCTGGGGACAGAGGCCATCAAACTCTGACTCTAGGTTTTGCCACAGCTGGTTACTAGGTCTCAAGTTTAACGTCTGTTCTTTAATTCCTGTCCCTCCCCTGAGTGGAAGACATCTGTCCACATGCTGTGTTACTTAGAACCAGGAGAGGGCTGATGTTACAGCTTTTTCCCTTTTCTGTTCTTCAGTATATCTTTCCTTATTGTTTACCAAAACCAGGCACTGTGGTTTGTCACCTGATTTCCTTGACTATTTTACAAGTGATTTGATGTTTGAATTATTGCTCAAATTGGTGTGTAGATTATTGTTGTTCAAATTAGTGTTTTTGTGGGGATATAGTGGGAACATTTTAGCTGCTATCTTGTTCTGCCTGCTGGCTAACTGCTATTTTTTTAAAGAATTGTTTTATTTATTTGAAAGACAAAGTCACAGAGAGAGGCAGAGCTGGAGAGAGAGTCTTCCATTCCACTATTTCACTCCCCAAATGACTGCAATGGCAAGAGCTGAGTTGATCCAAAGCCAGGAGATTTTTCCAGATCTCCCATGCAGCACAAGGACCCAAGGAATTGGGCCTTCCTCACAGCCTTCCCAAGCCACAACAGAGAGCTGAATCAGAAGAGAAGAACCTGGGACTCTAACCAGCGCTCATATGGGATGCTGGCACTGCAGATTGGTACTTTAACCTGCTGCAACATAGCGCCAGCCCCAGGCTAACTGCTTTTTGTAGAGACATTTAAAAATTGTACCTAGATTACATTGCATATTGTGAATACTGATTTTACTATCTGTAAGAAAGGCTTATTTTTTAAAAAAAAAATCATTACCAATTGAGTAAATTATAACATTTGAGCAATGCAAATTCTTGGATTAACCAAAGAAAGTTGAACTATAGATTCCTATAATGATGTAAATGTTAGACAGAAAATACCATGAAAGTTCTAGTTTTTAAAAATCTTTAATTGATCTTACCTATTATACCACTAGATATAGATCTGTAAATATGTATGACTATAGGACCAAAAATTATTCAATCATCTAATTTTTGTCTGAAGTTATGGGAAACCAGGTTCAATAACATATTTGAATTCATTAGTCTTTCCTCATCTATGTAAGAAATAACTGTAGTGGGAGCTGGGTCTCAGCAGAGTCCTCTAGTTGCCAGGATGGTTAGTTGCTGGTTAGGAAGAACTGAGCCCTGCCACCCCCCCGCCACCCCCACACACACACACCAGGAATTGATTTCTGTCAAAGGAAATTTGCTTCCTCCCAGAGAGAAGCCCACACCTAGTGACTGATTGGTGAGGGGAGTACAAAGGACAACTCTGAAAAACCAGTTTGATTCCAAATTAAACTGTGGATCAACTAAGGGCTCTATTGAACTGCATTATTATCAACTTCTCCCTTCTCAGTTAAGTCCTGCTTTCCTTAACCTTCTTAAGTCTTATTTCTGGAAGTTTTTCTTTTATTTGTTTTTTCTTAAATTTTTATAATAAATTAATTTTTTCATAGTTACACTTTTCAGAATATAGTGGTTCTTTCCCCCATACCCACCCTCCCTCCACAACCACCATCTCATTTCCCTCTCCCTCTCCCATCTCCTTCTTCATTATGGTTCATTTTTAGTTTGATTTTATATTCAAAGGACCAACTCCATGTTAAGCACAGATTTCAACAGTTTGCACCCACGAACACACACACAACATATAGAGTGCAGTTTGGGAACAAAATTTGCAGTCGATTCTCATAGTATAACTCATTAGAGATAGAGGTCCTACATGGGGAGTAAGTTCACAGTGACTTCGTTGTTCCTTTAACAATTAATACTCATTTGTAATGTCAGTGATCACCCGAGGCTCTTACAGACTCCATTAGTATTTGGACACAGCCACAGGCAAAGTGGATGTTCTCTCCTCCCTTCAGAGAAAGTACATTCTTCTTTGATGACCCTTTCTTTCCATTGAGGTCTCACAGAGATCCTCTGTGTAGGATATTTTTTTGCCACAGAGTCTTGGCTTTCCATGCCTGAAATGCTCTCACAGGCCTTTCAGCCAGACCAGGAAGCCTTAAGGGTTGATATTGAGGTCAGAGTGTTATTTAAAGTGAATGTCATTCTAGGAGTCTGCTGTGTGGACTGCTTCCCATAATGGAATTTTCTTCCTTTTTAATTCTATTGCTATTACCAGGCACTTCATATTATTTATATGATCACTTTTATACTTAAACCTATCTATGGATCTCTTGCACGTATATTCCATAACTTTGGAAGAAATCATCCTGTAGCAGAATGGCCCACTGACTGCTTGGCAATGAAAACAGATAGGTGTGGGGGTTTAATAATAAGTAAACGAACGGTAGCTCTTGTCATAGTCTCAGGGAAATTGATAAAGCTTTCACCAGTGTTGAGACTAGTAGGCATCCAGCAGAAGTTGTCCTAGGAGGTGCAATACTGTAGGCATTTAAAAGGTCCAAGGGAAATCATGTAGATAAAGCTTATGAAAGTATAAGGAATTCACGAACACACTGGTTAGTCATCAGTATATGGTGAATTTTCCAATCCAGAGTCTTGTTCACAGCATGCAAAGAGATTCTTGATCTTTTATAGCCAGAGAATAAAAACCCTGATGTTTTAGTTTCAAACATAGTATTAGAAAATTCCAGTGCTAGGTGAATTATCAACCATAGAAGACTTCTTATGGTGGATCAGGGCCCTGGTTCTGAAGTACAAATACCCAGAGACCTGAAAGGGTTATCTCTGGGTCAGGCCTATACTGACCTATTTCTCTCTGATGAAAGTTGTAGCTTTCTTCCCTTGCTTACATACAGCACAAGAAGTCTTCTTTGTTAGATAATGTGTGTTTTTCTCATGATAAACTCCCACCTACCTTCTAATCTATCAAACCAATAAACATATCAGTTCACAACACAGCCCTGTTGTTGGAGCAGGAACATGGAGAGTATGTGTGGGGCTAGATCCTGAGAATTCTTGATCAAGGAGGGAGGGTATCAGGATGTACAGTAAAATGAAGGAGAAGATCAGTATAGGATCAAACATCTATAATTTAAAAGTCCAGGAACTATAACCTATTTTGGAAAAGTCCCAGGGAGACGGTGCTCCTGCACACTAGTTGGTTCTTAGAAGCTTGAAAAAAAGGTGTGATGATTCACTCTGAGAGAGGCAGAGATATATGATACTCCATGGAAAAGAGTGGAGGAAAGGATCAATACCTCTCAGATGAATGAGCATTCTAGTCTGATTATACTATCCAAAGCTAGGTACCTAATTAGCTGAGTACTGTCAAAACACCTAGAGGACACACTGTTTACCAAAGTTCAAGGGATGTGTTGCTAAGTTGGGCTTTCAAGCTGTTTGTAACCTTAGGGGGGCTGACATCTAAACGCCAGTGCTATTGTCAGTAGAACAGAGAGGCTGCTGAAGGACCAGGCACTCAGAGAAACACAGTGCTAAGCTCCCAGAGTCAGAGGCACCACCTAATTGCACTTCACCACCAGAAAGAAGTAGGAAAAAATTATCATCCTGAGTGTCATGGTCAGGATTCAAAAGCAATCCTGCCTTCCCTGTATTTAAAAACAGAAACTATGGAGGGGAGGAGTGGTTAGGTGTGGCAAAGTGGATTAAGCTGCCTCATCAGAAGTCTGCTTCCTTATCAGATTTAAGTTCCTGCAGTTCCATTTCCAATCCAGCTTCCTGCTAATGCACATCCTGGGAGGCAGCAAAGGATGCCTCATGAACTCGAGTCCCTGACATCCACGTGGATGACCTGAGTGGAGGTTACAGGTTCTTAGCATCATATTGGCCCAGCTCTGGCTGTTGTGGACATTTGGGGAATGAACCAGTGCATGAAAGATGCCTGTCTCTCCAATAAATAAAAATGAATTAGTAAACATTTAAAAATATATATAAGCTTTAAAATATGATTTTTATTCATCTCAGTCAACAGTTATAAATATGCACAACTGTACTATATATTGCATAGAGATCACATTTTTACTAAGGATTCTTCAGAAAGCAAAACAGTGAGTTCAGGGTGGCTAGGTACTAGGTCTATAAAACTTTCCTTCATCTTAAAAATGTAATTCAACAAAATCAACATGTAGAGGGTAGTAATCTAGTAAAGTTTGTGAAAAGCAAAAATAAACTCTCAATTTACAAGAGAACAGGAAGATTCTTTTAATATATGTAATTTTTTTGAAATATTACCACATACCTACTACTTCAGAATCATATGGAAGTTTTGGAAATCAGAAATAGAATAGCTACAATCAATATAGGAGGTAAATTTGGAAAGATTTATACTACAACATTAACAATTAGTATTTCTAAATGTTAGAATTACATCTCTAGGTGTGCAGTTAACTGTACCTGCTTATTTTTCTCCATCCTTTTATGCCTTGACTGGTCCATAGGAGGTTACTACTGTAGACCCCATTCTCAGGTTCCCTTGCCTTCTGTTGCCTTTTAGGATTAACTGGTAGATAATGTGGTAATCTCAGAGATAAGCAGTGGAGGGAAAAAATCTAAGTCTTTTCTTCTTTTGTCTTTTTCCATCCTGGTTGTAGTATTTGGTCACACATAAATCTATGTCCTGTTGGTGTCAACTCTTCTGGGGTTAAATTCTAGTTAAGGATCAGTAACAGTCCTTCCTCCATGTGTGCTTATAAGAAGAATGGAAAGCTTTCTGGTCACTGATACTCAACTTTGAGTTCTTTGTATTCTACTCCAATTACTCCTATTGCTATATTCTAATTCACTGAATAAACACTTTGAATGTGCATTATGTTTCTCACTGGGACACTGACGAAATAAAATTGGTGAGTTTCATTTTGTGTTATTTATTTGCACTTTGTTTTATAATCACAATGTACATCTATAATGAAAGAGCAATGGTATTTCAAGTTTTATTTACAATTACATTATTTTTTATTCCTCAAGTTGGGGAAAATGGGAATTTTGACGACATATAATTTTTCCTAAAATACTAATAAAATTACACAAGCTGACTCAATAGATTTTTTTTTTGGTGTGACTTTGATGATCTATTCTAAGTGAAAAGATTTTGAAAGAGGTAGTTCAGGCAGAGATTGGAGTATATAGGTTACAAGTTTTGGGCCTTGCTTTGTTGGCCCATTGATTACACAAACGTCTAACTTCTTCTTTTCTTTCCTATGTTTGTATTCAGTATTAAAACCTATACTGCTGAGTTAAGAACCTATATTATGGAAAGTCACAGTTATAGGCAAACTAAGATTAATAGGGCAGATATCCAGGATTGAACCCATTAAGTTGTTTAATCCTAGGTTACAATAAAATAAAATAACACCTGCAGGATATTCTCATATTATCTCTTCTACTTCATGTTGCTCATTTGAGGTAGTGCCTAAAAACACCTTGTTGTCACATAATAATACATGCAAACACAGTTTCTTCATTTTGATTTCAAACATTTTACTGGAAAAAAATAAGCTGCGGTTATAATTAAAGGTAGCTAAATTAGGAAATATTTTCCTAATTTAAAATCCTGGCTTGGATTTCAATACTTAAAGATACTCTTCCTCCAGCATGTATTATGAAAAGAAAAATCATCACATTCCTATATATAGAAGGAATTGGTTCGCTATTTAGATACATCATTTACTTTTTACTCAACTATTCTATGGAAAGGAAAACAGATATATCTTCCTTTGTGGGCCTCTGCATCTGTGCAGTGTGTGAAGAAAACACCCAAACTGTTTTGGGACCACTCAGTTAAACAGTGAAATAATGAAAACATTTTATCAAGAGGGAACTATCAGCTTCTGACAAGCTCATCTCAGTGGTGTCCTTTCAATTGAGGCATTATGGAAGAGAATATTTGGGCATATATGTTATGCAGGGTTCTTTGTTCCACACAGCTTCCATCTCAAGGATATACTGAAAGAAGACTCATTCACCGTGTTAGAAGAAACAGCAGGGGTCATGTTATCTACCTCCACCATATTGAAGATGAAGAAAATGAGACTTTAATGAAGAGCCATTTTGAAGGTTACATAAGTACTTAGTATCAGCTCTCCTGTATCTGACAGTTCACCCTTTAGGGTAGTTTAGCATCTTCTATATCCTATTGCATATATTTTTCAGTTTCATTCAGCACTCATGTTTTAGAAACATACTTTGTCTCTTGTTGATGGCTGTGTTTCTGTGTTTCTGTGTGTAACACATCTTTAAGTATCTTTTACAGGGCTGGACGAGTGGCAACAAATTCTTTCAATTTTTGTTTGCTATGAAAGGTCTTTATTTCACCTTCATTCACCAGTGAGAGCTTTGCAGGATATAATATTCTGGGCTGGCAGTTTTTCTCTCTAAGCACCTGGGCTATGTCTCACCATTCCCTTCTAGCTTGTAGGGTTTCTGTTGAGAAGTCTGCCGTGAGTCTAATTGGAGATTCTCTGAGAGTAATCTGACATTTCTCTCTTGCACATTTTAGGATCTTTTCTTTCTGTTTCATTTTGGTGAGTTTAATTACAACGTGTTGTGGTCATGTTTATTGGGGGTTCTCTGAGCTTCCTGTACTAGGATGTCTCTCTCCTTCTCCAAAACTGGGAAATTTTCTGCTGTTATCTCACTAAAAAGGCATTCTAATCCTCTCTCCCTCTCCATGCCTTCAGGAACTCCTAGAACTGAATGTTGGGTTTTTTAATAGTATCCTGTAGATTCCCAACAATATTTTTTAGATTTCTAATTTCCTCTTCTTTTCTTTGGTTTGACTGTATATTTTCTTGTGCTCTGCCTTCTAAGTCCGATATTCTCTCTTCTGCTTCACCCATTCTGTCTGTAAGGCTCTCTAATGTGTTTTTCATTTGATCTATTGAATTCTTCACTTCATTATGATTTCTTGTCACTATCACAGTTTCATGTTCTACTAGTTGTTTCATTTCAGCTTGATTCCTCCTTAATATTTCATTTTCACGAGAGATTTTCTACCTTGTCCCTTAAGGATTTCTGTAGTTCAAGATTTTGTTTTTGAGTACTTCTTAGTGTTCTTATCAATTTTTTGAGATCTGCTTCTTGCATTTCTTCTATCTCATCATCTTCGTAATCTTGAATTGGGGTGTCTTTATCATTTGGGGACGTCATAGTGTCTTCCTTGTTCTTATTACCTTGGTTTTTGCGTTTGTTGTTTGGCATATTGGTTTCTTTACTGTGGTGTTTCTTCTTGTTATACTATGACTCTAGATTAAGTGGACTGTCTGCTTTTGATGGAGCCTTAGAGGCTTGAGATGGGTGTGGCCTGAGAGCTCTGTTTGGTTCCTCAGGGTTGAGGGTGTGTCAAAGGAGACACTCCCAGGTTAGGCATGGTAAATCTCTCTCTGTTTCTTTTTTCTTTTTTTTTTTTTTTGATTCAAAAGGGAAGTTATTCCACACAGCTGAATGGAATTGGGGGTGGTTAGCAGGCGAATGATATACCCACAGGAGCCAGAGATCGGAAGCTCTTTCCCAGGGACCAGAGAGGGAATCTCTGCGGCTCTTACTGTGGGCTCAAATTCTCCTATAGTCTCCCACTAATCCACTGTTGGTGGGAATGCAAACTGGTGAAGCCACTATGGAAGTCAGTCTAGAGATTCCTCAGAAACCTGAATATAACCCTACCATTCAACCCAGCCATCCCACTCCTTGGAATTTACCCAAAGGAAATTAACTTGGCAAACAAAAAAGCCGTCTGCACATTAATGTTTATTGCAGCTCAATTCACAATAGCTAAGATCTGGAACCAAGTGAAATGCCCAACAACAGTAGACTGGATAAAGAAATTATGACACATGTACTCTATAGAATTCTATACAGCAGTCATAAACAATGAAATCCAGTCATTTGCAACAAGATGGAGGAATCTGGAAAACATCATTCTGAGTGAATTAAGCCAGTCCCAAAGGGACAAATATCATATGTTTTCCCTGATCGGGCGACAACTAACTGAGCACCAAAGAGGAAACATGTTGAAGTGAAATGGACACTATGAGAAACAGTGACTTGATCAGCTCTTGTCCTGACTGTTGAAGTACAATGTAAACCTTTATCCATTTTAGTATTTTTTTTTTGTTCTAGTACTAGTGGTTGAACTCTGTAATTAACACACAATTATTCTTAGGTGTTTAAATTCTAACTGAAAAGTGATCCCTGTGAAATACGAGAGTGGGAATAAGAGAGGGAGGAGATGTACAATTTGGGACATGCTCAATCAGACTTGCCCCAAATGATGGAGTTAGAATCGTGCCAGGGGATTCCAATACAATCCCATCAAGGTGGCATGTACCAAGGCCATCTCACTAGTCCAAGTGATCAATTTCAGTTCACAATTGATCACACTGATAGGTCTAAGAGTCAAAGGGATCACACAAACAAGACTAGTGTCTGCCAATACAAACAGATAGAACCAAAAAGGGAGAGAACAATCCAACATGGGAAGTGAGATACACAGCAGGCTCATAGAATGGCAGATGTCTTAAATAGCACTCTGGCCTCAGAATCAGCCCTTAAGGCATTTGGATCTGGCTCAAGAGCCCATGAGAGTATTTTAGGCATGGAAAGCCAAGACACTCTGGAAAAAAAAGAAGACCTAAATGAAAGATCTCTGTGAGTGAGATCCCAGTGGAACAAATGTGGCCATCAAAGAAGGAGGTACCTTTCTCTGAAGGGAGAGAGAACTTCCAGTTTTACTATGACCTTGTCGGAATAAGATCGAAGTCAGCGAACCCTAAAGGCTTCCATAGCCTTGGCAACTCATGACTAGAGCCTATGGAGATTACTGACGCCATAAACAAGAGTGTCAAATTGTTAAATCAACAACAGGAGTCACTGTGTACTTATGTCTCATGAGGGATTTGTCCTTAATATGTTATCCAATGTGAAGTAATGCTATAACTAGTACTGAAACAGTATTTTTACACTTTGTGTTTCTGTGTGGGTGCAAACTGAAGAAATCTTTACATAGTATATACTGAATCAATGTTCTGTATATAAAGATAATTGCAAATGATTAAAAAAATCTTGGTGTTAACCTGGAAATTGCATAGATAATTAATCAATTCTTTAAAAAAAAATCATGTAGGATCTCTGTCCTTAATGTGCTGTATATTGTGAATTAATACTATAACTAGTACTCCAACAGTATTTTCACTTGTGTCTCTATGTTAGTGCAAACTCTTGAAAGCTTTATGTAATATATACTAAACTGATACTCTGTATATAAAGAGAATTGAAAATGAATCTTGATGTGAATGCAAGGGGAGAGGGAGCGGGCAAGGGGAGTGTAGCAGGTTTGATGGAAGTATTGGGGGGGGAAGCCATTGTAATCCATAAGCTGTACTTTGGAAATTTATATTTTTTTAAATAAAAGCTTTATATATATATATATATATATATATATATATATATACACATACATATATAAAAGAAACATACTTTTTAAACAGTCACCTTGTCTCTTCTGATGAGGAGCAGTGTTTTCTTGTTGTTGTTTTTTTTCTTTTTTTTCATACTATGTGTAGAAAACTTTTACTTAGTGTTAACTATACGGTCATTAAGCAAACTGTAAATAGATCTTTGCAAAAATTAAGAGTGGGAATGTGAGAAGGAGGAAGAAGAATTGAAGCATGAGTGGGAGGGAGGGTGGAGGGAAGAATATCATGTTCCTAAATCTGTATATATGGAATACATGAAATTTTTATAACAAATAAGTTTTTAAAATATTTTGAAAAATAAACTTTTTACCTAGTTATGTGTTTGGTGCTAGAGACTTTATGCCTTCATTGGAAAACTTGGGATAAGTGTCAGGAAAGATTATTGGGAAAGAAAATGTCAAAAAGGAGTCAACTCACTTAAATCAAGTTAATAAGAAGGGCCACCAAGGACTGGAATGCAGAATCAGACCTTTGGAATGAATGGATTATATGCTAAGTGTTAGGGAACCATTCATGGAGAAAGTAATTTTAGCACCATTTGAAACAAAGTAACTGTAACACCCTTTGAAAGAAAGTAACTGCGCAGTATCAGCAGCTTGAAAGAAAAGTAGAAAGGTAACCACACTAGCTGGTAAGATTTGAAAAGGGATGGCCTAACTAGATGGCCTAACCACAAACTGTTGTTACCATGACGGGACCCTGGGAGGTCAGAATGTGGACGGGGCTAGCCTCTAGAAACTGTATATAAGGGGACCCTCAGATACTGTAAACCAGAGGTTGCTCAGCCTCTCTCCTGGGTCCGTAGTGCCTAGTACCCACGGGGAGAAGCTCCAGGTCCATAGAGCCTAGTGCCCGCAGGAGTAGACTTGAGCGATCTCTCCTCCTAGTCGCCTAGAGTATCAATAAAGTGTGTTTAGCTTGACCTTCCCCAGTCTCCTCCACTCTTCCTTCACGGCAACCTGGCCACTTCCCGGAGTGGGAGATCCTGACATTAAGTATCACTCATTAGTTGAGCACCAAAGGGGAAACCTGTTGAAGTGAAATGGACACTATGAGAAACAGTGACTTGATCAGCTCTTGTCCTGACTGTTGATGTACAATGTAAACCTTTATCCATTTTAGTATTTTTTTGTTCTAGTGCTAGTGGTTGAACTCTGTAATTAACAAACAATTATTCTTAGGTGTTTAAATTCTAACTGAAAAGTGATCCCTGTTAAATATAAGAGTGGGAATAAGAGAGGGAGGAGATGTACAATTTGGGACATGCTCAATCGGTCTTGCCCCAAATGATGGAGTTAGAATTGTGCCAGGGGATTCCAATACAATCCCATCAGGGTGGCATGTACCAAGGCCATCTCACTAGTCCAAGTGATCAATTTCAGTTCACAATTGATCACACTGATAGGTCTAAGAGTCAAAGGGATCACACAAACAAGACTAGTGTCTGCTAATACTAACTGATAGAATCAAAAAGGGAGAGAACGATGCAACATGGGAAGTGGGAGACACAGCAGGCTCATAGAATGGCAGATGTCCTAAATAGCACTCTGGCCTCAGAATCAGCCCTTAAGGCATTTGGATCTGGCTCAAGAGCCCATGAGAGTATTTTAGGCATGGAAAGCCAAGACACTCTGGAAAAAAAAAGAAGACCTAAATGAAAGATCTCTGTGAGTGAGATCCCAGTGGAACGAACGTGGCCATCAAAGAAGGAGGTACCTTTCTCTGAAGGGAGGAGAGAACTTCCACTTTGACTATGACCCTGTCGGAATAAGATCGAAGTCAGCAAACTCAAAAGGCTTCCATAGTCTCGGCAACTCATGACTAGAACCTATGGAGATTACTGACGCCATAAACAAGAGTGTCAAATTGTTAAATCAACAACAGGAGTCACTATGTACTTATGTCTCATGAGGGATCTGTCCTCAATGTGTTGTCCAATGTGAAGTAATGCTATAACTAGTACTGAAACAGTATTTTTACACTTTGTGTTTCTGTGTGGGTGCAAACTGATGAAATCTTTACTTAATATATAATGAATCGATTTTCTGTATATAAAGATAATCGAAAATGATTAAAAAATCTTGGTGTTAAATTGGAAATTGTATAGATAATTAATCAATTTTTTAAAAAATCATGTAGGATCTCTGTCCTTAATGTGCTGTACATTGTGAATTAATACTATAACTAGTACTCCAACAGTACTTTTCACTTTGTGTTGCTATGTGAGGGCAAACTGTTGAAAGCTTTACTTAATATATACTAGACTGATCTTCTGTATATAAAGAGAATTGAAAATGAATCTTGATGTGAATGGAAGGGGAGAGGGAGCAGGAAAGGGAAGGGTTGCGGGTGGGAGGGGAGTTATGGGGGGGTAGCCATTGTAATCCATAAGCTGAACTTTGGAAATTTATATTTTTTAAAATAAAATTTTTTTAAAAAGTATCACTCATTAGTCAGTAACGCGCTACATGTTATAAATAAGAAATGAAACATTTTAAGCAAAAACTAGTGGATTGGCAAAAAGTTCACATCTGTGTAACTTGAAGCTATATAATTCATAAATTAACCAAGTAGTTTGTAGATGAGAAAAGTAAAAGAAAAAACATGGAACCCCAGGGAACATCCGTATTTAAGATACTTAATACCATGAAAAAAAGTCTCAAGTAACAGAAAGAAACTATTAACCGCAAAAGGTAGTTAGATACTCAGTAGAATTTTACACCCAAAGCCAAGGATTGTTTTTGTTTTAAAACAGAGTGAACAGGATTGAACATAATGCAAGACAAAATGACTAAGGGACTGACTAGTGTCTACCAGATTCAGAATGTAAAAAGACCTTGTTTATGATTGAAAAAAATAAGTTCAATTAAGTTGTACAGATTGAATTTAAATCATAGTAGGATCCAGTGTTCAGAAGAGGTGAGAAACTGGTGGCAGAAATTAGCTTTTTGATTCAAGAAATAAAGCAGAGACTGAAGTAGAAAGAGAAAAATGTGAATGAGGAAAGGTATCATCTGTGATAAGAAAGCATGAACACTGGTCCTAGATGTACAAGTAAACATATATTCCTTTTCTTACCCCTATCCTCCACGAAACATCCTAGTAAAATGTTTACTAAAGAAATATAATTTTTTCCTAAATAAGATATAGACAAACGGGTACATGAGTGAGAGTAGAATGGAGGGGAAGGGAAAAGTAGTTTTTAAGTTAATTGGTCATGCCAGATTATCATAAATAAGTGATGCATTCTGTGAGTCAATTGAAATTTTATATTCCAGATACTGCAGATGTATTACCAAATCTAACTGTGATTAGCTCTGAAAACTCAGTGCTGACAAATTTACTCAGATACACTTTTGCAAAAGAATTCAGAGTTGAAGAGAGAGATTTATCAACAGAGAACTGCCCAAACTACACTGAATGATTGAGAACAACACCAAAAATTGCTAGCTCATTTACCTATGTCACTTTTTATGATTGATTTCCACCAAATTAATTGATCATTCTGAACTGCTTTAAGACAATATGTAAGTGTGACAGTTTCAGCCATTCAAAAATATACTTGTTCCAGGAAGAAAGTCAGCATTTCCATAAAAAAATGTGCTAGATACATTCAAGTTCCAAATAGAGGGTAATTAAATTGCAATCATTTCTTTTTTTTAATCAAAATTAGTTGATTACTTGGGAATAGTAAATTTTCCAGTGAACATTCAAAATATTCTCAGCATAGACACATTCCATGCAAAAGCAGATTCCTAGACTGCTTAAAATTAACTCTCATTATCATTCAATGATGTGTCAAATGAAATGAACAAAAATAGATTATGTTGCTACCTCATCACTGGTATGCAGCATTCACCATAATAGAATCAGATGGTAATGTTAAAATAGCAGCAACCTGATATTCCCAATGTTTAACCACATTCACAACAGTTTATAACTTGAAATGATTTAGGGTGCTTCCAAAAGTTCATGGAAAATGGAAATGATTATACGATGTCAGAGTTAATGTAGCATCTCTCGAGATTAGAGACACAACTTACTATATTCTATGTTTCCTTTCCAAGTGCCATCAACATCCATAAACCTTCAAAAATAAGAAAATAAAAAGTTTCTACTGACATCTTGAATGTCTTACTTCTAATCCAGTTTCAGAGAAGAGAAAATTTATTCCAGAATTTCCTTGTTTCCTGTTCTCCAGGAAGGGTGATTTAATCAATATTTGCTAAAAAAAAGAAGACAAGAGTAAGTTAGATCTTTCTTGGGGACTCCTGTTTTTGCCTCTTACAATCTCAGAAACTCTTCAATTTTCTCTTCACCCTAGTCCACCATCAGAAGGATGATGCAGGCTGAAATGGCCACAGACTGAGGTTATCTCCAGGTTCCACTCTGGTTGCACACGAACAACTCTTATTATGAGAGTCAGACCTACCCAGTGAAGAGATAGAAACTCAGGAATATAAGATAGTTGCTCAACCTGCAGACTTACCTTGTACTTGGATTTTACACAGCCTGATCTCTAGTTTAATTCTAGCATCAATGCAGGGCAGTTTCATAGCTTGTCAAGATCAGAACAAGTCCCAGGTTTAGCAAACAATAAAGCTAAATTTAGGAGTAAGGAGAAGATATATGTGGTTCTTTATTACTTACTGAAAATGTGACTCTGGGCTAATGATAAGACTGCAGGAGACACTTGAGTACTCTGTTCTGGTCTACTGTACCGGGTCATATACCGAGGCCCTAACTGATAAGAGAATGGGTTACTAAGAGTAATGCACTAAGAGTGCACTACCCCAGTGAATGACTGATCAATCTTGGATACAAGATGCCAGCCATCTTACCTCAGGTTGTGGCCAACTGGGTGCTACTTTTATGCTGTAGAGCTTCCCATGGAAGTAAACTGATGCTAATAATCAACAGAGAACATGCTTTGTTTTGGTTTTTGTCATTATCCCAACCTACATTCCTCATCAATGTTCTTCTGAAAGCACTCTCTTTAAGTCCATATCTCACCAACTCCTGCTTCAGGCTCTCGGGCCCAAAACTCCAACCTAAGACAAGTTCCTACTTCTCAGCATTAGATGGGAATAAATACAAAGTATATGTAAACCACAAGATATAGACAAATGTTATGTGCTAAGAATAATAATAGGAAGAAAGGAAACAAGGGAATCAAGTGTTAACGTGAACATTTTTACGATGTTGGTGATTCTATGCAATCATTTAATGTCAGGCAAAGTACCAGGAAATAAACTTGAATTTGAGCACAGAATTACTATGACTGATTGCTACATCCCCAACTAGAGCATGAATTGCAGAAATTTCACAGAACTAGATGAATTTTGAAATATGGTGAATTGTATCATACTCTACTAGCTAATAAGTTATAGTCCTTAAACTAACCTAAGCCATTGATGACACAACACAAACAGTAGTCAAGTTGTCACCAGTACATCCTCAATCATGCCTATGGATGAACGTGAAGTTAGAGTCAACGCTGAAGTCTCTGATTGTGATACTTTCCTCAACACTGATCACAAAATCCAGACTCAATGTCAATATTTTCATAATAAGCTGGCGCCGTGGCTCACTAGGCTAATCCTCCGCCTTGCCGCGCCGGCATACCAGGTTCTAGTCGCAGTCAGGGCACCGGATTCTGTCCCGGTTGCCCCTCTTCCAGGCCAGCTCTCTGCTATGGCCAGGGAGTGCAGTGGGGGATGGCCCAAGTGCTTGGGCCCTGCACCCCATGGGAGACCAGGAGAAGCACCTGGCTCCTGCCATCGGATCAGTGTGGTGCGTCGGCCGCGGTGGCCATTGGAGGGTGAACCAAAGGCAAAGGAAGACCTTTCTCTCTGTCTTTCTCTCTCACTGTCCACTCTGCCTGTCAAAAATAAAAAAAATTTCATAATAATTTTATTAGAAAAAAATAACAATTTCTTACACAGAAATTTAGAATTGAAAATTGTCTTAATATTTAAATTTATGGATAACAACTGGGGCCCCTATAGAGGAAAATTATCCCAAATACCATGATTATTTTCAGCAACAAGTTATTTACAATATATTCTAGTCTTTTTTTTCTTTTTGTTACTATGGAGCACAAAAATAAAAAAAATATTCATTATAAATGAATGATTAGTAGTTTTGTAAACACTGTAGGTGTGCCAGTTCATATATGTGCAAAGATGTCTCACATAGAGGTTGTTGAAGATGGAGGTTACTGAAAGTTGATAAGGATGAATATGTGTTGCACCATTTGATGAGTAAATTTTCAAGAAGATACTCCCTAGATTCTAAGTATGTGCTTCAAAATTCTACCTGGGGGAAGAGGGTGTGTAAGGGGAGGGCAGTGCTGCAGCCCAGAGAGTTAAGCCACTGCTTGCAACACAGGCATCCCATATCAAAGTTCCTATTCCAGTGCCAGCTGCTGTGCTTCCAATCCAGCTCCCTTCTAATGCACTTGGAAGAGCAGTGGAAGCTGGACCCTTGCTACCCATTTGGAAGTAAGTCAGTAGATGGATTATCTCTCTTCCTCTTTGTTACTCTGCCTTAAGAATAAGTAAGTAAGTAAATAAATAAATAAATAATCTTTAAAAAATATCCTGCTTGCGCCTATCATCTAGAGTGGAGAGGCACAGTATAACAGAAACTCACATATGGCTGGTGGAAACTCATCTAGTAGCTGAATTAAAGGCTTACTAGCTAAGTGAGAGATCAGGGATGTGAGTTGCTTTGCCAGGATAAACCGCTAGAGGGCTGTCCCAGAGGTATGGTAAGAGGGTCAAATTATTTTAGAGGTCCTCTATACAAATAAGCAGAGCAATATTTTTTTATCCACAGAATTTATTACAATTCAAGGTTTTTTTTAAATGAATGAAAATGTCAGTGTTCATCAAAAAGTTTGCAGCCAATAGGATGCTTGAGAAAAATGACTGTGAGGAATAAAAATGAACTGAAACTAAGGGGATCTGCAGTGAGGTCATGAACGCAAGAAGGCCTCACCTTCCATCTGTTTGCGATGACACTTCAGCAGGACTCCCAAACATATCCAAGAAGAAATCTGCAAATTTCTCTAGGTGTCATCAGCCCCTCTACACAGAAAATTGATTTCAGCTATTTACCTGCATTTAGAGATCACAGGACCAAAGCTAGCAATAAGTCAGGAAAAATGACAATATGTTGCTAAGTAGAGCCCCTAAATCAGGTGGTGAACGTGAAGTCTCAGAATGAGATGAACACAGAAAGTAATCAGGAGGCACCAAAACAAATTAACCTTTTGGGGCTCTTGTTACTAATGGAAAGTTGAAGCCTACAGCACTGTGTACACTTGTCAGGTCGGACAGGTGCCCTTTCATAAGTCATAATCAACAACAGCCTGGGAGGAATTCTTCGGCTCAGATGCTCCAAGCCGAGCAATATTCTTGAGAAATAGGCTGCCGTGTGCCCTAGTTCTCATTTTCTCTCCTTCTCTATAAAAAATAATTTAAAATGCCCACTTTCTACTTTTCATGACACTCTCGGCTCAGAGCAAATCAAACTAGGGTGGTCAATTCCCCTATAGCCAAGGAGAACTTCAAGATGTAGGTAAGCACTGATACTCCCTTCTCTCCAATGGGCTAGCTTTCCCAATGGTCAGTTGGTAATTACCCAGTGGCCCCCAGGAGTGTGCAACCATGACCCAAACTCCAATGTTTTTTTCATCAGAAGCATATGAAAAATTCATAGCAACTTGGAATAGTATTCAATAAAAAAGAAATCCTTGATCTATATTGCATTGGCATATCAGAGTGGAAGTATTTTATAATATTCAGTGCACTGTCTATAAATCCAGCAAATTCTACAATTTGCACATTTCAACTCTTCTACCTTCATACAGAGTTTCTAACTGAAAATGATATAAATTAAAAATCCGATTTTGAATTTGAACACTAATGTTTATGAAAAATTAGGTCACATATTGATTAATTCATTAATTTATTCAACTGTCATAAGCAAAGCATTGTGCCCAGAAATATAGCCTCTTTTCTACAGCAGAGTAATTTTTCTAAAGTACAAATTATATCCATCCACAGATTATCCATAGGGTGAAGAATATTTCTGTTTAAAAAATACATTTATTTTATTTATTGGAAAGCCACTGTGACAGAGAGATGCAGAGGTAGAATGAAAGAGATCTTCCATTTGCTTGTTCACTCAACAGACTGTGCCTTGCTGAAGCCAGAAGCCAGAAGCCTGCAACTCCATCCAAATCTTCCAGATGGTTGCAGGAACCCAAGTATTTGGGCTATTTTCTGTTGCTTTCTCAGGTGCATTAAAAAGGACTGGATCAAAAATGGGGTAGCCAAGACTCAAACTGGTGCTCAGATATGGGATCTGGCATCACAGGCCAAGCTAAATTTCTGTCTGTGCTACAACACTGACCCAGAGAATATTTCTTAACAGTATTTATAACATGCTACTAAAAGTGGGCATAGAGGAATTTTTCAAAATTATGGAAACTCAAGCCCTATCCCAGGTAGACTGAGTCAGATTCCACATATTTAACCTAACTCCTAAGTACGTTGAAAAATGCCCATGCAGGCATGCATTGTGGTGTAGAAGGTAAAGCTGCTGCCTGCAAAGCTGGCATCCTATATGGGCACCAATTCACGACCCAGCTGCTGCACTTCTGATCCAGCACCCTGCTAGTGCCTGAAAAAAGCAGTGGAAGATGGCCCAAGTGTTTGGGTCCCTACTACCCTCATGGAAGATCTGGAAGACACTTTTGACAACTGAGTTCAATCTATTGCAGCCATCTGGGAAGTGAACCAGAAGATGGAAAATATCTTTCTCTGTCCCTCCTTCTCTTTATGTAACTCTGATTTTCAAATGAATAAACAAACCTTCAAAAAAAAAAAGAAAGAAAAATTTTCAGTACTACCCAAAGCAGTTTATACATTCCATGCTATCCCAATCAGAATACTAAGGAAATAATACTCAGATCTAGAAAAAAAATGATGCTAAAATTCATATGCAAACACAAGATATTCTAAATCATTAAAGCAATCATAATCAATAAAAACAAAGCAGAAGGTATCACAATACCAGATTTACAGACATACCACTGGGCAGTTATATCAAAAAGCCTGGGGCTGACACAAATATAAACATGCAGATCAATGGGACAGAATAGAAATCCCAGAAATTAATCCAGGCATCTACAATCAACCAGTCTTTGAAAACAGGAACTAACATCAACCCTTGAAGAAAGGACAGTCTCTTCAACAAATGATACTGGGAAAACTGGATCTACTGGGGCAAGTATTGTAGTATAACCAATTAGGCTGGTGCCAGCAATGTTGGCATCCATATGGGTGCTGGTTCAAGTCCAGGTTGCTCTACTTCCAATCCAGCTCCCTGCTAATGTACCTGGGAAGGCAGTGGAAGATGACCAAATGCTTGGGTGCCTGCACCCATCTGGGAGATTCGAAGAAGCTCTGGCCTCCTGGCTTTTGCCTAACCTAATCCTGGCCATTGCAACCATTTGGCGAATGTACTACCAGATGGAATATTCTCTCTTTTTCTCTCCCTCTCTCTCTCTGTAACTGTGCCTTTCAAATAAATAAAATAAGTCTTTAAAAAATGAATCTATCAGTGCAGAAATATGCAAGCATACCTCTACCTTATACCTTATATAGAAATCAACTCAAAATGGATCAAGAATCTCAATCTATGATCTGATACCATTAAATCAGCAGAGAAAAACATTGGGGAAACTCTGTAAGACATTGGCATAGGCTAAGCCTTCTTAGAAAAGATCCTAGAAGCTCAGGGAATAAAAACAAAAATAGACTAATGGGATTACATCAAGCTAAGACACTTTTACACTGCAAAGGAAACACAACAAAGTGAAGAAGCAACTGACTGAACAGAGAAAATATTTGCAAACTGTGCAACTGTCAAAGGATTAACATCCAAGATCTATAAAGAACTCAAGGAACTCAACAACAGCAAAGCAAAAGTTAAGAAATGGGCAGAGGACATGAATAGGCATTTTTCAAAGAATAAAATTCAAATGGCCAACAGACATATGAAAAAAGTACTAAGAATTACTAGCCATTAGGGAAATGTAAATAAAATCCACAATGAGGTTTCACCTCGTTTAGAATGGCTATCATCCAATAATCAAAAAATAATAAATGCTGGAAGGTATGTGGGTGAAAAGGTACCCTAATATACCATTGGTGGGAATGTAAACTACGACAACCATTATAGAAGACAGTATGGAGATTCCTCAGAAAGCTGAAAATTCCACTTATGGGAATTTACCCAAATGAAATGAAATAAGCATATGAAAGAGTTATCTGTACCCTATGTTCATTGCAGCTCAATTCACAATAGTTAAAAATATGGAAGCTGGGCCAGCGCCATGGACTAGTGGGTAAAGCCACCAGCTGTCTTGCTGGCATCCCATATGGGTATCATTTCGAGACCCAGCTGCTCCACTACGGATCCAGCTCTCTGCTATGGCCTGGGAAAGCAGTGGAAGATGGCCCAAGTCCTTGGGCCCCTGTGCCTGTGTGGGAGACCTGGAAGACGTTCCTGTCTTCAGATAGGTCCAGCTTCTGCAGTTGTGGCCATTTAGAGAGTAAACCAGTGGATGGAAGATTTCTCTCTCTCTCTCTCTCTCTCTCTCTCTCTCTCTGCATCTGCCTTTCTATATCTCTGCCTTTCAAATAAATAAATAAGTCTTTAAAAATAAAAATTTAAAAATTGCATACATAATACTATGGAATACTACTCTGCGAAAAAATGAATGAAATCCTGTGCTTTGCAATGAAATTGAGGCAACTGGAAACCATGACACTTAGTGAAATAAGCCAATCTCTCAAACATAAATAGCCTATGTTTTCCCTGATTTGTTGTAGTTAATATAAAAAAAAAATACATAGGAATGAAATTGACACCTGCAATATGATTGTTGTTTTTAGCACTTGTTTATACTCCTGTGGAACTGCAGTCTTCCTGTGTTTTACTTGTTAAATCTTACGCTTCGTGGTGAACTAAGCCTGCGGTTATAGAATGGATTAAAAGCATGTATTTGCAAAAATTAAAGAAAAGAAGCCAAGGAAGGAAGGAAAGGGATTGAGGGAGGGAGGAGAGAGGGATGAAGTATGGTTATCTTTTAAGAATTGTACTTATGAAATACATGAAATCTGTTTTTAAAAAATTCAAAAAACAAAAAAAGTGTCAATCTTCTGTATTTTGAAAAGCTCTGGTTTGTAAAGCACTGTGTGACAGATGCTATTTCCTTCTCTAACCTCATCAGTGTCACTCTGCGTACTCTCCACCTGTGCTCCAAGCCCAGGTATGCTAAGTTACAGAAAGTTCTTCCAAACCAGAGACCTCCAGGCTTTTGTATTTATTTCATTTAAATTGCTGGCTCTACTTCCTCCCAGCACATCTGTTGTATATGAACCACACTTCAAACTCCTCCCTTCTCACTTTACACTAACTCCTCTTCCAGGTGTCATGTCAGAAGCCAGTTCTTTCAAGATATTTCAGTATCAGATTATATTCCCCTTTCTTGTATAACTCCCCTGTCTTACCACTGTTGGAAAAGTAGCACCACCTCACTCTGTATATTAGCTCATTTGCTTGTTTAGATCCACTACTATTCTTTAGATGCTATTGAGATCCTAGTCTCATTGGTGTTTTAGAAGACAGAGTGGAGTGACTGCTTACTATATGATTGTTTATTGAATGCTTAAAATACATAGAACCCATGCGTCTTCCAGAGGGCTATTTGCATATTCAACATTTTTTAAGTATTAAAAATCTCTAGAGGTTCTTAACTCATTAAGAAGCAGGGGAGAAAATCACCTAGTGAGGGATAGGTTTGTTGCAAGGGAAGTTTAAGGCTTGCGTGTCCTATAATGGCATTCACTTTGATGCATTGCCACCCCATGTTTCTGGAGCTGAGAGGTGCTTCGTGGGATAGCACCACAATTCCTTTAGAATGTGCTGTATTTTATTTTCTGTACCAAACAGCAGGTTTTAAACTCACTGACTTATTTCCCTCTGCTGCTTTATGACTGCTTGACCGAAGACAACTTTAAACCAGCAGTTTGCTTTGGACAGAAAAGTCTCAGCAAGGGGGATATTTCTGCAGCAGCATATTTTTCAGCCAATGATATAAGTGCATTGAGCTTCACATTCTAAAGGTATTTAGATAGATGTGTGTGTTTTTCTTATTTCTCATAGAGGGGGTTAATGTAGTGTATCTTATCTTTTTTTTCAGACCACATGAACCTCTATTATATTCTTGTGTATCTTTATTGAATCGTTTATCTAGATTTCAGTGACAACTTGGGTACCTTCATACAGCATCAAACATATATATATATCAAGGTAAAAAGAAAGTAGTTTCCTTTATTGTTTAGAAACTTGGAGGGAGGGTGGGAGAGAAAGAGAAAGCAAGAAAGAGAGAGATGGAGAGGTGCCTAGGTTAGGAGCAGAGTCATCTTTTTTGAGGTCTGATTTGGATTTGTGAGCCTGATTAGCTGCTGTAACCTTCTTTCAGAGTGACGGTGGCATTTTAGCTATATGAGCTATCTCTGTGAGAGAGCAGAAAAAATAATAATTTTCCAAATAAAATAATGCATCCATGTGAATTATGACCAATGCATTTCTTCTAATTTCATTTACTTCTTTTACTAAAAATTATTGCCCTATCAATTTTGGAAAGTTGCTCTTCACATAGATTATGTCCTTGCCAACATATTGAGAGCCCATGGGAAAGGTTTCTGACTCATTATTCTCAACTAATCTATTTTCCATTTATTCCTAATTTTCTTTCCTTTCTAAATGTGCATCACATGTCTTGTGTTGGTTTCAAATAAAGGATTAAGGCAAGTTAGGGCATTTTCTTATACTGCAACATTGTTCATCTCCACCAAGGTGAAGATCTACAATTTTTTATTAAATTTTTGTTTAAGGATGTGGTTTGACAACTCTAACACCACTAGGTTTTTACCATTTTTTGTGGCAAATTACATACCATTTAAAGAATATTGATATTTTAACCTGAAAAAAAATATCAAGGCTGAGATATTACCTGATTAGCCCAATTTGCAAACTAAAATTCGTTGAGTTGTGATTAGCATTCTTGTTTTCTTGCGTCAAATTTAGTTTGTACAATTGAATTACCTTGAGTACATATTTCATTGTATAAGGAAAGGCTTGATGTGAACTGTGTGTTTTATTTTCTGTATCAAATGTATTTGCCATAAAGAAAGAATGTGAACTTATATTTCACATTGTAAATTCACAGAAAATACTGTCTAAAATAAAACTGTAATTGTAAAAATTTTTTAAAAGATCAAAATGTTTCCTAAGAACCATAAACAATAGGTGATGCAGAGGGGATCCATTTAGTGTAAATCTCATTAGCTTTGTAATTTGTCCAGTAGTGTAATAGAGAGAAAATTCCAAGATTAAAGCTTTCTGTGTCTTCACTGATACAAGTGCTTGATGAAATATGTAAACAACCTATTCTGTTTGAAAAGCAATTTTTTTTTGCATTTAAAACCACAACTAATTTAAAAGCATTGTACATCAGGTCCAATAATTGTGGAGTCTTATTTTGCAGAAGAAGAAGAAAAAATAAGCTCAATATGAATCAGTAGTGGGTGAAAAATCAAATAGGAAGATACATCCCATGTGAAAGGTCAAAAATGCATTGTCAATGGATGTTACCAATTATCACTAGATAAGATAAAGTGAATCCCAGGGACACATTCTCTCTCTCTCTCTCTCTCTCTCTCTCTCTCTCTCTCTCTCAATAAGATATTTATTTGAAAAGCAGAGTTACAGAAGGATATGGAGAGATGCACAAAGAGAAATCCCCCATCCATTGGTTCACTCTCCAAAAACCAACAACAGCCAGGGCTAGGTCAGGTGAAAACCAGGATCTTCTTCCAGGTCTCCCACACGTACGCAGAGGCCCAAGCACTTGGTCTATCTTTCACTGCTTTCCCAGACCATTAACAGGGAGCTGGGTGGGAAGTGGAGCAGACAGGACTTGAACAGGCACGCATATAGGATACTGGCATCATAAGCCGTGGCTTAACCCACTATACCACAATGCTGCCCCTTCTCATGACGCACTCTAATGACTAATGATTCTCCTTCTTTTGGCAGGTCCACAGGCATTTTGACAAAATGGAGTGACTACAATCTGCACCATAGTTGTAATATGACCTAGGGAAAGTGACTATCTCCCTAACATCAATTTCTGGATCTACCAAATGATCTTTGAGAACATTCCAAATACAATGTTATCATGAGGCAATGACACCCATACTTAGGCTTGCAGTTACAACTGAAATGGATTTTGGGTAGAAACACATACTTAGTGAAAGTGAGAGAAGACTAAATAAGTCTTTCATTCACTTAAATGTAGCTTGAAGGTATAGTCTATTCCATATCACATTACTCTCTGTCACAATTGCTTTCCAAATCACTCTCTATTTCATGATTGAATTTATTGTGTATGAATGTTGATGTAACCACAATGCACTAAATTAGTGAGCTCAGTTAATAAATTGTATCTTACTATGGAATATGAAGAAATTACTGGTGCAATAACTTGCTTTGATTCTCATACTAAATTCTCAAATCTCCCCATGTCCTGACATAAGCAGAAGTCCCAAAATGGGAATCTCTGGCTAGAGGTTGAGTACTAATGACTGAATTGGAGTAAGATATAACTTACAGAAATGACTATAGACTCAACAATGAGATAAACCATAAACAGTATCAAAGAAAGAAACTGGAATAAGAAGAATCAAACAGCAGCTCCATGAAGGAGAGTAAATCTTTATTTCTTTAAACAAACTTCAGTGTTCCTACTATGCCACAGGCACAGTTGGAAATAAACTATGCATTGCTATGTAAAATATGTGTTGCTCCCAACCTCGTGTAGCTGAGATATCTAGCAGCAAGGAAAGAAAGAAGTAAGCCACATATCAAACACAAATGAACAATCTACTAGTTAAAATCCATTCAGGGAAAACAGTTCAGTTTTTCAGGAGCCAGAGAGGTCAGCAGGGGCTTAGTAATTGTAGCATGAAATGACAGTTGCCAAAACAAACTCTTTGGCAAAGCATGGGAATTAATGAAAGAGGAAGGTTTGTTCTGACCAATTACTAGTAGCATTAGAGAACAGGCAGCTGGCCCAATTAAAGATATCAGCCTAGGCTTTGTGCTGTCACTGCAGTTAGCTCCACTGAGCCTCTGGGAACAAGACGAGCAAGATGAGTAGCTTACATGTAATGCTTGTATTTTAATTTATGCCAGACTTTCTTCTGAGAGCCTTACGTTTATTATGCCATTTGATTCTAAAAACACTTCTTTGAATTACGTACTGATATTATCTTCATTTTACATAGGAGGATGTAAGGTATGCAATAAATTTAAGATGTATCACATCTCTTCGGTCACACAGGTAGAAAGTCACAGATACAGGGCCAGTGTAGTGGTGCAGTAGGCTAAGCTGCCACCTGCAATGCTGGCATCCTATATCAGGGTGTCGGTTCAAGTCCCAGTTGTTTTTCTTCCTATGCAGTTCCTTGCTAATAGGCCTGGGAAAGTAGCAGAAGGTGACACAAATCCTTGGGCCTCTGCCAACCAAGTAGGAGAAACAAATGGTGCTCCAGGTTCCTGGCTTCAGCCTGCAGCAGTCGTGGATATTTTGGCCATTTAGGAAGTGAATCAGCAAGTAGCTTTCTATTTAACTCTCATATATATTTATATATATATTTAAATTTTTATGTATATATATATATATATATATGTAAATAAGGAATGGGTATTTAGTATAGAAGTTGAGATTACCCTTAGGATGCACACATCCCATATTGGAGTACCAGGTTTCAATTCCTGGGTCTGGCTCCTAATGCAGAACCTAAGAGACAGCAGGTGATTGATCAAGTATTTGGGTCCCTGCTACTCATGTATGAGACCTGGATGGAATTTATGCTTCCTGGATTTGACACAGTCCAGGCCTGGCCATTGTGAGCATTTGGGAAGTGAACCAGTGGGTAGGCATTCTTTCTCTCTCTCTCTTTCTCTGTTTCCTTGTCTATCTGCTTCTCAAGCAGAGTGTTTTCTAAAAAGGAAATTCTATAGAATAAATAATGAAACTTTCTCAGGCATGGAAAACCAAGACAATCTGGCAAAAAATGATCTAAATGAAAGATCTCTGTGAGTGAGATCCCAGTGGAAAGAATGGGCCATCAAAGAAGGAGGTACCTTACTCTGAAGGGAGGAGAGAACTTCCATTTTGACTACGGCCTTGTCTAAATAAGATCAGAGTTTGTGAACTCAAGAGGACTCTATAGCCTTGGCAGCTCATGACAAGAGCCTTGGGTGATTACTGACATCATAAATAAGAGTGTCAATTGTTAAATCAACAATGGGAGTCACAGTGCACCTGCCCTCCATGTAGGACCTCTGTCCTTAATGTGTTGTACTATTTGAATTAACGCTAAAACTACTACTCAAACAGTACTTTATACTTTGTGTATCTGTGAGGGTGCAAACTGTTGAAATCTTTGCTTAGTATAGATTTGATCTTCTGTACATAAAGATAATTGAAAATAAATCTAGAAGAAGAATGGGATGGGAGAGGGGGTGGGAGATGGGATGGTTACGGGTGGGAGGGAGGTTATGGAGGGAAAAGCTGATATAATCCAAAAGTTGTACTTTGGAAATTTATATTTATTAAATAAAAGTTGAAAAAAAATTAAAAAGAATAAATAATGAAATATCAAAGTGTAAAGTTCACAATTCCTATGACTAGTTTGTGTCCCACCTTTTGTAATAACTTAGCATATGCTTATTTTCTGGGATCACATTAAGCCATAGTTCTACTACTGGAGGCCCTACTTCTGCAGTGAAACTCCTGTCAAATTGTTACAAAAAAAGACCTGGTATCATTCTTACAAACCTTCTAGAATCATGTGCCATGCTTCTGAACATGGGATGGTTGATGGAACTTGAAATAATCATGTTTAAACTAGCTAAATATTTCATAATCATTTACCATTTAGACATCTCTTGTTTACCTTGTTTTTAAAAAACTAATGTTCTCACATTTACTTTTCCTTATTACCAAGTACCATAGTTTGCTAGGGCTCCCATTATAAATACCACAGACTGGGCAACTTACACAACAAAAATGTATTTCCTTACAGTTCTAGAAGCTAGAAATCCAACTTCAATGTTGGGCAAGGTTTATTTCTTCTGAGGCCTCTCTCTTGGTTTGTAGTCATCCTTTCCCTGCATCTTTACACAGTTTTTTCTCAGTGCCTCTCTTTGTTCAAATCCTTTCATCTTATAAGGGCAATAGTCATATTGCATTTGGAACCACTCTAATAACTCATTTTAATTCAATTACCTATGTGAAAACTCTATCTTACAATATGGTCAGATTATGAGGTAATGAGAGTAAGGATTTCAACATGTACATTTTGGGAAGGATGTAATTCAGCCCACCAACTGTTCAGGAGTAAATGTCATCAAGACCAGAATTTAACAAGCATGTCTTCTTGCCTGTCTCTGGACAATTACCACTACAGAATCTGTCCCCTTGTGCATGGGCCACACTTGAGGAATATAAATGTAAAAATTATGGCACTTCCAAATACTTTCATCACAGACAGTTTGTGCTGTGCAGAGGCAACAACCAGAAGGGACTGGCAAGGTGAGGAGCTTGCATTCATTTCTCAAGCTATGTGCCTTTATGGCGGAAGCTTTATCAGTCCCCTTGGATTAGTGACTCACCAAGACTGATGGATACCAGAATGATGGCCTCTTCAAAACCCAAGTTGAGTAAGGATAGGTTAACATGCTTCTGTCTTGCTCATGTGTGTGCCTATCTCAAACTTGCTTAGAACCATGCTACTGACCATTGGACAAAATAGAGATGGCGGTTATTATCAGTTGTTAGTATAAGTTAGTGACTTTTGCTATGCATTTAAAAAAAAAAACTCTTGAGTCTTTGGAAGGCATCCTGTAACAGCTTGTTCACATTGTTCAGGGAAAATATGTACTTCATGATTTGTGCTTGGAATATATGATAGCACAGCCTGGTTTGAACTATATTTACCTGCATTTTGGCTCCCCTGAGATTAAAGTAACTTTAACTTTTCTGTGGGTTCATGATCAGAAACTAAATCATTTCCTATGTGATTGAGGAAAGACCTTGGGAACATTGCTTAGAAGTCTTAATCTCTTTATTTTCCTGTGCTTTCTTTCTCTTGTTCTATTGTATCCTTCATGTGTATTAAATTCTTGTATGGAGTCTCACGGATCCTTTCAATTATTTGACCTCCTGTAATTGCTATAAAATGCCTTATGTGCCAGATACAGAACCACACAGTGGTTCTTACAATAATATATTATTTTTTTAGTCCTGTTGCTTGATAAGGGTTATTAGTAATAATTTCTTCCCCTTTTTAACCAATTATTCCTTAGTAGGCATTGAGCTATTTGCTTGAGAAATGTTTTACATCATTAAAACACGGACTGAACATATTTTAAGTCAAACACTTTGGTAGCTGTTCGAGAAAGAACAGTTAATAAGCAAGGGATCCTGGTATCTGTAGAAGTTCCACTCTACCAATCAGCACAGATGATACTCCTTTGAGAGAACTTTTCACTATAGAGAATCACCTACATATATCTTACTTTTACAAAAAGTAGTCTGTGGTCAAACTAATAGTTTTCTCTGTAGCAAATATTTCTATTTAATAACCTAATAAACATCAATAAGCTTATTTCAGCAATATTTTCAATAATGTCACTGTTTACCTCATGTAGATAGAATTCTAATTACCTATTTGAAATACTCAGCCATTTAGGTGACTTCCTACTTTTTGCCCAGCTTTTTATATGAATAGAAGTATCTCTACAAGTTTTGTTTCCACTAATGGTAAAGAATTCTGCTAAATATTTAGTTATACTGTCACTGATAATGCCACTGTATCCCTAGGCACAGATTATTAGATATGTTTTAGTAAAATCAATAGAAATATTACATTATCCTGCTTTGGAAGTTACCCAAAATTGGTAGCAACTCCCTTTCTACTGTCATCATCGTCTCTTGAAATTTCTTCTTAACTTATCTCTGCAAATTACTGTATTTCTTTTTATAGATCACTATTTTGGATAGAAGGAGAGTGGGAATGCCCAGACAGTACTCATCAGCTAACTCAAAGCCCTAGAGAATTCTACTGACATGTTACAAATCTCTTGATTTAAGTAGTGAACAGTCTATGAAAACTAAGGCAACAAAGCATTGCCCAAAAATCAAGATTTAAAAAGGAGTACCTAGAATAAAGTTAATTCCTAACACAATTTTGTATGTCTTCGTAAAGATCCATTACCATGAGAAAATAAAATTAGGAAAATATTCTTGCCAATTGTGACCTCTTTTTCTCCTTCCATATTCTTCACTAATTTTCAGATTTATGAGAGCACAAACATACTTTGGCATGTGTTTGCATGCACATTCACACATGGATAAACATACTATAACCTCTCCAGAAAAAAAAAATCTCTAAGGTAAGCATTTTGATGATGTAAGCAATCAGTGTAGAATTTACCAGATTGCTAAGTACCCCCAATTTTAGTAATATTTTTAGCAAATGATATAATTCAACAACAGACAGTCAATGAAGATCAGTAGACAGAATCACTAATGAAAAAAACTAGGTTAGATAATAATATCTAGATTAAAACAGAACAGTGGGGCCAGTGCTGTGGCGCAGTAGGCTAATCCTCTGCCTGAGGCGCTGGCATCCCATTTGGGCGCTGGTTCACATCCCAGATGCTCCACTTCTGATCCAGCTCTCTGCTGTGGCCTGGGAAAACAGTAGAAAATGGCTCAAGTCCTTGGGCCTCTGAACCCATATGGGAGACTCAGAGGAAGCTCCTGGTTTCTGGCTTCGGATCAACCCAGCTCCAGCTGTTGCGGCCATTTTGGGACTGAAACAGCAGATGGAAAACCCTTCTCTCTATCTCTTCCTCTCAATGTCTGTAACTCTGCTTATCAAATAAATAAATAAAATCTTAAAAAAATAAAAACACAGAAAAATAGGTCTATACTACCTGTCCTTAAATAAAGAGTGATTTATTTGCAATGGATCAATCATATATGCTTCCCGGCTTTTATAAAAATAATCTATTTCCAAATATTTCTACAGGCAAAAAAGGCCTTCAATTTTTATAGTTATAGAACTGTATTATTTTTCTCTATTATGTGCCTTGTGAATTTGATTTATTTCAACTAATATACAAAAAATCCTTATTACTTCAAGTTATTAACATAAGAAAATGTTCAAACTGTGTAACATTTATAAAAAATATAATGCATATGTTTGATATCTTTGTAACATGTAACATTTTAAAAGAAATGAGCTGAAGAGAATTCAATTTTTTTTTCTAAAATTCTGCTTCACAAGGAAAAAAAAACTATTTTCCAATATGTAAATGATGTGGGCCATAAGGCAGAATGACAGCGTAAAACCAAACTGAATCCAACATGGAGGAAACCCTGCAAAAGCAGTGATATCCACCAGCTGCTCCAACTTCATTCTGGCACATTGATGCTTCTGGAATCTGCTTGAACACAGGTGTCAAGTTATGAACATGAAAATCTAAGATTTTCAATTTTATTTTTTTAATGACTGCTCTTGGAATGAACCTTTCCAAATTCATATTATGTCCATTCTACCTGCTGGTTTGATTACTAACCACACTGATTATCCAATTTCCTTAATTGTGATGTTTCGTAAAAACCTATTCAGACCACTATGATTATTTTTAGTTTCACAAATAGGACATATTAATATATCCTTTCTGAAAATCATGCACACATTCATGCATAAAAAAGACAAATATTGTTCATTACTTCTCTTCATTATTACCTCCCCACCACTATCACCTCACTTAGGAATTTCGAGCCTGATATCTAGAAGCTAATTTTTTAGGTATTTGCATCTAAATATTTTCCTGATAAATTCTACATTCATTTTTCTAGAAATTTTTTCAGTTAATTATTTAATGTTAACAATCTTTTCATATTAAAAACTCATTGGCTGAGATAACAGAATGGAAGATAAGGGAGCAGCATGCGTCACAGATCTGGGAAGAAACAGTGCAGAGAAGAGGAGAGAAAACCGCCAGGGGAAGGTCCACAGGAGGAGGGGGAATGTCTTGAACCAGTGTGGCAAGTGCTAATACACACCCATGGGGATATCCATAAAGATAGAGCCAGAGAGAGCATGATGTGGGTCCAGACTGCAACCTGGGGAGCTGGCAGTTGCTGGTGGTCTCCTGTGGTCCTAGTGGAAGTGGAGGAGGACAGTTGATTCAAACCAATCTCTCCAAAACAAAACCTGTGACCTGGCCAAGAGAAGGGGAGTGCACCATTTTAATTCAGTACTACAACTTGAAAGCCTGTAGGCACACACATAACAATTCATTAAGACAGGACACCTGAACACAGTGCTGGCAGAAGCTGTGGGCAGGCATTAAACCAGGGTCTCTACTGTACATGTGTGAGTGATCCAGAGCTACCAGCAGAGGGAATGGCCCACAGCCGTCACAGCCTTTGAGTTTTATGGAAGCTGACCAGGCATCTATGAGAGATAGAGGGGCACCCAAACCAACAGAGCCTTCTGGTCTCAGCATTTATGGGAGCCCTATGTGCTAAGACCTTGGGCCCTCTATGGCTACATGAGAAAATATAAAGCATAGCTAGCTTTGGAGTTGTACCACATCCAAGTTGTGTGTTACCATGGAAACTCTCACCACCCTAGAGTATTGACCAGAGACCCAGGGACGTACCTACCACATACTTCTTGGTAGTCAATGAAAGGGTAGACATTCCATGAAGCCACAGAAGCATAACCTCAAGGGAAAAAAAGAAGAAAATATTAAAAATCAAATACACAAGTGCCAAAAATAAGTCAAAATTCAAGAAACAATAAAGGAATTCACAATGAGCTCCCCAGAGGAACACAAGACTTCAATATTAGAATGTGAAGAAGAAGAGATCTAGAAATTGTCAGAAATGAAATTTAGAAAATTAAATAGGATTGCTCAAAAACAACAGATTCAAATCTACAAATTAAATGAAACCATACATGACATGATGAAAATTTTTCCAGGAAATTGAGAAAATAAAGAGAAATAAAAATGAAATTTTAGAAATGAAAAATTCAATGGATCAAATAAAAAATGTGGTGGAAAATCTTAACAGCAGACTTGATGAGGCAGAAGAAAGACTATCTTAACTAGAAGACAAATCTTTGGAAATCTTACAGTCAGACAAAAAAAAAAAAGAAAAAGAAGAAATAGAATACTTAAAAACAGTGTTGGAGATCTATGGTATACTATCAAATGAGCCAACATATGAGTCTTAGGAGTTCCTGAAGGAGTGGAAAGAGAGAAGAGAATAGAAAGCCTATTTAGTGAAATAATTATAGAAAACTTCCCCAATTTGGATAAAGAAAGATGTTCAAGTACAGGAAGCATATAGAACATGTGCTAACAGACATAACACATTGTAGTCAAACTTTCCACAGTAAAACATAAAGAAAAGTTTCTAAAATGGGCATGAGACAAATGCCAGATTACTTTCAGAGGATTACCAATTAGACTCATAGTTGACTTCTCATCAGACACCCTACAGGCCAGAAGGGAATGGCAAGATATAGTCCAAGTCTTAAAAAAAAAAAAAAAAAAAAAACAACAACTGTCAACCCAGAATACTCTATACCATAAAGCTCTCATTTATGAATGAAGGTGAAATAAAGTCATTATATAACAAACAGAAATTGAATTTTTTACATCATCCAGCCTTACAGAAGCTGCTTAAGTATGTGCTACACACAGAAACATAGATAGTCAACATTATGACAGAATGATAAGGCAGATAAACAACCAGTAGAAATACAAAAGAAATCCAACATAAACAATAGGAATATTTATGGAAAAATGACAGAGCCAAGTCATTTCTTTTCTTAAAAAAGATTTATTTATTTATTTGAAAGTCAGAGTTACACAGAGAAAGGAGAGGCAGAGAGAGGTCTTCAACCTGCTGGTTCACTCTCCAATTGGTACAACAACTGGAGCTGTGCTGATCCAAAGCCAGAAGCTTGGAGGTTTTCCTAGGTCTCCCAAGTGGGTGCAGGGGCCCAAGGACTTGGGCCACCTTCCACTGCTTTCCCAGGCCACAGCAGAGAGCTGGATTGGAAGTGGAGGAGCCAGGACATAACCAGCACCCAAGTGGGATGCTGGCACTGCAGGCGGAGGCTTTACCTGCTACGCCACAGTGCCGGCCCCCCAAGTCATTTCTTATCGATAGTCACCTTGAATGTAAAAGGCCTCAGTTCTTGAATTAAAAGATATGGACAGGCTGAATGAATTAAAAAACAAGACCCATTTATTTGATGCTTACAAGAAACACATCTTACCAACAAAGATACACACAGACTGAAAATGAAAGGACCTAGAATATCAACAATAAATCAAATCCAAAACTACAGGAATAAAGAAATGATTAAAATTAAAGAATAATTAAACAAAATTGAAATAAAAAATAAAAAAATCAGTGAAATGGAAAGCTGGTTTTTTGAAAAAATAAACAGAATTGATACACCATTGGTACAACTAACCAAAATAAAGAAGGAAAAGACCCAAATCAATAAAATCAGAGATGAAAAAGGAAATGTAACAACAGATACCACAGAAGTAAAAAGAATCCTCAGAAACATTACAAAGAGCTGTAGGCCAACAAATTAGGAAAGCTAGAAGAAATGGATAGATTTCTAGAAAGATACAATCTACCAAAATTAAGTTATGAAGATATAGAAAATCTAAACAGACCAATAACCAAGATGGAGGTTGAAACAGTAATAAATCCCTCCCAAAAAAGAGAACTCTAGGACTGGATATCCTCAGTACTGAATTCTACCATACATTTACGTAAGAACTAACTCAATTTTCTCAAGATATTCAAAACAATAGAAAAGGAGGGAATCCTCCCAAAATCCTTATATGTAGCCTGCATCACATTAATACCCAAACCTGAAAAATATTCAAGAGAGAAAAAGAACTATAGACCAATACCCTTGATGAACATAGGCACAAAAATCCTCAACAAAATATTAGCCAATCAAATCCAAAAAACACATCAGAAAGATCATCTTCCCTGACAAAGTGGGATGTATACCCAGAATGCAGGGATGGTTCAACATTCACAAATTTATCTATGTGATACATCACATTAACAAATTGAAGAACAAAAACCATGTTATTATCTCAATAAATGCAGAGAAAGCTTTTGATAAAATGAAAAACTCTTTCATAATGAAAACTCTAAGAAGATTGGGTATAGAAGAAACATTCTTCACGATAACCAAGGCTTTTATGATAAGCCCACAGCCAATGTCCTATTGAATGGGGAAATGTTGGAAGCATTTCTGCTGAGATCCTGAAACAAGCAAGGAGGCTGACTCTCACCACTCCTATTCAGTATAGTCTGGGAAGATTTAGCCAGAGCCATTAGGAAAAAAAAAAAAAGAAAGAAAGAAAAAAAAAAGAAATCAAAGGCAAGAAAAAAAAATCAAAGGGATACACATTGGGAAGGAGAAAGTCAAACTATCCCTATTTACGATGACATGAATCTATACATAGGGGATCCTGAATACTCCACTAAGAGACTATTGGAAATCATAGAAGAGTTTGGTGAAGTAGCAGGATATAAAATCAACACAGAAAATTCAATAGCCTGGGGCCGGTGCCATGGCTCACTTGGTTAATCCTCCACTTGAGGCACCGGCATCCCATATGGGCACTGGGTTCTAGTCCTGGTTGCTCCTCTTCCAGTCCAGCTCTCTGCTGGGCCTGAGAAGGCAGTGGAGGATGGTCCAAGTGCTTGGGCCCCTGCACCTGCATGGGAGACCAGGAGGAAGCCCCCAGCTCTGGCTTTGGAATGGTGTAACTCTGGCCATAGCAGCTATTTGGGGGGTGAACCAATGGAAGGAAGACCTTTCTCTCTCTCTCTCTCTCTCTCACTGTCTAACTCTACCTGTCAAATAAAAAAGAAAGTTCAATAGCCTTTGTACTCAAAGAAAATGTCAAAGCTGAGAAAGCACTTCTAAAATCAATCCCATTCAGAATAGCTACAAGAAAAATCACATACCTTAGAATAAACTTAACCAAGGATGGAAAAGACCTCTACGATAAGAATTATAAAACATTAAAGAAAGAAATAGAAGGAGATATAAAAAATGAAAATATCTTCCATGCTTATGTATTGGAAGAATCAATATCACCAAAATATGCATACTAATGAAAGAAACTTACAGATTAAATGCAATACTAACCAAAAGGCCATGGGTATTCTCCTCAGGTATAGAAAAAATGATGCTGAAAGTTATATGGAACCACAGGAGACCCGAATAGCTAAAGCAATCTTATACAACAAAATCAAAGCTGGAGGCATCACAATATCTGGTTTCAAGATGTATTACAGAACAGTTATAATAAAAACGGCCTGATACTGGTACAAAAACAGATGGATAGAGCAATGAAACAGAATAGAAACTCCAAAAAGCCATCCAAGCATCTACAACAAACTTATCTTTGACAAAGGTGCTAAAATCAATCCCTGAAGTAAGGCCAGTCTCCTCAACAAAAGGTGCTGGGAAAACTGGATTACCACATGAAGAAGTATGAAGCAAAACCTCTACCTTTCATCTTATACAATAACCCACTAAAAATATATCAAAGACCTAAATGTTCCATCTGATGCCATCAAATTATTAGAGAACATTGAGGAAACCCTGAAAGACTTTGGCATAGGTAAAGAGTTCATGGAAAAGACCTCAGAACCACAGGCAATCAAAGATAAAATAAAAAATGGGGTTATATAAAATTTAGAAGCTTTTCTACTGCAAGGGAAATATGCAAGAAAGTGAAGAGGAAACAGAAAGAATGGGAGAAAATATTTGCAAACTATGCAACTGATAAAGGATTAATAACCAGAATACATAAAGACATCAAGAAAGCAACGACAAAACAAACAACCCAGTTAAGAAATGTGCAAAGTACTTAAACAGACATTTTTCAAAAGAGGAAAGGAAAATGGCCAGCAGACACATGAAAAAAATGCTCAGGATCACAAGCCATCAGGAAAATGCAAATCAAAACCATAATGAGGTTCCACCTCACCCCTGTTAGAATGGCTTTCCTACAGAAATCAACAAACAGCAAACGCTGGTGAAGCTGTGGGGAAAAAGGTACCCTAATCCAATGTTGATGGGAATATAAATTGGTAAATCCACTGTGAAAGACAGTATGCAGATACCTCAGAAATCTGAATATAGACCTACCACATGACCCAGCTATCCCACTCCTGGGAATTTGTCCAAGGGAAATGAAATTAGCATATTAAAGAGCTATCTGCACCTCCATGCTTATTGAAGCTCAATTTGCAATAGCTAAGACATGAATTCAACCCAAATGCTCATCAGCTGAAGACTGGATAAAAAAATTATGCAATATGTACACCATGGAATATTACACAGTGGTAAAAAAAGAAAAAATGCAATCCAGTCTTTGCAACAAAATTAATGAAACTGGAAAACATTACACTTAGTAAATAAGCCAGTCCCAAAGGGACAGATACCATATGTTCTCCCTGACCTGCAATAACTAATAGAGCTCCTAAAAGGCCATCTGTAGAAGTGAAATTGACAGTTTGAGAAGCAATGACTTCTAACAGCTCTAATCTTGACTGTTGAGGAAGAGTTCTTTTTTTTTTTATACAATTAAGTGAACTCTTTACTTAAAATTAAGTTAATCATGTGTATAAAGTTAATTGAAAATAGATCTTAGTAAATGATGATTGTGAATAAGAGAGAGAAGAGGAAGGGGTGTGAATGTGGGTGTGAATTCATACATGGTGGGAAAAATTACAATGCTCTAAAGTTATAATTATGAAATGTATGAAGGCTGTAACCATAAAGCCATATAGTTTCGCATACACTCTTATGCACTTTCTTCTAAGGGTACAGCTTAAAAAATTACAATAGGACCTCAAATAGTGATCACATGGATAACATTAAGTATTAAAGTGATCATATGAATAGGATTAATTATTTGGTAATAATAATAGATGGAATTGAAAAGAAGTGAATGCTCCAACATGGGAGCAGTTCATACAGTAGAACCATAGAATCAAAATTGCTTTAAGAATCACTCTGACCTCAGAATCAGCCGTTAAGACATTCTGGTCCAGCTAAAAATCCCATGAGAGCATTTCAGGCAAGGCAAGCCAAGACATTGTGGCAAAAAATGTCTTTTATGAAGGACCTCTGTGAGTGAGACCCCAGTGTAATGAAGTGGTCATCAAAGAAGGATGTACTTTTCTCTGAAGGGAGGAAAGAACTTCCACTTTGCTTATGGCCTTGTCCAAATGCTGATGGAGCCCATGGATTCAAAAGGCTTCCATAGCCTAGGAAGTTCATGGCAAGAGTCTGGGGTGATGACTGACATCATACAAAAGAATGTTAATTGTTAAATTAACAAAAGGAGTCACTGTGCACTAACTTCCCATGCAGGACCTCTGTCCTCAAAGAGTTGTATTACGTGAGTTAACAGTAAAACTTGTTCTCAAAGACTTAGTTACTTTCAGTGTATTAAGTGGAGGATAGTCCTATGTCTTATAAGTTTTAGTCTTGCCAAAGTATCCAACTCTATTGCTTACTTTCTTAGATGCTTCTTTAATTAATGATAAAAATTGTTCTCAATGTCTTACTTTCTTTTAATGTATTAAGTGGATAATATTTTTATGTTTTATAAGTTATAGTTATGTCTAATTGCTCACAAAAGATTATAATGAGTGCTTCTTTAAAGTTTATTCTTTCTAAAAATAAAAACAGTGACACTACCTTTGAGATGCAATGATTTTGAACAGCCTTTGTGTCAACTGTGGAGGAATAGTTGTTGTTTTTATTTTTCCATAAAAATTGTTGAACTGGCTGGCGCCCTGGCTCAACAGGCTAATCCTACGCCTTGCGGCGCCAGCACACCGGGTTCTAGTCCCGGTTGGGGTGCCGGATTCTGTCCTTGTTACCCCTCTTCCAGGCCAGCTCTCTGCTGTGGCCCAGGAGTGCAGTGGAGGATGGCCCAAGTGCTTGGGCCCTGCACCCCATGGGAGACCAGGAAAAGCACCTGGCACCTGGCTCCTGCCATCGGATGAGCGTGGTGCACCGGCCGCAGCACGCCGACCGCAGCAGCCATTGGAGGGTGAACCAACGGCAAAGGAAGACCTTTCTCTCTGTCTCTCTCTCTCACTGTCCACTCTGCCTGTCAAAAAAAAAAATTGTTGAACTATTCACTTAGTATAGAGTTAATCTTCTGTGTACAAAGTTAATTGAAAATAGATCTTAGTAAAAAATAAAACTGGGAATAGGAAAGAGAGGAGGAAGAGGGGTGGAAGTGTGTGTAGGAGGGCAGGTATGGTGGAAAGAATCACTATATTCCTAAAGTTGTATGAAAGGCATGAGGGTTGTATGTATTAAATAAAAGTTATCTTTAGGAAATAAAGTATTTAGTTCTCATTGAACTAGTTGAAATAGAATCTTTCCCTCAAAACCAGAAATCACAATATAACAAATAAAATTATAAATCGGGAAACAATTATTATAAAGAGGGAAAAGATTTCTTCCAAAGACATGCCAGTATTTGACTCCCCTTATCACTTCCAAGTGTGAATGAGCTGCCTATTCTTACTCTCCTTATTTACTGACAACTCATTCATTACCTATTTGGAATATGATGTTCCCTTGCAGTTGTGGGCACTGTGGCTCAATAGGCTAATTCTCTGCCTTGCTGCGCCTGCACACCGGGTTCTAGTCCTGGTCGGGGCGCCAGATGCTGTCCCGGTTTCACCTCACAGTATTTTAACAACAGAGTTTTTCCAAAGGCCCAAAAAAAGCACATTGGCATAAATAATTATTTATCAATGTACTCTAATTGTTTCCTGTGGATGGATATTTAGAATATTTCCAAGCTTGAACTCTTACGAAGAGTTCTACAGTAGCATCCTAAAACAAATATGTAAATATTTCTTTAGAACAGAATCGCAAGATTGAATTTGCTATATCAAAATTGTGGTGTATTTTTAATCTAGGTGCATCATGGCAAACACAAATTATAGTCCCACTCTGTAAGAGTTCATTCTTTTCTTGGACCCTGAGAAACACTAGATATTATCACATTCTGTAAAAGTTTATAATAGGCTAAAAATTTTCACACATGTATTTGATTATGGATGCTTTGTACAGATATATATAAATGTTTATTAACCATTTAATTAGCGTGTCTTTCATCCTGCTTCTATCCTATAGCCTGCTTCTATCCTTCTGATATTGAATTGCCTTTTAAAAATGCTCACTGTATGAAAGAAATTAATATCAAACTTCATCCTTCGCAGCCAATCTTCAGTGAAGTTTCTTGAACTTAAAATTTCTGAAAAAGCCTTGTTGAACTATTTTATGATTGAGAAGTATTCTCATATTTTAGTATGCAGTGCAGCTTTTCTTTTTAAAGATTTAATTCATTTTTTATATTGACAAAGCATAGCTGTGCATATATGTTGTGAAGTAGAAAGTTATTTTAGGATTTTTTTTTTGACAGGCAGAGTTAGGGAGAGAGAGAGACAGAGAGAAAGGTCTTCCTTCCGTTGGTTCACCACCCCAAATGGTCGCTATGGCCGGCACGCTGCGCCTATCTGAAGCCATAGCCAGGTGCTTCTTCCTGTTCTCCCATGCGGGTGCAGGGCCCAAGGACCTGGGCCATCTTCCACTGCCTTCCCGGGCCACAGCAGAGAGCTGGACTGGAAGAGGAGCAACTGGGACAGAATCTGGCACCCCAACCGGGACTAGAACCCGGGGTGCCGACGCAGCAAGTGGAGGATTAGTCTAGTGAGCCGCGGAGCCAGCTTAGGATTTTTAATACTATAAGAAAACATTATGCTAAGCTAAATAATTTGTCACCTGAAATATTTTGCGTTTTTGTGATGAAAACATCATTCACTAAGCAGTATTGAAATATATTCACCAGGATCATCTCAGAAAAAGCCCAAATTATACCTCTGCTGAGGCTCTGCACCCTTTAGCAATCATCTTCCACTCCTCCCACCTCCCACTCAGCTTCTTGTAACCATCATTCTACTCTCTACTTCTGTGTGTTTCATTGTTTTGAGATCCACAAAAAAGATCATGTGGTATGTTTGTGTGTTGAGCTTATTTCATTTAGCATAGTGTTCTCCACCTCCACCTGTGTTGTCAGAAATGACAGATTTTCTTCATTTGAAAAGCTGAATCATGCCCCCCTTTCTGTATATAGGACACATTTTATCTATGCATGTCTTGATGGACATTTAGGTTTTCCGTAACTTTTCTCTTGTGAAAAGTACTGCCATGGACATAGCCATGCAGACATCTCTTTGACATACTAACCTCACATCTTTCAGGTAAATATTCAGAAATAAAATTGCTAGATCAAATGGTAATTCTATTTATGGTATTTCAAAATATATATACTGCTTTTCATAATGGTTGTACTAATTTACATTATCCTCATCAAAATTGCACAAGGCTTCCCTCTTCACATCCTCATTAGCCCCTGTTATCTTTTTTCTTTTTTCAGAGTAGCCTTTCTAGCATGTGTGAGGTGATACGTCAATGTACTTTTAATTTGTATCTCCAGACTTATTGATCATATTGAACATTTTCATGTGTCTGTTGGTCATTTGTGTGTTTTTGAAAAAAATGTTTATTCAGGTTCATTGATCATTTTTTTAAAAGATTTATTTATTTGAAAAGCTGAGTTACAGAGAGAGAGGGAGGGAGGTCTTCTACCTGCTGCTTCACTCCCCAGATGGCTGCAGCACCTGGGGCTGGGGGAAGCCAAAGCCAATAGCAAGCAGATTCTTCTACGTCTCACATGTGGGCTCAGGGGCCAAGCACTTGGGTCATTTTCCACTGGTTTCCCAGGCACAATATCAGAGAGTTGAATCAGGAGTGGAGCAGCTAGGACTCGAACTAATGCCTCTGTGTGACGCAATTGCTGAAAGCTGTGGCTTAACTTGCTGAGACACATTGCTGGCCTCAATTCTGGTTATTTTCAACATTCATCTCTTTTATACAGTATTTTCTTTTTTAAGCAAAATGTCACTGATAATTTATTTCCTAATTTTAAAAAGTAAATAAATCTATTTAATGTGACTATTAAAACACTTGGCTGCATTCCTGTCATATATTTTAAGGTTTTTATCAACTTTCCTTCTTCCTCTTTTTCTTGTTACTTTTCTGCCTATTCCTGGTTGATTATGTTGTCCTATTGACAAAATTTTTCCTCTAATGATTTGAAACATATGGATAGAGTTATTATCTTGTGACTACCTACATATGTCACATTTATTAAACAAGACCTACTAGATATTTAAACCTTCCAGTTTCTAAAATGGAAATTAGAATGTGAATTTATTTCAGTTGCTACCAATTCCTATCTGAGTCTACTTTAGATTTTCAGTATAAGATTGCTGTCCACCTTTTTTCAACATAAAGCAAAGTAATTATTTAGAGTTAAATTTAAGTTGTACTAAGTCATTTGCTGACCATCATGTCTGTAGCACACTGCTTTGTTTTTGTTTTTGTTTTAAGAAAAAAGAGATTTGCTTTTTGATTGTTTGAAAGAGTTACAGAAACAAAGAGAGATCTTTCATCTGCTGATTTACTCCCCAATGGCCACAGTGGTCAGGGCTGGGCCATAGATAAACCAGAAACCAGGAGCTTCTTCTGGGTCTCCCAGTTGGGTGCAGGGGCCCAAGCACTTGAGCCATCTTTTGAGCTTTTCCATATGCATTAGCAGACAACTGGATCAGAAGTGAGCTGCATCAGAAGTGAAGCAGCCAGGATCTGAACCATGCCCACATGGGATGCTGGCGTCACAGACAGGCTGCTTTTTCCAGTACTCCACAGTGGCCCCAGAACATTGCTTTTAATGAAAATGTAGAGTTTTCATTTTTCTGTGCTATACAAATTTTGAAGAAATCTCAATTATTGCTTGTATTAGAATCCAGTTTATGCCAATCTTAAATGATAACTGATTGTAAGGCACTTGTGTGATATAGGTACTACTTTAACTGTGCAGAAATAGGTTTTGGATCTTCTACAATTGTTCAACCACTGAACTGACAGCACTGATCCAAGCAATTAAGACAGGATCATTAGAAAAAAAAGTTGGTTCCTGTCATCCCATTTGTCTCTGAGCTGGACTCCAATTGGTGTAAGTATTCATATTTCCTTTCAAATGCACTCATGAAGAGAATTCCAGCGTCACCTGGCATTAATAAGTGTCTGGAATGAAAGTTCTCCAAGCTCATCATCAACATGCCCAAATTTGACTGACTTTATTGGAATGTCAAGGATTTCAAATGTTTTGTCAGCTTGTAAAAATGATACCTAACTTACACTGCTGAGATTATTCTCTCATCAAGGGTGCCAGACTCCAGGAAGCTCTCTATTTTAATTCATCCACCTATGTTAAGAGTCAGTTTGTGGCAGGTACAGAATTAGATGGACTGAGACCTACCTAGAGCAGCAGTGGAGACTTTGGACAAAGACATGTTCAAATGATGAAGTTGTATGACATAGGTCTTCTCATACCAAAGACAGTAAGGCTTGCAGACTTATAAAAATTAGGGCCAATGTGACTAAAAGCTTGGCTTTGACACCATTATCTGTATCTTCTGAAGGTAAGAATTATATGTTTGTGGCCAATAGAATTTCAAAACTCAGTAAGGAAACAAGGAATAATCTATTGTATAAAACACACACACACACACACAC
Source organism: Sylvilagus floridanus (assembly GCA_949820135.1). Lineage (NCBI taxonomy): Eukaryota > Metazoa > Chordata > Mammalia > Lagomorpha > Leporidae > Sylvilagus > Sylvilagus floridanus. The sequence continues at coordinate 81,674,098 of OX463236.1, read as the reverse complement.
ACCCATTTTTAGTACTTTATTGTGTAAGGTGGTAATCAAGGTAGGAGTAGATATCTTTTGTGTGTTTCTTGAGATCAATTTTCCTCTCTTTACTTCGATATACATCAAAGAATTGTTGGCACATAGTGGCTTCCATAATTGGGGTGAATGCTCATGTCTGTGGGGCTTCCTGCAAGTAGAAAGCTACACTAGATTGCAGAGGAAGGGAGGAAGGAAAATGCAGTCAGAATACTTGTTTTCCTATTTATGACCCTTCAGATTTGCCAGTGGTACACTGCCTTTCCCCAACCCCCACTGTTGATGACTTGATGTCAGGAGACCTTGTGGTATGGGCTGAATCTTTAATTTCCATCTCCCCAAACCCAAATGTTGAAACTCCAGTCTCCAATGATATGCCATTTGGAAGTGGAACTGTTGAGAATAAGTACATTTAGATGAGATTGTAATGAATACATTTGTGCCCTTACAAGAAGAGGAGAAGTGGAAGAGATCAGAGCCTGCTCTCTCATTACTACATGAGGACCCTGTAAAACATGGTTGGCTTCAACCCAGAAATGGAAGCCTCACTAGAAATGGAACCTTGTCAACCTTGGTCTCAGACATTGGGATGTCCAGAACCATGGTCAAATAAATGTGTGTTGTTTAAGCCACTCAGTCTATGACATTTTGCCAAGGAATCTCGAGCTAACTAAGACTCCTAAGCTCCACTCACATGTGGTAGCTGTTCAGACAAAAGCAAACATCCATGAAGATTCATTTGAGTAATATATGACAAGCCATGGCAGCTATTCTAACTTCAGGTTCCACACTAGTGAAGCTGTGAAGGACACACTCGTCAGTGGTGGCAGCCTGGGATCATCAGTGAACCAGCTATTTGGCAGGATGGTGAAACTTCATCACTGATTATAAAGGCTCCGATGCTGCATTTCCAGCATTTCCTGTATAAACTCAACTATCTTAAAGCAGTCACAGTCAATGTCTATTGCTGTCAATTAAAAGTCCTGATGTATTTCAGTAGTGATTTTAATACTATTAGTAGTTGCAATAACTCTACAACTACTATAGAGTATATGTGCTGCCCACAGAATAATAGTTAATGCTTTGGTGATTCTTTCCTAAATAGAATACAGCATAAAAATAACACAGTGGCAAAATCCTTTACTTTTCTATTGTAAAAATCCTGATATTTACACCTAAATCCTACTTAAACCTGACTGGGCATCCCTACCTCTGAGACGGCTGTTGAATTTAGGCAAGCTGGTCAATTTGGTCCAACCATTCAGATGCACTACAACATACAAAATCTTTACCTGCAAAGAACAAGGTTAACAAATAGCATCTCTTGTACTTTCTCTGCTAAAACGAGTTAACACATAAGTTGTTTGTCCTTTAAATAGTTCACCTAAGGCCATACTGTAGTTTGGTTCGTCATTTATCTGGCATGGCTAGAAAAATCACTCAATTTAAATTACGATATACTGCAGCACAGTAAAAGCCATTTTCTAAGCTTTATTATGTTAGGGAACCAAGATGGCCTAATCAATTTCAAGCAGTTTTTAAAATCTTCTAAAATTGAATAAAGGAAGATGCTGTGTAAAAGCTATTTAGATGAGCTTATGTGATAGTTAAGACATTCCTTATTATTCTTCAATGAGGCATAGTGCATATCATTTTTATTTCATATGCAAAAGAGCTGTCAGTGATATATATTTACAGATCAAAATATCATCATTATACTTTCATCCTGGTTAGTGCTTGAATTAAGCTAAAATAAGCCCTATAAAATCTTTTCCTTTTTTACCCTGAGGGTGAAACATAGGAATTTCCCTCAAAATCATTTTGTATTTCTCTTCTTTATTTCTATCTAAATCACTTAGTGTCTGCATGTTTCCTTGTATTTCTACCTCATTGACTCTTGTCTACCAATCATTCCCACTCTCTATCAATACAGCATTTATATATCTTCATTCTTTATAAGATTTTTTTTTACCTTCTAAATGTATGAATTTGATTCATTCAGAGTCTCACCAGGAGACAGACAATCTAGTAAATTTACCTTCTGATGATATTGAGAAATCCTAAGTTTCCTATGGCTTTGTTAAATGAAGCTTTCTGAAGACGATGTATACTCCAAAGTGGAGAATAGGAATTCTAGAAATTTGAATTCCACCTGAATTTCGCAACCAACTAAAGGTGCATTCAATTCTCATGCTTCCTTTTTTCCTTCCTTAACATTGTTAAAATGAGAGGATCACATTAAGAGAAACTTTAGCTCTAAAATTCAATGACTGGATTAAACACACTGACATGTTGTGTGGAAAACTGATTTGAGTTTAGGGAAAATCACAGTTTAGATTGCCACCTACCCTAACTTCACAGGCAGCTAATGGCCAGAAGTATATTAATGATCTGAGACACCAAATTGGCAACCCATGCATGGTTTAGTAGGGGTTTCATGAGTTGTTTTACATTTTTCCCATCAATTGACAGAATCATGCTCCTTTTCCTTGCATATATGTAAAGTTCTGACAGTTTGACCAGTAAGAATATGGAAAAAATTGGCCTGTGCAAATTTTCAGGTCTATAAGAGATGTTCAGTTTCCACCTCCTGGTCTTACAATGTTCACGTTTTGAGCCCATGCATTGAAAAAGTAAAGGCAGCACTATGGGGAAATACATGTGAGCAAGAAATATCACTTTAGAAGCCAATAGCTCCAACTGGCCTCCCAGCCAGCAGTCACTGACAATATCCCAGGTTTATGAATATACCATCTTGGAAATGGATTCTCCAGCTGCAGTTTAGGTATTCCAAATGACTTCCAATGGAGCAGATATAAATGTTTTCACAGAAACCTGTCTGAACTGTATACTTGTAAAACAAATAAAGCAACTCAGATTCCAGATAGTTTGTTATCTAATAATAGATAGGATATACAGAAGTACCCTCCACAACTCTTATTCCTCTGAAGTCTCCATTTTCTCCCCATAAGTGTTTATATATAAGTGAACAGAGAGAATTGCCCTTGGAAGTGGGAGGTTCAGATAAGTATCACAAACTATGCGGTAGACAAGGAAAAATACGGAAAAAGATGCACTGGAACTTGCCAGAGCAAAACTTATAGGAATTTGTTGGCAGTTCTAACATTTTGGTTATCCTGTGCATCATGTCTCTTACTTTTCTGAAGCTGATAATGATAGTTGAATTGAAATACTATGCTATAATATGTAAAGTTGACAAATTTAACAAGAAGAAAATCAGAAATATAAATGGAAACATAAAATTAATTTTGAAAATGAGTGGCTATTTGTAGCATTTGACAACAGCAAAAACATCTGTAATGTTAAGGTTCATAAGCACTTAATGTGTGTCCAACTTTCAACAAAGCACATGTTCTATATTAAGTATCTCCCAAATTGTTTAATAGTTTTTTAATTGAAAGTTTCAACACAAATGGAATTAGAAAGTCAAATTCTGACACTGACAACTCTTTAATGTTAGATGATTTACCGTTACTAAGGTTTCAATTGTCAGTTTTCCATTCATATATAGCTATGCTTCCTTTGATCTCAAATCAAAGTGATAGAATAATATTAAAGTTTCTTTCAATTTACCCAGTTAAATTTCTCACTGAGAATTCAAGGTTTATGCAATCTTTATTTTTGTTTTAAAACTATGTTTGCCCCTACTTTTACTTTTCAGGGTATTAAAAATAACATGGAGAGAGGAGTTGATAGACTCTTTCAAGATAGTAATCATTGTTGATTTAGTGTCTACTCAAAGGATCATTTCTTCCTAAAAGAACTCATTTGGGGTGCTATTGCTATTGTAATCATATTTATTGTATTTATTTGGCAGTAGCCTTGGAATTTAAACTGTTTGTTTAAAAAAAAGTACCATCAACTGTTTTTTATCACTCCAAGTTTGAACTATACTTATTGTTTCCTCTACTCAGCACAGACCCAAAGAGATTTCTAGAAAAAGGCTCCCAAGCTGATGAAAGCAAGTCTCTTTGCTTTTAGAGATTCAGATTATTAGTCCATAAAATGTTTCTAAATTTTGTAAAAATTATAATTTATTTTCTCTTTTAGGCAGTAATTCTGTCTCATATTTTAAATAATGAAATATCTACAAATGAGCAACAAGTTGTAAAATATAATATTTAGGATCTATAAAAGCACTAGAACCATTATCTAGTTGTTTATCCTGTAACTTTTTTCAGCCAATTTATCTGTTCTAAGCAACTGCAAATGCTATTTGCATAGCAACTGAACTGTTCTCTTTCTTTGCAATTGTTTTTGCTCTATTCATTAAGAAATTGTGAGAATTTTACTATTATGGACAAAAAATACATCTTTAATGTAGTTCTGGGAAAAGGGGACATTCACAATAAAATGTAAGTATCTTGCCAACATGTAAGCTGACACTAGTGTTATGAAACAGTTTGATTAAGTCATTATTCCCTTTGAAATGCATAAAAGCCACTGGTCGGTTCATACGACAATTATAATGTCTTTCATACTCTTTCAAAAAAGTACCAAGAAACTCATGTAGAACAATCTGAAGAGAAGATAAACCTATCTTTATCACTCTTTAAGTTTTATCAAAACATGCTATTCTTACATTGTTTCTCAAAAGATATGATCACCAACAAATAGTTGTTGTTGTTCTTCTTCTTTTTCTTCTTCTTATTCTTTTTAATCAGAGAGTTCCTTCCCACTTTTTTGGGAATTCACAAAAGATAAAAAAATGAAATATTATTCTCCAACATAATTTTGCTAATTACTATGGATTTTATGTCTTCTGAGTACTAAAATCCATTTTTCAAATAAGAAGCCACTTGGCTGAACTATACTTGATTAATCTCTTGTATACTTGCCATCATGAGCACATACAACAAACATTTCCCATAAGTTCTGGGGACCTTGAAAGTGATATTGTTCAGTACCTCCTATTTAAATCAATTAAGAATTTGTGGAAAAATATGTCAGTTCCTGAAAAATTGATTTTCTTTTTTCTATCTGATGATCAATTGCGTTTTCTTTTTTTCCTCTGATTGACAAGAAACTCATGGTTCAGTTATCTCGGTCTTTTCAATATGTAAAATTGTATTTTCTTGAATAACAACTTTTACCTTTCTGTTTTTTTTATTTTATTGTCAACTTAAATTTATCAAACAAAAGCACTTTGTACTATGCAATTTGTGGTTGTTCCTAAATTATTGTAAATTAAATACTGTATGCTGGAATTATGTTTTTGCAAAAATAAAACAAAGAAAGGAAGGAGGAAGGTTGAGGGAAAAAGAAGGAAGAAGGGAAGTCTGGTTGTCTTCCTATAATTGTACATATGGAATACATGAAATATGTTCTGTTTATATTAATATTTTTTTTAAGTTTCAAACAAAGGATCTCACATAGGAATCACTATTGTATATTTATCAATCCAAGAACTGTCTAAGGAATCATCATCTCTAAGCTAATAAATTATGCTACATCTGAACATTAAAGATTGTATTTTGCTAAAACCTCAGAAATTTTACACAATGTAAGTTAGCAAGGTCCAAGTCAAAATGTAGAATAAGACTGCAGAAAATAAACTATGTTCTTGGAATTTATGAAGTAAAATATTGCCTTAGTGTGAGATCCTGCAGGCTGTCAGTTGTAAGTAGCATCCTCTTGTTTACTCTGCACTACTCTCAGATTTCCTTTTCAACTTTCATGGAGCAATTTGGTCTGGGGGTGCAGCTGTCATATAGAACAATTTAGAGGCAGTGATATTTTTCTTTAAATCCTTATAAGCTTGATTGTGCTGCAAAATGAGTGTCAAGGTGAAGAATTATTTGGACAACATCAAAATATAAAATGAGCATAGATTCATAATAAGATTATTCATTCACATTTGTTTCTTTGGGTGCATTTGGTTTCTTGTAATTCATTTTATAAAGCCATTTGAATCACTACAAAGAGGAAAATTGCTTCCTGAAATATTATCTTTATTCTAACTTATAAATTGTGTATACAGTTGTAGCAAGTATTTTTTGAGAAAAATTAAAATGAGTTGTCCTTCCAACATGTTCATTTGTGCCTACAGTACTCTTAGGATGCTGTGAATCACTGATCCTTCATTCTACTTTTTCATCCTACAGGAAGGTAAGAAGTAGAGAAACTAATACTCTGTCCTGGTCTCTAAGTGACTCTCAGAGGAAAGAACACAAGCTCATGGACTTTGCCAGGGTCTGCTACTGTGAGGATAAGATAACATAAATTGAAGAATCCTGACAGTAGTATTGAAAGTTAACAGTATCTGGGAAACTGAGCACTTATTTTTGGTATTTTGGTATTTTTAAACAGAACCTCAAATATTAGACTCCTGGAAGACCTTTTTTTGAAAGAGGCTTTCACATTGAGAACATAAGAAATGAAGAGGTAACCATGACTGTTATCAGAAAGTTAACACTCCTGACACTGGCATCACACAGTTTACAAAGTCCTCACTCTAGTTAGGATAATTTGAACTTCCCTGGCATATGGATTTTACCTCTACATTTCAGTGGTTTTAGTTTACTCATACTGTTCTCTTTATGAATCTCTTTTGCTCCCAACACTGCAAAGATGTAGCAGGAGCTACGTTAATATCTGAGCTCCTGACATTTATCATGAATTAGCATCAGTTTTACCCACAGTTTGTCTTATCTCTCTTTCATCTGCCCAAGAGACTTCATTTCTCTGCTGCATCTGGATTGGTGACATGATTGACCTACTTCTTGATTTTAGTCTGGACCTGACAGATTTCTGGTGAATGGTTCTGTTCCTCCTTTAAGATGCCTCTTGCTGGATTTTATTGACTGGATTCCTGACGTCAATGACCGTCCTGGCATTTTCCTACCCTACAGCCCCTTCACCAGGGCCAAAGATCTGTTATCCCAATTAAATCTGCTGAACTTCTGAACAGATCTCCTTTCTGTTTGTTTTTCACCATATCCTTCCCTGGATATCATTATCACAACATCACATTCTAGTCTCACATTATATTCAGAGTCTATTTTCCTTCTTTCCAGCATGGGGCTGGAAGTGCAGTTGATAGAGCAGATTATGCCTCTGCTTCTGATGCCATCCCATAGTAAGAATGCCAGTTAGAGTCCCGGCTGTTCTCCACTTGCAATCCAATCTACTGTTAATGATGTGCCTGGGGAGGCATTAGAAAATGGCCCAAGCACTTGGGCCCCTGTCACCCACATGTTGACCCAGATGTGGCCATTCTGAGATTGAACCAACAGATGGAAGTCACCTGTCTCTCTTCCCTCAACCTTGTTCGCTTCCCCTTCTCTCCCTATCTTTATCTCTCTCTGTTTACTCTTCCTTTCAAACAAACTAATCATTAAAAACAAAATAAGCTAGAGAAAGTGTCTCAATCCAACATTTAAACATATGATAGTATCTCCAAGAAGCATTTGCAGGAGTCAACTGCAAAGTCGACATTTAATAGGAGTCGACTGAAGCATCACCTGAACTCAGTGTGTTCCAAATTTACTGTTCAGCACAATCACACCGGAAGCTGACAAAATCGCCAAAGCCACAACTCAATTCAAAATTACTTGCAAACAGATTTCCTGAATGTGGGCCTTGGCATATTCGTTGCTAACTAACTTCACCAGTGAATTAAAGTCTAAAAAAAATTGGTAACCATTGAAGAAATAAATCCTAGGTAGTTACATTTACATTCTCTGAATGACAACACAGGGAGTCATTAAGAGGAGTCCATTCCATTCCACCTTGCAAATGACTATTCATTATATTCCAGGTACACACAGGTGCATATACAGTAAACAGTCGTTACAGCCCCTACTCAGTCACATGACATCGATGTTCTTTTATAATTTATCCCATAACAAATTCCTAAACCTTGAAAAAGAGATGAATGCCCTTTCAAATTCCAAAAACTCCCTCCAAGATCTTGGTTTTTGGGTCTCTATATATAAATAGATCATTTCAAAGTTTTTAAATAATGTTAACAGTTTTTTTTTCTCTATTTAAGATTTATTTATTTTAAAGGTAGAGTCACATAAAGAAGGAGAGAAGGGCTTTCTTCCGTTGGTTCACTACCCAAATGGTCGCTATGGCTGGTGCTGTGCCGATCCAAAGCCAGAAGCCAGGTGCTTCTTCCTGGTCTCCCATGGGGGTGCAGGGGCCCAAGTACCTGGGCCATCTTCCACTGCCTTCCTGGGCTACAGCAGAGAGCTGGACTGGAAGAGGAGCAACTGGGACAGAATCGGCGCCCCAACCAGAACTAGAACCCGGTATGCCAGCGCCACAGGCGGAGGATTAAAAATTATTCTTAGGTGTTTAAATTTAACTGAAAAGTGATCCCTGTTAAATATAAGATTGGGAAAAAGAGAAGTAGGAAATGTACAATTTGAGACATGCTCAATCGGACTAACCCCAAATGGTAGAGTTAGAAATGTGCCAGGGGATTCCAATTCAATCCCATCAAGGTGGCAGGTACCAATGCCATCTCACTAGTCCAACTGATCAGTTTCAGTTCATTATTTATCATAAAGATAGGATTAAGAGTCAAAGGGATCACATAAATAAGACTAGTGTCTGCTAATACTAACTGATAGAATTAAAAAGGAGAGAATAATCCAACATGAGAAGCGGGATACATAGCGTACTCACAGAATGTCAGATGTCCTAAACAGAACTCTGGCCTCAGAATCAGCCCTTAAGGCATTCGGATCTGGCTGAAAATCCCATGAGAGTATTTCAGGCATGGAAAGCCAAGACAATCAGGCAAAAACAAAAAAAAAAATCTAAATGAAAGATCTCTGCAAGTGAGATCCCAGTGGAAAGAATGGGCCATCAAAGAAGGAGGTACCTTTCTCTGAAGGGAGGAGAGAATTTCCACTTTGACTATAACTTTATCTAAATAAGATCAGAGTTGGCGAACTCAAGCAGCTTCCATAGCCTTGTCAGCTCATGACAGGAGCCTCAAGTGATTACTGATGCCATAAACAAGAGTGTCGATTTGTTAAGTCAACAACAGGAGTCATTGTGCACTTATTCCCCATGTAGGGTCTCTGTCCTTAATGTGTTGTCCAATGTGAATTAATGCTATAACTAGTACTCAAACAGTACTTTACACTTTGTGTTTCTGTGTGGGTGCAAACTGTTGCAATCTTCCCTTAATATATACTAACTAAATTGATCTTCTGTATATAAAGAGAATTGAAAATGAATCTTGATGTGAATGGAATGGGAGAGGGAGCAGGAGATGGGAGGGTGGCAGGTGGGAAGAAGGTTATGGGGGGTAAAAAGCCACTGTAATCCAAAAGCTGTACTTTGGAAATTTATTTTTATTAAATGAAAGTTAAAAAGAAAAAGGGATAGACAGAAAGAAAGGTCTTCCATTGCTGGCTCACTCCCCAGTGGCCACAATGGCCAGAGCTGGGGTGATCTGAGCCAGAAGCCAGGAGCTTCTTCCAGATCCCATGTGTGTGCAAGGGCCCAAGACTTGGGCCATCTTACACTGCCCTCCCAGGTGCATTAGCAGAGAGCTGGATCAGAAGAGGAGCAGCCAAGACAGAAACTGGAGCCCATATTGGATATGAGTGCAGCCAGCAGAGGCCTAATCTACTATGCTACAGCTCTGGTCCCGATTTCAGCTTTTAAATCTCATATGATTTGCGTCTTGGCTGCTTTGCTATCAGTCCAGCTTCCTGCTAATATGTACCCTAGTCTTTACGTAATATGTACTAAATTGATCTTCTGTGTATAAAGAGAATTGAAAATGAATCTTGATGTGAACAGAAGGGGAGAGGGAGCGGGAAAGGGGAGGGTGGGGGGAGGGAGGGAAGTTGTGTGTGGAGGGGAGCCATTGTGGTCCATGAGCTGTTATTTGGAAATTTATATTCTTTAAATAAAAGCTTTATATAAAAAAAAAAAATATGTACCCTAGCAGGCAGCAGGTGATGGCACAAGTGCTTAGGCCTCTGCCACCCACATGAGTGTCCCACATTGAGACCCTTTTGTCCTTCTTTTTGACTCTCTGCCTTTCAAATAAAGTGAAAATAAATACATAAATATTTTTTTTAAAAAATTAAGCATTCCTCACCTGAAATTCATTTTATAATTTTGCACACATTTAAACCTGCAAAGAAAATACTCCCAAGGAACTAAATATTTCTGTATTGCCTTTCTGAACATGGATAGATGGTTCTAATTTCTTTTTGTAAAAGATTGGTTTTAAATACTGTTTTTATAGATGCTTACTCATTTTCTCCTTCCTTATTGATCCTCATTTAAAAAAGAATGAGAAGAGAAAAATTGGGGGGAAATGGTTAACAGAGAAAAGGGAAAATGGATGCACTGATCCTTGAAGTTTAAGGAAGGAAGCTTTTTAAGTCAATGTAATTTTTTTGCCCTCTTTGACACTTTAAATAAGATGTATATGCTGGTGAATGTCTCGAGTTTTAAATGATGAACCAAGCAGTGAAATACATCACAACAGCGTTCCTCTGCAGACATTTTTCTGAATGAGGAATGTGCCACCCAGAGTGTGCTACAAAATGTTAATGGCTTTGAGGCTATACAAATTTGAACTTTATTGAAATGTGCTAATAATGAGAAGGATTGTAAAATTATATACTGGATTGTAGAACAGTAGGATGTGACAAGGAAAGCACGGGGAATAATGTATCATCCTGCCATGTATAAGGACCCTAGGCGTTTAGCAATCAAGGGATGGATACCACTAACCTTTCCCTTCCTGTGGATTCTCACAAACCTTAGCACTGAGAGAAATTTCATTTGACTTTGATAATGAGATTAATAGCTAAACCAAGATACCAAAATGGCCGAAGGGCATAGGTAGTTTAAAAACTCATTTATTTTGTTAAGCTTGAAAGTCAATGGATTGGTCACACTTTACCACTCTGCTCCCATCTCATCTTGGGCAAAAATCAAGAAAACCACCACTGTACAGAAGTCAAGGATAAAATTCTACATATCAAAATTTTAAAAGTGAACACCTGCAATTTTTAAGACGGTGATTCCTGCAAAGAAACTAGAAAGGGTCAAACTCCCTTTTACTGGCACCTGAATTGTTTATTGTGATGTTTATTTCTGGTTTCTCACACAAAAATAATTCATGTACTGTGTCTCTTGAAGTCTAACTATACTATCATCACATCATATTTTTGAGGACTTCAGCTTCAATTTCACCTGGAAAACTCTCTTGGCTTCCATTTGCAATTATGCCATAGAAATTTTACAATTTCATTCTAGATTAGATGTTGCCTTCTGATGAAATGTGCAGGTATTAAGGATTTATTTGACTTGGTCTACACTCCCCAGAAGTCATACTTAATTTATGCTTATGGAGTTGATCCTCAAGTTTTGGTTTTTCAAAAAAGAAGCAAAGAGAGTGGGATATTATTATGATGCCAATATAAGGTAAAAATGGGGGAACTAACTCTCAGTTCCTATTCTTTTTTAACATATCAGCATTGCTTTTAGCTATCCACTATTCACCTCCTAAAAAGTGTTAACCTGGAAAATGAGCCCAGCTCTTTATCTCTAGTTCTCATTTAACACAAATAAATGCAGCCACCACCTTCCAGCTCCAAATGTTATGGGACGGAGTGTCTGAATGCTCCAAATGTTATGGGACGGAGTGTCTGAATTACTGACTCTAACCTTGACAAGGTGTCTCATCACTTGTCTGAGAGACTCAGTCAGCCAGCATCTAATCATACACTGGGAAAAAATAAATCTGGAGTACTCTGAATCCAGCATGGAGAATGGGATTTATAGTTGAGGAGCGATTTGATTGGTTGGCAGCAGATTGTAGATTAACAAGACAGAACTCTTGAGAATTGGAGGAAATTGCTGATTTGGTCTCCTGATCATCTCTTTCTGTAATATTCTGTTATTACAGAAATAGCAGAGTGTTTCTAGCCGCTAATAATCACAATCCTCAACATCAAGGGAACTGCAGCTCATTCAAGCTTCCTCCTTTTTCTCTGCATGAACTCAGAATGCTTACAAGGGTGATTTAACAGGTCAAGCATCTTGGGCAATACATGTATAATGATTACTCCTATTACTTCAGTTTAAATGCTCAACAGACTCCACACATTCGTAAATAGACAAACCAGGCTCATTTGCATTGAGGCCCCAGTAAAAAGAGTGACTTCAGGTTAATACTGTGAAGTTAAAAGTACTCAGACATCTAGAATAATATTTCCTAAATATCCAAAACTGTGCTTCTTATCATTTCTAGAAAGCAGGAATAATTGTCCAAATTTGTTTGAGCCATAAGTCAGAGAATATCAGAAATGTGTAAGTCTAAAAATATCATCCAGTCTGATTTATTATTAGGGTTTAAGTTAGAAAGACATTGTGAATGTATTTATTGAGTGATTCTTATTTAGTGATGATTATATGTCAGTCACTTTCTAAGAAATTTGTAAATATTAAATTGCATCTTCTTCATAACCAGAAGGAACTAATACTATGATAATTAAATTAAAACATATAGACATGAACTGTTCATGTTCAGAAGGTATATATCTTTTTGACTGACCTTAGTGATTTCATGACAAAAGCCTATTTTCCTAGGTAACATTACAAAGTTTTGGTCAAATAGGGATAATTGCTAATATTGAGTTATTACCACCATTGTTCAAGATGGATTTATATTGCTTCTAATTTAATCTTCACAGCTATGTGCATAGGCATTTCTATTTGCATTTTCAGATTAGGAAGATGAGATTCAGAAAAGGTAAGTAACTTACTTACACTGTAGTAGCAGATATACTAATCATTGTGACCCCAGTCTACTCTAAAAATACCAAATTTTCCAAAAACTTTATGACTGTGTATTTCTATAGGAAAGTAGCCTCAACTTATATTTTGGGTTTTCCTGAAAGAAGTTAAATAATGCCTTGTACTTCACATTTTCCTATGATGCTTTGAGTCAAAAAGGCAACCATTGCATTTAAGTGTTCTTAAATGGAAATGCTATTTTGAATTTCCTCTCAACTCTGATTGTCCTTGTTTAATGAGGGCCAAGTCAACCATACAATGTGGGATGTAGAGGAGAAGTAAATTCAAGGGCTCTCTAGCTCTTCTACTGGTTGTGAACCCTGAATCACCTTCCGATTTGGAAAGGCTGTGCAGCCTCTCAGTGCTGCAGTTTCCTGGCCTATCAATAAAGATGCTGACAGAGTAGCTCTCAAAGGGCTGTCCAAGGGAATAAATATAATATAATAAAGTTCAAAATAAAATTTATAAATAAAATTTTACATATATTAACAGTTTGAGATAATGATAATTGTGGTATTAAGTTATGTTTACCTTGTTTCCTTACAGTTTTGCTTTGCATTTGATGGCTGCAGTGGGAAACATTGAGTTTTCTGTAATGACCGAATTTTTCCCCAGGTACTAACCTTACAATGCCATAAACAAGTAAAATCCAATGACCTGCATATGACCGCTACGGAGCATTTGGCTTTAGTCAATGTCATAGGTACAAATTTTGATGAATCTAAATGGAAATCATTTACTAATATAATATGTAGCTATTTGCTATTCATTCAATAAATATCTCAGTTATTGGTTGTTTGAAAGATTGCCTAAAAAAGGAAAATGAGATATGAAGTAAATATCTATATACCTTTAATTCACACTTGTTTTCTTTTCCATTGCCCTGTGTCAGATATGAGTCATCTGTGTTTCACATTGTTATTAATAAAATAGGTTTGTGTCTCTGCTGTTGTAGATTTCTGTTCACTTGGTTCTGTCACTGGATAACACTCACTCTCCCTAATATAAGAGCCCCCCTCTGCTGGCTTTAGTCTATGGAAGGTATTTGGGAAATGAGCCAGCAAAGCATAGCTGGCTCACTCTCCTGCTCTGTCATTCTTCTTTTCAAATTAAATAAACAAATAAACCTTTAAAGGTCTTACAAAGTATAATTTTTGCAAAGTAAAAAATGTGACTTTCATATAAATATAAATACCTATTGAAAAATGTATAACTCATTAATGGTTCAACCAGTAGAGTGGTAGAGTTGGTAGCACTTGAGGAACAGAGATTTGTATAGTTAGGCTAGAAAAACTGATATAATTAGTTACCTAAGTCATAGACAAAATTTGTTAACAAGATAATGATTATCTTATGACAATCAGCTATAACGTTTGGAGTTAGAAATCTTTGTTATCTCTGCTGTTTCTCTCTCTCTCTCTCTCTCTCTCTCTCTCTCTGAGCATTTGGATGAAAGATCTCTCTTTGAGTGTCTGTCTTCTTTACCTCTCTCCAAAACAAAATGAAAATAAATCAATAAAAATTTAAAGAATGACTTGGCATGTCATCTGAGTGAAGGAATGACAAGAGAGTTTACCATCCTATGAACACAGATTCATAGGCTAAAAAATCCCTGAGAAACCATGACTTCAGTTTCATCCATCCCAGCTGAATGAGAATGTAGACAAAAAATTAAGTACTAGAAATATTAGATTTCTTAGTATATGTGATTTCTGTGGCCTTGAGTTATTACTATCTGTCACATAAACAGATATCTTTACCACCCTCTTTGCTTTAAATCTGCCATGGCAGATTTCTTAGGACCTATGAACTGTGTTTTTTTTTCTCTTCTTCTTCCCTTTTTCTGTTACAACCCTCACTTTCTAAAGTATGCTCGATTATAAAATCATTGAATCATAGTGACATATTTATTTCCTGCATAAGACAATCCCCTCTTTCTCATATCTCATATTTAGATTGGGAACCAAGATCTGTGTGGGTGCATGTGTGTATGTGTGCAGATGTGTGTCCTTGAATGGCCAAAAAATAGACAGACGCAGCTCACACCTTTGCTCTCTCTGTGTGGCTATGGTATATAGTTTGACCCCATATCTCAGACTCCGTTTCATTTTGAGTATTTACTTCCAGGGAAGTCATAGTCTCCCTTTCCAGTTTTACCTCTTAAGCAAGATGTTGTGCACTTGCCAAGATCCTATACTTCTTACTTACATATGCTAATCTCAAACTATTTCCTGTGTGATTTTTTTTTTCAGATGTACACCCAGGGTGGGATCACCTGTCCATTTCAAAGTGGCTGGTCATTAACTCAATTCAGCTAATGACCAGTCTAGAACAGTCTCTACCTGACTGGAACAAGGAAGATCTCTTAATGTTTATGGAACAAAACGATTGGCCTTTTCAGCCAAGTGCCAAGTCCTCATTTATTCCTGAATCATTTCTTCCTTTATTAAGGTGTCTTCTGTCTCTGGATACACAAATAAGAAGTAGATGAGAAAATGACTTGTGATTTTTCCTTTGGGTATGTTTCATTTCAAACTTTGGAAATTTACTTATTGGGGTTGGCGTTTGGTACAATGTTAAAAGATGACTCTTGTGACCTCCACGTCCCATAGCAGAGTGCCTGGATTCCTTCATTTCTTATCCAAGTTCCTTCCAGTGCACTCCCTGAGAGGCAGCAGATAATGGGCCTGTTAGATTAAAGCTCTGGGACCATGTAGGGGAAAGAGCTCGAGTTCTGGCCTCCTGGCTTTTACCTGGCTCATCCCTGTCTGTTGCAGGCATTTGGGAAGTGAACCAGTGGATAGAATATCTCTCTTTCTCTATGTAGCTCTCTATCTCTCTCTTCCCCTATCTCTCAAATGAAATGAAAATAAAGAGACTAAAAGAGATTAATATGCACTCATTTTAAAAGAAAAGCCAAGCTACTACTTTTTTCAAATGATTAACTCAAAACCAAAATCATCACAAATGGCTTTTTGTAAAAACTGGAAATTGACTTTGCATTAAGGTCAAGGTCATGGTCCCTGTATGGAGATAATGTGCTCTTCAAATGCCATTTGTGACTTCCTTGGCGGTGTTTGGATTGGTGAACTAAATTTGATTGTGTGGTTACTAAGGTTTATTTCTTACATGCAGCACAAAGGATTTTCATTTATTAAGCTAGAAAAACCACCTCAATGAAACACAGTCTTTCAAAAATACAGTTTAAATGGATTTTAATCCATTAAGGTTCATTATTAAGTTCTTTATTCTCTTGCGTTTAAGCCTTTCAACATACAAATTTATTATCATAACCATGATTTAGTTAAGCAGACTTCACAGTGTTGTGAAGAATTTGAATCTTTATTGCTAGAGAAGGGATAGATATTAATTCTCCAATGGTTGCTAAACTTAGGCACACATGGATTAAATTACTGCGTAGTCATACAGATTGCAGTATTACATTCGCCTCAAAGTGGTACTATAAATGCTTACTTTGGACAATTCCATTTTCCAAAGATCAGCTTAAAATGAAGCTAAGATGCTTACATTTTCCTATTTTAAACTAACTCCTCTATAAAGTTAGCCTATAGAAAAATAATACTTTCTAACCCAAATTACTTTCATTCTTAAGACACCATAGCCTAGAACTTAAAATGTAGCTATTTTTCTCTACATCATGACTGATCAAGTTACTTGAATAAATGGAAAGATTATCCTAGCTTTGAAATTTCCTTGGAGTGTAGCTTTTTATTATGCTGTTGATTATTCCTATAAGCTATCAAAACACCATATAACTAAAACTCAGAAAAAAACAGATTCTTATTTTTCTTCCCACAAAAGCTCATCAGTACTTTGCAACATCTTTGAGAATATCAAAACTGAAAGAATCATCATAATAATAATAAAAAAATTTTTCCTGAGGTTAAGCACAAAACTCTTCAGGCTTTAAGGGATTTTCATTTTCAAGATAAAAATATTTTATTTATTGTAATGTATCTATATTTCTTGACTACTTAACCTATGTAAAACCACTGCACTGTCTCAAATAATTTTATGCCTTTTTTTCTGTGTTACTAACCAAGTTTTTTGAATGCTTTGAGGCATTCTTGTTTTTCACATAAACCCTGTGTTATTTTGTAATTAAGTTTCTAGTTACTTTAGCTAAAATAATTTCTATTTGTTTGCAATTGTTAAGAAATAATACAGATAGACCTAGGAAACATTTACCTAGTTTCCCATAGTCACTTCTGAAAAAAAAATAATTTCGAAACAAGTTATTCATATTAATACAGTTGAATGACAGATCATTTTCAACAGCACAAGAATCACACATGCAGCACTTGCGTAGTCACACTCACTTCCCTCCCACTGAAACTACTTTTTTAACCCATTAGAATCATTCATCTCTTCACCACTTTTATAATTTTACCACTTTAAAAAATCTTGTTTAGATGCAATCACAGGGTGTAGCCTTTGGGAAGAATTTTTTTTTCATTTAGGATAATCATCTGGGAACACATGAAGAGTCTTCTGTGTATCACCAGTTCATTTTTCTTGCTAAGTATTCCATGATTTGGATACACTATATTAGTGTAATTCCACTTGCTGCATGGTACCTGGGTTGTGTCTGGTTTTGGCTATTATAGCCGCAGCTATTACTATCTTTTGTGTTTGGGTTTTGGCGTGGATATAAAACTTCATTTCTTTGAGATAAAAGCAGAAGAGTACAGCTGCTGGGTGGTGTAATAGTTGTGTATTTATTTTGTTAAAAGCTACCAAACAGTTTTTCTAGGATGACTATCCCGCTTAATTTTGGCATCAGTGATGTGTGAGTGATCTAGTTTTTGAGTAGTTTTCCTCTTTTTGGAATATCATAACCTGATACATATTTAGATAAATATTATTGTGGTTTTAATTGCATTTTTGTTCATATGACTTCTAGGGTTGTAAACATTTTCATATGTTCATTTATATATATATCTGTCCTCTTCGGTGAAATGTCTCTTCATATCTGTTGCCCATTTTCTGGACAGACTGTTCCTCTTTTTTACTAATTACTTCAATATTCTGGATACCAATTCTTTGTCACATATGTGTTTTGCAGCTCTTTTCACCCAATCTGTAGTTTGGCTTTTCATCCTGCAAATAGCAACTGTTAACCTCTTCCTTTCCAATGGGTATTTTTTAATCTCTTTTCTTCCAGTATTGTACAGATTGTAACTTCCCATTTTATTTTGAGTAAGAGTAGTTAAGTTAGAGCTGATACTGTTTAAGGGAGCAAAACAGTAAAATTTTGATAAGATCAAAATCTGAAATACTTAAGATTTCTTCATATTTTTCCCAAAACTTAATTCTATGTTTCATTTTTAAATTGGTATTCCATATTGAGTTAATTTTTGTATAAACCATGAGATTTAGCTCAAAGTTTTCTTTTTCTTTTTTCTTCCTTCTCAGCCATCACTCATAGATGTCCAATTGTACCAACATCACTTGGCTAAAAGACTGTCTTATCTTCATTGAATTGTTTCTACATCTTTTTCAATAATGAGCATTTGTATACTTGGAGCTCTTTTTCTGGGTTCTCTTTTCTATTCCATTTGCTCATGTGTATGACCCTCCACTGACACCATTTAGTCTTAATTCCTATAGCTGCATGGTATATTTTGAAATTAAATACATGGATTCCTCCTACTTTATTCCTTTTTTTAAATTATTTTTTAACTTTTATTTAGTAAATATAAATTTCCAAAGTACAGCTTATGGATTACAATGGCTTCCCCCTCCATAACTTCCCTCCCACCAACAACCCTCCCCTTTCCCAATCCCTCTCTCCTTCCATTCACATCAAGATTCATTTTCAATTCTCTTTATATGCAGATCAATTTAGTTAGTATATATTAAGGAAAAATTGCAACAGTTTGCACCCACACAGAAACACAAAGTGTAAAGTACTGTTTTAGTACTAGTTATAGCATTAATTCACAATGTACAGCACATTAAGGACAGAGATCCTGCATGAGGAGTAAGTGCACAGTGACTCCTGTTGTTGATTTAACAATTTGACACTCTTGTTTATGGCGTCAGTAATCACCCTAGGCTCTTGTTAGGAGTTGCCAAGGCTAGGGAAGCCTTTTGAGTTCACCGACTCTGATCATATTTAGACAAGGTCGTAGTCATGTGGAAATTCTCCCCTCCCTTCAGAGAAAGGTACCTCCTTCTTTGATGGCCCATTCTTTCCACTGGGATCTCACTTGCAGAGATCTTTCATTTAGGTCATTTTTTTTTGGGGGGGGGCAGGTGTCTGGCTTTCCATGCCTGAGATACTCCCATGGGATTTTCAGCCAGATCCTAATGCCTTAAGGGCTGATTCTGAGGCCAGAGTTCTGTTTAGGACATCTGACATTCTGTGAGTATGCTGTGTATCCCGCTTCCCATGTTGGATCATTCTCTCCCTTTTTGATTCTATCAGTTAGTATTTGCAGACACTAGTCTTGTTTATGTGATCCCTTTGACTCTTAGTCCTATCATTATGATCAATTGTGAACAGCAATTGATCAGTTGGACTAGTGAGATGGCATTGGTACCTGCCACCTTGATGGGATTAAATTGGAATCCCCTGGTATGTTTCTAATTCTACCGTTTGGGGCAAGTCAGCTTGAGCATGTCCCAAATTGTACATCTCTTCCCTCTCTTATTCCCACTCTTATATTTAACAGTGATCACTTTTCAGTTAAGTTTCAACACTTAAGAATAACTGTGTGTTGATTACAGAATTCAACCAAAAGTATTAAGTAGAACAAACATAAAAAATACTATGAGGGATAACGTATTAAGTTGTTCATCAACAGTCAGGGCAAGAGCTGATCAAGTCACCATTTCTCATAGTGTTGGTTTCACTTTAACAGGTTTCCTTTTTGGTGCTCAGTTAGTTGTCACCGATCAGGGAGAATATATGATATTTGTCCCTTTGGGACTGCTTATTTCACTCAGCATAATGTTTTCCTGATTCCTAACAGGGATTACTTTTCAGTTAAAATTTAAACACCTAAGATTAATTGTGTGTTAATTACAGAGTTCAACCAATAGTACTAGAACAAAAAAAAATACTAAAATGGATAAAGTATGCTGCTTTAATTCATTTGTCTTTTAATAAAACTCAGGTTCATCTTGTCTATATTAACACAAATCTTGTGGTATCTTGGAAAGAGTTACATAATATTTTCTAATCCTGGCATTTTCTAATCCATTGAGCACTCCCCCATATTTATTTAGAATCTCTTTGATTTCTTTTATCAGAATGTGAATTTTTTAATATTCGGGTTTAATACATGTTTCATTAAGTTTACAGCAAGTATTTGTGTTTTTTTGGAAAAATGCAACTGGTAGCTTAATTTTATTGCCTACATGTTCATTGCTAACATATGGAAATTCAATTGGATTTTGTATGTTCATCTCATATCCCATTCACTGCTGAAATGCTTTAGTTCTGGGAGATTTTTCCTAGGTTTCTTGAGATTTTCCTTATAGACATACATACCATCTGCAAGTAGTAACAGACTTTCTTTTCTTTTCTAATGGGTATACATTTATTTCTTTTTCTTGCCTTATTGTAGTGGCTACAACTTCCCGTCTTACGCTGAATGAGAGCAGTTGAGTAAGAATTGAAATCACAGTCTTGCCGCAAGACTATAGACTGAAACTTTCATGCTTTTTCCATTAAGGCACATGTTAGCTATGGGGCTTCTTAAATATAGATATTCATTACTAGGTTGAATATTCTTATTTTTTTCTGAGAGTTTTCTTTTTATTACCACTGGTATTTAATTTATATTATATATAGAGAGAGCAAGAGGTGGCAGAGGGACAGGAAGGAAGAGAGAATTCACTGACATGGAGGTGAATTTCCTGCATGTTAATATCATGAATTCCATTGCTGTACTTTAAAACTTGACCAGTGTTGTATCCCTAGAATAAAATCCATTTCGTTATGGTATGTATATGTTTATATATTTTGGAATTATTTTGACAAGGATTTTGTTTCTTGTCTATTCAAGAAAGATATTGGTATCAGTTTCTTTCTTCCTATGTCTGTTTTGTAGTTTGCCACGTCTTTGTATGGTTTTGGTTTCAGGAAATTCTAGCTTAATAAAATAAATTGGAATGTATTCCTTCTTCTTGCATTTTCTAGAAGACATTGGGTGGGATTGATGTTCACTATTTTTAAGCATTTGAAAGAATTCTTCAGTGAAACCATCTGGATCTAAAGATTTTTATATAGTTTTCCAATTGTGAATTCAATTTCCTTAACAGTTACAGTGCTATTCAAATGATCTACTTCATAATGGACAAGTTAGAATATTTTGCATGTTTGCATTTTTCTCAACTTGGAATCAACAGCAATTTATTTTCCACAGTTGTGGAGGATGAGAAGTCCAAGATCAAGGTGCTGGAGAATTCTGTGTCTGCTGAGGTCCAGCTAACTTGTAGACCATGCCTTCCTGCTCCAAGCTCACCTGGTACAACAGACAAGGGGTCTCTCTCTCTGGGGTCTCTTGTTAAAGGAATTAATGCAGTTCAGGGGGTTTGGTCTATGATTTTCTAGAACCAGATTTATTTTTTCTAAGTTGACAAATTCATGTACATGGAGTTTTTATGATCCTTGTGAAGTTGGCAGAGTCTGTGCTATCTTATGTTTAGTTTATACTATCAATAATTTGCGTCTTTCCTCTTTTGTCATCATCACTCCTGCTAGATGCTTGTGAATTTTATCAGTCTTTAAAAGAACCAACTTGTTATTTCTCTACACTTTCCTCTTTCAACTACCCTGATTTCTGCTCCTTTAAAAATTTTCTTCCTTCTGGTTGTTGCCATGGCTCACTTGGTTAATCCTCCACCTGCGGCGCTGGCATCCCAAATGGGTGCCGGGTGTTAGTCCTGGTTGTTCCTCTTCCAGTCCAGCTCTCTGCTGTGGCCTAGGAGGGCAGTGGAGGATGCCCCAGGTACTTGGGCCCCAGAACCTGCATGGGAGACCAGGAAGAAGCACCTGGCTCCTGGCTTCAGATTGGCACAGCGCCGGCCGTAGTAGCCATTTGGGGAGTGAACCAATGGAAGAAAGACCTTTCTCTCTGTCTGTCTCTCTCACTGTCTACAACTCTACCTGTCAAATAAAAAATTTCTTCCTTCTAATACATTTTAGTTTATTTTGCTCATCTTTTTCTAGATTCTTAAAGTGGGGCCTAAGGCTATTGATTTGATACTTCTCTTTACTCATGTAGGCACTTAGTAGCATAAATATTTACCCTAATACTGTTTAACTCCATAAATTTTTTGAATTTTTATTCATTTTTAGTACAATATATCTTTTTAGTTTCCCTTGAGATTTCTTTGTGTCCCATGTATAACTTAGATGTGTGTTGTTTAGATTTTAAATTCTAGGTGTTTAGAAACTTTCTTTTTATCCTTCTTACTGATTGATTTGTTAATGTTCAAAGAACACACTCTGTTTGCTTTAAATTCTTCTAAATTTGATGAGTTTGTTTTGTGCTTCAGGGTATGTTGTGTCTTGGCATATGTTCCCTGAATATTTGAAAGAAAAGGATGGTCTGCTGTCATTGGGTTAACTCTTCTGTAAATATATTAATTAGATACTGTTTTTGGATGTTATCATTGAGCCATTCTGTACTCTTGATTGTTTTTGGTCTATCAGTTCTTAATTTCTCACAGCATAGTTGCGTATTTGTCAGTTTTTAAAAAAAATTCTCTAAGTTTCTATTCATGTATTTTGCAATCTGTTGTTTGTAACATACGCATTCAAGACTGCTATGCGTTCTTCGTGGATTGATCCTTTTATGCCTTTTCTCTTTGCTCTACAGTCTGATTCATATGATAATAATCTATTCATTTGTGCTTTATTTGCATCGATATTTGCATGATGCATCTTTTTTCCATTCCCTTAATTTTAGCCTACCTATACTGTTGTATTTCAAGTGTGAGTTTCTCATGGACGGCAAATATTTGGTTTATGTTTTCTATATTATTCACTCTACCAGTCTCCATTTTTAAATACCATACTTAGAAAATTAAAATGTAGTGAGTTACTGATATGTTATGGCTTAGTCTGTCACCTAAGTTGTGGCTCTCTGTTGTTCTCTGTGATTTTCATTTCCATGGTTTCTCTTTTTTCCTTCTGTGGTTACTAAAAAAAATTTATCATTTGGTTTTGATTTGTTTATAGTTTTTAGTATATTTTTAAAGGCAACATATCTGAAGTTTATCTTTTTGAGACTGGCTTATTTCACTAAGCATGATGGTTTCCAAATGCATCCATTTTGTTGCAAAATACAGGATTTCATTCTTCTTGGTGGCAAAGTAGTATTTCATGGTGTATATATCCCAGATTTTCTTAATCCAGTCATCAGTTGATGGACATCTGGATTGATTACTTATCTTAGTTATTTTGAATTGAGCTGCAATGAATATGGGGAACAGTAATTCTTTCATGTGTTGATTTCATTTTGTTTTGGTAAATTCCTAAGATGGGATTGCTGCATCATATGGTATGTCTATTTTCAGATTTCAGAAGTATCTCCATTCTGTCTTTCATAATGGTTGTACTAGTATACATTCCCACTAATAGTATATTAGGGTACCTTTTCCCCCATATCCTCACCAGTATTTATTTATTTATTTATTTTTGGATGATAGCCATTCTAATTGGCATGTGATGTACTCTCATATTGGTTTTTATTTGTATTCCCCTGGTGGCTAGTGATCCTGAGCATTTTTTCATGTCTGTCGGCCATTTGAATTTCATTGCTCAAAAATGTCTGCTCATGTCCTTTGCCCATATCTTGACTGGATTGTTTTGCTGTTGTTGAATTTCTTGAGCTCTTAGTAGTCTTTATATTAATACTTTAATAGTTTCAGTTTCATAGTTTGCAAATATTTTCTCCAATTCTTTTGGTTGACTTTTACTGTCCTTAGTGTCTCCTTTGCAGTGCAGTAGCTCCTTAGCTTGATGTAATCATATTTTTCTATTTTTGCTTTTATTTTCTGTGCTTCTGGGGTCTTTTCCAAGAAGCCTTTGCCTATTGCAGTGTCTTGCAGAGTTTTCCCAATGTTTTCCTCTAGTAATTTTCTGTTATGAGGTCATAGTTTGAGATCCTTGATCCATTTTGTTTTGATTTTTATAAAAGATGTAAGGCAGGGGTTTTGTTTTATACTTCTACATGCAGAGATCCAGTTTTTCCAGCATCATTTGTTTAAGAGACTATAATTTCTCCAGGGATTGATTTTAGCTCATTTGTTAATGATTGGTTGGTTGTAGATGCATGGATTGATGTCTGTGTTCCATTGATCTATATTTCTATATTTCCATTTTTTTACTAGTACCAGGCTGCTTTGATTATAACTGTCCTGTGGTATGTGTTATAATCTGACATTGTGATGCCTCCAACTTTGTTTTTGTTGTTTAAAATTGCTTTAGCTATTTGGGGTATCTTGTGTTTCCATATGATTTTTAACATCATTTTTTTCTAAATAAAATAATGCCACTGGTATTTTCATTGGGAGAACATCGAATCTTTAAATTACTTTGGATAATATGAACATTTTGATATTGATTCATTCAATCTATAAACATGGAAGACTTTTTCATTCTTTGTGTCTTCTATTAATTTTTTTAATGTTTTATAATTTTCATTGTAGACACCTTTCACATTGTTGGTTAAATTTACTCCAAGGCATTTAAATTTTTATAGCTATTATGAATAGGACTGATTTTAAAAGTTCTGTCTCAGTCATGGCCTAGTCTAGTATACATAGGCTATTGATTTTTATGTATTTATTTTACATCATGCTTCTTTAGCAAACTTCCTTATGAGTTCCAATAGTCTCTTAGTGGAGTCTTTTGGCTCCCCCACATATAGAATCATGTCAACTGCAAACATGGGTAATTTGTCTTTCTCCTTTCCAACTTGCATTCCTTTGATTTCTTTTTCTTATTGCATGGCTCTGGTTAAAACTTTCAGGACTATTTTGTATAGCAATGTTCAGAGTGAGAATCCTTGTCTTCTGGATCTCAGTGGCAATGCTTGCAATTTCCCCCTTTCTATATGATGCTCATTGTAGGTTTGTCAAAAATTGCCTTGATTGTGTTGAGGAACATAACATCCTATGGGCAGGTGCTATGGTGCAGTAGATTAATCCCATATGGGCGCAATACATACAATCTACTAAAATTGAGTCATGAAGACACAGAAAACTTAAACTTAAATAGACCAATAAACAGGACAGATATTGAATAAAGACCCTCCCAAAATCAAAAGCCTGGGATTGGAAGGCTTCACCGCTGAATTCTACCAAACTTTTAAAGAAGAACTCATACTTTTAATTCTATTTTAAATGAGCTATTTGAAACACCCTTTAAAATAATATATATAATAATTTTCCATATATTTGGAAATATGTCTGTGTGTGTATGTGTGTTTGTGTATTCCACTTTATGCAGTTAGATTTTGAAGTAAGATTCTAGGCAAGGAGTCAGCCTTGTGGTGGATCAAGTTAAGCCACAAATAAAACTGGAATTCTGTATTGGACTATTGGTTCAAGTCCTGGTTGCTCTGCTTCTGATCCAAATCATTGCTATTGCACCTGAGAAAGAGTGGAAAATGGCCTAAGTACTTGGTCCCCTGCAACCCCTGTGTAAGACCTAGCAGAAGCTCCTGGCTCCTGGCTTCAGCCTGGCCTAGCTCTAGCTTTGTAGCCGTTTGGGGACTGAACCAGCAGATGGAAGATCTCTCTATCTCTCTCTTTCTCTCTGCCTTAAAAATAATAAAATATTTTTAAAATATTTTAGACAAGACTCTTTATGTAGTAAAATATTTGAATGTCCACAAAATATATTTAACATTCCATGGGTATCTTGAGAAAACTTTTGTATTTATTTGAGCTCAAGACTTATAAATTTGTTATTCAGCTTTCTATTCCTGTCTACTTTATATATGGTTAAATACAATACAATGTGCTTTGTAGCAAGGGATAAAACACTTATTTAAAAAAAACAGAACTTGGGCATTGAATTCACTGTTTTCTGTGCAAGCTTACTAGTAATGTTTCAGAAAGAAGTACCTTATATAATACAAGATCAACTGCTGGTTTAGAGATCAAGTGTATTGGCTTTTTGTATACTATGTCAACTAATGGACAAACAAGAAAAATGAAGCCAACTGGAGAAACTGAAAAAGATATAGTCACACTTTTATTTTACTTGCCCTTTGGTTTTCTTTATGAGTTTTCTTCAGAGGAAAACAGATGGGAAGTTTTGAAGCAAGCCATAAGATGGTAGAGAATTCACAAAATAGGATCTGTGTGGGAAGGTTAAGAGAACCATATGTGCTCAGTGTAGAGAAATAGAAAGACAGAGTGGCAATATCATAACTGTCAACATGTATATGAAAGAATATCAGAGCAATGTTTTGTTGCTATTGAGCTGAATCAGGAGAAATTAAGTTAAATGATAGCAGAAGAAATTCTAAAGAAATACAGGTCTTAATTCCACCCCAATATCAATCTTTCCTAAATTCATTCTACTAGAATCTTATGTAAAAATATGAAAAAAATTCTAGCCATTATCACATTCAGAAAATTCTGAAATAGTTCAAGTCTTACAACAACCAACAAGTGAAAATAGGTAAGCCGATGTACGAACTTATACTAAATGCTGAGTGCCTATCTCCAGGTATAATTAACTACTCAGCAGAAAGTCACATTTGAAGGATGATCGGGATGCATGAGGGTGTATTAAGAGTCATTAAAAATGCTACCAGGATTTCTGTTAAAGAACAATGTAATTAGGAGCAAACACTTAGTGGAATAAAGATAGTAAATGTTTGATTATATGGGTTTATATATGGTTAAAAGGGAGGAAAGTGACACCCCATCTCTCCTCTCTCTCTCTCTCTCTCTCTCTCTCTCTTTCTGTCTCTGAAAAAAATGAATTTTTAAAAGAAGACCACATGAAGAAGGTGCTGGTATTCTTTAAGGGTTTTTCCAGCTGTTTTGTCATCTTAAGGAGCAGCTGAGAGAAATACCTCTATTCTGTCTTATTTTATTATTTCTTACTAGATATGATATGCTACTATTTAAATATAAACATATATTTTATAGAACTTTAAATTCTGTGAAATTTTCCTTTCCTATATTTTGCTTTAGTAAACCATTACAATTTTCTGAAATTATATTATTAAACCCATTTTACAGATGCAGAATTTCAACATTATCAGTAATAACAACAGGTCCAAGTAGAATGTTAAAGGAGAAGTCTTGAGTATCCATGCATAGCCCAAGGGTGAATTCTAGTGGAAGCAAAAATATATAAAAAGCAACAGATTTATGAAAAAGGAGGAAATGTCTGAGAAGGAGTATGATTATGTTATTGAATTCAATCAAAATCAGAAGTTGCACCAGCCAACGTTAGCAGGTTTATCATGTTAATTGAAAACACAGTAAAATCATCTCAAAAATCATTCTACTCTCATGGAAAGTAACTTCTCCAAGATTTCTGCCAATTCCTGTAGTTTTAAATTTTATTTCATGCACCTGATCCGGTTTTTTCCTGAACTCAAATTTCTATTCTATCTTATCCCTAAAACTGACACTCTAAGGAGTTCTAGAATTTGCAATAGACTTTTTTTTTTTTTTTTATTTTTGACAGGCAGAGTGGACAGTGAGAGAGAGAGACAGAGAGAAAGGTCCTCCTTTTGCCGTTGGTTCACCCTCCAATGGCCGCTGCGGCTGGCCCGCTGCGGCCGGCGCACCGCGCTGATCCAATGGCAGGAACCAGGTGCTTCTCCTGGTCTCCCATGGGATGCAGGGCCCAAGCACTTGGGCCATCCTCCACTGCACTCCTGGGCCACAGCAGAGAGCTGGCCTGGAAAAGGGGCAACCGGGACAGAATCCGGAGCCCTGACCGGGACTAGAACCCGGTGTGTCGGCGCCTGTTGAGCAACAGTGCCAGCCCGCAATGGACTTTTACACTCACTGAAAAGATTCTGGGGGAATTGGAGACAACTGTATGGCAAGATAATTTAAAATTGCACTATCCAGGCCGGCGCCGTGGCTCAACAGACTAATCCTCCGCCTTGCGGCGCCGGCACACAGGGTTCTAGTCCCGGTCGGGGAGCCGGATTCTGTCCCGGTTGCCCCTCTTCCAGGCCAGCCCTCTGCTGTGGCCCAGGAGTGCAGTGGAGGATGGCCCAAGTGCTTGGGCCCTGCACCCCATGGGAGACCAAGAGAAGCACCTAGCACCTGGCTCCTGCCATCGGATGAGCGTGGTGCGCTGGCCGCAGTGCACTGTCCGCGGCAGCCATTGGAGGGTGAACCAACGGCAAAGGAAGACCTTTCTCTCTGTCTCTCTCTCTCACTGTCCACTCTGCCTGTCCAAATAAATAAATAAATAAATAAAATTGCACTATCCTGCTACACAAATAAAATCCCTTGGCAATTTTCATCATTTACCAGAGTAAATGGGTTGTCACTATCCCCTTTTACAATCATATATAAACCTATATAATCAAACATTCATTGTCTCTATTCACTACATATTTACTCCTAATTACTTTATCCTTTAACAGAAATGCTGGTGTCCAGCATGGTAACAATTTTAATGACTCTTATTATACAGGTGAAGAATTTCATTATGTAGCGATTAATTAGCATGTCTCAGATATTCATACTTTCAAACAAGTTGAGTCAACATGTGAGCATAGGTCATTCCAACTGTTTATATGCCAAAAACAACACTTCATCTTATGCATAGCTTACCCTAAATAAGGTCCGATGCATATTGCAGAAATATGTTTCAGTAGATTCTGTGTTGTAATTTATTCTGTACTGGAGTACACTGACATATAAAATCTTCCAATCCTTCCTCAACTTTCTGTATCTCAGCCCAATGATTCAGTAAATCCAAAAGGCTGACATAAAGATCTCTTTTCAGAGCATACATACTTCCAATGCCTTCCTGTTTGTTCTGAATCTTATTTTAAGATATCTTTTCATAGAGTAACTTGGGCATTGTTGCGACTATTTCATTTGCAGGTAGGATAGCAATGTGACTTGGAAACAAACATGCCCAAGACTGGACAATATCATCCGAGCTACAAATACATCACCTCTCTCATTCAGCTCTTCAGGAAATCTTCCCTGCTATCCTCTAGCACTAGTGAACAATTTGTTCACAAAGAAGCAAAGAATTTTGGAACAAAGAAGCCAGTGCCCCAGACTTCAGACATAGTGCCCTGTAGAACATTGTCTTTGCCTGTGCCTACAAGTTCTTTTTCTTTGGATCCATTTTTTTCCCACTCTTAGGAGATAGCCATGTAAGGTGAGGGTAAAAAGCCACACTAAGTCAAATCTACCTTTGTAATCACCATCATGCCCTCTTGCTTTTTAGTGCCCCTTTAACTCTAACCTTCTAAATCAGTAAGTAAATGATCTTTAAGAATCTTGACCTCATTTTCTTTTCTCATGACTTAACTAACAACCCCAATTAAGCTACCCAATCAGAAGGAGCATGTGCTAAATATTCTTTTAAAAGGCAAGGGCAGAGACAGGGCTCAGTGGAGAAGGAGTTATTATCAGAAATGAGACTGAATTAAGTAGGCTTTAAATTATTTCCCTTTTCTAATTTCTCTTTAAATTATAATGAAAATTATTCATTAGATTTCCAATGGAAAATGCCTATTTTAAGACATATACTAGGTACCCTCTACATCATTATACAGTGAAGAAAACCTGGAAGTATGCTATGTATAGTCACTGAAATTCTTCTTGGAATACTTTAATAGCATTTCTCTAGAGTTTTCAGGATGATGACATTCTGCAGAGTGATTACAAATTTGGATAAAGATCCTGAAAAACACCTCTGATCATAAAGTAACTGAATTAATTTCCCATCCAATACTCACTTTTACTTAGTTAAGGTCAAATAGAACTTTATAAATTATATAAGTAGAATAAAGTTACTATGTCTTTTGTTCAAAAGAAAAATGCCTTTTACTTTTATAGAAATGACAGTCTCTACACATAAGTCTCCCTGCAAGACCCTGTTGTCCACTGAACAAGAACCCAAAGCTATAGCCATCTGAGAAGACATTGCATTCACATTAAAAAAAAACTATTCAAAATCTGAAGACTAAAGGGAAGGGAAACTATGTGGGAGATAATATACAATGGACACTTATCTGTTCCTTATTCTGGGAAATAAAGATTTCATGAGAAATGAAAAGGTGACTACATCATTGTCAAAAATATGTATTGTATATTCTATTTTTTTTAATATTTGACAGGTAGAGTTAGACAGTGAGAGAGAGAGACAGAAAAATAGGTCTTCCTTCTGTTGGTTCACCCCCCAAATGGCCGCTAGGGCCCGCGATGCGCCTATCCGAAGCCAGGAGCCAGGTGCTTCTTCCTGGTCTCCCATGCGGGTGCTGGGGCCCAAGCGCTCCAGCCATCCTCCACTGTCCTCCTGGGCCACAGCAGAGAGCTGGACTGGAAGAGGAGCAACCGGGACTAGAACTGGCGCCCCTATGGCGTGAGGGCACTGCAGGCAAAGGATTAACCAAGTGAGCCACAGCGCCAGCCCCTGTATGTTCTATTTTTGAGAACTGTGATTTTAGAATAGAATCCTGACATGCACCTTGCACCATCACAGCATACCAAATATTTTAATAGCATATCTCAAGTCTTTCTATGACAATCTGTGTAGAATGATTAGAAACTAAAAAATCAGTTTATAAACTCAAACTGATTGTAAAGTATCTTTGAGTCCCTTTTCTCAAGAGCAGTGCTTAGTTCTGCTGAGTTAAGGTCAGCTATAACCCTTATAGTAAGTTCATAGTAGCTGACACATTAATTCAACAAGGTTAAAAACAGATTATTTTATGGTGGGGAGAAAGGAGACAATGTGTAGCAAAGTGTAGAAATATAAAATAAGATCATTCCCAGCATGAACTGATCATTTCCCCAGCATAGTTAAGAATACAGACTGAAAGGACTCATAACTAAATCTTTTACTTCATGTAATTGGAACATCAAGAAGTTCCCAAATCATTTATGTAAAAATGTCCCAAGTCCTCTATCCCATTGCACTTTTGGTGTCCCCTTTGAACTTTCTGGAATTGTTAAAATGTCTGACTAGCTTCACATTCAAATTTATTTCATTAAGCTCACATTAAAAATTACAATCATTTAGGAATTTAATTTACAGACATCTACCCCTCCCAAACTATTCATAAAGTAAAAGTTCTCGATATCAACGGCATTGAGAATTATAGTACAAGTTACTACTCATGAACAAAGTATAGAACACATCCAGTTTTATTTTGCTTTTTAAAGATTTATTTGTTTATTTTGAAAGTCAGAGTTTAAGAGAGAGAGACAAGGAGCGACAGAAAGAGAGAAGAGGGGGAGAGAGAAAGAGAGAGAGATCAATCTTGCATCCACTAGTTCACTCCTGAGAGGGCTACAATGGCCAGGACTAGGCCAAGCTGAAGCCAAGAGCCAGGGCCAGGTTCTTCATCCAGGTTTTCCATGTGAGTAGCAGGGACCTAAGCTCCTGGGCCAACTTTTCCTTTCCCAGGCCATTAGCAGCGAGATGGATTGGAAGTGGAGCAATCAGAACAGCAACTGGTGCCTATATCAGATGCTGGCATTGCAGGCAGTAGCTTTACCCAATATACCACAATGCCAGCCTGAGCACATCCAATTTTTCCTAACAATTAACTGAAGATGGGAAATCCTTGTATCTTCCTAATACAAGTGCTAGAAATAGGGATCTTGGCAATTAACCTGTTGGAAATTATCAATTATGAAAATATGCTGCTGATCTGACAGATCTAAGGAGGAGATATTAATGACTCTTCAGTAATCTTTGTATATTCTTCCCTTCCAAGTTGGGTGAAAATTTGCATGTTAGCTCCACCTTACTTCACGGCTAAGAAAATCTGGTTTCCATAAATCATCTTGTCATACTCCGTGCCTCTGTCATTGTAATACACCGGTAAGGCATACAGGACCCCTACCCTCTTCCTGCATTGTGGGACTGTGCCTTCATGAATACCATTCACATCATTTGTTTGTTAAATCCACATTCATTCAAAGTAAACTCAACCTAGTTCAGCTTATCACTCTCAACAATTCTCAAAACCTGACCCAGCTTTGTGGTCTGGCCTAACTCAAAGCATTTCTTTTATCATTTAAACTAATATATTATTTGTGATAATTAGAGGTCTTTGGTCTAAAAAGTGCACAGATATATAAATCTCACTTGCTGTCAATACATAGAATTTCTATCTAAACATATATCCAGCCAACTAGGTATATTAACAGTGATGATCTCAATATACTATATTCTTAGGAAAAATGCTAGCAATTAAGTGAATTCAGCTTTTTCACAGTTCCATAATTAAATATTTAGTTGAAGGGAGGTGCCTTCTATTTTGATTAAAATCATTTCTGGACTATTTGAATTTCAGAGCAAGTATCCTGTCTATGCAAGGTGAAAAGCCTTACTAAAGCTAAAGAGCAGTTATCCTTCATATTAGGCATGTAAGCTAATATAAAATTCAGGGAATTGATCGTTGTTCTTCCTGCAGACATTCCTGACAGGCCTTTAGCTGTGATGTAAATTGCTATTATGTCTGTAAGTTGGATCTTTCCTTCCTGGCTAACAGTCATTGCTCTGGGCAGACCCTCATAATTTCTCATCAGGGTCCTTGAAATCCCACTTGATGCTCTGCCTTTTCTCTTAGCTCACTAATCGTATCCATTTATTCTTTTCCTGTTCTCTATTTTCAAGTCTGATCTTGTCATTCTCCACCTAAAATTCTTCACTGGTTCCCTGTCAGCTATGCATTGAAACATCTTATTGCTGTACTGGACACTATTTCCCCTTGATTCACGGTGCACCCTTCATCACCCTGCTCTGTATGCCCTGGAAGCATGAGCTATTCTAGCATTGTCAATTGACTTCCTTGTCATCTGGCTTGTGGTTGGATTTAGCAATGAGAAGTAATGGCAGGAGACTGGGAATGAGAAAGAAATGAGTTTTGCTTATAAATTCCTTGATAATATTTTCTACTGAAGCAGAGTGCTTTCCTGGAGCCTCAACCACACTTTATTATACCCTCTTGTAGTCGCTTGCTTCCCTTTCCTTTGCAGGCCTATGGGTGATAACAGCCCCTGATGTTGCTAGCTAGGACTGTTTTCCCGGGTCTCATCTGTTTCCCTTCAACATGCTCACATCTTTGTAAAGAGCCTCTTCAGTAAATTATACCCAAAGACCCCTTTGAAATCTAACATCGCTTTCCTTCCTGACTAGCCCTTAGCATCCAAGATGCTGTGTAATCTGGCTTCCTTCTAGCACTCCAGTTAGTTTAAGTATTGTGCTTAATTGATATTAAATTGTTGTGCTTGCAGTTTCTCAAACCAACCATTCTCTTTTAAGTCATTCTAGCATTTGCTTGTGTTCTCCAATTTGCATGAAGACCTCTTTCCTTCTTATCCACCAGGACAATCAAACTTTCCTTCCAGTTCCTAACTGAGCACCTTTTCTATCAAGCCTTGCCTATATTTTACACTCAGACTTGGAGAACCCATAGCTGCTTGCACATATCTTTACTGTGGAGTTAAGAGTGGAATGGTGACTGCACCATTCCATGGGATGTTGTTCCATGCGGTAAAGATGCCCTGCAGCTGCTTTCCAGGTAACATTACCTTTCAACAAATTCTAAATGTGATCAAGGAGAAATCTACTGTACTGAAGAAGGGGTGAACTCTGTGTATTAGGGCCACTGTAGGAAGAGTGATCAATGATGGCATTGTTTGTCACTCCCTGCTTTTAGATAACATCCAGTGTGGGAAGGAGTGTGAGAATGTAATGCACTTCCTTAATCAGTAATCAAGTATATTAAACCTGTGTAACTGACAGCTGATTGGACCCAGCCTGTGTTTGCTGAATAGTATTTTGGAAGTGGCTATTCATCACTTTAAAACTGGTAAGAGGTATGACTATTCCCTGATTCCGTTAATTTTTATTTTCTATTTGACTTCCCAGATCAGCAAGTAAGAACTTACAACCAGAATAGACGTAGGTTTACATGTAAGTTCCTACACGAACATACACATGCACAAGCCAATGGTGTACACACACACACACACACACACACACACACACACACACATGAACCCACATACAACTACCAGAAGGTTGAATTCTTTAGAGGAACATCATTCTAGTTAGGCAGAAGTCAATTTCATGGGCTTTGAAGAAAGGTTAAGTTTGCTTAAGCAATTGAGATGAGTGAGTATACTACTCTTAGGAAACATTTTCGTGTATTTACATGTCTCACACCTCCTGCCTACATTTTGATTATTTTGTCAATCACTGCCCCTCTTGCAGTAGATGTGCAAATGTAATAAAGCTCATGAATAATAATTCACAAGTTAAATTTAGCATTATTAGATATCAAATGCATCTTCAACTAGCATATCATTACCACACATAGTTCAGCATCATTGTCTTCCTATTTTATTTGCAACATAAGTTTAAGTATAAAGAAAAATATATTCATTTCAATAAATGTGCCACAATAGTAATTAACAAAAGGTATTACCTGCTCTTATTAATGTGTCACCTATTCCTATTAACTGTCTTGATAAGCTAGAAGTGGAAAGAATCTATAATATACACTAAATGTATTTTTAAATATTTATTTATTTATTTGAAACGCAGAGTGACAGAGATAGAGGGAGACATAGCAAGAGACGTGGGATGGATGATTGGAGGAGGAGAAATACTTCCCATCTTCTGGTTCCCTTCCCCTGAATGACTGCAATAGCCTGACCTGGTTCAGGATGAAGCCAGGACCCTAGAATTCCATCCAGATTTCCCACATGGGTAGCAGGAACCAAAGCATCTAGCCCATCATCCATTGCTTTCCTGAGTGAGTAGCAGGCAACTGGACTGGAAAGGGCACAGCCAGGACTCAAATTGTCATTCTCATATGGGATGCTGATATTCTAAGTAGTGTCCTAACCTACTGTGCCCAAATTCCAGCCTCACTAAAAGTATTTCTAATTGGCAACTTTTGACTGAATGAGAAATTGAGGCAAAATGAAAGGTTAATTCTGGTTGATAAAGTGGACTAATAATAGTTTATTCAAAATGCAACAAGCAATGAATTTCTATATGGACCAATCAGGGGAATACAAATAAATTAGATATATGAGTATAGTTGCATCCACAGAAAAACAAGCACCTGAATAATACGGAAAGCCTGCATCCTTAGAAGAATGTCACTTGAAAACACTGTAGATTTAGTGAGAACTATATGGTCGCCTGAGGATCTACTTCATAATTATACATCCCTGTGTATAATACTCTGAGTGTTTCTTTTCTAGCATATAAATTGGTGGATAAATAGAAGTACCATAGATTAGATATAAAGGCTAAATGTGATATCAAATGTAAGTCACTTAGCCTTGTGTGACATGTACAGGTGTCCAATAAATGGAGCCTCAATTCTGTAAATTCCACACATATGCAGATAAATGTGCATAATGGTACAAATGGACTCAATTCATTCAAAGTCCATTTTGTTTCTTCTCTAGAATTTATAATTAATGAAGTTTTACAATGTCCTCTTAGTGTTCACCAAATCCATATACAATTAGCATACATTTTCCTAAATGGTGCCTGTAAAAGTAATTGTCTTAGAAACATGGTTCTAAATGTGATGAATTAATTAACTCTTTTCTTCCTGTGCATATAAACTATCTCCACCTAATTTTGTGTGAGGGATGTTTTTGTGTTAGTTACAATTTCTATTCAACAAAAATTCAAGTGGAGTTTTAAAGTAAGGGGTGACAGTACCCAGGCAAAAGAGAACTGGTGTATAATGATATATTGTTTCCACTGCTTACCATTAATATCCCTCTAATACTCGAATAATGAGCATGGGAGATTGAACATAATTTCAGGAAAGAACAATTAACATGCAAACATTAACCTAAAAACATTTTATGGGTTTAGAACCTATGTATTCCTCATCTGTATTTGAAAGGTCAGAAAACTTATGAGTTCCCTTTACTTGAAAATATATGTTGTTAACCAAAATGCATCTTTGGGAATGCAACACAGCTTAATAATGTAAGGGAACAGAGGGATGAAAGATTTTAATTTGTGGTTTTACCATTAATCCCTGTGCAATCCTGGGCAAGTTGCTTAATCAAGCTGAGTGTCAGAAAATATTACAAAACACATCAGAAGTGTTTTAGAGAAATATGTACCAGATATCAAGTTAAACGGACCAAGGGGAATCAGAGCAGTATGATTAGAAACTTGAGCATTTTGAAATATCTATCCTGGCACTTGCCCTTGCCCTTAAAAAAGAATAAAGACAGAAAGAAGTTGAAGCTAATAACGGAATTCAGAGAAATATCAAGAGGACTTTTCAAATGCATGTATAATCACATGAACCTTGGACTGATTAGGTAACTTATTTGAATTCAGATGCTTTGCTTATAAAATGTTGATAATAATTCTCCTTTCAAAACAATTCCTACAACAATTAAGAAAATCAAACCACATAGTGACAATAGCATGAGGACTTTCTTTGCACAGATTTCTTTCTATCTATCTATCATCTTTCTATCTAATTTATAACAATTAACAACCATGTAGTTGTAACTCAAAGACTAATTTGCCAGAATTTATCACTTTCATTTTGTCGTCTAGGACAAAACATCAGAATCCCCAAATCATGTATAATCATATATTCTTTTCTAATTGTTATATATCATCTGCTCACCACTCAGCTATATTATGTGATACAGTTTTTTGAGGAGGAAAAAAGGCTTTATTATTAGTATTATTCACAAATAAAGAAGCAGGAGAAATAGTGTCAAATCTGCGTTCCTGGTTTGTGGGATGAGTGAAGGCTGTGAATAGCAGGTAATGGGAATCTTGCAAGCAGCAATGCCCAGCAAGGCAAACCCTGGAGTCCTCCCTCTGTGCACGCCCAGGCCCTGCATGCAGCATTAGCTCTCAGTTCTCAATTCCCTCCGCACAGCCATGTCCATGATTTTTTAAAAAAGCAGGGACTTTAAAAATATAATCAGCCTCATTGTTAAATTACAAATTGTGAAAATATTTACTCAGAATAGGAGAACATAGCAAGGGGATTTTATGCTTGAGGCCTCAAAGGGAAACCCAGTACAGGGGTAGTTGATATAATATTTACATAATTGTATTTGTTTACTAATGCATATATGCTTAGGTGGGTATATACTATGCCGTGTGTGTGGATGGATATACATGTAAATACAGGTAGTTATTGATATAGATTCACAAATATATCCTCTATGTTGTTTTCAGTGATCTTGGGCTCAAATCTTTTCTGGTCCTTTTTCCTGTTAAGCACAGCCAGAGTATAAGTGACCTAGAAAGACTTTTGCCACTTTTTTACAATCTAGGTTGGAAGTAATCAAGGAATTTCTCTTCCTCACTTTTTTGTCTACATCTCAACATTGTTGTAGGTCTCTCTCCTCAATCATTCCATTTCCCTAAGTGAGTAGCCTGTAAAATAGCTAGTCACAGAAGGAGAATGACTACATAATTCCACTTCTATAGAGGATATAAAATAGTCATATTCACAGAAACCAAGAGTGGAATGGCAGTTGCAATGGCTGCAGTAAGGGAACAATAAGCATCGTTTCAGTTATGCGGGATGAATGATCTTATTTGATCTGCTGTACAACATTCTGTCTCGTCAAGGACAATGTATTTTACACTTAAAATTGTTGAGGGTATATTTCAGGGTAAGTGTTCTTACCAAAATAAACTAAAAATTAAAAAGAAAAGTAGAATTTTTTGCCAAGTTCTAGAGAAGATATATCCTATTGGTCTACTTGTCTGGGTGTAGATTCCTACAAGGGAGGGCATTTAGATCCCATCTGTAAAATAATCTACAAAGAAATTTTCAGGGTTAGTGTCATGGTACAGCAAGTTAAATCATCTGCTGTGGCACTGGCATCCTTTATCAGAGTGCCATTTGAGTCCTGGCTACTCTAGGATTCACATCCAACTACTTGCTAATGTGCCCAGGAAGGGAGCAGAAGATGGCCCAAGTACTTGGCCCTGGGCTATCCATGTGGGAAACCCTGATGGAATTCTTGGCTCCTGGCTCCCTGCTTTAGGCTTTGGCCTGGCTAGGCCTGGTTATTCCAGTCATTTGGGGAGTAAATTCCAGATGGAAGATTTCTTGCTAGCTCTCTCTGTCTTTGCAGTCTCTCTTTTAAACAAATAAACACATAAATCTTCTTAAAAAAAACAAATTGTCAAAAGAGAGAATAAACAAGAAATTGATTTAAGAAAAGTTTCTGCACACTAGTGCAGTAATTGTGTAATCTTTGATTATATGTAGATAATTTACATAGTAGTCAGGAATCTCCAGAGAACTAAAGTGAATGCAATGGTGCAAGGGTGTGTGTGTGTGTGTGTGTGTGTGTGTGTGTGTGTCTGGGGGCAGGGGAGAGAGAGAGACAGAAAAACAGGCTGAGACAAAAATCTGCAGGGGAATAGGTTAGAGACCAGGAATTACAGTTCAAGTCCAAGTGCTCTGGTATAATTCTTTCTTCTTTGGAGAAGGTCAGTCTTTCTGTTAAGACTTTCAACTGATTGGATAAGGTTCACCACACTACAGAGACCAATTCACTTTATTCAAAGTGTGTCAGTTACAAAATTAATTCCATAAAATGACAACTTTACAGAAACATCTAGAACATTATTTGACCAATATTTGTTGACCAATACTGTTTGAGAAATGTTTGCATACACAGCCACAATGGCATAAAATTAATCATTATAATTTTTAATAAAAGTATGTAAAGAAAATCATTAAGACTCAAACTTAGTTCAAGTACTATAATATATCAGAGAGGCATTAGTACCTTTGACCACTGCCTAATTCAAAGATAATATTATGGCACAATACATACAAATAGTTATTTCCCCAGGCAAGCAATCCTGTGAAAGTAGGGAGAGCAACCAAATTCCAAAAACTTAAACAACATCTCAGTTACTGAAGGGGAAGGATGACGTGAGCTGGTTATTGTCTCAAAGAGCTTCACTTTGTTCCATTAGGGAGATGGCATGTTCAATTTTGCCAAACTCTATTTGAAGACTAAGTTGTATGAGAGAAGTTGTGAGCAGTTTCAGACCCAAATATATTTATAGTGAAGAAAAAAAACTTCCTAAAGCAATACTTACCTATTTGATTATCATTATTAAATAATAATCAAATTAAGGTAATATGAAATGTGGCTTACATTAAGAATATAACAAAGTGCAGCAGATCATGGTGTTGATTTAAGTGTGCTTAGAGAACTGAGTTCTTGCATCACCAGCTACAATTAACCAGCAATTTACAACAGTCTCAATTTTTGACACAACTTCCTGGAGTAGGCACACCCTCAAAGAGGCACAGGAGTGGAGCCAGCGCTGCGGCATAGCGGGTAAAGCCACCGCCTACAGTGCTGGCATCTCATATGGGTGCCGGTTAGAGACTGCTCCAGTTCTTGGGCCCCTGCACCACTGTGGGAAACCTGGCACAGCTCTGGCTGTTGCGGCCAGTTGGGGAGTGAACAAGTAGATGGAGAACCTCTCTCTCTCTCTCTCTCTCTCTCTCTCTCTCTCTCTCTCTCTCTCTCTGCCTCTCCTTCTATCTCTGCGTAACTCTCAGTTTCAAATGAATAAATAGATCTTTTAAAAAAAAAAGTGATACAGGAATAAGGTGTCTCACATAAAGTTCTCACCTAGGCGAAAGTCTGAATTTCACTTCATTTTTTCTAATCGACTATAAATTGGGGATTTTTTCCTCTTGTGTTTCAAGCTGTGGGTCAATATTGCTATTAAAATATAAAAAGAAAGACAAACCCTTAATTTATTTTCATTGTGTCTGTAGTCAAGGATATATATCATGATACTTCAAAATGTTGTAAATGGAATTTAAATGTATGTTTGGGACAAACAAATTTGAAAACTATTAGCAGCTTTTTCATAATGCACAGCTTCCAGGAACTGTTTGAAAAGGACTCATAAAGGACCAACCAGTAAATAATGATTGACTAGTTAATAAAATCCAAATAAACAAAAACTTGAAATTATGTTTGTGCATCCTTGGAGTTTAAATATAAATGGTGTTGTGGCAAAACTGGATTTATATATGTAGAGGAATGAAGTTTGATCTATACCTCTCAGCATATACAATATTCAACTCAAGATGGATCAAAGACCTAAATTATGATTTAAGGCTATGAAGTTGCTGGAAGAAAATGTAGGTGGGATGCTCCAAGATATTGGTTTAACAACTTCTGGGATAAGATTCCCAATACACAGGCAATAAAAAACTAAACTAAACAAATGGGACTAAATCAAACTCAAAAACTTCTGTACAGCAAAGGAAATGATTAGGAGAGTGAGGAGACATCCAACATAACAGGAAAAAATTTACTCACTACATATCTGACAAATGATTAATGTTTAGAGAATATCAGCAGTTCAAAATCTCAACAACAAAAAACAACCAATCCGGTTAAGAAATGGGCAAAGGACCACAACAGATACTTCTTGAAAGGATAAATACACATGGCTAACAAGTATATGAACAATAAATGTTCAGCATCACTAGCCATCAGGGAAATGCACAGCAAAACCACATGGAGATATCACCTCACTCCAGTCAGAATGGCTATTATCCACATGCTGGTGAGAATGTAGAGAAAGGGAAACCTTTATATACTATTGGTGAGAATGTAAATTAGTGCATCCACTGTGGAAAATACTACGGAGATTTCCTAAAAAACTAAAAATAGACTTGCCATATGATCCAGGAGTCCCACTACTGGATATATACAAAAAAGACATGGATATGTCACATCAAAGAGGTATCTGCACCAGCATGTTTGTAACAGCACTGTTGACAATAGCCAAAATATGGAATCAACAAAGTGGTCCATTATCAGAAGAATGGATATAGAAAATATGATATGCTACTCAGCTACAAGAAAGAATGAAATTTCGTCATTTGTATCAAAATGAATTCAAGTGGTGGACATCATGTTGAGTGAAATAAGCAAGACACAAAACAAAAAGTCAAATACTACATGTTCTCCTCAATAAGTGGGAGCTGAAATAAAAAGGAGAGAGAAAAGAAATAACAGCCTGTGTGGATCAGTGTCATTGTAAATATAATTTTGTTAAACTTTGTTTTATATCTTTGTCAAAACAACAGTTAAGAAAGTAATAACACTATAGTTTTAATATGTGATTATTTTAAAATGTACTGTACATGGGTGAAATGGTCACCTTTCCAATTGATTATTGTTTATTACCTTTGCATATATTCCCACTGAACTAGGGTCTTTTCACTTTTTTCCTTATTGAACTCTTTATTTAGTGGAGCATTAAGCTCTTGGCCATAATGTAAATTAAAAATATATTATCTGAAAAGCTAAAAAAGAAAGAAGGGAGGTAGAAAGAAGAAAGAGAAAAGGAAATGAGAGAAAAAGAGAGTGAGGTACAAAAGGAGGGAGGGTGGGAAGGAAGGGGGAGGAGAAAGGAAGGGATATTATTAAAATCTTAGGATTGTATCTATGAACTACATTGAATTTGTTCTCTTTTTGTATTAATGTCACATTACCATGGAAAAATCAAATATCAGATGATAAAATGAGTAAATAAAAATAAGGGTGATGGCAGGCGTCGCGGCTCACTAGGCTAATCCTCCGCCTAGTGGTGCCAGCACACCGGGTTCTAGTCTCGGTCAGGACACCGGATTCTGTCCCGGTTGCCCTACTTCCAGGCCAGCTCTCTGCTGTGGCCAGGGCATGCAGTGGAGGATGGCCCAAGTGCTTGGGCCCTGCACCCCATGGGAGACCAGGAGAAGCACCTGGCTCCTGCCATCGGATCAGTGCGGTGTGCTGGCCGCAGTGCGCCAGCTGTGGCGGCCATTTGAGGGTGAACCAACGGCAAAAGGAAGACCTTTCTCTCTGTCTCACTCTCACTGTCCACTCTGCCTGTCAAAAAAAAAAAAAGGGTGATGACAGTGATGGTACATCTGTGACTCTCAATCTTCACATGAAAATACACAGAGCAATGAGGAAAAAAAAAAAACAGAAAACTATGGACAGTATTTATCACATAACAAATTCAAAAGATTTCTCCACAAATCACAACATTCAAGCTGGTGGACATGAGTTCACAAACAGCCAAATCACTTGCCTGATGTGTACAAGAGAAAACAGAGAGATGCAACAGAGCAAGTGATATAAAACAGCCAGTAGGTTGAGGTGTAAATCACATGGGGCTTATCTGGAACAGGGTTTCAGAGATTTTGCCTAAAACCGTAACCAATGCACTTAAAGTTGCCTGAGGTAAGCTTTGGAAAGAGGGACCACCCTAAATCCTATGACTCCCTTTAAAAAAAAAAGATTTATTTATTTGAAAGTCAAAATTACACACAGAAAGAGGAGAGGCAGAGTGAGAGAGGTCTTGCATCTGATGGTTCACTCCCCAATTGGCCTCAACAGCCGGAGCTGTGCCAATCCGAAGCCAGGAGCCAGAAGCTTCTTGCAGGTCTCCCATGTGGGTTCAGAGCCCAAGGACTTGGACCATCCTCTACTGCTATCCCAGACCACAGCAGAGAGCTGGATCCGAAGAGGAGCTGCCGGGACTGGAACCAGTGCCCATATGGGATGTTAGCGCTTCAGGCCAGGGTGTTAACCTGTTGCACCACAGCACTAGCCCCGATCCTATAACAGTATCTCTTCCACAGAAAGGATCTAGAAACTGGTGGAGGAAAATTAATAGTGGAGTAGGAAAGGGTTAATTGGAAGAGCAGAGAAAAGTGTCTGAGTAGAGACTATGGTGACACCAGACAGAGAATCTGAAATCTGAGCAGGAAAGTCACAACAATTTTGAACATTACACAGAAACAAAAGAAGAAGGAGCTCCGTGAAGTGAAGAAAGCCAGCTTGAACCATGCTTCTCTCTAAAATTGTAGGAACATCAATTTCACATAAAAATGAGGAAGGGTAAAATATCAAAATCAAATCTGAACATAATGACCATAAGGAAAAGACAAACACTAAGGAACAGAATTAGATCCTGACAGATAATTATAACAACTGAAAAGATAGGACCATAGAAGAACAAAACCAAGAATTTATGGCATTCTACCATAAAACAAGCTAAAAGACATTAATGAAACAGCATAACACCATTAAAGAGCAACATAAATTGAAACTAGAGAAACTCAGCCATCAGTTGATATAACCAAAATGTAAGAATTAGTTCTCAAAAACTAAGTTTTGAAATAAAGACTCTGTTAGAGGGAGCATGAGATGGAATAAAATTAATACAGTTCTTTGAAAGAAATATAAAATGAGTGATTTTCTTAAGTCAAAAAGAGGTGAAACAAATTTTAAAAGGTCTGAGAGAAAACTAAAAAAAACCCTGTTAGCACTAGCTAAAGACCTGATATGGAAATAGGAATCTCTATGAAAAACTTAAGCAAGGAAACAACAGAAATTAAATCATAAACAGATTTCTTAAAATGAATAAAATGAAACAATGTAGAAAAGCTATATCACATATCTGGGACTGACAAGATATTCTACTAAATTACTAATTTGAAAGAAAAGAAAGAAAGGTCCATTTCTCCAGCAAAAAAATAGTGAATGACGTATAATGTAAAATAAGCTAGATTACTATTAGGCATTTCAACAGCGATGCTTTATGTCAGAGTAAATAGCTACAAAAATAAACTCCTCAGAAAAGGAAAAGATTTGCCACCAGTTCTATATCCAGCAAAACTGACTTTCAGTTTGAAAGTATCCAAATATATATTAACATTCAGAAATTCACAGAATATTTATCTCATGAGTCTTCTTTTGAAACTTAAAGAGTTGAGCTCCATACAACCAAAACAGCAAAGAAATTAGTCATAGTCTACTTACTTGCAGATGTAAGACTTTATGAAGGCTAATAGGGAAAGAATATAATATTTAATGGAAATATATTCAGATACTGTGAGTATGGTAAAATTGCAGAAAATGGGGAAAAAGTGGAAATACTTATTCTTAAAGATTTATTTAATATTTCAAAAAGCAGACTGACAGGTGAAAAAAAAAGAGGGCGCTCTTCTGTCTGCTGGTTTACTGCCAAAACGGTTACAATGGCCTGACTGGGCAAACTTAAAACTAACCCTTAACTCAGTTTAGGTTTCCCACACAGGTGGCAGGTGCCGAAGTACTTGGGCCAGCTTCTACTACTTTGCCAGGCACAAGAGCAGGGAGCTGCATCCCAAGCACATCAGTCTGGACCCAAACGGAAACTCAGACATATGCTCTTCATGTCACAAGCAGCAGCTTATCTCCTACATTGCCAGCACAGAGATTGTTTTGTTATTTAAAAATGTTATATTAATGAGGATAATGTTACTATAGTTATCCTGAGACTAATGTGTACATGT
Organism: Sylvilagus floridanus; assembly: GCA_949820135.1. NCBI lineage: Eukaryota > Metazoa > Chordata > Mammalia > Lagomorpha > Leporidae > Sylvilagus > Sylvilagus floridanus. The sequence continues at coordinate 81,629,702 of OX463236.1, read as the reverse complement.
GAGATATGGGATAAAATAAATGAATAATTATGGGGTAGTCTAATTCTTCTATCTCTTGTGTCCTTGAACAATAGGTTTCTTAGTGTAAAAGAAAGAAGACATGGAAGTAACATACAAGAGATTAACTTTAAAACCCTATAGTTCTAAATTTGATTTAGGATTGTCAGTATAAACCCATGAGAACAAAACTTTATGTAGATAGGTATGGAAAATGCATATATATTTCTACCTCTTGGAACTGAAAAGATATAGGGAATATCTACTCTTCATATATTTGTGCCCTTAGTGAGCTATTTTCCAAGGTATTTCACAATGCTATTTACTTCCTGAGAAAAGGGCTAATTCCATATCCAAAGACAGAAAGGCTTGACACAAGCAAGCCTGATAAGTAACATGAGTTCCTTACCACAACTGCTAAGAGAAAACTGTCAAAAACTACCGGGGTCATATCAAAAGGAATCAAGAGCAAAGAGGTAGAGGTTCTTAGTGAGACCATTGGAGCTTAAAATAGATGATTGCAATTAATTGAAATCCACAAATATATTTAAATCAATGATTAAGGAGATGGACAATGAACTGGTCCCCTTCAGAGATGATAACACACTAATAAATAAAGAATCGACCATACATCTTGTCTTTCCCGCATGACCATTACTGTGGTGCTACCAAACAAATGGACAAAAGTATATCGAAACTAACTTAACCAGAACTCTCTCTCTGCCTCTTGCCCTCTCTATGTGTAATTTTGACTTTCAAATAAATAAATAAGTCTTAAAAAAAACCTAGCTCAACTAATACATAAAAAAAATTATAGAACTCAAGTATCACCATTTTGCATCTCAGAGAAGGAAACAATCATTGAGCATCAGTAGCTGCCACGCATGTAAAAAGTACTATTGGATAATATATGCCACCTATGGAGAATACAGCGCCACTTATAACCCTAAGAGTGGTATCAAACCTGAGTCAAATGATACCTTTCAATCCAGTTACAAATTTTCTGGATATGCATGCTACTGAGAAATATGACAAAATATCATGTAATTAAAACATCTGACTACAAACCTAGATGGGCAATGCTAAACAAGTGTCTAGAAATACATTTTTGGATGATAAAAACAAGAAAGCATTTGCTGTAAGTCATGATAATGATTACTTATTTGGAGGTGGTGGTGCATGGACAGGGTTTGTACCTGGAACAGGACACATGGAATGGCTTCAACAGTGACTAATAAAGTTCTGTTTTCGACTTTGGTACTGGTAGCAGGTTGTTGTGAAAACTCATTAAGTCATGTATTTCTTTTATGTTTCTTTTGTATCTGTTTCATATTGCAACAAAAGGGTTAAAGTTTTTTTTTTTTTTTTTTTGACAGGCAGAGTGGACAGTGAGAGAGAGAGACAGAAAGAAAGGTCTTCCCTTTCTGTTGGTTCACCCACCAATGGCCGCCTCAGCCAGCAAGCTGCGGCTGGTGCACTGCGCTGATCCAAAGCCAGGAGCCAGGTGCTTCTCCTGGTCTCCCACGCGGGTGCGGGGCCCAAGGATCTAGGCCATCCTCCACTGCCTTCCCGGGCCACAGCAGAGACCTGGCCTGGAAGAGGAGCAACCAGGACAGAATCCGGCACCCCGACTGGGACTAGAACCTGGGGTGCCGGCGCCGCAGACGGAAGATTAGCCTATTGAGCCCTGGCACCGGCCAGGGTTAAAGTCTTTAACCAGGAAATCTGTGCTCTGCTATGCACTAAAAAGGTGTTTATTTATTAATCTTTAAATTATTTGAGAGACAGATATGAGTCTTCCATCTACTGTTTTGCTCTCCAAACTTCTGTGATGGCTGTGGCTGGGCAAGGCCAACTCCCCAACCCAGAAGCCAGGAACTCTTCCAGGTTTTCCATAAAGGCGGCAGAGAGACCAGTTATTTGAAGCACTATCACTGCCTCCTAGGATTTTGCAACCACAGGCAGCTGGAATCAAGTGTATGAAACCCAGGCACTCCAACGTGGATTGTAGACATCTTAAAACCAGCACTTTGGTTGCTAAATTAAATGCGCTCCTCTAAAAAAAGTTTTTAAAAGTCAACATACTCTAATGGCTTTACTGAATTAATTCATAGTTCCAGATTGTGGCTACAAGCCATCTTACACAATTCACTTGTACTAGATTTTGAAAATCATGTTTGTGATATATGTGTAGAAAAGTCACAAAATGCATATAAGCAAAATAAAGAAATTAAAATTATTCTTAGAATACATTTCTACAGACTTTTCCCTGTGTGTAGATGACTCATATAGATTTTTTCATAAATGAGATCAGTGTACAGTATGCCATTTTGCAATCTGTTCCCATTACTGAAAATGGTATATTTCAATTTTGTTACATGTACTATTAAGTGACTGTAGTTCTATTGGTTGTATTTAAGTAAAACACATATTCATTAAATATCCTATAATTGAACACTCATGTTCTTTTCTAGTTTTTATTGTTTATAATTCTGAAGTAAATTTGTTTATAGCTAAATATTGGTACATATCCTGAACTGTTATCTGATGATAAATTTATGGAAGTGAAATTATATGTCAACATACTTTTTGTATAAATTATAAAATTATTTCTTGGTAGCATCAGGCTATTTATAAGAACATTACTTTATTCAGTGAAGTTGGTTTTAATACCAGTGCATTAGGCAAAAGTCATGTACAGCCAGAACTACTCTGGGAAATTATTTTAATATCTCATAAAGTATAGTGCACATGGTTTATGTAAATAAATTGGAAATAGCACGTAAACCAATGTAATTTTACAGGAGAACACACTCAAGATGTTCTCTTTATGGCAGACTCAGAGGTAATTAGGAACAACATTCAGTTTCCAGTCTCCCATATCTTGCTCTTTCCAATTCTCTTAGGTAGTACTTGTAGACGTTGTTGAGATATTTTATTATTTTACCATATGTGCCACAAAAATGTGATCATTTTTTTAATAAGTATGAGACTAGAAAAGTAGCTGATTTACTTTATTGATCATCTAAGGATCTAGCCTGAAGCAACCTTAAAAATTTTATGCATTCAACAAATATCGATTGTAATAACAGTTATTTCCCTATGAATATTGCTGAAAACACTTTTAACACTTATTTTGTGCTAGGGTCTGTCTGAAATTTTTGCATTTTTTATTTCATACCTTATGATATTTATATTGTTATTATGACCCTCTTACAGAAAGGTAAGCTGTCTTATTAAGTGACAGAATTAGGATTGATTTGTAAGCTATTTGGCCAAGACTCAGCTCACAGCTACTACTTGCATTACTTGCAGATGTGATCAGATCAAGATGAAGTCTTTAGGATGTGGTAATCCAATATGAATAGATTTCTTGTGAATGGAGAAGAGATAGAGATTGACACAGGGTGAACATCCCCAGGTAGTGGAGGCAAGGACCGTAGTAATTAATCTACAAGCCAAGGCACGTCAAAGATGGCCAGCAACACCAGAGGTTGAAAGAGGCAAGGAGCAGCTCCCTTACTAGGGCTGTCACAGAGACAGCATGTCCCTGAACACACATTAATTTTGAACTTCTAAACTTAAGAACTGTGAGAGAATAAATGTTTGTTATTTAATCTCCCAATTTGTGGTATTTTGTTATAGCAGCCTAAGAAAATACTTACAGACTCTATATGGAAACACAGCTTCAAAGAAAAAATACTCGTCCCCAGTTGCAACTTTCCAACACAATTTTTTTTTTGTTTTGTTTTGTTTTGTTTTTCCTATTAGTTTTGGAAAAGATCACTGTTGCTTCATTAAGGATGCTTTCTGATATTTAGCTTGCCATTAGGAGACAAGTTGAGTGAAAAATAGGTGGTTATATTAGAGCACTAACATTACACCTCGTTGAGTTTGCTGCACTCACTCAGGAATCAGAGAACACAGACGAGGGAAAGTAGGCCACTTATTCATGTCTTCTCATGCTCATCCCTGGTGACCAGTGGGAAAACAACTAGGATCTCCAGTACGAAAAATACTCTCTTTCTCTCCTTTTCTTCCTAATTCATCCAAGTTATATAGCTGAATTTGCATGGATGAGATCTACTATTCTGAAACGTGCACAGCACTTTGTGTTTGTACTTCATTAATCTTTATCTCATAAGAATATAATTTAAAAGTTTCAATTTTTGAGAATTGAGAATATATGTATTTCATTGCCCTTCATTTGCTTATATTGATTTTTTAAAATAAGAGCATACTGTATACAACATGTAACTTATTTGCTGGTAAAAATATCATGCTTGGTGTATTGAGTATGCACATTTAGGCAAATAATACACACCAGATAAGTTTACTCCTAAATTTGCTTAAAATAAGTCATATTTAGAGCAATGCAGTGCTTAACTGTAAAAATTTGTATCATATTCTTATCTTTTTTCCAGAAAAGGCAAATCTTGGAAAAAAATTACCCTTAAAACAAAATTTAAAAATTATGCCGGTGCCACAGCTCAATAGGCTAATCCTCCACCTAGCGGCACCAGCACACAGGGTTCTAATCCCGGTCCGGGCACCGGATTCTGTCCCAGTTGCCCCTCTTCCAGGCCAGCTCTCTGCTATGGCCAGGGAGTGCAGTGGAGGATGGCCCAAGTGCTTGGGACCTGCACCCCATTGGAGACCAGGAGAAGCACCTGGCTCCTGCCTTCGGATCAGTGCAGTGCGCTGGCTGCAGCTTGCCAGCCGCAGCGGCCATTGGAGTGTGAACCAACGGCAAAAGGAAGACCTTTCTCTCTGTCTCACTCTCACTGTACATTCTGTCTGTCAAAAAAAAAAAATTAAAAAAAAATTTAAAAAATTAAAAATTTTGATTGTTTAAATGCTTCCATATATGAAGAATTTACACAAATTAATAATTTTATAAAAGGAGTGATGGTCCAATTTTTTATTATTTTGAAAAATTATTTTTTAAGTAGACAAACTGCTGTTAATCAGGAGTAGATACAAGTGTTATAAATAATAATCAAATTTCACGATGTCGATTTCACTCATATACATCACTTTTTTGGTACTCTATGTATTAGAGTACCACAATCAGAGAAAGTATATAATATATGTTTTTCTATTACTGGCTTCTTTGAGTAAGCATAATGGTCTACAGTTGTGCCAATTTTGTTTTTTTTTTGTTTGTTTGTTTTGTTTTTTTTTTTATAACGCTTTTATTTAAAGAATATAAATTTCCAAAATACAGCTTATAGATTACAATGGCTTCCCCCAATAACTTCCCCCCACCCGCAACCCTCCCCTTTCCCACTCCCTCTCCCCTTGCTTCACATCAAGATTCATTTTCAATTCTCTTTACATACAGAAGATCAGTTTACTATATATTAAGTAAAGATTTCAACAGTTTGCCCTCACATAGCAACACAAAGTGAAAAATACTGTTGGAGTACTAGTTATAGTATTAATTCACAAATATAGCACATTAAGGACAGAGATCCTACATGATATATTTTTTTAAAAAATTGATTAATTTTCTAGGCAATTTCCAATTTGACACCAAGATTTTTTTTTCATTTTTAATGATCTATATACAGAAGATCGATTTAGTATATACTAAGTAAAGATTTCATCAGTTTGCACCCACACAGAAACACAAAGTGTAAACTACTGTTTCAGTGCTAGTTATAGCATTACTTCACATTGGACAACACATTAAGGACAGATCCCACATGAGACGTAAGTACACAGTGACTCCTGAAGTTGATTTAACAATTTGACACTCTTGTTTATGGCGTCAGTCATCTCCCTAGGCTCTAGTCATGAGTTGCCAAGGCTATGGAAGCCTTTAGGGTTCGCTGACTTCAAACTTATTCCAACAGGGTCATAGTCAAAGTGGAGGTTCTCTCCTCGCTTCAGAGAAAGGTACCTCCTTCTTTGATGGCCCCGTTCTTTCCACTGGGATCTCACTCGCAGAGGTCTTTCATTTAGGTCTTCTTTTTTTTCCAGAGTGTCTTAGCTTTCCATGCCTAAAATATTCTCATGGGCTCTTGAGCCAGATCTGAATGCCTTAAGGGCTGATTCTGAGGCCAGAGTGCTATTTAGGACATCTGCCATTCTATGAGTCTGCTGTGTATCTCGCTTCCCATGTTGGATCATTCTCTCCCTTTTTGATTCTATCAGTTAGTATTAGCAGACAGTAGTCTTGTTTGTGTGATTCCTTTGACTCTTAGACCTATCAGTGTGATCAATTGTGAACTGAAATTGATCACTTGGACTAGTGAGATGGCCTTGGTACATGCCACCTTGATGGGATTGTATTGGAATTCCCTGGCACAATTCTAACTCCATCATTTGGGGCAGTTCCGATTGAGCATGTCCCAAATTGTACATCTCCTCCCTCTCTTATTCCCACTCTTATATTTCACAGGGATCACTTTTCAGTTAAAATTTAAACACCTAAGAATAATTGTTTGTTAATTACAGAGTTCAACCAATAGTACTAGAATAAAAAAATTACTAAAATGGATAAAGTATTACATTGTACAACAACAGTCAGCACAAGAGCTGATCAAGTTACTGTTTCTCATAGTGTCCATTTCACTTCAATAGGTTTCACCTTTGGTGCACAATTAGTTGTCACCGATCGGGAGAACATATGATATTTGTCCCTTTGGGACTGGCTTAATTCACTCAGAATGATGTTTTCCAGATTCCTCCATCTTATTGCAAATGACCGGATTTCATTGTTTTTGACTGCTGTATAGTATTCTATAGAGTACATGTCCCATAATTTCTTTATCCAAATGTATGCTTTGAATTCCCTGTGATCTTTTGCTGTGAGGTTCCCTTTGTTTACCTTCTTTCATGTTGATGGCCGTGTTTCTGTGTTTCTGTGTGTAACACATCTTTAAGTATCTTTTGCAGGGCTGGACGAGTGGCAACAAATTCTTTCAATTTTTGTTTGTTATGAAAGGTCTTTATTTCACCTTCATTCACAAATGAGAGCTTGGCAGGATATAATATTCTGGGCTGGCAATTTTTCTCTCTAAGTACCTGGGCTATGTCTCGCCATTCCCTTCTAGCTTGTAGGGTTTCTGATGAGAAGTCTGATGTGAGTCTAATTGGAGATCCTCTGAGTGTAATTTGACGTTTCTCTCTTGCGCATTTTAGGATCTTTTCTTTCTGTTTCACTGTGGTGAGTTTAATTACAACGTGTCGTGGTGAGGACCTCTTTTGGTCATGTTTACTAGGGGTTCTGTGAGCTTCCTGTACTAGGATGTCTCTGTCCTCCTCCAAAACTGGGAAATTTTCTGCTATTATCTCACTAAAAAGGCCTTCTAATCCTTTCTCCCTCTCCATGCCTTCAGGAACTCCTAGAACTCGAATGTTGGGTTTTTTAATAGTATCCTGTAGATTCCCAACAATATTTTTTAGATTTCTAATTTCCTCTTCTTTTCTTTGGTTTGACTGTATAGTTTCCTGTGCTCTGTCTTCTAAGTCCGATATTCTCTCTTCTGCCTCACCCATTCTATTTGTAAGGCTCTGTAATGTGTTTTTCATTTGATCTATTGAATTGTTCACTTCATTATGATTTCTCATCACTATCACAGTTTCATGTTCTACTAGTTGTTTCATTTCAGCTTTATTTCTCCTTAATATTTCATTTTCACGAGAGATTTTCTACCTTGTCCATTAAGGATTTCTGTAGTTCAAGAATTTGTTTTTGAGTACTTCTTAGTGTTCTTATCAATTTTTTGAGATCTGCTTCTTGCATTTCTTCTATCTCATCATCTTCGTAATCTTGAATTGGGGTGTCTTTTTCATTTGGGGATGCCATAGTGTCTTCCTTGTTCTTATTACCTCGGTTTTTGCGTTTGTTGTTTGGCATATTGGTTTCTTCACTGTGGTGTTTTTTTCTTGTTTTGCTATGAGTCTAGATTAAGTGGACTGTCTGCTTTTGATGGAGCCTTAGAGGCTTGAGATGGGTGTGGCCTGAGAGCTCTGTTTGGTTCCTCAGGGTTGAGGGTGTGTCAAAGGAGACACTCCCAGGTTAGGCGTGGTAAATCTCTCTCTGTTAGCTTTTTTTTTTTTTGGTTCAAAAGGGAAGTAATTCCACACAGCTGAATGGAATTGGGGGTGGTTAGCAGGCGAATGATATATCCACAGGAGCCAGAGATCGGAAGCTCTTTCCCAAGGACCAGAGAGGGAATCTTTGTGGCCCTTTGTGTGGGCTGAGATTCTCCTGTAGTCTCCCACTGGGCTGCCAAGGCTACTGAACTGTAGCGTCTCTGGAGAGTACTCACATGAATTCGTGATTTCCGTGAGTTCTCTCCCCCACCGTCTCTTTTTTCACAGTCTCAGTTCATTAGCACCACACATTCATTAGGTTCTAATCTCCTGTTATTTCACCCCTCCCACCCAGAGTCAGGTTTTTCTGCTAGGCTCAGGGCCGGTGCCGACCCGAGGTCGCCCTGCTTATGACGTATTCCAAAATGGCGCCTGCTCTTTGTCTTGCTCACCTTTGAGAGGTGAGCGGAGAGAGAGAAGCTCGTGTCCATACGGGTCACTTTTTTTTTTTTTTCCCTCTCTCTCTCTCTCTCTTCTAGTTAGCCTGGTGAACATTTCCCTGCAGGGTTTCAAGCCTTGTTTGCTCTAGTCTCCTCTTTCCGCTTCCCTGCTGGTAATTCGGGCTATTGATGTTCTGCTCACCTCGCGTTCCAGTGCTGGTGTGTTGAATCTGCTGCTGGTGTCCCAAACTGCGGGCTCCCACACTCTCCACGCAGGTCCACTGTGAATCTCTAGTTCCGGAAGGGTTTTCTCTGCTGTATCTTCCCCTACTCTTCCTTTTTTTTTTTTTTGTAAACATTTTTATTTATTTATTTATTTATTTTTATATAAAGCTTTTATTTAAAGAATATAAATTTCCAAAGAACAGCTCATGGACCACAATGGCTCCCCCCCCCATAACTTCCCTCCCTCCCCCCACCCTCCCCTTTCCCGCTCCCTCTCCCCTTCTGTTCACATCAAGATTCATTTTCAATTCTCTTTATACACAGAAGATCAATTTAGTACATATTACGTAAAGATTTCAACGGTTTGCCCTCGCATAGAGACACAAAATGATAATACTGTTGGAGTACTAGTTATAGTATTAATTCACAATGTACAGCACATTAAGGGCAGAGATCCTACATGATTTTTTTTTAAAAAAATTGATTAATTGTCTATGCAATTTCCAGTTTAACACCAAGATTTTTTAATCATTTGCAATTATCTTTATATAAAGAAGATCGATTCAATATATACTATGTAAGGATTTCATCAGTTTGCACCCACTCAGAAACACAAAGTGAAAAAATACTGTTTCAGTACTAGTAATAGCATCACTTCACATTGGATAACACATTAAGGACAGATCCCTCATGAGACGTAAGTACACAGTGACTCCTGATGTTGATTTAACAATTTGACACTCTTGTTTATGGCGTCAGTAATCTCCCTAGGCTCTGGTCATGAGTTGCCGAGGCTGTGGAAGCCTTTAAGGTTAGCCAACTTCGATCTTATTCCCACAGGGCCATAGTCAAAGTGGAAGTTCTCTCCTCCCTTCAGAGAAAGGTACCTCCTTCTTTGATGGCCCCGTTCTTTCCACTGGGATCTCACTCGCAGAGATCTTTCATTTAGGTCTTCTGTTTTTTCCAGAGTGTCTTAGCTTTCCATGCCTAAAATATTCTCATGGGCTCTTGAGCCAGATCTGAATGCCTTAAGGGCTGATTCTGAGGCCAGAGTGCTATTTAGGACATCTGCCATTCTATGAGTCTGCTGTGTATCCTGCTTCCCATGTTGGATCATTCTCTCCCTTTTTCATTCTATCAGTTAGTATTAGCAGACACTAGTCTTGTTTGTGTGATCCCTTTGACTCTTAGACCTATCAGTGTGATCAATTGTGAGCTGAAATTGATCACTTGGACTAATGAGATGGCCTTGGTACATGCCACCTTGATGGGATTGTATTGGAAACCCCTGGCACAATTCTAACTCCATCATTTGGGGCCGTTCCGATTGAGCATGTCCCAAGTTTTACATCTCCTCCCTCTCTTATTCCCACTCTTATATTTCACAGAGATCACTTTTCAGTTAAAATTTAAACACCTAAGAATAATTGTTTGTTAATTACAGAGTTCAACCACTAGTACTAGGATAAAGAGAAAAAAAAATACTACCATGGATAAAGTATTACATTGTACAACAACAGTCAGCACAAGAGCTGATCGAGTCACTGTTTCTCATAGTGTCCATTTCACTTCTACAGGTTTCCCCTTTGGTGCTCAGTTAGTCATCGCCAATCAAGGGAAACAAATGATATTTGTCTCTTTGGGACTGACTTAATTCACTCAGCATGATGTTTTCCAGATTCCTCCATTTTGTTGCAAGGGACCGGATTTCATTGTTTTTGACTGCTGTATAGTATTCTGTAGAGTACATGTCCCATAATTTCCTAATCCAGTCTACTGTTGATGGGCATTTGGGTTGGTTCCAAGTCTTAGCTATTGTGAATTGAGCCGCAATAAACATTGCTGTGCAGACGGCTTTTTTGTTTGCCAATTTAATTTCCTTTGGGTAAATTCCAAGGAGTGGGATGGCTGGGTTGAATGGTAGGGTTATATTCATGTTTCTGAGGAATCTCCAGACTGACTTCCATAGTGGCTTCACCAGTTTGCATTCCCACCAACAGTGGGTTAGTGTCCCTTTTTCCCCACATCCTCTCCAGCATCTATTGTTGGTGGATTTCTGAATGTGAGCCATTCTCACCGGGGTGAGGTGAAACCTCATTGTGGTTTTGATTTGCATTTCCCTGATTGCTAGGGATCTTGAACATTTTTTCATGTGTCTGTTGGCCATTTGGATTTCCTCTTTTGAAAAATGTCTATTGAGGTCCTTGGCCCATCTCTTAAGTGGGTTGTTTGTTTTGATGTTGTGGAGTTTCTTAATTTCTTTATAGATTCTGGTTATCAACCCTTTATCTGTTGCATAGTTTGCAAATATATTTTCCCATTCTGTCGGTTTCCTATTCACTTTCCTGACTGTTTCTTTTGCAGTACAGAAACTTTTCAATTTGATGCAATCCCAGTAGTTAATTTTGGTTTTCAGTGCCTGTGCTTCTGGGGTCTTTTCCAAGAAGTCTTTGCCAGTACCTATGTCTTGCAGGGTTTCTCCTATGCTCTCTAGTAATTTGACGGTGTCGGGTCGTAGGTTTAAATTTTTAATCCATGTTGAATGGATTTCTGTGTAAGGTGAAAGGTAGGGGTCTTGCTTCATGGTTCTGCACGTGGAAATCCAGTTTTCCCAGCACCATTTATTAAACAGACTGACCTTACTCCAGGGACTGGTTTTGGATCGTTGATCAAATATAAGTTGGCTGCAGGTGTTTGGATTGATTTCTGGAGTTTCTATTCTGTTCCATTGGTCTATCCATCTGTTTCTGTACCAGTACCATGCTGTTTTGATAACAACTGCCCTGTAGTATGTCCTGAAATCTGGTATTGTGATGCCTCCGGCTTTGTTTTTGTTGTACAAGATTGCTTTAGCTATTCGAGGTCTCCTGTGTCTCCATATGAATTTCAGCATCATTTTTTCCAGATCTGAGAAGAATGTCCTCGGTATCTTGATTGGTATTGCGTTGAATCTGTAAATTGCTTTGGGGAGAATGGACATTTTGATGATATTGATTCTTCCAATCCATGAGCATGGGAGATTTCTCCATTTTTTGGTATCCTCTTCTATTTCTTTCTTTAAGGTTTTGTAATTTTCATTGTAGAGATCTTTAATGTCCTTAGTTAAATTTATTCCAAGGTATTTGATTGTTTTTGTAGCTATTGTGAATGGGATTGATCTTAGCAGTTCTTCCTCAGCCGTGGCATTGTCTGTGTATACAAAGGCTGTTGATTTTTGTGCATTGATTTTATATCCTGCTACTTTGCCAAACTCTTCTATGAGTTCCAATAGTCTCTTAGTAGAGTTCTTTGGGTCCCCTAAATAAAGAATCATGTCGTCTGCAAAGAGGGATAGTTTGAGTTCTTCCTTCCCAACTTGTATCCCTTTAATTTCTTTTTCTTGCCTAATAGCTCTGGCTAAGACTTCCAGCACTATATTGAATAGCAGTGGTGAGAGTGGGCATCCCTGTCTGGTACCAAATCTCAGTGGAAATGCTTCCAACTTTTCCCCATTCAATAGGATATTGGCCGTGGGTTTTTCATAAATTGCTTTGATTGTATTGAGGAATGTGCCTTCTATACCCAGTTTGCTTAGGGTTTTCATCATGAAAGGGTGTTGAATTTTATCGAATGCTTTCTCTGCGTCTAGTGAGATAATCATATGGTTTTTCTTCTGCAGTCTGTTAATGTGGTGTATCACGTTGATTGTTTTGCGAATATTGAACCATCCCTGCATACCAGGGATGAATCCCACTTGGTCTGGGTGGATGATCTTTCTGATGTGTTGTTGCAGTCTATTGGCCAGAATTTTGTTGAGGATTTTTGCATCTATGTTCATGAGGGATATTGGTCTGTAATTCTCTTTCAATGCTGCATCTTTTTCTGGCTTAGGAATTAAGGTGATGCTGGCTTCATAGAAGGAATTTGGGAGAATTCCCTCTTTTTCGATTGTTCTGAATAGTTTGAGAAGAATTGGGGTTAGTTCTTCTTTAAATGTCTGGTAGAATTCAGCAGTGAATCCATCTGGTCCTGGGCTTTTCTTTGTTGGGAGGGCCTTTATTACTGATTCAATTTCTGACTCACTTATGGGTCTGTTTAGGTTTTCTATGTCTTCCTGGTTCAATTTAGGTAGGCTGCATGTGTCCAGGAATCTATCCATTTCTGATAGGTTTCCCTGTTTGCTGGCATACAAGTCCTTGTAGTAATTTCTGATGATTCTTTTGATTTCTGTGGTGTCTGTTGTTATATTTCCTTTTTCATCTCTGATTTTACTGATTTGGGTCTTTTCTCTTCTTTTTTTAGTTAGTTGGGCCAATGGGGTGTCAATCTTGTTTATTTTTTCAAAAAACCAGCTCCTCGTTTGGCTGATTTTTTGTAATGTTTTTTTAGATTCAATCCTGTTGATTTCTTCTCTGATTTTGATTATTTCTCTTTTTCTACTAGATTTGGGTCTAGTTTGCTGCAAATTTTCTAGATCCTTGAGATGCATTGAAAGCTCATCTATTTGGTGCCTTTCCAGTTTCTTGATGTAGGCACCTATTGATATAAACTTTCCTCTTAACACTGCTTTTGCTGTATCCCATAAGTTTTGGTATGTTGTGCTGTTATCCTCATTTACTTCCAGAAAATTTTTGATTTCTCTTTTGATTTCTTCAGTGACCCATTGTTCATTCAGGAGCATGTTGTTCAATCTCCATGTGTTTGCATATGCTCTAGAGATTCCTGAGTTGCTAATTTCCAACTTCACTCCCTCATGGTCTGAGAAGTTGCATGGTATGATTCTAATTCTTTTGAATTTGCTGAGACTTGCTTTATGACCTAATATGTGATCAATCCTAGAGTAGGTTCCATGTACTGCTGAGAAGAATGTGAATGCATTACGTGTAGGATGAAAAGTTCTGTAGATATCTGTTAGATCCATTTGGGCTATAGTGTTGTTTAAATCTACTGTCTCCTTGTTGATCTTCTGTCCTGTCGATCTGTCAATATCTGTGAGTGAAGTATTGAAGTCCCCCAGTACTATTGTGTTGGGGTCTAAGTCTCCCTTTAAGTTTCTTAACAAATTTTTTAAATAAACCTGTGGCCTGTAATTAGGTGCATATACATTGAGAATTGTTATATCTTCCTGTAGTATTGATCCCTTAATCATTATATAGTGCCCCTCTTTGTCTCTCTTAACAGTTTTTGTGTTAAAGTTTATGTAGTCCGATATTAAGATGGTTACACCCGCTCTTTTTTCATTTCTGTTGGCGTGGTATATCTTGTTCCATCCTTTTATTTTCAGTCTGTATGGATCTTCGTTGGAAAGATGTGTTTCTTGTAGGCAGCAAATAGATGGTTTTTGTTCCTTAACCCAATCAGCCAATCTCTGTCTTTTAACAGGACAGTTTAGACCTTTAACGTTCAATGTGACTATTGATAAGTGGTAAGTTTGCCCTGCCATTTGCCAGATATTTTCTAATGTATGCTTTGAATTCCCTGTGATCTTTTGCCGTGAGGTTCCCTTCGTTTACCTTCTTTCATGTTGATGGTTGTGTTTCTGTGTTTCTGTGTGTAACACGTCTTTAAGTATCTTTTGCAGGGCTGGACGAGTGGCAACAAATTCTTTCAATTTTTGTTTGTTATGAAAGGTCTTTATTTCACCTTCATTCACAAATGAGAGCTTGGCAGGATATAATATTCTGGGCTGGCAGTTTTTCTCTCTAAGTACCTGGGCTATGTCTCGCCATTCCCTTCTAGCTTGTAGGGTTTCTGTTGAGAAGTCAGCTGTAAGTCTAATTGGAGATCCTCTGAGAGTAATCTGACGTTTCTCTCTTGCACATTTTAGGATCTTTTCTTTTTGCTTCACTGTGGTGAGTTTAATTACAATATGTCGTGCAGAGGATCTCTTTTGGTCATGTTTATTAGGGGTTCTATGAGCTTCCTGGATTAGGATTTCTCTGTCTTTCTCCAAGCCTGGAAAGTTTTCTGCTAGTATCTCCCTAAAAAGGCCTTCTAATCCTTTCTCCCTCTCCATACCTTCAGGAACACCTAGAACCCGAATGTTGGTTTTTTTAATAGTATCCTGTAAATTCCCGACGATATCTTTTAGTTTTCTAATTTCCTCTTCTTGTCTTTGGTTTGACTGTTTCCTCTCCTGTTCTCTGTCTTCTAGGTCCGATATTCTCTCTTCTGCTTCACCCATTCTGGTTTTAAGGCCCTCAAGATTGCTTGTCACTTGATCTATTGAATTCTTCAATTCATTAAGATTTTTTGTCACTATCGTAGCTTCTTGTTCTACTAGTTGTTTCATTTCGTTTTGATTTCTCCGTAGTACTTCATTCTCGCGAGAGAGATTTTCTATCTTATCCATTAAGGATTTCTGTAGTTCAAGAATTTGTTTTTGAGAACTTCTTAATGTTCTTATCAATTCTTTGAGATCTGCTTCTTGCATTTCTTCTATCTCATTATCTTCATAATCCTGACTTGGGGTGTCTTTTCCGTTTGGGGTCATCATAGCGTCTTCCTTGATCTTGCTCCCTCGGAATCTGTTTTTATTTGGCTTTTTTTTTTTTTCCCCACACTCTTTCTCTGGGTTGTCAAGGTAACGGAGTTTGTGTGCGCGGTGTGTTCCCAGTTTTTGGATCCCCTTCAGGTTTCTACAGCCTCGGGTTTTTGGTTCCGTCTGCCTCAGTGATGGGCGGGCGGGCGGGCGGGCGGGCACGCGCGCCTTGTCCCACTGCGTTTAATCTAGCTCGAATTAGCAGGGTGGGTGACGAGAGAGGCTAGTGTCCGTGCAGGCTCGCCTCAATTGTGCTGTTTCCCCCGTGGGGGGTCTGCTTCCCCCCGCCAGTGTCTCGGGATCCCTGTATCGGCCCCCGTTCAAGCGCTCAGTTCCAATGGCGACTGTGTTCCGCCCGGCTTCCGGTTCAGCCGGCGGGCGCGCGCCGTCCCACTGTGTTCAGTCTAGCTCGAGTGAGCAGGGTGGGCAACGAAAGAGGCTAGTGTCCGTGTGGGCTCGCCTCAATTTTGCTGTTTCCCCCGTGGGGGGTCTGCTTCCCCCCGCCAGTGTCTCGGGATCCCTGTATCGGCTCCCGTTTAAGCGCTCGATTCCAATGGCGACTGTGTTCCGTCCGGTTCCCGTCCCTCCCGGCAGCTCCCGTGCCACTAAGGCACGATTTGCCGTTCGCAAACTTACTTTCCCCTAGGTCCTCTGCGTCTCATTCACTGGGTCCGGAAGAATTTCCACTGCATTTTTTTCTGTGAGATTTTTCCTGAGGCTACAGTAACTCTGTTTTTATTAAACTATCTTTTTGTGGACTGCTAGTGCGCGTCCTCACTATTCCGCCATCTTGGCTCCTCCCCCTACTCTTCCTTGAACCTGCAGTATCTCCACTTTTATTAAACTGTCTCTCCCCAGACTATCGGTGTGCTCCCTTCCTATTCCGCCATCTTGCCGCTCTCCCCCAATTTTGTTTTTAATACAGGATTTAATTCTCTTTTATAGCTAAGTGGTATTATATTGTGTATATATATATATATTCATATGCATATATAATATTTTCTTTATCCAGTCATTAGTTCATGGATATCTGTGTTGATTCCATATCTTAACTATTGTGAATTGAACTGCTATAAACATGGAGATAAAGATAACTCATATGCTGATTTCAGGTAAATTCCCAGGACTAGGATGGCTGGATCTTATGGTAGATAGATTTTCAGATCTGTACAGTGTCTTGCATAATGGATGGACTAGTTTACTTTTTCCCCAACAGTATACTAGGGTACTTTTTTTTTCTACATCCTTGCCAGCATTTAAAATAAGCTATCATTTGAACACTCCAGGAATAAGTGATTATCACTGATTGATTCCACTCCACCTACAATGTTTGGTGACCTATTTTGTAGAACAGAAATACCTCTACCAAATTGTGGCACAAAAGTCGATATATAGAAGCTCTTAAGAAATCACAAGATATTTTATTTTCTTATAAAACAGCCTGGGCTCCACAGAGGCAAAACTTGCAGGTCCTTTAATTTATAGTTTATGTTTTATCCTTACTGTATATAACCATATGCTTCCTTTTAAGAATTACATATTTATTTATTTGGTGGAATCCCAAAATATCCACAAAGCTTGGGGCTGCCTCAGATCATAACCAGGAGTCTGGAACTCCATTTAGGTCTCCCATGTGGCTGGCAGGGGCCTCATTACTTGGGCCATCTTCTGTTGCCTTCCCAGGTACTTTATCAGGGAACAGGATTGGAAACAGAGCAATCAGAACTTGAACTGGCACTCCAATATGGAATGCTGACAAAAATGTTTCAAACAGCATTAATGTAAAAATTTCATTTTATTCATTTTTAAATCATCTCTATTTAACATGCAAATAATAAGAGATCAGTTGTATAAATCTGATTCAGCCTTCCAAAGACCAATTTAAAATGTAAACCCTACTGGTTTTTGAAACAAACAAAAATTAAATTGTAATTTTACCTAATTGCCTTAGTTTAAGCACTACTACAAATGAGTTTTGTTGTCCATAGTTCAAATCTTTATAAAAGCATACCAATGATTATTTTATAATGCTTTCCTGTATACCTTAATTTTCCCCACAATGCAAACAGATCTTCAATAAAAATGCATGCTCTTATTATCCATCTTCTACATTTTTATTTACAAATTTATCCAGCAGAAATAAACTTGTCAACAGGTGGAATTTAGTTTGCTACTTTGTTTATTTTGTTCTAAGACTCCTCTGATACAGCTAATAATTAACAGATTAATTTCAGATGTCCTCACTTTCCACATCTCTGAATTACATTTAACTTAATTGTGTAATAATCTGCCCACCCATGCATGAAAGTTGGAAGTTAATATTCAACTGAATGAGCAGAATCTGTAGGTGTACCCTACAATCTATCTTATTTACAGAGGTAACTCTTCAGAATTGGCAAATATTAAATGCCTGTTTTTACTATGTAAACATTGCCTAAATCTATTTTTCCATTTTACTTTTAGATACATAATATCCAAAGAAATTTATTAGGGAGTAGTTATGTAAGGTTCATATAGAGACATTTCATCTTTTAATGCTTTTATGAATCTTTTCCAGGAATTAATTCAAATGGAAAATTGCTGAAAAACTGCTGGGTGGAATATTCTCCCACTATACTAGAACTAACTCTCCCCTGCAATATTAAACCAAGAAGATTAATTAGCAGAAAATACTACAGTATATGCTACAGTAATATATATATATATATATATATATATATATCCACTACTAAGTGTCCAGATCCTTATTAACTTTCTTCTGAAAGACTATAAAAACCTCCTAATGTTTCTTCCACCTTGATGACTCTTTTCTCCATGCCCCAATACAGAAATTACACCCATCTTTTTAAAGCAAGACTTCTTCAATGCCTTGCCATTGTTTAAGAAATTAATTAAAATTCTAATTAAATGTTTAGATGTAAAAAAAAATCCTGTAAAAAACTCACATCTCAAAAGCCATTCCTCTCACCACATGAAGGTTTTTCCTTTACTTTTTGGGCTTTTGTCTTCCTATTGTAGAATTGTACTAAAAGAACCAACTTCATTTCTAAAATCCAAACTAGGTAGATCTTCAGAACAAGCTCTTTTACTCTTTATTTCATACATCAAGGTCACTGAGCCCTGGAGGAAGGCAGAAAAGTCAGCTTACCTTCTGCCATCTGTCTCAAAGAAGCAAGCTGTAATCTGTGACAGTGGCTATGATATCCTAGCATCTTGGGTCAAACCACCATGCTGCCTCTTGGCCACCTTTCACTGCATGCCCATGAACACATGCCAGTTCTACAAGGAACCACGATAGACATTTTTTCTGGAGGTCACCACATGTCTCTAGTTTTTCAACAACGTTCTTACGACATTCAGGGCTGGGTTTCCCTCCCCCATGGCTTACTTTTGTGCCTGCAGAGACGTGGTCCACTCAGTTATCCAGACCAGATCCTCACCCTGCATCCAAGTGTATCTGTGGTATGAGATAGAAAGCACAGACTACACATGAATATCCAGCGGCAGGCAAAAAGTCTTGTTTTAACACCAGAATTGAATTCATTAGCAGACTGACAGAAAAATGTAAAGTAGTCGGAGACATTTTCCTTGCCTCCCTTGTTTCCTGACTTCCCTTTATATCAGATCCTTGTTATAATTTAGAACTACTGCTTCCTTCAAGGACTCAACAATGAGGCTTCACATGTAAGCCTGTTTCTTAATAGCATCCCCATCCTTCATCTTAATTCAACTGAGCAACCCTTTCCAGAGATTCCACCTTGAAAGAAATGCTTGTGAGTCTCTAAATGGAAAATAACAAGCACAGCAGTCTTGTGAGACAGATCTTTCTTATGAAACAGAATTTTAAGTTATGGTCTGCTTGACAGATTTTCATTGGTAAACATAACTTCATGTCAACACAGCAAGTGTGGACTGGGCACAGAAAATACAAATGATTCAAGAACAAAATACCAGCCTTCTCTATTAAAAAAAAAGAAAAATGGGAAGAATTAAATAAATGACTTGGGGCTGTCTCAAGAAATCATATAATAGTTTAAATAGATACTACCAAACAGTAGTTTTGAAGTTGCAGATTTGAATCTAAGCCTCAACACCAATATTTTTTGGTAGCATGATTTTCAGAATTTTGTTAAACTTGCTGAGATTTAATTTTTTTCATTTAAAAAATGTGTTTTATAAAATTTAAATTCACATTTGGAAAACATGTTTCATAAAGTTTGTTTGGGCTCAGTTATTTTTAAACCAGGTTTGGGAGAACACTTGGGATTCTCAAAAAATTAGATTCACATTTTCTATAATATGCAAGGAATCTTCAAAATGTTCATGGAAAACATGTTATATGAAGAAACTATACTTGAATTTCAAAAAAAAATTTGCACAAAAAGAAACCTCTTTTGTTTCCATTAACTTTTTAAAATAATATCATATTTCAAACTATAATAATAGCATATTATAATCTGAATAGAAATAAAATGCTGACACCAGAACAGAAGACTTATGATTAATGAAAACATAACCTTCTCATTTGGTAAAATAAATACTAAAATAAGCTGAACATAAAACTATAGTTAGCATGAACCTAACATGATGTTCTATTTCTCATCATCCTCATAAAACAGAGTTTGAAATCGGTTTAGGGGAGGAGAAAACAAAATCTTTGGGAGTCCTACCTTTTTACTTTCCCTTCATTTTTCAATGAATCAACCAACATCCATGAACAATACACTCTGTATTTCCCTAGTACTCTTCTTTCCATTTGTTCTGACCTAATACACATAATTCTCTTGCCACTGTCTCCTGTTTTCATTAAGAAATTTTCAGACACTACAATCTTACATACCGTTCATTTTCTTAATGCTTCACCCTCAATTTTTCCTTCAAATCAGCTTCCAAAAATCTTGGCTTATTACCTTGAATCTGTCACCTCATAGCAATGATCTTTTGCCAAAATTTTTATGATAATCCTTGGCCACAGTTTCCATTATTTATGTTGAGCCCTCTCTTTTATTTCACTGAATGCACCTTCTAAGTCTTTCTGTTTTCAATACCTTAAAGAACTCCTAAGACACATATATTTGATCATTTGGTCATTGGCTGGTATTGCATAGTTTTAAAACACTGTTTTAAGTTGTTGTAATTTTTTTCTTTTTTTTTTTTGTCTGAGATATTTTCAGAGATTTGTCTTCTGGTTCAGATATTCCATCTACTGCCTCATTGAGTCTGTTGTTAAGGATTTCCACTGTACTTTTTATTTGACATATTGAACTCTCCATTTCTAATATTTGTTTGATTTTCATTAACATCTCTAGATTCCAGTAGAATTTCTCTTCCATATTATGTGTGGATTTTTAACTCATATATTTGCTTCTCTGTGTTTCTGAGTAATCTTATGATCATTCTTTTTAATTCCTTTTCAGATATTTCATCAATATCCTCATCTTCATAGTATAATATTTAATATTCACAGTCTAATAGTATTGTTGTGTTCCTTTAAGGACATCAAATTGTCATCCTTGTTCATATTTCTTCCATTTTTTTATGTTTGTTTTTATGCACCTGGGTAAACAGTTGTTGATATCTCCACTGAATGCTGTATTCGTTGAAGTGTGCTTCTATGGATTGGTAGAATACCTGCTCCTTCAGCAGATATCCAGAGGTGTGTGCTAGATGCAGCCAAGGAGCTCTGACCAGAGTTCAAAAGTGAGGCATGACCCCCAACTTGAACATGGTAGATCTCTATTGTCATCAGGGATGAGGGTATGCTTATGCTGGTTGATGTTCACAAAGCCATCCATTCTCTGATAAAGCGAACCCACTGCATGTGGTGAGCCCACAGTTCCTGAGCACTCCATCTACTCAGGCTCCTTAACCACGCAAAGGATCTTTGAGTTCCAGAGTGTGAATATGGAGCCCTCCAAAGTGACCATCTCCAGCATTCAGGCAGCTCTGAGCTTCTGGAGTGGAACCAGTGACTACTCAGAAACACCCCATTCCCTTCTCAGTGTCCAGGTCTCTCACACAGTTACAGAATTCCCAGTCACAGGGTGAAGAGGATCTACTCCCTGCCCTGTGAGCCTATCTATCCACATATAAAGCTGCCCCACTTCTAGACCCATCTGCCTGCCTGACAGAAGGTGGTTAGGTGAGGGGAAGGGAAGGGAAAAGTGTCCCATTACTCCATGTTCTGCAGACCTACTTTTTCCTTACTATGACCCCAGATTTAGCATTAAGCATCCATCAAAGGCCATGGTTTAGTCTCCATTTCAAATTCCTCAAATCATTATGATTCAGTTTCAGAACACATTTTCAATACATTATTAAATCCAGCTGTTTTGAGATATGAAAAGTTTTAAATAGTGCCATGAAACTTTCACAGGATACCCTGAGAAGACATCTGACTGAGCTAAAATTCTTTCATCATTACCTTTCTTCAAGACACTAAGTTGGCTAATAACCTGCTAACTAAAAAAGTATTTTTTAAAGGATTTATTTATTTATTTATTTTGAAAATCAGAGTTACAGAGAGAGGGAGAGACACAGAGAAAGCAATCTTCCATCTACTGGTTCACTATCCAGATGGTCACCATGGCCAGCAATGGGCTAGGCTGAAGCCAGGAGCCAGGAGTTTCAAATCCAGGTCTCCCAATGTGGATGGCAGGGGCTCAAATACTTGAGCCATCTTCTGTTGCTTTTCTCAGGCCTTTAGCAGAGATCTAGATCAGAAGCAGAGCAGTGAGGACATGAACTGGTGCCCATATGGAATGCCAGCATCACAGGCAGTGTTTTCACCTGCTATGTCATGACAACAACTCCTTGAATAATTCTTATAATTATCTTTCTTACATAGATTTCAGGAATAAAGATGTGGTCAGTCAGTTTTTCTGCTTTGACCTGTAACTCATCCCAGTCCACCCTCATGAAATTTATTCACTGTACAACAGTTAGCATCATCTTAGCTTACATGAGCCATGAAATCCTATTTGCTATGGGATAGCAAATAATAAATTCCATAATTCTGTAAGGAAAAGCTACTTGGCCACTTCTAGTAATCAATTGTCTTGACTTAGGATACCCTGGAAGCAGACACTAAAACAAGAACCTGGGTGCAGTTAATTTATTTGAGTCCCAGGAAACTAAGAAACTAAGTCCAGGGATTTATAAAAGAGAAAACATTCAAAAACTTATTTGTAAATTAGTATTATTGATGCTAACAGCTGGATTTTTTTTTTCCTGCAAGAGGCAATAGCATGTAGAACAATTCCCTTGAGTCAACAAAGTAGTGCTATTATCCTCCAGCTACAGTTCCTCCATTGATCAAGTGTTGTCTTTCAAGTTTTAACTCCACCAACTCCTGGGATGGTCTACAGGCTGCTGGGTGATTTCCCATAGCTTTGGAGGGCACATATCCTGCCGTGTCTTTGATACAGGTTAGTGTTAATGGTGCATGGAACTGTCCACCTCAGCAGTGCTGAACCCAAAAGAATGTCACAAGATTTCTATATAGCTTAGTGAAATATCCTTAGCTTTCAAAAACATGAAAAACTCTTGGTATAATTTGATATGTCGCCTTAACCTGGCTAAACACTTTTCTTTAGTTTTCATAAAATGATCACTTTTTATATTCCTTTTTATCCATTTATCCTGTAACTTCACTTTTTCCTACAATCTCTAAATATATTTTCTACAAGGTTAACTTCCCTCGATCATTTTATATCTATAACATCTCTTCCTTGTCATTCTACCACTTCAGCTATCATATATTAAGCTGTATTTCAACATTTTTGCTTCCAGTCCTTCATTCTCACTTAATATCTCTAGTGAAAACTGTCAATATAGTATCAATATTTTAACTCAGATCTATTTATTTCCAAATTTATTACTTATTTCTACTGCATAATTTATCAATGCTCAGACTGAAAATCTCAATATTGAATACTGTCACTTTCTTGCTCCTTTGCCAATGTCCAATAAAATTTCAAAATTCTACTCCAATGTTATTATTATTTCATTTATAAATCTGAACTCATCTCCTGTTTCTCACTATTCCCATTCTAATTCACACCATCATTCCTACCAATTTCAGTGAATTGCAAAAACTTTTTAATGTATTTTTCATTCCTATATTTATCTTACATGGGACTAGCATGTGATTTTTTCAAAAGCATTTGTCTTATTCAAACACATTCTTCCAAATGTTTCTGTTGTATAACAAATAGCAGTAGTGTAATATATATATATATATACTATATAATATAATATATATTATATATACTATAATGTATATATAATATAATATATTATATATACTATATATATATATTATATTATATAGTATATATAATATATTATATTATATATACATTATAGTATATATAATAATATCAAGTAATTTAATGGGCTCAAAGGATGTATAACAGTCCTTGAGTGAAGGAATTATATATATATAATATAATATATATAATATTATATATAATATATAATATAATATATATTATATATACTATAATGTATATATAATATAATATAATATAATATAATATATATAATATTATATATATTATATTATATATATATAATTCCTTCACTCAAGGACTGTTATACATCCTTTGAGCCCATTAAATTACTTAATATCATTTCATAATAACTACTACTCCTATTTTTTACATGGGAAAACTGAGGCACAGAGAGTGTAAGTAAATTGTCTGAAGTTATACATCTAGGAAAAGCAAATCAGAGGCCAGTGTGTTTAAATATTATTTATTTATTTGTTTGTTTGTTTATTTATTTATTTAGCTAGTTAGTCAAAAGACAGATCCATGGATGGGGAGAG
The DNA here is from genome assembly GCA_949820135.1 of Sylvilagus floridanus. Classification (NCBI taxonomy): domain Eukaryota; kingdom Metazoa; phylum Chordata; class Mammalia; order Lagomorpha; family Leporidae; genus Sylvilagus; species Sylvilagus floridanus. Next base: position 81,605,644 of record OX463236.1, on the reverse strand, counting down.
ATCTTCCATCCACTGGTTTACAACTCAAATGGCTGTATTATTATCTGTTTATTACAGATAAACAGGATTGGGCCAGGCTGAATCCAAGAATCAGGAATTCCACCCAGGTCTCCCAGAAGGATGGCATGCATCAAAATACTTGGGCTATCAACTGCTGTTCTCCCAAGCACAAGAGCAAGAAAGCTGGATTGGAAGATGAGTAGCTAGGACTGAAACAGGCACTCTAGTATGAGATACCAGAGTCACAAATGTCAGCTTAAGCTGCTGTGCCATTACTAGCCCCAGACAGTCAATCTTAGAAGTCTGTGCTCTTTCCCACTACATTAAAATGTCTCACTGAAAGCAGGAGAGATCCAATGTCCCTACAGCACAAATCTACAAATATTTAAGTTTCTGTATTACTTTGCACCACATAATTTTCAGAACCAACTCCCATTTAAATAATTATTTAGGATTTCTATTAAACTTTTGCGTATACATTATTTTATTTTCTGCTCCTAATGATCTCACAAACGTATTAGTCCTGTCTTTTGTATTCTACACTGGAGAACCAAGGCTAAAGGAAAAAATATTGTTTTCAGAAGATCCCATGAACAGTAGACTATATTAGGAATGCAAGTATGACTGCTTGCCTTCTAATTCTACACACTGAAAAACTATATTTTTAGTTTATTTACCACTTTCTTTAGAGAAATTAAGAATTAATTATATTTACCCTTAAATATATTAGAAGTCTTTGAAAATTTCACAGAAAATGTACATTATCTTTTTATTTTTTATTTGAGAACCAGGGTTACAGAGTGAGAGAAAGGCAAAAGTAGACAGAGATCTTACATCCAGTGGTTCATTCCCCAAATGGCTTCAACAGCTGAGGATGAGCCAAGCTTAAACTAGGAGCCCAGAACTCCACCCAGGTCTTCCACATTGTAGGCAGGGACCCAGCTACTTGAGCAATCATCTACTGACATTACCAGGAAATGGCATTGGAGGTGGAGGAGCTGGGATTCAAAGAAGCACCAAGTGCTAACTTAAGCATTGTGTAAAATGCAGTTCCACGTTATATTTTAATTTTCCCATAAATATTTTGAAACACAATTATATATACCTTATTTCCCAGCCTCCAGAACAAAGCTTGTAACTTTCTCTGCAAAGAAAATTTGTTTTTTCATTACACAGAGCTTTAAGCCCAAACACTGACTATGGTTCAAAACTTATATTCACTGAATTCTTCCTTGATCATTATGTTAGTTATAGATGGTTCCTCCTTCCTTCAGACTTGCAAAACCCTGCATCTCCCCAAGTGCAATATTGACATCTAACCAACATTACAAATCTTAATTGTTCTATTTGTTTATACTAATTTAAAAAAAGAAGAGAGAGAGAGATGATCTGTCTGTAGCCTCCATACTACCTAGCACATAATACTTTTGGAAAATTGAATCAATTGTTTGTATAAGCCTATCCATCAAGAAGAGTATGTTATATGAACTAACTTCAAAATAAACGTGTATATGCAGAAATAAATCATATATAAGAAAAGGAGAAATGTAACACACTACAGTCCTCATAATTTACCTCAATTGAATTTTTAATTGCATAAACAAGATTTATCACAGAAGGAAATTATTAGGCAAGTACCCAGGAAGATGTTTAGGTATACTTTATTTTGGAGTTTGTAAATATAGGCTCTCTAAACTTTTAGAAAAGATTATGTCAAGTTCTCTCTAGATGCAAAGCGCCGTGTTGGATTTGTGGAAACAATACTGACACCATGAAAGACCTCATCTTGTATTTTAGGACCAACCTATTAGCAGACTGACAACCAGAAATTTTACAATTATATAAATTCCACAAAATAAATTTTGGATAGAAGTATTTGGAGAGTACAGTAAGGAACATTTCTGCTGTGTTCTGGAGCATTTAGTTGCAGTTAACTAGAAGACAAGAGGTTGTCTTTGGGGAGAATTAGCAAAGGGGCAGCTGGTTGAATAATGCAAGGGATACAAAGAGATTGTTCTTTCAACGAATGTAATTAGAGTCTAAGATGACACAATGGCTAAGACTTAAGCTCAAAACTGGTTACTTGAGTGTAGAAATGTAATTGAAGTGGAATAAAATTTTAAGTCATAGCAAACTAAGGTATGAAAATTTTTTAGATTATTTATTTATTTGAAAGCCAGAGTTATACAAAGAGAAGAGAGGCAGAGAGAGAGAGAGTGAAAGATAGAGAGGGCTTCCATCCCAAGGTTCACTCCTCAATTGGCCTCAACAGCTGGACCTTCGCCAATCCGAAGCCAGGGGCCAGGAAGTTCTTCCAGGTCTCTCAAGCGGGTGCAGGGGCCCAAAGACTTGAGCCATCTTCTTACTGCTTTCCCAGGCCAAGGTTGAGAGCTGGACCAGAAGAGGAGCAGCCGGGATCCCCATATGGGATGCTGGTGCCCCAGGCCAGGGCGTTAATCCGCTGTGCCACAGCGCCGGCCCCAGGTATGAATATGGATTAGATTGCATAACCCCCAGCTTAATGTTAATATACACTATAGTGAAACAACATTTTATGGCTATTATTTTATCATTTAAAAGCTCTCAGTTGATTTTGTGGGGAAATTAATTTAAGTCCATTTATTGGATTCTTTAAGGTGAAAGGTGTCAAAGCATATTAAATATTTTCAGTATTCAATTGAATTTAATGAGGAGCAAATTGCTGTCAATTAAATTGCTTCTGTTTATTCAGACTTTTTCCACTGTAAAGCACAAAATTATTATTATTTTAATATTATTTAAATCCTTCCATTAAGTTAAATCATTTTAATGAAAATCTGTCATAAATGATTTCTCACTCTAGATTTTCATACCACAACAGAAACAAAATTGTTATTTTTTGATTTATTTTTCAATTTGATTTTATTTCAAGTGAGAAATGAAACACATTTTGAAGAAAAATACATTCAATAGGATAATAAATCTAGTAACCTATATGTTTTTCTTTTTTTTAATTTTTGACAGGCAGAGTGGACAGTGAGAGAAAGAGAGAGACAGAGAGAAAGGTCTTCCTTTGCCTTTGGTTCACCCTCCAATGGCCGCCGCGGCCAGCGCGCTGCGGCAGGCGCACCGCGCTCATCCGATGGCAGGAGCCAGGGGCCAGGTGCTTCTCCTGGTCTCCCATGGGGTGCAGGGCCCAAGCACTTGGGCCATCCTCCACTGCACTCCTGGGCCACAGCAGAGAGCTGGCCGGGAAGAGGGGCAACCGGGACAGAATCCGGCGCCCCGACCGGGACTAGAACCCGGTGTGCTGGCGCTGCAAGGTGGGGGATTAGCCTCTTGAGCCACGGCGCCGGCCAACTATATGTTTTTCTAACAACTGTCATATTCATGGGAACTTTTGATTTCAGAGGAGTGATTTCAAGTGGTTTCAAGCCTGTGTTTCCATTAAAAAAAAACCAGTCATAAATGTGAACCATATTTGAAATTTAAAATTTTCTAGTAGCCGCATTAAAAAGTGAAGAAGGAATTGGTTAAATTAATTTTAAGATATGGTGTTTTTTATTTTATTTAAGTTATATAAGTTCCATATATTTCACATATTCAGATTTAGGAACATGGTGATACCTCCTCCCACTGTCCTTCCCCCTCAAGCTCCAAAACTTCTTCCTCTTTCCTCTCACAATCCCACTCTTAATTTTTTGTGCCACTACCAGGCTGTTTTGATTATAACTGCCCTGTAGTGTCTTGAAAGCTGGTATTGTGATACTCCTGTCTTTGTTTTGTTGTATAAGATTGCTTTAGCTCTTGTGTTTCCATATAAATTTTAGCACCACTGTTTTCTAGATCTACGCAGAATGTCATTGGTATTTTGATTGGGATCACACTGAATCTGTAAATTGCTCTTGGTAATACGGACATTTTGATAATGTGGCTCTCTCCCTGCCACTGCCTTCAGTTCTGCCAGGAAGGCATCCTGTCTCAGCCAGTTGCTGTGCATACACACAAAGGCCTCTGAAGCTGCAGCCCAAACCCAAAATGTTACCCCCCCCACACCCCTTTACAGGCAGCGGGTGCTGTGGTGGGGAAGTTGGAGTGAGATAAACGTGCTCACTCTACTTCCCCACTACTTTGAAAGGCTCCATTCTGGAGTCACACCATGCTGTCCCTCTGTCTATATCACCATGGTTTGCTGCAGTCCTATCTCACCTCCATCTCCAAGACACAGCCAAGCTGTTTCCTATTTGGGCTCTCAGCTGCTGTAATCATCTGTTATGTTCGTGTTCATCCTGCAGGTCCGAACCCTCCATAAGGTCGATGGCATTCCTCTTCCTCTTGTAGGATTTCCAGTGCGGTTTTCCAGTTTTCTCCCCAAATTCTCCCCTGAGAGTGCACTTCCTACCTTGATTTTTTTTTTTTTTTTGCTATTTATACCTAGCCTAGTACAGTATGTTGTTCCCTCATCTGCCATCCTGGAATCAAGATGTGTTTTTTAATGCAATACAAACTATAAAAATCATAGATGAGTTATTACATATTTTGTAACTAAATCTTCAGATTTATATACTTATACAACATCTCAATTCTTTTTGCAAATATTTATTTATTTTTTTTTATTATTTGAAAGGCTGATTGACTGGGGAAGAAACAGAGAGAGAGAGAGAGAGAGAGAGAGAGAGAGAATCTTCCTTCTGCTGGATTGCTCCCTACACACCTGTAACAGCCATGTGTGAAAGCTCAAAACCAGGAGCTAGGAAGTCCATCTGGTTTTCCCATACATAACTGGGTCATCATCTGCTTCCTCCTAGGCAAAATAGCAGGAACCTCAGTTGAGAAAATAGAGTAATCAGAACCTGAACCAGGCACTCCAATATGGGATGTAGGGTTCCAAGAGACATCATAACCACCACAATGTCCACAATGCCCACTCTAACATCTCAATTCTAACTGATCTGATTTCATATGCTCAGTAGATAATGTCTACTTTATTGGACATTGTCAATCTTCAGCCAAATCAATCACTGAAACAAATTTCTCTAAGCATCTCCTAATCAATAACCTGAGTGGCTGATTAGAACATTAACCCAATTCTATGCATTTCATAACAATCCTTCCATTACTTAATCATCTATAGGGATTTACTCTTCACAAACCTCTTGAATTTATCTCACTCTGTGTGGATGTATGTGGATGTGTGTGTGTGTGTGTGTGTGTGTGTGTGTGAGGGTATAAAGTTGGCTATATCTTGTAGATTGTAGTATACATGTGTTATGCATGTGTACTATGCATTTGTATATGTGCCTGTGTATGTGTCTTCTTTGTTCATTAAACAAATGCTTTCTGAGGACTCCTGTGTATCTCAAAAATATTGGACTCTGAGTATAAAAAAAAAAAAAAAGGAAACCTGCATAGTCACTGCGTCACTGCCCTTAATGGACTCATAATCTATGTGTGGCTCTTAACCTTTGTGCCTATGTGTATCCACTTCATGTATCTCAGTGACGAGGAACCTCGATGCAAAGATCTTTAACTGATTCCCTGGCATGCTGTTCCATTTACCTCTTTATTTCCATAGCAGATACTGCTGATTCCTCAAGTTCAAATCCTTTAACATATGTTTAATTTATTTCTAGTTTTTGTTCCACATTCACAAATATTTTATATTTCATAATTTCAAACTTAAACACTCAGAATAGTGTCTTTCCATTCACTGAAGTACTCTGCTCTTAATTATGATTTTATTTTTCTCTTTTAAAGGCCTCTCAATAACATTTCTGTTTTCCTATTTCTACCCAAACTGGAAATATTTGTGATGTTGTAATGTAAATTATAAAATTATGCATGTTTATCATAAAAATGACAGATCAAATTTCAAATTTAAAGCAGTAAAATACTTTAGTATTTCTTTGAAATTCAGTTAATAAGGAAAATCTGATAAAATCATAAATATCTACTGCTGATTATTTTTTCTGATAAAATTTATACATAAATAGTCCATTACAGCTAAATCTATAAATTGTTATAAGCATTGCTTAAATAAGAATATATTATATGCTTGATTAGATTAAGCACTCAGCTATCCACATTATACTTATGAGTTTTGTTAATGAAGCAAAAAATTGTTTAATGCTGATTCTAGTTTAATGTCTTTGGTACTATGTTATTAATAACAAAGCAGTGGTTGGAAACTGCAGCTATGAAACAAATATGCCATATCACCAAATATAAAAATAAATATCATTGCATTAGTCCACTTTCTCTTCACAAACAACATGGAAAGGATGGAACACTGCAAGAACTCTATTTGTGAAACTTTATAAAATGAGGGAAAGTTATTCAATAAGATATTTGTCACAATGCATATCATTCATAAATGAGGAATGCAACCACTTTTTATGTGACTAGCAAAGAAACATAGTAACAGACATAATAAAAATATAATAAAATCCCACAAATCAATTTCTTCAACTAAAAGAGATCATTTTCTTATTAATAATGTGATTATCTATGCACTCCACCAAAACATACCAATGAAAAATAGAATAAAATAAGTAAATGTTGTTTGCTGAATGATTATTTCTGATCCCTTTGACTAGCTTCTCCATCATCAGATGAAATTAGTTTAGTCTGGTATGACTTATACTTAATGGTGATCACTGATTTCATTTCTATGTGCACATAAATCATCCCTGTAATAATATTTGCTAACATTGTTCCCAAAACTAATATTGAGCTGCAAACTTAAATGTCTAGACACCAAAAGAATGACAGAAACAAAAGGGCAGGAAAATTTGTGCCTTTCTAAAGTTAACAGTTGTGACTAAGGCCTGGCCAATTGTAGAGGTGAAATATAATATACTTCAATTGTTCGTAAATAATTCTAACTTTCAATTGTTCGTTTCTTTGTATTGTTTTAGATATTAGAAAAGACTAATTGCTCTATATAAGTCAAACTCCCTTGCCATTGTATAATTTCTAATATGTAGTTTAAACCAAGAATTTATCTTTTTTTGCAATGACTTCTAATAACCACCCTTTGTCACTAACTTCTGCACATAGACATTGTCAATAGGCAAGACAGTAAGGATACAATTAATGAAGATTGCATCCACATGAGCTCTGATATTGTAATGCATTGAGGAATTCTACATTTGAATTTGCTTTTGGAGATACAAGTTCTTGACAGATGATAAAAATTACTTGTATGTTAAAAAGATGATTAGAAATAAAAAAAATCCTTATAGGCTAAATTTTCATGAGTTTAGTGGGTTTCTTCAAAGAATTAGTTCTTTTTAAACAAGTATGTAATTATTTCATACTTACTTTACACTGTTCATTGTGTTAACATTTCTTAGTGAAAGATGAATCAAATCAGTTATAAGATTGAGATCACTGGTCAGCAGATTCATTTGTTTTGTAGAGGCACAACTCTAGTTTATTAAATATAATCCCTTGGGCTGGTAGTGTGGTAGAGTGGGTCAAGCCAATGCATGCAACACCAGCACCCAATATGGGCACTGGCTCTAGTCCTAGCTTCTCTACTACTTCTAATCCAGCTCCCTGCTAATGTACCTAGGGAAACAGCAGAAAATGGCCCAAGTATTTAGGACACTGCCACTGATGTGCAGATCCACATGAATTCCAGGCTCCTGGCTTCAGCCTGGCCCAGCTCCTGTTGCTGCAGTCATTTGGGTATTGAACCATCAGGTGGAAGAGTCTCTCTCTCGCTCGCTCGCTCTCTCTCTTTCTCTCCCCCTCTTTCAAATAAATTATAATGCAATTTTGTATAATATTGTACCACAAACAAGCAACTTTTATTAATGCCATGCTATGAGCATTCTTTCTTTGTGCAATTTTATGTTTTTGTCAACTCTTTCTGTTTTGGTCAACTCTTCACTCTGTGAAATGCAAAAATGTCTCACCTTTATCTTGAGCCTTATTTTCTGCATCAGATGCTTACCCTCCTGAACCTGAGTGAACTTATCTTGCCAGAATTATTTTTAATGACCTTATAGATCCAGTGAAACAGGCAAAATGCAACTTGTATAAGACCGTTTTGTTGTTTGACTGTAAGTTGTAAAGTAATTTGGACATTTGAGATGGAAATACAATGTACTTTATCTGTTTATTCTGCCTGTGATTACTTGATTTCAGCCCTTCAGCAATGTCATGCTTTTCCACACACAAGGTCAAATATGTGTGTCTCCACTGTGGAGTCTCCACACCATGACCGGAAATAAAAATGTGTGACTTTGCTAAAGCTGTCCTTCAAACACAATCTCAGTTATATTGACTCTCTGATTTCTGCCTTACCCAATCACCATTTATAACACAGTTTTATTTATTTATTTTTTTTTGGCTTAGGTGTTTCATGATTAACTTCAATTCTCTTATCCAAGGCTATAAAGGAAAAAATCGTACTACTACACCATCCTTTCAACCTTCTAGTTCATTCACAAATTATCAGTTTTACATTTTACAATTATTTAAGTGACTGTGAATCCCATAATACTCTGTCTACAGATGTGTGTGCACTCTAATGTAGCTTTCTTTAGATATCATAGCTTTTCATTGAGCCATTCTAAATATTTTCATCTCATTTCTCTTCACTTAAAGCCTATGCTTTTAAGGATGACAGCTAAGATTATAGAACTAGAGATATCAGTGTTAGTTGATCCACACAGACAAAGAAATAATAACCTTTCTTTCCTTAAAAAAAAAGATTTATTTATTTGAAAGGCAGAGCGACAGAGAATAAGGGTTGGGGAGCGAGAGAGAAAGAATCTCACATCTACGGGTTCATTCCCCAAATGGCTGCAACAGCTTGGTCTGGACCAGGCTGAAGCCAGTAGCTAGGAACTCCGTCCTGGTCTCTCACATGGATAGTAGAGGTCATCCTCCACTGCTTTCCCAGGCACATTAGCATTGAGCTGGTTTAGAAGTAGAACACCTAGGACTTGAACCAGTACTCTGGAATGGGATGCCAGCTTTGTAAGCCACTACCTCACGACAATCTCAGGAATAATAATCTTGAATTCATAATATCAAATTTCTAAATGACTTCACTAACTAACCACCTGTGGTAGCCAAAACCATTTGTAAAGAAATAGTTATCAAGGGAATCATAGATTGGCTCTTGATTTAGTTAGAAAAGCACTCAGTGTTTCTTGAAATAATTCATAAATATTAATGTTTTTTTCTTTTTTTTTTTTTGGTCAATGAATGTTTTCACTTTCATTAAATGGGAATAATGAGCTCCAAATCAAATCCATGCTTTCTTTTTCATTTCATGATTACTAAACACTGTGATTAAAGAGAATTGGGAAACCAATGCCCAACATATTTAAAATTATAAACTTACTAGTCCATTTCTCAAGGCACCTTCTTTCTGACTGTATATTTGTATTATGCAAAAATATGCACATTCTATACCAGCATTTGTAACATAAAAGCACCCACTGTAGAAAGATGTTATTTACAATAATACTGGTGAAATTCAAAATTGTATGGGTGAATGCAATGATGCTAATTTGAGCAACACAAACATATCTCACTGCCAAGCTATTAATATTCGTCCTTGAGTATAGTGTAAAGTAGTATCAAGATATGCAGCTTCAGAAATATTATAGTATTCTCCTTCTATATATCAGTTGATTCACAAAACATACATTACAATTTAGTTACTGCAATGCTTTCTTCTAGTGTAAATATCACATCTGCTGTGATGGAAGAAAAAACATCAGTTCAGCTGTGAAACTGAACAGTATGAATAATTTTATTTTTAAGAGTTTTAAAATCTCACAAATGACATGAAAATTGGATAGACTGGGGACTTTAAAACTATTTAGAATTCTTATTATACTACATTAATGAATCCTAAGGTAGTGAATTTCTACTGTATTTATAGCAGTCAGAAGTACGACAATCAAAGCATTTGAAACAGATGCCACACAGTTTAAGTAGAATGGAACTCTTTGTAGGAAATAAATACTAAAGTTGATATTTATATTTCATGTTGACATCTTCATTTGTGTTGACTTACTGTAATTACTTTACATACCCTATATTTTAACATCAATAATATCAAATTTGGTGTTGCCTAAACTTTAATGTTTATTACCATGGTTTTTACCTTTTTAATGTAGAATTGCTTTTCTCGCCATGAAACTGACACTAAGCATTTATAATTTCTCTGACGGTGGACAACATTTCACACATTCCTTTATATTCCCTTGAAAAAGATAACACAATTGTGATCACACAGCAGGGGTGTAGAAATATTTGTTGCACTAATTTGTTGAAAAACTGAACAATTTATGTATTGACAAAATAGTGCAAGCACCAAGCAGTATGTATAAAGCAGTGTAAGGTTTTATTCCTCCTTAAAAACACAAAATCCTTTGTTTACAATTAACCTCAACTATCTCTCTGAATATACTTCTAGATGAAATATATTATCAACTGATTATGATTATATACAATATAAATTAGTTTTGGACACTATATCTTACTTTAAAAGGCAGAACAATGGACAACGAGGGTTGGGGGAGAAGGAGAGAGAAATCTTCTTCCACTAGCTGGTTCACTCCCCAAATGGCCACAATGGCCTGATTTGGGCCAGAACAAAACCTGGAACCAAGCATTCTATCCAGTTCTCCTATATGGCTGACAGGGGCAGCTTCCTTCCTGGATGCATTAGTAGAAGCTAGATTAGAAGCATAGTAGCCAGGACTTGAAATGTCATTCTGATATTGAATACAGTCATCCCAAATGGTGGCTTAAGTTGCTATACCACAATGGTTGCCCCAGCATGATACCTCTTACTAGCACAAATTTCTCCAGTAAACATAAGCTATATTAATCTTTTAGTAGACCCCCAATTTTGATTATAAAATAGCTATTACCTGAAATCCCACTAGGTATTTGTCTCATAAAATGCAATCAGTTAAAACTTGTTGCATATGTGTGTGTGTGTGTGTTTCTGTGCACAAATGTTTATAGATGTCCCCTCTTAAATATTTGAAGTTTTCCCCAACTACTGTTACCTACACAGATGACTAGCTTTTCACAGTTGCACTTAGGATTTGGGTCAAGGGCTTCTGGTGTTACCTCAGGAAGATCAATGTTAGAGTCAAGATGAAACAGATTGCAGAATCCATCACTCAGAGTTGGTCCTTTTCAGGATTTAGATATGAAAGTATGATTATGTTTTCCAAAGCAAGTATCTGGAGCCTTATGGTCTTTAAAGGGGTGAGGATGGAGAAGATGAAGATGTTCAGCATTAAAAAAATAGAGGTTTCACCACATGCCAGTTAGAATGGCTATCATCCAAAAACAAACAAAAAAAAATAAATACTGGTGAAGATGTTGGTGGGAATGTAAACTAGTACAGTCATTGTGGAAGACAGTATGGAGATTCCTCAGAAAGCTAAAAATAGACCTAACATATGGCCAAAAAACATGCTCCTGGGAATTTACCCAAACAAAATGAAAACAGGATATGAGTTATCTGTATCCCCATGTTTATTGCAGCTCAAATTACAGTAGCTAAGATATGGAATCAACAGAAGTGTCCATCAACTAATGACTGGATAAAGAAAATGTGGAATATATACACTATGGAATACTACTCAGCCATAAAAAGAATGTAGTGGATGCAGCTGGAAACCATCATATTCAGTGAAATAAGCCAGTCTCCAAAAGACAAATATCATGTGTTTTCCCTGATCCATGGTAACTAATAGGATACAAAAAATGTAATGTATATTAGTGAAATTGACTTTTTGAGGTTTGATTATTGTTTATAGCCCTTGTTTCTACTGTTGAGGAACAGTGTTTTTTTCTCTTTTTCTCAATATTTTCTAAATACTTTACTTGGTGGATGGTTAAGATTATGATTGCAAATAAGTCAAAACATGTCATTGCAGAAATTAAAACAGAGAATAGGAAAGGAAGGCGGACAGAGGATAGTAGCATAATCAGAAGGGAGTTGAGGGTAAGAAGTATCATTATGTTCTTAATTCTATATTTCTATATCTATACATAGGCATAGATATATATGAAATTTGTTCACTGCCTCTTGGCTTTTAGAATTATTGGACTCTTCTGTTTGTGAAGTTTCATGATATTGGCATTGGCAAAGCTTAAGCATATATTTAAAAATACGGTATTCTGTGATCACTAAAGCCTGCTTTATACCTGTCAGAATTAGTTAGGTAACTCACATCTGTCAAACGCCTTGGTTAGTGCAGAACACATACAAATTATTAACAAATTTGTTTTTGAACCTCCTCTATCCTACACAAATGTTTTGCTTTAATTATATCAGCACACAAATGCATACACATTAATTATTTTTCAAATACATGTTTTCGTCTTCCCTTAACTTTATGGCAAACTCCCAGACTTCAAATCCTGTTTTCTTTCCTATAGTGTAAGCATTGTATTCTGTGTAGTCTCCAGGGTGGGGCACTGTGAAGACTTAATGAAAGAAAATGGCTGCAGTATAAAATAAAACAAGTGCTAAGCAACCAGTTTTAAGATGTTTGGGAAACTCTTGATCCTAGCTCAAAGCAATGCTACACTGAAAGAGAAAAATAATGCCAGAGAAATTCATAATGAAAAAAACTGTAAAAGATATTGGGCTGAGTCATCTTACTGAATTAGGCAGGTGTACTCTAGTCGGCCAGACCTATGAGATGAGCCCCTGGAAAATCCAGATGACGAATGGTTTACTGATGGCAGCAGCTATCTGAAGGAAGGAGTTAGTAAGGCAAAAGATAGAAGCCCAAGCACTACCACACAATAGTTTAGCCCAAAATGCAGAGCTTATTGCATTGACTAGGGCTTTACAACTGGGAAAAGGACAGCGAGTTTATATAGATACATAGATAGATAGATTCCAGATATGCTTTCCTTGTGTTGCATGCGCACGCAGCAATCTGAAAAGAGAGGGGCTTTCTGACTGCAAAGAGTTCCCCTGTTAAATATGGAAAAGAGATACTGGTTCTACTTCAGGCAGTACTGGAGCCTTTAGTGGCTGTCATCCACTGCATGGGATATCAGAAGGGAGATAATTGTATTAAGCAGGGAAATGTGTTAGCAGATAGAGCAGCTACACAGGAAAGTTTGGAAATGGCCCTTATACATCAATCTGTGGAAGTAGTTAAGGAATCTCACTATACGGAGCCTGAAAATTAATGGGCTCAACAGCAAGGTTATACTAAAAAGCAAATGGATAGTGGATGCTAAATCACAGAATTATGCTACCAATGGCCACTCAATGGAAAATTATTAAGGAGATACACAACTCTACCCACTTGGGAAGAGATGCCTTAACACAATTGGTCTCCCGAGCTTTTAGGGGAAAGGGACTAAATACGGTCATAAAGGAAGTGACTCGCTCTTGCCCACTATGTTTACAAAATAACCCTGGCCACGTAAGGCACCTCCCCTGTTGACTCCTGTGCAGAGGAGGGGAATATACCCAGGTGAAGATTGGCAGGTTGATTTTACCAATATGCCCCCAACAAGCAATTATAGGTACCTTCTAGTCTATATTGATACCTTTACAGGATGGATAGAGGCCTTTCCGACCCAAACAGAAAAGACATATGAGGTGTCTAAAGCCTTGTTTAAAGACATCATGCCACGCTTTGGACTCCCACAGTCACTCCAGAGTGACAATGGGCCTTCATTTATATCTAAAATAGCCCAGCAGGCAGCCACTGCTCTAGGAATTTCTTACCACCTCCATACTTATTGGAGGTCTCAGTCACCAGGTAAAGTTGAAAAGGATTAAAAGTTGAAAAGCCTTAAAAGGATTCTGGCCAAACTTTGCCAGGAGACCTCAGAAACGTGGCTTAAACTATTGCCAATTGCTCTTCTCAGGATGAGAATAGTGCCCAAAACTGCCTTAAAGCTTAGCCCCTATGAGATGCTCTATGGAAGGCCTTTTCTCACCTCTGATATTCTCTTTGACTCAGAGGTGCAAGGTCAAATAAAGTGCATTATCAACTTAGGCCAGATACAGAAGGCTCTAGTACAGTATGGCAACAAGTTCCTTCCGGCACCAGATCCTGAGGCTCATGAGCAGCCTGTCTCCCCAGGGGACTTGGTCTTATTAAAGACTTGGAAGGAAGGGTCTCCCTCAGATCAGTTACAGCCCCAGTGGAAGGGGCCCTACCGGGTACTGCTGAGCACGCCTATGTCAGTAAAATTACAGGGAGTCCCAAGCTGGGTACATTTGTCAAGGATTAAAACTCTACCTCTTGAGTCTCCACAGGTGGATCCAACAGATACTTCGGCTTATTCCTGTGAGCCAATTGAAGATCTAAAATACCTCTTCAAAAGGCAGAAAGATAAGTAGAGCTCTTGTTCTAGCCACAACAAAATGCTACAATTCAGTGCCCACCTGATGCACATATCTCTCTTAGTCCTTTCTGGGTGCTATTATTGGCAGAAGGACCCTTTGGTGGGTTCCTCAGTGACAAAGGACAGCCCAGAAGAGTTTTTTGAAACTGACTTTAAAAACCTGACCTTAGCTATGGGTAATCTGGCCTACACTTCAGGATGTCTTCTGCAGCAGGCTCTGATTTCAGTAGACTCCCTGTCCAGGGTAGTTATGGACAATAGACAGGCCTTAGAGTTCATGTTAATAGAACAAGGGGGCATGTGTGCAGTGCTCAATGGGATCTGCCACCTTTACTCAAATAATAGTATGCTCTCAGAATAGGACATCAAAGCCCTCTATGCTCACGCTAAATGGTTTTATAGTTTGCATAAAGGAAATCTTTCACCACCTACTGTTTGGGAGATGGCTAGCCATGTTTTTCTATCTTAAGGGGCACACCAGTAGCACTTGGGGCTATTCCAATCTTGCTCACGGTGACTGACAAACTTATAAGTTTCAGAACCCAACAGCTTCTGAGAATATTGATGACCATGCAGGGGACACAGAGGATGGCGGTTACTGAAAGAGCCCCAGCTCGTGAAGCAAACTCATTAAATGAGATAGGCAGAGACTTCCGGACCGAGAACAGGCATGGTCTGCACCCCTAATCAGCAGGAAGTAGCTACAGAAGATGGTGACTCGATGCCCATCAACACCCCCTTAAGATTAAGGTATGGAGTCTCTGAGAGGGGAATGAAGTAGGCAGGCATACAGGTTAAAATCGATCAGATTTGTGAGCTGGAAGACCACGCCTTCACCACACCCCTGTGTGACTTCACACCCTACCTGATACCTTTGCCATGCCTCTTTGTGACCTTACACTCTACCTGATACCCCACCACGCCCCATGTGACATTAGGCTCTATCTGACCATACCTGAGTGCCCACCTGGCCACAAGCCACTCCCCTGTGGAAAATATATAAAAAGGCAGGGAGTGTCGCAAAAGCGCTCGGCCTCTGCGGTGCTGCCAGTGATGAGTGGTGGATAGCAGCTTCCTGCATGTCGCTCTGTCCTGCTCTCCAAGTGGTATGGACACTACTCCATTTTCCAGACTTTCCCCTCTCTCCTATCTGAACTAAAGCCTTCACTTTCCTAGATAGGTCTTACACTAAGTAAAAGTTTAAAACGCCCCATGCTGCCTCATTTATCTGTGCCGGTATTTAGAATTCTTCTCTAAATATCAGGCAAGAACACTCTTCGGCTTATTAATATCGGGGATTTAGTAATAAGCCTGTGGTGAAATCAGAAAGCATCCCAAATTCCAGTAGCGCATGTGGCACCCTGGATAGCATTTCTAGGGAACTTTAAGGGGCCACATTTCAGGGTAAATTTTAGGGGGTCTTTTCCAATTTCATTACTACTTCTGCCATAGAATCCTTTCTCTGCATTTAGCCAATTTCAATGCACAGCTCACTTACAACACTTTTAGAGCCATTTTCTCTTATTACCTTCTTTGATTAAGTAGCTGTGATGTGCCAGTAAAACGTTTCTGGAGAAACAGAAACTGTGTATGCTGGCTTTCAGTTGGTAGCAATGTTTCTACTCAACCTTTCTCTAAGTTTCTTAAGTCCGTCTGGTCTACCAAAGTGAATAGTATGCATTGTGGTGTTTTGCCCTCTGTAGACCTTAGAACAGTAAAGTGTAGAGTGACCTCAGAATTCAATTAATAATTGCTCCAATAAGATTTTAAACACTTTTGGGACTTGGTACTTTTTGTTTTCTCTTTGATCTTAACACCTAGTGTGGTGCCCAAGTCACAGCAAGTATTTTAAAAAATATTGGTAATTGATGATACACATCTTCACTATCATGATAAAATACTAAACTGAGTTTCCGAGAAGTTGAGTTTTTTTTTTTTCCCCCATTGGCACACAGCCTGTGAATAAAAAAGCAAGGACTTGGAAGTAAAAAGGTCAGTATGGATTCCCCTGTTCATCAGATACTTTGCACAAGATTGTCTTATATTGGGTTGATGCCAAACAACTGCTTTAATTGCCCTCCTGCAACTCAGTAAATTATTGTTGAGTACCACTGTTGTGAGAGCAGATAGTTTCTCACTTCAAGAATGTAGATGAGCCTCTGGCCCAGCAATTAAGATAGCACATAGGACATTCACATACCACATCGGAATGACTGGGTTCAACTCCCAGCTCCACTTCCTATTCTAGCTGCCTGCTAATGCTCACCCTGGGAGGCAGTAAACGCACAAT
The DNA here is from genome assembly GCA_949820135.1 of Sylvilagus floridanus. Lineage (NCBI taxonomy): Eukaryota > Metazoa > Chordata > Mammalia > Lagomorpha > Leporidae > Sylvilagus > Sylvilagus floridanus. The sequence goes on along the minus strand of OX463236.1, from coordinate 81,589,002 downwards.
GACCTGGAATTCTGCAATGACCTGGGTGGAAGATCTGCATGGAAATCAGAGTTCCTGGCTGTAGCCTACCCTAGTTCTGGCCATTATCAGCATTTGTAATGGAAATAAATTCTCTCTGTGTGTGTGTGTGTGTGTGTCTGTCTGTCTTAATGCCTTTCAAGCAAAATGAAATTAAAATGAAACTGTAAGTGTGCATAGTGGAAAGACATTAAATTTGGAGAAAAATAGGTTTAGAGGTGGACATTGTGAAGTAACTGGTTAAAACATACCTGCAGTTCTTACATGAGTGGTCAGGGTTGAGTTCTACCCCAGATGGACTTCAATCCAATTTTCTGGTAATGTGCACCTGAGAGGACTGCAGATAATGGCTCAAAGACTTGAGTCCCTACTATCTGCATGGGAAACCCGGATGGAGGTCCCCGTAGATCTTGGTCATGGAGCCAACGCCAGCTCCGCCCCGCAGGTACAGGTGCCGCGCTGTGGAAGCCGCTCCCGTGTAGAACCAGTTCTCATCATAGGGGGCTAGCTCCTTGTGCTTGGCCAGCTTCACGGTGTCCACCCCCTCGGGGACCTTCAGCTTCCCGGACTTTTTGAGGAAGGCTGCCAGAGCTCGGACGAACTCCTGCTGGTTCATGTCCTTCACAGTGACTCCGGGCATTGTGCGGCCTCCGCGCTGCCAGCCAGGGGAAAGGCTTTATTTTTTTTTTGCCTTTAAAAACGTTTTAATACAAAAATACTCATACACAATTTTCACCCTAGCCCAGCACCATCTCTTGTGGGCATTTGGGGAGTGAACTACTGTATAGAAGCTTGCTCTCTCTCCTTCTCTCTCTCTCTCTCTCTCTCTCTCTCTCTCTCTCTTGCCCTGCCTTTCCAATAAATAAAAAATTAATAATAAAATAAATAAACTTTTTTTGACAGGAGGAGTCAGACAGTGAGAGACAGAGAGAAAGACTTTCCCCCCGTTGGCCCACAACCCAAATGGCCACCACGGCCAATGCACTGATCCAAAGCCAGGAGCCAGGTGCCCCATCCTGGCTTGAGGCATCCTCCACCACCTTCCTGGGCCACTGCAGAGAGCCAGACTGGAAGAGGAGCAACTGGGACAGAACCCGGTGCCCCAACTGGGACTAGAACCCGGGATGCTGGTGCCGCAGGCAGAGAACCAGCCCAGTGAGCCACAGTGCCAGCCTAAATAAACATTTTAAAATGTAGATTTAGGGTCTGGTGCTTTGCTGTAGTAGGCTGAGCCTCCACCTGCAGTGCTGGCATCCCATATGGGTTCTGGTTCATGTCTCAGCTGCTCCTGTTCCTATCCAGTTCTCTGCTATGGCCTGGAGAAGCAGTGGAAGATGGCCAAAGTGTTTGGGCCCGTGGAGCCACCTGGGAGACCTGGAAGAAGCTCCTGACACCTGGTTTTGGATGGGCTGAACTCTGGCCATTGTGGCCATTTGGGGAGTGAACAAGCAGATGAAAAACCTTTCTCTCTGTCTCTCCCTCTCTGTATGTAACTCTAGTTCTCAAATAAATACATACATTTTTAAAAAAATGTAGGTTTGCTGGCACCATGACTCAATAGGCTACTCCTCTGCCTGCAGCACCAGCACACTGGGTTCTAGTCCCGGTTGGGGTGCCGGATTCTGTCCCGGTTGCCCCTCTTCCAGTCCAGCTCTCTGCTGTGACCCGGGAGTGCAGTGGATTATGGCCCAATTCCTTGGGCCCTGCACCCACCTTCGAGTCCAGGAGAAGCACCTGGCTCCTGGCTTTGGATCAGCATGGTGCGTCAGCTACAGCGTGCCGGCCACAGTGGCCCTTTGGGGAGTGAACCAATGGAAGGAAGACCTTTCTCTCTGTCTCTCTCTCTCACTGTCCACTCTGCCTGTCAAAAAAAAAAAAGTGGGCTTATAAATTTGCCCTTTGATTGTTAAACTCAGTTTATTTGCAAAGTAAAAATAATTTCAGCAATAATTAGAGAACAGAGTAAAAATGTTTTGTCACATGTGGTTTTAAATGTCTTACTATTACAGTTCAATACATACTCAATCAGACCTACCCCTAATGGTAGAGCTAGAAACGTGCCAGAGGATTCCAATTCAATTCCATCAAAGTGGCATGCACCAATGCCATCTCACTAGTCAAAGTGATCAGTTTCAGTTCATGATTGATCATACTGATAAATCTAAGAGTCAAAGAGATCACATAAACAAAACTAGTGTCTGCTAATACTAACTGATAGAATTAAAAAGGAGAGAATAATCCAACATGGGAAGCGGGATACGCAGCAGACTCATAGAATGGCAGATGTGATCGAAGTCGGCGAACCCTAAGGGCTTCCATAGCCTGGGCAACTCATGAATAGAGCCTAGGGAGATTATTGATTCCATAAACAAGAGTGTCATATTGTTAAATCAACATCAGGAGTCACTGTGTACTTACGTCTCATGAGGGATCTGTCCTTAATGTGTTGTCCAATGTGAAGTAATGCTATAACTAGTACTGAAACAGTATTTTTACACTTTGTGTTTCTGTGTGGGTGCAAACTGATGAAATCCTTAATTAATATATACTAAATCGATACTCTGTATATAAAGATAATTGAAAATGAAAAAAATACTTGGTGTTAAATTGGAATTGCATAGAAAATTAATCAATTTTTAAAAAAATATCATATAGGATCTCTGTCCTTAATGTGCTGTACATTGTAAATTAATACTATAACTCGTACTCCAACAGTATTTTTCACTTTGTGTTGCTATGTGAGGGCAAACTGTTGAAATCTTTACATAATATGTACTAAACTGATCTTCTGTGTATAACGAGAATTGAAAATGAATCTTGATGTGAATGGAAGGGAAGAGGGAGTGGGAAAGGGGAGGGTTGCGGGTGGGAAGGAAGTTATGGGGGGGAAGCCATTGTAATCCATAAGCTGTACTTTGGAAATTTATATTCTTTAAATAAAAGCTTTAAAAAAAAAAAAAGAATGGCAGATGTCCTAAACAGCACTCTGGCCTCAGAAACAGCCCTTAAGGCATTTGGATCTGGCTAAAAAGTCCATGAGAGTATTTCAGGCATGGTTAGCCAAGCCACTGTGGCAAAAAAAAAAAAAAAAAAAAAAAAACCTAAATGAAAGATCTCTGTGAGTGAGATCCCAGTGGAAAGAATAGGCCAATCAAAGAAGGAGGTACCCTTCTCTCTATACTTTGTGTTTCTGTGTGGGTGCAAACTGTTGAAATCTTTACTTAGTATATACTAAATTGATCCTCTGTATTTAAAGATAATTGAAAATGAATCTTGATATGAATGGGATGGGAGAGGGAGTGGAAGATGGAATGGTTGTGGGTGGGAGGGAGGTTATGAGGGGAAAAAGCCTTCATAATCCAAAAGTAGTATTTTGAAAATTTACATTTATTAAATAAAAGGTTAAAAATTACAAAAGAAAAAAAAATCTTACTATTTGAAATTAATAGTATTCACAAATAGTTCAAATAAGGGAATTAATATTATATAAATGTAAATTGTAATAAGTGGTTCCTCTACTAAAAATAAGAGAATTATCATTTATTATTTACAATGCTGTATATTATATGTAACATAAAGCATTATACATTCTTTAAGAGATTATTTATTTATTTGAAAAACAGAGATACAGAGAGGAGAGAAAGAGAGAGAAATCTTCCATCTACTGGTTCTTTCCCCAAATGTCTGCAATTGCTGGGGTTAGGGCAGGTAGAAACCATGATACAGGAGCTTCCTCTGGGTCTCCCATGTGGGTGTAGGAGCCAAGCACTTGGATAGATTTTGCTGTTTTCCCAGGCCATTTGCAAGGAGCCGGATTGGAAGTGGAGTAGCCAAGATTCTAATGGGCTCCTAGATGGCATCCTGGCACTGCAGGTGGAAGCTTAACCTATGCCACAGCACCAGCACCAACATTAGCAAATTATCAATTGGTTCAGTTCTGTAATGTGCAAGTCATAAAGGAACCTTAGCCTTATAAACATTAAGAAATTCTTTGAAAAGATATCCTTTGAAAAGGATACTTCAAAATTTTCATGGACAATGGAATTAAAAGAATAAAATATTTTGGTGCAACACAATTTTGAAATCCATGCTTATTTTTTTCATAACAAGCATTTTCCATGAGTTTTTTTAAGATGTCAAAATTTTAACATCTTTCATTTCTGTTTTCCACAAGGTTTTTGAAGGACTCTCATTTATTGTCTCCCAGGCAATGTCAAATAAAAGTAATTAACATCAGATAGGAACTCTCCAGGATTTCTTTTTTATTCCTCCTCTGCCATATTATGCCCAAAGAGGCCTAATTCACCACACTTCATTACCTCCCCAGCCACAGTCCCCATGAGCCATGGAGATAGTATACATTTGGTTCTGAGAGCAAAAGCTCTTGGTGTGAGACAAATTAACACAGCATTGGGAGCCATTTAGCAAATTACCTCTTCCAATGCCTATACCAGCACCGGAGAACCCCCTAAAGCACAATATTCACATCAATTAGATGAGCACCTCAGTCCCAGAGGTCGTTTTCTTCATGCCAACTCAGACTGTGAACTTCCTGCTCAGAAGTAGCAAAGGAAAAGACCTGAGATGGGCAAAGGAATTGGGGAGATAATTTCTTTGGAAGGGAAAATCCATGTACCTTAAAAACCATTTAGAAGTTTTTGTCTGTTTCTAGCCGTATGGATTGCGATTTTTATTTCTAGCTCTTTTAATTTTTCCTGTCTAAATAATATAATTCCACATTGAAATTTTATTTCAAGGATTCTTTTCCCTTTTCTCTGCTTTAGATGGCCTCTAGTTTCTTTTCTAACCTAGAGAGTGTCTGATGGAGTTGGATGTTAAACTACAAACTGGAAAGAAATTTCTTGTAATGAGAATTCTAAATGAAGAAACTAAAATAGACAAACTAGAAAGAAAAAGGAAAGAGGGAAGAGTGAAAAAGAAAAGGTTTGAAGTTTCTAAAAATATCCCTAGGGAGGTGGATGGAAATAACATTTTTACAAAGGTGCTGGGGTATTTTATGGCAGTGCAGTGTGTTTTGCAGGGAAAAAATTTCATGACACGGTACTTTCTATAAATACAGCCCTTTTTGTCAGCATCTCAAAGAGTATTTTTTCATTTATTATTTAGTGGATTCTTTTACAATTTTTATAGTGAATCTCTGGAATGATAAAAGATTTATTCTAATTTCCCCCAACTCTTTTATGAGAGAAGGAAGGTGAGATGGGGAGGCAACTGATTGGCAAGCCTGAATCCAGTAGCTTCCTCCAGGGCAAAGGTGAGTGCCTTGTCACTCCAAGCATATTGGCATCTTGACTAACTTGAGACCAAGGAGGGGCACAATCAAAAAGGGCCGCAACATATACGTTCACAGAAATTTTCTAATTCCCAAATTTTGTAACAAACCCTCCCTTTCCATACAACATCCAGGTACCAGTGCTCCTGTAATCGGTATGTTCTGTTGGTTTTTTTATTTCTCCTCCCATTCAATTATTACTCTCATTACAAAAATCAGATGGATGAGCTTTAGAAAGCATAAGCCAATCAAAAACCTACAGAGGAAAACAAAATCACTGATCCTCATATCAAAGGAGAAAAAGTATTTTCAAGATAAGTATGTGTTCTCAAACAAGAAATATGTCAGTTGGTCTCTTCATAGAAATGGAAATATATAATTTCTGGAACTGAACAGTATTTGTGTGGGACAAACACTGAGAGGGAATAAAAGAAACATAAGGCAAAAAAAGGGAGTGGGAACCTGCAAAGCATTGCTTGTCTATCAGCATCCAAGCAAATGATCTGGTTCCTAGACCTTGTCAGAGCCTGGGTCATGAAGGGGCATCACCCTGCCAATGAATTCCCCATTCAACACCTTATTTGTCACTAAACTGACATTAAGCTCAGTTTCAAGTCTGATACTCAGGTAAGTTTTATCTTCCAGTTTTAAGAGGGGTAAATTTAATTTTAAAGGGTCAGGTTATATCTTGTCTAACCTATGCCCAAAATTCTTCGACATTCTTCTATGTCACTCTATATCAAGGTCATAATTTTGAACATAGAAGTTAAATATGTGGACAAGAGAAAAATAAAAATAACATGACTTACAATACCACTATTTTCTGATGTTAAATCTAAGTCAATAATTCTCCCCAACAATTGGAAGGGAGTGGGGTCAAATATAACAAGTCCACTGAATTCTAGGGGGCATTTTAATTACTTTTGTGATTTATTACTTACTGCTCTAATTCCTGAGACTCAGCAGAGTTGCTTCCCAGGGCAGTGAGAAATTGCTAGTTGTGAGCTACAGGTGATCCACATTAATCATTTCCAGAGTATTGTCAGTGTGGGCTTCTCCCCCAAACAGCAAGCCATAATAAGCAAACCCTGCATCACTATTCCCCCAGATCAGAAATTGGGATATCTTTAACTCTGCAAAGTCATTTATATTTTTAAAATAAAAAATATTGTCAAATGAGACTAATTTGGGTAAAAGGGATAAGATGGGCCAGACAATATCTGTGCTAAGTTTGAGTCCACTTTTACATATTGATTGATTCAAAAAATAAGTATTGTTGTAGGCTCTTAGTGCCTACTTTCTACCTTCTTTCATTTCTCTCTCTCTCTCTCTCTCTCTCTGTGTGTGTGTGTGTGTGTGTGTGTGTGTTTCTTTCTTCTTTTGTGATATTCTAGGCACTTAGGCCACAGTAGTAAATAAAACTCAAGTCCTCATTCTCATGGAACTTATGTACTAGCAATGGAAGCAGAGCAAAATAAACTGATAAAAAGCCATCAGTTACTAATAATTGAATTAAAAAGCAAGAAATGGAGAATGCATGTCTTTTTATTGAGTCATGTTTGTGCACAGATCCATTGATGTCAAGGAAGAGGCAATAAATGAACTTGAAAGGAGCTTCTTAACTAGAGAATTCGATATGCAGAGAGCCTGTGATGAATATGTTTGATGAATACGTGGGAAATTACGCAGTTAAATTAAAATGACCAAGGTATGAAGTAATAAGAAAGGTTGTCAGAAACTTATCTGGGAGCTGAAACATACAGGACCAAGACCATAGGAAGTTGAGGGATTGAGAAAGAAGTAGTATGTCTTCCTGCATATAGTATTAGCTTCACTTGGGCTGATGTAAACAGAATAGATAATGGGAGGGGGCCAAGGATGGATTTATGGAGAACATTTAAGGGGATACTGCAAATAAGCAGGAGACAGATGAAAGTGATGAGAAGAGGCCATATTTGTGTATAATTAGAGAATATATTTCATGAGAAATCATCCCCAAATCAGAGCAAGAGAGATTAACTCTGGAGGCTTCCAAGTTTTCTAGCCCAAACACAGGACTGAATGGCAATCAACCAAATGAGCTAGCTAGAGAAATTAAGTACATTTTTAATTAAAAGTTTATCAGGGCTGGAGCTGTGGTACAGTGGATGAACGCCCTGGCCTGAAGCACTGGCATCCGATATGGGCGACGGTTTGAGACCCGACTGCTCCACTTCCGATCCAGCTTTCCTCTGGCCTGGGAAAGCAGTAGAAGATGGCTCAAGTCCTTTGGCCCCCGCACCTGCATGAGAGACCTGGAAGAAGCTCCTGGCTCCTCACTTCAGATTGGCGCAGCCCTGACCATTGTGGACAATTAGGGAGTGAACCAGCGGATGGAAGACCTCTCTCTCTCTCTCTCTCTCTCTCTTCCCCCTTCTCTCACTGCCTCTCCTCTGTGTAACTCTGACTTTAAAGTAAATAAATAAATCTTAAAAAAATTAAAAGTTTATTTAATTTGAGACCTTTGTAGCCATCTAAATAGAGAGGTTAAATCAGATATGTAGGTCTGGATTTCATTCAAGGGATCTAGGTTGAAACTTAGGAAATTATCATGTTGACATGGTGTTTAAAGCCATGAGACTGGATGAGATAAGTTAGAGAGTTTGTACAAAGAAAAACAGGAATACTAACGTCCTTTGTAACTCCTTTATTTAGAGTTCAGGATTGAGAGAAAAAAATGAAAGCAAACAAAGGAACAAAAAATGGAGAAACTTTCAATCAGTAAAGGAAGAAATTTGGAGTATTGTGTTAACAAGCTGCAGCAATCACAAGGTACTATCTACAGGTAGAGTAAGATATGGGCATGCAAATTTCTCCTGAATGTTATGGCAATGATGCCTGTGGCCATGCTATCAAAACCCACAGAATCTTCTCCATAATTTCTCTCAAAAAACAATCAGCTACATACTCCTCACTTTCAATTAGAAGTCCAAAACATTTCTTAGAAAAAATAGCTTCTTTTTTTATATATATAAAGCTTTTATTTAAAGAATATAAATTTCCAAAGTACAGCTTATGGATTACAATGGCTCCCCTCCACAACTTCTCTCCCTCCCCTCCCCTTTCCCGCTCCCTCTCCCTTTGCATTCACATCAAGATTCATTTTCAATTCTCTTTATACTTGTCCTTAATGTGCTGTACATTGTGAATTAATACTATAACTAGTACTCCAACAGTATTTTCACTTTGTGTCTCTATGTGAGGGCAAACTGTTGAAATCTTTATGTAATATGTACTAAACTGATCTTCTGTGTATAAAGAGAATTGAAAAAAAAAGACAAAGTAGCTTCTAAAAGCCAACACCAACAGAAAATATATACACTACAGCTAAAATTGGCATTAGAATAGAAAAAAATGAATTTATCTTCATTTGGGCAGATAAAATCACATGAATTTTATAATTATATAAATAAACCAGTATTTCCTTCCCCCCCCAGTTTTTTCCATGAGTGTCCATGTGCTTTAATAAATACCACTACCACTGTTTTTCAATTTAGTTGTATTTGGGACACAAAGGAAGTAAGTCAGGCATTCAAGAAGTTAGTTTGAACTGTTGGCCATTTAAAATTTTCTTTTTGACCATTTGTGTCCAGAGACAATGATTAGAGGAATGTGCTTTCTCATTTGTAATGATGTTGGCTTATTACATTTGAATATGCTCTCATTTTTCTTTAATTCATCTTTATGTGTGGCAATTCAGTGATCTGCTTAATACCAGCAAGAGTCCAAGTTTTACTGGCTAGAAACATGGAATTTTTTTAATGATTGCAGTCATTGCAGTGCCTAGGTGAACTCCTTTACCTTATTTTCAACTCATGCATTGGATTTATGTATACCAACAGAATCATCACAACATGAGTGGTACTCAATAAATATCTGTGGAATGAACAAATCAATGATCAAATAAATTTTCCCCTAATTTACCTTTAAATCCAAGTCCGCTCTCCTTTCTGTTCCATCACCCCGCACCCCCAGGATCTGTTATAACTTGTGTTTGCATCATTGTACCTAATTCATTTATTCACATAATATACTAGATTTTGTATTCTTTGAAATTGGAGTCTTGAATTAAACAACAGTATACTCCCAATCCTAACCATTCTGTGTGAAATAGTTCTGTTAGTCATCAAATATTTATGGCGGAAAGGAGATTCCAAGATGATGGAATGGGGGAGTTTACATCTCTAGTCTAGGGGAAGATAGTTAAAAAAAAAAGTGCAGAGAGTACAATCTCAGAGAAGAATTAGGGGCAAAACGGCAGTGGAAATTCTGTGCAAGCAAGAGGGATGATGTGGATCTATGTAGAGGGTATGAAAATGCAGCACAAACACGGACACAACACATGACAAAAGCCTCAGCACCGACTTTGGAGAGTGAGGTGACACCAGACTGCAGCAGCCCAAGGCACTAGCAATAAAGCTTTGGGAAAGCCTGGCCTGAGTACGGCTTGGAGCACTATGGGGGACAGTGTACCTGCCAACTCAAAGGGAAAAAAGAGGCACATTTCTCTCTCCCTGACCACTTGACAATGGCATTTTGTAACTAGCTAAGAGAGGGCGGGTGTCATTTTGGACAGAGGTAACAGCTGTGTCAACTTGTAGGCATGTGCCCAGAAACCAGCAGAGGAGAAACACCTGGGTCTTGACAGGGAGCGGAGGTGCCAGTGACTGTGGGAACCTTGTGTGCCAGGACTATGAAAAAACTGTGGCTTTGTGGGAGGGCGCAAGGTGTGGCTGGGTCTTTGGGCAGTTGCTGTGGGCAGCTCCATATGCTCAGGCCTGGGGAGGGTCATTGCTGCAGGATCTCTGCTAACACTGACAACTGCACAGATCCTTTTTATGGTTCTTTTGGCAGTGCAGACAAATATTGCAGCCAATGGGGCTAGTGCCAGGCACCGGTCACCTTAGAGGAAAGAGGATGAGTGTTTGACTATGCCAACAGAGCTGATTAAATGCTTTCTTCTAATAAGAAAAAAAAAAAAATAGATTCACCACACCCAACTTGGGTGTCAACTTGGACACTCCCCTTACCCTGGAGCACTGAACAGAGCTCCCTGACCACATCCAGCACATGTCTCTGGATGTTCACTGAGAGAGCACTTGCTCTGCCAAGCCACAGAGTTATACTCCAAAGACAAAACCCATCAGAGAGAAAAAAAAATTAAAAAAAAAAACCCAACCCAATAAGAATCTCAATAAATGCCCAAAAATAAACTTAGAAATTCAAGAAACAAGAATATGGAAGATAACATGACACCCTCAAAGGAACACAACAACACCTTAATACTAGAACATGAAGATGAAGAGCTTGATGAAATGCCGGAAACAGAATTCAAAAAATTGATCATAGGATTATTTAGAAATAATCAGACGCGAATCCATGGATTTAAAACATCAATAATGATGTGAATGAAACATTTTCCCATATAATTGATATTTTTAAAGAGAAGTCAAAATGGAATATTAGAAATGAATAATTCAGTAGATCAAATAAAAATTCAATGGAAGAGGAAGAAGAAGAAATTAAAAAACGTCAAGACAGTGTTGGAAACTTATGGAATACTACCAAATGACCCAACGTATGACCACAGGAAAGAGAGAATAGATTAGATAGATTAGAAGACTTTTTCAGTGAAATAATTACAGAAAAATTCCCCAACTGGGGAAAGATAGGGATGTCCAAGTATAGGAAGCACATAAAACTCCCAATAGACAAGAGCAGAAAAGATCTTCACCAGGACACCTTGTAGTCAAACTGTCAACAATAAAACATAAACAAAAGATTCTAATATGTACACATGAGAAGTGTCAGATTTCTTTCAAAAGATCTCCAATTAGACTCACAGTGGACTTCTCATCAGAAACCCTACAGGTTAGGAGATTATGGCTAGAGATAGTCCAAGTCTTAAGAGAAAAAAAAAAAACTGTCAATCCAGAATACTGTAACCTGAAAGGCTCTAATTTATGAATGAAGGTTAAATAAAGACCATCCACAACAAACAGAAATTGAAAGAAGTTGTCACCATTTTTCCAGCCTTACAAAAGATGTTTAAGGATATACTACTAAATCCAAAATTAGTAGGAGAAAAAATAAGTAAAATGAGAGAGGAAATAAACAAAATTATAACAAAGAGATATATAAAAGATCTGTGAGGGGCCTACAATGTGGCTCACTAGGTTAACTCTCGGCCTGCTGCACCGGCATCCCATATGGGCGCTGGTTCTAGACTTGGCTGCTCCTTTTCCAGTCCAGCTCTCTGTTGTGGCCTGGGAAAGCAGTGGAGGATGGCCCAAGTGCTTGGGCCCCTGCACCCACATGGGAGATGCAGAGAAAGCACCTGGCTCCTGGCTTCGGATTGGCGCAGTACCGGCCTTAGCAGCCATTTGGGGAGGGAACCAATGGAAGGAAGACCTTTCTCTCTCTCTCACTCTCTCTCTCTCTCACTGTCTGTAACTCTGCCTGTCAAATGAATAAATAAAATATTTTTGAAATTTTTTAAAAAAATAAGAAAAAGTGACACACCATTGGCCCAACTAACCAAAAGAGAGAGAGAGAGAGAGAGAGAGAAGACCCAAATCAATAAAATTAGAGATGAGAAAGTAAATGTAACAACAGATACCACAGAAATAAAAAGAATCATCATAATTTACTACAAAGAGTTGTATGTCAACAAATTGAGAAACCTAGAAGAAAGAAAGATTCCAGAACCTAGAAAAAATGAAGAGATTCCTGGACACATAAACCTACCAAAATTGAGCCATGATGACACTGAAAACCTAAATAGACCAATAAGCAAGACAAAACTTAAACAGTAATAAAGACTTCCTCAAAAAAGAAAAGCCCAGGACCAGATAGCTTCACCACTGAATTCTACAAGACATTTAAAGAAATAACTGCAATTCTTCCCAAGCTATTCAAAACAATTGAAAGAGAGGGAATCCTCCCAAATTCCTTCAGTGAGGCCTGCACCACCTTAATTTCTAAACTAGAAAAAGACAGCAAAGAGAATTATAGACCAATTTCACTGATGAACATAGATGAACAAATTTTCAACAAAATACTAGCTGATCAAATACAGCACACCAGGAAGATCATTGAGAAAAAGCAAATGGTATTTATCCCTGGTATGCAGGGATGATTCAACATTTGCAAATCAATCAATGTGATACACTACATTAACAAACTGAGGAACAAAAACTGTATAACTATCTCAATAGATACAGAGAAAGCATTTGATAAAGTAAAACATCCTTTCATGATGAAAACCTTAAGAAAATTGGATATAGAAGGTATATTCCTCAACAAATTCAAAGTAATTTATGACAAACCCACAGCCAGCTTCTTATTGAATGGGGAAAAGTTGGAAACATTATCACTGGGATCCAGAACCACAGAAGGATTTCCATTCTCACCATTACTATTCAATATAGTCTTGGAAATTTTAGCCAGGGTCATTAGGTAACAAAAAGAAATCAAAGCAATACAAATTGGGAAGGAGGAAGTCAAACCATCCCTATTTGCAGGTAACATGTTTCTATATAGAGGATCTGTAAGACTCCACTAAGAGACTATTGGAACTCATAAACGAGTTTGGTAAAGTGGCAGGACATAAAATCAACACAGAAAATTCAATAAATTTAATAGCACTTGTATACGCAGAAAATTTCATGGCTGAGAAAGAACTTCTAAGATCAATCACATTCACTCACAATAGCTACAAAATAATTAAATGCCTTGGAATAAATTTATCCAAAGAAATCAAAGATCTCAATGCTGAAAATAACAAAACATTAAAGAAATATCAAAAGGCAAAAAAATGGAAAAATCTTCTGTGTTCATAGATTGAAATAATCAATATCATCAAAATGTCCATACTCCCTAAAGCAAATTACAGATAAATACCAATCAAAATACGAAGGACATTCGTCTCAGATATAGAAAAAATGATGCTGAAATTCATATGAAAACACAGGAGACCCCAAATAGCTAAGCAATCTTCTCCAACAAAAACAAAGCTGGATACATCACAATACTAGATTTCAAGACATACTACAGGGCAGTTATAATCAAAACAGCCTGGTACTTGCATAAAAACAAATGAAACAGAAAAAGCAATGAAACAGAATAGATGATGGATAGACCAAAGTAACAGAATAGAAACACCAAATATCAATCCATGGATCTACAACCAACATATCTTTGAAAAAGGAGGTAAAATAAATCCCTGGAGCAAGGAGATTCTCTTCAACAAATAGTGCTGGGAAAGCTGGACTTCCACATGCTGAAGTATGAAGCATCTTTACACCTTACAAAAAAATCCACTCAAAATGGATGAAAGACCTAAATCTGAGACCATATTCCATCCAATTATTAAAGAACATTGAGGAAACTGCAAGATATTGGCATAGGCAAAGGGTTCTTTTAAAAGAACCTGGAGGCACAATCAAAGCCAAAATTGACAAATGAGTTCACATCAAATTGAGAAGCTTCTGTACTGCAAAAGAGGTACTCAGCAAAGTGAAGAGGCAACTTATAGAATGGGATAAATTATTTGCAAACCGTACAACAAAGGACTAATATCCAGAATCTATAAAGAGCATAAGAAATTCAACAACAAAATAAACAACACAGTTAAGAAATGGGCAAAGGACTTAAACAGAATTTTTCAAAAGAGGAAGTACAAATGGCCAACAGAAACATGAAAAAAATGCTCAGGATTACTAGCCATTAGGGAAATCATATCACAACCACAATGAGGTTTAACCTCATCCCCGTTAGAATGGCTTTCATACAGAAATCAACAAAAAGAAAATACTGGTGAGGATGTAGGGGAAAAGGTATAATCCACTGTTGGTGGAAATGCAACTGGAATAACCACTATGGAAAACAGTTTGGCGATATCTCAGAAATCTGAATATAGGCCTAGTATATAACCCAGCCATCCCTCTTCTGGGAATTTACCCAAAGGAAATGAAATCAGCATATAAAAAAGTTATCTTGGGGCCAGCTCCCTGGCTCACTAGGCTAATCCTCCGCCTGCGGCACAGGCATCCCACATGGGCACCAGGTTCTAGTCCTGGTTGCTCCTCTTCCAGACAAGCTCTCTGCTGTGGCTCGGGAAGGCAGTGGAGGATGGTCCAAGTGCTTGGGCACCTGCACCCACATGGGAGACCAGGAGGAGGCGCCTGGCTTCTGGCTTCAGATGGGCGTATCTCTGGCCGTAGCAGCTATTTGGGGGGTGAACCAACGGAAGAAAGACCTTTCTCTCTGTCTCTCTTTCTGACTATCTAACTCTGTCAAAATATAAATAAATAAAATAAAAAGAAAAAAACTTATCTTTAACCACATGTTTATTGCAACTCAATTCACAATAGCTAAGATGTGAAATCAACCCAGATGGCCATCAACTGAAGACTGGATAAAGAAATTATGGGATATATACACCATGGAATACTACACAGTGATAAAAAGTAATGAAATCCTGTCCATTTTGCAACAAAATGGATGCAACTGGAAACCATTATATTTAGTGTAATAAGCCAGTCCCAAAAAGACAAATGGCATATGTTCTCCCTGATCTGTGGTAACTAATAGAGTACCTAAAAGGTAATCTATAGAAGTGAAATTGACACTTTGAACTGTGATGACTTTGAACAGCTCTTGTCTACTGTTGAGGAATAGTTTTTTTTTTTTCATTCTATTTGTTGAACTCGTTACCTAGTATAGAGTGTATTAAGTTACCTGAAAATAGATCTTAGTAAAAATCAGAATGAGAATAGGAGAAGGAGGATGAAGAAAGGTAGAATATGGGTGGGAAGAAGGTAGGGTAGGAAGAATCACTATGTTCCTATATTTGTATTTATGAAATGCATGAAGTTTGTATACCTTGAATAAAAGGTTTCTGGGAAAAATTATGTTAATAAGGAAGAGATTAGACTCATAATGCTTTAAAATTATTTATGGGTTATGAATAGGTTAAAGGAAGGAACCTGGGTTGGGCATTTAGCCTAGTGCCTTAGTAGCTGCCTGGGATGTCCACATTCCATGTTGAGGTATCTGGGCTCAAATTCATGCTAATACATATCTTTAATGGTTCAAGTTCATTCTAATACAAACCTTTAATGATGGTACAAGTAACTCATTCTTTGCCACTCATATCTGGGACACCTGGCTTGAGTTTCCAACTCCCAGATCCAGCCTGATTAACTCTGTCTATTATAGACTTTGGGGAGCAAACCAAAGGATGGGAGATTTCTTTCTGTCTCCCTATTTTCTTCCCACAGTCTCATAAATAAAAAAATAAATAAATATAAATAAATGCTACAAAAAGAAAGAATCATACGAACTTACCATTTTGTATGTATATTTCCTGACAAGCATTGTTCCACTCATTGTACCATGTTTATTTTATGACAATACATGGTAAATATGAACTCCAATCCATGAAATCAGAAAATCAAAATTAAAATATCAACAACCATAAACTCTCTATCAAAAAACAGAGGTGATTGTTTCTTCATTTATGAATACTTTGCACTCTATTGCAGGTTTTGCTTCACATCTGTGGATTGTGCTTCACATCTGAATATTTATCTGACTCTAACATCTCTTAAGAAAATTATGATATACATTAGCTTTATTTTTCCTGTCCATGTCAGTATAATATCATGTATAAGACACTATGATCTCTGATTCTCTCTCTCTGTAACTCTGCCTTTCAAATAAATAAAAATGAAAGAAAGTAATTATAGCTATGTACAGGCAACATGATTTTATATACAGAAAATGCTGAAGACGCCAACAAAAATTGTTAAAATTGATAAACAAATTAAGGAAAATTGCAGGATACAAAGCAACACACAAAAATTAGTAGCATTTTTCTAGACTAACAAAGAACTATTTGAAAAGGAAATCAAGACTGTAATTTTATTTACAACAGCTACAAAATGGAAACATTTAAATTCAATAAATAACTTTATGCAAAGAAGTGAAATATCTGTGCACCTAAAACTATAACATATTGATAAATGAAATTGAAGAAGATATAAATTAATGGAAAATATTCTTATTATGATAGAGAGAATTAATACTGTTAAAGTCCCCAAACTACCCAAAGTCATCTAAGCAGCCCATGCAGTTCCTATCAAAATCCCAATGACATTATCAATAGAAATAAAAATAACAATCCTAGAATCATTGTAGAGCCACAATAAAGCCTGAATATCCAAGCAATCTTCAGCAAAAAGAACAAAGGTAAAGGAATGATACTCCCTGACTTCAAACTCTATTGTGAAGCTATACAAATCAGAACACCATGGTGCTGACATAAAAGAAAGCACATATAACAATAGGACTGAATGGAGAGACCAGAAAAAATATATGTGTTTATGTCAATTGATTTTGACAAAGATCCACAATGGAAAAGAAGAAACTCTTCAATAAAGGATGCTGGAAAAACTGGACATTCTCATATAGAAGGAAGAAATCAGATTCTTATCTCATAGCATGTACAAAAAATCAAGTCAAAAGCTTTAAATCTAAGATTTGAAATATCAGAAGAGAACACATGGAGAACACTGCATGACATTGGTCTGGACAACCTTTTTTTTTTTTTTTTTTGGATGTGACCGCAAAAGCACAGTTACAAAGGCAAAATAGACAAATGAAATTCCATCATACTGAAAATCTTCAGTATAGCAAAGTAAACAAAAAATGCAGTGAAGGATGAGTACATATATTTACAAACAATATGTCTGATAAGAGGTTAATATTCAAAAAATGCAAGCCACTCAACAACCCAATAGTAAGAAAACAAATAGCTGAATTAAAATTAAGCAAAAAAAAAAAAACTGATGGAAATTTTTTCTCATTGGAAGACACACAAATAGTAAACATTTTTTTTTCGAAAATCAACATCACTGATTGTCATGGAAATACAAATTAAAGCTACAATTGAGTTATCACCTCACATCTCTTAGTATAGCTATTATCGGGGCCGACACAGTAGCTCACTTGGTTAATCCTCCGCCTGCGGTGCCGGCATCCAATTTGGGTGCTGGTTCTAGTCCCGGTTGCTCCTCTTCCAGTCTAGCTCTCTGCTGTGGCCCAGGAGGGCAGTGGAGCATGGCCCAAGTGCTTGGGCCCCTGCACCCGCATGGGAGACCAGGAAGAAGCACCTGGTTCCTGGCTTTGGATTGGCATAGTTCTGGCCATAGTGGCCATTTGGGGAGTGAACCAATGGAGGGAAGACATTTCTCTCTGTCTCTCTCTCTCCCTTACTGTCTATAACTCTACCTGTCAAATAAATAAATAAATAAAAGTATACCTATTATCAAAAAGACAAAAGATGAACATGACAAGGAGGTAAACATTAAAAAAAAACTGCATGGTTCTGATGGGAATGAAAATTAGCACAGGTGTTATGGAAAACAGTATGAAGATCCATTAAATTTACAAATAGAGCTACTCCATGATCCAGCTATCCTACTTATGGATATAAATCCACAGACTATAAATTCAGTATTTCAAGTGGATAACTTCACTCTCATGACTATTACAGCACCATTCACTATAGCCTAGATATTGGACTAACCAGTGTGTATTCAATGAGTGAATGAATAAAGAAATTGTTATATATAGAAAGAGAGAGAGAGGAAGAGAGATAAGTAAAGGGATTCTATTCAACCTTAAAGCACAAGGAAACTGTCGTTTGTGACATGCACTTAGAGGACATTATGTCGCGTGAAATAAAGCTAGGCACAGAGAATTAAATAGTTTATGATTTCACTTATGCCTGAAATCTTGAAAAGTCAAATTCATGGAAGTGAAACCAATACCCTATACAGTGTCTTAAAGGCAGATGCTAATTATATCCTGGTCTCCTGTGTCTCCCAACCTCCCTCCATTATCTTAAAGTGTCTTGACCTACCTTTTGATAGCAAATCAACCATAACATAAAATCAGTTCCTGAAGTGGAAGAGTGGTGCAGATGACTCTACAAGGTTTCAATCACCAGACTCAAAGGTAGTTTGTTTCTTCAATAGATAACATCTCGATGTTCAGCTTTGTCTCAAGAGGCTTCATTTCAGGAATGGCCAAGGGCAGAAGGTAACTAGCACCTATTTGGGCCCCATAAAAAGACTGCAATTAACTTAGTCATCATCAAAATTTCTTAAAGGACATGAATTCCCTGACAAATCAAAGAGGGTCACAAGTACTGCCGACCAACCAGGAACTTGAACATGAGTTGTATATATACCTCTTAATCCTAGACCAAATCTATAAGAACCTTTACTTTTAACCACTTGGGGAGACCAGGAATTAAGCAATAACTCTAATTCCTTGCTCTGTGCTCTGTAATAAATACCTCCCTTTTTCTACCATTGTGACATCAGTGATTGGCTTTCTGTATGTTGGGTGGGCAGACCCAGTTTTGGGGGATTTACAGCAACTCCCAGAACTAGTTTTGGGGGTTGTTCTGTATCAGAAACAAAGAGTAGTTGATAGTTACCAGCTACTGGTGTGGGGGGAGGTTAGAATGATGTTAGTCAAAAGACACAAAATTTTGGTAAGATAGGAGGAATAAGTTCAAAAATACGTATGACACATCATGATGACTACCAATAGTAGCAGCATATGTAAACTTGAAATTTTTCAAGAGATTCTCTTTTAAGTCTTCACATTGCAGAAAATTAAATATGTAATATATATTCTGATTAATTTTATTTAGCCATTCCACAAGATATACACATATCAAAGCTTGTTGTATTTCATGAGCATATCTGTTTGTCAACAGGAATAAAATTGGTGTTATTTATTTCCCAAATGGGTAGACACATGTGGACACACATGCACAGCAATGCATCAAGGGCAATGACTTTAACAAGTAAGTTAATATGCTCCCTGAATGGTGCACAGTTAACATTTCTCAGCAATCACAGCTGAGTGAATTGAGCATTTTTCCTACAGGCACTATCTTAGGCTTTTCTGCACTTCTCCTTGGAGACAGTCAAGTAGAAATGCTTGCCCTAAAAGCTTGAGGCAAATCTATTAGTGCATGTGAACATGTGCATTTCAGGGAAAGGCAGAATAATACCAGGAGAGTAATTCATGTCACAGTGATTGCCTCTCCTAGATTATGACTATGCCATGGAATTTGATGGTTTCTTGTTTTGTGTGTGTGGACCCATTGCCAAGTATCCTCCAGGTGCATAAGCAATAATAACAAAGCGATATGAAAAAAAGAAAACTGCTTGTGGTTGCACTGAAATAAGCAAAATGTGTGAGGAGTGGTTTTCAACCCTCACTATACTGCCCCTTTGAGGGAGATCAATTTAAAATTGTGGCCTTAAACTACATCAGAACAGCCTTTGAAGGAGCTATGTTGGAATCACCAACAAATCTTCCTGTTTTCCAAAGGCAATATTCATTAATTCCTGCATCTCATACTGAATACATTTAGGACCCATTATCAGATTATAGAAACTAATATTACTTACAAAATGATGTCACAAAGACAGACGACATCACAAAGCTGGCCAATATGCAAACTTTTGAAGATATGTAAGAGGAAAGTCAATATGAGACCCTGGAATTAGACATAAAGTGCCCCAGTATAGGACTGTATAGAGTGAATATTTTGAAAATTTTGGTTAATGCAATCAACCCAGACATTTTGTCAGAAATATTTACTAAAAATTCACTGTATGTTGAATGTTATGAATCATGTAACTGAATACATTAGAAGCTATTGTAATGTCTAGTAACAGTTTATGAAACACTAATACCTAAAAATAAATGTGAATTGGGTGCCTCTACACTTAAAATTTGGAGTGGGAGGCAATTGAGGCTCATTTTAGATTCATAACAAAGATGCCATCTCTCGGTAAGAAAGACACTACCCTGATAATGCCCTTTTCAAAGTACCAGGTATATGTAAATCTGTACTGAGTAATTGATGTTTAACTTACAGTGTTTTAATTCTTTTTTCATAAAACATGCAGAGTTTTCTTAGTAAAGATTTAAGAAGAGAATAGAGAAATAAGCAAAGATCGTTTGGATAGCTGTTAATTCTTTTAAAAAATATTTTGCATTACCTCCCAGATGTTATGCAAAAATGTTCATATATGCATAAAGAACTTAAAAGTCTTACTCCAATTAAGAAGAATGAAGGTTCTAGGAAAGTCTCTTGGAATTTTTAAATAGTTATTTATTTATAGTATTTATTTATTTTTGAAAGGGAGAGAGGAAGAGACAGAGAGCGAGGAATGAAAGACCTCTTCCATCTACTGGTTCACTCCCCAAAGGCCCCAGCAGCCACTGCATGGCTAGGTCAATGCTAGGAGCCAGAAACACCATTTTGGTTTCCCATAATGGACCCAAGAACATGAGCTATTACCTGATGCCTCCCACAGTGCCTTCCCATCAGCAGGCAACTAGATCAGAAGCATAGTTGAGACTCAAACCCAGATACCTGTTTACCAAGCAGCTTAACTATTGCACCACAACATCCAGCCCTGGAATTGTTAAGTCCTATTATTTACATTCTTTAAATCCTTTCCAAATGTAAATGAGAAATAAAAGGGGAAATTAATTTATTATGTCTATCACTGTAGCTAAGGGTACTTTCAAAACAGTTTAACAGACAGAAATAAATGGGGCAAATCAAATTAAACAAAAACACTTCCAAGTCATTAGGTCATTAATTTACACTTCATTCACTCGTATGGAGTCTTACCCCTAAACTGATTAAGTGATTAAGTGAATATAAAGTTGAAAAATCCAGTATCAAAGAATAAACACTTTAGAGGCAAACAGAAGACTAAAGGATATTTTCCATGTAAGGACAAAAGTAGGAAATATCCTCAATTAATTAACAGGTCTTTAAATATACCTCAATTACCCAAAGCAGACTTGATATCTAAGCTTATCTTCAAACTCTTTTTTTATCAATTTGGGATAACTCTAAATTATGAACTAAATACATCACACAGTGTCTACATCACAGAGATCAAAGAAAGATAAAAAAATTCATTGGTGAGAATCATGTGTTCTCAAAATTCCTAGGTATTCTGCACATAATTATCTCACCTTGAGAGATAAAGAAGAGTGAGCATACAGATGCTTCTAGAATTGCAAGTTCCTGATAAGAAAGTAGTTGTAATAACAGGGTAATCATTACTACCAACCAGAAAACATATTAATCGATCAAGCACCTAAATTTTACTACTTTAGGAAAGGTAGAAATATCAGATCAATGCAAAATAAAACTGTGCTTTAAAGCTATTGTTTTGGGGGAGGTAAAGTAACAAGGTGCAGATCCTGGATCTATAGGGAACATCTTGCTAGGGCTAAAACTTGGTCACATGCTGAGACTAATACTGTATACATTCTTGTCATTTAAAAAGAGGCCTTGAGACTCAGGCTGACATCTTTCTTCCCTCAAATAAGCCGCCCAATTCTATGGGGATTTAATCATGTTTCAGTGAAAAATCTGAGCAGAACCTTTACCAACACACTCCTTGCCAACGTAATTCATGATGGTGAGAGTACAGTGCCTTATATCAATATTCAAAGAAAGGAACATAGCAAATTTGTGCCCAAAGAGTCATGTATTGTGTGTGTATGTGTGTGTGCATTAGTCCAATTAACTTCTTATCTCCATGCCCCTGTTCAATTCACTTTTAACCAAGAGAAAGCTGCCTGCCCCTCTTCCTAATAGGTTTTGCAAAACTGAAATTTTCCATGTTTGTACACATTCTCTGGTCAGATTTGCTGAACCAGGTAGGTTGACCATCCCATGCATGCAATGCACAATCTGTGAAACAGATCTTTTGAGAAAAGAAAAGCTTTGTTAGCGTGGCCTTTCAGCACAGAGACAAGAATAAGATGCATATCTGTCTCTGATTAGAGGCCTGGGGAAAGTTCTATAGATTGGGTAGGAAAAGATGGGATGCAGAAACAAATGCTATAAAGTCAAATTCTGGGTAGAAGAATCAGGAATCAAACAATTTATAATAAAGTTTGGTAAGATGGGTTCATACAGCAGATTTCCTCTTTCAGTGGATCCTCTGCTTCTGAAAAGGCTCCAGCATTTAACTCCAGGCATACTTCAGACTCTGGTTCTTCAGGTTCTCTGTCCTATGCACGGGCCCAGGCAATAGCACTTGTAGTTCTCTTTGTTTAATTTTTTTAAAATTTTTTATTATTATTATTATTGACAGGCAGAGTGGACAGTGAGAGAGAGAGAGAGACAGAGAGAAAGGTCTTCCTTTGCCGTTGGTTCACCCTCCAATGGCAGCCGGGGCCTTTGCACTGGCGCACCACGCTGATCCGAAGCCAGGAGCCAGGTGCTTCTCCTGGTCTCCCATGGGGTGCAGGGCCCAAGCACTTGGGCCATCCTCCACTGCACTCCTAGGCCACAGCAGAGAGCTAGACTGGAAAAGGGGCAACCGGGACAGAATCCGGCGCCCCGACTGGGACTAGAACCCAGTGTGCTGGTGCCACAGGCGGAGGATTAGCCTATTGACCCACGGTTCCCGCCAGCACTTATAGTTCTCAAACTCTTTGTTTCCTCTGTGCCTGAGGAGGGGCATTATGGAGCAGCAGTTTTAGCCACTGCTTGTGATGCTGGCATCCCATATCCAAGTTCTGGTTAGAATCCTAACCACTCCGCTTCCAATCCAGCTCTCTGCTAATGTGCCTGGGAAGCAACAGGTGATGGCTCAAATAGGGGAGTTTCAGCCACCCACCTGGGAAACCTGATGTAGGTCGTGACTCCTAACTTCTAGCATAGGCCTAATCTAGCGCTGCCTTTTAGGGAGTGAGCCAGTATGTGGATAATCTCTCTCTCTGTGTCTGTCCCTGTCAATCTTTCTTTCAAATAGTAATTTAAAAAAAAAAAAAAAGAACTCCATAATAGAGCCTTTAAAGATGTGATCAGATCTTCATAGTTGTCACTTATTATTAAAGCATAGCATGGGAAAGAAATGAGGAAATAAAGCCAAAAGCTTTTAAGTTTTGGAGGTGTCAAGAGGAAACTTGATTAAGAAGATTGATTTCAGAAGCATAGGCACATATGTATATTTAGCTCATGGTAATTCTCTACACCTCTATGCAAAGTGGTTGGCCTCTGAGTACGCATGAATACCAAGAAGAGCTATTTGAATCCTTCTTTGTGACTCATTATGTGAATGTTAAGAAAGAAAATATTTCCCTCTTTTGGGGTCATCTGTTTTAAGGCTGTTGATTTGGAAATACTGATGGCCTTCACTTTTGTTATATGACACAAGGTCGTCTGTGACAGGAGAGAATGAGGTCAACACACAAAAATAAACAACTAAAAATGACAGGAAAAGACAATTGAAGGCAGGGATAAAAAGAAAAAAATTCAAATGTCAATTTCAGCTTTAGATTCTCTTAGAGAAGAGAAATGATCACCTCTTGGATTTCCTGTATGTGTTGGCAAAAAAACAACTTCCATTGCTTTTAATCCCCCATCAGTTAGGGGAAGGTTTTCAGGGATTTCCATCTGAATCTGCAATTTTGCACTATCAATTCTTTTCACTTATGAATCTTAGTCCTCTAAGCCTGAGTTTTAGGAGAGTATTGCCTCATCCATTGAAGTCAACAGTTATGTTAGAGCTGTAATAAATGACTCTCTTCCTTCTTAGTCTGTTAAATAAGACAATTTCACCCAAAATCAAAGTTTTAGTTCCAACTCCTCATTTTTATATTTATGGAAAACCACTGAACAATAATGTCCAATGTTCTGCATTAAATTTCTCCAGGATGGTAAAGAGCTCAAAACTTTTAGGTAGTGGTCTCTTTAAGATTGTTTTTCTGTTCTTCTTGCTTAAATAGATTGGATTGTTTGGGACAACAGCATTTCCCTGGTAGTTTTAAAGTGGTTTTTTAAATCCCTTCTGGAGAGACTCCTATTTGTTCTATTGTGGTAATTTCAGTGTGTGATAGTCTTTCAGTAGAAAGGAATTTAGATAAGAAGTGGGACAAGATTAAAGTGATACTGCCTACAATCACAGTGATCCTACTTGTAATTATTTGACTTACATTCATAAGGAACTTTCACAAAAACCATGAATATAAACACTGACCTTACAGTTAGGATACAAATACTGGGAATCCTTTGACAAGGGTAATCTCTTGAAAAAACACACTAGGAGTTACTTGATCTGATTGTAGTGCTATACTGGAACCTAGAATTATCAGATAATTGAACTATAAACTATTTGCTCAAAAGTCAAGATGATGTAAGACAAACATTGACTCTCCCAGAATCCCCCTAGTATGAACTGAATGTTCAAAAATTACCTATTAGTAGATAGATGTTCAGTTTTAAAGACTGAAAAGCATTCCCAGGGAAAGGATAGCTAAGTCTCTAACTGATAAAAAAAAATTGCCATGTAATATGAGAGTACTTTCATAAGGTTAATGGAAATGGAATTATAATTTTATTTTGGTGGAACAAAATTTTGAAAATCATGTTTAGTTTTTTCATAATATGTACTCCATGAACATTTTGAAGATCTCACACTTCTGTTGCAATGAATTTGTGTATGTGTGTGTGTATTGAGTACACTGCAAATTTCTAGAACTCACCTTAAATCTACTGCTAATTACTCTCAGATTTAATCAGAAACTGATTCTTTGTATGTGACTGCTTAAGGTTTGATGAACAATTCTATTATGTAACATACTTCCTGATTCATATACTCTTTCCTCCATTTCATCATCTAAGTTTTGTTTTGGGGATCATACTTTTCATGACAGCTGACTTAGTTTACTAGTTTAGGGCTCTGGCTTTTAAATCTCAATCTTCTATTTGACCTTAATCACAATTTATTGAGAGAGATATCTATTTGAGAGATATACATTTGTAATATAATAGTGATATTTTATTAATAGGGATCAATTTCTGATAACTTTTTAATCATTACATTATCTAGTACAATTCAAACATACATGTCTTGAGGAATTCATACATCTACACACACGCAAATTTCTAAGTAAAATATAAGGATTCCTTGATAATGGTGGAATAAAATTTCTCATAATTATTATCTTCCATGTTGAGAGAATAATGCCTCTCCCAAAAATGAGTTTCTTTATTAAGCCTATAAAAAAGCATTGGCATATTCAATATACATCTCATGATTGGATTCAACACATTAATAGCAGCAATCATCCTCCCAACATTAATCTCTGATTGGGTATCATATAATAACCATGCTCCATTACTAGTCATAAACCATTTGATTGAACAAAATTTAAATATTTTTATCTTTATTAGAAGACACAAAAGTCACTGGCAATTAAAATATACCTATGTTGCAAATACTGTGTTAACACTCTTTCCACAAATTATTTGTCACCCACTATCAACAGTTAATAATGACTCTTCAAAATCACTGAACTGTCCCTTCATCATCTCCCCCATGGCTGCCACCATTTCTCTATCCAATTAAAGTCTTCATTATAGATTGTAGTGCACAATATTCCACCCCCTTAACTCCTCACTTGCTTCTACACTCTTTAAAGGCAGAAACTATAAGAACAAAGCCTAACACAAGGTTTTTAACTGTATAGGTATCTTTGCTAAAACGGGAATTCTTTTACCAAGAACACAGCAAAGTAAACAGGGTGTTACAGAGAAGAGTTTTACATTTAATCACACTAAAATTTAATAAAATCTAGGTTTTGGTAACAGTGTATTTTGTAACTTTAGAACTTTCTATGCTTTAATAGATTCATGTGCCATATGGGTCACCAAAGAGTAAGGAGTGTGACATAGTTTCCAATCTTTTTCCAATTCATTTGACCATATTTCTGCAGATTTCTTCTAAGGGCTGAGTTCTGAACCTCATTGTGAAAAATAGAAATGCAGTGGTAAAAGCTGTGAGATTAGAAATATGTATTGAGTTCAGTCTTCATGTCTGCCATTCATTAGCTGTAGTAAACTAAACTCTAATATAGGCCTAATCAGATTCCTGATATGTAAAACGATAATAACAAATGCCATCATGAGTATAAGGACCAAATATAGTAACATATTTTTTGTGAGATGCTTATCTTGATATCAAATATGCAATGTACTAATAATTTCTTGAAATTTTTAATTGAAATGATTGAATCAAATGGGTCATTTAGTATTATTTATTTCTGGGTATAACTTTCCTTTTATTTAGGCATTCTGCAATTTATCCTCTCCAGGTCATTTCTTTCTTTTCCCACAAATGTAGATCTGCTTTAAAGAACATTTTAATTAATTCCCAAACTCCAACAGCATATATGAATCAAGTCCAAGCCAAAAGCCTTTACTATCGGGGATTTTAAAAATACCCTTTGGAAAAAGCTTGCTCTATAGAATTCGTCAGGATATTTTGGTTCTTCAAGCTACTAACAAAATCAAATTCCTTTCCCTTATAAAACAGTGTATTGTTCTCCTTAGGGGACATTGTTTCCATTGTTTGACCAAAGTTCACCTCATTAATTTATCCTTGGTCAAAGAACAAATCTATTGTCTAGTATACATTCCAATCATTGTGCAAGCTCTTTTAACAGCTGGTCTCCCCCTTGCATAAGGTTTTGGAAAGAATGTGCTTTTCCCCTAGCTATTTTCAGAAATCTTCCCTTTGTTCCAAAGACAATTTTGTTTAATTTTGGCCTTTTGTGCATGTGCAATAGCAGGTTTAATCCAATCAAGGGACAGCTTTCCTTCACTAGGTTATCAACTAAAGCCAGAGTGAAGGCTATTGTCTAGCTGTGGATCTGACTTGCACAGTTTGCATGCTGCCTGATTCAGATTCTGTTCTGTTGTACTACCATACTTTACCTTCTTAGCTGGAAGAAAAAGCCAAACAAATGTGTCAGTATCTCAATCAATGTGCAACTACCAATACACGCTTAAACAAAAGGTCATAATGTGACAACAAAGGCTTTAAAAGTAATCAGTAGAGGAAAACAAAAACATACCCAGAAAGTGTTTTTCCCTCTTGCTGTTGGGTTCTCTTTACTCTACACCCCTCACACAGTAGTTCTATTCTTAAACAAAGTAATAATATGGACCTATCAGCATGATGACTTCTCCTTTGTGGCAAACTGAAAATAAGCAGCAAGAATAAAGAGAATAGTCACAGAAGAATATATTTCAGCAGGTGAATAAAGTCTTGGAAAATGAAAAGGAGGTGCCAGTGAAAGGAATAGATGTTGTACACAGAAAAGAAACATGCCACAAGTTCCATTTATTATTCCCAGGATTATTTGCCCCTGAGGTTTTTCTGTTATGATGAACACTTAAAGCAGGCAAAATTAGATAAACAGCAATACACTGTATAAGCAGTATTTGTCCATAGAGGACAAGATTTTAACTCAATCTGTAGCAACGGAAGAATGATTTAAGAGGGGAAAATAGAGAAGTCGTCCAGTTAACACTTAGCCTATGAAATGACAACAACGATTTTGTTTTCCCTCTACAACTGCATCAATCATTTATCAATGTTCAGTAGGCAGAGTGTCATTTGCGCATCACTGTTACACTCAAGGAGAGAAAAGCAACCGAAATGTATGTTGTACAGAATCTGGTTTAGCAAAAAGGAGTGCAAATACCGAGGTAATGCAATAGAAACGATTCGAGAATATATTTCAGATCATAAAATATCTGTATTTCAAAGCTGGAATTTTGAACACAACCAGTGTTGTGTAATGCAAAAGAAAAAAATAGGTAGCATATTGATTACTTCATTCTTGAAATATATATGGGATGCCTATTATAATATTCAGGGTTAGAAACTCAATGTATTATCAGCAGGGTTCAAAAGTGCACTGAAGAGTTCAGTGGATTTCCTGAACTACGTTATCTGGCTATAAATTCTGGTCAATATTAGTCGCTGATGTAGATTTTGGATTACACAAGGGAACTTCTATAAGTTCAAAGGTACAATTTTCCTAATACCATAGACAGGCTTGATCATCAATATCAGATACAATATTGTTACATTTACATTTTTAAAGAGATGGAGTGACTGAAAAACAAAGACTCACAGACAGAGAAGGATACAAAGTTACATTTAAGTTAATTATTTACTATGCAATATATTACTTTTGCTGTATTAATCATGCTTTGGCTCTTATTAATGAAGAAAATTAAAAATAACTTTTTCTGATTGCAGTATGTTGTCTCCATAATGGCCATTATTAGTTTCTAACATTCCTGAAGGAGAATTGAAGTTTTAATACATCCTTCTCCATGGAGCTGAGTTTTGTCATCATTGTTGATAAGCACAACATGAAGTTGTGCTTATGACTTAGTAGTGATTTCAGTAGGACAATATACATATCCTACTGAAATGACCATACCATCTGCTAATCCCAGTTTTCCATCACTGGATTTGATTCATGTAAGAAAGCATTAGGCACCAAAGAAATGTTGTTTCTTCCCTTCCATGATTCTCAGTATGTTCCTAGTAGAGTCATCATCTCATTTTCAGGCCACTTAATTGATCCTACATTCTAGCAATTCCTGCATTAGGGTTTCATTGTATCTTAAGAGTATAATAAAAATGCATACAACTCTTCAAAGAGAAAAAATGAAATCTGATCAAGTTGTATTTTCCAACTTTCAGCCCTGTCAACACTTTATAGATAGTAATTATTTGGCTTAGAAGCTCACTTCACTTTGACAACACTGAATATCTTCAGCTTTTTAAAAATATGCTGATCTTATAAACTTGGTACAACTTATTGCTTGAAAAATAAATGCTCAGGTAGGCAATTCACCTACAGAAATCATTTCTATCTCAGGACCACCCCAAAACCTTTGTAGGGATCTGAAGTTTCACAATCTAGAACCTTGGCACTCTTCATATAAATTATAATGATATACAGCTTATCATTTCAATGCAAACCAATTTCTACCCAAGTTTGGTAAAGATCCAAATGCCAAGACAGATAGTGAGAATATTTCAGATGTTTCTCTCTTCTTTGTCCTCATTTCTCAATGTAAGGGTTGTTATGACTTCACTTACTCGTTCTTTCTACAGACACAGAGTCAAAACTAGACTATGTATTTCATTTTCTTGAAATAGATTTCAAATCCTTTTTACAAAGGGAATACATTGTATTATAATAAATTGGTCTCTTTTCTATTCAAAAGCTAAGTTTTCATGTTATCTTGAGCAAAGATCTAGCATCATATAAGAGGCTCTGAGGAGGGATTTGAAACCTCTGGAGAGCCAAAAGTCCTTTATAGAACAATTAAATAAATGAACCAATGATTGAATACACACACACACTCTTAGCCAGTGATATATAAATTAATCCACAATGACAATAAGGAAACAATTCATCTTAACCTTTAATTTTGAACACAATCAAACATATCCACTGATAAAACAACAGAATACAACTCATGTTGCTCTCTCTTTCATCATGTCTCTTTCTCTTTACCAGGTATCAGTCTATTTCTTTTTTTTTTTTTTTTGCAACTCTACCATTATTATACCTTGCACAGCACTTTAGAGATAAAAATGTGATTTGTCATTTATAGTTGACAGCTACTCCCAGAAGCAAAGGTAAAAGATTATACTCTGTGTTCCACAATGAACAATCAAAGTATTTGTTTTCCTGGACTCATTCTATTAAAATAGAATGCATACTAGAATGAAGACTACTCATTCTTGGGGTAGTGTCTTTCAGTTAACTCACATCTTGGCAAATAACTGAAGGATAAGTTCAATGGGGTCCTGGTTATCCCTAGTTAATCTTTTGTTTGCAGCAACAATATGTTTACTAAAATCAGTATATCCAAGACAAAAGTGTGAGATAGAGTTGAGCTGTGGAATTAGCCAAACACATCTAAGGAGTGGGATACAACACTATCATTCATATCCCCCATAAGATGATTGTCCTAAAAATTGAGGAGGAAACAAAGGATGGCCCACGTGTGCCAGTGTGTAAAGTAAAATTGATAATTACATCAAAAATAGATGGTTTCTTAAATTAACAAAGCAAACAGACTGAATTTATGAGATATTTACTTTTTCAAAAAATGTAAGCACATCTAATAATAGAAGTGTCCCTGATTTGTGGTCTTGGGGTACAATCAAGCTTGTCTGACATTCTTTTTTGACCCAGGAGCATAGCAGATATTTCCACTGGGGAACTATGCCATCAGGCACTTCCCACATGGTATAGCCAGGATGAGAAAGCTCCAGGCATGTCCCCAGTTTTTCTGTCCTTATTTTCCCAGGCATGCTGCCTCTTCATCTCTAGCCAGTTCCGGGAAACATGATGACAGGTAATTATAAGAACTAAATAGGCTTGGCATTGTCATTTTCAGAAACTGCTTGCAAAGCCCACAAGCTCCACTTGCTGCATTCCCTCTAGTTTAACATCCAAGACAAATTAAAAGGATTTTTATTTAGAATTCATATTCTATAACCATTATGATTATTTTTCTCACTGCAGAGAATTTTCATTTGATCTGAATAAGAGTTTCTTCTCTTAAAAAAATGCTAACAATTTACTATGGCTGACTTACAGCCCAGGTTACTACAACCAATTAAAAAATAATATAGAGACTGCAACTCCAATGATGCAAGTGATATGAGACAAGTTTCCATTCATCATCTTTCCAAAGTCTTCCAATGAAGGAAAGTGTCTCTTCCATTTCCCTGCTAGATTAAATAGTTTTTCCATTTCCTGAGGTCTATTCACTTGGATAACAATTCATATTCCTCTACTCCAGTGTTGAATGGTAGGGGATATGAGTATCATAAAATGCTTGGGGACATGTAGTTCAACTTAAAAGAGCAGAAATACTTTATATTGACCTAAGTCATTTTTTAAAATATTTTTATTAAGGGAAATAATGCTTTTTATTTATATACATTGGCTGGTCCAGAATTTTCTTATATATTTTGTATTTTACAGTCTTATTTTTATCACAGAAGAACACTTTTGTTCTGCCTTGCACACATTTTTAAACTTTATCATTTATAATTATAGTATTATACTCCAAGTACTAATAATATAGTATTATACTCCAAGTACTAATAATAAGCTGGGGCTGGGCAAGGACAAAGCTGGAAGGTAGGAATTCAGTTCAGTCTGGGTATTCCGTGTGGGATGCAGGGCTCCAATTACTTGAGCAATGATTTGCTGCTTCCCAGTGTGCATTAGCAGGAAGATGGAATTAGAAGCCAGAGCAGAATTTGAGCCCAAGTACTCTAATATAGGATACAGGCATCTTAACCAGCATCTTTACTCTAGAACAAATGTGCATCTTTCCCTCTGCATCTTAATCAACATTTGAAATGTAAATGTCACAGTTGTCAATAACAAATTTCTGCATTGTTAAAAAAAAGTAATTTCTACCCGTAAATATTGCCTTCTTTCCATTTCAACTGTTTTACTTACCTGGTCAATAATTTCATCATACCTCTCAGCACTCCAAAGTGGTAAACTCAGAACAGCAGTGAAGATCCTGTCAGCTCGAATCTGGGGAGAGTTGCTGATCTTAAATCTTGAGGGTCTCTGCATAGCACTTCGACTTGTAACTGAGTGATAAGCACCTTTTTCTTTTCAGTTTCTCTGGTAACCAGAGAAAAAACAGTTTCTCTGATTACCAGAGAAAATCCAAGACTGAGACTTCTAGTTATAATAACATATACCGGTTCAGTGTGAAAAGACTGATAAATGAAACCTGGTGTCTAGAGGTCAGTTCAGTGGGAAAGTGAGAGAAATGGGAAGATTGTCAAAGTCCGACATATGCCTGAGAGGATTCTGGTAATTTTGTTTGCTGCCTGAGCATCTGATCATTTATTCAGCTTCCCTGAGAGAACTGGTAACATTTTTTATTTACTATTTCACAATTGGAGTTTTTCCACAGAGCATGTGGAAGGGGTTGGGAGAGATCAAAACCAGCTAGTATCAGCAAATGTTGAAGCATCTCTTTCTGGTACTTAAAATAAATAGCATTGAGGGCCGGCGCCATGGCCCAATAGGCTAATCCTCCACCTGTGGCGCCAGCACACTGGGTTCTAGTCCTGGTCGGGGCACCGGATTCTGTCCCGGTTGCCCCTCTTCCAGGCCAGCTCTCTGCTGTGGCACGGGAGTGCAGTGGAGGATGGCCCAAGTCCTTGGGCCCTGCACCCACATGAGAGACCAGGAGAAGCACCTGGCTCCTGGCTTCAGATCAGCGTGATGCGCTAGACACAGTGCACTGGCCGCGGCGGCCAGTGGAAGGTGAACCAACTCTCTCTCTCTTTCTCTCACTGTCCACTCTGCCTGTCAAAAATAAAAAAATAAATAGCATTGAGAAGCAGGAAAGGGGGAGGAGAAGAGACATGGATGCTTCCGTTTGCATTAAGGCACCCAATTCCCATCCTGAACACCATAGCAAGTAGGGCTAAGTAAGACAATTAATGTAAAAGAGTGTTAGGGACTAAGACTTCCAAAGTCTAAATCTTCTGAAATTTAAATTGGCCACAGTATATATTTTCCAGCAGAATAATAGAATAATTTATTGATATCAGATTTGCCAGGATAATGTTAATGTGGTCAGAGAGAAGAACTTTCATTGAAACATGACCTTCACAGGTGGAAGCCAGGACACAGAGTTCAAAAGGGTAACAGCCTCCCTTCAAGTGTACTGGATAGGAATTTCTAAGTTGTCTGTAGTCTACAATTGAGTGCTTGATTAAAAGAAAACCACCAGGTATATACTGGCTGGGCCCTTCCTCTCTGCCTAATACTAGATTTCTTGGTAAGTACCAGACAGCAGAGCTTCCACTGAGGTGCAAATGGAATCTGGGCTAGCCTGCCCTCACCGGGCTGGTTGCCCACTCCCTTTTATAAACTGAGATGGCATCTACCCAACTAGGGGTTTAAAGGATGGAAAATATTCCTTTCTGTAAACACCCACAACTCCAAATACTTTGTACCAAGTGCCTCCTGCTTACCTTTTTTGATAGCCAGGGTAACACATCCCAATGGACTTGAAATCTGAGGCAGTACATGCTACACCAATCACTCGTTCTTTGACTTTGGGACGGCTGTTACTAGCTGTGATGCTACCACTAGTGGCGTAGGGAAACTTGGTTTATCTTTTTTAACAAAATAATTTGTATTTACTTGAAAGGTAGAGCAACAGAGATGGAAGGAAAGAAAGACAGAGAAAGAGATTTTCCACCTGCTGGTTCATTTACCAAGTGGTCACAAAAGCCAGGATAGGGCCAAGCTAAATCCAGGAGCAAAGAACCCCATCCAGGTCTCCCACAAAGATGGCAGGGCCTAAGTATTTGGGCTGTCTCCCACTTCCTTCCCAGGTGCATTAGCAGGAAGCTGGATCAGAAGCAGGGAAATTGGAACTTGAATCAGCACTCTGATATGAGATGTTGGCCTTGCAGGCTATAGCTTAACTCGCTGTGCCACAATCCTGGCCCCAAACTTAGATTATCTTTGATTCTTCTTTCTCTTCCTATAAGTTCTCAATATCTCAATTCTACCCTCCCAAAGGAATTGCCTTATTATTCTTATGTTTGCTATTGTCCCTATTGTCTGATTTGCCTTGTTGATATAGAATTCCATGATACAAATATCTTTCTCTAAGTTCTTGAATGCAATCTACAGAGAAAATCCAGTCTGTTTAAATTATTGTTGAATTTCTACACTTGATCTTAGCCAAAAGGTCAAGAAGCGATTTTTGTTGAATTTCTATGTGACCAATTTTCAGCCCTTATAAACTGTACCCTGCCCTCAAATTCTAATGTTGAAACTCCAACACCCAATAACTCAGGATGTGGCTGCATTTGAAAATGGGATCTTTAAAGAGGTGACCAGGTTAAGGGGATGACTTTAGGGTGAGCCCTAATCAAATTTCGCTGGCGTCTTTATTAGCAGAGATTAGAACACAGAAGGTACATTCACAGAGGGATGCCCATATGAGGATACAGCACAAAGTCTTTCTCAAGTCATACAGAGGCCTCCAAGGAAACCACAGTCTTTGCAACTATACCACAGTACCTCGAATAGTGCCCAGCACACTGTAGATGAGGCTGTGAGTTCTGCTATGGAAAGTTCCATATTTACTCTGTTCAACATCAAGCCCACGTCAAGCACGAATCCTGTGCAAAAACAGGGTGCAGCGAATTTTGGGGGAATGATTGAACAGTCAGGTGAACTGATTAAAAGAAATGTATAAATCAGGTAGTTAAATTTCTTTCTATTACAAGCAACAAGACTGATTCATACAGAACTTAATTCCTAATCTTTGGTCTTTTAGTTCAATAGTCCAACATGGTCCACCTGGAACAATATGACTCTTTGAAAAAGTTGTATATTCTCAGGGCAAAAAACAACAACTAGAAGTCATTAAAATTTTCTTACATTTTTGTTTATTATATTAGAAAATTATTAGCTTTTAAGACCTTGAGAACATAGGACCCAAATAATCAAATATATAAAGAGTGACATATCTGTTGATAGAAAATACAGACTGATACTTGACTGTTTACTTCATTATGGTTCTTCAGTGAGATATCACAGCTTGACCAGCATCAACATAATTGCATTAGGACACCAAGCAATGTTTTATTTACTGTTGATGGGTGTACTTGTGTGTATGTTATCAACGTGCATATGTGCATGCTATAACTAAAAAAGCATTGACAATAAGTTCAGAAAAACAATGGAGAATGCTCTGAAAAAAAATTCAATTTACTTTTAGGTTTTATGTAGCAATTGTCAAGGCATAATATTAACTCACACTATAAAAAAAGTTCTAAAATTTCAAATTCTTTTAGGCTTTCATTAAATGCTAATACAGTATATTTGTCATAGAACTTATTTGAAAATAACATCAATGTGTTTTTCAACAGATAATAGTAGTAAACTTTCTCTGTTGCTTACCTTTATAATACAAGGTTTATTATCTACCACACAATTTACATTTGGGCCAAATTATTTTGGGCTATGAGTACTGTCTTGTGCATTGTAGGGTGTTTACCAGCGATCACTTTCTAGTTGCCAACAGCAGCTT
Source organism: Sylvilagus floridanus (assembly GCA_949820135.1). NCBI lineage: Eukaryota > Metazoa > Chordata > Mammalia > Lagomorpha > Leporidae > Sylvilagus > Sylvilagus floridanus. The sequence goes on along the minus strand of OX463236.1, from coordinate 81,553,597 downwards.
CATCCATTTTCTGACAATAAAAAATATTTCCATATATTGAAAAATATATTCTGGGAGTAAAACTGTCTCTGGCTGAGAGCCACTGCTAGAAAAGATACTGAGATTTTGTTGTTTAAGTAAAGATGACTGCTGTTAATTCCCACCTCACCTTTTTCCTCCGAAATGCTCACACAATTCCAGTAGCTGAACATAGTAGTTTATTTCTTAACTCTAGTGCAGTCAAGTGTAGATCTGAATTGTGGGAATGGGATGTGAGACTTGTCTCATGCCACAATCCAGGCTGACTGGCCACCATCAAGGTTTCCCTGAGTGTACACACAAACAGCATATGGAGAAAGAGGTAAGAGGATTGTTACTGATAGGTTTCCATTAGCCTGGCCTACACTTGGAACATAAGCTGTCCATTCACGCTGCTAGTGACACCTGTACTAATGACCACTTGAAATGCAGTCACAAGGCCTTGGTTTATTGATAGGGAATCAGAAACAGATAATAGGTCTATGCATATGAGAAAAGATCATCTTAGTAATATATGGTTTCTGCTGAATGTATAATAGTTTTTTTAAGATTTATTTATTTTACTTGAAAGAGTTATACTGAAAGAGAAGAGGCAGAGAGAGAGAGAGAGAGAGAGAGAGAGAGATCTTCCATCCCACTGGTTCACTCCCCAAATGGCTGCAACAGCAAGAGCTGCGCTGATCCGAAGCCAGGAGCTAGGAGCCAGGAGCCAGGAGCTTCTTCCCGGTCTCCCATGTAGGTGCAGGGGCCCAGGGACTTGGGCCTTCTTCTACTGATTTCCTGGGCCATAGCAGATGGATCGGAAGTGGAGCAGTCAGGACTCGGGAACCAGCGCCCATATGGGATGCCCGCACTGCAGGCAGGGGCTTTACCTGATACGTCACAGGACCGGTCCCTAATAATGGTTTTTAAAAGTTATGTTCCCGGATTAGGGCAAGATGGCGGAATAGGAAGGGAGCACACCGATAGTCTGGGGAGAGACAGTTTAATAAAAGTGGAGATACTGCAGGTTCAAGGAAGAGTAGGGGAAGAAACAGCAGAGAAAACCCTTCCAGAACTGGAGATTCACAGTGGACCTGCGTGGAGAGCGTGGGAGCCCGCAGTTTGGGACACCAGCAGCAGATTCAACACACCAGCGCTGGAACGCGAGGTGAGCTGAAACTCAATAGCCCGAGATACCAGCAGTGAAGCGGAAAAGGGAGCCTAGAGCGAACAAGGCTTGAAACCCTGCGGGGAAAGGTTCACCAGGCCAACTAGAAGAGAGAGAGAGAGAGAGAGGAAAAAAAAAAAAAAAAGTGACCCATACAGACACGAGCTTCTCTCTCTCCGCTCACCTCTCAAAGGTGAGCAAGACAAACAGCAGGCGCCATTTTGGAATACGTCATAAGCAGGGTGACCTCGGGTCGGCACTGGCCCCGAGCCTAGCAGAAAAACCTGACTCTGGGTGGGAAGGGTGAAATAACAGGAGATTACAACCTAATGAATGTGTGGTGCTAATGAACTGAGACTGAAAAAAGAGACGGTGGGGGAGAGAACTCACGGAAATCACGAATTCATGTGAGTACTCTCCAGAGACGCTACAGTTCAGTAGCCTTGGCAGCCCAGTGGGAGACTACAGGAGAATCTGAGCCCACACAAAGGGCCGCAAAGATTCCTTCTCTGGTCCTTGGGAAAGAGCTTCCGATCTCTGGCTCCCGTGGGTATATCATTTGCCTGCTAACCACCCCCAATTCCATTCAGCTGTGTGGAATTACTTCCCTTTTGAACCAAAAAAAAAAAAAAAAAGTAACAGAGAGAGATTTACCACGCCTAACCTGGGAGTGTCTCCTTTGACACACCCTCAACCCTGAGGAACCAAACAGAGCTCTCAGGCCACACCCATCTCAAGCCTCTAAGGCTCCATCAAAAGCAGACAGTCCACTTAATCTAGACTCATAGTATAACAAGAAAAAAACACCACAGTGAAGAAACCAATATGCCAAACAACAAACGCAAAAACCGAGGTAATAAGAACAAGGAAGACACTATGGCATCCCCAAATGAAAAAGACACCCCAATTCAAGATTACAAAGATGATGAGATAGAAGAGATGCAAGAAGCAGATCTCAACAAATTGATAAGAACACTAAGAAGTACTCAAAAACAAATTCTTGAACTACAGAAATCCTTAATGGACAAGGTAGAAAATCTCTCGTGAAAATGAAATATTAAGGAGGAATCAAGCTGAAATGAAACAACTAGTAGAACATGAAACTGTGATAGTGACGAGAAATCATAATGAAGTGAAGAATTCAATAGATCAAATGAAAAACACATTAGAGAGCCTTACAAACAGAATGGGTGAGGCAGAAGAGAGAATATCGGACTTAGAAGACAGAGCACAGGAAACTATACAGTCAAACCAAAGAAAAGAAGAGGAAATTAGAAATCTAAAAAATATTGTTGGGAATCTACAGGATACTATTAAAAAACCCAACATTCGAGTTCTAGGAGTTCCTGAAGGCATGGAGAGGGAGAAAGGATTAGAAGGCCTTTTTAGTGAGATAATAGCAGAAAATTTTCCAGTTTTGGAGAAGGACAGAGACATCCTAGTACAGGAAGCTCATAGAACCCCTAGTAAACATGACCAAAAGAGGTCCTCACCACGACACGTTGTAATTAAACTCACCACAGTGAAACAGAAAGAAAAGATCCTAAAATGTGCAAGAGAGAAACGTCAAATTACACTCAGAGGATCTCCAATTAGACTCACGGCAGAATTCTCATCAGAAACCCTACAAGCTAGAAGATAATGGCGAGACATAGCCCAGGTACTTAGAGAGAAAAACTGCCAGCCCAGAATATTATATCCTGCCAAGCTCTCATTTGTGAATGAAGGTGAAATAAAGACCTTTCATAACAAACAAAAATTGAAAGAATTTGTTGCCACTCGTCCAGCCCTGCAAAAGATACTTAAAGATGTGTTACACACAGAAACACAGAAACACGGCCATCAACACAAAAGAAGGTAAACGAAGGGAACCTCACAGCAAAAGATCACAGGGAATTCAAAGCATACATTTGGATAAAGAAATTATGGGACATGTACTCTATAGAATACTATACAGCAGTCAAAAACAATGAAATCCGGTCATTTGCAATAAGATGGAGGAATCTGGAAAACATCATTCTGAGTGAATTAAGCCAGTGCCAAAGGGACAAATATCATATGTTCTCCCTGATCGGTGACAACTAATTGAGCACCAAAGGTGAAACCTATTGAAGTGAAATGGACACTATGAGAAACAGTAACTTGATCAGCTCTTGTGCTGACTGTTGTTGTACAATGTAATACTTTATCCATTTTAGTAATTTTTTTATTCTAGTACTATTGGTTGAACTCTGTAATTAACAAACAATTATTCTTAGGTGTTTAAATTTTAACGGAAAAGTGATCCCTGTGAAATATAAGAGTGGGAATAAGAGAGGGAGGAGATGTACAATTTGGGACATGCACAATCAGTCGTGCCCCAAATGATGGAGTTAGAAATGTGCCAGGGGATTCCAATACAGTCCAATCAAGGTGGCATGTACCAAGGCCATCTCACTAGTCCAAGTGATCAATTTCAGTTCACAATTGATCACACTGATAGGTCTAAGAGTCAAAGGGATCACACAAACAAGACTAGTGTCTGCTAATACTAACTGATAGAATGATATAGGGAGAGAATGATCCAACATGGGAAGCGAGATACACAGCAGACTCATAGAATGGCAGATGTCCTAAATAGCACTCTGGCCTCAGAATCAGCCCTTAAGGCATTCAGATCTGGCTCAAGAGCCCATGAGAATATTCTAGGCATGGAAAGCCAAGACACTCTGGAAAAAAAAAGAAGACCTAAATGAAAGATCTCTGTGAGTGAGATCCCAGTGGAACGAATGGGGCCATCAAAGAAGGAGGTACCTTTCTCTGAAGGGAGGAGAGAACCTCCACTTTGACTATGACCCTGTCGGAATAAGATTGAAGTCAGCGAACCCTAAAGGCTTCCATAGCCTCGGCAACTCATGACTAGAGCCTAGGGAGATTACTGACGCCATAAACAAGAGTGTCAAATTGTTCAATCAACTTCAGGAGTCACTGTGTACTTACGTCTCATGTGGGATCTGTCCTTAATGTGTTGTCCAATGTGAAGTAATGCTATAACTAGCACTGAAACAGTATTTTACACTTTGTGTTTCTGTGTGGGTGCAAACTGTTGAAATCTTTACTTAGTATATACTGAATCAATCTTCTGTATATAGATAATTAAAAATGAAAAAAAAATCTTGGTGTTAAATTGGAAATTGCCTAGAAACTTAATCAATTTTTTAAAAAAATATATCATGTAGGATCTCTGTCCTTAATGTGCTATACATTGTGAATTAATACTATAACTAGTACTCCAACAGTATTTTTCACTTTGTGTTGCTATGTGAGGGCAAACTGTTGAAATCTTTACTTAATATATAGTAAACTGATCTTCTGTATATAAAAAGAATTGAAAATGAATCTTGATGTGAAGCAAGGGGAGAGGGAGTGGGAAAGGGGAGGGTTGCGGGTGGGGGGGAAGTTATGGGGGGGGAAGCCATTGTAATCTATAAGCTGTATTTTGGAAATTTATATTCTTTAAATAAAAGCGTTATAAAAAAAAGAAAAAAAAAGTTATGTTCCCTTGTATTGCTACAGAATATATCACAGATGAAGGTTTTGTTGACTTGCATTGGACCAAGAAAGTAGTTTATGAGAAGTAATGAACTCCCCAGTTACTTTTCTCAGTATCTGAACCAAGGATGATTGAACAGATTGTGCTTAATCACTTTTGATCTATTTATAGAGTGGGCCAAATGTCACTTAAGGTCTACTTAATAAGTAAGTGTAGGCTGTCGCCATGGCTCAACAGGCTAATCCTCCGCCTTGCGGCGCCGGCACACAGGGTTCTAGTCCCGGTTGGGGTGCCGGATTCTGTCCTGGTTGCCCCTCTTCCAGGCCAGCTCTCTGCTGTGGCCCCGAAGTGCAGTGGAGGATGGCCCAAGTGCTTGGGCCCTGCACCCCATGGGAGACCAGGAAAAGCACCTGGCACCTGGCTCCTGCCATCAGATGAGCGCGATGCGCCGGCTGCAGTGCGCCAGCCGCGGTGGCCATTGGAGGGTGAACCAACAGCAAAAGGAAGACCTTTCTCTCTGTCTCTCTCTCACTGTCCACTCTGCCTGTCAAAAATAAAAAAAAAAGTAAGTGTATATTTCATGGAAATTCTTGTATGGCTTCTCTGAGAGGAATTGTATTTTTGGTAATCACTTGACAATTAGAAAATTCATGGTTAAAACAGAGATAGATTCTAATGATGAACAGCCTTTCTTAGGTCTAATTACGAAGAGCAGCTACTTATGTTCTCAAGAGGACAGGAGATTGACTTCTGTTTTTTCTTTGTTTTCACTAGTGGGAAATGTATGTCTACTATTCTGTTGAACATAAATACTTAATAAAATGATTGACTGAAATAGCAAGAGTCTTATTTGTAATAATAAGGCAGAGCAAAGCTAACAGATGACACAAAGCTCAAATCCATGTTCCCAGGCCCATGATGTTCACACTTTTACATGTTGTGAGCATGACTGGCCCTGGATGAAATATCTCCTTGCAATTTATTTTTGGATGTATTCTACCCTTAGGAGCACTACATCCCATGCTAGAGTTTTTCTGTCAAATTGTTTCCTCTAAATGCAACAAACATTATCAAGAAAAATTTGTGCTAAAGCACATACCTCTGTCATAGGGCCATACAAAAACACCAACTCTGCTCTCCAAGAGACTCATTCAAACTGCCAACCACATTCAACATGACAGAACAGCCTAGCTGCAGTGGCTTTCACAAACCGTAGAGTGCAGGTGATAGAATAATTAAGCTTAATTGAGGGCTATTAGCAAATAACTCACAAATAGTTTGAGTCAAATGGAATCTTGAAAGCTATATGACTTTTAATAGATGAGGGAATTATGCTCACTCTCATTTCCATAGCTTTCCTCTTAGAGCTTCAAACCAAGAAAAATACATTTTAAAACTATATTAGCCAACTTTGGATCCTCTTCTCCTTAAAGCATTCCCTTTGATATCATTTTTTTCCTACCCACTCTACTTTCATAAACATTCATCACTTTTTTCCTGGGTTGTTATTTATTATCTCATATTATTCACTTCTTCAAACATAATAAATCTCACTAATTTCATTCACTCATTTCATTCATTCATGGTAGGTTTGAACTCTAAGTTTATGTGTAAAATAACTATGACTTAAGCTTATTGAAAGCATCTTTTGTGCCCCAAAATGCAAACGCCATATAAATTATTCATAATAAACTATCAGTTAAATGAGTCAGCTTCTTGAAATGATAATTAGATCAGTTTGGGGGATTTAATTCCAACTCCAAGATGGTAGCAAAAACTCCAGTCTTTGGCCTGGCCCTAGCTCCAGATGTTGTGAGGATATAAGTAATGAACCAGCAGATGAAAACCCTCTCATTCTCTTTCCTCCATTTCAAATAAATAAAATAATTATTTAAAACAATGGTAGCCAGAAAAGAATATGTACTTGTTGAGCACATTCACCTTCCATTTGGCATTAGTGTGGTTTAAATGCATCATTGTATATTCCTATAGTGGGTACCTTTTGTTAACATGCAATAAGGGTTTGCATGCAATCCATTTTCTTGTTCTAGATAGCTGCAATGCCAGGAAGATACCGTGAAAGGGAGGTTTCTGTGTCATCTTAAAGGGGGGGAAAGGAAATCTTGTCTTCGTCAAATCATGGAATACATCTAAAAACTGAAAGTATGGCTAAGATGATTTTTAAAAATAGAGCAAGGACTAAGAAGAAATTAAAGGGCAAATACAATTTCACAATATCTATTTACACAGTAAGCTAAATTCCACTGGGAGAGAAAGAATCAGAGGAGACTTTGAGAGATGATTAAATACATAGGCTTCAAAGGTTTGAATTCTGATTTTACCTCAGTTTGCTCACTTGCAAGGTAGTTTATAGTACAAGGGTACTTCAAGAAGTTCACAGAAAAATGGAATTTAAAGGTAAATTTATTTTGATGCAATTTTTTGAAATTTATACAGGGTTGTTAGGTAGTATACATTTTCCTTCATTGTTTTGAAGATCTTTCATGTGTGGTAGAAGCACCCTAATAAACTCTGTGTCATAGAGCTGTGAACTGAATTAAAAGTCAAAATGCTTAGAGCAGTGTAGCACCAACAAAACCATGTACAGCATTAGATATCCTTAGACCTATGAAATTCATGCATGGAGAGGTTTGGGGGTTTCAAAAGAGACTCTCTTATCTTTCTTCCCTCTGCTTGATTTGGAGTTCTCCATTCATAATTGATACCAATATTTCATGTGAATAATATGATGTGAATACAAAGAATTGATACGAATACATGGTGGTTGATATGAATAAAGAGTTTGAGGCAAAGATCACAAAATTTCCTAATTATGGAATGGTGTAAGGTCTGTTGCAGCTTGTAGGGCATTCATTCAGGACAAAACTAAACTGCAAATGAAAATGGTGCAGAGCCAGCCAGAATGGAAGTTTGGTTTGCTTCATATGAGTTGTCTCTATTTTCTGAACCAGAAACTACAGATTTCACCATCTCTGGCATACACGCTTGCCAAATTAAAATAAATAATCATTCCTAAAAGTTTCTGGAAGACATGACATCAATTCTCAGAGAGGTTTTTTGTTTGTTTGTTTGTTTTGTACAGCAGGCACATGTGCAGAGTTGCATTGTCTAAGCACGAGAATAAAAACCTTAACAAGAATTAGCCATTTGGAGGTGTTAAGTGGGGCTGGTCCCCTCTGAGCTGCCTCAGGAGACTTCTTGTTTGCATTCATGAGAGCAGTTGTAACGAAGGTCTGTAGTCTCTGGTACGAAAGCTTTTCCCTGAAGGGTGCTTAAAAGGAGCCTGCAGGACTGAACTCAGCATATTCTCAAAGGATTTACAGACATCTTCACAATTCAAGGATGTAAGAATGACATGACCCAGTTACTTTTCTTCTCTTGAAATAATGTAACAAAATAATAGCTGGCAGTTGAATTTTCCCAGTGCTTACAAGTGTTTAATTCCTAACTAAATGAGAGGAAGCCTGGCTCTCCACTTTTTTCAAGAGAACAAAACCGGACTAAGTTCACTGAAAAAACTGCTTTCCAAGGAAAATGTCAGAAGTCACTATATTAATTAATGTGCTGTCAAATTATCAATAGCTTATGTGAATTTAATTGTCTATAAATATATCTTCAGACATGTACATGAGTGTCCACTGAGAGTCATAACCTGGAATTTCTAGTTTTCTTGACATAGAAAAGGGAAAAAATTCATTCATTGATTTATTTATGACAATTAAAAGATGAACTCAGTTTCTTTGACAGAGCAATCTATAATATTATCATTCTTTTCAAAATTAGAAAACCGCAACAGAAATATATGCTGCTATCTCATGCAGCTTAATGGGTTAAAAAAAGATTCTATGTACAAAAACATCTAGAATGATAGAAACACTTTGTATTTTTTTTAAAAAGCTATGCTTTTCTATCTTCAGCATCTATGTCTCTGTTTTGCATATTTTATGGAAATTCATTTTATAACATTAAACTTGAAGCATTGATTTTTAGGTTTTTAATATCTATATATATTTTGTTACATTACACAGAAACAGAATGTACTTAAAAATATAGACCTATTTAAAGCGGTACTAAACCTTTCCAAATAGATAAGCTTTCAAGGTCATCAGATACATCTCAATGCATAATTTGGAGATGAATGTGTTCTTTGACTGCAATTAAACTATATTTGGTCTGTGGTTTACATAAAAATACAATTTTGGGGGAAAAATCATCATCATATCTGAAAAAGTTCTGATGTAGCTTTCTGCCCAGTGATCCATTCCCTCAGAAGATGGCAAATAAACCAAGTATATTTAAAGGCAAGAACTGACACCTTCTGCTACAAGATAAATTAATTGATCAGATTTCCACCTTAGGAGGTCGACTGGTGACGAGGGATTGAGCACCGGGAAGTTTCATTGCAGCTATGTTCCAGGAGAGCAATCTTCATCATTTCCCTGCTGCTGCCTTCAATTTACAGAGAGTGCTGTGCAGGAATAAACTGTAATGTATGGCTATGGCCCCAAACATGAGTATACGACTTTACCCAGTGCCATAAAATAAGAATCCTGAGCAGAAAATCATTACTTAAACCACTTTGCCATTGAGGTAGGCCATACACTACATCTACATTTTTCACAGAGATCTGCAGAAATATTAGAGAGAGTTAACCTGGAGAAAGATACAGATTGGTGTTTGGTTACTGAGGGAAAGATGCTATACTCGACATGCATTATCAAGCTTTGAAACCCATGCATTAGACAAATTGGATTGTAATATCAATACATTTATGGTCACTTATAAAAAACCCCAAGGAAAGGTATGTTCTAAGGCTACTGGATTCAATGGCCCAGTGGCATTGTTAACCAACGTCTTCTTCTTCTTCTTTTTTTTTTTTAAACCAACTTAGTTCTTTCGAGAGCTCTTTGCTTGCCTTGGATTCTGGCAGTGTTCATATCATCTTCAGGTTACAGATCCTCCTTGACCCATGATAGACTTATTTCCTGATTAATTCACACTAGGTTTAAAATATCATAAGTCAAAAGCACATTTAATCATGGAACTGTAAGACTTCATAGACTTCATGTTTTAGCAACACAGTTCACTCAATTGTTGTTTCTCCTCATGATCACATGATTGGCTAGAGGCTGCAGTTTGTGCAGTGCCCCAGCATCATGAAAGGATTTCATGCCACATATTGCTATTCCAGGAAAAGAGCAACATTCAGAATTCGTGATTTCTACTAAATGTATATGTCTTTCATACCATCATAAAGTTAAAATTTCTTTAATTGAGCTCATAGTCATTAAAAACTGTCTGTAGTGTTGTTTATTACCATAAGATATCTGCTCTAGAGCAGTAGAGGCAGAAGCTTTATTTTTCATGATCACTGGGAAGAAAATGGCCTCAGTGTTGAATATTAATCATTTTCTTTGATCTGACTGAAACCACTTAATTGTGTGACAATTGTCTCTCTAATACAAATAACAAAGTTTTTCCCCCAGAATGTTTTAAATCACTATCAGATGCATAAGAATGAATACTTGAATTATATCAGAGTATCTTTTAGTTCTGTAGGATGTGGAAGAATAACTACTTGAAAAAAATCAGAATATTTGTTAATAATGGAGAAGAGAGGAAATGTTTGCTCTTGTATGTAACTGATGTGTGCACAAGAAATAACATCAAGACAGACTAGCCATCAACCATTAACTTGCCTGCCATATGGCAAATTATCAAACTCTGGAGACTTTTCTCATATGGAAAATCAGGATTTCTATTACTCATTTTAGCATAGTTGTGGAGATTAGATATAATAAATGAGTACCATTTAGCAAAGCCTGGCAGGTATAGAGGTTCAAAAGCACCTTTTCCAAAAGCTAGTAAGAAGAGGAGAACTTATGATTGTGATGTTACTAATGAAATGGGCTGAAATATTGATGACATGCTTGCATGATTGTAGATTTACTGAAAGAAAAGCAATTGTCAATCTCTGGAATATGCCTAATTATCTGGTAAAGATTTTCATCATATTTTGCTGAGACATATATATTTAGAAAATATACCGACCCATGCTAGCAGACATGACCTCAGAAATAAGTCAGACTCCAGAGTACAGGCTGAAACACTGCCAGCCACCACCCTGATTCAATTGACTGGGACAGGAGGTTCACATCTGAGTGGACCCTAGTGCTGAGTGGGGTAATATGACAATTTCTAAAGTGAATATTTCTAGTTAATAATATATGTATTCTAGTTGATAAATTCAGCTTTTCTTCTATTTTAGGGTCAAGTGATTTTGACTGTCTCTTAATTGATATCTTCATTAGTATAGTTTAATGTAATTAATTAAATTTAATTTATTTAAACCTGTGAAAATTAAACCTATGAAATTTATCTTTTTTTTTTTTTTTTTTTTTTTTTTTTTACAGGCAGAGTGGACAGTGAGAGAGAGACAGAGAGAAAGATCTTCTTTTGCTGTTGGTTCACCCTCCAAAGGCCGCTGCAGCGCTGATCTGAAGCCAGGAGCCAGGTGCTTATCCTGGTCTCCCGTGGGGTGCAGGGCCCAAGCACTTGGGCCATCCTCCACTGCACTCCTGGGCCACAGCAGAGAGCTGGCCTGGGACTGGGACTAGAACCCAGTGTGCTGGTGCCGCAGGCAGAGGATTAGCCTATTGAGCCTCAGTGCCGGCCTGAAATTTATCTTTTGGTATCCATTTGTTATTGTTTCCTTCTGAAAAGCACTATCATTTTTTTTGAGAATGCAACTCTATTCCAAATAAAATTTCTATTCTCATTGCTAGAAGATGCATTATATAGTAGGTATCTATGCCAACAAGGTACAAATAGATACTTTGTTATAATTTATTTCCCAGAAAATGACTCATTCGTGGTTTAATTCAACAGATCTAAAATATTTTTAAGGTCTGTCTGGCTAATTTCCTGCAAAATGCTGTAATCATTCTTTTAACCCCTTCTTTTTATCTCTCCTATTTTATCTTTTTCTGCATATTTCAAGGTACAACAGTGATGTTCCTCCTTCTCACTCTGTGTATGATATATGGCATACATACACATTAAAACTTAGAAATCAACTGCAGGTGCATTGGTTAAATTTTCCTACATAAAGAAGACCAGGATAAATTTTACATTTATTTAAATTTGTTTATCCACTATTTCTACCTGTCAGTGTCTTTCATAGGATGTTTACTTTAGTTTCAATTCAAAAATCATTAAATGTAAAAGTCAAATATCAGGGAGAAAATAAATAATTTATTTCTTGAAACATTAAATTTACCACATGTATTTGGCATATGAAGTAAAGCATTTATCTGAGCTTGATAAGTTGTTTTTTTTTACATTAATAAAGCCAGGAACAAAAATATTATATTAAAAGTGTATTTATTTTACTGTTGAAAAAACTTTAAATATTATGTCTAAAATATAACTGATACAATTAGAATTGGAGTCCTATAAAACTGAAAGTTAAGTACAAGGGTAAAACTAGCACATTATAACTTACATAGGTACTAGCACCTCTTCTCTTACTTTCTCTTAATATTCTTTAGTGTTGAGAAGTCTCCTGTTTCTATCTGGTTCTCATGAGCTTCATAACAGATCTCTAGGCATATCTAATAAGATGTAACCCATAATCCCCTCACATAGCAGCTCTAGATGAACAAAGCATGCATATCAGTTAACATAAAAAATTTATATACTTTACATGGTAACTGATCAGAGATTGTACTTTTTCACTAAACCTAATTTCTTACATGTCATTTTTTATTTTATTAAATTAAATTTGTTTATATATATATATATATCCATGGAATGATGAATTTCTGGAATATGGAGATTGAATTTTATTTTCTGAATATGCAATTCATGGTGCATCCTGCACGTACGACATATATTTGTTGAACAAATCCTATTAGAACCACTATTAGTAAGAGTGGGAGAGATGACATTGGTCTGATAATATTGAAAAAGATCAAGGATAGAGGTACACCTTGAAGTATGGTACGAATTATTTCTGGGAAACAGTTTTAGTGAGCACCCTATGCAATATTCAGCCTATTCAGAAGAAAGCTTAAAGTCAGAAAGAAACATGGTGGAGTCAGTATTGTCACACAGTGGGCTATGTTGCCACTGCAATGTCAGCATCCCGTATTCGAATGTGGGTTCAAGGCCCTGCTCAGTTTCTGATCCAGCTCCCTGATAATGTGCCTGGGAAAGCAGCAGAAGGTAGAGCAAGTACTTGAGCCCCTGCTACGCATGTGGGAGACCCAGATGGAGTTCTGGGCTCTTGGCTTTGGCCAGATCCAGAACTAGCTGTTGCAGCCATTTGGGGAATGAATCAGCAGGTGAAAGATTCTCTCTCTCTCTGTCTCTCTCTCTCTGCTTCTCAGACACACACACATTCTCTCCATCTCTCTCTCTCTGAGACACACACATTCTCTCTCTCTTTCTCTCTCTCTCTGTCTGTCTTTCTCTCTCTCTCATCTCTCCCTTCCTCCTTCCAAACAAATAAGAAATCTTTAAAAAGAAAGAGAAAGAGATTCTGAGTGCAATAGACAGAGAAGACTTCTTTGTTTACATTAAGCAAAGTGTGTGCCTACAGCACTAACAGCACTTGAGGACAAAAACAAAGTCAGCATAAAACTCCAAGCAGTCTAAAGTTAAAGAGTTTAGTTTAAATCATTCATCATTTAATTAATGAGAAATAATTAACATATAATTAAGTAATGAGAGATAATTAAGATATTAACTTTTCATCACCCATTTAGGTTATCAGACTAGTCAGCTTTTACCTTGATAAACAAGGGTATAAACAAATTTATCAGATAATTATACTTTGGAGAAGGAGGGTGGTATTGATATAAAGAGTCATAGAATAGTGTACTGCATAGTAAAGTCAAGTTCTTGTAGATTAGTAGAATAATTAGAAATTCCAAAGAACCTCAAGGTCCTAAAGGAGAAAATGAATGTGGAAATAAAAGCAAATCACAGATATTGAAGATCCTACACAATGAAGTCCTTCACCATCTGAAACATAGAGACAGTTTCTGCAACATTTAGCAATCAACCCAGGACAAGTTATATATAAACTCTGCTCTGTTTCATTAACAAGAACCTCTTACAATGCCTCACCCACCTACAAGAGATCCTGAGGAAATAGTCTTCATTTGGCTTATCTTTTGTGTCACTTGAAGTGTGATATAAAATAGTTATGCAACACTGATCAACGTTCTACAGAGGGCACAGTGTGACAGTTTTTAAGCTACACGCACATTTGCATATAATACACACATAGACATGATTTGGCATCCAAAATATTTAATATGTCAGATGGAATTTTAACTCTAGAAAGTCATCACTTACCTGTGGAAAAATATAGTGAATTTAGAAAAAGAAGGAGGATCTACTCATATGCCAGGAAAACATAGACTAGTAATTTTTACATTTTTGCATGGAAATAATTATTTCATTTTATCCAACCCCTGAGATTCTTAAGTTTTGTAAGATTTCTGGGGCCAGTGCTGGGGTGCACTAAGTTAATCCTCCACCTGAGGTGCCAGCATCTGGCATATGGGTGTGGGTTTTAGTCCCAGTTGCTCCTCTTCCAGTCCAGCTCTCTGCTATGGCCTGAGATAGCAGTGGAGGATGGCCCAAGTGGGCCCCTGCATCCACATGGCAGACCAGGAAGAAGCTCCTGGCTCCTGGCCTTGGATCTGCGCAGCTCCAGCCATTGCAGCCATTTGGGGAGTGAACCAACGGAAGGAAGGCATTTCTCTCTGTCTCTCCCTCTCACTGTTTGTAACTACCTCTCAAACCAATAAATAAAAAATCTCTAAAAAAGAAAAAAAAAGATTTCTGACATCAGCAAGATGAACTTCCAGAAATAGTGTCTTGGATGCTTCTCTTGTTAGATGGTTCGCGGCCTATGACTTCCATTACAATGGTTATGGTATCAGCCAATATAAAACTTGCCACGTTGACTGAAGGTAAGCCAATCACTGTCTTTGTTAGTGGATAAGTTACCTACAAAATTTTGTCTTTACTGTGGAGGCCAAGAACTTATTTCCCTCAGCGGCACAATTCAAAGAGAACCTTGCACTCCATAAAATATAAAATGAAGATCCATTCTTTATATAAAGTATAGTCTTAATTGTAATTTTTCTTTCCAATCAAAAGTAAAAACAAATATTTTGTTCAGCTTACTTGAAAAGTATGGTACTTTAAAAAATCAACTTAGCATATATGGAGGAAAGACTATAGGACAGTTGAACAAATCATGACTCCTTTATTTGTCAGGCCAGAGTAAGGGATGGGTGGTCACTACATTAAGTAACCCATCATCTGCACATTGCCATCAAATTCAACAGCATGTGTCACTCACTTTGATATATACAGTAATTCACATCTTACGATATATGATAATAATTTACCACGTCTTAATTTTTCCCCTTTCTCTTTATTTTTGACTATTTCATCACTGTATAAAGTTTTAGAATGTTTGTGTTTCATCATTTGTTTCTGCAAGAGAGTTACTCGTGAGCTTGAATAAACTCCAAAGAAAAGAACTCATTTACTCCTCAGGAAGTCTTTTTAGAATAGCTAAAATAACTGTATTAGCAAAATGTTTTTTATATTAGAACATCCTGAATATAAGCAAATATTTTCAAGACTTCATTTTCACTTCAATGATACAAAACGGATTTTTCCCTCAAACTTGGATTATTGACAGAATTATTTCTCACCTTATGCTATAGTCCTTTACACTTTTAATAAGAGTTGTATACATAAGCAGAGCACCTTCCTAAAACCCTGCCTGTGTTATTTCACTCTGTGCTCAAAATTCTAATGACTTCAGCAAAAGGGAAATATTAAACTCATATCCTATGTCATGTAATGCTCTCCAAATTTAGATATGAAATATATCATTGCCTCAGCCTTTTTAGTCAGATAGGTTGATTTATACACAGACTTACCTTACTCTGCCATTTCCTTTTGGTTTTACAGGTGCACAGTTCTTTCCTCTTCTTCTATCTTATTTCTATCAAATCCTTAGGACTATACACACAGTAGAGCTTTCTGATTAAATCAAAGCAACCTCACAAATCACCCTTCAATAAATGGAAGTTCATCCTCTCGTTGATTCTGCTTTGTTGGTATCTTTAAAAAGCAAGATGCCTTGTTTCTACAGCTGATACTCACATGGAATCCCACTTCCCATTAATCTTTTGAAATGAAGAGAATGGTTTATTCCTGTGGATTTCTCATCAGCAAAAAATTGGAGTCCTGATACTGGAACTCAGTGCATTACCTGAGGCCATTTTACCTACTGCTTTCAGATTTTCCTTCTATTAACTTCCAGCAGGTAGCCTGAAGTGATGGATGCTCCTGGATGGTCATGGCTGCATCCCACCTAAGTATTGTATCATCTATTTCTGCAGGTGGGAATCCTTGATGCCTGCAATTTCTCTGATTAATGTCATTACTGTAGCTTGCTATTTGGGTAGAAACAGAACTATAGTGGGATCCGCGTTGAGGTCAGTTTCTCAAATAAGGAGGAATTTTTTGGAAATTTTGTATGCAAGTGATAAAGTCATGGAGCTCACCTGAGACAGCATTCCATGGGAAAAGGCATAGAACTTTGGGTAAGCATTATGTTTAAAAAGAGAATAATAATAGTACAGGATTCTAGAAGTGAAACTATAAAAAGAAGTGCAAAAATAATGATATTTAACAGTTTTGGAGGATTTACTTAATAAGTGTCTGATAAAAGTCATCTCTGAGTACTTTATCTTATTAATTTACCTAATAAGCACAAGTATCTGAGGAGTCCTTTCCTTGTTATGCATATTCTATGCATGAGGATTAGCACAAGAGTTAAATTAATTTCCTGAAGCTCACATGCTTAGTAAGTGACAGGATTAGTGTTTCCAATGAAGGTAGTTCCATTGCAGAAATTACATGAGGATAGTTGATATTCCTTTGTCACCAATACTATGTCAAGTGTTTTATATGAGATATTGTACTTAATTCAACAACTCTGACAGGCAGACATTACCATTTCCAAGGTTCTAAAAGGTAAAGTTATTTGTTCCAAGGCTTCACATCTGTAATGTTAGCGGCGAAGCAAAACCTTCAATACGATTGCCTGTCCAAATCCTAGGCTCTTTTTGCAAGGCATCCTTTCTTTCATCTTGATAAAGGAAGAACCATTGTTTTCTCTAAGAAAATCCATCATTTCCTCAGTACAAAGAATTTGAATTTGTTGAGAGGGATAAAGGAGGCAGAAAATGTGCTCTTCTGAGGGTGAAAAATTTGTAAGAAGAATTCCATGAAAAGATTTAGGTAGCAATTTCTACTGCTTTGGGGAGAGAAACATAGACAGTTATAACCTATCCAGGAAGACATTCCTTGTCACAAGTTCAAATAGTGCAAGAAGTATTCATGAACAGTGAGTGCAAGGGATGTGTATGCATGTGTTTGTCCCAGGAAAAGGAAATCTTGGGGGAACAGACACTTTTTGTAGTGTGTTTGTGCATCTATAACAGAATGCCGAGATTGTGATTTCATAAAGAAATAAAAAATATTTCTCACTCAGGGAGGTTTTAGTGTCTGGCAAAGGTCTTCTTGCTGTGTCATCTCAGAGCAGAAGGCAAAATGGCGAAAGAGTGCAACAGAGCAAGATAGGGATGTGAACTCAATTTTACCACAGCCCACCTTTGCAATAACTAACTCAGCCAGTGATAATGATATTTACACATTTATGAAAACACAGCCCTCATGACCTAATCAAAATTTTTGAGCCCCGCTTCCCAACAGTGTTACATTAGAGATTAACTTCCCAATACACGAACTTTGAGGGATACCTTTAAACCATTGCTCTTACACAAAGAGAAAAGGAGCATGAGCATGAAAGAGATACAGGGGAGACAGAGAGATGGTATGGGATTTAATAGTTCCCTGAATACTGTGCTAATTTTCCTTAGTTACTGTTATATACAGGATTAATTTCAGAGCTTCTATGGATCAACTCTTTGGGAATGATTAAATTACAAGTGCTGCAGTAAGGGCTGGGATTTATGTGTCAGGTGAAATAAGATAATTGACATTTATTGAGTTTCTATTCTGCTCTGTACTGTTAGCCACGTTATAAAGTAGCAGCTTTATGTATAATTACAGATAAAGATTATGAGAGTCACATAATCAAGTTATTTTCAAAAAGTCATTGCATCAAAGCTAGAATTTAAATATATGTGTCTTTTTCTAAAGTTCATCCTCTTTCCATATATGTATATATCACTTAAGTACACAAACTATTTTAAAATATTATGTATTTATCTGAAATGCAGAGTTACATAGTGAGGGGAAGGAGATGGAGAGAGAGAGAGATCTTCATCTGCTGGTTCACTACTCAAATGGCCACAACCACTAGCACTGGGCAAGGACAAGGTTAGGAAGCTGGAACTCCAGCCATGTCTCCTACATGGATGGCAGGATCCCAATTATTTGTGGGCTGTTATCTGCTGCATTCCCAGCTACATTACTAGGAAGCTGGATTAAATGTGGAGTAGCTAAAACTTGAACCAGGCACTCCTGTATGGGATGTGGGCATCCCAAGTGGCAGCTTAATCCACTGGAACTCCATCCGTGCCCCCCTTATAGATGGCAGGGACCCAAGTATTTGGGCCATATCTGCTGCTTTCCCAGGCATCATAGCAAGAAGTCGGATCAGAAGCAGAATAGCCCGGACTCAAATCAGCACTTTGATATGGAATGCTGGTGTGGCAAGCAGCAGCTTAATGCATTGCACCACAGTATCAGTCCCACTAATACCTTTATGCTTCAATCCATTGATTATATTTTTCTAAATTTAAGCATAGGTAGTAATCTAAGATGTAACATACAAGGGTCAGTGCCATGGTGCAGTTGGCTAATCCTCCACCTGAGGCGCCGGCATCCCATATGGGTGCTGGTTCTAGTCCTAGCTGCTCCTCTTCCGATCCAGCTCTCTGCTATGGCCTGGGAAAGCAGTGGAAGATGGCTCAATTCCTTGGGCCCCTGCACCCATGTGGGAGACCAAGCAGAATCTCCTGGCTCCTGGCTTCGGATGGGCGCAGCTCAGGCCCTTGCGGCCATTTGGGGAGTGAATCAGCGGATGGAAGACCACTCTCTCTGACTCTCCCTCTCATTGTCTGTAACTCTACCTCTCAAATAAATAAATAAATTCTTTAAAAAATATGTAACATACAAAATTCACAACCTGGCCCAACTGCATCTGCTTAATTTTACCTATCATTTCTGACTCTCTCCACCCGACCATCCCAGCCAAAACGTATTGAACTGTTCATTGACACAAGCCACCCCTTCTTTCCTCTGAACATTCTTGTAGCAGCCACCATTTGAGTTTCCTTCCTTCTCATACTCATCCAAATAATTATTCCTACCTTGGCCCTTATTATCTCCATGTTTTATAAATGCTGTGGTTTTTTTTTTTGCTGTGTCTTACTTATATTTTGTTCTGTAATCTGCCTGTTCTTAGAGACACAATTTCTATTTTACATTTTAAGTGGATTTAACAAACAACTTTGAATCACGAGTCACACCATATGTGGGATGTTTTAGAGAGGCAAAGATGCCTGTCTCCAGGATCTACCCACATAGCATCTGAGGTCACAGTTGTCACAGAGTAAGTGCTCAGTAAACACACATGGGAAGGAATAGCTGGAATGACATTAAGAATGACCTTCCGTTCTGAATAATCTCCAGTTGTTCCAAGTTTTCTTTTAGCTACAGTGCCTGGACTGTCCATCTCACGAATGCCGCTGAGCTAATTGCAGTTTCAGGTCATTAGTTCTTCCATGTAGTGCTCCATTTGGTGGCACTGGATTACATAAAGGTTAATGTTTTAACATGATTAAATTCCTCCACAGAATGCTTCAGCTCAGTTGGTCTGAGTGGCAGTTTGCTTTCTATATGCAAGTTTAACTCCAGTGTGATCCTCCCTGCCCTTTTCCTTTTTGCTCTCTCTTTGTCGTGCTGGTGAGCAGAGCCATGTGTCTAAAGAAAGCCATCACACCTAGAAAGAATTTGACTAACAAAACGAAGGCCATTTGGCCTGGAGAACTCAGTTTTTGACATTCATGAAGATTACACATCAATAGGCCTCAGAGTCTCATTTGCTCTTTCTTTGCTATTTGAAGACTCATGTTAATAGCCGTATCATTTTCTGATATTGTTCTTTTACTTCAACTACTGAGCACAAGCTTGATGCCAGGACTCCTTGATAAGATAGTCAGACACCATCAGCACCACCAGAAACCTTAAAAAGGACGTTTTTTCCTCCTTTTCAATTTCAAAACTACCAACGCTTTTGTAGAATATGTTTTTGAGAATGATTTCAAAGAATTCCAGCATAATACATGCAAATGTTAGCAAATTAGCTTAATTTCTTTCAGTAATTTAGGGCCTCTTTGAGAGAACAAAATAAGTGTGTGTATGTGTGTGTACATGTGCATATGTGTGTATATATGTATGCATATACACATATGCACATGTACATGCTGTATTTGTATGCATGTAGACTAGTTCATACACAGGTACACGTGAACAAACATAGCAAACATACATTTATGTGTGCAATATTAACAGTAATAGTCATTAATTGAACATCTGGGTCATTAATTGAACAATTGCAATTGCCATACACTATAATTGGGACTATTTCAACCCCAACCATAGAATTTCCTCCTAGAAGCAACAAGAGTTAGTTCTTCCCTTTTTACAAATGAGGAAATGGAGGGTCACCTCAGGTAAAGTTAATTTATCTAATATGAAATTCAACCACTGGTGTTCTCTGCATCCTCTCAAATGATTTTTCTCTTTTTAAAAATATTTATTTATTCATTTGAAAGGCAGCATTTTACACATACACACACACACACACACACACACACACACAGAGATGGATGATAGATAGATAAGTAGACAGATAGATAGATAGAATCAGCTGATTTATATCCCAAATGGCCACAATAACCAGGGCTGGGTCAGGACAGAGCCAGGAGTTTGTAACTTCATCCAGGTCTCCTACATTAGTTTCAGGGGCCCAAGTACTTGACGCATCTTCTGCTGTTCTCCCTGGTGCATTAGCAGGGAGCTGCATCAGAGAGGAGCAGCCAAGACTCGAACCAATGTCTGTCCCTTCAGGTTTAATCTGATAAACTACAACAAATTTCCCAGTTTCTCATACTCCCCAATCTTATTACTTGGTTGTTCTTTAACCCTAAAGGAATACACATTCTCATCCCCCAGTTTGGCTGTCCTTTCAAATGTTCCTAAATTCAGATGACCAAGCACTTGGGCCATCTTCTGCTGATTGCCTAGACACATTAGCAGGCAGCTGAGTTGGAAATGGAACTCTGTATAGGATGCCAGTGTTGCAAATTGTGGACTAACCTGCTGCACCACAACATTGGTCCCTGAAATATGTTGAAGTATCAAAATTAAGGCAAAAATGTATGATGAACAAAATAGCTCAAATATATCAATAGAATCAGTGATAGTGCCAAGGAGAGACCTTGGAGCCTGAGGCAAAAAAAAAAATCATCCTTTCAAAACATTTACATTTTTGGCAACTTCTTGGATTTTGTACTCAAACCAAAATCTTCATAATAATGGCCAAGTTTCAAAAAGATTTATGTTAAATGAAATCATAGATGTTTTGTGCATTAACCAATACAAAACAACAAATTCTACTTGGTAACTTTAATTGTCAAATAAGCTGAGGTGAGTGACCAATATTGTTCTCAGATAATAACAGTATTTGAGAGATAAATTTATGAAAGTGATTTATGTCACATAGGAACACAACTCTTATTTTTTTAAAAAAAGGATTTATTTTATTGATTTGAAAGGCAAAGTTAGAGAGAGAGAGAAAGAGAGAGAGATTCCATTTCATTGGTTCACTCCCCAAATGACCACAACAGTGAGGGCAGTGCCAAACTGAAGCTAGAAGCCTGGAACTCTGTCTGGGTCTCCCACATGGGTGACAGGAGCCCAAGCACTTGAGTGATCATCTGTTGCTTTCCCAGGTACCTTAGTAGGGAGCTGGACCTATATGAAACAGCTCTCCTATTGAATGCTGGCATCTCATGTGGCAATTTAACCCCCTGTACCTATACAATTCTGTTTTAAATCTTTGAGAGGCAGAAGAACAGAAAGAGAGTGAACTCCGATGCCCTTGGTCATTCCTCAGATGTCTATAATATCCAGTCTGGGTCAGGGCAAAGTTAGAGTCAGGAACACAATCCAGGTCTCCTATATAACTTGCAGGCAATCAACTACTGAGCCATTACCCTTTGCTTCCCCGAGTGAAGCTGGTATTGGAATGGAGCTGGGACTCTACGTCATGCACTCTGATATGGAATGAGGAGACTTCTTAACCACTAGGCCAAACACCCACCCTTCAGAACACAAATCTTAGTCATTCATTTTAAAAATATCCTTGGTGTTTTTAATTCATGTTAAAGTCTGAGAAGCACTGATATAGATTAACCTCTCACCACATCATGCCCTATGCTTAACGTGCTCCAAACACTATTCCTATTTCATGGGTCACTTAATGCTTTTCCTTTACTTGCTACATATTTTGCCTCTATCCTATCAGTTCTTTTCCTATCTATCCTATCAGTTCTTGTCCTATCTAATTTCTACCCATCCTTGAAAATATAATACAGGAATCAGGTCCACTAAGAAGTTGGCCCTGTCTACTACCTGTAGTTGAGTTACCCTCTGACCTATAGTTTAGCTCCCCTAAACTTTGTTTCTCTACTCCAGAGTTTCCCACAGCATTTGTGTATTTTCATTCAGTGATTAAATTAAGGTTAGGTTCTCTAACACAGATACCTTTGTAACCCATAGATATTGAGCAATTCTGGAAAAATTTGGTATTTTTTGAGCATTGATTTGCTTTGTCGACACAGAATCAATCAGTTGTTCTTGCAGAAAATCAATAAAAGGAAAGGTTACCTTGCTCCCACCTGCCTACTTCCACATATTTCTTTTCTTCTTATCAGTATCTGTGGTTTTCCAGAGGTCATTGAATAATTTAAGGAAAGTCAGATATTGGTACAGATTTCCCAGTTACAGAGGATGATAATTTTCTCACAATGCCAGCCAGCGGTGTGATCACAGGTGATAGAATAGCTTTAGCTTGGCTGAGAGGAAAGCACTCAAGAATTGATTCATTCCCTGGATTCTACTAATGTACAGAAATATCAATTTCCCATCTCTGAGTAGCGGGTTTCCTTTGTAGCAATAGAGGCAAAAGACATATTCCAGGTATCTTCACCAACTTGTTGAAACATATTTACAGTCCTCCTTTTCTTCTCTTTAATCTGTCAGCAACACCTGCCCCATAGGTTTAATAAGCAACAAAGTAATACAAGAAAGGCAAGGAAACTGCACCTTTCACCCTCTATTTGGAAATGGATATCATTCTGGGTGTCATAAACTTTCCTTCTAAAGGCTTTAGGGCTGAAGTAAATCTGAGTTCTGTTCACCTCTCAGTATCAGTTGAATCAAATATATATTTGGGGAAGAGAATAAAACAAATCTGAGAATTTAGAATTTCATCTCAAAGTATACATAGAAACCGAGCAGATTATAAAGTGCTGAATGATAAAAGAGAATTCAAAATGACAAAATGATAAAGTGATACAAAAGGCAGGCTGATTGGCATTTTAAACTGTATGAAAAAGCTCATCTGATTCTATTTGTTTAGGGACTTTTTAAACATCCACTATAATGCACATTACTTTTTGAAAACTTGGTTGAAATGAAATGGAAAACATTATGAGAAGTTATGTACTAACTTTGGAAATACCTCTAACGCATGAGAAAATGAAGCTGTATATTTGCCTAAGTATATTCTATGATCAGTAAGGAATATCCTCTTTGGTCACAAGCACACAAGTAACTGGAAAGAATTCTCCCTGATGTTAAAACTAATCTGTGTGGGGTGTCGGCGCTGTAGCATATCAGGTAAAGCCACTGCCTGCAGTGCTGACATCTCATATGTGCGCCTGTTGGAGTCCTGGCTGCTCCACTTCCGATCCAGCTCTCTGCTATGGCTTGGGAAAACGGTAGATGTCCCAAGTCCTTGGGCCCCTGCACCTGAGTGGAAGACCTGGAAGCAGCTCCTGGCTCTTGGCTTCAGATCTGCACAGCTCCAGCCATTGTGGCCATTTGATAAGTGAACCAGCGGATGGAAGACCTCTCTTTCTCTCTCTGCCTCTCCTTTTCTCTGTGTGTAACTCTGGCTTTCAAATAAATTTTATTTATTTATTTCTTAAAAAAAAACTCTGTGGATAAAGAAGCTGGAACTGAAAAATCAATTCTACTATGACACAAATTAACATTCATACTGTAAAAATTAGCACATTTGTCGTTTATCTTCCTACTTATAAAATCCTCTAAGGTAATGCTAATATGTACATACTATTTGAAATTTTCATAATTTTTTTTTCATTTTGATGCTTTAAAGTTCCTTTCCCCCCTTTTTCCAGCTTGAACTGTTTAGATAGCCTAGAGGAATATATGAATTTTCTATTACATAAGATTGGATTTCTTTATACTATGCTTTAAAACTAGATAGTCCAATTATTTTCATTTTGATAATCATATATGTTAACATAACTAAATATAATTGTACTTCTTACACATACTCATAATTATTTCTTATTCATTTTAGACATTTTTCTTGAGAGCAATTTAGCCTCTGTCCAAAGCTTTGGCACACATCACTTTGAAAGTATATTTTATAAGTTGTTTCTGCTCCATCAAATCTCGTGTAGCAGTCATCCACCTGTCTCACTCACTGCTGGGAAGAAGGGAAATGTTTTGGCAATGTGCTATTCAGGAAGCTTAACTCATGAGAACTAATCAAAATAATAACCTGACATGCATATTCCTCTTAGATTAGTGTCTTATGAATTGGTTGTTCACGACTTTCCAATGCCAAATGAATGTTGTCAGAGCTAACTGCAAATTAGCATGAGAAACTTGCTAATCCACAATCAGAAAACTTTTGACTTAAAAATATAAATGTCAAGTGTCAAGGGTAATGATTCACTAAAACAGAATAAAATTATATTCTGAATTAACAGAAATATTTAATACCTTAAAATAAAAATAAAGTAACTGTGTTAAGGAGAAGAATAATACAGTAAAAATGTACAAAAATTATATTCAAAATCAATATATCTCCCCATGCCTTTGTGGGAAGTCTCACCAAACTATATCAGAGCTAAACCTTAGAAAAGCTAAGTACTTCCTGGGTAACACAATGAGCATTTGGTGGTACAACAGTGTAACAAATTTTCTGGGCTTAGTTCATCTGGTTTTGATTTCAATAACCATCTAGCAAAAACACACATTGATATACTATGTGTGTACAAGATTTAACATACAGAAATTAATAGAGAAAAATAGTCCTGAATAATGTCCTTGAGGAAACTCCCAAATCAAAACACACATATACAATCACACACACACACACACACACACACACACAATTCCTAGATAGTTAAAAGCAACACAAGAAAAATAACAGGGGACAATAACTAAGTAGATCTGCTAAAACAGAAAATATAGATACCATCCCCAGTCTCATATCATAACACCAAAATTTTTCAAGAATTGCTCATTGTATCAAGAATATATCTAAATGAGAAAATAGAATCCACAAATGCCAATACAAATATGACACTAGTGTTTTGGTATGTGATAAGGATTTTAAAGTACCGTTGTAAAATACTGACATAAGCAAATATGCACATGCCTGAAATAAATAGACCAGAAGGATCTGTGTTAAAGAATTTGAAAATCTAAAGAAGTCAAATAAAAATTTATAATTAAAAAGACAACAAATTTAATTTATAAAAACTCCAGCAGATAGGATCCACATCATGATGGAGAAGACAGAATAAAAGAACACTCCTTCTGAAATGGAACATAAGAGATTATCCAACATGACTCACAGAGAAAATGGACATAACCTATTGATTGATGAGGTTGAGAAAGTCTCAAATGTGGTAAACCAAAAGAAATCCATTCCAAGACACATCATAATCAAACATCTGACTAAGCATGGATATATATATATATATATATAAAGTGATGAAAGAGATGACATGTTATATATTGGGGAAAAAATTCAAATGGCATTAAAATCCAATAACAATGGAGGCCAAAAGAGAGTGGTGCAACATTTGTCAAGTGCTAAATGAATTGTCAAACCCAGTTCTATATTTGGCAAAAGTCAGCTTCAGAAACAGAGAAATAAAGATTGTCTTCTATTCTTCTAAGAGAACCTATAATCTCTAAAAGAATGCTAAATTAAACTTGAAACAAAAAGGAAATAAAAAAGGAAATTTTTGTACATCAGGAAGAATAATGCAAAGAACAAAAGCATAGTTAAATAATATTCTTTCCTTCTCTTGAGTTTCCTAAAATATGTTTGAGAGTTGAAGCACAAATTATAACATTATCAGATGTAGTTTTCAATGTCCATAGAGGAAATACCTAAGTCAAGTGTATTATGTAGAAGGGAAGGTGAAGGGGTTTAAATAACAACTGTCATCTTTCCATACCTTAATGAACTGGTAAATTGTCAACAGTAATAGATTTTGATAAAGTGTACATATGTGTGATGGTCAATTTTGTGTGTCAACTTGATGGTTAAAGGATGTCCAGATTAGTGATAAATCCAAAATAGTGTATCAGTCAGTAGAATGTGCAAAGAATATCTATTCTTCCCATTTTCTGCAGGCATCATCCAATCTGTAAAGTACCCAAATGGAAAAAAAAAATAATGAAAAGTGAATTCTTTCCCTCTGTCTCCTTGAACTGGAACATCCACATTTACTTGCTCATGGGCATTGGAGCCCCTTGCTCTTGAACTTCTGTACTCTGACACATAGACCAGTGGCCATCATACTTAGGCCTTTAGATTTTACTGAATTATGCCACTGACTTATCTGTATCTGCAGCTTTCAGAGAGCATGTCAAGAGATTTCTCTGTTTCCAAAACCACAGGAGTCAATTCCCATAATGAATCTTATCTTCTATTTATCTATATTTCATCATCTATTATCTATTTTCATCATCATCATCATCATCATCCTTGATATTACCCACTATATTGATTCTGTTTCTCTGGAGAACTTTGATACAATATGTATATTTTAACACCTTGCACACAACCACTAAAATCATATTCTCAATGATATATCCTAAAACACTACTGATAAATGAAATGGATATCCTTAAATGTTCAAATAACCCACAAGAAGGATACAGAAAAGAAAAAAAATAAAAACCAGAAGTAGCAGAGGAAAAAAATGACAGACTTAAGGTTTTTTTTTTATTTGACAGACACACACACACACACACAGAGAGAGAGAGAGAGAGAGAGAGAGAGAGAGAGAGAGAGAGAGAGAGAGAAAGATCTTCCTTCCATTGGTTCACCCCCCAAAAGGCTGCTACAGCTGGCATGCTGAGCCAATCTGAAGCCAGGAGTTAGGTGCTTCCTCCTGGTCTCCCAAGCAGGTGCAGGGTCCAAGCACTTGGGCCATTTCCACTGCCTTCCTGGGCCACAGCAGAGAGCTGGATTGGAAGAGGAGCAACTGGGACAGAACCCCGCTCCCCATCCGGAGCTAGAACCCGGGGTGCTGGCACCACAGGTGGAGGGTTAGCCTAGTGAGCCACGGCACCGGCCGGCAGACTTAACTTTTAATACATCGGTAATTACATTAAAGATTAAATGGTATATATAAGGCAAAGTCAAAGAGAATAGCAATTGACACAGTGGTTAGGATGTTAGTTAGGATGCCCAAATTCCCTAACAGAAAACCTGGGTTTAAGTCACAGCTCTGTTTCCAGTTCCTTCCAATACCAGATTCCTGCAAATGCATAGCGTTGGAAGCAGCACTGATGTATGGAAGACACATATGTAGGAGACCTAGATTGAGTTCCTGGCCCCCAGCTTTGGCCCAACCCAACCACAAATGTTGCAGGCATTTGGGGAGTGAGCCAGCAGAATGGAGATCTCTCTTTCTCTCTGTCAGATAAATGATTTTTAAAAGTCAGAAGTTGGCACAGTGGATTTAGGGGAAAACAACTCTATTTTTAAAAAGGATGTACTGGTTACATGCTCCCTAATTCCAGTTATATATAATTTTTGAATGTCATAATTATAGAAATGGAGAGCAAAGTAGTAGTTTCCTCTAGTTAGGGCTGCCTGGAGGGTAGGTGTGACTATAAAGGAGTAGAATGAGAAACATTTTTATGGTGATGGAATAGCTCTATATTTTGATTGCAATGAATCTACACATTTAATAAAATAGCATAACAGTACATACATACATCATGCCAGTTTCAATTTGTTAGTTTTAATATTGTATTATAGTTATATAATATATAACCTTGAAAGAGTCTAAATAAATGCTACATTTTACCTTTCTATTCTATTTTTGCAACTCCCTGTGGATCTAGATTATTTCAACATAGAAGTTTTAAGGGCTTTTGGCACATAAGATAAGTGGCCACTTGGAAACCTACATCCCATAACCAAATGCCTGGTTTTGATTCTAGCTCCTCTTTCCATTCCAGTTCCCTGGAAATATACCTTCCGAGACTCAGTAGGGACAGCTCAATTTGTGAAGTCTATGACACCTATGTGGAAGACCCAAACTGAGTTCCTGGCTCCTGGCTTTGGCCTGCCAGATCCCTGGCTATTGTAGATATTTGGAAAGTGAATCTGGTCTCCCCATCAATCTGTCTTTTGTCTGACTTCACAATAAATAAAATGAATAAATACAAATTATGTTTAAAATATAATTTAAAATAAAAATATATATATTTTATTTCAGGGAACTTATGGAAAGGATCATTTAGCACTGCTTCTTAGAGAAAGAAATGAAAGTTGAGGATCAGTAGTGACAAAAAATACTGATTTAAAAGAGCTAAATTATTACTTGTGGAAAAGAAAACTACAGTGATAAAAAGTTTCATTTAAAATATCTTTAAAATGTGTATGTATGCTCAGTTATCAGGCTGTGGAAATGAGCAAAGTGGAAATAATGAAGTGATTAATTCTTAATAAAAGATAAAAATTAATTTACGGTTTTGAGGTTTCATTTTTATGTAAGAGAATATACTGAAATTTATCAACTGAGTGACCTCTTCACTTCTGAGAATAACCATTTTCTTCTTGAAGGGCTTTGAAAACATTTTGTGATCCATATCAAAGACCTCAGCACAATTAGGAGGATTTTTGTAGTATTTCCTAGTTTATCCATTGTAATAACTAACTCTTTAATACAGCCTAGTTCCAAGAGATATTCGGCCTTTCAGTTTTAATGTCCTACTATCTTCACTTTGTCTTGCTCATAACACTGACCTCACTTCATTGGTGAAGAAAAATAGTGGAGAAATAGAAGAAGGCTAAGGGTCATGGTAATTTTCTGCTTGCATAAAGATCTATAACAAGTGAATTGAATTAAGGAAACAACCACAGCAATTCTTCAAAATACATCAGAGCCCAGTTTGACTTCAAACAGGCAAGAATTGTTGCAGATCTGTTGAAATAATTTTCAAAGAGCCACTCTTAAAGAATATCCCTTCTCCTTCTAAGAAAAAGGTTCACCACTTGTTTTTTTCTTAATCATCAGTAAAAATATAATTAGTGCCCATTTGGGTATTTCTTTGACTACTTAAGTTATAGAAAACTGCCAGAACTTAATATATACCACAGAGAGATTGAGCATGTCAAATAAACCTAAATCAAACCCAGTTCAAAAAGTAGACCAGTAATGAAGTAAAGCTGTTGAGTTATATGTCATTTTATTTAATGGAGGGAAATATGAGTTTTAAAAATTAAGTGAGAGAGGAGAGAAAATGAATATCCAACAGAATTCCACATAAAGTAACTCAGTACTACTCTGAAGAATGATATGACTGCTTGAGCACTCAACAATCACAGAACCGCTTGTTTGATCATGAATAACATCTCCACACCAAAATACAGATATTCTTTTCACGTCTCACACTTCAAGTTTACCACTTTTTGAGTTTTACTAAACATTTTTCTCTTTCTTTTTTCTGCATTGGCTGAAATATTCTTTGTGAATCTCCTTTATTTCTCTCTTATTCTAGAACTATGATGAGTTTATTCCCAACACAAAGTGTATTCCAATCTTCTATCCTCTGGCAAGGAGTTAAATAATTCTTCTGAATATTAACCTTTACCTCATACAAATACATTCTTTAGGTAAGTGTCTGGCTCTTCTACACCAAAAAACAAAATTTAAACATTACCATATGTTAAAGGAGATAAAAGCTTTTTATTTTATTTGGATCAAACTACATAGACGCATTTTTCATTAAAAGCAAACAAGAGGAAAAATTATTATCATATCCTGGTGATGATTTGGGCCATCTTCTGCTGCCTTCCCAGGTGCAGGAGGCTGTATAAGAAGTGGAGCAGCTGGGACTTGAACTGGCGCCCACAAGCAATGCCAGCCTCAAAGGTGGCAGCTTAACTCTACACCATACGTCAGCCCTAAAGATGACTATTAACAATGAAGGGCACAAAAATAAGGGTAACATGAAGTCATGTACATGTGTTTTGTTCCCATGTAAGATCTTTCCTGCATGTTAATCTCCAACAGACCTATTCGGTAGCCATTACCCTGTGATTACCAGAAAGCATCTTTTCTCCCATACTTCTCTTCGTCTTGGAGAGAGGAACAATTAATGTCTAAACTGCCTTTGTTATCTGATTTTTCTCTTTTATAATTCTTATTTCTCTACTAAGAGATTAATGATTTTTAATTTCCTTTCCTTTACCCAGGCTAATATAAAGCTTAAAACTTGTATTTTTTATTTCATGTCATCTTCTGTAGAATTTTTCATAAACAGATAAAACCATAAATGTTAACTTTTTTCAAAGGACAAGGGCCCACTTCAGTAGTTCTGAGAAGACTCATGCTATCACAAATGTATAGTCCCAAGAATTTTACAAATGCATTAATTAATTAATGCATTATTTTAATTCATGAGTTATTTACCTTAACAAGAATAGCAAGTTATTGAGAGTGCCAACTGGTGGCTTTAGGTGTCATTTGGTTCCTTTAAATTGTAAATAAGCCTTTGATTATAATATAAATTTTAAAAATCATCAATAACATATTAAGGTGAAATAAAGAATATGACCTCATATCTTGGCAAAGCTGATCAACAACTTTGCAGAGAAACAACTGTTCTGCTTATTTTTACTTCTCAATATATCCTTTCATTTAGAAATTAGCTAAACTTTAGTTATTGCTTTTTGTTTCTCTGTGTAAGAAAAGAAGGATGTTTTACTGCACAAAATTCATGGACAGTGAAAAATAATAATAATTTTTAAAATGAAGAATGCCACCAGGCTTAAGAAAAACTCAACCATAAATTATTTTCATCTTTTTCTCATTTTTAAATTATTTTTAAAACTTTTTTTTTTAAAAAAAAAGATATGCTGGCCTCCGTTGCAGCTCACTAGGCTAATCCTCCGCCTGCGGTGCCGGCACCCCGGGGTTCTAGTCCTGGTTGGGGCTCCGGATTCTGTCCCAGTTGCTCCTCTTCCAGTCCAGCTCTCTGCTGTGGCCCGGGAGTGCAGTGGAGGATGGCCCAAGTGCTTGGGCCCTGCACCCGCATGGGAGACCAGGAGGAAGCACCTGGCTCCTGGCTTCAGATTGGATCAGCGCAGTGTGCTGTCCATAGCAGCCATTTGGGGGGTGAACCAAAGGAAAGAAGACCTTTCTCTCTGTCTCTCTGTCTCACTGTCTAACTCTGCCTGTCAAAAATAAATAAAGATAGAAATAAAATAAGATATTCTTTATCATTTGAAAGAATTACAGTGAGAGAGAGATAGATAGAGAGAGAGAGAGAGAGAGAGAGAGATCCTCTGTCCTCTTGTTCATTCCACAAGTGGCCACAACGGCTAAGTCTGGGCCAGGCTGAAGCCAGAATCTAGTAGCTTCATCCAGGTCTCCCATATGGGTGCAGGGGTCAAGGCCCTGGGCCATCTTTGCTGCTTTCCCGGGCATATTAGCAGAGAGCTAGATCAGAAGTGGAGCAGCTGGACTCGAACCGAAGCGATGCCCATAGGGGATGCTACTAGCATTGCAGGCAGCGTATTAACCCATTACAGGACAATGCCAGTGCCAAGTATTTTCATCTCTTTGTATATACTCATTTATTTAGTTATTAAAGTCATAGTCAAAAAATATAACTACTAGGTACATGTCTAAAACATGACTTGAATTTTTATAGACAGAATTTGTCATCAACCCAGATTAATCACATGTAGTCTTAGTGGATTTTATGTTCAATTTCTGCCACATATTTTCTATTTTTAATAGAAATTTTATACTTTATTGTCATTTATGTCTCAGATGCATGTAGCTAATTTTTGTGTATGCTATAAGGCATATATCTATTTCATTTTTCCATATTACCAATTGTCCCAGTAGCATTAATTAAAAAGCCCATCCTTGCAATAGTCAATTAAGAAACCACCTTTATCTTATACTTATTTTCCATAAATACTTAGGTTTGTTTCTAGATTTGTTTATTCTATGCCATGATTCTAGCTGTCCATGAATGCATCAGTACCTCACCTTACTGTTCTAATTTTAGAGCCTTTGTGGTATGCTCTAATGCCTGGTTAGGCGAATTCTCCCTCAAAGTTTTTCTTTTCACCGCTGTCTTTTTTTTTTATTCCTGCCTGTTTGCTCTTCTTATACAACTTTATTGTTTTGCTTTTTAAGATTCATTTTATTTATTTGAAAGGCAGAGTAAAAAGAGAGAGTGAGAGACAGAGAAGATAGAATCTTCAATCTGCTGGTTTATTCTCTAAATAACTACAATTGCTGGGGCTGGGCCAGGCTGAAGCCAAGAGCCAGGAGCTTCTTCCAAGTCTCCTACATGGGTGCAGGGTCCCAAGCAGTTGGGCCATCCTCCTCTGCTCTCCCACATACATTAGCAGGGAGCGGGATTATAAGCAAAGCATCAGGGTCTCGAACCAGCACCCTATGGGAGGCCTATGCTTCAGATGGTGGCTTAACATCCTATGCCACAATGTCAGCCCCTTTCCTATAGAACTTTTGAATTCAATTGTCTAATACGTAAGAAAATTTGTTAGCATTGACTTTGGAATTAAATTAAATATATACATTTGGCAGATCTTACATGTATATAGTATTGAACTTTATTATTCAAGTAGACATCTATTCATTTGTTCAAAGATAGCTTTGTATCTTTCTAGGATGCTTTAAAGATCTCTTTCTTTATATTTTAAACATTTCTCCACAAGTTTCTTCATAAGTTTTTAATATTTAATTAATATTTTAAATAAAGATTCTTTAAATGAAGATTGTAATTATGTTCAGTAATTGGTTATTGTCTATGTGTGTGAAGGCTATTGATTTTTGTATACTACTGTTTATATTGCTTCTTCGTGGGATTTTAATTTAATGTTTGAGTTTATTGCCTCATGAATTTTCTAGAGTTCCTTGGTTTTCATTTTTCTATTACTAACTGAAAATAGAGAAAATTTGACTTCTCTTCTTTATCTAATTTATAGTTTAACTGTTTCTCTTATAGTATTGACTAATATCTACAGCACAATGTTCAATAGTACAGAAAATAGTGGATGTCCTTGTTTTCTCCAAATTAACTGAAATGTTTCCCAATTTTCAAAGTATTTTATTCTCTCATTCGATTTTTGTGTGCTTTTTTTTCCTGGAGAAGTTCTGCATTTCAAAATTTCCCCTTCAAATCAATATGTGTCCTTTTTAGTTCTTTTCTGTAGACAATGCTACCCTACCAGGAGGCTCTTTTTGCGTTTTCAGCCTTAGGCTACTCTCGCTTCTTTGAGGAGTGATTTCCAGTCAATTTTCAGTTTTCGTCCCACTTTTTCCTCAGTAGTTTCTATCAGCCTGCCTTTTCCTGTCATAAATGTTCATGGTAAGGGAGGTGCTTAAGAGATCATTTCATGTGGTGTGCGCTCCCTTTTGTTTTACAGTTATACTGAACTGGGTCTGTTTTCTTTTTCTTCTTTTGTGGGTGTACTTTCTTCGTGAGCTGTGGGTATACTTTTGTGTGGCTTTGCTTTTTCTTTTTGTTTTTCTCCATAGTTGTAAAGAAAATATTATGAGACCCTGTCTTAGAACATTTGTGCTGCTATAACAAAATATTTGACATGTTTAATTTCTTGGGTAACTCACAAATTACAAAAATCTATTATTCACAGTTGTGGCCAAGATCAAGGCCCCCATATCTGATGTGGACTTTCTTGCTGTATCATCACATGACAGAAGTTAGAAAAGCAAGCAAGGCATAAGCTGTGTAATGTGCAACATGGGTTAAACCATTGCTGGAAACACCAGTGTCCCATATAAATGCCAGCTCAAGTCCTTCTGTTCTGTTACTGGTTAGGCACCCTGCTACTGCATCTAGGAAAGCAGCAGAAG
This sequence comes from Sylvilagus floridanus, assembly GCA_949820135.1. Classification (NCBI taxonomy): domain Eukaryota; kingdom Metazoa; phylum Chordata; class Mammalia; order Lagomorpha; family Leporidae; genus Sylvilagus; species Sylvilagus floridanus. The sequence goes on along the minus strand of OX463236.1, from coordinate 81,519,306 downwards.
GCAACCTGAGTACTTTGGTCCCTGCAACCCACTGGGAAGACCCAGATGGGGTTCAGTGCTCCCAGCTTCAGCCTGGCCCAGCCATGGCCATCGCGGGTATTTGGAGAGTGAACCAGCAGAATGGAAGATATCTCTGTTTTTCTCCCTGTCTCTCTCTCGTGCTCTGTCACTCTCGTGCTCTTTCTTCCTCCAATTCTGCCTTTCAAATAAATAAATATTATTTTAAAAAGCTGCATGAAACCTTTCTTTAAAAGGGCACTAATCCTTTTAATGAAAGAGGAGCCCTCATGGCTTAATTACCTCTTTTTTTAATTAAAAATCTATTTATTTATTTGAAAGGCAGAGAGAGAGAGAGAGAGAGAGAGTCTTCCACAGCTACTACTTCACTCCCCAAATGGTTGCAACATCCAGGGCAGAGTTAGGCCAAAGCCAGGAGCTTCTTCTGGGTCTCCTATGTGGGTGCAGGGGCCCAGGTTCTTGGGTCATCTTCTGCTACTTTCCCAGGCAGAATAGCAGGGAGCTGGATGAGAAGTGGAACAGCCGGATTTCATACCAGCGCCCATATGGAATGCTAGCACTGCAGGTGGAGGTCCAACCATCTATATCACAGTGCTGGCCCCTTATTACCTCATAACAGTCCCACCTTTTAGTACTCTCAAACTGGCAACATGTAAATTTCGTAAAGACTCATTCAAACCACATTGGGAACCTTTGAATTTTAATAAGGGCAAATTTAAACCATCTTAACTCTGATTTCAGTAGCTGTCAATGCTTTGAGCTACATAAACATTCAAAAAGCAGTTTTTCTCCTACTTTGTACGATGTGGTCAAATTGACCTCAGAAACACTAGTGCTTCTTCACATTACCACCAGCCATGTATACAATTACTCTATAGAGTATCATTCCAACATCTAAAAACCTGTCATCTATTTTTGTTTTAATTTAGTTCCTTGATCACCAGTGATACAATAAGATTTTATATACACATCAGAATTTCATATTTCACCTATGAATTTTCTGTTCATAAATTTCACCCATTACTCTATTGTATTCTTTTTCTTATTTTTTTGTAGAAGAGCAATTAATAAGGTTATTGGTTCTTTAATATGTATTGCAAACATTTATAATATCTTATGATATAATTTTGCACTTATATCATTATAAGATCTAGAGAGAGAGAGAGAGAGAGAAAGATCTTCCATCTGCTGCTTCATTCCCCAAATGACTGCAAAGGCCGAGGCTGGGCCAGGCCAAAGCCAGGAGCCAAGGGCTTCATCCAGTCCCCCAGTTAATTGCAGGGGCCCAAGTACTTGAGCCATTATCCATTGTTTTTCCAAGTACATTAGCAGGGAGCTGGATCATAAGTGGAGCAGCCAAGACTTGAACCTGCACTCATATGGGATACCGGCATAATGGACAGATGTTTAACCTGACATATCACAACGCAAGGCCCTGAAGTTTATCTGTGATCGTGGCATCATGTAGTGTACAAATAAATCATTTTCTTATTTTATTCTCTCAAAAAAATTAGAGAACTATACAACAGTTCTTTTGCCTATGTGCATCTTCAATAATAAAATGAAAATGTCCATTTGGACAAAATATCACACAGTATTCTATGACAAATATGTCTATTAACCAAAACTACTCAAACTCTTATAGTTTATAATAATGCTGAGTTCATAAAAACATTATAGATAATGTCAATGGCACATAATAATCTATACTGTTATCACAAAAATTATGATAACAACATTGCCTTACATAACCTCAAAAAGTATTTGAATAAATTCTGAAATTAAATACACTTTATTATAATACAAATCCCTGAAAATAATTACCAATTTTCAAATTGTAATCAATGTAAAGTTTACTGAGTTTATTCAATTATGCATTCTCTTCAATTAACATGCTGAATGAAGCCGTTTAGAACCTCATAATTCAACCAAATTAATTAAAGTAGACCTTCTATCCTGAAAGCCAGAATTCATGTTTTCCAATTTTGTTTGTTTAAGATAATGTCCAAAATGATCTATTTCCTTTGTCATTTCCACTCTTTCGTATAACCATAGCTATCATACAGTGTGCCATTTGAGAGTAAATCAAAATCTATAAAAGTCCTCACTCATCACAAATTAAGAGCTAGTTTTTAAGTACTGAACTCTATATGTTATGAAAGATCAAGGAGGAGAAACACATTACTTACCATTTCTAAAAAAAAATCAAATATGATATGGAATATTGGTCATGAAAAATTTAGTTACAAATATTGAAAATATTTTGGATAATTAAAGTCTCTTATAAGTTACATAATAAAATCAAATTTCTACAATGGCCAAATCTAAACCTTTTTCTTTTTCAGAATTTCACTATGTATGCCAAATGACAATGGCTAGAAGTAAATGTTACGGCAATCTGCTCTTTCCTCACACATTCAATCTCATAGTTTTGCTTTTCCTCTCTCTTCTTTATCAGTTCTTCCCCAGAATGACAAGTTAATATGATGCTTCAACTTTATTTTTTTTTATTTTATTTATTTGACAGGTAGAGTTATAGACAGTGAGAGAGAGAGACAGAGAGAAAGGTCTTCCTTCCATCGGTTCATCCCCAAAATGGCCACTATGGTCAGCATTGCGCCCATCCGAAGCAAGGAGCCAGGTGCTTCCTCCTGGTCTCCCATGCGGGTACAGGGACCCAAGCACTTGGGCCATGCTCCACTGCCTTCCTGGGCCACAGCAGAGAGCTGGACTGGAAGAGGAGCAGCCGGGATTACAACTGATGCCCATGTGGGATGCTGGTGCTGCAGGTGGAGGATTAACTGGCCCCGATGCTTCAACTTTATTTACAACTGATTTCCAATATCATTGCCCTTCTCTCACCATTGGAAATGTTCCCTGAAAATCACATCTAGTGGCTTTTTTTGTCAGAAGTTAAGAAACGAACAAGTTTGAATAAACGGGAAAGTGAAGCCTGCTATACATTAATATCTAGTATTCTTTATGACTGGGAACAAATATATAGAATCCATGTATTTTAGATAAAGCAAATATTATTACAGTTGATTTTGATGAGTTTATTTGTAAGAACATCATGTAATAGTTTTTGCAGCTGAATATTGTCCTGATTCCATTAAGGATGTATTATCACGGTAAGCTTACACATTTGGAGAGTCCATAAATGTCACCATAAAAATAATAAGCCAACTGCTAAAACTCAAGAAAAGGTATCTATATAATCCAGTATTTCCCAATAATCTTCCAGAATAAAACGTATGGGTCAAATGGGCTATTTCTGCATTTATGTTGTATTTCCTTTTTAAAACTTACTGCAATTTTCCATCTCCCCTTCTTCCCAGCACGTTGGAAGAGCTATGAATTGGTTCTGTGACAGGGAGATTGGAAGTTCAGCAGCAGAGATCTGAGTGATAAATGAAACCTGGAGAGTTAAAAGTCACCTATAACAGCTGTTTACCATTATTTCCCACTTGTGCTAGCAAGTTATATGATACAATTTGAATGTAAACCAACACAATGCTGTCCAGAATTACGAGCTAGAGTCTTAAAATGATAGTGGAATCACTTTATCTCCATGTTGAGTGAGTTCTAAATGAAAGTCTTCCCTTGTTGGACTCTTCTTTAAAAACAGTTTCATTATGAATATTACCACATAGCAAACATACTACATGGTGCTGATCAGCTAATTCAACAACTTACCTGTTCCAAAATAGATAGGGCCATTTGATTGGCAGTGTTTCAATTAAGTTTTTGAGTTTTTTTACAGTCTCTCAACAATTAGCTCTAAAATATGTTCTTCATTATGCAATGTTAAATAACACAGGAATGCAGAAAATTAAAATATTCAACATATGAGTATATGTAGTTTATAACATCATTAAATATTTGTTGAGAACCAATAAATATAAAATTCTCTAAAACATAGAATTACAATAATGTTACTTTGCAGGATGGTGCTAAAAACAATAACACTTTAAAACAATAGCACTTTTGAGAGTACACTTAGCTATAGCTCATGAGATACAAATTTAAGATAAAATGTATCACTTGAGCTAGAACCTCTTCAAAAATTGATTTAGTCTTTTTGGGTTGGGGTTATATTCCTACAATGAACAGTTTTGTGTCTACTATCAGCACCTTTGATTGTACACTACATATTTCTGACAATTATCTAATAGTCAAATCTTGTATTTTTGAATTCTAGAATGATATCAATCTATGGAACTTAAAATATTCTCTAAGGAATATGCTTAGAAACATTCTCATGTTATGAAGAGTTTTTAATGAACATTATGTTATGATTCTTGGCTTTAATTCTGAATTAAGGTGTGTTAATACAGGTAGAATAATTTACAAATCACTACTTTGTTTAAACAAACCTCCCTAGAAGGCTAGTAACAAACAAATGATAGAAGATAAGGAGATATTTGCAATAATTCTCATAGTTCTAAAGACATTCTCTTAAGTTGAAAATATCAACTACAACAACAATGAAAGAATTGTATTGATATGAAACATTTGCTTTTCCAAACAAACATTCAAAGACTTCCCTTCTGGGCTGAGTAGTCCATCTGTACTTTCTCTGCAGAATCCCATCTGTCTGCTAGTCTTGATGTTTGCCAACACTCATTCAGAATATGATGTATCAATTGCTTTCATTTGCTTCTATTCTACTAGTGGTGTTTCATTTTGGAACTTAGCTAGGGCCTGGAAACTGGACCTGTTCTGACAGAGGGCGTACAGGTGTGAAGAAATCAGGGTGAGACTTGCGAGGCATGAAAAAAAAAAATTATGAGAATGGGGAGTGCACCCATAAGTTCTACAATCTGTGAAAGGGCATACAAGCTTAAATAAACCAGACTGCCTTTCATTCATAGTTCATATGGAAAACCATTAACAAAGCGATAGTCACATTCCTTGATGTTGCAAACACTATCTCTAAACATAGACATATCTTTGAAGAACTTAACCTCCAGTAGAGGGCCAAATCAAATACTGCATTTATTTGTTATTTTTAACTAAAACCCCTTGTATTTCCAATCTTCTAAAATATATTTATTAGCTCACAAAAATGAATCCATTGTACTTAACACATTTATATTTAGGACAATATTTTTCTAATGGAACTTAAGACCCTGTGATAGAAGACTGGTCAGAGAATCAAGACAGGCAGATTAGAGAACAGTACTTTCCATTCCATATAAGTCTTATCACAAAAACAAATGAATAGAATTGCAAGACAATTCTTTCAGAGGCCTTGGAAAAATACATTCTTGCCCCTATCTCACTTGTTCTCAAGAGTAATAGGAATGTGCTTGGCTGGCGCCACAGCTCATTAGGCTAATCCTCCGCCTGTGGCACTGGCACTCCAGGTTCTAATCCCAGTTGGGGCGCCGGACTCTGTCCCAGTTGACCCTCTTCCAGTCTAGCTCTCTGCTGTGGCCCGGGAAGGCAGTGGAGGGTGGCCCAAGTGGTTGGGCCCTGCACCCACATGGGAAAGCAGGAGGAAGCACCTGGCTCCCGGCTTTGGATCAGTGCAACGCTGGCCATAGTGGCCATTTGGGGGGTGAACCAATGGAAAGAAGACCTTTCTCTCTGTCTCTTTCTCTCTCACTGTCTAACTCTGCCTGTCTAAAAATAAAAATAAAAATAAAATTAAAAAAAAAGAGTAATGGTAGAATGTGTTTGAAATGCAATGTCCTGAGATGCAGAGGAATTGGCAACAACAGCCCAGGATTTTATAGTTCCCACCCAGGGATAGAATGTCCTTCAGTGCTTTAGTTCAGCATTTAGTTCACCACCACCACCTCTCTGACCCAAATTATAAATCTCACAGTAGGCTGCATTTTAAGGTTGTTCTGCTGTAATACAAATGGGACATATGAAGAAAAGATGCCAACCACCCTTGGGCAGATCTGATGAATCTTGCAGGACCAGCTCTTAGGTGTCTATTGTCCTTGCTGCCTATAACTAATTAGTAGTAACTGCTCTTGTCTGTGGGTGTTCTATCCCACTAGATGCAGACAAGTTGTTAAACAGTTCCCAGTGACTCTATTTCACAAGCTCTTCCTGTGCTCATCCATTCAACTCTGAGTCTGAAGCAACTATCAGAATACTAGGTATCCACTGTCACAGTGCTACAATTTTCCATAATGGTATAAATCTTCTTTGCTTACTGTAACTCTGTCATCTCCTTCATGGTCACTCAAACTATACCTTTTCTATAAAATTTTCTTTAGTTTCTGAACTCTGCATTGTTTTTCCACTTCTGCTATTGCATAACATGCATTGTTCTACAACTTGTGTTCTTATCACATGAGGTGTTAGATCTTATTTACCTGTAGTATTTTTATTTTTTTAAAGATTTATTTTATTTAACTGAAAGACAGAGTTACAAAGAGAGATAGAGATAGAGAGAGAGAGAGAGGTATTTCATCTACTGGTTCACTCCCCAGATGGCCGCAACGGCCAGAGCTGTGCCGATCCAAAGCCAGGAACCAGGTGCTTCTTCCAGGTCTCCCACATGGGTGCAGGGGCTCAAGGGCTTGGGCCACCTTCCACTGCTATCCCAGGCCATAGCAGAGAGCTGGATCAGAAGAGGAGCAGCTGGGATTAGAACTGGCATCCATATGGGATACCAGTGCTTCAGGCCGGGGCTTTAACCCACTGTGCCACTGTGCCAGTCCCACATGTGGTCTTAAAATAATTTCTCTAAGAACTGAGAATAAGCTCTTAGAAAGAGCTAGGAATTTTAAATCTATGATGTCACCTGTTTCTGTAAGTGAATTCTTACTGCACAGATAGCAAAAAAATCCACAATTATTTATTGATTGATGAATGGATTGAGTGATTAGTTGCTAAGTAGCTTCTCTCCAGGTCATGCTTTCTTTAAATACTCATCACATTAAGAAGTAAATAATATCTCCTGTCATTGACACCCTCTTACTTAACTCCTCCATGTCATTTACTGCTGCATATCCCTAGATCTTTGATTTTTGCCCTTCATGATGAAACTTTCTCATAAGATTCTTATAATTGTAAATATTGTCCTAGATAATGATGAATTCTTTGTGTTTCTGAGAATGAATAATTTATCTTTATCTGCACAAATACTCCCTCACATGTTTATTATTAGTTATTTCTTTTATCTTTTTCTCTTAGATATAAAACCAATAATTTTGAAACCAACTTTTGTACTTGACTCAAGTAATCAAAATCCTGAAAAAGTGCCTCATTGTCTCTTCATCAACTTTTGGCTCACATCTTGCCTACCACCTGCTCTTCATCCTTTATCTACTTTTCTGTTAGTTTTATTATTTTAGAATTGTGGAAATAAAGGAATCCTATAACAAAACTCTAGGTATTTTCTTGCTTTGGAATATAAATTCTTTTCAATAAAATTTCCTTTGCTTATTTTGTAAGTGGCTATTAACAGAGTGGAACTTGTTCTTCAGTGCCATTTTCTTATTAAAAATAAAAGTGATTGGTAGTGGCTCACTATTTCAGTAGTTATTAGTATTTATTGCCAAATGTGTACTTCATTATATCATTATATACATATTATGCATTATAATCCTTACCTAATTTATTATATTAATGATTTATATAATTACATATTATTATTTTAGCAATAATAGATCATCTCAATAATATATTAAAATATTGTGTATTATATAATAAATTATATAATATGTATTGCATATGATAATATTTATCTTGCTATATACTATATATCATGCATTTTATGTGCATTATAGCTAAAATAGTTCACATATTTCTTAAAATTTCAAGAACTCTAAATTACATTGTTTCTAAGATAAATTGATACATAATCAGATATATTATAACTTTTAGCAGTGCATAGCCATAATATAATTATTATTGTTTTGACAGTGCTACCATATAATTTTTCCTGTTCAGAACAACAAAAAATTGTTACAATGTCACCTAATTTTTGTTGCAATTATTATCTAGCTTTTAAGGATTCATAATACTACTGCCAACTTTAAAAAATATCTGTTATATAAGAATTTCCCACACTCAAAGAAGTCGAGGATACTCCCTAGTCTTCCCATTTCTAATGTTGTCTAGGCGACTATATCAGTGTAGCATTGACTTTTGAATTCTGACAGTGGTGCAAATCACAGAAGAGACTTTCCACATAATATATTCTAGTCATTCACAATGGTTTTCACACATGTGCCACATTTCCCAAATTTATGTAATTCCAGAGAAAAATGCAATGATAATTAAAAAAAGATATAGAAAGAAAAGTTATGGTATAGTCATGGCTAATGAATATATAACTGGATAAAGAAACCAGAAATGTGAGGAAAAGGAGACATACAAAGAGACAATAACCAGAAACTTCCCAAAACCAAGTCATTTAATAAAACAAAACTCTCATGAAAGTCCACTGTGATAAAATCACAGAACTACAAACAAGAATGACAACAAGGGATGGGATGCTGACATGGTCACAACAGCAACATAAAACAGCAAACACTGGAGTACCTGTGACTTTCGCTGTGGCTATGTAACTTTTAATCATATCTGACAGAATCCTATGCACAATGAAATTATTATTCGTGACTGAGTGTACAAGAAAGACAGTTGAAAAAAATGCTCCATGGATACACATAGAGAAAAAGGAAAATGATCCCACATAGAAAATCTGAGATGTGAGAAGAAATGAATGAAGAAATGATAGATATTTCTTTGAATCTGTAAATAAATTCATTATCAAATAAATAAAGGAAACTTTTATAAAAATACCAATACTAATTTGAATTTTTAAAGAATGACAATGCAATTTCTATGTTACATAGCAAAATATAGATATAGAATGTAGGATTGGGTCTTATGGCACAGCAGGTTAAACCTCCACCTGTGATGTCAGAATGCCCTATTGGAGTGTTAATTTGAATCCCTGTAACTCATCCAGCTCCATCTAAAACGTGTCTTGGAGGGGGGGCAGCAAATGATAGCTCAAGTACTTGAGTCCTTGTTATCCACATGAGAGATCCAAGTGAGGTTCCTGGCTCTCTGCAATTAGCCTGGCCCAACCCCAAATGGTTGTGGCCATTTGAGGAGTTAATCACCAGATGTAAGACCTCTCTCTCTCTCTGACTTTCAAATAAATAAATCTTTAAAAGACAAGGAAATTAAATGTAAATTCTAAACTGCTAAAGAGATAAGATGAGATACAATGCAGAAAAAAAATGAAGAACTATGGATGAAAAAATATAGATAAAAGCAAGATGAATAGCACAAAAGCCATAGAGGAACTGAATGTAAGTATATGAATAAGAAAATTATTGTACCAAATTAAATTATTCAGTTTCTTAGAATGAAGAACTTGTTAAGGAAATAAAACAATTTAAAAGAAATAAAAAAATCCAAATGTTTTCAACAAATAAAGACTCCTAAATTGTATGTCTAGTCACAGAACTTGAACTGAAAAAGATTAGAAAAAAATTATACCAGGCAGGGCTGGCGTTTGGCACAGCATGGAATTAGTTCATATTTATCAAGTTTTTCAAATGTAAAGCTAATAGTTCTAGATGAGTTGTATTTCTATATCTAATTCCAGAAAGTCAAAAAATATTGGAGAGTATAAGTATATTTATACATTGGGGCAGCAGCAGGTGCTTTTTAACAAGATGCCCAACAAAAGTATGAGGAAAGGTTAGTAAATTCAGTTAAATAACATGAAGGTATGCTCATCATAAATTACTATCAATAAGTAAAATTGCAAGCCAAAAACTGAGAAAATACATTTTCATTCATATAAGCAACAGCAATCAGTACCCCAAATATTTAAAAACTCCTTTCAGTCAATGAAAGTCCAACAACCCCATCGGAATATGCTTAGAATACATGGATATAAATTTACAGAAAAGGAAATATAAATTACCAATAAATATGGTGATTACCTGCTCTTTAGTAATAGAGAAGTGAATAAAAGGCAAAATGCAGCATTATTTCAAAACTATAACATTGATAAAAATGTAAATTTGGCAATAGTAAGTATTGTCAAGAGTATATAGAATTGGAAACTCTGACACTTGATGATAGAAGTGTAAATTGCTCAACAACTTTTGAGAACAATTCAACAGTTTCTAGTGACTGTGGATACCTCCTATATTCCAATAATGTCATCCCAGAGCAGTTTCCCAGAACTCTTAAAGTTCACAGAAGGGAATAATGTTCCTACAGCATTCTAGTGTAATGAATGGGTTTTCCTGTAGACCCAGGGCTAAAGAGATCAATAAATGCACACATCTATAACCCCATTACAGCTGAGAGTATTACTGCCCTAGAAAATGTCTTGAACTAACTGTCTGAGACTTGTAGAAAAATATTCATGGCAGCATTGTTTGAAAAAATTAAACTAATTTACATAGAACTTGATAATAGAGTGCATAAATGAATTATATTTATATAATAGAATGCAAGTAATAGACATATTAACAAAGGTAAAGCTCAAGAAAATAGTGTGAGTAAAGAAACCAAGTCACAAAATATGTATGCAGTATGATGATGAAACTCAAAAACAAGCAGTTAAACCATAATTCTAGTACTATGCATATCTGCGTTCTTTTAAAAATCTTTTTAAATGTTCATTTATTTTAAAGACAAAGTGACATAGAAAGGAGAAAGGGGCACCCACAGAGAGAGAGAGATAGAGAGAGAGGGAGAGGAGAGATAGGGAGAGAGAGAGAGAAAAAGACAGAGAGAGAGAGAGAGAGGGAGGGAAGGAGAGAGAGAGAGAGAGAGAGAGAGAGAGAGAGAGAGAGAGAATCTTAGCATTGATCCATACCCAAAATGGCTGCAACAGCAAGAGCCGGGCCAGGTTGAAGCCCATCAATTCTCCCATATGTGGCAGGGGTCCAAGTACTTGTGCCATCTTCTACTACCTTCTCAGGCACATTATCAAGGAAGTGGAGGAGCCAGGTCTTGAACTAGTACTCTGATATAGGGTGCCAGCATTACAAGCTGCAGCTTAACCTGCTGTGCCATAAAACAGGCATAGAACAGCATAGGATCATGAAGGCAGAGATCAGAGGATAATCCTAGAAGCCAAGGAAAGCCAAAGATTCCAGAAAATTACCAAAAATCAGGAGAGAGGCTGGAATAGTTTTTTCCTCACAACCCTCAAGAGGTAGCCACCCTGATAAACTTTAATCTGGGACTTCAAGTGTCCAGGACCATAAGACAGTCAGTGCCTCTGGTTTAAAACCATTCAGTTTGTGGTGCTTTGTAACAGCACTATTAGTAAGGTAATACACATCTACCATGGCTATTTTTAAAGAGATAATGATGCAAAATATAAAAGAAAGGGACACATGAGGAACCCCAAACATACAGATCTATTTCAATTTGCTGGGTTGCATAAAGGATATATACAAAACATGTGCACATGTATAACCCTATGGATAAGGATATTTCAAAAAATTCATAGAAAATGGAATAAGAAGATAATTTTAGGGAGTAGGTATTTAGCCTAGCAGTTGAGATAGCCACATCCTATGTGGGTTCCTGGCTCTAGCTCCTGATTCCACTTTTCTGCTGATGTATGCCCTGGGAGGCAGCAAGTTTGCTGATAGCTCAAGAGATTCACTTTCTACTTTCCATAAGTCATATCTGGAATCAGTTATGTCTTCACAGAACTCTGATCATTTCCCAGAAAAATACTTAGAAACTAAGATATGGGCAATAAATTTACCATTGCTACTGGCATATTGCAACTTCAGGGCCTTTTCTGTGTAGACAGAAGTAGACACATATTTTTTTTTCTTTAAATCTTGAGTTGAATACAATGTCAAGCCACAATGAAACATGCAATATTCGGCCTAACTCCCCACTTCACATGACTAAAAAAGTGACCAAATGTATGAGGTTACTGCATTTAAGCTCTGGACCACAAACGCATCCAATTGTAACTACAAGACAGCAGGGAAAAGCCTGAAGTATACTTCCCAAAAGGCTTTTCCCAAACCATAGCACCAGAATATGAGGCCCAGATTTTTTTTTTCTAGCCAGAGTAAGCAAGTTTGAAGCCAAGGTTCTATTTGATCAAGCTTGAATAAGTAACTTAATTTCATGCCAGAAAAAATTCAAAAAGAGAAAAAAATGAGAGTCATAGCAACATAACATCTGGAATACAGTCGATAAACAGAAAATCACAATACATACAAAAATGTGGGGAAAATGTTTCCCATCAGCAAAAGTGGAAGAATATATTAATAAAAAAAGTTTTATAATAACATTCATTATAACTTAATACAAAAAAGTCTAAACTTAAAATATCCCCAGTGCCTGCTAAAAGAGAATGGATAAATGTGATTATTGAGAGAGTGAAACTCAACGGAGTACAAACTAATGGATGATTCATAGACACAGTGTAGTATCTCTTACAAAGTCAAGTGCAAGGACCACATTTGCAAGCACATTATTCTAATTATTGAACAGACAGAAGTGGTCTGTGTTTGTAAAAAATCAGAGCAATAATTTCCAATGTTGATGACAAGGAGGTATTGAATAGAAATATGTACCAGGAAACACTTAAGATCTGTGTGTTTCTCACTATGGGAATTACTTATAAATAAAGGAAAAGATGAGCCCAAACATGTTTGTGTTGAGATCTCCAATATAAGTCCAACACTGTAGAGTTTGTTGCTAATTTTCTTTGCCCTCACTTCATGTCTTCCACAATGAAAGACTTTGTGCCCTAAATCATGAATATACATATGTATATATATATATATATATATACTCATTTTATTTAATCTTAAAGCAGAAAAAATGGCTTCAGAGATACCAATTTCATTAAAAATAAGCTTTGAAATGAACTTCAACATTTTATTTAGGATTTTTCTTTATCATTAGCTGATTGAACTGGAATTTGTTGAACTGGAATAAACTGGCCTAAAACAACCTCTGTACTTAAATGACGAATTGCCCAAAGGTATGTAGTAAACTGAAACATAACTTAATGTGTAAATAAATTTTAACTTAACCTACGTGTGTCCCTGTTTCCAAGCAACTGAGTATCAGCTAATCGTAGAAGCTGAATTTCAAGTAAATTTCAAGTCCAAAAACCTTCAAATTATACCTAATTGAGGGAAACACCAGACTGCACCAATAAGGTAATCTCTATATGGCATTTCCTGTTTTGAACTCAATATTAGAATACTATTCCTTCATTTAAAAAATCCTATAACTTGCTATAATATTGATGAAACTGGAGAGAATCATGTTAGGTAAAATAAGCCAGACAGAAAGACGAGTACTGCACATATTCCACCTGATGGAGATAAAATTTGAAAAGAAAAAGAAAACACTAAAAAAACCAGCAGCTCATCACATTGTAAAGGGTAGGCAAAGGCAGGAACCATTCACAGTCCTCTTTGTTCTAGAACGTTTTCCAGTTCTAGATCACTTCTGTTGCTCAGGTAAAGTTTGTTTTATTGAACTGATCTCACTCAGCTTTTCTTTTAATATCTTCAAGGATTTTGTTCATAGCACAAGATTCCCAATCACTATAGTTAATAGTTGGATTTCTTTCTTTAACTTTGTTCAAGTTAGCTTTATTTATTTTTTGCTCAATTTAACTTTTATCATTTTTGATAGAAGGATAAAAGTGAATAATTTTAGTTAATAGTTTGTTTTTGAGATAGCATGGTTCGAATTTACATATATTCAAAAGCTTATTGGCTCTAATAAATAGAATTCAACAAATAAAAAAAAAGATCACAGTCCATCTGGAAAATAGGGAAGAATGGTAAATAACAATAAAGTGAAAAAATGTTCAACTTTGCTCAGAGTAAATTTTAGAATAGTCACAAAATAGTTACTACTGCAGTAGTAGATAATTCCTATCAATTTATTGGACAAAGATTTAAAACAAAGTTTGACAAAACACTATTTGCAGCAGTAATGATAGACATGACATTTTTCCCTTCTTCTTTGCTTCTTTCCTTCCTTCTTTCTTTTTTTTTAAATCTTAATTTTTAGATTTAAAGATGCATGGCATTTATCTTTTGTGTCTGGCTTATTTCATTCAACATTATGTTCTCCAGTCATTTTGCTTCAAATGATAGGATTTCATTCTTTCTTATAGCTGAATAACATTCCATTCAATAAATGTGCCACATTGTCTTTGGTCATTCATCTGGTGATGGACACCTTGGTTGATTCCATATTTTGGCTATTGTGAATAGTGTTACCATAACATTCTTGACTTGTTCCAACTCCATGGTGATGCCTCTTGGGCTTCTCCATGAAGTAGAAATCCTGACTTCATTATTATTGTATCTTTATTGTTATTCAATGTTCTTTAGTTATTTTTCTATTTTTTGGAACAAAGTAAATAGCCCTAGAATTGTTTCAGAATTGGAGGCTTAGTAGAATTTCTTAGTGAAGTCCCTGAGCTCAAATGAATCAACTGTTATTATCTTTGAGAAGTAGAATTATAAGGGAACATTTATAATATTTTAACATTTAAAAAATGCTTTATGGGGGCTGGCGCTGTTTCACTTGGTTAATCCTCCACCTGTGGCATCGGCATCCCATATGGGCTCTGGGTTCTAGTCCCGGTAGCTCCTTTTCCAGACCAGCTCTCTGATGTGGCCCAGAAGGTCAGTGAAGGATGGGCCAAGTGCTTGGGCCCCTGCACCCACATGGGAGACCAGGAAGAAGCACCTGGCTCCTGGCTTCGGATAGGTGCAGCACCGGCTGTAGCGGCCATTTGGGGAGAGAACCAACGGAAGGAAGACCTTTCTCTCTGTCTCTTTCTCTCACTGTCTAAAACGCTACCTGTCAAATTGAAAAATAACAATAATAACATAAAAATGCTTTAATGTTAAAAACATGATCTGGAAATTTTCTTAGACTTCTTATCAAAGAGTATATGCATGTATTTGTGAGCTATATATATATATATATATATATATATATGTATATATTTATATATGAACATATAACAATGTATACATGCAGTTAATACTTAAAGTACTAATATGATCAATGTTTGCATAGGTAGATATAAGGGTACCTTGAAAGGCTCATGGGAAAATTGAATTTTAAGCATGATTTTATTTTGATGAAAAAATTCTGAAATTCACACATATATTTTCATAATATGCTTATACAACAAATTATAAAATATTATGCACCAGAAATTTATTTGTGCCAAAATAAGCTCATGTTTTTTAGTCTTTTTTTATGAAATTTTGGGAAGCACCCTCATATGTGTTATTCATGATTGATAGGTGTTAAGAGAGTCCCCTAGAGTAGGTAATGCTTAGCTGCACTGTTCATTTATGAAATACAACCTGGGAAACTCAAATGTTGCTGATATCTTCGCACATTAGAATATTACTCCTTAAAATCAGCATAGGTTGAGTCATTACCTACCTTGTCCAGAGGAAATCCTATGTTTTCACCAGGTATATGTGAGTATCTCTGGCCTGAGTACTTAAATGAAGATTACACCTGTTTGGAGGTAAAACATTTAAAATACCATGAATCAGTGCCAGATATTAATACACATTCAATCATAATAAATTTTAACCAAAATATTTAAAAACTTGGCTTTGATTTCATCTGAATTTTGTGTATAACAATGAATATTAGTAGAATGAAGATGTTGCATTGTCCAACCCATATTGGAGAGTCTGGTTCAAGTTCTGGTTCCCCTGCTTTCAATCCAGCTTCCTGCTAATGCATATGAGCAGATGGCGGCTCAAATACTTGAGTCTGTGATACCCTCAAAGGAGACTCAGAATAAGTGTCCTGACTTTGGTCTCACCCAGCATTGACTTTTGTGGGCATTTGGCAGAGTGAGCCATCAAATGGAAGATCTCTCTATCTCTCTTTGTCTTTCAAATCAAATGAAATTCAAAAAAATATAAACCATTTTATGTCAATTGTTTCAAGTATATCAAGTTACGTGTGAGAACTCCCTATCTAAGAGCCTAGCATCGTAATACCAAATAAAGATCAATAGCTAAGAGTTTTGCTCCATTTTTGACATGCATATTTTAATCAATATTTTCAATAGAACAACATAATGTGTAGCAATTATATAAATTATATAAATGCATAATAGATATTATCCTGTTTTGTTTTTGAATTTGATTCCTTAGCAGTTATTTGCTGTATCTTAAAACTGCAACAGAGTGAGCCCAGAAAAATTTCCATCTACATTTCATGTATTATTCATGTTAATTTAAAAAGAAACTAGCTTTCAAAGGGTTAGCTTCAGAGAACAAAATTTTATGGTCACTTTTAAATTATACTAACATAGCCAAGAGCTAAAGACTTTAGTTGTATTAAACACAACCTAAAGCAAATTCAAATCTGTTTGATAAATGCCCCATTTTCTCAGTAAAATTCTTTTCTAAATCTCTTATGATATTTTAGAATGCATACAGGGTTACTACAATTGCCTGACTTCAAAATGGATAAAAGGGTGTCAATGTTCTCCTATAATTTTGCTCTGAATACAAAAAGAAGGGATTTAATCCTAACCCCAAACTAGTTTTAAGTGACCATACTATCTATAATGCATTCTCAAATTGCAACTCTGTAACTAACTTTAGGAAAAATTATTTTGCAATCATATTGCATATAATCATATTTTGACGAGCATTTTGAGTAGCATGTAAACACTAAAACAGTAACATTTCATTTAGCTGAGTTTCATTTTTCTAAAGTAAATAGTAAGTCCAGCCAACTGAAGATGTGAAGATGCAATGTGCATGTTATCACCGAGTGAATTCCTGCTGGGATTATAGGTTTTAAAACTGGCACTACCAGAGCAAGCCTTGTGGTGCAGTGAGCTAAGCTGCCACCTGCACATGAGCATCCCATGTCCAAATGCCTGTTCGAATTCCAGCTGCTCTGGTTCTGATCAAGCAACGTGGGAAAGCAGCAGAAGACAGCCTTGGTGCTTGAGCCCCTACCATCCACATGTGAGACACAAATGCACCTCTGGGTTCCTAGCTTTGGCCTGCCATCCCAGCTGTTGTGGCCATTTGAAGGAGTGAATCAGTGGATGGAAGATCTCTGCCTGCATCTCTCTGGCTCTATCAGTGTACCTTTCAAACAAATAAATAATCTTTTGAAAAGTTGGCTACATCACTTAAGACTGTTGGCCACACTGTTGCTCATAGTGTACATTTCACTTCAACAGGTTTCCCCTTTGGTGCTCAGTTAGTTGTCACTGATCAGGGAAAACAAATGATATTCGTCTCTTTGGGACTGGCTTAATTCACTCAGCATGATGTTTTCCAGATTCCTCCATCTTGTTGCAAATGACCGGATTTCATTGTTTTTGACTGCTGTATAGTATTCTGTAGAGTACATGTTCCATAATTTCTTTATCCAGTCTACTGGCCACAGACACAAAACTTTTCCAAACTAAAAGGATGATGGTAGAGTGACTTGATTTTGCTTCAAATAATATTTTAAATATTGTTTCTATTTTCCTGTGCCCTATTTTCCTTGTCTTCTTCCATTTTTGGAAATATTCAGCCTTCTTGCTGCCAAGAAGACAATTGGAGCTCCACCATCAAATCATCTTGTTCTTTTCCCTAGAAAAATTAAGTCTCCCTCCCCGGTAACTTAGAAAAAAAAAACCTGTAGACCTGAGTCTCTTATTAGAAACTTAGGGTCATGTATTCATGTCTGGATTAATCACTCTAACAAGAGATTTCAGCTTGCACTAATCAGGGAACTATAAAAAGACTGCATTCATTTCAAAGACATAGACTAAGCATATTAGCTTGGTAGTTTCTTTAAAGCATTAGGTGGTGTATATTACTCAACTTTTGTTAAAATAACCATTTGCCTAAAGCAGGCTGACTCTATACAAAGACAACATTTTAGACTCACAGGTCTATAGGTTCAGTGTCCAGGATGGTTGTGAAGGCCCTATTGTTGTAGCCTCTGATGATTGCAAGAATCCTTAGGACCCACAAGGAATCACATGTCAAGAGACAGGGAGTACATGTGTCTGTCTATGTCTGGGTCAGGTGTCTCTCTCTCTCTGTTTCTCTCTTTTCTCTGTCCTTATAAAGTGACCAGGATTCAGTTAATAAGGCTCCATGGTAACAACCTAGTCCAATCTAATCAGACCCCCAAAGACTCAAAAGATTGTCTCCACCTCTCAGCATCACTGACATAAGACTTTGGGGACTGGGCTTTCCATGTGCTTGGGGATAAATATTTAATCCAGAACAGGAAAGAAATTATGCTGAGCAATAAAAACGAAAACAAACCAGCAAAGCAGAATACATGGAGAATAGATAGATGAAGTAAAATTACTTTGTTCTAAAGGAAAAGGTAACTGAAATTAAAATCAAGAATGAAGCCAGTCAAAATCACAACAAATTTTCTTTGGGAGCAAACAGCCAAATTATGGCTATGTGAATGCTTGAATTTACCTTCTGAGATTCTTTTCTCAAGCAATCTCATGCTCTAGTCAGCAAGATGGGAAAATTGAACATAAACGTTTTTAATATAATTTTTACTTGCCAATTAAAAATAAATTTAAAATAAAATGAAATTTTTTTATAATGCCAGTAGTATAGCTTATAATTGGTATCAGGGTTGCAGGGCATAGAATTGGGAAAAATTTACTGAGTGAATGAATAATCTATTCCTGCATAAGGAGTCACCACAAAATTTAGCAACCTAAAACAAACACCTATTTTTCACAGTGTTGATGGGGTCAGGAATCCATATTCAGCATTGCTGGGCCCTCAGGCCTAGGGTCTCCCACAAGGAAACAATCGCGTTATCAGTCAGGACCACATCATGCTGTGACTAGTCAGAAGAACCAAGCTCACTACATAAATGTTAGCAGGAGTTAGCTCCTGGCTGACTTTTGACCAGAGAATTTAGTTGCTTGCATGTGGTCCTCAGATTTGGGTAGCTACCAACATGGAGAATGAGGTAGAGAAATAAGGAAAGGGAGACTGACCTTAGAGTCATTTTTGAAAGGATTTACTGTTTTATTTTAGAGGCAGAGAGACAGAGAAAAACTTATACCTACTGGATCATTCCCCAAAATTACTAGTACTGGGCCATGCCAAAGCCAGGAGCCAGAAACTCAATCCAGGTCTCCCACATTGTTGGTAGGAGTCCAATTGTTTGAGTCATATTTCTGCTACCAGGGTGTGTATTAGCAGCAAGCAGAAGTCAGGCAAAAGCATCAGGTATTGAACCCAAGTAGTCAACTAGGAATGTAGACATGTTAAATGCTAGGCTCATACCTGTTCTATGAAGTAAGTAATTTTGTAACCTAATCACAAGTGGCATTGGTCTGGCAGGATTGTACTCATCAGAAGTGAGTCACTAGATCCAGCCCACATGCCAAGGGAAGGGATAGTACAAATGAATCAAAAACAGGGTGGAAGTGGTCTCTACACCACAACCATCCAGAACAAGCAGGGGCAGGCTACAAGCACTTTGAATTGATAAGTACTTTTCAAAAAAATGAATAGTGTGAGTTTCACAAGAGTGTGTTCTGCTCTACATATTGAGTATAGAAACAGAAACAGAGGTGCAGAGGGAGAAAAAATTTAAATAAAAGGGCCATTTTAAAATTATTCAAATGTAATTTTCTTGCAACTCCTTATTTTTTCTCTTCTCTATCACTATAGATGAAAACTCAAAATATTAAGAGCATTGGCTCTGTACTCAAAATGTTGGAATCTAAATCATTGTCCCTCAATTTATTAGCTTTATGAATCTGGGCAAATAACTCGACTCTCTGTATTTTGGTTTCCTAATCTACACAGGTAAGATAAAAACAATATCCCATTGGATTATACTAAAGACAAAGCAAGCCAGTACATCTAGCATCTAGAACACTAGTAGATACTAACTGTAATAAAAAACAGTCCTATCTTAGGACACTTTGTTAGGGACACTTGTTTTGCTTACTCAAAAATTATAAAAAATACTTCAAAGAAAATGTATATATTCTTGACATTTTAGAAATATGAAAACATATAGTTAGAGAGATCATGCAATTAATTCAAGACTGCAAGTGTTTCAGGCAGTATTTGAACCCAAGCAGCCTGAATCAAGAGTTTCTATGGCAAATCACTAAGTCCTGCCTGCCTGGTTTCAAAGTTCTTATTCCTTTCACCATATTGTATTGTGTCGTATTGGTGTATTGTTTTTTTTATTTGCCCTAGAACTCTATTGCTTACCTCATTTAATATTCAGGAGGCTTTATTAATTAGTATTTCCCACTCATCTTGAAAAAAAACTGATATTTGGCTAAATTAAATGACTCTCCAACTAACCTAGTTCAAGAGTTTTAAGATCCAGGTCTTCTGATACCTTGAATAATGACATCTTGGGCCTCAGAACGTCAGGTTTAAGTGTTTTCTGAGGTATCACCTGCTTCTAAGATGTAAATATTCTAGCTTCTTCAAGGTGAATTAGCCTGAGTGGGAAATAGATTGAAAAGGTGAAGACAAGTTGACACATAAAATTTTTCAGACCTGTGACTAAGCTCAGGATCTATAATTTCCTTGTCTTTCAAATGTCCTCTGAAATTTATGCATTATACTTTAATTGATTTTCACACTGAATGACTGAGTTTTATGACTGATCAGTCACACAGTATAGAGAAATAGTGAAAATAGACTAAGAGATAGCATATAATACAATGTTTAAAGGAAAGACACCCCATTACTCAGGAGGTGACAGTAACATTATATGACCTCACCACATTTTTATTAAAATAATTGTAGGAGATGACTCCCATTTTAAGGAAATATTAGCATAGGTGACTATTAGCCAAGACCTCCTTTAGAGCTCATAGAATATAAGGACAAGGACTTTGTCTATCTCATTTACCTTTACAATGTCAGTGACTAATAGTAGGAACCAAAACAATGATTAAATCAATTACTTAATACATAAATCTGAAATTATACATACTTTAACTGATCGACCTGTGGTTACTAAAGATTTACAAATACCAATAAGGCTCTGTCACTGTCAATAGGGAGACTATGATTTGCTTTAGGTACTGGATTATAAATTCTTTGATAAGCCCTAAATATACAGAAGATTTATTTGAGTGTTCAGAGTCATTGCTTTTATTATTCTATGTTTGAGAACTTGGTTAGATTATTTAAGCTCTCAGTACCTAAATTTTCTACTTCTTATTATGATAAATATTTATATTTAAATATAAAATTAAAGATATTATGAAATGAAGATAATTACAGTACATGACCTTTACAGTTGTTTGAAGAATTGAACAAACTAACTCAGGGAGAACATTTAATGGAAAATATCAACATTAAGCTGTTAACTATAATAATGCAATAATCAGTATAAGTTAAAAATAAATTACTTTATCAGTTAAAAGCATTTATCATGCAAAAATTAAAGCAAAGAAACATTTGTCTGAAAAATATTAGGATCCATATTTTAGATTGGACAGCTATAGATGCTCTTTTATCTTATCCTTTTGTACCAGATGAGTTCTGGAATATGTTTCCCTCAAAAGGATATATGATTTTGCTGTATTTTGCACACCACTTACTATATTTTCAAGTAAATATATATTTGGTACATATTTTCTGTTTAGTCCCTTAACCAAAACATGAATCTAAAGGTAATTGGGGCTTGGTATTGTGGCTCAGGAACTCAAGTGCATCTTGAGGGGGCAGCACATGATGGCTCAAATGCTTGGGCCCCTGCCAACAACATGGGTGATTGGAAGGTATTCTGGGCTCCTGATTTGGCTTGGCCAGCCCTGGTTGCAGACCTTTGGGGAGAAAACCAGTAGTTGCTCTTGTTTTGCTCTCTGTCACTAGACCTTTCCAAAGATGGAAATAAATGAAAACAAATATTTTAATAAGCAAAGTTAGGTGAACAAAGAGAAAAAATTTTATTATCCTATGTAGTGGCTAGCACCATGTTAGACATGAGGTATGCTCATATTATATTGTCTTACTAAATTTCTTGAGTAATGCCCTTATTTGAATTAAATAACAATTGATTTAGTTATAGAAAAGGAACCTAGGATCACATATACCTTAAGTAATAACATGAACCTAGTTCATAATGAAAGTCCTGCATGTCAGTGGCCATGGGGATGGAAATGTAAGGGGAAAGGATATGTGCATCCAAGGCCACAGGAACATAACTGCTACTGACTGTTCTAAATTAGCCTCCAATATCTTTATTATTAGAAGGGGAAGAAATACCATAAAGACTTAGGATGGTGGTGACCAGACAAGCTCTGACTGATTAAAGGCACAGTGGCAATTGCATCTTCCTTCAACTTGATTTAGCATCAAGAACACAAGAATTTTCATTCCTGTATGCATTGATATTAATGAGAGTCAATACTAATGAACTAAAAGCCCTTAAAAATCCAGACTTTAAAACATTAAAATAATTGATAACTGACAGTTCAATGTAGCTCATTTGGAAGAAGACATAATGAAGAATACTTAAACTATGTTGAAAGATTTTTTTTTTTTTGGCCACAGAAAAGTGTTTTTGTTAAAGCAGTAGACAATTCCACATGTTTATTCTAGCAATGACTGAATCTGATAGCTGGTGAGATACTACACATCTTGACATACATAAATGTAATGCATTTCGAATTGCCCATGGAGAAGAACAAATTCTGTGTGTGTGTGTGTGTGTGTGTGTGTGTGTGTGTGTGTGAGTGCATGCACACACACTCCATTTCCAATCCATCATGTATCTATAAGTTGTCCAACATTTCATGACTTTGTCATAGTTTGTGCCAATTTAATTCACTTTGTAATATCCAAACTAGCTAACATCCAGCTTAATGAAATAAGTCTGAATTCCAAGGTAATGCATAATTGTTATATAATTTTAAATGCCTAATTTTATTTTCTGTATATATTTCATTGTGCATAACTAAGTAGCAGATGTGTGGATCAACATTGGTTCAAGGAACATACACTTAGTGACACAGTACAGGACCTCAAACATCATCCATATAAGAAGAAGTGACAGAAGACAGAACAGAGAAATTCACAAATATCTGTAGTAATATTAACATGAATGAAACAATCTTGATGTGAATGCAAAGGGAGAGGGAGTGGGAAAGGGGAGGGTTGCGGGTGGGAGGGAAGTTGGGGGGGAGCCATTGTAGTCCATAAGCTGTACTCTGGAAATTTATATTCATTAAATAAAAGTTAAAAAAAAGAAACCATGGGAAACACTTCTCCATAGGAAATCTTAAGAAGTTTAACTTTAGTTCCTGGGTAATGAGAAATTTCAAAACACAACAAGAAAGCTTATGTTTGGGATTTACACAAGGAAAGTGTTGCATAAAGAAGCACATTAGTAGATTTATGAAGCCCATATATTTATATACAAAAATATTTTAGAGATTCATTCTGTGGATAGCACTCTGGTGCAGGCTCAAACTTAAACACTATTCAAATATTTAGCTCTCATACAAAAGAAATCTAAGTGGACAGCTCAGATTGATGTGATGCCATGGTTATTGTGACCCTATCCATCTTCAATGCTACTTCACTGTTCAAAATAGCTAATACAATGAATCTTATTTAGAGATTCTGGCACTATGCAGCAAGTTAAGCCACTGCCTGTGACACCAGCATCCCATAGGAGCACCAGTTCAACTCCTGGCTGCTCTACTTCCCATCCAGCTACTGGCTAATGCACCTGAGAAGGCAGCAGAAGACGGCCTGTGTGTTTGCAATCCTGTCACCCACAGGGGAGATCTGGATGGAGTTCCAGGCTCCTGGCTTAGGCTGGGGTAGTTACATATATTTAGGGAGTGAGCCAGTGGATGGAAGATTCTCTTTCTGTCTCTCTGTCTCTGTCTCTGTCTCTCTCTCTCTCTGTCTCTCTCTCTCTCTCTCTCTCTCTCTCTCTCCTCTTTCAAATAAATAAAATAAATATTTTCATAAATGAGCCCTACTTTGTGTCTTGAGTTTTGAGGATCCAAATGTCTTTTCCTTTCCCAGGTTTGGAAGGGTTTCAACCATTATTTCCTTGAATAACCTTTTTTTTCTTTTTTTTATATAAAGAGAACAAATTTCCTGTATTTAATATATACAATTTGAAGAGTATAATGACACTTCCCATCCCACCATCCTTCCCTTACACACTCCCACCCTCCTCCATTTTCTACTTTTCTTTTAATTTTTACAATGACATTCTTCTAATTTGCTTTAAAATCACAAGCTTAATCCTCCATTAAATTAAAAACTCAACAAGTATTAAGTAGAAAAAAGTATTGTTACTCAAGAGAATAGACAAGAGCTAGCTGTTGAGGATGTGTGGAAATATATCTTAATGAATTTCTTGGTAGGAATATAAATTAGTACAACCATTGTAGAAGACAGTATGGAGATTTTTCAGAAATCTGAAAATGTACTGCTGAGAAGAATGTGTTTTATGCAACTGTAGGATGAAAAGTTCTGTAGATATCTGTTAGATCCTTTGGTCTATAGTGTCAATTAAATCTGCTGTTTCCTTGTTAATCTTCTGTCTGGTTGATCTGTGTATTGCTGAAAGTGAAATCTTGAAGTCCCACAATACTATTGTATTGGAGTCTAAGTCTCCCTTTAACTTCCTTAACATATCTTTTAAATAAACAGGTGCCATGTAATTAGGCGCATATACATAATTTTATAGTAGTTACATCTTCCTGCTGAATTGATCCCTTAATCATTATATAGTGCCCTTCTTTGTCTCTCTTAACAGTTTTTGTGTTAAAGTTTATTTTGTCTGATATTAAGATGGCTACACCAGGACTTTTTGGTTTCTGTTGGCATGGAATATCTCTGTACAATATTTCACTTTCAGTCTGCATACATCTTTGTTGGAAAGATGTGCTTCTTGTAAGCAGCAAATAGATGGGTTTTGTTCCTTTTTTTTTTTTTAATTTTTGACAGGCAGAGTGGACAGTGAGAGAGAGACAGACAGAGAGAAAGGTCTTCCTTTTGCCGTTGGTTCACCCTCCAATGGCCGTCGCAGATGGCGCGCTGCGGCTGGCGCACCGCGCTCATCCGATGGCAGGAGCCAGGTGCTAGGTGCTTTTCCTGGTCTCCCATAGGGTGCAGGGCCCAAGCACTTGAGCCATCCTCCACTGCACTCCCGGGCCACAGCAGAGGGCTGGCCTGGAAGAGGGGCAACCGAAACAGAATCCGGCGCCCCGACAGGGACTAGAAGCCGGTGTGCCAGCGCCACAAGGCGGAGGATTAGCCTGTTGAGCCACGGCGCCGGCCAAGGGTTTTGTTCCTTAATCCATTCAGCAAGCCTGTGTCTTTTAATTGGAGAGCTGAGACCCTTAATATTCAATGTGACTATTGATAAGTAGTAACTTTGCCCTGCCATTTTCCCAAAGATATTTTCTAATATATGCTTTGAACTTCCTGTGATCTTTTACTGGGAGGTTTTTTTCCTTTACCTTCTATTTGCTATTAAAGGTCTTTATTTCACCTTCATTCACAAATGAGAGCTTTGCAGGATATAATATTCTGGACTGGCAGTTTTTTCTCTTAGTACCTGGCCTATATCTCACCATTCCCTCCTAGCCTGTAGGGTTTCTGATGAAAAGTCTGCTGTGAGTCTAATTGGAGATCCTCTGAGAGTAATCTGGCCTTTCTCTCTTGCACATTTTAGAATCTTTTCTTTATGTTTCACTGTGGTGAGTTTGATTACATCGTGTCGCGGTGAGGATCTCTTTTGGTCATGTTTATTGGGGGTTCTATGCGCTTCCTGTACTTGTATGTCTCTGTCCTTCTCCAAACCCCAGAAGTTTTCTGCTAGTATCTCACTAAAAAGGCTTTCTAATCCTTTCTCTTTCTCTCTCTCCATGCCTTCAGGAACTCCTAGAACCTGAATGTTGGGTTTTTAATAGTATCCTGTAGATTCCCAACAATATCTTTTAGATTTCTAATTTCCTCTTCTTTTCTTTGGTTTGACTGTATATTTTCCTGTGCTCTCTCTTCTATGTCCAATATTCTCTCTTCTACCTACCTGATTCTCTTAAGGCTCTCAAATGTGTTTGTCATTTGATCTACTGAATTCTTCATTTCATTTTGATTTCTCTTCTCTATCACAATTTCCTGTTCTACTAGTTTTTTTCATTTCATTCTGATTTCTCCTTAAGATTTCATTTTCATGGTAGAGATTTTCTGTCCTGTCCTGTATGGATTTCTGAAATTCATGCATTTGTTTTTGAGAACTTCTAAATGTTATTATAAATTTTTGAGTTCCATTTCTTGAATTTATCCTATCTCATCATCTTCATAATGTTGTATTTGCGTGTCATGTTCATTTAGGAGCATCATGATGTCTGCCTTTTTCTTATTTCCTCAGTTTCTGCATTTATTGTCATTGTGGAGATATTATTTGGTTTCTTCAATTTTTTCTGTGGTGGGTTTTCTCATTATACTATGACTCTAGATGAAGTGGACTGTCTGCTTTTGGTGAATCTCTAAAGGCTTGTTGTGGGTGTGGCCAGAGAGTTCTGTTCAGTACTTCAGGGTTAAGGGTGTGCCAAGGGTGTCACACCCAGGTTTGGCTTGGTAAAACTCTCTCTATTTTTTTTCATTCAGAAGGGAAGTATTTCTGCTCAGTTGAGCTCTTCTCCTTGATGGCAATCAGTGCCTGAGCACTAGCCCCAGTGCATATAATATTCGTCTGCTCTGTTTCAAGGACCACACAAAGGATCTGTGCAGTCCTCAGTATAAACTCAGATTCCCATGTAATGTCTCTCACCACATATCCAAGGCTGCCTGAGTTTGTGGCATCTCCCACAGAGACTACTCATGTCTCAGCCACACCGTGAGTTCTGTTACACACCGTCAGTTTTTTTTTTTTTTTCACAATCCTGGTTCATAAGCTCCACACATTCAATATATTTGTTTTCTTATTTAAATTTGGTTGTGATACCAAACAAAAGAGTCTAAGTAACAAAATATGTTATCCCATAGGGATATTCTTTGTTCTTCTATTTATGCAATAGTTAAAAGTAAGATTAGTAATGATTTATTATTATTTATTAAGTGACTGAACGTTGTCTATGTCATTTCTTTATCACATGAGAAAAATTTGTTTTAAAACTCATGTGCTGAATTCAATGTCTCCATGAAATGAATATCTAAGTATTAAGGCTCTGCAATATATGGGTTGTATAGAAAGATCTCCAATAAAGGAAAACATTTGCTATTTTAAGATCAAAGAGGAGGTGGTTGTCAGTCAGAGATAAGGGAATGAGTTCTTGTACTAGTCACAGACATCAACATGACAGAAAATAAATGTAAGACTTTGAAACTGTGCCTATGGACTACTTAAGAAATTCAGATTAAAAATCTAATGACAGATAGAGAGTCCAAGATCTAAACCAAAAACTTTATCTGAATCCATACAAATGAATACCAAGAAGCAGGCCATCATGTGCACGTAGAAACATACTGAAAGATCAAATCAGTTCTAGTGGGAGCACATCCCATAAAAATCAGGAGGGAGACTTACATTGCTGCATATCAAGTGGAAAATAAAAATTGTTATCAGGATTAATTATAATGAAACAGAAAAAAGAAATGACCTGAATGAGTCATTTGATTATCTATTATATACAATTATCCTTTCTAAATTTCTTAAGAAGTAGAACTTTATTCTGTAATGCCACAAACATCTAGGAATTTACCTGTAACTTTGAGAAAAATGATAAGATTAAAATAATACAAAACAAAGGGGAAAATTTTGAAGTATAAAATCAGACTCATCATGGAAACTGTACAGTGGGGACGGGCATAATTGTAAAGTAAAAAAAAAAACAGCGTGATAAAATAATTATTCACTTTCCAAATGAAATGAATGTGTTAATTAAAAATAATTTTTAATTTTAATATTTGTATTTGTAATGATTAAAGTAATATTTGTGAAAGATTGTGACCTACTTATATTTTAACGGGATGTAACAGATAAAATTATGACATCATTGGGTGTATTTAATGTGTAATACAATGCAACACCAAAAAATAAACCACTTAGATTTCATACAAGTATAAACGAATAAAACTATAAAAGAGCTTATAAATTTAATCATAACCATTCTGCACTGAAAATAGCATCTTAAATATATTAATATGCCACAAAGATGGTGGAATAGAAAATCTCAAATCATCTTTCCCTCAGTGGACCCACAGATTCTACAACAAAATAATAACTTTGTACTTGAGAGACCCCTGGACCCCAGTTGACCATGAAAATCACTCTGCAGCTAGCATAATTATGTGATACCTACTCCCTGCCCCTATAAGCTTCATCCTTAGCACAGCGCTGTGTGATCATGAAGAAATCCCCAGCTCCAAGCTTCTCCTTGAGGATGGAAGGAAAGGACTGCAACATATGTCTAACATTTTCTAATTATTCTGGAGTCTGTCCAAGGTAATGGCTTCAGTTTCAGATGAATTAGAATACTGACAGAATCTAGTGTACTCTAGATGCCAAGAGACCACCGAGAATAAAGACAGTGGTTTGAACTGGCAACATAGCACAAAGAATTCCACCCTTTAGTTCAGTGCAAAGTGAGCATGTTATTACAAGACAGCTCCCACCTCTCTAGGAAGGGAAAGAAGCGACTGGACCACATATTCAATGTTCTGGTTATTATGAGACTGTCCAAGTTCCTAGCTTCCATCATGCTTGTCTTAGAGTGATGACAAGATCTAACATACTCTAGACATAGGGGGACCACAGAGATCAACAGCAGAAGTTTGAAAGTTTTGACTGATTAGTGAGGGTCTTCTCATATACAAAGCCAATCTGATGAAAAACATTGAAAAAAAGATTCACAGAAGAGGAAAACATTTTGCAAATAAAGAAACTGGAGCTGGCTTTGTGGCACTGATGGTTAAACCTCCACTTGGTTTTCTGGCATCCTGTGTGAATGACAGTTTGAGTTCTAGCTGCTCCACTTACAATCAGCTCCTTGCTAATGTACCTGCGAAAGCAGCAGTAAACAGTCAAATTGCTTCAGTCTCTGCCACCTATGTGGGAGGTAAGGATGGAGTTCCTGGTTCCTGACTTTGACCTGGCCCAGCTCCAAATTGTGGCCAGCTGAGAACAAACCAATGGATGGAGGGTCTCTTTCTCTCTGTGTAACTCTGACTTTCAGATAAATCAATCTATCAAGAAACAAGATGAATCTACAGAAATGAACACTAATGAAATGGTATATACGACTTAGAACACAGAATTTAAAATAAATATCATAAAGATACTCACTAAAGTCAGGAAAGCAAGATAAAATAGAAAATATGGAAAAATATCAACCAGAAATCATAGAGATAAAGAATATAAAAACTGAGTTAAAAAAAAAAAAACAGCAAAGGAATGCCCCAGAATACAAGATCAAGAAAAAAAGATTGGTCAACTCAAGGCAGGTCATTGAAAATTATTTATGCAAGGTAACAAAAATAAAATAGAATGAAAATGGTGAAAATAATTCAGGAACTTACAGGATACCATCAAGTGGACCAGTATATGTATTATGGAATGTGTAAAGGAGACCACAGAGATAAAGGGACAGCAAATCTATTTAACGAAATTACAGTCAAAGACATGCCAAGGGGGGCAGCCTTGTGCTGTAGTGAATTAAGCCATTTCTTTCAACACTAGCATTCCACACTGGAGGACTGGTACAAGTCCAGCCACTCTGCTTCCCTTCCTGCTCCCCGCTAATGGGCCGGGAATAGCAGAGCAGATGGTCCAAATACTTGGGGCCCTGCCACTCATGTGGGAGATGAAGATGGAATTCCTGGCTCCTGGCTTTGGCATACCCCAGACCTAGACCTCACTGATGAGACCATATAAGAGTGAAAGCAGATGGAAGATCTCTCTCTCTCTCTCTCTCTCTCTTTCTTTTTCCCTCTCTCTCTCTCTCTCCCCCTCCCAACTCCCCTTCTCCCTGACCCCCCCTTTTTCAAAATAAATAAATAGGTATTTTAAAATTTTTTTATAACTGATGAAGAAAAAAGAAACCAGAATTCACAAAGTTCAAAGGATAACAAATAAGGTGAACTAAAAGAAATTCACTCATACAGATTGTAATAGAATTACCAAAAACAAAAGAGAATCTTGAAATGAGGAAGAGGAATAATTTGTCAGAGGACCTGGATTCAGGTCCTGTCTCTGCTCCAGATTCTGGATTCCTGTTAATGCAAATCCTGGCAGATAGCATTGATGTCTTTAGTACTCGTGTCTATGCCACATACACAGGAGGCCTGGATTGATTTCCCAGCTTCTAACTTCAGCCTGCTCCAGTCACAGGTGTTGTGGGCACTTGGTAACTGAATCAGCAGACAAAAGCCTTTCTCTGTCAGTCTCTTTGTCCCTTTTCCTCTCAAATACATAGTTTTTAAATGAAAGCAAATGTAAGACTTCTTCTGAACAAAAGCTGAGAGAGTTCAACACCACAACTGCTTCCCATAAAATGTTAAGTCTTCAATTTGAAATAAAAGGATGTTCAGGGGCCGGTACTATGGTGCAGTGGGTAAAGCCACTGCCTGCAGTGCCAGCATCCCATTTGGGTGAAGTTCTAGTCCCAGCTGCTCCACTAATAATCCAGCTCTCTGCTATGGCCTGGGAAAGCAGTAAAGATGGTCCAAGTCCTTGGGCCCCTGCACTCGTGTGGGAGACCCGGAAGAAGCTCCAGGCTCCTGGCTTTGGATAGGTGCAGCTCCGGCCACTGCAGCCATTGGGGGAGTGAACCAGTGGATGAAAGATTTCTCTCTCTTTCTCTCTCTCTCTCTCTCTCTCTCTCTCTCTCTCTGCCTCTGCTTCTTTGTAACTCTTTCAAATTTAAAAAATTCTTAATAAAAAGAAATTAAAGGATGCTCAACAATAATAGAAAAGACACAGAAATATAAAATTTTATGGTAAAGGCCATATATATAGACAGAGAATATTGTAATACTTTAACAGTTATGAGTAAATCATTTTTAATTCTATTATGAAAGATTTTTAAATGATTTTCTTATGCATTTGAAAGGCAGAATTACAGAGAGTAAAGAAGAGACAGAGAGAGAAAGAGAGTGAGAGAGTACTTTCATCCATTGGTTCACTCCTCCAAAGACCTCAGTGTCTGGGGTTGGGCCAAGCCAAAGCTAGGGACCTGGAACTCCATCCAGGTCTCCTACATGTGTGGCACAGGCCAAAACATTTGGGCTGCCTTCTGCTGCTTTCCTAGGCACATTATCAAGGAGATGGCTCTGAAGCAGAACAACCAATATAAACCCATGCTAAGATGGGATGCCAGCACCACAGGCAGTGCCTTAAGCCTCTGTGCAACAACACTAGTCCCTAGTATGAAAGTTTTAAAAATTTATTCAAAATAACTATTAAACTATATTAATGGATACACAATATAAAATACGTAAGTTGCAACATCAATTACATAGGGTGTTGGGAGAAAGTATAGAATTTTTATGTAATTAAGTGGTTATCAGCTTAAAATAGTTTATTATGACTGTAAGTTGCTTCATGTGAAGATATGCAAGGGGCCAGACTTGTGGCATAGCGGGTAAAGCCACCACCTTCAGTGCCATCATCCTATATGGGAGACAATTTGACTCCCGGTTGCTTCTTTTCCGATCCAGCTCTCTGCTATGGCCTGGGAAAGCAGTAGAAGATGGCCCAAGTCCTTGGGCCCCTACATCTGTGGAGGAGACCTGGAAGAAGCACCTGGCTCCTGGCTTCAGATCAGCACAGCTTCGGCCACTGCAGTCAGTTGGGGAGTAAACCAGCAGATGGAAGCCCTCTCTCTCTTTCTCTCTTCCCCTCCTTCTCTCTGTGTAATGTGTAACTCTGACTTTCAAATAAATGAAATCTTTAAAAAAAGAAAAAGAGGATATGAGAGGGATAGAGGGACAAAGAAACAGTGAGACAGTCTGGAAATAATTAACATAATGGAATTAGTTCCCTACAAATAATTATTTCAAATGTATATAGACTTAATTACTCAATAAAAAGACATAAATTAGCTATATGGATTAAAAATTACATATGCAAATATATGCAGTCTTCAGTCACTTTAGTTATAAGGGACACATTGAGGCTGACAGTTAAGAGATACAGAATAAACTCTTCCACTCCAAGGCAACCAAAAGGAAGCAGGGCTGACTTTTCTTATAATAGCCAACATAGTGTTGAAGTCAAAACCTTTCATATAAGACAATGAAAGATATTATCTTATAATTAAAAAATCAATTCACCAGAAAGATAGCAGAGTTATAAATCTGTATACAACAGCATCAGAACAACTAAATACATAAAATGAATACTGACAGAACTGGGGAAAGACTAAATGGTAATGATATCATAGTAGGAGACAGCTTGATTTTCAATAATGGATAAACCGTCCTGAGAGAAATTAAAAAAGGAATAACTAGACTAGGACATAGCTGTAGACATGATGAGTCTCCTGGATGTAGAAAGGATATTCAAGCCAACAATAGAATGCAGTGTTATCAGCACACAAATGATGCATCACACATTAATTCATAAAATAAGCCTTTACAAATATGAAGAAATTGAAATTACACAAGTGTCTTTTCCATTCATAAAAGAATGAAACTAAACATCAATAACCAAAAAAACTAGAAAAGTAACTCACATATAAAGATTAAAAATTTATTTTTTAGCCCTTTATGTATAAATTCTGAGTGCGCAATTTTTGGATTATAGCATTTCCCCCATAATCACCCTCCCACCGATAAACAATCCCATTTCTAACTCTCTTCCATCCCATTCTTCATTAAGATTCATGTTCAATTATCTTTATATACAGAAGATCAACTTAGTGTATAATAAGTAAAGATTTCGGCCGGCGCCGTGGCTCAACAGGCTAATCCTCCGCCTTGCGGCGCCGGCACACTGGGTTCTAGTCCCGGTCGGGGCACCGGATTCTGTCCCGGTTGCCCCTCTTCCAGGCCAGCCCTCTGCTGTGGCCCAGGAGTGCAGTGGAGGATGGCCCAGGTGCTTGGGCCCTGCACCCCATGGGGAGACCAGGAAAAGCACCTGGCTCCTGGCTCCTGCCATCGGACGAGCCCGGTGCGCTGGCCGCAGCGCGCCGACCGCGGTGGCCATTGGAGGGTGAACCAACGGCAAAGGAAGACCTTTCTCTCTGTCTCTCTCTCTCACTGTCCACTCTGCCTGTAAAAAAAAAAAAAAAAAAGATTTCAACAGATTGCACCCACACAGAAACACAAAGTATAAAGTACTGTTTGAATACTAGTTTTAAAGTTAATTAGCATAGTACATCACTTTAAGTACAGAGATCCTACATGGGAAGCAAGTGAACAGTGACTCCTGTTGTTGATTTAACAATTGACACTCTTATTTACAACATCAGTAATCACCCGAGGCGCTTATCATGAGCTGCCAAGGCTATGGAAGCCTCTAGAGTTCATAAACTCTGACCTTATTTACATAAGGCCATAACCAAAGTGAAAGTTATCTCCTCCCTTCTGAGAAAGGTACCTCCTTTAAGAAGTCAGAGAAGAAATTAAAAGCACAGTTAGAAAACATCTTGAGGCAAATGAAAATGCAAACAGAACATACAAAATTTAAGGATTGCAGCAAAACTGTACTAAGAGGAAAGAGTATAGCAATAAATGACAGTATTAGAAAAAGGACTACCTCAAATAAGCAGCTTAACCTAACACTGGAAAGAGCAAAACTAGGAACAGAAAAACAAGCAAATATCAACATTAGCATAAGGTAAGAA
Organism: Sylvilagus floridanus; assembly: GCA_949820135.1. Lineage (NCBI taxonomy): Eukaryota > Metazoa > Chordata > Mammalia > Lagomorpha > Leporidae > Sylvilagus > Sylvilagus floridanus. The sequence continues at coordinate 81,485,492 of OX463236.1, read as the reverse complement.
GTAAAAATTAGAATAGAAATAAATGAAATAGAAAACCAAAAAGAAAAGAAATTAAGGGCTGAATTTTCAGAAAGATAAACAAAAGTGTCTATTGTTAAGTGAACAAACACAACATCAAAACATTCACATACTAAATGAGCACCAAAGGGGAAACCTGTTGAAGTGAAATGGCAACTATGAGAAACAGTGACTTGATCACTCTTGTGCTGACTGTTGTTGCACAATGTAATACTTTATCCATTTTAGTATTTTTTTATCCTAGTACTAGTGGTTGAACTCTGTAATTAACACACAATTATTCTTAGGTGTTTAAATTTTAACTGAAAAGTGATCCCTGTGAATTATAAGAGTGGGAATAGGAGAGGGAGGAGATGTACTATTTGGGACATGCACAATCAGTCGTGCCCCAAATGATGGAGTTAGAAATGTGCCAGGGAATTCCAATACAATCCCATCAAGGTGGCATGTACCAAGGCCATCTCACTAGTCCAAGTGATCAATTTCAGTTCACAATTGATCACACTGATAGGTCTAAGAGTCAAAGGGATCACACAAACAATCACACAAACAAGACTAGTGTCTGCTAATACTAAATGATGGAATCAAAAAGGGAGAGAATGATCCAACATGGGAAGCGAGATACACAGCAGACTCATAGAATGGCAGATGTCCTAAACAGCACTCTGGCCTCAGAATCAGCCCTTAAGGCATTTGGATCTGGCTCAAGAGCCCATGAGAATATTTTAGGCATGGAAAGCCAAGACACTCTGAAAAAAAAAAAAAAAAAAAAAAAAAAGAAGACCTAAATGAAAGATCTCTGTGAGTGAGATCCCAGTGGAACGAATGGGGCCATCAAAGAAGGAGGTACTTTTCTCTGAAGGGAGGAGAGAACTTCCACTTTGACTATGACCCTGCCGGAATAAGATTGAAGTTGGCAAACCCTAAAGGCTTCCATAGCCTCGGCAACTCATGACAAGAGCCTAGGGAGATTACTGACGCCATAAACAAGAGTGTCAAATTGTTAAATCAACATCAGGAGTCACTGTGTACTTAATGTCTCATGAGGGATCTGTCCTTAATGTGTTATCCAATGTGAAGTAATGCTATAACTAGTGCTGAAATAGTATTTTTACACCTTGTGTTTCTGTGTGGGTGCAAACTGATGAAATCTTTACATAGTATATACTGAATAGATGTTCTGTATATAAAGATAATTGCAAATGATTAAAAAATCTTGGTGTTAACTTGGAAATTGCATAGATAATTAATCAATTCTTTAAAAAAAATCATGTAAGATCTCTGTCCTTAATGTGCTGTACATTGTGAATTAATACTATAACTAGTACTCCAACAGTATTTTCACTTTGTGTCTCCATGTGAGGGCAAACTGTTGAAATCTTTATGTAATATGTACTAAACTGATCTTCTGTGTATAAAGAAAATTGAAAATGAAACTTGATGTGAATGAAACGGGAGAGGGAGCTGGAAAGGGGAGGGTAGCGGGTGGGAGGGAAGTTGTGGGTGGGGGGAGCCATTGTAATCCATAAGCTGTACTTTGGAAATTTATATTCTTTAAATAAAAGCTTTTATATATATATATATAATATATATATATTATATATATATAAAATTCACATAAACAAAATCAGAAGTGAAAGTGGAACCTTTATAACAGGAATTAAAAGTATCGAAAGAGACTACTATGAATGATTTTTGACAACAAATAGGATAACCTGGAGAAAAAGAATAAATTCTTAGAAACATACTATCAATACCGAATCATAAAGTAACAGAAATTCAGAACAGACCAATAATGAATAAGGAGATTAATAAGTAATTAAAAACCAAGCAATAAACAAAAGCCCAAATGGTATATTCTACCAAATATTTACCCATTTTACATTTTTAAAATTTATTTGCAAGATAGAGAGATGGGGGAGAGACAGAGAAAACAGATCTTCCTTCTGCTGGCTCACCCTGCAAACTGCTGAGTCTGGACTGACCTGTAGCTGGGAGCATAGGACCCAATCCAGGTCTGTCATATGATTAGCAGGATCCCAGCTACTTGAGCCACTAATTGTTGCCTTTTAGCATTAAAGAAAGCTTAGCATTAGCAGGAAGCTGGAATTAGAAACAGAGCTGAGACTCAAACCCAGACACTGGTATGGGAGGTAGGCATCCTATAATCCTTAGCTGCTGGCCCAAATGCTCACCCTTTTACCAAACATTTAAACAAAGATTGACATCATTCCACCTCAATCTCTTCTAAGAAATTTAAAAACACAGAATATTTCAAACTTATTTTATGATGTCAGTATTACCCTGATTCCAAAAATAGACAAATATGTTATAAGAAAGTTAAAGCACAATATTTCTGATTAACTTAGATACAAAAATCCTCAATAAGATACTAGCAAACAGAATTCAATAACACAGTAAAAAGTATCTTACACCATGATTGGGTTTGGGGAGAACCAGCAAATACGAGATCTCTCTCTGTTTCTCTCTTTCTTCCTCTCTTTCTCTTTCTCCTTGCCATTCAAATAAAATAAATAAATATATAACATAAAGTAAAATACATAAAATAAATAAATACATGAATAAAATATAAAATATATTTTGGTATATTATATTACATTATATATAATATATAATATATATACTAAAAAACACTAATAAAAAACACAATTCTGAAAGAACAGGCACTGGAACAATTAGGCAATAAAAAGAAATATAAAGCATTCAAATTGGAAAGGAAGGAGTAAAATTATCTCTTTATATTTGACATGATCTTAAATGTAGAAAATCCAAAATCTCAACAAAAAGAAAGAAATGATTAATAATTCAATAAAGTTCCAAGGTACAAGATCAATGTTTGAATCTCAATTTTCTTTTTATTACATCACCAACAAATTATCCAACAGAAAATTAAGAAAACAATCCCAGGGAATGGGGGTTTGGGGGGACTAGCAGGGTAATGCTTGGCAAAGCAACTAAAATGCAGCTTGGGATGCCCACATTCCAGCTAAGAGTGCTTGGGTTCAGTTTTTGGCTCTGTTCCCTTTTCCAGCTTTCTGCCATTGCACTCTCTGGGAGGCAGCAGAAGATAGCTTAGCTATTTGAATCCCTGCCACCCAAAAGGGAGACACAGATTGAACTACTGGCTCCTGAGTTAGGCATGGCACAACCCCACTCTGTGGCCAAATAGGAGATTTCTCTCTCTCTTTCTCTCTATCTGCCATTCAAATAAAATAAATAAAATTTTCAAAATGAAAATAATCCCATTTATAATAGAATCAAAACATTTAACACCTAGTGATAAATTGAACCTGAGAAGTGAAAACTAGTACACTGAAAACCATAAGCCACAGCAGATTCATAGAATGGCAGATGTCCTAAATAGCACTCTGGCCTCAGAATCAGCCCTTAAGGCATTTGGATCTGGCTCAAGAGCCCATGAGAATATTTTAGGCATGGAAAGCCAAGACACTCTGAAAAAAAAAAAAAAAAACCTAAATGAATGAAAGATCTCTGTGAGTGAGATCCCAGTGGAACGAAGGGGCCATCAAAGAAGGAGGTACCTTTCTCTGAAGGGAGGAGAGAACTTCCACTTTGACTATGATCCTGCCGGAATAAGATCGAGGTCAGCGAACCCTAAAGGCTTCCATAGCCTTGGCAACTCATGACAAGAGCCTAGGGAGATTACTGACGCCATAAACAAGAGTGTCAAATTGTTAAATCAACATCAGGAGTCACTGTGTACTTAATGTCTCATGAGGGATCTGTCCTTAATGTGTTATCCAATGTGAAATAATGCTATTACTAGTGCTGAAATAGTATTTTTACACCTTGTGTTTCTGTGTGGGTGCAAACTGATGAAATCTTTACATAGTATATACTGAATAGATGTTCTGTATATAAAGATAATTGCAAATGATTAAAAAATCTTGGTGTTAACTTGGAAATTGTATAGATAATTAATCAATTCTTTAAAAAAAATCATGTAAGATCTCTGTCCTTAATGTGCTGTACATTGTGAATTAATACTATAACTAGTACTCCAACAGTATTTTCACTTTGTGTCTCCATGTGAGGGCAAACTGTTGACACCTTTACATACTAAACTGATCTTCTGTGTATAAAGAGAATTGAAAATGAACCTTGATGTGAATGCAAGGGGAGAGGGAGCTGGAAAGGGGAGGGTAGCGGGTGGGAGGGAAGTTGTGGGTGGGGGGAGCCATTGTAATCCATAAGCTGTACTTGGAAATTTATATTCTTTAAATAAAAGCTTTATATAAAAAAAAGAAAATAAATGGAAAGACATCCTGTGTTCATGGGTTGGAAGAATTAATGTCATTAAGATAGTTATACCACAAAAGGTATCTATAGATTCTATGTAATACTTATCAAAACTCTGTAGAATTTTCAGACAAATACTAAGAACAATTCTAAAATTCATAAAAAAATTACAAAGATCCCACATAACTGAAATAATTTTGAAAAAGAACACAACTGTAGGCATCATATTTCCAGATTTCAAAATATAAATAACAATATAAATAAGGCTACAATAATTAACTAAATATGCTACTGGCATAAGGACAGATACACCAATTAGTGGAACAGAAGAAAGACAAGAAATAAACTCATTCATACACAATAAGCAGATCTTTGACAAAGTTGCCAAGAATATACAATTGGGGAAAGATAGTCTCTTCAGCCAATGATATTGGGAAAGCTGGATGATCACACCTAAAATGATGAGACTGGACTCTTACATTAGTTTGTACGTTAAAAATCAACTGTAAATTGAGTAATGTCTTAGACATAAATACTTGAAATGGTAAAACTCCAACAAGAAAATGGGGGGAAACATGTAATAGCACTATTGGCAATGATTTCTCACATGTGACCCTAAAAACACAAGCAACAAAGGTAATAATAGACAAGTGGAACTGCTTTAAAGTAAAAAGCTTTTGCACAGTAAACACTTAACGGAGTGAAAAGGCAATCTACTGAATGACAGAAAGTATTTGCAAACAATAGATGATAATGGCTTAATATCCAAAATATATAAGGGACACTTTCAATCCAATAGCAAAGAAAAAAGAAATATGACTAAAAATAGGCCAAGAACTTGACTAGACATTTCTTCAAAGAAGGTATACAAATGGCCACAGGGTATGTGAAAATATACTCAACCTCACTAATCACTGGGACAAAACAAATCAAAAACTAAATGAGATATCATCACACATCTGAGAGAATGGCAATCATGGAAAAAAGAAAAAAAAAATAGGTGTTAATAAGAATATGGACAATTTGGATCCTTTTTATATTTTTGGTGAGAATTTAAAAATAGCACAGTTGGTAGAAAACAGTATGGAGGTTCCTCAAAAATTTATACATAGAAGCAGCACGTGGCCCAGCAATTCTACCTTGGTGAATATCCAAAAGAGTTGAAATCAGGATCTCACTAGGCATTTGCAGTCATCTCACTGTAACATTATTCACACTAATCAAGGTGTGGAAAGTAAACATATGCTTGTGGACAGATATACATACAATGGAATATGACTTAGTCTCTTTTAAAAAGAAATTCTGTTATTTGCAACAATGTGAATGACTCTTAAGGACATTCTCCTAAATGAGAGGATAAATACTTCATGATACCTCTTCGATTAGGGACTTAAAATAGTCAAATACATAGATGTAGAGGGTAGACTAGAGGTTGCCAGAGATTAAGAGAAAAGAGGATGAGAATTGCTATTCAATTGATATAAAGCTTCATACACAAAAAATGATGAAGTTCTACAAATCTACTTTACAGCATTGTGTCTAAAGTTAAAACGCTTCCACTATGAGTATAAACCTTGCATTAAGGATTATCAAAAAAATTATTATTTTTTTTGACAGGCAGAGTGGACAGTAAGAGAGAGAAAGACAGAGAGAAAGGTCTTCCTTTGCCATTGGTTCACCCTCCAATGGCAGCCGTGGCCGGCGTGCTGGGGCCGGTGCACGGCGCTGATCCGAAGGCAGGAGCCAGGTGCTTCTCTTGGTCTCCCATGGGGTGCAGGGCCCAAGGACCTGGGCCATCCCCCACTGCACTCCCAGGCCACAGCAGAGAGCTGGCCTGGAAGAGGGGCAACCGGGACAGAATCCGACACCTCAACCAGGACTAGAACCCTGTGTGCCGGTGCCGCAAGGCTGAGGATTAGCCTAGTGATCCACGGCGTCGGCCCAAAATAATTATTTTTAAAGAGTAACGGAAACATTCAATATGGAAGTATGTACAGTATTTACATAACAGAATTTAACATAAATTAATGTGTTTTATTTTGACAGGAAGAGTTAGACAATGAGAGAGGGAGAGACAGAGAGAAAGGTCTTCCTTCCGTTGGTTCACCCCCAAAATGGCCATTATGGCCGGCTCACCGCGCCGATTCAATCCGAAGCCAGGAGCCAGGTGCTTCCTCCAGATCTCCCATGTGGGTGCAGGGCCCAAGGACTTGGGCCATCCTCCACTGCCTTCCCGGACCACAGCAGAGAGCTGGACTGGAAGAGGAGCAACGGGGACAGAATCCGGCGCCCCTACCAGGACTAGAACCCGGGGTGCTGGCGCTGCAGGCAGAAGATTAGCCTAGTGAGCCGCGGTGCCAGCCAAGATAAATTATTGTTTTTCATTTTTCTATTTATTTCAGATACAGAGAGATAGAGACAGAAAGAGGGAGAGTTAGATCTCAATATCTGCTGATTCACTCTTCAAATGCCCACAGCAGTCAGAGCTGGTGAAGCCAAAACCAGGAGCCAGAACCTGAATCCTGTATAGGTATCATGAACCTAAATACTTCACCCATCACCAGTACCTCCCAGGGTCTCCAACAGTGGGAAATTGGAGTCAGTATGCAGAGCCTAGATTCAAACCCAGGTACTTCCATGTGGAATGTAGACATTTTAACTAGCAAGAGAAATGCCATTCCCAGAATGTATTCATTTTTTAATGTAGTGCTAACTTTTTGAAGAAAAAAAAACACTTCAATGAACCAAGTATAAAATCAGAAGTCTGACAAAAAAAAACTGTCATAAAACCATATCATCTTAAAATATACATATCCTGTGATGACTTGAAAATAGCTGAGAGGTTTAAAAAATTGAGAAGGAAATATTAATGGGAGAAGAAAAAGAGAAATACAAAGATATGCATCAGAATGAAAACAATTGTGAAATGGCAGAGCATTGTATTTGATAGTGAGAGCAGGACATTTTGCAATGTATATGTGCTACCAAAGCAAGCATGTGCAGGACAATTTGCAGTGAAATATGAAAGATATGTAGAAAATTAATGAATGTATTAAGAGCTGATGTGGCCATTGTGGATTCTGTATTTGCTACCAACCTGATAGCAATGACTGAGTTTAAATTCAGTAATAAACAATATGATCAAAGTATAACTATCTGTAAATTTGACTGTCAGTTTTGTAATTGATAATGTAAAAATCACCCAGGCCAAGGTGCCCTGGCCGTGGAAGAAAAGACTTGCAGGTTTCCTTTCTTTGTTGAGAGAGGGAAGATCATCTGTTTGCAAGCTTGCCTTATTTAGTAATTCTGAGATTGAAATCTTTAAGTGAGTTATCGCAATACAATAGTTCAAACACACACATCATACACTAAAAAATATTTTCTTTTTATTTTCAGTAGAACAGAGCAGTTTTGTTGAATGGCAAATTCATCTTGCTTTATAGAAAGCAATGATATCCATTTTCACCTAACAAATACAAAAAATGCTTTTAAAATAGCCACAGACAGCAAGGCATTATCTCAGAACTATATGAGTTATGGATGAAATGTAGTTAGGTTGCAGATAAGAGGTATAAAATCTCTATTATTTACAGTATTCTTCCTTCACAACTGAAAACAAGGAAGAAAAGCAAGAATATACCAACATCTTCACTGCCACAGTGAAAAATGAAATGATACAGATGTTTAACCTGAATGCAAAAGTCTTAATACTTGCTGACAGTTGATTTAACTTTTTAATTTTCATCTCGACTTAAGAAATTCATTTCAGAGACAGAATTGTCAAGAAGATTATTTGAAGTTTGTTTTGCTTTCTCAATCCTCCCATTTTGTTCATTGACATTTCTATGCCTCATACCTTCTGTTTGTTTTCTCTTATCTGAATTCTCCTTTGAGTTTTCTGTTCCAGAGTCCTCACTACTTAAAGCCATACATTGATTCACTCAACTATTATAATAATGCACTTTTAATTATTGCAAATTGAACCAATTGTATTCATTTGCCTTCTTGTATTTTGGGTTTTTCTCAAAATGTAATCTCTCTTTGGCTTCACACTTGTCTCTAGGTGTCAGGATAATAGCTTCTCAGTCAATAAAATGCTTGCAAGTGTAAAAAAGATTCTTAGACACTATTAAATATAGAGTGATATTCATTTTCACATGTCTGTATTTATTTACATTTATCATTTTATTATTCCCTCAAAAATACTATGCTGACTCAATTAATGTTGATTGCTCAAAAGTGTAATGTTAGTAGAGTATCTTAGGCCAAGAAAACTTGAATACATTCTATTTTTTTTGTGAAAACATTAGGCAGTGAGAGTATATTTCTGAAAATAATTGCTAAATATTTTTGGAAGACAGAAAAACTAGGAAAACACCAAGAACATCCTTCCTTACTAAAAAAAAATATATATTTCACTCATTTTTATTGCAGAATCCAAAGTTTATTACTCTAGCAGTCTCCTAGCGTTCAATTAATGTTGAGAAATATTGATGTGTGGGATCAACTCTGCAAACTCCTTTAGAGATAAAATAGGCACAATGCATTAGATACAGATTGCTTTAGCAACTGGGGTACTTTGATGTGAGTATAATGACTTGACTTCAGAATATTTCAAATAGTGTTCACATCAAGTGTGTACTCCTTGATAAAATACAATATACTAAAACAATTTTTAAAAAAGAACAACAATAAAGACATTCTGAGGAATTACTAGAACAAAAACTTGCTGAGAAGCACAAGTCAGGCATAAGTGAATATATGCTCATATACTGTGCCTTCTAAAAAGTAATTCTGCAACCCCAGAGCACGCCTTTCATGTTTTTAGTTATGTTAATGAAAGTGACTCAGGAATCATGAGGGGGGAAACCATTTGGTGTGGCAATGGTTCCAACAATATGATTTCTAGGATGTGAGGAACCCAAATGTAGTAATAAAAGCCAAAAATTAGGCCCAGGTGTTTCTAAAAGCCTAATGGAAGTCAGATAATTTCTATGCTATACTTTCATTGCACACTCAGTAATTTGTCACCCTAAAAATTATATATGGAGAAATAGTTTCATATATACATGAGGTCAAAGGGGAAAATAAAAGAGGATAAGAATTTGGAACCATTGGACTAGACTATTTCTAATAACTAAAAATTCTAGCTGGACTGGAAATTTTCTAAACCTTAACCACTTGTTCCTCTGTGTTCAAGAACACAATCACACTAAAGAGATGGAGCTAAAATTGCCAAATATACTCTGAAGCTGATACTTTGGAAAAAAATAACCTGTTATCATTTACCAGGCTTCTTATCAACATGTGATTGAATATTCAAGTGTATTCAATATCATAAAACTATCTTAAAAGCCTGAAAATACAGACAGAAATCCCTGATGAACCTGGATGTAAAAATCTTGGCAAAATACTGGCTAATCATAAACAAGAGTGTCAAATTGTTAAATCAACTTCAGGAGTCACTGTGTACTTACGTCTCATGAGGGATCTGTCCTTAATGTGTTGTCCAATGTGAAGTAATGCTATAACTAGTACTGAAACAGTATTTTTACACTTTGTGTTTCTGTGTGGGTGCAAACTGATGAAATCTTTACATAGTATATACTGAATTTATCTTCTGTATATAAAGATAATTAAAAATGAAAAAAAACTTGGTGTTAAATTGTAAATTGCATAGAAAATTAATCAATTTAAAAAATATATATCATGTAGGATCTCTGTTGTTAATGTGCTATGCATTGTGAATTAATACTATAACTAGTACTCTGACAGTATTTTTCACTTTGTGTTGCTATGTGAGGGCAAACTGTTGAAATCTTTACGTAATATGTACTAAACTGATCTTCTGTATATAAAGAGAATTGAAAATGAATCTTGATGTGAATGGAAGGGGAGAGGGAGCGGGAAAGAGGAGGGTTGCGGGTGGGAGGGCAGTTATGGGGGGGGGCAGACATTGTAATCCATAAGCTGTATTTTGGAAATTTATATTCTTTAAATAAAAGCTTTATAAAAAAACTGGCTAATCAAATCCCACAACACATCAGAAAAATTAATCAGCCAGACCAAGTGAGATTTATCCATTATGCAGGATTGATTCAACATACACAAGCCAATAAATGTGATACATCACATTAGCAAATTGAAGAATTAAAAACTTATGATTATCTCAATATATGTAGGGAAACATTTGATAAACAGAATATCCTTTCATGACAAAAACCTTAAGCAAATTGGGTGTAGAAGGAGTATTCCTCAACACAATCAGCATCATTTTGATTGGGGAAAGTTGGAAGCATTGCCACCGAGATCCACAATCAGACAAGGATGCCCACACTCACAATTACTGTTCAATTTAGTTCTGGAAGTTTTAGCCAGAGCCAAAAGGCAAGAGAAAGAAATCGAAGTGTGCAAATTGGAAATGAGGGAGTCAAATTATCCCTGTTTGCAGATGTTATGATGCAATATATAGGGGAACTAAAAGACTCCACAAAAAGACTATTGGAACTCAAAGGAGAGTTTGATAAAGTTGCAGTATAACAAACACACAAAAATCAATAGCCCTCGTATATCCAAACAATGCCTTGACTGAGAAAGAACTTGTAAGATAAGAATCATTCATGATAGCTATAAAAATTTAAATACATTGATATAAATTTAACCAAGGATGTGAAAAATCTCTACAAACAAAATTATGAGACACTAAAGGAAGAAGAGAAAAAATACAAAAAAAAGGAAAAACCTCCCACATTTATGGATTGGAAGAATTAATATCATCAAAATGTCCATACTGCTAAAGCAATTTATAGATTAAATGTGATCCAAACAAAATACCAAGGACAGTCTTCTCAGATCCAGAAAAAACAATGCTAAAATTCATCTGGGAACACAAGAGGCCTAGATTAGCTAAAACAATCTTAAAAAAACAAAAACAAAACCAGAGGCAACACAATACCAAATCTCAAGACATACTACAGAGGGGCCAGCTCTGTGGTGCAGCAGGGTAAAGCCTTGGCCTGAAGCACTGGCATCCCATATGGGCATTGGTTCTAGTCCCAGCTGCTCCATTTCCTATCCAGCTCTCTTCTGTGGCCTGGGAAAGCAGTAGAAGATGGCCCAAGTCCTTAGGCCCGTGCACCCACATGGGAGACGCAGAAGAAGCTCCTGGATCCTGGCTTCAGATCAGGGCAGCTCCAACCATTGCGGCCAATTGGGGAGTAAACCATCGATGGAAGAACTCTCTCTCTCTCTCTCTCTCTCTCTCTCTCCCCCTCTCTCCCTCTCTCCCTCTCTCCCTCTCCCCCTCCACTCCCCCGTCCCTCCCTCTCCCTCTCCCTCTCCCTCTCCCTCTCCCTCTCCTTCTCCTTCTCCTCTCTCTGTGTAACTCTGACTTTCAAATAAATAAATAAATCTTAAAAAAAGACATACTACAGGACAGTTATAATTAAAACAGCCTGGTACTGACACAAAAAATAGACTTGTAAACCAATGGAACAGAATAGAAATCCTGGAAATCAATCCACACAGCTGACAAATGAGCTAAAGTCAATCCCTGGAAAACAGACACCCCGTTCAATAAATGGTGCTGGGAAAATTGGATCTCTACATTCAGAAGTATGAAACAAGACCCCTATCTTAAACCTTATACAAAAATCAACTCAAAATGGACCAAAAATCTAAATCTACAACCTGATACTACCAAATTACTAGAGGAAAACATCAAAGAATCTCTGCATGACATTGATATAGGCAAAGACTTCCTGGAGAAGATCCCAGAAGCACAGGCAATTAAAGCAAAAATAGATAAAATATAATGCTAAGAAGCTTCTGCAATGCAAAGGAAACAACAAAATGAAGGGGCAGCTGGCAGAATGGGAGAAAATATTTGCAAACTATAAAAATGATAAAGGATTATTATCCAAGATCTATAAAGAGCTCAAGAAAATCAATAGCAACAGCAAAACAAATAATCCAATTAAATAAATGGATGAAGGGTATGAACAGGCAGTTTTCAAAGGGTAAAACACAAACGGCCAAGAGACACATGAAAAATTGCTCAGGATCACTAGCCATTAGGGAAATGCAAATAAATATCATCTGCTTAGGAAGATACATTGTTAAGAAAAGAATACAGCAAGTTACAAATTTCAAGAGAACATTTGCAAAAGACATATCTGAAAAAGGACTTATACTAATATCTATAAAGAATTCTTAAAACACAAAATGGAAAGGATTAAAAATGAACCAGAGTGTATATAAGACATAAGACTGACAGACACTAAAAAAGCATATGAAAAAATGTTACACATCATATGTCATCAGGGACATAAAAAAATAAAACAATGAAGTACCACTACCAAGCATTAGGATGGTCAAAGCAGAAACATCGACAACACCAAATGTCAATGGTGATGTAGAACAGCAGGAATTATCACTCATTGTTGGTGGGAAGGCAATATGGTGTAGGCACTTTGTTATACAGCTCATGTATTACAAAACTAAACATATTCTTACCATACAAAAAAAACAATCATGATTCTTGGTAATTACTCAAAGGAGTTGAAAACAGGTCCACATACAAACCTCCACATGAGGTTTAACACTGTTATTCATACTCGCCAAAACTTAGAAGCAAACAAAACATCCTTCATAGGTGAATGGGTAAATTAACTCAGGCATAGCCAAAGAATCGACTGTTATTCAGCACTGTGAAGATTAATGTAGAGACAATGAAAAGATCAGTGTTTGCCAGGGACTGAGTGGGATGACAGATGAATAAGAGAAGCACAGAGAATTAGAGCAGTGAAAACACTTTGAAGGATAAAATACATACAAGTAATGGTACACACAAGTCAATATGTCATCTAAACCCATAGAATACAGTAAACCACACAAACTATGAATTCGGGGTAACAATGATGTGTCAAAGTGGGTTTATCAATTTATTATAAATGTACCAATCTGATGGAAGGTGTTGATCATGGGGGGAAGGTATGAATGAGTGAGAATAGAGATTATATGAAATGTCTCTGTACCATTCATCTCATTTTGCTGTGAACCTAAAACTGCTCTAAAAATGAAGACTGAAAATAAAGCATATATCTGTGGTCTGTTTCTATTCCACTGATATATGCTTCTATCCCTCTGACAGTTTTATATTATTTTGATTACTGTAGCTATATACAAAGCCTTAATACGAGTAAAGGTTTTATTCTTTCTTGCCAAGATTGTTTTAGGGTTTGTGTCTTCCCTCATACAGTTTAAAATAAACTTTACGTGTACTAGGAAAATAACTTTCTAGGATTTTGACCTGAATTGCACTGAACATACAGATCGATGTAATAAAAATTGATATCTTTACTATGTTGAATGTTCTAATCTACACGATTTCAAAATAAATCTTTGATTTGTTTTTCAACATGTTATAATTTTCAAGAATATCCTGTACATGTTCTGTTAAGCCTACACCTAACCATTTCATTTTCTTTGAGCAATTGTAAATGTTACATTTTAACTTTTTCTACATGTTCATTGCTAGTATAAAGAAAGATGGTTAGTATATTTATTAATCATGTACTCTGTGACTGTGTTGAACTCACTTATTAATCTAAAGTAGTTTTCTAGAGTCCTTCATATTTTATGCATGTAATAAACTGTAATCTGCAAGTGGAAATAGTTTTTTTTTTTTTTAATTTTTTTTGACAGGCAGAGTTAGACAGTGAGAGAGACAGAGAAAAAGGTATTCCTTCCATTGGTTCACCCCATAAATGGCTGCTACGGCTGGCACGCTGCACCGATCCGAAGCCAGGAGCCCGGTGCTTCCCCCTGGTCTCCCATGCGGGTGCAGGTCCCAAGGACTTGGGCCATCCTCCACTGCCTTCCCGGGCTGCAGCAGAGAGCTGGACTGGACATAGTCTTACTGTTTTTCAAACTGTATGCATTTAATTTCATTTTCTTGCCTTATTACAATGATTAGAAATTCCAAGGCTATGCTGATTAAGAATTGTGATTGAAAATATTCATGCCTTCCTTTATGTTATGTGAAATCATTCATTTTTTTTCACTAGTAAGGGAGATGTTAAGGAGGTTAAGTGTAGTTTATTTTTGGTTTTTTTCTGGACGAGGGGTTGCTTTAGTAGAGGTAATTTTAGCATCTCTTCCCATCTTGCTCATTGTTTTTATAATGAATTGGTCTTGGAATTTTGAAAATACTTTTCCTAAAACAGTTAACATTCTTAGTTTATTCTTAAATAATTGGTAATGGTAGAACACATTAATATTCTATTGAATTAGTCTCCCATAACTATAATAATTTCTACTCTGTCATAAAATTCAATCATTTTTAGACATTGTTTATTTCCATTTGCTAACATTTTATAGAGTATTTTTGTATCTAACGTCATTGAAGATATTGATTTGTTGTTTTTGTACAGTGTTTATCTAGCTTTGATATCAGATTAAAATTAACTTCATGCAGAAGTGCCATTTTCTCTTTTTACTATGTGGAAAACATTGTGCAAATTCTTAATTTTTAGGCAATGTTTGGTAAAATTCTCCACAGAAACAATCCAGTGTAAGATTTAATTTGGAGCAGTTTTTAATTATGAAATCAACTTCTTTAATGGTTGTAGAATTATTCCAATGATCTATTTCATCACGTTTAATGAGGAGTTTTCAAAATTGTCAAATTTATTTATTTATTTATTTATTTATTTTTACAGGCAGAGTGGACAGTGAAAGAGAGAGAGAGACAGAGAGAAAGGTCTTCCTTTTGTCATTGGTTCACCCTCCAATGGCCGCCACAGCCAGCGCACTGCGGCCAGCACACCGTACTGATCCGATGGCAGGAGCCAGGTGCTTCTCCTGGTCTCCCATGGGGTGCAGGGCCCAAGCACTTGGGCCATTCTCCACTGCACTCCCGGGCCACAGCAGAGAGCTGGCCTGGAAGATGGGCAACAAGGACAGAATCCGGCGCCCCGACCAGGACTAGAACCCGGTGTGCAGGCGCAGCAAGGCAGAGGATTAGCCTGTTGAGCCACGCCGCTGGCCTAAATTGTCAAATTAATAAGCATACATTTTTTCTTATGCCCTTCTGTCTTTTCAATGGCTTCAAGACCTTTGATGATGTCTCCTATTTCATCCTTGACATTGGTGAGTATATCTTCCCTAATTTTAGTTTAGTGTTTTTAGTGTATCTTCCTATATTGGCTTTCCAATATTATTGATTTCCTTGAAGTTCCAGCTTTTATAGTTTATTCTATTTCTCTTCAAATTTTTGATATTTGCTCCTTTATTATTGCCATATTTCTGAGTGCTTCAAATTTGTCTTTCTCTTCTTTGATTGAAACGTACATTTCTTATTTGAGAATTGTTTTGTTTTTTATTTAAGCATTTAGTACTACAAATTTCCCTCTCAGCTCTGGTTAGGTTGCATTTGGTTAACTTTGATATGTGGTGCTTTCATTTATATACACTTTCATGATTTTTTAAAAATTTCTTTTGAGACTCCTTATTTGATCCTCAGATTATTTAAAGTATGTTTTTGGGGGGCTGGCATTATGGTATAGCCAGTAAAGTTGACACCTGGAAAACCAGCGTTCCTTATGAGTACCAGTTCACTTCCCAGATGCTCTGCTTTCCATTTGGCTCCCTGCTAATGTCCCTGGGAAAGCAGGAGAAGACAGCCCAAGTGTTTGGGTCCCTGTATCCATGTGGAAGATCAGTAGAAGCTCTTGCTCAGCCTTGGGTGTTGTGGCCATTAGGAAAGTGAACAAGCAGATGGAGGATCTCTTTTTGTCTTCTACTCTCTCTGTAGCTCTGCCTTAGCTCTGCCTTAAGATTTATTTTATTTATTCGAAAGGCAGAGTTACAGAGAGAGGGTGAGACAGAGAGTTCTTCCACCCACTGGTTCACTCCCCAGATGGCTGCAATGGCCGGGGTTGCGCTGATCCGAAGCCAGGGGCCAGGAGTTTCCTCCAGGTCTCCCATGTGGGTGCAAGGGCCCAAAGACCTGGGCCACCCTCTACTGCTATCCCAGGCCATAGCAGAGAGCTGGATCAGAAGAGGAGCAGCCAGGACTAGAACCAGTGCCCATATGGGATGCTGGAGCTTCAGGCCAGGGCTTTAACCCACTGCGCCACGGCGTTGGCCCCGATAACATAAATCTTAAAAAATAATGTGTGTTTTTTGATTTTCCATATTTGGTTATTTCCTAGTGTGATTTTGTTATTGAATTTTATGTCAGTTTAATTATGACCAGAACGTGGAGAAGATTTTTTTTAATTTCTTGGGATTCACTTTTTTTTTATTTTTATAAAGCTTTTATTTAAAGAATATAAATTTCCAAAGTACAGCTTATGGATTACAATGGCTTCCCCCCCATAACTTCCCTCCCACCCGCAACCCTCCCCTTTCCCGCTCCCTCTCCCCTTCCATTCACATCAAGATTCATTTTCAATTCTCTTTATATACAGAAGATCAGTTTAGTACATATTACGTAAAGATTTCAACAGTTTGCCCTCACATGGCAACACAAGTGAAAAATACTGTTGGAGTACTAGTTATAGTATTAATTCACAATGTATAGCACATTAAGGACAGAGATCCTACATGATATATTTTTTTAAAAAATTGATTAATTTTTATGCAATTTCCAATTTATCACCAAGTTTTTTTTTTTCATTTTTAATTATCTTTATATACAGAAGATCGATTCAGTATATACTAAGTAAAGATTTCATCAGTTTGCATCCACACAGAAACACAAAGTGTAAAATACTGTTTCAGTACTAGTTATAGAATTACTTCACATTGGACAACACATTAAGGAAAGATCCGTCATGAGACGTAAGTACACAGTGACTCCTGAAGTTGATTTAACAATTTGACACTCTTGTTTATGGCATCAGAAATCTCCCTAGGCTCTAGTCATGAGTTGCTGAGGCTATGGAAGCCTTTAGGGTTTGCCAACTTCAATCTTATTCCGGCAGGGTCATAGTCAAAGTGGAGGTTCTCTCCTCCCTTCAGAGAAAGGTACCTCCTTCTTTGATGGCCCCATTCGTTCCACTGGGATCTCACTCGCAGAGATCTTTCATTTAGGTCTTCTTTTTTTTTTTCCAGAGTGTCTTGGCTTTGAATGCCTAAAATATTCTCATGGACTCTTGAGCCAGATCTGAATGCCTTAAGGGCTGATTCTGAGGCCAGAGTGCTATTTAGGACATCTGCCATTCTATGAGTCTGCTGTGTTTCTTGCTTCCCATGTTGGATCATTCTCTCTCTTTTTGATTCTATCAGTTAGTATCAAGCCTATTATCAATCTTGGTGAAATTTCTATGAGCAGTTAAAAAAAAATGTATATTCACTTATTCAGCATAGGTTGGTTGCTTCCTATTCCTTGATTTTTTTTTCAAATCATCTAAATTCATGTTGAATTTTTCTCTGATAGTCTATCATTTGCTGAGAAGAGTGTATTGGAATCTCCAATATAATCATACGTTTTTTCTTTCTCTTTTAAGGCCTATCATTTTTCTTTCATAAATTTTGAGGCTCTGCTCTGTAGCATGTGTATGATTGAAGCATTTTTTTATGGTAGCTTGAAATCCTTGTAGATAATTCCAACATCTAATTCATCTCCATGATGATGCCAGTTGTCTTTTCTCATTCAAGTTTTTATTTTCTTAATACTTGTAATGACAGTGGGTTTTTTTGGGTTTTTTTTTGGGGGGGGGGATCTTAGAAATTTTTTCTGCTATCTTCAGAGACATTGTATCCTATTTCAATCATTTATTTTAGAATGAAGGTGCTCTGTTCAGCTTTAGTTTGCGAATCATGGCCTAATTTTGTGGACTATGGTTCCAATAGGAATTTAATTTTCATCACCTTTTGTTCTTTTTTTTTTTTTCGATTTCTCATGAGTTTTGTATATATAATGTCCCAAAATAAAGCAAGCATAAATTACAAGAGAAAAAAGAAGTGGTGGGTTAAGATGTGGAATTTCCATGATCTGCTGTATTGAAATCCATTGATCTATTTTTCTATTTGAATCCATCAACAAAAGTGTGTTCTTATATGTGGTTCTTAATCGGATCACCTTACTCGTTAATTCTATACATACACTAATCTATTCAATTCCCATCATTCATGCACTAAAATTAATTATACATGTTTTACGCACCCACTCTTTTATTTATTTTTTAAACTTTTATTTAATAAATATAAATTTCAAAAATATAGCTTTTGAATTATAGTGGCTTTTCCCCCCATACCTCCTTCCCACCCACAACCATCCCATCTCCTACTTTCTCTCCCATCCCATTCTTCATCAAGATTCATTTTCAATATAGAGATAATTGAAACTGCACTATTATTTTTGTTACTTGTTTTATCTGGCACTGTCCCTATCGATGCTGCATATGGTTGCAGGCAGGATTTACTAGACAAGGCCATCAGTTGTCTTCTCATGGATGTGAGTGGCAGAAATGCCTAGGTATTGCCATATTGAATGGCATACTATGAGTCCCCAAACATTCCAAGCTTTTTTAGGAAACTGATGATAAAGACTCCTACTCTTTGATTCCTAAAAAGTTAACTAAATTGTTCTACCACCAAACTATAAGTAAAGCCTAGGGGGAAGAAATAAGAACACAATAAGCTTATTGATGTATGCTCTGAATTCTAGCCTTTCTCCTACTCTTCTATCTAGTTCTATCACATAGCAAAATGAAAAGTTCCCTAGTTCACCTTCATTTCCAAGAGAAATCTTAGCTGTACTAGGGAAAACATTTTGGTACAGCAAGTTAAACCATTGCCTGTGTGACATGGACATCTTACATTAGAGCATTGGATTGAGTACCAACTGCTCTATTTCCAATTCAGCCCCCTGCTATGCATCAGAGAAGACAGCAGGAGACTTGGATGGATTTCCTGATTCCCAGCTTCAGTGTGACCTAGCTCTAGCTATTTTTGCCATCTGGGGATTGAACTAGTGAGTGAACCAAAAATTATTTTCTCTCTTTCTCTCTCTCTTTTGTAGTTCTGCTTTCAAATAAATATTTTTTTAAAAAATTAACTGTGTAGTATTCTTTCAGAAATAACCTATAGCAAAAGAGGAAGGAAGACAATTGCTCAATTTTAGATATGAGATTGGTTTGTAACTTTTTTCTTTCAGCAAAACCTCATTTTTGCAAACTGAAAGTTTCAAAATATAGATGTTCAAAGCTTAGAAGACTGTTTTCAAAGGCAAAGACAAATATTGAGTTCCTAATTTCAATCTCTATCCACCCTTTTCCTGGAGCAACATAAACATTCATTTCAGTGTGTGCACTGCAAGTTGACACCTAGGAATAATCAATGTATTACTGAAAATGAAAATATTTTAGAATAAAGCTTTTCTATTATATCTGTGACATATTAATGGGTCTTGCAACATTTTCTATTCCTTTATATTTATTGAAATGTGAAAGACAAAGAGAATTTTAAGTGATAGTACACTTAATTTTTTTTTTTTTTTTGGTGATACAACTTAGACACCAGAATCTTTGGAATTTGATAAGATTAGTTTCTCATAGAGCTATGTAAGGTCCATGGACAGTGTAGCATGGGTATTGATTGTTCATGCCTTCTTCATGGGATAAATTGACAGTACAAGAAACATTAAAATCAAGTAATTTAGTCAACAGATTGCCAAACTTTCTATAAAGATTCAGATAGTAAATATTTTAGGATTGTGAGCTATAGTTTTTGGAAGCTACTCAACTCTGCTAATGTAACACAACAGCAGCAATTTATCAGTGAATGACCATAGTTATGTTCCAATAAAATATTATTTATGGGCACTAGAATTTTAAAAATGTAAAAAGGTGAAATGGTCATTTTTTCCATTCAATTATTCTATATAACTGTTATGTATATTCCCACTAAACTAGTATCTTTTTGCCTTTTTATGTTTCTTATTTGGTGAAGTATTAAGCCTTTTCACTGTAATGTAAATTTAAAATATTATCTCAAAAATATTTTAAAAAGAAAGAAGGAAGGGCAAGGGAGAGAAGGAATATGATTATGTTCCTAGATTTGTATTTATAAATCATATTAAATCTGCTCAAAATAAGTAAAAATTATAATAGAAAATAAAAAAGAAATTTTATATAATTCCACATATAATGAAAGATTTTTATTTTTTCCCATCATTTAAAATTGTAGAAACTGTTATTAATTCATAAAATGCAGTAAAATAAGTGGTGATAGGACTTGATTTTCCAACCTTGATTTAGTCATGACTCTTTGCTACATCACCCAAGAACCATTCAAGTTATATTTCAAAGGAAGCAATATATCTTCTTCAAACACTCTACCCAATATTTTTTACTTTATGAGTGTACAAAGATGAATATGTAGGAAACACACATACTCACATCTCTTGCTATAAACCATTTTATTAACTGATTTGGTAAGAGTATTGCATATATCAAGGAACACTGAAATTCAGTTGCAATGGTTTTATCATTTAAACACTCCATTAATGGTTATTTACTTTAAGTTCCTAAAATAATAAGCTTCAGAATGGTGTTACTGAGAAATAGGCAAAAAATGAATATTCTGAATTAATAAAGAATGACTGGGAATTTACCCAAACAAAAAGAAATCAGCATATTAAAGAGTTATCAGTGACCTCATATTCATTGCATCAAAATTGATGTGGAATCAATCGAGATGTCTATTAAATGTTGAAAGGATGAAGAAATTATGGTATATATACCCTATGGAGTACCACACCACAATAAAAAAATAATGAAATCTAATCGTTTGCAACAAAATGGATGCAACTGCAAACCATTTTACTTAATGAAATAAGCCAGTACCTAAAAGGCATTTATCAATTGTTTTCTGTGATCTGCAGTAACTAATAGAGTACCTAAAATGTAATGTATTAGTGTGAAATTGACATTTTGAGATTCTATGATTGTTTACAGCCTTTGTTTCTACTGTTGAGGAACAATTTTTTTTTTCCTCATACTATTTGTAGAACTTTTTACTTAGTGTAGGGTTAACCTTATGACTATAAAGTAAATTGAAAATAAATCTTTGTAAAAATTAAGAATGGGAATAGGAGAGGGAGGAGGAAAAAAGGTTGGAGCATGGGTGGGAGTGAGGGTAGGATGGGAAGTACCACTATGTTCCTAAATCTGAATATATGAAATACATGAAACTTGTATACCATAAATATTACTTTAAAAATATATTTCCTTGGTATAAAGCACCATACTCATCAAAATATAAATCTGTGAAGGAGGAATAGATATTATTTAGAATGAACTACTAAAAGGGCCATTCAGGGCAAGGAAACAAATGGACCAAGTCCTGGAAATGGGACTGCCTCATACCATCTTATTCTACTGAGGTAGTATAAGATATCAGGTAATATCATTTAATGCAAGATTAATTAAGATTTTAAGATAATTAAATTAATTAAGATTTAAATGTACTAGGGCAGCTTTAAACATACTCAAATAGAAGAATTCAATTCTGCTCAAAATTTGAATAAGCAACCTCTAAAAACATTGTAAGAAAGATTTAGGACAAATGCCTCCTCTTTCTTCAGAAACAAATCATCGTCCTGATATCTGAGAGTAGATACAGTCAAGTAGACTGGCTCTAAGTGAAATCATCTTGCATTTTACTACCAGAAATGTCAGCACTAATAAGGACCCAATTAGGAAGTAAAATTAAAATTGTCAGTTTACACAGGTTCTGAGTTGTCACCAGGACATGGATTTGAATTGAGGTATTAAATTAACTTAAGCTCTGGAAGAGAATATAAGATGAGGCATTACATGCAAATATCCAGTCAGACTTAAAATTTTCAGCAGACATAAAATATGGCAAACTATGAATAGCAAACAGAGTAATATGATGCTTCAATTAGAAAACCTACCAGAGAAATATCTGAGGAAATCATTAGTTTTCTAGGAGCTAAATTTGTTCAAACAACCCAGTGTGATAGACCGATCATGGTCTTTTCAGTCGGCAAATCTGAGCTAGAGTCCCAGCTGCAAAATCATTAAACATAATAAACAACTAATAATTATATTTAATCTCTCTGAGCCTTAGTTTCCTTATCTGAAGAACATCTATTTTATGAATGTGTTGTACAAATCAAATGAGGTTGTGTTTATTAAATAGCACAGTAGGTATTTAATATGTGGAATTTATTACCATTGCAATGCCTGAAAATGTACCTCCCAGGAAATTCAAGGATTCACCAGGTCTAGTGAAGAGCTTAGTCTCTTTCCTCTATATTTTACTAGGTCTGTTGGTCTCCTCCTTGCCATCCAGGGCTGAACTGAAAACAGGACGTGCAGTCTCAGCTCATTAGGAAGGGTTGTGTTAGAAATTGGAAGGTAGGGAATTGCTTAGAAAACTGCAACATTCTCTAACAGCCCAAGATTCCACAATATGTCAGTGCCAGAAAATGAGAGAGAATTTCACATTTTTTCTCCCAGTTATGTCTCTGTTATATTCCATCCCATGCTGCATCAAAGACAGCAAGGTTAAAGGCCCAGCAACACCACTCAGGTTGATGGCCAGCTCAGGGGCAGAAGTCTGGCTTGTCAGAGACAATGATTTCACCCTTAATTTTGAGATCAAACCCAAGACTCCATGTCCTGGTTTTAAAAGATCAATGTACCTAGGATGGAGGAAGGGAAACCTTGCATCTCAAGAGTCCCCTGTCTGCATTTAAGTTACTGAATTTTCATGTTGTATATCTTTTCCAGTTACAGAGCTGCTCATATAGAATTCAAAGGAGGTGAATGAAAGAAATCTCTTCCTGGAGCCTTTACCATAGAGACAGACTCTGAAACAAGCTCTCTTGTGGTTAAGTAATTTATTAAAATAAATTTGTTAACACTTTTTAACAGGGGCTATTGTTCTAATCTGCACAATACAACACTAGACAGAGATTCAGAGACTAGTTGCTGATCATGGGGTGGAATTACCTGAAGAAATCAGTAAAGACCTATGTCTTTTTTGGGAAAAAAAGTATATATTTATTTGAAAGACAGAGTTATAGAAAGAGGAAGAGACAGACACAGATCTGCCATTGGTTGGTTCCCTCCCTAGATGACCACAATAGCCAGGACTGGGTGAGAGAGAAGCCAGGAGTCAGGAGCTTCTTCTGGGCTTCCCACCTGAGTGGCAGGGACCTAAGCAATGGGTCATCTTTTGCTGCTTTGCCAGGTACACTAGCAGGGAGCTTGATTGAAAGCGTAGCATTCATGACACAAACTAGCGTCCATAAAGGAAGTCAGCGTCACAAGCAGCAACTTAGTCTGTTATGCCACGATGCAGGCTCCAAGAGACATAGACAGACGGAAGGTTCACGCACCTCAAAGGGACTCCAAAAACATGGAAAAATCCAACAGTTAAGACATAGGGTGTGAGTAATGTTCCCAAGTAAACTTAGAGGACATTATCAGTCTAGTGGAAAAGGATTTGGTCCACTTCTCAGACACGCTAGCTTTGCTACCTTGCGCAAGCATGGTTATTTAACCTAGCAGTTAAGACGCTGGTTCAGATGGCCACATCCCATGTCAGGGTTCCTGGAATGGAACTGTAGTTCCATGCCTGATTCCAGCTTCCTGCTAATGCACTCCCTGGAAGACAATCATTACGGCTCAATTGGTTGAGCCCTTGTCATCCATGCAGGAAACCCAGGTTGAGTTACCACTTTATGCCTTCAGCCTGGCACAAGACAACTCATTGCAGACATTTAGAGAGTAAACCCGTGGATGACAGATCTCTGTCTCTCTGTCTTGTGTCTCTCAACAAATAAATAAATAAATGAAAATTGAGTAACCTTGACCAAATCAACTAAAACTTGAAGTATTCATTTCTTCACTTATAAAACATGAATACCATGTTTGTAACAATTAACTACAAACCATGAAAATTAGTATGATTGATACTAACTCATTAAATGGGAAAAACAATAATCAGAAAGCTTTTATTTTTGTTTATTAAGAAATTTTTTTAACTGGAAATTTTTGCCTAGTTATTCAGTGTGCTTTAATAATGATATGTGTTATGCTAAACAAAGATGTTGAGTTCTACCATGTGCATGCATCTCCGTTGTATAAATTGGGCATCTTTTACATTTTCTTAAAAAATGAATATTTCTACCCACATGACTGGTGGCAAACAAATCCCACCTGTGCTTTGAGTAAAGAAATAGAAAGCCCTACTGAACTAAGGAGCTGTTTCGCTGACCTGATGGACTGATCAAAAGAAGTACTGTTGTCTTCAGACATAAGATTTTATCCAAATAATAAATGGAAGCTATTCATCATTTAAACGTTCCTTAAATGACCTGATCAACGAAGCCCTTTGGATTGTGGAAATGCACTAAGGATATAAGGAATATATTAGAATATGAATTATCACAGACATCCAGATTCATTCCAAAATATTTCACATAGTGGGTAAGTAAAACCAATGCAGCACTCCTCATTATTCAATAAAGTTAGCAGTGTCAGAGGTCTACCAAAACAACCACTGACTTCATTTCATTTAGATATACTCCCAGAAGTGGGATAGCTTAGGCATATAGTAGATCTATTTTCAGTTATTGGAAGAATCATCATACTGCTTTCCTTACTCATCAACAGATTGTTACAGCTCCTTTTTCTCTTCAATCTCACCAGTATTTGTTGTTTTTGTTTGTTTGTTTGCTTACTTTTTAAAATACTCATTCTAACTGAAGAGATTATGCCTCATTGTGGTTTTTGTTTTCATTTCCTTGATGGCTAGTGATATTGAGCATTTTTTTCATGTGTGTTTTTGCCATCTATATCTCATTTTTTGAAGAAAATATTTTCAGATCTTCATTTCTTAATTGAATTATTTGTTTTGATGTTGAATTTCTTGAACTCATTATATATCCTGAATATTAATCCATTATTAGATGTACAGATTCCAAATATTTTCTCCCATTCTATTAATTGTTCTTCACTGTTGTTTCCTTTGCTGTGTGAAAGCTTCTTAGTTCAATATAATCCCATTTGTCTAATCTTGAATTTGTTGCCAGTGCCTTTGGGTCTTGTCAAAAAAAAAAAAAATCATTGCCTATGCCAATGTTTTGGAGTATTTCTCCCATATACACCTCTAGTAGTTTCGTAGAGAAAGGTCTTAGGCTTAGATCTCTGCCCCATTTTTAGTTAATTTTTGAATAGGATGTAAGTCAAAGGTCTTGTTCCACATTTCTCCTTGTGGAAATCCAATTTTCTCAACACAATTTATTAAAGAGAAAATGAATGAATGGACCAAAAAATATGGAATATATACACAATGGAACATTTCTGAGGAACAAAAAGAATGAAATAATGACATTTGCAACAAAGTGGATGGAAAGGGAGATTGTTGTGCTAACAAATATTTCAAACACAGAAAGACAAATCTTACATGCTTTCTCTCACATACAGAAATTCATACATATACACACATACATACAGAGCATTAAGAGTAAGTTACAGGTGCAGGAATGTTTTCTGCACAGTTCGGTTATATCCTAGTTCATTTGACAAAAGTGTGTGCTGAAGAGATAACTAGAAGAAAAGAAATGCCAGTAAAATATTGTGACTTTTTTGGGGGGGAAGACAAAAATGATTATTATGACCTAAATGACCTACCAGGTCATAGAAAACACTTTCAAAATAAGATATTGTGTGTATAGAAGAAAGAATGTAGAAGGAACTTAAAGGCACTAGAGGAAGGAAGTTTTACTTTAATGAGAGACTATCAGCTGAAAGGTATATGCCTTCATGTTTTTTCTAAAGTGGAAATAGATACGTGTAATATATTTCCATTGTCACGGTAATAGAACTTCGTCCATTTTCCCTTTGCATTTTAAGTGCTGTTGTCAAACATGCCTGAACATGGCTTGTTAGCTTTTAATTTGCTTTAGAGACCATCTGTTATCTTGTCTAATTTAAAGACATATTATATCACAAGCATGGTTTTCCAATTAGCTTGGGATGCTGGCTCCAGTTCAAGTCACCCAAAAAAATCAATTTCACAACTTCCAAGTCCAATTTCCAAGGACAAGGAAAATCCCTATGATTTAAGAATTTTATAGCATTTGTAAATCCTAGAAAGTTTACAGCTTCTTTAATTGGCCAACCTATATGGAAATACTCTATTCACCAACCTAAAAAACGATACACTTAAAACATGAAATGGAGCAGTTCTTCCTCTAAACTATAGCTCTAAAAAATTAAATAGATTCAGCAGTTGTATGTAGTATTTTAAATGTTAGCAAATAGAATTGGTTGTATAACCCAATAGTATTAATGAGACAATTATTGTTCATGTTCTGTTTCTGTGATTTAAATTCATTCACTTATTGCTTTATTTTCAATGACCATATCTATAGAATAGTAGTATATTTTTGCCATTTGTACTGTGATTATATTCAGCTTGACCCATCTACTCAAATTAAAAATCACTATCAAGGGGCCAGCGCTGTGGTGTTAGCCTCTGCCTATCATGCTGACATCGCCTATAGGCGCCTGTTCAAGGCCCAGCTGCTCCACTTCCGATCCAGCTCACTGCTAATGCACCTGGGAAAGCAGTGGAAGATGGCCCAAATGCTTGGGCTCCTGTACCCACATGGGAGACCCAGAAAAAGCTTCTTTCTCCTGGCCTCTCCTGGCCCAGCCTTGGCCATTGCCATCATTTGAGGAGTGAGCCAGCTGATGGAAGATCTGTATTTTTCTCTCTTCTCTACTCTGCCTTTCAAATAAATAAATAAATCTTTAAAAAATCACTATCAAATATTTTCACTAGTTGATATAATAGGTAGCTCAATTCTCAACAACAGAATATTTAACTTTTTCCCTCTGTGATTCGATTGTTGGTTTCCCCAAACTCCACAGACTGTCTTGCCCACTATCACAAGTTTAGTTTTGATGAATAAAAACAATATTCATTTTCAACATTTAGCTTAAATTTTTAGCAATTAACAAGAAATATTATTGAAGCAGCTGCAATAGTTTTGTCCTCAGAGTATTATCAACAATCACTTGAAAAGGAACTTGTGAATCTGTAATTTTAGATAAAATAGTTTTGAGACAGTACCTCAAGTACTATAAAACTGAATTAATGTCATCCTAAGGACTTGTACTAAATTGACGGCCATTAGGGCAACAGCACCCTGATACATCCATGTGGGTCTCATGGAAAACCATGCTACAGATTCTAAAGTGTTGCATGTTTCTCTCTCAGTTGCTCAGGTGCTTATTATATGAGACATGAAACTATTCACCAGCCTGAAAATGATACACTCAAAACATGAAATGGAGCAGTTTTTCCTCTAAACTGTCACTCTAAAAATTAAATAGGTTTAGTCATTGTATATATTATTTTCAATGTCAGCTGATTAACAGTTTTAAAATTAGTAAATAGCAGAAAGTTAGTTATATAAACATTTAGTATTAATGAGATAGGTATTCTTTCTGTGATTTGTTTTCTGTGATTTAAATTCATTGAAATCCATTGCCTTAATTACATATACTATATCCATAGAATATACTAATATTTTTGCCAATTATTTTGTAATATACACAACTGCTTATTCTATGAAGTATGATTAATATGAAATCTACACTACTGGACTGGGAATTTAGTTCACAGTCTGTCACTGCCATTGCCACCATCACTATTGATTCCAACTTCAATCACTTCAGCAAAATTTAAAAATATATATTAAACAGATCTTTCCTAATAAAACTTAAATAATTGTATTTTCAGAGACACTACTATATAGAGAGCCATCAGAGTCATTCAATGAATAAATCAATAATATGAATTATGAAAATATTAATTTTAGAAAATGCATCATTTTCTCAAACAATGGATATCTTAGCTTTATGTAAGACTGCAGCCATTCAATTGGTTGTTTTATCAAGCAATAATATTATTCCAGTATAATTTTCATTGTTCAATATATTTTTCTAATTCCCCTTTTGGATTTACTTTAGATTACATCTTCTTGCCAAGGTGCATCCTAGGAGGCAGCAAGTGATAGCTCAACTATTTGCATTTCCATCTCCCATTGTGGAAGAATTGCATGGAGTTTTGGACACTGGGTTTTGGCTTGGCCAACACTAACTGTTTTGGGCATTTAGCGAGTGAGCCAGTAGATACTTGATTCATTCTCTCTCTCTCTCTCTCTCTCTCTCTCTCTCTCTTTGCCTTTCAAATAACATGAAAATAATTGAATACAAAATTAAAAGAACAAAAATTCAGAGAAAGGGTAAATTTTCTGTCTTCTTGAGCTGGGACATCCACCTTCTCATGCCTCAAACATAGTACTCCTGGTTGCCAAATATTCAGACTCCACTCAAGACTTTCACCATTGGCTCCCTTAGTTCTACCTTTAGCATTGGATTAGAACCATACAACTGACTTTTCTGAGTCTCACCTTGGTGATGGCGGAGAGTGGAATTTCTCACCCTCTATATCCATGTGAGTCAATATCCCACAATAATCTCTTTCCCTATATCCATGTCCACATCTATATGTACATCATGTAGGCTCTGCTTCTCTATATGCAGGAAAGACGCAAGGAGCATGTATTTCAGTACCAGAGACAGTACCAACAGAAGCACCTGCTCTGCCTTGTCATTTAGAAGAGTAAATCTTTTTATGGATATCAGATCTATGGTTACCCAGTGCAATGTCAAACTTCCACATCAAAAGTTTTGGAGAGTGTTTTGCTAAGAATTCTCAGGACTGCAGCAAAGTCATACTAACTTGAAGCCTAGGGGTCTATATGAGAGGAAAACTCCAATCTCTGGTAATTTGGTATTAGAAGAAATGGCAAGGTTTAAGCCCATGGAATTCCCAAACAGGTGCTTCTTTGATCTCTTTTACTGTAAAGGCTTTTTACCCCCAAGCGAATCATTGCTTCCTCTATAGCTGCAAACTGGTCTCTGATTATTAAGGAAAAATGAATATTCAGAGACATAGCATCTCTATATAGGGATTTTTGAAGACTGTCCATTTTTAGCATAATATTTTAGCTTTCCAGAATATTTTCAGAAAGAAAAGGAGGAGGAAGAGGAGGAGGAAGAAAGAAAAGGAGGAGTTGGAAGAGAAAGGAGAAAAGAAATTCCAATTGAATCAAATACCCAATTATTCCAAAATTGAAAAAAAGCCTTAATGCAATAATTTTGAAAAATATATTCAGTAGGGGGAATTTACAAAATATGCAGAACCATGGAAGCCCCATAGGAATTTGCTTGGTTTCTGAGGTGAGTTTAAAAAAGCAAGTTCTGGGAAAATTTTAATTGATTGACTGTGTGACCTTATATTATATATTGAACATCACTCTTTGATTAAAGTTCTAGAATCTCACTCAGTGATAAAGTATTTTTATGGCTTCTTCGATGGCGGTAAATACCATGATGCTCTGGAAGTTGTCACTAACTCTCTATTAGTAGCAAAGTCAAGGGGACACAAAATCTAAATAAACTACTTCCAACACCATGTTTGTATAAAATCACAATTTTCAGATGTCTAAAGTTCCCAAGGAGATTTAAACAAGACTTGAATAAGATGAGTTGTGCTCTCATTTTTCCCCTGCAAGCAAAATATAGATGATAGAAAGATTTAAAGATAGATAAACTGATTGATTTAGGCGAATGTGTGACATAGTGGTAAGATGGCATGTTGGATGCCTGCATCTCGTACCAAAGTGACTAGATTTAAATCCCAGCTCTGCATGCAATTCCAGCTTTCTGCTAATGTACAACCTCGAGGGCCACAGACAAGGTCCAACTGACTGGATCCCTTTTTCCATATGGGAGACCTGTATGGAGTTCCAGCCTCCTGCCTTTGGCCTGATCCAGCCATGGCCATTGTGGGCAGTTGAGGGGTAAATTAGCAAATGAGAGTGCTCTCTCTCTCTCTCTCTCTCTCTGGCTCTCTGATTCTGCTTTTCACACAAAATGAAAAAAGAATTTCTAAAAATACAAATAAGAGGCAGTCGTTATGGCACAGTTGGTTAAACACACGTATTGGAATTAACACTTTTTCACAATATCTCAGTTGGATCCCCGCTCCTTTACTTCCAATCCAAATTCCAGCTAAGGCACCTGAGAGACAGTGAATGACTGTGAGTACTTGAGTCACTAACACCTGTGTGGGAGACCCAGGCGGAGTTCCTGGCTCCTGGCTTCAGCCTGGCCCAGCCCCAGCTTTTGTGTGTTGTGGTCATCATTTGGGAAGTGAATCAGAGAATGAAATGTTTCTCTCTCTTTGTCTCTCTCTCTGTCTCTCTCTCTCTCTCGCTGCCCCCTCCCTGCCCCACTCCATCACTCTGCTTTTCAAATGAACAATCTTTTTAAAAAGCTATTTAAGTATGTAACTCATCCTCAGAACTTATCAATAACATATAATATTTCCAGCCTTATCCCACATTCATGATTTTTACTTTTCCTAACTACTTCTTACAATTCATGTAAAAGTTTGACAAGAACTTATTGTGTAAAACATATAGAAGTCATTATCAAGAATATTATTAAAATAATGCAAGTGAGTAAAAAATTAGGGCATATGCATGCACATGCAGACTTAAAGAGGAGGACTGCAAAAAGCAAGTTTATTCATGACAAGGAGGTGATGGTTCTCTGCAAAATTTCCAGAGGACTCTTTTGACAAATCTACAAATTCTCTTTCACTTTTTTTTTCCTTTTACCATCTCAATTTCCTTGTGTCCATTTAGATTCTCAGAATGTTGTGTCCAAACATCCTTATTGCTTCTCTTATCAAGATTAATTGGACTTGACCTTAATTTCCAAAAATGAAATGTCAAAGTGAGAATGTGCAAAACTTTGGTTAATGTATGAAAAAAATATATAGCTGGGTTTGGTATCAAACTCTTTTCCCTTGTGGATACATTTGTGTGCAAATAGAATAGGATTTTTGTGTGTAAATAGAATAGTATCATACTTGATCCTACCAACTGCTTGCCTATTTGGTGGGATTTTGCAGTAGCCAAAAGCTACAGAAGGAATACTTGAGAAACGAGTGTCTCTCTGAAGTTTCAAAAGGATTTAAGTTATACAAACACAAAAATAAAATTTCAGGATAGAATACCTTCTGGGCATCAGGCATTTTTGCAACCAATAAAGGTGCATAAGAAGCATACGTTGCATTTCTATGCTCCTGTTTTTTTAAATAGGAATCTTCATGGATGTGCAATGCTGGGCTTTTTCATTAAGCCCACCTCCCCAACTATTTTCTCATCTGCAAAATGAAGGGAATGCTATCTCCTAGTCTAAAGGGAGGCCAGAGCCAAAGCTCCCAGGTTACAATGCTGGCTAGGCAGGCTCTGGGGTGTCATCCCACAGTGCTCTGCTTGAGATAGGCCATGATGATTCATTGCTTTTTCTCCTTCCATTATCACAAACAAGCTTACATTTTCCTATATATGTTTGTGCTGAGGATTCAGTGACTGTCTCCATGTAGGGCCCTGAGGCTAATGCATGGTATAAAGGATTGAGTATATGATAGAGCCAAGACAAGGAGGAGGCAAACAGCATGAAGAGACAATGAGGAGGAGCTGGTTACTAGCAATTCTATCAGAAAAAATGGGGCCAATTTTGGCTCCATAGGATGCATGTTTGTCCCATTCTTGACCAATGTGCTCTTTTTTGGTTTGGATTCCTGTTGTTTTATTTTTTATTTATTTATTTATTTTTGACAGGCAGAGTGGACAGTGAGAGAGAGAGAGAGAAAGGTCTTCCTTTGCCGTTGGTTCACCCTCCAATGGCTGCTGCGGCCGGCGCGCTGCGGCCGGAGCACCATGCAGATCCGAAGCCAGGAGCCAGGTGCCAGGTGCTTTTCCTGGTCTCCCATGGGGTGCAGAGCCCAAGCACTTGGGCCATCCTCCACTGCACTCCTGGGCCACAGCAGAGAGCTGGCTTGGAAGAGGGGCAACCGGAACAGAATCCGGCGCTCCGACCAGGACTAGAACCCAGTGTGCCAGCGCAGCAAGGAGGAGGATTAGCCTGTTGAGCCATGGCGCCGGCCGGATTCCTGTTGTTTTAAATGTTAACTGTACATTAGAATCACTTGAGAAGCTTTTAAATGCTCATGCCTGGGTTGCACTTCAGATCAGTTAAAGGAGAAACACTGGGAATGAAACACATGCAGCAGTTTAAATATCTCCACAGGTGATTCCAATTCAAGATAAGGTCAAGAACAATCGAATGGATGTAGCCATTCCTCAACTACACATTCTTAACCATCCCCAGCTGAGTTCTTGTTAGCTATGAGTTTAGTAAGCACTTACAGCCCAGTTGATCCAAAACAAGATATAAAAAATTTATTTTTAAAAAAATGAGGGGCAGGCACTTGGTCTGGTGCTTAATGCCCTTGGGATGTCCATAACCTATATCAGAGTTCCTGGGATTGGTCTTGACTCTACTCCTGATTTCAGCTTCCCACTAACACACACCCTGTGAACGATCCCCATAATTGGGCTCCTGCCACCCAAGTAAAAGACCTGGACTGGGTTCCTAGCTCCAAGGTTTGACTTGACCTAATCCCTACAGTTGCCTGCCTTCAAGAAATGAAGTGGCAGATGGGAGCGTTTTTCTCTCTCTCTCCTTTTCTCCTTCCCTCCCTTTCTGATTCATTCATAATATTTAAAATAAACACATTCTTTCAAAAAGGAGAGGAGAGTACATTACAACATCTAGCTTTGACTCAGTAGCAGTGTCATGTGTGTTAGGCTTATTTTTAAAGAATTTATCCCATAATATATTGATTCATAAATAAAAATTCCCTCTCTCATTTGGAGAAGAATGTGCAATGTGATGGGGAGCTCAATGTCAGTCTCATATTTGAAGTTTATGGGCATTTACAGAGGAACTTTAGGGATTTTTCCTAATGCTGCACCAATAAAGCCCTGTTCTGGATCACTTAAATGCCTGAATGCAAGGGGCTGTTTATGGAAATGTTATGTGCCATAAAATGAACTTGTAAAATTACACAACCAAGCAACAGTTCTCAGAGTCTCCTCTCAAACATACTATATGCAAATTTTTGTTTCATTTGATGCTGACTTTAGTAAAATTTATTTCTCTCTTCAGTTAGAGAAAGTCAGATATAAGTTTGGGAAAAATTTATAAAAAGAAAGAAGAGAAAATCATCCACCTGAGCATGAAAGAAAAAAAAGATTTATGTTTTCTTACCACAGTGAGGAAATGGTTACAATTATGAACAAGCCCTTTAAAGTAATAAATGAATTTTCCATAAGATGTCTTTTTTTTTTACTGGCTATTATAATCATTTTCTCCTTATTGTGTTCTCCAACTTGCCAATAACATCATTTTAACATTCTTATGCAACAAGCCATGCTCCACTATGTGGCCTAATATTTCACTTTAATAACCATTCATTTTCAACAGTTCAGACTCTCCAAGGCCTTGCAGAAGCACTCTGTCTCTGGCAAGGTGTCAGTTTAAGTGTGATGTATTATTCAGGTTGGTAAAGGAGGTGTAACCACTCACTAGCAATCATGGGAATCACAGTAAAAAAGTGTACAAACATTTGGGACCTAAAAGTCATTTCACTGGCTAATAGTGTCTGGGCTTGGCTAATGGATCTTACTTAAAGTGCAGGACACTATTTATACATTTTTTAAAACCCTATATAGTGCAACTAAAAAGACATTCTATTCCAATTACAGTATTTGTACATATTGCAGAAAGTAATGGCCCCAATGTGACCCACTGATGCTTCTGAAACTAACTTCACAGAGAGGCAGCCAAGAGCACCCAGGGAGACACAAACCACAACCTTCTCTTTTCACAGTCAAAATGAAAAGTGTTTGTCCTAATGGATATGAGTTGAATGTACAGACTGTCATCCTCAATAAAGAAGGAGCTAAAGACATAAGCTGTGGACTCAGAGTACCCAAGTCAACATCTTACTATGAGGCTGCATGTGGGTAAATCCTTTAACTTGCCTATGCATCA
The DNA here is from genome assembly GCA_949820135.1 of Sylvilagus floridanus. Classification (NCBI taxonomy): domain Eukaryota; kingdom Metazoa; phylum Chordata; class Mammalia; order Lagomorpha; family Leporidae; genus Sylvilagus; species Sylvilagus floridanus. The sequence goes on along the minus strand of OX463236.1, from coordinate 81,451,155 downwards.
GCTACCCATAGGGTTGGTTGAATGTATATCACAGTTCAAAATGCTTACCACTGCATCCTTGGGGAGAGCACTTTCCTGGCCATGGCTTTAGCCTTGGATGGTGTCTGTCTTTAGCCAATGACATATGAACCAAAGTGATATATACCAATTAAAAGAAGTCACATTAAGCCATTTCATGGTTCCATCATGCTTTTTATTGCATTTGCCACAAGACAGAATGACTTGGATGGAGGCCATTTATTCTATCTTGTCCTATGGAGCAAAGCTACAGTCCATATACACAGCATGAGCAAGAAATAAACCTCCATGCATTTAAGCCCAAACTGATTTACCCATCTGATATACCATGAGGATTATAGTAATACTCTTAAAATTTAGGCTGTGCGGGGCCAGTGCCATGGCTCACTTGGTTAATCCTCCACCTGCGACGCTGACATCCCATATGGGCGCCAAGTTCTAGTCCCAGTTGCTCCTCTTCCAGTCCAGCTCTGTGCTGTGGCCCAAGTGGAGGATGGCCCAAATGCTTAGGCCCCTGCACCTGCATGGGAGACCAGGAGTAGGCACCTGGCTTCTGGCTTTGGATCGGCACAGCACCGGCCGTAGCAGCCATTTGGGGGGTGAAGACCTTTCTCTCTATCTCTCTCTCTCTCGTTGTCTATAATTCTACCTGTCAAGTAAATTAAAAAAAAAAAATGGGCTGTGTGACCATTAAATGAGAAAATACCCACATTCAGCATTACCCCTTGTTATTGAAATTACAAAGGTATATAAGACAAAAGATAAGATTGTAATGATGGTGTTATCTGCCCTTTACATAATACTTACGTGCCTCATTCACAAAAACGCATTTTTGAGTTTTGTGTAATCCTATTTGTACATACAGAGTTACTGATAACCTAGTTATACTGATTTATTGTTTAAGCTCTTAATCAATGGGATTCGGTAAGGTTGCCAGATTACAGAGAATAAAATACAGGATGCTTAGTTTTACATTTTAAATTCATAAACAGACACACACACAATCTGTTATTTATCTGAAATTCAAGTGCAACTGATTACTCTGCTTTGTGTTTGATAACCATAAAGTGAGGGCACATGTAGTCCTATCTGGTAGTCACAATATGCCTTCTTTTCATTCCTTTTCTTTAATCTTAAGGATCATGAAATATGTATAAAAACATTTGAAGCCACAGACATACTTAGTTGCATAAAACTTTAATTTTGTCAGTATGAGTGCACTGAAAGAAATACTGAGTCAAAGATGTGCTAATTTATATTTTAGACCAGTTCTGTGAAAAGCAGTTGTGTTTCTTCCATAAACCACTGTACTTCTCTGGACTTCAGATTTCTCACTGATAAAGTAGAAAAACCATAGGAGCTCTTAGAAAGCTCTCTTAAAAGGGATGTACAATCATATGATTAAATCTCAGGTCACTATGGTTCTCCTATTTCCCTATTTATTTTAATTAACTGTGTATGCGGGACTCTCTGTGGCAGATAATTATTTTAGGCAATTAATAAATATATATTAATTTCCATGCTATAGTAACTGCTTAAGGTAGGTATTACCATTTTCTTTGTTACACAGATGAAGAAATACCAGAGAAGTTAAATAACTTATCAAGAACTACACGAGTGGGAACTCCAGAATTCAAATCCGAGAAACACAGCTTTATCCTCTGTAGATTAGGTGACATAATCTTTGCTTAAGCCCACAGGTAGACTAATAACTTACAAGGGCAAAACTTCCACAATAATTATGTTTGATAGAAGAGTGGGTAATTTATAGTTTGAATAACTGACCTTCAGTATAATTGAGTAGATTTGACAGACAAGATTTGACAAAGAAAGAAGTGAAGTTGTGCTCTGTTTAAAACATTAAATAAATGCTGACAGATGAACATTTCATCAATTCATATGGAAACTTACAATTTGGGCTGATTCCCATCAGAGGTTTGTTTTTAAGTATTTAGCTAAATTACCTAGAATCTTTTGAACTTTGTTAATTTTGCATGGCAATGACAGCAAAGTCATATGCAATGGTGGTAGAAAAGAGCTTTTGAAAATTCTCATAAGGCATCTATTTACACTTCGTGCTCATCTTTAATTGCATTTGGGCCATGAGAAACCAAAACAGTAGTCACTAGTGAATAGCTTTGTTTTCTGCATGGCCTAAGAGAACACTGAATGGGAACATTAGTCATTGCTTAATTACGCCAGCCGCAGACCAAAGCATAGTGTGAGACCATGATATAATATGCATATAAAAATGAGGACATTCTGAGAAATTGTAGCTTCTTTATAGAATTTAGGAGCATGTAAAGATACTAGTATAAATGGTTCTAAGTATATGATGGTAGAAATTGGGTAGGGAGGAGCTTTAGTTTAAGTCAGTATTGCAATGAAAACTATCTGTAAATTATACATAAATTCATATCTTCAGCATAGATATTATTCCCCCGAGCGATGTATATGTGAGCACTGAGCTCTAAAGGCTCACAAAGATACTGCAAATGTCCATGAGCCTGTGAATTTATCCACGCATTCACCAAGGATTTTCTCTGTCTCAAGCATATTGTTACGTGTTCCTTCGAACTCTGTTAGCATGTTGGTGCGATTAGTTAAACAAAAAGGCAAAATATTTACAGAGTTTTTGGAAGTCATTTTTTTTTCCAGTTGCTTTTTCGAACCATGGATACTAGTAGCAGGGAGAGGTCTGACAATTCTCCCACTTCTGAAAAACTGAGAAGCAGTGCTCCAAAATAGTGGATATCAAAGCTGTTTTCCACCTGGCCTGTTGTTCAAAGAGTTTCCATAACTCAGGTGTTTGAAATTTCACCACCAGAGAGCTGTTTGTTGTGTTAACCAAACCCTGACATTTTTGGGAGCAATCAGATTTAAGGGGAAGTACAAGTTCTTTAGACTGTCAAGATATGTATTTTGAATATATAGATGTCATTGTTTCCTAACAATTAATATGACTATTTTCACAGGTTTTTAAGAATCTATGCATGCTTTATTTTCCTTAGAAATGTACTTTCCAAGTCAACCAATATTTATTGATAATGTAAGACTTTGATAGAAATACTGAACTGACATTTTTTCAGTCCACCAAATCTTTCCAAATCCTTATAACTTCTATCTTTGAGGGGAAATATTCTAATACAACCATTCCTCCTTATCCATAGAGAATATATTCTAAGGCCCCTAGTGGATGCCTGAAACTGTGGATAGTACTTAACCTTATGTGTACTATGCTATCTCCCATATGAATAGTAAGTGACTAACTGGTCAGTGGAAAATACAGTGTGGATAAGCTAAACAAGGTAGTGATTCCCACGATTGGCAGAGTGGAGTTGACAAGGAGATTTTATCACACTAATCAAAACAACATGCAATTTAAAACTTATGAATTTTGTTTGGAATTTTCCATTTAACATTTTGGGATCCCTGTTAACTATAACTAACTGTAATGTTCAAAAAATGAAACCACACTTAAGACCGTATTCAGACTTTACAAATAAGGAAAAAGAAACAGAGAAGCTAAATGCCAAGCCCAGTGATTTTGACTGTGACCTAGTCAATATCTGACCAAAGGGTCAGGGAACCCTTCCTCTTACTACTGCACATAAAGTTAGGGCAGGAGGCAGCAATGAGCCTTGCACAACCCACCATCTGTATATTCATAATCTGAACATTTAAAGATGAGTTGTGTATTTTAAGTGGATATACTTTAAATGGTCTTAAGACTATGTGCATAATATCTGATTCTTTTCCTTTGATCATGTCTAAAATATTTAGTATCTGGTTTTTTACTGAAAAAGTTTCCAATCCCTGATCTAAGTAACCAATAGCTTGTCTGTTAGAAACATAATGTGAATAATATAATGAATGTAAAATTTTCTAGTCAATTTGTCTAAAGAGGGGCTGGCGCCATGGCACAGTGGGTTAACCCTCCGCCTGCAGCACTGGCATCCCATTTGGGCACCAGTTCTAGTTAATGCTGCTCTTCTTCCAATCCAGCTCTCTGCTGTGGCCTGGAAAAGCAGTAGAAGATGCCCAAGTCCTTGGGCCCCTGCACCTGCGTGGGAGACCTGGAAGAAGCTCCTGGCTCCTGGCTTCAGATCAGCGCAGCTCCTGCCATTGCAGCCATTTGGGGAGCGAAGCAATGGAAGAAAGACCTTTCTCTCTGTCTCTCCCTCTCACTCTCTGTAACTCTACCTCTCAAACAAATAAATAAAATCTTTTTTAAAAATTCATCTAATGAGATAAAAAGAAACATGAAATTAATTGATATTACCACTAATTTAATCCAACATATTAAAAATACCATTTCAATATCCTACCAATATATAAAATTATTAGTAAAATATGTTTAAAGATTTACTTATTTACTTGAAAGAGTTACAGAAAGACAGAGGCAGAGAAAAAGAGAGAGAGAGAGAGAGAGAAAGTCTTCCATCTGCTGGTTCACCCCAAATGGCCACAATGGCTAGAGTTGGGCCAATCAGAAGCCAGGAGCAAGGAGCTTCTTCCAGGTCTCCCATGTGGGTTCAGGGGTCCAAGGACTTAAGTCATCTTCTACTGCTTTCCCAGGCCATAGCAGAGAGCTGGATCAGAAGTGGAGCAGCAGAAACTTGCACTGGCACCCATATGGGATGCTGGCACTACAGACAGCAACTTTACCCACTATGCCACAGTGCCAGCTCCAGTAAAATATTTTATAATTTTTTCACCCTTACTGTGGGCTTGTCGTGTGAGGCCCATGCTTTTGGGATGGTGGGGCTATGGAGTTCTTCAACAAGAAGCACTGGAGATAGTTTCAGTGAACATGTCCATTTATTAGCAGTCAGGCACGAGTTTTTTAAGGAAGGCAAACGGGAGTAGCTAGCTCAGGGTAGCAATGCTAATTCTATAGGATAAACCCAATACTGGTGCAGCTATGCTTCTCCAATCAGCTTGAAGGTCAAATAGCCTATGTAGCCTTCCAGGTGGTCTCAGGGGTCTGGGCCACACCGGGGATCTTTTTAACTAGTTGACAATTACAAGGTCCCTCAGCAGGAAATGTTGCTGGGGCCCTTGCAGCCTGCCAGCACTCAGGTTATGGGTGGGTCTCAGTGTGCCAGAGTGCTCAACTGGAGTTTCCCCTGGAGAGATGGTATACCATGTCCTCTTGACCTCCTGCACAGGCTAGGCAGTCAGTCTTTCAGCCAGGCACAGGATTGCCCACACCTAACCCTTCTACTTCCAATGTGCCTTTTACTCATACAGCACATGCCAATTTGGGCAACCACATTTCAAGTGTTTGATGTCCATGAGTGATAGTGACAACTGGATTGGACAACATGGGTCTAAATCTTTAGAAATAAATGTTTTTCCCTCAGGGCTCTTCTTTTTATCATTAAAGATGTCTTGTCAGGACTGGCACTGTGGTACAGCAGGTTAAGCCATCATCTGCAGTGCAGCATCCCATATGGACTCCAGTTCAAGTTCTGGCTGTTCCACTTCCTAATTGGCTCCCTGCTAATGTGACTGGGAAAGCAGCGGAGGATGGCCCAAGTCCTTGGGCTCCTGCACCTATGTGGGAGACACAGAGGAAGCTCTTGACTCCTGGATTTGCCCTGGCCCAGCTCAAGCCATTGAGACCAATTGGAAAGTGAGCCAACAGGTGTAAAATCTCTCTCTGTCTTTCCTCTCTCTCTCTCTAACTCTGTTTTTCAACTAAATAAATAAATATTTTTTTTTAAAAAAAGATGTCAAATTTCCCATTAACATTTCAGTAGCAAATAGGATACAAATTCAACATTATCATTCCCATCTTATCATACAACTGTCACATTTCTTTATTGGACTATTTCTTTTGTGTGAACTTTGATTTTATAGGGATACAAATCATTTCACTCAAACTTTTAAAACTGATGTTTTATGCTTTCATGAATATGAATCCTAGGTTACCTTCTGACTTTGAGATTGAGGATGAGGAAAGTCCATGAGTCACTCTCCATACCTTGACCTTTTCTTCATAGCATGTATCCTTGATCACAAATAGAAATAGTGAAATCTTTAATTCCCCACCACTGAAATGGAAGCACGATAACTATAGGGTTCCTGTAGATTGGCTCCATTTCTCTATTTGCAGGGCTGGGAACAGTGGCTAGCACATAGTAGATGCTCAAAAAATAGATTTTTGTTGAATAAAAATGAAAAGGCTTCACATATATAAAATAAAATCATCAGAAAATATCCTGGATAGAGCAGCACAAAAAGGCACTAGCAGCCTTGTGTGAACTGGTTTACCCACTCAATTTTAGATGGAACACTGTCCTCATTAAAAAAGAAAGGAGAAAATTTTAAAAGAGGAGGAAAAATATAGACATTGATGGATGCTCTCCTGATGATTTTTTTTCCTAGACCTAACTAGAAAAGTACATTAAAAAAAGTTAAAAAAATTCTAAAAAAAAGCATCAGTCCTTCATTTTTACGGGCTTTTGGTATATATTTTTAATTAGATTAACAACATTTCCACTTTCAATAGAACAGTGGGTGGGAAGTGAGCCCTAATTTTTTATTTCATTACATCTACCAGCTATTGCTCTTGCTAAGATTTCTGCCAGCCCTATGTCGTGAAGTTAGACTAGCAAAATGGAAGTTACATTTCAATGCCCAAGAGAAAAGCCTTGATAAAACTTCCCAGAACAAAAACTTTGGTTTTCATTATATCCACCAGGCCTTCAGGTCCACCTAAGATTCTTTAGCATCCTTGGGGACCTTCTAAACGCAGTAAAATGCCTGCCTCAGGTAAAATTGGCAACACTTTAGAACAAAGGTTTCGTAAGTGGTGGTTTATAACGCATGTAGGATTTGAAAAGTACATTTTTTTTTTCCTTTTCTTGAAGATATGTCTTATTAAGATGGCATACCCCCTTGGAGGCGATATTACTTTTCCAATAGTTCAAGCTTGCAATAACACTATTTCTTGTGAGGAAGGCTGGAGTATTTTTATATAGAATAGACTGATGCTATTTGAACAAATATTATTTCAGGAGATTGTAGATTTGCAGGTAGAAAGAGCTGCTCAGGTTTGCAACAAAGATGTAGACTGAAAAATGGAGTTCAAGAAAGGAAATTGTCAGCCCTTCGACAGCAATAGTCTATTGTGGGAGGCTCTTAGGCATAGTTCCCCCATCAGAACAAAACTTTACTTTAACATTTCATTCAGCATTCTGCTCACTGAAGCTATCGGCATGCTTGAATTATTCTAAAATGACAGTTATGAATCATGCCATCTGTAAAAATTAACAAGTTATTATGAGTTCAACCAGACTGTCATGCACTCAGTCTATCTAGATAAGTGTAGCACTTTTAAAGAATCTGTGAATTCACATTTTACATATGTGTATATGTATCTATGAGACCAGGTTATTCATCTGGGGTCTCTGTCTTAATGAAATGCAATTTGAATATTGAAACAGTTAATTAATACATATAATATACATACCAGAATATCTGAGAAAGTCCAGAGAATGTGCATTGCCTTCTTTTATTGTTTTAATTTTTTAATTTTTATTTACTCAAAATGATATCAGAAATGACCACCTAAAATATATATGTGGCCTCTTAAAGTTTCCCAGAAGTGCCATCTGGGGTGCCACGTACGTTACTGGAATTTGGGGTGCCATACGATATCACCATATGCTAATTAGTAAATCCCCAATATTAATAAGCCCGAGAGGGTTCTTGCCTAATATTTAGAGAAGAATTCTAAATACTTGCATAAATAAACAAGGCAGCATGGTACATTTTAAGCTTTTATTTAGTGCGAAAGGTTCATAGAAGAGTGAGAGTTTTATCTAAGAAAAAGAGAGGTAAATCTGGGTTCATACCAAGCACCAGGAACCAGCCATGTGGAAGAGCATCCAGGCCAGGAAGCCTAGGGTGGGTGGCCCAAAGACCATGCACCCTGGAGGTGAAGGGCTATAGCTGGCCCTCTCCTGGCAAGAAGCCAGGGCAAAGAAGCAAAGCACAGACACACTGTGTCCCAGGTTTTTAACCCACTTCCATGGGGGAGTGGCTAATTAACCTGATTGGCCGTGAGAACTCAGGTGTGGCCAGGTAGGGGCATGAGGTCACACAGGGGCGTGGTGAGGGCATGGTCTTCCAGCTCACAAACCTAGGATTTGAACCTATATGCCTGCCTACTTCAAAAAGGCAAAGAAACAGACACAGAGAAAACTTGCTTCCTCTGGCTCATTCCTGAAATGCCTGCAATAGCTGGGGCTGGGCCATTCCAGAGCTGGGAGTCATCAGGGAACACAATCTGCATCTCCCAAGTGGGCAGCAGGGGGGCAAGCACTTGAGTCACACCTGCTGCTGCCTCCCAGAGCACACAGGAGCAAGTAGCTGGAATCAGAGGCAGAGCCAGGAATCAAACCCAGGCACTCCAGTATGCTGTGCAAGTATCCTAGCAGGGTCCCTAGGTGCCAAATTCCTGTCCATCATTACCTTTTCTAAAACGTTTATTTATTTATCTGAGAGAGAAAGAGAGAGAATGACCTCCCACCTACTAGTTCACTCCACAAATGCTGGGGCAGGGTGAGAGATAGGGGGAACATAGCTGGGATCCAGGATCTCAGTTCTCACTTACGGGTAGCAGGAAACCAATTACCTGAACCATCAATGCTGCCTGCCAGTATGGACATTATCAGCTGAGTCAGGAGCAAGAACTGGAACCGATCCCACTCTGAGGTGGGACATGAATATCTTAACTGTGGCCTTAACAAACTGGGCTCAATCCCTGTCCCCACAATAACCTTTTAATTCCATTTTCCACAAGTTTTTGAAGTATCTTATACATATTTATTATAAAATGGATATACATGAATAGAATGATACTAAAAATACATAAAGGATAAAATGTTAATGAATCCCAGCAGAGATTAAAAGAACAATGTCACTAATGGAATATATTTATAAGTTTCTCATCTTTTAGAATAGTTATCTTAATGAAATCCTCAGGTGAAGTAACAATTATTCAAGTGTTTAGTTCTTTGCCTACTTTTTATTTATTTATTTATTTATTTTTGCCTACATTTTAAAACTGATCACTGCTGCTGCCAAATTCTTTTTCTAGTTGGAGAATTGGTTGGTTTTCTGATTAACTCATGGTTAAGTTTATTTTGGTGAAGTTTATTTGGCTGTAAACATGTTTTTAAATCTGAGTAGTTTTTCATAAAAGGCATTTTCTAATAACTTTTTAGAGATCCCTCATATAAATTGATTTAATTTATTGTCCTAACTAAATTCATCTTTTAATTTCATTTTTTTTAACTTTTGGAAGTATCCCATTTGTGTCATATGTGTGTATCTATCAATCAGTTTCCTCACACACTGAAGTCCTTGACAGCAGTGATTGAAGAACAATTGATTCTATGAAGTCTTTATATTGACTCTTTTTGTTACTTTATTTTTTACTTTTATTTAAGTTATACAAGTTTCATGTATTTCATATATACATATTTAAGAATATAATGATACATCCCACTCACCTCTCCCTTCTGCCCTTCTCCAACCATTCTCCCTCCTGCCTCTCTTATTCCCACTCTTAATTTTTACGAAGATCTATTTTCAGTTTTCTTAATGATCATAAGGTTAACCCTGCACCAAATAAAGTGTTCAACAAATAACACGAAGAAAACAAAGACTGTTCCTCAACAGAAGAGTCAAAAAGTGTAAACAATCATCAAACCTCAACATGTCCATTTCACTCCAATGCATTACATTTTAGGTACTCTATTAGTTACCCCAGATCAAGGAAAATATATGTCTGTCTTTTGGGGACTGGCTTTTTTCACTGAGTGTAATTATTCCCATTTCACTGATTAGAAAATTGAGGGCCAAGAAATGAAGTACTTTGCTTATATTCAATCATTTAGTAATCAGCAGATCTGTTTTCACATTCAAGGTGTGTAGATACCAGAAACCAAAGGCTAAATACTTTCTAGATAATGAATCTATATACTACAGAGATGACGTTCCTGTATTTAAAAGTTATTGATCAATACTTGTTAAATTTCTGCTCAATAATTATAAATATAAATGTAAGGGAAATGGGAAATAAATTAGTTATCAACCAGTATTATCAGAACTTGTGTTTAAAGTGATGGGATATGTCTCTTCATTTGTCTCAGGTGGCTCCACTCATTATTAATCATGTGATCTGGATCAAGTTGTCTCACCTCCTTGAGTCCCCATTTTCTCATCAGCAAGTAGAGGTGACTGACCTTGAAAACCACCAGGAACTCATGTAACATTCAGGTAACTTTCCTTGTTCTCCAACAACCTTCAGTTCCTCCTTGCATCTGGAAGGGGCAGTAGCACTAAGTCTAAATGCCATATGTGTAAATCTATGTGATTTTTTGAATTTTAAAACATCATAACAGCTTTAAGATTTGATTCAAAATTAGTTTTAAATTCACAGGAAATTAAAGCAACCATCTCAAAACAGAAGTTTTATTTTGTTTGTTCTTTGAAGCTTCGAAAATAAAAGTTGACTTTGTTTTCCATAGAGAATGTCAGATAGCTCAATTTTGATATTGACAATTAGACAGATATTCAAAAAGGAAAAGTTAGTCAAAATAATTAGATTTTATAAAACACCATTAATTTCTATACAATTCATGTCTGGATGCATTTGTAAATATCTATATACATATATTTCATTACTTTTGACCAATTAAAGCTTTTTTTATTTTTCTTATGCAAAAAACCCCTTTTATTTCTATATTAAGCAGCAGGACATAAAAACTTTTAAGTAACTCAAATCAAATTTTAAATCTTACTTGAAGTTTATTTCAAATTTAATTATTTAAAGTCTTTCTTCATTTATCTAAGTCCTAAAAGTTTTGTATCCTTCAGGACTCTTAAAGACAACAGAAGTTACCATTTGTACAGGGTCTGAAAAGATAAAAAACATCCTTTAGTCAAAGTGACATCTTTCAGAGTTTTCTTTGAAAGTGTTTTATCTGTTTAATGAAGGTCTATAGTTCTTCATTTGGACATTGCTATTTCAAAGAAGGAATCTTTATTATTTGATTAACTTGGCTAGGTGCTATGAGAAAGCCAAAGGAAGAATAATATACATAGCCACCAAAATGAAACTTTTTATGTGGAAGAAAGGAAAAAACAACAGAACAGAGAGAACCATGAAAGCTGTTCTGTTGTGATTTGATGGTGATGATTTTCATGGGAATTAAGAAAATTTATCTTTTTTTTATTATTTGACAGGTAGAGTTATAGACAGTGAGAGAGAGACAGAGAGAAAGATCTTCCTTCCGTTGGTTCACTCCACAAATGACTGCTACGGCCTGCACTGCGTCAGTCCAAGGCCAGGAGCCAGGTGCTTCTTCCGGGTCTCCCATGCAGGTGCAGGGCCCTAGCACTTGGGCCATCCTCCACTGCCCTCCCTGGCCACAGCAGAGAGCTGGACTGGAGGAGTAACCACCAGGACTAGAACCTGGCACCCATATGGGATGCTGGCACCGCAGGCGGAGGATTAACCAAGTGAGCCATGGTGCTGGCCCAAGGCCATAAGCAAAATGGAAGTTCTCTCCTCCCTTCAGAGAAAAGTACATCCTTCTTTGATGACAGCACCTACTCGTCACCTCAGCAATATTATTCTTGGAATATCTACTTCATTACATAAAACAGTAAATTTCTAGGTATGCATGGAAATTGTGTTGGTAAAATTGCTTTCAAGGGCAAAAAATACAGGAGCAAACTTGAAAGTAAACCCCTCTCTTGGGTCCTTGATATAGCTAGTAGATACCAACAGAACCTACTCACCCACAGTCTCTCAGTCTCCTTTTCTTATCTTCGAGTTTCTTTGCCTTGCTCCTATGATTGCAAGTCAACGGCTTACTGAAATGAACTCACTAAATAGAGTGGTGCAACCAGCTCCACAGGGTTCCAAATCACACAACTCACGAGGTCATATCTCCTCTATAGGTAACGTGTCGCTTGTTGGTGGCCTTGTCATGAGGACTTTTCAGGAGACCCTGGCCTTGAGCAAAAAGTAACTGCCACTTGACTGACGGAAGCCCACTTTGCCATCATCAAATTTCCTGAAAGAACATGATATCAGTTTCCAGTAAAAGGTGGGTCAAGAACTCTGCACAGCAAATCAGGACCTGTGCATGGGCTGAGACACACCTCTCAACCCAAACTACAATGCATAAGAACCTTTACCCCTAGTCATTCAAGAGTCCAGGGATTAAGTAATAGTTGCCAGGATCCTTCCTTTGCACTTTGCAAATAAATACTTACTTTCGTTTGCCAGTCAGATGTCAGTGATTGCCTGATGCACATCAGGTTAGTGGATCCAGGATTTGGCTTATTACAACAAGCAGTACTCATTACCTTTGAAAATGAGATATACTTTAAAAATGAGTTAACTCTCTCACAAGAAATAGATAATTTTCTATTTTATCATTTAAAATTGCAACATATAGACATATTTATAGAATATGATCTGATTTGTAGACTGGTATGGTACAGCCTCTTAAGTTGCTGCTGGCACCACCAGCAGTACCTCATAGCAGAGCACCAGTTCAAGGACTACCTACTGTGCATTCAATCTACTTCCCTTTTAATGTTCCTGGGAAGGCAACAGAGGATGGATGTGGGAGATCAAGATGGGGTTCCTGGATCCTGGCTTTGACTGGCCTCAGTCCCTCCTGTTGTGGCCATTTGGGGACAGAACCAATGGATAGAACTCTCTCTCTCTCTCTCTCTCCCTCTCTCTCTCTCTTTCTCTCTCTCCCCCACCTCTCTCTTCCCTCCCTTCATCCTTTTCAAATAAAATAAATTAATAAATCTTTTAAAAATATGATCCAATTTTTATAAACAAAGCTAAACACAACAAAATGCAAGCATGAGTGTGATTGAATGATCATGGAAGATAGGAAGGAAGGGTACACACCAAGTAGCCTCAAATGCAGGTAGTCATGGAAACAAGGAGAAAAAGGTTGGTAAACAATAGAGTCAGAGAAGAATGGTCCACGGAAAGACATCTTGCCTGTGTAACACCATTAATGTATGCCTTAAAAGAGAGATTATGAAAGGCTGCTAAGAAACATCCTAAAATTGGTTTGATTTAGTTGTTAATGGAATTTTAAGGAACTTTGACTTTCTTTCCTAGATCTTTTGGCATTGTCTTGGACTTTTCTTTTTCCTTTCTTATGTTAAGAACATACGCAATTAAATAAGCGCAAACAAAATTAGTGCACTTATGTAATGATGCATAAAAGTCCTTACTAATCTAAGTTCAGTGAATCAAAGTAGATAGTATACTGAAAACATTCACTTCACTGACACTCTTGATAGTGTAAAACATATACAAGCCATTGTGTAAATGTCATGGTAGAAAATAAGGTGGTCTGGACCATTAGAGACAGCACAAATTTGAGTCACTGAACTTCATGAGAGCAGAAGCAAGCAGCCAGATGACTAAATTTCATTTCCTAAGGGCAGAAGGTAGACTGCTCATAGAGAGAGAGAGAATCATGTTGTTGTGAGGATGATAGGAACAGAGTCTGTGACCATTTTCTCCTATAATCTGCTAATATTTGGAATTTCTACATGAAATGTTCAAAATTAATAACCTGTTTTTGTATAATAATATATACTCAGAGGTACACTTTCAAATCCACAACACTAACTACAAACTCCAACATCACATGTGTATAGAAATGTTTAATCACTGTTTTTATGAGTGAAAAAAAAACTATCTTGAGTAAAAAATTAAACCAATAAATCTTTCAAGGGGCTCTTCATTTAAATCCTCTTTTAAAAAATATCGGATCTGGCTCACCATTGTAAAAACCAAGATAGAACAAACAAATATCTAAGGATCAAATTTTCTATCCTTAAAAAAACTATGTTTATATCAATTACTGAATAAGGCACCTTCAACACTCTTTACAGGAAGTATTTATTTCTGTGCATAGTGATCTCTGTCAAAGGGTTCAGTTCTTACTTAATGATAACATACAAATGATACTGAATCACTTGAAAGTCCCGAAGCTCATTCATTATGTTGGAAGGACCAGGGGATTAGTCTAGGTGGAAAAATAGCAGCCTTGGAAAGAAATGCAAGCTATTATGACTGGAATATACTGTATCCATCTTCCCTTTGTGTATCCATTGACAAGGAGTAGCTTCTTCTCTAGGATTGTCCGCATTAAAAAATGAATTCTACCTTCCATTAAGGAGAAAGACATGATAGATAGATGATAGAGAGGGAGAGAGGGAGGAGGAAGAATTAGAGGGCAGAGGGAAGGGAAGAAAAGTGCCCATTTTCCATCACTGGGAGATTATAAAGGTATTATCACTTTCTGTAACTTTATTTACATATTCAAAACAACCTTATATTTTTCAATAAGACTATAACAACATACTACTCAGTCTTGGCTTTAAATGGGTCATTAAAAAGTAACTTTTGCTTTAATTAAATAAACAAAGTAGTCACTTTATTCTTACATGAACCTCTAGGATTTTCAATTAGTTATTTCTGCATTAAGCTTGACTGAGTAACTATGCTAATGCACTTTTATCATTTTGCCAAAAATAAACATTGACTGTTTTACAGGAGGAAAGGGTACCTCCGACTTTCATATGCCTCCTGCCTTTGGCGTTATGAATATCAGTACAACTTCCACTGCTCAGTAAACACCATTAATCTGCAGCTTATGCAAATCAGAAACCTATTATTTTAACTGTTTTAATAAGCGATGAAATTGGTAGCCCACTTATCTTGAAGGAAAGTGTCCTGTAACTACAAAATATTATTTTACTATTGTTGGTAGTGCCATTATTATATTAATAAAATATTAAAAGACTTCAAGAGATTTCTCCATAAAGTAAGATTACATCTAAAACAATGTTCTTTTCAATGGCACTGGTAAATAACTTATGGTAACAATAAAATGAACATTTTTGTGTGTTTGTTTTAGATGTTATATTGTGTGTGGTTAATGAAGATGTGTGACTTGTCTTTCTTACCTTTATCATTACTGATTCATTTAATTTGGGATGAATACATGTGATATTATAGGAAATAAACATTTAGTCTCTGCCCTACCCATCTCTTCCTAAAACAGCACTCCTAAAACTTTTGGTAATTCCTTTGTGATAGGATGAATTGGAGCAATTTTTGCTATATTTGATCTTAATTCTCAATTCAGACAGAAGAGCATCTAAAATGCTAGGACTCTCCAGTGATAAGAATTCTTATTTATTTTTGTCTGTTAATGAGATGACCAGTGGCTGAGAGCTTCTGGATGACTATGTGCTGCTTATAGATCCATATTCTTCTACTTAATTTATTTCATTGAAAAGAAAATGGTTTCTCTGACTCAAATAATAAGTTGTCATTTGATTTATGGAAGTCCATAAATCTGTGCACATATGTATTCATGTGTATTTCAGTCTCCATTTAATAAAAGATAGTCAGTCTCACTGTGCTATTTCTCCATGCTATGTATTGTTAGTATAGTAACTGGAACATAGGCTCTCAACAGAGAGATTTACTGAACTCTAATTCAGACTGTTTTAGGTCCTCTGAATGGTGTTGGATAGCTCCTAAGTCTCTTGTTTAATTATATACTTGTAATTGTATATTTGTCATTTTATATTCTTTTCTTAAGGGCCATGAAATTGTTTAAGCTTCAAGCCCCACAGAACATGAATCAATTTCTTGAGTTAGTAAATTGTTGTTGTCTAATTAAATGGAGGGATGAATGAATGAATAAGGAAATTGGACAATCATTGAATAAGGAAACTGGGCAATCATTATCTGAAGATTATAGTTCATCTTTACATCACGTCCCTTGCTGATCATTAAGGCACATTTTGGGTTTACTCATTTCTCAAAAACAATTTTGATCCTTAAAATTCTCTAGCACTAAACTTTCACTTATCAGTAATCTCCTGGAATTTCTTCCTCTGCTTTTACACAATCTGAAGAGCTATGGCAACATTTCTAACGTCCTAGCTATTTATTCCTCTTTTAACACATTTATTCTCTGCTCAGAGACATTGTGGTGACATTCCTGACCTCTTTACTCAGTCAACCTTGGGAAGCTGAATCTTGCTGAAGAAAAACATCCAACACTATTGAGAGTCTCTCTTAAACTTCAAAATATCCTTTATTCATGTCTTACAGAGTACCTCACTAATCACCCACAGCACTATTCTAAATGTTTTCCAGATGTTGGAGACTCCAACATTCTTCTCTGACCTCTCACTGTCAGCTTTTGATTACTCATCTCACTTCACAACAGCTCCAGCAAGTACTTTGGATGTGGGAGAATATGATTCCTGAAGGTGAAATTGAAATTGATGAGTCTACATCTACTTGGGACATGCTTCAACATGGAAATCTTCAAATGCTGTTGCCTAAGGAAAAGAATTGAAAACATAAACACTATTTTAATTATATTGGGATTAATGTCACCCTGTGAAAAATAGACTTTAATTAAATTAAAAAGAAATGTTAAGGGCATTGGTCATTGAAATGTTATCAGAGATTACTTACTGAGAACCCATTCATAAGTGAGTGTTCTTCATAGAAACACACAAAATTACTACTAACTCAAGGACATTGTATTTCAGAGTACATTGCATGACTTGTTATTATTAAGTATGTTTATGTGTTTGTAGAATTCTAGCATATAGATTAAACTACACAGTAAAAGATTTAGTGCTGATGTCAGTAATGTGTTGGAGAAGAGTAAAACCCAGACACTAAAACTCTAATGGGAACTTTAATTTTAGAAAACCAATGGAAGTATTTTTATTTCATTTAAAGTAGACAGGAACCTCATTAAAATTGTCATATGTTCTTTAGCTTTTCAAAAATTGGAGATATAAAAAATGTTTTGCCATAAAAAAAGCCACAGCTGCTAATGATAAAAGATTTTAATTAACAGATCCACTTAGAAAAAGGTGAACACATTGCATTTCACACATTTGAGAATGTTGCAGATATATCTGAAGCATACTAAAATTTTTTCTCAATCATAGACCAATTGATATTTCCATATGGATCATTGGAATAGTAATAGATAACATATATTAAGCTCTTTATTAAGTATCAGGTACTATCCTAAGTGTTAAATGTATTTGCCAATTTATGACAACAAAACTAATGAGGAAAATAACAACTTGTTGATAAGGTTTTTATCTGGTTGATAACCAAGACGCAGAGGGATGGAGAAACAAGCCCAAGGTCACACAGAGCTAGACTTTGATCATCAGACATAGGATTCAATGCTAATTATCTTAAGCACCTCTCCATGGACAAATATACAGAATTTATTGTGCAATTTATACTATCTTAAATGTCTTATGTAATTGGAGTCACTTCCTTTGCATCTGATACAGATTTATTCAGAGTTGTAGTTTTACCATAGAAAACACAATGGTTGGATTGATTTTATGTAAGACTTGATAGCCTAGGGTGTTTGTGTCACCTTTAATTATCAGTTTGTTGACTGTGGAGAAATTACTTCACTTCTCTGAAGTTCAGTTTTCTCATTTGGAAACACCAAATTTTTTAGATTTTGGATAGTTATAGAGATAAGCTTTATAAATTCATAACCTTAATTCATAAGTTTAAACACATAAAGAATTATTCACCATTATCACATGAAATATTTAGAATGATATGATTTAAGTAGAGTATGCATTTCATACTTAGAATCCAATTTTCATGCTTCCAATCCAAAGCATTAAGAAGCTTACTTCCTCTATGGAAGAATCATAGGAAAAAATGCTGAAACAATAATAAAAATATGAAATTCTATAGAAAAAAAAAAAGAAATTCTGTCATGCCAGAAATGAAGATCTTTGGAAAGTCACACCTCAAAAATGGACGAAAGGGGCCAGCGCTGTGGCTCAGTAGGTTAATCCTCTGCCTGTGGCACCAGCATCCCATATGGGTGCCAGTTCTAGTCCCAGCTGCTCCTCTTCCAATCCAGCTCTCTGCTGTGGCTTGGGAAAGAAGTAGAAGATGGCCCAAGTCCTTGGGCTCCTGCACCTGCATGGGAGATGGGGAAGAAGCACCTGGCTCCTGGCTTCAGATTGGCGAGCTCCAGCCGTTGTGGCCATTGGAGAGTGAACCAATGGACAGAAGACCTTTCTCTCTGTTTCTCCTTCTCAATATCTGTAACTCTACCTCTCAAATACATAAATAAAATCTTTAAAAAAAATGGACTGGAAGACCTTGGCTATTGCGCTCAGGGAAGTGGTGGGGAAGTTAAATCTTAATCTATAGAATTGATGGTTGAGGAATCATATATGATGAACGTAAACTGTGTCCTAAACCAGTTAACTCCTGGGTCCCAGAGAAGAAGCAAGAGCTAAATGTGGCAGGGAAATTTCTGCAATGTAGACACAATATTCCCAGAGAGAAGAGTGTCTGCTGATTGTGCACCTCCAATTACAATCTTTAATGCAAGCATGGAATCATCTTCCTTAAAAGAAAAACAGCAGCCACAGTAGACTGTATAGTTATCTTACTAAGCTCATAAGAGACCACAAAATAATTACAAGTTTTAATTAAGTAAAGTGTTTAAAAACAGAACAGAAACCACATAGAGGTACAGAACACTATATACATTTGCAGAAACACATAGAGCAACACAGAGTTAGTATGAGAAAATAAAGAGCTTGAAAACATGAAAGAAAAGTGAAAATTTAGGGATAGAAAGAGAAGACACAACTTATGTCTATTAGAATTTCCACAAGAGCAAGAGCACAGAGTAGCCAAGGGTAAAGAGGGGCCTTAAAAGGTGTCTGTTTAATTACCAAGAGCGTATGAACAAGAATGACGCTTGTGACAATGAGGTCTGGGTTGAACTAGAGCTAAAACCATCTCAAAATATATTTATGGAAAGTGTGGTTCTTTAGCAAATACAGCATTAATAGAAATTAGGAAACATTGCATTTGGTTGAAGCTGACAGTGTGGTTATCTCTGCATTGTCCCTTCCAACCCTTCCTCCAAAATATAATAACCATGTTTGGACAGAATTGACCCTGTAGATCTGGGAAAGAGAATATGGTTCATGTAATTGCATGACTTTCGCCACAGTGTTTGCTTCAGGATTGGGAATATGAACCAAGATGGCCCAGATTGCCCAAAGCTTTCACTGATGGTAAGCATGCTCTCCTTCTCCACCCTTAAAAATGCATGTTAGTCTCAGTTGCTGATCACAGCAACAATGAACAGATTGACATTTTTTCATTTAACTATTTTAACTGACATCTATAAGTACACATTTTATGGGATACCAGGTGGTGTTTTAATACATACATACATTGTGTAATATCCAGTCAGGGTGAACATATATATCTTCTCAAATATGTAATATCTATTTATGGTGAAAACATTCAATTCCATGCTTCAATTTTAAGAGAGTACGCAATATAAAATCACTATCTACAGTCACCCTACGGAACAATAGAACACCAGAACTATTTATTCCTAGCCAACTATAAATTAGAACCCATAAATCAAACTTTCCTATATCTCTTTTTTCACTGATCTCCCCAGCCTTTAAGCACCTTGTACTCTTAACTTCCATGAGATCATCTGTTTAAAATGCACATTAGTGAGATCATCAGCTTGGCTTATTTCACTTAATGTTATGATCTCTAGTTTCATCCATGATCTTACAAATGACAAGACTTAATTTTTTTTAAAAAATGAAATTCTGTCTTTTTCAACAAAATGGACACAACTGAAAACCATTATACTTAATGAAATAGATCAGTCCCACAAAGAAAAATATCATATGTTTTCTCTGATCTGAAGTAACTAATAGAGTATCTAACATGTAATATATTGGAGTGAAATAGACATTTTGAGATTAAATGATTCCTTGCCTCTTCTGATGAGAAACTGTGATTTTTTTTCTTCTTACTATTTGTTGCAATCTTTTATTTAGGTAGGGTTAATTTTATCCTTATTAAGTAAACTGAAAGCAGATCTTGGTAAAAATTAAGAATGGGTATGTATGCCAGAGAAAGGAGCAAGAAGCATTGGAGCATGGTAGGATGGAGGGAAGTTTGGGAAGTATCACTATGTTCCTAAATATGATTATATGAAATGAACAAAACTTGTGTAACTTAAATAAAATTTTAAAAAGTTAAAATTTATATAAATGAAACAATTTCATGTATTTCATGTATACTGTTTTAAGAGCATGATGATATTCCCCACTCTATTTTCCCTTGCTTCCACCTTCTCTTCTGCTTCCTTTCTTATTTTTCTTTTCATTTTTATGACATACTTTCAATTTACTTTATGATCACAAACATAACCCTCCATGAAATAGAGTTCAACAAGTAATAAGTAGAGAAACCACTGTTCCTCAGAGGTAGAGACAAGGGCTATAAACAATGGTCAAATTTCAAAATGTCAATTTTACTCATTCATATTACATTTTTTAATCTATCTATTAGTTACCAGAATTCATCCTTTCATATGAGTGAGCAGTATTCCATTCTGTACATGTACAATGTTTCCTGTATCAACTCCTCAGTGGACAAACACAAGTTATTTCCATTTGTTGCTACAATAAACATGGGAGTGCAGATGTCTCTTTGACAGAATCATTTTGTTTACCTTGGATAAATACCTGGATCATATGGTATCTCATTTCTAGTTTTTGAGGAGCCTCCACATTGTTCTACACAATGGCTGTACTAATTTGTATTCCAACCAACTGTGTGTGAAGGTTACCTTTTCTCTACATCCTTGTCAGCACCTGTTGTCTTTTTGATACAAACCAAGCTAATTAGACTAAGGTGATATCTCATTGTGGTTTTGATTTGCATATCCCTTATGATGAATAACTTTGAGAATTTTTTTCATGTTTGAATTATAAGACAATATTGACATGAGGAAGATAGTGCTAAAGGATTTGATTAATTGAAGCCAAACCCTGAACTGAAGTATTCAAAACTCTCACTTAAACTTTAGAATTTTGTAAGCATACCTATATCTTCCAATATTTAAGCTATTATAGTATTTTTTGTTCTTTTAAGTAATTACCACTGAAAGTATTTGAAATTGCTCACTAGTATAGCCATAATAGAATGCCAAGAAACAAAACTGTTTTCCAGTGTCATGCAAAGACAAGGAAGAAGATAAAACCCTGAATTTAAATGGGACATATGTATTTAACTGATCTGCAAGTTTTATGATTCTCAGGATAATGGTTTCTGTCAAAGGTAATTGTGATTTCTATATCACTAAATTTAATTCACTATCTAGAAGAAACACGTTCTTACTCTGTTTTGTGCAGGTATCACAAAGTACTTGAGCCTGGCTCATTT
The DNA here is from genome assembly GCA_949820135.1 of Sylvilagus floridanus. Taxonomy (NCBI): domain Eukaryota; kingdom Metazoa; phylum Chordata; class Mammalia; order Lagomorpha; family Leporidae; genus Sylvilagus; species Sylvilagus floridanus. The sequence goes on along the minus strand of OX463236.1, from coordinate 81,429,758 downwards.
ACACAGCACAGAAATTGGCTTCTCATGGTGTTTGAAACTGGCAAGTCCAAAATCAAGGCTCTGGCAGGTTCATTTTGTCTGATAAGAGTCCAATTTCTGCTTCCAAGATGGTGCAGTCTGAACTCTGTGAACTCTCAAGTGCAGAAACATTGTGCCCTCGCATTGCAGATAGCAGGAGGGCAGAAAAAGGAATAAACTCCCACTGCTATGCCTGTTTATGAGGTCACCTAATCCTAAGCATATGGGGAAGAGCCTTCATGGTTTAATCACCTGTTAAAGGACCCATCCCTTTATACTGTCACATTGGCAATACCTGAATATTGCAAATGGCACAGTCAAACCAGAACATTAGAAACCACGGTTCTTAATTGATCAATACAGTTAATTAAAACACCTATAAATTTTTCCAACTAATGGTATTCAGTATTCAAATAATTTTGTTCCCCACATGTCTCGTGTTGACAAAAAAGCAAAATTTAATTTCATGCAGAAGAATATATTTATACATAATTTATAGTTCTTAAAGAATATTCATTCTATCATTGATCTTTTAAAAAGTATCCTTATCTTTCAATTGACAATGCAGAAAATTGACACTTCAGGTGTCATCAGAATGTATAGCCATGAATTGAGGATCCAATATTCACAAAATTTATTCTTAGGACATTTGAATTTATGGATTATTACCTACAGGTAATAATTACCTACAGGTAATCATTTTAATTTCTCTTCATATTGTGTTCACTCTTAAGAAAGCAGTTTCCCTCAGTTATATCATCAGCATAAGTTCATTAACTTAAGATTTAGTATCAAACTGCCAATTTTCACAAAGTAGTAATAATACTCCTTCTATGAATAGTTATATCTTTTGGAAAATCATAGTTCACCATTTAGTTCACATTTTGGTCGACATCTCTTATTTAAAAATCCATGTGAAATACTTACAGTAACATGACAGAAAAAAAGATTATCCTTTGAGATAAACTTAAGGACTTATTTTCTAACTTTAGCTACACCAATAATATTTCAATATTACAGTTTAAATTATTAAATTCTCACACTAAATCTTTCCTAAATACTAAATAAGAGACAACATAATAACTCACGAATGCAGAACGTGGAGACATTCTGTGTACATGCATTTGTCATTGTGCTTTTCTATTTAAAAAAATAGATTGTTTCACAAAAAAAAATAAGCACATAAGAAAGCCTTTATGGAAAGTCAAACTCTTTAAAAATAAAATAACACTTCATTACTAATATCCTGACTTTTAAAATATTTACATATTCCTTTTACTAGCATAAATTTGCACATATATTATACAGCTGGAATGTGAGATTTCAAAATGCAGAACTTATATCTTTCAAAATATAAATAACATACAATTTGTGAATGATATGTACAATGATATGTACAATGTACAACACTCTGTCCTTGAGTGTTGCCAGTGTGCCAATATCTCTCATTACCAATGAGTTAGGTAAGATGCTGAAAGTGGCAGATGCAGATAGATTAAATCTTTGACAGATCTTGTCCAGTGTTACAGCCTTTCAATAGAGCTGCCAGAGGCAGCAACCACACACTGCATGCCACATATGAGTGATTGAAAATGTGGTTTACTCACTCTAATGCTTGGCAATGAGAAACAACAGTGATTCTCTCATGAAAAATTAGAGCCCTGACAGCCCAGCACAGACTTAATTCCTCTGCATCATCCAATACACCAATTTTAGCAAAAAACTTTAATGCATATCATTTTGTTAGCAAATTAAGAGTTTGGTAGAATCTGGGTTTTTTTCTTTTTCAAATATGAAAACTAATTGTTAATTTATTGAAACTACTGGTAAGGACCATTGATTTCCATACACTGTCTCAAGCACTGAAGGGATGTGTTAATGAGTCTATTCCTTGCTATAACTTTTACAGTCAAGGTATGGATGAGGGAGGAGATAAAACAAGGACAAATTGTATTAAAATATAGGACAGAATGCAATTGAGCTTCAAGAAATTGTGGGTTCATCTTTAGTTGAAATCAATTAAAGAAAATTACAGGGAGCCTATTCTTATGTGATACAGAGCAATAAGTTTATATTTAAAATGAATTTCTTATAAAAACTAATTTAATAGAAGTAATTTTATTTTATGAACGTAAAAATTTAATGGAAAAAGTATAAAATAAATCTAGAAACATGCAACTTTGGAACAAAACTTGTGATGCCAAATTCTAAATTGTTTGGGGAAAAAAGACAGCACTAAATCATGTAGCACAGATTTGAGAACCCTAATCTGAGTGCTTATGATTAATGCTGGAGCAAGGATGCGATTAGAAGGGGTGATTATGTAAATATGGTAGTCAGTGTTGTACTAGAGGAGAAAAATGTAAAAAGAAATGAAAATGACATTGAAAAACTAAGCTAGGAAGAAAACATTATTTTTTGAAAGATTTATTTATTTATTTGAAAAGCAGAGTGACAGACAGAAGAAAAAGATCCTCCATCCACTGGTTCATTTCCCAAATGCCCGCAAAATCCAAGCCTGGGCCAAGAAAATGCCTCATAGGCAAGGGACTCCATCTAAGTCTCCCACAGAAAATTGTTTTTAAAGAAAGAGATGAGGCCAGTGCTGTGGTGTAGTGGGTAAAGCTGCCACCTGTGACACTGGCATCCCACATGGTTGCCAGTTTGAGACCCAGATGCTCCACTTCCAACCCAGCTCCCCGCTGGTAGCCTGGGAAAGGCAGTGAATGATGGTCCATGTATTTGGGCCCCTTCAACCCAGAGGGGATGAACGTCCAGCTTCCTTACTCCTGGCTTCAACCAAGTCCAGCCCTGGACATTGTGATCATCTGAGGAGTGAACCAACAGATGGAAGATTTCTCTCCCTCTCTCACTCTGTATCTCTAACTTCCTAATAAATCCATAAGTCTTAAAAAAAAATCCCTAAGGAAGAAGTAAAAGGAAATTTCTAGTCTTCATATTAAGAATAATAATAATAAAGTGAAAGTGATGAAAAAAATCTTCCAAACAAAAAACAAATGGTGAAAGAATTTGGGGAAAGAAATAAACAACTGTTGTGATTACTGAAGCAGACAATATCATGGGAAAAATTGATGGGCTAGAGTGACAACTGCTGTACCTGCCAAGACACCACAATGTCAACACTGAGCCAATTCTCAGTAAGTATTAACTTAATGAAGGTATGAACCTGGGTCACATACATTGACTTTACACTCAGTCTTCCTATTTGGTCATGAAATCATAAATATGAGTTACCATTTGGCCCAAAACACAGGATTCTGACATTAATTTCACACGTTATTCAGGTTAACTCTGAATCTGCTTTATATACAAGACACTTGTTCCAAACCTTATTCTCAAGCATGTTGGTAGCTCTAACTATTCTCTCATCAGAGCCCTGACCCTAATCCTACTGCTAGCGTGCCTTGACCTTACTTGCCCTTTTCCCAGCTTATTCCAACTAAGCATGTGCATGGCAATGAGGCTTCCCTGAGTCACTGTAAAGCCACCAGGAGAGTGAGCACACACAATATCCGCCAAATGATCTTTTCACTCTGTTTATGAAATAATTGAGACAGAAGATTTGTGCTAACCTAATTAAGTAGGCTTGTTTGAGTCTAGGTCAGCATGAAAATGGTGGGAGTTTTCAGAAGTGCTCTAACACACAAGACTGACTTACACATTCATACTCAGTAGACTTCTCTTTAGCTACAAATCTCTTCACAACTACTACCCAGGCCTCACCCAGAATGGAAATCCACAGCCGGTATCTGCTTAGACTTTTTCATATATTTTTTTCTCATATACTTGTTAAGTGGAAGAACATTTAACAGCACAATTTAACATGATGCACTAAAGTTTCATCTTAGTTGGAACCTATACTTCCTTTATATTTTAATTTATTTTTATTTTTGAGATAACATATTTTAAATTTATTTAGTGGTACACTAAATAAAGAGTTCAGGGGTTGATGGTGTGGCATAGCAGGTAAAGCCACCACCTGCCATGCAAGCATCGCATATGGGCACTGATTCTCCTGGCTCCTGTCTTCAGCCTGGTTTAAGCAATCTGGGGAAAGAACCAACAGATGGAAGACCTCTCTCTCTTTTTCTCTTCCCCTCTGTTTCTCCCCCTCATTCTTTCTCTGTAACTTTCAAATAAATAAATAAATGTTTAAAAATTTTAAAATAAATTTAAAAGAAATAAAAAGAGTATAACAAACAAAAAGCAAAAAAGACTACAGTTCAGCAGAAAATAGACAAAGGCCATAAATAACAATCAAGTAAAAAGATATCAACTTCCCACGTATATATCAATTACGTTCCCTCTTATGATCATGTGGTTTAAATGTTACAAAGTCTTTCCAACTTTGTGGTCTCTTCTATTATGTTCATTTTTCTATATGGTCTCAATGACACCTATGTATATTTTTCAATGTGCTCAATCATTTTATTTCTTCTAAATAACAATGCCTCATTATTTTCTTAAATTATAGATTTTTTTCTCCAAGCTCTGTTCCTGATTTATATAACCCTAGCAAAATTATTGTTTTGTGAATATAAGCTCATTTTGCCCTACAAATATGTTTACTGTTCATATATATTTTTTAATCTCTGAAACTCCAAATAGACATTTGTAAATAATCATTTAGGTCTTGCACAGCAGAAACAGTGACCAAATAAAATATTTGAATCTGCTATTATTAAGTCTGTAAAAGAATATGCCAAACTCAAATGGAGAAATCCATTAATCTACCAGGGCCTTAACCAAAAGAGGACAAGGTTATTTTCAGCAAAGAAAACAAATCATGTGTTTAGAAATAGGAAGGACTATCACAGAATTAATAATTGAATTATTATTAATGATTAGTGGTAATAATTATTAACAATTAATGTTAATAATTTCAATTATATTTTGTAGGCAAAAATATATGAGCTAACTGCATTAAAGTTAACCACAAAACATGTGGAAAAAGTTTAAATAAAATGTTTTTGGAAACTTACTTTCTCTGTGCACAAATAGTCAAACATAATAATATTCTATTTTTAACTCTAAATTTTTATTGAAAATTACCTTTTAAAATTTTATTTAAGCTATACAAGTTTCTTGTATATCATATACATAGATTTGGGAACATAGTAATACTTCCTACCCTATCCTCCCTCCCACCCAGACTCCAACCCTTCTTCCTCCTCCCTCGCCCATTCTCACTCTTAATTTTTTTTTTTTTTTTGGCAGGCAGAGTGGACAGTGAGAGAGAGAGACAGAGACAGAGAGAAAGGTCTTCCTTTGCCATTGGTTCACCCTCCAATGGCTGCCGCGGCCGGCGCACCATGCAGATCCGAAGCCAGGAGCCAGGGGCCAGGTGCTTTTCCTGGTCTCCCATGGGGTGCAGGGCCCAAGCACTTGGGCCATCCTCCACTGCACTCCGGGGCCACAGCAGAGAGCTGGCCTGGAAGAGGGGCAACCGGGACAGAATCCGGCGCCCCGACCGGGACTAGAACCCGGTGTGCCGGAGCCACAAGGCGGAGGATTAGCCTGTTGAGCCACGGCACCAGCTATCTCACTCTTAATTTTTACAAAGATCTATTTTCAGTTTACCTAATAGTCATATCCCTGCACTAAGTAAAGAGTTCAAAAAATAACATGAAGAAGAAAATACTATTATAAATCATTATCTAATCTCAACATTTCACTCCAATACATTACATTTTGGGTACTCTTTCAGTTACCCCAGATCAGGGAAAACATATTTCTTATAGGTAGCCCCCTGTTGATTTTTTTTTCTTTTTAAGAAAGAAAGACTAAGGCAAAAATCCAGATTTGTCTGGTTAACCACACTTTTTACTTCATTTCCCTTTCAGCCAAATTATCAAGAAGATAGGAAACTTACAATTCATTCTTCATAGTATTTTATAAGAAATATGGGAAATAGAGATATTGAAAACATTTGAAGACTCAAGAAAGCAATTTTTCATGTTTCACCTGTCTTTACCCACAAATCTGGAGGAATTACTTTGAGCATCAATGCAATCATGTCATAATTTAATTCTATCAAATTATTTATCTTCTCAAAGCAAGAGATGACTCAAATAAAACAGTTTTTTGTCAGCTGGATGTGTTACCACCTTTTGTCTAACAAGTACAGTCCTTTTGGAGAATGGAGAATATGGCCTTAAAAGTAAACTAGAAATAGTAGATAACTAAGGAAAGTCACAACCATTAAGTTTATAGAAAAAAATATTTCACAGAGTGCATCAGAAATCCATACACTCTGCATAGAATTTACAACCCAGATGCATCCTCTGAGGCAGAAACAAGACAGGCTATTATTGAACGTTGAGCTATTGAATATCGTAGAAGTGTCATGCAGTTGTCACACTGTGGTAGAAATATGGAAATCAGAGGTTGAGGGTCAACAAACAGTTTAATAAATGCACACTGTGAGTTGCTTAATGACCTGAAAAGGAATTTGATTTTAAAAAACAAATATTTGTAGCATGTACAGTCACATCCAGGAAGTACAAAAAACCAATCATGTCCAAATATGGAGAAAAATCTTATTATTACCCTTCCACAAAGATATATGATTCCATTTCCAATAAATGAGTATTAAGTAAAAAACTATGTTATTTGGCTTACTTAAGAGGCCTATTCCCTAAGAAGGATGAGTCTTCCATTAACTATGGCCTCAAGAATTGGGTAGTGTGATAGCCTTCTCTCAGTTAATAATTAGTGTTCCAGTTAGAATCAAGTTTTTCTTACTTGTAGTTTAGACACTTTTCTTAGGGCCTCTAATATTGACTCTGTTCTCAGTTTCAGATTCTGATTTTAGATCCTGTGAGTTTAAATTGCTTGTTAGATTCATTTTCTCCAGACTTAACAAAGTAAAATTCTAGATGGCCATGCACATGAAACCTCTGCAAGCTGGCACTACATCCCCCTGGAGAGACCACTCCTGCTGCAACCTTGCCTTGACGCCCCTCCCTTTTCAGCATGAAGCAGCCAGAGAAATCATCACCCAGTTCCCCCTAACAAATGTTAGTGTTTCCCTCTTAGGGAGGAGGGAATGTGAGGAGTCAGATGGGTTAATAGATACTCAGGGGATCCCAATGGAATCTGGGGTGTAAAATATTTGCTTCCCTCCCCAAAACTTTATCTTTAGCAGGAACAAACAGATCACCCTGCTTTATTAGAAATTGCAAATTTACCATGAGAATAGCAAAGGAGTTCTTCCTGAGTTCACAGCGTATTGCAAAAGAAGTTATCTATCCCACTCTTAGCAGGCCAGACAGGATGGAGAATTATAAATGAAGCCTTTTAGGAAATCAAAACAGCCAAACATACAAGAAAAAATGTTCAGGATCACTATCCATCAGGAAAATGCAAATCAAAACCACAATGAGGTTTCACCTCATCAGGTTAGAATGGCTTTCATACAGAAATCAACAAACAACAGATGCTGGAGAGGACTTAGGGAAAAAGGCACATTAATCCACTGTTGGTGGGAATGCAGACTGGTAAGCCACTATGGAAGACAGTTTGGAGATTCCTCAGAAACCTGAATATAGCCCTGGATCCGAAGTGGGGCAGCCAAGGCTTGAACTGGCACTAATATGGGATGCTGGCACTGCAGATGGCAGATTTACGCTCTTGCCACAGAGCCAGCCCAATCAAAGTTTTTCTCTTAGGAATCCACCATAGATTGATTTATACCAAAGAGACTTCATAACACTATTTATTTGGATGGTGTTCTTAGATAAATTGTGAGCATAAATAATATAATATCAAATAATTGCATGTATTATGCTGATATTTTAACCTATAAAACAAATTCCAAATTAATGACTCAGCATTTAACAACTCACCTTCACTGATACCAGACTACATTTCTAACATGATCCTTTCTCTTTGTGCATATTGAGACATAAATTTTCCTTCCCCTGTGTATTGGTTCTCAAAAATACATCCAGTGGTATTTAGCGTAGAGTGAGCAACCACTCAAGATTGTCTGGGACTGAAGGGTTCTCTAGATGCAGGACTTTCAGTGCTAACACGGAGAAATCACTGCATGTTAGAAAGGATTGGTAAAAAAAATAATAATAATAATTAAAAAAAAAAAAGGCCAGTGCCGCAGCTCACTAGGCTAATCCTCCATCTGCGGGTGATGGCACTCTGGGTTCTAGTCCAGGTTGGGGCACTGGTTCTGTCCTGGTTGCTCCTCTTCCAGTCCAGCTCTCTGCTGTGGCCCAGGAAGGCAGTGGAGGACGGCCCAAGTGCTTGGGCCCTGCACCCATATGGGAGACCAGGAGAAGCACCTGGCTCCTGGCTTTGGATCAGTGCAGCACGCTGGCCTTATCGGCCATTTGGGGGTTAACCAATGGAAGGAAGGCCTTTCTCTCTGTCTCTCTCTCTCACTGTCTAACTCTGCCTGTGGGGGGAAAAAAAAGAACAGGGTTAATATCCAGCCTAGAAGAAGTAAAATCCTCTCAGAACCACCCTCTTATAATAAAAAAAATAAAGAAAGGATTGGTGACTTAACTTTCATAAATGGTTTTAGATGTCGCTTCACCATGATCTTCATCATCTTTTGATCTTGTCTTATGACACTACATAAGTTTTCTCATGGCATGTGATTCTCCTTTCTGATCCTAAAAACTAAGAAATTTTTTATAGGCTCATTATTTGCTGTTTCTGAAATTTGTTTTGTACGGAAGTATTTTTTTTCTCTCTCTTTTTTTCTTTTTTGTTTGTTTGTTTTTTTTGTTTGTTTGTTTTTGACAGGCAGAGTGGACAGTGAGAGAGAGAGAGACAGAGAGAAAGGTCTTCCTTTGCCATTGGTTCACCCTCCAATGGCCACCGCAGCCAGTGCACTGCAGCCCACTCACCGCGCTAATATGAAGCCAGGAGCCAGGTGCTTCTCCTGCTCTCCCATGGGGTGCAGGGCCCAAGCACTTGGGCCATCCTCCACTGCACTCCCAGGCCACAGCAGAGAGCTGGCCTGGAAGAGGGGCAACCAGGACAGAATCCAGCGCCCCCACCAGGGCTAGAACCCGGTGTGCCAGCACCGCTAGGCGGAGGATTAGCCTATTGAGCTGTGGTGCAGGCCCTTTTTTTTCTCTTAACTACTGAAGACAACATTCTTTTTGAAAAAAAAAAAAAGAATGCTGAAAAATACTGCAAAAGCATTTTTACTTTTGGTTCAGGATGACTGACCAGGCACATGTGTAAATCTTTTTGCCTTTCTAAAGATTCACTTTAAAATGGTAAAAACAGATTTAAAAGAAGAAAAACACATTTTAAACAATGCAGGTTAACTGGAGCAGTTTTCAGCAGCACCATTGAAGCAGAAACATTGAAAAATAACTGCAACAACAAGAGTTCGTATGGAAATTCAGCAGCCTGTGAAAGAGAAGACCTCTGAAAAGAAGGAGAATTATTTCACTTAACATAATGCCCTCCATTTCCATCCAAGTTGTTGCGAATGACAAGGTTTCATCCTTCCTTATGGCTGAGTAGTATTTCATTGTGTAAATGTACCTTTTTCTTTATCCATTCATCAATGAATGAACATCTAGGTTGCTTCCATTTTTTGGCTATTGTGAATAGTGCTGTAATAAACATCAAATGCAGGTGCTTCTTTAAAAGATTGATGTTATTTAAGTTACAGGAAATAAATCAAGCACAGAAAGACAAATATCTCATGATCTCACTCACATGTGTAGCCTTAAAAAATAGGTGATCTCTTGGAAATTAAAAATAGGATGGTGATTATCTTAGATTGGGGAGGGAAGTAGGGAAGGATGATTAGAGAAAGATTGATTGGTTGGTACTAGGTTATAGCTAGATAGGAGCACAAAATTCTGGAGTTCTATTGCACAAAATGGTGAAGACAAATCATGTTCATTTACCATGTTCATTTACCATGTCTATTAAAAAACTAGACTATAGGATCTGGGGCATTTCTACTATAAAGAGATGTTAAATGTTTGAAAGAATAAAGATATTAACCCTGACTGGACATTGCATATTAGATACATGTAATGAAACATTGCATACCATTTTATATGTCTGTTAAATTTTTAAATCTAAACAGTTAGGAGCAACATCTATAATTATAGAAAACAAGTTTTGAAAATAGAAGAGATCCCAAAGAGTCATTTATAGGAGAGTAAATTAAAGTACTAAGATTCCTTTAAGTTCCTTTAATTTGTTGAACTTATTGTCCAAACAGCTAAATATTGTACTTGTGTCTGGCTAAAAACAAAATCAGGTCTTTACAGATCAGGTCTTCTTCACAGGTCGAAAAACTGAACTGGGGAGTTGGGTGTCTTCCTTAGGAGATGGAATCTAGGTCACAGAAAGCAAACAGCAAGATTTCCAAGTCTTCCTGACCCTATGTCTGCCTGTAACCCAGGGAAATAGTGATTGCCACATGTTCTCAGAATCTCAGTTCATTTTTCAATGCTACTCAATTTAATTATTTATAAGTACGATACAAATATAAGCAACAACCAAGAATCTCCAAGCATTAGAAGTCTGTCATTAGAATAAATAAAATATACACTGATCTAACAGTAGGAAAATAAGCCCTGATGGAAAACAGTCAATAAATAAAACATAAAATGTTTAAAATCATCAAATTACTATTTTTCTGAGATCTTTCTGAAACTGTCCTATTTCTAAAACAAAGTTACATTTCTTTTTTTTCTTTTTTTTTGACAGGCAGAGTTAGTGAGAGAGACACAGAGAGAAAGGTCTTCCTTCCATTGGTTAACCCCCAAATGGCTGCTACGGCCGGCGTGCTGCACCGATCCAAAGCCAGGAGCCAGGTGCTTCCTCCTGGTCTCCCATGCAGGTTCAGGGCCCAAGCACTTGGGCCATCCTCCACTGCCTTCCTGGGCCACAGCAGAGAGCTGGACTGGAAGAGGAGCAACCCAGACAGAACCAGCGCCCCAACCGGGACAAGAACCCCAGGGTACCGGCACTGCAGGTGGAGGATTAGCCTAGTGAGCTGCAGTGCCAGCCAAAGTCACATTTCTTTGACAAAAAAAAAAAAATCACACAACAAAAGAGAATTCTTGTTATTTAACAGAAGTTATTAACATTACTGGGGAAAATCTAAATGAGTAATGTGAAGACAGAATTCATAATCTATATCATTGAATTAAGGAATTCTCAAATAAAGTAAGAGAAAGGGAAAGGAAAATTGACATGGAAGAAAAAAACACAGAGGAGAAATTTGGAAAATTCAGTGTATATTTAATAGCAAGAAAACAGAGAAAATCATAAAGAAATAAATAAGGTAAAAATTTTAGCTGAATAATTACATCAGAAAGTTTATTTAGTATGAGAAACATATTGTAATAAGCATTAGTGAAGATGTCATTATCTGACTATAAACATATATTTTTCCTTCTTGCTTAACAACATAAGTCTATTTATTTTCCAGGTGGTCCTGTACTCAGTAAGCAATCTGTATTTTCTCACATCTCTTAAAGCTATATGAAAAAAAAATCCCGATCAGAGAGAAAAAGCAGTACTTATTGAATGGAAAATATACAAAAAGCTGTGAAAGTGTTCTGTCCTCTGCTCTTCTTGCTCCTTCTTGCCTAGGGTAGAAATACAATGCTGGAACTTGTGGTGTGGTGTGATATGGGATTAAACATACAGATGCTGGGACCCACATCAGGGACCAGCAGGTTAAGCGGCTACTTTCAATGCCAGTTCCAACATCATAGTGCCAGTTCGAGTTCTGGTTACTCTGCTTCTGATCCAGTTTCCCACTAATGTGCGTGAAAATGAAGCAGGAGATAGCCCAAATATTTCAGGCCCTGTCACTCACGTGGGAGACTAGGATGGATTTTCTGGCGACTGGTTTCTGCTTGGTCCAGCCCTTGCTCTTGTGTCCATTTAGAGAATGAATGAGCAGATAGATGATATCTCTGCCCCTCCTCACTCTGATGCACTTTCAAATAAATAATTATTTAAAAACATGAAAATGCTTCTAATAGTGAGAGCTGAACAGAAAAATAGAAAGAACTTGAATCACTATTGCTGTCAGAAATCCACTACACCAACCTGGAAAATATATTTCTGTAGATAATGATATGTAAGAGAATTAAATGCTCGTTGGCAGAAGCCACTGTAGCAAGATTCCTATAACACAGCAGTGAATCAGATACCTTAAGTATGGCAACAATGTTGAAATCATTCAGTACATGACTTTATGAAGCAAAATGAATACACTTCAGTAAACTACTGAAAAATAGTGAATGTCAAGATTTATTCAAGAATCTCAGAATTTTTTAAATGAATAAAAAGAGATAAAAGATAAACCAAAAGTTAAGTACTATGAAACCAAGAAATATATGTATCAGCAAGCATATACTAGAAGGGAGAGAAGGAAAAAAAAACTATAAGGAAGAAATATTGGAAGAAATAATCAGTTTTTCCCCAGAATTAAAAAACACAAAAAATCCTAAGTTTCATAAGGTTTACTTAATAGAGAAGGATAGCAAACACGAACTATAGATACACAGGTTATATAAATGATTATAGAGATGTCCATATAGTGAGATAAATTATAAGATTTAAGAACATCAAGGAAAGAATAAATTCTAAAAATGTTGAATTGTCATGCCAGGAAGAGGCTGACACTAAAACAAAATGAATTGGATCAATATTAGCATTCTCAGAGTAACTTAAGATACAAGAAAACAATGAAATTATCTTGGCAAACCTTGAAAGAAAGTAGTTTTTCTTTTCTTTTCTTTTCTTTTCTTTTCTTTTCTTTTCTTTTATTTTCTTTCCTTTTCTTTTCTTTTCTTTCCTTTTCTTTCTTTTTTATTTTTTTCTGACAGGCAGAGTTGGACAGTGAGAGAGAGAGACAGAGAGAAAGATCTTCCTTCCATTGGTTCACCCCCCCCCAAATGGCCTCTGTGCCAATCCAAAGGCAGGAGCCAGGTGCTTCCTCCTGGTCTCCCATGTGGGTGAAGGGCCCAAGCAATCGGGCCATCCTCCACTGCCTTCCCGGGCCACAGCAGAGAGTTGGACTGGAGAAGGAGCAACCAGGACAGAACCAGCACCCCGACCGGGTCTAGAACCCGGGGTGCCGGTGCCACAGACAGAGGATTAGCCAAGTGAGCCACAGAAAGCAGTTTTTCAAGCATGCAAGGTTTCAAAAGTTTTATCCAAAAAAGAATTATTTAAAAATATTCTTCAAGAGAGACCATAGCAACAAGAAAAATAAATCTTGCAGGATTCTGTAAGACCTCTGGGAAGTAAGGCATGGAACTAACTTATTTTTATTTTTTTTTTATTTATATAAAGGGAACAAATTTTATATATACAGTTTTAGGAGCATAATGATACTTTGCATCTCTCTCTCTCTCCTTCCCTTCATCCTCCCTTTCTTAGTTCTTTTAATTTTTACAATGATATACTTTGAATTTTCTTTATAATGACAAGCTTAACCCTCCACTAAGTAAAGAACTGTAGCTTTTGTCTGCACTTTTGAAGAACAGTGAAACTGACTTATGAAGCAAGTTGTTATCTAAAAAATAAGTAACTAAAGAAAAGTAAATCAGCACAAGCAAAAGAACACAATTGTTAATAACTCAGAGTGAAAATTCTAGTTTTTGTGGCCAAATTAATAGATAAGATAGTTCACTTAGTCAAGGGAGAAACAAATATGAAGTTACTGTACATGTTCTAATGGACATAACAATTGCACCTAACAATTAAGATTAATGTATTTTTCAAGTGCACTTGGAAATTGTATGTAAATAGCTTCATGCCAAGCAAAAGCTTATTTGTATTAAATTTCAAGGAATTATTATCATAGTTCCATGTTTCCAACCACAGGTCACTAAAGGCAGAAATCATTAACACAGATAACATAAAAAGATATGCTAGGAAAGTTATAAATACAGATTTGCCTTGATTTACCACAGAGCTGTGTGTTGATAAACCCATCACAAGTTGAAGATATATTCACTTGAAAATGAAATGAATACACCTGACTTGCCAAACAGCATAACTCAACAACACATACACTAGTATATCTGTTGTTTCCCCTCATGATTACACAGCTGACTAGGAGCTGTGGTTCCCTGTGGCTGCTCAGCATCAAGGAAGAATTCTGTATTGCATATCAGACCAAGCTCTATGTGGTTTCTACAAAATGCAGACCTCATTAAAAAGTGTTTGGCAGAATTCTCTCCTGTTCAATATTTTGGAATAGTTTAAAAAGTATTGGAGTTACTTTGTCTTTGAATGCTTTGTATAATTCAGTAGTATAGCCATTAAGTCTGGATTTTTTCTTAATGGAATACTGCTTCAACTCATTGCTTATTATGAGTCTCTTTAGATTTGTCTGCATTTTCTTGATTTCATCTTGGTAAGTTATATGAATTTGGGAATTTATCCATTTCTTCAAGATTTTCCAGTTTATCACATGTAGTACTTCATAGCAGATTCTTGTGATTCTTTATATTTTAGTGTTGTCAGTTTAATGCCTCCTTTTTTATCTCTAATTTTATTTGAGTATTTTCTCTTTTTTCATGTTAGTCAAACTAAAAGTTTATCTTCTGAATAACCAACATTTTTGTTAATCTTTTGTATTTTTTTATTTCAATTTCATTTATTTTTGCTCTGATTCTTATTACTTTTGCCTACTGCTGATTTAGGGTTTGGATTATCCTTATTTTTCTAAGTCTTCAAGATGCATCATTAGAGTTTTAATTTGAGACATTTCTTTTTCAATTTTTTTTTTGTATGTAAACACTTCACTCTAGCCCAGCATCATCACTTGTAGGCATTTAGTGAGTGAACCAAACTACACATAAGTTTCTGTCTATCTCTCTGCCTCTTGGCCTTTCTCTCTCTTGCTCTGCCTTTCAAATAAATAAAATATTAAGAATAAAATAGATAATCTTTTAAAAAATATAGGTTTATGGGCTGGTGCTGTTGCATAGTAGGCTGAGCCTATGCCTGCGACACTGGAAGCCCATATGGATGCTGCATCATTCCTGGCTGCTCCACTTCCAATCCAGCTCTCTGCTATGGCCTGGGAAAGCAATAGAAAATGGCCCAAGTGCTTGGGCCCCTGCACCCACATGGGAGACTTGGAAGAAGCTCCTGGCTCCTTGCTCCTGGCTCCTGGATTCTGGCTCTGGGTCAGCTCAGCTCTGGCTTTTATGATCATTTGGGGAGTAAACCAACAGATGGAAGACCTGTCTCTCCCTCTTTTTGTCTGTAACTTTACCTCTCAATGAAATAATAAAATATTTAAATATATATTTGTATACCTTCTAAGTTAGGTATGAATAAGACTTGAAGTATGAATCACTGAGGCAAAATTCCTTGCTAACTGAAAACCTGTAAATCCAAAGAAGTTATACAGTTCCAAAATACTATGATGACATAAGAATAAGGCACACATTTTCTTTCCAAGAAAGATAACAAGAAAAAAATGGAAGGGTGTCAGATTCCAATCAAATTTTAAAACCTTGCAAGAAATATTACATTAGATTTTAATGCATAAAAATAATCTTCTTTGGATTGATTCCAGATACGCTGGTGAGGTAGAGATATGTCTGGACGTACAGAAGGGTAGTTGCAGCTCCAAAGCGTCATCAGATTTGAATCTCATACTTAAACCTTAAACAGCCCTGCCTCTAAGTCTCCACCTAGTAGTTTTGCTCCCAAAGCTTTGGTCAGAGGCCATCTGGGCTGTCTAAATCAAGGAAGTTGAACTGATGATCTCTTTAGTCATCTTGTGGATAATTTTTCCCTTGAAAAATAATGAACATTTCTCAAATAGATATAATTTCTGGCACTATAGCATCTAAATCTGAAGCCTCCCTTCATTTCATTCTTATTTCTCTGAGGCATACTTGCTTCAGATCACCAAGAGTACTTATTCAAAATGCATATTTCCTTACAATCCTAGACACATTGTATCAGAATAGACTAATCAAGATCCAACAAATAAGCATTTTCACCTTCCTCCCCAGCTACTCTTTTCTTATACTGAATTTTGTGAACCACAACTTGACTTTTAGAAATAAATGCACAAAAAGAAATTATAGGAGATGATAATTTTTCAAGGCCTTATTTTTAAATTTCTGTTTATTTGAAATTCCAAATGAACTAGAGATATTTTCACTGTTAACAGCAGCAGCATCTTAGTGATGCTACATTTTTCTTTGGCTCTGGATAGTCTTCTTTCTTTTATTTTGTGTCACTGCTGACACAACTGGAGTTTTCCTCAATTTAAAAATATGTAATAATTAATTACTAGAGACAGTGCTAGTCTAAGCACAGTTTTTTTTAAGATTTATTTTTATTTATTTGAAAGACAGAGTTACAGAGAGAAGTAGAGACAGAGAGAGAGGTCTTCCATCCACTGGTTCACTCCCCATATGGCCACAACAGCAGGAGCTGAGTCGATCGTTCCTAAGTCAGGAGCCAGGAGCTTCCTCAGGATCTCCCACGTGGGTGCAGGGGCCCAAGGACCTGGGACATCCTTGGCTGCTTTCCCAGGCCACAGCAGAGAGCTGGATCAGAAGAGGAGCATCTGGGACTAGAACCAGCGCCCATGTGGGATGCTAGAGCTTCAGGCCAGGGTGTTAACCTGCTGTGCAACAGCGCCAGCGCTGGTGTAGTTTCTTTATCAGCATAGAATTTTATGGGCATAAATCTGAGAACTATTTTCATGCCTCACATTTGGGTAATCAAAACAACTAAGGTCATGCCAAATGATGAGGAAAAAATAAACATAGATAAAACATCCTCTGTGGACTTACGTAAATAGTATTCTCAGGGAGTTTTTTTATAAATTGTACACTTTCACCTTTCAGAAATAGTCACCCTATGTTGCAAGGGTTCAGGTATTCAAAAGCTTGAATTTTGAAGCAAGGCTTCATTATAACCCTCTAAAACCAGGATTTTTGGCCAGTGCTAGTTTCCTTTAAGAAAATATCTATTGGATCTCGTCACCAAGACATTTTTGGCATTTTTGACATTTTTGGAAAACTATTGCTTTGAGATTCACTAGCTGACCCCACTTTTTCTTCATTATCACAGGCATCCTAATGCTTCAGTGGATTCCATTCACACTGATCATAATCCAAACATAAAGTTTAAGACTATGCAAAAATATTAGTCTTCATAAAGCATATTCAGAATAAATTTTCCCCACCATTATCACAGAGAAATGAACAGGAGGGTCCCTCATTAAATTATAAGGAAGTAAAATTGAATACCTGGCAGTGTTTGGGAGACATTTATAGAGCATAATTATGAACATTTTCATATTTGAGCTAGAGAAGTAATTACCAAGTTACCTTAAAAAAAATCCTGTTTGTAAACTTCACACTTTCCAAAATAATTGGCATCCCTTGTTGAGAAGAAGCAAGAATCAAAGAACTATAATCATATAACATATTTTTGAGATTACTTATCCCAAACTTTGTTTTCTGGGAGAACGGACATTTTGATGATATTGATTCTTCCAATCCATGAGTATGGAAGATTTCTCCATTTTTTGATATCCTCTTCTATTTATTTCTTTAAGATGTTGTAATTCTCATTTGTAGAGATCTTTAACATCCTTGGTTAAGTTTATTTCAAGGTATTTGTTTTTGTGGCTATTGTGAATGGGATTGATCTTAGAAGTTCTTTCTCAGCCAAGGCATTGTCTATGTATACAAAGGCTGTTGATTTTTGTGCATTGATTTTATATCCTGCTACTTTGCCAAACTCTTCTATGAGTTCCAATAGTCTCTTAGTAGAGTTCTTTGGATCCCCTAAATAAAGAATCATATCATCTGCAAAGATTGATAGTTTTACTTCTTCCTTCCCAATTTGTATCTCTTTAATTTCTTTTTCTTGCCTAATGGTTCTGGCTAAAACTTCCAGAACTATATTGAATAACAGTGGTGAGAGTGGGCATCCCTGTCTGGTACCAGATCTCAGTGGAAATACTTCCAACTGTTCCCCATTCAATAGGATTCTGGCCGTAGATTTTTCATAAATTGCTTTGATTGTATTGAGGAATGTTCCTTCTATACCTAATTTGCTTAGAGTTTTCATCATGAAAGGGTGTTGTATTTTATCAAGTGCTTTCTCTGCATCTATTGAGATAATCATACAGTTTTTCTTCTGCAGTTTGTTAATGTGGGGTATTACATTGATTCATTTGTGAACATTGCACCATCCCTGCATACCAGGGATAAATCCCACTTGGTCTGAGTGGATGATCTTTCTGATGTGTTGTTGCATTCTATTAGCCAGAATTTTATTGAGGATTTTTGCGTTTATGTTCATCAGGGATATTGGTCTGTAATTTTCTTTCATGTTGCATCTTTTTCCAGCTTAGAGATTAGGATGATCCTGGATTCATAGAAAGAATTTAGGAGGATTCCCTCTTTATTGATTGTTCTGAATAGTTTGAGAAGAATTGGAGTTAGTTCTTCTTTAAATGTCTGGTAGAATTCAGCAGTGAATCCATCTGGTCCTGGGCTTTTCTTTGTTGGGAGGGCCTTTATTACTGTTTCAATTTCTGTCTCAGTTATGGGTCTGTCAGATATCAGAATGGCTACACAGCTCTTTTTTTGGTTTCTGTTTTTTTGTTTTGTTTTGTTTTATTTTATTTTGTTTTGTTTCTGAAAACAGCTCTTAGCTTTCAGTCTGTGAGTATCTTTCTTGGTGAGATATGTTTTTTTATAGGTAGCAAATAGATGGATTTCATTTTCTAATCCATTCAGCCAGAGTATGTCTTTGTACTGGAGAGCTGGGGCCATTTGTATTCTAGGTGAATATTGATAAGTAGCAACTTTGCCTTGCTGTTTTCTGTGGATATTGCTGTGTTTTTACTTTGGGTATCCCTTGTACTTTTACTGTGGGATTTTCTGCCTTCACACTACACTAAAGGTCACTTAAAGCAGAATCAAGGCAACCAATGTGATGTTGTCTGCAGTCATCTGTTTGGAATGTGATTTGGGCTTGGGGAGAGTGATCACAATGAAGGTGACGAAAGTGACTGGGTTCAAATTTTTTTTAAAGAAAACTGAGAAGATTAAGTAGTACTTAGGATAAGAGGCAGAAACAAAGAAATGGCTCCAGATATTCCAGCCTGAATAACTCAGAAGCTGGAAAAGGCTATGGGAAACAGCAGGTTTCGTGGGTGATTGGGAATTGGTTTGGATGTTTTAGGGGTGAGACCAAATAGAGTTGCCAGGAGTAGGCAGGTAGACGTGCTGGTACACAGTGTAGTGCAAGAGAGAGAGGCTTGTGCTGTGGATATTCATTTGGGAGACATCACGAGATGCCTGGTATTTAAAGCCACAAGACTGACTGAGATCAACATAAGAGTGAGTTCGTAGGTGAAGAAAAGGGATGCCATCACTTGAGGATAGAAACTAGGAAAAGGGAGACAAGGAGTGACCTAATTAATTATTCAAACTGTATTTTGTGGTCATCCTTGGGTCTGTGAGTGGGAATACAGCGTTTAACAGCTCAAAACACTGGTGGGCAATGGCAGAGGTGGTTCCGCAAGTCACTGTCAGAAAGAACGGACTTGTATTGGCATCAGAACGTGACTGCCATACCTCTCTTCCCAAGGTTTTTTCATATTTATTTAACTGTTTCATTCCAAAGTAAGTGAACATAAATTCCCTATTGGTTATGAGGGCATATTGATCTCGATTATATAAAATTACTAGATTGTTGAGCCGATATTACTTTTGTATTTATTAACACTAAAAATCTCAGGCATCCATGTGTACCTTGAACTTCAAACGCTTAGATGCCAAAATGAATAATCTAGTGAGACATTTAAGGTAAAGATGTGTCCTGTTTGTCTCCGCGTAAGTAATACCAAACATAGGATTCAACAAAGTTTAAGTGTTCAGTATCGGCTTTTACAATAAATCAATGCATGAATCATTCTGGAAATTGATACATTAATTTTCTTCCAGTTACAGAACAACATACTTATCATCACCTTTTTTTCAAGATAAAAATGTGTTAGTACATGCAAATATGTTAAGGATCTTGAGATGAGGATTTCATCTTGTATTATCTGGTGGTAAAGACCTAACATGCCTATTATTCTTTAATTATAAATGTAAAAAAGTTATGGACACTCAGAAGAGGAGGTCATTTGAAGACAGAGATTCAAGTAATGAGACCATAAGACAATGGAGCTGCAAACAATGAAAGTGAAAAGAATTAAAGAAACAGATTTCCACCCAGAGCCTCTGTAGGGGATACGGTCCTGCTGGCATTGGGATTTCAGACTTCCTCTCTCCAGACAGGTAAGAGAGCAAATTTCCACTGTTTGAAGTCATCACACGTGTTAAATACCTATAGAAAAACATTAATCAATATGGCAAGTGGGAAGTCTTTTCCTTGGTCTTTAGCAGTTTCCAGCATGAAGCTGTTGACCTACTATTTGTAAAGCGTTAGGGCCAAAATATCTCACCACCCATTAAGCCTAAAGCAGAAAACTATCTTCCTTTGCAGTAGCCTCACACTGTCCTTATTTATCTTAATTTCCATAAAGTTTATTTCTCAGCGTTCCCATTGAATGCACCAAAATTCAGGTATACTGTTGGCCCTATAGTGAGTACAAGAACATTATTTCACCAGCCAGATGATGTCAAAGCTGAATGCAATATTGGGCATATTTACCAACTAGTAATACACAGGATGGCAGAAAGAGAAGAAACCAACTTTAAGGGAAAATAAGGGAATCGAGAAAGCTAAGGCTGTCCAGTGAATTTAATAGAAAATTTCAAGATATGTCTCTTGTCTACCCCAAAAGAAGAATGTATCAAGGAACAGGACCTGGAAATACCCCCAAGGAGCCCTTTTTTGCATTTTGGTTTTTGGCCCTGCTACCTCTGTATTTACATTAGCTTGGAAATCCTTTATATAAGGTATACAATCTTCATGGTTTTCATATAAACAAATTCAGAATGCAGTTATTTTTCCATCCTACCCCCTCTGTTGACATCACTCTCACCCTTCTTCCTGCTCTGAGAAATTTTCTGCCTTCACATTCTTTGGTAGTGATGACCATGTTTCTGTGTTTCTCTGTGTAGCACATCCTTAAGCATCCTTTGCAAGGCTGGACAGGTGATGACAAATTCTTTCAATTTCCTTCTGTTGTGGAAAGTCTTTCTTTCACCTTCGTGCATAAGTGAGAGCTTTGCAGGGTAGAGTATTCTGGGTTGACAGTTTTTTTTTTTCTCTCAAGACTTGGATGATTAGTTGCCATTCTCTTCTAGCCTGTAGGTTTTCTGATGAGAAGTCTGCTCTGAGTCTGATTGGAGATCTTCTGAAGGCAACCTGGTGTTTCTCTCATGCACATTTTAGAATATTTTCTTTGTGTTTTAATATGGAGAGTTTGATTACAATGTTCATAGTGAGGATCTTTTCTGATTGTGTCTATTGGGAGTTCCATGTGTTTCCCATATTTGGATGTCTCTTTCTTCAAATTATGGAATTTTTCTGAGTTATTTCACTAATAGGCTTCCTAATCTGTTCTCTTTCCAAGCCTTCAGGAACTCCTAAGAGCCGTATGTTGGTGTCTTTTATGGTATCCTGTAGATCTCCAGCAAGGTGCTTTAGTTTTTGAGTTCTTCTTCTTGTGTTTGGTTTGACTGTAAAATCTGAAGGGATTTGTGTTCTAGCTCAGATATTCTTTCTTCTGCCTCACCTACTGTGATGGTAAGACATTCCCCTGTGTTTTTCATTTGATCAATTGATTTCTTCTTTTCCAGTATTTCATTTTGAATAAGTCTGAAGATGGAAAAGGCTATAAGAAGCAACAGGTTTAGTAGGCAATTGGGAGCTTGGTTTAGATGTTTTAAGGGTGAGACCAGTAGAGGGGTCAGGAGTAGGCAGGTGGACATGCTAGTAGGCAGTGGAGTGCAAGGGAGAGGAAAACCTCTCTTTCTTAAGGGTTGCCATAGAGGTTCTCAGATAAGGGCCACATGTCTGTCTATGAATGAATCACAAAGGGCAAGATGACAGATGCTTTTAAAAATTTATTTATTTATTTATTCATTCATTTATTTATATTTGAAAGTCACAGAAAGGCTGAGTCCGCGTGTGTGAGAGAGAGGTCTTCCATCCACTGGTTTACTCCCCAGATGACCACAGCAGAATTGTGCTGATCTGAATCTAGGAGTCAGCAGTTTCTTCCAGGACTCCACATCAGGGCAGGAGCCCAGGAACTTGGTCCATCTTCCACTGATTCCCAGGAAATAGCAAAGAGCTGGATCCAAAGTAGAGCAGCTGGGATTTGAACCGATGACCACTTGGGATGCCAGCGTGGCAGGTGGTGGCTTTACCTGCTACACCACAGAGCCAGCTTGTGATGGATTGTTACATTGCATAAAGTCCATTGTAGGTGGACATGGACATGGTGTCCCCATTCTGCATCTACTGAAACATGATACCCCATGAAAACCCATGATGGTAACAGCACCTAATGGAGAATTCTGGACAGAAGGAAGGCACAGATACACACTACAAGTACAAAGCATATCAGAGGAGCATGTGGTAACAGTCACAATCTTTGATGCTTCTGTAGTGTATTTTTTTTATAAAAACTGCTTCATCTGGTTCTGTTTGGTCTAGTCATCGTTTGGAGTGAGTTGACAAACAGCAAGCAATTGTGCTTGAATTTCTCAACCTTCAGAATGACTAGGACAATGCTGACTATGTTTGCTTTCTCCTCTGAGCCTTGGGCCTGGGAGTGCAACCTCATGCATTTCATTGCCCTTCTGAAGGCTCAGAAGGCTGAGGCAGCCTGGAGCTCTGCCCAGAGAACACGATGTTAAATGCAGAGCTGAAGATGTAACAGGACTTGGCTACTTCTTCTAAACTGGGCACTTCTGCCATCACAGGCAGTGGACCCACCAACTTGACCTTTCAGCTCATTCGAGACCTTAAGTGCAGCGAAAATGGGCACCACCTCCCCACTCCTTCTAATGCTATTGTCATCAGCTCTCCTCTCTGCTCCCACAGGAGCACTGTCCCCTCTTCCCGTGTCCATGGAAGTGTGGTTCAGAGACCCCATGAAGAGACACAAGGCACCAGCCAGCTTACACTCTGGCTTCCCATCCAAATTGAACCATCCCTTTAGCCCTGAAACTGCCCTTCAGTTCAACTTTAGCACGCTGGTGGGTAGGAACAAAGAGACTCTCTCATCAATTATTCTGAATTCATAGGCCATCCCAGAATGTCTTCTGCAGTCCCCTCACCCTAGGAGGCAGTGCCTCTGCAAGGGTTCTGTCCAAGCTGGCAGGGGCAACAATGAATTGAAGGAAGCTGCCATCCTTCCAAGTCGGTCATCTTCCATCCTCTCTCAGTGTCCAGGGAGACTTGCCTCCCATTCTCCATGGTGCTTACTAGTGCTGGGAACAAACACAACACCATTCACAACATTGCCTCAGTGAAGTCGCTTGCTGCTAGTTTGCCTGTGACATAGTCAGCCCAGTGACCAACGCAGCTCCAATCATCCCTTTAATCCATTCGCCTGCTGCTCAGCCACATACTGCCTGCCTGATGCTGTCAGGTATGTGGGTTTGACGTGGTCTGCATCTGTTGTACCAGACAAAGCCTGACTGGTTCATCCTATCAGGATAGAGACTTTTTGGCTTTGTAGTTGCCACCAGACTTCCCAGCTCTGTGGACAATACCTTATTGTTTGGCAACTTTCTCTAGAGCCAGTAGTGTCTTTGGAGCCAGCAGTCTCTCTTGATGGTGATAGTTTGGGTTTTCTGTGTCCCTCCCAGCCCCCAGTTCCAAGTACAGTGTTGCAAACTTAAAAATATGGGCAATTAGCACCATTTCTGCCCCTGCTTTTGGTCCATAACTTTGGAGCCACCTGGCCAGAGCATGGCTGTTGCAAGGAGAGGTGCCAGCAACATTGCTATGTGCGGACTCACTTCCAGTGCTTCTCACACTCCTGGCATCTGTGGTCCTCCTGCCCTACACACACACACACAGACTCACACGCCATACTTTGTAGTGGATGGCATCCATGTCCATGCCCTTGTGCCCCTGCTTCCCACCAGTGCAACTGGGCTTCACCTAGATAGCAGAAACCTACACTTAGGAGACCCATGACTTTGGCAAAAAATGTGTTAGAAGACTTCACTTGGTCCCCTGAAAACCCAACTCTGTGCCGATTTCTTCAAAATTAGAACATAGAGGACTCACCCTGCTCCTATAAGCAGTGCCTGTTCCGTTGCGCGGGTACCTCACGGGCTCTTGACTTTCCCAGATTACGTTCTTAATAAAAACCCTGTTCTTTTCCATTTCACCCATTTGCAATAAACTTTAACATAATCATGTCATATTTAAACTGTAGTAGTATAATATCCTTAACCATCATTGGTTTGACAAAGATAGAAATCTAAGTTTTACAAAAATACTTGCAGCAATACTGGTACATACACATACAGAGTTTTTTTTTTCTTTCATTTTTCTTGTTTGTTTGTTTGTCTAAATTTAGCTCCCACATATGAGGGTGAACCTGCAGTATTTGTCTCTCTGGGTCTGCCTTATTTCATTTAGCATCCTGTTGAGTGAATCTTTCTTTTTCAAATAGAACTGTGGAGCTTTTAAGAGTATATGTTTAAGATATTTATATAGTCCGTCTAGTGCTTTTCCTTTGAAGAGTTTGCAAACTTTTATTAGGAATATTTGAGCAATGCTGATAGCTTCTTCTTGTAGACACAAAATCTGCCCAATCCAAAGAGTGTTATGGTGTAGACCCTCACCTCTAGCTCCCTCCCCTGTCTGCTACCGTTTCCAAAGCAGTGGACCAAGGCTATCGCAGTTCTCAAGTACCCCACTAGAGCATAGAATCCGAAGAGCATCAAAAGAGAAATGCCAGAGGTTGAATGTAAAGGCCAGTTAAGCCTGGGAAGGCAGGAGAGGCAAAGCCAGAAGAGGAGCAAGGAGTGCATTGCAGACCTAGAGAAAGGGTGGGTGAGAAAAGTAGTGGAATCCGACATTGGGTGAGGGAGTGATTTCTGATTTTGCTAGTTGTGACATGGCATGCCTGTGATATATTCTGAAGTACGTGAAGGGAGGATTAAATAGCATTCTTAGGCAATAATAGCAAAGCAAAGTTTGGTAAATCATTACAGAAATAGGAATTTTAAGATTTGCATATTTTAATGAAAACTTTTCATTTTTGCAAACAAACCCTAATAGTGGAAATCGAACTTGGAATAGTCCCATACATGTCATTAGCTGGTGAGGATAATGCATTTGTGCACACTTCTTCATGACTATTGAACATGAAGGGGACAAAAAAGTCAGTTCTTTGGCGTAGTACCTGAAGAATGACCTCTGTGCTCCTCATTAAACCAGCCTGTCCTGACCAACAGAGCCACCTCGTGGTCACCATAAGAAACGCTCCTACCCAGAAGTGTTCCCCACAGTGGTCCTCCACCTGCCTTCTGCAGGGTGTGGGCCAGACTTTTTCAAACAGGTTGTGGGGCCCTACTCCCAGAGCTTCTGACTCGCTGGTGGCAGGTGGGATGCTGTAATTCCCATTTCTGACAAGTCTCCAAGTGAGCAAAGCAGCGCTGCTGGGCCAGAAACCACATTTTGAGAAGCTGGCTTTCCCATCATATTCTTTCCAATGGGGAAAGAGAATCTGCCTAGCTGGCAACCACAGCTTTGAGGATTCTCACAGATTAAGCCAGTTGCTTCATGCAGGCCTACACCTTCTTACATAACTGCCCCTTATACCGTGTCATGGCCACTTACACACAGAAAAAGAAAACTTTTTATCAGGCAGGTGATTGGCACAGCTAGCCTGGCCCACCCCTGGCTGTGGTGGGCATTAGCTGGTTAAAGCATTGAATGGGAGACAGCTGTCTCTCTGTCTTTCAAATAAAAGTGAGTGAAATAAAACTTTACAAAATCTGTTTCTCCTGTCCTTTCCTCTCACTTTCTTCATTCTTTAAAGTTATAGTTGATATTACAAAAAGAACTTAGTAGGGTAGGATAGGCTTGGGCAGGTGACATACTCAATTAATAACACAACATGTTGTGATATTTGTTGATTTCCATGATGTCCTGCCGCCTTAGAACACGTCCAGTTATGTCTGTCTTCACTGAAGTTCCTGCTTCCTTCCACGTCTTTAATGAAAAAGTGCAGAGTAGAAAGTTATTTTCCTTGTTACTAACTCTCTTGATTTGTTAAAAATCATAGACTATTATAATCACATTATAGACATAGAAGATTCAGAAGCATCACAGTATAGTTTATCTCATTTCTCTGTACAGCTGGGGAATTAGGGTCTCACTTCTAGAAAGGAAGAAAAAGAAATCCACCTGGGAGTGAACCTTTGGTTCTCCCCATGTACAGGTTTGGCTCCAACCATGCTTATTCAAGGTGTTGACAGTGCAGTTGCCTGCACGCATTGAAATCCCAGAGGGGTGAGTGTTTTGCACAGTGGTGGCTTTGGGGCCACTTCAGACCACATCAGGCCACCTAGGTTTGAGTCCCAGCTCCATGTTCTAGTCTAGCTTGGTGCTCATGCAAATCCCAAGAGGCAGAAGATGGTAACTTAAGTGCTTGGGTCTCTGCCATTCACGTGGGAGGCTTCGGTGGAGTTCCAGGCTCCAGTCTTTGGTTCGAGCCAGCCCTTGCTATTGTGGGTGTTTGGGAAGTGAACCAGTGGATGAATGATCACTGTCTCTATGTACCTTTCAAATAGAATGAAAGTTAAAATATTTCAGACTTCATAGAGGGCCTCGGCCATGTTTCCTAGAACTGGCGATCCAAATGTGGCAAAATCCTGCCTTACCTAGAAGTCCTCAGATCTGATTTGGTTCTCAGGCATACTCCCCTTGGTAGAGCTTCCCTCTGATCAGTGTGTAAGTTATTTTGCTCTCAGACAGCTCCTTGCTCAGTAGATCACAGCTAATTGGGAAATTAGGATTGTGTTTGCTCTAAAGTCTCTTTACATTTATACTGGCAACAAGAATTAACCTCCACACACTGAAGAGTACCGCTCCCCCATTTTGGGCACCTCAACCCAAGTAGGCACACCCATGTTCTCGGGGGCGGGACCAGGGCAGGACACTCCGAAGGGCCTGGCAGTGCAGCTAGGGTGCATCTATGCTCAACTTGGAGCCAGGGAAGCCCTCCAGTGACCAAGGTCTCAAGCCACACGTGGTCAGTGGGGGCCAAGCTAGACTCTGGGAGGAGCAGAGGAGCCCATGGAGCCCAGGCCAGGCTGAGTGAGCCCTGGAACATCGGCCCCTCAACACCCACGGGGTGGGCCGATCCATGCAACCAGCAGCCAGACGGCCCCGTGCACTAGAAAAGCAGGCTGGGCCTGGGGTCGGGCCTGGTGCTTCGCCCTTAGGTGCCTTCTGTTGTATCCCTTTCCACCAACCTTCCCCCTTGCCTGGACAGCTGCAGTCAGGCCCCACCCCCTGGTACCACACCCCTCATTGTCACCTACTGTGACACTCCTGCACAGGCCCTCAGCCCTGTACTTGAGCCAGTTGCTCCCACAGTAGTGGTCTGAGATGAGCAACTGTTTAAAAAAATGCAGCTGCGGCTGCAACCACATGGTACCTGTGTCTGGCAATGTGGCGGCTCCCAGAGAAACTGCCCCCCCACGTTCCTGAACCCAGGCCCCAACCTGACCCTGCCCTTGTCCCTGAGCCTGCCCCCACTTCTGCCCTCATGCCCAACCTCTTGGAGAAGCCCCATTACCAGGGGCAGTCCCACGAGGTATTGACCCAGCTGTGTCCGTTTCCTTGATTTAAGCTTCAGGGCCACAAGGCACGCAAGCAGCAGTGCCCGGCCAAAAGGCACAGCAAAGTGGCCAGTAGATGGGACCAGTGGGCCAGCACCCTACCACCCTGCACCCCAAAGACTCCGGCCAGAGCCATCGAGCTGCAAGATGAGAGGGAGAAGAGGAGAAGCCACAGGAAAAGGCCATGGATCCTAGTGGACCCTCTCGGCAAGATGTGGAGGTAGCCAGGAGCCTGGAGGCAAAGGATGACCCCTCAAACCATGAGCCCACTCCTGGCACTCTGGGGGGACACCTCCAGCCTGGAGACCCTCCAGAGCACGGCCAGGGTGCTGGCCCTGAAGATGCAACATCAGGTCTGCTCCCCCTGCCAGGGCCCAGTGACACCAAGGGCCCTGCCTCTGGGGGGAGGCCAGAAAAGAGCTCCTGTGGAGAGGAAACTGCGATCATCAACCTCCTTCCTTTCAGAAGGAGGCTGTCAGCTCCTCTGAGGCTGAGTACTCAGAAATGTGTAGTGTCACCTCCCTCCCACTCAGAGGAGCTTCCATCCATTTGGGAAGCCCACAGGAAGGAGGCGGCCCTGGCTGGTGGCCCTTCTGGTACCTTGGCTATATACCAGCTCTACGAGTGCCACTGGGTGGACAACCTGCCCGAGGAGGTGAGGAATATTTCTAGCATCTCCCAGGTCTGGAGTCTCTTCTCTAGCCTGGGGCCCAGTGACAGCGGGTGTTCCACAGATGAGGACCATCAGGAAGACCAGGAGGCAAAAGATGCTGAGGTGGACATCATTAGCATCTTCCACCTCAATGATGAACATCTCAGCTCCCTGGAGGCCCAGGAGCAGTTTCCCCCCATAGCAGGTGGCTCTGATTCCGGGAAGGAATCCCACGCCCATGTCACTCGGACACTATTGGAGAGGAGGCATCTGAGGACAATCCTCAGGGCAGCGACCCTTTGGGGTTTTGAAGGGCCACAATCAGAACCATCTCCACACTGGCCCCGGGGAGACTGTGAGAGGAAGAGAGACAGGACAGCAACAACTAGTCCAGGTGCCTTGGTGGCCAGGAGACCTCCCTGGTGCCCTCTTGTGCTCTCTGCCTCCCTGCCTCCCCCAGCCACCATCTCAGGCAGGCCCCCAGGAGTGAACCAGCCATGCAGCCACCACGTTACCACTCAGAGTGAGGAGGCCCAGGCCTGCCCTGTCCTGAGAGCAGACACAGCCTCAACCAAGAGGCCTCCCCTTCCCTGCCCCTATAACATCGTGGGGCAGGCCAAAGAACACCCGGAAGAGAAGGGAGGAGGTAAAAAAGAGAAGATGACCTCTCCTTGCCCAGGGGACAAAGCAGGCAGGCCCCTGGAAGCAGAGGGTGACCTCCCTCCATGGCTCCCTACCCTAACAGGCCCCTCTGGGCCTCGAGAGGGAAGCCTGCAGCCCTGCCTGTGGAGGACACCCGGAGCCAGGAAGCACAGGGCTCCTCTGGGTGTGGCCTCCCCAAGGAATATGCAGAGGCCACAACAGGTCGATCGCCCCCTCCCACGAGGAAGCAAGGGAGAATTTTGAGGCCTGCCTCAATCCCCCACACCAGGGGACAAACCAGCCTGGTAGGCCCAGGAGGCCACTCTGCCCTCGGGAGCAGTCCCTTGCATGAGGCGGGACACCTACATCTTTGCCACGCCATGGAGTCCCCGAGCGAGCAGGCCCAGCGCTACCCTGGGCGCAGGCGCACCAGTGTCTATGAAGAGCCTGGATCAAGAGCTCGTCCTCTTCCAGGAGCCAGCGCCCTGAGCACCAACATGCGGATCTGGGGGATCCACTCTCCCAAGAAGGTGACCCCACGCGATGGCAGATGTACGTCTTCTCCTGCACAAAGCCTTCGTAACACCCTGGCAAGGTTAATGCGTCATTCAAGCCTGGAAAGGAGGAGAAACAGGAATCAAAGGGTCGATCAATTATTTAGGAAGGTCTCGTCACGTGACCAAGCACACGCATGTCAGAGTCGTGGAGCTTGTAGTCCCTCTGGACCGCAGAGGTCATAGGCGCCCGTGACCGTGGAGGTTACTGTGGCTGTAGGCATTGAGGTCACCTTCACCGTGGACAAAGCAGCCACGGTGCCTCCAGACCAAAGAGACTGCAATCCCTCTGTCCCGGAGGGCGCAATCACTCCAGACCAAGAGTGTTCCAGTCAGTACAGACTGATGGTCACGTCTCTCAGACCAGAGAGGCCGATGGCTCCAGTGTGTGATGTCCGTGTCCCTCAGTTGGAGGCCATCACATCACTGCAGACCAAAGTGTTTGAATCACCGCGAATTGTGCTGGCCGCTGTGCTGCCCACTGCGGTGGTTGTGTCGCTGCATATTGTCGTTGGTGCACTGATGCAGACCGCGGCCTCACATTGCTGCAAATTGTGGTGGCCTTGCAGCAGAGAGTCATGCATTGCTGTAAACTGTCGTGGTCACAATGAGCAGATTGTCGTGTTGCATTGCTGCAAACTGGTGGTCGCTATGCGGCAGATTTTCAGGGTTCATTGCTGCATGCTGTAGGGGTCGCATCGCTGCACCTTGTGGAGGTCGTCGTACCTACATAGAGAATGGTTGCTGAGTCTATTGGAGGCCACTTCGGGTAGAATTGTCTCCTTATTTCAATTTCAGATCTCTTTCATCCGATACCTCTCTCCTTTAGGACACTTGGAACAGCCTCGGTCTGGATTCCTGGAACAGAACCCTAGACCGCTGTGCTTCAGACGTGTCTGTCTTAGGCAGAACTACCCCGTTTTACAATTCAAAATGGACTCACTTTGGCCAATCTTTCGAGAAATTTATCTGTTAATATTCAGTTTATCAGCTTTCTTTGAAGGTCTTAATTTTATTTTATTTTTCATTTTTATTGAATATGAGTTTCCATTGTAATTAATTACTTTTAGTTTTTATTTTATTTTAAATTTAACTTAATTCTTAGTTTTTATTTTGTTAAAAGCTTTAAGTTATGGTTTTTAATTTTAATCATATTTTATCTTAACTTTTTAATTTTAAGATTTCATTTCATTTGTTTCAAATTTTATTTTTAAATTTTTTATTTTATTGATTCAATTTTTTTTTAAATTTTTATAATGCTTTTATTTAAAGAATATAAATTTCCAAAATACAGCTTATAGATTACAATGGCTTCCCCCCCCAACTTCCTTCCCACCCGCAACCCTCCCCTTTCCCACTCCCTCTCCCCTTGCATTCACATCAAGGTTCATTTTCAATTCTCTTTATATACAGAAGATCAGTTTAGTATATATTAAGTAAAGATTTCAACAGTTTGCCCTCACATAGCAACACAAAGTGAAAAATACTGTTAGAGTACTAGTTATAGTATTAATTCACAATGTATAGCACATTAAGGACAGAGATCCTACATGATATATTTTTTAAAATTGATTAATTTTCTATGCAATTTCCAATTTAACACCAAGATTTTTTTCAATTTTAATTATATTTATATACAGAAGATTGATTCAGTATATATTAAGTAAAGATTTCATCAGTTTGCACCCACACAGAAACACAAAGTGTAAAAATACTGTTTCAGTACTAGTTATAGCATTACTTCACATTGGACCACACATTAAGGACAGATCCCACATGAGACATAAGTACACAGTGACTCCTGATTTTGATTTAACAATTTGACACTCTTGTTTATGGCGTCAGGAATCTCCCTAGGGTCTAGTCATGAGTTGCCGAGGCTATGGAAGCCTTTAGGGTTTGCTGACTTCAATCTTATTCTGACAGGGTCATAGTCAAAGTGGAGGTTCTCTCCTCCCTTCAGAGAAAGGTACCTCCTTCTTTGATGGCCCCATTCGTTCTACTGGGATCTCACTCACAGATATCTTTCATTTAGGTCTTCTTTTTTTTTGCCACAGTGTCTTGGCTTTCCATGCATAAAATATTTTCATGGGCTCTTGAGCCAGATCTGAATGCCTTAAGGGCTGATTCTGAGGCCAGAGTGCTATTTAGGACATCTGCCATTCTGTGAGTCTGCTGTGTATCTCGCTTCCCATGTTGGATCATTCTCTCGCTTTTTGATTCTATCAGTTAGTATTAGCAGACACTAGTCTTGTTTGTGTGATCCCTTTGACTCTTAGACCTATCAGTGTGATCAATTGTGAACTGAAATTGATCACTTGGACTAGTGAGATGGCCTTGGTACATGCCACCTTGATGGGATTGTATTGGAATCCCCTGGCACAATTCTAACTCCATCATTTGGGGCACAACTGATTGAGCATGTCCCAAATTGTACATCTCCTCCCTCTCTTATTCCCACTCTTATATTTCACAGGGATCACTTTTCAGTTAAAATTTAAACACCTAAGAATAATTGTTTGTTAATTACAGAGTTCAACCAATATTACTAGAATAAAAAAAAAATGGATAAAGTATTACATTGTACAACAACAGTCAGCACAAGAGCTGATCAAGTTACTGTTTCTCATAGTGTCCATTTCACTTCAACAGGTTTCCCCTTTGGTGCTCAATTAGTTGTCACTGATCAGGGAGAACATATGATATTTGTCCCTTTGGGACTGGCTTAATTCACTCAGAATGATGTTTTCCAGATTCCTCCATCTTGTTGCAAATGACCGGATTTCATTGTTTTTGACTGCTGTATAGTATTCTATAGAGTACATGTCCCATAATTTCTTTATCCAAATGTATGCTTTGAATTCCCTGTGATCTTTTGCTGTGAGGTTCCCTTCGTTTACCTACTTTCATGTTGATGGCCGTGTTTCTGTGGTTCTGTGTGTAACACATCTTTAAGCATCTTTTGCAGGGCTGGACGAGTGGCAACAAATTCTTTCAATTTCTTTTTGCAGTGAAAGGTCTTTATTTCACCTTCATTCATAAATGAGAGCTTTGCAGGATATAATATTCTGGGCTGGCAGTTTTTCTCTCTTAGTACCTGGGCTATGTCTCGCCATTCCCTTCTAGCTTGTAGGGTTTCTGATGAGAAGTCTGCCATGAGTCTAATTGGAGATCCTCTGAGAGTAATATGACGTTTCTCTCTTGCACATTTTAGGATCTTTTCTTTCTGTTTCACTGTGGTGAGTTTAATTACAATGTGTCGTGATGAGGATCTCTTTTGGTCATGTTTATTGGGGGTTCTATGAGGTTCCTGTACTAGGATGTCTCTGTCCTTCTCCAAAACTGGGAAATTTTCTGCTAGTATCTCACTAAAAATGCCTTCTAATCCTTTCTCCCTCTCCATGCCTTCAGGAACTCCTAGAACTCGAATGTTGGGTTTTTTAATAGTATCCTGTAGATTCCCAACAATATTTTTTAGATTTCTAATTTCCTCTTCTTTTCTTTGGTTTGACTGTATAGTTTCCTGTGCTCTGTCTTCTAAGTCCAATATTCTCTCTTCTGCCTCACCCATTCTGTTTGTAAGGCTCTCTAATGTGTTTTTCATTTGGTCTATTGAATTCTTCACTTCATTATGATTTCTCGTCACTATCACAGTTTCATGTTCTACTAGTTGTTTCATTTCAGCTTGATTTCTCCTTAATATTTCATTTTCACGAGAGAGATTTTCTACCTTGTCCATTAAGGATTTCTGTAGTTCAAGAATTTGTTTTTGACTACTTCTTAGTGTTCTTATCACTTTTTTGAGATCTGCTTCTTGCATCTCTTCTATCTCATCATCTTCGTAATCTTGACTTGGGGTGTCTTTTTCATTTGGGGATGCCATAGTGTCTTCCTTGTTCTTATTACCTCGGTTTTTGCGTTTGTTGTTTGGCATATTGGTTTCTTCACTGTGGTGTTTTTTTCTTGTTATACTATGACTCTAGATTAAGTGGACTGTCTGCTTTTGATGGAGCCTTAGAGGCTTGAGATGGGTGTGGCCTGAGAGCTCTGTTTGGTTCCTCAGGGTTGAGGGTGTGTCAAAGGAGACACTCCCAGGTTAGGCGTGGTAAATCTCTCTCTGTTACTTTTTTTTTTTTTTTGATTCAAAAGGGAAGTAATTCCACACAGCTGAATGGAATTGGGGGTGGTTAGCAGGCGAATGATATACCCACAGGAGCCAGAGATCAGAAGCTCTTTCCCAAGGACCAGAGAAGGAATCTTTGCGGCCCTTAGTGTGGGCTGAGATTCTCCTGTAGTCTCCCATTGGGCTGCCAAGGCTACTGAACTGTAGTGTCTCTGGAGAGTACTCATGTGGTGAATTCCGTGAGTTCTCTCCCCCACAGTCTCTTTTTTCACAGTCTCAGTTCATTAGCACCACACATTCATTAGGTTCTAATCTCCTGTTATTTCACCCCCACACCCAGAGTCAGGTTTTTCTGCTAGGCTCAGGGCCGGTGCAGACCTGAGGTCACTCTGCTTATGACGTATGTCCAAAATGGCGCCTGCTCTTTGTCTTGCTCACCTTTGAGAGGTGGGCGGAGAGAGAGAAACCCGTGTCCGTATCGGTTACTTTTTTCTTTCTCTCTCTCTTCTAGTTAGCCTGGTGAACTTTTCCCCACAGGGTTTCAAGTCTTGTTCGCTCTAGTCTCCTCTTTCCGCTTCCCTGCTGGTGTCTCGGGCTATTGAGGATCGTCTCACCTGGCGTTCCAGCGCTGGTGCGTTGAGTCTCCTGCTGGTGTCCTGAACTGCGGGCTCCCACGCTCTCCTCAAAGGTCCACTGTGAATCACTAGTTCTGGAAGAGTTTCCTCTGCTGTTTCTTCCCCTATTCTTCCTTGAACCTGCAGTATCTCCACTTTTATTAAACTGTCCCTTCCCGGACTATCGGTGTGCTCCTTCCTATTCCGCCATCTTGCCCTAATCCTCTTATTGATTCAATTTTTAACATTTTGCTCCTTTAAAGAAAAGCCATCTCGTGTATTTAATTTAATTTTATTATTTTCAATTGAAATTCATAACTTTTAAGTTTTATTTTATTCTTAAATTTTAATTTCAGATTTAGTTTTTATTTAATTTTAAATTTAATTTAATTTTTAGTTTTTAGTTTGTTAAAACTATTGTTTTTAATTTTAATCATATTTTATCTTTAACACTTAAATTTCATTTAATTTTCAAAGTTTTATTTTTAAATGTTTTATCTTATTAGTTTTATAGTTTAAAGTTTATTTACAGAAAACCTATCGCATGTATTTCATTTATATTTTATTCATATATTTTTCATTTTTCTTTAATTTTGTAATGACATACTTCAATGAAATTTATAATCCATTTATTTTCATTAAGTTTTAAATTATTTTTTAAAGATTTATTTTATTATTTGAAAGGCAGAGTTACAGAAGGTAGAGGCAGAGAGAGAGAGAGAGAGAGAGAGAGAGAGATGGGGAGGAGGGGAAACCTGAAGCCTTGCAACTGAAGGCCTCACCTTGCGGGGACTGCTGCCACTGCTGTCTCCTATCTGAAGCAGGCTCCTGTGACACCAGGTGAGTTGCCCCCACCTCCTAAATTGCCTTGCTTTCCTACTGAGGGAGGAGGCACCAAGTGGCCCAAGAACCCCCAGGCTAACACGGAGGTCCTGGGGGGTGGACAGACACCAGGGTAGGCTGTTCTGCCTCTCTACTGGCTCTTTCTGTCTCATCACTCAGTGACAGAGACTGTAGACTCTCTATGCTTGTCCACTTACACTTGGCAGGTCCCAGCCACTGCTCCCACCACTGGCTCACTGGAAGTGCCTACCCTGCTCTCGCGAAGCCCTTCTGTCTCTCTGCCTTGATAAGGTAAGCACACACAGTTCCTCAATTTTGATTGTCGCTGCCGACCCTCTTCCTCTGCTTAGCTCCAGTCCACTGGGTATGTTCCATCTTCATCCCTGGTTCCATCACCTCCCTTTCTGATCTTCCCCAAATCCTAAGATTCACCCCCTCCTCTCTGAAGCCCTCCTCCTACAAATGAGAATCCCTGTCACCCATGTATGTGTGTTACACTCCTTGTCTTTCTTGCCCACCCCTGCGACATGGACGGAGCCATATGAACACTGCCATGGACCCACGCTGTCAGCATGGAGCCCAACACTTCTCCACCAGGCATTTCTGCCATCACAGCATGTGCACCTGCACACTTGACCCTTCAGCCCAGTCTAGACCCTCAGAGCGGTGACATGGGCACCACCTCCCCCCTCCTTCTAATGCTGTTGTCTTCATCTCTCTTCAAAATTCCAGTAGATACACTGTCTCTTCTCCCTATGGTCATGGCGGTGCGGATAGGTGACATCCTGCAAAGGCACGAGGCTCCACCAGCCCACTTCCCCCAATTTTTTAGCCACCCCGTTAGCTCAGAAACTGTCCTTCTGTCCACCTTTAGGACCCCTGATAGGTAAGAACAAAAAGACTCTCTCTCTCATCAATGCTTCTTCATTTATAGGCCATCCTGTAATGTCTCCTGCAGTCACCTCCACCCCAACAGGCAATGCCTCTGCTACCTTGCTGCTCAAGCTGCCATGGACCACACCAGGGCTATGGACACCACCCCTCCTTCCAAGGTGGTCATCTTCCATTCTCTGGCTGCCTCTGTGGGGAGCTGCCTCCCATTGTCTGTGGTGCTTCCTGGTGCTGGGCACACACCATGCAGTGTCAGTGTTGCTCATCCAAGTATTTGCCAGTTTGCTGGCACAGTCAGTCTAGGGAGCAACTGCAGTTACGATTACCCCTTGAATCCAGGAGCTTCCACTCTTCCGATGAGTTGGGTACCTGAAGCACACCATTGTGAGAGCACTTTGGTTTTGTGGAGGCCAATTCCCCAACTCAAGCAATTGGCCTAACTTCCTCTCCTACCAAGTCCCAGCCTTAGTCTGTCATGTATGTGCATTTGACATACCCATCATGTTACCATGAATAAGCCAGACTGGCTTCCCACTTGACTGCTAGCTTTGGAGTCATTGCCAAGTCATTGCATAGTGCTTAGCTGGCACTAGGCACTGTACCTCATTGTTTGCCAGCCTGCTCTGGAGCCTGTAGAGTGTCTGTGGGACCAGCACCACCTCTGGGTGTCGGGAGCATTGGGTTTTGTGTGTCCCCTCCAGGCCCCGTTTCTGATTCCAAAGTTTCAACTTAGGCACAGGGACACCTGCCACCATTCCTTCTTCTGCTTTTGGTCAGGGATCTTTAATTCCAGCTAGCCTCATGGGCTGGGCCTCTCAAAAAAGAAAAGAAAGACAAGAAAAACCCAGGGAGAAACTACTAGCTCCCCCTTCAACAAGAACATCAAGTTCCCTGCAGCTCAGGTAGTGCGTCTTTTTTGACTGTGGAGGAGCCAGTATTGTTGATGATGCACTTGGGTGTGGGAGCAGCTGTGCCAGTGCTGTGGGCACAAGAAGCAGCTGCTGGAGCCCTCTGCTCTCTCACCCTTAGCATCATAGTAGCAGCTACCAAAGCCTTCCTTTCTCCTTTCAGTCCCTATAAAACCTAC
This sequence comes from Sylvilagus floridanus, assembly GCA_949820135.1. Classification (NCBI taxonomy): domain Eukaryota; kingdom Metazoa; phylum Chordata; class Mammalia; order Lagomorpha; family Leporidae; genus Sylvilagus; species Sylvilagus floridanus. The sequence goes on along the minus strand of OX463236.1, from coordinate 81,392,519 downwards.
CCTGCTCTCTTCCTACAGAAGCCCGAGGCCCGAAGCTCAACGTCTGTGTGTATACATCAGAGTGTATGTGTGTGTGTGTGTGTGTGTGTGTGTGTGTGTGTGTGTGTGTGCTGTGCATATCTCTGTATGCCGGAGGATGTGTGGCAGACTGGTCTTGTGAGAACTCACTGGATGTGAAGGCCCCCTGTGTAGACTGTACAGGAAGGCTGCATAGATCATCGGCTGTGCCCTCCCTGACTTCACGTGGTCACCTGAGGACCCAACTCTGCACAGCATCTTCACTTTTAGAGCATGGAGGACTCGCCCTGCTACCTACCAGCACTCCCTGTTCCTTGGACTTTCCCAGACCCTGTTAGCAGTAAAACTGTGCTCTTGTTCTGCCTCTGCTCCTGTTTCTTGGCTTTGTGACTCACCCATGGATTAAGAATCCTCATGGGCAATGGTGATGCATCAGGCCAGGCCGTGCCTGTTTGCGGTGAGAATAGCATGAGCAAGTAGCTTTCTGTTATGATTGCACATGCTGACTCCAGAAGTCTCTGTGTTTGAGTGTCAAGAAGGAGGAGCCAGGCAGAAGTGAGTCCCAGAGGGGGACCCACCAGGTGCCCCCCTCTGCTCCCACTCACCTCTTCCCTCTGTGCTTCTCTCCCAGCACCGTGACATCACTGAAGGCTAGTTCTCTCTGTCTTGTGTTTGGAGACCATGCTTTATGATTTCAGTGGTTTCTACAATTACTCAGATGTCCTTTGTGGGTACATTTTTCTTTATACTAAAGCTGGGCATGTTCATGCATTCCTGAATCTCCCAGAGTAGAAAGGGCCTGCTATACAGCTCCTTGTATCTAAAGTGACCATGACAGGAAGAACTCATGCCTGCTTTGTCATTACTGCAAGTTTAAATTTAGTTAGACTCATCATGCTACTTAACAATAGCAGAAAAGATTATTTTTAGTCTGACTTCAGTATGGTACAAATCACAGGTACTGCTTGGTCTTCACCAGACTCATGTGTCGGGAATGCAATCTATTACTCTAAGGTATTTCACAGCCCAGCAATAGCATCATTAAGGTGGGATGAAAGCATTTACCTCCACTTCTATCATCCATGAAAAATTTATTCAGTGATGTAGCCATACAGGCCCTTCCAGTGGACATCAAACAGGTGTTCAGTGGTGGCTGAGTGTTGAAGTCTGGAGATGCACCTCCAGGAATTGATAAAGGCAGAGCACAATCAAGTGTGTATACCATGTGCCCATTTTCCTGAATGTGTGCAGGTCATGAAAGAATCTTAAGCCCAAAGATGACAAGATCTGTAGGTTTTAGGTATGTTCCTGGGGACTGTGTGAGAAGGAGAAATTAAATGCATCCAGAATAAAATCCTTGAGCCTAAAGGCTTAATACTGTCATTTTCCAAGCCATGATGATGTGATGTGTGCAGCAGCTCACAGTGTGGATACTGATGGGGGGAGGGAAGAAGGATGTGACGACTGTAGTGATCATGTGCCCTGGTCTCTCCTAGCCATCTTCCTTGGGTAATGGACACAGAGTCCTCACAACAAGAGAAACTCTGTTTTTAGTAATATGAGATGATTGTAGAATATCCAGCTCATGTCTGGAAGGCAGCACATTCAATATTTATCAGGGTGTCTACTGACTCTCTAGGTTGTGTCAGGGATGATCGCTGATGGTAGTATCAGGTACAAGAAAATACAAATCCTGACTTGTGGAGCCTATGTTCTAATTAGAGGGGAGTAAAGGATCAAACACATTCATGATTTAAATTTTGTCCTAGTCTGGTAGGATTGACACTCACAGATGGGATAAGGAATCGAGCAGCTTGTGGAGGATTGAGTTGCTGGGTCGTGAGGGGCACAGGTTTCTTCTAGAACTATGGACAAGACCAACCTCACTGGAAGGAGAAATATGAACAAAATCCATAGAGGCCACACAGAACTGGTCATATGTTGTATCAAACAATGGGCATTGGGAGCCTGTGCTGTGTGGAGTTTCCAGTCCTAGGCCACAGCCCCCACTTTCCCTGCCTCCTTCAAGGGTTACGTGAAGACCCAAGAGAGCTGCCTTTTGCAGACCAGTTCTGTGTTACGGATAATGAACAGATCCAGCATCTGCTTGGAGCCACTCAGTTGGAGTCACTCTGCCTTCCTGTTGCAGCATCTGTTGAAGTCTGAATCTTAAGTCTCCCTTTGCAGACACAGCTGCTCTCTTATGCTGTCACCTGCAGTAACAAAAAAAATCAGACTGTCTGATGCTTATGGAGCATGTTAATGCTGGCTGCCCCAATGGTTTGTCCATTTCAGTAGGCTTGGAACTCATGTGGCCGGAAACAAAGGAAAAAAGCGTTAGAAGATGTAATTATGTTAAGGATCTTGAGATGAGGGTTTCATCTAGGATTATCTGTGAAAGCCTTAACCTGCCAAATATCTTTTATTTAGAAATGTCAAGAAGATATGGACACCCAGAATTGGAGGTGATGTGAAGACAGAGATTGGAGTAAAGTGGCCTGAAGCCAAGGAAGCTATAAACAATGGAAGGCACAATCCTTAAGAAACAGCTTTTGTCCCAGAGTCTGTGGGGAATGTGCTCCTGCTGACATCTTGATTTCAGACTTCTCTTCTCCGGAGAGGTAAGAGAAAATTTCCTTCATTTTAAGTCATCACATTTCTGTTATGAGCTTACACTGTGAACTGCATAGATCCTTTGTGTGATCCTTGGGACAGAACAGATGAATATTATATCCATAGGGGTCAGAGCTCAGACACTGATTGCCTTCAATTCCACTCAGCTGTGCGGAATTATATCCCTTCTGAATTAAAAAAAAGAGAGAGAGAGCGAGAGAGAGAGAAGATTTACCACATCTAACCCGGGTGTGTCACATTGGCACACCCTTAACCCTGAAGAACCAAACAGAGCTCTCTGGCCACACCCATAACAGGCCTCTAAAGATCCATTAAAAGCAGACAGCAGACAGCCCACTTAATCTAGAGTCATAGTATAACAAGAAAAAACACCACAGCAAAAAAAAGAAGAAGAAGAAGAAGATGATGAAGATGATGAAGAAGAAGAAACCAAAGAATATCTCAACAATGCCAAGCAACAAACCAAGAAACTGAGGAAACAAGAACAAGGAAGACATTATGATGCCCCCAAATGAACAAGACACTCCAATTCAAGATTATGAAGATGATAAGATAGAAGAAATGCAAATATGGATTTCAAAAAATTTATGATAAGAACATTTAGAAGTTGTCAAAAACAAATTCTTGAACAACAGAAATCCTTACTGCACAGGGCAGAAAATCTCTCATGAAAATGAAATCTTAAGGATGAATCAAAATGAAATGAAAAAAACTAGTAGAACATGAAATTGTGATATTGAAGAGAAATCAAAATGAAATGAAGAATTCAATAGATCAAATGACAAACACATTAGAGAGCCTTAAAAACAGAATCAGTGAAGCAGAAGAGAGAATATCGGACTTAGAAGACAGAGAACAGGAAAGGAAACAGTGAAACCAAAGAAAAGAAGATGAAATTAGAAATCTAAAAAATATTGTTGGGAATCTATGGGATACTATTAAAAAACCCAACATTCGGGTTCTAGGAGTTCCTGAAGACATGGAGAGAGAGAAAGAATTAGAAGGCCTTTTTAGTGAGATACTAGCAGAAAACTTCCTGGGTTTGGAGAAGGATAGAGACATCCAAGTACAGGAAGCTCATAGAACCCCTAGTAAACATGACCAAAAGAGATCCTCACCACAAAATGTTGTAATCAAACTCAACACAGTGAAACATAAAGAAAAGATTCTAAAATGTGCAAGAGAGAAATGTCAGATTACATTCAGAGTATCTCCAATTAGACTCACAGCAGACTTCTCATGAGAAACCCTACAGGCTAGGAGGGAATGACGAGACATAGCCCAAGTACTAAGAGATAAAAACTGCCAGCCCAAAATATTATATTCTGCAAAGCTCTCATTTGTGAATGAAGCTGAAATAAAGACCTTTCAGAGCAAACAGAAATTGAAGGAACTTGTTACCACTCATTCAGCCCTGTAAAAGATGCTTAATGATGTGTTACACACAGAAACACAGAAACATGGCCATCAATATGAAAGAAGGTAAAGGAAGAAATCCTCCCAGTAAAAGATCTAAGGAAGCTCAAAGCATTTATTAGAAAATATATTTGGGGGCCAGTGCTGTGGCTCAATAGGCTAATCCTCCACCTAGCAGTGCTGGCACACCGGGTTCTAGTCCCGGTCAGGGTGCCAGATTCTGTCCCTGTGGCCTCTCTTGTAGGCCAGCTCTCTGCTATGGCCCAGGAGTGCAGTGGAGAATGGCCCAAGTGCTTGGGCCCTGCACCCCATGGGAGACCAGGAGAAGCACCTGGCTCCTGCCTTTGGATCAGCCACAGTGCGCCAGCCATGGTGGCCATTGGAGGGTGAACCAATGGCAAAGGAAGACCTTTCTCTCTGTCTCTCTCTCTCTCTCACTGTCCACTCTGCCTGTTAAAATAAAAAAGAAAAAAGAAGAAATATCTTTGGGAAAATGGCAGGGCAAAGTTACTACTTATCAATAGTCACATTGAACATTAATAGCCTCAATTCTCCAGTTAAAAGACACAGACTAGCTGAATGGATTAAGGAACAAAACCCATCTATTTGCTGCTTACAAGAAACGCATCTTTCCAGCAAAGATGCATGCAGACTGAAAATGAAAGGTTGGAATAAGATATTCCATGCCAACAGAAACCAAAAAAGAGCTGGTGTAGCCATCTTAATATCAGATAAAATAAACTTTAACACAAAAACTCTTAAGAGAGACAAAGAGGGGCACTATATAATGATTAAGGGATCCATTCAACAGAAAGATGTAACTATTATAAAATTAGGTTTATGCACCTAATTACAGGGCACTGGTTTAATTAAAAGATATATTAAAGGACTTAGACTCCAATACAATAGTACTGGGGGACTTCAATACTCCACTCTCAGAAATAGACAGATCAACCGGACAGAAGATCAACAAGGAAACAGCAGATGTAATTGACGCTATAGCCAAATGGATCTAACAGATATCTAGAGAACTTTTCATCCTACAGATAAAGAATTTACGTTGTTCTCAGCAGTGCATGGAACCTACTCTATGATTGACCACATACTAGGCCATAAAGCAAGTCTCAGCAAATTCAAAAGAATTAGAATCATATGATGCAGCTTCTCAGACCATAGTGGAATGAAGTTTCAAATTAGCAACTCAGGAATCCCCAAACTTTGTTTTCTAAATCTGTGATTTTATAAGATTTGACAAAAATCCCTAAATATTTATCAAGTATGATTATACACAGTAGTCATAAACTGGTTGATTCTCTGAAAATTAGAAAAAAAATATTTTTCTCTAGTTATGTTTTATATCAAAAATGTATTTGCATTTTAATATATTTTGCAAATTACTTGCTCTAAATGAGCACATTTTTCCAAAATACAATCAGGTTACTCAAGTATATAGAGCAAGTGCAGAAACTAAATGATAATAGGAAGGGAAGAGTGAAAGTGTTTCAGCCTATGCTTGAAAATTATATTTGCTTTACTGTAATGTATCTAGGATATAAAAGAAAATGAAAACATAAGTTACATTATAATAGCCATTCCATGGTCTACCTTACTCATCAATATTTTATCATTTAATTTTATAAGCTGTACTATTTAAAATGCATCATTAGCTTTTGAAAAAGTATATAATGGCCTTTATTCATCAATAGCCTTTTAGATAATATTAGAGTTCACAAAATGATGCTTTCTTTAATATAACTACTTAAATTTTTAAATTAAAAAAATTTAAAACCACATATTTAAAAAATAAAATATTCAAATCTAGCTTTTTTCCTTCTTAAGATAGAATAGAAATTATTATATTGTGGCTCCAATAGCCATTCAATCCCCTTCTTTCTATGTACTTAAATCTGCAGATCCTCCATACCCCATAAATATGCCTGGGTCAGGGGAAACAGACCCCATTTCTAGGATCCTTTTATGTAAGCTAATAGAATAATTATATTCTGCTCACCAGTGATTGGTTTACAAATGAGCATGTGACCAATGCTAGTTTACAAGGCAATCAGGCAAGTTTTCTCTAGGGCATACAGGAAAGTGACTGTGTGACAGCAAACCACCGTAGCACCAAATTGAGGCTTGCTCCTCCATTTTTCCCTTTCTCTCAGAAGGACACTAACCACCTGTCAGCCTAACTGATACCACTCTCTAGCCATAAAGTTCACAAATTACCACGTCTTGCCAATCAAAAAGCGCAGCCAGATGCCTAAGGGACTAACTCATCAAAAATAGCATAAGAATGTTGTGTAAAAGTATTATATTGTGTCTCTCCTGCGGTTTTTTTGCAGAAGCGCCCTTGCAACAGCTGTGTTCAGGCCAGCTGTCCAACTCAGTCTGGACTCCCATATGTAAATTGCTCTGATAAACTATTTTACTTTTGTCCAGGGATTCCTTCTTTATTTTTGGTATTGTGATTTTCAGGGGCAATACATCCTCCATTCACACACTAAGAATGGTGTGGTTGAATGAGATATGTGGAGCTACTGAGTTTTAACATAAAGTCAAGGCATGCAGTCAGGCCTATCTCAGGGAATTTGGACACTCTTCTGCTGTACTTTCAGTTTAAGACAGTATAATACAAGTTTGTTTGTTATGTAAACCAAACATGATAACTGACACATTCCTTCAAAGCAGTCTGAAAAAAAATCTGTGATGTTTAAATACATTCAGATAAGCTTACACCATTTTCAAAGAACAGGAACATTACATACACCCTTGCCTTATCTCTGGCCTAATTTTTGTCTAAATGGTGCAAGTTAAAATCATAATTTTAAAAGAAAAATGAAGAGAATCTAAAATTGTATTAGAAATAATGTTTGACTTTCATAACATGTTAATTTGGCAGTAAGAACCCAGGAAGTCACTGATTTTTTAAAGGTAGGCACACACACACACACACACACACAAACACATACACGGACACAATGAAAATGAACTGCCTGGTTCCTTGGGGCAGAAAACACTCTTGGGCAGATTCCTTTTGTACTGTTTACATCTTATTGATACAAAGAATGCCTTAGTAGATTTTTAGTACAGCGAATTTGGTAATTTTTTACAGAAGATATAATCATACTGATGTCTCAGAGTAAATAAAAGCACCTTGAAAAACATTGTTTTTCAGTAGTAATCTTATAATCATGACATTTTGCTTCCACAGACTCTGCTGTTATTAAATGTTGCAGTGTGAAGGAGATCAAATAAGGATCTTTGAAAAAACAGCTAAAAATCAGATAAGATCATGGAAAGACAGAATTAATAGTGCATAGGTTTAGTCTACTTTCAAAATTTTGATACAGAACAAATATATTTGCATTATTTCCATGTCTCCCTTCTTTGGTTCTTCTTCTACCATGTTCTGATACTTAACACAAACTTCACCTTTAAAATACTGATTTCAAAGCCAGCCTTCTGCTTACAAAGAGCATGAGATAATATAATGGATTATAAAAAAAAGAAAGAAAAATCAATAAGGAGAGGGAAAAACATCAAAGGAAACCACCAATAGGAATCTTTTGAAGAATTGTCAGCATATGTAACCTATAAAGAAACAAACATTTCAGAAAATCATGACTTAAAGTCTGGGGAATTCTAATCTCAGGGTATAAATGAATCCAAGAAGAAAGTGTTGCTGAGATACCTATCATGATGATTAATTTAGTGACTGTATTTGAAGTAGGTAGGCCAGGAGACATTTGCCCCCTTTCTACTTGTGCTAGCAGCAGGCAAGAGTGGCCTTTGCACATAGGCTAGAGCAGCAACAGTGAGGATGAAGAGACAGGGTCGTGTCTACAGTAACTACTGACCATAGGAAGCAGCGGAAGTCTCCCCATACGCTTCTGGAAGCTGGTGGTCTGCCAATGACAACTGACAGAAAGACTTTGCTGAGAGTAGTACAATCAAACCTATTAGGATCTGGAAATTAAAACAGATAGATAATCAAATATTCCACAATCATCATTATGAAGTAGGACCAAGCTCAATCAACACAATCCTAAACCCACAGGGAAAATAAATGCAATGGTGAAATTTCAAGTAATGAAGGATAAAAAGAAAGCATAAAACATTTTCTGAGAATGAATAAAATCAGATTAATATCAATTTTTTAAATATCAACATTGGATGTTAGGACATGATAAAGTAACATCTTTGATATAGGTAAGATGATAGCTTGCAAGGAATAGCTGAGGTCACTGGCCCCTCCCTGCAGCCCTGCTTTCACTACTCCAAATCTTCCACCTTCTGTTTAACAGAAAACTGCAATTTCTGTGATTTTACCACTTAGTATGGGTATTGGCAAAAAACAATTAACATGGCTTCCAACTGTGTCCCCATGGTGACCTTTAGCTCATTATAAGTTCATTATATTAAAACGACCATGGCTGACGCACCTACTCCGATAATGCACCTGATGCCATTACACTCCCAAGTTTTCCACAAAAGGACAAGTAAATGGTTAATAGGTACTCAAACCCTGCCCACAACCTCCATTTCTTATACATATTTAATTAAAGCTCATCCCAATACCACTCCCACACCTCTGGTTCATATAAAGGGACAGAAGCAAACTTTGTCCAGTGCAGTGCTATCTTGAGCATATCTATGCTCCAATTTGAAGAGTGTACTTTGATTTTGCATGCAAATAATATTGCATCTCTGCTTTATCTATGTGTTGTCCTTGAATTTCTTCTTGGAGACAAGAACCTAGACCCAGTCACCCATCATATCTGGCAAGCCAGGAACAGGAGTTGGAAGTCTATTCAGACATGAGCCAGGGAGTCTTTCTTCCGACTCTCACATCCCTTGCACTTTGGTCCTGGTTTATTTTTGCCTTTCTCTTCTTTTTCACTACAAGCTGACCTGTTATGGACTAATTTGTCTTAGCAAAACCAAATCTCTCCCTCCAGTTGGATGTAGGAAAGAGAGCAGCTTTCACTGTGGAGGTTAGAAACTTTTGGTACTTAAGAAAGTTTATAATAGTGGTTGGGACTTGCTCCCAGTGCACAGGGGATTTCCTGGTTTCTAATCACCATCTGGTGCACTTTCCATATTAACTAACCTCTCTTTCATTCATGCTTTGTGAAGCTCCAGCCTTTTTGTTTCTTCTGCATGAGCATTCTACAGTATATTTCACCACCCTTACTGATGAAATGTTTGATCCACATGCAATAAATCTCTGCCTATATAAGGGAAATAAATTCTGTCATCCTCTAACCATCCTGCCTTGAGATCACTCGCTGTCTCAGTGGGATATCCTTTGGCACATGGCCAACATCTCCTACCTTGCTCCAAAAACAAAAAGTCTCCAACATCCCCACCCCATTTACGTTAGAGTTCAGTTTACTTCATCATATGTTATAACTGTTGTCTCCCATAGCCTATCACAAAGCATAGACTGTGGGGTCTGGATGTGGTCCTGTGATATGACTGATAGTATTCTAAGAAATACTCCATTTGAAAATTTCTCCATATTCTTTGAAAGAACTCTCTACCATCACTTTATTGATAACTTTCAAGATTATTTTAATAGTCATATCAAGCCACTACGGGTTGGACTTGAAGCATCAAGCATGATACCATCTTACTAAAACATTAAAAATGAGGTCTAAAGTGTCTCATAATCAACCCAATACCACTCCCACCAAGGGAAGTACCTAGTGTCCATGGACATTTGAGCAACATGAAGGGGCCTGAGGAATCTCTGGCAAAAGATCATATTTGAGATTAGCACATCATATTTAAATCAGTCCACAAAAGGGCCCACTGACACCTGCAGGTCACATAATGATATGGTAGAAATAATGAGAAGTCAGATCTGACATGGGCTACTGACAAGGCTCTCAGAGAGCCAGAATGCTCTCTTTCTCCTATCTTCTTTTTCCCTTCCCTGGGTTGTGGCCATGGAGGGGCTCTTTTAAAAATGAGAAACTCCCCCATCTATACCCATGGATTTATTCTCAGCATTCCACTTTAAAAAAAATGGGTAAAAACAATTTTTAGAACAATAAAGCTTATTTTATTTTATAGCACTGCCTGGCCATAATATGACCTAGAGAATTGGGAAACCTGGCCAATAAACAAGACCTTCAACATTAATACTCTCCTCCAAAATGACCCTCTTCTGTAAGAGACAAAAAAAAATGGTCAGAAATTCCTTATTCATAGCCCTCTTCCAAAACCCACCATTAGGGGAAATTTTAGGCTTTGTTAGGTTACTCCTATCTAGAAACACCAGATTCAGAACAGCAGCAGATCAACATGCAAGACTGGCAATATTGAGTTATCCTTGACCACTCAAGGATCAACCACTTCAATTTCAGGTTGTCCCATTGCAAGAACCATCCTTAGGGAACACTGATTCATCTCGTCCCCCAGTCCTCAATTCTCCTTCATCTTCTTTTAGCTCAACATCTCCAACCTACAACCTAAGCTATCCTCTAATGGAAGACGGCCTGGCTTGAATCATTCAGAGTCAAGTCAGCTAAACTTTGGGACAAGTATACTTTGTCCTGTAAGAGAGAAGGCTATTGGAGATGCTGGTACAATTAAAGTAAATGTCCTTTTATTAATAATTCACTTAAATCAATAAGCTAGGGAGGTTTTCAGAAAACCTGACCAAGTTGACTAAGGAATTCCTGATCCCAACTCTAGCCTTTAACTTGACCTAAGGTGACCTACACATCCTCCTGTCCACTTATTGTACCTCTGAAGAAAAACAATGAATCTGGGCCAAAGCCCAACTCCACAATGACTCCTTGGTGGTTCAATCAGTATGGTGAGGGAGCCACAGCAATGCCACAAAAAGATCCAATAGGAACTCTCCAAAAGGTCATGAAGATTCAGAGCAGAGAGATCTTATGTTTTCCTGCTGGTAAATTATGACAAAATCATGGAGGTAACACAACATAAGAAGAATCTAGCCTTATTTGTGGGACAACTGATAGAAACCTTAAAAAGATATACTAGCATAGACCTTAGCAACCCTGAAGTACAGTTCTTGCTTGGGACCCATTTCATCAGAGAGTCAGCCTGATATTTGGAAGGAACTCCAAAAGCAGGCAATAGGACCCCAAAATTCCACGAACCAGATACTACACGTAGCATTTGGGATGTTTAATAATAGACAACCTGAAAATGCTTCCTCCTATACTTTTACTAGACTCTCAGTAATGTTCTTCTTTGAATTGACTGGTACATCTTCAAATATGCCTTAATAATTTACTTGGAAGTCTTTGTCATGGCTTTAGGATTATCTCTCATTTGTTGCGAAACGTTGACCAAGTAACTTATAGAGCTCAAATAAAAGTCAAGTAATTTTTCCATATGGAGATGATATTCTCATCTTCTGTGATCATCTCATCTTCTGTCCCTCTAAGAAGGACTCAGATAAAAACACCATTTGGGTCTTAATTTTTAAGGAAATAAGATATAACTTATACCCAACCAATGTGCAGACTCTAAACAGGAAATAGGCTGTATGGACTATACTTGACCGAGAGAAATTGTGCCATCTCACATAAGTGAAATGAAGCCATACTCTGAGTAGAGCTGCCATGGACGATAAATAGCTAAGGACATACTTGAGAAGGCAGGCTTCTAAAGGATGACCATTCCAGAAATCAGATTGATATCCAAACCCTAATATGAGGCTTTAAATGGTCCTAAAACTGATCAATTTGAATGAATGAGCAAAAAACACAACATGAGGTCTTCCAAAGATTAAGGGTCTTCTGACAGTGGTATCTCCCTGCCTAATTTAGACAAGTCCTTCATCCTATGTGTAGCTAAACTGCAAAGAGTAGCCCTTGGGGTACCACTACATAATTGGATTCACTTCTGTAAACAATGATTTACTTTTCTAAACAACTAGACTCAGTGGCCACAAGATGAATATGATGTTTGACTGAAATAGCTACTGCAGCACTTTTGGTAGAGGAAATCACCCAAGTGACCTTAGACAATCATCTTGAAGTCCAAACTCTACTCAAAGCTAAAGGTGTTCAAGAGATTGGTGCCTTTTCTAAGATACTTTTGTAACGCTTTTTGTAATTTTGCAATTTGAAAAGGTTGGAGCATAGTTGGTCTGTAAGTTTCAGATTTAAATCTGCTGTTAACTTTGTAAATCAAAATATAGGTGTATTCTTTCTTGATATATCATCACTCCATCTGTAGCTGGAGCTGGAATCCCACTGATCTTCTAGTTTCCATTCATTTTCTTCACAGTTCACAAAAGGAGAATGTGCAATTCAGTGAATGTTGTTATTAATCCTGTCAGGAAACAAATCTCATTTCACCAAAATGAAGTTATGTTTTTCCACTAAGATGATACAAGTTGAAGACACATCACTCTGAAATTGGCAGACCTCACCACGTAAGGCTCAACAGTCTTACTCAGATGAACTCTTTAATTTGTTCACCCATTGCAACAGCTGCAGTTTTTTCTTTTTTTAATGTTAGGACTTGGCCATTCTAACTACTGTTAAATGTCTCTGTTTTAGGAAGGTATAACAAGAAAATAAAAAAAGAATATGTATGAAAAAAGGACACCAATGACTAACAGAAGTAAATCTCAAGGTGTGCCCAGGCTTCAATTAGCTACTTTTCTGCCATTTGAAAATACAAACAGCTATCTCACTCTTCTGTAGAGACCACAGAACAGATCTACTCCAATATACCTTATCTACATGATGAACTTCTGAAAAATCCAGATTTTAAGTGCTTCACTGTTGAAGTAGTTTCATGAAGGAAGAAGCTAGAAAGGCAGGCTATACCACAGTACAGCTGACATTACCACCAAAACCTCAGCTTAAAAGGCCAAACTAATCACTTTGACTAGATCCTTAAAACCAAAGAAAGACCACAGAGTCAATATTACAGACTCCAAACATGCTTTCTTTATGCTGCAAGAACATGCAGATATTTTGCGAAAAAGAGGCCTACTGGCTGAAAAAAAAAATTCCCTTATTAAATATGGCAAGAGATTTTGACTCTCCTGAAGGCAATTTTGGAACCTCTAGATGTGATTGTTATTCACTGCAGGTCACCAAAAGGGTAATAAACAAATCATTACAGGAAATGTATTGGCTGGTAGGGCAATAAAGAAGGCTGCTGCTCAGGTGGTTCCGGAAATGACTCTTTAATAACCCAGCCTCTAGATACAACTGGAGACCCTATTATACCATATCTGAGATAGAATGGGCCCAGCAATGAGGTTACACTGGAGATGCCAATGGGTAATAGACTTTAGATCATCTAGTCATGATCCCATTGCTTCTCAGTAAAAAATTAACAAAGTAGTGTCTCAATTTACCATCTAGGAAAACAGATCTTCATTCAAATACTGCCTCATGTCTTTGGAGGAAAAGAACTACATATAGTTCAAAAGAGAGTAAGCTAATTCTGTCCCATTCTGTCTACAAAATAACCCTATATGTCAAATTAAACTACTTCACCTACTGCCTCCTACACAGAAGAGAGGAATCTACATTAGTGAGGGTTGACAGACAGACTTCATTAACATGACCCCAGTAAATGGTCAAAAATATTTATTAGTCTTCATTGACTTTCACTGGATAAATAGACCTTATTGACCTGAACATAAAGAGTACAAGAAGTATTCAAAGTCCCACTAAAAGAAGTAATCTCATGTTTTGGGGCACCAACATGCCTCCAGAGTGACAATGACCCCATCTTTGTCTTTAAATAACTCATCTGAAAGCCACCACTTGGGAATGCTCCACCACTTCCATGCTTCTTGGAGACCCAAGTCTCAGGCAAGGCTGAAAGAGCTAACTATTATCTCAAGAGAACTCTATCCAAGTTATGCTAAAAGACCTCAAAACCATGGCTTAAACTATTGCCCATTATTCTCCTGAGGATAAGAATGGCATGTAAGGCTACCTTAGAGTTTAGACCATTTTAGATGTTATATGGGAGGCCCTACTTCATCTGCAACATCCTCTTTCTTTCAGATATTCAAGACCAAATATAGCATATTATCAATTTAGGTCAGGTGCAAAAGGCTCTTACAGAATATGGTAACAAGGTATTCCCAGAACCAGATTCCAAAAATCATAAACAATCAGTCTCCTCAATATGTCTAATTTTGTTAAAATCTTATAGAAAGAAACCCCCCTCAACCATCAGTTACAGCCTAAATGGAAAGGACCGTATTGGTGCTACTGAGCATTCCTAATGCAGTTAAATTTCAGGGAATTTCTAACTGGGTATATCTGCTAAGAATTAAACCTCTACCCCTTAAGTCTTCAGAAGCACACCCAGAGGAAAACACAGCCTACTCTTGTAAGCCAATTGAGGACCTGAAGTTTATCTTCAACAGGCTAACGGATAAATAAAATTTTTACCTTTACCATAAACTACTCCCTAAAGAGAAACATTAAAGCTGCTGTATTTCCCAGCTGACATAGTTTTCCTACTTCTCCTATCTTTCTCTGAAAATTGTCATTGGCAGGAAAAACTTTTCCACTACAAGAGCAAAAGGAGAAAATTTGGCTACATACCATGAAATTGCTTTGAGAAGCTTGTCTACTGCCTTGGCCAGCATAGTCCAGTCTGCTGGTCAGGTCCTATGGCAACTACAGGATTCTTTAGTTTCTCTAGCTAAAATGGCTATGAGTGACCGACTAACCTTAGATTACCTGCTGGCAGAACAGCAAGGAATATGTGCAGTGATCAATAAAACCTGCTGCACTTACATGAACAAAAGCAGGCTCATGGAAGAAGATATCAAAATTATTTGTAACCAAACCAAGTGGCTCCATGATTTTGGTCAAGAAATCCCTTGGCTTCTACCACTTAGGAAGTGGTAAAAAATGCCTTCCCTTCTCTTACATGGTGCTTACTCCACTTTTTTTTTTTTTGACAGGCAGAGTGGACAGTGAGAGAGAGAGAGGCTTCTTCTGGTCTCCCATGGGGTGCAGGGCCCAAGCACTTGGGCCATCCTCCATTGCACTCCCAGGCCATAGCAGAGAGCTGGCCTAGAAGAGAGGCAACCGGGACAGAATCCAGCACCCCAACCGGGACTAGAACTTGGTGTGCCAGCACCGCAGGCGGAGGATTAGCCTATTGAGCCGGGGCGCCGGCCCCCATTCTTTTCATCCTATGTATTCTTATCCTAATTGTCAAATTTTTCTGTTCCAGAATCCAACAGTAAAAATGATGGTCATGAAAGGATTCCAGCATTAACAATGAATGAAGGCAAACCTTTAGCTCCTCCAATGGAACTTTTGGTCAGTTATCAAGGGATTTTCATTTCCTGGCTATTCAAAGACAATGTCCTAACACAGCATTTAGAAATTACAAAAGGTGGACCTCCCTCCCTCAACCTCCTCAAAGTGTTAAGGGACAATAATCTGATAAGCGTAAAGATGATATAGGAAAGAAATATTTGGCTAGGAGGAGCTTACATCACTAGACCTTTCCTGAGCCATGCCTATACTGAATCCCCACCTGCACTGCCCAAATATCCTTTTTTTTTTTCCATGCAAAACCACAGTTTGCACAGTTTCGTGGCTTAGAACAGGTCCTGGTGAATAATAATGTGGCTGCTAACTGTATCCCTGCAATGATTTATTGTAAGATTATTATAATAAAGTTAACATGCCTGACAAACCTAGTCCCATCATGCACTTGACACCATCACTTCCAAGTTGTCAAAAGAGGTGAGGAAATAGGTAATACTCAAGCCCCACTCTCAAAATCTGCACATTATGAATATTCAATTAAGCCCCACCCCAGACCACCTCCTCTGCCTCCAGTTTATGTAAAAGAATGGCCCTGAAACTTGTTAAGTGTAACTCTCACCTGAGAATGTTCACATACTCCTTCTTGACTGTGTCCTTTTGATTTAGAAGCCAATAAATCTTGCTTCTCTTCTGACCTTAACCTACATCTCGTCTTCTTCAAATACCTTCTTACATCAGAAATAGGAACATAGACCCAGAAAACCCATAACACTTTCAAATTGCCAACCAAACAGGGGCAGCCATTTGGCCTAGAAGCTAAGACTCTGATTAGGACACCCACATGCCACTTTGAAGTGCCTGTATGAAATTTCCATCTCCAGTTCATGACTCCATCATCCTAATACAGGCTCTGGGTGATGGCTCCAATGATTGGACTCCTGTCACACATGCATGATACCTAGATTGAGTTCCTGGCTCCCAATGCTCACCCTGACTACGGTAGGCATTTGGAGAGTAAGCTAGCAGATGAAAACAAGTTATCTCTCTCTGTGTATCTCTCCATCCCTCAAATAAATAATTTTTTAAAGAATTTACATGTTAACAAAACAAATGATCCTCAAATAGGAATCATACACCTAAATTATTTTTAAGTGGAAGCAAAAAAAGGAACATTTTTAAACATGCAAGAAATCTGAAACATACTCAGACCCTGAATGAAAAGATTACTTGAGGCTACTCACAGTACATAAATTAGACATTCAATGTAGGTGAAGCATGGAACATAGAGAATGCTGGCCAAAATGAATCCTCTATTATATTTGCACTTAAACAGTTAGTGATTAATGTACAAAAAAGGATTAAGTAAAAAATGAAATTCCATGTGATCAAAACAATTAGTAGAGGAAATGGAAAGAATAGCAAACATATATGAAGATCTAACACAAACTTTGCCTATATTAAAAGCCTTATATGTCCATACACTTTGGAGTCCCATGGCTGTTTTTAATTGTCTGACCCTATGGAATTGCTACCAACAACCACATATTTTCAAATGCAGATCAAATAAGTTTTCAGCACAGAAAAATAAAAGTTATCAAAATCACCTTAAAAAGAGAAAGAAATATCAACTCAACCTATTTAAGAAAACAATAACTATCCCTAAAATAGGATATAAATCTATCCCTTAAATAGGAACCATGTTGAATCCACTTTATGAGTTATATCTAATAAATATATGCTGTTGTCATATAAACTACTTCAGAGAATAGAAATTAAAAGAAATATTACAGTCCAATCTCTGAGACTTACTATTTAAAAATCCTTAATTTGTTTTTATTTGAGAGGCAAAGAGAAAGGGATGAGGAGAGAGTCAGATAGACATGCCTTTTCATCTGCTGGTTATTTCCCTCAAAGCCCTCAAGCTGAGAACTGAATCCAGGCCAAGGACCTACCTACTTGAACTATCACCTGCTGCCTTCCAGGATTCATGTTAGTGTGAAGCTGGAATCAAGTGCAGAACTAGGACTTGATTCCAGAACTCTGATGTGGGATGCAGGCACCCCAAATGGCATCTTAACTGCTGCAAACAAACGCATATCCCGCTGAATCTTAATTTGTTGTGGTTCCTAAGATGGATAAGAATAGCAGAAAAAATGAATAAATATATAGCATGTTTTTATTTCTAAATATAAATATAAAAATCTTAAAATATTAGAAATCCAGATCAATGTAAAAGAAATTCAACATTCAGTGATTTCTGTATGGCCTTTGGCTTTTCCAGTTATTTTTTGTTGAGAGTAATGGCTTGTTATAGGTTAATGAAAGAATGTATATGAAAGCAGGTAGATTTTCTGTTAAAATAATCCAGTGTGATTCTCTTCCCTGTGGTCCACATGTATTGAACAGAAGAAAGCCTCTGCCCTCTATCAGGTGAATAGGAGCCACCCTTTCCACTTCACTGTAAGGTACTCAGGTCGTATTCCTGAGAAAACTTATCTGAGGCCTCTTAACTCAATTTTTCATGGAGACTGCAGATGGGTGCTTGACTCCGGGTAGCAGAACACATTTTTGTCTAGCACTTTTGCACATTTCTTCACAGCATTTTTTTTTAGAGTGAGTGATACTTAATGCCTATTCCTTTGCCTTAGTTTAAAGTGTTTATTTGGAAACTTAGAGACAACCAAAAATGGCACATATCTCATTCTGTTATCTATTCATTGGCTATTTAAAAGTCTTTGTGAATTATCTAAACATAGCCTTTAGCCATTTTCTTCTTGTTCTTGTAAATTTTTTAACTGATCTTGCATAGGCTTTTTACTTTTTGTTAAATATTTTGTAAATATATTTTTAAATTTGTCACTTATTTTTAACCTTGTTTATGAAATCTTTAGCTGTAACAGGTGTGAAATAGGGATTTAATTACTGTTATTTTTCAAAATGTAAAGCCTTTGCACTACATTCTAAATGGCTTATCTTTTCACAGTCAGATTCTCTCCTTTATTTTGAACAATATTCAGTGAATTACTTTGATTTTAAAAGAAAAAATTGGGGCCAGTGTTGGGGCATTTTGGGTGAAGCCCCTGCTTACTAAACTGTTGTTCTATTTGGACACCAGTTTCAAAACCTGGCTGCTCCACTTCCATTCCCACTCCTTGCTAATGTGCTTGGGAATGCAGTGGAAGATGCCCAAGTCCTTGGGCCTCTGCCCCATGTGGGAGACCAGGTGAAGCTACAGCCTCCTGACTTCAGCCTGGCCCAGCTCTAGTCATTGCAGCCATTTGGATTGTGCACCAGCAAGTGGAAGATCTTTCTCTCTCTACCCCTGTCTCTTTTTAACTCTTTAAAAACCAAAAGAGCTTGTTGACCCTCTACTAAATAAGGTAAAGTAGACTTTAACATAAGAAGTAAAGCCATATATGTCAAATCAATAGTCATTTGGGGGATTGGTTTTTTTCTTGGAAAGGGCACAAGGCAGTGTTCTTGCCTCCTGCTCAGTTAAAAAGGACCTATAACTTTATTTCAATTGTTAATATTTGTATATACTCATATTGAGAATTGAAGTGTGTGCTTTCCTGCATGTCCAGTATGCTTTCATAAAATTTAACTTAAAAACAGAACTCTTACTCCTCAAAAACCACCTGCAGTTACAAAAAGAGCCTGACAGAGATGTGGACCCCTGGAAACTCAGAGCAAACAGGAGTCACCACAGGATTCAGGAAGCTTAAGTTGGATTTTCAAATAGGGAAATAACAAGGATATGAAAAAAGTCCCATAAAGGACAATTTAAAAACATAACTATAAAGTAAATGCTGTAAAGAGGGTACAGAGATATTATAACTCTACCAGAACCATAAGACTGTGTCCATTTTTCTTAACCCTGTTTATCACTGAGACCAAGCAGCAAACAGTTACAAAAGTACTTTGGGAGTAGGATAGATAGACAGAAGAATGGAATAGTAAGTAAACAAACTCTTAATCTTCACAGCAGAATATTTTCAGTGGAAAGGGGGGACATATTTAAATTGAAAAACACATATTAGTGTTGGTCTAATATTACACAGTTTCTGAAACTATTGAGAAGAGAATATTCAGAAGATTGAAATGACCTAGAAATATCTATGCAGTCTCCCCTTGATTTCATTCAAGGCAAGAAAGAATGACTCCAAGAGGTAATTTTGAAGGACTGACAGGAAATAAAAGAATATAATTGGTTCCTGCATTGCATCATCTTAACTGCAGTTCATTCAATAAACTTTTTATATGTGAAAATATGAGGTTGCATATGAAGGAATCAGGAAAATGTAAATTCATGCATTGACATCATTTTCTACACTTTACATTGGCAAAATTTAAAGGACTGATAAAATCCATTTATGTATAGATGAAAGGAAATGAGAACTCAAACAAAATGTTGATAGGAATGTCAACTGATGAAATAATTTTGGAAGACAATTTGGCATTTTTAATACACTTTCAATGGAAATTATTTAATTCCATCTTTTCAGCTATACGAATTTCTCACATGTATGAAAAGCATATATACACAGAAATGTTTAAAAGTTACACCTTGAAAACAATGACATTCATCAGTATTTAATAAATATATCTATATTTATGAAATTTTATAGACAATAAATACAATGTTATATATATATAGATATAGATTATAAAGAAATAGAAAGATATAGATGTAATTAAATGTTTAAAAATACAGAGACACAGGGTCATAACCAAAATGGAAGTTCTCTCCTCCCTTCAAAGAGAGGCACCTCCTTCTTTGATGGCCCCATTCTTTCCACTGGGATCTCACTCACAGAGATCTTTCATTTAGGTCTTCTTTTTTTTTTCCAGAGTGTCTTGGCTTTCCATGCCTAAAATACTCTCATGGGCTCTTGAGCCAGATCCGAATGCCTTAAGGGCTGATTCTGAGGCCAGAGTGTTATTTAGGACATCTGCCATTCTATGAGTCTGCTGTGTCTCCCACTTCCCATGTTGGATCGTTCTCTCCAGTTTTGGTTCTATCAGTTAGTATTAGCAGACACTAGTCTTGTTTGTGTGATCCCTTTGACTCTTAGACCTATCTGTGTGATCAACTGTGAACTGAAGATAATCACTTGGACTAATGAGATGGCATTGGTACATGCCACCTTGCTGGGATTGTATTGGAATCCCCTGGCACGTTTCCAACTCCATCATTTGGGGCAAGTCCACTTTGACTATGACCCTATCGGAATAAGATCGAAGTTGGCAAACCCTAAAGGCTTCCATAGCCTCAGCAACTCATGAATAGAGCCTAGGGAGATTACTGACGCCATAAACAAGAGTGTCAAATTGTTAAATCAACAACAGGAGTCACTGTGTACTTACATCACATGTGGGATCTGTCCTTAATGTGTGGTCCAATGTGAAGTAATGCTATAACTAGTACTGAAACAGTATTTTTACACCTTGTGTTTCTGTGTGGGTGCAAACTGATGAAATCTTTACTTAGTATATACTGAATCGATCTTCTGTATATAAAGATAATTGAAAATGAAAAAAAAAAACTTGGTGTTAAATTGCAAATTGCATATAAAATTAATCATTTTTTAAAAAAAAAATCATGTAGGATCTCTGTCCTTAATGTGCTATATATTGCAATTTAATACTATAACTAGTACTCCAACAGTAATCTTCATTTTGTGTTGCTACGTGAGGGCACATGGTTGAAATCCTTACTTAATATATACTAAACTGATCTTCTGTGTATAAAGAGAATTGAAAATGAATCTTGATGTGAATGGAAGGGGAGAGGGAGCGGGAAAGGGTGGAGGGTTTCGGGTGAGAGGGAAGTTATGGGGGGGAAGCCATTGTAATCCATAAGCTGTACTTTGGAAATTTATATTCTAAATGAAAGTTAAAATAAATACAGAGACACAAAGGTGACAACAAAAATATGTAACATTTCAAGATTACAAGATGATAGAATAGGGAGAGAGCTTATTGCTTTAGCCTTGGGAAGATAGTTTTAATAAAAGTGGAGAGAGTGCAATCTCAGGGAAGAGTTAGAGAGAAAACTGCAGAGGAAATTCCATGCAAATTAGAGGGACACTGTGGATCTACATGGAGGGAATGGACATGTACAACTCAGGACCCCAGCAGCAAAGAGCCTCAGCACGAGCTTTCGAGAGTGAGGTGAGATCAGACTGCAATAGCCGAGGCTACTGGTAATAAAGTTGCTGGAAGACACTGGCATGAGTGTGGCTTGGAGCCCAGTGGCAGATGGTGTACCTGCCAACCTAGGGAGAAAAAAGAGGGCATGTTTCTCTCTCCATGACCATCAAGCACCAGCTTCCTGTAACTAGCTGAGAGAGAAAAGGTGCCATGTTGGACACACGTAACAGCTGCAGCTGTGTCTGGTCACCCAGCAAACAGCTGAGAGGAGACACCTGATTTTGGCATAAACAGAAAAGAACCTCACCATGACACATTGTAGTCGAACTTTCCACAGTAAAGCATAAAGAAAAAATTCTAAAATGTACAGGAGAGAAATTCCAGATTGCTTTCAGAGGATCTCCAATTGGTCTCAGAGTTGACTTTTCATAGAAACCCTGCAGGATAGAAGAGAATGGTGAGATATATTCCAGGACTTAGGAGAAAAAACTATCAACTCACAATACTGTAGCCTACAAAGCTCTCATTGATGAATGAAGGTGAACTAAAGACCTTCCATAACAAATGGAAATTGAAAGAATTTGTCATCATGCATCAAGCCTTACAAAAGATGCTTAAGGATGTGCTACACACAGAAACACAGAAACATGGTCACCACTATGAATGAAGGTGAAAGGCAGAAAATCTCCCAGTAACAGTACAAAGGAAATCCACAGTAAGTGATAAAAATATTTATGGGAAAATGGCAGGGCCAAGTTATTACTTATCAATAGTCAACTTGAATGTAAATGGCCTCAACTCTCCAGTTAAAAGATACAGATTGGTTGAATGGATTAAAAAAACAAAACCCATCTATTTGCTGCCTACAATAAACATATCTCACCAACAAAGATACACACAGACTGGAAGTGAAACAATGGAAAAAAGTATTCCATGATATCAGAAACCAAAATGAGCTGGTGTAGCCATCCTAATATCAGACAAAATAGACTTTAACACAAAAACTGTTCAAAGAGACAAAGAAGGACACTATGGAATGATTAAGGGTTCAATCCAACAGGAAGATGTGACTATAATAAATGCATATGCACCCAATTATAGGGCATTTTTTAAAATGGCTATTTAAAAGAAATGTTAATGATTCTATAGGGAGATGTAGACTCCAATACAATAGTAATGGGGCACTTCAATTCCCCACTTTGAGCAACAAACAGATCAACCAAACAGAAAATCAGCAAGGAAACAACAGCTAGTCAACAATATAGAACAAATGGACCTAATGGATATCTATAAAACTTTTCATCCTATAGTTGCAGAATATACATTCTTCTCATCAGTGAATGGAACTTTTTCTAGGATAGACCACATGCTAGACCATAAGGCAAGTCTCAGCAAATTCAAAATAATCAAAATCATGCAATGCATCCTCTCTGATCACAAGAGAATGAAGCTGGAAATAAAAGAACTCAAGAATCTCCAGAACATATGCAATCACATGGAGACTGAACAACATGCTCCTGAATGAACAGTGAATCATTAAAGAAAACAAAAGAGAAATCAAAAAATTTCTGGAAATGAATAAGTACAATCTGTATCCCCATGTTTATTGTAGCTCAATTTACAATAGTTAAGATATTAAACAACCCAAATGTCTTTCACCTGAAGACTGGATAAAAAAAATTATGGTGTATGTACACTATTAAATACTAAACAGCAATAAAAAATAAAATCTTGTGATTTGCAACAAAATGGATGAAACTGGGAAACATCATATGCCAGCCCCAAGAGGACAAATTCCATATGTTCTCTTTGATCTATGATAACTAATCTAGCACCTAAAAGGTAATCTATAGACGTGAAATTAACACTTTGTGATGCCATGACTTTGAATAGTCCTTGTCTCGGCTCTTGAGGAACAACATGCTCCTGAATGAATAGTGTATCACAGAAGAAATCAAAAGAGAAATTAAACAAACTCTTGAGGAACAGTTTTTTTTTTTCATACTATTTGTTGAACTCTGCCTAGAATAGAGTTAATAGTATGGTATAAAGTTAATTGAAAATAAATCTTAGTAAAAAAATAAGAATTGGAATTGGAGAGGGAAGAGGAAGAAAGGTGGGAGTGTTGGTGGGAGGGTGGGTACAGTGGAAAGAAACATTATGTTCATAAAGTTGTATTTATGAAATGCATGAGAGTTAGTGAGAGTTATCAGGACACATTTGTGACACGTTAAGGGTGACAGCAACATAGTATTAGTTTTCCTTTTGTTACCTTTGCTACTTAATTTGTTTGCTCATTTATTTGTAAAAATAACCATTTTATTGTAAGTATTTTACATCACAAAAATACTGATTTGGAGGATTTGCTTGCTTCAACTTAAACTGCTTAGTCCTAATTCAAATCTCATCAAAAAATGTGATTTTTAAATAATTCTCTTTAACTTTCCAAGCAGTCTTGGAAGAGTTGTTTGAATTCTTGACAGCAATTTTCTTTCTTTGATCATAAATGCATATATCTTACCTGTTAAAACAAGAAATATATTACATTCCAAGATATATTTTTGTTCACTTAAAAACAGGACAAAAACACAAGTTGGAAACAATACAAGAGCAGTGCAGCAAGGTGGTGGCTGACCAAAATGCCCATGTGATCATCTCCCATGCAGAAGCACAAAAACACCAATATGAACATCTAGTTATGCATCACTTTTTACCAGCTTCAAAAGCCAGCTGAGAGACCGCAGTTACTGATTTTGATATTGCAATAAGAAAATGCACTGAAGGGAGTGGTAAGAAAAGATATGCCACATCATCAGCTCCAAGTGGTACAGGAGGGTGAGATATGCTTACTGATTGGGAAAAGGAGAGGAAATTGAGTCCAGACCTTAGAGTTCAAACCAAGTGCCAGGTCTGCATTGATAAAAAGCAGAATAACAGTGCCCATCACCATTTCCCCCAGGTTGTACCTGAAGTCAGAGCTTACCTTAGCCAAAAAGCTATGTAACTGCTTCCACCACTCCTCCTCAACCTCCAGAAGTCATTGGTGCAAGACTGCAGCCACTGGGGAGTACTGAAGGAAAGGGATCTAGCACCTAAAGAACCCGAAGACATCGACTGGCCAGGCCTATGCTCACAGATGGGCATTAGCAGAGACCCACAGCTGGTGGGAAAGACTCATCTTTATCCATATCTCCATCAACTTCACAAAGTCTTCACATACACCCCTGAGACTTTCCAGGGCACACTGTCTATGAGACAGACCCAGCTGGGTCTTAGCTATGTACCAGTCTTAGAGGACAAGAGGCTGCCTTTAACATCCTTCCTCCATCCTTGTGAAGATAGCAAAGAACCACAGGACTGTTTTTGGACTCAGTGCCAGGCTGGAGAAGCCCAATATGGCACAGATTCTGCTGATTCCCATCCCAAGGCCAATATCTATGGTTGAAATTTCTGGGTTGGTCCCAGTTTCAACTGGTGTTCTGTGGCTACACTTGCTCATACTTATATTTTATCCAGCATCATTTGTGACTAATTGGAGTGGCCACAAGCTGTGAGTCCACCTCACCAGCAGATAGACCATAGTGTAGGCTTTGGTACTACCTTCATACTGTCACATGGGCTGTGGGATCTGGGTGGCATCCAGCATTGCAGTAACTGTGGCCATAGGACTGGACATCAGGGCCTGCTCCAACCCTGGAAGGAGATTTCTAGGGATGGACAACCCCTTTTTTGATGCTTCCCCAGTACATTCCTTTTTTTGAAGATTTATTTTATTTATTTGAAAGACAGAGTTACAGAGAGAGGTAGAGACACAGAGAAAGGTCTTTCATCCACTGCAGCCAGGATGTGCCAATCTGAAGCCAGGAGCCAAGAGCTTCCTCTGGGTCTCCCATGTGGGTGTGGGGGCCCAAGGATTTTGGCCATCTTTGACTGCTTTCCCAGGCCATAGCAGAGAGCTGGATCAGAAGAGGAGCAGCCAGGATTAGAACCAGTGCCCATATGGTATGCCAGCGCTTCAGGCTGGGTCTTTAACCCACTGTGCCACAGTGCTGCCCCCCACCCAGTCCATTCTTAATGACACATCAACAACCATTTTGGAACAAATTCAAGTTCAGGGCATCACTGAGGAAATTATGACATATTGATAACAGACTTGCAACAAACCTCAACTTAAGGCACCACCTAGAGCTAAGGTGGCAGAAGGTCCAGAGGCTCAGGGAAAATACATGTTGATTCTGGATTGGCAACCATAAAAAATCAGGTTATGATAACTGGGAAAAAATAACTAATCCCCCAATGAACAAATGACGTAATACACAAACAAGATTCAATAACTCTAAGGTAAACATAAGCTCACCTGATGAACAAATTAGGGTTCCAGAAAACAAGTACCTCAGTTGTGACATGAAATGCTTGGATAAAAATTTTAAATAGCTGCTTTAAATTAACTAGACAAATATCAAGAGAGCATAGAAAAAGTGTTTAGTACTCTAAAGGAGTTCATACACATATGGAAATAATTTGAAAAAAAGCATAAATCCTTCAACTGAAGAATACATTAAAAAAATGAAATAAAAGGTACCAATGGCAGAAAAGATAAAACAGAAGAATTAGTGGGCTCCAAGACAGTTATTGGAAACTACAGTCAGAGGAGATAAAAGAAAGAAAAACTCAATGAAATGAAAAAGCTCACAGAAAATTTGGGGCAGCATAAAAAGAAAAAATATCAGAGTAATCGTGGTTCAGGAGATACTTGAGAATGCTGAAGGGAAAGAGAGTTCAAAGAAATGGAAAAAAAAGGAAAACTTTCCAAAACTAAAGAAAGATGCAATTATCCAGGTACAGGAAGGTCAGAAGTCACCAGACAAAGTCAATTCAACCAAGTCTACCCCAAGACATATTATAATCAAGCTCTCCATTATTAAAAATAAAAAGAGTATTCTCAAAGCTGCCAGAGCGAAAAAACAACACATAAATTCACGGAATTGTAGACTTCTCATCAGGAAACTTACAAGCCAGGAGGGAAGGGGATGAAATTTTCACAGCACTGAAATTTAAAAACTACCAGTCAAAAATACTGTATCCAGAAAAGTTATTTTTTGAATCTATAGAAGAGATATACATTTCCACAAAAGCTAAGAGAATTTTTCATCACTAAACCCATTTTACACGAAATGCTAAAGGGAGTTCTTCAAAATTAAGGGAGCACAAGAAGAGAGACCTAGTGGGTAAGAAAGATATATAACAAGGCAGAAAATTCACTGGTATGAGTAGTTATATATAGAAACTGCGAATAATCTGACACAGTAAACATGGTACATAAACCATTGCCATTGTTAATATGGAAACTTCAAAGCAAAACAAAAATAATAAATAATTAAAATGCTAACAGGCAGTCATGTAGAAAGATGTAAAACTAGACATCAAAAATTCAAAATGTGTATCTCTCTCTCACTATCTATATCTCTACCTGTCAAATAAAAAAAAAAAAAAAGCTGTGTTCCAAATCTGAGTGCTTGGATTTGTCATCAAATTCTGACTTATGATTACAGTTCTTTGCTAATACAGACCCTAGGAAGTATTTAAGAACTTCCCATCCAAGGACAAGATCTGAATTGAGTTGCCAGCTCCCACCTTGGGTCCAGCCCAACCCTGACTATTTAGGGCATTTAGGGAGTGAATCAGTGAATAAGTGTGTGAGAGCATATATTCTTTTTCTCTCTCCCATTCTCTTTCTCTCTCTCTCTCATACAGACATAAATAAATAAATATTTAAAGTTTAATAAATATTACTAAATATTAAATAAATATTTAAAATTAAATAAATACTTAAACTGGATGAAAATTTACAGCAGAAGTTACACCAACAGGGAAGTTTATAGCAATTAGTGCTTATATCAGAAAAGTAAAAATATCTCAAACTTATCACTACACCTTAAGTTAATAGAACAATAAGAACAAATCAAAATTACTAGAAAGAAAGAGGTAATAAACTCTAGACTGGAAGTGAATAGCATATAGACAAAAAAAGGCCATATGAAGAAAAATTAATGAATCAAAGAGATGGTTCTTTGAAAACATAAGCCAAATTGACCAGCCTTTAATTAGACTAAGCAAAATAGAGACAAGATTCCAACACTTGAAATCACAGGCAGGCATTTTTAACACAGAGGATTAAGCCACTGCTTGGAACACCTACATTCCACATCAGAGTGCTACACCATTTCTGGTCAAGCTCCCTGATAATACATCCTGGGAGGCAGCAGATGATGGTTGAGATGCTTGAGCTCATGCCACACACGTAGGATACCCAGATGGAGTTCCAGGATCCTGGTTTCAGCCTGACATAGCCCCAGCTATGTGTGAATTTTGGGGAGTGAACCAGCAGATGGAAGATCTCTCTCTCTCTCTCTTTCTCTCTCTCTCTCTCTCTCTCTCTCTCTCTCTCTCTCTCTCTCTCTCTTTCTCTTTCTCCCCACATCTCTCTTTCTTTCTTGCAAGCAGATAAAAATAGAAAAAAAAAATGAGCATCAAATACTTAAAATCAGAGATGAAAAAGGATATTACCACTGATACCATAGAAATACAAAGAATTATTAGATCATTTTGAAGTCATATATATAGATATATATAATATGAACAACATGTTGATAATTTTTGAGAAAGAGACAAATGACTAGCTTGCCAAGAATAAATCATAAAGAAACAGAAAAGCTAAATAGACTAATAATGAGTAGCAAAGTTAAATCAGTAATAAAGAGTCTTCCATTAGAGTACATGTGTGATGCAGCAGTTCAGGTACTGTTTGAGATACTCACACCCATATTATAGTGTCTGAGTTCAAGTCCCAGATCTGCTTCCAATTCCAACGTCCTGCTAGTGTGCACCCTGGGAGGCAGTACTTGGGCCCCTGCTACCCAAATGGGAGACCCACACTGAGTTCTGGGCTACTGATTTTGACTTGTCTCAGCCCTCACTGTCATGAGCATTTGGAGAGTGAAACAGTGGATAGAGGATCTCTCTATCTGTTCTTGTATCTGTCTCTACTACTGTGTCTCTCTGCCTTCCAAATGAAATGCAAATAATTTTAAAAAATTAAATCTCCCTTACCAAAAAAAAAAAAAAAAAACTTCAGAAACAGTTGGGCTCACTGTTGATTTCTACAAAATATTAAAAACAATTAACAGCAATTTTTCTTAAATTATTCCAAAAAATAGAAGAGGAGGAAATTCTTCCACACTCATTTTACAAGGTAAGAATTACCTTAATATTAAAGCCAGAAAAGTACAAAACAAGAAAAAAAAATTCTATTGGCTAATACCCTTGATGGATATTGATTCAAATATCCTCAGCAACATACTAGCGAACCAAAGCCAACAGTGTATTAAAAATATTATTCAGAGGCAGTTAAGTCACCACTTGGGATGCCTATATCCCGTATCTTCCTACATTTGGGTCCCAGCTCTGCTCTCCAGCAAGTGGCAGCTGAAATAGTTGAGTTCTTGCTACCCCCATGGGAGACTCGATTAAGTATCTGTCTCCTAGCTTTGGACTGTTCTTGCCCTGGCTGCTGTGAGCAGTTGAGGAGTGAACCAGAGAATGGGAGATCCCTTTCTTTCTGTTTCTGTGTGTGTGTCTATATCTCTGTCTTCAAACAAATAAAATAAATAATAATTAAAAGATTATTTCCTGTGATCAAGTGGAATTCACACAGGGATAGAAGGAGGATCCACAAATAAATAAATGTAATATATCATATAAATAGAATGGAGTACAAAAATTATATGATCAAATTGTTAGATACAGTAAAGTTACTTGATTAAATTCAACATCCCTTCATGATTAAAAACTCAGAAAAAATATGCATAGAAATAACAAATTTCAACACAATCAACAGTTAAATGGGGAAAATGGTGAAGGCTTTTTAACATCTGAAACAAGAAAAGGAAACTCATATTCACCACTTTCATTCATAATAGTGCTTAAAATCCTAGCTAGAGAAATTGCAAAAAGGAATAAATGGAAAGCATCCAAATTGGAAAGGAGGACATCAAACTGTCACTTAGCAGCAGATTGGTGCAATAGGTTAAGCCACTACCTCCAACCCTGATATCCTGTTTGAGTCCCTGCAACTACACTTCCCATACAGCTCCATGCTATTGCACTTTGGAAAGCAGCAGAAGATAGCTAAAATAATTGGGCCCCTGCCACTCATGTGGGAGACCCAGATGGAATACCAAGCTCCTTGCTTTAGCCCAGCCCTGTCCCAGCCTTGGTGTCCATTTTGGGAGTGAACCGGTGGAAGGAAGATCTCTTTCTCTGTCTCTCTCTGTCTCTTTCTCTCTCTCTCCCTCCTTCTCTCTCTATCTCACTCTCTCTTTCTATATCTAAATCTATATCTATATCTACATATATACAAATATGTAACTCTGCCTTTCAAATAAAATAAAGATTTTAAGTCACTCTTTGCAGATGTTCTTATATATAGAAAATCACAAGAATATGACCAAAAATCTATTAGAACTATTAAACAAATCCAGCAAGTTTGCATGTATAAAGTCAATGTACTAAAATCAGTGGGATTTTTATATATCAATAGCAAATTACATGAAAAAGAAATTTAAAAAAATCCCCATTCCAATAGCTACCAAAAACATAAATTACAAATAAATTTAATGAAAGAGGTGAAATATTAGCTATAAAACATTGATGAAAGACACTAAAAAGACACAAATAAATGGGACGATATTCCATGTCATGAATTATAAGAATTAATACCATTAAAATGTACATACTATCAAGAGCAATTGACAGATTCAATACAATGCCTGTCAAAATACAAGTGATATTTCCACAGAACTAGGAAAAATAATAGTGAAATTTACATGTAAATACAAAAGATTCTTTTTTTAATTTTTTTTTAATTTTTATTTTTTGACAGGCAGAGTGGACAGTAAGAGAGAGAGACAGAGAGAAAGGTCTTCCTTTGCCGTTGGTTCACCCTCCAATGGCCGCCGCGGCTGGCGCGCTGCAGCCAGCGCACCGCGCTGATCCGATGGCAGGAGCCAGGTGCTTCTCCTGGTCTCCCACGGGGTGCAGGGCCCAAGCACTTGAGCCATCCTCCACTGCACTCCCGGGCCACAGCAGAGAGCTGACCTGGAAGAGGGGCAACCGGGACAGAATCTAGCGCCCTGACTGGGACTAGAACCCGGTGTGCCGGCGCCGCAAGGCGGAGGATTAGCCTGTTGAGCCACGGTGCCAGCCTAATACAAAAGATTCTTAACACTCAATGCGTTCTTCCACAAACAGAACCAAATAGAAGACTTATACCACCTTTTTTAAAATTACAAAGCTATAGTAATTAAAACAGTATGTCAATAGACACATAAATTAATGAAACAAGAATAGAGAACCTAAAGGAAATCAATATAACTATAGACAACCCATCTATGACAAAGCTGGTAAAAACATGCATTTGAAAATGGAGAGTCTTTATAAGAAATGGTGCTGGACTGGATATCTACATATAAAATGAAGCTAGGCCTCTATTTTTCACATGTACAAAAGACAACTCAAATGGATTAAAGACCTAAAACTAATATTTGAAAATTTGAAATTATTAGAGGAAAAAACAAGCTAGATGCTTAAGACATTGGAACGAGCAATTATTTATGACAACCCAAAAGCATGTAAAACAAGCAAAAATAGAGAAATGGAAATTTCATGAAGCTAAAAGTTTCTGCATAGCATAAGAAATGATGAAGAGCAAAGACATGATCGACAGAAAGGGAGACAATATAAGAAACTTTTTAATCTTATTAATAATCATAATATTTAAATAACTATATGCAAGTGATTCATCTTATTAATAACTAGAATATATAAGTAACTCAAATAATGCAAAAGTAAAATAATAAAAATAATCTAATAAAATTAGCCAATAGACCTAAAGGGACATTTTTCAAAAGAAAACCAAACAGAGGTCAGCCTTGTGGTGCAGCAGGTTAGGACTGCTTGCAATGGCTGGCATCCTGTATGAGAGCACCAGTTGAGTCCTGGCTGCTCTTCTTCGTACCCAGCTCCCTGCTAAAGAGCCTGAGAAAGCAGTGGAAAATGGTCCAAACACATAGGCCTCTGTGACCCATGTGAGAGACTCTGATGGAGCTTCAGCCTGGTCCTTCCTGAGCATGGCAGTCTTTTGGAGACTGAATTAGTAGGTGAAAGATTCTCTCTCTCTTTCTCTCTCTCTCTCTCTTTGTCTCTTTCTCTCTCTCTATCTCCCTCTTCCTCTGTCACTCAAATAAACAAATTTTTTAAAACAAAAAAGGAAGGCATGCAAATAACCAACAAGTACATGAAAAAAGTTCAGTATCAACAATCATAAAAACCAAGACCACAAGATTATCAGCTCATTAGATTGTCTATTATCAAAAAGTCAAAAGATTACAAGTCCTAGCAAGAATATATGAAAAGGAAATTCTTGTACAGTGTTGGTGAGAATGTAAGTTAGTACAACCACTGCACAAAACAATATGGAGGTTCTCAAGAAAGTAAAACTACAACTACCATATGATCCAGCAATCCCAATACTGGGTTTATATTCAAGGGAAATGACTCTGTTGGAAAGAGGTCTTCATGCCTATGCTTATTGCAGCACTATTCACAATAGCCAAGAAATGGCAACAACTTAACTATTCCATCTACTGATGAATGGATAAAGAAATGTGGAATTCATATTATTCAGCTATAAAAAGAACGACATCTTGTCAGTTGCAACAACATAGATGGAACTGGAAGTCATAATGATAAATGTAATAAGCCAAGCACAGAATGAAAAATATTACGTACTCTCACTCACTCATATGTGGGACACTAAAACATTATTTCCTAGAAGTTGAGATTATAATAAGAGAAGTTACCAGAGATCAGGTAGTATACAGGGGACAGAGAGATTGGTAAAGGTTGATTAATGATATTAAGCTATAGTTAAGTGGAACTAAGAAGCTCTGAGTTTATATTGCACAGTAGGGGGGCTATAGAAAATGTTTTTTCTCTAAAAAAAATTGGAAGAAAAATTTTGAACATTTTTGCCATATGGAAACATTAAGTATTTGAGGGGATAGGTATGCTTATCCTGATTGGATAGGCCACAGTATACACATACATAGAAACAGAACATGATACCCCATAAAAATATATAACGTTTTTACATCTGTTAAGATAAAATGGAATCAAAAGCAAAATAATTTAAGTTCCATGAAATCAGGCAATCCAAAAGACAACTTGGAATATGGTAGGCATTCTTTAAGTAATTGTTGAATGAATAATAAGATCCTATTTGTGTAAAACTGTAGGGAAATAGAGAGTTGTTTATAGTTCTGTATATTGTGGTGGAATGAGAAGGCCATGCCAAGGTGGCCACTGGTAAGCGAGCGTCCATTACTCAAGAATGGCTTTGAAACCCACCTGGCAATGGAAACTACCTGGCAACAGGCTGTGATTGGATGGCTTTGGAAACTGCCTGGCAACAGGATGTGATTGGATGGATTTGAAACTACTTGGGAACAGGATGTGATTGGGTGGATTTGAAACTGCCTGGGAACAGGCTGTGATTGGATGGCTTTGGAAACTGCCTAGTAACAGGCTGTGATTGGTTTGGGCATAGACCACCCCTTGACCAGATTGGCTGGGCTTGGCTATATAAGATGTTGTACCAATTGAAATAAATGTGTCTGTGGGCTGCTTGCCTCAAGCCTGCTTTCACCCGACTCCCGGGTCTGTGTGGTGACTCTGCGCCTCTTGCCCCCACCATGCTGCTCCTCTCAGAAATGAATCCACTGCAACATTGTTGAGAAATCAACTATAACAATATATTGTATAATTTTTGAAATCAAATGTTTAATCAGCAGTACTTAAACTAAAAATAAATGTTTTATGTTAAAAGTATATGCCTCGTGTATACTTGTTCTGACATTCTCTAGCTTAACTAATCTAAGAAATGCTTCTGGAATCTTTAAAATGAAGATAATAAAATACAAATAAAGGATTTTATGAGTATAAACAGCATGTAAATAACAATTCGATAACTGCTTAATGCATTTTACATAGTTGGTTAATGGTGGCAGGGTATTATTTTTCACATTACTAACTTCCAATGTAATCTGGCACCCTATGTTGAATTGTTTCATTCAAATTTTTCCAAGGTAGAACTTTACCCAAGCTTGACACAACCAATCATGACATAACCTAATTAAAACAACTCCCATTCAACAGAACTGATTGTTAACAAGTTTGCTTTTTAAGAGTGGAGGAAAGAAATTGGGGAGACCACACAACAAAATACGTTTCAGCAATTCAAAGGTTAAACAATAGGTTAACAAAAGTTAAACATAAATATTTTAAAAAGAAAAAATATAAAAAAATAAAACATAAGCAATGCCATCAACTGAAGACTGGATAAAGAAACTATGGGATATGTACTCTATGGAATACTACATAGCAATTAAAAAGTGAAATCCAGGCATTTGCAACAAAATGGATGAATCTGGAAAACATCATACTTAGAGAAATAAGCCAGTCCCAAAGGGACAAATACCATATGTTCTCCCTGATCAATGCTAACTAATAGAGCATGTAAGAGGAAATCTGTAGAAGTGAAACTGACACTTTGAGATGCAATGGTTTGAACAGCCCTCATCTTGAATGCTGAAGAACAATTTTTTTTCTCTTCTTCATACTATTTGTTGAACTCTTTACTTAACATACAGTTATTCAGATGTGTATAAAGTTAACCGAAAATAAATCTCAGTAAAAAAATAAGAGTGGGAATAAGTGAGGGAGGAGGAAATTTGTAAAGCAGTACGGTTCTTCATAAATTCCTATGGACTTATTTCTGAGGGTACAGTTTAAAAACTTGTCACGGGACCCCAAATCCCATTAACCTTGGTGGTAAAAACGCCATCTTAAGTGTCAAAGTGACCATATTACGTGTTAAAGTGATCATATAGATAGTATTAAGTGTTAAGTGGATCATATAACTAAGAGCAAATGTCTGGTAATAACAATAGATAGAATTAAAAAGGAGAGAATGTTCCAACATGGGAAGCAGTCCATACAGCTGACTCATAGAATGAAAATCGCTTTAAATAACACTCTGGCCTCAGAATCAGCCATTATGGCATTCTGGTCCTGCTGAAAAGACCATGGGAGCATTTCAGGCATGGAAAGCCAAAACACTGTGGCAAAAAGTGTCCTACATGAAGGATCTCTGTGAGAGAGACCCCAGTGGAAAGAAGAGGCCATCAGATAACGATGTACTTTTTTCTGAAGGGAGGGGAGAACTTCCATTTTGCTTATGACCTTGTCTACATACTTATAGAGATTGTGGATTCAAAAGGCTTCCATATCCTAAGCAGCCCATGTTGAGAGCCTTGGGTGATCACTGATGTCATATATAAGAGTGTTAATTGTTAAATTAGCAACAGGAGTCAATGTGCACCTACTCCTCATGGAAGACCTCTGTCCTCAATGAGTTATACTATGAGAATTAACTGTAAAATTTGTTCTCAGTTTTTGTTTGTGTGTGCAAATTATTGAAATCTTTACTTAGTATAAAGTTGGTTTTCTGTGTATAAAGTTAAATGAGAATGAATCTTAATGGAGAATGGAACTGGGAATGGGAAAGGGAGGAGGAGGTGGTGTAGGAATGCGGGTGGCAGAGTGGGTATCGTGGGAAGAATCACTATTTTCCTAAAGTTGTACTCATTAAATAAAAGGTTTCTTTGGGAAAAAAAATAGACAAGGTTAATTTGAACACCAGATATGTGAAAAGACTTTTAAAGCTTACCCAAAATTGGATAAATAATAAGGAAAACAGTAAATCTGATTACACAATAATGGAAAACTATGTTAATACTGAAAAAAAAAACTCACCAAAACAATTAGGACCAATTTTTTTAAAAAAAAAATAGCAAATACACATTTAAAAATTATTTTAATTGTTCTATATATGTTATGAAACATTAACATATAATTCACTGCCTTCGCAAATTCATTCTGACATTTTAAAATGTTAGTAAATATCTTATTTACAAGGCTTTAACCATATATTTCATTTTGTTGTTTTTGTTGTTTGTTTTTTAATTTTTTAATTTTAATTTTTGGCTTTTTATAGATTCAGTGTGATTTGTGGATAAAATTCTAAGAACACAATGGTATTCCGTTTCTTCTCTCCCTTCCTCCATTTCCCTCTCTCCCTCCCACAGTAAATACTTTTAATATTAAAATAATGCTATGAACTATGCTTCTAATAAAATTAGTCAATATGTCAAAAACGAAAATAGTTAATGTACCCTTATCAATAAAAGATACGTATATTCTTTCATCCTTCTGATAAACACATTGGCAGTGTGTGTTAATAAGATTACAAGTAGCCATGAAATATGATTATACAATTTCAGTTCTGGGAATTTACACATACTATCATCTTTTTTAAGGTTTTTATTTAATTAATACAAATTTCATATGTACAGCTTTTAGGGATATAGTGTTTCTTCCCCCATTCCCTCCCTCCCACCCCCACTCCCAACCCACCTCCTACTTCCTCTCCCATTCCATTTTCCATTAAGATTTGTTTTTAATTGACTTTATATACAGAAGACAGCTCTATACTAAGTACAGATCTCACGTATTTGCCCCCACATAGATACACAAAGTATAAAGTACAGTGTGAATACAAGTTTTACTGTTGATTCTCATAATACACCTTATTTATGGACAGAGGTCAAACATAGGGACCTAGTGATTCCTATTGTTGATTTAACAAAGTGACATCCTTATTTACGATGTCATCATAAGATCATCTTAAGATGCTAAGAGGCTCACAAAAAAATTGTCCTATGAGGTATCATTCGTCATAGTGAAAACAGTTATGTTTTATCCACTAGTGGGGTGGTACAATAATATTACAAAGTCACATTGTGAATAAATATTTTATATTATAATGTTAAGGAAAGAAAAAGGCTGCAATTTCGAATGTATAGTATAATTCAAATGTCTGTTACAAATTCAAAGATCTTTTATCTATAATAAAAGATAGTTAAATTTATAATAATAATAGGTAAAACTCAGAACTTTTACATTCTTTAGTAAAAGGTGAAAGATTTATATGATCTGAAGAGAAACCAGAGCGTAGCTTTTACATTCTTTATCATTTTTTTTTTTATTATCCAAGTTCAGTAGGCTTAGGAAGCATAATGTTTTCTGAATGTTACCTATCCTATTTCTATCTACTCTCCTGTTGTGCCTGACATTGAAAAAACAGAATTTCAAATACTACTCTGTTAGTATCAGCCCAGTAAGGGGAAAAATGCTATATGCCAATTATATTATTGTTTGTATGTTGCCTAAATCTGTTAACAATCTGTATATACACATGTTTCTAACGTTACTCATAAGCTTTCTCTTTGTGAGCCTGGAAAAAGGAACTCTTTTCATTCTATTTTAACCCCCAGCCTCTAACACAGAACCAGCACTCAGATATTCACAAAAGCCTATGAAATTAAATGGGCATGCAGATATGAAATGTCGGGCGTTACAGCAGCATATAACAAATATTTCAAGGGTGAGGAAAATCCACCCGCATGACAACAACCTGTTGCTGAGTATTCCACCCACAATAAAGACCCTGGTGATGGAGGATGGAGGAGTGCTACACACTTGAGAATCCTGTTTCTACTCTGGTGTCTGCCCAGTGCTCTCTACTGACATGATCTCTCACAGCAGCTGGGAGAGGAAAAATATTAACTGGGCACATTTCCATTATTACATAGTGGATAATGAGGGTGGAATTGAGATCAGAAACAACAAATTGATCACTTACAGAGTAAAGTTTCAGCTACCTAGCTCCCATATGCATTCTTTCACATGTATCTACTTTATCAGAACAAAAATCTGCTTTTTCACTTAATAGGATAAAACTGTTCTTTTCGAAAATGAAGACATGCACACCTGCTTCGCAACATGAGGAACAGCGAAGTCCCAACAGTCATTATATCCTTCACTGACTTCAATGAATAGTGCTCAATTCCATCACAACTCTATACCTAAAGACTAAATGTCAAGTTACCCTCATTTATGTAAGAGTTCTTCAACAAATTAATCAAAACCACAAATTATGGAAACCCAAAGAGTTCAAAGAAATTTGCCAAAGTATAACATTATTTTCTAATTCAACTTTCCCAAACTTTTTAAAGCTTGTGATTATAAAGAAAATAGAAAGTATGTCATTGTAAAATATGAAAGGAAACAAGAAAAGAAGGAGGGAGGTTAGGAAGAAGGGAGGGTGGGATGGAGGGAGGGAAGGAGGAACAGTAGGGAGAGAAGTATCATTATACTCTTAAAGCTGCCCATAAAAATATATGAAATTTCTTCCCTTTTTATAAATTTTTAAAATAAAACAGGTCAAAATGATCAGACTAAATGAAAAAAAGATATGAGGGACGAATAAATGTGTTGGGACTGGCGCTATGGCACAGTGGGTGAGGCAGCCACCTGTAGTGCTGGCATCCCATATGCATGCCGATTTGAGCCCATCTGCTTTATTTCCAATCCAGCTCTCTACTAGTGTGCCTGGGAAAACAACACAAGACGGCCCAAGCCCTTGGGCCCCTGCACCCACTTGGGAGGCCCAGAAGAATCTCCAGGCTCCTGGCTTCAGATTGGCCCAGCTCCGGCCATTTCAGCCAATTGGGGAGTGAACATGGAAGACCTCTCTACCTCTGTCTCTACCTTTCCCATCTGAAACTCTGCCTTTCAAATAAATAAATAAATCTTTTTTAAAAAAAAGAATAAATTTGCTAGCATATGCTTATAAACACATACATATAACAAGAAAAAGAAATTATACAAAACTACTATGCTGATCTTTTTTATTAATCCAATGATAAAATTAATGTATATCACTTCATGATTGTTCTATTTACCAGTTAAACTGTCCTTAGTCAGAATCTCATCTGGTCACAATTTTTTCTGGTAGAGTAAAGCAAATCTTCTGTCCTAAAAGTCTGTGTTCTCAATCATGGTATCATTTTGCTTGGTCAGTTGGTTTTTATTCTATATTTTCCCAATAGTCATTACCACTGGACTTGAAAGAACTAAGATACACCTTAGAGTGTTAGCTGGGCCTCAGATTTAGGCCCCATTTGTCCGTGCTGTTTAACCACAGTAAAATTTCCCTTTGATAATTATTATAAATCAGTCCACCAAATGAAATAATGTTCTTTTTTCATTTGTTTTATGTGGGTTTTTGTTGTTGTTCTTTTTGTTTTGTTTTGTTTTTTGCCTGTGAGATCACTGTTAGTGAGAGCCCAAATTGGCCAGGGTGAAGGCTGACCGACCTCCAATTCAATGGAACAA
This sequence comes from Sylvilagus floridanus, assembly GCA_949820135.1. Taxonomy (NCBI): domain Eukaryota; kingdom Metazoa; phylum Chordata; class Mammalia; order Lagomorpha; family Leporidae; genus Sylvilagus; species Sylvilagus floridanus. The sequence continues at coordinate 81,353,625 of OX463236.1, read as the reverse complement.
ATATATTCCCTAGTCGAAACATGCCCCACCTTAAATATTAAGATTTTCATTGCAACAGAATTCAAGGTTGCTAAGATAGAATCAATAACACTCTGCAAGGGAATTACTAAACACAACAGTGACAAAAGTCACTCTCATTTCCATTCTTTAATTACCAGGTCTATGTCTTCTAGCAATGGCAGCGCTGTCATTATTTAATTATCGCTAGTATGTCAGAATCTCCTCCTTTCAGAATGTCATCTCCCGGATGGTCTTGGAACTGAGTCTTTAGTAAGTGATTCTACATTTTTGTTCACTCATAACTTCAGGTGAATGAAATATTAGAAAAGACCAGTTAATTCCATGGGTTGAGCCTCACTGCATCTCTTCTGCTCTGAAGTCAGTTCTTTGACCAGAACAATGCTATAAAAAATGGCAAGACAGTGCATAATGTGTTCTCTGAGTCTTCAGATGGTGGAACTCTCAAAGATATTAGAGTCAAGGGATGCAAATCCAAATCCAGAGTATGCAACTGTTACAATTAGGGCTAATCTGAGGTTACCTCATGATGGTTTCCCAATGTTATAACCTGTCCTCAAATGACTGATGGTTCAACATTACAAAGTATTTCTTTTTGCTACTGACTGATTACAGACTCAGGAGGCCATGTCTGCTAGGAGAATTTTTATGTTTCTAAGCCACATATAGGGTGTCTCTACCACAATCATGGTGTTCTTCATGAGCCCATTGGCAAACTACTGTAGAACACATTGAAAGAATTTGAGTGACATCCACAGAATGTGGATCTGAACACCTGCCTATTAAGATCTTCCTATGCAGTTGAAGAACGTTGATCAGCCTTCACATGATGACAAGTATCTTTTGATCTGTGCTCATTCTGAGTGATCCTTCTGTCTCTTTCCCAGACTTCCTTGTTATTTCTTTCAAGCACTTCACTATTCATCCAAGATCTTATCAATTGTTTATAAATCAATATAAATCTTTACTTATAAGTATCATTCCCATAATGCAAAGCGTAATTAAATGGCTTAAATTTTTTTCCACTGGGAAGAATTTCACTCTGTCCTTCAGGGTCCACAATTGAGTGTGTCTGTAGCATTATACCTATTTTCTTTTTACATACAAATTGCTTGTGATTTTCAGATTTGCCTAAACTTATTCTCTTATACGCTGTTTATTTTATAGTATATACCGATGAGCAGATCCAACTGAATGGACCAGGCATGTGATACTACACCGAGTTCATGATGGAAAGCTTAGATTACATGGTCATCTTATGTTCCATGGAAAGAATTCAATCTCTTCAAAGCCTCAGGGTAGGAAAGTAATTTTTCTCAATAAATTGATACAGAAGACAGATTCCCTCCAAACTCCTAACCTCTATAATATGATTCTCCTACTGATATTTCCCAGTGACTACATATAGAATCTTAATTTGCTACAACTATTTGAAATAAACAGTTATAATTAGACATACTAGATCAGAAGGCCTAAATTGGAGTGTTGCCTTTACTAAAGCCTGAATTAGCTGTACATATTTATGGCTCCCTCTACCTGGTTGAATAAACCCATAAAATCTAGAATCTCTACTAAATTTGACTCTATCAGCCTGTGCTAATCCACTGATTTAATCCCTTGTTCTCTTGTCTTATACTGTTGGAATAAACTCCTTCATATGTTCCGCAGACTTCTCACAAAGTATTTTATTAATATATCTGACTCTAGGAATATGTGAGCAACTTTTCCTAGGTTAGCATTATCTGCTTCTCTAGAATGTGGTAATGTTTTATTCTACTTGTGGGTATAGTGGAAACAGGGGTACATTGTAAGTCTCAAAGACCATGAACTTTCTCCTTACAGACCTCTGCAGCAAGGGAAGTTATATGTCAAATGGTTTCCAAGTTAAGCAAAAGGATATATTTTACTACAAATGTAGTACAAGGTAATTCCATTGAAAAATGTATTAAAGAGTAATATAGGAATCAGGATTGTTCTGTTTCATGTGGATCCAGCCTTACACCTTGTTCCATTCGGTGTCTAACTTTCCCATGGAAAATTTGACAAGACAATGAATTCAACTACTATTATAATATACAAATAACTTTTTGTGTCTGATTTTCATAAATAACTCTATGACTACAAGAAATTAAAGAGATTCTTTTCAGGGCTTTTATGGAAACTTTCTGGTATTTCAGGTTATGACTTTAACTAGAATTTAAGTGAATTGACTTTGTTAGTTCTATTTTTGTCAGCACTCAGGAACACTAAAAAGATCCATATTCTACCATAGTCCTAATAGACATAATTACTGTCATAATAGTCATAATTATCACTTTAGCCAAGAACAGAAAAGCATTTTGATATCTTTGCTTTCTGTTGATAAGTAAAATCTTCCAAATGAAACCTCAAAGTACTGTTTCCAAGTTGAGTTTTGATTTTGTGTAAATTTTATATTTTGGCTCTAAATTAACTTAGGATGATCAGGATGTCTTTGGTGCTTCCACATATTTATATATCATTTTAATTTACCATTTTAACCATTTTTTATTTATTATATTTAAAAAGCAAAAACAGAGAGAGAGAGAGAAAGAGGGATAGAGAAAGAGAAATATCTTCCACCTACTAGTTTACAATAGCCAGGAATTGGTTAAGCCAAAGTCAGGGGCCTGGAACCCAACCCAGGTCTCCCACATGGGTGGTAGGGCCCAAGTACTTGAGCTATCACTTGCTGCCTCCAAGGGTTTGTGTGAGCAGGAAACTTAATAGGAGGCAGGGGAGCCATGACTTTATCCAGGCTCTTTAATATGGATTATGGGTATCCAAGCAGCATCTTTAACCACTGCACCAATTTAATACTAGTTGAGCCTGTTAGTTATAATTTCAGCACTCCATATTGCATTTTCTTTTTTTTTTTTTTGACAGGCAGAGTTAGAAAGTGAGAGAGAGAGAGACAGAAAGAAAGGTCTTGCTTTTTCTGTTGGTTCAGCCCCCAAATGGCTGCTATGGCCAGCAGGCTGTGCCAATCTGAGGCCAGGAGCCAGGTGCTTCCTCCTGGTCTCCCATGCAGGTGCAGGGCCCAAGCACTTGGGCCATCCTCCACTGCCCCTTCCTGGGCAGTGGGACAGAATCCAGCACCTCGACCAGGACTAGAACCCGGGGTGCCCACACCGCAGGTGGAGGATTAGCTAAGTGAGCCGTGGCACCAGCCCATATTACACTTTCAAATCATGAGTTTCATAGGACATGGATTCCAATGGTTATTGTAATATTTGTAATTAAAAGTCACAGAGACCTGAAAGCCATTCAGCATATCCAGAACTTTGGGAAAGCACTTCTTCCAAACTTTGAATAGGAAAGAAAGGAATTGTTTAATAAAATACCCAGATGCCCTTGCTTCCTGTTCTTGGAAATTATTTTATCATCTGCAAATGTGCATGCGTTGTTCTCTACTCCTGTTTATCTAATAAGGCAGGGAAATCGGCTTTATCCTGGCCTTACCATAGTCAACAGAGAGAATATTTATTTTCTTCCTTTAACTGTCTAAGTGAAAACAAAAGTATTTATTTCCACTTGACAGAGAGAAATTGGGGCAGAAGATGAAGGTGAGAAATTGTTACCAGCTTGAAGACAGATATATCTGTTTTCACTCATCTTTTCACTGAAGTAAAGACTAACAGGAAGAAAATTACTATAGTTCTATCTGGGCTACAGAGGAAGTGGAATCATTAATAACAAGGCAATCCAGCAAGAGGCTCCGCTGTAAACCCGACTCCTGGGAAGCGCCATGGGAAGTAGAAAAGTATTAGAATTAAAAGAAGCATTTTCTTTACATCTGTTCTTAAGGTATTTCTAAAACACTCAATTTGAGTTTCATCTTACAACAACAAAAATAAAGCTCTTAAATGTTATCCCTTCTAAAATAACATACTCCTGTGCTGACACAAGTATTCATGAAATGTCTCTCTTTAACTCCGTAGCATTTCCTTTTTAGGGTGTAGATAAAAAAAAAAAAAAAAACCTTCAAAAATGTTTGAACTCCCCTACCTTCCTACATACAAAGCAAAAGACTGACTAATCTATGGTGTTGCTAACCTTGAATCAAAAGATCTTCAAAAGGAAAAAGAAACCAAGTGGCATCAAAACTGTCATAGTTGGAATAACTATGTAACTTGGGACTTACAGAAAAGATGGAACGCAATGAAAAATAATGTCAGTTGTGAAAATCTGAACATTTTGAACATATCCAATCTTTTGAGTGTTTTTGTCATGTAGTCATAAAACATCATTTAATTAGGTTTTTTGCATTAAAATTCATCTCTCTCTACTAAAGAAAAGAATTATTCCAACCCAGTATCATTTTCAAATGGTACAGACGAGAAAATAAAAAGGTTGGGCAACCTCATATAGAAAAATGAATGTAACCAAAGATCAAGTAGAGTTTCAGGGTTTTTTTTTTTTGTTTTTTGTTTTTGTTTTTGTTTTTGTTTTTTGCTGATATGTGCTCTAATCTAATTTAAAAACAGAATCTCTAAAGAGGTTCTAACATCTAAGAGAGAAGAAAACATTAGCCATGAATATATATGCATTTTGTTTGTACAGAAGATTTTTAGGAAAATAAAATATTTTGATTTAATTAGATTTACTTTAAAATACTGATTTTTAAGGTAATAAAAATGAGGGGAAAATCACCTTTAAACTCAGAGGTTTAAATTATATGCTAAATGGAGAAATGTGTACCCTCAATAACTTTTGTCAATCTCCTCAAGGGCCCGTTGCATGACTGAGCCTCACAGAGATGTCTTCTGCATCCATGGGCCTGTCTCTCAAAATCAGCCACAGAAGACTCACCTGGGTTGTTGTATTTCCTCACATTAGGAGGCTGGCAACTCCAAAGATTGCCTCACTGGTATATCTTTCAAAATGTCTTTCATTCTGCTTCTATTTTTTTTTTCTGATGCCTCTATATTTCCCCCTCTTTTTTTAATCATATAAAAAGTATCTTTATGGATGTGATGTCACTAAAAATAAGGAAGTAGAGAACTCCAAAACTTTTTTGTACACTAACACAGTGATTAAGCTAGCAGAAATTGTCAGAATTAAATCTGGGGGGACTCTGAAACCTACTAAAAATTTTTTTAACTATTATTTAATAAATTAAATTTCCAAAGTACAGCTTTTGGATTACAGTGACTTTTTCCCCCCCATAACTTCCCTCCCACCCACAACCATCCCATCTCCCGCTCCCTCTCCCCTTCCATTCACATCAAGATTCATTTTCAATTACCTTTATATACATAAGATCAATTTAGTATATACTAAGTAAAGATTTCAACAGTTTGCACCCACACAGAAACACAAAGTGTAAAATACTGTTTGAGGACTAGTTATACCGTTAATTCACATAGTACAACACGTTAAGGACAGAGATCCTACATGGGGAGTAAGTGCACAGTGTCTCCTGTTGTTGATTTAACAAGTGACACTCTTGTTTATGGCGTCAGTAATCACCTGAGGCTCTTGTCATAAGTTGCCAAGGCTATGGAAGCCTTTTGAGTTTGCCAACTCCAACCTTATTTTGACAAGGTCATAGTCGAAGTGGAAGTTCTCTCCCCCCTTCAGAGAAAGGCACCTCCTTCTTTGATGGCCCATTCTTTCTGCTGGGATCTCACTCACAGAGATCTTTCATTTAGGTTTTTTTTTTTTTTTTGCCAGAGTGTCTTGGCTTTCCATGCCTGAAATACTCTCATTAGCTTTTTAGCCACATCTGAATGCCTTAAGGGCTGATTCTGAGCCAGAGTGCTAGTTAGGACATCTGCCATTCTATGAGTCTGCTCTGTATTCCGCTTCCCATGTTGGATTGTTCTCTCCTTTTTAATTCTATAAGTTAGTACTAGAAGACACTAGTCTTGTTTGTGTGATCCCTTTGACTCTTAATCCTATCATTATGATCAATTATGTACTGAAACTGATCACTTTGACTAGTGAGATGGCATTGGTGCATGCCACCTTGATGGGATTGAATTGGAATCCCCTGGCACGTTTCTAACTCCATCATTTGGGGTAAGTCCAAATGCACAAGTGCCAAACTGTACATCTCCTCCCTCTCTTATTCCCACTCTTATATTTAACAGGGATCACTTTTCAGACTCTTATGACAATTGAGGAAATGCAAAATGAAGAATCTGCCGAAAATATGAAACAACTGTACTATGACACTGAAACTTACCTCACTATCATCACTCACTCCTCAGCTTAATGGTAGAAATGAAATGGCAGCCTGCATTCTTGATGCTCTTTGTTAGTGCCACAGTGAGCATACAGACCTTGTTCTCAATGAATGTATTTTCTCTTGGCCATTTGTTTCCTGATGAACTCAAGAAATTGCTTCTGTTTTGCCCAACTCAGAAGTTGCCCAGAGCTGAAGAATACTCTTAAAAATCATTTGTTGGAATAATTGAAAGACAAATACACTGGCCTTAGATCTCTGGAACAAGTTATAGCAGCTACAGCCATAAGTAGATAAACCAAAATGAATGGTAAGGAAAGGATCTGCAGAGGATATAAAACCTCATAATTTTTTTTGCAAATACTGGAGAACCTGGAAGGACCAGTAACATGCCCAGAAAGACTTGACACTAATCTTTCATTTCTGACTGACATATAATCCATGAGTAACCAGGAATTGAAGACTAAGGCAGAGTGTTAAGCAAGCAATTAAAGTTATAAAATGCAATTTCTTGAGAACCACAAGAAAATTATCTCTATAAAATAGCTTTAGGTTATATACAAAATGAAAATCAAGATCAGAACAGTTTACTTTGAAAATACATCAGCTAAATCAAAACCGAGGCAAGAATGTAGGATATGAAAGACAAAAAGCTAAAAGACATAAAGCAAATAGTGAAATGGCAGGAGTCTTTCTTTATCAGCAACTATTTTAAATGTAAATGCTTTAAACTCTCCACTCAAAAGGTACAAATTGGCAACATGTATTTTAACAAACATAACCCAACTATGTGTTGCAGGCACACTTTAGATATAAAGACAAAAGTAGGCTATTAAGATGCAAAAACATACTGCATGGAAATAGTAACCATAAGAGACATGAAGTCATAATACTGATATCAGACAAAATACATGCTAAGTCAAAAATTCTTACAAGGAATAAAGATATTGATATTAATGTGAAGATTATACCATCAACATGAAATAATAATTACAAACATACATGTACCTAACTCAGGGCCACAAAATATATTAAGAAAAAATGACAATTTAAGGGAGAAATAAACACTGCTACAGTAATAGTTTAGTAATACATAGATTAAGTATCAAGTTCATAAAGAAATAGAGAACTTGATCTGAATGACTGACCAATGAGACCTAAGAAACATGTAGGACTACTCCACCCAAAAAGATAATACATGTTTTACTCCAGTGCACATGGAATATTTTCTAGAGTAATAAGTATGATATGTTTATCTATAAAGCCCATCTCAATAAACATTAAAATACTGAAATCAAACACATTTTCTTCTCTTCCCACAATGGAACGAAACTAGAAATCAATAACAAAAGAAAACAAAATTTCACAAATACAATATCAGTGTTGTTTTTTCTAGATGTACTGTACTATTCCTAACTTGTAAATTTTTATCTATACCCAATTTGAGTGTGCCTTCTCCAAAAAAGAAGATTTTTTCAATGAAGGAAGGAAGGAAAGGAAGAAGGGAAGAAGGGAGGGAGGGAGGGAGGGAGGGAGGGAGGGAGGGACAGAGAAAGGACAGAGGAAGAGAGGAAGGGAGGGAGGGAGGGAGGAAGGAAAGAAGGAAGGAAGGAAGGAAGGAAGGAAGGAAGGAAGGAAGATAAAGGTCCAAAGAATATTCTATTTATTAAACGAGAAAGAAATCCTCTTTCTCAATAGAATATTTCTACCCGTTGAATTATCTGTTTGCAAATCTGTGCTTTTCTATGTATAATGAAATCTTTGTATATTATAATTAATGCTGAGGAACCACAATTTTCTACATTCTGTGTGTATCCCATTGTATTATGGTTTTTATGCATCCTGCTGACCTAAGAGGAATAAAAGGAAGATATGTGGAAAAGTGTAGAAAAATCTTCACAAATTCCATTCTCTATTCATATGGCCAAGCCCAAACTTTTAGCTTGAAAAACAACAATGAAGTCAGGCAAAAAGTGCATACCAGAGGAGAAATGCCAGAAGCAATTTGGTAAAGTGTGTTTGCCTTCTAAAGTGAAAATATAAATTCATCTTTGATTCTTCTGAGCAAGCTATCCTCATTTCCTTAATCTTCCTTTAGTCCTAAAACTCAGGAAGGGGTGCATTACACAGGCTTGCCAAAGCCCCTTACACAAAAATGTTACTCCAAATGGAGACACATAGCATGAGCTTGATCAGAAAAGGCCAGTGAGTCTTCTCACTGAAGTCTAAAGCATCCCTTTCCTCTTTTAGAACTTTTGACAGAAATTTTGAAAAGGAGCCATTCACTGTCTTTCTATTGGTTCCATTAAGCTGATAAGCATAACTCAGGTTATTATTGATAATAGTTGTCACTTTATAGAAAGCACATCTTTAAAATAAAGTTAAATCCTGGTTAAAAATGGAGCCAAATGGTGAGATAAAGAATTGAGGCCATGGATCCAACTGACCTCTCTCTCTTTCCTTTTGTGACTTATGTTAATTTGAGCTGCGTTTCTATCACCAGCAAAGCCTATCACACTGAAACTCAGTTACTGATTAAGCCCCAAATCTTCTAACCCCTGGCCAAGGTCCACAGACTAGGCCTTAAGATCAGGCAGAGACCAAATTTTGAGGGGTCAGATTCATTTTTAGTGTATGTCACTTCTGGCCTCTGGTGGGCTTTTGGCCGATATTCTTGGATCTTTAGAGGGATCTGTGACTGGGGGATACACATATGCCCTGGTAAAGTTCAACTATAGGAAGGTCTTAACGCTTTTCATCCAAAGGGTGAACAGTCTCTGGACTTGCCCTAGTATCAGGTGAAGACCTGCACCCTAATGAGACAAACTTGTTTTGGTGTGTATCACCATCTTGCAGACCTGGTAGTCAACCCCAATATTGCAAAGAGCCTGGCAACCATAAGATCCAAGGATAACTGACAGGACCCTGCCATGGAAGGTGAAGGGCTACCTCTATCACCCCTTCAACAACCTTGTGTGGAAAGCAAGGAATCACAGGACTGTTTTGGGATTCAGTTACAGGCTGATAAAACCCAGCATTAACTTTTGCTCCCAAGTCTGTGCCTGGCTCTATAGACAGAGCCTCTGGATTGCTTCAGTGCCCGGTGGCATTCCATGGTCCTTGTAGAGAAATCTTTTACCCCAGGCAACATGACCAGTGGCTAATGGACAGCTTTGGACAGTAAGTCCACTACAGTAGCAAAAAGACCACAGCAGGATAAACTTTGATTCTAACCTGAGATTATACTTCTCTTGGTGGGCTGAGGGCACCCCATCTAGCAGAATGCCTTAAGGACACAAGACAAGGAGTCTGAGTCTATCACAGACCCTGATAGGGGCTTTTAGTGACTGCTTAATCATTTTTAGGCACTTCCTCAGTGAATCACACAAACTACAGTTTGGGGACAAATTTAAGACTGGGGAGTATTGTAAGAATGAATCAGTAAAAACACATCAGCTGCAAACCTGAGGCAAACTGTAACTTAGGGTGCTATCTAGTCCTGAAATAGCAGAATTAGCCTCAGAGAGGATAAACAGGATGCTTCAGGTTTCTAGGAGGAAAGCCACAAATGAAGTCAGCCTCACTAATCATCAGGGAAATGCAAACCAAAACCACAATGAGATATCATCTCACTTCAAGAATATTGTCTTTTATCAAAAAAACAAAAGATAATAAGTGTCAGCAAGAAAGTGGAGGAAAGGAGACCCATGCAAATGTTGGTAGCCATGTAAATTAGTACAGCCATTGTGGAAAACAAATGGATGTTCTTTGAAAAAATAAAAATAGAACCTCCAGCAGTCCCATTACTAGGTATATAGACAAGGGAAATTAAATACATCTGTGGAAAAGACATCTGTACTTCCCCATTTGTTATAGCACAATTTACATTAAACAAGAAACGGAAACAAGCTAAACATCTATCAGCTGATGAATGGATAAGGAAATATAGTATATAAATGTATAATATATATAATGTCTATATATAATACGGCATTACTCAATCACAAAAAAGTAGTGAAATATTGTCATTTTCAATAACGTGAATGTAACCAGATGTAATTATGTTGAGCAGAATAAGACAAGAACAGAAATACAAATATCCATGATCTCATTCATATGTGGAGTCTAAAATCTAGGTAATTTACAGAAGTTAGAAATATAATGGTGGTTACCAGGAGCTAGGGAGGGAAGTGACGATGGAGACATGGGGAAAGGTTAATCGATAATTATTAGGTTATACCTAGATATGAATAAAAAGTCTGGGGTTCTATTGCATACTAGGATAACTATAAACAATCTTATTTTACTATGTCTTTCCCTATTTAAAAAAACTGGAAGATAGCTTTCACTATACAGAAATGTAAATATTTGAAATGGTAAATATATTACCCTGATTGGATTTTATATAATGTATGCATGTAATTAAATATCACATAATATCTCATAAATATGCACAAACTTTATGTTCGTTAAAGTAATTTAAAATGGAAAGAAATGAGGCTGGTGTTGTGGCAGAATGTGGCTAAGCTGCTACACGTGAAGCCAGCAACTCATATGTATATCTGTCAAGTCCCAGTTGTTCTGCTTCTGACACAGCCACCTGTTACTGTACCTGGGAAAGCATGCAAGATGGCCCAAGTGCTTGAGCTCCTGCCACCCACATGAGAGAACAGAAGAATCTCCTGGCTCCTGGCTTCAGCTTAGCCCAGTCCCTGCCATTTCAACCATTTGGGGTGTGAACCAGTAGGTGGAAGATTCTCTCTCTCTCTCTCTCTCTCTCTCTCTCTCTCTCTTTGTATTCTCTGTATCTCTGACTTTCAAGTAATAAAAATAAATCTTAACAAAAAAGGAAATTATGGGCTGGTGCTGTAATGAGTTAAGCTGCTGCTCGAAGTGCCAGCATCCCATATAGGTGCCTGTTCTAGTCCTGCTGTTCCACTTCCAAACCAGCTCCCAATGTGCCTTGGAAAACAGTAGCAACAAGCCCAGTAGCTGACACCTTACAGACTGCACATCACTGGATCCTTCATGAAGAAGGTACCTAAGAGTGGCTGGCACTTGCTCCCAGGGCATTGCAGCAACCAGAGTGTTTGCTTGTTTCTGTCACCATCTTGCCATGGACATACTTGCTTCACGTGCATATTCTGAAGCCCCAGCATTTTTGCACCTTCAGGTTGAGTGTTCCATCTCATATATTTTAAAATTTCTATATAATGAATACAAATTTCCAAAGTACAGCTTATGGATTACAATGGCTTCGCCCCCCCCCACCATAACTTCCCTCCAACCCGCAACCCTCCCCTTTCCCGCTCCCTCTCCCCTTGCATTCACATCAAGGTTCATTTTCAATTCTCTCTATACACTGAAGATCAGTTTAGTACATATTATGTAAAGATTTCAACAGTTTGCCCCCCCCCAAAGTGAAAAATACTGTTGGAGTACTAGTTATAGCATTAATTCACAATGTACAGCACATTAAGGACAGAGATCCTACATGATTTTTTTTAAAAATTGATTTTCTATGCAATTTCCAATTTAACACCAAGTTTTTTTTTTCATTTTCAATTATCCTTATATACAGAAGATCGATTCAGTATATACTAAGTAAAGATTTCATCAGTTTGCACCCACACAGAAACACAAAGTGTAAAAATACTGTTTCAGTACTACTTATAGCATTACTTCACATTGGACAACACAAGGACAGATGGCACATGAGACGTAAGTACACAGTGACTCCTGATGTTGATTTAACAATTTGACACTCTTGTTTATGGTGTCAGTAATCTCCCTAGGCTCTAGTCATGAGTTTCCAAGGCTATGGAAGCCTTTAGGGTTCACCGACTTTGATCTTATTCTGACAGGGTCGTAGTCAAAGTGGAAGTTCTCTCCTCCCTTCAGAGAAAGGTACCTCCTTCTTTGATGGCCCTGTTCTTTCCACTGGGATCTCACTCACAGAGATCTTTCATTTAGGTTTTTTTTTTTTTTTTTTTTTTTTTTTTTTTTTTTTTTGCCAGAGTGTCTTGGCTTTCCATGCCTAAAATACTCTCATGGGCTCTTGAGCCAGATCCGAATGCCTTAAGGGCTGATACTGAGGTCAGACTGCTATTTAGAATATCTGCCATTCTATGAGTCTGCTGTGTCTCCCGCTTCCCATGATGGATTGGTCTTTCCCTTTTTGATTCTATCAGTTAGTGTTAGCAGACACTAGTCTTGTTTGTGTGATCCCTTTGACTCTTAGATCTATCAGTGGGATCAATTGTGAACTGAAGATGATCACTTGGACTAGTGAGATGGTACTGATACATGCCACCTTGATGGGATTGTACTGGAATCCCCTGGCATGTTTCTAACTCCATCATTTGGGGCACGAATGATTGAGCATGTCCCAAATTGTACATCTCCTCCCTCTCTTTTTCCCACTCTTATATTTCACAGGGATCACTTTTCAGTTAAAATTTAAACACCTAAGAATAATTGTGTGTTAATTACAGAGTTCAACCACTAGTACTAGAACAGAAAAAATACTAAAATGGATAAAGCTACATTGTACATCAACTGTCCGGACAAGAGCTGATCAAGTCACTGTTTCTCTTAGTGTCCATTTCACTTCAACAGGTTTCCTTTTAGGTGCTCAGTTAGTTGTCGCCAATCAGGGAGAATATATGATATTTGTCCCTTTGGGACTGGCTTAATTCACTCAGCATGATGTTTTCCAGATTCCTCCATTTTGTTGCAAATGACCGGGTTTCTTTGTTTTTGATTGCTGTATAGTATTCTATAGAGTACATGTCCCATAATTCCTTTATCCAGTCTACTGTTGATGGGCATTTGGGTTGGTTCCAGTCTTAGCTATTGTGAATTGAGCTGCAATAAACATTAAGGTGCAGACAGCCTTTTGTTTGCCAATTTAATTTCCTTTGGGTAAATTCCAAGGAGTGGGATGTCTGGGTTGTATGGTAAGGTTATATTCAGGTTTCTGAGGAATCTCCAGACTGACTTCCATAGTGGCTTTACCCATTTGCATTCCCACCAACTGTGGGTTAGTGTCCCTTTTTCCCCACATCCTCTCCAGCATCTATTGTTGGTAGATTTCTGAATGTGAGCCATTCTAACCAGGGTGAGGTGAGACCTCAATGTGGTTTTGATTTGCATTTCCTTGATTGCTAGTGATCTTGAACATTTTTTCATGTGTCTGTTAGCCATTTGAATTTCATCTTTTGAAAAATGTCTATTGAGGTCCTTGGCCCATCTCTTAAGTGGGTTGTTTGTTTTGATGTTGTGGAGTTTCTTGATTTCTTTGTAGATTCTGGTTATCAACCCTTTATCTGTTGCATAGTTTGCAAATATTTTTTTCCCATTCTGTCGGTTCCCTATTCACTTTCCTGACTGTTTCTTTTGAAGCACAGATACTTCTCAATTTGATGCAATCCCAAATGTTAATTTTGGCTTTGACTGCCTGTGCTTCTGGGATATTTTCCAAGAAGTCTTTGCCAGTACCTATATCTTGCAGGGTTTCTCAAATGCTCTCTAATAATTTGATGGTGTCGGGTCATAGATTTAAGTCTTTAATCCATGTTGAGTGAATTTTTGTGTAAGGTGAAATGTAGGGATCTTGCTTCATGATTCTGCATGTGGAAATCCAATTTTCCCAGCACCATTTATTGAACAGACTGTCCTTACTCCAGGGATTGGTGTTGGATCCTTGACAAATATTAGTTGGCTGTAGATGTTTGGATTGATTTCTGGTGTTTCTATTCTGTTCCATTGGTCTATCCATCTGTTTCTGTACCAGTACCATGCTGTTTTGATAACTACTGCCCTGTATATGTCCTGAAATCTGGTATTGTGATGCCTCCGGCTTTGTTTTTGTTTTACAAGATTGCTTTAGCTATTCAAGGTCTCCTGTGTCTCCATATGAATTTCAGCATCATTTTTTCCAGATCTGTCCATCTCATATTTTAACACTTTTACTAACAAAGGGTTTGGTCCCCTGCAGTAAATTCCTGCCCATGAATGCAAATGTCATCTTCTGACCCCTGAGAACCATTGCTGACACGGCAAATAACCCTTTGTCACATGGCAATCCTCATGTTCCAGGTTCCAGTATCCTATAAGATTCCAACATCCTCCCAGTTCCTCTGGGGTTCAAGTTTCTCCATTTGTTACAGTGCTATCTCCTATATCTAGGACCCAGATGAGAAACTGGAAGTAACCTACCTGGAGTTTGTCCAGACCCCAGGAAATTGTTGCCTCTTGGCTAAGTGAAAGAAAGCCAACCATTTGTCTAGCTGCCACAGATGAAAATACAGCTAAGAATGTTTCTGGGAATGGCAGCCTTCTGTAGGAACTGGATACCAGAGTTTAGCAGATAGCCAAATCCTAGTATGAAGCATTGAAGGGTCCTGATACTGACCCATTTGACTAAACAGGGAAATAATATAAGGATTTTGAAAAATTAAGGGAAGGCTGACAACAGCTCATGCACTAGGAATTCCTAATTTGGACCAGCCCATAACCCTATTTGTAGTTGAAAAACAAAATAACCCTGACTGTGCTCATACACAATTGGGTCCACACTGACAACCAGTGGCCTATTGCTAAACAATTGGACCTAGTGGCCACAGAATGGCATGGATGCTTGAGAGTAATTGATACTATAGCACTTTTGTTAAGGAAACCACCAAATTGACTATAGGCCAGCTTCTTGAAGTGATTAGGCCAAGTAGCTCCATGATTTTGGTAAAGGAAGTCACTTGGCTTCTACCATCTGAGAAGTAGTAAAAATTGTTCTCCCTTCTCTTACATTGTTCTTAGTCTTGCTCTTTTGGGCCCATGTATGCCCGCCCTAATTGTTAAATCTGTCTTTTCCAGAATCCAACAATTTCATATATAAATGATGGTCCTGTAGGGATTCCAGTCATTACCAACAGCTGCTTACAAACCTCCAGATCCGCCAATGGAATGTCTAGATAAATTAGCAACAGATTTTCCCAGGCTAGGCAGAGATGCTGCTCTGACACAGCATGAAGTTACAGATGATGGACTTTGCTCTATCAAAATGTCATAAAGATTAAAAGACTAAAATCTCTCATGGGGGAAAGGATGATAAAGGCAAGGAGGTAGCTAGCCAGGAGAGAGCAGAGATTTCCAGGCCCTCCCTATGACCTTGCCTATTTCACCCAATACTTACCACTTTGGTCTGTGGATGAACACTACCTTTTCTGTGAAACCACTGCCCAGACCTGATGCCAATTAAAAGTATCAAACATGGTGCTAACAACATCCTCAGTGTAACTTATGGAACAGTATGACTGACACTCCAACTTTCATCATGCACATGACACCATGACACTTCTGAAACTTCCAAAAAGGCAAGAAAATGTGTGGTATTCAAGCTCTGCTCTAAACATGACTCCCTATGAATTTTCAATTAAGATCCACACCAAACGCCACTTCCTGTGAGTATTCAGTTCTTCCAGATCATATAAAGGAATAAGTAACCATGAACTTCACTGGGTAGAGTTCAGACCTGGATATACTTACACTTCCTCTGCAGTGAGTATTTGTCTTTGCCAACAATAAATCTTATTCCAATGCTATACTTTTCCTATGTCTCCTCCTTGAATTCTTTTTTCTGTAGGAAAGAAGAACCTGAACTCAGTCTTCCAACAACACTTAGGTTCCTGCCACCCATGTGGAAGACTCAGATCAAGTTCCAGGATCCTAACTTTGGCCTGATGTAGTCCTGTGTGTTGTAGGGATTTGGAGAATCAACCACCAGATAAAAGATCTTTGTCTCTCTGTCTCTCTGCTTCCCCTTCTCTCTCACCTTCTCTGACTTTCAAATAAGTGAAAATATTCGTTTTAAATATGAACACAAAAACAATATATATTTTTTTCCTTAAGGAGTATGAATATAGTTATTGAAAAATGGGAGGAGTGTGGAGAACTAAATATAACATCAGAAATACTTTTATAAGAACAGAAAGAGAGAAGGAATTGCTATGATCACTCAGGTAATTTGGCTTAGGCCACACCACAGAAACTTTAATGAGGGGAATGGCATCTGAGCTAGGTATTGAGGTAGGTTAGTATTTTACCAAGAGGAAATCTCAATCCAGGTGAAGGAAAATGTGTAATAAAGGAATCAAAGCAGGAAAGTACATGCTAGTTGCAAGAAATGGTTACTGGAGCAGAGAATTGAAGTTAGCCAAATGGGATAGAGCTAGAATTTTTGAGTCCTTGGGAAACTTGCTCAAGAAAAATCTCAAGTTATTGCAAAGTAACAGCTCTAGAACTGTGAAAACCAAAGTTTGAAAATTCTCCTAATGTCTCATGTGTCTTATATTTAATCTATAATGAATTTGGAGCATGTGTTCATAGTCACCAGGGATATGAAAGTTTGAAGAGTCAAAGAAAAAGTCATTTTCTGCCTAAGGGATGTTTAGGTCTATGTTCAGCTCAGTTAATTTAAGTGCTTAACTTTCACTGGTTCACTTAGTAGAAGTTGCTCTTAGGAAAAAAAAAACACTAAATCTCAATTATTATATGACCTTTTGGGGATTAAAAGACAGTCTTGTCACTGGGTTCAAAAGCATCCCTTGCCCTTTTAGGAAACTTTTTTCTTCATAGAAGGAAAGGCTTCCCTCTCTTTATTCACAGTTGTGTGTTCTCTAATAAGTGTGCCTTTTCCTTTAGGCTGACCTGCTTTCACTTCAGTGCATGTTGTTTTCAAAGAGCCATTTGATGTACAAGAAACCTTTTGCTAAAAAATAAAAAAAGGAAGCTGGAAGAGTGAAATATAGAGAAAGGGATGGAAGGAAAGAAAAAAACTGTTTTGTGATGTTTGTTTTTCTGTTTGCAGGTGAGTGGACTGATAAATATGAATGCAAAATTTGCACTAAAGTCCTCCAACTTTCAGTAAATTGAAAATTCTGTATATGCCTTATTTCACTTTCCCTTAATTTGTGCCTTGCTTTGACCAAACCAGGAGAACATAAGCAGAAAAACTCTAAAGAAAATATTTCTTTTGAAATAAACAAGAGAAGATGAGAAATTATCTGTTGATTGCCTATTTATAGAATTTCTCCTATTTCATGTGGTCTTTGATAATTCCCCAAGAATATGTTTGTGCCTTAAAAATTTTTTATCTTGCTCTCCAAATCTAAAATACCTTAATTTCTGAGATCTCTACTGTGATATAGTGAGTATATTTATTGTTGTATATGTGATTGTACATGGGTGACAAGATTTTGGTTATATTGGGTTCAATGGATAAATCATTCTCAACATCACAACTAAGTTTCTTAATTTTTTTCTATCCATAATTTAATACAATTACTCAAAATCTATTTCATCCAGGATCTGTCTCTTCTTAAACTTTGTTTAGACAATCCTATATTTTTTCCTAAAAGATTTTGCAAACTCCAATTCTCATATTCTATACTCTATAGCATATATTAAGTATATTATTTGTATCACATACCCTTTTATTTCTTCAATGAGATACATTCTCTAAGAACATAAATAATGTTATATCTCTCTCCAATCTAAGTTTTTCTCCTAGTTCCTATTAGTTTATCAAGTCAATTTTTGTGTATCCGTCAATGCTATTTACATAGAAGAACTGATATGTATTTGTATTTGTATATATAAACATAAAGAGAGATGGAGAGAATTTAACAGACATAATTTATACACACAGATGACTGATACAAAAAATTCTTATTTTCTAAATGCTTTCAAATCCTTCGGTTAGCATATGAATTCCACACACTGCTTCAGTGCAAAATTGTCACCATAAGTCACATATACACACATTAATACCTCCCACTAAGGATGACAAATAAATCACCCTTTCCACCACTCTGCCTATTACTAATCAATCACTACACTCTTTAACGATAAATGTAGAAGCAACCTCACACTCATTCTCAACAGGGCAAAGTATATTATAGAAAGGCAATAGCAATGAATTAAAGTTGGCTTAAGAATAAAATCTATTTTTAATTTCTCCCAAACTGTAGACTTGTTGAAGGCAAGTGCCATTTGTATTTTATTCACTCTATTAACATAGATTATGCTTGGCTGCAAATAGGAGAAAACTATAAGAGATATTTAAGATATTTAAGAAAAGTTGTTTAAGAAAACAGAACCTTATTTTTCTTAAACAAGGCATCCTGGAGACCAGACATAGCTAAGTACCTAAGAAAGTAATTAAGAACCCAGGCTGCTATCATTTCTATCTAGCTATCCTTGCTCTTTGTTTCTGTGATCATGATATACCAGCTACAGTTCTCGGCATTGCATGCCTGTTCTAGGCAAGAGGAATAAGGAAAATACAAAGGGAAAAAGGATGTCCTAGTTAAGACTTCAATGTCTTAAAACAGAAAATTGTTATTTACTCAGGACTATCCACTTTGTAGAAATTCTGTTGGCTCGCACAATACCAGTCAATTCTAGTTGCTCAAAATCCCAAGAAATCAAGTTTTGTTTTCTTTTTTTCTACCAGGTTGCTCAAAGAAAATACTTTCTCTTACAGCAGAAAATGAAGAAATTCATGGGTAGATTACTATTAGTCTGCTCTCCAAAGCCAAGTTTTGAATTCATAGCACAGTGCTACCCCAGAGTATACCCTCAATGAGAAAACAATGAATAAATTAATGAGTGAGTTATTTAACTATCATGATATTTGTGTAAATGAGCATTCAAAATGCCTCCATCGATGATACCTTATATTGCAAAAAAAATCACAAATGATAAGCATATAAAAATTCTATAAGCCTTTATTTATAGTATACATAGCACAGTAACACACTTGAAAAAGCACTTATCAAAAGCTTTCTAAGTGATAATAATAGGGAAATTTTCAAAATTATTTGTTTTCTTGTTCTTCCAACTTATTTTACTGGCTCAAGAACATACCTATTCTTTTCCAGTTGAAATGACATATTTTATTCCTCACAGAAGATTTTGTCTCCTATAATGATTATTTGTGTCTCAGGGAAGCACACTCACTACCTAAATGTGAAAAGATTATTTACTGTTGTTTACAGTGGGCAGTTATAAATCCATTTGTTGATATGACATCAATATCCTTTAAATTGTTATTTTAGTTTATGTTCTCTCTTTGCAAAAGAAAAAAAAACCATGAAGAAAAGTATATTCCTTTTTCTGGGAATAGTTTCTTATATTTATTTTGTTCATTTTAAATTCTTCAAGAAAAGAAAGTAAAAATGAAATTTAAAGTTTTTTTTAAAAAAATTGCAAAAGGGGACTGGCACAGTGGTGTAGTAGGTTAAACCTCTGTCTGTGGCACCAGCATCCCATATGGACACTGGCTCATGTCCCTGCTGCTCCTCTTCCAATCCTCCTCTCAGCTCTAGCATGAGAAAGCAGTAGTGGCCCAAGTGTGGGAGACCAGGAAGAAGCTTCTGGCTCCTGACTCTTGGCTTCAGATTGGCCCAGCTCCAGCCCTTGCAGCCATTTGGGGAATGAACCAGCATAAGGCAGATATCTCTTTGTGTCCATCCCTCTCTCTGTCTGTAACTCTGTCTCTCAAATAAATAAATAAAATCTTTTTTAAAAATTTGCAAAATACAATTCACAGTCACAAACATATACCACACAACAAAGGAAGTGAATGTCAGAGGTAAAGCATGAGAAAAATCCAGGATCTGTAAGAGTGGGTCCTAAAAGGTAAGTCAAAGTCATTTGGCTTTTATACAAAAATAGGTAACTCATAAGGAATTCGCTGGGTTTCAAGCACTATCTCAATTCTTCACATATATTACATCATTTAAAACATATAACCCTCTGAAATAAGTGCCGTTCTTTTAAAAGAAAAGATTTATTTTTTTGAAAATCAGAGAAAGAGATCTTTCATCCACTGAACCATTCCTCTAATGCCTGCACCAGCTAGGGCAGCACCAGGCTGAAGTCAGGAGCCAGTAACTGAATCTGGGTCTCCTGCATGTGTGGCAAGAACTTGACAGCTTCGGCCATCATCTGTTGTCTCCCAGGGTGCACATTATCAGGCAGCTGGAATGAAAGAGCCTCCAGTATGGCATGTAGGTTTCACAAGTGCTGGTTTAGCTCACTGTAAAGACCATGCCTGCCCCATAGGTACCATTCTTATCACTATTTTACAGTTGAGAAAGTGATTGTTCTATTACTTGCATAGTTGCTAAATGACAATCTTGCATGTAAAACATGATGTCCAGTTCGAGAAGCAGGACTCCTAATCAATAAATTCCACTGTCTTTACGTGACAACAATGATACAAGGCTTAAGACACTATATTTGAAAAGATTTATATCTTTTGAATAATTATTACTATGTTATTATTAGAAGGATAAGGCTAGGGGCCAGCATTGAGGAATGATAGGCTAAGCCTCCACCTATGGTAGCAGCATCCTATATGGGCACTGGTTTGTGTCTTGGCTGCTCCTCTTCTGATCCAGCTCTCTGCTGTGGCCTGGGAAAGCAGTAGGATGGCCCTGCACCCATGTTGGAGAACTAGAAGAAGCTCTGGGCCCAGCTCTGTCCGTTGCAGCCATTTGGGGAGATAACAGGCCGAAGAAAGACCTTTCTCTGTTTCTCCCTCTTTCTCTCTGTAACTCTACTTTTCAAATAAATAAATAAATTATTTATTTAAAAAATAAAGAAAAATAAAGCTAACCAAGAAGAAAACCTATATAGAAGCAATTGCAATAGGAAAAATGGAAATAAACTTTGTAAGGTGGAGTCATAAAGAATGTCTTGACCCTCAGGAACTTAGGACACTTAGAAATTATTTTAATGATTTTTCACCTATGTCCTATCTATACTTCTCATCAAGAGTCACAAGTTCCATTACTATATATGACAACTGGCCCCTTTTATAGCATATAAGCTTAGAAACTATCATTTGAATTCTAGTTATAGTATTAATTCACAATGTATAGCACATTAAGGACAGAGATTCTACATGATATATATTTTTTAAATTGATTAATTTTCTATGCAATTTCCAATTTAACACCAAGATTTTTTTCATTTTTAATTATATTTATATACAGAAGATTGATTCAGTATATACTAAGTAAAGATTTCATCAGTTTGCACCCACACAGAAACACAAAGTGTAAAAATACTGTTTCAGTACTAGTTATAGCATTACTTCACATTGGACAACACATTAAGGACAGAGTAAATGAAGGGTTAGAAATTTCAGATAGAATTATCTTGGACAGAACATGAAGGGGTCCTTGGCAGTCATATTCCAGCTCTGAAGTTCTAAAATCAGTATTCCATCTCCAGGTAAAAAAGAGCAAAGGAAGTCCCTTTATCATCCTACTAAATGATTAACCCCTGTATGTTTTGCTCCATAATGGATCTTTTGGTGAATCAATTTGGCAGAGAGAGATGTCAGTCTAGGGATAGGAAAATGTAGGAGATTTTAGGTACTCCTTCCTAGATATGATTGGTGTGGTGCTGGCAGGAACTGGGTAAGGTCCTCCTTTCAGCCCCTATGGTAGAATTGTCTGGCACAGACTTTGAGTGAAAATAGTAGATTATTACTCAGGTGACCTATAATGGGTCAACAAGCAAATCTGCAGCCACAGGTAGCCTGTCATGCATTTAAAATAGCTCCATCACTAGCTTTACCCTTCTAGACTTTCCTGGACACTATTCCTTTCTGTTTCACTGACAAATATCCTGAAATTCATTGCATTGTCCTGGGAATAAAGAATTGTAAATCTCATAGGAGAAAAATGTTGATCACAAATCCACCAGGAAAAAGAAACCAAGTTTTTGTTTTCTCTTCAGTTACAGAAAAGAGACCTTGGAATTTCTAGTGGAGAATACATTGAAGTTTCTGTTTAATTCCCTCTGTGTCCATGATGAGAAGAAGTTTCCTCAAAGGTAAATCTGGCTGTGATTAAGGAAATGAAATTATTGCAGGCCAGTTAAAGAAACAATCTTGCACCAGTTTTCCCAAGATATTTTCAGCTTTAACAGAATATCTCACATACCAGGAAACCAAATGTCAGGCAAATTGAGGTGGTAGGTCACCCTATGCCAGCCTAGGTGCACATGTACACACATATACACACACATACACATCCATAAAAAACAAGCCAGACCCCTCTTGCTTTTCCATTCTCTCTCAGTGCTGATTATTCCAGCACACGAAATTTCTTAATAAGCCCATGTTGTCTTCCTTTCACTTCAAAACAAAGCCTGATGATTATAAAAACAAAAACTGGAATCCTTAGCAATCCTACACCCTGGGAAGTTGGGGTGGGGGGGTAGATTTCTTAACTCAAAACTAGGAATAAAGAGGAATTATCTTTAGATGAAAAGAGAAAAATTATTCACATACTGAAGCACATTAAAAGTTCTTATTCAATCAGATTCATAGGAAAAGAGTATGTAGAATGATAGACACACACACAAATAAAACCAAACTATATCATTAGGTAACTTCCTGGTGGCAAATGAAAAGATGACCATATTTTAAATTATGCTGCAAATCAGAAGAGGCACCATCCTTCAGATTTGCACATTAAAATAAGTGAGAGACTCTTTCAGGAGTGTAAGAAACCCAGTGAGTTATACAATCATTAGAGACATGAAAAAATGATAAACTCAAGGCATACTAACAGCAGTCCTGGTGACTCAGAAGTCTTGCTAAAATCTCCAGAAAGTGATTTTGGTCTTGGTTTCCAAATTAATATCCAAAGATCAAACAATAAAAATAAACTGAAACATGAGCAAAACATTCCAATGGATCACTTGACAAGACCAAGAGAAAGGCTTCTGTTGTCAAACTGTGGCCAACTTAGGAGTGATGTTAGATAACAACTGGAAAACCAAAGTTCTGGGTTTTACTCCAGCTAGATGCTTATGCCCTCATACAAGTTACCTGACTCAATCAGGGGAAAAAACTTTAAATGTCTATAGGGACCAAATGAGCAACACAGATACACCAGAATTGAGGCCAACTGGAGATTCCACATCATATATAAGAAGAACAGATTCTACTCAGCCTAGCTAATCATTGCCAGAGTGTAGGATGTCATATTTTCTAATAATTCCTGCATGGCAAAAAATGCATGTTTTATGTGAAATCCTGAGATTTGTTAATTTTATCTAATTCAATACTTTCAAAAACATCATTGCTTTTAAAACACACCTTCAAGCTACACTTTTCCTGTCTGTGCTTGTACAGCTTGATCTTATTAACTGTCACTAGACAGAACCAGAGAAGGGATCTGATGGACATCTACAATGCATCCAGGAGCCTCTGAGTGAAGAAGCAGCTGAAAAGCTCCACTCACAGCCAATACCCTCTTTCAAATGCTAGGACCATTCTACCTACATCTAGTGGTTACCGATACACAGTCTAAAATATTTTAAGTAATGATTGCTTCCTAAACAACACTTCAGTTTACTGTTAAGACACATTGTATTGGCTCAGCAGTTAAGCTGTTCTTTGGGATGCCCACATCCCATGTTGGTATGCCTGGGTTCCTGTCCCAAGCTCCATTCTCTAATCTAGCTTCCTGTAATGCACACCCCGGGGGATCAGCAGGCGATGGATCAAGTATTTGGGTCCCTGCCACCCATGTAGGAGACCAGATTGAGTTGCTGGCTCTTACTTTAACATGGCCTAGCCCTTCTATTGCAGGCATTTGGGAAGGGAACTAGCAGATGGGAGACCCCTCTGTGTCTCTCTGTCTGCTACCCACCCACCTACCCCTGAAGTTTACCTTAGAAAGAGATAAAATGAATAACTGTTTTTTTCCAAAAGAATGCACCTTTAAAAAATATTCAAATTTAATGTCACACCCTAGATTATAACCTATCTGTTGTCTTTCAGTTTAGGACCATTTCTGGTAAATTTCTAAAAATTGGGATCATGCCTCATCTTTCAATACCTAAGTCTTTTGGTGATAAAGTAAGACATTATGTGTTGACAGTTTCTAAAGTCTGTAATACAATGAAAATGTAACATACTGTAATTTCATGAAGACCAGGATGAATAAAGTTTGGTAGCAGGAACATCTTGATGGAAATATTTACACTAAAAATTCAGGGAAAACGTCCTCAGTTGCTAAAGTAACCAAGAGCTGGGGACTACAAGGAGCTATTTTATAAGTTTCTGGAAGTACAAGGACAATCAAAAGCAGAGTAACACACAAATTTTATAGTAGAGGTTAAAAAGGACATTTTAGTAAGGAAAAGAAAAATTTTAAATGATTGTCATTAGAAGGATGTAATACAGTAACCAAGTAACTGAAACTTAAATGTGAGGTAAGACTATCATAGGTTTATTTAATTCGCTTACACCTCTTTCTATTCTAATGACAAAACACAGTACTTAAATTCATTGTTAAATCTCAGCTTGCAGGAGAAGCATTGGAGAAACAGCTTAAATAAGCCCAGGGCAATTCAAACACATCACAAATAAACCATTTTCTCAAAGTATGCATTTCTAATTCAATGAAACTGCAAAGTTTATATACACACAAACATATATATATATATATATATATATATATATATAGAGAGAGAGAGAGAGAGAGAGAGAGAGAGTTACATAGTCTCTTATAAAGTTACATACTCTCCTAAAACACAGATGCAGCCCAGGAACAAGATATATTCTTGATTTTTTTCTTTATGGGAAATTTCAAATGCAGAAATATATAATTTTCCTCACAATTTACACCTAACTAATTATCATGCCTACCTGTTTTGAAGTGGAAACACACATCTGGATTTAATTAGAAAGACAAGAAAACAGCATCTGGAAAGGATGAGGACGGCTTGTTCTTTGAAAGATTATGAGCATTAGGAGTGAAAATTCCCTTTATATCAGAAACAGGACCTTCTAAATGAAGTTGTAAAATGTTCCATTCTGGCTAATATGACATTAATATCTTCCAATGATGAGTATTATGATCCATAAAGTCTCTGTTATGGGTTTTTCACAATTCAGTTTTAATATTCAAAAGTTTCTTCTGGAGGATTTCAAGTCTGGAATCACAAAAGAGCTAACTGTTACTGGCCTTAGACTGTCTTGTCCAAGGCTAATACTGCCACTGACAACCAGCCCTTCCCACCATATCTTCAAGTTCTCTTCACCAATATCTTCTTTACCTCCTAGCAGTGGCATCTATTTCTCAATATATTATGACAATTATTTTCATATAATTGCCGTTTAAAAGAATCTATCTCTGCATCTTTATTTCTACCATCCTCTTTCTCTTTTCTTTCATAAACAAACTGAAAGGCAGGCTGATCAACATTTGTCTTCATTTCCTTAGCTTCTGTCATGAGCCTATCACATCTTACCTCTGCTCTCACCCACCTGCAGAACATCTCTCCTAACAGTGCTGCTCCAAATTTATGAGAAATCCACCATTCAGTCTTACGCAATCTTTTAAAATTTTTATGGCATTTATCCTATTCTTCTTGATAATCTTCTGATAACACAATGCTGTTTGCATTTCCCTCCTATATTATTATTTGGGGGGGGGGGGGACAGGCAGAGTGGACAGTGAGAGAGAGAGACAGAGAGAAAGGTCTTCCTTTGCCATTGGTTCACCATCCAATCAATGGGCGCCGGGAGCTGGCCTCCTATATTATTGCTACATTCTCTTCTCACATCAACTTTTAAAAGTTGATACTCCGGCATGACCATGGCTCACTAGGCTAATCCTTCACCTGCAGCGCTGGCACCCCAGGTTCTAGTCCTGGTCGGGGTGCCGGACTCTGTCTCGGTTGCTCCTCTTCCAGGCCAGCTCTCCGATGTGGCCCGGGAAGGCAATGGAGGATGGCACAGGTCCTTGGCCCTGTATCCACATGGGAGACCAGGAGGAAGCACCTGGCTCCTGGCTTCAGATAGGCACGGCGTGCCGGCCGTGGCAGCCATTTGGGGAGTGAACCAACAGAAAAGGAAGACCTTTCTCTCTGTCTCTCTCTCACTGACTAACTTTGGCTGTCAAAAAAAGGTTGATATTCCTTAATATTCCATTATGAACCTTCTGCTCTTGTCACTTTATATACTTTCCTGAGTCACATCTATATTTTTATTAATTGTTGACTCCATAAAATTCTTCCTCATTCATATCTCAAATTCGGACTTGGGAGCTTCTGATGCATATATTCGTTTCTTTTCTTTTTTTTATTTATTTATTTGACAGGTAGAGTTACAGACAGTGAGAAAGAGAGTCAGAGAGAAAGGTCTTCCTTCCATTGTTCACCCCCCAAAATGGCCGCTATGGTCGGCACTGAACCAATCCAAAGCCAGGATCCAGGTGCTTCTCCTGGTCTCCCATGCAGATGCAGGGGCCCAAGCACTTGGGCCATCCTCCACTGCCCTCCTAGGCCACAGCAGAGAGCTGGACAGAAGAGGAGCAACTGGGACTAGAACCCGGCGCCCATATGGGGTGCCAGTGCTGCAGGCGGAGGATTAACCAATGAGCCATGGCGCCAGCCCTCTGATGCATATTTTCAAAACTTTTCTTTTTCAAAACTATTTTTTTAAGGAGGGTTGCGAAAGAGGGTCGAGGTAAAAGGAAAAGCACAACACTCTTTCAACACAGGAATACTGGCATTATAATTGACTCTTCTTCATATTCTCTTACTTCCATTGATAAAAATTTTGTTTTCTTATTTCTGTGCTTTCTCCAATTAGTTTCATAGTGTCAATCATGCACATTGACACTTGTCATTTCCTACCTTCAAATATTTCATTGGATCGCATCATTTATGAAAAAAATGTCCAAATTCTTTGCCATTGCATAAAAAGTTCATTATAGTCAGGCAGCTACTTACTTTGCAAGCTATATACCTATCAATTCTGCCACATGCAGTCTAAAATATAACCAGATGATGCTACTTGAAGGCTCTTGACCATAGCTTGATCTCCCATGTCTCAGGACTTAAACGCTTTCTTGTGTTTTAACTTTTCTTACCTCCTTCTCCATGTGTGTATCTCCTTCAATACTCAATCCAAGGTTCATTCCCTCAGAGAAGAATCTTCTGATGCCCATTCACCCTTCTAGATGCTCTCTTGTCACCTTTTAGTATAAAGCTACCCATAATCATTCTGATAGCAGTCACAAAAGTCTTTTCATGAATCCCTGCCACTGAGGCTTGGTTGGCTACCTCTTTCTTTGTGTGAGCGTTGGTCTGGTCTCCTTGCAGTAAACTTATCTTTTCTTAAGACAGGTGAGTATAAAAGGTTGTGCAGTGTGGTCGCATGATCACACTGATATTATTAGTGTTCTTCAGAAGGTTTATTCAAACTCTTTAAAGCATAAGTATGAAATAATTACCCTAACTTCTGGAGCATGGGCAATGCTCATAGATATATTCCCACACTCCTCTTGACCAAACACTTAGCATAGGCATCACATTGCATCTCATTCTGGCTTTCATTGGCTGCTTTCTTCTCTGTTCCCTGAGCCCCTGGCTGCTAATAGTAGCTATTACATAGTTCATGGTATATCAATATTTGATGAAAAAATGACTTAATTAGTGTCCATGTGCTTTAGTCACTCCTATACGCATTTTCTTTCTTCCTTGGAATTTGCCTAAATTTCCTGTGGATAATCATCTGTTACTGGTTCTTAGACACTAAGGGGTTGATCTCATACCCTGGACACCAGGGATGGGGCTGATTATATTAAATGTGGCAAATACCTAGTTTTCTAGGCTGCACTTCTTGAGTCATGGAGCAATACATAATTAAAATAATGCCAGTAAAATGAAAATAGACATTTGTCACAGAATTCTGAAATAATTCCCCTCCAGGAGATTACAATTCTTCCATGGATATTGGCATTAATGTGAAATTTTGAGTCCAAAATTCAATTTTTAACACCAAACAGGGTTCAGCAATTGTTGGAGTTACTCAAGACCAATGAAAGAGATGAAGAGAAACCAGACCATTTTTGAAATCTTCAACTTTGTAAGATCCAAATTACCTCTTAAAACAGACTTACGAGAATATATATGAGCTGATGGATTTCTTTTGTTATTTAAGCAACATTGATTTCTTTCATTTTATTTGCAGTGTAAAGAATCTTAATTGATTCAACTTATTTCACTCACTTTACTAGCTCTACATTTTCTGGTAAAATCATGTTCTCTAATAAATCTGTCTGGCTTCAGTAAGACACTAAATTCTGAGCCTCAGTTTCTTCATCATTTTTTCACTGCCCTATATTTGATTCATCTAAATATACTCCAATAAAAATTCTCTCTGTTATGTTGATACATATGAATACAATACTACTCTCATACAATTTTACTTGTATGCATTTATTCCTTCTGTTTATTGACTTATTTTTCTAAAGCTCAGATGCTTCTTATAGATTACCTTATTCAATGATGTCATTTATTCTACAGTGAATCCAAAGCCCAAAATTTAAGTAAATTTTTCAAGATCTCTCAGTTATAAGAAAATCTATGACCAAATACATGCTGACTAGTCACCTATTTAGTTTGAATAAACTGGCCATTTCTAGTAAACAAATTATTTTTCTATATAAAGATCATATTAGTTTATGAGAGGTAAAGTAATATTTTATATTTGTTACCAAATATGTATTAACAACAACTGAAGAACTTTAAAAGGTGAAGATCTCTTCTAACTATACAGTCATTCAGTCATACATCTGGTACATGTTTATAGCAGATTTATTGAAGAAGCTTATGTTCCAACTTCATAGTTATTAATGAATCTCCATGCATCAGGTTAAAATGAAGCTTGACCTTTGAAAGCATGTTGAATTTGTATTTAAGTAAGATTAAAGACATTCTTAGTAAACAGAACCTATGTTAGCAAAGACTCAAGAGGGAAAAGAAATCAATCATATTCACAAAAAATAAAACAAGCTATATTCCTAGAAATTATAGTAAAAAGAAAATTGAACCAAATGCTGAAAATCTGGAGATGATGGGTCATCCAAATTTTTAGTTGATGCTACCAACATGTACAGAACAGGCACACCATTGCTGGATATCTTAGGCTTTCCATTCACCATACATAAATGAAGAGTATGCCATGTGCCTCTCAGTCAGGTCAGATTCATGTAACATCTCATAATTGCTCACAATTGTACATGCATAGTCCACATACCAATTAAAAAAGTTAAAACTCAGATGGGATCAAAGGTTTATCTAAGCAAGTTTGAACTGGGATACATTCTGAAAGCTCAAATTCTTTTTCTAAATTTAGATCTGGCAAAAAAGTTAGGTTCTGACTAACCTTTTTGTATCAAAGAATGAAGACTTGAGAAAAGGTGTTCTCACCATTGGAGAGGACAATTGGGTTTCCCTGTGATCTGAAGTGAGATTAATTGACAGTATTGATGAGCTACTGCTCTCATGCACATTAGAATGAATATTTTAGATATTATGCCACTGAGACAAATTTTGGCCCATTTCGTAGTGGTGTCTATATTTCTTCTAACTGTCATTCACTCATAGTTGGCTAATATTTTTTCAGTGAATAAGGAATGCTGTATCAAAGGTACCATCAATGAGAATATTTATCATCATAATGTATGACTCTACTTATCAGTTCAGACACTGTTGCTTATTTATTGCCTTATCATGAAGATAGTGCTAGAGTGACTCCCTGATGACTGACCTGCAAAGAACATTGACCAAGAAGCACCAGTTATTAAAGACTTGAGGAAAGCATAATGCATTGTGCATGAAGTACAATATAAATTACAATATGAGATTTTATCACTTAAAATGTAAAAATGGCAGGGAACCTACAGATAGGCAAAAAAAAATCTATATACAATGATAGTGATCTTGCTTTAATATATGAAATTTATATTCCTGTCATTTTCAAAACCAATGCGAAGAAATAAACTGTGAGAGATGAGAAAGAGTAAACACAAAACTTGATGAATAGTATTGTTCTGACATACAAAGAATTTCACACTGACTTTGTTTATTGCAACCAGAGATATGGCTCTATCCATTTAGCAAAATTAATTATGGGCTTTTCCTCTCTCCAGAATCCCTTCCTGTCTTTACAACTCAGTCTCATGATAATGTCAACAAAGTAACATCAACTCCATCTTTATTTTTTGTTTTTCTTTTCCTTTTCTTTTTGACCTCAGCTTTCTAAAAGATAAAAATGTTTTAATTAATTTCTTTATTTATACAAACAGAATAGGTTTCATGTGTTTCATATATACAGTTTTAAGAACATAATGAGACTTCTCACCTTTGCTCCCTATCTTCTTAACTCCCACCCTCATCTCCTCTTTCCTTTCTTAATTTTCTCTTAATGTTTGTGATGCCATACTTTGTTTACTCCATAATCACAAGCTTAACCCTACACTAAATAAAGAATTCAAGAAGTAATAAGTAGAAATACCATTGTTCCTTAGGTATATAAACAAGGGGTATAAACAATAATCAAATCTCAAAATATCAATTTCACTCATATATATTACATTTGTTTTTAATAATCTAAATATCAATTAACACAAATCAGAGTAAACATAATAGTTGTGTTGTTGGATCTGGCTATATCACTAAGCATAATGGTCTTAAATTGCATCCATTTTGCTGTGAAAGACAAGATTTCATTCTTTTTTATAGTTGAGTAGTACGACAATGTGTGTGTGTGTAAATATATATATATATATATATATATATATATATATATAACATTTTCTTTATCCAGTCATCAGTTGATGGACATCTGGGTTGATTCCATATGTTAGCTATTGTGAGCTGCTATAAATATTGGGGGCACAAATAGTTCTTTTGTATGCTGATTTCTTTTGTGTAAATTTCCAGGAGTGGGATGACTGGATCATATGATAGATCTATTTTCACATTTCTTAGGACTCTCCATAAGGTCTTCCATAATTGCTGTACTAGTTTACATTCACACCAACAGTGAATTAGCATACCTTTTTCTCCACATACTTGATAGCATTTGTTATTTTTTGATTTTTTAATGATAATCATTCTAACTGAGATGAGGTAAAACTTAATTGTGGTTTTGATTCACATTTCACTGATGGCTAGTGAACCCAAGCATCTTTACATGTGTCTCAATCATTTATAGTTTATCCTTTGAAAACAAGTATAAATGCCTGTTCATATTCCTAAATGGACTGCTTGCTTTATTTTTGTTGAGTTTCTGGAGCTCCTTATAGATTCTGGTTATTAATCTTTTATCAAATGTATAGTTTGTGAATATTTTCTCCCATTCTGTGAATTGCCTCTTTACTTTGTTGAGTGTTTCCTTTGCTAGGCAGAAGCTGCTTAGCTTGATGCAATTCCATTTGTTTGGTTTTGTTTTTTTGCCTATGCTTCTGGGGTCTTTTCAAAGAAGTCTTTGCCTAGGCCAATGTCTTAGAGTGTTTGTCCCATGTTTTTCTCCAGCAATTTGAGGGTTTCAGGTCTTAGGTTGAGGTTCTTGATCTGTTGAGGATTGATTTTTGTGTAAGATATAAGTTAGGAGTCTTCATTCATACTTCTGCATGTGGAGATCCAATTTTTCCAATACCATTTGTGGAAGAGATTGTCCTTTTCCCAGGGAACGAATTTTAGCTTGATTGTCAACAATTAGTTGGCTGTAGATGTGTGGATCAATTCCTGGGTTTTATAGTCTGTTTCATTCATTCACATCTATTTTTGTGCCAATATCAGGCTGTTTTGATTAAAATTGTACTTTAATATGTCTTCAGATATGGTAATGTGTTACCTCCAGCTTTGGTTTTATTGTCTAAGATTGTTTTAGCTTTTCAGGTCTCTTGTGTTTCCATATGAATTTTAGGGTCATCTTTTTTCTAGATCTCAGAAAAATATCCTTGGTATTTTGTTGGGGTTGCATTGATTCTACAATCTGACTGAAATTTTTAAAAATTTTATAGTTCTATATGTGTATTTCAACTACATAGGAAAGATCATCTTCCAACAAAATAAATACATGCCAAGACTTAAAGAAATAATGACTGTGTTTCATAAATGCCCACCACACAACAGAATCTTCTAGAGTGGAAGTTTCTGTAATTTAGTTGACCATAAAAATATAGAAATATCAAACTGATAAAAGAAGATTATTTTTTTGAAATCCAATAATGTGCTGTTGTACTTACCACACAGGTTGCTTTAGGGTTGATCACAAGAATGTAATTTGTTGTAAAATAGTAGTGATATTTTCAGCCATTGTTATCACTATAGATAAAACCCAACCAAATGTATTATGACAAACACTAAGGTGGATGGTCTGAGTTTTAAAAGCATATTTAAGTTAGAATTGGTAAAAGGATCATAAAGAAATTCAATTTTGCCCTTATTTTAATAACACTCATTTTAGCTAACAAGCCACGCTTAACATTTCATAGGCACTAACCTGTGAGTTTATTATTCATTGATAGTTAATATAAAATGTTTTTATTTCACATTTACGGAACATCATATCATTATTCTATATACTAAGCTTTTAGAGAATGTGAAAAATAATTTTAACATAACATTCTCAATTATTCTCCAAGTCCATGCTGGTAAAAATTTTAGAAACCTTGACAATTTTTCCTATCACCTCTTCTGATGTCAGTATCTCTTGTCCAAAAGATGTGAGTATTAATAGTAAAATATCTTAGGGAGAGTATACTTAATGATATCATCCATAGATTGTAAAGAAGATGATCAATACCTCTTCATTAAAAGGTAAGACAATAATGGCAAACATTTATCAAGATTTGGCAGTGAGTTAGAAAATGTACTGAGGACTATGTTAATGACTTCACTTAATTCTCAACACAACCATATGAGGTAGACCCCATTATTTTCCTAATTTTATAGGTGAGGTAGCTCACACACAGAGACATTACACATCATGTCAATAGTCACAAAGATGCTATGTGGAAAGATCAGCCTTGACAGAGTTAACCCAATTATATTATAGCAAAGGTAACACACATAAACACATATATCCAACAAATATTAATAAAATATATTTCATCTTCTACACAATACCTTCAATATCACTGTGCTGACCACTAGAGTGAAATCATCATAAACAGGGTAGATTATATTCTACGATGGTTAATTTCAAGTGTCAACGGATTTAAAAAATACATGGAAAGAACAGGTCATCAAAGAAGGAGGTAACTTTCTCTGAAGGGAGGAGAGAACTTCCACTTTGACTATGACCTTGTCTAAATATGATCAGAGTCAGTGAACTCAAGAGCTTCCATAGCCTTGGCAACTCATGACAAGAGCCTAGGGTGATTACTGATGCAATAAACAAGAGTGTCAAATTGCTAAGTCAACAACAGGAGTCACTGTGCACTTACTCCTCATGTAAGATCTCTGTCCTTAATGTGCTGTACATTATGAATTAATGGTATAACTAGTACTCAAACAGTATTTTTCACTTTGTTTTTCTGTGTGGGTGCAAACTGTTGAAATCTTTAGTTAATATATACTAAATTGATCTTCTGTATATAAAGAGAATTGAAAATGAATCTTGATATGAATGGAAGGAGAGAGGTAGCGGGAGATGGGAGGGTTGCGGGTGGGAGGGAAGTTGTGGGGG
Source organism: Sylvilagus floridanus (assembly GCA_949820135.1). Taxonomy (NCBI): domain Eukaryota; kingdom Metazoa; phylum Chordata; class Mammalia; order Lagomorpha; family Leporidae; genus Sylvilagus; species Sylvilagus floridanus. The sequence continues at coordinate 81,319,816 of OX463236.1, read as the reverse complement.
GGGGAACCATTGTAATCTATAAGCTGTACTTTGAAAATTTATATTCATTAAATAAAAGTTAAAAAAAGACTGTTACAATGGAAAAAAATACATGGAAACCTGGAAAAGCAATTTTTTCCGGCATAACTGAAGTGTTCCCAGAGAATAGGTAGCACACGAGTCTGAGGGAAGTTAAGTGAGAAGATCTGCCCTCGGTGTTGGGAGACTGGAGAGCATAAATGCAAAGGGTAAATGAGTATCCACCTCCTGAGAACTAGGACTGCTCATTTCCTATTTTGGACTTGAGAAATCTGTGTTGCTGGTCTTTGGACTAAAGGACCTAAATCAGTGATCTGCTCATTTGGTACTCAGACTTTTGACCTCAAACTGAGAGTTATACCATTGGCTTCTCTAGTTCCGAGGCCTTACGACTTGAACTGAGCTACACTGCTGGCATCCTAGGGTATCCATTCAGCAGACAACCTGTCTTGGGACTTCTACCTACTATAATCACATAAACAAATTTCCCTAAGAATGCCCCTTTCCTTTATCTATATACATATCCCATTGATGCTATTTATAGAGCATTGACTGATATAGGCTACCACAGAGCCTAAAGTCCATAGGGAGACAGATTGAAAATTAGGTGATTTCAACATAAGCCATACATTTGCTTGTTGTACTTCTGCTTGAGAGAGTTATTTATTGTTGTACACTCAGCAGTTCTTACATATAAAGATCTTGTGGCATAAATCAGACTACAGAAGCTTCCTTTTAGTAAGCTTTGGTATATTTATAGAAACTCTGTAATTGCATAACTTCTTTGTTCTGTATATATTTTGGCTTCCAACCCTTGCAGTCACAAAGAAAAAAGACAAGCCAAGGAAAAAAAGTCTGGGAACTTAGAGTCTGAGAATCCTTACAGATCTCTTTTTAATTCCCCTTGGAATAATCCTTTTATTTCCAAATCAAATTTCATAGCCACAATCTTGTGCTTTCACATGAATAATGACCAAAAGACACTGTAGAGTATTAATGTTGACCTACTTCACTGGCAGCGTCAAAGAAGAGTCGTTTGCTTGCTTCTCTTCTTATTCTAAGCATGATAAATGCAATGCACAGTTTGAAAGTAAAAATGCTCTCCAATGTCTACAAGACAATATTTAGGAAGTCATAGTTCTTAGCACTTATGAACTCACTCCACCCAGATTGTCAAAGCGCTTTCAGTCTGGTCCCTGACAGTCTAGGATGTTCAAAAGCCTCATGCTGGTGCCACAAATATTTTTTATCTTTTCTACCCTATAAGTCATCTCTGCAATCCAGTTATATTGATGCATATTCAATAACTCTCAGCTACCTCAGCAGAGAATGCATTCATATTTTATCCTGGTCATCCAGGACTTCCACCTAAGAATAAGAAATATAATGGTTCTATCTACAGAGATAACTTGGAAGATCATTTGAAGTAGAAAGATCTGTTAGTAATTCCCAAATTATCCTTTATGGTTATGGAAAATCATGTGCTAGAAGCAACTTGTATCAACTTATGAAAGTAAATCCTTAAATTTTCAGGAAGTTATGATTCTATCCTTTTTAACTTTTATTTAATAAATATAAATTTCCAAAATACAGCTTATGGATTACAATGGCTTCCCCCCCACACAACTTCTCCGCTAACTCTCCCCTTCCATTCACATCAAGATTCATTTTCAATTCTCTTTATATACAGAAGATCAATTTAGTATATATTAACTAAAGATTTCAACAGTTTGCACCCACACAGAAACACATAGTGTAAAATACTGTTTGAGTACTAGTTATACCATTAATTCACATTGTACAGCACATTAAGGACAGAGATCCTACATGAGGAGTAAGTGCACAGTGAGTCCTGTTGTTGACTTAGCAATTTGACACTCTTGTTCATGGCGTCAGTAATCACCCTAGGCTCTTGTCATGAGTTGCCAAGGCTAAGGAAGCATTTTGAGTTCGCTGACTCTGATCATATTTAGACAAGGTCATAGTCAAAGTGGAAGTTCTCTCCTCCCTTCAGAGAAAGGTACCTCCTTCTTTGATGGCCCATTCTTTCCACTGGGATCTCACTCACAGAGATCTTTCATTTAGGTCATTTTTTTTTGCCAGAGTGTCTTGGCTTTCCATGCCTAAAATACTCTCATGGGCTCTTCAGCCAGATATAATTCTGTTCTTAGACATGTTGTTATACCATTGCTATAAAGTAAATTGCATACAATTAGTCTTATAATTTTAAGAGTTAATAAGCAAATTTAAGAGCTAATAATCAACATTCAGAATTCCTAAATATTATGCTATTATTCACACTCTTGAGTTTGTGTTTATTGTATATGTGTATATAAATAATAATATACTAGAGTATTGCTGTTAATCTCTTCCAAAACTTATGGTCAAAACTCTGGTACCTTGAAATTATTCAGGATTCAAAGGAGCATTCATGTCACAGAAATGGTAAATACTACAAATCTGTGATTTTTTTTTTGTTTGTTTCTTTAATCAAAAACTCTATTGTTAAACTATTACCATCACATTCCTGGATACAGGTTTTCTTTACTAAGAACATACTAATATGGGGAGTCTGAAATCTAGTGTAAGAGTAACAAAAGTTCATGAACCACATGTTTCAATACTGCTGGTTTTTAATTAGAAGAACCAAAACAGTTACTCCATCAGGCAGTTTTTACAAGTGAGCATTATCCATCCATAACATTGCTTTCTTTATTCAGGACTTTAACTTCATCAACTTTAACTTTCAGAAGAGTAGTTTCACTTTGCCTGTCACACTTCCTAAAACTGGTACACATCAGTGCTAACAGGAATTCTCTGGTTTGTAACTCCTCCTCTAGAGGAAAGAGAAGAAAAGGAGAGTCTGGATTCCTTAGCATTTTGCAGCAAGTATCAGGAGGACTATTTCCATCTCACTGCAGCCAGAAAACAGAGGAGATTGGATGGCTGAATGATCAAAGACAACTAAAGATCCAGAAAATGAGCAGGGATGTAAATCAAGCAATTCATGTACCCCCAGAAATAGTACATTGTAAGCTACAAAACAACTGTGCCAAGAACCTTAACAGAAAACATACAGAAATCAGAAAATGGTTTTACTCTGTGAGACTGAGAAGAGACACAATCCTGAAGCTACTCCTTCAAGTGACAAAGAAGTAAAGTTTACACCAACATCTCATTGCATACAGCATCTCAGTGCACTGCCCTAAGAAAAAGGAGCAGGATCTACATGGCAAGTGGCATGGCTGTGCAACTAGAGATATTATGCCTTATTCCAAAACATCCCCTTCAGGGAAAACGGACTCGTACCCAATGCCCTGACATATCCGGGCACGACCATAAGAATAATGAATGGATGATTTTTATAC